>OY783222.1:7657729-12657729 GCA_963678705.1 Panorpa germanica | reverse complement strand
GTTTAGACTACGAAACGTTAAAACATGTAGGATGTGTGTGAAGGAGGAGGAGAAATTATAGCAGTAGGTTTCGGACGAAAGTGGAAAGTGGCTCTTAGAGGAAATACTGAAAGAAAAGAGTAAAGAAACAACCTGGATAGATGAAATAAGGAGAAAGAAAAAAGTGAAAGGTAGACTGTAATACTAAATTGACCGGCGGCCCATTTTCCCGTGTGTCGGGTAGCGCGCCAGAAGAGGGAACTAACCTTCTGCAGTGGTTCTCACGAGGACAAGCATGTGGTAGCTATAGCTTTTCGGGGCACCAGTTTTCCAATTGCGTCCCTGATGCGGATGGCTGTGCCTCTGCCTTCAAGCGGAACCGGCTGTGAGAGTCTTAACTTAGCTTATCCAAATAATGTGTCTGAGGATTTCTACGTAAGCTAGGGACAGACCAAGCTAAATGAGGTGCAATTGTCGTACACTGGTTCTGGGCGTTTGATGTGTGAACTATCTTGGAGGCGTTTTGTGAAGGTATGTCTCATAAGCGTGCTTGAACATTGGTAGCTCTCTTGGCTGAAATCGCAGCCCTTTCGTCTGTTCCGAATACCTCTCCTGGTGAACTTTGCGTGATGATGCTACTGGGCTATTGGGCTTTGATATCAGTTTGTATTGTGATAGTTTGCGATGCGAATCGGTGAACGTGTATGGGGCTTGTGGTGGGAGTTTAGTGGCCTACACAAAAGACAATTGTCGCTTGCGACGGGGGTAAACGCTAGTTCTATTATTTAGGACAATCGTCCGTTAACGCTTGCATTACTTTTAAAGCAAAATGATGCACCATAGGACTGAATTTCTTACAAAATGTTGGAACATGCATTTGCCAATGTGGCACCTATTTTGGGAGAAGAAGTGCGCCGCAGAACAAAATAAATGGATTACTACTGTTAGATGTCTCTTCCTTGGTGGTTGGCCAGCTGACTATGGTGCAATTATCAAACAGCTGCCTAGTTGGTAAGTATCCCAATGACATTTTGTCAGATATATGCAGAGGTTTCACTCGCTCGGCTGCAGTAAAGAATTGCTCCTTTACCTAAATGATAGAAAAAGTGTTTTAAGATCCCTCACTATAATAGCTACAGATAAGTAGATTTCTATATACCCTTATCAAAGCAATATTATTCATCATTGAAACCGGGTTGAACAGCTCGTGAACAACTACTTGATCTGCCAACCTTGTCTGGTAACTACTTCTTCCTCTAGTTGCATCCAATTCACCGGCTCCGATGTACATTTGATTGCTGAGTTTCACAAGCCCTCGATTTTTCACACTGTAATAAAAAATTATTACCCTAACCGCGAAACACTAAAACATATTTTAAAAGATTCCCAGACTATAAAGAAGCACGAGATAAGTCTCAAGATAGAACAACAGTCAGACAAATTGGAAGACTGGAACATCTAGTCTGTTAACTACAAAAATGAGATGAAATAATGTGAATTAAAAATAGAAGTCGGAAAGAAAAATTTAGACTAGCAATGTATAATGAGGATACCCACATAACGATAGATATTCTCTGTACATTCATATCTGCTTCAAAATGTGAAAATACTGTCCTGTATATATATTGCATATACATGAAATGAATAAACACATACTAGTACATAAAGCAATATTTAACATTACACATACTTTTGTATTTGCATATACATATCGATATACAACGTAGGTTTTAAATCACAACAGCATATACATAGGATATGCAATACACATGAATCTGTACATCTTGAATACAGTATGTATATCCAAATGTGGGTAACTTCATGGTGTTAGAGTAGTTAAAGATAAAGATCTTAATAATTGCAAGAAAAAGAAATAAATTAGTTCAAATAAATCTTGTCGGGGGAATTATGTGATATAAAAGAGATGGACAAATTAGCAGATATGCGTGGAAGCATAGAAGATGCTGTGGAAAAAAATTTATTAAAAAAATTCGATAATGTCGTGACGACACAGTGGAAATGCTTGCCTCTGACTATTATGTCTCCGGGTTCCATCCCCGGGCCAACTTTATATTATCTGTGTTTGGTTACAATCAGATTTAATCGGTTATGTGCAACCATAATCATGAATATGAAAAAGAAACACATAATCACAAAAGGAAAAATTCGAAAAAGAAAATAGAAAGAGGATAAGTAAAGGAAAAAAGAAGGATAAATAGCAGCTTTAAAAGAGGAGATGGATTATAGTTGAAAGGGTAGAAGTTGTGCACTGAGGGGACCTAATTAGCAGTATGTACTTGGTAGACATGTGGAAAGTGATACACATTAATAAAGAAAAGTAAAAATAATAGAAAAGAGAATCAGGAAATGCAATGGGTGACATCGTAGTGGAGGCGATGTATCAGATCGTGATGCAGTTACAGTTGAAATACAAAGAGATGAGGATATTGAAAGATGGATAAGGAAGCTATTAAAAGAATTTGAAATAGAATGGTGCTGAAAAATAGAAAAACAAATTGTTAATTGTATAGATTATATCTTATAAAAATGTTGATAAATGTAATATTAGTTTAAGAGCTAATAACTATCAATAGTTTTGAAAAAATGCCATATTTAGTGCAATAATGTGTCAGGTGTTAATATAGGGTGAACTAGTTAATTTAAATCTATTATTAATGATGTTGCAATGTTTTACAATTTTGTGGTGCATTCAGCTGACGTAATGATCCAGTTAAGTCCAATTAGTGCCCCAGCGCAGATAATGTTATTACTCTCTCCTTTGTTGTACAAGAAAACCTACAACGGTTAGTAAATTTACCTACAGGATATTAAATTCTCGTACACACACGTTTGATTGTGATATTCAATATTACTTACGGCAAATGGGAACTCCATGTCAGTTGCTTCTCGGGCTCCAATTAACCGTTCTGGGATTCTCGAAGCAGAAAACGAAAATTGAAGAAATATTACAAAAATAGAAAAGACTGTGTTATAAAGCATATTTGTTAATAATTTATAAATTATTGATAAATGTAATTTAAACAAAAATGTGGACAAAAACAAATGCTTGAAAAATGTCAAATATGTAGTTATGATTTCCAACTTAAGGGTCCCATACACAGTCGAATGGGCTTGTGTCCAATGTTCTAATTTCTATGAAAGTGTACTATATATTGATAAAGTGGGTTACTAAAACCTCAAATGTCCAATTATTTTTTAATAACTTCTTATATGTTAGGAGATATTAACAATTAAAAAAGTCATTTTGTATCTTTAATTATTAAAGGGGATTCAACGTTATATAACATTCCAAATGCATGTGATCTCACTACCACTATGTTGCTATCTCTTTTATACAACAGAGCGTAAAAGAGATATATTCTTGACAGAACTCTGACAAGTTTACAGGTTACCAACCTTTCAGCTCATAAATTTCTGCTATATGTATTTATATATCAAAATATCAAATATTATTTACAGCTACTTCGAGAAACAATAAAATTTCAATATTATATCTGCCTTAACAGGGTTAAATAAAATAAAAAATGATTATTCTTTGACTTGACTTGATTATTTCGACTACCAACAGCTACAAAACATTACCACAGCACTGACCTCCTCAACAAATAACTGACGTATAAATGCATTTCACGTCATAGAAATATGGCCGACCATTTCTAGCGCTAAAACTACAATTCAAATTTTCCAATATCTCCGTCAACATTGAGATATTTAATAAAATAGACACGTTAATACACATTTATTAACATCAATTTCCATCAACAATTGAAAAATCAACCTCTAAAAAATGAGGACACAAGCACATTGACTGGCTTCATCAATATACTTGGTTGTGTGCTTGGCTCGAAGTTCCGTTTGACGATCACTGCCAACACGAGCCGACGACAGACATGCACATGTATGAGAAAATGGTCATTAGTACTTTAGTTACCACTTTGACACTTTGAGACGAAAGAAGCAAAGAGTACAGCAACAAGTATATGAAAAGAGAGAATTACGATGTGCTTGTGGGAAAGCTTAATGAAAGTAGTTTTTCGGGTAGTAAAGGGTACGCTAAAGTGAAAGTTACTTTTGCAATAAAACAAATGCATTACTTTTCTTCATAACTAATTAACTAACGTCGACCACGTAGTGCTCAGTCATTATTTGAACATGCTCCTCGCTGTTCTTCTAACCTTCTTTATGTCACTCTCATTTCCCTTTATATACTCTGGCATCCCTCTTTTCCATATATTTCTATACCTAGCGTTATATCTGCAGCTATCAATTTTGCTCATTCTTTCCTGCTGTTGCACCTGTCTGTCTTTAATTTTTACCTCCTCTTCTACTCTTCTCTGTTGCTATTCCATTCCTTTCAAAGTATTTATTCATTCCTTTCATACATACCACTTGCCCTTTTTATATATCTTCTTCTCTTATTTTACTCAGGATTGCACTTTCAGTCCATCCCCTCAAATGTCACTGCCCTCTTGCCTGCTTCTAATCTAAGGTTATCCCTCTTCACCTCTTCCAGAACTATGCACCTATGTCACAGTACCCATTTGATGTACCTTTCTTGCGTTCTTTCTATTTTTTTTTGCTCTCTGTACTCCTAAGCTCTACCCTGTATAGAAGCATACTATATTTTATCTTAATATATTTCATCTTGTCGAAATACCACAGCCTTTTTCCAATGTCCACTCTAAAAACATTCTCTCCTAACCCCCACACCCTCTCAACGCTCGTTTTGCTTTCTTCGTCACTTCCCTTAACTGCGCCTCCTCACCATTATTTTTCTTAAACATGAAACCTAAGAATTCGAACTTTTCTACTTCTTCTATACTCTCGCCCTTATATTTCCAAGATATTTTTTTCCCTGATGTGGTAATTAAAAATCAATAAAACATTTAAAAATTACGAAAAAAATAGATGGGAATTTGTACCCCATGCTATGAAAGTTGTAAATTGAGTACCCAAATCTAGGAGTAAGTTTTTGAACCAGAATTTATATATTGCTAAAAAATAAATATTGGTTCATTTCTTCCGCGTAAGCATGCAATCACGACAGCTAATTACCGTGCTATATTATGTAGCCGTTATTTATTGTTACGTTATGATTTCCTTGTTAATGTAAATATTTTCACATTTCTATCTGCTGCAACATAATAATTGAAATTCGGAGGCAATAAGAAATTATAAATATTATTAATAAACCTATTGGCCAAAGAAAATTTATAATATTATTGCTTGTATATTATTATTATCTATATATCATGATATAGTACATATTTACTAAATCACGTGCGCAAGGCAGTTTCATTTTTAGATTTTTCTTTTAGATATTTTAGTACAACTTGTCATCACTAGGTATCGGGTTTGTACCTACATATTTTAGATTAAAATAAATTAATTCTCGCTAAAGACAGTTATGTAACGTTTATTGACATACACGTAAATAAGTTTCCCATTTACGTAACTTTCCTAATGTGTAGGTTAATATAATGTATCATTACATAACAAAAGTAATTTTTTGACATAAATTTATATTTTCTGGTTTCAATGAAACTTTCTATGCAAGATTATATAGTGTTACATTTTAAATTAATATATTGGTGTATTTTAAATTGTAGATTAAGTATTTAGTATAGGCTTTTGCATGTATTTAAAGGAAAAATGTAACTGTCAGTTAAGAAATAATACATGAGTTTACGAATTATTTTGAGCGGATAACTTATCAATACATTCCTCCGATTATCAAATGAAATAAACTGATGGTAAAATAATACCATAATGATTGGTGAGTTAAAAGTGAGAAGAAAATATAAAACATAATTCACGGATGGTTACCAATGAAATGCAGTTGCATTGCAAGCTGTGATGTAACAATGTGAGCTGGTAAATATTCTTTGAACGAAGAAAATCGTAAGCTTCACTGATAACGATAGGGACGTACTTAGGCACTTGAAATTAGTTGTTGCATTTAAAACGCATAAGCACATGTCTCTCATTTGGGTATCGAAATTTACAAAAAGTAAAGAGCTCCCCTAATGCAGTAAGGGTTTGATTATCGGGTTTAAACTATCATGATCGGGGTCTAATTCATTCATTAAAATTTGTTGTATTTTGCCATTAAACAATTTGGTGAAGTGTCCTGTTTTGTAAATTCTCTATCACTATATCACTTCAATATAGTGCCCTTCAGTTCGCTTCAATTTTATCTTCATTTTTATTTCGACAGGTGGAGTGGATTCGCATTTATAGCCGATAAAATAGACATTTCATATGAACGACTGTGAGAAACTGAACTGTAAATGAACTGGGTCATGACTCCAAAATGTTTACTGGATAATATGAAACAATAATATATAAAATGAAATGAAATTATGTTTTAAAAATCAATTAAGAACTGATAAAATGCTGCAAAAATAGAAGACACAGTGGCCAATGCTTATCCATGCTCCTGTCAGGCTACTGTGTCTTCAGATATACCCCCGGACCAACGCTATATTTTTCTAAGTTTAATTGTCATCATATTTATTAGATTATATTACTTATTTGTAAATTTATTAAGCAATAATGTATTCTACTAATACCATATGAGATTACTACACTATAGAAACTGCTAACTTAGTACGCGGATCCAAATTAAGCATCGAAAACTGCTCATAAATAAAGTAAGTTTGAAAAGAAATAAAAACGTAATTGTTCTTTAGCAAATAGTTCCGATATCCTGTTATATATATCCTGTCATAGATAACCAAAACTATCAGCCGGTCGTAAATATAGAGCGACATAAATCCCATTTCTTAGAGCAGGCATAAGTAATCTAATTTAGAAAATATAGGTCTTTGAAATATCGTCAGAAGTTAACCGACGTCGGTTAAACAGTTACAATTTAGGGGGCATACTCCATAATTAAAAATAATAATTTTGTCCAAACATATCTCTACATATGACTTACGATCGTTTTTTCAATTTTCAATTATGGTATAAGTGAAGTTTAACCTAAAAAATGTGATTTTCAATTCTAGTTTTATGAAAGACCGACTATAGTTAACAAACAAAAAATGTAATCCAGGTATTTGCTTAGATAATCTACAGTTATGTTCGTCTAGAACAAAATTGAAAGCTTATATACATAAGATCAACCAAGGGTTACAATAAATCTCTGTTAACTGACTATTGAAAAAACGGCTCCTAATAATTCTTATGTTGAATGAATTTGAATTAATTATTTTGTATCAATTTTCAAAAATATAATGTTAAAATTAATAGTTGGGCGATAAGGTACCGAACCGTGCCTGTACAACCTTATTAAATCAACACCAGAAATGCCTCTTCGTCGGTAAGTCCTCCACTCCAATCGCTATCCATATAAATGCATTTGCAATAGAATTCTAACATCAGTTATTTTCCTATTTTTAACAGTAATTATTATTTACTATTTACCCTATTTTTTTATCCCAATGGAGTTAATTTTTTACGTGAGTGTATATTAATTTCAGTAACGATATTCATTTTAAACTGTTTATAATAGTTCTGGATTTATTTGATAGATTACAGCACTATCTTCAGTGGTGCAAGTCTTTGCTCAACATGACCACGGTCATGAAGATGTAAGTGGACATGGCGGATATTCATTTAGTAAATTTAGTGGACCTGTTAGTGGACCTATTCATGAAGTAGCTGTAAAACATGAGCCTCACATCACACACGAAGGTCACGGAGGCCATGGCGAACATTATGGCCATGCTGTTGATTATGTTGTAAGTTCTGATATTGAAAATAATAAATATATCAGAGGGTGTGATGTATTTAAAAAATAATATTTTAGGCAAAACCAGATTATAAATACGCGTATGGGGTAGAGGATCCACACAAGGCAAATTATCAGAATCACGAGGAAACTCGCGATGGAGATATCGTCAAAGGAGAATACAGGTAACATTCTCTATTTTATTCCTATTAATTGTAAAATTTATATTCACTTATCGGGGAAATCTTAATGGATCAGCCTAGTTAGAAAAGTGCTTTGCAGTGCAGATTCATACTTACTGGCTTAGCACAAGCTAATGTTAAAGTGTATTTTATATTTTTCCTATTTAAGTTATCTTGCATTGGAAGGTTCACACTTGCTACCTTATTACAAGATAATTCACGTTTAACATTATGTTTTCTACCTAAAGTCCCATCCACACTCACTGTTTTTAGTTTTAATTTAAAATTTTAACCTTAAATATAATTTTGAACTTGAACGTCAAATTATGCGTCAGTAATATATATTATTTTCTAATAATTACTATCTTATTTAATGTAAATGATTGTATTTAATTGAAATGTACAAGCTGAAATTTACATTTTAGGTTAAAACCTTAAAGTAATACTAAAACTCAGTGAGTGGGAATAGGGCTACAATTTAATTTAATTTTTACTGTCAATATGCGTAAGAGATCATCTATACATTTTTTAAAAATGACAAAACTTAACGAATGTCCATAAAAATAACCATAAATTTTTATATTATAACCTAGAAACATATGTTAAAGTATTGGCACTAGAAATACTATAAAGGAAGCAGAAATTTATCCTGATAAATGAAAACAATATCTAAACAGTAACCATGAAAGTTTACCATGGCCTATTTTTTATATCAAAGAATATTATTATTAAAACAAGCACTTATAAATGCTTCAATTTTTAACAAACGAAACTGTCCAATTGTATAAATCATAACACTGCACACTAAGTACTTTAAATCTAAATTAAAATACATAAAAATGTAGCAAGGAATGATTATTGTGAAAACATACAATAGGCTTATATCATTAAATAGAAATAGAAGTTGGGAATGGAGCTTTAGAGTGATTATATCCGCGACATAGTAAAAAAAAAGACAACCGTTGGAATCTCTTACTTATTTTGCCAACTATTCAGGCGTAATAATTAATTATACATGGAATTGCCGTATAACATTATTATTAATTAGTATATAGAGTAATAAGCATTATTACGTTACATAATCGCGATAGTTATATGCAACCGAAGGCATTTAACATTTTTCCGTGGTCCAAAGGTTGAAAGCCACTACTACAATGCATGTATTGGGTTGGTAGCTTTAATAAACGATCGCTCAAGAATTTATTGGTGTGAATCTTAACTTAATTACAGCTTGATGGAGCCAGATGGTACTCTACGCGTTGTTAAATATACAGCAGATTCAAAGAACGGATTTCAGGCAACTGTGATTCGTTCTGGAGATCACCATGGAGGTCAGGAGGTGTCACACCACGGCAACAACGATGATTACCATAATGAAGAAGGCGGACAGCATGATGATTATTATTAATTTTATTGGCTTATTATTAACACACATAATTAAAAATGTTTTACTACTAATTAATAAATAAGTATATATTATATGTGAGTGTTTTCTTATATTTAAGTTGTATTATCTACCTAAAATAGAACTAGTACTATCCAGGTAGAAAATTATTAATACTATTAATACCACAAGCTAATTTCAAGTTTCATTTTCTACTTTTTATAACGAATTCTCTCTTGCAATGTAAGTATCACACTTGCTAGCTTAGTACAACCTACCTTAAAGGTTCATTTTCTACCTGAAACATTCACAATTGCCGAACGCTTTCCGTGGGTTCTAATTCCGCAAGACTATTGAAAGCATTTAAAAAGATTAGATACAATTACAAACACGTATGATTCTCGCAGCAACCTTGCGCTAAGATTACAAAACGAGCATTACAGATTTTACAATACACAATACGAACTAAGCTAGCAGCGAGATAATTTTAACGTTTAGTTAGTCGTTAAAATATTGTATTTTATTCTACTAGCCACCTTGCTAAAAATTTATAAGCTTTATATCAGGTGACCTTCATGTAGTGTAAAATCTTTCGATTTTGAAAAAACCGCTTCTAGCGACACCACTTATTTTTGTATCTTCTATGAACTAAATTTACTCGGTGACACAATAAACGAAGGGAATTGGTTTAGCTCCGTTGTTATTTTTGTTATCAGTGCAGAGTATAAAAGAAGTTATTATATTACTTTAATTATAAACACACAGTCGTTATCTGATACACGCTCATAGAGTCGCCGAGTAATTTTAGTTCATAGAAGATACATCAATAAATTTCAGTATCAAAAAAATGTAACACTAAGTTATGGTCCCCTGCTTTTTACATGCTTATCTAAAATAACGCTATCTGCAAGCTTAAACCTTACTGTAAGACAATTTTCTGCCTTTCAGTAATATCTTGAAGCAAATAATTATTTAGAACAGGTCCCCCAAGCCCAAGATTTGAACTCAGAGATACCAAAGTGCACAAACACTGACACGGCTTAAAGATGTTGGTCATCTTATCGACATACATAATTAACATTCCAAATAAATGCAAAACTAAAGATTTAAGTGCAAACATTTTCTAAACGGTGCGGTGGAGTGGTGGGGAGGTGTACGTACAATTATTGATGAATATACTATTTACTCGATTTCACTTTTTACATAAAATTTAACATTAAAATAAATGACTATTTTTATGACATTAAACAAATTAATTACATCCATTACAATTTACAACCTTATTGGTTGATCTTGTCGGTTAGGAAATCTGTAAATCGGGACAACTATTCCAGCAATTCCGGCAATTATAATGACTATAATTTTATTAAATTAATTGCAGATCGAATGTCGACTTACTTTTTGCTTTCGTTTATTACGTAAAATTTTTATATCGGGAAATAAATATGTAATTATTATTTCCAGGTGATATCATTTATTAACCAATCTATAACTTTAATCAAGGATTTGTAAATACGTTAAGAAGTTCAAAAATATCTTTTCTAGAAATTATAATGCAAAAATATTTATTTATTTATTGCGCTACATGAATGCTACTGGTTAAAACAGTTTACTGTTACTTTACCTGCGAACTTTTTAAATCAAAATTAGTAACATTTGTTTAGTATCTAAATATTAAGCGCCTCGCTCCTGGTACCAATTTATTACTCAGAAGGTTTTGTTTCCAATATTTTACCTCCATACGATTCTCATTTAATTATTGGGGAAAACGTTACTTTTAAATAGCCACCCGAGTCGAAAATTTAGACCTATTCTGATCCTAAAAGGGATCTTTCCTCCTCTTTTCATACTAAATACAGTAAAATAAACCTCGTCTCATCCTAAAGATTATTATATGACCCTCTCTTGATCCTACAAGAAATCATGATCCTCGTCTTATACTTCAAACTCTGTAAACCTTTTTTAAACCCAAGGTGGTCAAAAGGAATATCTCAATATTTGCTATGGCTGTACGAAATGGATTCTATTGTTAAGGGAAAGAATATAAAATAACTCATAGAGAGAGATAGATAGATGCAACAATGAGTTTATAATATTTTACTTCACTTGGTATTTAGATTTCATTGAATAAAGATATATCTTTGAGTGCTAAATAATAAATGAAAGACATGTTTTATTTTACCTAAGCTAACTGATATTTGTAATACGAGTAGCAAGATTATAAAACAAACAAGGTGTGCACACATTTGGCACTTGTTTATTTCACGGAACATGTAAACGTCTGTAAAGGTTTGGCAGCCTCTCTTAAATATACCTGAAGGTGTTAGCACCATTCGTACATATACCTACATCAGAAATTAAAATTAGTAATTAGAAATGTTGTAAAATTATTAGGAATAAAAATAAAAGTAAATTTAATCAAAATATGAGCAGTATGTATTAAACAAACTTCTTCGCCGATTGAAACTCAAATCTATAACATAACTGCTAAATTAATGAGTCGTCACACATATGTACTCGTAATGTTCCAGGTGTAAGTTTATTTTCTTATATGTTTATTTGTTTGCTACTGAATTTTGTATGGAATGTTAATGTTTTCGAAAATTGCTCATTTTGTAGAGAAACAAAATTCTTGATTTTGATCGTCTAAGGATTTTATCCTATAATCCAGCAATTTTGGAGAAAATTAGTGTATGCAGAATTTGATGTATAATTTTAACCCTTGATAGATAGAAAGATGAAATTTTGAATGCGTGTTTGAATATTGTAAATATTTGGTAATTATAAATTAAAAATAGAGGCGCTATGAAGATAAGCGGGCCGTGGATGAAATGTTGCAGTAGGTTAAAAATTTGGATTCTGTAATAATTGAGAATAACTCATTATCGTCGTCTATTGTTATCTCTCTTCTACAACAATGAACAGATGTACGAGTAATAACCATAGCAACAACCAAAGTACGTCAGAAATTAATCAGATCACCAAAGACTCAAATTTTAAATAGCTTTCTGAATGAGTTGATCATTTGAACTAAATTTCCTGTGTAACTGAACGTCTACTTACAGCAGCCGTACTACATATTAACTACACGTTGTCCAACTGCTATATTAGTAACTACTTGTCTTTAATTATAACCTTCCAGTAGTTTAATGCAGTAGTTTTATTACTTACAATGCATCACGTATCACGATTATTGTGCAATACAGGTTTAATTTTAATTGACAATCTAATTAGCCTCCACGGTTCAATTGACTTGGCTAAAAACAGAGACTGGGCGTCGGCCTGTGCGTGAGACTAAACATCGTTAACCTAGTTTAACGAGTAAGTTTAACTTCTTAACAATCTAATTTGAGCAATGATTGTATGGAGGTAATCATTAAGTGTTGGACTTACTGCTTGTACTCGATCTAATAGTGATAACGCAAGAAAAAGAGTGTTTATATTGTTTCCTTTTTAGATTCGATAACTTACTTAAAGTAGGATTTGCCGGGGCTCCTCAAAATAGCCACCTACCGTAGAAAGCATCTCTTCGTTGTTGACAAATTTTTCACGTTTCGGAATAAAAAATAATTCAACGGCGCTGAATGTGTCAAGTAGCTCAGGTAAAAAACGTAACGTAGAGTTGCATATTAATTAGCTTATAATAATAAGTTAGTAAATGTGAAATTGCATTACAACACAATTTATTTATTACCTGGGTAGGGTGCGAAAGTAATTCGGTCCGATTTTTCTCTTATTTTGGTCATCGCGATGACTAACGTGTATGCTGGCGCATTATCTTAGTTTATTATTATTTATTTTAATGTTTTTGCCATTAGGGAATAACATTCTTCTGCCTTAGCTCATTAAAATACATATCATTGTGCTTAATTCATTTTTGATCCTTATTATATCTAAACATTCTCACTCCAGTTAAAAGAAATTTACAAAAATATCCTTATAAAAATAAAAACCACTGCTACTGCTACTGCTTCGCTCCTCCTGCTACTGTCCCTCCTCTTTCTACTCTGCCATTCCTCCACCTCTTCCCTTCACTGCCCCCCTTTAATAATTGCGGAATATTCTTTTCGGTTTTTACCTTTTTCTCACAATGAAAACTTAATGTGTGACTGAAGTGTTCCAACGTTTCTATCTTCGTTCCGCACACTTCCTCATGTTTTTGTGTGTTTTTTTCTTAAGCATTCTGGTATCTCTCTCTCTCAAATCCTTTCATATCTTTTGTTATAATTGCTCTTCTCAGTTTTTTCATTCCTGTTTTCATTTCCTGTTGTTGTATCTCCCTGTTTCTTCTCTTTAGCTCCTCTTCCACACTTGTGCATTATTCTCTCCTTCTCTCTGCCTCCTCCGTCACCATTCTATTTCTTTCTAAATATTCCTTCCACTTCAGGTTCTTCCTCCACCTTTCTTTCACTCTCCTCCCTAATTTTCCTTACGATTTCGCCTTCAGCATTACTCATTTTCTCCTCGAAACTGACTGCTCTCCTTCCTGCTTCTATTCTTATGTTGTCCCTTTTTAATTCCTCCATTACCATGTATCCCGGCGTGCACCTGTCCAGCCGATTAACTTAGTCAATGAAGATTATGATTATACTGTGCGCATCCCAGAAAGCTGACGACCTTGTTAGCGGATAAAACTGACCTCGCCTTTCTTGGAAGCAATTCTCCCTTTCTAGTCCACTGTTTTAATTGTTCTTGCATCCCTACTGTGAAGTGATGAACACATGGTTATAAATCGACGCAGTTTTATTGCGCTCCATCATCGCCAAATATTGTTATATGTAGAGTAAAATCTCAGAGCCCCAGACCTACGTCATCTTTGCTGAAATTCAGAGAATAATTAGTGTAATATGTAGTCAAGAATGCATATGTACTTACTAGCTTGAAAGTAGTGCCCTTTTACAGGAAACAGTGCAAAGGGATCAAAAATATCACTTACCTACGTTAAAGTATGATGGCTGGTTTGTATATAGGTATGTTTTACAGAAAATTGTTAAAAATCAACATTAATTATTGCCAGACCAGTCTCGTAGGCTCTAAATTAAGCCAGACACTTCGAAGCTCTTAAAAAACAATTAGTGTAACCACAACTTTCAATGTATACCCATCATTATTTCTCCTGCAAAATGATTTGAATTTTGATTAAATTTATCTCGAGCCCAAAACGATCAATCGACTTCGAATTTTCAGGACAATTAAATTATGAAACCTTTTACACAAATTTAAAGCATTAGATTAAGTTCCTCTTATTTCTTAGCAATTTACGACTTCAATGAGGCCAAGCTAGCTGCTTCCTGTGATAACTATATTTCATATTTTATAAAATCAGATATGAAAGCTGAATTAGAAAAAAATGAAATGAAAAATTGGCAAGACAAGTGGGATAATTCTGATAAAGGTAGAGAATTTTATAAAATACAACCAATACTGAAACGTAACCCATGGTTTGCCAAATTAACATGGCCAAGAAGATTAATAACAATGACCTCAAGACTAAGAATGAATCATACTGGAGCTCCGAAACATCTAGCAAGAAACAAAATCATTCCAAACTCTAAATGCGAATGTGGTGAAGAAGAGGCAGACCCTGACCACATTCTGTGGCAATGTAAAAATACAGCAATGGCAAGAAATGAACTCCAAAGGGCAGTGCTACAGACTTCGGAGACGCTTCCTGTTAACGCCCCCTTTTTGATTGACCGAAATTTATAACAGCAGTAGCCATGAATAGATCATTCTTGTTGTCTGGATATGACGTATAAGAAGAAGCAGAACAATATTAGGGGCGATAAAAGGCTACGTGCCTAGGAAGCCCGAGAAACTATATTAAAAAAAAACTTCAATGAGAAATTGTTATTAATTCCAATTTCGAAACATTAATCAAAGTTGACTGACTAACTAGATAAATAAAATTTTATTTGGAGTACTTATCGGGGCTCAAATTGATCATGGGGCCTATCAACGTCAAACTAAGATAATAATACTTTCTTGTACGTAATACTTTTCGTAGAAATTTATTACTGATAATGTTATACTCCAGTTTATATGAAATGTGTTTTTAGTAAAAAGGAATTGAAAAATGTAAAAAGGGAAAGTGGGTCCGCCACACTGATACAAATGCACGATTTCTGATAATACATCTGTGTCCATATCAGATCTGTTGGTGGGTTTGTGTACTTGCTTGAATTGGAATGCCAGTGCACCGAGAGAGCAGTGCAAGAACTGGAGTCTTTGCAATTACTCGTGTTTAATTTAATTATTAAGACATAGAAAAATCCGTACAACAATCTAAAACTTTAAGGTAATACACATCTTAGTCAAAGGACTTGCAGGATATTTATTTCAATGAAAGAATCACTATGGAATTCGTATTTGGTCGTTCGTCAATTTTTATACTACTCGTAGTTTAGGTAAATAGTATTTGAATAAAATACTGTTGCTTCAATAACATTGCTCCTCATGTTTTAAATATAGCTAATAAAACTTTCTATTGATAGCCCGAATTTCTGCTAATATTTGTCCCATTATTGAATTTACAAAGATAAGATATGTAATGACCCAGAAAACATTTGGATATACATACTATATTCAAGTTATATACAATCATGACTATTGCACATCCTATGTATATGCTGTTGTGATGTTAAACTACCACTGTATATCATATGTATGTGAAAATACAAAAGCGTTTAAAAGTGTTTAAATATTGCTGTATGTACATAGTATGTACTGTCATGTTTATTTATTTCAAGTTTAAGTAATGTATATGCAATAAATATACAGGATAATATTTCCACATTATGGAGCATAAATGAATATACAGAGAATGCCTAATGTTATGTGGCCGTAAATAATATGCGCGCAGAGTCTTTTTTACTGTGTTCCATAGGAGCAGGGTCGCATAGTAATTTCACATAGTCATATGTCTATGTTACATGTTTATATTCAATAAAGAAGCTCATTTCAAATTTTAATTCCATTACCTTTCCGTTATCTTTGTTAACGAATTGTAAGGTTATGATAGGCTAATGTTACATAAGGTACTTGATACAACAAAGAGCAGAATAAATGTCAACTTTATCAACATAGATCACAATGGGCTTGTAAACCATGTCTTCATTTCTATAAAATTGTACTATACATGTGTTGATAAAGTTGCCTACCAGGATCTCAAATGTTCAATTACTTTTTTCATAACTCCTTATATTTTAAATATCTTAAAGGCATTTTGCCTCTCTACATATTCAAGTAATACTAAGTTATATAAAATTCCAAATGCATTGTACGTCACGTCCGCTCATTTATAAAATATTTTATATGAGTGTGTGTGTGTGTGATACGTGATTCACTACTAACAGCAGGGACGTCTATCTCATGAAGTTTGATATTAAAATGGTTGTGAAACATAATAAATAATCTCAATTACTTATTTCTTTGACGTCTTATGCAGAGCTAAAACATTAACCTTCTGGATATTTCATGAAACGAAAACGTCGATATACAAATATTACCCTTTGTTCAATGAAAAATTAAATATCCGACCTCTAAAAATTGAATGCACAAGCCCATTTTAGAGAATTTAAGAAATAGTTCACAAAACATGGATCCCGACATTGTGAATGAGCCATATCGCTTTAGTACTTCACAGCCTGTATACTGTATTTTACCATGCACATAGTTTTTACTTCCTGGCATGGTCTATTTTTTAAAGTGCGGGGCTATACCGCCTTCAGATACCGATTGCTGCATAACTAAACAGCTTCGCAGACCTCGTGGTTCGTTCTAATTCTCGTTGTTGTTATTTTATTTCAATTGCACTGACTATAGTCCAGTAAATTATTACTAAAATACAATATTCTTAATTCGAAAAAATACACCGACTGGGAATAAGGTAGGAAGGAGAGTGGAAGAGAAGGAGGATAAAGGACTACCTTGAAAGTAATGGAATGGCGACAGGAGAGGCAGATAAAACAAGGAAGAAGGATGAAAGAGGAGCTAATGTGTAGGGACAGAGAGATACAGCAGCAAGAAAGAATGACAAAACTTGACAACAGCAAATACAATGAGAGATATAAGAATATATGGGAGAGAAGAGCTCGGATTACATAGTAGAGAAAGACACAAGGAACATAGAAAAATAGAGCGGAAAAGATTTGCATGGGGTGTAAAGTAAAAAGTAAAAAGAATATAGAGGAGAAGTTATTGAAGGAAGGCTAGGAAGGAATGGATGGGGGAGGTGGAGAGAAGAAGAAGAGGCAATGATAGAGGACAAATGGTAAGAAGAGTAACAAAGAAAATAACAGGACTAGAGAAGTATTAGTGTTTACGTTTATTTTTAAGTAGAAATTCTAGTTCTAGAGTTAATGACTAACTAGACAAAAGAATACAATGAAATGTAATTTAATAGATTTAAGGCGGAAGATTGTAGTGCCTAACGGCAAAAGTATTAAATAAAATAATAAGAATAGTAAAATCCATCGACCGAAATGACATTAAATTTTTATTTAATTTTTTGTGGAGTTTTGACTCTGTAATTCTCCTGTGTCTGGACTCTCCTGTGTCCGAGTCTTGCGAGCAATGGTCGTAATCGAACAGATCTGATTTATATACATCACACTCTACATACACCTAAAAGGTACTCTCTTATTAATCTTTGATTAGAGAGCACATTTCATGCTTACTTGACTGGAGTACGACTTACGCCACAACCTGCAGCTTCGGGTTTTGTACATTATGTATTTTACAGTATATAGGAATAGCTGTCATACCAGCACGTATTTAATATAACTCATATCTAATATAATAATTATATTCCCGTACAGATAATAGCTGTCTTATATAATGCATGTTATATTTTAAGATTTAAGAGTAATTGACGAGAAAAAATGCTTTTATTTTATTACATAGCCGCCAGTGTTATGTAAGCTGTTTAACAGATATTATATACACACACTCACGTATATATATATATATATATATATTTATATATGTATATATATATATATATATATATATATATATATATATATATATATATATATATATATATATAATATTATACTGTTAAATTAAATTAATTAATACCCTACTACTGTAGTAGTAATCGAATTTGATCTGTTCTCTTTTATTTAAGTTAACATATTTTTATGTAATTCTTTGTAACAAAATGTAAATGATTGATTCAACGGGTTTGTTATAACAAATATGAGCTAACAATAGCTGGAAGCGTGTAATAAAATGCTGTAACATCCATCAAAATAAAGCCAAGTATGGGTTCTTGTTCTACAACTTTCTTTACAATCGTAATAGCCTAAGAACAACTATCGATAAATGTGTCTCTAAATCAATTAATGCTAAATCAACTAATTAGCTGGTAAATAACCAACACGTATACCTTGATTTACATGGTAGAAATCCGCGTAGAAAAAATCGTTTAAAAATAAATGCTGGATGTAGTAAAATTTGAGGATGCGTTCCATAACTATATAAAAAAACCGTGTAATAATTAAATAAAACTATATTTTGTTCTACAAAACTCATAATATATAAACACTACAAAATATGTTTCATTCATATTTTTAATATAAGTTTATAGGCGCACACGTTTATTACCGATTGGACCTATAATATTTTAATTAATAACATCATTTCGTACTGCTTTTTTTTGCGACATTTGGGAAAATTTATCATACCTAAAATTAATAATAATTTCAGATAACAAATGAAACCAAATCCTAAACAAATATTTCGAAACAAGTGTAGATTAATCCTTATTACTATCCATGATCAGTTATACCCATAGAGATATAATAATGCACGAAGAGTACGGCCGCGTGTAAGAGGAAGCGATAAAGATATAAGAATAGAGTGCGCAAGAGCTGAATACTGTGATAAAGGCAAAGAGAGAGATATAGTCTGCCGAGTGTCCTATCTGTCTCTTTCTTACCGCTGTTGCTGGCTTTGTTGGTTGGCGGAGAGGTAGGGTAAGCAAGTAAACAGACGCAGTGCTCTGCTAGAAAGAAACACAGATGACTTTCGGCAGCTATCTCTCTCTTTGCCTTTATCACAGTATTCAGCTCTTGCGCACTCTATAAAGTCTGGTATATTTACTACTTTATTTCATTTACAAAACATAAAATAAAGAAATATTTTCGTAAAAATTTGCAATATTTTTTAAATTTCATATAGTAAAATAATTTTGGAATTCGTGCGAAACGAATAATTCGTGCTACTACTAGACGTACAAGACGTTTGAATTCGAAATATTTTGATTAGCAGCGCTAATTTTTATGATGTGGGGCTCCATTTTGAAAAAATGACGGCTAAAAACGTTTTTCTTTTTGTAATATCTTCTTACCAGTGGGTCCTAAGATAAAAATAGTAATGATCAATCCGATAGATGATTGAATTTCCTACAATTTATTTGTTCCACAAATTACATACAAATGTGTGAAACAATTAATAATTTCAAATTTATAAAATAAAAAATCTCTAGACATCATTTTATATGGAAACTATTTATTTTATTAAAAAAATTATTAAATAAAAGTTGTAGAACGTTAAACAATCTTTCAAATGACCTATGATTTGTTTATATACTAGAATGTGTTCAATAAATATGTGCAAAAGTGTAAGCGAAAAGTAATTGAATCATTCATTATTTTTAGTGAAGTGCTCTACTTTACAGCGGTGCAGCTCAGTACATATCAGAGATAGGAAAAAATGTTTTATACAAAAATTGTAGAAAATTGAATCCTCTATCAGATTGATAATAACTATTTTTAGCTAAGACTGACTGGTAAGAAGATATTGCAAAAACACAATTTTCCGTCGTCATTTTTTTAAGATGGAAGCCTAACTCTTAAAAATATTCGGAATTAACACACCTAAATGAGTCAGGAAAATTTGTTAACTAGTTCTTCTATTAATTTACCACATTCGGTTTTAACTATAGGTTTTAAGACTAGCCTATTATTAAAAGTAGGCTATAAAAACCAAGAAACATAAATCAAAAACGTGAAATACTAAATATAAAACAGCTATGGAGTGAGAATTTAAACTAAAAAAATCATCAAATTAATATTGTGAGAACACATTAATAACACGAGTACGAGTATATGCTTTTATTTTCATTCCACACTAGTTTACTTTATTGATACCTAATATAGTTGGCTATAATAGATTGCGCAATCTCAATTAACGAGTGAAATACATTCGTTTGGTTCAGGTCAGGTATATGTATATGTATCAGACCGGTACGCGACCGGTAAGTGCTTCCTTTAAAGCTAGTGAAATTACTTTAAGGATGTTGTAGTGCTATAATATGATTCTAAGGTTGCGTTTATAGTTTATTATTATATTATTAATTGTTTGCCTATCGGATTTACAATCTACGTTAATATTTCTTACAACATTTTATAGAATTTCAACTTAAAATTAAACTTAACTGTTGTAGAACTTTCTCTTTCTAAAAGAATTTTCTTCTTTTGACCTTCTCCCTTTCTTTTCCCTACACTTCCTTCCTTCTCACCGTTTTATGCTTCTCCTTCCGTTTTGTCTGTACCTCTGTCTCTTACCTTTCGTCCTTCTTTGACCCCTCTCGACAAACCCTCTATTATCTTTGCACTATTCTTTTTTAATTTCAGATTTCATTGTCCTTTTCCTGCCTTTTACCCCTATCACTCTATTCAGACATATACCCTCTGGTTTTCACTTCCTCCTTCTAATTACTTCTGCCGACCATTCAATCCATTTGTTCCCGTCCTTTTCTTTTTTTAATAGCTGTTCCACTTTCTACTGCTGCCCACCCTGTTCTAAAGTTATGAACCACCGTATCCCAGTACCGTAATATTGGAATAGAGCGCATTTTTTCTTGGAACATGTTGCCGCACCAATCACATTAAATGTTTGCAGTTAATTTAGTATTGACACCTCATAGAAAGATAAGTCATACGTATTTAGTATACGAAACATTTTATACTTAATATCGGGATAAACTTTTTCCTATAATTAGCACTAATCCGTGAAATGTTAAAATATGAACAAACTTATGTATAGGTGCGGTTGTAGTGTGTTTAGACGTGGCTTAAACTGTAATATGAGTAAAACAATTTATATCTAAGTGAGCAAAAACTTTTGTCCTGGCATTACAAGCACAAAATACTACTATTTTATTAATAAAATAAATAATTTATTTACATTGTCTTATTGAAATAATGACCCAGTCTTAATTCAGAAATAAAAAACTGGCGTTACTACCCAGATAGAAATTAACCTTTGAATTAGTTTGGGATAAGTTAGTAAGTGTGAACCTTGTATTGCAAGATACAGTTTTATATAAGTACACGTCAAATGTATTTGCCTCTCATTCACTCTCATTGATAACCATGCAAATGGGTAATCGGTATCACATTAAATATATCTCATGCCCCAAACGAACAATTGATTTCATATTGACTAATAATTAGATGATATCTTTAAAAAGTCCACAAAGATGTATAACATTCTACCGACGAGACATACCATGACAACTACCTTAAAGTAAGTAAAACCCCGCCCACAGTTCAACTAAGTATATTGTTTTAATATTGCATATAAAATAAATCTCATACTTTATATAGGGCAAATAGTTGTTGGTAATATGTAAACTCACTGTCTTTAAAAATCTCTCACGAATGCAAACCAAACAAAAGTACAGGTAGAGTTTGTAATCGTACTTGTACGGGTACCACATGTCCCGCGGCGAAATGTCGAGCGAGAGCGCTCGTAGTGGCCGTATAGTGAAATACGAAATGCGAAGACTGATTATCGACGATGCAATAATGCTGAACAAAGTACGAAGTTGGGTACAGTACTAATCTAGACACGAAAAAAGGTAGCATATAGAAACGCTAATAGGCTTAAGGGGCATTTATACCACAACTTGATTGAAACATTTTTAAATTATGGGTTTGAATTACGCGATGGTTATCTTGCACTGATGTATGAAAAATTGCTTGTGTAATACTCGTTTATCTTGTGTCTGATCTAAGGTTTTTTTCTCAAATTTCGCAAAATATGGAATTTGAGATGAATGAGTCTTGAAGAAAAATTGTTTATAAAGCACAAGTTTTTAATGCCTATATAATATGCTATATATATAGTTTTTAATGCCAAGAATATATATATATATATATATATATATATATATATATATATATATATATATATATATATATATATATATATATAATCTATAACACAGGTTTTAAATATCCTATTCCGGTACTGCATCGACATAAGAACCTGCTTAACCCCGAAAGGAAACAAACCGCCAGCATAACTTCTGAGCAATTTAATTTATCGTTTACGTTACAAGTTACGAGTATAACATTTTTTTACGCACTTATTCAATCAATTAATTGGATAAAATAAAATGAAATATTACCGACACATTACATAAAAAATGTACCGGCTTTCCCATTCGATCAGTAGCATACCGGCGCGATCATTTCCTGTGGTTTCCTTCAATAATAATTTCTATTGTTAACAAATTTATTCACGTACGATACTTGACACTTTGTTGGCGATGGTAACTCCTTCCGGTATTCTTCAGGAAGTGGTAGACCTGGTACTAAGAGCTCTTTGCCAAAAGTGCAGCTAATGTTCTATAATATTTAGTTCTATTTAACATTTTTGTAGTTCCCGCACTATAAACGTTCTTGGAAGAAACATAAAATTATTGACAAATTATAAACATTACATTACCAAATAAAACACTCGACCAATGCTCCGGAAGGGTACTATCACTTAGAGTAAAATTATTTGACATGGAATAAAACAGTTTAGGCGACCCCTGTTGGAATATTATATCTCCCTTGAACTAAAATTCTCGGCGACTCAACATCTGAACAGAAGGAAGGATGGAGGTAGTACACTTCAAAATATTTACACTTCACTCCTTCCAACCCTTCCTTCTCTTCAGATGATGAGTCGCCGAGAATTTAAGTTCATAGAAGAGTAATATTCTAACAGGGGTCGCCTAAAGCGGCTTATCCCTGCTCCATAATCCCTGCTACTAACACTTCCTACTCGATACTAATTTCTAGACGGACAAGGTCAAGTCCCCCACTCCCATTACCGCTCATCAATCCCGCTAGCAAGATCTGTAATCGTGCCGCTTCACTACCTCACTCTGCATTTTCAATTTTAAAATTTATGCGTTATTTGACAAAGATTTTTTCAAAATTTAGAATTTCTTCACTAAATTCGTAAAGGTAACAAAGTTATAGAGTAAGATTCCATAGTTCCAGATTCCAGACCTACGTCATTTTAGCAAAACTGAGTTTTTGAGAGTAAATATTGTACTAGTTAAGAACTTAAGAACCTATGCGTACTTGCTAGCTTGAAAGAGGGGTTAATTTACTGGTAGCAGGTGGAATAAGTACATAAAAACTTCACTCACTCACTTGCATGAAAGTATGATGGTTGGTTTCTATATGCTTTACAGAATATTGTTAAAAACTAACATTCACTATTGGCAGACCTCTTCCGTAGGCTCTAATTTACGCCGAACGCCAAACTTATGCGTTACTTTTGAATTCAAAGACTTTTATTTCATTAATTTACATACACATTATAATAATTACACTGTTTAACTTAAATCTTACCTGAAATCAAAGAAACGACATTTAAAGTTTATTATTTAAATTGTCAATTACTTTTATCTAATTTTATAATAACTTAACATTATGCACAGTGAGTTCTGTCAACTCCAATATAATATAATATAATTTCTTTACATCAAGATAAAATTTCTAAAACGTATTTCAATTCAAAATCTACGTAGTGTTATGAAACCCCTTAATTCGTGTATTGAGAATTATAACTTTAAAGACACGCACTATTCGAGAGATTCTGGGTAATGGATAAGCAAAGAACCTAACCTAACAATCTGACAGTAGCCGAGTACAGATTAATCTTATAATGATTGCGGAGTTGCTACAAATCTAAAAACTAAAAAAGTGACATGAACAATATGGCAGGTGCATTCATAGTTAATTAAGAGTTGTGGAAATGTTCTTACCAAATTAAGATTGTACTATCTAAATTGATACAAAATTTACGTAGTTCGACCCCTACCGCTGCATGAACCAACCATACACTCTTTGGTACCTGCGGACCCGAAGCTCATCGAACTTAAGAAGTTGGTATCACGGGGGAAGTATTTAGAAAATATTCCAGACATTGCAGGAATAACAGGAATTCTCCATTGAAACAATGAACAAGGTTATTCTCTACCTAGCAGCGGAACGAGTAAGACCGCCTTGTTCACTTATACATTAAACTTGGTTAAGAATCAAATACAACGTCTTTGTTCTATATAAGTAGGAATTAAAAACTGGAATAGCTCAATGGTTGAGCTCCACGTAGTAAGTGGGAGATTAAAGTTGGCACAGATCTTTGATTTGTACATAAACAGGACATGCGGATTATAATATTGATATGAGATATGTATTGCATTTATTGTACCTCCTCTATACTTTTTTACCCAAATTACTCTACTTAATTTCTCTCCTGGATTTTAATACGATTTATTCTGTTCCTGTACATAAAATTATGAAATCAATTCAGTTCTTTCATTGGAGATTAAATTACGGGAGTAGGAATTGGGTAATTATCATGACATTTATGGTACAGTAACTGACAGTGCAGACTATATATCTAGAAATAGGCGGATTACCAGAAAATTTAAAATATATGTAAACTACACCGTTGCCTAATACTTTTATGATTATGTAAGTACAAAGTCAATCTAACTTAATAACAACTCAACCCAGAAAATATAATTCTGGTCTGTAGTTCAAATCCGTAGATACAGCAGTCAGCGTCAAGCATCAATATTATCGCCCACTGTTTCGTCTGGATATTTTTTATTTATTACTACATACTAAATATCGTTTATACGAGATTATCAAATTACTCAGTTAATAAAAGAAATAAATTATTATTAACATTCTTCCGTCTTAAATCATTAAAGTACATATCATTGTGCCTAATTACATACTAATTACCCATTCTCACTCCTTTTAAAAGTAAAATAGAAACAATACAGATAAATTTAAACCCCTACTGCTCCTCTCTTTCTGCTACTTTTACTTCTGTTTCTACTCTGCTCTTCGTTTTCTTTCTTCGCTTCTTATCTCTATCTCTGTCATATACCTCTTTCCTTCACTTCCTTTCTTTGTTAACTGCAAAATCTTCTTTTCACTTTTTACTCTTTCGGTACTTACTTTTTACTCTGCTTCTTCTCTCTATACCTCTTCAGTTGATTTTTAATTTTGTTTTTAAAATATTGGTTAATTAATTAAGAAATACATGAATAGGCATTTTTATTATATTAAATATCCAAACATTGACGGAGATATATCTATTTAATGTTTCATTTTACCGCCTAATATTTCGTGACGTCATCTACACAATAGAATAAAATAGGCAATACTATGTTATTTGTTCATTTCTTCAGCTGCTAGCGCCGTGACGTTTGATTTCGCATCCCTTTTACACTTCTCTTGTTTAATAGCGATATCAAAGGTAGGAAAATGGTAATGAGGAAGGAGGTAAGGAAGGAAATGACGTCAATTACTCAATTATTTATTATAAATTTTTATTTCTTTATTAAAGATGATTATATCAATCACTGAAGAGGTATTGTGGATTGTAAAAAAATAAATGGATATTTGAGGTTCTGATAGCAAACTTTATCCATATTCAGTGCAGTTTTCTATAAATTCACTTATAGTTCATGGCATATTTTTATGAACATAACTAATTGTTGATACAGACATTGCTACAGTACTGATAGTTCCATATTAGAGTGATTGAACTCGTGATCACTCTAATAAGACACTAATAACACATACCAGCATCCCGAAAGTGATGACAACTGATCACCTGTTAAAAATTTAACATATAAGATGCTACTATAATAGCATCAGTAAACAAATACAGCGGAATTTGCAATTAGAAATTGATTCAGAAATGCATCAACTAACACAGCATCCAAACGTAGTTCACTACGTTGTTGCGTGGGGCCCAGACGCAAAGTGGGGACCCCTACATGATGTTATGACACAAATCAGATAACGGAGCCCCTCTCAACACCACTAGAGCGGTTCTTACACTTTAAGCACACAAAATCATAAGCAAATGCTACAATTTAGAAGAGGGGAAACGAATCAAACATACCTATAAATACTGATTCGTAAATTAAATGAAATCAGTAGTTACCTGTGTCTGAACCTGTATAGTCACAAAGTATAGTGATATTCTTAAATTTTAAAGATATTTTAAATATAAAATAATAAAATGAAGGTAGGTGAAAATATATTTATATAATATGTATAGAAAAATAAACAAACAAATATTTGAATGTTGCTGAATTGTTTCCAGTGTATGTTAGTTGTTCTCTGCCTTGCCGCCGTAGCGCTAGCTGTACCAATTGAATATGGCCACTACGCGGCAGCACCTTCCTACATCCATGCAGCACCAATTGCAAAACAGATCATTGCCGAACCAGTAGTAAGTTAAAAACAAAACTAACCTTTTATTCCAAAGTCTAATATTTAAACACTTTTAAGAATAAGGTTCAATTAAAAGCAACATTATCTACAACTAATAGAATCTACTGTAAAGTACCATTTTAACCTACTCTTTCAATTTTAAGTTTTAACCTCACTTTTAACCGTAAATTATATGACAAAGTATGCGTTTCTTGCAGTGTTTTAATTTACTTTTTGAATATACTTAGCAACCACGGTTCATGCGTGTGTAATATTACCCGCTGTACACAGTTACGCGCATTCGAGGCTTATTTAACATAACAAAAGTTACTTGTTACGTAAAACGTACTATGTTACCTAAAATACATCGTTCTATGAGCTTTCATTGCTTCTATAAAAACAAATTAACACATTCATAAAACTTCTAAAGTAGACAGCTTTAGAAATTATAAAATCTTTGCCTATTAGTGGTTGTTATAAAATGTATAAAATCTTAAAATATTGAATGGGTACAAAGTATCCTTACTTAGAGACCCTTTTAGATGAAATATTACTAGGTTTCTTCTAAAAAAAATACGAGTTTTACATTAATGTAAGGTAATATCCATGATTTGTATTTTTATATTTAACCGGTACTTTCTTTAATACCAATTAGTATCAATGTTTAATAATTGTTTTTAATTTAACTTAAATTCTGAGTCATATCACCGACAACCTCCCACTATGTTGACAGTTCTGGTGATATCGTGATCTCATATATGTGAGCTATACTATTGCCTAACAATTTAACTAAATAACACCCAAACCCAGAAAATATAAGTCTGATCCGGGCATTGAATGCAAGGACACAGCAGTCATCGTCAAGTACCAATGCTCTTGCCCTCTATATCGTTTCATTATTTAATATAATACAAATAATATATTTAATATATTATTATATATTAAATAATAATATAATTTAATACAAATATTTATAGATATTTATCACAAGTCCAAACTTCATTTTATTTATGCCATGAACTCGGTCTATAAAAGGCGACAGCGTACTATCACATCTTAAGTTTTAGTTTTAAAAAGTTTGAAGTTTACTTACTTCTAAAACTAAAACTAAAATATATGTAGAAAACGATTACGCATATTGTCGATAAATTTGTTGCAACTAAATAATATAACTAAAACAGCAGAAGGGAAATATACTTAAGTCAGACTATAGGCTTAAGTTACTTTTTTAAAAGTATAAATATGTGAAACCGGTATAGATAATATGAAAATAGAACAGTAACTAAGGGTGTTTCACCCAAAATGTAATACAACGTAACCTTTGATTTAGCTTGTAGTAAGATAGCAAATGTGAAAGTTTCTTTTTCATTATCTAAGTGAGAAATAGCAATTCTACATTGAAATTAGCTTGTGGCAAGCTAGCAAGTGTAAATCAAAAACAAACTTTCTACTTTGGTAATTAAAAACTAAAATTATTTTAGGCCTATCCAAAATACTCCTTCAACTATGGAGTAAAGGACCCCCACACTGGAGACCAAAAGAGCCAATCTGAAGAACGTGATGGGGATGTCGTCAAGGGCGAGTACTCTCTGGTGGAGGCTGATGGAACCATCAGAACCGTTCATTACACCGCTGATGACCATAACGGATTCAACGCAGTTGTTACCAACTCAGGACACGCCGCACACCCCGTGCAACAAAAGGTAGGCTACCCGCTCAACACAGTTACATGCCATTAACGTTAATTTAACATTAAAAAGTTTCATAACATTTTTTTGGTTAACATAACAAAAACGTTACGTAACAAAAGTTAACTTTCGACATAAATTTACATTTTCTGATGTTAATAAAACTTTTTGAGCAAGACTGAATAATGTAACATATTAAATGAATATGTTTGTAATATATTTTCAATGTCTTTCGCATTTATTTAATAAGAATGTAACAGACTTATGTTAAACTTCGGTAAATAATAAATTCGGTACGTAAAGTTACTTAACCTTTCACAGTTATTTCATATGTGACGTCATACGCAGAGCAAAAACAACCGGCAAATCTGAAAATTCAAATTTTAAATAGCTATATCTCCATCATTTAAGACATTTAAGAAAATAAAAACGCCAATATGCATATATTAACCTACATTTCAATCAATTACTAAAAAACGACCCCTAATAATATATTACTTCTCAGGCTTCCTAGGCACGTAGCCTTTCTATAAATTTCGGTTTCTCAATAAAAAAGGCGATACCCCTAATAATTGATTGTTGTCTTGATAGAATGTTTTTGAAGAGTTACTACATGTTTTTTAATTATTTTTCAGATCATTGCTGCACCCGTAGCGCACTACGCCCAACCCATTGCTCTAGGAGGTCATGGTCTTTCCTACCATTAAGTTTACTGATTATGGAAATATATGACGTCATCAAATCAAAGCGCAAATCATTCTATAAATATATTTTTACTCATAAGTCATACCACCACCTATAGACAAACTTAAAACGACCCAAAAGTTACTTCCAAATCACTATTCAAATAACAAGTCACTCATGAAATAGTGAGTGAAAGAAAATAAATTTTTCCATTTCTAAATATTTTCAATTCCTGTATCGTTTTAAAGAGACCATGAAGATTTATGTGTTCACTAATCATCTTCATTTATCATGTTATCATTTTCAACCCCTAATTTCATTCAGCCCTTCGAGAATCACCCCTCTACCACTTATATCTTGAAGACTTATTTGCATCCACTTGTATTAGTGCTATTTTATAGAATGTATATGTATATTCTATAGGACTTGTATTATTTTTGTAAATAAATAAATAACTATATACTAAAAAAATCATTTTTGTTTTATTTTATAATAATTCTAAATTAATTAATATTGTGAATATCGGGTAAAAATTATTTCTTTCTTAACTTTTTTTTCTTTAAATTATTTCTTTCTTTACTTTCTTTCTTTCTTAGAGCAGAGTTATAGACTAAAATAACTTGTAGACTCTTAAAGAAAACTCTATAAATTTTAGAACATTTCTAATTTAGAACATTACATTTAGTTTTTCATTTATAAAATTGTTTATTTATAAACAATAGAAAGATCGAGAACATCAATAAATCTATATCAACAATAATGTAATTCCTTACTCAATCAGAGCGCAGTTTGGGTTTCACACTAGATGGTAAATTGCGCTGGAAAGAACATGCAAAGAAGAAAAAAAACAACATAATATAAAATACAGGGAATTGTACTGGCTGATTGAAAAGGATTTCACTCTGTTCGTACAAAATAAGATACTAATATACAAACAGATCCTTGATCCAGTGTGGACTTATGGTATCCAGCTATGGGGCTGTACCAGTCCGAGTAACAAGGATTTAATCCAAAGGTTCCAGAACAAAGTGCTAAGAAACATCGTGGAAGCACCCTGGTATATTAGAAACAGTGATCTTCACCGGGACTTAAAGATGAAAACTGTGGATGCTGTGACAATAAGGAAATTTGCCAAGAATGACCAGGAAAGACTCCAACAATATGTTAATGACGAGGTAAAACACCTACTGGACAAAGATGGAGAAACAAAGAGAAGACTAAAAAGGGTTAAACCTTTTGAGTTAGTTTAATTAAATGTGATCGTGCAAAACGTAATACATGTTTATGTTAAATATTTCATACCATACAATAGGGTATACTGAAGAGCAAAACCTTTAATGTTTATATTATATTATGTTAACTAATATCTGTATATATATCATATATATATATATATATATATATATATATATATATATATATATATATATATATATATATATATATATATATATATGTATATATATTATGTCAAATTGCTTATTAGTCTGATAGACTAGATTGTAACAGTTAAAAAATATTAAAAAAACAAATTCAGACAAATGACCGATGAACGAACGATTTATCTTAAAAATAATTAATAACTTGTTTTTAATTTTAATACGCATTTGTCTATTAAATTTGTATTAAAATAAAGAACATTTTTACCAGTGATAGTTGCAAAATTCAGAATTGAAACTAAAATCGGCAAGTTCAATTTAGTCTCAATTTAGATGATTTAAGCCTACATCTCAAGAAATAGCGGATATACAAATAAATTAGTTATTATTAGTCTGATAAAGGACTAAATTACTTTACTTTTAAATTACTAGTTACTTTCGATAAAATCAAAAATGGCTAGTTGCAAACTAAAAATGCAAATTTCATGCATTTAATAAAAATAATTTGTTAACACCTTATACCACACCACAGTCATTTTATTCTTTTTATTCATTTAACAGAATTACAAAAAAGTTTCAAAACTTGTAGCGCTGTGATGTTTTGATAAATGATGTATCACAAAAATATCAACGGCACAACTTTGATTCTGCACGACTCAAATATTAAAAGGCCTCTCCAGGGGGTCATAACTTAAAATAAAATTCTTCGGTAGAAGATAATGAAGGGGGAGAAGGTACACTTCGCACGGAACTAGAAATAGTTTTTATGTTAATTTAGTATTTTTCTTTAACAATTCTACTCCAGTACTTAGCTAACATTTCTACTCTTGTAACGTAAACGATTTTTTGAAGTGTACTCTCTTCTCCGTTCATTTTTTTCTTATGTTGAGTCGGTGAGAATTTTAGTTCATACAAGATATAATCTCTTGGAGGCGCTAAAATCACTTCATTCATTCATAGAAGATATTTTTTCATAGAAGCGGTTTTTCCGTATCGAAGGATTTTATTTTAAGTGATGGCCTCCTGGGTCTATCAATAAAGGCTGTTATTTTAAGAGTCTATCAACCACAGGTGTTATTTTAAATCAACAAAAAACGTAATATTTAGAACAATATCCGGTTCCGAATAAGAATCCAATCAGGTACCTGACCTGGAACTTTATGAGGTAGAACTCCGGTGAGCTCCTCGAATGGCACCAGCGTATCTTTCATACCAGCTCATTATTTGGAAGTGAAGAATGCACGACAAGAACTTAATTGGATTCTTACAGCATCTAGGGTAAAATTCTGCTCAAATAATTCACAAACTTAAAAAATATCGCGAAAAAAGATATTATTAAAAAAACGGGGTATGGAAAGAATCCATTATTTTCATTGAGATAGTAATTTTTAATATTAAGATAACGAGATCTTTCCATTAATAGATAAGTGTTTATACCAATACTTATAATAGTTATTATTTAAATTGACCAACTGATAAGAGTTACAAATGCGCCATGTAAATTATTACAAAACCAAATACAAAAACTGGAAGTTACAATAAAAACAACACTTTCTACGAGTATGTCGTATAAAACTCAATTAATTTAATAACACATTGCGGGTCGAATTATAAAAATGATAATATAAGGTTTCCCATTCCTTTCTGGTGTTTGTGGTGACTCAAAAGCAATGATGCCAAACGGTAACTAATAAGGGCCTAATAAATTAAAATCTTGCGAAAAGTTTAATCTTTTTAAACCGTTCAATAATACAATGTATTTTGTTTAGTAATTGATCGCAAGCTCCTACAATATATTTTAAGTAACTTTCACGATAATTTAAAAAGAAAAGTATTAATTTTGGAAATTGTTAGTTTAATAGTTTAACACACAGGATATGCCTGATTGAAAATTTTATTTCAAATTTCACAAAATTTGCCTATCGGCCTATTGAATTTTAGTTATGACTTTTAAGGAAAAGTTGCACATTTCTTGATTATAAACAACAGAAGTTTTGGTTAAACATATTCTATAGTTGGCTAGAACAACACATTAAGTTTTGATTTTATAAATGTGGTAAATAGCAATAAGTAAAATCGATTACTTCTTATACCCTATACTTTAATATTAATCTCGTGATGTCGAAAGATTAAAAGTTAAGCAACAGAACAGAAATTCAAACTTTAAGTAGAAATATCTCACTGAACTTTTGGATATTTAAATAAAGGTGAGAAAAATTTTAAAATACCGTTTTTAAAATATAACTTCCGGCACAATTGTTATTATTAAACAGTTAGTTAGTTATCAATCAAATTAAAGAATTTAAAATAATTGGATATGAATCTCGGACCGTATGTTGGACATCCATGCTATAGTGACACGGTGGTTGTCTGACCTGTTTCTAGACGCGTAGGTGGTGCTATACTTTTAGTTTCGTTCTGGTTATTAGCACCGCAAACCGCGTATACGGAAATGTTTTAAATAATAATAAATTCACTGTTTTACAATATCCAGAATTAAATCCAGGTCAGGTGATCTGGATACCGGTGTAGTTGTTGCTTTTCAGCCAGACACACTCGACCGTGCACACAAAGTAACTATTTATAAATAAAAATATCAACAGACTAAAGGCTTTTGACTGACTTCTGACTTGTCACACTAAGTATCGTAATTTGATTACTGCGGTTAATTGATTGTCCGATTAAACCTAATTTATATATCACGGTAAAATATTCCCCAGTTCAAAATGAATCTTATAATTAGCTTGTAGTAAGCTACCATTTGTTTAAATTTAAAGACAATTCTTTACGTGGGTTAAAGCTGAAAATAACTTTCGCTTTTACAATAAAACTTTTGCAGCTTTGCTTATAAATTACTTATATTAAATTATACATATATGTGGAACACGTAATACAGATTGAAATATTCTGCCACTCTTTTGAAGTTTTGAAATATTTCATTTAATAAATTTGTGATTAATAATTAATTTACATTACATTTCTATGTAAACTATTTGTTAATGTGTTAAAGTTAGAGGACATTAAAAATTCTTTTAAATGATATATGTATGATGTGTTTATATTCTATGATGAGGTTAAGAAATATGGGCCAAATTGTGAATGTATGCACTCGCTGTTGTATTTCAGTGAAGTGTTCTACTTAACAGAGGTATAGATCAATATCCATCACGTATACAACAAAAGTTGTATACACAAATTGTAGAAAATTTAATCATCTATCAGATGGATAATAACTATTTTCATCTTAGCACCCGCTAGTAAGGAGATATTTCAAAATAAGTTCGTTTTTAACAGATATTCTATAAGTTGGAAGCCAAAACCATCAAAATGGAGACTGGTAAATAAAATATTTGGAATCAGCACACCGAAAATAGTCAACAAAGTACATTTACCACTTTTTCCGCCGGAAACTTTACTATTAACAATTCTGATGGTAAGTTTCTGCAAAGCTGTTAAGGAAGTCTACGGTTTTTTTGGTTCCTTATCGCTTTGCAAGAAAAAATGAGTTCATGTCATTGTGGACTTGATATTTAAATCGCGGTAAAGGATGAGGCGCTTTTATTAGTAAAAAATAATTAAATGGGATCATATGCTTTAATGCGTTGCTTTGATTCAAATCACAAGTGTAATTTACTTCTTGACCTCAGGCTCCAATTAACCATTATCCTGTAATTTAAAAAAACGATAAAACTCTTGAAGTTATCTTTCATGTTTCTTATCTCCTACGACTACCGCCATCGAATTATTCTTCTCTTTCTTTCTCTAGTTTTACGGCGATTTTAATAACTTAGAACTTAACAATAAATAATAAAATAAAATACTTTTAGATTAAGGACATCATCTCTCATTAAACAAAGGTGCCTACCTAATTCTGCAGTCTACCAATATTCGACCAAGACATTCATTGAGACAATCTGACCTATGTTGTATCATTTTCGCATAATATAATGCAAGCCATGGCATCTCTATAATATAATTATATTATTAATTATGTGCCTTTCGGCTTTACAATCTACATTATTATTCTTCTGAATACATTACATATATTTCTACTTAAAATTAAACTTAAACTATTCTAGACTTTTACTACTTCCAAACTACTACTACTTACTACTTTTTTCTGCTTCTTCTTCTCTTGACTCTCTCCCTTTCTGTTCCCTTCACCTCCTTCCTTCTCACCATGCTTCTTTTTCCTTTTCGCCTTCCTTAGCCCCTTTCGATAACCCCTCTATTATCTTTGCAGTATTCCTTCTTCCGTTCAGAATTTTCCCTTTCCTGCCTTTTATCTCTATCACTCTGTTCAGACATGAACCCTCTGGGTTTTCACTTCCTCCTTCTAATTTTTCCATGCATCTGTTCCCTTCCTCGCACCCTTTTAGGAGCTCCTACACCTTCCTACTGCTGTTCACACAATCATCCCTTATGTGTTCCAATGTCTCTACCTCTGTTTTGCAAACTCTGTACTTCCTTTCTTCACCGTCCACCCAGTATCTACTTCCATTTTCTTCGTTCTCAATCTAAATCCCTCTGTTCTTTTAACATTTAGTTCTTCAGGTCACTCTTCTTTCTCCTCATATACTCTGGCACCCCACCTTCCTATAATTTTCTATACCTGGCGATATATCTGCTAGTATCAATTTTGCTCATTCTTTCTAGCAGTTGCACCTGTCTATCTCTGATTCCTAAATCCTCCTTTACCATTCTTCCTCTCCACCTTCTCTGTATGCATTCCATTCCTTTCCAATTATTCTTTCCTTCCTTTCATACCTCCCCATTGCTCTTCTTTCATTTTTCTCTTATTCTTTTCACATCCTCCACGCTATTTTATCCTTATAGTAAATTCATATAACGTTTGCGTTATTTTTAAAGTAAGTGATAAATCTGGTCTGGTGTTCGCATTTGGTGCTGGTCGTTCTCCAATGCATTCTTCGACTCCAGACGCAGACGTAGTGATTGAATACTGGGGTTTCATTTATTGTCTTTGAACCAACAAACTGGCAACAACTTCGCGAGTATTATTAAGAGGTTTGTTTACGTGAGGTCCACTGCAGCTGCGGGTGATGCGGGGGCCGGGGGCCGGGGTAGGCGTTCTAGTTATGTCATAAATCAGATAACAAGGTGCTTTGTGGGGCTAATGGGGTTACGTATGTTAAGTATTTCAGATATCATAATTGATTGAGTATTTGATATTTTGGAGAAGGGAGTTTTTCCAGAGCCCAGCCTCACTATAAATACCGTTTGATAAACTTAAACTAGTCAGTTGTTACCTGTGTCTTATCACTGCCTAGTACCAAGCTATTCATTAGATATTTATTATTCTTAGTTTGTTTGTAAAATATCAAAACTATACCAAAATGAAGGTAAGTGAAATTCTAATTGTAATTTATTATAAAGTTTACACTGTGATAAATACCTACAAAGTGGACAACTACTATGTGGACATACACCTAGATGCTATAATAATTTTATTATAAACAATTCCTATGTGAATATTAAAAATCAGATAGGAATTTTAATCATAAAACCAATATAGCACCCTGGTACTATACCACATAGTAAGTTTTACAATATATTTCTCACAGAAGCAAATACTAACAATGTTTCGAACTATATAAAAGTTCTTCCAAATTGTTAATAGCAATACAAATGTTATAATAATAAACCCATGTAGAAAATAAATCTTGTAATTAGATTGCAGTGGAAGATATATGTTATTTATATACAAGAACTGAACCTTGAAATAAGATTGTGACAAGCTAGTTTCAAGACAATTTTATATACTATTTAACGTACTATTTTTACGACAAACCAGAAATTTTATATTAATTATATATAAAAGCCACTCCACGTAAAATTCACTTCTTCTAAACATTGAAATATGTATATTAATGGTTATTTATATTGTTTCAGTGTATGTTAGTTGCTCTTTGCTTGTTCTCCGTGGCGTTGGCCGTCCCTATTCAGTTGGGACACTATGGAGGAGGCCTAATCCATTCTGCTCCATCTCTAATCCATGCTGCACCAATTACCAAACAAATCATTGAACCAATTGTAAGTAATTGATCATCGATTAACTTGATAAGTATATAGATGTGAAACACGTATAAAGTATTGTCTCATAAAAAACAAACATGCTGCATTTCATATAAGTTGTATCCGGGTGTTCTATATGAGATGATACTAAATCTGACGGTCTTATTGGAACACCCTTTATTTAGAAATTAGTAAGTCCATTAGTAAAACCAATTCTACAGTATTTGGTAAAATTGAAATATGTTGCTAATACGAGCTAGTAAAATTTCAAATGTTTGAGCCTCAAAAAAAAGTAATACCTTAAATGGAGCGTATGTAACATTTGTACTTAATATCCGACTATACTTTTGCCTACGATTATCACTACTGAGTGTCTTGAACCTTAATAAACAATATTATTTTAGGCCTATCCAAAATACTCCTTCAACTATGGAGTAAAGGACCCCCACACTGGAGACCAAAAGAGTCAATCTGAGGAACGTGATGGGGATGTCGTCAAGGGCGAGTACTCTCTGGTGGAGGCTGATGGAACCATCAGAACCGTTCATTACACCGCTGATGACCATAACGGATTCAACGCAGTAGTCACCAGGTCCGGACATGCCGCACACCCTGCAGTCGTCAAGAAGGTAACCTTCTGAACCCCATCTCTGATACATAACCATTTTCAACGACTAATTAACGAATTTTTGGTAGGTCATTGCTGCACCCGTTGCACACATCGCTCAACCAATCGTCAGTCATGGCATCGCCCTCGGCGGTCATGGATTAGCATATGGAGGGCATGGATTAGCCCTAGGAGGTCATGGATACGCTCTTGGAGGACATGGATTAGCTCTTGGAGGACATGGATTAGCCATTTCCAGTCATGGTGGTTTAGGTCTATCCAGTTACGGCTACCATTAAGTTTTATACCCTTTAACTATGACGTCACTATCCTCATCTATACAAAAATCATTTTATATTTATCATACCCCATACCACCTTCAAACATATTTCAAAAGTGTTCTCTAATCTAATGTAAATTCAAATAATGTGTTATTTTTCTCTTAAAGCCAGACGACTGAATTTTTGAGCTTTTAAATGTATTCTTTGTTATTTGTATTTTATTTTTGTTTACAATATTTTTGAGAATAATAAAAAAAAAGTAAATTATGAATTTGACTCTTTTTTAAAGTGGATCCATTAAACTAACACCTCCTAGATATCGAAGTACTTAGACATATTTACAGCATTTCGATCAAAACGCACTCTGGCTGCGATATTTAGTACTGTGAGAATTATACAGTAATCATTACTATGTGAGAATAGCATATGTGTGCTATAATGGAAGATGATAAAAATTGTCATAGAACCATTTAGCACCGCAGTACTTTGTCACATAGTGATCTTTCCTATGTAAGTGTTGGCTAAACGCAGTTACGTGTATTTAAAGTTAATCTGGCATAACAGAAACTACTTTTACTAGTGGCGGCTGCTACCTACGAGAAATGGGCTAGTGTCCTATGTCTTAATTTCTATAAAAGTGTACTATATATTGATAAAGTGGGTTACTAGAACCTCAAATGTTCAATGATATTTTAATAACTCCTTATATGTTAAGAGATATTAACAATTAAAAAAGTAATTTTGTTTCTTTAATTATTAAAGGAATTCAACGTTGTACACATTCCAAGTGCATGTTACATCACAATCCTTGTGTAAGGTTACCAACCTTACAGCTCATAAATCTCTGCTATATGTATTTATATATCAAAATATCAAATAATATTTACAGCTATTTCAAGGAACAATCAAATTCCAATATTATGTCTGCCTTAGCAGGGTTAAATAAAATAAAAACTTATTATTCTTTGATTTGACTTGATTATTTCGACTACCAACAACTACAGAACATTACCACAGCACTGACCTATAACAAATAACTGACGTTAAAATCCATTTCACATCATGCAAATATGGCCGACCATTTCTAGCGCTAAAACTACAATTCAAACTTTTAATTGCCATATCTCCGACAATATTTAGATATTTAATAAAATAGACAGGCCAATACACATTTATTAACATCAATTTCAATCAACAATTGAAAAAGCGACCACTAAAAAATGAGGACACAAGCCCATTGGTAATAAGTGCACTTTTCTAGCTTATACAGAATTATGACTTAAAGTTGTTATATAACGACATTTTCTTATTAATAATTTTATTTTTTATATTAAATCAATACGACGTTATAGACGTTATATTGAGCAGCTACGTGCGTTGTGGAGAGCACACGGGGAATATTTCTTCGAAAGAAAATAACTTTTATTTAATTCGGCATAAAGATTAACTTGATTTCTTGCAACTTCTTAGGTATAAAGTACATACTGACTTGGGGTGAAAATATGATATTTTGTGATTCTGTTTCTGTGTAAGGAACAGCCGCCTCTGCTTCTATCTCTAAGGATTTCATCTAATAAACAACGTTTTATTACCTATTTTGCCCTTTACTGAAACGAACAACTGCCTTTTTGTGCATTAGCATTTAAGGACATCTTTAAAAGGATAACAAAATATTTCAAAGTTTAAGGATTATTGCTTTTAGGATAATATGAAGTAAGACATAAAAATATTTAAGTTAAAGTTAGAGAACATTAAAAATTCTTTAAAATGTGTGATATGTTTATATACTATGATGAGGTTAAGAAATATGGGCCAAATTGTGAATGTATGCACTCGCTGTTGTATTTCAGTGAAGTGTTCTACTTAACAGAGGTATAGATCAATATCCATCACGTATACAACAAAAGTTGTATACACAAATTGTAGAAAATTTAATCATCTATCAGATGGATAATAACTATTTTCATCTTAGCACCCGCTAGTAATGAGATATTTCAAGATAAGATTTCGTTTTTAACCGATATTCTATAAGTTGGAAGCCTAAACCATCAAAATGGAGGCTGGTAAATAAAATATTTGGAATCAGCATACCGAAAATAGTCAACAAAGTGCATTTACCACTTTTTCCGCCGGAAACTTTACTATTAACAATTCTGATAGCAAGTTTCTGCACAGCTGTTAAGGAAGTCTACTGTTTTTTTGGTTCCTTATCGCTTTGCAAGAAAAAATGAGTTCATCTCATTGTGGACTTGATATTTAAATCGCGGTGAAGGATGAGGCGCTTTTATTAGTAAAAAATAATTAACAGGGATCATACGCTTTAATGCGTTGCCTTGATTCAAATCACGACAAGTGTAATTTACTTCTTGACCTCAGGTTTCAATTTAAAATTATCCTGTAATTTAAAAAAACGATAAAACTCTTGAAGTTATATTTATATTTATAATAAAATACTTTTAGATTAAGGACATCATTCCTCATTACACCAAGGTGCTCACCTAATTCTACAGTCTACCAATATTCGAGCAAGAGATTTATTGCGATAATCTTACCTATGTTGTATCATTTTCGCATAATATAACGCAAGCTTTATATTATGCAAGCCATGACATCTCTATAATATTATTATATTAACAATTGTTTGCCTTTCCGCTTTACAATCTACATTATTATATTTCTTAATACATTTCATAGAACTTCAAAGTTAAAATTAAACTTAAACTTTTCTAGACTTTTCATACTTTTAATACTTCCAAAAGTACTTTCTAATTCTTCTCCTCTTGGATCTCTCCCTTCCTGTTCCCTTCACCTTCTTCCTTCTCACCGTTTCCTGCTTCTTCTCTTTCCACCTTTCGCCTTCCCTGTCCCCTTTCGACAAACCCTCTATTATCTTTGCGCTATTCCTTCTTCCTTTCAGACTTGATTTTCACTTTCCTGCCTTTTACCTCTATCACTCTGTTCAGACATAAACCCTCTGGTTTTTTACTTCCTTCTTCTAATTACTTCTGCCATGCTTCTATTTCCTTCCTTGCACCCTTTTAGGATCTGCTATAGCTACCTACGGCTGCCCACCCTGTCCACACAATCTTCCCTTATGTGCTTCAGTTTCTCCACCTGTGCTTTGCACACCCTACACTTCTTTTCTTCTTCGTCCACCCAGTATCTACTTCCATTTTCTTCGTTCCCCAATCTAAATCTCTCTGTTCTTCTAACATTTTTTATGCACTGTCATTTCTGGCATTCCAATTCCTATAATTTTCTAAACTTGGCATTATATTTGCTGCTATCAATTTTGCTTATTCTTACCAGCTTCCTAACTCCTCCTTTACTGTTCTTCCTATCGTTCTCTTCCTCTTCACCTTCTCTGTATCCATTCCATTCCTTTCCAAGTATTCTTACCGTCCTTTCATACCTCCCCGTTGCTCTTCTTTCATTTTTCTCTTATTCTTTTCACATCCTCCACGCTATTTTATCCTTATATTAAAATCATATAACGTTTGCGTTATTTTTAAAGTAAGTGATAAATCTGGTCTGGTGTTCGCATTTGGTGCTTGTTCTCCAATGCATTCTTCGACTCCAGACGCAGACGTAGTGATTGAATACTGGGGTTTCATTTATTGTCTTTGAACCAACAAACTGGCAACAACTTCGCGAGTATTATTAAGAGGTTTGTTTACGTGAGGTCCACTGCAGCTGCGGGTGATGCGGGGGCCGGGGTAGGCGTTCTAGTTATGTCATAAATCAGATAACAAGGTGCTTTGTGGGGCTAATGGGGTTACGTATGTTAAGTATTTCAGATATCATAATTGATTGAGTATTTGATATTTTGGAGAAGGGAGTTTTTCCAGAGCCCAGCCTCACTATAAATACCGTTTGATAAACTTAAGCTAGTCAGTTGTTACCTGTGTCTTATCACTGCCTAGTACCAAGCTATTCATTAGATATTTATTATTCTTAGTTTGTTTGTAAAATATCAAAACTATACCAAAATGAAGGTAAGTGAAATTCTAATTGTAATTTATTATAAAGTTTACACTGTGATAAATACCTACAAAGTGAAAATTACTATGTGAACATACACCTAGATGCTATAAAATTTTATTATAAACAATTCCTATGTGAATATTAAAAATCAGATAGGAATTTTAATCATAAAACCAATATAGCACCCTGGTACTATGTCACATAGTAAGTTTTACAATATATTTCTCACAGAAGCAAATACTAACAATGTTTCGAACTATATAAAAGTTCTTCCAAATAGTTAATAGCAATACAAATATTATAATAATAAACCAATGTAGAAAATAAGTCTTGTAATTAGATTACAGTGGAAGATATATGTTATTTATATATGAGAGCTGAACCTTGAAACTAGATTGTGACAAGCTAGTTACAAGACAATTTCATATACTATTTAACGTAATATTTTAACGACTAACCAGCAATTTTTCAATAACTAATACATACATATAACTTACGATATTAGGGCATGTATTTACACTATTTATAATTTTGATACTACCTTTATAATTGTCACTGTAGTTCGAATGATTTTTTCCTCTTACACTTTCTTCTTTAATACTTGGTTGTTAAACAATTGAAGTACCACGTAATATTTTTTACCAAACGTTACATTTTATTATATAATAACTTTAACATAATACGTTATTGTCAGGAATAATTAAAAATTAATTAATTATGTATACAATGCAAGACTAGATGTAACTCTATTTACCGCTATATAATGATTGTGTGGAGATGCATTGTACCAAATGCAAAGGGTCGTACCCATTCCAAGGTACACGGCATCACTCTTCTCGAGTCCTGGTCCAGATAACGTTCAACCAAACTGTATGCTAATATGTGGCATTAAATTTTAAATAATAAACTTTGGCACCATCGGTAGGAGGTGTTTTGTGTCAAAAACCTTTTTTTTTTTAAATCGTGTTTTTGTTAGAGGATATACCATAATCAATTACAGAACGAAAAGAAAAAAAATCAAAAAGACAAATTCATTTCATATTTCATATAAAAATGTGGTCATCCTTAAGCGTCCTTGTGCGGTGTATATATGCACACATGTACATGCGTAATATACAAATTTGAAAACAAAGTAATAATAGTAATAAATAAATAATAGCGCCTGATTCAATGCAACACATATAACAATGCAAAAGAAAGAGAATGTAAAACAAGCAGGCGTTTATTTCTCTGTTAAATATAAGTCAATATTGATGTTCAAAAACACGTTTTATATATAAAAGGCACTCCACGTAAAATTCACTTCTCCTAAACATTGAAATATGTATATTAATGGTTATTTATATTGTTTCAGTGTATGTTAGTTGCTCTTTGCTTGTTCTCCGTGGCGTTGGCCGTCCCTATTCAGTTGGGACACTATGGAGGAGGCCTAATCCATTCTGCTCCATCTCTAATCCATGCTGCACCAATTACCAAACAAATCATTGAACCAATTGTAAGTAATTGATCATTGATAAACTTGATAAGTATATAGATGTGAACCACGTAAAAAGTATTGTCTCATAAAAAACATAGCATAGCAAAAACATGCTGCATTTCATATAAGTTGTATCCGAGTGTTCTATATGAGATGATACGATGTATTTAACATTTGTACTTAATACCCGACTATACCTCTTCTTCGTCTTGAACCTTAATAAACAATATTATTTTAGGCCTATCCAAAATACTCCTTCAACTATGGAGTGAAGGACCCCCACACCGGAGACCAAAAGAGCCAATCTGAAGAACGTGATGGAGATGTCGTCAAGGGCGAGTACTCTCTGGTGGAGGCTGATGGAACCATCAGAACCGTTCATTACACCGCTGATGACCATAATGGATTCAACGCAGTAGTCACCAGGTCCGGACATGCCGCACACCCTGCAGTCGTCAAGAAGGTAACCTTCTGAACCCCATCTCTGTTACATAACCATTTTTAACGACTAATTAACGAATTTTTGGTAGGTCATTGCTGCACCCGTTGCACACATCGCTCAACCAATCGTCAGTCATGGCATCGCCCTCGGCGGTCATGGATTAGCATATGGAGGGCATGGATTAGCCCTAGGAGGTCATGGATACGCTCTTGGAGGACATGGATTAGCTCTTGGAGGACATGGATTAGCTCTTGGAGGACATGGATTAGCCATTTCCAGTCATGGTGGTTTAGGTCTATCCAGTTACGGCTACCATTAAGTTTTATACCCTTTAACTATGACGTCACTATCCTCATCTATACAAAAATCATTTTATATTTATCATACCCCATACCACCTTCAAACATATTTCAAAAGTGTTTTATAATCTAATGTAAATTCAAATAATGTGTTATTTTTCTCTTAAAGCCAGACGACTGAATTTTTGAGCTTTTAAATGTATTCTTTGTTATTTGTATTTTATTTTTGTTTACAATATTTTTGAGAATAATAAAAAAAAAGTAAATTATGAATTTGACTCTTTTTTAAAGTGGATCCATTAAACTAACACCTCCTAGATATCGAAGTACTTAGACATATTTACAGCATTCCGATCAAAACGCACTCTGGCTGCGATATTTAGTACTGTGAGAATTATACAGTAATAATTACTATGTGAAAATAGCATCTGTGTGCTATAATGGAAGAATGACAAAAATTGTCATAGAACCATTTAGCACCGCAGTACTTTGTCACATAGTGATTTTTCCTATGTAAGAATTGACTTAACGCAGTTACGTATATTTAAAGTTCATCTGGCATAACAAAAACTACTTCTACTAGTGGCGGCTGCTAAATACGAGAAATGGGCTTGTGTCCTATGTCTTAAATTGTATAGAAGTGTACTATATATTGATAAAGTGGGTTACTAGAACCTCAAATGTCCAATTATATTTTAATAACTCCTTATATGTTAAGAGATATTAACAATTAAAAAAGTCATTTTGTTTCTTTAATTATTAAAGGGATTCAACGTTGTACACATTCCAAGTGCATGTGACATCACAATCCTTGTGTAAGGTTACCAACCTTACAGCTCATAAATCTCTGCTATATGTATTTATATATCAAAATATCAAATATTATTTACAGCTATTTCAAGGAACAATCAAATTTCAATATTATGTCTGCCTTCGCAAGGTTAAATAAAATAAAAATTTATTATTCTTTGACTTGATTATTTGACTACTAAAAGCTACAGCACATTACCACAGCACTGACCTACTCAACAAATAACTGACGTTAAAATGCATTTCACGACATGCATATATGGCCGACCATATCTAGCGCTAAAACTACAATTCAAATTTTTAATTGCTATATTTCCGTCAACATTTAGATATTTAATAAAATAGACAGGCCAATACACATTTATTAACATCAATTTCAATCAACAATTGAAAAAGCGACCACTAAAAAATGAGGACACAAGCCCATTGGTAATAAGTGCACTTTTCTAGCTTATACAGAATTATGACTTAAAGTTGTTATATAACGACATTTTCTTATTAAAAATTTTATTTTTTATATTAAATCAATACGACGACTTTTATCCGCGGCGAAATGGTGAATGGTCAATGGTCATGTCATGTTATTTCAACAAGGTCACGCACAACGCCAGATTCTTCTTATAATTTGCACTGACTGTGTTCTCTCTCACGCTCTAGGCAATGTTTCGCATATTTCATAGAAGTTATATTGAGCAGCTACGTGCGTTGTGGAGAGCACACGGGGAATATTTCTTCGAAAGAAAATAAGTTTTAATTAATTCGGCATAGAGATTAACTTGATTTCTTGCAACTTCTTAGGTATAAAGTACATACTGACTTGGGGTGAAAATATGATATGTTGTGATTCTGTTTCTGTGTAAGGAACAGCCGCCTCTGCTTCTACTATTAAGGATTTTATCTAATATACTACGTTTTATTACCTATTTTGCTCTTTACTGAAACATACAACTGCCTTTTTGTGCATTAGCATTTAAGAACATCTTTATAAGGATAACAAAATATTTCAAAGTTTAAGGATTAAATGTTTTTTAGGATAATATGAAGTAAGACCATTTAGAATATCAGGTAACATCTATGTGTTGCGTTGCGGGAAGATTTACATTTATAATAAAATATTACGCAATTTTTAAATGCTTAGTTAGAAATGAGTAAGATATAGGTTATTTTTAATGCGTAGTCTTAGTACGTCAGACTATCGATTTCTTCTCATAGTGAAATTCTCACTAAGGTAAATAAAGAAGCGATTAAATTGCACTTTTCTTTAATGTCAATAACATTATAGTAATACCAGAATATAATTACAGCTGTTTAATTCTCGTTAATTGAATTAAATTAAGTTTTTATTAACTCACTATTCTTCTTCTCGTGTCTCTTTCCAAAATATTTCTCTATATACCACTAAAATCTCTTAAATTGGCTTATCGTAAAAGAATCAATTATATGCAGTCACAAGCGTCTCTTCTCATCATGTGAGAGCTAAAAAAATTAACTTTCGTGCGAAGAAAAACATATTTTCTTTCCAAATTTACCGGGGAAAGCCCTTAGTTTGAACCCCTAAACAAATTGGACTTATATGGGTTGTTATTGTCAATCATTACTCAAATACCAAATATCATGTAAGTGCGTAACCATTTTAGAAAACTGAATTTTTAGTTTTTTTCGTCAACTTGGACTCCTGTCTCTACAGCGCGCTTATTATTGGATTTAGAAAAAAGTAGTAAAGGAGAAATTTGTTCAAAATTTTTTCCTCTTTAAGTTTGCTAGTAACTGCTAAAGTCCTAAAACGAACCAATGCTGAGATATTTGAAGTATACCAAAAAAGAAATATAACAGTTTTGTAGTTTTCTGCTATATTTAATTCTACTGAACATCAAGAGATCCTTCAAATTAGAAAATTTGATTTTTCACCATTTTTCTGAAAATCTGTTTAAATATAAGAAGCCTGATAAAATATATTCATTATCAACGGTTAACACGGTCTTGTTCCATCAATATCATTAAAAATCAGTCGGATAGAGATACATTTTTCCGATATTCATTCGCGTTATTTAAATATAACAATTTTAACGTAAACAAACATGATTTCTTCGATAATATTTTAGCTACTGTATAGTTTTGCAATCTTTATTTCGTGAATCAAAATTGGCCAATATCATTTCATCTCTAGGTATACCATATATTTAACTTAGAAGGATCGCTTTTCAATTACTTAAAGCAGCTGTAATTACATTAATTCATTTAATTGAACAGGAAATAAAAATAAAAAAGAGAAAACGTTTCGTTTAAGTAAACGTTATATATATATATATATATATATATATATATATATATATATATATATATATATATATATATATATATATATATCATTTTATAGCGTACAAATCTGAAATCTACAAAGACCAGCTTAAAACTAGTTGAGTCTGGAACAACGCTGTTTTGCAATTTAATAGAAACTGATTTTACTGTAAAAGTAAGCAGGGCCGGTCTGAGAGTGATGCGGGTAAAGGAGGGTGCCAAATCATCATCCTGCATCTACTATAAATTTCTCTAGAATCGGCACTGTGTATTTGCAAAGCAAGCCGATACCTATGACTATATACCATATGACTATAAAATATTCTCTACAATGGACAATTCATTTCATCGTAACTGTAATAATAATTTTTCATAACAACATTTCTATCACTTTTGATGAGATTCATTATAAATTCATTTGATATTAAATTGATTTCTTGTCGGAATTTTAATTGTTATTTCCACCAACTCTGGACTTCTATGTGTGAGATTTGCTTTCAAAGCGATGCGCCATAAATTAATGCAAAATCATGAATATTAATGAAGGGCAGAGTCTTCTGTATTCTTTAAAAAAGGGTTAGTTAAAGCAAAAATTATGAAATTGAATAATGAAATACCCTACATAGACATAGAATAATACATAGACGTTGAACCAATATCCCCAGTCTCTATAATTAGCTTTTAACTTTTCTTCTTTTCTACATACGTTTTCTCTTCCAAAAACAAGAGTTGCAAAAACATAGTTGCAAAAAACTCAACCTTATTCAGTTCCAACTAATTTTGAATATCGTTGTTTGAAAGATATTCAGGCACTAAACAATAACATTTGATGTCTATGACGCAATTCGCCTCTCGTATTACTATTTTTTTTTTTTTAATATTTATTTGAGTCACTTTAATAAATATACAATATACATTTATATACAATTTGTTTTAACATGTTAATTTAATTATATCTATTTCTTTTATAAATTCCTATTTTTCTTTTTCGTTGTTCTAGTAATTCTTTCTGTTTTCTTATATTTTTTTTCGTAATTTTCTTGGTTAAGGTTCTTATTATCTGACACGGTGATTGTAGCTTCAGTTGTCGTGCTCTGATTGTTTTTCCTTTTATTTTCTATTTTTGAGCCTGGTAATTTAAATATATCTTTTTCTTCGCCAATAATATTTACCGCTTCAGCTTCTTTCCTTGCACTATTTTTCCCTTTTTCATTAACCCAATTTGGGAAGTCATGTTCGTTGATAACACCTGGTAATCTATTTCCCATTGCTTCTATATTGTTTTCAGTTATTGTCTTGTGTCCTATTATCGACGCATAACTGACAGTTGTCCTTTTTTCAGAGGTTCAATTTTTAAGTTTGTCGGACAATCCTGTCCCAAATGGTCTAAGCCGCAGCCACATAGTCTGCAAGTTTTCCTTTGGTTTCTATAGCTTGCCCAGACTTTTCGTCCCATCATACTAATGTACGATGGGATTTCTTTTCTTAAGATCATTTTTATCGACCTTATCCCATTGTTTACTGGAAATGGCATCTCTTTCCCCCTAGTTTCTTTTCTTATGTTAATTATTTTTCCATAACCTTGGGAGTGCATGTTCTACAGTAATGTCTTCCACTTCATATTCAATATTGTGCAATTTCACTATTGTATACCTTCTTATCAGTTCCTATATATTCAATTTCTTCATATTTTTCTAGTAGTTCATCGATTAGTCTGGTTTCTTTTAATTTAACTAACATTTTATTCCCTTTCACTTGGATGGCTAGCATATCATCTACATTTAGTTCTATCTTATTTATCAGAAATAAATACAATTCAGTAATTGCCATCCTATATTCCACATTGACAAATTCCACACTCATAGTATTTTTCCCGTTTTATTCCATTTTATTGTTTATTTCACTTCACTTCAATTTAAACTATTCATTTTTGTTTAAAATAAAATAAACAATGATCAATGAGTTCAAGCAGTATGCCGCTGTGCTGGAGTAATCATAAAGAGATGTTTCTGCATCAGTGGTCCGATCGAGACTCCCGTATTACTATTACACCATTGGCTATTAATCTAAATCTTTCCTAAATTTAACTGATTTAATAAAAAAGGTTGATCAGGCCTGATCTATATCATATCGTATACACATTATAAAACCCATTTGGAACACATACAGAAGTGTATCTACCTTACCTACCATAAGAACAGACCTAACACGTACTCAGATTTATGTAGGTGTCTAACATAACCTCCCCCGGCTGATAGCATCATTTTAGGGGTCATCAAACGAATAATTATCTTCTCTCCTTCTTACACATATTATAGAAATCTAAATAAAAGAAAGAGACAAAACTATGGGAAGTCATTTTCAATATAATATAATAACACTTTAATATTATAATTTATTTGTTAACAATTTGTAACATAACTTTTTATTGAATAGAATTGTAACATATTAATTTATAAACATGATTATTAGAATAAGTACAGGTATATGTTGGTGTGCGCATGTCCCAATAGGGGGACAGTAATTTGTTAGGTTAAGTATTGTAGTTGTAGCGGATCTAGTTTTGTTTTAAGGCGCTATGATGTGAGTTAAAGGTAAGTGTCTACAAGTATACATGGTTTGCATCAAATATAATGGATTTTTCTTATCAAATGTAGAAGAAAAGGAATGTGGGGAGGAAGAATTCTTCCACATAATCCTTAATTACATTACATGAATTCTAATTAAACTTAAAACTAATGATATCTCTACCATTTTCCCCTCGTATCGCTTTCTCTGTCCTCTACTCCTCTACTTAACCATTATAAGTCATATATTTCTTAACCATTTCCTCTTTTCTCTTTGTATCCACCTTTTTCCTTCTATTTATCCTCTTATAAGCTCCTCTATCCTCCTTCCCTGGCAAACTAAACATTCTTCATCTCTGCTCTGCCATTCATCTCCTTCCTTCCATGTCTCTTCTCAGCAGTTATTTCACTAACATACTTAATTTCTTTTCTGTTCCCCCCACTATTACTCTGTCTTTTCCTCTACTTCTTTACTCCTTCTCTCTACTTTCGCCATCCACCTTTGTTGCATCCTCTCATCAGCTCCGCTATTCTCTTTTTCCTGACAATTTAAACATACTCTATATCTACCCTGCCAGCCACCTCCTTCCTTCCTTTTCTCTTCGTAGCAGTTATTTCCTTACATACTTAATTTTTTTACCTTTCCCCTTCTTCCTTTCTTCCTCTCTGCTTCCGTCATCCACCTCTTTCTTTCGTTGCATCCTCTCATCAGCTGCTCTATCTTCTTTTCATTGTTTATTTTACACTCGCATGTTTCTCTGTGTACTAACGTTACTATTTCTTTCCTTTCCTCTCTATTTAATACGTTTTCTTCAATATTTATGATGCTGTGTCGTACTGTTAAGATTCGCTTACATAAAATTTCAACTTGCAGATCTATAGGTCTAACCTTACATTTTATTATTTTCGATTAAAAATGCAAGTACAAACTAAGGAGTATTGAGCTATTTTTTCAATTATTTTCCTCAATAAACTCTCGCCAGCACTAGAAAACTTAATTACGCTTATGTTTTAGGCACGTCTATACGAAGGATGGCGATTCTTCTTAAAAAGTATTGATATTTAATCGATTTGAATCGAAGTCTACAGAATCGATTCAGAAAGAAATTCGAAGTCTAGAAGATTGATTACGTTAAACTCGATTTTTCGATTCTTTTTAAGTTTTTATATAAAATAATAACCCAAAAAAAAAAGATAGAATTTATTAAGAAAGAAATTATTAAATTTGTAAAGAAAACAACAAGCCTTTCTTCTATATAAAGAATAAGTGAAGAGTGATTTTTGATTAATCAATAAAATCATGTACGTTTTTTATTAAAGAATAAAGTAATATAATTCAGAATATTTCAATCCCAAGCTAAATATAGTCCAAATCACGAGAGTTCGGCGGTGTCTTAAAATTAAAAGAGGTTATAAGAGCGGTATAAGTCTATAATACGATAATGAATTTTATTTTATTCGTTTCTATATATGCTACATTATAGAAAAATAAGTGATGAGTGCTTTTTAGTTATTTCGGCATTTTATACCCACAACTTGTGTTAAGTATGAGTCGCCGCCGAACTCTCGTAATTTGAACTATATAATAATAAATAATGTAAATCATTGTATAGTTGCACTCTTACAAATAGTTTTGAGACTACAGCAGTGTTTGAGATCGATCCATTATTTAAAATCAATTAAAACATCGATTTTTTCAACTCTAAAAATTGATTCTTTGATTAATCGATTTCAGATTGAATCCCTAGTCTACACACCCGTCTGTCCGCACTACCCTATTTTGAGCAGTATTAATTTTGAGTTGGTCCTAATGAAACGATCTCTTTAAGATGATTTCTGCATGAGAAGATATAAAAAACAAGCACCAGTGGAGTCATGTATCTCTTTAATTGTTAAAAATACATTCAAGAAACTGCAGTTTCACTGCATATCTTTTGCTGGAAACTGTATGCAGTAATAAAATTTATTCAAGTCATGTTAATTTCAAGATCTGTATCTCATGCTCTCGTTAAGCTATCATAGGATAACTATGTAATGTCCCTTTGTTCTTAAGATTGATGGACATGAATTATTAATGTAAATCTACATAAACTTCTAAGGACAAATTATTTCTCAACATACATTGACCTTGTGCATAGTGCATAGAGAGCAAGAAACATAAAAATAGAAAAATACCTTGTGCACGTAATTTACCACCAACGTTTGTGTGTGTGACCAGAGTCCAACACGGCTCTTTAATGAGCGGATGGCCCTAATTTGAAAGTGCACCCCCGCTTGATTCTGCAAATAACGACTTAGCGTGGCAAGAACATCGTTCCTATTAAACATTTTCCGTAATTTCTCACATGTAGTTCACACTTACTTGTCGTAGGAGCCCACACGTTACAAGATAATCACCACACAGCGTTTTATACGTGCGGTAATGCAGAGTCGTAAATTATGTTTTTATTATTTAGTGTGGTACAAAGTCTACCAACACATGAATATTACACGGCAAAAGAATTATTACACTAAAGATTTACGTGCGCCGTGAAACTGCTAATTAGGAACATCCATTGGAGTGCTGGACACATCGATCAGCAATAATCGATTCTTTGTCTTTATAGATTGGATTCAAACACGAGAATTGGGACTGAATTTGATAATTCATGGTATTTGACTAATATACGTCTAATTCTCTTTCGAATATTTTGTTTACCACCCTCAATTTTTATGATGTAGGCCTCCACTTGAAAAAATGGCGACTAGATACGGTTTTTTCTAATTTTTCTTTACCAGTCTTCCCCAAGATAAAAATTGGTATGATCAATCAGATAGAGAATTCGATTTCCTACAACTTGTGCATACAACATTTTTGTGTATATCTGTTAAATATTGAGCTGTACCATTGTAAAGTAAAGAACTTCAATGAAATTTTCAATCAGTAAAAATTTATAACGCAGATGACACAATTTGGCCCATATTACTTCACCCATTATAGAGGGTCTTTCAATAAGAGCGCCAGATTTAGTATCATGTCAAGTTAAACACCTTGATACAACTTATATGGATATACAGAGTCTTTGTTTTATATGAGATGATACTAAATTTGGCGCTATAAGACACACATTCTTCAACTCAATATTTTTGATAAAAATAACAATTTACATATATATTACATACATACTCACGTAGTACTACATATATAATTTCAATAAACTTTTTTAATTTTTTTATACTCGTACATTTATCCGTAAACTATTTATTTTATCAAAGAAATGTTTGAATAAAAGTTGTAGATCAATTAAAATCCTTTTAATTGATGTATAATATATTCAAATACTATAATGGGTATAAGAATGATAAGAAATGGGCAAAATTGTAAGGGCATGCACCCGCTGTTAAACGTTATTTTCTGTTTAAAATCATTACTAATTTATAGAAAAGTACTCTACTATACAACGGTGCAGCTCTATATCTTCATATATAAAAATAATGTTGAATATCAAATTGTAAGATATTGAGTCACATCTATCCACTGGCGTAGCTAGGTATGGGCGAGTCGGTGCAGTGCTCCCCAAGCCCCCCAAGCTCAGGGGGCCCTCGGACTTTTATAACTTATATTTATATTTTAACGGTTTCACAGCGAAGTATAACTAAGAGTATTAGTAAATAGTTATTCCCGACAATGCTTACAAAACTTTTATAACAAAAACATAAACAATAACAAAAATTCTAAATAGGAATGATTTTTTTTTATTGAGAGTGTATTTCATACTCACTTCTGTATAAATTTATCGCTGAACATGAGTGAGGGGGGAAGCATGAACCAGGCAAGGGTCTAAGTCTATTACGTAATTTTCTCAGGCAGAGGTACGCATTCTAGAGTTGTTTATGTTGAGATTAAGCTAAAACAAAAGTAGCTGCAGGATTGTACTTAGAGTCTTAGAGCGCAATACACATACGTAGTAAGTAGTTTTGCTGTGCCATGCAATGCACGATAAAGAGCTGATGATAAACTAATAGCTTTGTACCTTTAAAGTATTTATATAAATTTATATCTGACTTGAAAAACCTAAACAGTTTAGTTAGGGGCCCAGTTTTTTTTTTTTGCACCGGGGCCCTTGGTTACCTAGCTACGCCACTGCATCTATCAGATTAAAAATAACCATTTTTATCTTAAGATTTACTAGTAAGGAGATATTGCAAAATTCAGACTTCAACTGCCATTTATTAAATATGGAGTCCTAAATAATAAAAATTGAGACAGATAAATCAAATATATGGAGTCAGAACACGATAATTATTCGGAGAAGATATTTTAACAGCTTTTCCTTCACTTTACTGCATTAAGTAGATCCTGGTTCCACCGTAGTGTAAATAATTTCCGTAACAATATTATATTACTTATTATTTTTTTCATTCATAAGAAAAATAATTAAAAAATTTATAGATAATATTACACCGCTAAAGTACATAACCAAATATTCGTCGTTACTCATGCGGCGCGTAACTGCGCTAGCGACGTTGCCAAACCTTACATCGAGTTTGTAACAGTGGAAGTAACGGATAATCGTGATGATATTTTTTTATAAAAATGTCAATTATTCTTGTTACTTCTTCGAAAACATACTATTTCTATAATTTTAATCAAAAGCTTGATGTTTTCTAAACCATATTAAAATAAAATTATAATATTTTCCAATAGATACTTACATGAAATTTTCAATTAAATGCACAATGTAATAAATCCCCTTATACTTGTACGTGAAATTTCCATTTTTTTAAATAAATTATTTCCTTAAAAGTTTCGAGAACCTACCCGTATTTAATTTTTTTTTTTATATTATTGACTATCGTAAAACAAATTTTCAAAGTTTAAGCAAGTTCTATTCTTTACTACTTCACGAGGATTACATTAAACAATTAATAGATTTGATATTTTTGGGATTTGTGCCTAGACAATCATATTCAATATAATAAACTAAACCAATTTGTCTATAGAGATGAGTGGGTGCGTTCAAAGTTAAGTAAATTAGGCTCGGTACAGAGAAACATGTGTTTACAATACGTATTATGCTATTAGACTGTCTCCCACCCCCACTCCCGCTGACCAAAGTATTTTATTTATGTTTAATATTGATTTAATGTTTCGAGTGGGTTTGCACTAATTTGAAGACTGGTTCGGACAAAGTCGCTGTTTATTAAATTCAATGAAGATTTTTGCTAGTGGGTATGTGTTTGATAGATCGCTTATTGATTGATGATTATGGATATTGATTTTGGAATATATAAAAATTATGTATTTATTTTATTGCGTCATTTGTTTATTAACACATGATGATATTATTTAATAAGATTGTTTTGTTCTAACCTCGGCCGAATAGACGGGTCCGGCAACATAAAAGACATGCCCTTAAAACGATCAGTAGTGCAAAAAGCTAGTAAGTATAAACCTTTTACTACAAGATAATTTCTATATGAAAAGTAGAAATTAGCTTATGACAAGCTAGCATTGCAAGACAATCAAAGGTAATAGAAAAATGCGCAAACAAACACATGCACAAAAAGTGCACAACCTAATATGATGTAAAAAATTATAAATGAATATCTAATTGAACCTTGAAATTTGCTTGTACCTAGCTACTGCGTCACAATTTTCAGTATGAGACGTTGAAAATGAACCTAATATATTTAACATATAATTTATTATATTAGGATTAGTATTTAATTTCATTGACTTGCTTTGAAATTTGAAATAAAATCAATGCGATCCTAGCGGATAGAATCACGATCTTAACCGCCCGACTTAATTGACCCGTTACCAAATTCGTATTTATGATCGTGATTTTAAACATCTACTTAGAGAAAGGAAAACAATAGCGAGTTTTTACTCCAGTTCACTTTGAAATCCAAACGCATCTTTTTTTTTTTATTTATTTTAAGTGCATCAACTTTCAACACTTATTAGCATTTATACATTTATAAAAATTTACAATACATAATTTACAACTTATAGACACAAATATGGGGTATTTAAAATAAAGAGATTAAATTAGTTTTTTTTAATAAGATGTTTTTTAAGTCAATAAGATTTTTCAGACATTCCCTTCTTTCACATATCAGCCTATATTTCTCCGGCATATGTATAGCCTTGTCTGTGCAACGAGTAGCTTGAACATCAAAGAATAATATACTTTACTGTTACTGGGCTGTTACATTGTTCACATATTGGTTGAGGTTCTCTCTTAATCGCATCTTGTAGATTACAGCAGTGCTCTGGAAATGTGATGATTAATAAAATGAAACTAAAATCAAAATTTAATCTGATTAGAAAAGTGATCTGATTGTTTAAAAAGGGTTCTTCTGAAAGTTCAAGGACGTTCGGAGTTGTAATTGTAAATAATTTTGATCCTTTAAACAGGACGTACCTACATTATAACTAACGGCCAAGGCGTCTAAGTCAATAACGTGATGCAAATACCAGTAAAGAATCCATACATGTATAAAAATATTCAAATTTCTGAACCGACCATTATTATTCACTTCTAATCTATCAATCTCTTTACCGTTACAGTCTCTAAAATCTTTGATTTACTTTATATTTAATTAGCGTAATATTTTACTATCGTGTAGGCATCATTCTTAGACCTACTCATTAATTTAGAAGATTCATATCTTCGTCATTAGTTATACCACACAATTTGTCAGCGGTTGTCGTAATTAAAGCCTAAACTCTTCGCGGAGTTATCAATTTTATTTTATGTGAGAATTCAAATATTTATTGAGTTTTAATGCAAATAAATCTTCTAACTACTCTTCGCTTTGATGTTGTTTCCCATACTCTAAAAACCAGAGTTCCACAGCCTCTACAGAATTTACAGATGAATGTACATATACGAGCTGTGGACACAAAATGATGAGACTGATGATGTAAATAAATTATTTTTAATTACTGTCTTCTATAATATATACACCTCATCTATCGCTACATTGCTTCATGCGAATTTTCCATTGTTTAAAGCAGTGCTGGAAGTCATAAAATATATTTTGTGATCTATATTACTAGTAATATACTATATTACTAGTAGTAGTTCTTTTTACTTGTGAAATATATTTTGTGATCTACTTCCGCTTCCTACTCACAGCTTCAATGATCTAAAATCTCGTTTAAGGGATACGTAATGTTTCAACTTTTTTTTAAATTTATTTATATTATTGTACAACATATTAACTTTATTATGTGAAAATTTGAAGTCGATTGAAGTAAAACTGTCGGAGATATAGAGTTTTAAGTCTTTATCTCTCTGATCTGCTTCCGTCTTTCACGTTTGTCTCACACTTAGCTTTTTCAGAGTCGATGGCCTCTCTAGCTCAAAATCTATTAAATTGATCTTTTTGAAGTTTTGCACACTCTTTCTTTAGACAAATGCCGAGGTTACGCTGTTTTTTTTATTTTAACGTATTTTAAAATAACAATGTTTCTGAGCTTTTTCAAGAAAAATCGGTATTTTCAATTTCAAATCAATAAAATGAAAAAGACTCCACACGGTTACCTGCAGAAACTTATCAACTAATTAAAACATAATGGTTTTTCGGTTTCAGATAATCCAGTAATGAGTTATGAGTGGCACCGGAGACATAGTGGCGGAGATTCGCTGTAAATGTCTCATTTCTTGACATTTATTTATGAAAATTATACAATGTATTCTCTAAATGTTATTTTATCATGTAGTAATTATAGAAATAATTATATATTAATAGTGTCTCCAAAAAACATCATCGAAAATATGCTTCTTTTATTTGTAGCGGTTCGGCTAGAAAGAGACACGGTGGACACTCGTCAGCTATCTCTCTCTTTGCCTTTATCGCACTATTCAGTCTCATGCACACTCTAATCTTATACCTCTATGCTTGGAACATTATAATATAGGGAATCTCAATTTCCTTGTCTTGTAAAATCGCAATGTAATTTAACCCGGAAATGTAACGTAAAATTTACATAACGAAAGTTATTTTTCGGTAAAAAATTTGGTTTTCCATATTAAATTCATACATTAGTAAAAGATTGTTAACGTCTTATACATTTATGTAATGACAATGTAGTGTAATTATTTCAAAATTCTGTAAATAATAAAAGGTAACATTAGGTAAATATGTTAAGTAAATGCATTAGTTTAAGTTTTGTGTTTAGCGGGTCAGTAATATTTAAAGGTATATAAACAAATTGAAATAAAACCAAAGTTTATAAATAACAATAAAGTTAGGTTATAAAAAGTAATCTTCAACTTGTAACTCTGACATCATTCAAACGTACTCGTATAACAAATACATACAAAAAAGCATCGTAAAAAAAAATATCATATATTTTTATGAGTATGTTTTTTATAGTACGTAATTACATTTTAAAAACCTATAATTTTACCATCCGCCCGCTGAACAATGACCCCAGTCACCCAAATGATGGGTCCATAGAGACAAAGGAACGACAAGAACACAAAATGATCAGAACAATGTGGAATTCCTGTTAAATTTACTTTATTTAAATGTTTCATTGACTTTTAACGTGAATCTTTGTCCACTATATCAATTTATTTTGTATTCACATCAGTCTAATATGTCCGACTATGCATAGTCGTGTGATAAAGATACACGCATGAACGGTTCCAATGTGAGTTTATGCTACCACGCTAAACCTATCCGAACCTTGCAAATGCTATCAACCTTCTCAGACTGGAACGGAATACATTAGTCTCTTCCATAACAGTGGTGTATCAATAAAAATTAAAGTAAAAGTTTGCTCTTATGATAAATTATGTTAGTGCAAAACAACTCCAATACACCCTACAGTACACAAGTTTGACTTGGTGTACTGTCGTACCGGTACGTGTTATGTGTGTATTTTGACACAACACATGCAAAAAACACTGGAGTGGGCTTGGTCGAGTTGGAGAGTTCTGGCTACTCAACCAAGTCACCGATTTTCGCACGAATTCGCCGTCGCTTAAATGCGCTTGCAGTGCGACATGCCTAAGCCAATGAAAGCAACTACAATTTTGAAAAGTTTAAATTTCTTAAACTCATTATAATAAAACGTGAAATATAACATCAGTCAATAACTTCATAGGATGTCTGGGAATAGGATAGGATGATATTTAGATAGTACCGTCTTTCAAACGATTTGTGTCCAAATTTCATGAAATTCATACCATTAGTTTACGATTTACATTAATTTTAATGACTACTTTTGTAATTTTCAGAAGAATGGAAAATCTGAATTTCGCGTGTCGATAAAGCATTGCTTCTTAATGGGAAAAAATGCCGTGATTTTTTTTTTTAAATATAGTTTCTCGGGCTTCCTAGGCACGTAGCCTTTTATCGCCCCTAATATATTCTGCTTCTTCTTATACTTTGTATCCCGACAACAAGAATGATCTATTCATGGCTACTGCTGTTATAAATTTCGGTTTCTCAATCTAAATGCCGTGATTTAAACTACAGTATTTTTCCTTTAAGAAGCAATATTTTAATTTATGATCCTACGAACTTATTGAGTGATGTGATAATAAACAAAATTTACGTTTTTCCAACTTTTGAAATGTATTTTCACGTAAAATTTTCCGCTGAATCCAATGGTGAAAACCATTTTCAAATCGGACCAGCGTTCAAAAGTTAGCTAGGGTCCTTTATAAAATTTATATAACGATTTTTTCAAGGGGGTCACAAACGTTACATTCGATATGACATACCTTGCTTGCAACGTTAATTGCCGCTCACAGGTAAGAGATAGGGTCAGCTACGCTCCCAAATATTTCCAATATTTTTTTTATCTAAACATTTTTTTTATCTGAAACACTTGTAAGATATAAACACTTTTACCAAGTAAATTCAAGTAAGTGGGGGTAAGATGCATTGCAAAGATTTCAGGTTGCGATGCCCTGTCTAAATCACAATTCCTACATCAATAATTTTTAGTTCTTGTTCAATTGTTTTGTAATTGAATTCCATTTACACGTCGGCGTGGCTTTGCAAAATTGGCATCAACTACGTGTAGAAAATATATCACGACTTGTTAAAAAAGCAAAGATACAAAAACAGACCGTATTTTATATGTGACCATGAGAGCTCATGACTTAGTACAATAGATTTAAGATTGGAAATGAATGGTAAAAAACTTAATAATAAAAAATTATATTATGTAAAGTTATCAGACACATTATTAAATTAAAATAAATCAATTATTATTTGATGATAAATAGAGAAATATTTCAAAAGCTAACCAAGGACGTTGCCGTGCTACAATATGATTCAAAAGTTTTATTACGTCTAACGTAGTACGAGTGGAACGATTACCTAACGAAAACTTTTGTCGGAGTCTGTACCAGTAAAGTTGTATGTACATACATAACCGTCAGTACGTACATACAAATACTATCAATGTACAACATGTTCAAAATGTCAATATGTTCATTTAAATAACTTTACGTTGTCTTATTTAAGTAGCGACACGACCAATCATTTTTGTTTGTATATACAAAAAAATATCACTCCTTTTTCAGTTATATCATTAACGTGTTATTAATGTGTTTCTTATCCAATTATCCTCTCTTATCTCGAGCCCAAACCGGTCAATCGATTTCAAATTTCCAAGATAATTAGATAATAATATCCTTCAAAATTCTACAAATTCATAAAATTCTAGCGATTTTTCCAATTTTATAGGTTTTTAAGTATTAACGAAGTTGCCCCGAGAAATACATAGTTACGTGTATTTAATGATTTTCTAACGATTGTACCTTATATACAACGTTTTGTGACCTATTTGATTCTTTTTTTAATGACTTTTGAACCCTTCTGCGTATATTCATAAAACTTGTTACGAATATCTAATTAAGGGGGGTGGGGGGTTTGTTTTAAGGTCAAAACTATAAAAAAGCATATTTTCAATAATATTTTTGACGACACAATTAAAATATAATTATTTCTACAATTACTACATTATAAAATAACATTTGAAGAATAATTTGTGAACTTTTCATAAATAAATGTCAAGAAATGAGCCATTGACAGCGAATCTCCACAGACGTCACAAAAAAAGTAACATTGCGGTGCCACTAATAACTCATCACTGGATTATCTGAATTCAAAAAACAAAAATGAATTCATTACTTGATAAGTTTCTGCAGGTTTTTCTGAGGCAAGTTTTCTTCTATTGCTATTTCAATTTTTTACAGCACTTAGAAATCAAAATACCGATTTTTCATGAAAAAAATCAGAAACGTTGTTGTTTTAAAATACGTTCAAATTAAAAAAAAAAAATGAACTCGACAGCGCTACCTCAGCATTTATGTAAAGAAAGAGTGTGCAAAATTTTAAAAAGATCGGTGCAGTAGATTCTGACCTAGAGAGGACACCGACTCTAAAAAAGCTAAGTGTGAGAAACACGCGTTTAAAAGCTTCAAACAAAGACGAAACCAAACCAGAGAGGTGAAGACTTAAAACTCTATATCTCTGACAGTTTTACTTCAATCGACTTCAAATTTTCAGACAACAAATTTAAATAAATTTAACTTCGGATAATAAATTAATATAAATAAATAAAAAAAGAAACATGAAACCTAACCCCTTAAGATTTGAAAATGTGAAGAAGAATTTATGTAGACCATTATAAATTATATATTACTAAGTTTTGCTAAGGTTTTTACCTTATTATATATTACGTGCTTTCAAAATATCAAATGAAAGTGCAGCAGTCCATCATTTGTAAATATTACTACTATATATAAGTGATGTGGTGCGAAAGGGCCAATACCAAAATTCAAAATTTGGAAATGAAATTTTGAAAGAATCGTATTGAAAGTTCTTGTCTAAAATAATATTGCAAAATTTCAACTGATATAAAGTAGAATGGCCTTCTTAAATTTGGCTAAACATCTAATTTGACTAAATTTTGACTAAAAACATCATGTTTTTAAATTTTTGAATTTTACATTTTGAAGACAAAATGTGACACTGGTTCTTACAGCGTCAAGCCACTAGTATATTCTTATGATACGTATTATGACTACAATAAATACTATCAATGTCATTGAAAACACATATTCTATGCTATAACAAAAAAAACATAATAGAATGAAATAGAAAAAAACTTTAGCGATCTTGAACCTTGACGAAATCAAAAAAAGTATGTCAAAACAATGCTTCTACACCGGCAATCGATTATCGACAAACAATTGACATGTATTTTGTCAGCTGGATATGAACAAATATCAAACAATAGGTGTTACAATTCCATGATGACTTGCTTTTCTCTAACGCAATGCAAAAACAATTGTTTTCTACAGCGACGAGCTGCGGGCTTATTGGGCTACATTTTATGTACACACATAAAATAATATTTAGTTTAATTTAGTAGACTTTACTCTTTTATAATTCGTTGTATGTTAGTTTAAAGATTTTTCACAAGTAGGTAATAATTCCTTGTAGTATTCAGTGTTTAAGGATTTATTATAAATAGGAAATATTTCGAAGTAAGGATTAAAGGACTTAGACAAACATTAAAGTGTTATTTAATGTTCTAAAGCTTGTGAGTGAAACGAGTCAGACAAGTTATATCTAAATATAACAATTGAATTTATTTGGTTAATGACAATTGCTTAGGACAACAGTTATATGCAATCCGGATTAAGGATTAATTTTAAATGGAATGGATTTTCACTATAATATAAACTCATAACGATTTTTGAAGCGTTTTCTCTTGTATTTTGCAGATATATAATATTATAATTCAATAAATAAGCTTTTAATTTGTCAAATAAGGTTTTTTTTAATTCTATTTATATACATGTAAAGAAACTACGTTTCTTTAATGGGCTTGTGTCCTATGTCTTAATTTCTATAAAACTGTACTATATAAAGTGGGTTACTAGAACCTCAAATGTCCAATTATTTATTAATAACTCTTTATATGTTAAGAGATATTAACAATTAAAAAAGTCATTTTGTCTCTTTAATTATTAAAGGGATTCAACTTTGTACACATTCCAAGTGCATGTGACATCACAATCCTTGTGTAAGGTTACCAACCTTACAGATCATAAATCTCTGCTATATGTATTTATATATCAAAATATCAAATATTATTTACAGCTATTTCAAGGAACAACAAAATTTCAATATTAAACTGCCTTAGCAGGGATAAATAAAATAAAAACTTATTATTCTTTGATTTCCCTTGATTATTTCGACTACCAACAGCTACAGAACATTACCACGGCACTGACCTACTCAACAAAGAACTGACGTTAAAATGCATTTCACGTAATACAAATATGGCCGACCATTTCTAGCGCTAGAACTACTATTCAAACTTTTAATTGCTATATCTCCGTCAATATTTAGATGTTTAATAAAATAGACACGCCAATACACATTTATTAACATCAATTTCAATCAACAATTGAAAAAGCGCGCATTAAAAAATGAGGAAACAAGCCCATTGGTACAAAGCTCGTCTGCCGGTAAAACTGTCTCCATATACTCATGAACTTTATAGATGACGTTTGAGGAATAACGCTCAAAACAGTTGATATTTGGAGTCGACAGAACTCACTGTACATATTGTTAAGTTATTATAAAATTTGATAAATAATACTTGACAATTTAAATAATAAACTCTAAATGTCATTTCTTTGATTTCAGGTAGGATAGTATGATTTAAGTTAAACAGTGTAATTATTATAATGTGTTACATAGAAAATAAATTATTTTATTTCAAAGCAACACATAAGTTTGATTAAAAATTTACAATTCCTAATAAAATAAAAGATTGCGTTTGAATGTATGCAATCAATAAATAATAATAAATCAATGAATTCATCGCACATGTGGTTGATTGTTGTGAACATCGTAAATCTCGAGCAGATAGTAGGAGGCGCTAAAGTACGTGTAACTCCATGTCATGTAATAATCTCTGGGGGTCGTCATAAAAGCCACCGGAGAACCCGCGGTTTATCCAGTTGTATCGGGACAGGTATCTAGTTGCGTAACAAAAACGCAACGCTGACAGCGAAGCCTCCGGACCTATAGTATTTCTAGCTAGTATCAAGTTTAGGATATTTATTTAGTGATAATTTAAGAAATTGTGATTAATTAAATAAAGATGATTTTAACCGTAAGTAAAATTAGATTTTGTAATTTTCATATTTTTATTTAATTTATTTTAAAGTCGCTCTATTTCCGATGCTGAGTCCTATCACCTATAGGACTCACATAACATTATACAGATTACACTGGTGTCTTATGAAATTAATATTGATAACAACTTAACCTAGATATTAAAGCGATGTTCGGAGATCGAACTCTAAGCCAGTTAACCTAAGCAGTTTGGTGCAAAATATAAATACTTCACTGGGAATATAAGAACTGTAGTCATTAAATGTCATTCACTTAACGCGGGTCTCTTTCTGATGATTAGGGGTATCATGGACAATTGAACCTGCATAGTTAGCGGCTTTTATAGTGTTGTAGACTCATATATGTAGGCTGCCTAATATGTTTTATGATTCTGAGCACATAATTAAATTAATTATAATAACCAGAAGACACAGCAGTCTGATGTTCAGTATAAATGATCTCGACCACTGTGCCATACATTATGTCATTCATAAATTGTTGAAATTCAGAAATTAGGATTGTGTTTTTCTGGTATGAAATATCAAACATCTGAAAGAAATATATACCTAATTCATAAAAATTAGAACTGTCTTTAAGCGGTCAAACATATTTCAAATTGAATGTTAAAAATTAAATATACTTATTAACAAAACTTGCGCTCGAACATATCTCCCAGGCCTTAAGTCTCATTCCCATTCACTGTTTTGATATTTAATTTACGTTTTTATTTAATATTTTAATCTAGATTTCAAGTATTCAGAAGAGGCATCCCTTGTGATATTCATGTTTTATTTGAGTTTAGTTAATTTAGTTGGTGCGCATGCGTCGTTAGTAATATAAATTCTGACAGTTCGACAATTGGAGAAAATTGAATGTGCAATAATTAAAATTGCTGTTTTTATTAACAGTTAATAATAGAAATTGTGTTTACTTCTTTATTTTAGACAAACATTGACATTAAACTTTTTTTAAAAAGAAATCCTACTACATTTTGACAGATTGTCACATTTTGGAGGTTATAATATAATATTGTCCTTGACCTTGTAAGTTTAAAAAAAAAAATGTAAACTAAATTCTAAATTAAAAATGGTGCAGAGAATGAATATTCCCATATGTTATACAATTTAAATTAAATACCAAATTAAAATTAGAGTGGGAATAATACTTTAGTTTAACACATTGTACTTAAAGCACCTATTAGTTCAACTACTATCTGACATCGCTACACGAAACGTTAAAGAAATTTAAAAAATGACGTAATTTTTGTTCCTTTAAACTTTGTGGCTTTGTAATCTAAACTTTTAATCGTTAATATCATTTCAATGTACTAAATTATTATGCATTATCGTTATTTTATATATAGCCCAATTTTGTAAATCGCGCGATATCTTACAACGCGTTAATTCATCTACTCCTTATGTAAATACGATTGCTTGCAATTGCTTGTTCGTTCTGAATATGAGATAACCCTATTGGCTCTAATGTTAACACAACGCGATTTACGCGCGTTCGTCACATGAGTGAGGCATTAGGACAAGTATTACCCGGTGAATATCTTGGAGTCATATTAAATGTCTATTTTATCGCCTACAAATGTCGAAACCACTCCACCTGTCGGAATACCAATAAAGATAAAGTTGATGCGAACTATAATTAAAGTGCAATAGTGATAGAAACGTCACACAACAGGACACTTCACCAAATTGTTCATTGGGTATGTTCTCATTTTGCACGATTTGAATCAGGAGCACGAACACAGCCCAATGATTATAAACCACACAGTAATTTGTTAACGTTCAGCTACAACTATGAGCATTATACTGTTATATAGAATTTATGTAAATTTTATGTTCATAGCTACATGCTCTGCTATTATTCAATTAATTAACCGTTTAACTCTTAATCAACACTGCCAACCTATTATTAATTACGAATCCCGACAATGCCAATTCCCCACGTGGGCGTCGCGTCGGTCCCAGTTCTACCTCCATCATCATCACAACGCGATGTTCGGTTCTTTTTAAGGCGGTTGTAATAAAAACTGTTAAGAACTTTGTTAAAATATAATATCTGTCATTTTTCATTTTGTCTAATCTGACAGGAAAGAGCCTCAGGCATTTAGCGTTTGGTGTTAAAAGTCAGGCCCGGTTTTCGGAGCGAATATGTTTTTAATGGATATTTTAAAACCAGTGTTGACATGGAATTCAATGTGTGGTGCAGCCTACAATGCTAAAAGGTTGCATTTAGAGGGAACCATACGTCGACAACTTCAGTTAACAAGCAGAGGTCGCTAAGTTCGTATGTTAATTGAAATCATTTGGAAATAGCAATAATAAAACTAATTTATATATCTGTATGGAACAAAAAACGTTTTAGGCCTCTCGTATACTGCAACCGTATTTAAGCGAATTTTGACCGGATGTACACATGGAAGGGACTAATCGAATTCTCTGGAAGGAGATATGAAAGAGAATGAGAGAACAGTGGTGTATCGATAAAAATTTAAGTAAAAGTTTACTCTCGTGATAAATTATGTTAGTGCAAACAACTTTAATACACCCTACACCGCACAAGTTTGATTTGTCGTACTGTCGTATTGGCTTATCGTACTGTCTTGCTTTGAATGTTCTAGCTGCTCAACCAAGGCGGCTATTTACGTAGGAATTCACTATCGCTTAAGTACGCTTGCAGTGTGCGTCAAGCCTTAAAATTTATATGTGAAGGTACGAAATGAGGAAGCTTGCAAGCTTAAAAGTTTTCTATCTCGGTTACCATCGATACGTACCATAAAAGTTGAGTACGTTTCACACCACGTTATGAGTTGAACTTAACTATTCAATGAGCAATATGCTAACGTTTTGTCATACATGTACTTGCACACCTGCACTCGGCTTGTGTTGGAAGCGGAACTTTACTCGAATTCGCCAACCACCATTGTTCATCGCATCCATAAACGATCAAGCATGTTGGCTGAGCCAGTTACCAGCCTAACGTACACCTTGGGTCTTTAATATGTAAATGTTTGATCCCCATGAGTCTACCTATATATGTGCGGTGCATTATGGAATAGATAACGAATTATTGTGTCATAGTCATAAGCAACAAGAGGAGGAAGGGGTTCACAAAGTGTAACAAGAGGTGACAAGATGGATAATTTATAAGTTTCATAAGGTCACACCTAATCTAAAATTCGACCTGTAACGAAAAGAAAAAATAAGATCAAAAAACAAAATAAGACTTTTTTGAAAAAATCATGAAATTTGTTGGACGTAATTTATAAATGACCCCTAATTCGTCCCTGTACTGTACCTAATTCGATATATATTTAAATAATAATTAAAACACCGTTGTGTAGCACTTAAGTGATGTCACATCCTAAACGACTAAAAAGGAGAGCTTCCATTAAACAAGTACTAAAACATGTATACTAAAATATTGTAAGAAAAATAACAAAATGAAATGGTACGGCATAAGTGTAAACGTCTGCTGACAAAGAGTAAAGACATCATCTGATTTTATTACCGGGCGTGGACAGGGTCAACAGTAACAGCGACTCCTAGTGGAGATGCTTGTTGTAATCTGTAGCGCTGGCGCATACTCGATGACGACTGCCTTATGATACACTTGCACAAATACAAAGACTGTCTCCGTTTGTTCAGCGTTTCCGTAAATTGCTCTCACACGAACAGACTACATCCGACTTCCTTTTATGACATTCTGAATTCGAAAAGGAGCGACAAAACTGTACGAGCGACATTCGCGTGTATTTTACAACCTAGATTTGAATGTACGTATCAGCGCCACTACATAGAACCTTTCCCAACCTTGAGAATGTAATCAGCGCTCTCACACTGGAAGTAACGAAGGCACAACGATTTCTTTTAAACCTGTGACTGACTCAAATTTTTTTGCGATGACAGTAGTGGTATTTTGATAAACATTAACAAAAATGCTTGCCTCCAACATGTGAGTGAAATATGGGAAGATTGATATGGCAAGTTTCCTACTACACGATGGAACGAATCTTTGATACAAATGATTTATTTATTTTATTAATTTGTTGATATTATTGACACTGACACTGTTTAACAAAAACTTACAAGTAAATAAGAAATCTTCAAGTATAAAACCTTCCTTTGTTGGACGATTCGTGCAGCAGTGCATGACATGTGGATCAAGTGTGTGGTGGGGGTAGAAAAATCACTTTTGACGTGGGTCATAAGACCGACAACAGCCCGAACTTCTTCTAACGTGAACGTTGGACACACTTAATTCCGCCATCGACCACACAATGCGTACAACGATGATCATCGAGTAATGATCATCGAGAAACCTATGATGTATTGAGAAAGCTCTCACCGTTCAAGCGAGGAGGACCGTGTTTTCATCAGTGTGCGTTTAGCCTTCTTATAGCATCCATATAAATCTTAAAGTGTATTCCATTTCTGCAAACAAAAATGCTTTGCATTATTTATACCTGGACATTCATTGCTTTTTTAAAATAGACACAAAATGTTGTCAACATCTGCCTTTTTTAATACTGTTGGTTTTACTATGCTTAACACGGATGTTCAAGAGCATCACTCAAACATTGAGGCACTTAGATACTTAACCATATAGGCAACAATATCATTACAACGATTTTCTATTTGAACAACAATTTAATGAACTTCTACAGTTCATTTTAAAAGTCAAGTTAATGTTTGTCTTAAAAAAATATATAAATGTTTGACTACTTAATATTGTAAAAATAAAATTATATTTTAAAATATAAATTATACATATATTATACTACATTATATATAAGACACTATGTTATTAGGAATTGTAAATTTTCAATTAAACAACGGAAGAAACGACATTTAAAGTCTATTATTTAAATTGTCAATTATTCCTTTTTATACAATTTTATAATGTAACAATATGCACAGTGATTTCTACCAACTCCAAATATAAGCTGTGATGGACGCCATTACTCACAACGTCATCTATGTAGTCCATGAGTTTATAGTTACTGCTTTACTGATAGCAGGGCGCTGTACAAATAAAGAAATATAATTACTTTTACTTATTTATGAGAATTTGTAGTGGATTGTATTGTTTTTCATAAGTTGGTAGTAGTTTTTGGAAACGGGGCAAGAACTTGACACCCAGAGTTGCTTTTAAAATCAATATATAAAGAACATAAAGAATTCACACTAGATTATATCTGGTGAATGCGGTGCTTAATCGATGCTATTGTGTTTCTAGGCTAAAATTCGGAGACAACTATCGTTCTATACCAAGGCGTATTATCGTAGTGTACAATTAACGAATTGTTCTTCCACAATCCTGACCATTTCTGATGGATTTTCTCACATAAACACATTATTACGGTCAAATTATATTCTTCAGTTCCTCTGGAACGAATTCATGATGCACCAAACCACGAATATCGAAGAAACACTGAGCATCACCTTGACTTTTGCGCGGCTATCTCTTAGCCCTGCTTGAACACTCGACTATATGTCTAGCAAAGTATAACATCAGGGTATTAGACAATCCGCCTTATTCGCCTGATCTTGCACCATGTGACACATCTGTTCCCCAAGCTCAAATCTGAATTAAAAGAAAGAAGATTTCTATGACAGCACCGTTGAAGAAAACGCGGTATGCGTCATGACCGAGCTCACATTAGAAGATTCCCAGAACGGTTTTCATCAAATAAAATTGGCATGGAGCGGTGTAGGGATAGAAGAGGGGTGTATATTGAAGGGGACAGTAATTAAATATGAATACATTTAAAATAAAAGTTTTACAGCATCAGTCTCGTTGTACAGCAACATTCACGTTATGCATACGTTGTTTATAATATAGGATGACTGTACTACCAATGTAAGTTTTATTTCTGTAATCCGTGTTCTTCTATTACACCATCAGATGATAATTTAACGATCAAATAATGATGACACATTTGTAGACAAACACTCGAGTAAAGGCGGCGGCATGCCATTGACATTCGAAGCTAATGTTTATGTGTGATTAAACTTTATTATATTTGTACAACAAAGCCTTAGGCCTAATGACTATACTTATACTCAGTTAATATATTTTTTCTGTTACAGGGGGCCCTCTTAATGTTTACTATATTACATCAAACATATTCAGACTCCAGCCAATTAATGAAAGCATACGTAAACAAAGTTCATTCACAAGAAAGTCGAGCCCGTCCTCAACATCGATTGTCAGAGGCGGAGTGGGGGTCATACAATATCAGGGAGCCTGAAGGTAATTCCTTTATCTCTCACATTATAGGTACTTCTAGTGGGGCAGCGTAGCTAAGAAATTATACATATACCAGATGGAGCGTGTCACGCTTGTTATTTATGATGTAATGAATAAAAAAATGCGGGGCACAAACTGTTAGAAATAGTTTTAATTTTTGGATGTGTTTTAAAATTGGAGCTTATTTTCGGCCTCGGGCGCACTACTATCTTGGAAAGGCGGCGTCCAAAACTGGCAATATCCTTTTATAAGTAAATTCTACGATAGATATACTAGATATTCTCAATTTTATAAAGGACAAAATTTCATACAATTTATTTTCCTACAGCTACGAAATGCTCTATTTTTATTGTATTACTGCCATTTCAATAGCTGGGTAATATCTCGCAATAATTGTAATATAAAAATTGTGTGTTTTGTAGATTAATTTATTATATAGTTTGTTTACTTTTGATTTGCTAGTCATGGAATAAATGTATTCTATCGCCGGGAATTCAACTCGGATTCAAACTTAGAATCTATAGTTTAACTAATTCGGTCACCCAGAGGTTCACTGAAAATTTCAAAAATATTCTATATTTAGCATAATTTTACTCAAGCAAAACCTAATAATATTTAATCTAAAAAGCTACATTTTGCTTAAAATCGAATTAAAAAGATCCTTTATAACACATTAATTCCTACAAAAAAATTCCTTAAATTTTTTAATCCTTGAAAAGGTAATTTCATCCGATTCAAAGGGAAGATTCATTATAATAATTATTTAAAAGCAGTAAAATAGAATGTGTATATTAGGTACCCAAGTAGGAAATTGTTTGGCAAGGCAGTTTCACATTTGCTAGCTTACTACAAACTAATTGAACTATTACATAGTAACGTAATACGTAATAGTCTGTCCTTAATTCGTCATGCTGATATCTGATTGATATTCTAAAGCAAAATAGATAAATGCATCCACAAACAAACGAGATAATTTTCATGCTGACAGTAAGAAGTCCAGCACTAAGGTACCCCACTATTCTAATAGTTAATTTATTGGATTAAACTAGGTCCCGGAACTTATGCCTTCGGCTATGACATTGAAGATGCAGCCACAGGCAACGTTCAATTTCGTCAAGAAGAACGTTTGGCAAACGGAACAGTGATTGGCAGTTATGGACACGTTGAGCCTACTGGAAATGTGCATATAGTACACTATATTGCTGACGGTATGGGATACAGGTGCGTGCAATTAAAATCTAGCTATAGTAATGTTACGTGGGTTAACCTAGGTGATTCTAATACATTAAAATGTTAATTTCTGTTTTAGGGCAACAATAGAAAACAGCCAAGACATGAATCAAAAAGAAGAAATTCAGAATAATGTCCTAGAGCAACATATAGCTCCTTCAACACCTTCGCCATTATTGTCAGCAGCTATTGTTAGCCAACAACTACTTAACAAAGGGCAGAAAGTGCAGGAGTCACACTGGAGGCCCGTAGATAAACCACAGGCGGCTAGGAAAACTAACACTGTATTCAGCAAGAGCTTCAATAGTCCAACCTATCCACAAGGTGGAAAATATTCTTTTTATTACGTTCCAAATAATTTCTATCAAAATTCTTTTACAAAAGGAAATTAAACTAATTTTAATTATATTGCCATTTCGATGCCATTATATTTATAGAACGTATATATATCCGAAATTAATTTGTCTAAACAGAGATGACGTCACGTGATGTGACGAAACGGTTTAATGGGCTTGTGAACCATGACTTAATTTCTTTAAAACTCTACTATATATTGATTAAGTTGGCTACCAGAATCTTCAAACTTCAATTATGTTTTAATAGGTCGTAATATATTAGGAAATGTTAAGTATCAAAATAGTCATTCCATGAATTACTATCTCTTTTTTCCCATCAAATTTTATGGTTGTGAAAAGGAAAAAACAATTTCTATTACTTATTTCTATTGTGACTTCATACGCAGAGCTAAATGCAGCAAAACTGAAATTCAAATTTGATATAGCTATAACTTCGTCAACTTTTCGATATTTATTAAAATAAAAACGTCAATATATTAACATTTAGTTTATTCAGAACTTAAAAAAGACGATCACTTTGTTAGTGATCAGTTCACAAGCCCATTGTGATTAATAATGAAAATTAATGCTTTAATTATAATTACAATAACATCTCTCGCTACAATCCCACATAAATTCTTGTGGCTAAGTGCGGCCGCATACTGAAAACACGATTACCCTAAGACAGTTTTGTCATTGTCGAGACGCACCATATGAACACATTGAACAAACAGAGACAACGCTAATACTTTTGTCGTAAACGCCTTTTTAGACGACCCCGTGTCCTACTATTCCTGATTTTCGTTTATTAGTAATGTGAAAAACAAACTACTTCTTCTTCTTTTCTTAAAATGTTATTATTCAATGAAAAAGAAGAAGAGTTTCAGCCACATTACTAGTTCTACACATTAGTAGTCAGGAATGGGACCCAACAAAGATCAGTTCCAACAGTCTAATTTTCTTACACTTCAGATTTCTAAGTACGACTATTTACAAGATTCGATTCGATTTCAAAGTGTCCTTGCGTTTCACATTAGGAATGTCTCAGTATGAAACCGTATTTAAGCGACGACGAATTTCTAAGTACGACTATTTACACGATTCGATTCGATTTCAAAGTGTCCTTGCGTTTCACATTAGGAATGTCTCAGTATGAAACCGTATTTAAGCGACGACGAATTTCTAAGTACGACTATTTACAGGATTCGATTCGATTTGAAAGTGTGCTTGCGTTTCACATTAGGAATGTCTCAGTATGAAACCGTATTTAAGCGACGACGAATTCGGACGTAAATCGGCGGTTTGGTTGAGCAGCTAGAACTCTCAAAGATAACCGATTTCTGCATGTGTTGTGTCACAATCCATACATACCACGTACCGATACGACAGTACGCCAAGTTAAACTTGTGTACAGTAGAATGTATTGGAGTTGTTTTGCAGTAACATACTTTATCATGATAGCAAACTTTTACTTTAATTTTTATCGATACACCACTACTTTTTAATTCTGTTTCATATCTACTTCCAGTGTATTCGTTTGGCCCCTTCGATGTATACGTTCGGTTAAAATTCGCCAATATTCGCTTCCAGTATGAAGGCTACGTAACGCCCGTATTCGGACGGCTTTGCCGTTTGCAGTGTGCGACGCTTCATTATATTTACAGGGTTCGGATAGGTAAAACGTAATAGCGCGTATACGTCCAACCAAAATTCGCTTAAATACGCTTCGATACTGAGACAGGCCGTAAGCGTACAGCGCGTTATACAAACATGGATGAATATTGTTTCACTACTGCAGCCTTACCTTGATAGTTGTACATGTAAACTGAAGCAGACTTTAAAGAGAACTGATTGTGAGTGGTCAGTCGTATAAGTGTTTGTTTACACATCAGATATTTTACATACACGATTTCTAAGATCTGATTGCAAAATAAGAACAGTTTAGACATTCGTTTCAAAATCACTGTTCAAATTTTAGTGTTCACTTATACGATAAACGGATACTAAAATTTCAATCTGAAGCTTATGAAGATCTGACCTGATCGTCTAAAAGGCAGGTTGTTGCAACTGTGCGCGTCGTCATATTACTATACCAAGTAGCCTATCTTAAAAAAATCAGATCTAATTGACATTGTTTATTCAAGAAAAGTAAAAAAATTACTTAGATACCTACACATTTTTACAAATAGTCACACATATTTGTGCAAAAGAAGATCGTGATAACAGCCATTAGTCTTAAGAAAGTAGTGTCTCCAGTGTACGGCAGCTCTAATACTATTTATTTATTTAATATTATTGTATTTATTTATTTATTATTAAATATATTTTTATATAAAATATCATGTTTGTAATTTTTTTATTATTTCATAAATATGCAAAGGTCTTATAGATTTTCCGGCAATTTTATTCAAGTACATAGAAAAATAAATGATTTCACTAGCTCACATTTACATATTACAAGTAAAACAATACACAATCGTAATTATCTCAAACAAACTTTGGTAAGATCCCTATTTCTTCCAATAGTAACTTCAAGTTCAATACTGTGAGCACCGCGGTTTGACAGACCATGCGCTAAAGATTGATGAATGATCATGCAATCTACATTATGAAAGATGTACCAGCCATTTTGTGTTTCCCGTAGCGTGTGAAGGGGGCCTCTAAATGAAGAATGTCTTTGAAACACCGTGTCGAATGCAGTGATGGTGTACGTGACAGGCAGCTTACTGTCCACGCCACACAACCAAATGAAGACGAAGTCTGTGTCAGTGTATTTCTCCGTAGCATACGTCTTAGATGGCTGGCAGGAATATCTTTGGTCCTTAGTATCGCAAGAGCAAAGCGTTTCGCTGGAAGATTGGCTGACAGCGGGGATTGTGCAGGTCAGCGTTCCTCTTGTTTTCGGGGAAACGTGATACCTAGTAAGTTTTGCAATCGTGTTTTGATTTTCCTCCAGCACCTTGTTCAAATCCACTATAGACTCCACTTCCGGCGGAATATAAAAGCTTTGGAACAATTTCTTGGATCTGAGTCTACACACCATCAAAGGTAATGGCAAGTAATTTTTGTATTTGTCTAAATTTGCCATTTTCACACTTGCTCCACTGTTTTGATAAGTAGCTAAGTTGCAAGACCTAATTATAGTAAGGAATACTTTAAAAACTAAACAATATAACAATAAATGATCTAACAATATAAATCTGGGATCATTCTTACATCTTTTGTCCTTCCAGAAGAAGCAACGCGATACATTTCGTGATGTTATAAGGAATCGCATTCACATTAACCGCCAGTGGCCTTGTTGAGTCTGGATCAATAGCTAAGAAAGCGATTCTAGGATGTTCGCAGGAGAAGTGAGCCATCAGCGAAGGCATGGCCACCATGCTTTCACAGTCTGTGATTGGACAGTTAATGGGCCTGTGATAAGTGATCGACTGTAAGACTGTAAAATCATTTTTAGCATATGTATGGACCAGTTACATTTCTGCTTTACATCACTAGGTATATAACTGATATAGTAAAAGCAGAAGTATTCAGTTATATACCTAGTGAATTTTCATACTTTATGCTTTCATTTGAAAAAAATGTTTTACATTTTGAGTCGTAAGTTCCAAAAATCACTTACATATAGGCGTACTCGATAAACTAAGAGATAAGAGTGAATAAGAGGTGAGTCCAAAGAGAAGATTAAGATAAGGAAAGTAAAGAACGCGGGAAACAGGGACAAATCCTGATAGTATATTTGGAATGTAGAAGGAAATGGAATATAAGAATGTTTATGTCTGAACAGAGTGATAGAGGTAAAAGGCAGAAAATAGAAAATGAAGTCTGAAAAGAAGAAAGAATGGTGCAAAGTGAAGTCAAAAGGTAAGAGACGGAGGTACAGACAAAAAGGAATGAGAAGCAGGAAATGGTGAGAAGGAAGGAGGTGTAGAGAACAGGAAGGGAGAGGATCAAGAAAAGAAGAAGCAGAAAATACTTTTGGAAAGAGAAAAGGAGAGAAGAGGATTGATGACAAATTAGAAGCAAGTTAGAGAGATAATGGACAAGAGAACGGAAGCATGATACTTAATAAGAATAAGAGTCTAAATTAGATTAAGATATAAAATGAAATGTTAGTAATAGAATTAAGGTGAAAGAATGTAATGTCCAGCAGAACAAATGTTTAAGAAATAAGTACAATACAGTAAAAATGTAAAAATGTAGGGAAATCTTTATAAGACAAGACCAAACCAGGAAGGAAGGGATGTGCAGATCAGTCTGAAAGTATGAACGAGACAAAAGAGGAAAAAGGAAGGAAAGGATTTTAAGATTTACCACAGGAAAGTGTGGATGGAAAGAGACATATGGATAAGGAAGGAAAGGATAAATGAGATAGAATAGAAGTTTCTAAAAGAGACGAGAGGAATAAGTAATGAATAATGTCGAAGGTAAGAAGACTAAAAATCAAAATAGAAAGGAACTCAACTCATTCAGATTAACTCATATATTAAATTATAAAAAGTTCTTCATATCTACAATATTAAAAAGTTAAGAAAGATTAAATTCCATAACCATTTCAGAAGTAGTATTGAATGAAGTTACCATGGACCGAGGTATGCTTATATGTTTTAGTGATTGTATTATACATTTTACTTAACCAATTACCTTCTGCTAACAGGGTGTGCACCAATAACATCATGAAACCACACATCATTACCGTACAAATTAGTTTCAGAAGGTGCAACAAATTCCTCAAACACCCTGTACTGTGGCGTACGTTCCTGGATCGTTCTCCTGGTCGTTGTTCTCGTAGAAGGACAAGGAGGATACTGTTGAGTTATACGACCAACTTCAGGATCCGTCCAAGGAAATGAACGGGTTCGATTTCTAACTGCAGGACAACACTTCTCAAACTGTATAAAAGGTCTAGGTTTATTCGGTTCGCTGTTAACCATACGAAACTCTTTCTTTTCTTGTTGCTCCTTAACTTTCCAATCCAACGATCTGGACTCAATGATTTGTTTATCTCGTAGGAGCATCTGCCTCCATTCCTCTCTATTTCTTGGTCCTTGTCTCTCAACATATTTTCTGTCAGGGTTAACTTTTGGGCATTGACTTATTTGCTGAGGTAATCTTTGTAAAGTTTGCGGTGGCGCTAATTTTAAGGCAGTTTTTGGCAAACTTTTTATTGGCGGCTTCGTAGGTGGTGTTACATGTGCATGTTCGTTTATTTTATATGCTGTATGTTGCGGATTGTGCGCAGGCGTTTCCGGCCTTGGATTGCAACGAGGATCAACTTTAGGACCTGTTAATTCGCCGTAAACTTGATGTTTCACATTTGATTGAATAGAAGTAGGCTGTGAATAAGCTTTCTGACCAACTAAGGAGAAATCACATGCATTTTATTAACTAAATATGATAATTAATAGATATTTAACCCTATGTTGTATCATTTTACTTTAAAAGTAACGGCATATTATAGCGAAGGTAACGACTGTGCTTGAAAGTTGAAACTAGGTTACGTGAGGAAAGTCGAAGACGATCAAGAGTAGCACACTTTTAACATATTTTATTAAAAGAAATGCAAATCGCTGCTGCACTTTTACTCTTAATTAATGATTCTAAGTTATTCAAAAGAAGAATAACAAAATTACCATTGTTGTATCATAAAACATCCGTTTCAACTAAGATAGAATAGCGTTTATATGTTATTAGGATAATTATATTAAATAAAATTTTAACAGTCAAAATCTAAAAATTTAGTAGAGCAAGGAGTATTGCAACCATTTCTACGTATTAATGACAATATTTTCAAGATCATCGTAAGAAGCTTGATAAGGTCCTTAATGGTTGCGTACGCGCAAAGTAAATTGTCCACACAATTTTCAAACACATTTCGACAAGTGTCTATTGTTCAGGTCTATTTCATTAGTCCATTTAAACACCATTTTGAATTATTTTTATTTATTTACTAAACACAACTGAAAAGTACGGCAACACCTTTTTGCTCGAGATTACATTCAAAATCGCAATCTTTTAGCAGTACCTCCGAAGGATTGAAACATTCTTGTCATAAAAATACTACCTAGAATTTTTTAAAATAGCAAAAGTAAGCATTTTATTAGTGCAGCACTTTTAAGTCGCACTAGCCTGTACGTAAAAAGTACAACACATTTGGTACACTCATGTCTAAATAATGTCAACTTATGAATAAAAATATATAAATGTTGGAAGTCGCATGTTTAAGTCGCACCAATGTGTAGTACACATTACATAAAGTACTTGATACAACATAGGACGGGCGGACATATCATAGCTAGTAGAAATCAAAAGATAGAAACCTTCAGTAGACGAAGCAGATTCGAAGTAATTCCCGTAGCAGTGTTTGCAGATCATGTGCCCCTCAACCCGCAAGTAGACTGGACTTCGCCTTGGAACCGTTTTGCAAAGGGAACAAGGTAGCAATTTTTGCCACTTTCCATTTTCATTCATAATTGATACATCTTCAAGCTACCTTTTATACGACGAATTTTCATTATATTTAATTGTACAAATAAACTTTCTTCTTATATTTCTCTGTTCACTGTTTTTAATTTAAATTTAATTAAAATTTCTTTATTTAAATCTGAAATTATAATAAAATTATTGCTTAAAATTATCAGATAGTGAATGCAGGTAGTTGTCATTTGTAATAAAGAATCGCTGGTTATTATGAATGACAGTTTTACGCTACTTCATAAAATCATTTTCTCCGCCTTATCGATGTTTGCTTACAAGGCATTCCATTGCTTATGCAAGAACAAGAAACAAAACACGCACATTTCATTAAAAGAATTATAATTAACACGAAATTCATAGCTAATGTACCGTGTACATACGTACACTGCTAAAAATAATTATCATTTAGAAATGAACACATAATATAATTAAATGTATTTCCTAAACATAAAGAGCCTTTTAAATGAACCTTCTAATTCGAATTATATATTCACAAAATGCTCTTAATTGAAAGCAGTTTTTAACTAGATTTGCTAATCTTTTATCTATTACATCTCAATATAAATATAACTATATACTAACTTTTTTATATTTCTTTAAAGTGCATACACTTTTGATAGTTATTAGCACCTAAATAAGTAAATACATTTACAAACATTTTATAATACATAATATTTACAATTTCTTAGCTTTACATTCTATTCATTTTAACAACCTCACCATCCATCTTCCAATATACCTTTCCTTGTATCTTTATGCGTTGATTCGTTTTTACCTCAACAACAACCGCATTAACATCTGATACCTTTTCTGCGAATCACCCTTGCCCCTTCTGAAATGTATATTCCGTCCATCTGCTAATTAAGTCCTCCCTGTGCACAACTTGCATTCTTCCAGCCATATCCATTTTTTTATAGAGCTGTTTTTGCTTCTTTTCTGCTGTTTTTGTAATTCTTTCTGTGTTCTTGTATTTCTTTTTTTTTTTGTCTTTACGGAAATAAAAACAAACCGAAACTGACACACTGAGCGAACTAAAACCAAACGGACCAAACATTCTCCTTTTCTGTTCTGCCTACTTTCCTTGTTTCTTCTCAGCAGTTATTTCACTGACATCCTTAATATCTTTACTGCTCCCACTTACTGCTGCTCCCCTTTTACTCTACTTTCTACCTTTTCCCTTCGTTGCATCCTCTCATCAGTTCTTCTATCTTCTTTTTATTATTTATCTTACCCTAGCCTCTTTAATGAGCTCGAACGTTTCTATTTCTTTCTTGCACATTCCTCATACCCTTTCGTTTCTTTCATCTTCGTTTGTCATTCTGAATCTTGCAATCCTCCTTACATTCCTTGTCCCATTCCTCCTACATATTCTGATACCACCCTCTACTCTTGTATCTCTTATTATGTTTATTTTTATCAATTCCGTCATTATTGTTGTTGTATTTCTCTATCTCTGATCCTCTTCCACACTCCTTTCTCGTTCTCTCTACCTCTTCTGCCGCCATTCCATTCCTTTCATAGTACTCGAATTTCTTTGTTTTTATTATTTATTTCAACGTTCTAAAGAAATACACGAAATGTCCAGACCGATATGTTCTACGCATAATTGTTTACAGGATTTAAAAGGAACACTATTTTTACAATTTCGTAATATCTTCACTTCTATTTGCTTTACTATTACAAATGTTATATAACAAAAGAAAAGTAATAAAGTATACTACATAGAATGGTTGTATACATTATTTTCCAGACCTGGTACAATAAATTGCACTGAATTAAATTTCTGATTAAAGAACTTCCACTGTAATTCCGCTTTTATTTCGACAACTGCCTTAACTAAATACCTCTATTCAGTTTCCGGGTGTAATATTACATAACTAGTGAATAATTCAGGAAGACATAAATAACGAACATAATAATTACGAAGTTAATTAATTAGTTGGTAACTTTAGCAGTGTAAGATCTGAACGAAACTTGTACAATTCACGCCCTAATAACTAATTACAATTTCTTCTTGTTTTCCATTGTAACACCTTTACACGCTACGCACGCATCGCATTTAACAATTAATAACATATTGTAAGTACTGGTAATAGAAATCTGCTATTGTTTGTTTGTAAAGTACTCGTACTCAAGGTTTTATTATTTATGTATTCATTTCATATTTACTGAGATAATAATATTTTTATTATCTTAGTGATCGTCCAATCCAAAAGCCAGTCGCTTTGCAACAACACTTGCAAGAAGAAAGTATTTGATGGGCACTTTAGATTTATATACATACATACGTATCGAATTTCTTTTCAATGTTAAGTTGTACAGTTGTATGACGCACTGTACAGATTTATTATGATTAAGTTGTACTGGTTGTGAAGCTAAAGCACCGTCTGCATAAGATAAGTTGGTCATTGTTTTAATGACTGCATAAAATGTTATTTTTATAACATTAATTATCCTTTATCATTTATGTGCTTGTAACATATATTTATACGATTTATATAATTTCTATAATACATTGAATCGCGAAATTACTTCTGCGCTTTTACTTCAGTTTAATCCGTAGTACTAACTCGGATGTTTCTAATCGAATTAATTATCTGCCAAATCTTCATCTGAGCTATCTTACAAACCATCTTGATGCCTTCTTTTGATGAAATTTATCAAAAAGCTATATTTCCCTGCTCTATTATTGTCTTTTGATGCTGATAATCGCTGCTAAAACTTTGGCATAGACTTTAGCCTTAATGTAGCTCCAAAGAAAATAGCTTAACGGTCTTAAATCGTACGATCTCGGCAGTCAATTAAAGTTCATATTTAGAGAAATAACACGACTAGAAAATTATTCACGTATTAGAGTCATTGTTTCACTAGCTGTGTGGCAGGTGGCGTCGTGCTTGTGAAAATAGATAGTCCACATTCATAGCATCAATTTCAGGGAAGAAAAAGTCAGTCAACATCGTCAAAAAGATGGTCCAATTAGACCCGTTAGACTCGTTATGGTTGGATAGGATGTTTGACTATTGGTCTTCAGTTTTTACAATATCAGGTACGACAAATCTACTTATTGACGCACTCAGACAGATGGAAACGAATGAGATGAGAATGAATGAGCCTACTAACTTAGAATAATTTGGTTTTAAAAGTTTTAAGTATGATCTTGTTCATGTATTTCCAGCACTTAATCAACGAACTTACGGCGTTGTGCGTGATCTGCTGACTTGAATTATTGTGTCATTTCCAACTTATTAGGCCAAGATCTTTATGTAAAATGCGGTGTAAATAGACTTCTGTTACTATGGAAACGATAAATTCAACTGACCTGGCCGGACAGGCACGAGTTGAAGTCTTCACATCACTAACTTGTCCTAGACTCTCGAATTTATTGATTAAATTCGACACTATAGTAAGCTGTGCTAAAATGTGATTGATGATGACCAAAAGCAGTACAAACTTTACGAAAATCGGCGCGAAATTTTTTCATTTTTTATAGTAAATTTTCAAGACAAATGGTTTGTTGAATGATACAAGTCCATACGATAATAATCGGTATTCAACATAATTAATCGAACACGCAAGTGTACACACCGCGGTTATTAATGTCAACACTGCAGTAAACAAGCGTTTTTAATTCGTTAATATTTTCATTAATTAACAGTGTTCGTTCGTTCGTTTTGATGTAATAATTAATATTAGTACTGTACTTGGGATCTTCATATTTCAAAAATGGTTTGTTATGTTTTAAAAGTTGTAAAAAATTATCAGTTTTTAACATAAAAAGGTTTAATTACTTTTAAAGAGAAATAAAATGTATTCTACTTAAAATATAATAGAAATAAAAATTTCTACTTCTTTATTGAAAGTTTAAGTGCTCTTTAAATTTGCTACCCTTCTGCAATCCAAAACCTCACTACCTACCAAAAACGGCACTGGATTTCGTTATTTATTATTCATTCTCATTGGAACAAGTTCAAACACGTCTGAGTTCCACGATCCTGACCGGACTAATTGCACCTTCATTAACGTCAACGCAAGTTTGGCGACCAATTAATTCTAATCTAATTCGTGTTAATTCACGCACGTATTAAGGCGCGCTGCACTGCACTGCACCGTACTGTGCGATAACTGGGAGAGATTACTTTGTTGTAGATTTACGATTTGTGTCTAAAGTTATAAAGAAAGTAAAACAGCAGAAAGAGAAAAGTGTTAATAATCTACTTCTGAAGAATTAAATTTTGTGTTAAGATAATTCACTAGAGACAATCGTTGGCAAAATTACCCAGATAGAAAATGTAACTGCACTACATTATCATTTCTATGTAAGAGGTAGGAAATGAATCATAGAACTAGCTTTCAGCTTACATTGCAAAACAATTTTCTTACTGGATTCAATATAAATCTATATTACAGAATCTGAGTCTTACCTGACTTGAGTTACGACATTAATTTTGTACCGATTTTCCTAAATAATGCTATTTGTAAGGTGATATAGAAATATACTAAAAAATGATACAAATAATTAATAAAAAGACTAAATCTGATAACCAAGAATTTACACAAAAAAAGGATCCAAAATATAAAAATTGAAAACAAAAACTAAATTATGAAAAAAAGCAACTACTAAAAAAAGACTGTTCACTGAAAAACTCATTCAATTGTTTCAGGGAACTATTTTAATTGGATGGAGAATTTAAATTTTGTTAATTGAAAGATGACGCATAACCATGCATATATTTGTGTCGTATTTTGTAGTTGAATATCCTTCATTCTTCTGTTTTATTTTGTGTTATATTTTATAGTATCTGCTTTTACGACCTTACAACCTCCTTACATTCATTTTACATTTCCCTTACAAATTTAAAAAAAAATATTTATATTCTTTAAATTCTTGTCTTCCTTTACAATGTTCGTCTCCCTTGTTATCTTCCTCCACCGCCTCATCCTTACTTCCCCCACCTATCTACTTAGACTCTGCTGTCTACCTTCGTCATCCATACTCTTCCTTCCCTTTCCTTGCAATAGCTCCTCCAAGATTAATTCATTTTTCACTTTATCCTGACACATATACTTAATTTTTTCTAAGTTTTCATCTTCCTTCTCGCGTATGCTGCATAATTTCTCTCCTCCTGTTCCCCAATACAATACTGTCTCTCTCTTCATTCCCAAGCAATCATCTAGCCACCTTTGTCTTCCCTATACTGTGGCAATCCCTTACTCCATAACCGTCTGTATCTTGCTTCGTCCATTTACTTCTTTTCTTCTTCACTCTTCACCCTTCCTTCTCTTCAGATGTTATGTCGCCGAGAATTTTAGTTCATTGAGATATAATATCCCATCAAGGGTCGCCTAAAACGGTTTATTCCGTGTCAAAAAATTTTACTCTAAATGATAGTACCCTGATCCACAGTCTAATACATAATCTCCACAACAAGCAAATAACCTCAATTTTTATGGATTCCCTCTCACACCGTTATCACACGAACCGAACAAGTTGATAATTATGTTAAAGGTGCAATCCATTCAGGGCGCATTCCAGAAGAAGCAACTATAACATGTTCAGACTTAAAGAGCAAAATAAAAAATTTAATAAATTGATCATGGCAAGAAGAATGGACGAAGAAAATGATAACAAATTAAGGGAAGTGAAGCCACAAGAGTCACCGATCGGACTAAATAGAAGGCAGGAAGTAGTAACATGTAGGTTCATGATAAGTCATACAAATCTCACTCATACCTACTTATTCAAACTAGAACCACACCCATATGTGAACAATGTAACAGCTTACTAACTGTAAAGCATATTATTCTCCGATGGCCAAGGTACTCGTCGCACAGACAAGGCTATAATATGCCTCAGGAATATAGGCAGACATTTGAAAGCAGAGAAAGTCTGCTTTCTTATGCTGCTGTCTTATTTTAAGTATCCATGCTAGTGTCTATAATTTGTAAATTATGTATTGTAAATGTTTATAAATGTATGTATTGTTTCAAGTGCTAATAATTTTTGAAAGTTCATGCACTACATATTAAATGTATTTACCTCTCATTCATCCTCATTGCTTTCCATGAAATGATTCGAACTTAGATTAAATTAATCTTGAGTTCGAAACGGTCAATCGTCATAAAATTTTCAGGATAATTAGGTAATGATATTCAGTATAACTGAACAAATATTTTTATCCTTCCACTGATGAGGTTTGTAGGACGACAACTATTTTAATCGTTTAGTTTTGCTATAAAATTAAATTTTATTAAGATTAGTCTCATTCTCAATTTAAATCAGGAGTGTAATAAGGAAGTACGATATAAAATTACCCATTAAAATTAAACGTTTACCAAGATTTCTTAATTTCTGATGGATTTATTTCATATTAACGACCCTATTTAAACAGTTTATTACCAAATTTTAGCAAATCATTCCAAATTTATTGATTTTATCGTTTTCTAAATATATTTTCCTCCGAAGTTAACTACTTTACATTCAATAGAAATGTTCAAGTAATTGTTATTTATAAAATTTCATTACTATTTCAACAGCTTCATCAATTTTTATAAAAAATGTATATATACTCGTACAAGCAATACTTAGCACATAAGCTCTATTAACCCACATGTTTTCTCCCTCCAGTAAACATATGTACATATATGTTTATCTCACTTTAATTTCGCTTTTCAGTTGTATATAAATGGAGAAAATAATAAGTAAAAGCATCACTTGCATTTACGCTATTAAAGTAGAAAGTACTCAGTCTTATTACAAGTCGCTTAACCTGTTAAACGTCGCTTACGATTATCAAGATGGCTCACAGCAAGGTGAATAAAAACTCGTACTAACATGGAAATCGATTGTGAAACTAACCCGGTTTTAATACAAGTGATTCATTAATAAGAAGAGTGTTTGATCTTGGATACAATTTGGTGCAGCTATTAAAATTACATTAAATAATTTGTATTTTATGTAGTTCACGATCAATACTCGAGCATGATGTTTATGTAATATGTATATAACAAAAACAGAATGCTAAATAACTTTGGGTCAGTTGCTGAAACCATAGTTATCGTAAAAGTTAGATAAAGGAGAATAACAGTAAATCGATCGGCCGATTCAGTACCTTCAAGGTCACCAATACAATTTACTGTTATTTCTGTTTAACTGTTCATGTTAACCAATTTTTGTGATCACTATGAGTTCAGCAACCGTTGCTATGAGTAGTGAATCCGTATTATAGCGCGATATATAAATATAATAAGGTCTAAGAAGCCCTTAAGGCTGATAAATGTAAGGAATACATTTGTTCACTGAATAATTAAATAATATGTTAAAATTAATACGATTTATTAACACTAACTCACTAAGTACAAAATATTATGCCTACTAGATACAACGGTTAACTCTAGAGTCACGTTGAACAGTACATTTAACTTTTTCTATTACAATAATATTTAATGATAGTTCCGCTAAGGTTTCAATTTTATTAGGGTATTGTTTATTCAGACTACTTGCCAAAAATTATTACATTCATAAAATAGAAATTGGTTCAAATTTAAAACTTAAATTACCTATTACGGTATACTTCATATGATAGCACAATTTTATAGTCTACAATCACTTTTTATAAAATATTGCAGGAACTATACCGATTTTGTAAATTTACCGCATATTATTACGCCGGGCACAGCAAGATTTTATTTCTAGAGATAATTTTAAAACTATCATTAATATTTGCGAGTTTATTAATTACAGGGGTCACATATTAAAGCAAACTTTACTTAATTGTTTTTCAATACTGTGCTAAAGGTGCATATTATATATTTGTGTTATTTTCTGCTCTCTTTGGTTCTCTGTCCATGATGTCGTACACAAAGAAGACCACGTATTTTTATACGTTCGTACGAACGTATGGACGTACGAACTGAGGATGTACCTGTATCTCTTTCTGCATAGTGGTGTATTTTCAAATATTAAAATAGAAATTTGCTCCACGATAAAGTGTGATAATACGAAACAACTCCAATACGCTCTAAAAGCACAAACTCTGCTAACATTAGTCTATGATTGGATATAGTCTGTTAGAGTGTGAAGAAGCCTTAATGTTTAATTGCTACCCGGGTAGAAAATTGTCTTGCTGTGTAATTTCACACTTGTTAGCTTACCACAAACTCATTTCAAGATTTATTTTTTATTTTTCATATAGAAATTGTCTTGCAATAATGATTTTACATTAAAAAAAGTAAGTCGCTGCTTAATTGAGTACGACAAAATATTGAAGTCGTCAAATTTAATAGTTGAAGCGTCATTACTCTCTAATTTATTGACAAAAGATTTAATCAAAATTTAATTCAAGTAACTGCTTATAAAGTGAATTCAGGAATTTAATATTTAAGTTGATTTCAAATAACTTGATTGAAGTAGTCGTACAAATAATTTCGCAATTTTTAATTGAATATTTTGTTTCTTAGGTTGTTCTACTATTAACATGCGTCATTGCCTGTGCAAAAGCTTATCCCGGCTACGAAGGTCTACATTACGCTGAAGAAGGCTACGGTGGTGAACAGGGTCATGAAGGTCAAGGTCTTAGCGCGTACGCTGGTTATGAACACAGCGGTGGTGCCCAAGAAGCTCACCAAAGAATTTCCATTGAAGAAGGTCATCAAGAGTACCAGGGACATGACGAAGAACTCGTGGACTACTATGTAAGATTTCAAAGAATTGACTAAAAATTCCTAGCTGAAAATATTAATTATTCTCTTTATAGGCCCACCCCAAATATGCATTCAAATATGGGGTAAATGACTACCACACTGGGGATGTCAAGAGTCAACACGAAACAAGGGATGGGGATGTCGTTAAAGGTATCAAACTTAAATCTTAATTATATATTTCAAAGGTAAACTATTGTAACTCTAAAATTATTAAAAGTTAATCAGCATTAATGCAATACTGTTCGGTTCGATTCCCGAGACAATGCTGTCTATAATTCAACTGAGTTTAGAACGCATAAAAGTGACTACAAACGCCTTATGCCCGTTTCACACCAAAGAGACAGTTTTGTTGTCAAAAAACAAAACAAAAATATGTTTTGTTTTATATTAAAACAGTTCTGTTTTTCGAAAACAGACTGGTTTTGTTTTTAGTGTTTTTCTGTGTGCTCCATAAAATTATAAACATGATAAACAAGAACTGATAAGCGGAAATGTTCACAAAAAACAAAACTGCGTGTTCAAACCAAGCAGACTAAAAAACAACAACAAACCTGTTTTCCTTTGTTGGGAAACCGTTTTGTTTACTAAAACAGCAACAAAAGACAAAAATGTTTTAAGAACTGTCTCTTTGGTTTAAACATAGGTGGTTTTGTTCGTGTTTTATTGAACTGTCTCTCTGGTGTGAAACCGGCATTACAGTTGAAAATCATGTCTTCGTATTCCAGGTTTTATATAAAGTATTAGAAAATGTTTCTTTAGTAAAATGTATTAACTAAACGTGAATGAAAGTATCTATAATGCAAATTAAATTTAAAATTATATGCAGTACCGGTTTAAATTAATTCTTGAAAAGGTATGACAATGTTTAAGATGCTTTATAGTACTCTTAATATACGAATATCAAAAATTTGAACTTATAGACTCATATGTTTAATATGTCTATTGGTCAGGTCTATTCCTCTTGTCCATTTAAACACCATTTTCAATTATTTTTATTTATTTACTAAACACAATTAAAAAAATGTCAACGCACACAGAGATTATACTCGAAACTGAGAGATTCAAAATTTAGTAATTTCTTTAGATGTTCCGGGGCCAACGGGTTCAATGTATGAACAACTGTGATAATAAAATGTAAAAGTTAATAGAGTAATGCCAGTTTTGCCTCATTGGGGCCTAATTTGGACTAGACTTGGATAACACAACGTAAAAATTAATAAAGTAAGCCCATTCCTTTCGGGACTCAATGAGGACCTACTGGGATAACATAACGTATAAATTAATAGAGTAATAGAGTCAGTTTTGTCTCATTGGACTTATTTGGGAACTCATTGAGGTACGTCATTGTAAAAATTAATAAAGTAATGAACCTGTAACACAAAACCGTTCTGCTATTAATCGTTATAACTGATATTGCATAAATTTAAAAGTTAATTAAAAAAAACGTTTACGAATTTAAAGAATAGTTAAAACTAATTAGTGAATGTAGTGGGCCTAAATTGATATTAGTTTTAACAATCGAAGGTGATGTATCGCAAATAATTTTTGGTGGAGATGTTAGTAATTTTCTATTAATGTTAGATGGGCAAAATTCACAAATAATGTGTTATGAATTCGCAAATTAATTTTTTTACTAGCATTGTCCGGTTTTGCGTTACATCTCTGTTGGGATTCAAATGGGGTAACCCGATTGAGTTTTAATTGGGCTTCAAAAAAAATTTCTGGTCAGAGTAATGGGCTTGTGTCCTCATTTTTTAATGGTCGATTTTTCAATTGTTGATTGAAATTGATGTTAATAAATGTGTATTGGCGTGTCTATTTTTTTAAATATCTAAATGTTGCCGGAGATATAGCAATTAAAAGTTTGAATTGTAGTTTTAGAGCTAGAAATGGTCGGCCATATTTGTATGACGTGAAATGCATTTTAACGTCAGTTATTTGTTGAGTAGGTCAGTGTTGTGGTAATGTTCTGTAGCTGTTGGTAGTCAAATAATCAAGTCAAATCAAAAAATAATAAGTTTTTATTTTATTTAACCCTGTTAAGGCAGACATAATATTGAAATTTTATTGTTCCTCGAAATAGCTGTAAATAATATTTGATATTTTGATATATAACTAATATAAATGCTAAATACATATAGCAGAGATTTATGATCTGTAAGGTTGGTAACCTTACACAAGGATTGTGATGTCACGTTGAATCCCTTTAATAATTAAAGGAAAAAAATGACTTTTATAATTGTTAATATCTCCTAACATATAAGGAGTTATTAAAAAATAATGCGTGCAATACACCTGCATCTCGACTTGCGCGTTTAATGTTCGCTGTGAACACGGTCTTAGCAGTCAGTATTAGAAAACATAGTTAGTTGTACAAATGCAATTTGATTTACGTCTGTTTACCTCTCAGATAAAAGATTAATGACAGTCCCATGCAACGGGCATCTAGCCATAAATATACGTTTAACATGTTCATTTAATTACAGGTCAATATTCTTTGGTGGAGCCCGACGGTTCCGTGCGCACCGTGGACTACACTGCAGACAAACACAACGGATTCAACGCCGTGGTACACAAGACAGCAGCGGTCTCACACGGAGAAAGCGAACACTACTAACATGACGTTTAAACAACGTTCTACTAATTATAAGCATAAATCCAACTCATTACGTGCATAATAAACAATAAATTAGAAAAGAAACTTTAGCTGAAGAAATTTCATAAAATACCGAGTATATTACCTTGGATTATTCATTAGAAAATTAGAAAATTGTAAAATTTAGTTTGGATAATTATTTTGTACCAAAAATGTTAGTAATATGCCTTTCATGTATCATACATCACTTCTAGTCTGTTGCTTTCAGATATAGATATTCCTATATTTCTATTCGTTTAACTATTTTAATTATTCTGTTGTTATTAGTTTTACCCCATCATTAGATTTAAGATCTCTCTTTTTAATATATGTAATTGACTTATTGTAAATAAAGATGAATATTATTTTCTAATTCACTGTTTATTTTCTCTCCTACTCTTTTAGAAATGAAAATGTTTCAAATCTTTACCTTATAACTAGCAACTAACTTGCAGAGGTAATTACTAACATTGCTGCTAAACAAGTTTAAGTAAGAACCTACTTAACCTTTTTAAAGTCACGAAACTAAAGCTGCAGAGTCGGAGTTTAGTCAGTGTAGTCGGATTCGGAGTCGGGATGTGAACATACATCAACTTCAACTAAACCTTAAACATTTTTTTATATTAAATATAATTACATAGGGATCTGCCAAATAGATATCTAAATATAGGTTTACGCATAAAAAACGCAACACGCACGGTATCTTTACACTGACACAAGCGTATTTATTTATAACGTATAACGTATTCATTTAATTAAGGAAGTACAGGACGTTAACGTAAATGATGAAAACGTTGTGAAATTTGGAGGGTCGATACAAATAATTAAAATACATGCTGTCTCAAAATTTTACAGACCTAGGGTTCATAGTTTTCTTTTTATACATGATTAAAAATGGTCATTTTCCATACAAATCATAATTTTTAACTCAATTTCACCACATAATATAACTTTTAACTATAAAAAAAAGGTGACACGGCTTTTAAAAACTAGGTGTATATAAAAGAATCTTTTCTATAACTATTGCAAAAAGAAAATTATCAAAAGGATAACTATTTACGAAAATATTATATATATTAGCCGGCAACAATGCAAAATGCCAATTAGAGCGGGAAATTCAAAATCGGAATAAATGTTATATAAAATATAACAATTTATTGGTCAAAGAACCAAATCACGCATGCGTCAACACACGTAAATTTGCAGCGTTGCAAAATTTATTATACCTTTTTCAAAATATTTAATTTGTATTTAAATTGAATTAATATAAATTTGATATTATTTATAGATAATTTTTAATTTATTATGCATAAAAAATCATTTTAACAAGCAAAAAGCAGTTTAATAGGGAATTGAAAAATTCATTTTCAAAGGTACAGTCCCAATATTTGCTCGTCTCTCATGTACTTCGTATTTTGCATTTCGTATTACCGAGAGATAAGCTTTTTGCATTAACGGTACGTGCCTTACCTCCTTAAGTCATAATGCGCCCCCCTCTTTAGCCTGCTGAAGGTAGTCCTGTATTCCATTAGGTTGGTCACTAATGTATTTGGCCTTTCGGTCTCTCTATTTCACCGTTCGAATTTGGGATGTGAGCCATAACTGAATTTACTAGTATATTAAACTGCACTGTGTATTGATAAAGTTGGCTATCAAAACCTTAAATATCCAATTATTTCTATTCGCAATACTATAAAAGTTATTAGCGATTGCAATAGTCACTTTTTTCCTTTTTATATTTAAATACTTTAGTTCACGGTGTCATTGCTTACTCACTTTTTTCCTCACTACCATTTGCCAACCTTTACTATCTCTGTTAAACAAGAGTTATGTAAAAGAGATGCAGTATTAGACGTCAAAGCTATAGCACCTGTTACGCCGACCAATGGTGTAAAAATGTTTATATGCTTGTTCCTAAAAGTGACTAACTGTATTACAATAAATGTTGTTGCTTGTTTTAATGATGAAATGTAACTGACCAGGGTACCCTCACTTAGTGTACAATTCATCAATGTCGCTTTAGGCGCCATAATTCGCCATTTTTGGAATAGTGAACTACTAGTGAAATAAAACTACAATATTAATATATATTTATGTATATATATAAATATTATGTTTTAATATGTGGTATCACTGAACTGCACTGAACTTTAGCTCAGTGCACTCCCTTCACCCTTCATTCCCTTCAAATGTTGAGTCGCCGAGCATCTTAGTTTACTATTCCAAAAATGGCGACTTATGGTGCCTAAAGCGACATTGAGTCGCCGAGCATCTTAGTTCACTATTCCAAAAATGGCGACTTATGGCGCCTAAAGCGACATTGAGTCGCCGAGCATCTTAGTTCACTATTCCAAAAATGGCGACTTATGGCGCCTAAAGCGACATTGATGAATTGTACACTAAGTGAGGGTACCCTGGTAACTGACTGAGTTTAATGACTGATTTACGCTATGTGTTCTATTTTTCACCAATAGTGCAAAAAGCAGCGTTGGTGTAGTTCCAATTGCAGTTTTTGGTAGCATGTACTTTGAATCAAACAACCTAGATGGGGTTGCTTAATTATTTGCAGTTATGATATTCAAATAAGTAATTGAAAAATGTAAAATAAAGTGCAAAAGGAGTACAACTTTTTTATGTAAAGAAAACGTCACTGAAATTCTGTTGTTTGAAGTCGGATTACAAAAATTTATCCGGAGTAGGATATTTTTTTATCAACTCTTATGCTCTGCCTAACACACTTGTAAAAATGTTTCTTTAAAAATAAAGCCGCATTTGTAAATAATAATAAAAATCATGACCTTGCTTTAATAGTAAAATGTTATAAAATATTTTTAAAAGTTACCTTGCACATTAAAATGTTAACGCTATAAAATATAATACGCCTGATAATGCTGCAACATATATAACATATAACCTATGAATCATTATGAAGTATTTGAACTAGTAATTAAATTAATTACAATTACACAATTTAGAGTATTTAATGGATGTATCAGTTATATGATATTTGAAAGTAACATTTTTATTATTTATATTAAAATATTTGTTCATTAATCAAACTTCATTAAAATAAACTATTTCTTATCACATATTTTGTAGGAGCATACTCGTACACTAGCTCTTGCGTACAAATTTTATAAAAAAATATATATCTTCTGCTTACTTAGTAATTCATTACTTTGACTAACCTCGAGTTACTTCGATTTGAAATCAGCACACTTAAATTAGCTAGAAAAGTTAATTCAACAGATTTCCGCCAATTTGCAGCATTCAGTTTTAATTCTGGAATTTCAAACGAAGTCTTCACATACTTCAATTTCCTTTATCAATTTGAATCTTTTTAGTATTGTTTCTTCCAGCACTTATTTATAAACGCCACAACAATTTTCCTAATATATGTAAAATAATGTTATTTAACAAAAACTGTGTTTCCATAAGAAACCGATATTATTAGCGTCAATAAGCCTTACATACCTATAATATTTTATGTCATTCTGTAGACTCACATGACATTTCGAAACTCTAGACAAACAAAGATCTGGTGGGTTAAACACCAGTTGACCACAATTTGGATGGCTGAGTTGCGGCATCCGGTTAGATGTGCACCCCAAACACACGGTGCATGCGAATGAGCGTATCTCCACTGATATTGCACCCCTCGATCCATCGGTGAGCATAGTTCGGTTCACTACATACTTCATTTCCTTACAGACTACTTTAAGTTCCATTTTACTCGTACACGTACAGTCTGCACAAACTCTTCGAGTTTAGGGTCTATGAAGGCTGGCATACCACACCTCTAGGAGTGGAGGAAAACTAACCATGATTTACTGCACACAATGTAGTGTATAACTCGTACTCCGTTTTTCAGTACAAGCAAAAGCAAGATGGTAAACGGTTCAAGTAAATTCCAGTACAACAAAGAAAAACAAATTTTATCAAATATTATTATACGTATTTCAGAAATAATGTTGGAAGATTTAGCTTAGTTTGTGAAACCTCTTCCCATCATGAAATCCTAGATCAGAATCCGGTAAGGTCATCGTCAGAAACGGCAATACCATCTTTACTAGAACCTTATCAGGAACTAAAACATGCTTGGCAAGAACCCTTTGGAATCCTTACAACATGTAAGGTAAAGTTCTACTCGCGATCTAGTTACAAGTACCTTTCATCACTAACTCTGCGCAGAAAAGATTTTCAACAAAAATTATTGCAAGAACAATCTTGTACGACAGGGGATATGTTTACAGGAGATTTTAACTCTCGATAAAACAGCTTAGTCGGTGGACGTAATAACGATTTCATCGTTCGATTGGTAATTAAATACCGATACTGTAGTGTTGTTGTATTAATATTTGCGAAAGTATACAAACTTCAAAGCATGTAATATTAAGTAATTAATATCTATAAATAATAATATAATGGGTTCAATTATCAGTGCATTGAGACTTGAGAGGTCTCGGCGCGTGCTGCGAGTGTTTCGTTACATTTGGTTTATAAGATATTACCTAATAGGATTAAATATCTCTAAAGCAACTAAGCATGACTTTAAAATCGTTACGAATGGAACAGTTCCGCTCACGACAAGGACGTTTAAACCGCGACCGCTGCCCAAAGGCCGAATCTAATGCCGACCGCGGTTTGACCAATACAGGATAATTAAAAGATACGCAAAAAAGGACACGTGCTACGAAGACGTATAATAATTAATTTTTATTGAAATATATACGAAAATGGTGTTACATGAGTCGCCTCCGAACTCTCGTAATTTCGACTATATAAAACTTCTTAGCAAATATTTGCATAAAGACTTTCTTTTATAAAAAAAATCAGTTATTAATCCGGTCAATTTAAACATAAAAATACTGGTCAAATAACAAACATTCCCGGAGAGCCAAATATTAGTGGAGAGCTGGGGTTTATCATTACAAATAAAGTTTTAAAAATCCCCATCGATTCTATGTGTGCTTCAAAAGTTACTCGGGGTCAAAGTCAAAATTTAAGTGTAAGTTTTATTAAAAATAACCTCAAACCAAAGTTGTAGATCTTAAAATTCTCTACAAAAATGGTTCTTATAATTCTTTTCCTAAGAGTTACCATTTCTGAGATATCGCGATTATAAAATTGTCATGACAGTTAGTGGAGTAGGCCTACAGGGGAAACCACGGTAAAAAAAAACGTGACACGGCATTATCATTAGAAAAATCAGTAACTCTCATAACCACTATCTTCTTAGGGTAAAGCTTCTGTTTTCTCTTATTGCAGCATAAGGTAGTTGGTTTGCTTCTTCCTTTCGGAAAAATAAGTTTTTGCTGAGAAACAAAATGAAATTTCATAAGATCTTAACCAGATCATTTCTGGTTATAAGAAGTGCTCGTTATGCGAGACTCCACTGTAATAGGATAAGTTTTAATCACATCTATAATATCACTGTCAACTTGGGATTTTCGCGGTTAGAATCTCTTGTTACGTTTATAGAAAATCGTGTGAAAAGAAATGATACATTCACGCGATACTGAAGGTAGCGACTAAATGAATGGTTGGTTGGATCTTTTTGCAATTGAGACCGTCAAAGATAGGCCCTTTTAAATCAAATGCGCTCGAGGAGTCATTTTTTAGCAGAAGTTTCATTAAATATAGATAAATGTGGGTACATTGGCGTTTTTGGTTATTTAAATATCTAAAAGTTGACGAAAATATAGTTATTTAAAATTTCAATTTCAGTTTGGCCGCTCGTGGTAGTTCTACGTATGACGTCATAGTAGAAATAAGTAATAGAGATTATTTTTCTTTTTTCATAACAATCATAACATGATGGGATGTACAACCCACTTGTTAGTAGTAAATGAAGTATCACAAACACACTTGTATACATTTATGTTGTATTAAAGAGATGGTAGATAAAAAGAGGACAACAGATTCCTCAAAAACTTCTCTTCCACGATTTATTCAATAAAATCAATGCATTTAATGCGAGCCATACAGACCTGTGGACGCTTATCTTAAATGTAACTATTATACCCTTTCAGGATAATGTACCCTTTCAGTCCGACACTGTCAATCTGTTGACTTTTCTAAACAATCATTTTCAAATAATAAAAACTAAACCTTCTATAAATTATACAGGTACTATTGCGCCGTGGACGGTTGTTATGTTATTAATATGTTATAAATTTAAAAATGAAATCTGTAATTTCTATAGGATTGAGCAACACGGTACGAGGACACAATGTCCTTCATTGTACAGCTTATGCCAGAGGCGTCCATAGAGGGAATTAGATCTACTTTAAAATTTAACATCCAAGGAAGGCGCCCATTTTCGCGGAAGCCCGTGGCAGCAGTTACAGCTACACTGACTAATTGTTATCTATCGGCATCACACGACTCTCAGCCACTCTAGGTCTGGTCGATGAAGAGGCAACGCCCACAATGCTTACAAAGAAAATGAAATCATAACAACAAACAACAATACAAGACTGTCAGCTCTAGGACTCTAGGCAAGGCGCACGACCGGTGCCTGGACGCTGGACACTGGACCTGCTTGTGTGTGTTATTATTTATTGTTCCGTATTGTTGGTATTATGTAATGTTTACAGGTGCAAATAAACACACATCTGTACGTACATAGTATACCAGTGGTTGTTAACCTATGCCCAGCAAAAATACTAACTTCGCAATCCGAAACTTTTCTTAAATACTAATATCCTAAGAACACCCAACTAGATTATTATGGCGAAAATAACGGAGTTACAAAACTTTGTAGCGACAGCCGAATATATGTGTAACATACAATTACTAAAACATTAATAATAACAAGAAATAATTATGTGTTCGAGTTAGCCACCCGCCTTCTTTACTGCGAGCTACTACATAACATGACAATAAATAAAAAATAACTGTAGCTATAGTCGACTTTGTCTGATGTGTAATACAGATGCACATTTGGGTAGGTTTGAATAGTCGCGCGAACGAACCGAAACTGTAAGAATAAACTACGAACATTCCAACATATACCCACATATAACCCACCTTTCCATTAAAAACTATTTCTTCAAATTCAAAACTAAAATGGGCTTGTGTCCTATGTCTTAATTTCTATAAAAGTGTACTATATATTGATAAAGTGGGTTACTAGAACCTCAAATGTTCAATTATTTTTTAATAACTCCTTATATGTTACGAGATATTAACAATTAAAAAAGTCATTTTGTCTTTTTAATTATTAAAGGGATTCATCGTTGTACACATTCCAAGTGCATGTGACATCACAATCCTTGTGTAGGGTTACCAACCTTACAGCTCATAAAGCTCTGCTATATGTATTTATAAATCAAAATATCAAATATTATTTACAGCTATTTCAAAGAACAATCAAATTTCAATATTATGTCTGCCTTAGCAGGGTTAAATAAAATAAAAACTTATTATTCTTTGATTTGACTTGATTATTTCCACTACCAACATCTACAAAACATTACCACAGCACTGACCTACTCAACAAATAACTGACGTTAAAATGCATTTCACGTCATACAAATATGGTCGACCATTTCTAGCGCTAAAACTACAATTCAAACTTTTAATTGCTATATCTCCGTCAATATTTAGATATTTAATAAAATAGACACGCCAATACACATTTATTAACATCAATTTCAATCGCACACTAAAAAATGAGGTCACAAGCCCATTCAGGTTTGTAATAAATTTTTGAAATAATTTTAACAAAACAAAATTTAAAGATTTTTTAATATCTTAGACGACACTTGTTGCATTGATACCTCCAATTCACATAAAAGTGAGAATGTGATGAATAAACATAAAATAAACCCACTATATGACATTTGCCATTATTTTACAGAAGAAGGATGTTATTAGACCGCTATTCTTATCCTTCATCGTTGTTTCTTAGAGTGTATGATTTTCTCATAAATTACCCACATCCGGTTCGACAAATAGAAAATATGTTATAGAAAAAGTCATAACGAACCAATGAACTAAGCAGTATTCCTTGTAGTAGCTTGTTGTTGTTCTATTAGGATGGCAAAAAAGATCTTTATGTATTGCATAGGTGTATTGTATAGGAAGATAACTATAAAATTATGGATGTTTGAGAGGCTCATTTTGAGCATGATCTTATATGGAAATGGAGAGAGCAAATACAGGAGCGACATGTGAAATAGGTCATGGGAATGGAGAGGTGTAAGACGAAATATTTACCAATGAACAAAGTAAAAAGGAAGAAATAAGAATTGAAGCAGGAGCAAGACGGATGAGATACGAAGAGACGATGATACAGGAACAGCTTAAAAAAGAGTGCGACAAAGGGGAATTAAAGGGAGGAAATAATACTATGAAGAAGGAGAGAAGAGGAAAGAAGTTGAAGAAAAAGGAGATATGGAAATGCAACAGCAGGAAAGAATGGCGAAAATAGATTAGGCGAAATATAAGAGAATTTGGGATAGGAAATTACCAGGATATACAAAGCGAATAGTAAGATTCAGAAGGGTAAATGTGGAGAAGGGATAGCAGATCCAGAACATTTGATCTTCCAATGTACAGAAACGGAGGCCTGCAGAAATAATTTGTACTGAGTTTTGGTAAAAATGGAGTGGTGTTGCCAACGAGTATGCAGGAAATACTAAATTATCCGAGGTGGCCAGTATGCTTAGTCATAGACAGGTTATGGCCTAAAGCGGGGTTAAAAGTTTAGGTAGTAATAATAATAATGAAATGTAAATAGATAAAATGTAAATAAAATAAAGTAGTAGGGCGAAAAAAGGGCCGTTAACTAGAATTTAGAGTCTTGATAGAATTAGTTCTAAATTCTATTCAATGATCAAAAACATAGTACGGTTGTATTACCTTTTAACGTAACTACAGCCCTGCATTAAATCGTTCCATTTAAATCATAACGGTAACAAAAACCGAGAATTTACAAGTACATTTTTTTTACTTTCACTCATTGTTTCAATAATGGACATACGTTTACTGTAATTATTAAATAAGTTCATTGTTAAATCATAAAATAACGTAACTCGTTGATTGTACAATACAATTTTTATGTAGTTTAATGCGGACGTAATATATCGAATTAAGAGAAGAAAAAAAATTGTAATAAAAAAACGTAAATAAAATGTTTAAATGGTTGGATTTGACCTTGCTCATTGCTCACAAGGCGGTGGCTCGGTGCCTCGGTGGTCTTAGGCGATGACCAAGCTAGCGTGAGAAAGTATTCCATTTGTTTAACTTAGTTTACCTAGATTACGATTACTAACTTCTTAGGCATTTAAATGACTACTGACTGTTTCAGTAACCCTGACTGTGCCCGGCGTAATATACAAACTAGTTGTTTTAAATAATAACAGTAGTTTCGATAATTTCAAAAATGATCTTTTTCAAATTTTTATTTAAAGGCGACAACTTAACATTGGTTATTAGATTCTTACTGCCAAACGCAAAACATTGATATTACTATACATACATGTAAAATATTAAGTTTATTACGTTTATTTAAGGTTTATCTAACATAACAGAAGTTATCTGTTATGTAAACAATGTTACCTAATATTGTGACGTAACTTAATGCTTTTTATAAAACATTACTCTACCCTTTTGCAGAATACTCATAAAGCTTCTTAAAAACACCTTTTTAAGGATTAAAATGTATTAAGAAGTAATTTTTAAGGATTAAAGAAGTTTCTTTAAATTTTGTTTAAGTAAAATTTTCATTAATGTAAGGTATAACAACATTTATTTTTTGTATTTTGCATCAGCTTTTCTAACGGGTCACAAACTTTAACAAAGATAAGATTTCAGGATGATACGACAGAGGAATTTGATTCTACTGTGTGTATATAGATATTTCTAGAATATGTTACTATAAAAATAGAAATAAATCCAAAAGACCGATATATTTAGCTTGTGTAGACAATTCGGTGTTATTGAGGTCTCTTTTCAGACAATAATAAAGGAAGTAACTTGAAATGTAAACAAGAATTACAGCCGGAAATAAATGTTATTATCTGTTACAGATGATGCGAAAATTTAATAAGGAGATACAAAGAGGGTTACCAAAGGATTTGATACAAAGAGGTACCAGCGAATGTAAGAGAAAAAGAGTGAAAAGAAAGGAAATAGAGGGAAGGGTATGCAGGATGTACAAGCGAGAAAGGGAGACTCTGGAGTACATAAAAGAGGAATGCAAATTTAAAATTAGCAATGGATAGAGGATAGAGGAGCTGATGAGAAGAGGCATCGAAAGGAAAAGTAGAATATAGGAATTTCAAAGAAGAGGAAACAAGAGAACAGCAGAGCTGGGATCATAATTAAGAAGAAGTGACGTGGATAGAAAGAAGAATACAAGGAAAGGCCAAGTAAACGATAAACTTTTTTTTTAATTTTATAACTATTACAATTTAGTCTATTAGACTAATAAGCAATTTAACGTTAACATAATATAAACATTAAAGGTTTTGCTCTTCAGCAAACCTTATTGTATGATATGAAATATTTAACATAAATATGCATTATGTTTTGCACGATTACATTTTATTGCATTTAATCTAATTAAGCTAACTCAAAAAGTTTAACTCTTTTCAGTCTTCTCTTTGTTTCTCCATCGTTGTCCAGTAGGTGTGTTACCTCGTTGGTTAATAACTTGTTGGAGTCTTTCCTGGTGACTCTTGGCAAATTTCCATATTGTAATGTCCACCGTTTCCATCTTTAAGTCTCGGTGAAAATCACTATTTCTAATATACCATACACATGAACTTTAAGGAAAGCTATTGTGAGATATGATGCATGACAGATATCGACATTGCGACAGAAATTAGAATGAAAAGACTTCTATGGTTAAGACAACATATGGTTAGAAACAATGGACGGATTCGTAATGGTTAAGAAACATCTGCAAGTTAAATCAGATGGATGCAAGACTTAGTATCGAGACTTAGAGCGAGACGCAAAGACCAAGTGGAAGAATAATCTATAGAAAATATATTGTAACTTGGATGAAAGAGGAAGGAATCATTAGGAAGGAATGAAGAAAAGTCCTAAAGAAAGCCAAGGCTTTACAAACTCCATGAAGATGATGATGATGATGTTTAGCGTGTAATACCTATGCAGCTTCCTGACAACTACATATGATTTTATTTTCTATATAATCATTGCTGCAATTTAAATGATGAGATTTAAGGTAATGGTAAAATATCCAGTCATGCGCATCTTAAGGTATGGGCAAACGACACACTTAGCTGCATAGTGTATATGAAATAGACAAGGTTAAAAGTCACTAATCTTTACTTGATTTATATTATTATTTCTATACAATTCAAGCTCTCCTCTTAGTCGTTTCAATTTGTGCCCAACTTCTAGCAGCTATTTCTGATCAATTGAAATATAATTTAAAATATTTTGTCTTAGCATAACCTTTCTTGAACTGCAACTATTATTACACTGTTCGTAAAACACCAACCATAAAAATATGAAAATAGGTATTATATTATGTGCTGGTGCTGCAATGTTATTGAGTTTGACTGCACGATGCCAATGAGGTAACTGTATCTGTATGTATTAATAACATGCATTTATTGCATTCTAATTCGTGGTACAAATGCACCACTTCCCTCTTCCCTCTCATCACCTGTGTATTGATTTCCCGCTACCCTAATCATTGTCGCTAACATTAAACGCAATAACAAATGAAACAGACCGTGCGTCAAAATCATGATTCCTACAATACCGGGAATAACTTAGAATTGATCTCCAGTTACATCGTATAATAATTTTGGAAACAAAGAATAGATACATTAAAAGTACCTGATGAGACAGGGCGATTCTAATTGCGAAATGTAGAATCGATAATTCTCAAAAAAATTTGGGATAGCAGGCCCAATAAAGACTAAGTTCGGCTGGAAGTAGTAATATGTAGGCTCATGATAGGTCATACAAATTTTACTCATACCTACTTATTCTAAAGAGAACAATAACTAATATGTGAACAATGTAATAGCCCACTAACAGTAAAGCGTCTTCTTCTCTAATGCTCCAAATATTTATCGCTCAATAAAATCTGTATATTGCAGAAGCCTGAAGACAATAAGAGGATATTTGAAAGCAGAGAAAGTCTTAAAACCATATTGACTTTCTCAATGAATCTAATTTAATCTCTGTATTTTAAATACCCATACTCTTATTTATAAATGAAGATTTTCAACAACAACTTTGTTTTTTCAATAGAGGCAACATCAACAACATGACAGTTTTGATATTAATTTTTTTGACATATTAGTAGTAGAAGCTTGGCAATTGTTACAATGAATCAATTTCGCATTAAAATAATAGAAATCCACTGGAAAAACATTTTTTCAGACGAAGATCATTTTCATTTGTGTGGATACGTCAACAAGTAAAATTGTCGCATTTGGGATTCTGATCTGAAATCCAAGAGAGATTGTTAAGAAGCCTTTGCATGCTCAACGTGTCACTGTATGGTGCGCTATGTGGTCTTCAGGCGTGATTGGGCCGTTTATTTCCGAAGATGCTGATGTAAATGCTTAAAGTGATTGCAAATTTTGATAAAAGAATCGACATCTGTTAGCGTGGTCGTAGTGGACATTTGTCCGGTATCATTTTTTATTCATAATTGCCAAACCTTACTCTTTCTAATACAATAAAAATTTGAATAATTTTCATCTAAATTCCTTGTTTTATTTTGTTTTAAAAAACAAAGTTCTTGTTGAAAAACCCTATATTTATTGTTTTAAGTGCTAATAAATATCAAAAGTTGATGCACAAAATACTGCATTCGGCATAGATGTAGAATAAAAAAAAATTAAAATTTATTTATCACGTGTTTACAATAGACAAACTTATAAGAAGAGAGCGATTTGAAGATTGTTAGGTTTTTATACTCTATTGGAAATTCCCTCCACTTAAAATTAATAACTAATCCAGATTATACAAAAAACCTTATCCAAAACAATTATCATGAACTAAATAAATGCAATCGTTATGTTTAGACATGGTTAATTCTAGAATGACTACCGTAAACCCTGGTACTTCCAATATATTTTAAAATAGTACCAAGAGGAATTGCCTATTTAATTAATAAAAATCTAATAATTAGACATTTACAGACGAATTGTAAAAAAGCACAGTCCACTAAACTAAAGAAATATTATAATAACATTAAAAACTTACTCGTATAACTTATTATGTAATAGTCATCATTCCACATAATAGCACATGGGCTGAAAAGTCCCGGGCATAACACATAGATGGCGCTAGTTTTATTGCAGTCACCTTTTTTTCAGTTAATACTAACCTTCAAAAGACAGCTGTTAAAATTTCATGATATTCTATTCATTAGTTTGTGAGTTATTGTGCTAAGAGTGACGCTACTTTTGTTATTTTCAAAACAATGGATCAAAAACAATTTCGTGTTTTAATTTTACACTGCTTCTTGATGGGAAAAAATACCGTTCAAGCGAAGCAATGGTTTGAAAAGTGTTATGGGGACTCCGCTCCATCAGAAACAACAATAAAACGTTGGTTTGCTGACTTCAAACGCGGTCGTAGAGACACCGATGATGCGATGAGATATAGGTTTTTGTATTATTGGGACCTTTCTTCAGGACTATAGAGTCGGAATCGAAATGTAGATGTCGAAGCCGGAAACAATATTCTGGCTCCGGTTTCGGCTTTGTACAGAAGAGAAGGTAAATTGTAGATCAAATTTTGTAAAATATTTAAGTAATATAAGTAAAATAAAATTAAAGTAAAGTGTAGATGTGTAAAGCCGGACATGGCATCAAGAGTTTATTTAATTATTTATAAATTTTTCATTTTTTATTATTAATTTCAACTTTAAATTATCTCAGCTACTTTACTTTAAAAATAATAATTTCTTAATTTGTCATACATTTTATCTACACAATAAATTGAATGCGTTTAATATCAAGCCCCATTCCCACTCATTGAGTTTTAGTGCTAATTTAAGTGTTAACCTAAAATGTAAGTTCAACTTTTGAAATGTTAAGAAATAAAATTTCTTGCTCGAGACTGAGGGTAGACCATACAGGGGCATTGGCACATCTGAAAAGAAATCACTTGGTAGAAGAAGAAATGTGCAATTGTGGAGAAGAGGTAGCAGATCCTGAACATTTGATCTTCCAATGTACAGAAACGAAGGTCTGCTGAAATAATTTGTACAGAGTTTTGGTGAAAAATGGAGTGGAGTTGCCAACGAGTATGGAAAAAATACTAAAATATCCGAGGTGGCCAGTGTGCTTAATCATAGACAGGTTATGGCATGAAGCGGGGTTAAAAGTTTAGATGTAATAATAATAATGAAATGTAAATAGTTAAAATGTAAATAAAATAACGAATGACCCATGAATTCACAAATACTACATTTAAGGTTAAAATCTTAATGTAAAATTAAAAACAGTGAGTGGAAATGGAGCTTAAGCCATATGGACCTGCGAACGTTTCTATTACAAGCATTTCCAAACCTTTGTTATATAAATCGAACATCCAGGAAATAACATATCGGTTATTAATATTTTTGTTAGCACAGACGCACACTGGTCTCTCTCGTAGAAAGAAACAAGACAGACAATGCTGTACGTATTGCTTCCAATGTGCGTCTTCCTACAGCTGTATAACAAATGCGAGGAAATTACATAAACAACAAAAATTAAATAAATATGTTGTAATACCTAATTAAATAAAAACCGAGTTAATGAAACAATTAATAAATAAAAAAGCAATAAACGGAATATAAATTATAATAAGTATGCATGTGCTTTAGACATTTCCCATATGAAACGACCTTTACCATTCTCTCTTGCTCAACTACTAAGTCGTGGTCTTTGTTAAAAAACGGATCAGATTTTTTAGACACCCTGCAAAAGGGATATTACTCGTACAATGGTACAATTACAAACACAATATACACGGAATTAATGAAGAAAAAAAAAAAAATGATATAAATAAATGAAATAAAAATATTTGTACGTAACCTTGGGTTTACGTATAGTGCACGCCTGGTTAATCACACCGACAATGGGTAGCAATCTGGTAAATGGGAAGGAACGATAATCGAGAGGTGTATAAAAGAGCCCACAAACAGGTCGAATGGTATCAGTCAAATTGGAGCAGTTCCACCCAACGTACAGAAATAAACGTAAGCAGTATTAGAAGAAAAGATGGCCTTTGTTCAGGTAAATATAATTAAACTAATGTACAATAAATACGAGTATATTTATCTAAGATTTAAACAAATTGGAGTCTTCGGGTTCGATTCCCGGATAACAACTAAATTTTCTTGGAGTTGTTGTTTTGCTTAATTGCTTTATGCTATGCGCAATCAAAAACTCATTAGGCAGCGATAATGTCAACATGATGCCTAGAGAGTTACTAGAAACAATAGAATTTAGAAAATAAGGTAAATGAAAGAGTCCCAACACTATAACTAGATAAAATTGAATTTTACATAAAACGAGAATAGTTCTTTTTGAGAATCAGAAGGAGAAGGGTTTAACAAAGGTATTACCCTGAGGCTCTCGAAGTGTTTGATTCGTATTCAACAAGCAATTAAAAATCTTTCTTTCCAAAGATTTATTACATAATATATTTTTTACGGGTCCGTAAATCCACAACTGATTTTATTAGTAATTAAATTTTTTCTAAACATTTTTTCTAATTATTCTAAATAATGTTCGATGTTGACTGCTGTGTCTTTGGGTTCGATACCCTCACCAGAGTTAAGCCTCATTCCCACTCACTGATTTGACATTTAATTTACTGTTTTTATTTAATATTGTAATCTAGATTTCAGGTTTTCCTTTAAGCATTCCTTTTCTCATTTGTGTTTTAATTTAAGTTTAGTTAATTAAGTTGGTGCGTATGCATCGTTAGTAATATAAATTTTGACAGTTCGACAAAATTGTATGTAAACTAATTAAAATTGCTATTTTTAATAACAATTAGTAATAGAAATTGTTTTCACACAAAGTAAATGCTACTGCATTTTGACAGATTCTCACATTTTGGAGATTATAATATAATATAGTTTTTCTTAATTTAATATTTTTAATTTAAAACATTTGACCTTGTAAGGATCTAAAAAATCTAAGAAAACCTAAAAAATAAATTAAATTAAAAATAATACTGTGTATGACCATGCGTATTGCCATATGCTAAACAATTTAAATTAAATACAAAATACAAAATTAAATTAAAGCAGTGAGTGGGAATGATACTTTATATTTCCTGGGTTTGGCTGTTATTATGTTAACAGTATTATGCGCATTCATAATTATAAATTTATTTGGCACTTTTAAAATTATGGGCTCGAAAATCAGGTAACAAATTCGAAGATATTTATTTGGAAAATTTTACTCGTACAGTAACAAAAAGTAAAAGGTTAAAAAAATTGATAATAGGAACAAAAATGCGAATAAAATATTAACATTTATGAATAAACGTATTTAAAATTTATACCAATACGATAAATATTAAAGTTCTTTCTGTGATAATATTACTTCATCAGTATATTCGAAATTAGTACTTCTTACATTAATTAGTTAAACTAAACCTAAAGAACTGGCAACACTTGTTCTACGGCAGATGAAAGAATTCAAGTAAACGACGCAAGTAGCGCCACGTGCAGTCATTATGTTTCCGTGTGTTTTGGAGGACGTACACTCATATTAAAATCATAAATTAAATATATTTAAAGTTCTTTCATATAAATATAATATTACCGGGGTCTTTAACACATATAATAATGCAAAAACATATAAAAGTATTTCTGTACATTTCTTAGCAAATATATTTTGTGTATGCTCATTTTTGACCTAATTTTGTTTTAATTACTAATAGCCTAAGCCCCAGATCATAAATTATACTTGGACATTAAATTTTATTATATTGGACGGAAATATCATATGCAATTACCAGATACAGTTATTTATAATCACTCTTAATTAAATTATTTACGGTTCACTTGTAACAGATAGTTAAAACAATTAAAAATAAATGATAATTATTATTGTGGTCAACATACTGAAAGTTATGTGTTGAAAACTAATAAATCTTTAATATAAGAACAAGAGTATATTGTTAAAGAGTATACACGCCTACGAGCTGCAACACTTATAACATCAACAATTTTTTCTTGCAGTGTGTAGCTCTTTTAGCAGTCTGTGGCATTGCTAGCGCCGGAGTGTTAGGAGGTTATGGAGGCTATGGTGCTCATGGAGGACTAGGAGGACATGGAGCTGTAAGTTACTCAGTATCACATGGTGTTAATCACTTAGGATATGGCGGATATGGAGGACTTGGAGGCCATGGAGGTTTAGCTTATGCAGGACATGGAGCAGGTCTAGGTTATGCAGGACATGGAGCAGGTCTAGGTTATGCAGGACACGGAGCAGGTCTTGGTTATGGAGGACTTGTTGCTGGACATGGTGTAGGTATTGTTGGAGGACATGGACTCGCTTTGGGAGGTCATGATGGAGGACACGGATTAGACTATTACGTGAGTTAAAGGACTATTAAACTTAATAACTTTACAAATATTAAAACGAATTCATAAATACGTTTGAAACTCAACTTAGGCACACCCTAAATACTCTTACAACTACGGAGTCACCGATGGACACACCGGAGATGTAAAGAGCCAACATGAGAGCCGCGACGGAGATGTCGTTAAGGGTGAGTTCAGCTACCACAAAGACAATACACACATGTTAGCCTTTCAAACACACACGCTCCTTAAGTCGCCATACTGCTGAAAAGAAGCAAATTTTAACTACTATATTTGCACTACGTACTAGCATTTACCCTACTCCGAAAAACTGCTCTTTTTCGGCAAAAAGGCGACTGCTTAAAATTTCTTAGTTTTATGTATTGGAAAATACAGGAATCTTTGTGCAGCAAATTATTTTTAATCAGTAATTGATCCGGCAATTTCGGCGATTAATCGTCCTGCATTTATGCCCCGATGTTTAGCGGTTAGGTTCATATGTCCATTGTTTTACTAATTATGAAATTCGAAGGGGTAAGAAATACCCCTAGTACTGTAAGGAATTGTTTGTGATTTTGATATCACCAGGCTATTAGTATTAATCTATAGAATTTAAATGTCCTAATACACAAGGCAACATGTTAAAATCAATTGTAGTATGTTCAATTTCTTGAATATAATAAAAGCAGATTCAAGTAAGTTGGCCTCAGGAAATAGAACTGTAAATGTCCTTTAAATCTTCAGGCCAATACTCCCTCGTCGAACCCGACGGTTCCGTCCGCGTCGTCGACTATGCTGCTGATGACGTCCATGGTTTCAACGCTGTCGTCAAGAAGGTCGGCCCATCTGTCCACCCAGCCCCCGTCCATGTTGCCCATGGAGGATACGGACACGGATACGCAGGACACGGAGGATGGTAAAAACAGCTGACGTCATCAGGACAACTTAGACCAATCATATCTCATTACACATAGTCTTACATCTTGTATATACACGTAATTTGACCTCCTTCTTCTATCAGTATTATTTCAACGTTTTCATTTCTGATGTTTGGTCATGTTTTGCTCAACTTATTTTATCGGCCTGGCTGTTACTCGGTCTTCTGATTTATGTATAAATACTCATCGATTTTCATTTGTGTATAATTGATAATTATTTTTATATTAATTATTTTGCTATTAATATAATTAAATTATTGTTCATATTATTACATGTATAGCATTGTATTGTATTGTATTATAAATGTATGTATTTTGTAGAATTTGCAAAGAAATAAACAAATTCAGTTTATTTTATATATAAAATATTTGTTTTTATTATATGGGTATCATAAATTCGCTAAACACAGTTAAATGTATTTATAGAATACCTAATATATACATTTTTACCTAATATATAACATTTTGTGACCCATTTCACTTCTGTTTTAAATAAATCTATCTTATCATTTACATCGGTCCATAATTTTTAAGTCATACAATTCGTAAGTAGAGATATTTTGTAATTGTTCTTATTTTTATTTAATTATTATATTTGTATTAGTTTAACATTTTAACATTTATAATGCTCGGGCTTATTCCTCAAAATTGCAAACTATTGTTTTGTTCTTACGTTAAACTTAAAAGCAAGTATTACAATTGTTTCTCATAAGCTTATTCATTTTGGAGCACATATCATGTTGTTATCTCGTTTAATCCTGAATAATCAAGCTTCGTCTTCATTATTCGGTATTACCACATCGAAACGGTTTATATTTAAGACAGTTTACGACATCATTTAAGATAATCTAACACTGGCGAAATTAATATCTAAAAGAATCACAATTCATAGCCCGCACCAGCTGACCTAAAGTCAGGAAGAAAACTTCATGGAGTTCACAACTCACATTACATTTATAACATCGCCAGTGAAACACAGCGGACTGCTACATGCGTTCATAATGATATGAAGGCATAAAATAGCTGTATTTACTAGCATCCAGCGTACAGTATATTATGTCTAGAATCTGAGTCATTTATTTTACGCATTTGATAGTATTAAGTTAGAAAAAAGAAACAAATATATAAAATTCTCTTTTAAGTAATACCGTTGTTTTTATTTCCACCACGTCCTTGGAAAAGACTTTATTCATCTATTCAATATTAATTTAATATTGGATTATTATTATAACTAAAAAACATTATCTTAAATTTCTCAAGAATACAATTTAAGAATCATGAAATCTTAAGAAACCATTTTTGAGGATTAAATCTCTTTCTATCAATTGCTTAACTAAAATATTACATTAATATTGTAATGTTAGAAATATTGATTTGATTGATCTTTTACATCTAGTCGTTAGACCGATACAGTTATCTAGTATTCAGGCCGCAGTAAAACAGTGTGGACCTACTTTTTGGTTCTTTAGTCGGTTCTATCTATAGATTTATTATTAAATAATTTAGATATTTAATAAAATATACACGCCAATACACATCTATTAACATCAATTTCAATCAACAATTGAAAAATCGACCACTAAAAAATGAGGACACAATCCCATTCTATCTAATTGGAGTAAGCATAATCAATATATTACAATTCTTGTTATTGCATAATTGTAATTTCCTTAAGCTTATCTTCTCTGCCACCAGTATGAAGACCTTTGTTTTAATTTTTTTTTATCATCCACTGGTGGAATGAAATACTCTGAAAACCTTTTCAATGGTATTGTGCCCTTAAATATTTTATTTCTAGAAGGTATCTCAATATCCAACTTCAGTTTACTGTCAAATTCCCATTTTGGCCATGACGTTGGATTTGACCCGTGTAGCACCTGTAACGAGTGCCCTTTGTACATACTTCGACAGATAAAATTTAGTGTACTTGTACTGTAAGTTTGGACAGCCCTCCGTAACGTCTTGTTCTACCCTTTTATAATACTTCAAACTTCTTCAAGTCTGATGTAATCTTACTACCCTTAGCTTTGTCTAGAGCTGTTAATGAAATTATGTTCTTTAACATACCCGGTATCAACCAATTATATTGCAAAGTTATTCACCGATATCCCCTATTCACAGCAAGTTTAAGGATAACTGATCCCTTTCACATTGCTTTGACAAGTTCGCCGTTTTTCATTCCTGCTGTATTCTCACAAAATTTTCAAACGTGTTAATTCCCCAGCTGTCGAATGAAATATTACTGGTAATCTCGATATCAGCACACCATCATCTTTTGTGCTGACTCCTTCATAAGTTTAAAAGATATGCGCTGTCATAACCATCATAAACCTCAGGATTGCTGCTATCTAATCTCCTACAATTTGGCTTACCATTATCTTTCCATTTTTGGCTTTGTCTTTTCTTATGTTCTTTTTTGTGACAATAAAAACAGGATATCTTCTTGTCTCTTTTACCGACTGTGTTGACACTTCTTTATTCCTGACCACTAGTTTGCGCTACCCAACCATCTTGTTCATCTCAACTTCCGCTAGCACCTACTAAACGATTCTCATGTGCATTTCGATGAGCTACTAACACATTCAGGGCTCTTTTGCTAACGCTACTCATGGCGCTCTAAAATGCATATACTCAAGGCTAATTTTGCATAATAACAGCTCTGATGGATGTATTCCATTTCTCTTCCATTCTGTTACAAGATTACCTCATAAAACATTTAAAAAACTTACCTGTGATGTCAGTTTTTTAAAAGAACTTTATCGTATGTCATATATCTTAAATTAATCCGATCTCCCATACAGACTTTGTAACTTTAACTATAAAATGCTCGCCGTTAGACTTCTATATATCTTATCAATATAAACATGGCTTTAATGTTACTTCCATACAATGGTTTTTTTTCGTTATTTGGTTCTGCGTGTGACCCACTCACGACCTCCAAAGCTCAACAAATATCAAGGCAACTTTCACCCTGATTTTCCATGTTAATACAAATTTTCAATTTTCTTTTCTATCTAAATACAAAATTTGTGTTATAATCTTTCATATTATCCATTGCATACACAATATGTTATAACTCCTCAAAGGAGACATCCTACAAAGGGATATTACTCGTACAATGATACAATTACAAACACAATATACGCGAAAGTAATGAAGAAAGAAAAAAATGATATAAATAAATGAAATAAAAATATTTGTACGTAACCTTGGGTTTACGTATAGTGCACGCCTGGTTAATCACACCGACAATGGGTACCAATCTGGTAAATGGGAAGGAACGATAATCGAGAGGTGTATAAAAGAGCCCACAAACAGGTCGAATGGTATCAGTCAAATTGGAGCAGTTCCACCCAACGTACAGAAATCAACGTAAACAGTATTAGAAGAAAAGATGGCCTTTGTTCAGGTAAATATAACATAACTATTGTACAACAAATGTATTTATCTAAGATTCAAACAAATTGGTGTCATTGGGTTCGACTCCCGGATAAACAGTATATTTTCTTGTATTCGTTGTTGTTTTGCTTAATTGCTTTATGCAACATGTAATAAAACACTCAATGGGCAGCGATGATCGAACCAGGGTTCGATCTCCGGATCAGAGATAAATTTTCAGAGTTAAGCTGATATCAAGTTACAATGTAGCGGTGTAGATCACATATATGAAGCCACTACACCAGAAAAACTGTTAACATATTATGAAGTCGTTGGTGCAAATATGTTATGCAAGTATTGCCGCGTGCAATAATTATTAAAAACTCAACTATCGACATATACATACATTTGCATAGGTATCTGTGTGTTTTGGAGAGCATACACTCAAATTAAAATTACAATTTCCAACTATTAAAAACTTTTTTAAATAAAGGCAATATACGAAGCATTAGCATATAAAGTATCTCTGTGCAATTCTTAAAAAATAAATTGTATTGTATATTATTTTTGACCTGTTTTTGTTTTAATTGCTAACAATTGAAAAGCACCGTGCATTCTGCAAGGCTGCATATAAGCAAGGCAACCCCAAACCATAAATTACACTCCTACGTCAGATTTTATTTTATTCGACGGAAATATCGTATGCAATTATCAGATACAGTTATTTATAATCACTGGTAATTAAACAATTATTCACGGTTCAGTCGAAAGACTTTGTTAAAACAATAAAAAATAAATGATTATTAATACCATGGCCAACATTCTGAAAGTTTTGTGTTAGAAACTAATAAATCTGTAACATAAGAACAAGAGTATTATGTTAAAGAGTATACACGCCTTCGAGCTGCAACACTTATAACTCCTGAACCTTTTCTTGCAGTGTGTAGCTCTTTTGGCAGTCTGCGGCATTGCTAGCGCCGGAGTCTTAGGAGGTTATGGAGGCTATGGAGGCTATGGTGCTCACGGAGGACTAGGAGGACATGGAGCAGTCAGTTACTCAGTATCACATGGTGCTAATCACTTAGGATATGGAGGATATGGAGGACTTGGAGGCCATGGAGGTTTAGCTTATGCAGGACATGGAGCAGGTCTAGGATATGCAGGACATGGAGCAGGTCTTGGTTATGGAGGACTTGTTGCTGGACATGGTGTAGGTATTGTTGGAGGACATGGACTCGCTTTGGGAGGTCATGATGGAGGACACGGATTAGACTATTATGTGAGTTAAAGGACTAGATAAACTTAATATTCCTTCAAATATGTAAACGAATTCTTAACTATGCATGAATGTTTATTTAGGCCTACCCTAAATACTCTTACAACTACGGAGTCACCGATGGACACACCGGAGATGTAAAGAGCCAGCATGAGAGCCGCGACGGAGATGTCGTTAAGGGTGAGTTCAGCTACCACAAAGACAATACACACATGTTAGCCTTCCAAACACACACGCCCTTAAGTCCCAAAGAAGCAACATTTTAGTACTATATTTGCCTACGACTAATTAGAACATTCCATTTTTATCTACTTGAAAATATCAGCCTCTTTGGGTAAAAAGTCATTCCTAATTAGATTTTTTTCTGGTTATCTCGATTAATCGAATCGTATTTATGCCCCGACGTTCAGAGGTAAGATTCTATTTCATCATTAATTACGAAATTTGACCTCTGAAGGCGTAAGAAATGGTTACGATATTTCCGTCACTATTTGCCGGTCTAATACGAGTAGTATTCAGCTATAGAATTTCGGGTTTAAAAGATACACAAGTAAACAAGTTGGGACTCACTGTAGTTTGTTCTACAAAAGTTCAATATTGCTCATATCAGTTTTACAGTCACACTTGTGTGTACAAAAACAGTATCAAGTAATATTAAATTTTGTTAGAAGAAAATTGTAACTGTAAATGTCCTTTAACTCTCTAGGCCAATACTCCCTCGTCGAACCAGACGGTTCCGTCCGCGTCGTCGACTATGCTGCTGATGACGTCCATGGTTTCAACGCTGTCGTCAAGAAGGTCGGCCCATCTGTCCACCCAGCCCCCGTCCATGTTGCCCATGGAGGATACGGACACGGATACGCAGGACACGGAGGATGGTAAAAACAGCTGACGTCATCAGGACAACTTAGACCAATCATATCTCATTACACATAGTCTTACATCTTGTATATACACGTAATTTGACCTCCTTCTTCTATCAGTATTATTTCAACGTTTTCATTTCTGATGTTTGGTCATGTTTTGCTCAACTTATTTTATCGGTCTGGCTGTTACTCGGTCTTCTGATTTATGTATAAATACTCATCGATTTTCATTTTTGTATAATTGATAATTATTTTTATATTAATTATTTTGCTATTAATATAATTAAATTATTGTTCATATTATTACATGTATAGCATTGTATTGTATTGTATTATAAATGTATGTATTTTGTAGAATTTGCAAAGAAATAAACAAATTCAGTTTATTTTATATATAAAATATTTGTTTTTATTACTCTTTTATCATAAATCAGCTACATTTAAATGTATTTAAAGAATATCTAACATAATAATTATCGATAACATAAACAATTTTACCTAATTGTATAATATTACTTTAATATTGAACTAGAATTATAACTGAACAAACATGATCTAAAATTTCTTAAGTATCTATTTTAAAAGTTATGAAATCTTAAGATCTAAATAAGGATTAAATAATGTTGAAACAGAGTCAAGAGTCAAAGCGTTGGTGATCTTGCACTGATGTTTTATTAACAGGGTATAAGTCAGTTGCACCGTATTAGAGGAAACAAAAAACTTATTTAATTTAATACTCTATTTTACTTGGTATTTCTAATACAATGTAGTTTGTTAGTAAGAGAGATATATTTACGGGTAAGTAATTTTATCAGGAATGAAAGGTTTAAAGTTATTTGTATTTGGATGAAGGATATGGTATTTATAGGTATTTGATTTAGGTAATGTGAATATTTATTTATTTGTATTTGAATACGAACGCTGTAAACATGTTGGAGTCACTTTGCCATCATATTAAAGATGCGTATCATTTTAATGCAAGAGTTCATTTACAGTTCAGTTTCTCACATGAGAAACTCATTTACATTCGTTTATATGAAATATCTATTTTATCAGTTACAAATGGCGAAACCACTCCACCTTGATAAAATTAATGCGAACTATAATTGAAGTGCAATAGTAATAGAAACGACACAAAACAGGACACTTTACCAAATTGTTTATTGGAAATTAATTGGTTTTCATGTGATTATTGATGGAGTGGAATGAATAATGAATGAGTGAATCCGAAGTATAAATTTAGCGTAAGGAAAAACCAGAATGTATTTAAGTGGGAGTATTAAAGGTGGATATGGAAATAGCAGGCTCATCTACGATTCCAATGATTAGAATTATCTATGCAATTGTGCCAATACTTTTGAATCATAGATGGCGCGAACGTTTGATCAGGACATGTCATGTTAAAGGTTGGTTTTTGTTTTAAGTATAAAATGGGCTTGTGTCCTATGTCTTAATTTCTATAAAAGTGTACTATATATTGATAAAGTGGGTTACTAGAACCTCAAATGTTCAATTATTTTTAAATAACTCCTTATATGTTAAGAGATATTAACAATTAAAAAAATCATTTTGTCTCCTTAATTATTAAAGTGATTCAGCGTTGTACACATTCTAAGTGCATGTGACATCACAATCCTTGTGTAAGGTTACCACCCTTACAGCTCATAAATCTCTGCTATATGTATTTATATATCAAAATATCAAATATTATTTACAGCTATTTCAAGGAACAATAAAATTTCAATATTATGTCTGCCTTAGCAGGGTTAAATACAATAAAAACGTATTATTCTTTGATTTGACTTGATTATTTGACTACCAACAGCTACAAATAACTGACGTTAAAATGTATTTCACGTCATAAAAATATGGCCGACCATTTTTAGCGCTAAAACTCCAATTCAAACTTTTAATTGCTATATCTCCGTCAATATTTAATAAAATAGTCACGCCAATACACATTTATTAACATCAATTTCAATCAACAATTGAAAAATCGACCACTATAAAATGAGGACACAAACCCATTATCTCTATATAGATCTTTTTAGATTAATAATTTATAGGTTATTCTTTCATCCAGAATCCATTTCTTGCGTTAAGAGGATAATAATGCTTTTATATCCGTCTCATCTACTCGAACTAAAATTTGCAATATAGTCTAAACTAAAAACTAATAACACGGAGTTATTAGTTTTTAGTTAGACACATACAAATTATCTTAACACAAACAAAGTTTAATGAGGTACGAATTACGTGATAAATTTATGTCTTACAATTGCCAACTACTTGAGAAGAAATTAATAGTATTATTTACATTGTAGATACATTCAAATAGCTGTTAATTTAGAAAATAAATGCTTTTATTCTCTTTCTTATTTTTGAATTCATTCTTATGTCTATTGTACCGTGAACTCTTTTAACAGACGAGGAGTGTCGTAGTCGGAGGGGCTCTTCTTTGCTTACCTACATAGACATTTAAAATCATTTCCATCTAAGTATATGTATATAGATAAGACAATATCTCCAATTTTTTTAAAAATTATAAATTTTTAACCAAACTTATGAGTTGTTCTGAAATCAAAGACTTTTATTTTAGTAATTTACATACACATTATAATAATTACACTGTTTAACTTAAATCATAATATCATACCTGAAATTAAAGAATGTACATTTAAACTTTATTGTTTAAAATGTCAATTCCGTTTTATCTAATTTTATAATAACTTAGCAATATGCACAGTGAGTTCTGTCAACTTTAAATATCATCTGTGTTGGTCGTTATTCCTCAAAACGTCATCTATGGAGTCCATGAGTATATGGTCACTGTTTTACCGACAGACGAGCTTTGTACCAACTAAAGAAATACAATTTCTTTAAATATATGTGTATATATGTAGATATATAAATATTGTATAATATGTATGAAGACAAAATATTATAATATGACATACTTCCCAACTTATCAAACCGGAACAACTTTAGCATAATAAAAGTGTAAGTAGTTTGTACCTTGCTACATATTGTGTGTATGTGTGTGTGTGTGGGTGTGTGGGATTGTAATAAACTAACTGCCTGTAATATAAAGTACGACATATTGCATCAAAACTGTAGAGATTAGAATAGAACTTCGAGATTCAAATTCAAACAGATGCCGTAAACCTATTTTCAACATGTAGTCTCAGAGATACTACTTCTATTTTTTTACTGTGAGAACTTTCATTAATACAGGCTGCGGCAGCATAACTTCCTTTTTTAAAAAGCGCGCTATTCAGTCGGTTGATGTCGTAGCGCAGCGCTAGTGCTCTCATTCGAGCGACAATAAATTTTGTCCCGATACAGTTCAGTCGCCATCATGTGTTGGGACAATTTGCCGTTAAGGTCTACTTTTTGGAATCGCTTTAATTCAGCCCCGTTGGTCACAGTTCCGAACCAGAAATCAATTGTTACGTGGGTCACTACTTTCAGACAAACTGCAAGTGCGACAAGACGAAGAACTGGAGTCCCTTGGCCTATTAGGTCACCTGAGAGCATTGAAGCAGTGAGAGCTTCAATATTGCGAGTGGCTTCATTTCTCGGAGGCACGCGTGTGAGGTTCTTCTGGGAGTCGTTCCTGAGCCGCTCTTCCGATATAGCTGTGTGAATCCCGTATTTATATGAACCATCCAAGGAACCTACAAGATTTGAAGATCAACATCCAGAAAGAAATTGCCAACATAACGCCTGCTATACTAGCACGAGTCATGACAAACGCAAGAAATCGATTTACTCGGAGTATAGAGAATGAGGGGCGTCACCTCCCTGATTTGATCTTCAAAACTAACTAAAACAAAACTTTAAGCATGTGCCTACATTATAAAAAACAAATACAAATTTTCTAATTCATACAATGGGCTTTTATTTAGTTTTGAAAAAAGGAAGTTATGCTGCCGCACCCTGTATAATAGTTTTTGCTTACTAAATTGTAAAAGTAAAAGGTTTTCAATTCCTGCTTCATAGTATAAAGGTATTTGTTTCATTACGTCAATACGAAGACAATGGGATAATTCACATGGGTCTCGAGAAGTTAAAAAGTGAGATGTTAATGCATTTAGTAGTACAGGTGTACAGTCACCTGCAAAGTATGTATGTGTCTGCTGTCAATCTCATGTGCTACAGAACGGTCACACGCTGTGCGAGTGAACTAGACATGCCAGAGCCAAATGAGGAACCGAAGAGAAAGAAAAACTTGAGACTTACATTCCATTCTACATTTTTGCTTTATTTATGCATTTATTTACTTTTCATTATTCTTTGCTAGAATTTAGTACACAAATGCTTATGTAGGATAAATGGTATGCCTTGTAAGACTCCCAGATTATTAATAAACGAAATGTACTCTCAGATAAAAAAATGAAACGATCCGACTTTGAAAGAGAATAAAAAATTTAGTCAGTGAAAAAAAAATGTATTGTCATACACTTGATTTGTATGCAGTTTGATTGATTGTAATGTTTCTTTATAATAATTAACTTTTACTCAAATTTTCAAGGAAAAAAAACCAATACTCCATAATTAAACCAAATATTCAACATGACATATTTCCTTATCAGGTATCTTGATTTCATTTATAGGATTTTTCGTAGGTTTTATAGGTTTCATTTTTTAAATTTATGTTTATATATATTTAAAACATATCAAGTTTATCGTGTAAAAATTTGAAGTCGATTGGAGCAAAACTGTCGGAGATATAGAGTTTTAAGTCTTCACCTCTCTGATCTGGTTTCGTCTTTCTTTGACACTTTTAAACGCGTATTTCTCACACACAGCTTTTTCAGAGTTGGTGTCCTTTCTAGCTCAAAATCTACTGCAACCTATCCTTTTGAAATTTTGCACACCCTTTCTTTACATACCTACCGAGGTAACGCTGTCGAGTTTTTTTTTAATTTTAACGTACTTTAAAATAACAAAGTTTCTGATTTTTTTCATAAAAAATCGGTATGTTGACTTCTAAGTGCTGTAAAGAACTAAAGAATCAATAAATAAAAAACTCGATAGCGTTACCTGCAGAAACTTATCAACTAATGAAATCATTTTGGCTTTTTGATTTCAGATTTCAGTGACAAGTTATGAGGGATACCGCAATGAAACTTTTTTTTGTGACGTCTGCGGAGATTCGCTGTCAATGCCTCATTTCTTGATATTTATTTATGAAAGTATTCTATAAATGTTATTTTATCATCTAGTAATTATAGACATAATTATAAATTAACTGTCAAAAATATTATCGAAAATATGCTTCTTTTGTATCGATTTGACATTTTAAACAGCTCCGTCAACTTATATACATATTTACATATTTATAAAAATAAAACTACTTACATACGTATGGCTATATATGGCTATATTTTAATCAGATATTTAAAGAACCACCTCTTAAAAATTAGAATTTAGAATAATACAATACTTATAACTTGTACGATATGGAGTTATGATATTATCAATTGATAAACAAAGTTAAATAAAATAATTACTTATACATTCTGCTCCAAGGCGTGTGGCGTCAGAAATCGACTTAAACGAATCGAAAAATAATTGAATATTTGAGGTTCTGATAGCCAACTTTACCAATATATAGCACTGTTTTACAGAAATTAAGACGTTGTGAACAACGTAATTATGTATAAATACGGTGTTCAACAATGCCATGCAATAATATTCTTTTGTTTGTTTTGCCCTCTACTTCTTACAATTGGTACCATACCATACCGCACAGCACAGCACAGCACAGCACGCACTTGTAACTCTGATAATTGTTTTTAATATTCATAACTGTAACAATTCAGTCCTTGGGCTTAATTTGTTTTACAAAATGTCTAATACGGTACATATGTTTTCTAAATATAATATGCATTCGCGCGAGAATTTTTTGAAGGCAACACGCATTTGAAAATTATAATATTTATATAAACAAATATATTCACAGAATAAATAAGAAATCTGAAGTAATGAGAGACGATACAACTCTGTCTAAGATGACGTGAGGACAGCCGGTAAACATTTCTTAAACCTAGAATGAAACACTAAAATGAAAAAAATTCTGAACCTGCTGAATACCAAATGAAGTCTAAACAGATCGAAGAGGAGCAAACCGGAACACCTGAGCGTCTGATTCTACTGCTAAACCACATAAGAAATAAGTGATAAACATACTCTTGGAACTAGTCAGTATAAATTAGAATCAGCATTTTTCTCATTAAAAAGCAATACTGAACCAACACGCAAAATTTAGCATCCACTTTCATAACTTATTAACACTTAAGAAGCATATATTTATAAACATTTACAATACTCAATTCATATTTCATAATTTGTAACTTATAAACATAGTTAAAATAAAGAGATTAATTGAGTTTTATTTATAAACTCAATAAGGTTTTTCAGATTTTCCCTGCTTTCAAATATCAGCCTATATTCCTGAGGCATATTACATTCTTGTCTGAGCGACGAGTATTTTGAGCATTGCAGAATAATATGTTTTACCGTTAGTGGGCTGGGTTGTTCACATATTGGTCGTGGTTCTCTTTTTAATAAGTAGGTATGAGTATATATTTATATGACTTATCATGAGTCTACGTATTACTACTTCCAGCCTTATATTTAGTCCGATCGGTATCTCTTGTTTACAAATTGATGACTTCACTTCCCCTAATTTATATTCACTTTCTTCACTCCAAAAATTCCGATCTTTCTATTGTTTCGAAAAGGTAGGTTCGTTTGAAGGTAGGTACTATTTAAAGATCATATGAATTTGTCAATAGTGGAGCTTGTCATCCTATGAACTTATGGGAAAAACAACAGGAAATTGTAATTTAACAAAGACTCTCGGGAACTCTCATAAACATGCCTTCCTTCATAATTTGGTACTGTATTCAATTACTATGCCATATATGAGCAAGATCTGACAACCAGTTTGTTTCCAGCAGCTGGTTATATCAGTCCACTTCAGTAGTACAAGATGATTTTTGCTTTATGGGTTTAATAAATTCGAAACGAGTATTCCGAAATGGTAATTTTAGTTTCGGGAACGTAAAGAAGTCACACGTGGTGGTGAATCTGATGAATACGGTGGTACAAATATATATATCAAATTAATATATATATTTTAATTTGATTTCTATAGATTATTACAATCTGTCCTGTGTAGAGGACATTCAGTGATAGGTATGTAAAAATAATAAAGTGTCTTGCGCGGGGTGTGCCCATCGACTTACTCCTCAATTTCAATAGATCCCAGATTCTGATTAGTTGGTTAATAGATCCTGAGCTAGTTTCTGTTTTAGTCTGCGTACTACCGAATTATTGGATATTTGACAACTGTCCAAATTGTTCGGATGTTCAAGTATTCTCTCTATGTATGTTTTGGTTCTAAGCACTACTTCTTTATTAACTGTGGGTATATCCATATCCCGATGTATTATGTGATTAGGTACAAACCATGGTGCCTTCGTGACAATCCTTAACATTTTAGACTGAAATCTTTAGATTATTTCAATATTAGAGGATAGAATTTAATAATATATATATCATATATATAAAAAATATCTTTGTTTATGGCTTAAAATCGCTGTAACGGTAATCACAAACCGGACAAATCTAATTTCGCTTTACTAATAATTTAACGTGATTGAGATATGACCCGCGTATTACTCTATTACACAATACTCGTATCAAAAATTTCTAACAATAGTGCATAGATTTGATGTTAGATATTGTTTAGATTTTCGTTTTAATTAAGCAATTTAGTTGCTGCCTTTTATTCTCAACATACATTTGTGTAATTTGTGTTTGAATCTTGTCTTACCTTAGTTTTGTATTTAGGTCATTTCTTCATTTATCAAATTTCTTAATAGCACTGATACATAAGAGTATTATATTATTTAAATGTATTTGTTTCATTCTTATTTTAACTGAAAGCAATGAAAAATAAAATATAGCTTGCTGTGTAGTAGTACATTTATATCATTGTTATAAATGAATATGTACTCGCATTGCCCCCGCTAAATACAGTTAGGTGTATTTAAAGTGAATCTAACATAACAAAACCTAATTGTTACGTAAGCAATATTACCTAATATAATACACTTTGTGATATATTTTACTGGTATTTCAAAAATAAACTTTTTTCCAACTTTCTTTTTAAGTTTTAACACATATTCATCAAATTTGGATCTTTATAGATTAAATGTTACTATGTTTCGTTTAAGTAAAATATTACATGGATGTTCAGTACCCACTCTTTAATCCAAAAGTTTTGGTAATGGTCGTACCGAATTAGCAATTATGCAAAATTATTGAACGTGAATAGTTATTCTAGATAAAAATACAAAATACACTAGGCATTATTTTCTTATACATTAATTATTCTTATTTATTTATATCTTTTCCTAATCAGTCTTTTAATAAGTTATTATTTCAAAAATGTTTTTTCTTCTTCTCATGTGCTTATCTATTCTCTATCTCTCCTTGTTTCGCTCCCGTTCCCATTTCCGCTTCCTGTCAGCAATTCTTCTATCTACTGTTGGCTGTCTACATTTCCTTCAACGTCCCATTAACATCTTCGTCCTAGACCCCTGAGCCACCAGACAGCACTTATATTCTGATGAACAAAATGTATAAAATTGAGTAGTGTTAGTATGTACAATGATCCATTTTCAAGGATCAAGTAAGAGTAATCAAGGTATCGTCCAAGTCACGATAGTTCGGCGGCGACTTATACTTAAAAGAGGTTATAAGAGCGGTATAAATCTATAATACGATAATGAATTTTATCTTATTCGTTTGTGCTTTTTAGTTATATCGGCAGTTTATACTCCACAACTTGTTTTAAGAATGAGCCACCGCTGAACTCTCGTAATTTGAACTATACGTAAAATCGTTATTCATCTCACTTAAATTCTGATGGCTGATTTTTACGTAAATGGAACACACTATCGTTAACAATCTGTCATCCATACTCCCAGACGTGATAAGTGATATGTGATGAATAAGTGATATAACTGATGTCTAGTGGCCCTGTGATCTTACTCTATCAAGCTTGCTTTCTTTTCTTCTCTTTCTCTCTTCTTTTTCTCCTTACTTTCGCCTCCGGGCATAATCCACCTTCCATCTCCTCTCGATACCTTCTCCTAATGTGCTTCAATTTCTCCACTTCCTTCTCACACATTCTGCATGTTTTCTGCTCCTCTTTTCCCCAATGCCTGCTTTCACTTTCTTCCTGCTTTCCCATTTCTTTATTTCCTTGTTTGATGAAAATGCAAATGATGAGAACATGTAGTTTATATGTTATCCACATTTAGAACTGGTGCAGATGATATAAATATCAAGAGCGGAATATAGGAAAACCTTAGAATACAAAATTTCATTCAAACATTGTGTCTTTGTTTAATTGTTATATTCTTGTATCCTAGTGTTAAACAGACACTGCAAGAGAGAAGTACATAATAAACCTATAGGTTTTTATTTATAATTTTAGAAATATAAGCAAGCTGCACAATTGATCTTGTAAATGTTTTAATCACTAGAGATTCCAAGACACACCACTTCCATTCTCTTTCCTCTTATAACGTACCAAATTTACTGACGTGTCAATTTGAAAAATATTTTAAACTTCTTGAGTACAATATTTTACACGTAAGTACAAATATTGCGAAAGTGTTTACTTCGTAACATATTCGTGGGATCCTCCGCAGCTGTAGAGGAAATGTTTCAATTGTTTCAAATATTTACAATAATGAATTTTATAACAATATATTTCTCAGTAAAATCATTTCTATATTTTTTTCTTTCCTTTATTAACAATTATTACGATTAATATTAATTCCAATTACTGGTATAATGTTTTCATTCCTTTGTCTTTAGATTTGTCTATTTCTCACGCATTTGATTACATCAGGTGCTTTTCATCAAGATCTTTCCATGATCCGAGGTAAATTCACTGGGCGTAAACTGATTTACATTATTGTACGTATTTTTGTTTATAATTATCATGATAATTATATATAAATAATTGGTAGTTAAATATTGGTCAAGGAGAAGACGGAGATCATAATAATTGCAATGGTGATCGAAACGAAAAAGTATACTGCTTGTTAAATAACATTTCATGTAAAAATAGGCTTATAAATGTATAAAAAAGTTAATAAAGTTATATTAGCGTTTTATTTTATTAAATATCTTAATGTAGACGTAGGTATAGTAATTACAAATTTGAATAGCAGGTTTAGCATTGCAGATGTCGGCCATATTTATGACGTAACATGTCGCACTATTTTGGATGTTTTCCAATATATATAATAGTTCTGTATTAAGTATGCTATCTCTTTTACAATCTGATGTATAAGACATATCGGACATGATGTTACATGTATTGGAATTTTCTATTACGGTGGATCCCTATAATAACTAAAGTAAAAAAATGACTATTATAATTAAGTACATTTTGGAATAGATAACAAGGGACATCTCTTAAGGACGTTGTTGTAAAACAGTACAATTCATACGTTATAATTTACTGTGTAGTATATGTGAAACGGATTTTAGCTAATTAAGCAAAAACTTTTGTCAAAGTCTGTACAATCAAATGCGTTATACATATAAGAACATATTAGACCGGCAGAGAATAACATAAAAACGTAAACCATTTTCCATAGTATGGCACGGATCGAATTTTATAATTTATGAAAAACGAACAAATTGACCTTACCATTGAACATCGGGGCGTAATTGTAGGACGATTAATCGAACTTGACGGAAGAATTACTTAATATTACTGAGTATTTTTCTATAATTAATTAACAAAAAGTCGGTTAAAGCGGGATACCGATCGAGTGCAGCTAATGGCTTAATTATATATAAACTAACTAATTAAACAGGTTAATTTTTCAAATTTTGAAAACTATTTTTTACGGGCAGTTTTTGTTTCAATTAAGTAAAGTATTAGAACTTTTAGTAACGAGTTAAGGAATCATTTATGAGAATTGCTGAGACATAGCGTTTGGACGGCTCAAAATAGTCTTTAGACTTCCTGATTCAGATGCTGATTTTCGGGAATTTCTCTCATATTCTAAAACCATTCACCTAACCTATTATATTTTCAAAATCAGGATGTACAAGATTCAAACCAAAAAATTTCTTAGCTATTTTTATTACAAAATATTCGCCTTTTTATTAAAAATAAGATATTGGTGTAAGTACACGTCAAATGTGTTTGCCTCTCATTCACTCTCCATGCAAATGATTCGAACTATAATTAAATTTATTTCGCGTTCAAAACGGTTAATCGATTTCAAATTATTAGGATATTTAGATAATTGAATCCTTGTGTAACTGTACACAAATTTATTACATTCTACCGAGGATACTTAAAGTCATAGCAAGATAATTTCTTTTCCAAATATCAGAGAGTATAATTTATATAATAGATGTATGATAGATGATGGAGGACTGACACAAAACCCAAAAACCTGAAAAATGACACGCCAAATTCGAGATAACCTTCATTTCCAGCGAGATCAAGTGCTTTTCGACGAAATCAATTCATCCAATTACAATTACCTTCAGATCTTTCTTAAATCACCTTTTCTTTTTTAACACTTCTGAGAGAAATTATATGAATCTAATCATAGTCATAATAATTGTCTACAGATTAACCTTAAGCAACCTTCCTCTTTAAATCTTTTAGGACAGATCAATTGTACCTTTATAGATACCATTGGCTTTCGCCGAATTCAATTATATCTAGTCACAATTGCGTTCCGATGAAATCAATTGTATTTAATCGCAACTGACCATGCTTAATACGGCACTGATCATTGCATGTACCTTTCATCAAATTCGCGATAATTTGAACCATATTGTCCTAATTATGGCAAAATAAAATTGCTTAAGTTTCTCCAGAAAACTGAATTATGACAAAATTGAATGCTAGCTAACCTTCGCAATAATAGGAACAAAATAATTCTTGCACATAAAGTCCACAGACCAAATAGAAAAATCTGTCGTGGGACGCGGCGCAGAAAACACAAATTGACACACATACATATAAATAAAACAATGGCCGTATCTGTACAACGTCCCTGGGATTTGTATCCCCTCTTAAGTTATGTTCTTGTGCTTTGTTTTACCACTATTGCGACAAAATGGTCTTCACCACATCGATCCTCCTCAGAAGATATAAAAGCAATGGTCCAATTCCAAAATTCAACAGTGTGTTATTGTCTTTGAATCGAATTAAAACTTTTATAAAGTACAGTGCTTGAAATGGTTGCATTACAAATTTTAATTGGAGTTTTTCTCGTGGTGGCGCCCAGTGTTTTTGCTAAACCTGGATATGCAGTTGATTATTACGTAGGTTTGATTATTATTATTATTGTGCATGTATAATATACTTATTTTTATAAAGAACAAGTTCAGGTTAGTTGCAAATAGTGTTTTGTTATCTGGGTGGTAATTTTTGCAACTAACTTTTTTTTTAAATTTAGTTTTGCTTTGTCATTGAGTATCATAGCCACCATCATAACATTATAATTTAAATTTTATAAAATGTAATAATTATACACATAATTTATAAATCTATTTTGGTATTTTCCAAAAATTTAAATTCAAGAATGGGCTTGTGTGTTCATTTTTTAGTGGTCGATTTTTCAATAGTTGATTGATTGTTGAAATTGATGTTAATAAATGTGTGTTGGCGTTTCTATTTTATTATATATCTAAATATTGACGGAGATATAGCAATTAAAAATTTGAATTGGAGTTTTAGCGCTAAAAATGATATAAAACGCATATTTGTATGACGTGAAATGCATGTAACCTTACACAAGAATCCCTTTAATAATTATAGACACAAAATGATTTTTTTAATTGTTAATATCTCTTAACATATAAGGAGTTATTAAAAAATAATTGAACATTTGAGGTTCTAGTAACCCACTTTATCAATATATAGTACACTTTTATAGAAATTAAGACATAGGACACAAGCCCATTAACATTCATTTAATAATTACTTTAATTTCGTTATATTTTCCCTCTTTACTATAATATCAAATAAAGTTTGGATTTTGTAATTTAAAAGAAAGTAATTTATAATATTAAAGAAGTGCATTTGAATTAATAACCGAAGTATCAAAATACAGCTTACAGTTTGCACTGTGGTCTCAAGTTTAATTCTCAACCTCATATACTCGTATATTTTCGAAGTTTGGGTATATACATACACACTACGTTGTATCCAGTCCGAACTCCGAGCTCCAACATATAGTAATATCTTTATATATGCATTCGAATTTCATAGTATGTCCTTAATATTGGGATACCGCACATTTTATCTTTTGTTTAGATTGAGTACGTACTATAGTTGATATCTACTTTTTATATATACTTTGACGGCACAGTGGGTGAGAGCATTGATGCTTCACACTGATTACTGTATTTTCGGTTTCGATCCACGAACTAGGTTATAATTTCTGGGTTACAAAACTGCCAACAAAGTAGGATGTCGTCGGTAATATGGCTCAGGATTAACGAACTTAAACCCCTAGTACGTAACTTTTATATATTGTAACAGCCTCTTTTAACATTAGACGATTTCTCAAATAAACGTTTTTTCTTCATTATTTTGCAATTTATTTAAAGTCAGATGATAGCTTTGGGTAAACATAACTTGCCTAATACTTTCAGAAAGTCATTTGGAAAATCTAATGTTAACGGGCAAGTTAAAAAGTTATTACATATGGATCTTAGTGCGTAAAAGATCGATAAAGCGACCTACTTCTTACAGTGGAGGTTTGACATTACATATTTGTCAGTATGTCAAGTGCGTCAATGTTGGCAATATCGAAATATCACTCACTTCAAATTAAACCAACAGACGGTCCATTTTATATTTAATACAATCATGTAATATTAGACAGTGCTGTTATACAAAAAAACAATGCTTCTACACTACAAAAGTATCTGTATTATCTGTAATATTATTTGTAGGAAGCCTTTGTTAATAGCATTCGCATGTTAAGTTAATGTTATTTAACTTTACTCGACATAAAGTTCCTTCGCTAAAGTTGCCAATAATTACCCATACTCGTCAGCAATATAGTGTAGATAGTGACAGAAAAAACACAACCATTTCTTACAGTATGGCATCACTTCTCTTTCTTAATTATTAAAAAAAGGAACATAAACTTCACCGCTAAAGTGTTGTCGCGGAAAATTTAATCGAACTTGACGAAAAAATTACAGAACGATTTTTTATACAAAGGTTCATACATATATTTTTCAGTAGTTCATAAAAAAAAACACGGCGGCAGCTAAATGCCATACGAGTGGGTAAAAATTGCTTAATTTTGCTAAGTTATTTTTAAACACGGTTATTTTCTTTAAACTTATCATTTTAAAGTAGCCATTCAAGAATATCATGATGTCATACCGTTTCGACGTTTCTAAATAGTAATGGCACAGAAACGATTTTCTCTACTCCTGCTACATTTAAAATACTACTACATTTACAACTTGCGACTGTAAGAAATCTTTAATATAATATTTTTTATTCTAGGATCATCCTAAATATGCTTTTAACTATGGAGTCGCTGATCATTCTACAGGGGATGTAAAATCACAGCATGAAACACGCGATGGGGATGTTGTGAAAGGTACGTAAAAAAAACAGTTTACCTGTGACTTATAATTAAAATTACGTACATTTTTTATATTAATATCTTGTAATGTACAGGCCAGTACTCCTTGGTTGAACCAGACGGTTCCGTGCGCACAGTAGACTACACCGCTGATCCAGTTAACGGGTTCAACGCAGTGGTGTCCAAGAGTGGACCTTCTGTTCATCATGCTACAGTTCCAGTGATACACAAAAAGGTTGTACCTCTTGCACCAGTAGTTGTCTCCAAGCCCATCGTATACGCTTCTCCAGCTCCTTATGGTAAGACACCTTAACTAATTAGACAGGGTTAATTATTAGAACAAAAGTCTTTGCATTGAATGATAGAAACACAAATTATGAATTAAATGGTGTGTAGTGCCATCTATTTTCATTTATACAAAGTTAATCTAATAAGTTAGCAGAGATTCAAACTCTTAAAATATTTAATAGTCAGATATAGATTGTGATTTGAATATCGGCTAAACTGAGCAATTGCAGATTAAAACCCGGTTTCTACTTTTATATGATAACATCACAATTTCTTTTTCAGTTCACAAGGTAGCTAACTACGCCCCCGTTCAATACGATTACGCAGACAATGGTTATGATATCCCTGGAAATTATTACGACCACCAAGGAGGATCATATAGCTATTATTAAACAAAAATAAAATCTATAATTATGGCTTGTTAGTATTTAATATTATTAAATCTAAAGGTTTATAAAAATCTCAATCAAGAAACCAAATTTACCATAAAAAATATATATATTTTTGTAATTCATTTATTAAATTATTAATATGATATTTATATTTTAATTATTTTAAATAAAAACATCTAAATACGTAAATATCGAAATAATTTAGTTTCTGTTAACTACTGTTTTTGCAATGGGCTTACCACGTTCTGATTTCTATAAAACTGTATAAAGTTGACTATCAGGATCTCAAATGTTCAATTATTTATTAATAAGCCGCTATATTGGAGTTATTACCAATTAAAGTAGTCATTTTTATTAATATTCTTCTTTGAAGAACTCAAAATTTATAAAAAAGAATTCCTACTCTCTTCCATTTTGTGAATTGCCCTCTCTGTTATACAACATAATGTATATATGTCTATTGAAAAAAATATGGAAAAAAAGTAAAAACGAGAGAGAATGTTTATGCACCGACAGCTATTTTAATGCGAGCGTTGACGCTTACCTTAAGAGCGCATACTCAATGGGCTTGTGTCCTCATTTTTTAGTGGTCGATTTTTCAACTGTTGATTAAAATTGATGTTAATAAATGTGTATTGGCGTGTCTATTTTATTAAATATCTAAATATTGACGGAGATATAGCAATTAAAAATTTGAATTGTAGTTTTAGCGCTAGAAATGGTCGGCCATATTTATATGACGTGAAATGCATTTTAACGTCAGTTATTTGTTGAGTAGGTCAGTGCTGTGGTAATATTCTGTAGCTGTTGGTAGTCAAATAATCACGCCAATACACATTTATTAACATCAATTTCAATCAACAATTGAAAAATCGACCACTAAAAAATGAGGACACAAGCCCATTTAAACAAATTTAATTAAAATATTTGCAAAGAAAAGTTATTATCAAGTTTGTATTTTTTTAGAGATTAATTTGTTCTACTTTAATTTCTAAATTAAATGGTCCCATTATATTTGCATTGAACCAACGACTTCTACTACCATGTAAGGCTATTGACTTTATTAGATTTCGTAATATGCATTAGATTGCAGCAGCTACAGTGTACAAAAACTGACCCAAAAAGTTCAGGCACACCCATCCGACATCCGACATCCGATTTGCATAAATCTTTGATAACATTTTTAAGTCACTAATTTAAATTAGTTTTGATTAATGACTAAACAATTATCTACGAATTAATCAATTAGGTTTACAGGAAATATTGCCAATTTTTGTACTACGTTTCAGTGTGATATATGAGTTACATGTTTCATTACATACTCGCATGAATCACCTAAATTTTAGGTCAACATGATAGACGTATGTTAATTAGGAAGGCCTGGATTAATATGCAATTCATATCCTTCAGTATGTGCAAATATTATGTGACCAAAAAATGGGAAATATGCTAGTAAAATCATATATTCTTTAAAACCTAAAAGAAAATAATTCAATAAAAATATACAAGAAAAATATGTACAAACGAGATAAATGTATATGCATTTTCTCTAAAATAGGCAAATACATGCAAAATAAGCGAAATTTATATAAATCCGGGAAATATGAATAAGGTTGTTTTAATGAATAAGTTAAGTGACATTCGCATCTACAATTTTAATTGTAAGTTTTAGTTTTTATTTTATCCATTAACTTAACATTATATGTTTTAGTCAGAGAACAAAGTATGCGTTTCTTTCAGTTTAGTTGTAATTTTGAATGTATCTAATACGCATGCGTCATGCGACAGTAATATTAATTATTATCATTAGTTAATATTTATTATTATCTTTATTTAATATTCCTAATCTTTATTTAAATTCTTATTTTTCACAATCAACAAATTAATTTTACTTTAACTGATTTTAAAGATTAAAGCATGCTTAAAAATAATACTTAAACATATGCAGGAAACGATTATGCATATTTCCAAAATAAAATTAAAACTGTAAGTGCGAATGAAACCTTACATTTAAACATAAGTGGTCATCCATAAATTCTGTCGCACAAATTTATTTGATTTTTGAACCAATCTTTCTCATAACATAAAATACAGGAATAAGTATTAGCTAATTGGGCGACGCTCTGAATTAAACATTGAAAACTAACTGCTTATACATAAACAAGTGCTAAAGCCAGTGTGGACGTATGGAGTGCAACTCTGGGGTTGCACCAAGAAATCGAACGTTAAAGCAATCCAAATGTTCCAAAATAAAGTTTTTCGAGGAATAGTTAAAGCACCGTGGTACGAGTATATCTGCAATGACGACATACATAGAGATCTGAAGATTAACACAGTCGGAGAAGAAATCAAATCTATAGCAGCGAAGCACGAGTTGAGACTTCGTACCCACAAAAGCATCGCCGTGACGCAAATGTTGCTTGATGGTAATGATGTTCGAAGACTTCGCAGGACTAAACCCTCGGACCTAGTAATCTAGTCATGTGTAATAGTCTAGAATAGCTACTAGATAAGTATATATATACTTAGTTGTAGTATTATAGAAAATAAAAAAAGTAAAAAAAAACTAATCCCCATTGTCACATCTCCTCTTGTGACATCGCACATTTAAAAAAAAGTGTATAGTCCTATTTTGTTTTTGGATCTTGATCTTGTAACACTTTGAGGTCCCCCGTACCTTCTTATCTGCTATATAAACATTTCAGCTCCTGATGAGAGCCTTTGATAAAATAAGTCCTCATTGTTGACTGAATGGTATTTAGTTTCTGTTATGACCTTTATCTAACCCGTCACTGTAGACGGCATTCTTTAAAACTTTCTCACAGCATTTGAATAGGTCTAAATACCGGAAAAGTTGGTTCGTGTCCAAGCTCTATGGAGACTGCAATAGTGGTATAAACAAGTATCAACTTGTTTATCACATATGTCATAAAATATTATCTCATAATAATATACACGACATGGTTTTTACAGAGTAAAACAGGTAGGTATACAAAAATATAATCATAGAGTTTATTTATCACATTAGATTTTTTATAAATTGTAATTTCTAACTATAATATATATGGCTCAGTATTTGCATTTATTAAAATCGAAGTATGTGTGAGCCATCTATGAAACAAATCCTCCACTAATAACAGGTTTATATCTTTGCTATACTACAACGGAAAAAACAAAGTAATACTAAAGTATCTTTCGCAGATACTGTTTTAATTTAATTTTTATTTTATTTTTTATTGTTTATTGTTGATTTTAACTACTAGGTCAAATTCGCTGATAAATATTCTTTAATATTTTAGGACTATCTTTTTATGTTGTATTTTTCTCGGATGGCACCATATGTTTTTATAAAGACACGTTAGCAGTTCGCAACAGACTATATTTGACATAAGAAAAAAAAGATTTTACACAACAGATTACAGATGGCGTTACTAGTTACTAAGTAGTGATATTTTGATACCTATTACAATACCCCCACTTATCAAAATAATCTAAGTACACATGATTACACAGAAACAATGCCAAGTAAATTCATAAACTTATAATGTTTCAGATGACAAAGACCTTTTGTTAAAATATCTGCAGGCATTTCTTCAGTAGGAATGTACTTAACTTTTACAAAGTTGTTCTTTACAACATCTCTAATAAAATGACAACGCACATCTATATGCTTGGATCTATTATGACTCTGACTACTCGAGGCTAACTTCAATGCACTTTGGTTATCACAATACAAATCAATTACATTAAATACATCAGTAATTTCATGCATTAAATTTCTTAGATAAATAGCTTCTCTTGAAGCTTCAGAAAGAGCAGTGTATTCCGCCTCAGTACTGGATAATGAAACCGTTTTCTGCTTCCTACTTTGCCAGGAAATGGCAGACCCTGACAACATAAAGCAAAATCCAGTATAGGATTTTCTATCTAGAGCATCACTTGCCCAATCACTGTCTACAAAACCTTGTAAATTACTATTGTTATTATTGGTATATTTTAAACAATAACTTTTAGTATGCAGTAAATATCTTAATACACGTTTACAATAATTCCAATGTATGTGACTATAACAACTATTAAATTGACTGAGATAGCTAACACAGTAAGCAATATCTGGTCTTGTTAATACTGCCAGATACATCAGACTTCCAATAAGTTTTTGATAAGGAACATCAGGTAAACATTTATCAGATGACTTATCTAAATTCAATTTAGGCTCAATCGGAGTACTTTGTGTCTTACAATCAGACATTTGAAATTTAGAAACTAACTGTTCAATATATTGTTGTTGATCTACAGTAATAACATTTTTATTTTTATCTAAATTTATTCTCATGCCTAAATATTGTCTTACAGGTCCCAAGTCTTTTAACTTAAATTCTGAACCTAATACACTTTTTAATTTATTTGTTTCAAAATCATTGTTTGAAAAAATCAAAAAATCATCCACATACAGGGCCACTATCACTTTAATTTTACCAGTTATTTTTGTAAACAAACATGGTTCATATTGACTATTTTTGAAATCTAATCTACTCAAAACTTCTTTAACTCTTTCATACCATGCCAGGGAAGACTGTTTTAGCCCATAAATGGCTTTATTTAATTTTAAGACCTTTCCCCCACTTTTGTTTACAAAACCTTCAGGTAATGACATATAAATATTTTCTTTCAAAAAACCATTAAGGAAAGCAGTGGTTACATCTAGATGTGTTATACTCATTTTCATTTGAACACTAAGTGCAAACAACAATCTTAGAGTAGAATGCCGCACTACCGGTGAAAAAGTATCTGTATAATCAACACCTGGTTTCTGCGAGAAACCTTTTGCCACTAATCGAGCCCTATACCTTACATTGTTTTCAAAATCATACTTTTTATTTAGCACCCACCTACACTTCACTATTGTCACATCACCTGGATGGTCCACAAGCTGCCACGCATCACTGTCCTCAAATGACTGTAATTCATCAGCCATTGCCTGCTTCCACTGCTCCCGGTCAGGCCCTTCAAGAGCCTCTGAGAATACAATCTCCTCCGATGCTGGAACAGTACTGGAAACACATATGTTGCTAATACCATAGCGCTCAGGCTTCTTTCTCTGACGCTTACTTGGCACATCTGGCACTTGCTCAGGTATTGATACTGCTTGTTCTGGAACATCTTCAGTGTTTATTTCAGTCAGTGTTTCATTGTCATCAGTATGTAATGAGGAACCTGAAGAGCAATCTAAAAAATCTGTTTCTGAAACATTATTAGACAGATCCCCCACTGAATCTCTGCTCTCCCCCACTTTATCTTTACTTTCCTCCACTAAATTGTCGGTAGGATTTTCTTCATTGGATATCCAAATAGCTGACTCTTCACTGACTTCCTTGATAGGTGTTACATCTTCTATCACTATTATATCTCTACTGATCATTACAGTGTTCTTAGAAGGATTGTACACACGATAACCTTTAACACCATCACCATATCCAACTAGAATATGTTGTGTAGCTTTCTTGTCCCATTTCAAACGTTTCTGTTTGGGTACATGCACCATAATTTTGCTTCCAAACAAACGTAGGTGACTTAAGTCTGGTTTTGATCCATACCATAACTCATAAGGTGTTTTATCCAATCCTGATGCAATCGATCTATTTTTCAAGTACACAGCAGTATTGGCTGCTTCCGCCCAAAATTTCTTATCTAAATTTGCATCATATAGTAAACATTTGGCTTTCTCAACAACTGTACGATTACTCCTTTCACAAAGTCCATTTTGCTCAGGTGTATAACAATTTGTTTTCTGGTGTATAATTCCAGCTTGCTTCAAATAGCCTTCAAATTCCTTGTTACAAAATTCTAGTCCATTGTCTGACCTGATCACCTTTATTTTCTTACTCTGTTGATTCTCAACCAATGATTTGAACTCTTTAAATCTGTTCAAAGCTTCATTCTTTTGCTTCAGAAAATAAATAAAAGTCATGCGACTATAATCATCAACAAATAACAGGAAATAGCGAGCACCACTCAAAGAACTTGTTTCCATTGGGCCGCAAATATCTGTGTGGATTCTGTGTAAAGTTTCTGTACTCCGCTCACCCACATGAGAAAATGGTAATCTCATTTGTTTTCCCTCACAACAAGTAGTACATTGTGATTTGGTTATGTCAAGTGAGTTATCATAAGACAAACCATCAACAATACCATTTCTCATTCTGTGCATGTCTTGGCTGTTTATATGTGCCAGTCTTCTGTGCCATAACTTTGCACTAGCTGTAGTAGCCAACATACAACTTTGTGATTGTAATCTCAACTTATAAACACCATCAGATAAATCAGCTGTCGCCACCAAAACATTGTTCTTGTCTCTAATATAACAGTTTTTCTTTGTAAATATCACATGATTGCCATTCTGAATGAGCTCACTAACCGACAATAGGTTGGTTGTCAGGCTAGGCACACACAACACATCTTTCACTATTATATTGCATCCAAGTTTAGAAATAATGTCAACTTCTCCGGAACAAACAACTGGCACTTTTGATTCATTTGCTACAACAATTTCTGGTATACATGGAGTTGTGTTCATGTTCTTTACCCAATCTTTATTTGCTGTTATGTGTGCACTTGCGCCGGAGTCAATGTACCATTCGTTTTTGTTATACTTTCCGTTTAGGAAAACAACGTTAAACACGCATTTATTTGTGTTTTTCTTCAACATTGGGCACTGATTTCGATAATGTCCATCCTCTTTACATTTGAAACAAGTGATTGTTTTTGCTGATGTATCTGCCGCGGTCTTTTTGTTCGACATTGGGTTGCCGCCATATTTCTTTGGTTTACCGCTGCTGCCAGAATTATATTTATTTCTCGCTGCAAATGCCGCCGTACCGCCAGCTGCACCTTCAAAATCACTGGTTACTTCCATGTCGAGTAACTTCGACTTTATAGTATCCGCACTTATCGAAATGCCAGAATGTTCTATTGCCATTATCATTGGAGAATAGCGATCAGTCAAACCTGCTAATAATAATGATCCGACCCATTCATCTGTTATTGTAAATCCAGTGCCATTTAACTTTTGAGCCGTTTCGATCATTTGTGTGACATAGGTAGTCATCGAATCACAGTTTTCAAGTCTTATCGAAATCAAATGTCGAAGTAAGGTTATTTTTCTTGAGAAACCGGAGTCATCGAACATGGCTTTCAATTTTGTCCATAATTCTGCCGAGCTCCTGGTATTCCTTATATGCACGTACAATGCTGGATCGATGGTCAAAATTAGCTTTGCCTTCGTTTTGGAGTCGTCCACTGGCTTAACTTCGAAGTCTGCACTAGGTTTGATGTACTTTTCCATCCCTTCTAGTACCAACAAGTTTTCGGCCGCGAAACACCACTCATCGTAATTCTCTCTGCCTTTTAGCTTTGGCACACTCGCAATATAGTTCGTAGTCATGTTTCCGCGAAAAAAAAACGTAACAATTTATCTATTTTATACTATAAAATAACTGATAAACCGGTAAATTTGCCCATAACCTATAAAGACACGTTAGCAGTTCGCAACAGACTATATTTGACATAAGAAAAAAAAGATTTTACACAACAGATTACAGATGGCGTTACTAGTTACTAAGTAGTGATATTTTGATACCTATTACAATAGTTTTGCATGTTATCAGTAGCTGTTTTACTGTTATTTGGCAATGTTCTTGTGGTTAGATATATACCATTTTCTAATTATTGGTTTAATTTCTTTTAATTTATTATTAGATTTATTTTTGATTTCCAGTTTCTTGAAGTGTTACATTACATTACAAGATATATCTGGATAGTTTATGATTTATAGCTTACAAGATATATAATGTTGTCATTTTTTTTAGCAAAAGTTTGCGTAAAGAGCCTCTCGGCATCATAATAAGAAGTTTAAAATGGTAGCTCATAAAATATGTATACAAGAAATGAGTAGTCTCGTCTATTTCACTGATGAAGCTATTATTTTTAATTGGCATTATATAAGCTATAAAACGCGAAGTGATTTAACATATAAACGCAAGATAAACTAAAAAAAGGTACGCTTATGAAATGTGAGAAGTTGATAAAAAATTAGAAATGAAGTTTTTGTAGCGCTGAGTTGAAAAATAAAACTTATTTGAAGCCCATCATGGTTAGTTCTCGAAGTCGTTATCGGTCGGTGCCTGTCGGCTGTCGGGCTGTCGGCTTGTCTATTACATCGTCCTCATTGAAGAGGAGCCATGACTACACGATATTACATTACAATAAACCAATAAATTAAAGAGTTTGCAATAACAAGAGACGCAAGGTTCGATTGTACTAGTCATGAAATGTGAAATAACCCCGCTTGAAATATTGGGTGAAGGTGTACAATGAACAGGGAGTCTTCTTCAAACTACGTGCTACTATAGCATAGAGAATTTAAAAAACACAAAGTGTATTATGCTTCACTTTATTATACTTAAAAAATGGTATCTGCAACAGAGGACATTCACTTAGCGTAAAATCTTTCGATACTAAAAAATCCGCTTTTAGCGACATTATTTAATGATGTCGATCTTCTATGAACTAAAATTACTCGGTGACTCTATCAGCGTATGTCAGATAAAGACTAACCCTACAAACAATTTTGATCGGAATCCAATTAGATGCGAATCGTATCACTCTGAATGGTGATTGGAATCCTATTAGACATTAGTGTGACATTACATGAAGCTTTGGACAGCATATCTGTACCGGCCGGAACGCTCCGTACCCCCTCTGATTGCCTTCCTAATACTTTCCAAACAAGGTTTGCCGAGGTGCAAGTCGTGGTACTTCCCATATGTTCTCCCGAACTACTGTCTAACCGCTCTCTACTACGAGATTGCTAAGATACGACAAATTGTTTGTAGGGAGATAACGACGGTGTGTTTATAATTACAGTATATTTTAAAGTATTATGGAATAATTTCTTTTATAATCTGCACTGATAACATAAATAACAACGGAACTAAACCAGTTCCCTTCGTTTGTGGAAGTGGTTTTTTCAGTATCGAAAGATTTTACAGTGAAAAAGGTCCCCTGATCTGCAAGCTGTGCCAAAACTAACATGGGTCTAATTTTATTGATTGGAATGCGCTGAATTTGAATTTGCAACTAATTTCGTTGACTGACTGACAGTTAATACCGATCTTGACAATCAACCTACCACAATGGACGTCTTCGTCCCAACAACGCCAAAGTTGTTAGCTACACAGCAAAAATTAGATAATAGTAGCTGGAAAAGACAGGGTGCACTCATATGTGTGCCCTAACATTTGGTTTAGAGAATCATGTAAAATCATGTCCTAAACGTGATCTCTTCTTCAAACTATATAAACTACCGTAGAAGTTTCAATGATAGATATAAATAAATTCTTTCTTTATGATTCACTTTTAATACAACACTTTAAAATTGTATTAAGAATTCTACTGCTACATATGCCAAAGTTGGCTGTGTTACATGTTATTACGTTTGGGTTGTTTAGCTTTATCGTTTTCACGTGAAGTTCTAGTAGTTGCTGTTTGAAAACAAAGTCTTGTCAAAAGACGTTGTCTTATGCGCATACGATGAAGCATTACAATTGTCAACCTAAAGCATAAATTAAAATATCGAAAATATAAAATATAATATCAAAACAATAGTAATATGTATGTATGTGTTTATTGAATGTTTCTTGCCGTTAGGTTTTACATTCTTTAAGTACAGTTTCTTTATTTCTTATTTATTTATATGATTATTTAAAAAACAATTAAAACATTTCTCTCTATTAATGCCATCCTCGTCTGCCTTTTTTCTCTACTCCCTTTCGTCGTTTTCCAACGTTAAAATCCATCTTGTTCTCCTTTATCTACCGTTTCTCTTATCTTTCTCCTTACTTCCGGCATCCGTACTCTTTCTTTCCTCTTTCCTTTTTCTTTCAACTAATTTTTCCTCTTCTTTCACGCACATCCTGTACTTTCTCTTCTTCCATTCCACAATAGCCACTTCCTCATTCGTCATAGTTAATCTGAACGTAACGATCATTTTCATGTCTTTCTAGATACACTGGCATCCTTCTTGTCCTCACTTTTCCATATTTTGTATTATATTTCGTTTCTTCCATTCTCTTCATCCTTTTCTTGCAATCCCTTTCCCTTTTCCTACTCTAGACCTCACTTCCTTCATCCCTGAGCCTTTCTATCTCTTCCAGTGGTATCTTTATTCAATTGTAATACCTTCTCCCTTCCTTTTCCCATTTTGGGTTACCCCTTTTTCTGACTAACAATAGCTTCCTGATTAAAAATTATAAATAAAAGTATGAAATAAATTAAAAATATAATATATAAAAGAAAAATGTCGGGTTTTGTGTTTGGTAATATATATTTCGCTGAATCTACACATTCGAGCACTGAGTCTACATCATATTCCTAGAAATGTTAAGAGCAAACTGCTCACGAAACACAAAGCAGCATCTTCCATAGAAAGAAACACCGATGAAGACAGACTGTGTACAAGAAACAGCTGTATATAACAGTAAACTACTACAAGTAATGATCCAATAACGCAACGCAACGCAACATACAAGAAGATAGATAGATAATCCAGTAAATACAGTAAAAAAGGGGTATACCTAGGAATTAAATATAATAGGCTGTAAACTTGTATAAATCTTTGTATTGACAATTTATAAGTTAGATAAAAAGTCTCAAGTCAATCCCATGTACGCGAGTCTTGATATTCGAAGGTCGTAGGTCACAAAAACAGTTCTTTGTAAATAAATTGTTTCTTTTGCTCTAAATGACATCTAGAGTAATTAATAAAGTTGTAGACTATAGAATTCTTTACAAATTTGACGTTATGCATTTTTTCGAATGCTCAAACGTTCCCGAGATATAGCGCGCTGAGTGGGAGGCGCGCATTCTTCTCCAGGATAATGCTAACATGAAATTTATTAGTACTGAGGCCATGCATCTAAAATGTCTGATAGAAATATAAAATTTAGTACAGTGAAAGAGTTTCATGCGTAGATAAATTTTAGATATGGAGGCACATAAACCTTAACCATCAAAATAGCTATAACTACGATCGTATAAATGCGATATCTAAGCTACAGCTTAAGATATTTTATTTATTTTTACGGTAAATAGAAGCTGAATAAATTACGCAGAATATATGAGGAACAACATTTTTTCATAAGGCTAATTCTTTATAAGTTACAATCGGTTTTATAAAAGAATAAAAACTTGTGTGCATACCACTCTTCGTACTATATCTTAGGAACAGTTAATCATGCAAAAAAAAAGCATAAAGTCAAATTCATAGAGAATTTTATTATCTACAACTTTTACAATAACCTCTATGGCATGTGTCGCATAAGAAAGGAGATATTTGCAAAAAACCTAATTTTTGTGATCTTTGATCTCAAATATCTTGAGACGCGTACACGGGATTAAATAGGATTTTCTAACAAGTCTTCAGAACATCGAAATAAAGGTCTGCGTAAAATTTCAGCTATATATCTTTAATTTCGAGGTTAAATCTTTATATCACTGGATTATAGATAGATACCTTCGTTTTAATAGTTGCGTTGTGTTTTAATAAAACGAGTTGGCTCTCACAATACACTCGCAGTGTGATGACAGAGATAGTCAGATAACGAGGAAACCAACAGGAACAAGTAACAACACACATCTGCAAAGGCACACATCTTACATAAGGCTACTCATATATAAAAAAGTAATTGAAGTTTGAACTAAGTTTATTGCTTTGCGCGTTACAATTATGAGATTTGTTAAGAAGATTTTATGGTAATATGTAAATATTGCTCTAAATTGTTGAAGCTTCTTTCACAGGAGAGTGGATTCTTTGTTAAAACGTTTGTAATAAAATAACCATCAACGTTTAAACTTTACCATTGTTTTCATTTTCAACATTGCACAACAAAAAACTCTGTGCAATTAAGATATTAATTTAAATATGCGGATATATCTCTTTTATAATCTATTAAACATTGTTATAGCTAGGAAGAAATTATAAAGTTATGAAGTTAGGAAATATTACAGTCAATTTCGTAAATTAAAAAATAAAATAAGAGATAGTGTCATCATATTTGATGATGCTAGCATTAGCATGCAATATATATAGATGTATATCACCATCTTTTGTTAATTATCTCGATTTTAATATCTTTTTGGCACTATTTCACTTTATAAATACTATAACTTCAATCCAGGATTAGAGATGATATCACGTAAGGTTGCTTCATCTTAAGGATGCTTATTCGGAACTTAGACACGAGGAATGCTGGAAGTTGGAGTTCAACACGGCACATTGGACACACTACACTCAAAAATTCGACATTTGAACTTCGACTCATACAGATCGGTTGAGAGTACATAGGACACATTCGATTGGAATTGATTATTAATAGATGAATATTACATAATTAATGATTGTTAATTGAGATGACTCTTGATACCAGTAATATTTAACTATCTGACATAACATTTAGGTAGATGCAGTGCAGAACAGTTGAGGGTAGTCGTCGGCAACCTACCGCCTGCAAGACACTTACCTACGGCTCTTTTCCTATGAAAAGGAATTGTGATACATTTATAGTCAATCAATGTCACGTGACAGCTAAAAAAGTAATGTCAACTAAATTAGAATCGGTCAAGTTAGATTTCATTCTTGTTTATGACGACCAAATGTTTATGGCTGGTAACTGGTAATATTGGGCACTTATGGAAGTGTAGTTTTATTTATGATTTTGAACTGTTTTTAATTTACTGAATGACCTTTCGACACTTACTGTTGTTATCGGCAATGCCAGAAACAACATTATTGCAGTAACCATACTTTTTTAGAAGTAATTTTATCTATCTATACTAAGTGTCCCTACATTTTAGATGTTTAAAGTACTATGTGTGCCGGATAAAGAAATATAACTTCATATTATATACTTCAAGCGTAGCCACTTGTTTCGAATCATGAAATGAAAAATGTTGCTAAATGAGTATTTATAAATAGCATTTTGGAGAGAATAAAAGAGCTAGAAGCTAAAAAGCTAAATTTAAAAAATGTTTTTCAAGTACTTCATTATGATACTATAATGAACAAGAACATTGATATGTGGTTGCCTTCTTCCAATTCTAAATATAGTGTTCTTTATTTAAGCAATTTAATTACTTAGCTAATACAAAAGGGGGCAAAGATACGATAGGTGCTCCTGATCTAGATCATATTGTTGCAATGATGCTATTCTTAGTTTAATTGTCCAATGATCCACATACGCATTGTATCTTCCCGCAGACTAACTATACTTCAACTACGTCTCTGGTTTAGAACTACCCTTTTTAAAAAGGTACTATTGCTTTAATTCTCACCTTTTTAGGTAAGGACGGGTGTAATTCCTCTGTGGAACAAAATATAAATTATTAGATTATTAGCATTAGACATTTGTGTTATGTCGAAAATATGTTATACTTTGCTCATATTTTCAGAAATAATCAGGACTTTACTGACTCTTATATAATGAATTTCTCAGGCTGAGATTGACCCAGGACCAAATGATTGAAATTACCCAAGTCTGAGCAAAACAAAACAACATCACATAGCTAGTCAGTTTCAGACTTGCACTGGGGGAGTCTTTGTCGAAATATCGGCAACCATATTGTTTCTCTCTCCTTCTGTGTCTCTCTTCCTAACTTTCTCACATAAAGTATTGAAGATCGTGAGTTCCCCACAAACTAAAGCTATATAATCCTTTTTTATGTATTTAGTGGTTGGTACATACATGTTACATAAGTGCAACATAACGATTGCTGAGATAAGACAATCGAGGTTGCAGAATGATCAATTTAAGTTCCAACTTGATTCCAACCAGTTTATACATCGATGTATGTAATTGTTGAATCGATAAATATCATTACATGACCATTTTAAGTCATGAAGAAGAAGATTTACATTCCAATATGAAGCCTCACTTGTGCAATGATTTACTTAGATTTATGGGTAAGCTATAAATAGTGTATCAACTTAGTGCACGATTTAGAACGATCAGTATAGTCACTACAGTAATGATTCCTTCGTTTATCCATTATTTGCTGATTTCTACATTCATGATTTACGACACAGACACCACAGACCAGGGTCGGATTAAGACCCCACATTTGTTTCATTTTGGAATGTCATAAACCTTAACACTTCCCGAGTTGAAATTTTGACCCTATTGACAACCTAAAAGAACCTATCTGGGTTCATTTACATAGGATTTTTGTTCCTTCTTTGGGCCTACATGTGGCAGTTAACGGACAAATTACGATGTTTTAGGCTCAAATGAGGACGATATTCAAAACCTATTCAGCACTAATCACGCCCTCAATTTTTAGTCACATTTTATTGAGTTACGCGGTGCTGCCGTGTCGACGATATATATATATATATATATATATATATATATATATATATATATATATATATATATATATATATATATATATATTTATAAATTTATACATATTTTAGTGTACGTTCCGGTCGATGAATCCGTGGTAATAGAGATTAGATAAAATCCAGATAAAATTTTGAATAGAATTATACGAAGGCCTTATAAAACAAAATATTTGAAAGTTTTCTCAAGATTAAGATATTCTAATTCGTCTTAATGACACAAAGATATAAAAGTCTAACAAACAGTAATAAAAATTATAAAACATAGGAAAAGACCTTCTGTAATGTTACAACAAGAAGTTAAAGAACCGCTAATTACGCGGAAATGAGATGCTGCCACTTAGTTGTCTCGAAATATTAATTTCAATTTGATATATTGTTTATGGATGCTGCGGTTGGTTTCAAATGACACCCAGGTTGTCCCAATACTGTTGTAAAATTTCGTAAGTCATTTTTACGAGCTAATGTCTTACTACATTCGGAAGAGCAAGGGAAGAGGAAACTTTCGCTATCGTTTATTCGTGCTCTATAATAAATTTTATTTCGTTTGTATTTTTTTTCAGTTGTTAGATTTAGATCCTGCATCCAATGTACTGTCTTCCTGAAAAACTGAGACAAGATAGTTTTGTGTATCGCACTGCAATCAAATCTGCCTTAAGGTAGTTTACTCGTGCAATCGGAGACAAAATTATAGTACGACAGTCAATATGAAAACTTTAAAATACTTAATGGGAGCCTAACTTATTTTTGTCGGAGACTGAACTCGATACATAGAAAGTTTCATATGCAGACACATATATAATAACAGGTATATATATTTATATAAATTTAAACTTTAAATATTTATATCTCTTTAATAAATGGATAAAAGAAAATTATTTTCATTTCTAAATTTTCCAAATTCTTTGTTTTATTAAATATTAGTTATTTAGAGTATTCCTAAGAACGATTTTTCAGATATACACGACACTATGTCTTTGTGTCTTCATCTTTTATACTTTACCATGTCAATTATGCACTTTAATTATAAATATCTCGCTTCACAATCAATGGAATGAATTCTTTTTTTGACAAATTAAATACACCTACATTAACTCTATAACACAATTTTATCAAATCTTTAAGAGAAGTGCGTTTACGACCAAACTTCATTAAGACATTTCTTGGCTAACGTTTATTTATGAGTAAAATAGAAACACTTATGTACCCAGAATGAGAGTAAAAGATAGTTCCTGATAAATACAGTTACATTTATTTAAGGTTTACTAAGCATAAAAAAGTTTACCTGTACCATCAATTTTTTTTAGGTTAAAATCGGATTACGAATCTGTAACGAAAGTTTCCTTTCCACATTCATTTACGTTTTCTTTGTGCAAGATTAAATAATATTACATATTAAGCTAAAATATTAGTAAAACATTTTAACATACAGTAAGACTGTAATAGAATTATGTTTGAAGTTCGGTTAATATTAAATAATACATGAGCACGACATGGTTTAATATTAGCGAACCTTGTCATCAATGTTCGTTCAATCTGAAAGGATTTTTACGCGATCAGATCAGTTTTGGACAAACTATCCGGTATTCATATTTATAATGTAACCAATTAATCATTATTTAATGCATCAATTTAATACAAATTTTACAAAAATAATATATACAGATGCATCCATTGATTTAGAAAGAAATAAAGCAGGATTTGCTATATATGAACACATAAATTTAAGATATGATAAATTTAAATTAAATAACAAAGTTTGCTCTTATACTGGAGAACAATTAGCAATATTAAAAGCATTGGAAATTAATGAAAATATCAACAATAATAAAATCATAATAATAACGGATTCTTTAAGTGTTTTAAAAAATTTAAATTTTAATGATAACAAATCAAATAATTATATTTTGACATGCAAAATTATGGAGATGTATTTCAATATAATAAATAAGAATAATACCATAAAATTTATGTGGATACCAGGACATTGTGGAATAAGAGGAAACGAAATTGCGGATAAATTGGCAAAGGAATCAATAAATTTAGAAATTGAGATGAAAGTGAAATTACCTTCATATGAAATTTTTAATATAATCAAAAAATTAAACTTCAATTTGAAAAACACAGATTTCATTAACAAAAGTCAGTTATAAGGAAGAGGTTATTATATGTTACATCCAAATTTAAGTAAGAAGAGATGGTTTAGAAATGAGTCCCGCAAAATTATATCAACTATAATCAGAATCAAAAGTAATCATTGCAAAATACCAGCTCACCTGTACAAAATTAATATTAAATCTATCATATTATATTTGAATGCATAAATTATAGGTTAGAAAGATCAAAATTGAATAGTGGTATATTAGATGTGATTAAAACTTTTCCTATTAATACTAAATTTTTCTTAAGTGATTCAAAATTAATTAGTGAATTATTGAAATATTTAGAAATTTGTAAATTATAAATTATAAAAGATGTATAAAAAATGTTTGATGGTGGTTATGACGAAAGAAGCTCAAAGCAAATAAGTAAATAAATATAAAAAAAAAATCATTATTTAAATAATGATGAGATATTAGTAAAATCTATATTATCAACTACTGCTGCCACTTATTGATTGTTAGGTTAACGATTGTATATGCAGTTAATAAACATCAGTAGTAGAAGTACAGGAGAACCTTATGTATAGTCATAGTGTGTAGACGTGACACCAGTTTGTGAATTTATTTTTATTCTATTTTAGAAAGAGTTTTATTTCAGAAATCTACAATTAACAAACAAATCTGAACGGAGATCTGATCTGATGGAACCTTAGAAATCTATAGATTATAAAAATATTTGATGTGTAAATAATCAAAACGATGTCCGATCACCCAATGTCAGTTCTCTTGAAACATTAATGCAATATATAAATACATTTTGAAATTGCAACTCAGACTGAACAAAGTGTAAACTGATTGGATGTCTAAACTGAAATGTTGTAATAAAAACAGTAATAATGAAATTAAAATAGAATTTGAATCTGATTAAAGATCTGATCTGACCGTTTAAGGTGTCATAACATAAACGAACACTAATTTCATTACTCATAATGATAATAAATAAAAACTAGAAATGTTTATATATGTAAGAGTCTAATTAATAATCTAACATAAAAAAACGTAAAATTAATAATGTGATATATCCTTAAAGTAAATAAAAATGTCAGAATAATGGCATGAAATTATACAATTCATTATATCATAAGGAAATGAAATAACAGGCTTGCTTAATTGAATTAAAGTCAACATCCTGCAGAGTTAAGTAGTTTTTGTAATAAATTCGTTTAGTTAAATTGATTTATAATTTTTAAGATGATTGTAGAACCGTTGCGCTGCGCCATATGAATAAAATAAAATGTTTAAAAGTGAATGTACACACGAAGACTATCAAAAACATTTAAAACACGATGCAGATGGCCCTCTCCATTTCAGAAATTACTGCAACGCTAATAAAAGTGTGATATGATTATGTAATTGAACGAGTTGATGGCATCTGCACGTTCTACCGCTAAATCCTTTCCTGCTTCGTTGCCTTCTCCGCGATATTTCCTCGTTGCGATTGTATCTACCTCCGGGTGATATTGGTAGTGATTTCGCTATTAAATCAGTTGCACCACTTCATTATTAATATGCTATAAGATCAGTATATAGTAAACTAGGTAGATTTCCCTTATCTTTGTGACCTTATAGTGTATTATGTAGTTAGAAACGTATGTGTATTTGCTAGTTTGAAAGCGGAGCTCTTTTACAGGTTGTAGGTGCATAAAAAGATACATAAAAAAACTCAATCGCCCCTCAAACACCTAAACTTTTAAACCCGTTGTATGCCATATCCTGTCTATCACTAAGCACACTAGCCACCTGGGAGTATCTTAGAAGTTCCTGCATACTCGTTGGCAACACCACTCCATTTTTTACCAAAACTCTGTACAAATTATTTCTGCAGGCCCTCGGCTTTTGAAACTTTAAATTCGTTTTTCTGAAAACTGTGTTTTCGAAGTCCATTACCAAGATTTCTCGAAAACGGCTGAACCGTTCAGTCTCAAATTTTAACACAAGCTTCTTAAGTATATTTTTTTGTAATTAATTGAACATTTTTTCTCACCGATAAACATTTTTTTTTAAACAATTAAACGCCAAAATTTTGGTCAAAAGTCGATTTCTTTTTTGAGAAGTTTGAAATTTTTTGTCTTATTCCTTCGATTAATTACTAGATTATACATTACTTTAACGAAATCCGTTTGGATTTTACATGATTCAGTCCAGAGATATCGTGGTCCCCGCAAGATGCCTTTTTGAGAGAAGCTCCTGGAGATCAGCTACAGCAGGTTTAAAAATATTATTTTTACAAATACAAAAATTTTAAAATGTAAAGTTACCATAACATGTGTACAAATTTTTACATTAATACATTTAAAAGTCTTCTCAGGAAAAATTCTTTAAAGATCGCTTTTTTTGGGCATCCTAACTGTATGTAACTACGACTTGATTTATTTATTTACTACGATTTGTTTTAGTTGTTTACGACTTTGTGCATTTGAAACATGTTTAGAAGCAAAATGAATCGATTAAAATAACATTTATTTTACATATTTTACTGAAAATGGACATATTATGTTAATGACTCGGTGATTACTTGCACATTTTGTTTTTTACTTGAATATTTCTCATTTCTTGTTTTCTTACTTAGATATTTCTTAAAAATAAGTACATATTTGCACATAGTTAAGGTTTTTTATTGTATTAAAATTCAGGCCCCTAATAATAGCAAACACATAAAACGGTTTGTAATCCGTGGCATCAAAGCACCACGCTAAAATATATAAATACATACTCAATAATTACTGATATTATCAATCAAGCGATTATAAAATATTTGCAAATTCTGTTTATATTCATATAAAGAAACACTCCAGGCCAACACTAAGGTCTTGCGAGACAGTGTGAGTGAAGAACATAACAACTTTTCAATTCTGACCTTTAAAATATATTTCAAGACTCAAGGAGAAAGGAGAGCATCAGTTATTTTTGATCAATAAAAAAAAAGTGATTTTATAAACAATTATTGTAATCACACCTCAGGCGTTCGTTCGATGTAGCGATTACATTTCAAATTAAGAATTGGTAATGATAGATACTGATAATCTATCATTCACATGTGAAACTGATGAAATTATAAGTATGGCTCAATAGAGAAGCTTTAAATTAATTAATAAAATTAGGTTACAGTATACTGCGTATGACGTCACTTGAACTGATACCAATCAAAAATACAGTACTCAGGTAGAAAATGAATCTTCGCATTAGCTTGTAGTAAGCTAGAATGTGTAAATTGCATTGCAATACATGTTCCATATAAGAAGAAGAAACCAAACCTTGGAATTACTTTGTGGCAAGCTAGTAAGTGCGAAACTTGCATTTCGAAAATTGCAATGTGTAAATTTTGAATCTTTTTATTTAATATTTTCAGACTTTATTGAAAATACATTCATGACAATATTCAATAAGGCTATCAATGGCGCGAATGAATAACTGTACGTATAATCAAAGTAAACAAATCCTATTTGGAATATTTCATTTCAAGTATGACGTAGAACGTATACGTTTCCGTAGGCTTAACTTGTTAAAAGATGAGCATGCGTTATTAGCTGTTATTAGTTTTGTAACGTTTCTCAATTTTTTTTTTCGTAATAGCGGCCTCCATATTCGCCAGACTTAAATCCGATGGACATATGGAGGTATGTTCTGGAGATTGGAGATTCTGATGTCAATAAAGAAATATGAAAGTAGGGAGACATTAAAATCAGCACATTGTCGGGAGTGGCAACGAATTCTGCATTCTTGTAACGAGCAAAGTCTTCATCAGAAAACTTGATGTCACCATCCGCGCCAGAGGTTTATGCCGCGAAGAGATATATGTTTAATATCATCTTAAAATATTAAACAAAAACATTCATAATTAACGAACCTACAGCATTTTTAATTGGGATTATTACTAAATAATTCCTCGGTTATATTATTCAACACAGTACAAGGTCCCGTATCCGGATTAATTGAGACCAAGGGTAGTTCGGATACAATAATCCGGATATGCGAAACTGAATAAAATGAATGCACCAAAGACATAAATCTCTAACGTATACAGTAATTATTTTCATATGTATTAAAAATTAAATCAAATAAGATAATAATTTTAAAAAATCTCAGTTAAACCAAATTACTACCCATTTTCACTTAAAAACTTATTAATTGTCATTTGAAAGAGGGTGTCACCGTCTAAAGTTTCAGATACCATACATTATAGATATACTCGCATATATCGAACGGCGCCAGGCGCAAAATTAGTATTTTATTAATAATTTATTTGTATTAATAATATTTCAATTGTCCGATTATGGGAAGTTCCGGGTAAAGGAATCTCCGACTCATTTTTTAGGGGTCGATTTTTCAATTGTTGATTGAAATTGATGTTAGTAAATGTAAACGGGCGTTTTTATTTTAATAAATATCTAAATGTTGATGGAGATATGGCAATGTAAAAATTCGCATTGTAGTTTTAGCGCTACAGATGTCGGCCATATTTATGACGTAATATGTCCGTTCTATTAAAGGTAGGTCAGTTATTTTTTCAATGGTTAAGAGTTCTGTGTTGAATATGCTATCTCTTTTACTCTCGGTTCTATAAAAAAAAAGCAACTTAGCGAAAGTGATATCACATATCTTGGAATGTTCTATAACGTTGAAATCCTTTAATAATTATAGGGGACAAATAACTTTTTTAAATGTTAATATCTCCAAACATATAAAGAGTTATTAAAAAATAATTGAACATTTGATGTTCTAGTAACCAACTTTATAAATATATAGTACAGTTTTATAGAAATTAAGACATAGGACAAGCCCATTAATTACGTCATACCCAAAGGGGAAGCAGAGTACTACAAAGTGTGACAATACATAATAAGTTAGAGGGAATAGGTTTGTCACATATTTCGTGACGTCACATCTAATATTTGACATCTAAAAAGAAAGCTAGACCAATATAATAAGACTACAGAGAAATAATTTATTCCATATGGATAATGTGACAACAAGGGAGCAGGTTTGTCCACAATATGTGACAAATAGGAGCGGAGTTAAAAACTTTGAAATTTTGTGTGACGTACAGCAAGTGGATACATATAAAATACATTGCAATGCACGACAAAATCGTCGTAATGTAAGCATCTAATATGTATACATAATGTACTTACCGATCTGTATTCCAGCAACAACAGGTAGAAGATTGAGTTCGATAGAAGACACCTGTAAAACACAAGAATACATAGTTTATTTCGTCATTCATTTTGTTACCAATTCTGTTGGTCGAATTTCAAGAATCTAGTCTAAATATTTTGTCCTTAATTATATTTTTTTCTTAATAAGTTTGTGTTATGTACGTAGGTACACGAAAACAACTTTTACTCTTAAAAAATAAGTAAATCATAACGAAATATCAAAGGTGACGCATTATATGAGAAGTGTCTTCATAACAGGTGAAACGGGAGCCTCACTGTCTTAGTGAGGCTGTTGTTCTAGAGCAGCACCAGCCTCCATGGGCTTCTCGCTGTTCTCTCAAGGGCATCTTCATTGGTTGAAGACCATCAACTGCACAAAATTCAGTAATCCAATTCAATTATTGAATAAAAACAGATAATTGGCTATTATTATTTATCGAGCAATTAGACATCAAGGCAATTCGATTGCTCAGTTACCAATAATTTGTATCTTTCAGTTTTTTGTTTATCTTTTTGTAAGGCAGTAGATCATCAAATCTGGAAGATAAATTACATCTCAAACGTTTACTTTCTGATACGATTACTTTAGATCGTGTTGTTGCAGAATATTTCTTTGTTTTCTTAGATCTCACAATTTGCTCTAGTTTTTGTTAAAAAGCAATCTATGAATTCTTTCACGCCCGTTCAATTTATTAGCTATCGCTCGATTAATCGATAATTCTATGTTCCAGATCTGTATCATATAATTATTCTGTCAATGATTCCCTCTTTGCAGAATTAAGGATCTATCTAACAGTATTTTAGAATTAATATTATTTTAGATAAAAGTTGAAGTTCTGTAACTGGTTACCTAGATTTGCTTAAATTAGTTTTTTTTTTAAATTTAATTTATTTAATGTCGGCCTATTGTCTATACTGAGTTCTATAACCGATGACTTCTTACTTTGTTGGCAGAATTTATGGTATCGGGCATTAAATAAGTGATCTACACCATTGCTATAAGTTTTATGATTATGAGCGATTATCAAATAAATTTTGCTGATCAAGTGGTCAAACACAAAGAAAAATACTAAAAGATTTATAATAAATTACACATCTTGGAATAATTTCTTATCTTCTCTTGTTCTCGGGAAATCTGGAGATTAGGGTCCCCAAATTATACACATTATGAGAAAAATATGTATAAATTCTTAAAATCTTTGTATGTCTGTATACATTCAAGAAACTACATTTAAAGTTCATTATTTAAATTGTCAATTCCTTTTTATCTAATTTTATAATAACTTAACATTATGCACAGAGAGTTCTAGTTCTGTTGGATCCAAATATCAGTTGTAATATCTCTATCTAATTAAATATCAAAAAGCAGTTGTAATATCTCTGGTCAGTGTTACCAACTAAAGAAATATAATTTCTTTACATATATATATATGAAAAATAACAAATTATCCCGAAAAATTATATTATTTAATGACGTTATTGTCTGTACGTATAGGACTTCATGGATATGCGTCTTACATTTATGTTATTGATTTCTACATTCTAAAACATCTACATATTTTTACCCTGCATATAATATACAATTTGTTTTTTATTAATTTGCTTCTGCTCGTGAATTTTCGCACTTTTTCGGGAAACGCGAATTAAAAGTTAATGTAATTTTCCGCGAATTCTCATCCGACAACCTCTAGGTGTACTTGGAATGCAAACATTCTATACATTTCTTCGTCATACATTCATGATAATTTCTTTGCTGATAACAATAATTGACAAGTTGGAATTTTGTTGCAAAAACTTGAAATAATTAGACAATGATATGCAGTAGTGGTGAATTATCAGAAATATTTATGTGACAAGTATTTAACATTAACCACAAGCTAGTTCAAAAGGCTATTTACACTCTCGAATATGTTAGGCTCGAAACATACCGAGCATGCTCGCGGTTGGTAACACATAACTGAAATAAATATATTGAATAAATTTTTTAAATAATTAAAGCAATTTCTGCAAGAGGAGCTAAGGAGAAGAGACAGGGAGATACAAAAACAAGAAAGAATGAAAAAAATTGAGAAGAACAAATATACCAAAAATATAAGAGGATTTGGGAGAGAGAGATACCAGAATACATAAGAGAAAAAGACACAAAAACATGAAAAGAATTGCAAGATGTAGATTGGAAAACGAGGAAAAAGGAAACAGATACTGGGCAAATAGAGAGTAAAGGACGTGCAGGGTATGCGAAATGGAGATAGAAACGCTGGAACATGTTAAGTTTTCATGTGAGAATAAGGTAAAAAACGAATAGAGTATTGTGCAGTTATTAAAGAGAGGCAGTGAAGGCAAGAGGTGGATGACGGAGAAAGAGCGAGGAAAGAGAAGAAATGGCATAGTAGAAACAAAAGGAAGAGTAGTAGGAGGAGTGAAGCAATAGCAGTAGTAGTATCAGTTTTTTTTTTAAAGGAGTGAAAGGTTTGAGAATGAGAAGGATCAAAAATGAATTAAGCACAATGATATGTAATTTAATGAGTTAAGGCAGATTTATGTAGTGCCCAATGGCAAAAACATTAAAAAATAAAAATTAAATTAATTTTTGTTTTTGTGCGAAATAATAATATAATAATATTTTGTTTTAATGTAAAACTAATTGTTATTATTAAATCAGTGAAAATACGTTGCTTATCCTTTCTTAGGCTTTTCAACTCATCTTCATTTTGTATGCTTGTGTTGTGCTCTTTGTTTCTTATGTTCCCAACTGTCTTCTCTATACAGACTTGTCGTTTTATCATATAAATTCAAATACATTGGCGCATGCTCTTTGTACTTCGAAAACGATCAAGCATGCTGGCCGAACTAGTGACCAACCCAACATATTTGATAGTAGATTTATGTATTTACGAATGTAGCTCTTCCAGTTACACATTGTCCACAAGTTTCCGAGTTATTTATTCATCTGTGACGGCGCCAAATCTAATTAGTAAGATCATTTTACGTTTAATTACAAAACAATAAAGCTGTTTAGTTTAAAACAATTTTTTTTTGCTATTTTATAAATGGAAACAAAATAATGAATTGATAAACCTTTTGAAATCAATTTCACAAGAAGTTAACCTCTCAAAAGTAATTAAAAGTAGCCTTGTAGCTAAATACTTGTTGAAAATAGACACATTTTGTATTCGTTGTGACATAGTGTGAAATGCAAGTAGTATCCTTCATAGATAAGCGGAGTTTTTGTTGTTTGTACGAATAACGAATAACATTGGTAAAACGTTCTTTATATTTGTGTTTATTTTAAACAGGGACCGGAACAAGTTATTATTTGTTAACATTATGACATATTGTTAACATATTTTCGATAATGTTTTTTTACCACACAGTTAATTTCTATAAAACTGTACTATATATTGATAAAGTGGGTTACTAGAACCTCAAAGGTTCAATTATTTTTGAATAACTCCTTATATGTTAAGAGATATTACCAATTAAAAAAGTAATTTTGTCTCTTTAATTATTAAAGGGATTCAACGTAGTACACATTCCAAATGCATGTGCCATCATAACCGCTACCAACCTTACAGCTCATAAATCTCTGCTATATGTATTTATATATCAAATATTATATACAGCTTTTCGAGGAACAATAAAATTCCAATATTATGTCTGCCTTAGCAGGGTTAAATAAAATAAAAATTTATTATTCTTTGACTTGACTTGATTATTTGACTACCAACAGCTACAAAACGTTACCACAGCACTGACCTACTCAACAAATAACTGACGTTAAAATGCATTTCACGTCATACAAATATGGCCGACCATTTCTAGCGCTAAAACTACAATTCAAACTTTTAATTGCTATATCTCCGTCAATATTTAGATATTTAATAAAATAGACACGCCAATACACATTTATTAACATCAATTTCAATCAATAATTGAAAAATCGACCACTAAAAAATGAGGACACAAGCCCATTACTATATGATGAAATGACATTTAAAGAATACTTTGTAAAATTTTCATAAATAAGTATTGTCGTGCCACTCATTTTCTGAAATCGAAAAACCAAAATGATTTCATTAGTTGATAACTTTCTGCAGGTAACCCTGTAGAGTTTTATTTTTATTATTGAGTTTTCAATTTTTTACTTAAAAGTCAAAATACCAAATTTTCGTTAAAAAAAATCAGAAACTTTGTTATTTTAAAATACGGTAAAATTGAAATTGTGATATGTGTAAGAAAAAAGCGTTTAAAAGTTTCAAAGAAAGACGAGAGAGGTGCAGACTTAAAACTCTATATTTGCGACAGTTTCACTCTAATCGACTTCAATTTTCACACAATAAACTTAATATGTTGAACATTAATATAAAGAAAGTTATAATACAGCAGTTATAACATATATAGCTATTTTGCGTATTAGAATAAGATCCAACATTTTACTGCAACTATATCTAAATCTATAATGAGAAATTATTGACAGCATAGTATCACCTTAACAATATTGAGTAAATTTAGTGATTAAGCGATTAACCTACTTAAAAACGCATTTGAGAGATTAATTAAAGTGATATAATAATTAACATCGCAAAAAATGTAATTACTTTATTACTGAATTAACTGATCTATCAGATAATGTTCTGTTTTTAATTCCAAATAGAATAATTACAGCTACTACTACGCGTTGAAAACTTTTTAATGATCAATCGATATTCTAAGATTATTTCAATCACTCCCATAGAAATTAGCAGCTTGTAAATTATTAATTAACATCGTACTAACTAGAGCAATGCACATGCTCTCCATAAACCGTTTATGTATAGAGTGCTGGGCTGGGTGTAATATGTAGATTTATGGTAGGTCATACAAATCATTCATACCTACTTATTCAAAAGAGAACCAACTAATATGTGAACAATGCAACAGCCCGCTAACGGTAAAGCATATTATTGTTCAACGCTCAAGGTACTAGTCGCACAGACAAGACTGTAATATGCCTATGGAATACAGGCTGATATTTGAAAGCAGGGAAAATCTGAAAAATCTTATTTTATAAATAAGGTTTACAATTAAAACCAATTTAATCTCTTTATTTTATATATGTTTATACATTGTAAATTATGTATTGTAAATATTTATAAAGGCATATATTATTTTAAGTGCTAAAAACTTATAAAAGTTGATGCACCCAAATAAATATTAAAAAAAAGATCATCTGACTCCAAATAATTATATGGCGTTTTCTACATGTTACATGCTTAGTTTTTTCTTTTTGTTTAAAAAGTAGATATAGTTATATGTCTATGAAGATATAGAATATTTATGTAATGTAGAATAGGCTTTCTACGGTATATACCTATGTCTAATGATAAACCCGATACTCAAAGATTACAATAACTAGAATAATTTTTTTAAATCTAATGTTTTGATTTTCGGATTCGAACTCGCGGCCCTTGGCACTGAAAACGGAGTACGAGTTATACATTACACTGTGTGCAGTAAATAATAATTTGATTTCCCTCTACTCCTAGAGGTTTTACAATGCCAGCCTATATTGGCCATAAACTTGGGAAATATTGTGCAGAAATTGCATCTGCTTGTGTACACAGAAGACAGTACTTATGGTATCTAGTAAGGGGTGATACATCTTAAACTAATATTGATCACTGAAGTGTGTTTGTCCTGGGAAGGAAAGAAGTAAGGTGGTGAACCGAACACTGTTCACCGTTGGCACGAGGGCTGCAAAGTCTACGGATTCGCATACCACCATGGACACAATCTAAACAGGTGCCAGTTCGAACGAGAACTGGTGCATAGTGTCGACGTAGGCATTGTTTGCAGTCGCACTAACCATTACGCCACCTAAGACTACTTCAATGTTAATAGAAATTTAATTTAATTTCTTCATAGTACAGAGACCCAGTCGGTGTCGAAGTTTGAACGTTTTTTCCGACTCCTCTTCCCTATTAACCAAAAATTCCTTACGACACCGACACCGTAGCCCTGGTTCACTAAGTTCAGACATTTAAATTCTTACAGTTATAAGAATCAATCACACGAATAAGCAATTAGAAGAAGCAACCTTGATGTCACATTTCGATGAAGCCACAATTCAGGATCTGACTCTAAACTCGACACGAACTAAGCAAAACAAAAAAACAATAACTCATAACGCCATTCACTGGAGCATCCGCGAGTAATGTGAGGGGCCCTTTAAATTCCAAAGTCGCATCCTCAATCCTATGGACCAGAGCACGGCATGGTGCGGGTGCAGACGTGCAGAGGGGATTGGATCCGTTGTGAACTGAAGGCTACATGAAATGGTAATGTTAAGTTAATCCTCGGTCGTTAATAAGTAAATCACGAATTTTAGTTCCGATAGCAAATTTTAATGTAAAAGAACCATGAAGATTGCTTCATTATTTTCCTTTCTTTTGTTCAGCTGATGTCATTTAATTGATAAGTATAATTTTGTCATTGACTCGTGGAGGATACAGTCAGCCTCATCAGTTGTTCGAATGAAATAGAGTCTGCGACAGCGATAACCAATCATATTCAAACAAGGTTATATTGAAATTCTTCTCAATTATATTTGCTTCAATTGTTCATATGTTAAAAGTACCAATCATATGTTGAATGTATCTCTGAAATGTGCCTGAAAAAGCATCTCTATTTGCAGCATGATCATCATTGAATAAACGATAAATAAAAAGAACAAATTGTATTAGTACCGTCACTACAAGAGTCTAGAATGCACTTGTGTTCTCATTTTTTAGTGGTCGATTTTTCAATTCAATTCAATTCAAATTGATGTTAATAAATGTATATTGGCGTTTTTATTTTAATAAATATCTAAATGTTGACGGAGATATAGCAATTAAAATCTTCAATTGTAGTTTTAGCTCTAGAGATATCGGCCATATTTATGACGTAACATGTTTGTACTATTTCGGTAGTGTTGAATATGCTAGCTAAAGGTATATCAACTTAGCGGACGTAAGATCAGCTTTAATAATAAAAGGGACAAAATGATTTTTTTAATTATTAATATCTCCTAGCATATAATGAGTTATTAAAAGATAATTGGACATTTGAGGTTCTGGTAACCACAACTTTATCTATATATGTATAGTAAAGTGTTATAGAAATTAAGTCATAGGACAGAACCCCATATGGTTGTGAACCATAACTGAATTTATAATAAATTCATTGTATATTGATATAGTTACCTATCAAAACCTCAAATATTCAATTATTTTTATTCAATTCGTAATATTATAGTAGATATTAACGATTAAAATAGTCATTGCTTACCTTTAATAATTAAAAGGGTAAGAATTTACAAAAAAGGCTTTCAGTTCACGATGTCATTGCTTCCTCACCTTGTTGCCAATTTTACAGTCACTGTTAAACAAAAGAAGTGCAAAAGGGATGCACTATTAGACGTCAAAGCTATAGCTATAGTTATGTAGACCAATATTGTTGCTATATAATGTGATATAAAACTAAAAATAAATAACATTGCTTATTATGTTCAGTTCATAACGTAACAACAAACAATATTCAAACTTTAAATATATATATATATATATATACATATATATATATGTATTTTTCGAGTATCTAGCTTCATCATTAAAATGGTGATTTAATAAAATCTGGACTAGTACTGTGTGCATCTTTAGCTCCTGCAATGTGTATAATTAACATATAATACGAAGCGTTATCAAATTACAATTAATGTCAACAACTTTCAGTTGTCCAGCTAATATCTGTACGAGTATGATTGACATACTGACCACTCTTATACTGGCTGACCAATGGCTGTTTCTGGTATCAAGGAATCATAAACGGAAATTTCATAAAGCTTTACGTAATTGGATACTGGCCGCATTAGTTTCAATTTAATTTTAATATTACTTGAGCATTATCTAAAAAATTTCAAATATTTGTTTAATCAGTCACAATATTAGTAGTTAAAGTGAAAGTGGCATGTATAACTTATACAACACCACTTTGTACGCTGAAGTATTTAATTGAATAGGAATATGTTGGATTGATCAATAATAGATATTGTTATAGCTCTGTCAAGTTACAGAGACCTGGAGGAACCCAGAGGAAGGAATCCAGTTGTAGTTCTTACGTTTTGTTGTTTTCAGGTCCGAAATCGTACTTTACTTTCCTCATTATATCTTGTACTTTCTTTTTTTCTTTCTTCTTTCTCCTTTTTTCTTTCTTTTTCGTCTTTCACACTTACACTTACACTTTTTCATTTTACACAACCTAATACTAATTCTAAATAAAATAAAAAACAAGACATATTCTACAGCGTTCACTGCAGAAAAACACAAAAAATTCAAATCATATTAAAAAAATGCAACAAGTGTCAAACATGCACATATATTTTCATCCCTTCACCAAAAAAGCAGTAGTTTCCAAACTGTGGGGCATGGCACTTAAGGTGCACGGGGATATCGATATCAATATACCTAATTTCCTACCTAACACCTATATTTAACTAAAAACCCGAAAAAAGGTGTAATAAAGACAGAGGGGAGGGAGGACATTACTACATTTATTTGTAGTTAAGACAAGTTTGGAAACTACTGAAATATTTAAAAAGCACTCACCAGAGCTCATTGTCACTGCTTTTGAAACCATGAAGTGAGCTGTAATTAAAGAATATTGATTAGATAAATAATTCATTACAAATTATAATATATGTATAGTGCATACAGTTTGATAATTACCTATTTTATAATATCCTGATGCAAGATGGCTCCTGCCACTAAAGATGAACTGCTACAAACTGCAAGCTGAAAAAAATCTGCAACAGAAATAATTATTTTAGAAAAATGTTTACTAAATATATATTATTTAAAATTTTCATACAAATGGTTAGCATACCTTTTAATTATAAACAAAGACCATTTATAAATCAGGTAGGCAGGTAGGCAGGTAGTACGAAGGTCCTGTAGATCCTCTGTAACAACAGAAAAGTATTGGTTAGAAAATAATTATCAATATTAAACATTAATATGATATCGACATTGAAATCTTGAATTACCTTCCTTCCAGAAGTCCAGCGCACGAAGGCTCCTAGCCTCTGCTTCCCCGTTGCACTTATTTTAAAACAATAGTTTAATGCACTGTCAATTTATTGTTTATTACACTTCAATTTTTTAGTTTAAAATTTTAAATCTCTAGGAGCTTATCGCGCACGAAGCTCGACTAGAACGAACCGAACCGATTTATTTATAAATTTTTGATTATTATTAATTAATAACTTAATTTTAAATTTCTAGGAGCTTATCGCGCACGAAGCTCAACTAGAACGAACCGAACCGATTTATTTATAAATTTATGTAGAATCTGTATTATTTTTAATTATTATTAATTAATAACAAAAATTTTAATCACTAGTAGCTTATCGCGCACGAAGCTACATCGCGAAACGAACGAACGAACGAAAGCTGTAGGGAAAAAGACATACATACATTTCAAAAATATTTAACTAATCCATTAAAAATTATATCTTCAAATTTAAAATAAAATTGGAAATGAAATGGAATTAATTTTTAATGAATTAGGTGACACATGTTGCAATACCAACACCAAATAAATTTAACAGAAACTCACGGTCTGAACTCAGCTATTAATTATACAGGAAATAGATGTCGTCACAGCGCCAAAGAAGTCTTACTTGTAGCAGTCTAGTCAGTATTCTGTAAGAAGTCAAAAAATTATGTCCCAATTGAAAATAAAATCGAAATATTTGAAAACAATAATTTGAAAATACTAGGAAAAAGAATTAAAAATATTAATAACTATTTATCAAAAAAAAAAGTTAAGAATAATTACAAGATAGAATAACTACAGCTTTGAAATTAGATGAGGATATAATTTTACTACAAGAAATAAAGGAACAAGTTTAATAATAAAAGAACTTCCATATAAATTATATTTAAAATGATAAATTATTTAAAAACAATTATTTTAAAAGAAAACTATTTAATAGCAAAATGTGTTAATAAATAAACAATAGAAAGTACTTACAATATAAACACAATCAAAGTTCTATTGTCCTCCTCGTCAAGGTCAAACCATCATACGTGTACGGTCAGAAGATAATGCCAGACACACACTATCGCATGCACAAACCATCGAGGTGCCCAAACACTAATACACTTTCACATAATTTAAATCACATATTGTTATTTGTCACTAATAATTTGTTTAAAGGATGCACTTAATTTAATCAATTCACTAGATTTTTTTATAAAGTTACACAAAAAAAAAATTAGATAACCTATATACCATTCTATTCGTTAGTACCGCCATTTTACTTTGACAGTTGTATAATTAGTGTTGCCTGATGTTTAATTAATTTTACTGTGTTGCATGATGTTCAATTTATTTCACTGTGTTGCCATAGACTCATTTGGTCGACAGTCCTTAGAATTCGTACAACGCGATTCTGTAATTTCCATTAAAAACAATTAAAATTAAATTTATAATTTCAAGTTATATATATGTATACAAACAAAAATTAGAAAACCTGAAAAATATATATATATATTCTAAAGAGTACTTACAATTTAAATTTGTAATATGATGTATTTGATGATATAGAGGCTGATAGTATTTTTGTTTAATTACAGACTGCCTCGTCTTTTGGTTCGATTCCTGGATCATCGCTATATTACTTGTGAGTGTATGTGTATGCCACATCTGCTCTGATGAGTCCTTCCTGCACGCTTAACACAAGGTCGACGCAGTACTAGGAGTCCACAACAACAACAAGCGTCACCTGTAATAAATGTAAACAATATTCTGTTATGCAAAACATAAAGGTAAAGAGTATGTGTGTATGTCTCATTAGAAAAACAATACACTTACAATTTACAAATTGTAGGCTGAGAAGAAATCTGGTATGGATCTGAAGCACCATTACATCCAAGGGTGAACTATACTGCAGCAGGATATGGAGTTTGTCATCGCTGGACTTCCAGATAGTAAACACTGCACCCACTGTAAATGTAATATTTTTAATATGAGATATTCTTAAAAAGAGCATTTCATAAATATAATAAAATTGCTTACAATTTAGACCACCGTCAAAGGCAGTAGGAAACTTGAAGACTGTAGGATTCTCCAGGAGTTCATATATGGAAGAAAAAATTATTATTATATATTGTATAAGTAATGTGTTATAAATAAATGTATATAAAAATGTAATATTGATTTAAAAGTGCTAATAACTACCAATAGTTGATGCACTGAAAAAATAAATATAATAAAAAAATTATATTACATAAAAGAATAATTTATAATATATATGGAAATGAAATTATTATAGGTTAACAAAAATGAAACACACATATCTGAATAATAGACAGGTTAGAACACGTTTTCTTGTACTGTAATACTAACTTGATACAAATTATGATCTGTAAGAACAATTACAGAAATAATAAATTGGCAATTGTGAATTTAATATTTTTAACTAATTTCTAAAGTATGAACTAGTTATTTTACTTTTTTTATTAATATTTTTGTAGAATTACCTCATTAAGCATTGGCAACCATTGACTTGATTGTATGCATTGACAAGAATGAGGTCCATACATCAAGCAACAAAGCTGTACTGGCAGCTACGAAACAAAGCCGAATAAACATTGCAGTGGATAATTTGTTAGCTCTATGTATTTACGCGCATTTTAAATGTATTTTAAAATTTAAATATTTAAATATTATTTTTTTCTATAACATTTAAATTCTTAACTGATTGTATGAAATATATATGTTTTAGGTATTGACACCTTATTAAAGATTGATTGTTACCTTTCGAGCTGATAATTCAGTAATGCTTCTGTTAAAAGTGACGTCAATAGACATCACTGCTCCTAAACACCGTACTCCGTACTTCACTTCCGTACTCCGGGTGAGTTTTTGTTACCACAAAATCAATTAAATCCTATATTATAATGTTCCAGGTGTATATGTTTATATTCTTATCCTATATTATAATGTTCCAGGTGTATATTTATGATCTTATATTCTTATATGTTTGGTAGTGAATTTTGTAAGTGAGTAATTTTGTAGTGAGTTTGGTAAGGATTTAAAAGTTATAGAAAAACACAATATTTAATTATTCAGTTTTTAAAATACATTTAAAATGCGCGTAAATACATAGAGCTAACAAATTATCCACTGCAATGTTTATTCGGCTTTGTTTCATAGCTGCCAGTACAGCTTTGTTGCTTGATGTACGGACCTCATGCTTATCAATGCATACAGTCAAACCTATTAAAAAAAAAGGAAAAATAATTAGTTTGTACTTTAAAAATTAGTTAAAAATATTAAATTCACAATTGCCAATATATTATTACTGTAATTGTCCTTACAAATCATAATCTTTATCAAATTAGTATTACAATACAAAATCGTGTTCTAACCTGTTTTAGGACCATGAGGTATTTTCTATTGTTCAGGTATGTGTGTTAGAGTTTTGTTAACTTGTAATAACTTCATTACCATATATTATAAATTATTCTTTTATGTAATATTTTAGTTGCTTCTTCATATATCAACTCCTGGAGAATCCTACAGTCTTCAAGTTTCCTACTGCCTTTGACGGTGGTATAAATTGTAAGCAATTTTATTATATTTATGAAATGTTCTTTTTAAAAACATCTCATATTAAAAATATTACATTTACAGTGGGTGCAGTGTTTACTATCTTTACAAACTCCATGTCCTGCTGCAGTGTAGTTCACCCTTGGATGTAATGGTGCTTCAGATCCATACCAGATTTCTTCTCAGCCTACAATTTGTAAATTGTAAGTGTATTGTTTTTCTAATGAGACATACACACATACTCTTTGCCTTTATGTTTTGCATAACAGAATATTGTTTACATTTATTACAGGTGACGCTTGTTGTTGTTGTGGACTCCTAGTACTGCGTCGACCTTGTGTTAAGCGTGCAGGAAGGACTTATCAGAGCAGATGCTTCATACACATACACTCACAAGTAATATAGCGATGATCCAGGAATCGAACCAAAAGACGAGGCAGTCTGTAATTAAACAAAAATACTATCAGCCTCTATATCATCAAATACATCATATTACAAATTTAAATTGTAAGTACTCTTTAGAATATATATATATATTTTTCAGGTTTTCTAATTTTTGTTTGTATACATATATATAACTTGAAATTATAAATTTAATTTTAATTGTTTTTAATGGAAATTACAGAATCGCGTTGTACGAATTCTAAGGACTGTCGACCAAATGAGTCTATGGCAACACAGTGAAATAAATTGAACATCATGCAACACAGTAAAATTAATTAAACATCAGGCAACACTAATTATACAACTGTCAAAGTAAAATGGCGGTACTAACGAATAGAATGGTATATAGGTTATCTAATTTTTTTTTTGTGTAACTTTATAAAAAAATCTAGTGAATTGATTAAATTAAGTGCATCCTTTAAACAAATTATTAGTGACAAATAACAATATGTGATTTAAATTATGTGAAAGTGTATTAGTGTTTGGGCACCTCGATGGTTTGTGCATGCGATAGTGTGTGTCTGGCATTATCTTCTGACCGTACACGTATGATGGTTTGACCTTGACGAGGAGGACAATAGAACTTTGATTGTGTTTATATTGTAAGTACTTTCTATTGTTTATTTATTAACACATTTTGCTATTAAATAGTTTTCTTTTAAAATAATTGTTTTTAAATAATTTATCATTTTAAATATAATTTATATGGAAGTTCTTTTATTATTAAACTTGTTCCTTTATTTCTTGTAGTAAAATTATATCCTCATCTAATTTCAAAGCTGTAGTTATTCTATCTTGTAATTATTCTTAACTTTTTTTTTTGATAAATAGTTATTAATATTTTTAATTCTTTTTCCTAGTATTTTCAAATTATTGTTTTCAAATATTTCGATTTTATTTTCAATTGGGACATAATTTTTTGACTTCTTACAGAATACTGACTAGACTGCTACAAGTAAGACTTCTTTGGCGCTGTGACGACATCTATTTCCTGTATAATTAATAGCTGAGTTCAGACCGTGAGTTTCTGTTAAATTTATTTGGTGTTGGTATTGCAACATGTGTCACCTAATTCATTAAAAATTAATTCCATTTCATTTCCAATTTTATTTTAAATTTGAAGATATAATTTTTAATGGATTAGTTAAATATTTTTGAAATGTATGTATGTCTTTTTCCCTACAGCTTTCGTTCGTTCGTTCGTTTCGCGATGTAGCTTCGTGCGCGATAAGCTACTAGTGATTAAAATTTTTGTTATTAATTAATAATAATTAAAAATAATACAGATTCTACATAAATTTATAAATAAATCGGTTCGGTTCGTTCTAGTTGAGCTTCGTGCGCGATAAGCTCCTAGAAATTTAAAATTAAGTTATTAATTAATAATAATCAAAAATTTATAAATAAATCGGTTCGGTTCGTTCTAGTCGAGCTTCGTGCGCGATAAGCTCCTAGAGATTTAAAATTTTAAACTAAAAAATTGAAGTGTAATAAACAATAAATTGACAGTGCATTAAACTATTGTTTTAAAATAAGTGCAACGGGGAAGCAGAGGCTAGGAGCCTTCGTGCGCTGGACTTCTGGAAGGAAGGTAATTCAAGATTTCAATGTCGATATCATATTAATGTTTAATATTGATAATTATTTTCTAACCAATACTTTTCTGTTGTTACAGAGGATCTACAGGACCTTCGTACTACCTGCCTACCTGCCTACCTGATTTATAAATGGTCTTTGTTTATAATTAAAAGGTATGCTAACCATTTGTATGAAAATTTTAAATAATATATATTTAGTAAACATTTTTCTAAAATAATTATTTCTGTTGCAGATTTTTTTCAGCTTGCAGTTTGTAGCAGTTCATCTTTAGTGGCAGGAGCCATCTTGCATCAGGATATTATAAAATAGGTAATTATCAAACTGTATGCACTATACATATATTATAATTTGTAATGAATTATTTATCTAATCAATATTCTTTAATTACAGCTCACTTCATGGTTTCAAAAGCAGTGACAATGAGCTCTGGTGAGTGCTTTTTAAATATTTCAGTAGTTTCCAAACTTGTCTTAACTACAAATAAATGTAGTAATGTCCTCCCTCCCCTCTGTCTTTATTACACCTTTTTTTCGGGTTTTTAGTTAAATATAGGTGTTAGGTAGGAAATTAGGTATATTGATATCGATATCCCCGTGCACCTTAAGTGCCATGCCCCACAGTTTGGAAACTACTGCTTTTTTGGTGAAGGGATGAAAATATATGTGCATGTTTGACACTTGTTGCATTTTTTTAATATGATTTGAATTTTTTGTGTTTTTCTGCAGTGAACGCTGTAGAATATGTCTTGTTTTTTATTTTATTTAGAATTAGTATTAGGTTGTGTAAAATGAAAAAGTGTAAGTGTAAGTGTGAAAGACGAAAAAGAAAGAAAAAAGGAGAAAGAAGAAAGAAAAAAAGAAAGTACAAGATATAATGAGGAAAGTAAAGTACGATTTCGGACCTGAAAACAACAAAACGTAAGAACTACAACTGGATTCCTTCCTCTGGGTTCCTCCAGGTCTCTGTAACTTGACAGAGCTATAACAATATCTATTATTGATCAATCCAACATATTCCTATTCAATTAAATACTTCAGCGTACAAAGTGGTGTTGTATAAGTTATACATGCCACTTTCACTTTAACTACTAATATTGTGACTGATTAAACAAATATTTGAAATTTTTTAGATAATGCTCAAGTAATATTAAAATTAAATTGAAACTAATGCGGCCAGTATCCAATTACGTAAAGCTTTATGAAATTTCCGTTTATGATTCCTTGATACCAGAAACAGCCATTGGTCAGCCAGTATAAGAGTGGTCAGTATGTCAATCATACTCGTACAGATATTAGCTGGACAACTGAAAGTTGTTGACATTAATTGTAATTTGATAACGCTTCGTATTATATGTTAATTATACACATTGCAGGAGCTAAAGATGCACACAGTACTAGTCCAGATTTTATTAAATCACAATCAATTTTTCTTTGTATACATATATATATATATATATATATATATATATATATATATATATATATATATATATACCCATAAAAAATTAGTTTAATTATAAATTGTTTTATTTAATATTTCAAGAAAATGTTGAAAATACATGAAACTTCATGAAAACATATTTTGCAATTCGATATATGTTTCAAATGAAGCGCTGACTTCAATCATTTCACACTTTCATATTCTTTCTTACAAAATTAAATATAAAAAGAAGTCCATCGAATTCAATTCTGGAGTGTATGGTGGTCACTTTTACGAAGAAATAAACTTGTGTAACATCACTAGATGTGTTACAAACTTATGTTAGAAGTATTTGGTCTTATGAATACCACTAGTATTCTGTACCATCTGAAACTCATTGGCCTGCGACTAGAAGAAGGAATTTACTAAGTTAGGCTACTAGAACTGGTAGTGCACTTTACTAGCTTATAGGTTAAGACGTTTTGCGAATTTTATTTTTGCAAAATATCTTCATGCTTAATCCAAAATGCAGAATAAAGTAAAACATATCGATATTACATTTAAAAAAATATATTTGAATTAAATGATAGCACAGATCATAAAACATTAAACAAATAAATTAATATATTTGTAGGTTAATGTAAACAAACTAATGTCAAAAATTCAAGTTTTCAAATAGAGAGGTCACTCGCAATGCTTGACAACTAATACAATGAGATAGATTGCTTTCCCTTACCCCGGGTAATGGATTCATACCCCTCAAATTGGAAAAAATTATTTGTTCACAATGAATCGTCTATTTAATATGTGGTTTGTGGTACTATCTAAAAATCATACGGATTTGTTGATAGTGGCGCTATCTATATGTCATCTTCTGAACTTATTGAGTGATGTAATAACTTACAAGTTATCCCAAAATATACTGGTGCTATGTATGTACGAGTATCTGATCTAATTTACATCTTAACGACAAAATTATTTCACATTGAAATTACCAGCTCATAAAGTTGTTGGCGTGGTACAACATATTACTCATAAATTGACATATGCTTTAACCGCTGGTTACTCAACTTTTGATCGCTATAAATGTAAATTAGTTCAATATCAGGTTTTCGATGCTGGGCGAATGATGCCGATGCCGTACGCTGAATGCTGAATGCTGTAGGTACAAACAATTATCAGCCGAAATATTTAACATACTGGTTAGCTGTTCACTTTAGTAACAATAAATTGCTGGAAATATTAATCTTGTATGTAAATAACTGAAATGATGTGATTGTGTCTAAATAAGGTATGAATCGTGCGACCAGTAAGCAGGATATGGTATTAAGTAATTAATCACGGTCTCTCAGCATCCAGAATTAAACACTCAACTGAATTGAAGCTCCAGGTATTTATGCTAATGGCATGCATCGATGTCATCTGCCTTTGTATGGCGAACGGCGTATCGCATTCGTTGAATTGAATACAATAGACTTTTATCGTAATCATAATATAATGTAACAGTGTCTTATATAATCATCATAAATTATTAATGGACCTGCAAATGGTGACAGAAAAATCTTCAGATGACGAATTTTGCAATTAATGAAAAAAATATCCATGAACCTCACCGGTAAATGTCGGGGCATATGGCGACTATCCAAGGTACGTGCTAAAACAAGAAATGGTTAAAAGTAACGACCAAAAATTATTATTCTTTATTAATATTTTACCTGCGAACTATTATATTAGTACCAAATATTTACACGATGTGCTAGTTTAATTTATCGAGTAATCTCTCATAGATACTTCTCATTATTCTTAAAACATACAGTAGAGCACTTAGGGGTCACCCATAAATTACGTCACACAAATTTATTGCTCCTATCTATGCTCTATATTGATCTATAACTCCTTATATGTTAGGAGATATTAACAATTGAAAAAGTCATTTTGTCTCTTTAATTATTAAAGTGATTCAACGTTGTACAACAATCTAAATGCATGTGACCTCACAACCGAGCGTAAAAGAAATATATTCTCAACAGAACTCTGACAAGTTTACAGGTTACCAACCTAACAGCTCATAAATCTCTCCTATATGTATTTATATATCAAAATAACAAATATTATTTACAGCTATTTCAAGGAACAATCAAATTTCAATATTATGTCTGCCGTAACAGGGTTAAATAAAATAAAAACTTATTATTCTTTGACTTGAACTATACAATGCAATTCACTTCATACAAATGGCCGACCATTTCTAGCGCTAAAACATCAATTCGAATTTTTAATTGCTATATCTCCGTCAACATTTAGATATTTAATAAAATAGACACGCCAATACACATTTATTAACATCAATTTCAATCAACAATTGGAAAAATCGACCTCTAAAAAATGAGGACACAAACCCATTCGACTGCTGAAGGGGTTGTTACGGTGCTGTAACAAATGATTGAGACTTTTCTTTTATTATGTGCAGATCTATAACCAATTAAATAATTATGTAAGATCAAACCTAGAATCGTACTAATATATTTAACCGCACGACGTAAGACAATTGTCCTTATCGTAGAAACGTTGACTCAACTTCATATGAACGCCTTGAACAAACGCTATTAATTTTGTTCGTATACGTATATTCGTTTTATGCATTCGTTCACGCATGTGTGGAGTCCGCATTATATTCTCCGCCTCATATATTCACGAGTCTTTATATTTACTCAATAAAAATTAGCCAAAATAGCATATAATGTATGATATAAAATTTATATAAAAGATTAAACAGAATTCGAAATACAATTTTCCATACAAATCGAAATTATTACATAAAAAGAAAATTAACATATTAATTGTACATTATTTGTCCAGTTAGTTCAAGACAAGTCTTAATAAAGTTATGTGGAACGTATTGATGTAATGTTCGACAGAATTTCATCAAGTATTTGACACAGAAATGCCAGATCTTGGTAAGACAGATGGTGTCTTTGATGTAGCGACGCGACGGTACTAGACAAATCTCCTGGTTGTTTCTAGATTTATCGATTACTTATTTGTAAATCAAATCAGATAGCTATGTTACCTAATAAACAGTGATTTATGCCTATTTTTACCTATATAAGTATATAAAACTTAAGGCGACTTCTTAAAGGATTCTAAAATCCAAGAGTTCCTTCTAAGGATAAAAGGGTTATACAGTCGTTATATTCTGATTTTGAGCCACATTTAGACCTTTTTAGATTAAATATTACTAGGTTTTGGTTATGTAAAATATTATATGGGTGTATACGAACGTCATCATTACGACAGTTGTATATACGGACGGACTCCATAGGTAACGCTGTAAGGAATAACGGCCAACACAGTTTATATTTGAAGCTAACAGAACTCACTGTGAATATTGTTAAGTTATTATAAAATTAGATAAAAAGGAATTGACAATTTAAATAATAAACTTTAAATGTCGTTTCTTTGATTTCAGAAAGGATAGTATGGTTTAAGTTAAACAGTGTAATTATTATAATGTGTATGTAAATTACTAAAATAAAAGTCTTTGATTTTAGAAGCTACACATAAGTCTGATTAAACATTTACAATTCCTTATAAAATTGGAGATATTGTCTTATATACTCGTAGATATAATTTTTTTATTAGCATTTGCGCTGTAATAATGAAGCGTATCGTAACAATCAGTAATGGATCTACGATTTTTTTGAGCCGGGGCAAGAATTTGACTTAGGTGCCTCCGACCACCTAAATACTGAAATTTTTTAAATTTTTTTTTTAAATTTTACCTTTTGCATTAGTAAAATAAATAAAGTCAAAAATATGGAATAGGATAGGTTAGTTGCTAGTTTAGTTTCTTAACAAACTAAAAATAATTTTGCTTTTAACAAACTAAAAGTATACGCAGTGCCTTTCGGAATTTAGGGTCCCCATGAATTACTGCCTGCTCGGGGCAAGTATCTCTGTTTACCCCCAATTAGATCGGGAACTGTGATCAATGGCATATTTAACTGGAAAGATAATGATTTAAGAGGTATGATATACGAAAGGTTTTCATCGAAGAAAGAAGGAGCACAATTGAGGTGTGGGTAAGACCTCTTTACCTCCAGCCAACACTACCTAGTTTAACACTGATATAAACCTTGTTGTTAAAATTGAGATTTTTGTGAATTTCCAGTAAAGTGCTCTACTTTGCAGTGATGAAGCTGTGAATTGTTCAAATTATGAGTATTCGGCAGTGACTCTTGCTTAAAAGAGGTTATAAGAGCCGTATAATCTTATTCTATATACAATATAAAAAAATTAATAAGACAGTCCTATTTGATTGTATTGCAGACTTATACGGTACAACCTATTTTAAGGATGAGTAACCGCCGAACTCTCTTAATTTGGACTATACCTGTAAATACCAACCAAACCAAAAAGTGTTGTATATAAAACTTGTCCTTCATAAAATTGATAATAACAATTTTTATCATGATGCACTAGTAAGGAGATATTACCAAAAAAACGCCATCTTTCCAAAATGGCGACTAAAGCAAATGTCGCTCGCTTTGAATAACTTAGAATTTTGAAACAAGTTCAAGATATTTACTGGGTCACTTGGAGGACAACTGGTGATGTTTTATTTGGTTAAATATTAATTAGAATAAAAAAAAAATAGTGGACTTTAGAACTGAACCAATAAATATTTGGATATTGCAAAAAGTCACATAAAAGCAATAAAAATAAGAAAAGTTGAACAGCATTAAGCCTTCGCCCATACGAAACAACTTTAATCTTTTATTGTAATATTGATTTTTATTGCATCAGCATATGTACGTGAAATTTTATTTTTGATTTGATATTTGAATACAAGTATGGAGTAGTTTACCAGAGCGATCTGTAAATGTTAATATGTTAAATTTCATTCAATTAAATATATGTATTTGAAGAAATATTATATACATATATTTTTTTTATATTTATTTACTTATTTGCCTTGACTTTCTTTCGTCATAGCCACCATCAAACATTTTTTATACATCTTTTATAATTTATAATTCAATTTTACAAATGTCTAAATATTTCAATAATTCACTAATTAATTTTGAATCACTTAACAAAAATTTAGTATTAACAAGAAAAGTTTTAATCACATCTAATATATCACTATTCAATTTCGATCTTTGTAAACTATAATTTAAGCATTCAAATATAATATGATCCAAAGTTCCTTCTTCACCACATTGACATCTATCGTCAGATTTAATATTAATTTTGTACATGTGAGCTGGAGTTTTGCAATGATTACTTTTGATTCTGATTATAGTTGATATAATTTTGCGGGACTTATTTCTAAACCATCTCTTCTTACTTAAATTTGGATGCAACATATAATAATCTCTTCCTTTTAACTGACTTTTGTTAATGAAATCTGTGTTTCTCAAATTGAAGTTTAATTTTTTTGATTATATTAAAAAATTCATAAGAAGGTAATTTCACTTTCATCTCAATTTCCAAATTTATTGATTCCTTTGCCAATTTATCCGCAATTTCGTTTCTTCTTATTCCACAATGTCCTAGTATCCACATAAATTTTATGGTATTATTCCTATTTATTATATTGAAATACATCTCCTTAATTTTGTATGTAAAAATATTATTATTATTATTATCATTAGAAGAAATATTATAGAAACAATTAATTTTAATATATATTATTGATTAATTGCTTCTATTGTTTCAAAAACAGGTTTGTTAGCCCTGTCCTAGACTTATATATTAGTGTAGTAATATTTTCCTAATAAAGGTCACGTATAGTTCAATTTAAATAAATAAAAAAAGAAAATAAGGAATAAAACAAAATATTGAATAAGAATTAAATAAAAATGTGAACTCCGTCGATGGCAAAACATGTTACGTCTTGTTTTAATCGCCGACAAATTAAAACCACAATAAAAGTTCAAAGTCCAATTAACATTTCCAGTATACTTGTATAATTATAGTGAATTTCACATTTTACATTTGCGATATTTTTACGATACTTATATGCTACATCATAGATAAAAGAAAAAGTGTTGCAATAACTTTAAAATAATTATCTATTCTTCAAAGTAGTTAGCATAAAATGGTAATGAATACAGGTTAAAACATATTTTATGAGAAACATTAGCATAATGACATGTCTATGTCATAATTTTATCAACAGTGTAGAATTAATCAATTACCTTTAATTAGATAATGACGATTTTATAAAGAAAATATTGTTTTATATCAATTTATGACAGTACATTGAAGATATAGTCCAAGATGACACAGCCCACAATCCTATTTCATTTTAGCAAAGCTGAAAATTTAAGAATAGATAGTATAATATGTAGTTAAGAACATATGCGTACTTGCTAGCTTAAAAGCGGTACCTTTTACAAGTAGCAAATGCAAAAGGTACATAAAAGCCTCACTCACCTACGTGAAAGTATATTTGCTGGTTTTTATATATGTTTTACAGAATATTGTTAAAAACTTCTTAAAATTGACAACATTACTTTCGCCAGTTGCCTTGAAGCTCTCAAAAAATTGGGTAAACTACGGTACTAAGGGTAAGGTAAGGTACTAAAAATTTAGATTTGATCTGGGAGGTCTAGGATTTAATTCTAATAGAAATAAGCTACTTAAATAAACGAATTAATATCGAATTTGTGTTGTCTCTTTTTAATTCAATTAACGTTGGTCTACTTCCGATGCAGAGTCGTAGAGATAATCCACTGGTTACATAACGCGAAAAAGAGGTAGAAGAGGTACCCTAAGTTCGACAAGATGTGACAAAGGGTGAAGAAGAGGAGTAATAAGCTTCATGACGTCACATCAAATTTAAAGTTCGACTTGCAAAAGATCCTAGGTAATAATATTAAACAGCTGCTAATTAAGTTTATCGTAGGCTCCAGGAAAAAAATTTGTTAGGTACGAACCGAATTATGATTAGATGCCCTGACAATACAGTGGGCGAGAGGATTGAAGCTGGACCCTTACTGCTGTGTCTTCGGATTTGATACCGAACTGGAGTTATATTTTCTGGGTTTGTTGTTATCAAGTTAAGTTACATTGGGTGTAGAGTGAAGAGTGCATTGGGTGGGTAAGTGGTCAGTTAAAAAACAATAAAATTTGTGTGACTTAATTTATGGGTGATCATCTATCAGTGACGATGTTCTACTATTTTGTTAGTTACCTAATAAGTTCACAATAATATGGACACATAATCAAACAAACTTCAATGATTGATCAAACTGAACTTGTCGTAAGCGAATTATGAAATATAATCTAAATCACGATAGTTTGGCAGCGACTTATACTTAAGGGAGATTATAAGAGCGGTATAAATCTATAATACGATAATGAATTTTATCTTATTCGTTTCTACACACATTATAGAAAAATAAGTGAGTTAGTGTTATTTAGTTATATCGTCAGTTTTTACTACACAACTTGTTTTAAATATGAGTCGCCGCCGAACTCTCGTAATTTGAACTATATAAAGAATACCTATAAAATATGTTTAGACAAAATATTTCTATATGTCACAAAAGTATACAACCTAGTAATGAAACGCAAATTATTTCGGAAAATTTATTTTTAATATAGTTTTATTTAGCTCCGTACAATTTTCCCACCCATGTTCAATGGCAAAGAAATCGAACATTCATGAAGTACAATTTGTCGAGCTCCTCGAAATAACCACCAATCATCATTAATCATTCATCAAGCACCAATCATTGTTTGTTCATTCTTAGCAAATATTTAACATCCATTTCTTAAAATGTTGAAAGGAAAAATACTCGGATGGGCCTAAGTCTAGTGAGTGGGGTCCGCGAGAAAACAATTCCGACTTAAATTTTTTGAATTTGGTCATTGTAATAACTGACAAATTCGTCAAATGTTGCAGTTTTCTTTGATTTCTTCATTTGAATACTTCAATAAGTTTTCACAACACTAATTGATTGATTTTTTTTGTTGAAGATAATCAATAAGAATATTATGGTAGGCGCATCCCAGGACTAGCTTCGTTTATGGAACTGTCTTGGTCTTCTCTGGAGCCGACTTTCCGTTTCTAGTCTATTTGTCTGACTGTTCCTAGAGAAGACGTTCTCAGGTTAACGTTATGGATATAAATGTTATTTTATTTCGTTAAGCATCGATAAACACTCGACTGAAACATCTGCAAGTCGTTGGTTTTGTTTCACTGTGAGCAAACGCAGCACCCATCTTGCGCTCAGCTTTCTCACACCATTCCAAAACCATTTTGTGAATTGTTTTAACCATTTCTGATGTGTTAACCTTTGACCAACCACTGCGATGTTCATCTTCACAGCTCGTATTACCCTCATTTAAATTCTTTAACTTACTAAGTTCTGGAGCGTTTTAAGAATTCGCATAATAGGAGTGCCTATCGTATTATATCTATAAGTATGTATAGCTTAAAGAGGTATATGTATATAAATAAATGTGTAGCAATTAGATGAATTTATTGCAGTTCTATTCATCGTTGAACTAATTTCATATGTTACTCAATTATTTTAATTATATGTTGTTTAGACATAATATAGAATAATTGACGTTACAATAAGACAAGTCCATTAGGAATGGGGATATGACCACACCGTAATCGATTGTACCTGCATATGTACCTACTTATATTTAAGTGTATATACATAATGTATATATATATATGTCTTTCACATTTAATAAATCGAGACAACTTTTTTGTAAACACGCCGCCAGCATATTCCGCATAAATGTAAGCTATTGACATTTTAAAGATGCAGTTCCGTATATTACGTGAAAGTAATAAAAAACAAAAGTCAGTTAGTTTCATAAAGCAAGTATTAGTCGCGAAATCTGCCACTAATAATTATTAAGGTTATGTTAGAAGGAAGCAGTCGTAGACAATCTGAGGGCTCCTGCGGCAGGGTTAGTAATTCCCCCAAAATGCTCCCTTAAACTCAAGTCAAAATACAACTAAAATTCTCTAGTGCAAAAAAATCAATTGTATCCAGTTACCATTGCTTCTTCTCATCATGGTAATATTATTATTTATTATATTAATTGTGTGCCTTTCGGCTTTAAAATCTACATTATTATATTTCTTAATGCATTTCATATAAATTCAAAGTTAAAACTAAACTTAAACTATTCTAGACTATTACTACTTCGAATAATACTTGTTTCTTCTTTTCTTGAACCTCTCTCTTCATGTCCCCTACTCCTCCTTTATTCACACCGTTTCCTGCTTCTCCTTCCTTATTGCCTGAATCTTCATCTATCACCTCTTGCTATCCTTGTCTCCTCTCGACAAACCCTCTATTATCTTTTCACTATCTTTCCTGTCTTCTTTCTTCGTTTTCACTTCTCAACTTATGTCTATTACAGGCATAAACACTCTATCTTTACTATTTCCCCTTGATTCTCTTACTTTACTATTTCTTCTTGACTCTCTTCCTTTACTATTTTATTATTGTCTCTATCTCCGTCATCCACCTCTTGTCCTTATCTCCTTTCCGCAAATCCTCTATTTTTCTGGACTGAAGTTTAACTGTTTCCTCGCTACTTCTTTCTTTCTCCTGCTTCCCTTCACTGCCTCTTTTAGTACTTCCTCTCTCTTCATGTTCCTTATGCAACCTAGCTACGAGCTTATTTATTGTCCTGTTTTTTCTTTCCTTTTTTCTATTTCGGCCATGCACCTCTTTCATGGTAATATACTAATTTTTGAGACCAATTTTTCGTCTTGTGAAATCGTAAACTCTTAAGGAGGTACATTACCCTTACATAAATGTTGAAAATATTGTATCGATATTGAATAGATAGAAATAGTTAAAATATAAGCTCTTTCACAATTTTAGTGAGCTAGGCTCATAGTTCTTCTTTTCTAAATGATTAAAAATAGCTAATTTCCATAAACATTACAACTTTTAGCTCAATTTCTCCATATAGCCCGGGAACTTTACACTTTTACCTGACATGAGGGCCGGTAGTTCTAATTTGACTTAAACATATGTTTTAAAATTAGGCTGTTAATGAAAACTCGAAGTTATCCAACACAGCCAAAAAAAGTTATTATCAAACTTATAGAGGACTCAATTTGCTACAAGTTTTGCATACAATATTTTTTTGTATGTCTTACAGGAACGGAGCTACATCACTGCATAGTACGGCACTTCAATGAATATTTAAATATATTTCAATTTTGAGCTATAAAGAAATCTTTTTTGAAAATAATTTGCGAAAGTAATTTAATAAAAGCAGTCAGCTACAGTAAATGTGGGTTATGTACCGGCAACGTTGCAACTGCCAGATCAAGATTGAAATTGAAAATAAAAGAAGAACATACTCCAAGAAGTGAATAAAGTTAAGTTAAGTTTTGCTCCATCATATGTTGTATCAACAGCGTTGCCAAAATTATTATTACTATTTCGAATAATTCATTTACAAATGTAAAATTTCGATATATATTCGTTCCTCTTATTATTTTTTTACTTATTATTTAGTAAGAGGTATACTTGCATCATAGGTGGTATATGCTAGTGTGAATTTCCGATATGTTCCCCAAATCAGATTGTAAATTAATTATGAATCTAAATAAAAAAAGACTGTCAGAGAAATTATAAATGAAGATCGACGTCTGTTATATACTCTGCAAAAAAAATTGCATTTTTTCGACTAATGTATTTTACAGTGTAGATGTCAATAAACGCTCTTAAAATCAATCTCTACAGTCTTGGAATAGTTACTTTGTGCGCATGCAAAGAATTATCAGCATTGGCATATCGCTGCGCGCGATTTAATGTAGATATGAAAATGTAGATATAGATGAAAAATTATAAAATTAAAAAATTAAAATAAAAGAAAGAAATAATTAGCTGGCTGTTAGCATACTCGTATTATCGATCGGCCTTGTGGATCCTCAGTGTCGTCACATTGGAGACGCAGCTTTACCCATTGTTCATTTAATTTATAAAGAACTCATTAACACCGTACAAGCTGAAGTAGAAAAAAACAAAGCCCATGATACACGGTGTATGCCATTGTAAAGATAATCCATCATACAAACCACTGCGCCTATTGTCTGTCTAAAATTAACAATATATAACAATGACTAGTTTCATAATATTTATTGTATAACTAACTAACTTATAATGTAACAGATTAAGTTAATATCGTCTTAACCTTGGTTGCTTTGTATGGTTATGAATCTTTGAAGGTTGACAATAAACATGATGATGGAGGAACAGCGGAGGGCGGAGGAACTAACAAACTAACTCATAAATGAACGAGTAAGTGGCTTCTATCTGGTTTGCTGGTTTGTTGGTTTGTTGGTTACAAGGCGACACACTTAATACATTTCATAATAACACATAATAGATTATATGTTCTAGATAAAAAATATTTTATGCCCGAGTGCGTCTTAATTGTATCCTAATGGTATGACAATTTAAAAAACGGAGAAGTACACTCTTGTGTACCACATCGCTTAATATATTCGTAGGATGACATAAAATTGGCGCTACTATTGACAAATGTATATAATATTTAGATAATACCAACCTTCAAACCATGTCTGTCTAAATTTCAAGACAGTCTGACCATTAGTTTATGAATTACAGTGGTATTAGTGACGTTACTTTTCTAATTTTCAAAGCAATGGAAAAATCTGAAATTCGTTTGTTGGATAAAGTTTATTTATTGCGAAAACATTAAAAATACCAAGTACGAATAACACTTGTCAAGCCATTGCTTTGCTTGAGCGATATTTTTTTCCATTTATTTAAATTTTTATCTAACTAAATTTAATCTAATAATGTTTTAAAAAGAACGAGAAATAATAACTGCAGTTGTTGTATTATTTTTATTTTAACGTTTTTGCTGTTAGACATTTTATATTCTTCTACCTTAATTATACCAATTACATTAGAATTTTTTTTATCTTAGTCTGATTAAGTTCTTATTTTGAAAAATCTTTCTTCTTCTTCTCGTGTCTTCTTTCAAAATATTTCTCCTTATTTTTCTGTTCTCTATCTCTCCTTGTTTCGCCTTGGTATCGCTTACTGTCACCTGCCAGCCATTTCTACGTCTGCTTTTTGCTATCTACCTATCTTACCTCTTATCTTTCTCCTTACTTCCGTCATCCAACCTCTTCCCTCGTAGTTTTTTCTATTTTTTGCTTTTATTTCGATGCAGTGTACTGCAGGAATAATTCTGTGATCTAGAGACCTTAGACTCCTACTTCTCTTGAACTGCTTTGTTCCTTACTCCTCCTTCATTTTCAGCGTTTCCTTCTTCTCCTTCTTTCTTGTTTGTATCTTCGTCTCTCACCTCTTTGATTTTCACATCTACTCTTTTTTGATCACCACTTCATGCTTGATTTTGTTGTGTTCCTTTAAATCGCACTGAAGTTTTAGGACTTTGTGCTACAATATAATTCAAAAGTAATGTTATGTCTTTGTTATACATACAAAAGAGTCGGTGTCGAGTCGTTATACATACAAAATCTATAATCAAAAATCAAGAATCAAAGCAAAGCTAAAATAAGTAAACTGTATCGTTTCGCTCTAAGAAGCAAAGCACTGCCACTTGGTATAGCTCAAATTATGTACGAATAAGCTTGATGTGCTTGGATCCTTACCGTGGTCCAAAATTACTGCTTCACTTTGATATCGACACGTATCTAACATATTATAAACATTACATTACAATAAAAACTTCCTCCCATGATAATGTTTGCTGATTTAGTCAAATTATGCCTTTAGCCTTTAGTCAAATTTATGATGAATTTAAATTGTTAACGCTATTGTACTCTATGATTACTCCCAATACATCATTGCGTCTTCAACTCAGGCATAGCAAAGACGTCATGCAGCGACACTAAGGTGCCCATTCATCAGGGATGCTGGTGCAACTGTTGCAGAACTTACCGTGAACCGGTTCACGTGACTGAGAGGAACACGGCGACTTCGAGTTGGGAGTTCAACATGGGACATTGGACATTGGCATTGGGACTACGACACATACAGATTAGTTAAGAGACCTGATCATATACATATTCGATTGGAATTGATTATGAATAAATGATTGTTATATAATTATTGACTTTTGATTGAGAGAACCCTATCATTATATAACCATATCAGATGCTATGTACTGATTGACATTTGGCAGAACATTTTTGGAAGAGTTTAGAGGAAAGAGAAACATAATACGAGTATATAATCTATATACAACTGTATGTGTGTAAACCTCATATATACACGTTCTTTAAGAAAAAAGGAGTGTTTATTGGAATGTACCACATCTAATTAAAATAAATTAAAGACATAAAAGAATATCTTCATAACCTTATATCAATTCAATACAATAATATATGTATTCTTCAAGGATTCATTTCATACTAGTATTATTTTTGCATAAATGCACATAATTAAGACAAGTGAACCAGCCAGCCAGCAGGTATAATAGTTAAACAGTTGGTGAATGCTTTGCGTTACACAATTGTTTCACGACTGGTGTGAAGTTTGCAGTCGATGTTGTACTGTGTTCTTCATTACGAATGTCTTAAGCTGATGTGTGATCGTTTGACATTCACAGTCTCACATCAACACTGATCTCGTAATGTACGAGTATTTCTCTTCGCGGTTCTCAGTGTCATTTCACCAGGAGGTTGTTGTTGTGGCTGTCTTACCGCGATGTGTGGTTTCATAATCTTCAGACCTTTCTTGGCGTAGACAATCCTCTAGCTGTACATGGCTCGAAATGTTGTTCGCAATACGTTTAACCCAGGCAGGCAATTTCATTTAATAACAGCTGTATTGATGACAGCGTAAGTTGTATTTGTTTCTCTTTAAAATAATGACGAACTGTGGTCATTCATTCCGCTGAACACGTTAATTGTTTTATTCCTCTTTATTGTTATTCTTGTTCTATTCTTGGTTAGTTGATACGAGCCATGAGATCATATGAGGAAGCTCACATTTGCAAAAAGTCTCTCTTAAAACAATTTTTTTTTTAATATTTATTTGAGTGCATCAACTTTAGATAGTTATTAACGCTTAAAACAATAAATACAATTAAAAATATTTCCAACACATAATTTACAACTTATAAACACTAGTATGGGTATTTAAAATATAGAGATTAAATTAGTTTTACTGGTCAAATATCTCTTTATAGTCTTCACACATATTACAGTTTTGTCTGTGTACCTGGAACATTGAAGAATAATATGCTTTACGGTTAGTGGGTTGTTACATTGTTCACATATTGATTGTGGTTCTCTTTTGAGTAAAAAGGTATGAATAGGATTTGAAAGGCATATCATGAGTTTATAAATTACTACTTCCAGACTTCTATTTAGTCCGACTGATACCTCTTATTCACAAATTAATGGCTGTCCTTCCTTACTTTGTTATCGGTTTTTTCGTTCTATTCTTCCTGATATGAACATAAAACAAATTAGCGTTATCTCCGTTTATTCAACGTGTTCAAAAGATAGTCTAGAACACTATTTATTTACTGTTACAACAATTATTATCGTCTATTTTTTTAATTAAATAGTTCATTTACCGTCTTATCATTCACAACCTCAGGCACGGATTTGTGGGAGGGCAGCCGGGCTACTGTCCCGGGGCATCCACAAGAGAGGGGCCCTTACAATAGAGATAATAGCAATACATTTTTGAAAGACTTGACGGAAAAGAATTGCTCCTTTTATTCGGAAAATTATTACTTGCTCCTTCGTTACATGCGGCACTGTACAACCTCCTACTACTTTGAGAATATTTATGGTGTCGTGGCCTCATTATATGGGTACTTATCAGCGGATTTAACCATCAAGTAATCGCGAGACGCCCTCTCCTTTAGTCTGCTAAATGTAGTCCAGTCTTCTATTAATTTGGTTGATAATGTATTTGTATGGTCTCTATATTCGTATCTCATCGTTTTTAGTTTCTTGTCTTACTGTAGGTATGGAAAGATAGTAATGCAGTCTTTTGTTAGTAAAATACAATAAGTGCATCTGTAATCATGCGTAATGTTTTAGACTGGAATCTTTGCAGGATCAATGTTTGGGTTAGCTGATAACACTTGTGCATATTGACAAAATAAATTGTAACCGATATGACATCGGTTATTGGCTTTGGTATACATTTATTTATTAATTTATTTGTTTGGTATTGATAATTAAGAATTCTTGTTCATTTGCTAGTATAGTAAACTACGCAGTTGCAGTTCTGAATATTAGCCACATAATATTAGATATTCCTAAGAATGGAAAAAATTGAGAAGAGCAATTACAAAAAAGATATTTATTTGGGAGAGAGAGATACCAGAATACTTAAGAGAAAAACATGAGAAGAATTGCCAGATTTAGACAGGGAAACGAGGAGAAAGGAAACAGATACAGGGCAAATAGCGAGGATAGGATGTGTAGAATGTGCGGAACGGAGATAGAAACATTGGAGCACATAATGATTTCATGTCAGAAAAAGGTAATAAGCGAAAAGAATATAGGGCAGTTATTAAAGAGAGGCAGTGAAGGGAAGAGGTGGATGGAGGAGATAGAGGAAAAGAACGAGAAAAAAGAAGGAATGGCAGAGTAGAAAAAGCAGGGAGAGTAGCAGGAAGTAACGAAGCTATAGCGGTAGTATTTTTGTAAGGATAAATTTATATTATTTTTTTTCGTTTGGAAGCAATGAGAATGTTTACATTTAAGAAGGATCAAAATTGAATTAAGCACAATGACATGTAAATAAATGAGTTAAGGCACAAGAATGTAGTGCCAAATGGTATAAACATTGAAGAATAAAATATTACATATTCCCTGTATATACATATATGATCCATAATGTGAAAATAATATACTGTATATGAATTGCATATACATGAAATGAATATACATGACAGTGCATTAGTATGCAATACATACAGCAATGTTTAAATATATGCACTTGACATGCATATGACATACAGTGTAGGTTTTACATCACAACAGCTTATACATAGGATATACTATATACATGAATGTATATACCTTGAATATAGTATGAATATTCAAATGTTTTCTGGGTAGTCAATAGCTTTAAAAACAAATATATGTGTCACAGAACACATATCGCGCAAACATGTTGTTAAATATTTATAGGACAGATTGCGATAAACGGACAGTTCGTCTGAATCTGAATCTGATCGTGTAAAAGGCCCATTAAAACTAATCTACTAAATAGATACATGCAATGTTCACAAACCGTGTCGAAATCATTTTTGTTTTATTTATTTAGATCCGACGAGACAAGTTATTAAAAAAATGGTGTTTCAAACAAGTTGTACGGACGTATTCATGAAAGAGAAGAGAGAATAAATAATTGTATGTATGGTATAGGTTGCGTCTCGTGAACGCGACCAAGCGTCCACTATATACGTTACCTTCGCGAACACCAGAGGACAGACAACGTTTCAGCGGATTCTATCCAATCGACGATCACTAGGACGCGGCGGCACCAGGTTTAAACGGCAGAAGTATCTTAAACAGTTGCTTCCTCAGTTTTACCATCGACTCGACAAAACAAAATTCAATTTACTTTGAATTCAACAGCGTCCCTTGACGCATTGAATTCTAATTTCGTTGTTTATTTTTTACACAATATAAACACACTACACTTCCTCACGGATTGTGATATAAGACTTAACTATTGTTCTTTTCAATTCAGTTTATATTTTGTGCTTGACTAGTAAGCCTACCGGTGCAGACGATTGTTTATTTCGAGCGTTAAGTGCAAGTGATTTTTAATTTTACTTTTGGTTTCATTTCAATGAAATTTTGGTGCTTTAATTTGTGATTTTTGCTGTTTTTATTTCATTATTTACAATGACTTTTGGATTTATTCAATTTAGTGTAAGTTTTATTTTAACTTATTATTATTTAATAAGATTTAATAGACATATTCACTCCTAGCGATGAAATTTAAGTTAAGTTCATACGTCTCCAGCAAATAATTTTTTTTCTCAAAATATTATCTGCTTTTAAAAACAAGCGAAAATATTTTTTGTACAAATAAATTTCTAAGAAATAATTAATTAAATTAAAGTCGTATTCCAGTCTGTGTTTTAATTTTAGTTTTAATTTGATGTTTTTCACTTAAATTGTTTATTTTCTGATTATACTTTATTTTGAATTACTTAGTGCGAATACATTACATTGTGCATCAATAATATTTAGTTTGACATTTTATTGAGCCTGGCCTTTGCTGTTATAGTTAGAAAAAATGTTACTTCCACGAAGAGCCCCACATTTTAGGATATCATTCAATAAACATGCTATTTATGTATGTGGTTATACCCATGGTTAAAGATTTATTTTTTAAATCGGAAAGTTTGGAGAATACATACATGTAAATTGATACTTAAAACTAAAATACAAATGAGACGACATAGAGAATGAGAGACGATTGACGCTGTGCCTTCAGGTTCGATCTCCGGACCCGGTATTTAGATACTTGCTGGGTTTGGTTGTTATCGAATTATATTGATTATGTACATACAAAATCATTTAAAAATCATAAAACAATTTAATTAAAACTAAAACTAAAATTAAAATAGCAGTTGAAAATGATATTTAAGTGTTATTCTTGTTAACTTTTTCGGTAATATAGTGTGTTATGGCTATGGTAATATTGGGTTCGTGGTTTATTATAAACCTTGGTTAATACTTTTGTTTCTCAGCTTTGATTTTTGTTCGAGTGGAACATAACTGTAGTTTAACCAAGTAAAATACCTTGATTACATTTTTCGTTTGTTAACTGCAGTCGGTTTTTGGCAAAGCATTATTTGAAAAACCCATTTTTAGGTTAATGTCATAACTGTAGTTACTGACTATTGAAAAATCGGCTTTGAATGTATCTATTACATTTACGATACATAAATGTTAATGTTAATTATCCGCTAAACACAGTTATTTCCATTTTATAATTTTTTTAAATAACAATCTATTTTAATTTACAATTTATCATATTAGTGTTATTAAGAAAATCAAACAGATTTATTTGTATTTAAAGTTTCTCAAACATAACAACTTGTTACGTAAACAATTATTCAGATTATACAGTTTTTAGCAGATATATTTAGTAAATATATCAAATTTATATCAAGCTTATCTTTTTTATACTTTTTATGGTGCGTAAACTGCACCTAATTTGCATATTTTAATTAATAAAGTATTTACTTTGTAAAAGTAAACGATTAATATTTAATTACTACATATGTAATTAATTTTTATAATTTATGATCAATATAATTGTGTAGTCATACAATGTGTTTTTATTCGAGTACCGATGACTTAAAGATCTCGGCTAAGATGCAGACTATATCTATAGTTATTTAGATGAGTTGCTACATGGTTTTATATGAGCTATTGAATAAGTCGTGTTGTCGCAGATCGCATGATTTATGATAGATGACTGTCATGACTTAACACATAAGATACACAAAAAGTAGTAAAATACCTAAGTCACAAAACATTGTATATTAGGTAAAATCGTTTGTGTAACAGGTGATTTTTGTTATGTTAGATAAATGTTAAGCATCGTACACATACGTGCGACATCCAACATTTGTTGTAAGACGTTGTACAACACGTCCACGCTAGTGCGACATGCAACTTAGTACGTCGGCAGCTTGTACACCAATCTGTACGTTAAAAATACAACACATTTAGTACTTTCATTTATAAATAATGTTAACTTATGAATGAAAATATATAAATGTTGGATGCCGCATGTTTATGTCGCACCAGTATGTACCATACATTAGATAACTCTCAAATAAACGTAACTGTGTTGAGCTTGATATATATCTAGATTGTGTGTTTGACAGTGCAATTTAAATAGTTCGGTAGCTGGATTGCTTACCATTAAGGTGTCGATGCATATGCTAATAAGTAGCACGAAGTGTAGCTAATATCGAGAAAATACTATCTACTAGCATGTATCTACAATACTTGCTATTTAGTGGTTGATTTATTTTTCTCTCTGTATGTGTGATTTTTCTAAACTATGCTATTTATATGGATCGGGCATGCTAGTTAAATAGCATGCTTATCAACATTTTTATAGATAACCAAAAACCATTTTGCAAGATTCATTGATTTTAAATAATTATGATTTGTAACAATGAAGGAAGTTGTCTATATGAGATTCATAGGTATAATGTTATAAATTTGTGTAATTTAAATTCAATTGACCGTTACGGACTTCAGAAAAATTTAGTCTAAGTTCGATTCATTTGAACTAATATACATTTGACTTATACAGTTGACGAAGCAAATCGGTATATTTTCTAATGAAAATAGCTGAGAATAGAGCGATATTTTTTTCGTATTTATAAAAAAATGAAAACTATTGACCGTGCCCATTATTAAATAGGACAACGTGAAGTTGAATATAATAAAAGTTATATGTTACATAAACGATTTTACATAAAATATTCCGCTTTGTGATGCTTTTAAAATATCTATAGAATAAGTCCATTTGAAATTAAATATTTTTAGGTTTTTCTTAAGTAAAATAATAGATTATTGTAAATTCATGATTTGTGTTTTACGGTTCCTTCTATTTATACTACGCATGCGCAAGAAAACATTTGCATCATATTGTAGCATGACAACGACCTTAAGGTAAGGAATCCTTCTACAAGATGCACTGTTTCTATTCTACAACTACCTACACAAATGAAACCGACATAGTGTTTTTTATAAAGAATATAATCTCTCTGCAGCTGGATAATTTAATCCAGGCCTCGGTATATCAAGTTAATGAAACAAATCCCTTGCGACTCTTTCCTTTCTCAACAACGACGTGTATTTCTCCCAACGTAGCGGTTGATTATTTTCTATTCTACTCGTACATACAGTACAAGTATTTCATGATCAAGTGTAACCATATACTTCCACGCCAAGGGCTAGGCAAAGCTAATAAATTAAAATATGCAAGCACAATTGTACGACAATCTGATATATGTGAAACTAGACCCAGTGCAATTGAATAGCGTTAGGAGAAGGTGGCGGTCAGGGCATTTGTTAGGATAGTTTAGTTAACATGATATACATATGTGGGATTGAAAAATGAACGTCGTAGTACTCTCTTGCAACTAGTGACATCTGTTGAGTTCTCGTGGAAAGTTTTGCAAATAATCAAGTTAAGATAAGAGTTTTGGAAATATAAAATTTGACCGCTGCACAGTTCAGGTTAATCTCGGCAATTCGACTTAATGTATCAATACCAAAAGACCTACAGTGTGTGATGTAATGATATAGAGTAGAATATCTAACTTAAACTATATAAATGAACATTAGTGATACATTCAGACATTCGTAGTTAAGACTTTGGTAACAGTAGCTTGTAGTATTTTTTTTCTAATTAAATAAAGATACTTTTATAATTAGTGCAAAAGTGTACCTTTTATTTAAAATCTTACCTCAGAACTGGGATTGAGATTTACACACACATATGCAGAGATGTCCACAAATAGTTTTCAACAGTATTTAAATACAATATAGAGCAGGATCCCAGGTATTTGAGACCTTAGGCTGCATAAAAAGACATGTTGCCGTTCTAACCGCCGCCACCTCTAGTGCTCCGACCGCTTGCGACATTGCAAAACTCCTCTGCAAGTCTGGTCTATTTTGCATGTTACATTTTGTATTTTGTTCGCATCTCTGTACATATGTGTGTATATATAAATCGATCGTCCAGTTCGTTAGGGAGACATCTCCAAATACTATGAGTATGTTTTGAGGCAACATTTCCAATACTTCGGCGGTATTCGACTAGTTAATCTGCAATATAATTTTGCTTGGTTGCATTGAATACTCATAGATAGAATGAGATAGAGGATCGCCAAACTTTTTTTAGATTGCCAGATCGTAATGTTTTTAGGTTTGGCGGAAGAGGTTGCAAATTAGAAAATATTGAAATGGACACCACATTAAATTCAGAAATTATATTTATGATGATATTTATTAAAATAAGTTTTTTTAAAAATATTATTACGCCGCGGGACGTACTTTGTCGACATTAAAGATAGATGGTGATTTTAAGACGTTTAAGATAGATCATTTTTTCATTCAATCAAATCGTTTCATCAAATCATCAAATGTTCACGTTTCGGAGATATCGGACTTATTTTATCGTAAAATAGCAGAGCTTACTGTATGTTAATTTGCACTTGATTGCCTCTAAGAACCTGATTCTGACGTAAATTTCAATTGCCAATGTACAGTAATATATATCCTACTTAATAATATTCATTTCATCCCACATACCAAATCGAATATTGGAACATTCGTGTAATATAATAAAAATATTTGTAATTAATTACAATGTATAATAAAAACCAGCTGAACACTTTAAATTTATAAGCAAATCGTAATGATAATAAATCTAAAAGGGCTTAAATAAGGGTATTTTATACCACCCTTTAATCGCTATGAAAGACTTGTTAAGATTATAAGATCTACCTAAAAAGTTTAAACTGTAAAAAACTGTAAAATAGGTCACAAAACTTTACATTTTAGGTACAACTTACATACGCGTTTACGTACGCGTAACTTTGTTTAACGGAGAAGTAATAAAAAATATTTCTTTCTGGTTCTCCTGTAAATTGCGAATAAAATTGATTGCGTGAAGAATCGATTTACACTGAACAAATTACAATTAGAAGAAAACGTAAATTAAATTGTGAAACTTAATGAGCAGAAATCCTATTTACAAATATGAATGTCTAATGAAACCATCAACAAAACGTTTAATTCTATGTTTTATAACAGAATGAAGTAGAGGACGTGTCCCAATTCACCATCAGTTAGCTTTTAGTCGTATATTTCCTGTAAATTTTCAAAATGGGTAATTTAAGTGATAACATAATAACGGATAACTTTTATATTGATTATTCGAAAGCCGACTCTAGATAATTAATTTCATTTTTATAATCAGTAGAAAAAACTACGTTAGAAAATATCTAATTTATTTTTTGTTAAAAATGTAGATCTACCTATTGTAAGGGTTCTTTCTATGTTTGTTGCGTAAAGAGTGTTAAATCCAAAAAATTATTTCATTGCAAAATGTAGTAACGAATTTTTGCAATACATATTTAGGACGTGCTTTTAAGATTCGATTATAAAAAATTTATACGTATAGACCTGTAGGTTTAACCTTGCAATTTAATATTTGAAAAGTGCAAACTAAGAAGTACTAAGCCATGTTGTTTAATTACTTTACTCAATCATTCGTCTTTACTAAAAATCTTATGACGTTTTTTTTTTTTAACAAAACAAGTTGAATTTGTTTCGTACTTCCTTCCTAACTCTAAATTATTGTAGTTATTTTTGTGTTTCATTGCCAAATCACAATTCTTAAGTCTTGTGAATGTTATCGTATTTTATTAGTAAAAAGAACGTTATATGTTCGGACAGATCAAAAAAATATATAAAACGATACTGAAACCAGTATGGATCTACGGTATAGAACTCTGTAGCGTCTTAACTCTGTAGAAAAACTAGCGTCTCAAACATGGAAAAACTATGCGGATACAAAACAATCACCCTAATTATCTAGCTGTGAATTTATCGGAAAATTACACATTAGACTTTAAGAAACTAAAAAGACGCAGTAATGTGTTGAAATTATCAGAACAATTTGAATACTTAATTGCCATGACACTTATATCACGACGGCACAGAGGTAACCGCCACTGGACGGTTATCTCTTATCTATGTTAAGTTTATTATTACCATAAGTACTTTTGGTTTGTATATAACGTAACGTAGCATAACAAGCGAAAACAAAAGAAAATTACTGTTACAAACAGTTATTATACGTCATCTAACACATATTACTGTCGATACACGCCCGCTTGTCCGCACTACACTTCTCTGTTAGGAGTCAGACGATCATCTAAAGACATCTTTGTCTATATCGTAGATAGATAGAGACAACAACATATGAACACATTTGAATAAAAAGAGAGAACACTAACAATTTTATAATTATCACGGTTTAAGCGCACTCTTTTTCATATATATTTATAGCAAGTGTCGTATATTCTTAGGACAATTATCTGGTAATGAACTAAGTGCTCAATATTTCGCATGCAATGCTAAATTTATTTCAAATAAAAAACTAGATAAGGTAATTTAAAGTGTCATCCTATTTGGATGGTTGGAAAACAGCTTTAACTTCAAAATACATACAATAAAATAAATTGACGGTAACAAACAATCCTCTCACTTTACGTAAGTGTAAATAATGTTTTGCTGCGACACGAACCTCGAACTCATAAAATGTTACATGACCCGCGACTGTATCTGTGACAAAATTGGTATTTAGCACTTCCCTCACGTGCGTTGTTATTGGCTAGAAATTAATGAAATTGTGTAAACTGTGAAATTAGTTTTCATTCGCATAGGATGTCATATGAAAGAACTCTATTATAATGCGAAATGTAAATGTATAAATATAAAATGAAATATATATTCAAAGAAGAATTTTCTCATGGCCCTTTGTTTTAATACGCTAAGGATAATTATAAGACTATTGCGAAGGTTGTAATTAATTAATTTTATTATTAGTTTAATTACATCGTAAAACTTAGCGATGCAAAGTTTTGTAACAACAAGTAAACTCACGAATGCAACTAATTTCACGTCGGTTCATCTTTTCTTTTAATGGAGGCAGAGCCGCATTAAGACATAGTGACTTATTTCAACAAAATAAGAGTTAAAATTAACTAACAAAAAATATTGCTGTTTTGAAATACATTTTAATTTTTTATTTAATTTCTTTAATTTCCTTTAATACTTCACCGAAGTATAGATATACTTATCTAGTGGCTTACATTTCAATAATTACACGGTGTGGTAGATATTGCTCCGATGAACAATTCTACATGTTTAGATTACTTGTTTTTATATAAGCAGCTTGTTTTCAATGTTTAGTTCAGAGCGTCGTCCAATTAGTCAATTCATATTCCTGTATTTACGTTCAGTTCTTCCTTTTTCTTTTTGACATGCGTTTTCCACCTTAACTTAGCATCCACCGCCATTCCTAGATATTTTGCTTCATTCGCATGAGGAATTGTGTTTGCGTTTATGAGTATGGGCAGAGTTTTAGTATTCTATTGGTTTGTGAAATTTACATGTATTGATTTAAACTCATTGAGTTTAATTCGCCACACTTTTGTCCAAGAGCTGACCTTGTCCACTGCTTTTAGAAGTTTTAATGTGGCTTCATTGATAGTGTTCCCAATGGCCAAGATTGTGTGTGACCATTGTTGTTTCCTCATCTTGTGGTATATCTCTTGTGTAGAGCAAATAGAGTGTTGGACCAAGCTCATTGCAGTACTCCTGCACACATGTTCTTAAAGTCTGAGTATTCATTGTCACACTTAACACAGAAGATTCTGTCTGTCAGATAGGATTTTATTATTTCACAGAATTGATCCTTACTTTATCAAACGCTTGACACATATTTTCTTTCTTTCTAAAGTATCTTAGATTATGTCAACTATTCTGTGCGCCTGGTCGGTAGTTGAGTGATTGCCTCTAAAGCCAAATTGGTGGTTTGGGCTTAGGTTTCTCTCTTTTATTACTTGAGGCGATTATTTTTAGACTTGAGGCGCATTAGCAATAACTTTTCTTAAAGATCTTGAATATTATTGGTAGCAATGATATAGACCGGTATGATTTTTTGTAGTAATAGTCTATAACCCACTAAAGTTTGTCCCTGAAGTTTTATACATACTTTTCACGTTTCACTTCTTGCAAATAACATTAGTACCATATATCCACACTTTGGCACTGGTTTATTTCATAACGCATGTCTGCAAGGTTTATAAGCACTCTTAAATACACACTCGATCCGTTAACATCATAAACATATTCTCATACGACATTAAAGCATTTAATAAAAATGTAAAATTATAAGAACACTAGAGTTTATCCCCGTCGCAATGCGACGTCTGTTTGGCGTGTATGATTTGAATTCAATAAAATAATTCGTAATTACATTTCATATTTAATTCTATTTTTAAATTGAAATAATAAACTCGCACAATAATAAAATAATTTTTCAATTTATGCGTTATTTGACCGACTTTTTTTCAAAATTTGGGATTTTTTTTTTCGATTCGTGAATAAGTTACCAAGGTTAGCCTATATACAAAATTTCAACTTTCTAGCACAATTTTTACTCTCGACAAATACTGCCCCCGTGCCCCCAAATAAAATTTTGAATCCAGAATATGAACTTTCTCCAAAGTTCTCTACCGGCCCCCCGAATTTCTTCAACCACCCCTTTTTCAATTTTTGAATTTCTAATTTTTGAGAAATGTCAGCATATAATACCTTAATACACATGCGAAATTTCAACTTTCTGTCTTTTACGAATTAAAAGTAATACAGCAAAAAAGGTCTCACTTTTAAGGGACCTACACCCTTTAGATGCTGTCGTTCATCCGACCCTGAGTGTGTTAACTATGGAATTATCTTTTTAATTGATGATGCAATTTATGGTAGACGGATTTTTGTGAGATATTGAACTATTAAGATGTTTGACTCTAATGAAATCTTCTCAAATCTCTGCACTTTCAGTAGTTGTAAAAATATACTTTCAAGTCTGGGAAACAACTTAAAAAATTAATTACTGCACCATAATGCATATCATAATTTTTTATATATAATAAATTAATGACACGGTTTTTAAAAAAGACTTTTGACTTTTCTTTTTAAACATATTTTGTACCGACACGGATTGCATTAAGTTACATGTTCCCCATTTTATTTTTATTAATAAAACAATTGACTTATTAGATCAATTCTGTCCATAATTTTTAATTGCATCTTTACTTTGTACAATCTATTTGATTGCTTTAGGATACGCGCTCTATAATTATTGGCGGTGTATCTTGCACTATAATTAGACGTAGACGACGTTGATATAGAACGTAAATTTATAGGGGTACAGGTACAAAAAAATGATTGGAGATTGTTCAACGAGACTAGGACTGTTTGAAATACTTGCTCGGGTAATTATGTGAAATGGTTAATGACAAGATCGGGTTACGTGCGTTGTATGTGATCGTAGGAAAGAGATTGCTGGCGAAGTTGATTCTGCTGAGTCAACAATGGCAATGACAGTAACGTTTGATCCAAGGAATTGAAGATTTAAGACAAGGGATTGTCTTGAAGAAAGTTGTTTTCCGGCTGCGTTTCTAAATCAATAGGATGTAATCACGGATTTAATCGTACCTATGTAATAATTCAGAATCGTCATGAACTCATGCGTTGATTTATTGGAATCTTCAATAGCAGAAAGGTGAAAGAAGTCTCAACCTCGTAGAAATAAATCGCTTATGTTAATTAAAGAGACCCTGAGGTGTTCAATTCATTGGTTTTAGTAAAACTAATCTACGTTTATATTTAATATTTTAATCTAGATTACAGAATTTCAGAGTAGACCTTTTGCCACATTCGTTTTTTAATTTGACAGTTCGGCAAAATTGAATGTGAAATAATTAAAATTTCTGCTTCTAATAACAATTAGTAATAGAAATTGTTTTTATTTCTTTATTATTTACAAACTGACATTGAACTTTTGAAAACAAAACAAATAACTTTAAAGAGCTAATGCTTCTCCCTTCCTGCTACACTTACTCCTGTTTCTACTTTGCCATTCCTTCTCTTTCCTTGCTTTTTCTCTCTATCTCCAAATTCTACCTCTTCCATTCACTGCCTACCTTCAATAACTGTACAATCTTCTTTTCACTTTTTACTTTTTCTCACATGAATACTTAATGTAATCCAACGTCTCTCTATCTCTCTCGCACATCTTGTACTACCTTTTCACTATATTTTCCCAGCATCTGCTGCCTTTGTCTTCGTTTTACAATCTAAATCTTGCTGATTCTGATTCTTCTTATGTTCCTGATTTTTTGTGTCTTGTATGTATTTCGGCATCTATTGTATCTTTCATTATACTTGCTATTATGATTTGTTTCTATTCTTTCCTGCTGCTGTATTTCTCTGTCTCCGCTCCTTAGCTGCTGTTCCACACTTGTGCGTTCTTCTCTTCTTCTGTTGTCCTTCCGTTTCTTTCAAAGTACTCCTTTTTCCTTTTCGTTCCTCCTATTCCGCACTCCTTTCTTCTATCCTCCCTTATTTTCTTTAGGATGTCACCGTCAGCATTTCTCATTTTCCTCCTTGAATCTAATGTATACTTTGTATTAAGTCAGATTCCATAATAAGTTTAGATAAGAACAAATTAGAATATTAAAGAAATATCATGTTTATCATTATGTTTATGACATATAACCAATTAATTTAGCAATTACTAAACCCAGACTATTTTCTGGTTTACGCTAGTCCGGTTTTATAATTACTTTATAATTTCGTCTTTGACCCTGGGTACTTGTAGGTCGTTTCCCGAGTGGTGACCGGGTGTGAAAGAATAGTCCCAATGTTGCTCATGCATGTCGTAAGAGGCGACTAAAATGGGTACCCAGTGCCTGGGGGTATAGCACCCTGCCCCAGGGGATTATATCAGTGGACTGGTCCTCCAGGTTGGGGGTTGGGCGTGGTGCTAACAACTCCACCCCGTGAAATAAAACATTGTTACGAAATCTCAAGTAATTAAATCATTCGGAAAAATTCTTGAGAAGGCCAGGGCCCACCCAGGGCTGTCGAGCCACTGAAGAAGAAGAAGAAGACTTGTAGGTCGTGGTGAACATCTTCCTTAGACATACATCGCGGAGCATTTATATAATACGTAGCACCTTGGAATGTAAGCATTGTAAAATCTTAATGTTAGAATTTGTGGCTGATCTCCATACAGGTTTCAATACAGACTAATACAGCAATAGTTTATATTCGACAGATAACTTAGACTTATGGCCTATTAGCCAGCACATTTTTGTAGCTTGAGCCCAAGTTGTTACTTGTCTTCTGACAAGTTAGGCGTCGATCTAAGTGAGTTTTAAATGTATGGAAAAGTATCATTCATCACTAACACTGAACGGCACGGCACTAACCGTCACGCAATCGGCACTGATGTGTGCGTAAAGACCTTTACTGAGTTCAATTATAACAGCCTAGTTAACTTGTGCAAATCTTTGAAGTATTGTTTATCTCAAACAAGTCTCGCTCTGTCACCACACCGTTAATTAATTATAAGATGTTTATAATTACAACAAAACTAACCATAGTATTAGATAACCTCAAAACATGGCTTCAAATGAATGAACGAACATTCTCTTGACATAAATTTAAATAAAAACATCTCCATATATTTAATTCTTTTCAAGGTTCAGTTTTCTTGATCGCATGTCATCATTATATGAATGAGAGCATTTGAGATACGTTAGTGCCTGTATATAGTAATAGCTGTGAACTGCGGAGGACACAATTTCAGTAAACTCCTACTTTTATACGAGTATCTTATGTGCTGGAACGAAGTTGGTTCAGAGTTTGCCTTAGTGTTAAGGGTTTCTTATGGATCTTGCTATCAAAAGTGTAATGTAATGTTCCAGTAGTCTTACGTTCTTAATCAAAGAAACACAGTTTTGGAATATCTTTATTTTTTTGTGTTTTACTTAATTTGGAATATAAATTTAGAATATAAAATTTAGATTATTATTTTAGAATAACAAAACGTAATTTAGAGTAGAATTTGGATTTATTTTATTAATGTTCGAGTTAAACTTAAAATATTGAGTATAGTGAAATTTTGAAGTGGCATTCCCACCTACTTTAGCTATTAGTTTTAAGTTTATGTTTTAACTTTAAATTGTACGTTTTAGTCACAGAACAGAATATGTGTTTCTAGCAGTGCGTTTTTGTTTTTATTTTAATTCAAAGTACAACCCGTGAGGTTAGTAATGGAACACAATATCTACCAATTGTCCGTCTCGCCTATCTTACAAACGGTCGTTCTTTTGAATGAACTTGTTTATCATGTTCTCGCATAATAGCCGCTCTATTTCACCAAATGCAGCTCTAATATTGCCATTGAGTGTTTGAGTCGTTGCTGAAGCATATTCAGAAACTTTACCCTTAACGTAGCCCGAAACTAAAACGTCTAATGGTGTTAAATCGCACGATCTAGGCGTTCAATTGCAATCTCCGTTTCGAGAAACTACATATCGTTTTTCTGCATTTTATTGCTGTCTGAGAAGTGGTGCAGTCGTGCTGAAAATAAACGTCATCTACATGAATAGCATCAATTTCAGACCAAATCATTCGGTAAAGCAATCCATTAACTTTAACGGGCGAACCAGCAGCATTTTTTTTAAAATATGGCCCAATTACACCGGGAATCCAAAAATCATACCAAACTGTCTATCGTTGTGGTTTGTTAACGATAGAACACCCTGTGTACATTAATCTGAGTGCAACTCTGCTATTTTTAAACTAAGCATTACTGTACTGGCCTTACTGGCCTTTAATTATTAAAGTTAATTAGCATAGCACATCCAACTAGGATAGGTTGTCCGATTATTTTTCTTGGGTTTTCGGAGTCCCAGATGCGACAGTTCACTCACTCAGTTAGATAGTAGTAAATTTGACCTAAAACACTCATGGGAAACCTTATACTTATCTATATTTAATATCTTAAGAGACTGTATAAAGTGGGTAGCCCTCTCAATGCTAATATTTTTAAACATTTATTTAAATGCATCAACTTAGCACCATTTATAAACACGTGTACTTTTCCATACTAAGTACTGCGTATAATGCATGTAATAAATGAACATACGAATATCTGAAGACATCAACAAATTCGTATAACAGAAGCCATACCATTACCGAATATTTTTGGAAAGAATTGTTTCGATTTCACCGAAACAAATCGATCTGCATGACCCATTTAAACCTAATTATTAAGGTTCAACAAACGACAACACATTGCACCAACGTTTAGCAATCCACACATTTCCAATTAGCCCGTGATTCGCTTACCAATCAATAAAACAATCAGTTATTGCAACACTTGTCATTTGATGGTTTGTTTCGATATCATTTCCTCCAAACTGAATATGAATTACTTGATGCAGTGTGGTAACTCATGAAGGAAAGGCTTCCCAATTTACCAATTTACTTGTAAATAAATAATGGCAGCCATAATGTGATAGTCACGATCCATATAATGGATAACAGCCAACTCGTTGCAGAAACGAGTTGCCTAAATGGCATGAACTTTTATTGTGGTTAAAGTAGAAATTGATATTCGAAAAATTATAAGCTCGAGTAATAATACAGTGATATAATGATAGAGGTTAAAGGTCAATAGGTAGCAATGAGTAAGACCGGTAAATAGTGCAGAACTTATTACAAGGAAGTCAGTCATTTCGATGTTTGCTTTAACATCAAAGTACATGACTCGATTAAGGAAGTACACCACCATGACAAGCTAAAATTGTTCTCAAGTATTTATGATTATTAGAAATTGAAATTTAGATAAACTGCAGACTATTAGTGCGGCTGCACACTGGAAACACTACTGTCTTAAGACTCTTTCTTCTTAACACCGCACTTCGAGCACCAACCTCTGAGCTATATTGATATCTTTATATGCGTATTACTATTCCACAATGTCCTGGCTTTAGTATGATACTACATTAAACGTGTATGTAAGGCTTGTCTAAAATAGCAAAACCTGAGGTTACGTAAACAATGTTATCTTATTATCTAACGTTTAGTGCCCGATTTTACTTTTTTTTAAATAAATCAACCCTTTTGCGGATTACCAAAATCATAAGTTTTGTTGAAAAAACGTTTAGCACGAAACTACTGTTAACTACATAGATTTTTTACATATAATTGGCCCGGTATGGCATTGGTATAGCTGGCTTTCCACCCATATTTCAAAATTTAAATCCAAATACAATAATACACTTTAAAGAGACCCACAACTTATCAGTGAACAATGTAATAGCCCACTAGCAGTAAAATATTGTTAATTATAGTAGGGTGTATTGGAGTTGTTTTGCACTAACATAATTTTTCATGAGAGCAAACTTTTACTTTAATTCTTATCGATACACCACTGCTTCCTTCCAGTCTGAGCCGGTTGATGTCATTTACAAGCTAGGAATAGGTTTAGCGTTGTGTCACGTATACGCTTGCTTAAAATTCGAAGAAATCTGTTCCAATATGAGACGTACGTAACACTCGTATTCGGACGGTTTTGCCGCTTGCAGTGTGCGAGGGTTCATTACATTCACAGTGATCGGATGGATAATGCGTACTAGCGCATATACGTTCGGTCAAAATTCGTTTAAATACGTTTGCAGTGTGCGACAGAACTAAGAACTACATTGATTGTCGATAGTCCTGTCCCGAACGCGCCGGATTATAGAGTGGAATAGTGCAATAGTTACATCATTAAACACATCTGTGTACCTGTACATCATTCGAATAATGTAATCGTCTTTAATCGTGGTCTATTTCTTAAGTTGCTTTTAATGATATTCTTATTATTCAACAAGAACATGCGCGTGCTACGATTATTATTCTATCAACATTAATAGCTTCTTAGTAGGTCGATCTGGATTGCAATGTTGCATCAATTTAAATATAAAATAGCAGTGCAATCTATGCATTAATGAGTGTCTTGCATATGTGGTAGTAATACGAGTATTTATAATTATATAAATGTCTTTATTTACATTTCATGGACAAGTTGTTAAAAAAATGAACGACGTTGTTTGATGTTCAGGTGTTAGTTATAAATGTAGATTTGCAAACAAAGAAAAGCAATGCGATTCCCTACGTTTACAGAAAACTTGATATATTACGAAGCAATAACCTTGTCAGATATAAAGAAAAGCTACCCAGTAAACATCTTGATATTATATTAAAGATGCGTAAGATTTTTTTGTCATGAAAAAATTCAATTTGATTTCACCCGTTCAAGGGAAATATCAGTGATATGAACTATAAATGGCAAAATCACTTCACCTGGCCTTACTACCGTATCACTATGAAATGAAGTTACAAAAAGACCAATAAAGTGTAACAGAGACAGATAAATCTTGTTTCTTTTTCTATGATATTCTGGTCAAAGTGAATATGGAGTGTATCTCTACTAAAATAAATATTCACAAATGTTAAAGTGACAAAAACTATATCTTAATTTAATTGTATGATATTGGAAAGACAATTTTTTTTCATAGGTGTCGTCTATCTGAAATCTGAGTCAAAAAGATTTTTGTTATAATTGTATTGTCAGGAATAACTATAGATAAACCAAAGATTTAATTCGGTTTAAAAAGGAACACATACAAGAAAGCAATTTACTCTTTTTTGCATGATTAAAACAGACTAAAAAAAAAAATCGTATTTAAGCGAATTTTAACCAAGCGAATACATGGTATAACGCTAAACCTATCGGAACCTTATAAATACATTCAGCAGTCTCAGACTGGAAGGGATATAGAAGGGACTGCAATAGTCTCTTTCCTAACAGTGGTGTATCGATAAATATTAAAGTAAGAGTTTGTTCTCATGATAAATTATCGTAGTGAAAAGTAACTAAAATACACCCTACAGTACACAAGTTTGACTTGGCGTACTATCGTATCGGTACGTGGTATGTATGTATTGTGACACAACACATACAAAGAACACAAGAGTCGGTTTGCTTTGAGAGTCCTAGCTGCTAAACCAAGCCGCCGATTTACGCCCGAATTCGCCGTCGCTTAAATACGCTTGCATAGTGCGATAGGTTTTTAGCTGTCACTCGGATCATTGCCTAATTGGTTATTCGTGTTAGCAACGACTACCCAGTCAGTCAGTTATCTGCAATAGACTCACTAGCATCGAAATAATGTCAGCGAAATGCTCATGCGCGTTAGCATCGGCATTAAATACTCCGAACGACTTCAATTTTGATATAACATGTAGTAAAATACCTATATCACCCGTAACAACATCAAAAATTAGTTGATTTTAAAGAGGATATCCATCCAAAGTGCTACAAGTATTTCATCACGTCAGTATAAAGAAGACTTTAAATTTATGCTTAACCTGATTCTTTAAGCCAGAAGTTAGATTTCACACTTTTTACGCAATCTTTTTCAAATGATTATAAAGTTTATTTAGTTAGAAAATGCCTACATATAAAAAGTTGTCAGTTATTTTAATTGCGATGGCGTCATTAAATTGAAATCATTATAAAATCATTATTCAAACAACTAGAACTATTTTCTTAATCGTCACCTTGACCTTATTCATGAGTAAAGTATAAATAAATAACTAATTAGATATAAATTAGTCGTTTAACTAATTAATACGGTTTCTGGGTTCAAATAAATGACATTACTATGAAAAAGGTTGAGAAGTAAAAGTTTCTTTTTTAACTTGTATATATTGAGATCATTGTGGAAAGCTAAATTATGCCATTTGGAAAGACTTTGGAACAACTTTCAGTTGCCTGAAAACCATGAAATTTTTTGAATTTTTAAAAATATTTTTGTATTGGTTAGGTCCAGGACTTTCAATCTTAAGGAGAACAATATATGTTATTATACAAATGTTTCCGTTATAATTTTTCTCATCAGAAAAGTACGACATTTTTTCCAAGGTGGTGCAACTTTTCCAATTTCACGTTTACAATTGGGTTTAAAGAAAAGTTGTAAATGTGAAACTTGTTCAAAATTTTGTCCTCTTTAAGGTTGATAATACGTACCAAAGTAAACCTTTAATCCAAAGAAATAATCTTTAATCATAAGGACATAAAATAAATCCGGGTGTGATATCACATATGATGATTTGCCATCTCTTTTATACAACAAAAATATAATCTCGATTTTTAATTTCTTACGACGTCATGCGCATATCTAAAACTAGCGGCAAAACCGAAATTCAAATTTTAAACTTCATTTTTTGGGTATTTAAAAAAATAGAAACGACAATATCCTAGTATCCAATTTGATGAAGCGTCCCATTTTGTGACTTTTCTATCACTATTTCACTTTAATTATAGTTCGCATCAACTTCCGACAGGTGGAATGGTTTCGCTATTTGTAGCCGACTGAACTGTAAATGAACTCTTTCATGACAAAAAAGTCATGCGCATCTTCAATCTGATGGCGAATTGACTCCAAAATGTTTACTGGGATACATATATTTAAGCAGAGGACCTTCACTTAGTGTAAAATCGTTATATACTGAAAAAATTATGATGTATCTTCTATGAACTAAAATTACTCGGCGACTTAGTTCATAGAAGACATATCAATAAATGGTGTCGCCAAAGCGGTTCTTAAAGTGTACCCTCTTCCTCCTCATAACCTTCTTATGTTGAGTCGCCGAGTAGTTTTAGTTCATACAAGATACATTAATATATGATGTCGCTAAAAGCGGTTTCTTCAGTATCGAAAGATTTTAAACTAAATGAAGGTCCCCTATATTAAAGAATGATTGAATCAAAAGTTTAAAAGGCAACCAGTAAAGAAGAGTTCGCAAGCCCCTTATTACATAGCTACTGTATTATATTATGTAAATAACTTAATTATTATGCTTCTTCTGCAGAGTTTGGTAGCTGTCCTCATGGTGATGATGGCTTCCGAAACACACAGTATTGTAGTAACATTTGGAACAAGAGGCGGACCAATTCAACCACCAACACCTACGCCGAAAATCATCCCTGTACCCCCTTACAAATCTCCTGCTCCAGTATGGGAGGATCAAAGCGATGACATTCCAAATCCTAAACCATTCGTGTAAGTTGTCTAAATTTCCATTCTTTTAGTTTTGATTTCAACGATTCTATAAATTCAATGGTTTTGCAGCTACCGATTGCCAGCACCATCTCGCACGAACTCCCCGTTGAACGACATCTTCGGACAAAATACTACGCCTAAATATTCTTCTAGCGACAACATAAGACAGAACAACAATTACGTGCACAGCAACTCCTACAAACTGCCAACCGTTTCTCCAAGACACACCTCCTACATCGCTTCGAAACCAGTGCAACAATTCGGTGTTAAATACATCCCGAATTATGGACTCAAGTACTACCCTATTGTTCCAATGCATTATTACAACAACATTAAGAACCAGGAACTTGACAGCAACTACATTCACGACGATGGGAAGTACAACTCCAAATATGAAAAGAAATATGCGAAATATTCTCAAGCTAAACTTGCACAAGCTAATCTCCTTCCCTTGGTAAGTGGATACATCAAAATATCACACGCTCACTACCCATTTTAAATATGTACAAAAACACTTTATCCAACATAATTTAAATCATTAGATTATCATTCATACTTTAAGAGGTTTAAGTAGGAATAATTTCACCCTTTGTTGGTCCTAAGTATGTGAAGATCTCCATTTACCAGATCATTTTTAAAGGCGTATTTATGTCAAAACGCCCACGTTTGCACTTGAACTAACTCAATCATAGAACCTGTAACGATGGTATATTCTCAACGTGTTAAAAGCGATGCCGTTAAAGAGTTTAACCGCTATTAGCACTGTAATCAATATACCTGTCATCATCTGCCAGTCAATATCGGAAATAATAACAACATAGAAAAATACGCACACAAATTCATGCTTTTTCGATGATTTCATACAAGAACAGACTGCATCAGACCTTAGACGTCCTACTTTTGCAGTTGTTGGACTTGTTTCACATAAGCACACTTTGTTATAAGTGAAAATTTCTATTTGAATATCCGTACTTAGATCAAATTACCGCTGTACCTTCTATACAAAAGCGTATGTATCTCAACCATTTAAGATACATGCACCTCCGTACATAACGTGTGCGGTTCTCTTTGTGTTTTTACGATATCATATAAGTAAATAACGGACCGTTGAGAGGGGAAACGATCAGATATATAATAACACTTTTATTACTGTGTTATGATAAATATTAAAGTAGAAGGTTCATGTCATTAGAAAGTATACTAATACGAAACACCTTGAATACACTCTATAGGAAAAGTTACCGTTGCAAGTAGTCTTTTACAGTGTGATAAAGACTTACTGCCTTACTAATAAACCTGTTATACAACTTACACCAGGTATACACTGATAACAAGTCCGTCTGATAGGCTTTATACCTGGTATAAGTTTTATAACAGGTTTATTAGTAAGGCGGTTAATGTTTCGAAATCATTTCAAACTCCTTATTAAACGATGTGTTCCAAATGTGATGATACCATTTGTAATTAAAATATCTTTTACATTAAAACGAGAATAAATATTTTCGGTGTACTGTATCAGCTCTGTTGGCACACATACATGAGAAGTCACAGAGTTTGTATCGGGCGGCAGCAATATAAAGAATAAATGGGCAGTATCCTAATACTGTTCATGTATTATTGAATACAAATATACATATAGTTATAGTGAACTGCGCGTTCGGCTAAAGTTGGCACCAAACGATACTACGAACACCAATTACGATCCAACGTTGGACGCTTGATGGATGGTAAGACGCATCGTGGGTCGATGCTGGAACTAAGTGTGTCCAATGTCATGTGTCCAACTTTCATGTTGGAAGAAGTTTGGGCTGTTGTTGGTCTTTTGACCCGCGTCAAAAGGGATTTTTCTACCCGCACCACATACTTGATCCACATTTCATACACTGCTGCACGAATTGGTAAGATATCAGCTTAAATGATACCTTAAAAGAAAGACCAATAATGGAATGATCAAGGCTATTTTATTTATTTTTCTAAATGCCATTAATTACGCAGTTTTTTTTAATTTTAAAAGTTTTTACAACTTCGAAAGCGTCTATTATTATTATTTATTATATTAATTGTGTGCTTTTCGGCTTTACAATCTACATTATTATATTTCTTAATGCATTTCATATAAATTCAAAGTTAAAACTAAATTTAAACTGTTCTAGACTATTACTACTTCGAATAGTACTTTCTGTTTCTTCTTTTCTTGATCCTCTCTCTTCATGTCCCCTACTCCTCCTTTATTCACACCGTTTCCTGCTTCTCCTTCCCTATTGCCTGTATCTTCATCTATCACCTCTTGCCTTCCTTGTCTCCTCTCGACAAACCCTCTATTCTCTTTTCACTATCCTTCCTGCCTTCTCTCTTCGTTTTCACTTCTCCACTTATGTCTATTACAGGCATAAACGCTCTATCTTTACTATTTCCTCTTGACTCTCTTACTTTACTATTTCTTCTTGACTCTCTTCCTTCCGAAAGCGTCTAGTATTTCTTGGCTTGGAACTTGGTTTGTTAGATTTGGTAAACATCTAACAAACCTCAAAGAATGAAACAGTCAACTATCATCCCATTAAGGCTTTGCACCTTGCTACAAAACACCCGTAGGTAGGAGAATGTAATTTTTTATCAAAAATAAATAAATAATAATAAATAAATAATAATAATACCACTGTAATTTTTTTGTAGAGAAAGTATTTGGTCATTTCTTTTTTTATATAATTATCTTCAAATCTCATTATTAAATTTGAATAGTACTTATCTCAAAACCAAACTGTTTTGGGAGGTTGTTTAAATCAAAAATAATTACAATTACTTTCGTTATGTTCGATTAATTATTGTTGCCTATGTATCAATCAATAGACATCGTGTTCAATGATGCTTGACACACTTCACAAAAAACAAACTAACAGTTTTTTAGGTTAATTTTTAATACAGTCAAAAACACGTTAGACCTACTACATGTGTCATTGATCCCGCAGTTGTTTGCGTTTCTTCTTCAAGTAAAAAACGGTAACCTCTTGCAACATTGATAAGTTTTCTGAAGTATTTATAGTATAGGTATGGCACACTAGGAAGTTGAAGCATTTTTAAACGGTATAGGAGTATGTACGAGAATAATACAAATCTACAGTCTGTCAAATGTCAGAACGAACGATAGAAGTGTAACCTATAACCTGAGATTTATTTGTATTTTTTATTGCATTATAGAAAGTAAAAATTAGTTAATTGGTATTGAAAATTAAGGGACCACCAACTGTTTTAGTTTTACACTGTTGAAAATATTCTTAAATTTAATAGGCAAAGTATATTTAAGTTCAGAATCGGGTATATTAATGAATGACTTCCTATGACCTCAGTCAGGGTCCTCTCACTTAAAATAAAATTCCTCGAAACGAAAAAAACCGCTTTTAACGACCTCTCCAGATCCTCTATCTTCTATAAACTAAAATTCTCGACGACTCATAAGAAGGGTATGAATGGGGAAGGGTACATTTCAAAAAAACCGCTTTTAGCGACACCGCTGGATTTTCTATGAATTACTATTCTTGGTGACTCTATGAGCGTAAAGTTCAATTTTCTGTACAAGAAAAATGTAGTCAGTGGTATTGTAAAAGTAAAAAATACTTTGTTATATACATGTGGTAAAAAAAGGTGTCGAGGAATTTTATTTTAAGTGAGAGGGTCCTGACTACTGTCCCTTTTTCGCCAAGTCACCTACTCTAATAACCAATTAAAAAAAAACAAAATATTAAAATCAATATAATTTTACAAAACAGTTCTATTAAAATGCACGGTATGTTATGAAAATTAATATACGAGATCTGAATTCTTTCTAATAAACTGGTTAAAAAATTAGCTTAAAGAATGTTATGAACTGTAATCTCAAACAAAAATTCAAAATAATGTAACTTAAGGATTTCTTGGTTTCGAAGAGTAAACAAATGCATATTTTCTGTAATTTTTTTTTTTTAAATAATAAATGAAATATTTTATTCAAACTTTTCAATATATCACACATAAACATTTGACAAATATTTTGTGAAATTTTCATTTCAAAATATTGAAAATTCAGCCATTAGGATTTCATTTCCTGTGACCTCCCCCAGAACTGGCGTTGTCAGAATAACTCATGATAGATTCATTACATTACAGACGCATGACTTCACAAGTTCAAAATTACATTTAAAGTTAAAACCTTAAATTAAAACTAAAAACAATGAGTGAGAATGAAGCTTTAACGTTATTAAAGATTATAAAATCTATGAAGACTATTTTAAGGATTAAATAATTCTAAAATAGTTGTATAATAAAAAAATTAGACGTTCGTTTATTTTGTAATTTTAACAAGGTGAAACTTCATTTTACTTATAACAGATTGTAGATTATTACCTCGGTTGATAAAAAAAAACACTGTACTGCCAATAACTGTCAAAAAATTAATATGAAAACATAAAACAACAATTCAAATTAAAACTAAAATAATGGCGGATTCCAGCACGTAATCAATGCAACGGCAATACCATATTTTTAATTTTGTCGGATTTTTAAACGTTAATATAGTATCACTTTAGGAAAGAATCTAGAATATACTCAATCTTCAGAATTTTAAATAATCACTCTCGCCTCTAAACATTGCCACTATTACACTTTAGCAAAAAACAAACAGTGGAACCTGACGGAGGTCATTCTAGCATAATTAGAATACAAACGACTAAATCATGTATTTACGCACAGTCCGAACCTGCTGGCGATATAAATATCCGAAATAGTATTTCGTTATTCTAACAAGTGTGGGATAGGAAGAAAAACAGAGTACAAAATTTAATTCGAGCATTAAATATTTATTTTATTGAGTAGTAAATTCATTTTCTTAGTAGTAGTAACTTTGACTTCAAATCAATCAATAACTACCTTATAACAAGTAACAATTTAAAGAAAAATAAGAAACGAATCAATCTGTGCCGAATGGGATTGATAATTTACGTTACATATAGATAAAGCTATCTAGATAAATGAAAGTGAAAATACTAGTGAAGACGGAGCCTTAAGAATTCATTTAATTATCTAAAAAAGTAATAATTTCACTAATAAAAACCTGGGAAGAGATAAATGATATATATTAATTATAAAATAAAAATAATGCAGTTAAATAATATAATTCAACTTTTACTTTTAATGCCTTACATAACATAAGTTCACCGCCTTTGATTAATATGCCGGTAAAACAGGAAACATCCGGATATAGATGATAAAAGGAAAAGAAATGTCTTGATTTTTATCAAGAGTATAACTAATAATGCCTTATCCCTTATTTGGTTATTGAATTAGTTTGCTCCGGTAACTTTTATTGACATTTCTCTTACTTTCTTTATTCATTCATGTTGTAGTCGTAATACTCGTATTATCAAGAAATAGATCTTGTCAGATGAATCTCATACTTTAGTTTAAACAAATTGTCTCTATTATTGTTCTGTCAGTTTGTAAATTATGCTACTCATTGTACAATTACCGGCCAAGTATTTAAAGAATTGTTGGAAGCCTTGGGAGAAAGTATTTGAAATAGTTTAGTTCTAAAGCATTGCTTGGTTTGAAGAAAATAGACTAAACAAAGACTTCTTTGCAATAAGAGATAACATAGAATTATTAATTTTAAGAAAAATACTATTTTATTTATTGAATCCTAATTTATTTACAATCTGTCAACAAGTTAGAAACTAATGATACTTCACGATTTCTGAGATTGACCGACTTTGATTTAGATCATCGAGGTATTTCTGCTTCAGTCTACGATTTTTAAGATTCGATTAACTGTTCGGCTAGTTGATTTGGATAAGAATCCATTCTCTGCTTATAGCTGATACTATAGTTTCTGATATCCTTTTTGACGCACTTTTAAATTACTGTGGATTATTTCCTTCGAAACGAATCAAGTAGCATCCATTTTATTTCAAGTTTGCAGTATTTGAAGGGTCTTGTAGACAAGAAGTTAATTTTCCTTGTCATTTTTGAGTTATAGATCAACTACTATGTAGTTTAGTTAACTATACAGGAACTAGTAAGAGAATTCTTTTTTTTTAGTACTAGCTACTTCCTTCAACATCTTATATCAAGGTAGAACTTTAAGTATCTGCCTTCATCTGCCTGTGGTATGTGTTAATTGGGAACAAATTAATTTGGACAAATTTTTAAGTCATCTTCCTTGATGCTACTGTGTCGGCACGAAACGTGTCGGTTTTGTAGATTTGTTTAGACGGAGAATTAACTTCGGTTACATATTTTCCATTTTGTTTGGTAACCTTTCGATATCTTTCCGGCATCTTCATGATTCGTTGCTCATAGAACTTATTCTTCTTATCCGCAGTAAACTGAACTTTTGTTCACCGTCAACTTTAGTAGGTCGACCAGAATATTGGTCATCAGTGAAAAATATCTTGAACTTGCTTTTAAAGTAAGCTAGAAGTGACGGCTGTCTTGCGTAAAAAGGGAAAAATTATAACATTTACGGAAGTATTACAAAGTAAACATAACGTCATCTATTTTAGAAAACCGAAATGAATATCCTGGCAACTTTATAATGCAAGACTCAAAGATGTAAAAGAAGAATTACTTTTACAAATACATATTATCGTAATTTTCTATTCTTTTATTTGTAAATATAATTAACTAGCTTTTGTCTCGTGACGAATCTATATATTAGCATTAGCTTCCTCATTCACTACGCCACTGGAATAATTTTGTCAAATAGAAAAACCTTTTTGTTCAAATTCAAGAAGAAATTTTAGCTCTCTATCTTTTTTCTATAAACATGTTTCCGGTGTTTGCCCCCCAGCCTCTGAGGCATTCTAAATTTGTGGATTTCTATTTCTTTTCATTAATAAGATTCTGTAAAATCCTACATATCAAATTGCAACGTTCTAGCTCTTTTGTGTTTTCCAAAATTCAAGCATAATTTCAATGCAAATCCCAAATTGTATTAAATTATATGAATTAAAATGAAGCAAAAACTATGTAATTTTTTATGATTAAATTTCGGGTTTCTGGGAAGTTTTGGGAAAACTTTGAGGACGCAAAAAGTTGTTTTTACGAAATTCAAAAATCAGTACCGAATATATAAGAATATAAACACCTGGAACATACTCGTATATTTAAATATTTTTTTACATCTGTGTTTGTAAAAATTATTCTTGTTTTGCATCTTTCAGTTCTTCAGTGATCACTCTGTACTTATTCAAATTACATTTAATGTTCATATAAAAGTATTACTCTGTGATGTTTAGTATTATTTTTAATTATCATGTCTAATTCAGTAGTAGATTTAATGATAACCGAATTAATGATACCTCCATAGACAACAGCTACATCCGCTTTTCGATTTTATCTACTGACCTTTCTCCTCGAACATAAAATTATTAGTCATTCATTTTTATTTCGTTCATTTCGCTCATATTCGTTGTTTTGCATAATTATAACTAGCATGTCATTAATAATAGACTAATGTTTCTTTTTTTAATTTGTTTTCAGCTCTCCAGGAAACATTTGCACTATCTCAACCATCTTCAACAACAACCACATCACTATAGTTCCAAATATGTCCACCAGGGGTAATTATGTATAATTAATATAAAATTATATATAATTAATTAATTTGTGTTATGTATGAATAAATAATTATTAATTATTATTATTACTTTTATTTTTAATTAGATGTAATAGTAATTGAATTGACTATTATTTAATTTTAATAGGGGAACGAAAACTATTGTATTTTTTATATTATTTAGTTTTTTTTTAAGATAATTGTTGTAGATATGTAGAATATGAAAATGTGCATCTAATAAATATACATCTATAAAATATTTTATATGTTTCTATTTATCAATTATTTTCCACAAAATAATGTATCAATTACGTTTTATTTATACAAGGAGTCTAGAAATGGTAGGGAAGATTTGTTTGTGTGCTTACGTTGCAAAGGGCGGTATGTACTTCGTGAAGATTCAATAGCAATGGAGTCCAACCCGGGTTTGTATCATGCAGAATTTCATTCTCGCAATGCACCAAGTAGCATTAGAAAATGGGTTAGGATGTTGGAGAACACCGGATCAATAGTACAAATTGAAAATAAAGGTCGCCCGCGATCTGTGGGAGCTAAAGAAACGATTGAAGATGTACAGGCTTTGGTTCACGGAAATCCAACGTTATCCATTTGAAAACGTAGTCAGCACTTAGAATCAGGAAATCGTCTTTGCAGTTAATTTTGAAGAAACTTGTCATACTTCTAACTTATCAATTGCTGCGGTAAACGAACTAATACCGAATATAGTGATTTTTAAAATAGCACAATAAACTGGCCTCCCAGAAGCCTTGACCTCAGTGGGGATTATTTTCTGTGGATTATATTTTAAAAGTCCCGCGAGTAATGTGTCGACGCGTTGTTACCAATCTTCGTTCGAGATTAGAGGAGTGCGTGAAGGTCACCATTTAGACAATATTGTTTTTTAAAAATGATTTTCCAGTTCATTGTCTATAAGTAATAAATCAACCATCTATTTGATTATCTATATTTTTAAATTTCTTCAGCTGTCAAATACCCGATACCCTTTCTGGACACCTTGCAGTGCAGTAGACTTATTATAAGGAACATTGGTTATAACGACCACTTAAAAAAGTTAATTTTTGTTATTAACTGAAGAAGAAAGCAAAATACGAAGCAATCAATATGAACCGGGACTATCCTGTGCTAAAGATTAAAGCAGTGTAAAGGTAAGCATCCATTGGTCCATTATTCTACAGGTATGCACCACTTGCGTCATGTCAAATTAGTGCCAAACGAGAAATATGCACGTCAGTACTGATGAGAGGATAGTTTGGATGAGTCATTTTGGAAGGTGTGTCTATATTTTTCAGTCTTCTGCCAACACACAATAAGGCATGGCAATGTCTTCATCTGTTTCCTTTGCTCATCTGGTGAGATTACCAATGCTGAAAATGCACCATTATTAATTTTAACATATGTGCTGTTACGCATTAGATTACATTTCATTGTATTACACATACCACACTACAACTATTTGAACTTTATACATCAAGCTCGATCTCTCTTTCCGTTTAATTCCCTTCGCTTACTCCCAATTTCATTCATCCATTTTATCACTCCTTCATCAACTGTAAGATTTCTATAAAGTCTACTTGACTCTTATATCTACTTTCAATGACTGTGATGTTTTTGGCATTAGGTGCATCAATATATTATATTATATTAATTGTGTGCCTTTCGGCTTTACAATCTACATTATTATATTTCTTAATGCATTTCATATAAATTCAAAGTTAAAACTAAACTTAAACTAATCTACACTATTACTACTTCGAATAGTACTTTCTGTTTCTTCTTTTCTTGGTCCTCTCTCTTCATGTCCCCTACTCCTCCTTTATTCACACCGTTTCCTGCTTCTCTTTCCTTATTGCCTGTATCTTCATCTATCACCTCTTGCCTTCCTTGTCTCCTCTCGACAGACACTCTATTATCTTTTCACTATCCTTCCTGCCTTCTCTCTTCGTTTACACTTCTCCACTTATGTCTATTACAGGCATAAACGCTCTATCTTTACTATATTCTCTTTACTCTCTTACTTTACTATTTCTTCTTGACTCTCTTCCTTTACTATTCTATTATTGTCTCTATCTCCGTCATCCACCTCTTGTCCTTATTTCCTTTCCGCAAATCCCCTATTTTTCTGGACTGAAGTTTAACTGTTTCCTCGCTACTTCTTTCTTTCTCCTGCTTCCCTTGACTGCCTCTTTTAGTACTTCCTCTCTCTTCATGTTCCTTATGCAACCCAGCTACGAGCTTATTTATAGGCGCATCAATATAATCAATTCTAAAAAAAAGGTGTATGTTGTCCGATTTTTGAATCTCTAAGTGTTGTGTGTTTAATGTTCCGTGCTGAACTTTCACGTCTAAATCTCCATGTCCAAGTTTCTCACACACGTGACCCGGTCCATAACTCCCGAAATAGTTGCATCAGCATCCATAATGAGTGTGCTCCTCTGTAACTCTGCATGGTGTCATCACAAGGCCTAAATTGGAGTCACAACCATCTACTGGGAGTATTCATAGGGCCAAATAGCGCTAACATCACGTATACAACGCTTTTCGATTCGAACTTACGGACATTGGGATATCCACATAATTCGATCGACATCGACAAAATTACATGAGAATTATAGTGAAAATGCATACGATACGGATCAGTAGATGTAGTGTGTGAGTAGCCATAGAAAAATAAAGCGTGCATGCAGTGCAGACCATTGAACATTTACCTTAAAGTTGTATATATTTTTTATTTAGTAATAAACACATTTTACAGATAAATAAGACTACTATACTTTCACTGATGTACAACCTTACGACACCCTCATTGATCCATTGTACCATATATACAATAATTATTTGTTATAAACTGGACTTTCATTAAACCGGACAACCTGTAGTCCGTTATAATGAAGTACTACTCCATATCTTGTATTCTATTCTAACCTGTAGTGTTATTTTTGTATGTTAGTCTAAGAACATTTACGCAATAAAATGATTGAATAATGAAATGAAATTGTTGTTATTTTATTTCGGCATAATCGTTGTGTTTTATTGTTTAATTATTCACATAATTTTTCTCATCATAAACAACTGATTAAGTAACGAACGATTATAACGATTTTAACTGTTACTTTTCTCGTGAAATTAACTAATTCATAGTACTTTATATTTGGGAATCTTCTGAATTATACAGGCTAATGTTTATTCAACTTTCTCGTGTACCAAATTTCAATGGAACATTTGTTGCGAAAAAGATTTCAGTTATCATGTTAAGTAACACATCTTGTTTCATGTAATATGTCAAAGTTACCGAATTTACCTGCTGTGGTTTATTGTGGTTAATGTGAAGGTTGGGAGAGGAACAGGGTAGAAGATATTGCATGCATACCCTTATTTTAGGGTACAGTTAATAAGAAATTAAGTTATGGAGCAGCGCACAGTGGTCAGAGACACAGACCTATAGCAGGAAGAAAAAGCTAACATTTTATGGGAGTTATCATCTGATTTATCTGCTAACTATTATCTGAGGTGTAACCATTGCACGCCACTGCCTTGCAGCGACATTATAGATTAAATTGTAATCATGCAAAGTGGTTGAGTCCAAAGATGAGTGGACTAAAGATAATGCCAGAAGAAAGTATATAGTTTAAACAAATTAGGTTGTAATAAAACAAACATCATTAAGAATGAGTAAAAGTGATATTAAGGTAAATAAATATTTGACTTTTGGAGTTCGTGGGTCAAGCTCTATTTGTAAAATATAAGGAAATAAAGCCAATGAAAAGACAGAAGTGAAAGAAGACGTATTACAAAAGAGGATAAAAACACAACAACCCAATGGAATGGAGAACATTCATATTTAAGGACTCCATAATATCACTTTAATAACGAATTACAACTGAAAGTAAAACTATTTTTGTTGTTTACGGAGAAAATGAACATTGTCCATGTGTGCTATAAACCCTTTTTGTCCGATTCAAATATATGGTATTTATACCATATTATTATTATTTATTATGTTTTTTTTATTTTTTGCGTACGCATTGTTAACTATTTATTAAAATAGAAAACATAATACACTTGCAAATATTAAATCCAACAAGTGTATAGTCTTTTGCGTGAATGTCAGTTGAACACCACTAGTACTCAAATTAATTCAAATTAATCTTAGGTGTATTATATATGTGTTAATAAATGCATGCAATGTTCATATTTGTATATCAATATCTTACTTTTATTTTTAATTAATGTTAGAATTAAGATTTCTTTGTCTTAATTAATTTCTATTTTATACCAAGTTGTTTTATATACACTGCTCTCTGTGGGCAAACGATAATATTTCTTATGTAAACATCCTTTGTTTATACGAGTCACTTCTACTAGGGTTCGACACTACGCATTTGGTCCTAATTCGTTCTTATCGCTTCAACACTCAAACCTACAGCACGCTTAACCTTTTGATGCATATACATAAAATAATAATTACACACATTTTTATTTATAACTTAAACCGCGAGTTACATTTACTTAGTGTCGTAACTACTATTCTTATTAACTAAAATATTTAATCAATTGATATGTAGTTTTAAAATAAATGTAATCTAAAAAAGTTCTGATGTTTTGCTGTGTCTCTTGATATAAATAAAAAATTGCTATTAATTAGTTAATAGCTAAAAGGTCCTTCATAATCAAATTGTGCGCCCACTAAGCTATTGAAAGGAACTGAGCGACATTTAGCGTTCGAGAACTTGGATACATCCGACAGATGACAGATACGCCTTATCCAGCGTATAGATCTCTTTAAAGTGCAAACTATACAGCCATTTTGGACCTTCGAGCCGCATATGAACCAATGTGTATCCATCACTCTGCGTTGGGGCAATGCCCTATTTTAATAACATACAATTACATAAAATTATGAACAGTAGCTTCTCATAAACATAACAACTCCCGCACTTTTGTGATGCGTTAACAACGTTAAGGAACGCGTCGAACTATGCGGTCGGGTCGAACCTTTCAACTTTCCATTCATACATTTTTATGTTTACTATCAGAGTATGCCAAGCTATTTCCACATATGAAGTATGACCTACTCTACAATATGGTTCTCCGTAAGGCAACACTGAATACTCGACCAGACTGGCTCGTAACCTGCAACGCGTTGTTTTAAATACATTTAAATATTAAATAATCTTGACAACGATCTGAAGATGTTACAATACATTTTACATAACATGTAAATGTTGCACAACAACAATATTACGTCACTTGGAAATATGATGGAGGATGCAAACAAAGATGAACAGTTATTTTTGTGAGTTATGTGAGTTGCGTTTAGAAATATGAAGGGGTTAAACTTGCGCTTAATAAATATATTGTTGAGAACTTTCTTCTGATATCTATTGTATTTCTTATCTAAAATGTAATAGCCATTTTAAATTTAATATTAACGTTAAATTTGATGTGGAATGATGCGGCGTTGTTTAGTAATTAATTATTTATAAGTTTTAATATTATTGTAATTGTTCTTTAGCAAATTATTATTTAGTTAATTATTTAATCTTTGCTCTAATTAATTAAACGTTAATGCTTGTTTGAGGATTTATTATTAAGTTGGTAATATTTCCAAGTAGGATTTAAAGAATTTGAACAAACAATAGAACATGCCGAGGTTTAATGTGGTTCAGACTTATGTCTATAATTAACTAATGGATTTATTTGGTTAATTCTAATTGTTTAGGATAAAGGTTATGTTAATCCGGATTATTGATTAATTTTAGGTGAAAATAATTTCCAAAGGGTTTTAAAAACTTAGCTACTTTTAATCGGTAAAATCAAGATTTTCGTTTTCCGTTCGTTTTTAGCATTGTGGGAATTTTAGTAATTGTTTTGAATGTCCGTGGTGCGCATGCATCGTGCATCAGTAATATATTTTATTTAATATTAATTATTGACTTTATTTATTATACTATATAGTATAATTAATCTTTATTTCTTTATTCTTAACCAGCTGAAATTTATGATTTTATTTATGACGATAAGCAAGTGCACTGTACTTTTAACAACTGTCAAAATTTATGTTTTAATATTAGAAATTATGGAATATGCTTACATTGAAACCAAAATATTGCTAACATTAAGCTAGAATTAAAATGCAACTTAAAAATTAAATTAAAACCAATACTGTAGCTGTGATACTTAAGAGTTATGTGCATTTATTTTTTTAAATATTCACAGATATTAAAGATTCAAAGTGCAATTCAAAAAGACACAAAAATGAAAGCGTACAAAATCGCATGTTCGTATATACTCGTACAAATACTATCAATGTTCAAGTGCCTAAGATCAACTTTACGTTGTTTAAGTTAACTAGCAACACAGTTAAACATATCCCTCCATGGTCAGCTGTTTCTAATAAAAACATAACTATTTGATTTTTTTATTAAAAATTAAAAAAATGGTGTAACCACACGTCAAATATATTGCCCCTCATTCACTCTCATTACTTCTTATACAAATAATTTAAACTTCGATTAAATTTATCGATCGACTTCAGATATTGAAGATAATTAGATAATGATATTCTACGTAATTTATAATATTCTACCGACGAGGTTCACGGCACTAAAATTACCTTAAAACTATAAATGTAATATAATAATAATACGACATTATGTATAATAATATTAATTAAAAAACAGTTCAAATAAAATATCTATTACTAATCTAAGAATCAGTGAAAGATGGATTTATATCGTACCGCCGCTCTGTCGAACGCGAAATGTCAATAAAGCTATAAATCATAGAATAATTATTGTAGCAGGGATGACCAACAATTGCGGAGATGATTGTTTAACGGAGTAAAAGATATATCCCTTTTTACATATTTAAAAATCTGCCGAAGCAGAGGTAGATCACCGTTTTGCAGCGTGCTCATGTTTCCTTCATGAGAGCTGACTTCCGCCAAGAGAAATATCAACGCATAACTGAATTCTGAGAATTTGACCCGCTATTTGACAATAACTGACACAATATAACATCAATGTTCAATATGATTTGATTTGGTGAAAGTTTTTTATTGAAAGCAATCAATTTCCTCTCCTCTTGGTGGAAGATGCGAGGTAGAACAACATTAAACATTGATGTTACGTATAAGTTACGTCATACAGTTTGGAATGAGGACGCACGCGTCTGACATAAGCCACAGGAGATGAGCTCTTCGTAAAACTAATGACGAGACTTCTATAACCGTACAAGACAGCGTCAAGGTTAGCGAGATGTAAAGGTCTCATACACACTGGAATATGTTGCTGTCTTCGAACCGAGCATGCTCGCGATTCTCTATATACGACCGAACCTTATGTGAGTGACAACTCAAATTAGATAAAATAAGTTTTACGTAAATATATCCGAAGAAATTCGTAATCGAACTCCCGAGTAGAAATATTACCTGTGATACATGTCAGTAAAGTAAGACACATGTCATTAAAACCTTGTCATTATCCTTACATTATACTTATATTATACATTATATAGCATACATTACGTATACATTATATATACGGGATCCTTACAACATCTAAGACCTTATTAATTCTACTCGGGTCGTGCATTTTTGTGTAGACAGAAAATATCTTTTTTCATCATGTATGATAAAGGAATATCAATTTTTAGGATGGAGAGAGTTTCCAATCGGTCGTCTTGAAAATAAAGTTGTAATCAGTTTCTTTTGCTTATCTTGAAAACCAATACTTTCACAAAAATTTAGATAATACAGTTATAGATAATAATATTATCTATACTTTTTATAAATAACATTTTATTGTAACCGAAACGAAGTCAAGAGTCGACGCGTTGGTGATCTTGCACTGATGTTTTATTAACTAGTTGTAAGTCAGTTTAAGGTCCAAATTTATCAGCCGAAAATCTAAACTGAAGCTATAGAAAACACTTATACTACCTGTGCTGCTGTATGCTAGCGAAACCTGGGCATTAAACCTAGACACCCAGCGAGCTCTGAAAACTTTTGAAAGAAAAGTATTAAGAATTATATTCGGGTCTGATTCGAACCAGATATAATTTTGAATTAAATGGACTTTATATACAACCTCAAGTTACACAGGTCATCCGAAGCAACAGGCTGAGATGGCTCGACCACGTCTGGAGATCCCGTGAAGACACTAACAAGATGGCTGGACGACACAGTAGAGGACATCAAAACTTTGAAAGTAAAAAACTGGCAAAGAGTTGCTTTGGACCGATTGAGTTGGAAGAAGCGTGCTGTTGAGGCAGCTAAGACCTGCAATAGGTTGCTACGCTCTTAAAGAAGAAGTAAGTCAGTTTAGACCGTTTACGAGAAACAATTATTTTATTTTACTATTTTATTTTATTTGCATGGTTTTCTAATACAATGTTGTTAGTTGGAAGTTGGTTGCAAGTAAAATGTTATTTATGTAAGTATGTTTGAGTAAGGGAGTAATGTTTATAGTGTAATTTAAATATAAATTTGGATAAAGGAAAAAGCAGAATGCATTTGGGTGGGGGTAATAAAGGTGGATATAGAAATAACAACCACATTTATGCAATTGTACCAATAGTTTTAAATCATAGATGGCGCTAACATCGTGTTGTCTTAGAGGCTGATTTTTTACCAGTAAAAAATAAGTAAGCAAAAGTAAATCTTAAATTTAGTGGTGTAATAGACTGTACTACTGTAGAACTACAATAGTTTCATTATAGTGTGAAAAATCGTTTAAAAGAATTTATTATTATTAAATAGGGATAATAGGGATTCTATTTTAATTTTAATGTATTTTTTATCAGTGGAAGAATTAATTTCGTTAAGTATTTCTACAAGTACATCTTACGTCCCATAGTGACCTTTTTCACCTTGTTTTGTCATAATTGCACATTGTTTATGCATTTTGGCAATCGGCTCATGCTGATATTAATTGTACCAATAAACCCAACCCAACATAGCGTGAGTAGGAGTCCTTTAAATATACATCTAATCTGTATTTACCTATTGATTGATGAAAGTTCTTTGTTTTGTTCAAATGATTGCAGAATCAACTAGTAAGCAGGATAGTCAGTGGTAACAGAGAACTTGTAGAACTGATTTAATCATCAATTGCAAGATGCTAATTTCTTTGAAATACCATAAATCAAATTTAATAACAGGGAAGACTTAATTATTCAAATACAGCTTCTGAAATTTAAAATGATTTCAAGATCATTTCTCAACGACATACCAAGTCATTGATTAAGTCATTCCAACATACCAGGGCTACAGAACCGAAGTGGAAGCAGAAATGCAGGTCAATAGGTCGTAGTCGACTCCGTGCACCAGGGAAATTCAATTATCCATTTATTCTTTCATCTTTTTTAATTTATCGTCGGCTTATCTCAACTTCAAGTAGATCGAAAGCGACTTTTCGACTTTTAAAAATATGGTAAGTGTTGAATCTATAAGTTTGAGTGCTTGTGTTACGCTTTCTAATCCTCACTATAAGAGACATGGCTTCCAAAACATAACTCTGCTTTCCAGTAGAAGATAAATATAAAAGAAATGAAATTTGAAATTTAAAAATGCCCTCGCTAATTTTTTTTTCCATAAGTTAGTGCTACCAACTTACAAAATAGAAATTAATTATAAAAAATTAGCACGGGGTTTTTAACCAATTCCTGTTATATTTTGAACACACCTCCTCTATGTAAACAATTTATCCAACAATATCTTGCCATTTCTACTGACAATGACGAACAATCACGGTCACACTGTGAACTAATTACTAATTATAATAGTTAATTTTCTGCTTGTTCAACACCTTTTCCTTGAAGACTACACAGACACAGGTCGCATCACGTTATTTATTTCAAAGGTTTTTTGTTAATTTTTTTTAACGACTATTTAACTGAGGAACTCAACCTCGAAGTCATGCGGGATCATCTTCATGATGCGACCTCGCTGGTTCATAATTCAAGATAATCACTACAAAAACAATCTGCAAAAAATAGTAAAAGTAATCCAGTATGACGATGTGATTCAGGGCAAATAACCCACTGAGCACATTGAAGGATCTAATGTACATAAATATAAACAGAAAATTTATTTTCCAAGTATTTAGCCTCAGAAATCCATCATTGAGCCGTGCATTTTGTGTTGGCAGCTATAGTTCAAATTACAAGAGTTTGGCAGTACCTCATGCTTAATATAAGTTGTGCTGTAACAGTGAAAATCTAAAGAACCAATGTCAAAAATGAACAATGCGACTAATATAATCTCTATATTTCAAATACCCATACTCGTATTTATAAATTTTAAATTATATATTTCAAATGTTTGTTAATGTATATATTGTTTTAAGTACTAATAACTGCCGCAAGTTGATGCTCTCAAATAAATATTTAAAGAAAAAAAGTTGTGTCGTTTACGATACAATGAATAAACATTATGTTAAACATTTTTTATAATGTATAGCTATATAGGAACTAACAATAGTATAAAATACACCATGTATCGTATATTTATGCGGCTTTTATAACATTTTTAAAACATAAATCACCGCCGAAATCTCATAATTTGAACTACGTTTCTTTTTTCATCTTATGAAAAGGTTGACCTTTTCATAAGATGAAAAAAGAAACGTAGTTCAAATTATGAGATTTCGGCGGTGATTTATGTTCAACCTTTTGGAGTTTGAGAGTGAATTCTTAGTTTCAAAAATAAACAAAAAAACTTATTAAATTCTTAAGCCCGGAAAATTCAAATGGGCTTGTGTCTTATGTCTTAATTTCTATAAAAGTGTACTATATATTGATAAAATGGGTTACTAGAACCTCAAATGTTCAATTATTCTTTAATAACTCCTTATATGTTAAGAGATATTAACAATTAAAAAAGTCATTTTGTCTCTTTAATTATTAAAGGGATTCAACGTTGTACACATTCCAAGTGCATGTGACATCACAATCCTTGTGTAAGGTTACCAACCTTACAGCCCATAAATCTCTGCTATATGTATTTATATATCAAAATATCAAATATTATTTACAGCTATTTCAAGCAACAATCAAATTTCAATATTATGTCTGCCTTAGCAGGGTTAAATAAAATAAAAACTTATTATTCTTTGATTTGACTTGATTAATTGACTACCAACAGCTACAGAACATTACCATAGCACTGACCTACTCAACAAATAACTGACGTTAAAATGCATTTCACGTCATACAAATATGGCCGACCATTTCTAGCGCTAAAACTACAATTCAAACTTTTAATTGCTATATCTCCGTCAATATTTAGATATTTAATAAAATAGACACGTCAATACACATTTATTAACATCAATTTCAATCAACAATTGAAAAATCGACCACTAAAAAATGAGGACACAAGCCCATTTAAACTACATATTGAAATAATTAAATTTGCTGCATTTACACTTTTGGTTTTTTTTTAACGATGAATTTGTCTGACTTATTGAATAGGAAAAACTTCGTAATCGTTAAAAATAATGAATTTAATATTTATGTAGAAACAGAAGCTTAGTGTGAACTAATTAAAATACAAAAAATAAGAACAATTAATCGCATTCTTAAAGATTATAATAAATTCACACAAAACTAAGCAATAATTCTAAACAGTGAGTGTTGCAATAATGCTAGAAAGAAATAAGCCAGCCATTCCCATAATCCGATTGCTATTTAAATAATATAAATAAAACGAACTAAGAACAATAGGAATGTATAAATAACACACGCGATCAGTGGTGTAACCTCAACAGTGAGCGTCGCTTATCGGAGAGTGTAAATCGACCTCATTTACGATCGATTTTTGAGAGGACTCTTTTTAACTCTATCAATTGTATCTGAATAATAGTCAACAGAAAATCAATTGTAATCAGAAATCAGTTGTATCTAATTAATAGTCAACATTTTTTGATAGGTACTTTATTTTTTGTTTTACATTCAAAATTCTATTCTACCCAGTCACAGTTATATATTACTGTGGGCTCCCCTAAACCCTTTGGATGATACGCCTCTGTACGGAAATTAGAAAGAGAACGAACAATTGTTGACAAATCACACGGGGAACATACGAGTATTAGACAGGTTCCAACTTGAAGTAATGTGACTTCTTAACGCAAATTGTGGAAAATTGGTAAATAAACTTTTCTGACTACTTTGGAAATGCTAATTCCGAATACTTTGTTTACCAGCCTCCATTTTGTAAAAATGGCGCATAAAAATATCTTTCTTTGAAATATCTCCCCAGTAAACATTTTGGAGTAAATTCTATTTCATTTCTATTACTTTACATGAGTTTGTTGTCATGAACGCGTTTGTTTTCTATTCAGTCTTTCATAGGGAATGTTTTTTTTATGAGCTACAGACGGCATCGACTGCTCACTGTTGAATAAAAGCGACTCCTGTGACAGGTAGGGAATCAATTTGAACTAAAATGGATTTTCTGTGTGTTGCTCCTACTTGCAAATCGTTAGAATTGAAATGTATGAGTAACTAGAACTTCACCTAGCCATTCAATTTCACCAAATATTTACTGAGTCTGCACCAATAAAAGTAGGTATTACCAATCTCACAACTTTGTTTGCATATCTTATAGCTTCTGAACAGCACCGCTGTCAAGTACTAGACATGCAAAGAATAACTGGTTCCCTTTAAAGAAATATAACTACGTTAAGTAAATTAGCAGAAAGCTGGTAAACAACCTTTTTCAGATTAATTGGATTTGATCCCAGTAAACAATTTGGTGAAGTATCCTATTTTGTAACGTTTCTATCACTATTGCATTTCAATTACTGTTCGCATCAACTTAGCTTCATTTGTATTCCGACAGGTGGAGTGGCTTCGTAATTTGTAGTCGATAAAATAGACATTTCATATGAACGACTGTGAGAAACTGAAAATAAATAAAATGACAATAAAATCATACGCATCTTCAATATGATAGCAAAGTGACTCCAAAATATTTACTGGGTGCTTCACAGTGCAGGAATATCTTCACTGGCGTCACTTTTGCATCATATTGAAGATGCGTATGACTTTTTTGTTATGGAAAAGTTCATTTACAGTTCAGTTTCTCACAGTCATTCATATAAAATGTCTATTTTATCGACTACAAATGACGAAGCCACTCCACATGTCGGAATACAAATGAAGATAAAGTTGATGCTAACTATAATTGAAGTCGAGAAAGTTGAAGTGATAGAAACGTCACAAAATAGGACACTTCACCAAATTGTTTGCTGGTCAGTAGGTGAAGCAACCCAAGTAAATAGTACATAGTTTACTAGAAAAAATTTGTCATTACTCTCTGAAATAAAAACATTTTATATATGGTAGACGGTGTGATATTGCTTTAACATGGATGAAAGGCTTTGGTACTTAAGGCGCGATGAGACCTCACCCACTCCTCCCTCCTTTTCAAAAGTCAGCTGACTCTCTGAGAGGCAGGTAGGGACGCTAAGATGCCGATGTACCGAGATGCTGATCCCAGAAGAGCGGATGAAGTGCAAAAAAAATCATAGACTATAAGAAGATACGTTCACAACAAATATGCAACCTGTAGATTAATTAAGTGCAAAGTGCATTTAAAGAAATTAATTAAATAATAGAAAAATACGGTTCTTTGGTAGTTACTGGAACTGTAGGCCGTATTTAGACACCTTAATATGCATGGTATGTAGATTATTAGTTTTAAAATTCTCTTGTATTGTATCCAGTATGTGAAACTTTGAAGTCTACAGCTACAAATCTAGAAGCCTACCTTCAGTGGCGTATAATTCGTGGAACAAGTGAAACAGTTGCTCCAGGACTAGAACTGTGACAAGACAGTTGAAAATATTTCAGAACGTGAGGCGAAAAAGAAGTATTTACCTGAGAAAATGTGAAATATTACTAAATATAATTGAACTTATGAGAAATTAAGAAACTTTCCTGTAAAAAATCGATGAAAAAAAAATACTTTTAACATTTTTGCACCAATCCTACACTGGTAATATCTAACAAATTTACTGTTAAAAGTCGACGAAATGATTAAAAAAATAGAGACATAAGTGCTTCAAATTTAGACGTTATGAAATGTAAGATAGCACAGATAAGAACAGAAAAGCTACTACCATCTTATAATCCAGAGCTTGGAAGTTCTTGGAAAAAATGTACGGCCTCCTTCTTCAACTTTGATAATAGAGTTTAACTCTGTACAATGGAGAAATTAAATTTCTAATAACTTTACTAAAATATTTAAATAATATAAAGCAATTAATAATTAACTAAGGTGTAGAATATAAGGCTGGACATGATATCACATGCTTCTTCAACTTCAAGAAGAGCTTTACTGCTTTAATTATTGATTAATGGTAATTGACCCACTTCAACGAAAGAGCCCCAAACCAACTCTTGACATATTTATTCTGGACTATAGCAGATTTACACTGAATTGAAGTCTAAGGTAAGTTCCCAGTAAATATTTTGAAGTCACTTTGACATCATATTGGAGATGCGTATGATTTTTTTGTCATGAAAGAGTTCATTTATAGTTCAGTTTCTCACTATCGTTCATATGAAATGTCTGTTTTATCGGCTACAGATGACGGAACCACTCCACCTGTCGGAATACAATTGAAGATAAAGTTGATGCGAACTATAATTGAAGTGAAATAGTAATAGAAACGTCAAAAAAAGGGACACTTCACCAAATGTTTACTGGGTTAACACCTGATAGAAAGGAATCTGTGGCAGATTTATATATAATGAAACAAAGGATAAATTTACCTTGGATAATATAGAATCTAAGATAAATAAAATTTATAAATCTGTTTGTTGCTTAAATTTCTGGTTTTAATTAAGTACAAATTTAAGGCCACATTTTGTAACATTTCCTCGGACGTTATCCGTCATGAATTGGACTAGTGTGATATTCATTTCTTTGTTAATATTGGTGAATAAAACTGTAGAGAAAATGCAGGTTCAGATTAGGCTTTTAGCTTAAAAAATTGGTATAATCTAAGGTAATCCAAATTATATCTATGTTCCTTAGATATTTAAATTTCAACTTAAATTTTGAATCATTTCATACCCTAAAATGTCTTAGAATTTAATTTGGTCGTAGTCAGAACCGAATTACCGAAATTATCCGAAGTTGAATGTTTTGTCTGACTCCTTTTTTATCTGATTTAATACAATCGTGCCTCCAGTGTGCGACCGATCTGAGGATAACAAGATTCCAGCAAGGACGTTGATAGAGTATGTTAATTAATTTCTTGAAGTCGTAAACAATAATTTAAATAAATATCCATTTTAATTAGCTGTAAAATTACAATCGATTTATTATGGAAGATGTCTCTTGGCCAGTACCAGCGCCAGTGCCAAGAATAATCTTGAATGAATATAGCTTTTACTTTTTAAGGAATATAATGTGAATTATACGTATTCACGTGTTTTTGCTCGTGCATTAAGGCATCACACGAAGATTGCGAATGACTCTCAACTCAACTTAACTCAACTCAACTGTTCTGAGTTGTAACAAGCAAAAAATTACCTCAACATTATAGATTCTTGATTCTCTTTCCAGTAAACCACGATATCTGTGTTAGTTCGTCTGTGGCTATGGTTATGCAGTTATTTTGAATGTGGCGTTAACAAACAATAATAGAACTACATATTAAGTAAGCTTGACAATTGTGTGCTTACTGAGATTGTGATCATGAACAGTTTGCTAACAGTTTGAATTTAAAAAAAGTGTATGCAAGTGTTTGTTGATGTCGTTCCAGTGATTTCATAAATTAATAATACTTGGTTCATTTCTTTGTGCTTCTGTAAATAAAATTATTAACGTATTTAATTTAATTAATCAGTGAGTTAATTGATCAACAAATAAAACAATATGGTAAGAATATAATTTAATAATTATAAATATATATCTACCTTCTAAAATTTTTTTTATTATTTATTATAATTATGAAACAAGCTAACTTCGCTATGTGTTAGCGTGTTGTAAGCTTACTGATTATTGTTGGTGGAAGATTAATTGTTCCACTCAAAATTAGAGATTTCATGACTTAGCTAATTCCTATATAGTTAATAAAACTTAAGGTATAATGATCGCTTAGTTCATTAGAGAGACATTGCAGACAGTGAGACAAAATTCACAGTGACTTATTCTTAATGATGAAGTTCCCCGACTGATATATTGATATGTATTTCAATAAAAATGTAATACATCCTGCTCTAAAAAATGAGCCCATCGCTGTTTGTAGTTTGATTTTTCATTGATCACAACAAAATTTCCTAAAAATATCACATTTTCAATTGACTGATTAAATTGACGTATTTATTACGATTTACATTTTTTTAATTAATTTCAGTTAACGCGTCGACCTATTTCCGATCCCAGGGTCTATCAGTGGCAACCTCCTCTTATGCTCTCAGTTTTTGTTGTGTCGTGGTCTCATATATAGCGTCTACACCGTTGCCCATGTAGTAAAAATCAATTTAAAATAATTACAACCAAACCCAGAAAGTATAACTCTTGTCCGGTGATCGATCCCGAAGTTACAGCAGTCAGCGTTAACCATCAATGCTCTGACCTCACAATGTGTCGTCTGAATATCTATTTTTAAATAGTATTTATCTATACATAAAAGACAAGTGTACAGGTACATGTCCAATTCAAAAAGCAATGTGTTAAAAACAAAATAGATCTGGGTTCACACGCATTATACTCGTACTACACGTATTTTTACAGTATAAATATCATCGAATAAACAGTGGCGCATATATTTTATATAGAACTATTCACACGACGTTTTTACTGCAAAACGTACACAGCTAAACTCTTTTATCCAATACTCACCGAACTTGCGAAGCAATTCGAATGAACTTTGACGTATTCGGCTTGCATTCGCGCATAGTATTATACGGTATCTTTCACACGGCGTGACTTTTATCGAATAGTAACCGAACAAGTGTTTAGTGCTGAATATTGCAGGAAGTCGTATACGTGTTTGAATTTTATTATTAGAAAATGCTGAAATTACTTATCCGGTTTATACATAATTGTAATCCTTAACAGTTTCGGTAACCAAAAATATCATAGACAATAAATAGCCTGATCTTTACCAGCAAATATTACCTACTTCTGACAAATCTTTAAACTTACGTAGAATGAATTATAAAAGATTATAATAACATTAAAACTTATAATTCACTATGCATGCCTATATGGAGAACAGACTCCAAATTGGGACGTAAAAAGCAAACAGTGCATATACATTTGACCAGTTGCCTTTATACTAATATAAAAATTAGTTTAGTAATTAATTAATCTGTTTAAGAATTTGACATTGCTGAGCCCAGCATATTCCAGTGTGTATTTGGTCTTTTACAATTAACAGTTAAGCATTTAATTCCTTTTTTTACACAGATTTCTTAATCAACATTTCCACCGCTACGATAGATTTCGCTACGTTCGCTGATTTCATTATTGTATTTCAATCGATTCTATAACAAAGGTATTATCGGCAAGCAACGCAATACCTGGATTACGACATATTATTAACAATAAAATTATAATTTCAAAACGATCAATTTCATAAGTTATTAGAATTTATAGCAAAAAAATATATGGATACTTTCTTATCAATAATTTTAACAAATAACATTTTGGTATTAAATTACAAATAATCGTATAAGAACAACAATTAATCAATCTGCCAGACGTGTCTGTAAATCACAATGATGATGGTCATCATCATTAATTCAAGATGGCGGGATGATACATAGTTATTATGTTATGAAATAATGATACGAAACAATTCTAGAGGCATCCTCAGAACGTAGCTAATTTATTGACGTTATAATGTCAGGTGAGATTAATCTCCTTGCTACTGCGTCTGCGTAATTAGATTAATGGGATTATGATGAAGACAGGCGTTGATTATCGTTGGTAAAGAAAACCTAATCTAACTACAGTGTGCAACTACATGCCATTTTCTTATTATATTTTAATTTGTTGCTTTCATTTATATTTCTTAGTTGCAGTTTAATATAACTAAGGTAACTATTACATTATGTATCTTTTATATTATCTACATTAAAGCCTGTACATATTTAAGCGAATTTTTACCGGACAGTCCGAACACTGAGAATGTAATGAACTCTCGCACACTGCAACCGACAAAGCCGTCCAAATACGGGCGTTACAAAAAAAATCAGAAATATTTGAAAAATTGTGGTCATGGTAGTTAAAAACAACTTAAGGTGTTTCAATTTTCCAAAAAAATTAATTTTTTTCTAATTCCTAAACAAAATGAGATACATTTTTTTTTTCTTTTTTTTTGTGTAGTCATCAGCAGGACCATCCTCTGCTGCCCGCTTATCGTTGAATATTGGGACACCCTGTATATGAAGATCGTATTAAAATCATTTAAGTTTCACCCCATAAAAGAAAAACAATCATAACAATAGAAATTATCCATTCTAAGTTGATGCATAAATTTCATTGTATGTATTCATATATTCCAACATTACGCAATGCTTCATACATAGCAATTAGAATGTGACTGATATGCAAAGGAGAACATGTCCTCCTCGAATGACATGCATTCTATAGTGCTATTCAATGTACTTAGTGCTGGTGGTGGTGCCTGGTGCTGGTGGCTGATGGCTGGTGCTTACACCAGTACGCGAACGCCCCGCATAGAATAATCATCAGATTGTTATGCAACGGTCGATGACTTTTTTTGTCAAGAATTTTACGTTTTTGTGTCATTGTCATTTGAAAATGACTATTAGCTTGTCATTTACTTATCATATGAGCATTGTATAATGTCGTAATTAGTGTGTGGTTATTTAATCAAATAAATTAGCTGAATTTACTTACCATGTCTTAAATACGTGGATGCATCTGTAAAAAAAAGAAAACTGTATTATTCTTAATCGCTTTTATAATAATAAGGGTTTTGGATTAAGTTGGAATGATGAGCCTCTGATTTCCTTATTAAGAATTAAAGTAAAAATAAACTCTAAAAATTCTCTAACACTGCTTGCACCCTTAGCAATGTGTTAGTAACATTACCTCTCTTTCATTAGAGGACATTACTACTTTAATGTTTATCAATACCTAATTGTAATGATAACGTGGTCGTGGAACGCCGTATCAATGATACGGGGCCCGGGCCTACAAGGGCCCCAAACGTGCGCAAGCAGAAGTTCGTAAAATGTTATCCACAATCTCACTTAAACTCTTAGGCCGTACTTAGCTTAGTTCTTAGCAGTATTAATTGTAAGTAATAACGTATAATCAATATATAACTATTTTAATTCAATTCGAGCGTCTTTGTTCCTTTTGTGAAAAATCTGTACCCATCATTTGGGCCTCCCAACAAATTTTGATTTAGCATTGGCATATCAGCAGTGACATTATGCAGCTTGCGAATTTAATATAGTAAATATGCCCAGATAATAATAATATAAATTATAACAAAACATAGAAACAAAATTTATACAAAATAGAAATTTAAAAAAAGTGGCATAAATCTGATCAACGTTTATTGTGTAAATTTTCTTTAAACAGGCATAATAATATACATATATTCATCATTCCTCTACTACAAATTTAAAATATGTTCTAATCAAAATGAATATTTTAAACTTTATATCAATTTTACAGGTAAGCAACTACAAAAATGTCAATTACACAAATCATTAATTCCTTCAAGGTCCATTACCAGCGCGAATTAAAAATTTCAATGTTAAAACAGTTATTTAATGTTTTACGTAAACTTGAATGAAATTTATATAACGGTCATTACTCGAATTACTTGTGTATTATTGTAATTAAATGTTAGATGTTGTAATTATTGCCAAATTGTTTTAATTAGTTTTATGTGTTGAAATAATTAGTAGAATAGACATTGACCTCGATTAATTAAATCTAAGTCTGCATTTAAAACAAATTGCAATTATTTTTTATTTATACATGAGTCTAAGATTATTTACTATAGCAATACCCTCAGCTCCAAAATGAGTGTATTTACGATTCCTAATACGCGAATGAACTATACGTGTCAACATCAGTACATCTTCGTTAAAATGATTTATAAATAAAAATAGTAACACTAGTTTTTATATTAGTGTGAAGAATAAGAGTAATATAATCATATTTTTTTTAACCCAGTAAACATTTTGGAGTCACTTCGCCATCATATTGAAGATGCATAGGATTTTTTTGTCATGAAAGAGTTCAATTACTGTTCAGTCTCTCATAATCATTCATATGAAATGTCTATTTTATCGGTTGCAAATGGGAAAACCAATCCACCTGTCGGAATACAAATTATAATTGAAGTGCAATAGTGATAGAAACGACAAAAAATAGGACACTTCACCAAATTGTTTACTACGTTTATACATTCCTGTTGGTGCTCGGCTCGTGTTGGCAACACAGTCAACACGAGCACATCAGTCGTGCTATTGCTCAACAAATGATGCGGAAAGCATTTGTACATAATAATTTTAACATGCAAAAACTTGTGCGAGAATGGTGCCAAAAATTCTTACATTGGAAGACATTTCTAACAAAGTATAATATCTCAGTGTTACGTACGGTTCACACTTGCGTGTTCTAGTCCGAATACTATGCGTTTGTGTGTAAAGATTCATGTGAGGACACAAAGTTTGTGCTCATTCGGCAAACTTTTGGAATCCGTACACAACGATAAGTATTTTCGGTTTAGTGTCGGAAAATACGACAAATCAACGTTGGAGCACATTAAAGAGAGATGCAATTACAAAGTACAGACTGCAAAGAAGATAGAGGAGGTAATAAGCAGCGAAGGGAAGAGATGGATGGTGAAGTACAAAGAAAATGGAAGGAAGTAAAGGAAAAGGGAAATTAGTAGTGCCTGGGAGCAGTAAATAAATTAAGGATATCAGGAAAATAGCTGCTGAGAAAAAGATCGATGGCAGAGCAGATATGGAGTAAGTTTGGTTTGGTAAAAAGAAAATAGTGGAGCCGGAAAAAGAAGAAGTAGGATAGCGGAGATATAGAGAACAAGGAAGAAGAAAGAGAAAAAGTAGGAGAAACGTGTAGTTCCGAATGGTTAAGTAGAGGACAGAGAAAGTGAGACGAAGATAAGAAGGATATGTCACTAGTTTAAGTTTAATTAGAACTGAAGTCAATTTACTGAAATGTAACAAATCAAAGCGTCCGAATATACACCCGGCCATGTTTGGGATACCGTCTATACATGCAAACAGCACGCAAATGTGAACCTGACCCATATGACTTTTGTATGTTCTCCAAGGTCAAATCTGTATTAAAAAGGAACAAGATTTTAGACCGTTGAAGCTGTGCAGGAAAATCGACGGGCGTCATGAACGAGGTTACAGAAGAAGACTTCCAGCACTATTTTGAACAATGGAAAATTCACATAGAGCTGTGTAACGATAGAGGAGTGTAAATAAATACGTATCAACTTATAATAAAAAGTTTTACAGCATCAGTCTCGTTATTTTACATCCACACCTCCTATTCTTCACTGGCATACAATTTGCAAGTCATTAGGTTCGTTATCTCGATAAATCGTAGCATCTACCTACACCACACAGCATACTGGCACATCTCTCTGTATGATAATTGATCTCGTTTTTATAATATCACTAGTTACTCGATACCAACTTCGTTTCTCCTGCGGGCGGTACTAATATATCAATACCCAAATGTCAAGGTGACTTTCGGCTGCTGGTAGCTGTTGTGGCAGTACCAGCAGCACTAGCACCAGGTACACAAACTAGCACTCAGTAATCAAGTAAATAGATCTCTTATGGTAATATCAGAGTTGGTGAGTATTTCGTAATGCGCCGACTCATTCCAACAGAAACAGAAGAAATGCCAATGTATCATGTACATCATGCCCACCGGCTATCCAAATATACTCAAAGTGTTCAGAGGAAGTCTTGTAAAAAATGTATACACTGTAAATGTTCAATGGTTCGTGTGTAATGCATTGGATTTAATGTATGAAATGTGGAAGAGTACGAAAATGTGAAAGAAGGCGTGTGCAGCGAGCACATCGGATTTTAGTGGTATCTGTATGTTTAGTCGTATATTTGAGTTTCTGCCCGGCGAATCTGAGAAGATTTCAGTTGTTACCTCCGCAAACCTGCGGCGATTGTAAGTACGATTTATATTTAATAAATCAAATACATTTAGCTGTCCAGAGGAAACTTACTTTTAAAGCCTAAACTCCTAAACAACAATGAGTTTTAGTTTTAGTTTTTATCGCCATGTAATAGTAATAGTAATTGTAATTAGTTTAAGTTTTTAGTATAGTATTAGTATATATCTTTTCTATAACATTGCTTCCTTCTATCATATTTTACAAATTACAAAGATTTTTTTAAAATAATTATTTCTCTCAAAGAGATGCTTCAACAGAAAAATGAACTGATTGTCCAGATCGATCTAAATTCACGATTTAAAAACATTTCTAAATTTAATGTCTATATGTAACAGAAGTAGTTATGTTAAACTTCGGTATATAAAAAAACGTAACGTTAGGTAATAAATATTACGCTAAATATTACATGAGTCTATAGCACGAGGGTAGTCTGATAATTCAGAGATTTTTATTGAAAAAGCGGTTTATGTCTCAATAAAAGATATTTTTTATAGAAAAAAACGCTTTATTTATCAATATAGTCTCCTTTAAGCTCGATACATTTAGTTCGGCTTCTTTCCAATTGTTTTCTTCCTTCCAAATAATACGTTTTCTCAAGCCTCTCAAAATAAGCGTTTGTTTCAGTCCTTTTTGAGATGACGTGTTTGTTGATGACCCAAATCTCTAACCGCTCAGCCATTTCTTTAGGTTTGGAAACAGGAAATAGTCGCAGGGGGCTAAATATGCTATATGGGATTGCAATTCGTAGCCCAATTTATGGATTTTTGCCATGGTAACTGCACACTTAATCGCAAGCGCGCGGATAGCTGCTTTATATGACTCTCAAACACAAACTAAATGAAGTAGCTTGCTCAAAATTTGACAGTAGTCTATTAGTATCATTTAGCAGTTGACGGGAACAACGTGGGAAATTAAAAAAGTCACTGAGTTACCAAACTACACTTGTAGTTACGTTAGTAATACATTTATGTTTAGCGGAAAAATGAAACTGATAAAAAATTTGTGTTAAAATTCAAATTCCAAAGAATTAAACTTTGTACTCCATTAAAAACAGAAATACTACTCCAACATTGAACCGAATGATCTAATTTCCGTATAATGTAAATTTATAACACACTCCCTGTAATTCTAAAAGATTATGCTATATATTGGAAAAAAATTAGAGAGAATGGTATGCAGACTGTGTAAACGACATTGGAACATATAAGAATGAAATGCGAGTTCAGACTTATCAGTGAAAAGAGGATAGAAGAGCTGATGAGAGAAGACAGAGAGAGAAGGAAGTGGATAGCGGAGGTACAGTGAAGAAGGATGGAGGAATAGAAGAAGACGAAAAGGGTGACACGAGGTGACGAAAGAAGAAATAGCAGTAGTTTTATGTTTTAGTTGATTTTGTGATTAGGTACAAGTCATTAATGATTTAATGTGGGAAGAATGTAAGCCTGGAAGTAAAACGCATTCAAGGTCCATAAGGTTACATAAAGATACATACTATATATATTGATAAAGTTAATTTTAAATGTTATATTAGCTTAGTGATTTAATTAAGTCATAGGTAATTTAAATATATTAGCAATTAAATTAGTCATTTAAAGAGCCAAGATAACTAAAACCGCAAAACTCTACAAAAACCTAAAGACACTTTACACTCTACACCTTAGATATTTGTTGTTTTATTTAAATTTTTAATATTGTAGCTAAGTTCCAAAAGACAATTTAATTTCCTCAACGCATAGATTTTAAGTCGGAGTCGGTACATTTATTTCGACACTGTAGCCCTGGTAAAAAGTACGAGCAAGCTAATGAGCAATTCAAGCTAGCGCGAGTATATAATATTGTTGACAATTTATAAACTGTAGTAACTAAGATGCCTACTCTTTTTTTAAAGTTTTAGAAACCTTGGCAAGTTACGAACAAAATACACAATAATACTGATGGATAATTATCACCAATCGTCCATCAGATGTAAGATGAGCAAGGTCACAAAGAATGATATGCAGATTGTGTTAAAAAAACTTATTGTTTTGTGTGAAGAGCTTCACGTCGACATGATACAAACACATTAAACAACAACATATTATTTATATCATTTATATCGAGTCATAACTCGATTTAAAGAGCAACAAAAAAGTAAATAAACAAAAAACATGTTATTGATGTTATTATAATTTTAAATTCAACAAAACACGAAAAAAAATTCTTGAATTAATAACGCATATAATTTATGTGAGAAATTACAATGCTATTTATTTTTTAGTAGTTTACAACAGTGATATACATATTAAATATGTTAATTTGTTCAAACAATTTCCGCCAAATTGTTTAATAAATGTCTTGTACGTCTTTAGTAGACATAACGGATATTCCGGTAATTAAACAAAATGTTTTTTGAAGGCCAAGGATAATGTTCATATAATAACTCAATTTCTTACGGGGCAGTGGATGAAAGCGTTGAGGCATTGATGCCAGAGTGTGAGGCCTCGGCATCATTGATGCTGCCAACATAGTTGAAGGTCGCAAGTGATAGACAATAGTCACATGTAATTTAGACTGGTTATACACAAGCGGCGCTCTCATTGTGCCTACTTAGAGAGGAATTCTAGGAGAGGACCCAGCGCTACCACTGTGACCATTTTAACTGTACATGTATTGTAATAATGAAGCATTGTTCTTTTATTTTGAGTTATAATTATTACTATTAAGGAAAATATTATTTCTAACACATACGACAATTACCATATATGCAAAATATCATATTTATTTGATGGACCCATTTACAAAGTTAATGATAGTACTGCAGAATCGGTAAAAAAAACATCCGACTCAAACCAAATTCAACACCAGTACATTTTGGGGTGTATGTAATAGAAAAGAGAAAAATATCTCAGAAAACATTTGAATATACATACTATATTCAAGGTATATACATGTATATTGCACATTCTATGTATATGCTGTTGTGATGAAAATCCTACACTGTATGTCATATGTACGTGCAAAGGCAAAGGTATCAGCATAGTTATATGTACTGTCACGTGTTATATATAAATAATATACATACAAGTTATTATTTTCACATTATGGAGCTAATATGAATATACACGGAATAAGTAACTTTATGTGGTATATAGAGAAATAATTCTATTTAAAACATAAATACTAAGCAACAGACCGTCTATGACCGTATCGCTAAATCATATTCTGTTCATTATTTCTAGTGCAAATTCGTCACAGGTTTTATTTAGTTCCAGTATAAATCTAACATGTAGTGCAAAATTATCTCAGACTCTATTTAATGCTGCGTAAACCTGATATACTTAGTCCAGTACATATTTGTTAAATATTGGTTTCGGGTTCCCCCGTTGAAGGGGTCCACGTACAAATGTCCGTTTCATTACAGAATAAAACACTTTATGGGTTGCGACCAATATATAAAATTCTAAAAATGTTTTTTTTAAATAAGTTAGAATTTTATTGAAGATACAAGCGATTAAAATAGTAATTTAAAGAACCAAGTTATTTAAAGAGACAAAACTGTTTAAGCAATTATAGAAACATTTAATGTCATGTCCATTCTTGCATCTTTAATTTATAATAATGTAATATTTGAATTATGTTTATAACAAATTAATTTCTTCACAGTACGACTCCGACTTGAAGTGACAAACTCAGATTCCAAAAATACACATTATTAGTATATGTAGTTGTACATAATTTATAAAAAATTATACGAAAGATCTCATATGTGCAAAATATCATATTTATTTTTTAAGCCCATTTACGAAGTTAATAGTACGCCGCTGTTCAGCAATTTGGTGAAGGAAGTTGATATTTTCTATAGGAAATAAACAGATAATCGTATTTTTAAACATAGCATTATTAAATGTTGTTTATTTTCTTTTAAATATTGCGAACAATGCAAACATATCCTTCGCTCAATCTTATTCTTTATTATTCCAGCTCAAGGACATTTAATACAGAAGCAAATAATTTTTGTTCTTAATTTTATTGTATTTAAATATTATGCAGAATAATTGTGTATCATTCAAAATTATCATTAAATTTAAGAAAACAGGTATATTGTATAAAGTGAGCGAAGCGATATACGGTGAAACCATTCTATAATATTTAAAAATATTGTTGTGAACCTAATGGAGTACTTTTTAAATTTTTGAAATATAAATTAATAACGTATGTTGAATGATTATTTATTAATAACCGATTAGTTATAAGTCTTATTATATTTGCTATTTAGTTTATTCCTCGGTTCTGCGTTTGCTTAAGGTATATGCTCATATAGTCATAATAACTTAGTTACTTAAAAATGTACCTCATGTTTATTTAGTTATGTACTCTATGAGAGTATGTCATATAAGGGCTACATGTTTGTTTCAACTGTGTGTTTGTAATTAACATATATGATAAAGTATTATGTAATAACTCCTTTTATACTCTGAACTGATAACAAAATTAACAACGGAGCTATGAACCAATTCCTTTCGTTGAGTCGCCGAGTAATTTTAGTTCATAGAAGATACGTACACAAATGGTATCGCTGAAAGTGGTTCTTGAAATGTACCTTCTCTGTAGTAATCATAGAAGAGCCATGCAGATTTATGTATAAATAATAAAGGGCATAAAAAATAAAGGGCATTGTAAGAAAGAAAGAGTGCACAAAATGAATATATTGCTTCTGCTACAAATTTCTGTCACAGAGGACTTGGTAATGTGTCTTCTTCAAATATCCTTTTAAAGTTGGAAAATCGGTTAAGCGGTTGAAAAGATACAAATTTTTATTAAAAGTTTTTAATGATTTTTGTTTGTTTATTATATTAATTGTGTGCCTTTCGGCTTTACAATCTACATTATTATATTTCTTAATGCATTTCATATAAATTCAAAGTTAAAACTAAACTTAAACTATTCTAGACTATTACTACTTCGAATATTACTTTCTGTTTCTTCTTTTTCTTGATCCTCTCTCTTCATGTCCCCTAGTCCTCCTTTATTCACACCGTTTCCTGCTTCTCCTTCCTTATTGCCTGTATCTTCATCTATCACCTCTCGACAAACCCACTATTATCTTTTCACTATCCTTCCTGTCTTCTCTCTTCGTTTTCACTTCTCCACTTATGTCTATTACAGGCATAAACACTCTATCTTTACTATTTCCTCTTGACTCTCTTACTTTACTATTTCTTCTTGACTCTCTTCCTTTATTATTTTATTATTATTTTATTTTTAATGTTTTTGCCAATTGGCACTACATTCTTGTGCCTTAACTCATTTATTTACATGGCATTATGCTTAATTCAATGTTGATCCATATTAAATCTAAACATTCTCACTCCTTCCAAACGAAAAAAAATATTTAAATTTATCCTTATAAAAATAAAAACAAAACTGCTACTGCTACTGCTTCGCTCCTCCTGCTACTCTCCCTCCTGTTTCTACTCTGCCATTCCTTCTCTCTCCTCGTTCCTTTTCTCTATCTCCGCCATCCACCTCTTCCCTTCACTGCCTCCAATTAAATTTACATTGTTCTAGACCTTTTTATTTCCAAAAGTACATTCTGCTTCTTCTTCTCTTGACCCTCTTCCTTCATTTTCCCTAGTCTTCCTTCTGTACTGGTCTATTCCCTAGTCTATTTTTCTGGGATGAAGTTTAACTGTTTCCTCGCTACTTCTTTCTTTCTCCTGCTTCCCTTCACTGCCTCTTTTAGTACTTCCTTTCTCTTCCTGTTCCTTGTGCAACCCAGCCACCAGCTTATTTATTCTCCTGTTTTTCCTTTCCTTCTTACTATTTCCGCCATCCGATTTTTGTTTGTTATTATACGGATTTTACACTAACTCAATGTTAAATATATCAGGTTTATAACATATCATTCTCTTACTTATGAACTACAAAGAAATTCATTGCTATTGTATATGCACCAGTTACTTCGAATATAGATTTCTTATATCATATTGAGTAACATAATGTTATGAATTGCTCGCTAAAAAAAGCATGTAATGAACTGGTGCATTGAGTCATGCGTTTCAGTGTAAGAAAAAATGAAGTTTGTGTTCTAAGATTATACACAATGATACCGATCATAACACACTTATTTATGGACGTTGTCCTATTCCAATTGAAACCAGTATTACAAAATTCAATCTAGCATATAAGGCAACCTTCACTTATATAAAATAATACTTATTAATATTAATTACAATGTATTAAATTCTAATTCTTATTTCTCGCATTGTAATAATTTAAATATTTACAAAATGAATAAAATCAACATTAGAAGATCGGCCGCTCGTTAATAATAGGTTGGATTCTAATGCAGGCGCACATTTATTCATTTAAACATTCATTGAACCACATAAAATGAAATTGTGCTAAATCATGATTTTGATTGCTTAATCCTTCTATCATTCTGCATACAGGTCAGTGAATCAGTGATACACGGGTACACGTTCGATGTTAGATGGTTAGTTAACACATTGTTGGTTTATTAATTACAAATTCCAACATTTATTTGGATTGAGCTATTACAATTCACTGCGCACGATTGTTATATTATACAACAGAATAGCCCCCACATTTAGAACCGAATTAAGCCTGCAGCGGGTCCCAGGATATTTTTTAAAAAATTGTGTCCTACAGTTCAAATATGTTTTATATTTCTTGAATATCAGGAAATATCAGGAGTTTAAATGAAACCCTTTTTGAAATAAAATAACACTTGTGTATCACGTCTTTACACTATGATGGTCATTAACGTTCTCCCTGTACTCCTACCACTTTATGTTTATAAGTACATATATATTCTTGTTAAACTAACAATCAATAGGTGGCAGCGGTAGTTGATAGTATGAATTCTACTTCTAAGAAATAATGTGTTTGTGTCCTATGTCTTAATTTCTATAAAAGTGTACTATATATTGCTAAAGTGGGTTACTAGAACCTCAAATGTTCATTATTTTTTAATAACTCTTTATATATTAGGAGATATATTAAAAAAGTCATTTCGTTTCTTTAATTATTAAAGAGATTCAACGTTGTACACATTCCAAATGCATGTGACCTCACAACCACTATGTTGCTATCTCTTTTATACAACAGAGCGTATAGGTTATAGGTTACCAACCTTACAGCTCATAAATCTCTATATGTATTTATATATTAATATTTCAAATATTATTTACAGCTATTTCGAGAAACAATATAATTTCAATATTATGTCTGCCTTAGCAGGGTTAAATAAAATAAAAACTTATTATTCTTTGACTTGACTTGACTATTTCGACTACCAACAGCTACAAAACATTACCACAGCACTGACCTAATCAACAAATAACTGACGTATACAATGCATTTCACGTCATAAGTATGGCCGACATCTTTAGCTCTAAAACTACAATTCAAATTTTTAATTGCTATATCTCCGTCAACATTTAGATATTTAATAAAATAGACACGCCAATACACATTTATTAACATCAATTTAAATCACCAATTGAAAAATCGACCACTACAAAATGAGGACCTCGCATCGATAATATATTTTTTTCAATTTTTTTAGGTACACATGAAACTACTTGCATCTAGTTATAATTGCTCTTCACTTAAATGCCTATCTAAATAACCATTCTATTTTCTTCCACGCTAAATCAATTGAATTTGGTCACAGTTACCTTTCAGCTTATCTGAATTCATCTTACATTTATTTAAGTTTCCATGCGAAATCAATTGTATCTAGTCATAATTAACCTGATTGAATCCGTGCACAGTTGAATTACTTGTGTAATAATTAATCTGGGCCTGTTCTCATATTCAGAGCAGTACAATAACTCAGATACTCTTCTCTCAAGTGTAAATTTATCACGGGACCGACTGTATTATTTATAGATCTGTTAAGATAAACGTCCACAGGTTCGCATGGTTCTCATAACATAAAATATAAATCAGGCTATTAGAAAAATTAAGAGTTACGGACTTTGACTTAAAAGAATTGTCTTATATAAGTTTCTATAGTAGAGGGGATAGTCTAAACTGATTTTATGATACAGAGTAAAAATTTAAATAATAAATTGAATGATTGGATGGCACTTGAAAAAAACAAAAGTTACAGAAAAAATGTCTTTAAAAGAAAAAAGAGTTTATTTAATATATAGTCGATTTGTGACAGAATTTTTGAGTTGTGTCACTACTGGACTCAACAAGCGAAATTCAAAGTATAAATATTTATTGAGATGTACTACGCCTGATTTGTAGGCAACAAATATAACCCTCTATATTAGAACTCTCTATGAAAATACGCTACATCTCAATCAGTGATAAATACTGATTCATTAATTTTATTATGTATTAATTTTCATCCAGATGTTAGATTTCATACTGGCCAAGAGAGTGAGAAAGCACTGAGTCACTGACCACTCTTATTGAAACTAAATAGTGTTTCGTTTAATGTGTTATGTACCTATTACATGTATTTAAGGTTAATTTAGCATAAAAAAAGTTACGTGAACAATGTTTACCTACGTGAACTATGTTACCTTAAGTGCAATGTTTCGATTCCTATTTCATCAATTTTTTAAAAATAAATTTGCCATTTTCTCAATAAATCTTCTAAAGTAGACCGTTTTAAGCCTATAGTATCTAAAGAAGTACTCTTTAAGGATTAAATAGTAATAAAGAATCTTAATGTAGACCCTATTAGATTAAGTATTACCAGAATTCGCTTGAGTGTGTTTAGTTAGTATAATAAGCCATATGCAAAAATATAACCTTAACAAATAACCTAACCAACAATTGATTAATTAACTAAACTTTAGACGACCGCTTTGCTATTTGACATTATGGAAGACCTTTGTCTTCCAACAATGTGTCTTTGAATACCTGTAGACATATTTTAAGGTGGGCTGCCACTCAAGAGGCGAGACACCTTATTAAAAACCAGAGCAACTTTGTTTTTTTTTAATCCTTTTATTTGTTTAATTGTTTAACATTAATCTTTTTGTATTCCAGCATCACTGGTTGACCCTGGAAATTTTTTGGGTGTTCCTCCTGATAGGATTCAGCTCTGAGACTACTTATTTGGACTCTGGACAAATTCAATCGGATCCAGATGTAAATAACTTTAAATAATTATCGTGTTATGTTGTTAGAAGATATGTATTACATTGTTTTGAATTTTCAGACAATGTCGTATGAATATAGTTACTCAGTCGACAGCCCGGAGAATAGAGTGTGGACGCACGGATGGGAGCGTGCTCGAGGTGATCATGTCTACGGAGGTTATTCACTGATGGAACCAGGAGGCAGCATCCGCTCGGTACGCTATGAAGTTGATGGCAACAAAGGATTCAAAGCAGTTGTTATAACTAGGTTACCAGGTATGAACCGCCGTTTGTGCCGTTTCTTCAATGGGCTTGTGAACCATGTCCTTATTTCTGTAAAACTGTACTATATATTGATATAAGTTGGTTACCAGAATCTCAAAAGTATAAATTATTATTTTTTATAACTCTTTTAAGAGATATTAACAATTAAAAAAGTAATTTTTCCCTTTAATTAATAAACAAAAATTTCTATAAAACATTTAGCAAATATGCCATCTCTTTTATACAACAGAGACGTATACGAATGTGTGTGTGTGTGTATGTGTGTGTGATTCGTCGTAAACTATTAACAGTGGGTTGTATATCGCATGAAGTATACTATATAAAGAAGTTCCAACAACGAAAAATAATCTCGATCAATTATTACTACTTATTTTTTGTAAAGCATGCGGCCAAACTGAAATTCTAATTTGATATAGCTATAACTCCATAAACATTTGATTTCAGAAGTTTTAATTAAACTTATGTGTTGCTTCCGAAATCAAAGTCTTTTATTTTAGTAATTTACATACACATTATAATAATTACACTGTTTAACTTAAATCATACTATCCTACCTGAAATCAAAGAAACGACATTTAAAGTTTATTATTTAAATTGTCAATTCCTTTTTATCTTTTATAATAACTTGAGATTATGCACAGTAAGTTCTCTCTGCTCCAAATATCAACTGCATTGGCCGTCATTCCTTACAATGTTACTCGTTGCACTACTGTTATATATACCATTAGCTCACCTGACCAGAATGCAATTGTAATATCTCTGGTCGGTGTTGCTAACTAAGGAAATATAATTTCTTTACAATTAAAAAAAATAAAAAAGCCAATATACATCTCTCGTATATTAACATTTATTTCAATCAAAAATTAACAAAACGATTTCTTAAAAATGATTTCGCTAGCCCATTTTTACCCAAAATTTGCCTGTTACATAAACATTATTAAAAGATGTGAATTTCTTTTTAAAAAAGAAGTCTTCTTTATTGACATAAGAGAATTATGAAATCTTAAAAGGTCATTTTTGATACTGCATTCAGATCGGCTGTTTTGTACGCTGATCATAAATCATTGGAAGAAAAGTTGCGGTCAAATTGCCCAGTCGTTTACACGTGCATTTTTGTACTATTATTTAAAGCTGGTTTTTAAGAAGAGAATCAAAAATTTACTTGCAAATACTTAGTCATACAATTAAATAAATGTATGTGAACATTTAATTCATAATTATTATTTTTGTACACAAATTGTCTAAAATAAATATTTAAAAACCATGTACGACGAACCATTCATGTCCCTGGTATAAACCGGCCGCAAAAAATAGTACAGAACTTATTTGGTGCCGGACCAAGCAAGTCCAGCTGTCACTTCAAAAATACGTTTTCTTGTGTCCAAAATTGCTAATCAGATGCCAGATGCAGTTTGAGGATTATATATTACTATATCTCGCTTAAGTAAAATATTACATGAATGATATGTAACATTCATGTTTTGCGCTTAGCGCGAAGGTATGATCTTAGGACCATTTTATTACCACTCTGTTAACTGAGGTTTATTTTAAACTCATTTGTGTTCTAGTCCAATAGTCGGTTACTATTTTCATAATTAACTCTATCAGGCTTTGACAAAACTACAATGGGCTTGTGTCCTCATTTTTTAGTGGCCGATTTTTCAATTGTTGATTGAAATTGATGTTAATAAATGTGTATTGGCGTGTCTATTTTATTAAATATCTAAATATTGACGGAGATATAGCAATCAAAAGTTTGAATTGTAGTTTTAGAGATTTCTAGCTCGGCCATATTTGTATGACATGAAATGCATTGTGTACGTCAGTTATTTGTTGAGTAGGTCAGTGCTGTGGTAATGTTTTGTAGCTGTTGGTAGTCAAATAATCAAGTCAAGTCTAAGAATTATATGTTTTTATTTTATTTAACCCTGCTAAGGCAGACATAATATAGAAATTGTATTGTTTTTTGAAATAGCTGTAAATAATATTTGATATTTTGATATATAAATACATATAGCAGAGATTTATGAGCTGTAAGGTTGGCAGCGGATGTGATATCACATGCATTTGGAATGTGTACAACGTTGAATCCCTTTAATAATTAAAGAGAAGACATGACTTTTTTAATTGTTATTATCTTTAAACATATAAGGAGTTATTAAAAAATAATTGCACATTTGAGGTTCTAGTAACCCACTTTATCAATACATAGTACACTTTTATAGAAATTAAGACATAGGACACAAGCCCATTAAAAAACTGGGACTCATTATCTTGAACAATTTGTTGTCGATATTTGTTAGCCAATGAGTAACTAGTTTTTCAGTTATAGCGGTCGAAGTTTTCAATGTATTCGAATAATTTCCACATCAAATGACCCAGTAAACTTTTTCTGTATCTCATTTAAAACCGTTTTATTAATAATAATTAAGCTGTCAATGTTGTCTTATTACAGTCTCAAATAATTGTCTTGTTGCAGGTTCTTACATGATGCAAAATATCTATCACAAAATTGGGGCACAGCCGAGTCAACCTATCAAACACGCCAAGCTCGTAGCCAAACTAATACCATAACACTTAGAAAAATCTTGAATCATACTCGTACAGTATTAAAAACTATCTAGATAATATACTTCTAGAAATAACTTAAAGTAGAAAATAATTGTAAAAAAGTTGTATTGTAAAATAAACGAAACCATTTTATTATTTATTTACGACTTATGTGTATAATTAATAACAATAATTATTATTTACCTTCAATCAGATGTAGGTATGTATTAATTAATTTGAACGCATTGCATCATGGGTCATAGTAGATTAGTTATAATATTCTATTTCTTTATTTAATAATTACACCACTTATTTTAAAGTGAGACACCAATAGATGAAACTTAAGGTGGTTGTATACTAAATGCATTGAATGCAGGATTTTAATAATTATTAATTAATAATATTAATAATTATTAGATTTCAGTTTTGCTTAATTATTCTGTAATTAAATATTAATCATATGAGCCTAATTTTTCTTTCAAATTAACTCATCATAGGTTAATAATTAACATGGATTCTCATGGAGAATACAAATTTTTAAGAGAATTTGTTTAAATTTCAACCATAATGCAGTAACTTCATGAAGTTCCGAAAGTTCCGAAGTTATGAAAATTAAAAAATTAAAATTATTGACCACGTATTTATCGAGATATTATTATTTAAAATGTGAAATTTGCAGTGATGTGACAACAGCTCTTTTATATTGCGTGATATTTGGTTATGTCTGCAATGTGTTATGCCGATTTTACACTAGAGAGACAGTTTTGAAAACAGTTTTGTTGTCAAAAAACAAAACAAAATCATGTTTTGTTTTATTTTAAAACAGTTCTGTTTTTCGAAAACAGACTGTTCACACTGAACACTGGTTTTGTTTTTAGTATTTTTCTGTGTGTCCCATAAAAATTATAAACATGATAAACAACAACTGACAAGTGTAAATGTTGACAAACAACAAAACTGCGTGTTCAAACCAAGCAGACTAAAAAACAACAACAAACGTGTTTTCCTTTGATCTTACAGGCTCCAGATGGGAATGTGTTTTGTTACTAAAACAGCAACAAAAGACAAAAATGCTTAAGAACTGTCTCTTTGGTGTAAACATTAGTGTTTTTGTTCAGAAAAACAAGTTTTTGTTCGTGTTTTATTGAATTATCTTTCTAGTGTGAAACCGGCATTTGGACGGAGTACGAGTTATACACTACACGGTGTACAGTAAATCCCAATTTGATTTCCGACTACTCCTTGAGTTTTGCGATGCCAGCCTGCCATAAACTCGCTGTATTACGACGATTAACAGTCAGTTGTCATGATCATTTCTATATTACTATGAATGTGTGTGTACAAATACGGATGCTATTTGTTTGTTTATGACAACAGTGAGACTGTACTTCCATAAATGATTTCAACTGTGACTAACGCTTATGTTATTTTATATAGGGTCTTTCAACAAGATCAGTCATTTTAAATCAACAGAAAAACGCAATATTTCCTTTAGCAAAATGTGCTGATATTTTTATTTTAATCCAAAGTACAAACTCTGAAGTTAGTAATAAAACATAATGTCTATAAAAACCAAATGTCACCGCGTAAATATTGCGTTTATATATTGATTTAAAATGATCGCTCTTCTTGAAAGACCCTATAATAATAGTGCAGTGACCTACATTTTTGAATCAGAATGTCAGTGAACAATTTTAATGTAGTTGTCTCTCTTTAATCCGGCTTCTAAGAATTGGCATATTTTATAATCCAACACCCATTGAGACACTTTTTATTATTTTTGTTTTTAATTTATTTAACATCAGCCTATTTCCTTTGTTGTTTTTATGGTGTCGTGGTCTCATACAAGTATCTGTGTGTTACACAACTGTGTAGATTTTATGGTGATGTAAACACACAACCGCTTTAACTTTGACAACAACCAAACACAGAAAATATAGCGCTGGTTCGGGGATCGCATAACGGTCACTATGCCGTTAAAGAAGCAAAAACATTTATCGTGTATTATACCACTTTCTTAATATAAAAAGATGAACATGATTGACCGTATCGCTTTTAAATAAGTCAACATAAAGTTAAATATTTACTTAATATTATATATAACGACTGTACAAATTTTGACAAATGTTTTTGCTTACTTAGCTATAAATCGTTGCACTTATAAAACGCAGACGAAACATAATTTTTGAATCATATAGCACTAAGACAACGTACATAATAATATCTACAAGCAATCTATAGTTAAAATAATTCAGAATCAATAAAATTGGAGTAATGGCAACAACGTGCCCATGCGTAATCAATTTCCGCATATGACCTTATCTGTAATCGCCTTGTACACAACAAATGATTTCCTCGAATTCAACATTTCAATTAGGGAATATTAGTAATTAATTTACTCATTTTTTACTAAGTAATAAAATTTATAACTAATTCAATAAAAATTCGTAAAAAGTCGTCCCATTAAACGAACAAGGACCAAAGATGGCAAATCTAGGTCAGTGCTTCTCAAATATTCTGTTATTTTATACTATAGTTTAAAATAATATATCAAAAGTTGCATTTACTTGTTGAAAAATATTTACACCAGAGATTCACGTCCCGTTTTATGTCGATTTGATTTGCATCAATTCCAAAGTTGCGTTGTTCTTAAAACTAGTAAATTCGAAGTTGCAGTGTTCATATTTCGATTTGCGTTGCTTACGTACTTGAATTTTTGTTTCATTTTGCGAATTTGGATTTTTTTCATGAAATATGTAGTTTATTAATGTAGCATCTTATAATGTGATCTTTGTAATGTAACATTCATAATTTTGTTATTGGCAAGAAGGCTGTATAAGCCAAAGCCGAAATAAATATAAATATAAAAAGAAAATCTATCGGGTAGCAAAGGGGTATATAAATCTATCGAGGCAAGTTTTTAGAAAATATAGATTTTTTTTTCAAATCTTTTTCGTCTACCAGTCGATATTTATAACCACGTAAACATTTTGGAGTCACTTTGACATCGTATTGAAGATGGGTATAACTTTTTCGTCATGAAAGAGTTCATTTCCAGTACAGTTTCTCACAGTCGTCATATGAAATGTCTATTTTACTGGTTACAAATGGCGTAACCACTCCACCTGTCAGAATAGAAATAAAGGTAGAGTAGATGCGAACTATAATTAAAATGCAATAGTGATAGAAACGTCACAAAACAGGTCACTTCACCAAATTGTTTAGTGGGTACATTTGCTTACACGAAAATAAAAATATAAATTCTATATTTCATTTCATTTTATATAACAAGAGAAAAATATGTACTTGAAGGTTGCGTCAAAAAAAAAGTTGTCTGCTTTTACAAGCGTCAGGGTGGTAATATGTAGAATGGCGATTTATAGTCCAAGATCCCAGAGCCCTTAGACTTAATATCATTTTAGTAAAACTGATATTTTGATAAAAAACATAGTACATATGTGCTTGCTACCTTGAAAGCGTGGTGCTTCTCGCTCAACTCAAGCAATATTTTATTAAATTTAACTACCAGAGTTTACTACAATTTAGAGAACATTCAGTAATAAGTATGTAAAAATAATAAAGTGTCTTCCAAGTGGTGTACCCATCAACTCATTCCTCAATTTCAATAGATCCTAGAATCTGATTAGTTGGTTAATAGGTCCTGAGGTACTTTCCTTTTTAGTGTGCGTACTACCGAATTGTTGGACATTAGACAGCTGGCTAAATTGTTTGGATGCTCAAGTATTCTCTCTTTCATTGGAAGCACAATTTCTTCATTTATTGAGGGTATATCCAGATCCCGATGTATTATATTAAAAGGTACAAACCTTAGTGGCAATCTAGATTCAAATTAAAAGGAGATAAGTAATATAGTCCAAATCACGATAGTTCGGCGGCGACTTATATTTAAAAGAGGTGATAAGAGCGGTATGAATCTATAACACGATAATTAACTTATTCGTTTCTATATACATTGTAGAAAAATAAGTGAGTCAGTGCTTTTTAGTTATATCGGCGGTTTATACCCCACAACTTGTTTTAAGTATGAGTCGCCGCCGAACTCTCGTAATTTGAACTATATATTATTCTCATTATTTATCTAACTATTTATTTATCCTTAAGTTATCAACGCGCAAAATTTCAGCTGAAATCAAACACTTAATTAAAACTGGCTCTCCGACCCTAAACTATTATATTGTTGCGATCTTTCGTTACTTGTCTGCATGCGCCTTAAAGATTGGTAGCCACAATTTCGTAAAACCACTAATTACCAATGCATGAAGTGATTACTGGTTTAGATCAGAAGGCGAATATGTTATGGCCCAGCCCAAAATACATTAAAATAACAATAATAATCTTAATGATTTGATACATATAATAATGTGGTATGGTATAGGTCCACTTGAATTGGAACAGTACGCTGCGTCGCGTATCGGTAAATGTCAAAACCTGACACCGGTCCTGATGACCTTTGCAAATGTTACGTTAAAAAAATACAGAGCAGTTTTAAGTAAAAAAAATAATGAGACAATTACGTGTTCACAGAAATGTTAATATTTGTCGATTTCGATAAATAGAGTTGTAAATGCTAATTTTTATTTACAGGGTGATAGAGAATATGGTATCCTATGTGAACTATACAGCGTATATAAATAATACAGCACGAAACAGCTATAAAGAATCTTTAGAATTTATTAAATTGTATGAATTTTTGTCATGAAAGAGTTTTCTCACATTTCAATCATCTATACCCAGTAAATATTTTGGAGTTACTTTGACATCATATTGAAGATGTGTATGATTTTTTATTTTGACTTCACTCGTTCAAGGAAATGTCAACATGAACTACAAATGGCAAAATCACTTCACCTGGCCTCACTACCGTACCAGTATTGAATGAAGTTGCAAATAAACCATTAAAGTGTAACAGAGGCAGATATATCTTATTTATTTTCTTTGATATTCTGGAGAAATGAATGTGAAATTTTATCTCTATTAAAATAAATATTTTCAAATGTGAAAGAGACAACAACTATACCTACATTTAAATGTATGGTGTTGGAAAGAGAAGAAACATTCTAATAAAAAGATTCTGACAATCTAAAGCTGAAAAAATGTTTACTGGGTGTGAAATGCCTTTGTAAAAAGCTACAAATAGAGAAACCACTTCACCTGTGAGAACTGCAAGTCATTTCACCGAATTAATCCCTGTAATTTATGTAGCTGATACGTTTAGTTATAGAAATAACAATAAAGCGGCAAAATAGAAATTCTCATTAAGTTTATTCAACGCAAGTAATGGCAGACAAGTGTTATTCGGACTCGGTATTTTTTCCCAATAAAAACAAAATCCATCCAGAAGAAATGTACAAACGAAATTCAGACTTTTCCATTGTTTTGAAAATTACAAAAATAACGTCACTAAAACTAGTGTAACTCGTAAAGGAATAGTCGGAAAGTTGGTATCTGAAAATTATATGAATTTGTTAATAGTGGTGCCATTTGTAAGTCATCCTAAGGTATTATTGAGTGATATGATATATTTGGGGCAACTTTTGGGTATTTAAAAAATTAAAAGACTAACACACTGAAAATTAACACACTGTATATACAGGGTGTCCCAATATTCAACGATAAGCGGGCACCAGAGGGTGGTCCTGCTAATGACTACACGAGAAAAAAAGAATTTATCTCATTTTGTTTAGAAATTACAAAAAAAATAAAAATCTTTCGAAAATTGAAACACCTTAAGATGTTTTTAACTACCATGACCACAATTTTTTAAATATTTCGGATTTTTTTTTTGTATCGGCAACCTAAATAGCACTGCTATCCACCACAAACATTAAAAATCCCAGAATGCTAGTAGTTTTTACACAAAAATCAATCGAATTTATCTTTTTCCCTAAAATTTTTAAAGATTTTTACTTTCAGTCCACTTTAACTCATCGTGATGTAAAAAAAAGTATGAACAATACTATGGTAAGTTTTTTTTTAAAATTGGCGCAACTCTTCAGGATTCCAAAATGGTATAATACTTCAGGAAAACTAGCAATAAAAAAAAATTATGCATACTATTTCTAAACAAGAACCAAATTTCATAAATTGTTGTTGATAGTTATCACTTTTACAATACCCAAAATAGGTTTTTTATTGTTGAATGAATTAAAACAAATGGTACAAACAATTTTTCATTTATTGTATTTTGAGACACCCTATATATCTTAATAAAATTTAAAAATTTGAAAATACTTTAGTATTATGAATTAAAGGAACTGTGTCCTTTACAAATGCTGAGGGGCAATCTATAAAAGACCGTTGTTAAAATACGGATGTGAACTATATGCGTCACTCCTACATCCGCATATTAACCGTAATTAGATTTCCACGACGTTTAAACATTCATCAACAATTTTCCACCTACGTTGTGTCGTTTGTGACACGATATCTGGACACGAATTGGTTTTTTTTTGGTGTGAGCTGGTTCATGTTTTATGTAATAACTCTTGTAACTGTACGAGTATTATCGTCGCTGCAGTTTGCAAATGTCAAACATCTTGTTTTTATGAAGCACTGTTTTGTTTTTAAGTTACTATCAGATGGTCCATACATATAGAAACTAGTTGATTGTGTAATGCAGAGAAGAAAACATATTCGCGAATTCAACTTGCACTGTATTTAATGTTACAAGTATTACAACTTGTTCACGGAATAAGTTTCACCGCCGATAAACAGATGGCATTAGTGGTTAGTGAGAACTCATTAATTATAGAAGACATATCGTTGCATTTTCTCTGTTAGCAGAAGGATTTGGCAGTTTATTGGGATTTGTTTTGTTGTCAAATAGAGATTGATAATCAGAGAGGTTTATTAAAATTAATGAATATACTCAAACAGATGTAGACAAGAAAGAGCTGCGCTCATAAGCCCCACGTGGCCAGTGCGTTAGATTATTGACAGGATATGGATTTAAAGTTTAAGATGTTATACAGATATATGTATTGTGTATAGTAATATAAAGTACGAGAAAAGGACCGATGTCATAAGAAGCGCGGCAAATTATAATTATAAAAAAACTCAAGACTCAAACCTATTATATTTCTCGCATTTTATTTGAGTTACAAGGTTTTGTGCAGAGTCTGTTCAGTTCTTACTAATCTAAAATTCAATAGACTCAGACTATAAGGCGCCTATTTTGTAACTGCTTAACTTTCGTTCGTTAGAAGCCTATATTTTCTAAATAGGGTCTAAATTATGATTTTTACCTATTATATCAGTTTTAATTTAATTTTTGATGAAAGTGCAGTGCATATGCCAATATGCATTATCAATTATACCATATGTTTTATTTTAATTTTAGAAGTATGCAAATTTCATTCTTACTTCTACTAAAGCATAGAACTCGACAGATGTTGACAGTGCAACCCAGTAAACATTTTGGAGTTCATTTACAGTTCAGTTTATCACAGTCGTTTATATAAAATGTCTATTTTATCGGCTATAAATGGCGAAACCACTCCAGGTGACGGATTACAAATGAAGATAAAGTTGATGCAAACTATAATTGAAGTGCAATAATTATAAAAATGTCACAAAGCAGGACATTTCACCAAATTGTTTAGTGGTCAAGTTAATAATTTAAAATATGCCATAAAGAAAATTATGTTTTAATTAATAATTATATTAATTATAATAAATAACACTAATTGAATATATTACTGACGAACGACGCATAAGCACTGGGTACATTTTAAAAAAAAACTAAAACACTGCAAGAAATGCATATTCTGTTCTGTGACTAAATCATACAATTTAAGGAAGATATAAGAAGCATAAAATTGAAACTAAATCTTAGAATTAAAAGAGTAAGTAGGTCTTAAGCCCTAATCTCGACTTTGATTTATACTTTTATCAAATTAAGATAATCAAATTAGATAATAGAAAAGTAAACTCTGCGCCTAAAGTGAAGCAACCTACAGTACACATAGTTTTATGTTACTGGTTCTGCTAATTCATTTTTTTAATTATAATCAACTATTATCACAATCGGCATTCTAGGAGCTGCGGGTTCAAAACTTCCACTTTGATTAACTTGAACTAGTCTTGAGTTAAATTTCCATATAACGAAATTTTAAGCTTCCATATACGAATTATATTATCACCTTATATTTAAAAGACATAACCATAAAACATAAATCAATAAAATGAAAAAATTAGTTTTAAAAAGAATATTCACTTGTAGAAAAAAGTATTATGTTTCCTAGTTTCACAGACGATAGCAACACAATTTGGTTGTAATTTGTTAAGACTAGTATAAAACATTTTAGATTTATTAAGGTGAAACGCATTGGCTTTATTTAATGGAACGTAGAAGAGAATGGAAGCGGAAGGGAAGGCGTATGCAGCGACAGCTACCGATTTAAGTGGTACCTGTACAGTTTAGTCATAAAAATGTGCTATTGCCAGCCTTTCCCAACAAAATCCCTTTAAACTCAGGCAACGAACGTAACGAACGATATAACGTTAGAAATTTATTTCGGCTTAAAATGTGTTTATACTTTTAAAAATAATATCATCATTGCTAATCCTCCGTAAAGAAGGTTATTATAGTTCAAGTTAACAGAGTTTGGCGATGACTCATGTTTAAAACAAGATGTGCCTTATAAATCTACGATAAATGAAAAAGAAACTATCTCACAAATTTTTTTATAATGTATACAGGAACAACTAAGATAAAATTCACCATTGTATCGAGGATTTAGACGGTTATTATACTTCATTTAGGCATGAATCACTACCGAACTCTCGTAATTTGAACTATACCAAATATTCGTGCGTGTATGTACGAATATGTAGAGTTTACTATCCCGTGTTACACACAAGCATTCGCACATGGTGTGAGTCGTAATAGTAGTGATACAAAAACATAAATTAAAAACTATAATGTGAGATAATCTAGAAACCTTTAAAGAAATGAACACAGCCTCAATGTCGATGTTACAGAATGCATTTAGCAAATGTCAAAGTCTTAATTGATTTATTGGATGTCGATGTCATGTACTCGTAATATTAATCTTGAGATAAAAATGTCTTATGTATTTTGGTGTATTTTGCAATGTTAATGATAGCAGCAAACAACAAAAAACATTAGTAAAAAATAGTATGAAATAAAATTGAATGCATGCTAAAATGAAAGTAAAACAAAAGTTTTTGCGAGCATGTTGCAATATGGTTTCTTTTACTCCTGTCTACGTCTGAAATACGTAACACTTATTGTTGCAGGTTAAATTAATAACCAATCAATCAATAACTAACAATTACAGTACTAGTAGAGTTTGTACATATACTAAATGTTAACTTATTTTTATACTAATTAATTAGGAATTAATATTAATTATTCAATAAACGAAGAAATAACTGGAAATACGAATATACCTGGATAGGCGTCTCAAATGGAGGAAACCAGAGATGTGCATTTTTCAAATACATATACTCAAAATGCAAATACAAAATAGTAAATACCTATTTTGTATTTAAATATCTTTTAAGAGTATAGAATTTTTTTTTTATTTGAAAACTTTTATCAACCTATTTTCTATTTAAAAAATACAAAATACATTTTCATTTTTGTTACTTCATAGTTTTAATCAGTAAACATTATTTTTTGAATATAAACTTAAAACCACATCAACATTAGCACCATCTATGATCTAAAAGTATCTGCACAATTGTCTTAATAATTCTAATTTAAAATGATAGATGTGCCTATTATTTTATTATCCTTCCTGTTACCCCCACCATAAGACATCTGATTTTCGTTTACCTAAATTTGTTTATCATACTCTCTCGTTCATTATTTGTTTTACTACAAGACAATCACTCCACTACATTCCTTACATATATTATTTTTCCTACTAACCTTAACACTTGTCCGCTTTAATCCCTAAACTAACCCAAGTACATATAAATATTTTACCTTCTACAAAATAAAAATAATTCCATCGACGAAAAATGAAAGATAAATTATTTGAACAAATAGTGCTATTAAAATCCATGACGTAAATAACATATATATTTTAAGTAAATTTTCATAATTATTAAAAAAAATAACATTTTTAATAGTAACATAAAGAGTATTCTATTTTCTTAAAAGTATTTTTAAAATACGTATTTTGTATTTTGCATTTGAAATAGGAAAATAACGAGGTATTTGCATTTTGTATTTAAATGCTTTTGAAAAGCATTTGTGCACATCTCTGCTTACACCAATATTGACTTATGGGTTACAACTATGGGGTACATTAGCTATCTCAAACATTAAGATCTTAGAAAGATTACAATCTAAAACATTGTAGTTGCACCATGGTATATTACAAACGAAAGACTGCACCACGATCTTGCCCAATCTTGCCATGCCTATAGTGAGACAAGAAATTATTCCTCGAAGAGTCAAATCAAAGACCGAGTTAAGAACCATCTAAACACATTAGTGACCAACCTAAAGGAAGATAAGACTATATTCAGCAGATTGAATAGGAGGCCTCATCTGGACTTAATTAAGGAAGGGATAAGGTCAAAATGATAAAAAGAGCATATTTCGAAAATGTTTTTGACGACACAGTTAGTATATAATTATTTATATAATTACTACATGATAAAATAATATTTAAGGAATACTTTGCGAAATTTTCATAAATAAATATCAAGAAATGAGGCATTGACAGAGAATCTCCGCAGACGTCACAAAAAAAGTTTCATTGCGGTGCCACTCATAACTTATTACTGGATTATTTGAATTCAAAAAACCAAAATGATTACATATCTACATATCTATATAACAAATTCCAAAATAAATAAATTTAAATTTAAATAAATTACAAAGAAGAATAAAATGTTATAAAACATTAAAAGAAATAAAACACCTTATAAGAACATTTCATGAATAAATGTTTTTAAATTATTTTTATGGATTCCTCTACGCCTGAATTAATGCAACACTGTTAACATATAAATAATAAATGTATTATGTTATTAGTAGATCGTGTTTAGCAGTGTTGTTAACTATATTATTTAGTTTGTTTCTTTGATTAGTATATTAAATTAGGTAAACTATTATTATATATAGTCTTTCTATGACAAAATAATAAGAGAACCTGCAATTGTATAGATAATGTCAAGTACTTCAAATTAGCGGAGCTACGGAGTCGGAGTCGAAAGGAACAAAACGAAGAAAACAAGAAATTGTGCCGACTCTGACTTAAGTACTTGCAGTAGAGAAATTAAAAGTGTATTAACTTTACTGGCATATTTAAGTAACGTAAGGTTGTATGACATTAAATGTTTTTTCAATATTAGAGAATTGCGCTTTAATTGCTTACATCTTCAATATATTGTGACTATGTAAAAAAATATCATATTTGAGATCTTGATAGTTAATTTTATCAGTACATATCAAATAAAGGGTGCCCCAAAAGGCCACGTCACATTGACACTTAGTAACAACCTTTCCCTTTGCTTAATAATTAATTTTGACTTTTGGTCTTTGCTTAGAAATGGTAACTAATTTTTCCTTTTTTTGTCAGAAAGATAAAAGTATTATACCACTCCTGAATCGGCATAACATCAGCTAGTTTTTAAAGTGATTTCCTCATTTCATGTCTGGTATTTTCTTCTTTTCATGGCAGCTGGTTAAAGACGAAGTTGATGGTTTTGCTGAAGATTTAAGTCAAGATTAAACCAGATATTTTTCGTATTTTGCATAAGTCATCGACAAAATAATGCTTGTGGCGTCTTAAGTAACTATTCAAGATAGAGTAGGAATAATAGAAACTAAAAGAGAAGGATATCCAATAAAACGCTGGCACTAACAATGAATTTAAAAACAAGCTATAAAATGACGATATCTCGAAAACCATGCGACTTTTATTGATGTCATGCAGTGCCGAATTTGGAGGTGTAGAGGCATTAGGGCAACGAAGGAGCAGAGGCCCCTAAATATTTTCTGAATAAGAGAAACAATTTTTTTCCGTCAAGTCTTTCAAAAATTTAGTGCTTTGATCTCTATAATGGAGGGTAATTATTTTTAAAACAGTTTATTCTTTTGAAATAATTTAGCAACAATCATATTCTTCCTACATAACGCCAAGATAAGTCAAAAACAAATGATCCAACAAAAACCACCTGTTTTAGATAAATAACACATCCTCATACGTATTTCATACAAATTGTTCATACTCGTATTACCAATGGCAAATTGACACTTCATGTCCTCGTGATCGCAGACCAATCACAATCTTCCAAATATTAAGACAATATTATCTCCGCAGTGTTGTCGACGTTTGCTTAATATGTGGATCATCCTGATTGGTCCATAGAACAATTATTTTGATATAAAAGAGCTGATCTAATTCATGACAGTATAATTCCTTACACCAATCTGAAGTAAAATGAAGTACATACTACTACTACTCGTCGTCGTCTTAGTCGCCACTGGAGGCGCTAGTGCAGTCCCTGCTCCAGGTATGTGTAACGGTTGATAAAATAAATTTAATTTTTATTAATAACAACCGGCCATTATTAATAGTATCTGCACTTTTTGGTAAATATGAATAATAAGTTGTAGTAATTATACCGAAGAACATTTTGTGTCATTTTTTATTATTTATTAATAAATTTGTACATTCTTAACGTGGCTATAAATTATATCTTCATGTTTACGTGGAAAGAAGCAGAGATGTGCGTTTTTCAAATACATATACTCAAAATACAAATACAAAATAGTAAATACCTATTTTCTATTTTGTATTTAAATATCTTTTAAGAGTATAGAATTTTATATTTTATTTGAAAACTTTTACAAACCTATTTCCTATTTGAAAAATACAAAATACTTTTTTCATTTTTATTACTTCATAGCGTTAATCAGTAAACATTATTTTTTGAATATAAACTTAAAACCACACCAACATTAGCACCTCATCTATGATCTAAAAGTATCTGCACAATTGTCTTAATAATTCCAATTTAAAATGATAGATGTGCCTATTATTTTGTTATCCTTCATGCTACCCCCACCATAAGACATCTGATTTTCTTTTACCTAAATTTGTTTATCATACCTGCTCTAGTGTACTTTGCGCAAAAAAAAACAATCTTCATAAAATGATGTAGGTCTTAAAACAAAAATGTTTCAAAACGAAGTCAGTCTTCACCAAAGAGAATGTGAATATGATCCCGAACAAAAGGTCTCTTTTCGTTTGGTGGAATGATAATGAGATCTCATCGACGAAAAATGAAGGATCAATTATTTGAACAAATAGTGCTATTAAAATCCATGACGTAAATAACATATATATTTTATGTAATTTCTCATAATTATTAAAAAAATAAAATTTATATTAGTAACATAAAGAGTATTCTATTTTCATAAAAATTATTTTTAAAATACGTATTTTGTATTTGAAATAGGAAAATAACGAGGTATTTGCATTTTGTATTTAAATTCTTTAGAAAAGCATTTGTGCACATCTCTGGAAAGAAGTATGTATATATATATGTTAAGTGCGAAATCCTAATACTATAAATATTTTAGAGTTTAACTTGGTCTGATGTTCGTCAACAATGCAAATCGCTTAATGAACTAAGAAAATCTGACTTAAGAAAAGCTAAAATTTTTGAATACATTTTTCGCTTGAAACTACGATTTTCAGTTAGCACTTCATAGGTTTCAAACACAGATATTATGTTTATGTTAGATTTTTAACAAGTTTTAAATTGAACAACAATTGCAGGTTTCGCAGACACTCTTTCCCCACAGACAAGAGCTGGGCTGGCATGCATTCTGGGTGATTTGGCCTGCAAACAACACTGCTTTGTCACAGTAGGTCAGATTGTGGGTCACTGTAAAGATGGAGACTGCATCTGCGAAGATGCCTAAGTGAACACTCAATAAAACAAGTTTTTTAAACAACTTCATAAACTTGAAAATAAATGTTTAATAACATAAAAGAACGTAAATTCTATTACTATTATGATCTATCTATCCTCTACACCCATCCCACTATTCCAGCTTAGTGATGTATTATGTTAATTTTAAAGTCAAATTATTACCAATATTTCACAGTTTTGCAACAGCACACAGTATGGTATTTTCACAATCCGGTTGTGTTTTGGTGAAGTTTTGAAAATAATTTTGTTTTTAAGTTACTCGTAGTACAAATTATATATTATCTAAGTCATTTTCTTCTAATTGTCCTTAGCTTTTCTAATAATAATAATATCCGAAAGAAGCTTCACTTCATTTCTCGTTTTAATCCAAAGATTCCAGAACAAAGTGCTAAGAAACATCGTGGAAGCATCCTGGTATATTAAAAACAATGTTCCTCACCGGGAATTAAAGACGGAAACTGTGGATATTACAATAATAAAGAAATTTGCCAAGAGTTCTTGATTCGAAATTTTAGACCTATCCTAACCCTAAAGAGGATCTATACTTCCCTTTTCATACTAAATAAAGTAAAGTAAACCTCGTCTCATCATAAACATTATTATATGACTTCCCCTTAGTCATAAACAAACTCATGATCTTATCGTCTTATGCAATTCAAACTTTGTAAACCTCTTTTAAACTTAAGATGGTCAAAATGAATTTCTCAATACCTGCTATGGGTGTAACAAATAGATTCTGTTGTTGAGGGATAAATATGAAATAATGAGTTAGAGAGAGATAGATAGATGCAATAATGAGTTAGATAGAGATAGATAGTGTTATATTTGTCAGTATAATATTTCTCTTCAGTTGGTATTTAGATTTCGTTGAAAAAAGATATGTCTTTATAAGTGCTAAATAATAAATGAAAGACATGTTTTATTTTACCTAACTTAACTAATATTTGTAATAGCAAGAATTGTAGAAATCGATGTTAAGTACATATATCGTATTTTATTAAAAAAAATTTTTATTAATACTTTACGGGCTTCTTAGGACCACAGTCCTTTTTTCGTCCTTCTTAAATTATTTTATTTACATTGTACCTATTTAAATTTTCCTATTTACATTTCATTTATTATTACTACCTAAACTTTTAAACCCGCTATATGCCATATCCTGTCTATCACTAAGCACACTGGCCACCTCGGATATCTTAGTAGTTCCGGCATACTCGTTGGCAACACCACTCCATTTTTACCAAAACTCTGTACAAATTATTTCTGCAGGCCTCCGTTCCTGTACATTGGAAGATCAAATGTTCTGGATCTGCTACCCCTTCTCCACATTTGCACATATCTTCTTGTACCAAGTGATTTCTTTCCAGATGTGACAATGCCCCTGTATGGTCTACCCTCAGTCTCGAGATAAGTGATAACACTCTTCTCAGACATTGGGCGTTCCACCACCAACGACGTCCGCACACCGAAGATTGTTATTTTATTGAATGTTTCTTTCTTTTTATATCATTATTTTATTTCATATATTTTTTTAAATCAAGTTTAGATTTATAAAATACTATTGTTTACCCTCGTCATATATAAATTTAAATACAAAAATATAAATATTTAATGTCATTGTATTAACGAAAGTTAATTTTTCTTTGTAGACGATGACGATGATGATGAGAAGGATTACAATGGCGACAAAGATAACAAGAATGACATAACAATGAAGTAATTTAATCAAAATATACAAAATATCTTTGCATATTAATTTTATAATTTATTTATTAATAAAGTTTTAAACTGAAAATATAAGAAAGAACTTTTTATTCTGAAGTAAACCTTATACCTTACATATATACGTTGCCTTACGATAACTGCCACATGTAGGTTTAAAGAAGGAGCAAAAATCCTATGTAAAAGAAACCAGAAACGGGTTCTTTTAGGTGGGCAATAGGGTCTAAATTATGAGTAGGGTCACCAGCCAATACTCTAACAACATGTTAATGACGAGGTAACACAACTACTGGACAACGATGGAGACACAAAGACAAGACTGAAAAGGGTTAATTTTGAGTTAGTTTAAATAATTAAATGTAATAAAATATAATCGTGCAAAACGTAATACATATATGTCAAATATTTCATATCATACAATAAGGTACGCTGAAGAGCAGGACCTTAAATGTGTATATTATGTTAACGTCAAATTGCTTATTAGTCTAATTCTTCATACTCGTATCACCAAAGAAAAAAAGACACTTGGTGTCCCCATGATCGAGGCCCAATCGAAATCCTCCAAATATTAAGACAATATTGTCGAAACTTGTTCAATATCGATGTTTTGTGGAATTTATCAGCGTATCACAAAATGGAAACATCTGCACAAATACAGATGGAGTTATTGTACAACAGGCACTTGTTTAGCGGTGTCGAGTTTGCGCTGCGTATTTTCTATACGCTGGTCGTTTGTTTGTGCCACCTAAAACTAATTATTGAGCACTCGTTGCTGATTTGTTCAGAAATTTTAAGTTCTAAGTTACTTCTGTTGTTTAAGAGCATTTGCGTATATTTAACGTCAATTTAGTGATGCGCCCTACTGCACCACCAGCAATGGACAGTCGTGACAATCTGTCGGTTTGGAACAGTCTAATTGATCCACCAAAACTAGAAATAATAAAATATTAGTGTTGGCCTACTTTGCTATAAAGAAATACTGTGTAACAATATATGTTAAACTTCTTTTACAATTAGACAAAGAGATGATAAATTGAAATAAGCTTTGAAAGTAACCCTTTCACATCAGACAAGCCCAAAAAAATGTTTTTTTTCAGTCCCTTCACCTGTTATTTCGTCTGATGAATTTGAGTCATTAACCACCCCCATTTATTTACGAAGTTGGGCTTATTCTTTGAGATTTTTAAAAACTGAATCTTCCCTCAGCAGAGATTGTGTACCAACTCGTAAGTGCCTATAGAAATAGAATATCAGAAGCATTATCTTTAGCTTTCCTAATAATAATAATAATGTCCGAAAGTAGCTTCACTTTCTTCGGTAACCGTGATACTAAGCATATCGCTTTCCCCATTAATTGTATCAAATTTAAAATAAAATTTAAACTTTGAAGCATTTTTTTTTAAACACAGTTGATCAACTGGTTCAATTTCAATTAATGCATCATCACTTTCATTTAATCTCGGCCTTTTTGTCAGATTGACGCTACTAACACCTACACTCAACGACATTATTACGGCAAAATGTCTTCAAATAATCGCATTGTAAATAATTTATATTCACATTTATTTTCTTTAAAACATTCGTTTCCGTTACAAAATGTTGTAAAAGACAGAAGTATAAAATAAAATATTTAACAGATGTTTGTTTATCAGATTTTCTATTTCGTAAATTTACCAAAGACCAATTTACAAAGACCAAGTTGTCAACCATCCAAACACATTAGTGACCAACCTAAAGGAAAACAGGACTATATTCAGCAGACTGAAGAGGAGGGCGCATCTGGACTCAATTAAGGGAGGAGTAAGGTCAAAACGATAAATAAGAGCATATTTCGAAAATGTTTTTAGACGATACAGTTAGTATATATTTATTTCTATAATTACTACATAATAAAATAATATAAAAGAAATACTTGTGAAATTTTCATAAATAAATATCAAGAAATGAGTCATTGACAGCGAATCTCCGCAAACGTCACAAGAAAATGAGTGATTGCAGTGTTCCTCATAACTCATCATTTGAATTCAAAAACCAAAATGATTTCATTAGTTGATAAGGTTATGCAGATAACCCTGTCAAGTTTTTTTTATTTGATTGATTTTTCAATTTTTTACAGCACTTAGAAGTCAAAATATAGATTATTCATGAAAGATGATCATGAATTGAAATGTTAAATATTATACTTATGGGTTTCTCTGCGCCTGAATTATTGCAACACTGTTAACATATAAATAGTTTTTTAACAGGCGTAATAATAGTAATGTAATAAATGGTGCAGTTTATCATGCTTAGGGCCGGTTTTATGGTTTTTTATTTACTTCGGGGTTACGAAACCCCGAGTTAGCTTAGTTCGGTACTTATTTTTGTATCGGGTTTTATCATCCAAATTTAATCCCGTGTTAGATAGTAGAGACGTAAACCATATTTTAAGAAATTCGAATATTTGTTTACAGTTGAAAACCCATGGGAATGCAAGATTCAGTTTAATTATTGTTTTAAAACATTTTAAAAATGACGGATTTCTCTACTTAGTACTATATTTGTATAATAGATGATCTTCCTCATCATCTGTTATTGATAATTGATTATGGTCACTCACAAAATTCATAATAAACAATAATTTAATATTATAACCTAAAATATTTTAATAATGATAGCTAAACTGGCTGAGATAGCATGATAATTTATCTCTGTTGCACACTTACTCCAGGTTAAATATTTAAACCTTGATTTATGACGGGATATCTTACTCTGCGATTTTAGTTCCGAGTTAGCGTTAACCCTTGATGATAAAACTCATTTTTCGTTTATTTCGGAAGTTAGCTATTTAGTTCGGTAGTAAGACGAACCATAAAACCGGGCCTTAGTAGTGTTGTTAACTATATTATTGAGTTTGTTTCTTTGATTAGCATATTAAATTTGGAAAACAATTATTATATGGAGTCTTTCTATGTCAAAATAATAAGAAAATTGCAATTTTATAGATAATGTCAAGTAATTCAAATTAGCGGAGTTGCGGAGTCAGAGTCGAAAGGAACAGAACGAAGAAAACAAGAAAATGTGCCGACTCTGACTTTGAGTACTTGTAGTACAGAAATAAAATGTGTATTAACTTTACTGGCATATTTAAGTAACGTAAGGTTGTATGACATTAAATGTTTTTTCAATATTAGAGAATTGCGCTTTAATTGCTTACATCTTCAATGTATTGTGACTATGTAAAAAAAAATCATATTTGAGATCTTGATAGTTAATTTTATCAGTACATATCAAATAAAGGGTACCCCAAAAGGTCACGTCACATTGACACTTGGTAACAACCTTTCCCTTTGCTTAATAATTAATTTTGACTTTTGGTCTTTGCTTAGAAAAGGTAACTAATTTTTCCTTTTTTTGTCAGAAAGATAAAAGTATTATACCACTCCTGAATCGGCATAACATCAGCTAGTTTTTAAAGTGATTTCCTCATTTCATGTCTGGTATTTTCTTCTTTTCATGGCAGCTGGTTAAAGACAAAGTTGATGGTTTTGCTGAAGATTTAAGTCAAGATTAAACCAGATATTTTTCGTATTTTGCATAAGTCCTCGACAAAATAATGCTTGTGGCGTCTTAAGTAACTATTCCAGATAAAGTAGGAATAATAGAAACTAAAAGAGAAGGAAATCCAATAAAACGCTGGCACTAACAATGAATTTAAAAACAAACTATAAACTGACGATATCTCGAAAACCATGCGACTTTTATTGATGTCATGCAGTGCCGGATTTGGAGGTATAGAGGCATTACGGCAACGAAGGAGCAGAGGCCCTTAAATATTTTCTGAATAAGAGAAACAATTTTTTTCTGTCAAGTCTTTCAAAAATTGAGTGCTTTGATCTCTATAATGGAGCGTAATTATTTTTAAAACAGTTTATTCTTTTGAAATAATTTATCGAAATAATTTAGCAACAATCATATTCTTCCTACATAACGCCAAGATAAGTCAAAAACAAATGATCCAACAAAAACCACCTGTTTTAGATAAATAACACATCCTCATACGTATTTCATACAAATTGTTCATACTCGTATTACCAATGGCAAATTGACACTTCATGTCCTCGTGATCGCAGACCAATCACAATCTTCCAAATATTAAGACAATATTATCTCCGCAGTGTTGTCGACGTTTGCTTAATATGTGGATCATCCTGATTGGTCCATAGAACAATTATTATGATATAAAAGAGCTAATCTAATTCATGACAGTATAATTCCTTACACCAATCTGAAGTAAAATGAAGTACATACTACTACTACTCGTCGTCGTTTTAGTCGCCACTGGAGGCGCTAGTGCAGTCCCTGCTCCAGGTATGTGTAACGGTTGATAAAATAAATTTAATTTTTATTAATAACAACCGGCCATTATTAATAGTATCTGCACTTTTTGGTAAATATGAATAATAAGTTGTAGTAATTATACCGAAGAACATTCTGTGTCATTTTTTATTATTTATTAATAAATTTGTACATTCTTAACGTGGCTATAAATTATTTCTTCATGTTTACGTGGAAAGAAGCAGAGATGTGCGTTTTTCAAATACATATACTCAAAATACAAATACAAAATAGTAAATACCTATTTTCTATTTTGTATTTAAATATCTTCTAAGAGTATAAAATTTTATATTTTATTTGAATACTTTTACAAACCTATTTCCTATTTGAAAAATACAAAATACTTTTTTCATTTTTATTACTTCATAGCGTTAATCAGTAAATATTATTTTTTGAATATAAACTTAAAACCCTACCAACATTAGCACCTCATCTATGATCTAAAAGTATCTGCACAATTGTCTTAATAATTCCAATTTAAAATGATAGATGTGCCTATTATTTTGTTATCCTTCATGCTACCCCCACCATAAGACATCTGATTTTCTTTTACCTAAATTTGTTTATCATACCTGCTCTAGTGTACTTTGCGCAAAAAAAAAACAATCTTCATAAAATGATGTAGGTCTTAAAACAAAAATGTTTCAAAACGAAGTCAGTCTTCACCAAAGAGAATGTGAATATGATCCCGAACAAAAGGTCTCTTTTCGTTTGGTGGAATGATAATAAGATCTCATCGACGAAAAATGAAGGATCAATTATTTGAACAAATAGTGCTATTAAAATCCATGACGTAAATAACATATATATTTTATGTAATTTCTCATAATTATTAAAAAAATAACATTTATATTAGTAACATAAAGAGTATTCTATTTTCATAAAAATTATTTTTAAAATACGTATTTTGTATTTGAAATAGGAAAATAACGAGGTATTTGCATTTTGTATTTAAATTCTTTAGAAAAGCATTTGTGCACATCTCTGGAAAGAAGTATGTATATATATATGTTAAGTGCGAAATCCTAATACTATAAATAATTTAGAGTTTAACTTGGTCTGATGTTCGTCAACAATGCAAATCGCTTAATGAACTAAGAAAATCTGACTTAAGAAAAGCTAAAATTTTTGAATACATTTTTCACTTGAAACTACGATTTTTCAGTTAGCACTTCATAGGTTTCAAACACAGATATTATGTTTATGTTAGATTTTTAACAAGTTTTAAATTGAACAACAATTGCAGGTTTCGCAGACACTCTTTCCCCACAGACAAGAGCTGGGCTGGCATGCATTCTGGGTGATTTGGCCTGCAAACAACACTGCTTTGTCACAGTAGGTCAGATTGTGGGTCACTGTAAAGATGGAGACTGCATCTGCGAAGATGCCTAAGTGAACACTCAATAAAACAAGTTTTTTAAACAACTTCATAAACTTGAAAATAAATGTTTAATAACATAAAAGAACGTAAATTCTATTACTATTATGATCTATCTATCCTCTACACCCATCCCACTATTCCAGCTTAGTGATGTATTATGTTAATTTTAAAGTCAAATTATTACCAATATTTCACAGTTTTTGCAACAGCACACAGTATGGTATTTTCACAATCCGGTTGTGTTTTGGTGAAGTTTTGAAAATAATTTTGTTTTTAAATTACTCGTAGTACAAATTATATATTATCTAAGTCATTTTCTTCTAATTGTCCTTAGCTTTTCTAATAATAATAATATTCGAAAGAAGCTTCACTTCATTTCTCGTTTTAATCCAAAGATTCCAGAACAAAGTGCTAAGACACATCGTGGAAGCATCCTGGTATATTAGAAACAATGTTCCTCACCGGGAATTAAAGACGAAAACTGTGGATATTACAATAATAAAGAAATTTGTCAAGAGTTCTTTATTCGAAATTTTAGACCTATCCTAACCCTAAAGAGGATCTATACTTCCCTTTTCATACTAAATAAAGTAAAGTAAACCTCGTCTCATCATAAACATTATTATATGACTTCCCCTTAGTCATAAACAAAATCTTGAACCTATCGTTTTATGCAATTCAAACTTTGTAAACCTCTTTTAAACTTAAGATGGTCAAAAGGAATTTCTCAATACCTGCTATGGGTGTAACAAATAGATTCTGTTGTTGAGGGATAAATATGAAATAATGAGTTAGAGAGATAGATAGATGCAATAATGAGTTAGATAGAGATAGATAGTGTTATATTTGTCAGTATAATATTTCTCTTCAGTTGGTATTTAGATTTCGTTGGAAAAAGATATGTCTTTATAAGTGCTAAATAATAAATGAAAGACATGTTTTATTTTACCTAACTTAACTAATATTTGTAATAGCAAGAATTGTAGAAATCGATGTTAAGTACATATATCGTATTTTATTAAAAAAAATTTTTATTAATACTTTACGGGCTTCTTAGGACCACAGTCCTTTTTTCGTCCTTCTTAAATTATTTTATTTACATTGTACCTATTTAAATTTTCCTATTTACATTTCATTTATTATTACTACCTAAACTTTTAAACCCGCTATATGCCATATCCTGTCTATCACTAATCACACTGGCCACCTCGGATATCTTAGTAGTTCCGGCATACTCGTTGGCAACACCACTCCATTTTTACCAAAACTCTGTACAAATTATTTCTGCAGGCCTCCGTTCCTGTACATTGGAAGATCAAATGTTCTGGATCTGCTACCCCTTCTCCACATTTGCACATATCTTCTTGTACCAAGTGATTTCTTTCCAGATGTGACAATGCCCCTGTATGGTCTACCCTCAGTCTCGAGATAAGTGATAACACTCTTCTCAGACCTTGGGCTTTCCACCACCAACGACGTCCGCACACCGAAGATTGTTATTTTATTAATTGTTTCTTTCTTTTTATATCATTATTTTATTTCATATATTTTTTTAAATCAAGTTTAGATTTATAAAATACTAGTGTTTACCCTCGTCATATATAAATTTAAATACAAAAATATAAATATTTAATGTCATTGTATTAACGAAAGTTAATTTTTCTTTGTAGATGATGACGATGATGATGAGAATAATTACGATGACGACGAAGATAACAAGAATGACATAACAATGAAGTAATTTAATCAAAATATACAAAATATCTTTGCATATTAATTTTATAATTTATTTATTAATAAAGTTTTAAACTGAAAATATAAGAAAGACCTATTTATTCTGAAGTAAACCTTATACCTTACATATATACGTTGCCTTACGATAACTGCCACATGTAGGTTTAAAGAAGGAGCAAAAATCCTATGTAAAAGAAACCAGAAACGGGTTCTTTTAGGTGGGCAATAGGGTCTAAATTATGAGTAGGGTCACCAGCCAATACTCTAACAACATGTTAATGACGAGGTAACACAACTACTGGACAACGATGGAGACACAAAGACAAGACCGAAAAGGGTTAATTTTGAGTTAGTTTAAATAATTAAATGTAATAAAATATAATCGTGCAAAACGTAATAAATATATGTTAAATATTTCATATCATACAATAAGGTACGCTGAAGAGCAGGACCTTAAATGTGTATATTATGTTAACGTCAAACTGCTTATTAGTCTAATTCTTCATACTCGTATCACCAAAGAAAAAAGGACACTTGGTGTCCCCATGATCGAGGCCCAATCGAAATCCTCCAAATATTAAGACAATATTGTCGAAACTTGTTCAATATCGATGTTTTGTGGAATTTATCAGCGTATCACAAAATGGAAACATCTGCACAAATACAGATGGAGTTATTGTACAACAGGCACTTGTTTAGCGGTGTCGAGTTTGCGCTGCGTATTTTCTATACGCTGGTCGTTTGTTTGTGCCACCTAAAACTAATTATTGAGCACTCGTTGCTGATTTGTTCAGAAATTTTAAGTTCTAAGTTACTTCTGTTGTTTAAGAGCATTTGCGTATATTTAACGTCAATTTAGTGATGCGCCCTACTGCACCACCAGCAATGGACAGTCGTGACAATCTGTCGGTTTGGAACAGTCTAATTGATCCACCAAAACTAGAAATAATAAAATATTAGTGTTGGCCTACTTTGCTATAAAGAAATACTGTGTAACAATATATGTTAAACTTCTTTTACAATTAGACAAAGAGATGATAAATTGAAATAAGCTTTGAAAGTAACCCTTTCACATCAGACAAGCCCAAAAAAATGTTTTTTTCAGTCCCTTCACCTGTTAATCGTCTGATGAATTTGAGTCATTAACCACCCCCATTTATTTACGAAGTTGGGCTTATTCTTCGAGATTTTTAAAAACTGAATCTTCCCTCAGCAGAGATTGTGTACCAACTCGTAAGTGCCTATAGAAATAGAATATCAGATGCATTATCTTTAGCTTTCCTAATAATAATAATAATGTCCGAAAGTAGCTTCACTTTCTTTGGTAACCGTGATACTAAGCATATCGCTTTCCCCATTAATTGTATCAAATTTAAAATAAAATTTAAACTTTGAAGCATTTTTTTTTAAACACAGTTGATCAACTGGTTCAATTTCAATTAATGCATCATCACTTTCATCTAATCTCGGCCTTTTTGTCAGATTGACGCTACTAACACCTACACTCAACGACATTATTACGGCAAAATGTCTTCAAATAATCGCATTGTAAATAATTTATATTCACATTTATTTTCTTTAAAACATTCGTTTCCGTTCGGCTACAAAATGTTGTAAAAGACAGAAGTATAAAATAAAATATTTAACAGATGTTTGTTTACCAGATTTTCTATTTCGTAAATTTACGACCTAACATTTTTTTTAATAAAAATAGGTTGAATCTTTATGTTGCTGTTAGTTTATTTTCCAAGCAATTTTTTTTTTAATAACGTCAACGGAACCACAAACGAGACTCTCGGGTCTCGTCGTATGAGGTATCGATACCGTCTCAATAGTTTTCAGAAATGTCTCGTCTCGTACAGTCTTGCTTTTACGAGACGAGACTAGAAATGCCTCCTGCTCGTGTGAAGCCCTATTCATTACTTAGTGTTTCCTCCTTTAATAAAGTATACATTCAGATTCTTTCGAATTATAATTTCTACTTAAATATTGAACCATTTCTTTATACATATTCTTCTCAAATAACATCCTCAATATTCAATTTTCATAGTTGGAGCCGGATATGAAGTATGAGTAGGAACCGGAGTTTGATATTTTTTTCCGGCTTCGAGTTACTAATTGGAACAATTAAACAGTAGTTTTATAACCTTGGCAACTGATTCAAAGTTGATGAACTTAGAAAGGATATTCTTATTTATGTTTAATGTATATGAAAATATTGAAACCCTACGCCTGAAATGATAGCAACTATAATCACCAAAATATTTTGCCATTATTTCAGGCGTAGATTTTGTTATTAAATATAATTGCTTGTTTATTATTTTACCTATTTAATTCTACAGCAACGTTTTGTGTGTGCAGCAGAGTATAACAAGAAACACACATATTGTATAATAATTGAATTTGTTGTACAGGTTGTTATTAAACAAATCGTGATATTAATAATCAGACATTCTTTTAACAAATTAAAAACACCCAAATTGCAATTTGTTTTAGTTTGTTGTTTCTTGGAATTTTAATAAATGCAAATGATGCACTGCAATTAGTTGCATATCTAGCCACCAGCGATCAGTTACAAAGAAGTCAGTCAATCGTATATGAGCAAATTAACAACTACAACATTTACCGGATTTACAAATTCAATCGGTAATTTTAATTACCAAATAGCAACATATTCCTTATGCAATAATTTAATGTCTACTTTTTATAAACATATGAACACAATCACAAATAAAAAAACGACATCGGAATCAATTTAGCTCATAAATGGATCATAAAAACAAATAAGAAACTTTCGCGGAAATATTTCGTTACGGTGGTGATCCCCAGTAAGCACTAATGGGTCCCAAATAGGCCTAAAGGGGGGCGGAGGGGTGCTGCAATTGAATTACATTGATTACCTGTTATGTTATAATAATTTTCTTTATGTTCCATGTAATAATGACTGAATTACGACTTAGATTTTATGATTGTGGTATCTTGGCCAATAGCTTCGTATAAAAAGGATACTTGTTTCTTTTTTGATATCAGTTTTGTGTTAACAATTCATCTATCAACTGTTGTTTAAGAAAAGTGAAGTTAGTTTTTGGATTATTTTCTTTCGTCCATCATGGTGTCTTGTGCTGTAAGTATTATCCATGCACGTCAAGAAGCAACGTTAGATGCTAGATCGAAGATCATTACTACACTGTGAGAAATAGACAGCAAAAATGATTATACTCATAGTAATGTTTTTGTCTTAAAACCACAGTAACTTTTATTTTATGTTTCTCACAGTGCATTAGCATATGTGTTTATATAATTTCATCGCATCTGAATCGTGTTAAGGAGCAAAATGAATTGATTAGAGTAATTTTATTTTGATTATTTTTCTTACATATTTTTAAAAAAAATTAAATTGGTGTATATTTATAAGACCTTTTAGGAATTGTTAATTTTTAATCAAACTTATGTGTTGCTTCTGAAATCAAAGACTTTTATTTTAGTAATTTACATACACATTATAATAATTACTCTGTTTAACTTAAATCATATTATCCTACATGAAATCAAAGAAACGACATTTAAAGTTTATTTTTTAAATTGTTAATTCCTTTTTATCCAATTTTATAATAACTTAACATTATGCACAGTGAGTTGTGTTGACCGTTGGCACACACTACAATAAATGTAGCTATAAGTAATATATACCATTAGTTTATCTGACCAAAAGGCAGTTGTAATATCTTTGGTCAGTGTTACCAAATAAAGAAATATAATTTCTTTACATATTTATATTGTTTTTAGATATTTCTGAATGAATTTTTAATTTGTTTTATATTTTAAGATTAAGACTCGATCTATGAACATTTATTATAGTACGATTAATTTTAATATGTAATATTCGCATTAGTACACTTTATCATAAGATGAATCTTGTACTTTAATGTTTACTAATACACCACTGCACAACTGTCCTGTACTGTCAGGACTCTAAAATCGCTGATATTTAAATCGCAGTGTGTTCAAGCTCTTACTGTATCGTTTTTCAATCCCTGTTTCGCTCATAATGAAATAATAAACACAAACAACGGCTTTTGCCACTCTCACATTATGAATAAATATGCATGTAACCTACTATGGTCTGGACACTGGTCTCTGCGACACAATGTAGATCGTAGTGCACTTTGATGTCTACACGTAAACCATATTATGAATGCGAATGTATTAATAAACATTAAAATAGAACCTCCTTCTCAAAATATAGTGTGGTAATGCGACTACACCCTACTGATCAAATCACAAATCGCAAGGTTGCAACGGTTGCAGAGCTATAAGACTTATGATTTGATGCACAGACAAGCCTCATATTTTCCGTGTTTTATTGTTCTGCTTTTATAATCATAAAATTTCTGAGGCAGCGATGTGGTTCACATATATGACGCCATGGCACCATAAATACTGTTAACATTGTAGGAGCTGTTAAGTGATAGCACTCAACATCGAAAAGAGGATAACATTGAAATTTGTACAATTTGTACTTATGACAAACATGAGACTGACTAGTCAAAATAGTCGTCAAGTGACTTATCTTTTAATTAATCTCTGCATGGCAATTAAATATTAAAACGAAGTGATAATTTTTGCACGCTGTCTCTTTCTGCTTACTTTCAACATATTTTATAAATAAAATGAATGATTTTAAGTTTTTCAAAACAATCGTAAGAAAATTAGCATTGTTATATCACAAAGTATCAGTTTCAACATAGGTCGGGGAAGGATTCGTATGTTAAAAATGTCAATTTTAACAGTCAAAATCTAAGAATATAGTACCGCAAGTACTTCCAGGTGTTTAGCAAACTACTGACAAGTAAAATTTATTAGGTCTAATCCAGCATCGAAAATAGAACAACATTAAATTAATTAAATAAAACAAAAATTCTACACCTGAAATGCTAGCAGCACAACTCACAAGTTCTTAAAGATTGACTGTTTGATCTTGAGGAGGTACAGGACGTACCGTCAATGCAAAAAGTTTATCTCTCGGTAATACGAAATGCAGAATACGAAGTACATGAGGGACGAGCAAATATTGGGACTGTACCTTTGAAAATAAATTTTTCAATTCCCTATTAAACTGCTTTTTGCTTGTTAAAATGATTTTTTATACATATAATAGTTTAATAAATTAAAAATTAGCTATAATTAATATCAAATTTGTATTAATTCAATTTAAATTAAAATTAAATACTTTGAAAAAGGAATAATAAATTTTGCAACGCTGCAAATTTACGTGTGTTGACGCATGCGTGATTTGGTTCTTTGACCAATAAATTGTTATATTTTATAAAACATTTATTCCGATTTTGAATTTCCCGCTCAAATTGTTATTTGCAACGTTACCGGCTTATAACCTACATTTACTGTTTCTTACTGGTTTTATTTAAATATTTTCGTATATCCTTTCGTAGGTATCCTTTTGATAATTTTCTTTTTGCAATAGTTACAGAAAAGATGCTCTTTATATACACTTAGTTTTTGAAAGCCGTGTCACCATTTTTTTATAGTTAAAAGTTATATTATGTGGTGAAATTGAGCTAAAAATTATGATTTGTATGGAAAATAACTATTTTTAATCATGTATAAAAAGAAAACTATGAACCCTAGGTCTCTAAAATTTGTATCGACCCTCCAAATTTCACGACGTTTTCATCATTTACGTTAACGTCCTGTACCTTCTTAACGCTGGACTCTAGTAAAATAATATCGCAATATTGAATATTTCTTACTATCTCTCGTAGTCGAGATGTCGAGGCAGGAAATATACATTACATAGTTACATAGTTTAAATATCGATGAATAAAAAATAGTTTTTTTTTAGAATCAATAAATATAGATGATTTACAAAGAAGTATTTAATTATTTACAGATCTCTCTTTTACTTTGCGTCCTCGCTATCTCAGTGAACGCTTACCCCGGTTATTTAGGACATGATCTTGGACTCGGAGGCCACGGATTAGGCGGTCACGCTTATTCGCATTATACTGTAAGTCACGGCGGAGGACTCGGCTACGGAGGACATGGAGGATATGAAGGGCATGGCCATTACGAAGATTACCATGATGTAAACAGAATATATTATACTATTCAATATTTAAAAATTATTTTAATATATTTTTCATTTGTTATTGCAGGCCCATCCAAAATACGAGTTTAATTATGGAGTATCCGATCCACATACTGGGGATGATAAGAAACAGTGGGAGAGCAGGGATGGAGATATTGTTAAAGGTACTGCACTCTGTTAATTAATATTCGAAGAACGGAATGCACCCTTCTATATAACTACACATGACTTTATTGACAAGCGATTCTAGTGTTAAATAAATTTGTAACAAGCAATGGCGTAGCTTGTAATATCGGGCCCTAACATTTAATATGTATTATATTAACATCTTATACAAAAGTAACGTCTCTCACACTGAACCAGACTACTTGCGATCTGTGACTTTTCAGAGGGGTGTGTTTTTACAAAACAAATCATGAAAAAGTGACCTCACAAGTAGTTCTTTACAAGGTGAGAGCAGCCTTAGAGATAATACATATCATAAACAGTACAATCTCGGTATAACGAACCACTAAAACAAATGGCGAATAAAAGAAATGACTAATCTTAAATTTACTGTATAAGCTTCAAGGTCAGTTTCGTCGTGGAAATCACTACCATGTTAAATTCCACGCCTGGCATTGACCGAAAATTACGTTCGTTTTATCTGTAATCTGTTTTATAGAGCCTCCCCAGTAAGCAATTTGGTAAAGTGTTCTGTTTTATGCCATTTCTGTCACTATTGCACTATAGTTCACATCAACTTTATCTTCATTTGTATTCCAACAGATGAAATGGTTTCGCCATTTGACAAACGACTTTGACAAACTGAATTGTACAAGAACTTTTTCATGACAAAAAAATCTTTCGCATCTTCAATGTGATGGCAAAGTGAATTCAAAATGTTAGTGGGTTATTACTCAAGTTATACTGCGTTTAAAAATTCTTTGTCTTGACTTCTATATTAGTATAGTAAATTCACATATCAATTGTTTCCTCTCCATTTTAGCTTCTTCTTTATACTTAATTATTATAAAGGTACGTCCAGGTTATCTACCTTGAATGATAGTATTTTATTTACGATCATTAATTATTTTTAATTAACTGAATCACCTTTCTGCACTCGCTGCTGGCACCGGCAATGTCAGAAACAACCTTATTGCTTCCAAACCATACTTTTCCAGAACGAATTGTATCTTTCTAGATTGTGTTATGAAATTATATCCTCTTGAATCTCAGTTTACTTGCCTAAGTGGCGCACCCTGTCTATGCCGTAGCGACAATAGTTTCCTCCGATTCACATCCAATATTCAAACCATTCTTCATTCCCCAGGGGGCTACTCTCTGAAGGAGGCTGACGGAACTACTCGCATCGTGGAGTACACAGCCGATAAACACAACGGCTTCAACGCTGTCGTCAAGAAGGTCGGACACGCCGTTCACCCAACTCATTACAAGAAGCACACACAGGTGTCTCTACCTATCGGTCATCTAGGAGGCGGTGCAGCTACCAGCCACCAGTACTCCAGCTCTCCTCTTGGTCATCATCATGGACATGCAGGAGGTTATGAATATTCCATCCACCACGACCACCATGGACATGGTTTTGGCGGACACGGATATTCTGGTCTAGGAGGACACTACTAGATCAATTACGTTGAATTTTTTACAGAAATATAAACGGCATCATTTTAAAATTCTTTGTAAATTTCTTTTGTATATTTTTTTTTCTTGGTTCAACTAATTCAGAATTATTAATAAAATTATTATGAAATATATTTATTAAGAGTTTTGCTATTTATGAACGCCTGGGAACGCTACGTGCTTCAAATATTTCCGGTTTAACAGTAAAGTCTTTTAATGATATAGTAAAACGCAACCAACAATGCATTTTTCAATACAAATTAAATTCATAGGTGTGTCAATAAAAGCGCTGGATTTAGTATCATCTCATATGCTCTCATAGCAAATGCTATCAATGAAGCCACAATAAAACAGGTCAGATCTTGGACAAAAGTGTAGCGAATAAAACTCAATGAGTCTAAATCACAACACGTAAATTTCACAAACCAAAAGAATGTTAAAAATCTTTCTATTCTCATAAACTCAAACATAATCCATCATGCGAATGAAGTAACATATCTAGGAATGATGCTTGATGCTAAGTTAAGGTGGAAAACGCATAAGAAAAAGAAGAACTGAACATAAAATACAGATATATGTGTTAGCTAATTGGACGACACTCTGAACTAAACATTGAAAACAAGCAGCTCATAAATAAACAAGTGCTAAAGCCAGTGTGGACGTATGGGGTGCAACTCTGGGATTGGACCAAGAAATCCTATCGTTCCAAAATTAAGTTCTGCGAGGAATAGTTAATGCACCGTGGTATATTCGCAATGACGACATACATAGAGACCTGAAGATTAACACAGTCAAATAAGAAATCAAATCTATAGCAGCGAAGCACGAGTTGAGACTTCGTAACCACGAAAACATCGCCGTGACGCAAATGTTGCTGGACAGTAATGATGTTCGAAGAGTTCGCAGGACTAAACCCTCGGACCTAGTAACTTAATCATGTAGAATTGTTCATTGGAGCAATTTCTACTACACCGTGTAATTATTGAAATGTAAGCCACTAGATAAGCAAAATTGGTAGTTTTATATAAAATCAGGTATAGTTCACAACCCAATTTGGCACAGCCGTAGACCGATTTTACCGTCCGTTCCGACGACCTTGCCAAGTTAACAAGGTTAATTATTCATTATTTAGTTTAATTTATTAATTAACTATATGTGTTGAATTTGCTTAAGCAAATGTGTTGACATCAAATATTGACAAAGATACAGTTATTTACAGTTTGAAACTGTTTCACTAAATGTTACTAATTAAAGAAGCTTGACTAATTAATATTTATCTGATACTTCTTCGACATACGGTGCATTTCTAGTAACAGTCTTTCTAGTTTTGTTTTTAATTAATATAACTTGTTGAATGCTGCTAGAAAGGAAATGCAGATTCTCTTCAGAAATCTACAACTACCTAGGTCTAGGATGTCCTCAATTCAAAAGAAGATTATCAATCTTATTCCGCACACCACTACAAAGACAATTAAACAAGTCGCAGATATAGAAGATCTAAGACGAGAAATCTAAACATTTTTCAACTCTCAAAATTTCTATTAGAAATGTACTAAGTGAAATATTATGCTGACGGTACAGTAGCTGAAAACGTTGAGACTTTGTACAGAAACCACCCAAACCATTCTTTAAGAAATTTACACTAGATAGAATGAAATCTCGTGTTTTTAAACAAGTCATCACCTGAAAATTATAGAAATTTGTAGTGGATATATATTTTTGAGGTTCCAAATTCAAATTTGCTCAAATTCAAACTTGTAAGTCGTTATTAAAAGTAAGTTTGCAGAGTCAGTGAAAAGTATCCAACTCCAACCAAATCAAATCACTAGATATTTAAGAGTATAATTAAAAAAAGAGAGCGTGTTTACAAAATCGTTAGGTATTTATACTATAGTAGAAATCCATTCCACTTAAAACTGATCACTAATCTGAATTACATGTAACTGTTGTCCTAAACAATTATCATTAACCAAATAAATCCAGTTGTTATGTTTAGATACTAGTCTGACCCACATTAAAATTGAGTGTTTCTACCTATTGTCTAAACTCTTGTCTATGCAGAGCAAATTTATTTTAGACTGCATTCAATTCAATGCAAATTTGCTATAGTCCAGTATATATTGGTTAGAAATTGGTTTAAGATGCCCATATTGAAAGCAGCCACTTTTCTCTGAACAATATCTTTGCAGTTGTACTCTGAACATATCCTTAATTTTACCAATGAGGCATCTGGATGCAAAGAGATGAAAGTGGCAAAAGTAAAATTCTTCAGAAACGAGTTCAAAGTTAAGATCGTATAGGCGTTTTCGTTCAGTAGGTTTTAGAATTTACGCTATATAGTAAAATCTGTCCAGGTTTTCGCTTATATCTCTGAGTCACCAAACAGTTTAGTATATCTTCTATCGTTTGCGCTGGTTATCTCAAATTTTCAGAATTTGTCACTTACATCACTTTCCTTCTAGACGCCTCAAATGTACGTGATATGTACCGAATAAGGTTAGCTATTAGGTTCTCAAATGTGGTTTATTTTAAATGTCGCAATTAATGTTATTGAAGATATAAGCAATTAAAATAGTAAACTAGAGAACCAGAATAAATTCTAGTAAACAATTTAGTGAAATGTCCTGATTTGTGACGTTTCTATCACTATTGCATTTCAATTATAGTTGGCAAAGTTGGCATCAACTTTGTCTTCATTTGTATTCCGACAGGTGCAGTGGATTCGCCATTTGTAGCCGATAAAATATACATTTCATATGAACGACTCTGTGAAACTGAAATATAAATGAACTCTTACATGACAAAAAATCATAGGCATCTTCAATATAATGGCAAAGTGACTCCAAAATATTTACTAGGTAAAATGGGTAAAACTCTTTACAAGAATTAGAGAAACATTTAATATCCTGTTCATCCTAGTAGCAGACTACTTTTACCTTAAGTTATAATTTTTGAATAACTTTTAATGTTTCTGTATTAATGTATATGTTTTAGTCTTCAAAAGAAAATGTCAAGTTTTTCACATCATCGGGCACTATCTCGTTATCAGTGGGTCTTACGTTAAAAGTAGTTATTACCAATTTTATAGAGAACTCAATTTCCTGCAATTTGGGTGCAGTTACATCATATGGCACAAAACGGTATGGTACATTTTTTCCGACAGCGACTCCGACTCCGCAGCTCTGATCACAAGTGTCGCTAGACATTCAAATTTCTTTGTGAATTACCTTAATTTGATATTAATTAATTGAATTTAATTAAAATGCAATTAGTTCACTAGTGCTAAACCAGTTCACCTCAACTCGCCTCACCGCACAGGCACTGGCACTGGCACAGTCACAGACACAGGCGTAAAGTAATATGCAAATTTATGCTTTCTTTGAACAACAATCCGAAATGAATTTCATGAATTTTGTTTATGCAATCAATAACATAATATAGAAAGTTATTTTTAATTAAAACAATGCACTAATTAGTGTTATGACTAATTAACAAAGACTTATTAAAGAAATTAAAAAAAGCATTTTATAGATTGATTGACTATTGTGGTATACTTGATGAAATTGTGAAAATATTTCTATGGGTTTATATGTTGATAAAATTAGGTACTAGGGCCGCAAATGCCCAATTATTTGTTAAGTAGTAGCTATATTATATAAGCTATTGTCAATTAAAGATGTCACTTATGACCCTTTAGAGTAAAAGTGGGCGGATCAAACAGACTAAAGCCAGAGTGCCACAGGGCAGCTTCCTTGGTCCAGTTACGTACTTATTACATTATCTTGTCCAGGGATATACCACAAACTGAGAATACTACAATAGCGACATTCGAAAAAGACACAGCGATAATGGTTGTTGGAAAAATGAGGAAACAGTTATCAGAAAACTGCAATTCATTCAGGGCACATTCCGGAAGAAGTAACAATAACTTGTTCAGACTTAAAGAACAAAATCGAAAATGTAATAAATTGTTCATGGCAGGAAGAATAGAACGAAGAAAGTGATAATACATTGAGGGAAGTGAAGCCATCAATTTGCGAGCAAGAGTTACCGGTCGGACTAAATAGAAGGCTAGAAGTAGTAAGCAGACATATTCTAAAGATAACCACAACCAACATGTGAACAATGTAACAGCCCACTAACGGTACAGCATATTATTCTTCAATTCTCAAGGTACTCGTCGCACATGCAAGGCTGTACTATGCCTTAGGAATATAGGCTGATATTTGAAAGCAGGGAAAATCTGGAAAACCTTATTGACTTTATAAATAAAATTAATTTAATTTCTTTGTTTGAAGTATGTTTACAAGTTGTAAATTAAGTTTTAAGTTTCTCTGGACAACAAAGCCACTTTAACTCTCTCTGGACAACAAAGTGCTTATATATAAAACCATTCTGAAACCCATCTGGACTTACGGAATTCAGCTTTGGGGCACTGCATGCAACTCTAATATAGCCATAATCCAGCGATTTCAAAACAAAGTACTACGACTCATTGTAGATGCACCATACTACGTCACTAACGAAGTCATCCAGAAAGACATCCCAATAGCATCCATCAAAGATGAAATATATCTATCCAGCACAAAATATAGTGATAGATTAATCAACCATCCCAATGCGTTGGCGAATCAACTGAACGTGTGTGACAACAGGGGCCCCGCAGATTAAGGCGATATCAACCAGTAGACCTAACTTTAGGTCCGCGATATTGTACAATGTATGATATATTATAATAGTTTATTGTATATAAAAACAAGAGGGCATTCACTGGAATGTTTCTCTTACATGTCTTAATTAATTAATCATGTAAGAAGCTTATTGCCTACTTAGGCAGATTGCTGAAACAATAGGAGAAATAAAAAAAAAACAAAAAAATTTTAAGTGCTAGTAGCTAATATTGAGAAATAAAACTGCAGTGCTTGCTACGACGAGGTTTGCAAATGGACAAAAAAAATGGCGAATTAAGCTGAAAGAAGCCAAATCCAAATTCTCCTCTAACAGTTACTATCAAATCCCAAAAAATACCTTATTCCAATACAGCGAAATTCCTTGTCATGACGGTAGACGCGAAACTCAAGTGGAAGGAGCAAGTTACGATAAAAAGAGAAGAGCAGAATATTATATTCAGGAAAATTCACTGGCTAATGGGAAAACAAACTATTATTGTATAAGCAAATACTGAAACCGATATGGACTTATGGTATACAACTCTGGGGTTAAGAAATAGTTCAAATTACGAGAGTTCAGAGGCAACTCATGCTTAAAGCAAGTTGTGGTTTATAAATCTGCAATACTATGAAGTAACATTGTCTCACTAACTTATTTAAAATGTATATACGAGCAAATAAGTTAAAATTCACTATCATATCGTTAATTTATACGGCTCTTATAACTTCTTTTAAGTATGGTTCCCCTTCGAACTCTCATAATTGATGTACACCGTATACGAAGAAGTAAGGAAGGCAACAAGCAAACATCTATTGCGACTGCAGAACCACCAGAATGAATAAATTCAGAGGAAATCTGCGCAGATTGAAGAGGACCAAACCTCAAGACTTGACCCTATGATTTTGCTGCTATAAACCGCAAAAGTGTTTTCATAGTCCTTAATATTTTTGAACTAGTCAATGGACTAGAACTTAGTGGTCACAGCTTAGTTGTAATATTCTTTGTAAATAAAAAAAAGAAACTTTTAAAAGAGATCCAAATTATTAAAATTAAATCTGCTTGTGATGTCACATCCGATGATTTGCCATCTCTTTTAGACTTACATACGAGTGTGTGCGTTATCTCATTAAATTTTATATTATAGCTATTGTGAAAAAAGAAAATTAATATCGATTACTTATTTCTTCTGTGACGTCATATGCTGAGCCTACACAAGCGGCAAAAGTAAACTTCAAATTTTAAACAGGTATATTACTGTAAACTTTTATATATTTAGAAAAATAAAAACGCCAATTTACATATATTAACCTATATTTCAATTTACTATTGAAAAACAGCACCTAAAAAATGAATTCATTGAAAATATTTATGAAATTCTTTTCGTCGTAGATTAATTAAGAGAGATTGATAGAAGTATAATAGCATAAGAATTATGATACACGGTTTGAAAGTAAGAAGATTTAAAAGATCAGTGTCTTATAAATCGTATTATTAAAATCAAAGCAATAAATTATAGCAGTAAGTAATTTTGAGAAACATAACTGTCTAATAATACACCTAAAAATATATTACCAGTTACTTTCTTAACTTAGAAAATTCTGAATAATCGAAGAAAGTAATTGCAGTCGTAAAAATTAATCGTCAAAACAACATCAAGTGCTTCTATAAGAATAAGCTAAAAGAATAGTACAGCCGTTGCTTAAAACGGGGTAACCGTTATTACCCCCACCTCCTGAGTACAACGGGACGAGTCTCACAGCCTCAGCATCAGCTTGCGTCCTTGACTTCTATTGCGCATTTACTAGTAAGACAGATATATCCTTACGCAAACATTCTTCGGCAATTACTGTAAACAGAATTCTTAAAAACGAACATTTAATGATTTTTTTTATACATATAATTTAAAACACATTTAACAAATTTGAGTAATTTTAAAAACATAAAATTAGGACACTAGTGTATTGATAAACATTAAAATAGAAACTTCCTCTTACGTTAAAGTGTGCGCAAATGTTGCAGTGTGATAGAGCCCTTATTGCATGTAATTCCTCTTGCAGTTGTCACAGTTTTTTGCAGGTTGCAGTTTCATTGCATTTCTCTTTCAAACTGGAATAGACGTGGTCCATTCTAGTCAGCATCTGTATCTGTATCGTAGAGATCGTAAGAGTATCTCTCTGGTATCTCGACTAGGTTTTACTAGGTCGAATGTTTTATAGAACCTTGTTGATGACGCAGTTTTGCTTTTAGTTGTATCACTTTTAAAATATCTTACTTTATAAAGTAATAGAAACAGAGACGTCGGTAAAATAATGAAACTATATAAAAGAAAAGGTTCACAGTTTCTTATAGTTTTAATATATTTAGAATAGATAATATGAAGTTGACTATCAGGACCTCAAATGCCACCTCAAGTGAAAACATCGCAACCGTAATCCGAATTTGTCAATTCCTTGACATTCTCAACAATTGGGGTTATCCAGATCGACCACATGGCGAATTTTGCGTAAAAAATTGGCTTTGAGGCCTTACAAGGTGCAACTGGTGCAAGAATTGAAGCCGACCGACCATTCACACCGCCTTAGATTCGCTCAATTCATTTAAGAACAACCCGCTGGGTTTTCTGAAAGAATCATATTTTCAGACGAAGCCTATTTTCATTTGTGTAGATACGTCAACAAGCCAAATTGGCGCATTTGACCTTCCGAAAATCCAAGAGAGATTATTGGGAAGCCTTTGCATGCTCAACGTGTCACTGTATGGTGTGCTATGTGGTCTGGAGACGTGATTGGGCCGTTTTTTCGAAGATGCGGTTGTAAATACGGTCAATGAATTACGTTATCGAGAGATGTTAACAAGTCAATTTGACATGTCACTGACAAGTATCAACAGGACTATGCCACAAATCACACAGCCAATGAAACAATGAATTTATTGCAAACCAAATTTCCCGATCGCATAATATCATGAAATTCAGCTGTTAAGTGGCCGACCCCCCGATCAAGTGATTTAACACCACTGGATTATTTTTTGTGAGGTTATGTTAAAGACAGAGTCAATATGGAGCCAATTGATTTGATTACAGCCTTAAAACCCAAAATCCGTGATCCGATTTACGAAATAGCGGGTCTATTTTTGTGATTCAAAATTCGATTCAAAATTTTGATAAAAGAATCGACATCTGTCAGCGTGGTCATGGTGGACATTTGTCCGATATCATTTTTTATTCATAATTTCCAAACCTTACTCTTTCTAGTACAATAAAAATTTGAATCATTTTCATCTAAATTCCTTGGTTTTTTTTTTTTTTAAATAAAGTTTTTGTTGGAAACCGGAAAATGAAAATGGTATATAACTGCACGCTTAGTTAGATAGCTGGCCTTTCTTTTTATTTTTTACGTATGTTATTTTCAAAACAATTTTAAATGTAATGGTTCATACAATTAAATTTTATTTTATAAAATCCCTTTTCTATACATTAAAATAAAAGGAAAACAAACAAAAGGAGACATTACTTACAATGAAATTACCTACACCTGTAACATGTAAATTATACATATTGAGGATTTAGATTAAATGTTTTGGTTCATTGTAAACTGCACAACACATCTGCATCTGCAAATATTTACTGGAAAATTAGTGTATTTACTAATTATATTCAGTAATACATCTATCTGACAGTTTTTTCATTTCTTCATCCTAAGATAACATGATAAAGAGTACCTTTAGATCTTAAAGCGTTATTTAGAGGTCTTAAAATATTTATGTTGTGCAAATGTGACTGTCATTTACAATAATGGCTCTTTTTTATCAGTATCTTTCGATAAAAATTCGAAATATCCAAAAAGAAAGTGTAGCAAGAGGAAAGAATGAAGAACATTGATAAAGAGTACCTAGAAAATCATTGAGGCAAAAGAAATAATCGCGAGATTCAGATTAGGCAATGATGAAAGAGGTAGTAGATACTGGAAAAAAGAGGACGAGATGTATAGGATGTATGGAAGAAAGAGAAAAAGTTATAGCATATTAAGAAGATTAGGTGTCGGGAGAAATTGGAAAGTGAAGTAGACCTGCTGAAAGGTTTACTAAGGAAAAGGATGAATTACGTAAGGCAAATAAAGATTGATAAGTAATTATAAGAATTTAAAGTAATTAAAGTAAATGAATTAAATATAGTCATTAGATTTAAGGCTGAAGAATGTGATGCTTAACGGCACAGATGTTAAATTGATTGAATTGATGACAATAAAACAAGTGGTTCACAGATGTTCATTAAATTTAGGAATACAAAATAGTGCTGATTGTTCGTTTCTATATACGCCTATTGTACGCCACTGATATTATATTTTATTAAATGGTATCAAGGTGAAAAGATTGTCTCAAAGAGTAATTTACTGGAAAATGATACTGCTATTACATTGGAATTGTTATATTGATAATATAAAAGCACGATTTTGTGACATTAAATTGGTATTATCTGAAATATGTATAATAGGTACTATATACACTTAGTGTCAGTATTTTAAATAGAACTATGTAAAACAAAATCCTATTTCATTTTTTAACATTATGTTCTAATTAAATATATGGACACTTTGGATGATCCCTCATATGTATATGTTATGGTTAATATTAATAATAACTAGCCATTATGAATACTAACCTTACAAGAAGTTCAAATAAAGGTCAATGTGACTAATTAATAATTCACAACTACCTACACCTAATATGTAATGTATGAAGCTAGTCTAATGGTAGAATTATTCAGGAAACATCGATAAAGAAAACAAACTTCAACATCTCAGAAGAAAAGGATGATTCCCCCTTCGGACTCAATGAAATATCTAAAAATATACAAGATGCCCGAAAATTATTTTATCTGAACTGCTTTCTATACAAAAATAAAGATATTAATGCACGATAAAGAAAATAACACAAAATAAAATGTTTTTATTAAATTTACAATAAGTTGAACAAGTAATCCCAGTAAACATTTTGGAGTCACTTTGACATCATATTGAAGATGCGTCATGATTTTTTTGTCATAAAAGAGTTCATTTATAGTTCAGTTTCTCACATTTTTTCATATAAAATGTCTACTTTATCGGCTACAGATGACGGAACCACTCCACCTATCGGAATACAAATGAAGATAAAGTTGATGCGAACTATAATTGAAGTGAAATAGTGACAGAAACGTCACTAAATAGGGCACTTCACCAAATTGTTTACTGGGATTATTAAAAATTTTAAATATAATATAATTATTATAATTTTTTATTTATATTTATCAAAAGATGCACATACTAATAATAATAGCCGGATATTATTAATATAAACCGGATTTTGTACATCAACCGTAACATATGAGTCGCTCAGAAGCTAAAGCGATTAAGTCCAAAAAGATATGTAATGTTTTTTTATACGTTCAAGAACATAATCATATTTAGAAGCTATAAAGGGAACGAGTAAATTCTTTAATAACTAAAAATCAGCTGCTTGGTTGAGTGTTCTTTGCATGTGTTGTGTCACAATACATACATACCCCGTACCGATACGACAGTACACCAAGTCAAACTTGTGTACTGTAGGGTGTATTGGATTTGTTTTGCACTAACATAATTTATCTTGAGAGCAAACTTATACTTTAATTTTTATCGATACACCACTGTTATGAAACAGACTATTGCTTTCTCTTTCATAATCCTTCGTTTGATCTCTTCCATGTATTCGTTTGGTTAAAATTCGCTGATAGACGGCTGCAGTATGAGACATACGTATTCGCCTGTATTAGGAAAGTTTTATCGTTTGCAGTGTGCGAGGGTTCATTACATTTACAGTGTTCGGATAGGTAAAGCGTAATAGCGCGTATACGTCCACTGAAGATTCTCTTAAATACACTTGCAGTGTGCAGCAAGCCTTCTGGGCCGCTCATATGTATATATAACTCTATGGCACCGTAGTGCTTTATATTTTTGAGACACCTAATAATTTAGAGTATTTTTTTAATGTCTAGACTCTCGCCTGGAGATTGTGACAATATGAATTAATTAAATTCTTAAAACGTCAAATTTAATAAATCAAATTAAAAGTTTGTCAACGAATTTAAAACCGTCTAACTAGATGTAGTATAGGATTTGGAACGGTGTGGCTATTGTTGTTATATAAAATTTAGAACAAGTTTTAAAAGGAAATTATGAAATCAATTTATGATCAAACAATTAAATATAATAATTAAAAACGTGATTCATAGCTAGCTAATCGCATACATCAATATAGGAGGCTGCATATGGACACACACACATACTTTACTAGTACCCGTATGGCTCAAGTGACACCCACTAATGTAACATGGGATTACATAAATCTAATATATGCCTTAAAGCAATTGCTACAAAATTGTACACCAGTGGAGATCATAGGCCAGGTCTATAGACTAAGACCTGACTGCTTGCAATACTGTTTATAGTCCAAATACAATTTCTATAAATAATTATAAATAAAGAAATACGGTTCTGCCGGCTTGCCTTTCAAAATATGGCCGCAAGTACTTTTCCAGATTCCATTTTATCCATTTCGTATTTGTTACAGATTTATCACAGATTTATATATCTTACATATAATTGATTCTAATCTATTCAAAGTAAATTTATCTCAGGCTCAATTATAGTTCCAGTATAAATCTGCTACATATTTCATTCTATCCAGTGTCAATTTATCGAACTTGCAACGTACAATTCTTCATTTAACTCATATAAAATTATTGCACACTTTAATTTCAATTATGAATAATATTTTAAATTCTAGAAATGTATATTATTGAATGTGGATGAAGATTTCAAATGTGATTTTCTTAATACAATCGCAATATTTTTGTAAATATAAGCAATTAAAATAGTCATTCAAAGGACCTCTACAAATTATTAAATAAACTATAAGGAAAAGATGTGTTTAAGTTTGAAGTCGGTTGGAGTAAAACTGTCGGAGTTATAGAGTTTTAAGTCTTCACTTCTCTGGTCTGGTTTCGTCTTTCTTTGAAACTTTTAGACGCGTTTTTCTCACACTTTTAGTGTGGTCCTGTAGTAGGTAGTAGAGTTGGTATACTCTCTAGCTCAAAATCTACTGGACCGATCCTTTTGAAATTTTGCACACTCTTTCTTTACATAAATGCCGAGGTAATGCTATCGAGTTTTTTTTTTTTTATAATTTTAACCTATTTTAAAATAATAAAGTTTCAGATTTTTTTCATGAAAAATCAGTATTTTGACTTCTAAGTGCTGTAAAAAATTAAAAAATCAATAAGGAACCAGAAACTTGACTGGGTTACTTGCAGAAACTTATCAACTAATGGAATCATTTTGGATTTTTGATTTCAAATAATCCAGTGATGAGTTATGACGGACAACGCAATTACGTGTAATTTATATTGGTTCCTTAAACTCTACATCTTAGTTCTCCAATGTATATATGTAGATCAAGCCGGAGTCAGAGTCAGTACATTTTCTCCGACTCCGCCTCTACCTCCGCTAATCAGATCCTTCTCCGATTCCTCAACTACGACTTAGACCACGCAGTCCTGATTATTTCTCAACTATAAATATATTTGCCGGGTTATAAAGACCATAGTTTGTCCGACACTGATATGTCAAATACATTGTGATAATATTCAACCTGCCTTAAACAGATTGAAAAATAATTAGCATAAGCTAATACATAAAAAATTAAAACAGTGAATGCAAATAACTGTTGATGGTTAATTCTTTCATTGTCATTAAGCAACCCTGAATATTAAAATGTGTCACACGAATATCACGAAATTTGATAAGCGTTAGTGGAGGTCAAATCATTTTGTTCGTAACCTACATGTGAAAGGTCATACTACATTTTTTTAATATTATAATATTACTGCGATTTCAACAACTAGGTTAAATTTCAGTAAGGGCTACTGTTCACAGGAGCTGCATTTGTAGGTTGCATACAAATTTCTCTGCAGTTTACCATTGAGAAAGCACGTTTTTTCATTGGGAAAATGTCAAGTGATGAAGAAGATGTGATTATAGCATACGCTTTTATTAGAAGACGCCGAATTAAACGTAGAATTAGCTTCATTCATAGATCGAAAAGAACATTAACCGCAGATTGTTTGCTGCAAGAGAGTTTTCAGAGGATGATTCAGTATTTCAATCGGTAAACCGAATGACTATTGTTCAATAATACGAACAAAAATGACTACCGAGCCCGTCATTTAAAAAAAAAATTACGTCTCTGCGTCGTGCAGTACGCTAGAGCTCTAACATGTTGCAGCCCAGGCTGCATGACGATTGCCACTAAGCAAATGCAACGTTGCAGCATTGTCGACAGAGCCTAGAACACACAGAGCGTACAACAAACGGTAAATGACCAAACCGGGCCTAAGATAATAGTGGTGCATTATATAGATTTGTTTCTTATCCCAGTTATTAAAATTGGCAGTGCGAGTTAGTTGCTGGCTTGCTACAAGCTAATTTCATTGTTCATTTTCTACGCTTAACTAGAAATGATCTTGTAGTGCAGATTTAAACATGCTAGCACATGGTTCATTTTCTACCTGGGATTATATAATAGTATATTTGTTATAGTATGTTTTGGAATAAATTATTTCATCACCGGGAATCGAACCGGATTCAAAGTTAGATGAGTTTTAGGGGCTTATTCTGGAAATTTTCACGAATTTAATCTTATATATATAAGAATAATGACAGTTTATTAATATTTCATTACATCGACGTTTTAAGATCGCCTTGTCTTATCATAAGAGCGATCTTTAATATTATAAGCAACAGAAAAACTGATCTTATAATTTTATCGATTTTTTTCCAGTGACTAAAGTAAATGCTTATAAGAGTACCATATATGCAATTATAGCATTTTTGAAGTAATTTTAGAGGGATGAAATTTAAGAGCGCTTGAAAATGACAAACGCAAGAATGCCCTTAGAGTTTGCGACCTAATTACCTCAGTCACACAGAAAATAGATAATGAACTTATTTTATTTTTGTAATATTATTATTTTTTTTTAATTAAAAAAAATATACATAAGTTTTAATAAACTTTTACAATAAGAAACCTCCTACTAGTAAATGCTTTTAATGTTTTGTATGGGGCTTCGCAGAAGAAAAGTGAATCTTGAAGTACGATTAATTACAGTCTGTCACTAGGTGAGCTGCATTGCATCTCCGATGGAGTAGGGAGGTAGAGGAAAGCGGGAGGTACTTGTTTTCAAGGTCTTATAAATACGCGAACAGGAAGACCTTACGCAGAAACGTTAGCTGGACCCATCCTCGAACAAGTTTCAATTTTATTTCCGTTTTATTCTTTTGATAATTTAACTAATGTTTTTAGATAATTTTACATAATTAAAAATATTTGACTCATTTGTGTTTATCGTTTTGTGACAACATGCGTATTTTTTGGGTAAGTTTTTTAATATTCCGTAATTATTTTTTGTTTAATATATATTTGAGTGCATCATCTTTCAACATTTAAATCAATATACATTTATAAGCATTTGCAATACAGAAATTAAAAACTTATAAACACGAGTATTTAAAATAAAGAGATTAAATTATTATCATTGATAAAGTCAGTAAGGTTTTTTAGACTTTCTCTGCTTCCAAATATCTGCTTATAGTCTTCAGGCATATTACAATTTTGTCTGTGTGATGTGTACCTTAAGCATCGAAGAATAATATGCTTTACTGTTAGTGGGCTATTACATAGTTCACAAACAACGTATTCAATTTCTTTTGTTATTATAGAAACTTAAATGAAAAATTGCCAAACAGACACGGTGACACAAAATTTCAATCATCACACTCTTTCAGAATATACAAGGCGGCACTTTTTACAAATGAACACAATAAAATTTATTAACCGTTAATGAAAATGTGGCACTTTCTTTCAAAGAGAACGTTATTTTTTATTTTAAAGGATAGATTTATTTTTCCAAAAGCAATAAATTAGGTCACAAAACATTATGTACATAACAAGTAAGTTTTGTTATGTTAATTAAACCTGAAATACGCGTAATTAGATTTAGCGAGTATTTGGTTACTTGTTTGTATATAATTTATTGTACGTCGGTCAATGTCCAATGCTGAGTCCTATCACCGAAGACTTCTTACTATGTTAATAGTTTATATGTTATCTTGGTGAAGAGAGCTGTAATTCAGTACAGTTACTCTTAGACATGAACACAATCTTGTGTATAGGAATTGATTGTGTCTTGTGTCGATTTTTCAATTGTTGATTGAAATTGATGTTAATAAATGTATATTGGCTTTTTTATTTTAATAAATATATAACTGTTGACGGAGATATAGCAATTACAAATTTGAATTGTAGTTTTAGCGCTAGAGATGGTCGGCCATTGGTATGACATAACATGTCTGTACTATTAACGGTAGGTTAGTTATTTTTTCTATGGATAAGAGTTCTGTGTATAATATACTATATCTCTTTTACGCTCTGTTATATAAAAGAGATAGCAACGTAGCGACCGTGATGTCAAATGTCTTGGAATGATCTGTAACGTCAAATCACTTTAATAATTAAAGGGACAAAACAACTTTTTAAAATATTCTTTTTAATACTCCTAATTTATAAGGAGTTATTAAAAAATAATAGTTTTATAGAATAGTAACAGTTTTATAGAAATTAAGACATAGGACACAAGTCTGTTATAGGTGTGTCTCTGTGACTCCCTTGGAAATGTTCTTCGGACGCCCATACATATATGTATGTCTATATATAAGTATTTATTTCAGATTGCAGTGGTTGCGGCGATATCGGTGCTGTCAACATCCCGCGCTGAATTAATCGGCCACACCTACGCCGCGGACTATGTAAGTACACTTTTTATTTAATTAACACTTAGTAGTTAGTAGGTATCAACGACTCCACCGTGTTCCAGCCGCCTTACAGAATCCCTGAAACCCGGACTTTACTATATTTTATCATCTGTACCAATAACTGGATACATTACTTTATAAATATGGTAAAGTCATTTTTTTGCTCTAAAAATTTATATAATTTATGTATAATAGAGTACATTTGATAAAACTGTCTACAATTAATAAGTGGGTAGACGGAAGGGGTAAGGGGCGAGGAGCTTGTCAGGCTATTGTAGCCTATACGTACAGTATTGCTTTGTTACTATGAAACTTGGAAAACAGAAATTTAAAAATAATATTCAACGTCTATAAATTCATATGCATTAGAAAGGCATAGTAGACAGGGCTGGATTAACCAAGAGCAATGTCTAAGACCCGTAATTTGAATGGGGCTCGCTAGTGTAAATGTGTATCCGCTAAATACAAAACTCATGTATTATTTAACGTAATACTTTTTATACTTTTACATTACGTTTTATTATTTATCGAAGTTTAAAACTGTTTTGTTGCATTGCAATTAAATAAATGCCAAAGACATTAATCATTTTTACTCAAAATCAATTTAATATATAATAAATTCATACCAGTAATATATTTTCATTTATATATTAATGTTTTTAGACATGAGTGTTGTACGAAATAAAACCATGCGAGTATTTGTAGATTGAATAATTTATTCAATTGTTTAATGATAAAATAATTTTACACTTTTTAATAACTTTAACCAAAATACTTGTAATATAAAATGGTTGCGAATTATGATCTTGACAGTGTAGAAGCCCAAACCACAACTGACACGATGGCCCTATGGCCGTACCGTACACAGCAGTCGTCGTATTGCTGCCATGCGCATTACTTCTATGAGAGACAACAATACATTATAATGTTGGAATGTCAACAGAGACATCTTTTATGTTCTGTACTAATTTTGTACTGAACATAAATTGCCGGCCAGCAGAAAGTAGGTGATCCCACAACCAATATCAAATTATACAATGTTACATAAAATTATTATAAACCAAATTACAAAAAATAATGTAAACTTCTTAATTCTAATTCTTCTTAAAACTATTATAAACAAAATTACACAAAATAATATAAACTTCTTAATTCTATGGTAGTCTACATAATTTTGTGAAAATAATATAAAACAAATTAATTACTATCCTAAATATAACAGAAACCATAATTATCAATGTAGCATACATTATCATTTGCATAATGTACACAACAATCATCAACTCAATAGTTACAATGTTATTGAAACAATTATCTTTAAACAATTCCAACAGTACAGGTGTTTGTTTTACATCAATGTTGTAAACATTGCAATTAGTATCTTCACCTTCTGATGGAAGTATTGTATTTAAATCAGAAATTTTATTTGTTGCTTGTTTTATTCGCGCCAGCAACACTGCGCTAATAATTTCAAGCTGGGGTATTGTAAGTACCTTACTTGATGGAGCCACACTAGACTTGTAGCAAATTAAATTTGTTTTTATCTTACTATTTATAAAAATAATATTGTGTTTCAAACCTAATGTCATAATACTGGTTGATCTGTTTAATAATGTTTTATAAACCTCCAATAATGAAGGATTGCGTCTAAATCTTTTTTCTAACACATTAAATCTTTGCAGGGCGACTGAGAAAGAATCCCCCAATTCTATTTTATTTACTAGGCTGAGTAATGGCAAATCAACAGTTAAATTATTTTTAAGTGCTACTGAATTTTGAAAATTATGTTCAGCCTTTAAGTAATCCTCAGAAAACTTATCTGATTCCTCTGGGACTTTCTCAGTTGTCCAAGATTGTTCCATAACATTCTCAAGGTTTGTATATTCACAAATAGCAAGATTACATACAATATTATTATGTGAATACTTATTTTGATTATGCAATTTTCTTGGATCAATAAATTTTTCTTTATTATTATTGTCATGTGACATATTTTTATAATCTAAACTATACTCAAGTGCAATTGCACGTCTTTCTAAAAATGAAATAAATTCTGCCATAGTAGGCAGTTCTTCTAAATTTCTTTCCATGTGGAAAGTGCGGTTAGTAACGATATCTAATTTTCTACTTAAGGCCGAGATTAAAATCATATCCCACTTGTCTACAGGCTCATCAAGATTTTTTAACGCTTGTAATTGCTGTTTTACTTGACATAAAAAAGCCCTTATATCGACTGCAGTACCTTTCTGCATGTTGGGAATATCAAGTAGTATATTAATGTGATAAAAAATCAATCTCGCCTTATTTTCATACCGCGCTAACAATAAATCAATAGCCTCTTTGTATGAGCTGTTCACAAGCGGCAGATTTATAATTATTGAGAGAGCCTCATCAACGAGATACTTTCTCAAATAAAAAAGTCTCTGTACATCGGACAGTGATGCATTATTGTGAACCACTGCTTGGAAGAGCTCATAAAAGGGCTTAAACCTGGTTATATCCTTGCCATCGAAGGTTGGAATTTCCACCGCTGGGAGCTTCAATGGAACTAATTCAGGCCTATTAACTTCTTTTAATCTATTGATGCTAGCATTTAATTTTGCTATAATATTAAAATACTTTTCTTCAACTTCTTCAATGTCTTCCTCATCTTGATCATCAATTTCTAAAATGCTGTACTGCGTGAGCTCGTACGATTGGAATGTAGTCATCATCTTTTCTTTTTTCACCTGCAGCACCTCCACTGTAGCGGAGTCGAGAGCCCTTGGGTCGCTGACGTAATTGTCCATCCTTGATATTGAACTTTTTGCAGTCGTCCGCGCCGTTCTAAGCCTTTTCAATCCCTCCATCTTGCTTAGGTGATAAATTCGTACTTGTATGATAGATGAAACGTGGATGACAAAACTAATCCAGGTTAATCCAGCAACATAAGAAGTTTTTAATAAATTGGTACTTGTAGATAGTAATAATAGCTTTGTACCTTCATGAGTAAAGAAGTATTTTACTCTCTTCCAGCATCCATGTATCCTCTTCCGTAATGAATAATTTTTCTTGAAAAATATAATGTGTAGTAATCCAAATTATATGCGAATCCGCTTAAATCAAACGTTGCATTACCCAATCAATGGCAATTGATGACTTGCCAGGCCGCCATAGGGTAAATGTAACAAACAGCTTGCACTTGTGCCGGTTACTATACAGACGTAACCTCAAAACACCACGAAATCACACGCGGGTACCAATGGCTTGTAAGACCAGTTTTTTTTGTAGGAATTAAAACCTTCTTGAAATGTAATCGTAAAATATCCAGCTTCGCTTGTAAGGCTTCTGGAAATGTAACTGTAAAATATCCAGATCCTCCGTGAATCCGCCAAAATAGAGCGTAGCATTACCCAATCAATGGCAATCGCCAAGGGGCAAATGTAAAAAAACGCCAAAAACACAATGAAAAACACACGCGGATAATAAACTCGAAGGATCGGCTTTGTAAGACTCGAAGGACCAGCTTCGCATGTACGAAATAAAACCATGCGAGTATTTGTAGATTGAATAATTTATTCAATTGTTTAATGATAAAATAATTTTACACTTTTTAATAACTTTAACCAAAATACTTGTAATATAAAATGGTTGCGAATTATGATCTTGACAGTGTAGAAGCCCAAACCACAACTGACACGATGGCCCTATGGCCGTACCGTACACAGCAGTCGTCGTATTGCTGCCATGCGCATTACTTCTATGAGAGACAACAATACATTATAATGTTGGAATGTCAACAGAGACATCTTTTATGTTCTGTACTAATTTTGTACTGAACAAGTGTCATGGAACAGACTTAGACCTAAACGTAAAGAAGTAATCAGACTTTTATTACATAATTTATTTCTTTTTGTCCAATCATACAAAAGTGATTGCATGAATACTTATTAACGACAAAGGATGCTGATATATTAAGTTGTATGTTGCTTTAATTTATAAGTATCGCCTTCCAACAAATATTTAATTTTATAAATATAAATATTTTGAAGTTATATTGGTCTGAATGACCCGAAACACTTTATAATCTTACATAAAATGATAGTCAGAAAACATAAACTTATGCCGAAACATAACTTTTCTTTTGTAATATACATAATCAATGTTACATAAAAGTCAAACGTTTTTATGTTAAGTAAACCAAACATATACGTAACTGTGATCAGCGGTTATTTAATTTTTTTAATTTATATTAATTATGGTATATTTATTATTAAAATTTCAAAATTAGGTTGTCTCGCTAGTTTTGAACTTTGTAACGTTTGTAACCAATTTGCAACTTCCCTTGTAGAACCAATGTCATTTACTCCACTAAGCATAAGTGTTTGAAAAATAGGAAAATATAAAAATAGGGCACAATTTATATTTTATTTAGGGCATGCTAGAGACTTAATGCGGCACTAGACATAGAAGATATAAAATGAAATGAAAATTTTATTAGGTCAAATAAAAGGAACTTATGCAATAGGTATGTAATACCTTTGCATTTTATTAATTACCTTTTCTTGAGATAAATCAACAAGCGTGCCAAAGAGATAAACAAAAAAGATCGACGGTAGTAAGAATTTTATACATTATTGTATAATTATAAAAGATATCAATATCTAATTATTTTGAAAATTTATAGTCGATTGGTCGGTTCGAGCCCGAGATATATTTAATCAAAATTTGAATCACCAGGCACCAGGAGCATTGGAGACTTTTAATATAGATCAGTTTTTTATTTTTAATAAAAAAAAATCGCTACATTTTGTAAAAAAAATAGTTGAACATAGAGGGATATATTTTTGAATATGTACAAAAAAAAACGAAATTGATTGTGTCGGTACTTTGAACACATTGAATATTAATAGTATTTGTATATACTGTACGACTTTGTATATATAACAACTATGCTAGTGCACTCCTTGTTAGATTAAATATTAGTAGTTTTCGTTTGAATAAATTGTTACATGGATTTGAGGTAATATACTAATCAAATCTAACAAAAATTCTGTGTTAGAATTAGCCCCACTTCCACCTTGTCGAAATTCATCTACGACGGTTATGGGAATTAATTTTTATACATTTCTATTCATAGTGAACTGTTTTACGCATAGAGACTTGAGTGCGCAAGAGACTGAATACTGTAATATAGGCAAAGAGAGAGATAGCACGAATGTCCTCTGTGTCTCTTTCGAGCCGAGTACTGTCATTGACTGCCGCGCTAACGAAAATATAGCTATAATAGTTTAGGGCTGTCGGTGTCTTTATTCATTATCTGGACGTTGAAATGCTTTGAATATATCATTTAAAATTTACTGATGCTACACACTAACTATTTACAAATATTTTTATCTTTATTTTTATTTTAACAATAACGTCTGCTTGCTTGTTTACTCTCTACTATACCGCCAATCAACCAAGCCAGCAGCAGCGGTTCGACTAGGAAGAAACAGATAGGACACTCGGTAGGCTATCTCTCGTTTTGCATCTATCGCTTCCTCTTACAAGCGCCCGTACACTTCGGGTACTCTATTCTTATATCTCTATGGTTTTATTCCTATCCAAGAATATCGCCAGTCACAAATTAAATTAGTACACATGCGCAGTAACGAATTTTTGAAATCACAACCTTACCCAATTGGTCCTGCATGTAATATGTTCTGCGCTATTTTTTGCGCCGGTTTTCATCAGATTGATGACTTTTTCAGCGTACATGGTTCATAAATAATTATTTCAGACAAATTGTGTACCAAGATATTATTTATTAATTATATTAAATGTTCACTTAAATTTATTTATTTGTATAAATAAGTATTTGATTCTCAAAAACTTGCCTCAAATAATAGTACAAAAATGCACGTGTAAACGACCGAGCAACTTGGACTCAACTTTTCTTCGAACGATTACGACCAGCGCCGGTTTTCCGGCGTGCAAAACTGCTAAATGCAATATTAGTTAAAAAAATATGACGCTAAATAATACATGAATCTACGTCTTGTCCTTAGAGGAATAATACTCAAGAGTTGTGTTTCTCGGGTACACATTGAAAATGCGTGTAGTAATAACAAAACACTATCACAAGTATGTGATTTTGATCTATAGTTATGGTAATTGTTTTCAACAGCACATTAACCAATTAATATAATTATAATCAGCATGTATAATTGATTACTTTCTTTGTAATACACGTGTACGGCACATGTAATTAATAATTAATAACAAATTGTCTTATTACACTTGCATTATGTTTAATAGTTCGTACTCGTACATACTAATTGATCACGTCGATTATAATTAGTAAGCGCACGCTTTAGTAATGCTTCGTTTAGTGTTTAATCAACCGTTAAACAAATGTTTAATCAAGCGATTAATGGTGTGTGACAATCAGTCTAACAACTAACAAGACTTGCAAAAACCTCTTGATCAAGCCGTCAAAATATTTAACCGGTCATTTAGTTTAGACAACGCTGACAAGCTTTGGACAGTATGGGTGGAGATAAATAATGAAGCAATTACAAGGACGATCAATTAACTAGGCCACAAAATACTATTAGTGACTACTGTTTTAAAAACACTCATTTTATAATATATTATTTCATATGCTCTTAACAAGTTTAAACCTGTTACATTTTGATTCTATCAAATACTGTCAAATATTCTACGCAGCGTACAGGTGGTCGAATAAAAATTCTATATTACGTAATTTTAAAACTTCTGAATAAAGGGCGTAAGATAAACGCATTGGATTTAACGTATCAAACGTGAACAATAGGGCAGATCTCCTGAGACAACAAATTAAATTATTACGTTGCAAGTGTCCACGGTAACACTTTTATACGACTAACCTTCTGTCTTCGCTTTTCTTCTGTTCCCCGTTACAAACAATGAGTGTAACGAATTCACAAACCATGCGAACTTATGGATGCTTACGTTAAAGGGAGGATATTAGGTTAAATCGATACAAAAAAAGTATATTTTCGATAATGATTTTTGACGACACATTTAATATATAATTATTTCTATATAATTATTACTACATGATAAAGTAACATTTAAAGTTAAATACTTTGTGATGTTTTCATAAATAAATATCAAGAAATGAGGAATTGACAGCGAATCTCCGCAAACGTCACAAAAAAAGTTTAATTGCGGTGTACCTCCCAAAAAAAACTCGACAACGCTACCATTTATGCAAAGAAAGAGTGTGCAAAATTTCAAAAGGATCGGTGCAGTATAGATTTTGAGCTAGAGGACACCGACTCTGAAAAAGTTAAGTGTGAGAAAAACGTGTTTAAAAGTTTCAAAGAAAGACGAAACCAGATCAGAGAGGTGAAGACTTAAAACTCTATAGCTTCGACAGTTTTACTCCAATCAACTTCAAATTTTCACACAATAAAATTAATATGTTTTACATTAATATAAATAGATTTTAAAAAAATGTGAAACCTTTCTACTTCTGTCTCCGGGTTCGATACCCGATCAGTGTTATATTTTCTAGCTTTAGTTGCAATCAATTTTAATTGGTTATGTGCAACCATAATCATGAATGTGATAAAAAAAACATGATCACAAAAGAAAAATTCGAGAAAGAAAATAGAAAAAGAAATATAAAAAGCAGGTTTACAAGAAGAGATGGATTTAGTTAAAAGAATAGAAGTTGTGCACTTGGATGACCAAATTAGCAGTATACAATTGGTAGTAATGTGGAAAAGTAATACACAATATTAAAAGAAAGTGCTAATAGAAGAAAGAATCAGGGAATGCAATGGGGGACTTCACAGTGAAGCAGTTATTGTTGAAATAGAGAAACAGATGAGGACATTGAAATATGGATAAGGAAATTATTAGAGAAGCAACGATTGAAGAATTTAAAATAGAATTGAAAAAGCTGAAATATAGAAAAAAATTAGATATTGAATATTAAATTAGAAAAATTAGATATTGATATAAAAATATTTATAAAATGTCATGTTTTTTTAATCCTTTTCACTCTCATATATATTATAGTAATAAGAGTGAGACAATGCTTTTTTAATGTGTCGTAACTTTATGCAGCTGAACTTTTAAAAGTATGACTCATCGCCGATTTATCGTAACTTTGGCTATACAATGGTTTATATGCTAATAACTATTAAAAAAGTTGATGCACTTAGATAAATATTTAAAAATTGTATTTTGATTAAAATACAGATGAACATAGTAGTCACGGAATCGGATCTCGTACTAATCTTAATCTTAATATATATAAATTACGTGTCACGTTGTTCGTCCGCGATGGACTCCTAAACTACTTAACCGATTTTAATCAAATTTGTACACCGTGTGCAGTTTGATCCAACTTGAAAGATAGGATAGCTTACATCTCAATTTATGATTGCAATATTATCTTATTGCAAATTATTTGTCTATTAATTATCGATGACATCTGGCGACGATGATGGCGACATCTGTTGACTAGATTGTGTAAATATTCTGTTGACTAGATTGAGTAAATATTTAATAGATGGCGCTATGTAATGTAATATGACAAAAACGTTAGTCACAGCAACGCGTGGCCGGGACAGCTAGTAGTATATAAAAATGCTAAAATTCCATTATTTTTAAAAATAATAAAACTTATAGGAAAAAAATATTATATTTGATACTTTCGTGAGCTTACGTACTCCAATATGAAATGCCTGATTCTACGGTCGCTGCTGGCATAAAAATAATTTTTAATACTCTTTATTTAAAAGACATCAACTCCATTTTTTCAGTACCCTCAGGATATACTTAATAAGTTAATCAATTTAAAATGAAATACATCAACAAAAAATCAACTATACGTCTAATATCAAAACCAATCAAGGCAGCCAATTTACTTAAGCAATCAGTTGAAAGCAAATTGTCTGTGTAATTATGAACTAGCTGAGCGACTAGTCCAACAAAAAAACGTAATCATTGTAATTAAGATAATGTCAACAAGACAAGACAGGACAAGACAAGACAAGACAAGACAAGACAAGACAAGATGTTACAAGATCGCGTTCTAATGTTGATCACGGATGCAGCAGCATCCAAAGGGAAAGTCTTGCAAAGAATTGAAAATAAACGTCCATCAAAGCGTAAATAAGTGATAGAGAAAATATGCAATTAATGATACGAGAATAAAACAACTTCACGTATTTGCAAGCAGGCGGGCTATGCAACTCTCATGGAAACGTCGAGAAAGTTTGCGTCTGCACTTAAATTGTGTCGATTCGAACGCATTGCTAAAAAGTAACGTTAATAAACGCTTCGCTTAACGTGTTCGATAGTTAAATTAATAACATATTTTGCGACTATTATTAGCAAAGTGTTTTGTTGTTGCCGCACCGTAAGAATTACAAGATTTTACTTTCGTTATACGTAATCGAGTGCAGGTTACTTGTTTCTGTAACTACTGCTCAACATAAAAGGTAAACTCATGTATTATTTAACGTAATATCCTTCACCTAACGTTACGTTTTATTATTTACTAAAGTTTAACGTAATTTTGTTACATAGTTATTAAATAAATGCAAAAGGCGTTAAAAATTTAGTGGTAACACATTAAATTATTTTGAAACATTATATTATCTTGCATAAAAAGCTTAACTAACATCAAAGAACATAAATGTATGTCTTTTTTTTATATTTATTTACTTATTTGCCTTGACTTTTAGTCGTCATAGCCACCATCGAACATTTTTTATACATCTTTTATAATTTATAATTCAATTTTACAAATTTCTAAATATTTCAATAATTCACTAATTAATTTTGAATCACTTAACAACAATTTAGTATTAACTAATTGTAAAGGTAAACTTACCAATATTTAGTAAACCTTACATACCTATACGTAACAATCTGTTAGGTGGGCAATATTTAAAAAAACGTGTTAGACGATACAGTGGGCTAGAGCATTGATGCTTCATATCAGAATCCTGTATGTGAATGAGAGTAAATTTGTTCACATTTGACCCCTCGTGCCAGCGGTGAACAGTGTTCGGTTCACCTTCATACTTCCTTTCCCCCACAGGACGAAGACGTTTCAGTGATATCCATATTAGTTTGGAATGTATCTCCCCATGCTACATACCTAAGTTCCGTCTTCCATGTACACATGCAGAGGCCATTTCTGTACAATACTTCGCGAGTTTATGGCGAATATAGGCTGCCATCGCAAAACTTTAGAAGTAGAGGGAAATCAAATCATGATTTATTGCACACAGTGTAGTGTATAACTCGTACTCCTGAATCCTGTGTCTTCGGGTTTGATCCCAGGACCAGAGTCATATTTTCTGGGTTTGATTGTTATCAAATTTAATTGATTATGTACATACATAATCGTTAACTTATTAGGCAGCTGTATAGTTCACATATATAAGGCCAGAGCACCTTAAATACTGCCAACATAGTAAAAGTTCGCACGTTAAATAAATTAAATTAAAGAAAATGTGAGGAAATATTTAGTTATTGTACGGCGTTAAAGAAAAGTTTATTAAAAGTTCCTAACTTGAAAACTTTTTCAATTACGTTTTTACCAAGCTATTTTAATATTATATAATATGATATATTATATTATTTTATAATAAATCGTTTTGTGACGTTTCCTTCGATTTGGAAAATTCTGAATCTTAAGGGAGTGGTTAGGGTTTCAGCGTAAAAAAAAACACTTTTTTTGCAATTTTTTTTCTCAAGTATAGATTGAGCAATTTTATTCGAACCTTTTTTACATTATTGAGCATACTTTTGACTATGTTGTATAATTTTATCATGCAGCAATATTAAAGCATAAGCCGGTAACAGAGCTTCCCCCGGAAGGTCTTGGGAAAAAGACAATTTTCGGTGTTCACTATAACTCGGCCGGAAATTATTTGAAAATGAAAAACCATTAAAATTTAGTTAAATTATAATCAAATCTTCCCCCCCAACGTTCTCTGATAATTTTTTTTTTCATTTAAAAATTTTTGGCGTGTGGCGTTTGAAGTGTGAACTGTTATTTTCCACGAAAAATACCGCCATTTTGTGGGTGGGAAACACCCTTAATGTAAAAAAAAAATTTTATCTAAACGTTGGGGGGAGGTATATTGTATGTAGAAAATGTGTACGGAGTTTGAAATGAATTAGTCAATTAGTTTTTAAATGACAGTGAACACAGACTTTGAAAAAGTAGTTTTAAGAAAAACGCGTCAGGACTATAGCAATGAATAAACTGTATACCTGGTTAATATATAATACGATATAATATACTGGATTAATAAGACAATAACTTCAAGAATATTGCTTAGATCGGCTTAAAATTTTAAGGACATATTCTTGAAATGTTAAACAATAAGATAAGACAAAAAAGATGGATTTTTCTAAAGTGAAAACCCTAACCCCTCCCTTAAGACCCATTTTAGGATTAAGGTTATAAGCTTCTATAAAATAAGTTCTGTTTTGATTAAATATTACTAAGATTCACTTAAGTAAGACATTACATTGATTTACTACGCCTATGTAATATCCGCCTTTTATCTTCATCCTCATTCTTAAAAAGTTTGTAACTTTAAATAAATTTAAGATCAAGTAATTTAGCCAATTTTTTGAAGTTATAATATACCTCCTAAGCAAGAGGTATCATTCCCACTCACTGGTTTAATTTAATTTAGTATTTTGTATTTAATTTAAATTATTTAGTATATGGCAATACGCGTAGTCATTCACATACCAATTTTAATTTAATTTATTTTTTAAGTTTTCTTAGTTTTTTTGACCTTAGACTTTAGAACCTTACAAAGTCTAATGTATTAAATTAAAAAAAAACTATATTACATTATAACCTCCAAAATGTGACAATGTGTCAAAATGCAATAGGATTTATTTGTAAAAGAAGTTTAATGTCAGTTTTTGAAAAATATAGGAGTGAAAATAATGGCTATTACTAATTGTTATTAAAAAGAGCAATTTGAATTATTTCACATACAATTTGGTTGAACTGTCAAAATTTATATCACTAACGATGCATACGCACCAACTAAATTAACTAAACTTATATTAAAACACGAATGTGAAAAGCAAATGCTTACCTAATGCAAAAACCTAAAATCTAGATTACAATATTAAAGAAAAACAGTAAATTAAATATCAAAACAGTGAGTGGGAATGAGGCTTAAAACATAGGTATTATTTGAATTCAAAACAAAGCAATATTTAATCTAGAAGGGTAGGTAAGTAAAGTAAGATAAAGATTCTTAGTAACCCTTTAAAGTGTTAATTTTCTGTAATCCTTAAAAATATGTTTATTTATATTCAAGGATATTTTAAGAAAAAAGATCTTTTATCCATATTTTTTAAATTTGTAAATGATAAATACTAAATTAATTAATTATATGTTAGATGAGTTTCTTGAGTAGCAATTTCTGCATAATATTTTTATTATTATTAATTATTAAATTATTATAATTATAATTTTACTATTGTTTGTCTATTATCTCGTTCTTAATTGTTTCAATTTTAGAAAGGTGTTACTTAATAAGATGTTTTATGATTATGTTCATGCGCAAAAAAAATTTATTTACTTCTCAAAAAACAGTAACATTGGTCGCGAGACGTTGTATATTAGATGACATAGTTTACGTAACAGGTAACTGTGATTAGTGGGTACATTTGTTTCAGCAGCACCACGCGAAAAGAAATCATAAAAGTAATCAAACCGCAGTGAAATTGTCCTCACATCAAGACTCAGTGATTTTAATATCTTTTAATTATTAATTTTATTTAAAATCGTAAAAACTAATTGCTGGTTTTCCAATAAAAATAAAGAGAAACTGTACCGTACATTATTTTACCATAAAACACCATAAAAAATAATCTCTCCTGTTTCTATTTGTGATATTTGTATCTGTATGTATGTTGTGTGTGTAATCTTCATTTCTATTTCGCAAGTCACGATGTGAAACGTTGAAGACGACTTGTTGAACCTGACATTGGCGACTGGGTCTTGCTAGAATTTCTCCAAGACATAACGTGGATCTGGGGCACACAGATACTAAGATGATGACCCGGTACACGGCACGGCACGGCAGACGCATCAACAGTCGAGACGATTGATGGTGATGATTCAGAAATTCAGAGAAGCATCCAGCACCAAACTGTCTTGTGTTACATGCTGTTGACTTGGAAGTGTAATCATACGTTGTGTTTACTTTGATTGAATGATTCAATGAACATTTAACATAGTAGATGTCGGTCAATGTCACACAACAAACAACGAGAACTAACTACCAACAATTTATAGCAGGGTGCCTGAATATGTAGTACGCGTGCTAAATATAATGCATATATGAATAAGTTTAAAATAAATTTGAATAATTTTCTTTTGTATTATGTTAATCTAATCTAGCTAAAATATAACCCTTATCCTAAACAATTATCACTAACAAAATATATATACATAACTAGAAGCTCTCATTTCAATAACTACACGGTGTGATAGAGATTGCTCCAATGAACAATTCTACATGATTAGGTTACTAGGTCCGAGGGTTTAGTCATACGGACATCATTACTATCAAGCAACATTTGCGTCACGGTGATGTTTTCATGATTACGAAGTCTCAACTCGTGCTTCGCTGCTATAGATTTGATTTCTTCTCTGACTGTGTTAATCTTCAGGTCTCTATGTATGTCGTCATTGCAGATATACCACGGTGCATTAACTATTCCTCGGAGAACTTTATTTGGAATGTTTGAATTTCTTGCTGCAACCCCAGATTGACTTTAGACTTAGTCCACACTGACTTTAGCACTTGTTTATACATAAGCAGTTTGTTTTCTATGTTTATTTCAGAGCGTCGCCCAATTACTCAATACATATTCCTGTATTTTGTGTTCTTGAGAGTTGTTTATGGTATTGAGAGGTAAACAACACAAAATGTATTCTAAATCTAGTATATCACTACATTTAAAAATTTCAATTAGATTCTAAATATTCCAGTGACCTTTTGAGTAGTGTACTTAGCAGCGATTTTATTGTGAATGTTTAAAACATAGTTTATTCCCAACAGAGTAAAATTATATAAAAGAGACGAAAAGCGAGTATTATTCAAAATAGAAAGAGACGTAAATATATCACGTGGCATGGTATTGATCTATTGTCAATAAATCACTGTTAGCGATTAAATAGAGAATCAGTTACAGGCGCAGCTGTTTGAATTGAATTGCAAAACAATAGAGTGATTTGTATTTTTTTATTAATGAATATTATTATTCTTCTTCTTCTGCTTCTACTTCAGTGGCTCGACAGCCCCGGGTGGGCCCTGGCCTTCTCAAGAATTTTCTTCCAGGCCTCTCTTTTTTTGGCCATGATCTTCCAATTGATCACTCTCAGAGCGGCGAAATCCCTTTCTAAGCAGTCAGCCCATCTGAGGTTGGGTCGGCCCCTAGTTCTTGTTCCAGTGGGCTTGGCCAGGAATATTTTCCGTGTTAAACGTTCACTGTTCATTCTAATAATGTGGCCAGCCCATTTGATTCTTTGGGGTTAAAGGTTTCTCCATCTGGTGATCTCCAGATTATTTTGTGAATTCTCTTGTGCTGAAACATTATACTAGATATGACCATGCTGTGCTCAGCAGCAAAATGAATAAGTCTTTGTCCATTATCATCGTAGACCATACTTTCCGATTGTTGGTCTGTACTCAGCCTCTTTCCCAATCTTAGCATTAAAGTCGCCTGGAATAATCTTGATGTCGTTTTGTGGGCATGAAGCGTAAAGCGAATATTATTATTAACAATACATTAATATAAAAAGTTAATTTAATCCAGAATTATAAACCGAAATCGAAAGGGAAGAAATAACGCTACAGAGTTGTCCATCGTAATACTTTGGCCTACGTGGCTATAAGATAGCTTTAGTGCCAGGTTTCTTCATTCTATGGACGCTACTTATCCATTATTTTGGCAACTAAATTATAAGATAAATTTTGTTCATCTGCTAAATGTAAAATTATCTTTTATATTTCTTGAATTAAACAATATCAGGTTTTCTACCACTGGCTTAAAATTGCGATAGTATGACATTGCAAATATTTAATATGAATTAATAATCACAACATAATGTGAAACGGTGTTATCTGTTGATACAATAAACAGTGAAACTGTCAACGTCAACTAGTATAATGGACAATGGATGTATTATGATCGTACAATGTATGCAAATTATTGGCTAATTCGTTGGGACAATATTATTGTTCTCAATTGAACTGTTTGCGGATAACAAACGGGCGCAAATTGGCTAAAGCGTGTCGGAGAAATACGAGCATGTGTTTTGTATAAATGTATTCATTCTCTCATGAGCTTTTCCCATACTATTAACATGGAGACTGCGGTAGAAGATAAAGAAACTAACCTAATATCATTCCTTTAACAAGAGTGTCATTTTTAATTTCACGCCATTTTTAATCTTTATCTACTTAAACATACATTTGGCAGATATTGTTCCATGTGTAACCTCTAAGTTTTTTAATATTTATTTGAGTGCATCAACTTTAAGGAGGTACAGGACGTACCGTCAATGAAAAAAGTTTATCTCTCGGTAATACGAAATACAAAATACGAAGTACATGAGGAACGAGTAAATATTGGGACTGTATCTTTGAAAAAGAATTTTTCAGTTCCCTATTAAACGGCTTTTTGCTTAGTAAAATGATATTTTATGCATATAATAGTTTAATAAATGAAAAGTTACCTATAATTAATATCAAATTTATATTAATTCAATTTAAATTCAAATATAATATTTTGAAAAAGAAATAATAAATTTTGCAACTTTACAACTGCAAATTTACGTGTGTTGACGCATGCGAGATTTGGTTCTTTGACAAATAAATTGCTATATTTTATATAATATTTATTCCGATTTTGAATTTCCCGCTCAAACTGGGATTTGCAACGTTGCCAGCTTATAAACTACATTTGCTGTTTCTTACTGGTTTTATTTAAATATTTTCGTATATAAGTATCCTTGTGATAATTTTCTTTTAGCAATAGTTACAGAAAAGATTCTTTTATATACACCTAGTTTTTGAAATCCGTGTCACCATTTTTTTATAGTTAAAAGTTATATTTTGTGGTGAAATTGAGCTAAAAATTATGATTTGTATGGAAAATGACTATCTTTAATCATGTATAAAAAGAAAACTATGAACCCTAGGACTCTAAAATTTTAAGACAACATGTATTTTAACTATTTGTATTGACCCTCCAAATTTCACGACGTTTTCATCATTTATGTTTACGTCCTGCACCTCCTTAAGACAAATTTAACTGAAGTGTTTGCTATGCGCTACTTAATGCAAGGTTGTCACACACAAGACTGTCTAAAGGCAGTCCCATTCTCAGTATGCACAATAAGTCGCAATGAACGCAAACAATCAATGCAAACAACAAGAAAGTAAACTAATAGTTTAAAAATATTCTAAATTAGCTCATAAAACATTCTGGTGAAGGTGACCGGAGTTCAACTTGTCGTTGAGGGGGAATTGGGGGGCAAAGAGCACCCCTTGGCGCCGGTAAACCCACATGGAACAACAACACGTTCGTAAAATGACTTTTATTGCAAAATATAAAACACACTTTACTCGAATCATTCGTGAATACAATTTACTTTTATCGAGTGAAAGAGTTAATTAAAATTCAGACCATAAATTAAAATTAAACTACTTTGTAATAAAACGTACAGGAGTGATAGGAGGGACCGAGGGGTGGAGCTGATGACGTTGTAAATTGACCCCGATTTAAATATATAACTAAATATTAACTTCATTACCATAGTGGAGCAGCATAGCATAAGAATACTACACATCTGAAAGCAGGCAGGCGTCGACAGCTCCAAGTGGCTCACATTAAACGCATTCAATCGATAATACTTTATTTTAACAGAAACATTTTCAGCCTTATTCCTTCCAAATAATAATTTCAAGGCTATAAGCGTCTTTGTTAGACCCAAATCTATCTTACCGGTCAGCCATTTTTTCATGTTTGGAAACAGAAAACAGTCGCAGGGATCTAAATCTGGTGAATATGCTGAAGTTCGTATCCGAATTATGAATTCTTGCCATGGTTACTACACACTTAATCGGAATCGAAGCACCCATTTGCGCGGATCGCTTTTTCATGTTAGCTTGTCCAAATATTCATGCAAAATGTGATGTACCCACTCAGTTGAGATGCCTACAATCTCAGCCACCTCGCGTACATTTATTCTCCGGATCGTCCAATATCATTACATGAATTTTATCTACTATTTCTGGCATGACAGTGTCTTTTGAGTTTTTTTCCATTTTTGTTAAAATTCACAAGGTTGTCTACTTTCATTGGCTGTTAAACATAAACCAAATGACGCAACTTGCTCAAAACTTAACAGTAATCTTAGACGCAGTTGATGGGAACAGTGGTGCATTTAAAGTTAAGTAACTTTAGTAGCGAGAATGTCAAAAAGTTACTGACTTATCAACTGCCGTCGTAGGTAATAAATAATAAATAGCACAATGCAATAAATTATCAATTCAATTCAACTTTGCACCGGGCCCCACATCATAAGTAACAAACGTGGATGCATTTATTTGTGGTAAGCTGCAGTTAACTGAGAATTATAATAAACCTTATGATACTTTTGTCTCTCAGCTCTTATTTTTGCTCTAGTCGATCATATCGGTAGCTTAACCAAACAAAATATCTCGATTACATTTTTCGTAACTTAAAGAGCCCTTTCTTATTGAAATTGAAAACATGAACATATGTAAATTCTATTAAACTTACCGCTAGTTGTAATTCTAGTCGTATGAATCATCTGAAACAAATAAGTTTTCAAAAATTTAATTAAATTTAAAAAAAATGATATCGCAATGAAACTAATTCAATTAATATTCTTTACAGAAGCATCACCCTACGTACTCCTTCAGTTATGGCGTTAAAGATCTCCATACCGGAGATGTAAAGAGCCAATGGGAGTCCAGAGATGGCGATAATGTCAAAGGTATATAAGAAATTTATATACGTATTAAGAGGCATAGCAACAAAGGGACGTTGTTGATAAAAAGATGACGACACATTGATACTTAACACTAGATTGCTGCGTCTTCGGTTTCGGGTTAAATAAGCATAAGCTTGTTATGTAGCAATGTGAAGTTACAGCAGTCTGGCGAAAAGCACTCGGTAACTTTCAGTCATTGTGTCATTAGGAGACAATGGTTTTATACACGAGCACATTTCACATATAAATACGTATGCATAAACTTAACTCTCAAAAAAATACTCAGATAAATTCTTTACGGATTAGTATGAAAATTATTAATTTTAGATAACAGATAATACGTATATCATTACAATAAGAAAGAATAAATGATCTAATAGATATTAACACGCCTACTAATGTCTTCAACCTATGACTTATTTGGAATTCCAACCAAATTTAAAATAATAACAATATATAAATGAAATTCCCATGGTAAATTCTGAGATCACGATTTACACCGACACCGACACCGCCACTGACACCCACACACTCTTACTTACAAACGATATAAGTACATGATTTATTTACATTAATATTCAATTGAACAATACTTGTATGTTGAAAATAGGTCAGTACAGTTTATTGGAGCCTGACGGATCCGTCCGCACCGTGGATTACACAGCTGACGAACACCGAGGTTTCAACGCTGTGGTCAAAACGCAGGGTCCAAATGTCCATCCGATATCCAAACCCGAGGTCATCCAGTACTCGTTTGGGGAGAAGACAGGCGAGTCCAAGATCAACCACCACTCCCTATCAAGTAAAGAAAGTGACAAGAAACAGATCTTCCTCTCCAGCAATGTAGAACCGATACAAAGTCATCATATTAGCTACATTGAAGTGAAACAACACGTCAAACCGGAACCAGTCCTTCTGGAAGTTAAACCACGTATTATTGAGTACAAGGCACCCAAAGCTGTAGTGTACACCGCGCCGGAAATAGTAGAATTCAAACAACAAGAACCAGTAGTCAAGGAAACTAAAGAATCTCAGATTAAGTATGAAATACCTTCTGAAGAATTTAAACCGAAAATTGTAGAAGCTGAAATAAACTACGGTGGTTGGAAAGGGACAGATATATCTAAATTCCAATCGCCTCCGTTAGATCTATCAGAAACAAAAATACCCAAGGAGAAACCTGAACAAATTGAATTTAGAAATCCCAAGGAGCTGTACAAGTTCTCTGAACCAGATGCTACTTTTAGTAAACCATCTATTCCAATTACGGAAGAAGAACTACTTAAATACAAGGAATACCCCCAAATACCACAGAAATACAGCTACACTTCTGGCGAGAGCTACGATGATCCACCACCCTCGAAATTTACCAAACCTTATCAATCATCACACATCCCATCCAGCTACCCTTCTAGCGAGAGCTTTGATAATCCACCACCCTCCAAATATACCAAATCTAATCAGTCACCATACATTCCATCTAGTTACCCTTCCAGCGAGAGCTACGATAATCCACCATCCTCCAAATATTACAAACCTAATCAACCCTACAATAACATTCCATCTAGCCATCCTTACAAGTCACATAACTACAGGGTAACAGACTACATCCCTTCAAAACCTCACTCTTATCCTTCCTACACAAAGGGATATAAGAAACCACCTCTAAAACCATACACAACTCCAGGATTATCAACCTACGCTTCTCCTGGATTCATCTCACAGAATTCTGGATTTAAATATAACAATTTGTTTACTCCAGCGAAATATCCAATGAAGCTTGACTATTCTAATTATTTCCCCAAAAAGTCTGATGGACCAGTTCTCTTTCCGATGGATGGTGACCTAAGCCAGGAACAGAAGGCGGCATCCATGAGACTGTATGAAACTTACCTCGCGAAGAATCAATACGGGGGCAACTATGCTAAAAGCATGAATTATTACTAAGTTGATTATTTATTAGAATTAAGATGCAGTGAATCATGGAGGCGTGATTCATAGATTTCATTTAATGGACATTCCTCTGATTCAGATATTTGTATACAAAGGTATTACAAACCTTAAAGATATGTAGATCACTAAGTGATTGTACTTTGCTTAAACAAAGTAAAATAATTTAATCAGGTAATTTGAAACAAGGATACAAGATGATTACTATCCATAAAATGTTTGGCATTTAAATTGTTAGAATTATTTATTATTATATTGTGAAATTAGATGTTTATTTATTATCTAATATAAAAAAATAATAACTATGAAAACTTACGTTACGTTAATTAGATTAAATAATTAATTATACTGATTTAAATATTTATTATAATGCATTGAAATATTATGTAATGTTAATTTATAAATAAACTAATTAAATATGTATGTAACTTTTATCTCCTTTAAGATCTGTGTGCTATAAACAATGATTTATTACTTCGTGGTTCCGTCGTAGGTAAGATTTTGAAGATAGTGAAATACATTTCATTCAGAGTTGAACATTTTTACAATAGAGATTTTTTTGGTCTCTTTTCTTTTAAATAAGTAACTGTCCGGATTCACATACCACTTTTCGATAATGCAGTAATTGTTTTATACTCGTACAAAGGGCCCCGCAAGTCAATTTTGCACCGGGTCACACTTCTCCGAGCCGGATCATCCATAAGTTTACTAAATATCATTAATATGATAGATACTAATTAATGTAATATAATTCTAATTAATAAATATTTGATTGCCCTGATTGCTTTGATTTTTGCCCTAACGACTACACACTCAATCACAATCGCGACATCCATCGCACGAAAGCAGATGGCTGCTTTCAATGGTTGTCAAACACAAAGTAAATGACTCAACTTGCTCAAAATTGGACAGTAGTCTATTAATAGATCAATTATCAAATTGCTTCAGTATCTAAGGGTAAGGGTTCCACAATACCACTTTATAAATATCTGATTGGATGTGAAACGGAAGATAACCGTGAGGGAAGGCACACGCAGGGGTGATTACGGATTTTAATATTGTGTATGGTATCGGACGGACGGTTGAAGAACTGCTGCAATGCGTGTAGATGACGTCATTCGAATTATTGAATTTAATAAGATCCCTAGTAGTCGCTGCGTACGCCTTCCCTCGCTATTTCTCTTCCTTCCACGTTTCATACGCTCAATTTCTACGATCTCTTTCAACTTTAAGTCGACCTTAAGTACACAAAATAGGAGAATAAATAAGCTGGTGGCTGGGTTGCACAAGGAACAGGAAGAGAAAGAAAGTACTAAAAGATTAAGTGAAGGGAAGCAGGAGAAAGAAAGAAGTAGCGAGGAAACAGTTAAACTTCAGCCCAGAAAAATAGACTAAGGAATAGACCAGTCCAGAAGGAAGACTAGGAAAAATGAAGGAAGAGGGTCAAGAGAAGAAGAAGCAGAAAGTACTTTTGGAAATAAAAAGGTCTAGAATAATGTAAATTTAATTGTAAGTTGAAGTATATGAAATGTATTAATAATGTAGATTGTAAAGCCGAAAGGCGAACAATAAACAATTAATAATAAGTACACAAAATATATATAAAACTGCGAAATAGAACACAGAAATGAATTCTTATTAGTTATACATATTAAATCAGGTTTTAAATAAAAATATAAAATGATCGAGATGGTTTTTTCATGTTATTTAAATTGAATTAAATATTGTGTAACTCATATTACAGTTAATGAACTTTTTGTGCGACTAATTGATTGTTTTTTAAAACCCTTGACTCGCTGGCCGCTAGCTGGTAGCCGTAGGTAGAATTCAAACAGGTCGATATCAATATAAATAGTATTTCCCAATCATTTGACACCATTTTTTGTTTCACCGGAAATCAACATTTTTTGCTTAACGTTAAATAAATTAAATTTATGTTCAAGTAAAGTAATAAACATACTTACTAAGTATAAGGTATTACTGCAAATGCTCCATTTATGTAATTACTATATATCTGATTATACAAAACGTATAAAATAACTTAAGTCAGCCTTGAATGATATTAAACTAGTCTCAAATCTCAAAAGAAAGTCTCAAAATCACTTAATACGGAAAATCTACTAAATAATATTGATTAAAAACTAATTAAAATGTTCTGTCTCGCATTAACCTTAAATTGAAAGTTATATAAATATAAGATTTGAATTTCAGTTTTGCCGCTTCTTTTAACTCTGCGTATGACGTCACAGAAGAAATGAATAATCGTGATTATTATTTCTTTTTCAAAACCATCATAATATCTTGATGATACATTCACGACCCAGCTGTTAGTAGTAATAACTTGTCACACACACACATACACACTCGTATGCATATCTGTTATATAAAAGAGATGGCAAAACATTGCATGTGACATCACAGGTAGATTTACTTTTTATAAATATGGATCCCTTTAATACGTAAAAAGTCAAGAATGATTATATTATTTGTTAATAACTCCTATAATATTGCGACTTATTAAAGTAAGATTAGAACATTTAAGGCTCTGGTAGCTAACTTTATCAATAGTATATAGTACAGTTTTACAGAAATTAAGTCATGGTTCACAATCCCGTTCTTGATTTTAAAACCAGCCTATATTTCGTAAGAGTATTTCTTATTCCAGATACAAATCATTTAAATCTTTATCAAATGTTGTTATTGTTATAAATATTCATCTATTAACAAAAAATAAGCCGCAGGCGCAGGCGCAGGCGCTGAACTAGCGACAATGTTATTTAATAACTAAGTGAATAAATTAAGAAAGTTTTGAAATTTTAGAAGCTAATTATATATACAATTAATATGCTGGTGGTCAGAGATCAAATAATACTTCATTAGTTGGTAAAAGTCTTATGTATTCGCTCTTATGTACAACTACTACTTAGATATATGCTATTGTAAGTTGTACATAATCAATACTAGTGTTAAGGAGAATAGAAATGCTAAACCGATGTATCATATATGTAATCTATGTCATCTTTTTAATGTCTTTAACATCGATCTATTTCCGATCTGAGTTTTCTAACCAACGACATCCTACCATGTTGGGAGCTTGTGTGATGTTAGTATCTTATATATGTTGAAATACACCGCTGCTTAATACGTTTATGATTATGTAACAAATTTAACTCTGATAACTCTGGTCCGGAGATCGAGTCCGAAAACTCAGTAGTGGGCGTAAAGCATAAATGCTTCATATTAATTAATATTAGAAAAATGTTATTTTTATAATTTTGGCGTAAACTCACTGTTTAGTTTTAATTTAACGTTTCACCCTTTAATGTAAATTTGATCTTCTAAAATCATCCGTCATGCGTCAGTAATATACAATATTTTGTAAAAATTACTATTTTTATTTAATATAAATTATTGTATAAGCTGAACTTACATTTTAGGTTATTAAACCCTAAATTAAAACTAAAACTCAGTGAGTGGGAATGGGGCTTAAGAATAATTAAAATATGTTTAGTGGTTACTTAGATATTGCATTTATACGATTGTGTTGGCGGTAATTTTGATTCGTCCATAAAACAGGGAAATGAGGAAAGTTTAAGTAGCTCCACATCTAAAAGTTATCTACTCATTAAACTCTTTCACTTTTGACAATTTGTACACTTCTATCAGAAAGTGCAGTACGAGACTTATCTGGTGTAGCTCTCTGCTATCACACGATGATAAGCAATGTGAAACATACGTTTAACTCGACGCAGTAACTGCATTTGTTTTGAATTATATTCTCACCTGTAGTTCTTATCTTTTATCTATTTCTTATATAATTTATAGCTATACGAATACCGAGCACTGTATATTACATTGAATTAACAACTATGAAATGTGGGTCATTATTTTATATTGAATTGCAACATGAAGAATATCCATTTGCAATAATGGTACATGAGAATTATGATATAATTATTGTATCAATGGTGTCTACAAAATTAACTAGTCATTTTAGATTTTTGTCTTTCCAGATTGTTAATAAATGCATGCAATATTCATATTTGTATATCAATATTTTGCTTTTATTTTTAATTAATGTTAGAATTAAGTTTTCTTTGTCTTAATTCATTTATATTTTATGCCTAGTTGTTTTTATATACACTTTTATATATAAACGATACTATTTCTTATGTAAACATCTTTTGTTTATACGATTCACTTCTCTAGGGTTCGACACTACGCATTTGGTCCTAATTCGTTCTTATCGCCTTAACACTCAAACCCACAGCACGCTTAGCCTTTTGGTGCATATACATAAAATAATAAATACACATATTTTTGCTTATAACTTAAACCGCGAGTTACATTTACTTAGTGTCGTAACTAGTATTCTTATTAACTAAAGTATTTAATCAATTTATATGTAATTCAATAGTGTAGTTTAAAATAAATGTAATCTAAAATATAATAATAAATAAAAAATTGCTATTAATTAGTTAATAGCTAAAAGGTCCTTCATAATCAAATTTTGCGCCCACTAAGCTATTGAAACGAACTGAGCGACATTTGCCGTTCGAGAACTTGCCTTGCCGTGTGAGAAATACGCCTTAGCAGCTTATAGATCTCTATAAGGTCCAAACTCCACAACTACAGATTGTTATACACAGTTTGTTTAAAATGAAAATTACACTTCCTTATTCAAGCAAGCTCTGGTAGCCAGTTTTACAGAAATGTTTTTAAAAAAATTATTGTATTGTATTTTATTTTACTGTATATGCCTTTTTAGTAATTAATTTGGCCTAATTACAATTAAGATCTACTTAGGTAGGTAGAACAATTATTAGAAATTGATTGTAATACAAGTAAAACTGGCTAAGTATTTTTAATGCTAATAGTGGAGAATAGCACAAGAAAGTTACACACAGTTTCAACTTAACAGCTTGTATAATTGTTATAGAGCAAGATCCCAGAGCCACTCATCCCATCACTTGTTTTCTGATGAACAAAATGTGTATGCCTATTTGCTAGCTTGACCAGGCGCCAATTTTCCAGGTATCAGGTAATCAAGGTACCAAAAAACACTCACTTAAATTCTGATGGCTGATTTTCACGTATATGTAACACAATATCGTTAACAATCTGTCATCAATACTCCCAGACATGTCCCGTCGGCAGTTTTACCTTGCAAACGCTTTAAAACTGAAAAAAAATTACTTAAACTCACTTATAGTCTGATGGTCTTATTTTTATATATGTATGTTAGCGAACAACTATTTTAAAACGTTTTTCAAGCAGACAGACCGATCTAAAGGGCAATCATCCACTAGAACCAATTTTAATTCCGCTACGATAGGAACGAGATGGCATTATCCGTGAGCATGAACATATATGAGTTTTATATTGACCTCTCAATAATAAAGTTTTTATTAATTTTCAATGATGTCACTCTTTCGTCGTGATTAACGATAAAGTTAAGTATGGAATGAGGAAGTTGATACAAAGATTGTATCCTATGTTACTGTAATATGAAATTTATTATAACAAAGACAATTTGCAACAAGTATGGCTGTCATTTAAAAAAAATCGTTATTGCGCATGCGTACTAATTTGATTTACGATCGGCGTCGGTTAAAGATAACTTATTCTACAAGGTTCACCCTTATATACCCATAAAATACACAGATCATTGTAAATACGTAAGTTATACGTTACTAGAAATAAGTAAGTTATATCGATTAAAAATACATTTTACTTGTATACATACATATAACAATACGTTGTTTATTTCAAGTATTAAAACTGTTTAACATTGTTGAAATACTTGTACATTGCAAACAAGTCACAATGTTTCGCTTTGTTTACGTAAATCATTGAGACAATCTCCGAGTGCTTTCTTTTCATTATCTCTGTCTCATTATTTGCATTGTCATTGGCTTGTTACTGTGTTTGTATGAGTATTCTTTTGGATTGTTGTCCAGTAGGCCCCCTGGAGACCTCGAGGCTAAACAACTGCAGACTTGTTATTTGTAAAATGTGAGGTAAATGCACTTTAGTCCAAACGGCCGCGACTTGAATGCGCGGAATTTATGTTTTTTTTAATCGATCTCAATTTTTGTCATTCCTTTGTTCATTATCACATAATTAGCTCGGTTTTAAAATATACTTTAGGTGTTACGTCACTCAGAAAGCTTAAAAATTCATTGCTACTTTTATATATTTCATTTATAATCTATTGTTTTTAATCAGTGCCTAAAGAAAGTCTGAAAGTCAACTACAAAGCTAATTAAATAAAACTTTGAATTACTTCTAAATCGACTCTCTTCTTCAGGGTTCTTACTGATATTTCCAAACAAATGTCAACAAAAGAGCAAATCATTACTTAAACTAGTATATGAATAGGATGAGTTATAGGATGAAAGGAGACAATAGGAAAGTAATGTGACTCGCCAGATTCAGAAAGGGAAATGAAGAGAGCAGTAGATATTGGGAAAAAGAGAGCAAAGGTTATTCAGAATGTGCAGGAGAGATACAGAGAAACTGAGAAAAAGAACATAGAGGAGGTGATGAGAGCAGGCAACGAAGTGAAGATGGATGGCCCAAGTACAGAGAAGGAGGAAGAAATGGTAAAAGAAAAATAACCATAGAGTTGGTAATGTTGAAAAGTTTAGAATACAGTGTTCGACACGAGAAAAAGAATAAACATTTATTGATGTTGACATTGCTTTAAGGGAGGGGTTAGGGTTTTCACTTTCGAAAAATCCAATTTTTTTTTTGTTTTATCTTATTGTTTAACATTTCAAGAATATTTCCTTAAAATTTTAAGCCGATCTAAGCAATATTCTTGAAGTTATTGTCTTATTAATCCGGTATATTTTATCGTATTATATGTTAATCAGGTATACAGTTTATTCATTGCTATAGTCCTGACGCGTATTTTTCAAAACTACTTTTTCAAAGTCCGTGTTCACAGCCATTTAAAAACTAATTGACCGATTCATTTCAAACTTCGTACACATTTTCTACATATAAAATACCTCACTCCAACGTTTAGATAAAAAAAATTTTTTTACATTAAGAGTGTTTCCCACCCACAAAATGGCGGAATTTTTCGTGCAAAATAACAGTTTACACTTTAGATGGCCGCCAAAAAATTTTAAATGAAAAAAAGAATTATCAGAGGCCGTTGGGGGGAAGATTTGATTATAATTTAACTAATTTTAATGGTTTTTCATTTTCAAATAATTTCCGGCCGAGTTATAGTGAACCCAGTTCCCAAGACCTTCTGGAGAAAGCTTTGTTACCGGCTTATGCTTCAATATTGATGCATGATAAAATTATACAACATAGTCAAAAGTATGCTTAATAATATACAAAAGGTTCGAATAAAATTGCTCAATCTATACTTGAGAAAAAAAATCGCAAAAAAAGTGTTTTTTTTTACGCTGAAACCCTAACCCCTCCCTTAAGTTTAGTTTATGTTGTGAAATTTAGGTAATAAAGACAATGTAATTGGTAGAATTAAAGGTAAAAGAAATGTAACGCCTAGCGGCTAAAACATGAACAAATAAACATTTAGTGGGAAGATAAAAATACCATGCAACATAGCAAGCGTTAATACACTGGAGCCAATAAACAGAACAAGTAGTAACATATTGTAATTAGTTAAATGAATATTATGACCGGAAAGCAAATCAAAAGCCAAAAAACATTATAATGTTCGACACACTAAACGATTACGTCAAAGAAAGTGCTTATCAAAGTTTCCAGCTACTACGAACTAAATGCATTTTATAAGTAAATGTAATGATCTAACTAAAACTAACGTGGAACTAACTCACTATAAAATTATTAAATATTAAGATAGTTCATTCATTGTTCTGTATTCGTAAAATAAATACCAACGCTTATATTGTAATCGTATTGTATTACTATCATCATTATTATTTCCATTAAATAAATGTATTAAACAAACTGTGTGATTCTTTAACATCCTGACAAGATGCTAAAATATTACAAAGTGAAATCTTCACTGAATCCACATTCACCTTAATCTACATATATATTACTCAACTATCTTACTAAACCAATAGCCGAGACTAATTTTATTTCCTAGTTTCTTTTACAAAAGAATCATTGGGCTGGCTATAAATTCGGCGGACTGTATTCATCGAAAAGTATGCATGCTCTCCATTATGGTATGAATAAATAGTAGTAATTTTAAATCAATCGATGGTTAAAGTGGGATGACAAGTCCCTGAAATAGGTGAAATTAAACTTACATAATCAGAAATCAGCTGATAACATTCTTTTTTTTTAATTTATTAAATTTAATAGCACCTCCTAAGCTTCCGCCCATATGTGCTGCTCTTTCCACTTCTATCCCCCTTAATTTTTTACATTTCAATTACATTAATATATAATTATATAGGAACAAATAAAATATGTACATGGTAACTTATTATAAATCATTTTATCTAATTTACTATTCAATCTCATCCGCCGTGAAATTATCCCAATTCCCTTGCTCTAATTCTTCTCCTTCACTTCCTATTACTATCTCTGCATCTCTTCTACTTCTTACTTCATCATTCTTCAATAGCATTTTTCTATTTTCAAAAATCTCCTTCGCATACTCGTTATAATATCGATACCTAATCTCTTCATTTACTAGATACTCCAGACTTCCAATTTCTCTGACTTTTATTCTATCTTGAAATTTCACTCTCGCTTCATAGTAGTCTGGGCATTCTTTTATTATATGCATCAGTGTTTCCGGTTCATCACATCTGCACCTATCATCACTCTCAACTCCAAGCTGGACTAACTTTGCTTTAATAGATCCATGACCGCTTACTAAAAAGGACTAGGATAGAAACCACTTATTTTGCTTTACAAACTTGATATTCTTAATGTGTTGATAAGTTGTTCTTCCTTTTTTTCGTTATATCCCATCTGTTCTGCCATGTAGTCATCAGTTTCTCATTCACTGCTTTTTTAACATTTACAATTCTTCCATGGTCTACCTCATCCCCATCTATTCTTTCAATAGTAATTCCGTCAAATGACATTCGCAAGTTTTTTCTATAAAAAATATAGCTACAGTAGTAGCTAAGCTATAGCTACGTAAAGCAAGGCTTTAACAAATAAAAAAATGATACATTTAAATGCCAGAGTGATCTAACTAGTTATAGAGTAAGATCACAGAGCCACCAAACCAACGCCAGTAGCGTAAACCAAAATGCTTAGAGTCTTATCTTTACTACCGTACTTTATCTAAATTTTTAAAGAGTGTAAAGAGGGTTCTGCGATCTTGGACTCTTAAGTTAGGTTAAGTTTCTTGGAATCAATATAAATTATAGTTCTGAAAACCTACACCGCGGAGTGGGAGGCGCTGAAGGCAGTGTCGTTCATATCAGTTAAATACGATATCTGCAAATTGCCTGAAAACATATCGTTCTTTACTCTGGCATATTAATTATACACAAGAAGTTCTCTCAAGACACAGACACTAGCAATAGCTACGAGTATGAACTAATGCACGCAAATATGCATATACCATAGTGGAAGTTCTTAGTATTTGCTAAAAGTAAATTATACTCCTGTTGACAGGGTTCAAGAAAAAAATGATATTTTAATGTAAATAAATTGATTGGAATGTTAAAACATGATCGGGTTATGTAATCAGTGTAATACTAGGAAAACGTTCTTTGACAGAAGGCAAAGTTGGCTGCCAACTATTTTTTAATACATCGCTATATTATAGAAGATATCAACAATTAAAAAAGTCATTTTCATTTTGTCAAAAAAAAAGCTTTCACACCCGAGTCCTAATCTCTTCTCTTTTCTGAATTGTGATCTCTTTATACAAAAGAGTGTAAAAGAGATGCACATCAGATTCAGTGGACGACTCAGTTACTACTAAGCGCTGGATCATGCAACCCATGACCATTACGTTACGATTGTTGTCAACAAAGAACAATAATCTCGAACACTTCCCACATAACCTGTATATTCATATATGCTACATAATGTGAAAATAATATCCTGTATATATATTGCATATACATGAAATGAATAAACATGCTAGTACATAGTACGTATATACAGCAATGTTAAACAATATGCACATACCTTACATTTCCACACACTTTGACATACTGTATAGGTTTTACATCACAACAGCATATTCATAGGATATGCAATATACATGAATGTATATACCTTGAATATAGTATGTATATTTAAATGTTTTCTGGGTTATTTTTTCTATGACGTCATACGAAAAACTACCACAATCGATTAAATAGAAAAGACATGCTGCGAAAATGACCCTTATATAAAAGTTTATATATTTAACTAAAAAATTAAACTAAAAGGTTAACTTTATTATATGTATAAGACAAAAAGACATTATGCACTGTGAGCTCTCTCGACTCCAAATATCAACTGTGTTGGTTGTTGACACACACTACAATGAAAGTAGCTATAACTGATATATACCGTTAGCTCATCTGACCAGAATGCAATTATAATATCTCTGGTCAGTGTTACCAAGTAAAGAAATATAATTTCTTTACATATATATGTATATAACATATATTATATATGTAATATCAATTAAGCATCTTTAACTAAGTACGTGCTTTCTATATTAATTAATAGTTGAGTATGCGAATTGCTTCACATAATTAACATTTCGCTTAATAAAAAAACAAGTTATCTAAATATAAAGTGAAACAACATATTTTCCAACGCCTGGTGCGCTAATTACAGAAATCAAATAAATGACTGGTCTCTTTACTGTTCCTCCGCTATCGCCCCGCCCTGCCCCACCCAACCGTGTTATCTTAGTAAGTAGTGAAAGAACATAAAAAATTGTTTACTAAAATGTAACTTTGATGAAAAATGTAGTTTGCATTCCATGCCGGTTCGATGTCTGTTGCTCTCAGCTAAGGTTGCCAACTTCTAAAAAGCTCTGGCCGCTAAACACAACTACATGTGTTTAAGGTTTATTTACCATAACAAAAGTTACCTGTTACGTAAATAATATTATCGTTTTGCGCATAAAACTTCTTATTTATTTATTATTTATTTTAATGTTTTTGCCATTAGGCACTACATTCTTCTGCCTTAACTTATTAAATTACATATCATTGCGCTTAATTCATTTTTTATCCTTATTATATCTAAACATTGTTCCAAACAACAACTGCTTCCAAAAAAAAGAAGAAAAAGAAACAAAACTGCTAATGTTTAACTCCTCCTGCTATTCTTTCCTCACTCCTTTTCTCTATATCCACCTCTTCTCATAAAACTTATCTTAAGAAGTTCTTTTGAGGACTACTACGGTCTTTAAAAGTAGATATTAAATTCAAGATTTTAATAAAACTTTGCTTAATTATTCTTTGATCATATGCAAATCATTTTATTTTAATATTTTTATAAAAGATGAAATCAATATTTTGTAATTTTAACTTCATGCCAGCACAAGCTGGCTTCATTACCAACACAAAGCTGGTAAATTAAAATCAAAAATTAATGAAGATTATTGAGCACGTCGTTATTGAGATGTTATTATTTGAAATGAGAATTTTTCACGAGATGCATGTCATCCGTCATGAACACTGATAAATGTCGTTACGGATGTTTACAAGCGACATACATTTAATAAAACATAACAATGACTTGTGAATAGATAAAAAAACCTTTAATAATTATAAATACAAAAGATGTATTGTTACTATTACTTTTGCTTATACTGGTGAAAAATTAGCATTATTAAAAGCATTGGAAATTAATGAAAATATCAACAATAATAAAATTATAATAATAACGGATTCTGTAAGTGTTTTAAAAAATTTAAATTCTAATGATAACAAATCAAATAATGATATTTTGACATGCAAAATTAAGGAGATGTATTTCAATAAAATAAATAAGAATAATACCATAAAATTTATGTGGATACCAGGACATTGTGGAATAAGAGGAAACGAAATTGCGGATAAATTGGCAAAGGAATCAATAAATTTAGAAATTGAGATGAAAGTGAAATTACCTTCATATGAAATTTTTAATATAATCAAAAAATTAAACTTCAATTTGAGAAACACAGATTTCATTAACAAAAATCAGTTAAAAGGAAGAGATTATTATATGTTACATCCAAATTTAAGTAAGAAGAGATGGTTTAGAAATGAGTCCCGCAAAATTATATCAACTATAATAAGGATCAAAAGTAATCATTGCAAAACTCCAGCTCCCCTGTACAAAATTAATATTAAATCTGAAGATAGAGGTCAATGTGGTGAAGAAGGAACTTTGGATCATACGAGGCGTGTTTTTTAAGTAAGTACCGTTTTGGAATTAAAAAAAGACGTGCAAAGATATCGCAATAATTTTATTTTTACATGAAAGCCTGTACCTTAATCTACTTTTCTACATAATTTCCGTGAATATTGAGGCACTTGTCATAACGTGGCACCAGTTTTTGAATACCCTCCTCATAAAATTCTGCCGCCTGACTTGTTAACCACTGTATCACAACTGTTTTGACTTCGTTATCGTCTTGCGGTGCGGTGCGGCCATCTTTAAATGCTCTCACCCATTTCCTTACCATTCCATCACTCATAATGTTTTGTCCGTAAACTTCACAGATCTCACGATAAATATCGATCGGTTTTACGCCTTTAGCACTAAGAAATCGTATAACAGCCCGTACTTCACAATCGGCGGGACTCAAGATTGTCGGAGGCATCTTAAACACTCAGTAAACAACGTATACAATGAAGAATCAGACTGTAATGACGTCAGTGCGTAGACAAGAGATGTAGGTAACCAGCGCGCATGCGCAGAACGCCGACCGTAGCGCTGCAAAGGCGGAATCGCAAAACGGTACTTACTTAAAAAACATGCCTCGTATTATATTTGAACGCATAAATTATAGTTTAGAAAGATCAAAATTGAATAGTGATATATTAGATGTGATTAAAACTTTTCCTGTTAATACCAAATTTTGTTAAGTGATTCAAAATTAATTAGTGAATTATTGAAATATTTAGAAATTAAATTAAATTATAAATTATAAAAGAAGTATAAAAAATGTTTGATGGTGGCTATGGCGAAAGAAAGTCAAGGCAAATAAGTAAATAAATATATAAAATAAAAATATAAATAAATAGAAGATCAATTGAAAATGATACAAATTACTATTGGACACTACCAATGTTCAAGTCATGAAATCATCAACATCCATCAGTTCGTCTTATAACTTCTTAGACATTCGGACAACGGCCTTGTGTTTGCACATGTATAATTTACAATATATATCGCAGCTATATATTACGTTTGGTCGCCATTTTATATGCAGACGTAATAGCAGGTAAGTGCTAAACTGGACCTTACGTAACATTCAAGTTGACCACGGGACAAGACATACCGTGAAGACTGTTACAACGTGGACTGACCAGGTCCGGTCTGAAGAAAGAGTCGTGAAGTCACACCCAACTGGGGTGATGACCGACAAACTCCTACGATACTGGTTGATGTGGTTGCCTTCTTTTTATTTTTTATTCATCCTAGGCTTCCTAGGATCACGGTTACTTTTATGGCATTTAATATTAAACAGTCAATTTCAATTTCAATACAGTATCAATTCTTAATCATGTCATAAACATATCGCAAAAACCCATCCAGGAAATCGTAAATTAAATAGTTACCTATTCTTCTAACGACTCGGCTCTTTTTATCATTCTTTATAGAGCTTCTTAAACATTTGCATCACTGTTTATTTTTAATCTCTATTCCTTCTCTCTTATTTTCTTTTTTTGGTTTCGTCCTCCTCTTAATCTGCATCCTTACTTGCATTGGACATGGCTTTTCTTTTATCAGTATTTCTTTCTGTTTCAATTGAATCAACCTTCGTTGACTTTTCTTTTGTGTTAACCACACATTCTGCTCTGGATGATGTCTTATATATGTCTCAATTTCATTTAGTAACTTTTAATTGAAGATTTATTTGACTTATAGACTTAGTAGATGTCCAATGACGGTTATATTTGAGAATGACAATTTAATAATAAAAACGTGATAATTTCAACAAATTGTCTTTTCATATTCTACACTACAAATATTGGTATTGGTGAAAAATAAGGAGAAATAAGATTAAGTGACTGCAATAAAACTAGCGCCATCTAAGTGTTAGGCCCGGGACTTTTCAGCCCATGTGCTATGTAGTAGACTTTTTCAATTCTAGAATTAGAATTCAATAATTAAACAACAAGGCATTTTGCTGTTCTGAATGCGGCACTGGTAGAGGTGACCAACGAATGCCCGTAATGTTTGAACGTGTGGTTTCAGGCGAGTTACGCGTCTGTGTAGCATATACGTAACAAACACACACACGTAAATGTAGAGTACACACTGACCAGAAGCCAGTATAGTATATTATACACCTTAAGACTTACTCGCACATATGTATCATATGTTATATTATAAAATTAAAAAATTATATGAATAAATCAATTTTTGTTTATGTAATTCTCGATTTGATTACATTTAACTAATTTGCATATTTTACAAATATTTGTGATATATTATGAAATAATTTGTTTTTATTTTTTTTTTGTTTTAATTTAGGTCATAAATTGGGTATTTTCCTTATACCTTTAATTTCTTATATATTTTTACTGTTGTCTGTCAACACCTTGTAAAATATTTTATAATTAGTCGCAGTATTAAAGAAGACAATTATACGCGCTGTTTAAAGAGACATCTTCTTGATTATTATACTCGTACAGTGTCTTTCAACAAGAACTGTCATTTTAAATTTCACACCATTTGTTCTGTCAGCATACAACCATCATTGCGGAAATATTTGGCATATATTTTTTATTAGACGTATATTTGGCATTATATCATCATTTTTCACGAAAATATTTCGCTGTGTTTTAATGTTGAATTAAAATGACACCTTTTCTTGAAAAACCCTACATTTATATACTCTTCTATCGTATAATGAATAATTTTTAATTTATTTATTTAATCTGTGTGTCGTTAGACTTTACATTCTTTCAATATTAAATCACGTGATTACATCTCATTGCCAACCTAAACTTAAAAGTATTCTAATATTTTTAATCATTCCAACAGCAATGTTTGATTTTATTTTTGTTTTTGCTGTTGTTCCTATACTTTCTTGCTCCCTACTCCTCATTGTTTCTCTCCCTTTACTATTTCTTCTTGGCTCTCTTCCTTTATTATTTATATTTCCTTTACTATTTTCTTCTTGACTCTGTCTTTGCCATCCATTTCTTGTCTCCGCTAATCCTCTATTTTCTGAACTGACATTTAACTATTTCTACTCTACCCTTCTTTCTCTTTCCTCTTTCCATCTCTCCCTTTACCGTCTATATTATATTCTTTAAAAAATTCTATTGTTGTCTATGAATATAAAATATTATGCATGTACTATAAATGTATGTACGAATATATTCGACACATAAAAAAATATAAAATAAAAAAACGAAAGAAAATCATTTTGATTTTGAAAAATCAGCCACTAGCGCAGGGCCTAGTAGCACCGGTTCCAAGTTATCTGTTCTGTTTAGGTGAGCACCGACCGAAGCATACAGAAAAAAGATCTGTAGAGGAGGAAGCTATTTAAATTGTGATTATACACATTGAGCTACCTCACATTTCAGCACAAAACTTTAAAAGAACATATGTAAAGTATTCCAGTTGAATAGTGAATTAAATTGAAATCAACATTAATTTCATTTATATTTTTGATCAATAATGTAGCAATACGTTGGATTAATTACCGTGAAAATAAAATACACATAAAGAAAGCGAAAAGACACCTGGGGCCAAAGTATTATGTTACGGGTACTACTGGTTAGTCAACAAGTAGGTGTCTGGACGGGGGCTCATGGAATGCCCAACCCCCTCTCCCTTTATACACCTAACCGTCAAGTAAAAGTATAGACGGCTAAAGGAATGTGACTTAAATACGTGTGATTGAATGTCATCAGAAATATCAAGCTTCAAGCAGGGCTCCGGAGTCAGTAAAAAACATCCCACTCCATCCCGTGTGTAATAAGAACTGGTTCAAAATTTGAGAGAAATTCAAATTTTAATTTTAATTTGTAATTTATTAAAAACATACACAATACAAATTTCTTACAGACTTATCACACATTTATTAGTTTCAATTATTTTAGATTCTATTTCATGCAAAGTAAATTCATCGCTGATTGAAGCCTGTCAAATGTCTAGCGACGGACATAGGTCCGAATACGAAGTCAAGAGTGCAAGTGATCTTGCTCTGATGTTTTATTAACTGATTGTAAACCAGTTTGGACCGTTTTACAGAAAGAAAACACTTATTTTAATTTAATTTTTTACTACAATTAACTAAAACTACAGCAGAATCAAATCAGCTAATAAATGTTTCTTTGGACTAAAAAAACAATTAAGGTCCAAATTTATCAGCAGAAAATCTAAACTGAGGCTATACAAGACACTTATACTACCTGTGCTGCTGTATGCTAGCGAAACCTGGACATTAAACCTAGACACCCAGCGAGCTCTGGAAACTTTTGAAAGAAAAGTATTAAGAACTATATTCGGACCTGTTAAAGAACAAGGGTGCTGACGAACCAGATTATAATTTTGAATTATATGGACTGTATAAACAACCTCAAGTTACACAAGTCATCCTAAGCAACAGGCTGAGATGGCTCGGCCACGTCTGGAGATTTTAACAACCCTACGGGATCCCGTACCCGAGGACGACCACCAACAAGATGGCTGGACGACACAGTAGAGGACATCAAAACTTTGAAAGTAGAAAACTGGCAAAGAATTGCTTTGGGCCGAATGAGTTGGAAGAAGCGTGCTGTTGAGGCAGCTAAGACCTGTAATAGGTTGTTACGCTCTTAAAGAAGAAGAAGAACTTAAGTATGAAGAGGTAGTTCTATCAGAAATGAAAGATTTAGTATTATTTGTATTTGTAGGTTATGTAAAGTGATTATTTATGTATTTGTATTTAAGTAGGAAAGAAATGGTTTTAATGTGATCTTAATGAGATTGCAACTAATAATGATCAAAATAACACAATGGATAAATTTAGATAAAGAAAAACCAGAATGTCTTAAGGTGGTAGTAATAGGGAGGTATGATTTAGAATTAGAATTATCTAGTCAATTATACCAATAGTTTTGAATCATAGATGGCACTAACATTTGATCATACATTGAAATAGTGTTAGAGGCTAATTTTCTACCAGGTCCCTTCCAGAATAACCTAAAGAAGCTACAACTCAGGGTAGTGGCATAGCGAGCGTCCCACCGAGAAAAAGTGCATAATTCATAATTTCAACAACACTTGGGGAAAGTGGCAAAAGTAACAAAAGTCGGAAAACTTAAAATTGTGTGTTCTAGTTATTATAATTAGCAAGAAGAGAACAAGCTCTCCGATCATGCTTTTAGAAATTTCCAATATTTCTAGCTACGCCATTGACTCGGTGTGTCAATTCTCTAACACACGGTGTATGGGTTGCGCAGGTAACCTATGAGGAGATACACATTTGCGACAAGATAAAGAAAAGACCAAATGGTTAGTACGATCTCTCTTTGTTCATCTTCCTACGGCAAGGGTTGGATAAATGGGGTAAAGTATCCCACGAAGATATTAGGGGTAATGAAAGCACAATAAACAATTTTAAATTATTTAAAATTAAATAAATGAATACATTTACATTATTATTTACTAAACCCAATAACCTTAAATAGCTAGTTACATCTGAACATCAAATTTAGACCAGAACCCGCTCTGTAACACTACTCCAAGCAAATACAATTTATAAATGTATTGTTTAATAAAATATCATGAATTCTCTATATAGCATATATTACGTCAATCATATTTTTGTCTTTCTCACCCCTTCCTTCACCCTTCTTATTCGGTGTTGTTTCAGTGTGCACTAAAGGATAGGTTAGATGGTGCCAGTTAGCATGAGAGTTGGTCTCGTCAGTTACTACAATGCAGCTACTTGCACCATGTGACAGTATTATGCGAGTCACTGGCATACGCGAGACGGTCAGTAGGTAGTATCCGAGTTGATACAACAATTTTTGTTGTATCACAAGGTAGCATCTCGCCTTTTATAATCTTTCTGTTCAACATTTACGACAGTTTACGGCTACTGGCGATGGTTGTCATGATGCAGCAGCTTCTCACTTATGTCGTGGCAGTTACTCAGTATGGTGTGATCGAAGTGAGTCAAGCTACTGACATGCGAGTATAAAGAGGCAGTAGATATCGCACTATTTAACTTATCTTTAAGACTTAATATTAACAAATACGAGTATTACAGGCGTAATTAGTAGTTGATCAGTAAATATAATCTAGTAAATATAATAGGGGCCTGCTTTATCTAAATGGTGGCGCTAATAGTATACGTAAAAAATCTTATATATATGTAAATACATATAAACAAAATTTAACGCAAGTTAATTACTAAATATGGATCAGATTTTAAAAGTTTTTTTCCATTCTACAATAAAAAAACTACTACATATTTCAATCAACGTTAATGAATTAATGTTTAATATATTTATCGCCTTGAGTTCTTAAGATACCTCATTTATTAAAACTTACACACAGTCAAGCTGACACACGCACACACACACACACGCATGCTGAAGAAATGCAAGTCCAGTAGCCAGTCCAATACAAAACCAATTACAAACCTAAGATGAATATATCAATAAATAAATATTATTGATATTAAATATTTTATTTTATTTTTACAAGATGTAAATTTGTTTTATTGCATATTAATGTTTATTAATAAATGTGTTTTTGTTGTAGTCTTACATAGTAAGTTACAAATGAAAGTGTAACACGCAGTCACAAATGTGATTGAGGGCCGACGCTATTTAACTTATACACCCTGGACTGTTTGTAACAAAATTAGGGTAATATTAATATCCCCTTTAAGGTATCGGAGATAAGTTAGATGGCATAACAGGCTTCAAATTCGTGACTCAAAGTTTAGTGTCATCTTTCAAACAACGACTATTAATATTTCAGATTAATTCAATATGTACTTTTGTTTTAGTAGGTGTTGGAAGTGAACAAATTGGAATTTTTTGTAGTGATTACATTCCTCTTTTCCCGAGAGAATTTATAGGTCGTTTCCCCTAACATCTATATGTACTCGCTAGAAATGAAAAAAACAGTCAAAGCAGTGGATTTAAATCTACGGTCATGGACCAACGGATGCAAAAACTGTTCTATCGCCTGGAACGATCAATGGTCACACTTTTCTGAGATTCAAAATACATATTCTATTTATAATAAGGACGAATGATCACATTGCAGTTTCGTGCTGAATTATTGAACACATTTAAGAATGGAAGATTTAAAAAGATCAAAGAAGAAATACATTTTTGGAAACTTTTAATTTTTTTGTTTTATTTAACTTAGAATTATTTATTTAATTATTTTTTAGAAGTTGAGGCGATTTCAATGACAAGGTCATATTCGCCTGAAGTTATTTATTATGGATATTTATTGGAAGTTTATTTTAATTAAATTTGGTTTATTAAGTTTATATCACTTAGAAATTCGAGCACTTTTTGAATTTCTTCTCGATTGTCTGAAAGCATGTCCTTTAATTCACCACTGATGCTGTGTTTTGTTTGTCGAGTTTGATATTGTGGGCAGGTTACTAGTAGATGATAGACTGTTATTTGCGTCTGACAGTTGCTGCACTGCGGAGATGTTGTTTTACTCATTAAGTGTTGACGCGTCAACCTCGTGTGTCCTGTTCCTAGTCTGATGACTTTTGTCTGTTGCTCTGATAAGAAGTTTCTCACTTTTTTTTGTATTTTCCTTACTCAATATCAATTTTTTACTACTTATTTACATCCAGCACTGGTTTTGAATTTGCCGAATTTAATTTTTGTTGGTTCAATTCATAACTACTACAATCTAGTCATACCTTATCATACCATACCACTAAGACATACCTTATTGTATGATATATGAAATATTAAACATACATATGTTTTACATTTTGCTCAATTACTTTTAATTACACTAACTCAAAAGGTTTAACCCTTTTCAGTTTTCTCGTTGTCTCTCCATTTTTGAGCAGTAGGTGTGATTCCTCTACTAAATTAACATGTTGTTGGAGTCTTTCCTGGTGACTCCTGGCAAATTTCCTTATTGTAGTGTCCACAGTTTCCATCTTTAAGTCCCGATGAGGATCACTGTTTCTAATATACCAGGATGCTTCCACGATGTTTCTTAGCACTTTGTTTTGGAACCTTTGGATTAAATCCTTGTTACTCTGACTGGTACAGCCCCATAGCTGGATACCATAAGTCCACACTGGTTTAAAAATCTGTTAGTAACTTAATTATAGTAACTTATAGTAACTTAATTTGTATTGACAGAGTGTAATTTTCCTCCTTTTTCCAGTTCAGCTTTGCATCCAGTAAGTTCAGAAATAAAATGAAGTAAGTCACAAGGAAGTGTCTCTGATACGTTGTAGCTACCAACAAAGGAATACGGCTCTTAAAATATAAAGCACCTGGAACTAACTGCAATCTTTTTAACTTAATAAATTAAAAAGCGATCTTTTAATATTTAAAAACCGGGTAAAAATAAAATATGACATTCTATCGCAATTTGAAAAGCTTTTACTGAACACCACCAATTTAGTTTTGTAATAAATAAATTATAGTGCATAATCATAAGTTATTTAATTTAATAGCTCATGATATTACAAACGTGTACCGTATTTAATGCTATAATTTGTTATAAATTAGGATTAAACATGGAATTATCACAGGTATTAAAACATATCTTAAAGAACTGCAAAGAGAAACTCTGAACGATGAATAGCTGGATAACTAAATGGCTAGATAGCCTAGAGGTATGAGGTTAATTTATGGTCGACTGAATACAAATATAGTGTAGTAGTAGAATGCTCATGTGGATTGAACAACGTTCACAGCCATGGTAAATTAATAGGCCGTTTAGCACGTGTACACGTGGATTATCAAAGTGTATTATCAATGAAATTCAGAGCAGGTACTTTTAATCAGAGCTGTATAGTCGGTGTCGTAAAGAATTGTTAGTCAAAGGAGTCGAGGAGGCTATCGCGGGTTTTCGAATGATTCAAGCCAGAGGCGGCCTTAGGGGATGGCAAAGATGGCAAGCGCCCGGTCCCTCGCACCCTCGCGCAACCAAAGTAGAAAAAGTAATTACAATATATGTATTTGGAAAACATTTAGAAAACCCACTTAAATGACTGCGTATATCTTTTAAGGCAATCATGTACCTTACTTTATCATCATCAATATTTGTCGTCTTTCTGCTTGTTAACTATTACAAATCCTCCAATATAAAATTTTCAATCATCATTTTCAAAAAGCGTCAATCATCATCAAAAATACGTACTTTCAATTTACATTAATTACACAAAAAACAAGTGCAAGCAAAGATCTGCCATCCCGCGGCCTCGCAAATATCTACCGCCACGGAACCTCGCAAATATTTAAGGCCGCCACTGGTTCAAGCATTTCCTAGATGTTCCAGAAGACTTTGAAGATGAGGCACACACGAGACACCTTTGAACGTCAAAAAAAGATAAAAATATTGAAAAAATCGATAATCTTGTGCGATCTGCCCATTGCTTCGTCTATTCTTCCGATTGATGAAACTTTAGGAATAGACAAAGAATGTTTAATTAACAAAAAGTGTGTTGGAAAGTATTACCAAAAATTCTCACAATCGAAGGTATTTTTTGCAAAATATAACATCTGCCTTATCCACTTGACCTTGCTCTATGTGACTTTTATCTGTTCCTTAAGGTTCAAATCTGCATTAAGAGGAACAAGATTTCAGACCGAAAATCGGCACGCCTCACGAACGAGCTCACAGAAGAAGACTTGAAGCACTGTTTGAAGAATGGAAAATTCGCATGGAGCGATGTAGGAATATAATAGTGGTATATATTGAAGGATATAGTAATTTGATAAGTATTAATATAAAATGTAATATTTTACAGCATCAGTCTCATTATTTTATGTCCACATCTCGTATTATGACGAAAAATTAACCGTCGTACTAGAAACCAGTTCAATTATGGCAAATAAAAAGTAATAAACATAGCGCCCTAGAATTCAGGGCCCATCAAGATAAGTCTGGCCACGCATATCAAAAACACAGTGCGAAAGTCGGGAGCCTTTTCGTATGTGTGTTCACATATATACGAATACGCATATGTTTGTTTTAGATGTCTAATAAATCACTAATTGTTATTAATTAGTAACATGACTAATCGCCAGCAAGGTTAGTTTTACTGGAAACTACTTTTAAAAACATATTTTGATACTCTCGCTGATATTGTTGACACATTTTTTTTGCAATAACAATATCCTCGTAATACAACGTTGCGTCTAACTCCTTTCTAATGGGAATAATACAAAGTGCGAGTGCGAGTATAAATTTGAATAACAAAAGTTTGCATGTTTTCTGCAAGTCACAGCTTCCCTAACAGATTGAGAAATAAACTATAAGATATATTTAATTAATGAAACAATATTTAATTTAATATAATAATAATAATCATGCTACCATGCGAAAATTGGCATTTAATTATTATTTAATGTAATTATCTACGGCTGAATTAATTAACTTATTTTTATGTAATTCTTTTGGCAGGTACCACATCTATATTGTGCTCTAAATTAGTGTGGCTTTTATACACGATTTATTTTATCAAGTCATGTTATCACAGTGACCTAATTTTTATGAAATATTTATATAAATTATTTGACGTTTTTGTTTCGCAATCAGAAGTTGTCAGTTCCGATCGACGTACAATTAGATTCAAAACAATATTAAATAAACTGGTCCTATGACTCTACATCTTTCTCTTTGATGTTGCTCTACATCCGATTAGAATAGGTTTACTATACATTGATGGTGTCGTGCCTTTAAGCGAAATAAGATTGTAAGTGTAAGGTACCCACGAATGCTGTCCCTCTGAACAAAGTAATGCTTTTGTTGAAAGAGTAACATGGAAACTGGACACTACCCAACTACAAGAATTTGTCTGCCAGTATTTAGAATCTAGGTAACTAGGTAGAATATAGGGGCTGTCACTCGAAGCGAAACCAACTAAATGCTAAAATATATTTTAATAATTAAATATATATTTTAAGACAAAGTTGTATTTATATTCAAAGTTATATTTATTGCTATTACACTTTTCACTTTGTTATTGTTGCAACCCTTAACTTTCTCCTTACTCGCGCAATCCATCTTCTTTCCTCCTATTCACTTGAAATATCTCTTCCAGTCACACTACACTTTCCAACTCCTTTTTTTCGAACACCTACTCTTAATGTGCTCTAATTTCTCCTCTTCCTTCCCACATATCCTGCATGCTTTCTCTTCTTATATTTCCCAATACCTGATTCCCCTCTCTTCGTTCCTTAGTGACCTAGCGATCATTCCTGTTCTTTTACCTCCTATTTTCTACTCCGGTACTCCGACATCATCCTCGTCCACAACTGTTCGAATCTTGTATTATATTTCGCATTCAACTTCGTCTTCCTGTCTTTTTGCTGCAGTATATCCCTTTTCCTTACGAAGCTATGTACCTCTCTTCCTCAATCTTTCTGTCTCCTCCACTGCTGTCGCTCTTCCTTCGTAGTAGCTTCTCCTTCTCTTTTCCCATTTTATATTTTCTCCTTACCTAATTAGATTTACCACTCCAAAGAGCTCACTCTTTTTTCATTTTTTATTTTCACCTCATCGCTCTTCTCCCCTTCCTGTATCCTCAAATTGTTCCTCTTCTCCTCTTCTATTGTCATATATCTTAGTGTGCATTTGTCCGCGCCCAACACACATTTCATGTATTTAAGACAAAGTTGAAAATATGTTAAATTTCGTGATAGTCATGTTGCTGTTTATACCTATCTCTACCTCTGGCGCGAAGGATACTATTCAAAACTTTTTAAAATAATGTGATCATGCGAAATTGGTTCGTAAATAAATCTTTGACATTTTTTATTTATTAATCTTAAAATTAATTATTCATTGTTTTATACATAACATACGGAATCAGCGTACTCCCAAATTAGTTTCAGTATTCAGTTTTACTTCTGGATTTGAAACACTATATGGGGTATAGTTCATCGAATCCAATTTTGGCGAGTTTGCCGCTGCACCTAATAAGTACGCAACTAATGACAACTGACGACAGTGTGCTGCTCATACAACATATCGTTTTACGTCGTACTTCAAAATAAATATTCCACATGGAATTTATTTAGTTTAAATTTAGTTAGAATTGTGCAGTGTGCAACACCTTCATCGGAATATAACACTTGTTATATAGTTGTTACATTGTTGAAATTACGTAACAATTAGATTTTCCTGTTATTGCATCACATGAATGAGCATAAAACATATTAACAGAATTACCATCATTAAAATCGATTCCAGTATAAGGTAAAACAAGTTGTTTAAACTCTACAAAGTATAACAGATCATATTTTAATCTGTAACATGTTATAAATTTGTTAATATTCGATACGTACAAAGTCAAACACCTACTGACGTCAACTGATCAACTGATCAACTGATCGACCGATCAACTAACCGGACAAACAGTTTCAGATAAAAACAACTCCACACTTGCGTAATAATCTTTTATTATATTTATAATTTGTTTCGTTTTTTCGTTATGTAAATATTGAGTCGATAGATAATTATGAGTTTAAATAAATTTATTTTAATTGGAGCAGTTTTTTTCAGGTTAGGAAAGATTTATACATAAGTTAGGAGTCTGTCCTACTTATCAAATTTATTACGTATTATATAACTTCTTTTACTGATGTATACCTCGTGATGTACGAGGTGTGTACCAAAAGTAACAGGTAAATAATATAAAAAGGTCCAAATTAATTATTTTATAAGAATCTTTCTTTCCGTGGCACTGTATTCGGTATGTACGAGTATAAGATCGGTCATAACGTTTGATTACTGCACCTTGTTGAAACTGCCCACTTTAGTAGTGCATGACAATTTTTACAACAAACGAAATTATTGAACAAACGGATTGACTTCCAATTTATGTATGTAACGGAAATTTGTATGCTCTTAGAAAAGACTAGCGCCAAGAGATCATCACTGAAAGTAAAGGTGATGCTTATTGTTTTCTTCGATATTCATCGTTAACTATTTGGCTGACAAGATTCATCAGAAATTGTCAGATTCGTGGAAGAAAAATTCGTCAATTTTACTTTGTTGTATAGCGATAATTGTTTCTCCAAGTCCCTTTTAATAGCAATTTATCAAAAAAGTGGAAAACAGCATTTTCCGACGCGAGTATTCCGAGTATTTTGATTGCCAATTTCGATTTTAAGCCTTCATCTTGAAAAACTTGCACCTGAAAGATTTTTTTGCAATAACTTCTTAGCAGTTGTTCTTAGGAAAAAAACGTTATTATCAATCTAATCGAGGACTTTCATTTTTCATAAGTTACCTTAGTGTATGCTATATGAAATATTTAACGTAAACATGTATTACGTTAGGCACGTTTACATTTAATTGAACTAACTCAAAAGGTTTAACCCTTTTCAGTCTTCTCTATGTTTCTCCATCGTTGTCCAGTAGGTGTGTTACCTCGTCATTAACATGTTGTTGGAGTCTTTCCTGGTGACTCTTGGAAAATTTCGTTATTGTAGTGTCCACAGTTTCCATCTTTAAGTCCCGGTGAAGATCACTGTTTCTAATATACCACGGTGCTTCCACTATGTTACTTAGCACTTTGTTCAGGAACCTTTGGATTAAATCCTTGTTACTCTGACTGGTACAGCCCCATAGCTGGATACCATAAGTCCATACTGGTTTAAGGATCTGTTTGTATATTAGTAACTTAATTTGTACGGACAGAGTGGAATCCTTTCCAATCAGCCAGTACAATTCCCTGTATTTTATATTTTACTCATTATGATACAATAAATCGCCGAACTAAAATCATATAATAACTTTTGACCTGGCGATGTAAATCTATTTTTTCGAATATAGTTTACTGTGGAGGAGACAATAGTGCGAGTGAATTGAATTTTGCGATGCTTCTACTTCTTCTTTAGCATATTATATCATTAGAAGTATTAACTACCTTCAACAAAAATAATTAAATCACAATATAATTCGCAATGTTTCTTTATTATAACACATAGGCAGAATGTTCACAGTGGGAGCGAATGAAGTAACAACGCAGTAAACATTTTGGAGTCACTTTGCCATCATATACCATGCCACATATACTATACTATGCGTATGATTTTTTTGTCATCAAAGAGTCTTCAGTTTCTAGTTGACAGTTCAGTTTCTAACAGTCGTTCTTATGAAATGTCTATTTTATCGGTTACAAATGGCGAATCCGCCCCCACTGTCGAAATACCAATAAAGATAAAGTTTATGCAAACTATAATTGAAGGGCAATAGTGATAGAAACGTCACAAAATAGGACACTTCACCAAATTGTTTACTGGGAAAGAACCTCCAAATTTCCAATGTAAGTAACCAAATTTCTTCCAGATGAAGCTAGTGAATAACCAGTACAAATGTCTGGATTGGATTCGAAGTTCGTTAATATAATCGAGATATATATCGTACAATTATATAATCGTTAAATTACATTTTATTTAATTGACCTAAACCAAATCATAAGATATACTACAACTGAAAACTAGTGCAATATCTTTCTTCTTCTCTACTCTCTACTATTATACTATTTCTATCCTCTACTTAACCATTTTCAACTCTATAATTTTCTCTTCTATCTTCCTTTCCTTTCACAATGTTCTATATTGAATTTCATTCTCTTTCAGTCTCTTCAGAAAAGATTACCGGATAAAACATGTCGGCAAACCGTAGTTTGAGGACCTCTGTTATACATTGGTGTTTATCATCTCTACATATAAATAATTGACTAAATTTCTTCTAGACCTGTCACAAAGTGGGCCGGGTCGGGTCGAGCCTGATGTGCCCGGCATTCTAATTTAATCCAAATTAGTATCACTCGCTATGAATCAGTTCTCCTACACCACACCACGAAACATTCTACTTCGACATTCTTTCTAAGAAAATTACATATGTGTATAGAATAATAGAATATTTGCAAATAAAAAAAGATATAACTGAGTAATATCCTTAAAAAAATGTCGCTCCGGGTTATTTACAACAACAACCTGATGCTAATGAGTAATGAGGAAGTAGGAGAAATATCAAATGGACCAGTTTTTTTTTTGCGAAACTTACTTGGACGAATTCCGCAAAAATTAATATGTTGCATAACTAAAATATTTGTTACATATACATTTAAAAACAAAAAGTATAACATTTTTGTTGTATAGAAAATATTATAATTAAATTTATGTGTTGCTGGCTACTCAGAAATCAATGAAAATAAAATAGCGAATAAATTGGCAAAAATGGCTTGTTCAAATGGAATATAAGATACCTAATATTTCGGGAAAATATATTTTTAAGTATAATTATAAATTTTATATTCAGTACTTTGGAAGAGAATAAACCTTGCAATTAGCTTGTGCCAAGTTATCAAGTGTGAATCTGCACTGCAAGACAATTTTCTATGTGGAATAAAATAAAAACTGAAATTAAAATTTTAAGATATCATAAACATAACATAAAGAAAGTTACGGCCTTATTTTGGTACGTAAGCCGGCAGAACTGTATTTCTTTATTAATAATTATGTATATATTTTGTATTTTGATTAAAATACAGATGGACGTAACAATCACGTAATTGGATAATAGTCTATTATAACAATGTTCTATAAAAACCTTAAAGACAATTTTCTATCGGCAGATTTGCCAAAACTATGTCGAATATTCGCTTCTGCATTAGGAAACCCACTGAACATAACTATGTAACAAAGATCATTGTCCTGTATTACAAAATAATTAGTAATTTCTCTTCAACAAACAATTTAATTCTTATTAACTTAGGATATTGCGAAGCTAATCTAATTTATCAAGCTCCATGATCAGTGGCGGACTGTACTGGGTATCAGCTTCTACGATGTCTAGTGGGCCCCTAATTGTGGAATGTTACCTTAGTACTATTTAGTTTTCCTTCCGTCCTTACTAGTCTTCCAACTCACAAGTGAGAGCGATTCAAGAATCACTAGGCTTTTACATTATATTGCAAAACTATTCTAATTAAAATTAATCGCTAATCTAGCTTACACATAACCCTTATCCTAAAACAATTATAATTATCCAAATAAATCCAAAAATATGAAGACATTAGTCTGACTCATATTGAACCTATAATTATCCCTAATTACTAATTAGGGAACCCCTAATTATATTTAATATTTTTAATTATAGTTTAATATTTATTTCTATATATCACATACATCATTCCATTCATACGTAGAGTGAACTATCTTCGTTAATAATAAGTTCTGTGAAATGTAAATCTATTTTAGTTTAGGGATTGATTACATATTTTCAATTCAATATACTATATATTGTAAGTATTTAAGTAAATATTGTACAATAATAAAAATACCAGGATTTGTGACATTCAGATTAAACTGATCATTTTTAAAAACAAGGTTTAGATTTTATTTGTTCAGGAATTATTGTTAATCTTGTTTGTCCGTGTTATCGTATTTTGTAACTGTTTTGAACATTGTGATATTATTAATAATCATTTAATTGTTGTTGAACGTAATTTGTTTCATTCTCTTGCACTACAAGTAGGCTGAAGTCGAGATAAATAGTGCCAGTACTAGTAATCGATTTACTCCGCCACTGGACATGGTCATGCTCAGTTCTCCGATTATTGGAGAACGTACATTTCTGATTGCTACTCGAATATTTCACGCGTCGTGAGGTTATCGCAGTTGTCATTAACAAAACCATTAATTTGAATACACAATAAGTTCAAGGTCTTTGTAATAATTTTATTTATCTAAGGTTTTGATTTATAATTCATTTTTATAAATATAGAGCACGGTCAAATAATCGAACACTATCTATATTTGGTTAGTCATTGATTGATTCCAGTTAGTTTGTCACCTCTCTAAATTAAACCATAGACAATAGAAATTTTAACAATAAATCTCTCAACGATATACCCTTAAAACTAATGCTTCTTTCTTCAGATTTATGTAAACAGAATTTTTTAACTTTCGCTTTTAATCATATTTATCTCTTGAGAGAGAAATAAAATTAACAAAATAGAATTGGATCACACACGAAAATCGAACCGATATTTTAAAAAGGAACGAAAACCATTTTATGCCACCTGCAATTACGGTGAGCTAGTAATTAAATATTATTAAATTGTGCTTAATTTTTGTGTAACATTCATATTTTATGTTTAGCGGGTTTGAAAATAATATTGAAATGAATCTAAATTGTACAGGGTGTCCCAATATTCAACGATATGCGGGCACCAGAGGGTGGTCCTGCTCATGACTACACAAGAAAAAAAGAAAACAAAAATCTATCTCATTTTGTTTAGGAATTAGAAAAAAAATAATTTTTTTTCGGAAATTGAAACACCTTAAGATGTTTTTAACTACCATGACCACAATTTTTCAAATATTTCTGATATTTCCGAGTCGAAAGCTTTATCAATCCATCCAAGATACCATCTTTGTTCATCTGTGGAATGGCTCGGTTAACGGCAGTAAAACGCTCTTCCAGAGTTGAAAATGATCCACCAATAGCTTGTTTTAACTTTGGGAATATGTCGAACTGTGGTGGAATCATGTATGGACTATAGGAAGGATGAGGCAACACCTCCATTCGCACAGTTTTTCGGTTAAAACATTTAGCAATAGCGGGTGAGCGTTGTCATGGAGAATAAGTGGTGCAGCGTTAAGCAACTGAGGTCGGTTCTTGAGCATTTTTCTAAGCATATTTTGCATTTAATCACAATAATAAACTCCTGTGACACTTTTTTACATGGATTCCTTGGTTACCGTATGCAAAGATTATCGATTGATTGAACTCGACTACCACACTCGAAAATGATTACATCATCGAGAAAATGTACTACGGTCCAATAGCGACTCACCACAAACGTTACTTAATAAACTGTAGATGACTGTCGGGGGTGTATTCAACGTAAAGTTTCAATCGTAATGTGTGTCCATTGTTCTTCAACAGTCACAGTACCCGAGACACGGGCAGGCTCCTTTTCAAAGTCGCGTAATTTAAGAACGGAGTACACTATAATGGGCTTGTGTCCTATGTCTTAATTTTTATAAAAGTATACTATATATTGATAAAGTGGGTTACTAAAACCTCAAATGTTCAATTATTTTTTAATAACTCCTTATAAGTTAAGAGATATTAACAATTAAAAAAGTCATTTTGTCTCTTTAATTATTAAAGCGATTCAACGTTGTACACATTCCAAATACATGTGACATCATAACCGCTACCAACCTTACAACTCATAAATCTCTGCTATATGTATTTATATATCCAAATATCAAATATTATTTACTGCTATTTCAAGGAACAATCAAATTTCAATATTATGTCTGCCTTAGCAGGGTTAAATAATATAAAAATTTATTATTCTTTGACTTGACTTTATTATTTCACTACCTACAGCTACGAAACATTACCACAACACTGACCTACTCAACAAATAACTGACGTTAAATTGCATTTCACGTCATACAAATATGGCCGACCATATCTAGCGCTAAAACTACAATTCAAACTTTTAATTGCCATATCTCCGTCAATATTTAGATATTTAATAAAATAGACACGCCAATACACATTTATTAACATCAACTTCAATCAACAATTGAAAAATCGACCACTAAAAAATGAGGACACAAGCCCATTGAAACAAAATAGCACGTTTCTTCCTCAAGGCTTAAACCACAAATGGCGTGTTGCTCATAGTTGTAGTGTCATCTATCACGCTGTGGTACCAAATTGTGCAATATTTATGAAATCCTCGAAGAAGTAATATTTATTACGTAAAAGGCTTTTTTAAATTTAGAAATATCGACTTCTTAAAAATTCTTGTAAAAATAATTTGCAAACAGGATATAACTATTTCATTTCCTTTTCCTGCAATCTTCAATTCACTTTTACATAGTATATTTGGACAGTTCCGTTAGTTACTAATTGCTATAATAAATCAAACAATTGCATAAATTCAAAATACACTGCGTTTAAATTGATTAAGTTGTCAATTTCTCAAATCAAACTGTCAAATGCCTAACTGAGATCAATATATTATTAAATTTATTTAATAATTATTGTTTTATCTGGCATCTACAAAGCTAGTTCTATTGTTATTAACAAATAAAGTTCAAATACAAATTAAGAGCAGTTGTCGGTGTCCACCTCGCGGCGCAGCATCCACCTTACGAGTATACCCCAGCTGGACCACTGGAGATCTTATCTCTATTATTTGACAATCGTTTTGCCATGTTACACTTGTATATTAAATCGTATTGTTTAATCGTTGGTGTTACAATGATTGCTTACTTATGGGAAGCAGTGATTGCCGTCGAAAGTTGCCGTCGGTAGCAAGGACTGTCTCTAAATAGAAAACAGTTTTGGAATTTTATAATTAAAATGTCACCCATTCTTTTTTCTTTTGCGAAACAATTTTTTTTATTTCATAGTGTGTTTGAACGACGACTTAATTTCTATAAAACTGTATCATACAATGATAAAGTTGACTGCCAGAAGCTTAAGGAGGTACAGGACGTACCGTCAATGGAAAAAGTTTATCTCTCCGTAATACGAAATGCAAAATACGAAGTACATGAGGGACGAGCAAATATTGGGACTGTACCTTTGAAAATGAATTTTTTGAAAGTCCAATTATTTTTAATAAGTCCTAATGTTTTAGGATCTTATATGATATGCATGGTACGTCACATCGTCAGATTTGCCATCTCCTTTATACAACAGAGACACAAAGGAATGTATGTGTGATACGTCATTTACTAGTCACAACTTCAATAACACACAAGCTTGTATATCCTATCAAGTTTTATATTATGGAATTTTTTCAAGTTTATATAAAAGGAAAAATATTCTCGATTGCTTATTTGTTCTGTGCTTACGCAGAGCTAAACGATGCAGCAAAACTGAAATGGAAATTTCATATAGTTATATCGCCGGCAATTTTTTGATATTTAAAAAAACGCCAATATGCAGATTTAAAGAAATCATATCTTTAGTTGGTGCAAAGCTTGTCTATCGGTAAAACAGTGACAATATACTCATGGACTCCATGGAAAATGTTGTAAGGAATAACGATCAACATTGTTGATATTTTGAGTCTACAGAACTCACTGTGCATATTGATAAGTTATTATAAAATTAAATAAAAAGAAATTGACAATTTAAGTAATAAACTTTAAACGTCGTTTCTTTGATTTCAGGTAAGATAGTGTGATTTAAGTTAAACAGTGTAATTATTATAATGTGTATGTATATTACTAAAATAAAAGTCTTTGATTTCAGAGCAACACATAAGTTTGATTAAAAATTTACAATTCTTAATGAAATTGGAGATATTGTCTTATACATATATTACCTTTATTTTATTCAATAAGTAAAAAGACCACCTCTAAAAAATGTTATTGCTGTTAGCGAACGCAAAGACTAGATGTAACACGACGACAACCTTAATGCTTTTTGTTAGTGCCTTGGTTTTAATTTAATCCTGTCTCCTTTTCAGTTGTTTTAATCCACAAAGTAGCGACATACATTTTCAGCACTACCCACAACTCCGACTGCCTACTGGAGGCTGAAATTATCGTCCAGTTAGAATTTGTTTCATTCTTTGTTATTTATTGTGTCTGGAGCCTGCGTCTATAGACTTAAGACTTTAAATTGCACATTAATTTGATTGTGGGAGGTTTTTAAATGATTTCTGTATGTAATAAATAAGTACTACTTATTTTATATTATATATTGAATTTATATATGTGTGTGTGTGTATGTGTGTGTGCGTGTGTGGAGTTATTATTAATTAGTAATGAATTAGTTATAAATTTTTAATATTATTATTATTATTATTTTTTAGTTTAGTGAAGTATGGTTTTTTTTTTACAATTCGTTCAATAACTTTTAAAAGTTGATGCACTAAAAGTAAATATTAAAAAATATATATATATATTCGTTCTGCAAATGTAAATCTATGTTATTTAAGAAAATACAAGAGTTTATGAGGCGTTTAGAAATGACGATTAGATTTATTTGTTTAGGATAAGGTTTTAGTTAAAATCTGGAATAGTTATTAATTTAAAATGTTTCCAATAGAGTACAAAAGCATAGCAATCTTTGAATCAATCACTTTTTGGAAGTCTACCTGTGTTAAAAACGTTTTTTTGTAGATACTGAATACTCAACAACAACTTTGTTTTTTCAATAGGGGCAACACCAAAAACGTGACAGTTTTTTAACATATCAGTAGTAGATGCTTTGGCAATTGTTACAATGAATTCAATTTCGCTCAAAAATCGCTCTAAAATAATAAAAATTCACTATGAAAATAGTGGATCTGTAAAAGTTACATATAGTAAAATTCGTAATATTTTCGGTCAACATTCTGAGACCGCTATTAAGAATTTGGTCGATACAATTGGGTCGAAATGTTCGGTACATAATGTGCCAACACCAATGCGCGTTCGACCGGGTCGTTCAAGTGAAAACATCGCAGGCGTGAGCCACAGTGTTGAAGAAGATCCAAACTTGTGAATTCCTCGACGTTCTCAACAATTGGGGATATCGAAACGACCACATGGCGAATTTTGCGTACCAACCATTCACACCGCCGTAAATCCGCCCAATACATTTAAGAACAACCCGCTGGTTTTTTTTAGAAAAATCATTTTTTCAAACGAAGCCTATTTTCATTTATCTGGATACATCAACAAGTAAAATTGCCGCATTTGGGCTTCTGAAAATCCAAGAGAGATTGTTGAGAAGCCTTTGCATGCTGTATGGTGGGCTATGTGGTCTAGAGGCGTGATTGGGCCTTTTTTTACGGTCGACGGATTACGCTATTGAGAGATGTTAACAACTCAATTTTGGCCTATTATTGATGATATGGATATGGGTTTCAACAGGACGTGCCACAAGTCACACAGTCAACCAAACAATGAATTTGTTTCAAACCAAATTTCCCGATCGCATAATATCACTAAATTCAGCTGTTAATTGGCCGGCCCAATCATGTTATGTAGCACTAGTGGTTTATTATTAGTGGGTAATGTTAAAGACACAGTCTAAATCGAATCGATTGTAGCCTTAAAACTCAAAATCTGCGATTTACGAAATAGACCAAAACCAATTTACCAACCAATAGATCAATTTACCAAAAAGTGATTGAAAATTCGGATAAAAGAATCGACATCTATCAGCGTGCTCGTGGTGAACATTTTTCCAATATCATTCATAATTTCCAAACCTTACTCTTTCTAATACAATAAAAATTTAAATCATTTTCATCTAAATTCCTTGCTTTATTTTGTTTAGAAAAACAATGTTCTTGTTGAAAAACCCGATACAAATACTTGGAAAGAGTTTATATTGAAAACTGAACAATTCGGTTCTGTATACAACTAATATATCGATTGCAATTTCATAATAAATAGTTACATTAGTTACTGACACATATTCTTGTACGTAATGTAACAGAAAATGTTAAATCTGACCATATTTGATCGCGCTGAAGGGCATGGCAGAACAAGACATAGTTGGCAGTCACTTGCGTCTTGAGCCGAAGACCTGTAATGTTGGACACCATTGATGCAGTCTGTAGACGCTGAAACTGATGCTGTAATACTCGTATGTCTATTATCTTCAATGAAAATATAAGTATATAATAACGTAAAAAGTAGGTAACATATTCTTGCCTATTTGCAGTTTGCTCTGCAGCTGCCACACGCATTTCAAGTCTAAAATCACCTGTATAATAATATAATAAAAATAATAATTTTTATTGTGCGTTTTTTTACGACCGATGTGACGTTTTAGCAGCTACTGCCTCCACACATGGACCCAAAACTACTTGTACTTATTCAAAAACGTTAAGTTGTGCAATGTCCAAATGTCCAATTATTGTTTAATGACTACTTATATGTTAGGAGATATTAACAATTAAAATAGTCATTTTTTCACTTTAATTATTAAAGGGATCCAACGTTATCCGCAAAGTTGCCATCTGTTTTATACAACAAAGCATGAAAGAGATAGCGTATTTAATGCAAATCTCTTATGCATAAAACACATAACTGACCTATCCCTTAATAGTGCGACATGTTACGTCATAAATATGGCCGACATCTGAAGCGCTAAAACTACAATTCAAATTTTTTATTACTATATCTCCGTCAACATTTAGTTATTTAACTAAATGAAAACGCCAATTTACATTTATTAACGTCTATTTCAATCAGCCCATTGTAATTAATTCATTAGTTCATAAAAATAAATACAATAAAAGGTTAAAATAGCATAACGGTGTAACTAAAAAGAACTACTAACGCACAACTGGTATATGAACAGACATACCACCGCCACTGGATTTACCTTTATGCTGACTAAATTGTACCTAGACAAAGTGAAGTTCGTCGTGAAAACTAACACACAAGTCAATTAGAACAAAAAAGGAACGGAAAGGTGTTTTACTACAATATATTGATACATCTCTAATAAATAAACGTAAAACACATACTAAAAGCAGAAGTTTTGAGGGGCCCTTAGCGAAACTTTAACTATAGTTTTGAAGTAACTATGCAGAAGCAGAACAACAATCACCTAAAGCGGCAAATTGACATAAAAGTTAGTAAGTAAACATTACTAACTAAATTGGGTGTCCGAATATTTTGTTTTCCGCAGCCTCAATATTTAAAACCTAATTTCATACATTTTTTCCTACAAGCAGCACCACTGTAAAGTATAAAAGTGGCGGACGACATTCAAAAATTTGATATCAGGACAAATTGCAAAAAAAATATTTTTTCCAAGATAGCGACGCACGCAGAAGTTACTTGATATCGAAAACTTTGAACTTTCATTATAAACTTAACTCTATATCCAAAAATTAGAACCACCGATCAAACTTGCACGCCATCTTGCATAACTTCCTGGATGGTCATGCAGTTTATATCCTGCATTTCTTCATTTACCACATAATAAGTAACACACGTGATAAGTTTCATGCTGGTAGCCATATGTGCAGAGGTCTTCAATGCCAAGATGAAATTTCGGCCGGAGATACATCTTAATCGGGTATACGTAAGGTTTTTACAAATAAAAAATATCAGATCTTGAGATTATTCGGAGCAGGTTTGCCCGATTAAGTTGCATTCCTTACTATCACCTCTTCAGGATGTGAGGCATGCCTGACAAGAATATCATTAGACGCTTGCAACTCATTACGCAAAAATTACTCAGAATGTTGTTCTGATGCAAAGTCCAAGATTAAATTTAGGGCTTTAAGAGGACCTTCAGATTCCAATTTCTTTTTTTATTCCTTATATACATCGATGTTAGGGTATATGTAGCGTTCCAAATGTCGCAAATGAAAACCTAATGTCGCAAAATTGATGACCTACCTAAAATTCACATCAAAAGTATAGTTTTTAAGTTAATTTTAAAATAGCGTTTAATATCCCGAGTCGAAATTTTAAACCTATCCTGATCCTAAAATGGATCTTTACCCCTCTTTTCATCCTCGTCTCATCCTAAACGTTATTATATGACCCTCGCCTCATCCTAAATGAAATCCATGATCTTCGTCTTATTTTAAATTTATTTTATTATATATTTTAAAAACCAAAAAAAAGGTTTTTCTACTTATTTTATATGTAAAGTTTGTACGGCCTTACTTATTTTTTCTGGAGTAACTCTTGAAAGAAACTGATCTTGAGAATGATCAAATGAATTTCATTTCATTTAACGCAACCACAACGATTTATTGTCGCTACATTAATATGATATAATCGGTCAAATTAATTCTATTTTACGACTCCATTATGGTATACGTGTGTGCACTAGTATTGTCAGATCTTTTACATTTGCATTATGAATACTACATATTACAATAATACTTAATACTTATACAAGTTACAATCGAACAATAAATCGGATTACACGTTTTTCAAGCCGGAATAACGCCCACTACTTTACAATATAACAAACATAATATATAAAATAGTACAATCATTTATTTTTATAATAATGACGTAATATTACCATAATATGACCTATATTTAGAAATTCCTCCACCCAATGTCAACGAATTATAAATAAGAATAAATAAAGAATTGCATAATGTTCACCGTAACCATAAACATTTGCCATGGTTATGGCGGGTCACCTCGGCTGGTGGGTTCTAATTACTGGAGACATGTGACGTGACGACATGACGACGTGGCACATGGTGTACCTGAACAAGGTGGAATTAAGCCAGCCATTAAAACGTTGACACACTCCCGCCGAAAGATTGAGCGGTCATTTTCAAAGAAGCAACAAAAAAAGCAGTGGCTTCTACCGGAGAAAAGAACATTATAAAATATTAAATTATCAATTAAAAGTTTATTTATCAAAACAAGAAGAGGACGATTCAAACTTTTATACTATATATAGGAAATACATTCTACTTAAAATCGCAAATCCACATAACCCTTATCCTAAGCAATTACTATTACTAGACATGGTTAATTTTAGTCTGACCCCCATAAACCTTCATATTTCTAATTAAAGTTTATTGTTTTTTTTTAATAATAATTCACAGGCTTCTTAGGACCACGGTCCTTTTTTCGCCCATCTTAATTCATTTGATTAACATTTTACATATTTACACTTAATGTTTATTTAAATCCTTTAAATACTACCTGGAAATATTACCTACTACATAATAAATTCTTAAACTAACACAGACATTTACAGAACAAATTGTAAACAATCGTAGTTGAGTAAATTAAAGAATAATTACAACATTATTAAAACTTATAACTGATTAATCTGTTATTATCATTTCACATATCATAAGACCTGTCTTAAAATTCAAGGTTCATCTCTTATTGTCTAGGAATATTAGACACTGTTAAATGTAATTCAGATTAATGCCCTTAATCCTGCATTAAATAAGATTATATTTTTTATTAATTAACTTGTCCATCAGGATCTCTGTTATCTAATTATATACCAATTATAAATATTACCAACCAGAGATATTACCAATTTCGTTCCTTTCCAGAGTAAGACACACATCCTGCTGAACACTGTTACGTGTATTTAAGGTGTATCTATTATAAAAATAAGATTTTACTTAATATACAACGCATTGTGACCTATTGTACTGCTTATTAAAAAATAAATATACCTTTTGCGCATTCCACTACTCACAACCCAGTAGTTCAGTGACACAAAATTTACTTAATATCATTAGGTATAGATAGTGAAAAAATTCTAATAAACCTTTTGCGCATTAGCATACTCAAAAAAAAAATTAGAGAACTTCTTTCCAATGATTATAGAATCTTAAAAAATTCTTTTTAGGTAATAAAAGCTTTTAGAATAATAAAAGAAGACCTTTTTTAGAATATTACTAGATTTCGGTTACGTAAAATATTACGTGAATATAAGGTAACATTCACGTTTTCTGTTTTGTGTAGAATACATCAGGTTTATTTAACGTAAAAAACATTTGCCTTTAAAATTTTCAGGTTAATATAAATTAAGATTAAATAACAAAAGTTATCATTCCACATAAATTTATGTTTTCCAACGCTAATAAAGTATTTTATGCAAGATTATATAATGTTTCATATTAAATTAATAATCTAGTTAAAGATTTTAATGTCTTTTGCATTTATTTAATGACAATGTAGTGTAAGAATGTTGTTAAAGTTTGGTAATTAAAATAAGTAACGTTGACGGTGAAACGGTTAGAAGTATCACGCTTAGAGCGATAAATCTCTAATTGATTTACGATCCTACTAATTTAGTCTAAATCTGGGGACTAGAGGGGCTGTAACACAGTGGTTAATATAGTCATTTGGAAAGTAAGCAGAGAACTATAAAGTGGACATCATTGATTTAATCAGGCCCCACTTGTGAGTAATAGTTTTAGTAAGCTGTGTAAGATATGAGTACTGTTAGCACAGAATCTAGACTGAAATATATTTAGACTACATAGAAGTGAAGTAAAAATTTTAGAAATTTACGCAAAATAGAAGTGCCGTTTAAGAGGTGGCCTAGTTGATAATGGTGCCTATTTTACTACCCGATCTTCTACGTAGAAAACACAAAGATTATGAAGACGAAACTAAGACCCCTAGTTTGCAACTGTTTATCCGGCACCTGTCAACTTCTGACGATTTTGCTTATAAGACCTATGTTTTCTAAATTTGGCTATGTACAATAAATCCGAGCGGGTGTAAATATTTATAAAATATAGGTCTTTGAAACATCGTAAGAAATTATTGGTCGCCATACTGTAAAAGAAATTGGTCCAAACATGCTTTAGACAGTTCTTTCTTAGGCTAAAGCTGCACTGCGAAAATAATAATAATAAGAATTTACATTTATATGTTTCTATGTATAACAGAATTGCGGATTTATTGCCGCGTTATTATTTTTCGCAGTACAGCCTTTTCCTAAGGAAGATGCACCCGTTTAGATTGTGATTGTAGTCTTATACGAATGAGGGTATAATCCGTGAACATTGCACCCCTCGTGCCAATGGAGAACAGTGTTCAGCTCACCCCCAAATATCTTTTTCCTTCAGGACGAACACGCTTCAGTGATCATATTAGTTTTTAGGATGTTTCTCTCCCAGCTCATACCTGCGTTCCATCTTCCTTGTACACATGCAGATGCAATTTCTGCACAATATTTCGCGAGTTTATGGCCAATATAGGCTGACATTGCACAACTCTAGGAGTAGAGGGAACGAATTTATAGCACCCGAGCTATATTTTCTGAGTTTGCTTATTCTTCAGTTAAATTGATTATGTACATACATAATAAAAAAACTTATTAGGCAACCACTTATTAGACAAAAACTGACAACATCATAAAATGTCGTCAGTGATAGGACTCAGCATCAGAAATAAACCGACGTTAAGTAAATTAAATTAAAAAAAAAATTAAATTCTATTAGATTAAATATTACTAAATTGTACATAACATCATTAGACTAGATAGATAACGTCCAGGTGTAATCGTTTGTGCATCTAACATACAATTGTAAACTATTACCCACAATCCATTAACACCATAATGGAGATTATGAAAGATAAATCATAATTCAAACAATAAACAATAATTAAATATACATTAATAACAAATAATAAGTAAAATCGTGTTGATCACACGTTAATAATGGTCCATCTGGTGCGTGGACGGCGAAGAAACATACTCGGGAACGTAATGACCATTGGTCAATCTAGCCCGACTCGAGTAGAGTGTCCGACTCGAGAAAACTAGATCGAATCGGGCGTACACCTTTCTCGAATCTTAACTAACACTTCGATAAACCAATACCCTATAAAATATTTACTTAATACATACGTTAAGGTCGTTTAATACATATAAACAATAGTATAATAACGTACTTACAAAATTAAACATTCCTTTATAATTAAAACGTAATATATTACTACCTCATTCTAACTAATTGTTACTATATTATACCCTTTCACTTTCAATATTGATATTATAATGTGATTATATTGATGTTTTATTTAATATTTATAAAGATTATGAGATATTTGGTACATTCTAAGTAATATACATATAACATATTCAGTTTTTTTATATGTAGTCATTAACTCAGAAATATAAAGTAAGTATATTAATTTAAATGAACTAATTTTAGTGGGGCATTAAAATCTAAATTAGAGCAAATGTTTCAGGTGCTCTATTAAAGGTATGCAACCTTCATTAGCATAAAATAGAGATAAGATTATAAAAATTTAGTAATTAAATCAACTATAACGATAAAATTAATTGCAGTTAACACATCTTCGAAAAGGCTAAGCACGAAGTTATGCAATATCCGGCAGAGAAGGTTAAGGAATACGGATTCTGATAATCTGGACTTTTTATAAATAAATAATCACGTTTTTTACAAAACTAAATTTTATATTTCGTCCTATTGTTACAATTTGCAGCCGTTGCCCAATTTTTCAAACAACGCGAAAACGCCAAAAATGAAAAATTAAATCATACAACTATAATTCAGCAATTCTTTTGCATTCGATTCCGTATAGGATAATATTTCGTTCAATTAGTTATGCTATATTACCTTAAATTCATGTAATATTTTACTTTAAGAAAACCTAATAATATTTAATTTAAAAGGTCGAAATTTTGCATAATATCAGATACTTTATAACCAAAATTAAAAAAGACTTTTTAAGAAGTTGTAAACCTTCAAAAGGCTCTTTTTTTATTATATTAATGCACAAAAAAGATAGATTTATTTTTAAAAAAGCAGGAAAAATGATCACAAAACATAGAATATGAAGTCGCATTATTTACGTATCAGACAATTTTGGTTATGTTAGATAAATCTTAATATAGTTCATATATTAGCATGCTAAAAACTGCTTGAAAAACGGTTGCGAATAAGTTTTATATATAATTAATTATCCGAAGTCAACCAATAAATTAGGACTTTTCCGAAATTTAATTTTAAATTATTATTTCTTTTATTTAATTTATTTAATGTTATTTCCTATGCTGTGGTAGCCGTATATACGTTTACTACACCGCTGACTTATTAGTTTTACGATTATGAGATCACATAATCAAATCAAATTTGGTAATAACCAAATTAATAGAATATAGCGCTGGTTCGAGAATCGAGACCAAAAACATAGCAATCTCATCTCAAACATAAATGTGGCCCTTGTGTAGTCTACATAGATATTAGATATTACGTAACATAAGAAGAAATTTAACGTAACTGAACATACTGATATTTTACGTATTACCTTTGTAACTATAAAACGAGTATATGTAATTTTTCTATTTTAAATCATAAATTATTTACAATCTATTAATAAATAACTATTTAATATAAAAATAAACCCTTATTTTACATAAAAAAGTTACGTCGGTGAAGTTAGCAGCGCGGTCTAGCAGCGCGATGGAAACTAGTGGTGTGAATAACATAGCTGTCTACAGTCTCATAGAGAATATTCGAAATTGCTATTATACAGTTCAAATGCAAACTTAACCGTCATTATTGTTACTATTGACATAAATACAAAATGTAATAATAGAAAATAAACATTTGCAATCATATATTAGCACTAAGGAATAAAAAACGTCTATACAAAAATAGAATTATTTTAACGAATATGCAAACATTAGAATAAGTAACTTCTCATCTTTATTTTTATAAAATACTTAACACGTTAAGAGTGTTTACTTTAAATAACTATATTTTAAATTCAAAACAATATAATAAATTCGGAATTACAGGTATTTGAATAGTATTGTATTTCATACACTCAGGTAAATATGCTGATATAAAAACTCAAAAAAAAGGAATTATACATATTTATTTTTTAATAAAATTAAACGTGTGTATAGTATACACTATACATAACAATAATTTAAATTCAAAACCATGGGAAAATAAGTTAGATTCAGAGATACAGGTCTTTGAAAAGTGTTATATTTCATACGCACAGATATACATGGTGATATAAAAACTCAAAAAAAAGGAATTATACATATTTATTTTTTAATAAAATTAAACATGTGTATAGTATACACTATACATAACAATAATTTAAATTTAAAACCAGGAGAAAATAAATTAGATTCGGAGGTACAGGTCTTTGAAAAGTGTTATATTTTATACGCACAGATATACATGGTGATATAAAAACTCAAAAAAAAAGGAATTATACATATTTATTTTTTAATAAAATTAAACGTGTGTATAGTATACACTATACATAACAATAATTTAAATTCAAAACCATGGGAAAATAAGTTAGATTCGGAGATACAGGTCTTTGAAAAGTGTTATATTTCATACGCACAGATATACATGGTGATATAAAGCGCAAGTAATCAAAGATAGCAGCGCGAAGATAAACTCAAAAAAAAGGAATTATACATATTTATTTTTTAATAAAATTAAACATGTGTATAGTATACACTATACATAACAATAATTTAAATTCAAAACCAGGAGAAAATAAATTAGATTCGGAGGTACAGGTCTTTGAAAAGTGTTATATTTTATACGCACAGATATACATGGTAATATAAAAACTCAAAAAAAAGGAATTATACATATTTATTTTTTAATAAAATTAAACGTGTGTATAGTATACACTATACATAACAATAATTTAAATTCAAAACCAGGAGAAAATAAATTAGATTCGGAGGTACAGGTCTTTGAAAAGTGTTATATTTTATACGCACAGATATACATGGTAATATAAAAACTCAAAAAAAAGGAATTATACATATTTATTTTTTAATAAAATTTAACATGTGTATAGTATACACTATACATAACAATAATTTAAATTCAAAACCAGGAGAAAATAAATTAGATTCGGAGGTACAGGTCTTTGAAAAGTGTTATATTTTATACGCACAGATATACATGGTAATATAAAAACTCAAAAAAAAGGAATTATACATATTTATTTTTTAATAAAATTAAACGTGTGTATAGTATACACTATACATAACAATAATTTAAATTCAAAACCATGGGAAAATAAGTTAGATTCAGAGATACAGGTCTTTGAAAAGTGTTATATTTCATACGCACAGATATACATGGTGATATAAAAACTCAAAAAAAAGGAATTATACATATTTATTTTTTAATAAAATTAAACATGTGTATAGTATACACTATACATAACAATAATTTAAATTTAAAACCAGGAGAAAATAAATTAGATTCGGAGGTACAGGTCTTTGAAAAGTGTTATATTTTATACGCACAGATATACATGGTGATATAAAAACTCAAAAAAAAAGGAATTATACATATTTATTTTTTAATAAAATTAAACGTGTGTATAGTATACACTATACATAACAATAATTTAAATTCAAAACCATGGGAAAATAAGTTAGATTCGGAGATACAGGTCTTTGAAAAGTGTTATATTTCATACGCACAGATATACATGGTGATATAAAGCGCAAGTAATCAAAGATAGCAGCGCGAAGATAAACTCAAAAAAAAGGAATTATACATATTTATTTTTTAATAAAATTAAACATGTGTATAGTATACACTATACATAACAATAATTTAAATTCAAAACCAGGAGAAAATAAATTAGATTCGGAGGTACAGGTCTTTGAAAAGTGTTATATTTTATACGCACAGATATACATGGTAATATAAAAACTCAAAAAAAAGGAATTATACATATTTATTTTTTAATAAAATTAAACGTGTGTATAGTATACACTATACATAACAATAATTTAAATTCAAAACCAGGAGAAAATAAATTAGATTCGGAGGTACAGGTCTTTGAAAAGTGTTATATTTTATACGCACAGATATACATGGTAATATAAAAACTCAAAAAAAAGGAATTATACATATTTATTTTTTAATAAAATTTAACATGTGTATAGTATACACTATACATAACAATAATTTAAATTCAAAACCAGGAGAAAATAAATTAGATTCGGAGGTACAGGTCTTTGAAAAGTGTTATATTTTATACGCACAGATATACATGGTAATATAAAAACTCAAAAAAAAGGAATTATACATATTTATTTTTTAATAAAATTAAACGTGTGTATAGTATACACTATACATAACAATAATTTAAATTCAAAACCATGGGAAAATAAGTTAGATTCAGAGATACAGGTCTTTGAAAAGTGTTATATTTCATACGCACAGATATACATGGTGATATAAAAACTCAAAAAAAAGGAATTATACATATTTATTTTTTAATAAAATTAAACATGTGTATAGTATACACTATACATAACAATAATTTAAATTTAAAACCAGGAGAAAATAAATTAGATTCGGAGGTACAGGTCTTTGAAAAGTGTTATATTTTATACGCACAGATATACATGGTGATATAAAAACTCAAAAAAAAAGGAATTATACATATTTATTTTTTAATAAAATTAAACGTGTGTATAGTATACACTATACATAACAATAATTTAAATTCAAAACCATGGGAAAATAAGTTAGATTCGGAGATACAGGTCTTTGAAAAGTGTTATATTTCATACGCACAGATATACATGGTGATATAAAGCGCAAGTAATCAAAGATAGCAGCGCGAAGATAAACTCAAAAAAAAGGAATTATACATATTTATTTTTTAATAAAATTAAACATGTGTATAGTATACACTATACATAACAATAATTTAAATTCAAAACCAGGAGAAAATAAATTAGATTCGGAGGTACAGGTCTTTGAAAAGTGTTATATTTTATACGCACAGATATACATGGTGATATAAAAACTCAAAAAAAAAGGAATTATACATATTTATTTTTTAATAAAATTAAACGTGTGTATAGTATACACTATACATAACAATAATTTAAATTCAAAACCATGGGAAAATAAGTTAGATTCGGAGATACAGGTCTTTGAAAAGTGTTATATTTTATACGCACAGATATACATGGTAATATAAAAACTCAAAAAAAAGGAATTATACATATTTATTTATACATATACAAAGGAATTATACATATTTATTACACATGTTTAATTTTATTAAAAAATAAATATGTATAATTCCTTTTTTTTGAGTTTTTATATCACCATGTATATCTGTGCGTATGAAATATAACACTTTTCAAAGACCTGTATCTCTGAATCTAACTTATTTTCCCATGGTTTTGAATTTAAATTATTGTTATGTATAGTGTATACTATACACACGTTTAATTTTATTAAAAAATAAATATGTATAATTCCTTTTTTTTGAGTTTTTATATTACCATGTATATCTGTGCGTATAAAATATAACACTTTTCAAAGACCTGTACCTCCGAATCTAATTTATTTTCTCCTGGTTTTGAATTTAAATTATTGTTATGTATAGTGTATACTATACACATGTTAAATTTTATTAAAAAATAAATATGTATAATTCCTTTTTTTTGAGTTTTTATATTACCATGTATATCTGTGCGTATAAAATATAACACTTTTCAAAGACCTGTACCTCCGAATCTAATTTATTTTCTCCTGGTTTTGAATTTAAATTATTGTTATGTATAGTGTATACTATACACACGTTTAATTTTATTAAAAAATAAATATGTATAATTCCTTTTTTTTGAGTTTTTATATCAGCATATTTACCTGAGTGTATGAAATACAATACTATTCAAATACCTGTAATTCCGAATTTATTATATTGTTTTGAATTTAAAATATAGTTATTTAAAGTAAACACTCTTAACGTGTTAAGTATTTTATAAAAATAAAGATGAGAAGTTACTTATTCTAATGTTTGCATATTTGTTAAAATAATTCTATTTTTGTATAGACGTTTATTATTCCTTAGTGCTAATATATGATTGCAAATGTTTATTTTCTATTATTACATTTTGTATTTATGTCAATAGTAACAATAATGACGGTTAAGTTTGCATTTGAACTGTATAATAGCAATTTCGAATATTCTCTATGAGACTGTAGACAGCTATGTTATTCACACCACTAGTTTCCATCGCGCTGCTAGACCGCGCTGCTAACTTCACCGACGTAAAAAAGTTTACCTTTTACATAAATTATTTCAAGTTAACATAATGTAAAACTACATAACAAAAGTTATATTATGACATAATTTGTGTTTTTTGACTGCAATAAAATCATTATTTAATTCTCTAGCAGCCTCCTACTTCAAAATAATTTGTTGCGTAGATCATCGGGGTATTATATATGGAAATAAGACGTAAAATATACATAACATTGTTACTAATATCTACTTGCTAATACAACTCGAATCGAGCCCGACTAGATTAATGAGCGGGAGTTTTGCGCGTTTCATAATTCAATGAATTTTTTTGTTTGAACCTAATAACAAATACATTAACAATAGAAAAGTTATTTAAAAAACCAACAAGATGTACTTTTATTCATAGTAATTAGATCTGAAACTAATTACCACTTAAAATCACTAATGAGCGTCCATTCATCTCATTTATTAAAGCACGTAAAAAGTATTGAGATGCTGTAACAATATGAATCAGAAAAATAAATTTGAATGTTTAAAATATATAACAAATAACAAGTAACCAATATATGCAACAGTTGAATAAAAGTCTTGTACGACAATATCTCAAAGGGAAAGGGGAAATGTGTATCACATAGACACACACATACATAGACAGATATACAAGCGCCAATACAAGACACATATGAAATAATTTAAGTGGTGTGGAGCACCCATGTCCTGACTTTTCAGCCACTATAAATAAGACCACCGGACAGAAACAGCCATCAGTCTGTAAATTAGCAGCAAAAGTTAATAAAGTGTGGTGCGAGTGAAACCGTTCACACATTCATTCATAAAATATTCTACAGCATGGGCAAGATAAGGGTGAGTTACTAAACTTTAGTACCACCACTATAACAAAAAAAAAAGGAATATTGAAAAAGTTCGATTAAAATTAAGTGGAAAGTGAAACAACAAATATAATTGTTTGCTAATATAAATTAATTAATTAATTAAGTTATAGTAATTAATTTATATTACTACCAGCTTACTCGAAGCTAATTAGCTTATCAGTGGATCTGTATACTTTACTACTAATTAAAACAATGATAAAGACCTTCTTAATCTTTATTTTCAGATGATCGGGTTGGCAGCATTGCTGTTGGTTGCATACGTGTCATCTATTTCCGCACACGACTGTATACACGGTCACGCAGGATACTCCTACGCAGCTCCTTCCGTTCAACTGTCATACAGTTCACCAGCTGTGTCGAGTTACTCGTCAGGATCTGCAGTTAAATACGCGTCCGTAAGTCCCGCAATCAGTAGCTACTCCACAGGACCTGCTATCAAATACTCTTCAGTGAGTCCTGCCATCAGTACTTACTCTGCGAGTCCTGCAATAGCTTCATACTCCTCAGGACCTGCAATTTCATCATACTCTGCAGGACCTGCGTTGAAATATGCATCAGTTACTCCAGGTATTAGCTCATATTCCGCTTCCCAAGGACATTATCAAGCATCCTTAGGATCAGGACTTAAGCTAGCAGCGGTATCTCCAGCAATTTCACAAGTATCTTTAGTACAGCCCCAAATTACTTACGCTAAAGGTGCTTCCATTGGATACGCCAGCCAATCACCAAGCTCTAAGTACGCTGCTGTTGCTCCAGTCGTTCAAGGATATGCCACCAGCGCTGGATTATCCAGCTACACATCATCCTCCGGAGTATCAAGCTACTCAGCACCTGTTGTCTCCAAGTACGTTTCAGCTCCAGCAGCCGCTAGTTACATTTCAGCACCACAGGTTGCTAAAGTAGCTATTTCTCAACCAGCATATGCTTACGCAGCACCTGCCGTAGCTAAATACAGCTCTGCTCCTCTGGTTTCTGCACAATATGTCTCAGCACCTGTTGTACAGAAACTGGCAGTAGCTCAACCAATCGTACAGAAGTACATCGCCCCTCAAGTACAGTCCTACGTCTCCGCCCCTGCTGTCACTAAAATCGTGTCATCTCCACAAATTGCAACATATGCACAATCACCACTTATTTCTAAGTACTCTTCTTCTGGAGCCGTATCTTCCTCTTACTCTTCTCTAGGATCTATCTCTAAAGTAGCTGTTGCTCAACCTATTGTTCAGAGTTATGTATCTGCACCATCAGTTGCATACTCTTCAGGTGGACATAGTTCTTCATACAGTTCTGGTCCATCTGTTGCCTCTTATTCCTCTGGCCCAGCTATCTCATCTTATTCTTCTGGACCAGCTGTATCCTACGTATCTGCTCCAGCAGTTCAAAAAGTAGCTTACGCCGCAGCACCTGTAGTTACCAAATATGCAAGTGCCCCAGCTGTTTCTACCTCATACCTTTCTACAGCTAAACTTGCATCACCAAGTGTATCCTACGCTGCAGCTCCAGCTATTGGTTTAGTTACTAAAGGAGCTGGTATTTCTCAATACGCTTCCTCAGGATATTCTTCAGGTTACTCCTCATCAGGACACTCCTCTTCATATATCTCTGCCCCAGCTGTTGCCTCTTACTCTTCAGGCCCCGCAATCAGTACAAGCTATGTCGCTCCTGCCGTACAAAAAATTGTAGCTTCCCCTGCCATTGCAAGCTATTCCGCTGGACCATCTATCTCTGCTTATTCTTCAGGCCCAGCTATCTCTTCTTATTCTTCAGGACCAGCTATCTCTGCTTATTCTTCAGGCCCAGCTATCTCTTCTTATTCTTCAGGACCAGCTATCTCTGCTTATTCTTCAGGCCCAGCTATTGCCAAATACGTCCAATCTCCATCAGTGGTTAAATATTCCGCTGCCCCAGCTGTTTCTACCTCATACATCTCAGGCGGACATGGTCTTTCCCTCGGTTCCGGATATGCATCCACCATCAAAACTGGATCCCTAGGTCTTGGTTTGTCTTCTGCTTCTCACGGTGTCTCTTATGGCCTCTCTTCATCTTCCCTTAAATCCGGCTTAGGATTATCATCTGGATTAGCTTTATCTTCTGGTTCTCTTGGATCCGGACATGGCGTTCTTCTCGGTGGAGCATCTCTGGGATCATCCCATGGCTTAGGATATTCTTCCCTGTCTCTGGGATCTGCAGGACACGGTTTGGCATATGGTTCTAAACTGTCTTCTGGATCACTTGGATCAAGTTCAATTGCTTACGGAGCTGGAGCAGGACTCGCTCTAGGAGGTCATTCATCTGGACTACGTTACGCAGCTGCTGCGCCCGCCTATGCTAGCTACGCAGCTCCTCTTATCAAGACCCAGGTTGCTAGTGCCGCCATCGTTAAGCCCGTTGTCACCAAACAGCTTGAATACTACGTAAGTAAATTTCCAAATATACAAATCACAAATAACCTAAAGGAAACTAATAAATTTGTTGTTCAACAGGATGATCATCCTCGTTATGCTTACGAATATGGCGTAAACGACCCCCACACCGGAGATATCAAAGAAGCACGCGAAGAACGCGATGGTGATGTTGTCAAAGGTCACTATTCCCTGGTGGAGCCTGACGGTTCCGTAAGAACAGTAAACTATGTTGCTGATTGGGAAACAGGATTCCATGCGACCGTCACTAACAGCAAAGATAAACAAGTAATCGCTAAACGCGCCATCGTCAAGGCTTAAGTTTATCCTTGTCACCGTTACTTTATTTAATATCTCAAAAACAAACAGTTGTTGACTGTTTTAATTCAAATTATTATTTTTAATCATAATCATTTTTTAGTTTATTAGGGATGGTGTTTTGGATTTTTCCTACACCTTTCTAGTTTTCTTTCTTCTTTCTTTTCAAAATCTGAATTCTTGCTAGTCTTATATCTTATTTTTAATTTATGTATATATTTAAATTTCTTAAGTCTTTCACAAAGTGTATTAGGTACCTTCTACTTAGTTTTTCGGTGCTATTTACTATTTTCTACTTAAATCTTTCTTTTCCTTTTCTTTCTATGATACTTCCTTCATGTTTATATATGTATTATATATTATATTTTTGCATCTCATGTTTCCACATTATATTTTTTTATATATTATTATTGATTATTGTGATAACTGTGTCATATTCTATATGTTCGAATACTTGTGAAATAAATGTTTTAATAGTAAACTATTTGATTTATTTATAAAAGTTGATTTTCGAGTATACTTTGTCTTAGACAACTTTCTCAATAAGGTGATAGCTTGGATATTTAATAAAAATTCGCTCTACATATTCATAATGTTGCACAATAATTTAAATATTAAAAAACGCCTTGCAGCGTCAATTTACCAACAAAACAAATAAAAATGTATGGTAAGTTATAACACATGTAATCCACATATCTCCAACATATTCGATAATAACAACGAAAGTTTGTTATGGAAAATAAAAAAGGAGCAAATACAAAATAAAATAAGTAAAACACATCGGTCTGCTTTCACTATCCACTGGACGAATCAGTCTCCTCGTTTATTGGCCTGGCATCGCCTATACCAAACCAGGTATGACTCGATCTTGGAGTTGCGTAAAATTAGATTAAAAATAAACCGGATAGTATGCCATGATACAGATACACAGATACAGATGTAGTGTATGTAGTTGTATGAGAATAGTTGTTTGAGTAAATGAGAGTGGTCAGCATTCAGCGTAGCGCCTGCTGCAGTAGATGAAGCTGTTTGCTGGACCTGGACCTGAACCACAGATTACATAGTGGACAGATGGCAAAGAATTATAACCGCAGCTCACGCAATCCATCGCCTTCTCCACCTTGCAGTACCATTTGAAACAACTTAAATTATCCAAGGCATCAGGGCCAGATCTACATATATAAATATACCAAAATGCCCGTTTGCAAACGTACCATAGATGAAATCCATATGATTGTTAGATTGTACCAACCTTCAAACGATACGTGTCAAAATTTTAAAATGTTCTGTGGTTTTAGTGACGCGACTTTTGTAATTTTTAAAACAATGGACAAATCTGAATTTCATGTGTTGATATAACATTGTTTTTCCGAGTCCGAATAACGGTAAATGATGTCACTAAAAACGCTTTAACTGGTAAAGAAATGGTCGAAATGTAATAAAATTTTGACACATATCGTTTGAGGTTGGTCATATCTGAAAATCATCAATAGTGGAGCCATTTATACTCGTATGTCATTCTAGGAACTTAATGAGTGGTGTGATAAAAGAAAATTATTCCATAGGACTGTCATTACAAGTAGCAATTTCGCAAGTAGCATTACAGTAATTTTTAACCATTGAAGAGTAGAAAAATCTTTAATTATTAACATCATGTCCTTTTCCTACTTTTGTCCTTTTATGAATTGCCATCACTGTTATATGTCATAGAGTAAAAGAGATTTATAATCAAACATGAAACTCTACTTCCAGTTCTTCCGAGCAACACATAAAATATTGATATTATAAAGGTGGTATACATAGTAAAATAAAATTGATTACTTATTATTCTACATATTTTAATATAAAATATATGACGTCAAAAATATGGCTAAAATTAAACAATAAAGACAAATTTTAAATAGCTATATTGCCGTAAAATTTCTTATTTTAATATAATATAATGTGAATTGACTATTTAGGGGTCGATTTTTTAGTTCTTTGCTACTTTCATTGTAGTGTGTACCAACGGCCAAAATAGTTGATATTTGGAGTCGACAGAACTCACCGTGCATAATGTTAAGTTATTATAGAATTAGATAAAAAGGAATTGATAATTTAAATAATAAACTTTAAATTTCGTGTCTTTGATTTCAGGTAGTATGATTTAAGTTAAACAGTGTAATTATTATAATGTGTATGTAAATTAATGAAATAAAAGTCTTTGATTTCAGAAGCTACACATAAGTTTGATTAAAAATTTACAATTCTTAAAATGTCTTATACATATATTATATACCTAAATTATTATAAAAAATGAGTCACAAGCCCTTTGTCAAAATCTGAACAAAAATGTGAATTAATTGTTTTATTATCTTTGTACTTGTACAATGAGGAAGTTATATTTTATGGTGGTCCATGCAGTGCCGCATAATGTATAGCAATGCGTTAATTTATTCAAAACATAGTAAAACATAATACGTGACTAAAAAGTCCATCGATCAATATGTGTTCGACTGTTCGCAATACAGCGTACTCGCACAACGGAGCTCATAAAGTCCCTTGTCCAGTTAACAAGTATTCCTACAAGAATTGATTGTAGTGTAGTTTTTAAATCAGGTCAAAATACTGGCTTAGGTAGTGGTTATTGGATCTGGTTGTTCATTGGGACATATTTCCTGATCCTGGTGAATATACTGGTGGCGATAGGCGATAGGCTATAGGCGATTCTCCGGCCGGCAGTTGTTCAAACGCAGATTGCGAATCGCCGATTGCTAGGTTCAATAAAATGGCCAAGATGTTATAAAGTGTGGTCGTTACAACCCTTTTAAATTTAAGACAACCTTTTTCTGTATATTTATTTAGTTAAGGTGAAACAATACTTCATGGTTATATTGTTAGTTATAGATGGCAACAGTGTACTAAAATGACAATCGATTTTCAACTTTGTACTAGTACTGAATGTTTTCAAATACGAAAACGTTAATAACTTTGCACACGATTGAGCTATTTAAACCATATTAACTTTAGGAGTCAGATAAATGATCAAGCTTTGTTTGTAAATAGATTATTTACAACATATAGCGTGTTGAAAATCAAATTCCTATTTTCTGTTAATATTTTTATACCTGCATTCAAGGACGTGCGTTCCAAATTTTTTTTTACATATACATATTTAAAAATAGTTAATATTATGAACTATTTTTAAATATGTATATATTGAATTGAATATGAAATGTAATTACGAATTATTTTATTGGATTCAAATCATACAAGCCAAAAAGACGTCGCATTGAGACGGTGGTAAACTACAGTATAGCTATAATTCCATCAACTTTATATGTATAATACATATATTAAAATTTATTTCAATCGATAATCAAAAAAACGACCACTAAGAAAAGTGTTCACTATCCCATTTCTTCACTATTATTTCGTTTGAACCACACTGTACATTGAAATATATGTATGAAAAGACTTAATGAATAGTAATATTGTCAATTTTGATATCAACTCTATATAAAATATAAATTACATACTCGTAGTGTATATATATATATATATATATATATATATATATATATATATATATATATATATATATATATATATATATATATATATATACTATAACGAAAAGTATAAATAACAATTTAACATGGTATGTAAAACTAACGGTTACCGTTGTAGCATACTCCATTTTTATGTTTTTATGTTATAGCTATATATCATTAGGTTGATAGCTTCCGTAGTTAATTAAAAAATAATGGTTTACCTATATAATATTAAAAAGTAGAGAAATATGTATGTACAAATCAAATATGAATTTAATAGCATTTTAATGGGCTTATGTCTTCATTTCCATAAAAGTGTACTATCAAATGTTCAATTATTTTTTAATTACTCTTTACATGTTAGGAGGTATTAACAATGGGCTTGTGTCATATGTCTTAATTTCTATTTCTAAAACTGTACTATATATTGATAAAGTGGGTTACTTGATCCTGAAATGTTCAATAATTTTTTAATAACTCCTTATATGTTAAGAGGTATTAACAATTAAAAAAGTCATTTTGTCTCTTTAATTATTAAAGGGATTCAACGTAGTGCAGATTCCAAATGCATGTGACATCATAACCGCTACCAACCTTACAGCTCATAATTCTCTGCTATATGTATTTATATATCCAAATATGAAATATTATTTACAGCTATTTCAAGGAACAATAAAATTTCAATATTATGTATGCCTTAGCAGGGTTAAATAATATAAAAATTTATTATTCTTTGACTTGACTTTATTATTTGACTACCAACAGCTACGAAACCTTACCACAGCACTGACCTACTCAACAAATAACTGACGTTAAAATGCATTTCACGTCATACAAATATGGCCGACCATTTCTAGCGCTAAAACTACAATTAAAACTTTTAATTGCTATATCTCCGTCAATATTTAGATATTTAATAAAATAGACACGCCAATACACAATTATTAACATCAATTTCAATCAACAATTGAAAAATCGACCTCTAAAAAATGAGGACCCCATTAAAAAAATCATTTTATCTCTTTAATTATTAAAGGAATTCAACGTTGTAGAACATTCCAAGACATGTGACCTCTCGTCTGCTATATTTCTATCTCTTTTATACAACAAAACGTAAAAGAGGTAGCATATTCATGACAGAACTCTGACAAGTTTGCAGGTTACATTTAGATATTTAATAAAGTAGACACGCACATTTATAAACATCAAGTTCAATCAACAATTGAAAAATCGACCCCTAAAAAATTACAAACTCATTGTTTTTTAAATGTTAAAAACTTTACCCTTTTTCAGAGGACAATTGATAATACCAATTAATTTATTTTTAAATGAAACTAATTAGTTTTATTATTAAATTAATTGATAATATTGGTATAGTTATATTTGGAATTAATGTCGACGAAAGGGTGTGGCGAATGGTGACTACAGTTGAGAGCAGTGCATAAAGTGAGTCACTCTTGAAGTAATGTGCAACATTCACACGACTAGAGAACTGTAACTAGCGCGGGAAACTGCACACGCATCAGTGTCGGACCTCATACGCAAACCGATTTATTTTTGCAGTATAATATTATGTTATACACCATACCTACAAAAGTTTCACTTCAACGTTATTGCGCAAACTTTTACGAATTTTATAGTAATATAAATTTTGCTGTAAGCTGACTAAACAAATTTTACCTAACATAATTTAATTGGAATATTAACAATTATAAAATTAGTAAATTGGGTTATGATCCATAACTGAATTTATATAAAACTGCATTGTATTGATAAAGTATTTAATATTTTTATTCAATTCGCAATTAGCCCTTTAATATAAAAATTTTCAAAAAATTACTTCAGTTCCTGACGTCAATGCAGTATTAGACGTCAAAACTATAGCAACTCAAACGAAAAATACATAATATTGCTTATTATATTTACTTCAGTTCATGACGTATCAACTACTAGGATAACCACCTGAATATTACACAGTAAAACTAAATTCAAACCTTAAAAAGATCTGTCTATTTTTAGAAATTTAATAAAATAAAAGGCCAATATACGTTTATTAAGCAATATTTCAAGAAAGATTTAAAAATCGACTTCTAAAAAATGAATTCACAACCCAATTGACACCATTCATGCCATATATAAAAACAATGTCTAACCTGTATGTAGTTCCTCATATGCCTGATAGATGATACTTGGCGCTAATTTTTTGAATTTAAAATATCACTTGCAAATAATTCACAACGCACTTATAGGTTAGAATACTATTTTACAAAAAAAGTCATTTCATGAATAAAGTATTCGTTTTATATGAATCTATTATTTATATATAAAGTATTTTACAATTAATAACTCATAGTAGCAACACAAAGTCAAAAATGACAAGTTAATGGTTAGAGCTTTGAAGATGGATTACGCAACACTATAATTTACATGTTTTTAACTTTAAAAATAATTATTGAGAAAAAATTATTCATTAACCTTAATGTTTGAATCCTTTCTTACAAATAAAACAACTTTTTGTATTTTGCAAAGTACTTTTTTAACACAAAACTGTATTTGAAAATTCAGAAGAACCCTTAACACTTGACATTAAAATATATTTTCAAATATTCACAGAAAGAAACTACATTGTTACCACCTTAAGATCGTTATAAAACTTGGCGGGACTCTCTGTTATTTGAATCATTAGTTTTAAATTTAGAATTTAATCTTCGAGAATATATAATTAAGTAGATTATAGAAATTATCACGGGATAGAATACTCAATTCACTTCATAGAATTCCAATGTAAATATACTGAGTAAAATGGGTTTGTCAACTCATTTTTAGGGGCCGTTTTTGTAATTTTCGATTAAAATAAATTTTAATAAATATGTATTACCGTTTTTATTTTTTTATTATATTCAAAAGTTGACGTAGTTATTACTATATTAAATTTGAATTTTAATTTTGCCTCATAATTCAGATATGAATAATACATCATAGAAGAAATAAGTACAGTATTATTTTATTTTAGAACCTTCGTAATATAATAATACTTCACTCATTACACACACTCGCATCCGCCCTGTTCTATAAAACAAATTGCATATCGTCGGGGACGTGAATTATCACGCATTTGATTTTACTATAACGTTGTCCTTAATAATTAAAGAAGATGACTTTTAGGAGTTACTAAAACATAATTGAACATGAGAGGTTCTGGTAGCCAACTACATCAATATATATATGCCGTTTTATAAAAATTAAGTCATGGTTCCCAAGCCTAAAGCCTTTGTTCACTATTTCTATATGCAGATGCAAATGTATGTTTCAAGATTTAATATTATTCAAAATAGAAACCCTTATTCTGTTTTATAATAAATAAATATCCAATGATATAATAAAGGAGAACTTGTTTCGGAATGGTAAATAAATGAATTGGAGCAGCACGCATCGTAATAATAAATCCGCGCATATCGAATATCCAGACAAAAAATATGCGTTCTGTAATGAATATATCATATTGCGTGCAGTTGCAGTATGACCCCCTGCACCCTGAACGCCCATCGTGACTGGTCTCGTTTTAATATAACTTACTGTAAAATGTAACTTATTTCCTCTTCATAAACCACTCTGCAAATATGATATATACACGTTGATGAGATTACCTTATATACAGTCTAACAACTCAGAGAAATACCTCTTAGCTAACTGTCAAACTTTATCATTTTATTAATGAGTTAGAGGTTGTAGAAGGTCGCAGATGAAATACTCCTTAAAACATTAAAAGATGCAACTTCTTCAACATATATACACTATGAGCGTAATCAGATGTGAAATATTTACATAATCATAACAATAACTTAACAACTACTAACAATAAATCAGTGAACTCTGTTATTTTATTAAACAATACTGTAAATTAACCATTGATTATTGTTATTAGAATAGTGAACGGCCTGCAGTCTAATTGTTGATATTTAAAGCTTTATAAATTGTTCTAATTTATAGTTGTTTAACATGCAACTAGATTTTAAATATAATTATGAATAATTGGTTCGTGAGCAGTAGCGGTTCGTGAGAATTTAATAATAAGTGCAGCTAATACAATAGAATACGTTGTCTTTATCAGAGGGATTATAAAACACTCCTTTCTTTTATAAACTTGTAATGTGTGATATTAATAATTTATTCTTGTAGTCGAAATTGGTGACAAATAATTTTCTACATATCTCTATATAGTCATATTTATATAAACTACGTTATATGTATATTAGTTCTTCAGGCTACAGTTTTAAAGAACAATAAAAAGTAATAGTGACATAAATGTTTGCAAGGAAATATACGACTTCAACAAATACATCAAAGTGTTTCACAATCTCCAGCGCGTGTGATCGATTTGAATAAATAGCGTCAATTAAGATCATGTAGATAAAGCTATTAGTAACTGATATACATAAAGGTGAAAAAATATTATAAATACATATACAATTTCTTTATTGAAATGTAGTATACTTTTAATTTAGAAATGTCTCCATTAATCACAAGATAACTTAATAAAGAAACGTATATATTATACCACTGCTACACAACGTGAGGAGCATGGAAATAAATTTAATATTATAATACAGTAGCTATGTACAATTTACCTCTATTCTTTTCTCTAGTTCTCTATTTTTTTTGACAACTTGTACAAAGTGTTTCAATTTCTTTATCATACAGTGCTCCTTCCTAGAACGTTTTACCGTTTTTTAATTTCTCAGTTAAACTTCATTTATGGCAAAACTGAAATTAAACCTACAGCTGAGAAACAAAAGTATCAACAAGGTTTGCAATGCTTCAATTATATGAAATTAAAAAATCGACCCATAGTTTATTTAATTTAGTTATTGACTAACATCGAATGTAAATAGATAACAAGAAATAATACAGATAACGCTTGGAAGCCCTCATAATGGAGAATATAGGAATTCCTACGTACTACAAGGATTGTAATAGCGAAAATCTCTTCAAGATTATAATTTAAAAATGACAATAACTGTAGGGCTCAGTAAACAATAAAACAAAACAGTAATTTTATTCTTAAATTTAAACATTTTGCAAAAGAAATTAGGTGTAAAGTCTGTTTCGTCTTCGAAGTTTTATTATATAGCGTATATATGAATACATAGTCATTTACATTATGAATTAACAGTGAGTTAGTGAGTTACATTTTGAAAGCTACAACATTTTTACATCACATATAAACACCGTCTAACCATTTATATAAACTCAGTATCGTTAATCGTGTTACAAATGAGTAGGAGGCACTTAACAGACATTCTTGTAATTAAAGTAATAAATATAGATTTTTATTACTTTAACATCAGTGCATATCGTATGTAACTAAACGTACCGGTATATTAAAACCATAGTAAAGCATTGCATTTGCTTAAAATATAATTACTATTCGACCTACATAATCAATGTCTTAAGAAATTGCATAAATTGTATACTACTTAAAATCTTATTGATGATTTGTGTATTGCATAAACTGTGATACATTAAAGGCCATTTTTTTTAAATCTCCGTTAACTGAGGTTTATTTTAAACAACACATGTACCTTTTCTCTGCACTCAATTACACTGCAAAATTCCTGAGTTACATTTTTCGTTAATTAATTGTGATCGGTCTTTGAAAAAACAGCAGTTCAAAAACTTAAAAGGACCCAAATAAAATATGAGGATGTAACGCTAATCGAAATTTACTTTTGGTAAAACAATATTTGTAACATTTGATAATTTCTTGCTGTTAAAATCTGCTACTAAAATGTATAAAAATAACTAGGTTTCGAAGGTGTAAAAAATATTGAATTTACATTTAACAAAATCATTTCACTCTTAAAATATATATGTTGAAAGCTCTGGTAATGATAATTAAAAAAAAAAAACAGTTATCTAATTAATAAAATAGTTTTAATAAAACTGTAATAATCACATTCAAATTTAGTACATTAGTTATACTAATAATACTTCTCATATCAGTTCAATAGGTTAAAAACTGTGTAAATCTAATTTACAATTATTATTAAATTCTAAAATTATTCTTATCGTGTAAAAACATCATATTAAAAGTGTATACCAACAATAGAAAATATTTATAATGAAAAATAAATATAATTTTAAAGTCAATCTGATTTGTTATTTATATTCGCCAATCATACGAAATATGTAATTAAAAATTAGCACAAATAATTTTAGGTTTTTTAGGTCTTTATATCACTTTGCCATAGTCTTATATAAAATTGGGATTTTCATACAAGTTGCTGAAATAAATTCAACCCGATTCCTAAACCTAATGTTGTTCTGGAATCATTAAATAGTCTCGAGTCATTCGGAGAGGATTGTGGAGCCGATTCTAAAGTGTTAGAGGCGAGGTAATTCATTTCTAGTTTTACATTCCCTTTATTGATTATCTCTTCTTTATTGTTATTCGGTTGATTAGTCAAACCATGACGATGATTATCTGAGTCATGCTTTTTAAGATGCCGCACCAAGTCACCTTTTTGAGCATATGCAGTACCTGTAATAAAAAAAATCAACATTACACATTAACAAATAATAAGTAAAGGAAAGTGTAGAATTTCTATTACCGCATATTGAACATCGATGTGGTTTTTCTCCAGTGTGAGTTAGCATATGACGTGTCAGATGATAAGACCGGGTTAAACGGAGGCCACAAACAGCGCAGACGTGAGTACGCTCTCCAGTGTGTGTTTTATGATGTTGAGTAAGGTCACCCTTTGTAATAAAAGCTCTGAAAATTAATATTAACGCAATTAATACATATGGGAGTGTAACTTTATATCATTTACACACAGATCTCCCTACAACTGCAGGGATAGTCACAGGAATATTCACCGATGGATAGTAGTTCAATTTAAGCATCAGCTTCAGAAAGGTCTTAATAATATAACAAATTGGTTTCATGGCTGGCATATTAAGCAAATGAAACTAAATCTAGTTAAGTGACGTTTACCACCAAACGAGAAACATTTCCACCAGTCAATTTTATTAGCATACAAATACCTCAATCAAATGAAGCTAAATATTTAGGAATATACCTGGATAGGCGTCCTACATGAAGAAAACATATATTTACGAAACGTAAGGCTTTAGAATTACAACTACGTAAACTATAATGGCTAATTAACAAGAATTCCAGTAATCGATAGAAACAAATTAATAACATATAAATGCATACTTAAACCAATATGAACTTATATGTAACAACTTTGGGGTACATCAGCTAACTCAAATATTAAGTTCTTACAGAGATTTCAATCAAAAACATTACGCAGATTGTATTACAAACGAAAGATTGCACCACATATTGCCATATCTACAGTAAGATAAGAAATTAAAATTAGAACAGCTAAATACAAAGATCGAGTTGTGAACTATCTAAATACATTCATGGCTAACCTGTTGGAAGACATACTATCTTCAGCAGATTGAAAAGGAGGGCCTCACGACTTAATTAAATGAAATAATAAATAGATACGGTTGTGTCACTCGTCACATACGGTGCAAGTTGTAAATCTATTAAGTGTTAAATGTTTATAACAGATCGCAATAAAAATACATTTAATAAAAAAAAAAACTAACCAAAAACGTGCCTCTATATCAATTAATGCTGGAAAGGCTGCTAAATAAAATAGTTTAACTAATTTGGGTGTACTGATTCCTGTATATTTTGCTTACCAGACCCAATTTTATTATTTAGACTACCCCATCTTGAATAATGGCTAAAAAAGATTTTTTGCAATAATTATTTAACAATGGGTCTTAACATAAAAATAATTATTATCAATCTGATTAAAGAACATTTTTTCATACAATTTGAAAATATACTATTTCTTTTTGTGTTTATGTAAGATATTGAGCTGCACCGATGTAAAATAGATCATTTCATTAAAAATTGGTAATTATTCAAAACAGCGGATGTCATTTAGTAGCGAGTGCATGCGCATACAATTTTGTTCATATTTCTTAAACCCATTATAGTACAAGAACGATTTTTAACGATCTACAACTTTTCTTTAAATATTTTCTTAAATAAAATAAATAGCTGTTTTGAATCATTACTAATTATCAATGAAGTAATCTACTTTACAGTTCAATATCTGTCAGATACACAAAGAAAAAAGTTGCATACACAAATTGAGCACCTTTATCAGATTGATAATAACTCAAGACTCGCTGGTAAGAAGATATTGAAAAAAAATTGATTTTAGCCGCTATTTGTTCAAAATGGTGAACAAAATATTCGAAACCACCATTCCCAAATTAGAAAAGTTTTTCAAAAAGCAGTATGAATTCTGAATTTTGAGCATAGCCTAATAAGCTTTATAACAGTTTTATATATGATTAAATATTCATTATACCTATTGCAAATTTCACATTCAAAATTTTTCTCTCCAGTATGTAAGCGAACGTGATACTGAAGATGGCTGCAAGTTTTAAATTGCATTGGGCAGAGGTTACATTTGTAAGGAGTCTCTCCAGTATGTAATCTAAAAGTATAAATTGAAATGAAATGTAAGCGTTGACTTATGTTAGTTTTATGAAATAGTAATCAGTACCTAGAATGTGCAACGAGTCCTGCTGATTGCGCAAAAGTTTTACCACAAATTTTGCAAACTAATGGCTTCTCACCAGTGTGAATCCGTTCATGAACTTTTAAATTATAGGCCAGAGTAAAATCTTTGTTACAATACTGGCAAGAATAAGGCTTCTCTCCTGTGTGAATCCTCATATGACATTTTAATCTAAGAAAAAGAAAACATACAAAATCTATTACCTATTATACACAGCAAACATGTACTGTTATACCTAAAGCGACTAGATACTAATTTTCCGCATGTATAACACTGTGTGGATGATGGTACAGGATCTCGTTTCGTCTTAGAAAGATCACATTTTTCATCATATGCATTTTTAAATTTCTTTAACTTTTCTATATGTTTAACGTTTTCCATTTTAACACTATGCCTCTTTTTCTTGCTTCGATTCTTGGGAATATTTTCTACTTTTGTTTCAATCCGTTGAAGTTTATTATATTCGTTTGGCTCCAACAACAATCTAGTGTTACTTGTTCTTGCGGTTTCAGTATCATTCACTTTCGTTTCATTTTCAAGTTTGATCTCGAAAATAATATCACTTTTTGAAAAAGAATTTAATCCTAAATATGACGCTGAATTCGTTTCTCCTATAATATGTTCTGTAAACTTCGAAAAATCGGGATCATCAAAAAGCTTTTGTCGCAGTTTTAAATCTGCTTGTTCACACTGTATTTTAAATTCATACGAGTTGTTAATCTTTTTTAAACAATTATCACAAACAACCCCTGGCAGATTATCATCCTCAGAAATCTGAAAGCAATGTTTATTAAACCACAGTATTTCAAATTAGGGAATTGAACATATTTTAATAAGAAACAGACCTGCACAGTTGACAATGACATAACCTTAAAAGATATTTGTAAATCACGTTCACTGCTAAAAATTGATGAAAGTACACCACCTCTTAAACAAAATCTACAAATATTATTCATTGTGAATAATTAAGAAACATTTAATAGAAAACGTTATTAATTGTTGCTTTGAAAGTATTTAATTTGACACATTTATTATATTCATTATCTTTGATTTGACATATACATTGTTGATAGTTGATAGATCAGGCAATACTTTTTGGCTGCTTCGTTCGTTAGTATGTATTCGAAAGATACAATTGGATACAATTTTGCTCATCTTACCAAACTTCAATAACGGCTGTCATTTTAAAAGTTCCGTTTTTGATAGTTTGTTTTTTTCTCTTTGATTATACTTACTTTATTTATTAATATCTAGTTCTATTACTTAAAAGGTAAGTTTCATTTATATGTATGCATGTTTGTAATAACGACACCAATTTTTACAAAAAATTCAGAATTATAACCTATATGTAATCGTCAATTTGTAATACAATAGCGAATTATTATTAAATTTAAAATCTTCAGCTTGTTTGTATAAGATTTATATATTTATTTATGTATAATAGTTTTGTATTTTTTTTATATATGTATATAGATGAGTACAAACAATAGCGATAATGGTCCATATAAATATTTCTTCGAAACCGACCGTATACTATCTTTTAAGAAGTGGCCATTTCCTGATGACTGTCCTTGTTCTCTGCAGAAGGTAATTTTTTGTTGGTTTTGTTTTCATCTATTATTATTAATTACATTTTTTAAATATACAATAATACACCTAGATAGCTGAAGCTGGTTTTCACAAAAGTGGTAATGATGAAGATCTCGATTCAGTGTCATGTTTTTTCTGTCAAAAAGAGTTAGATGGATGGGAAGTTGACGATGATCCTTGGGAACAGCACGCCAAACATTCTCCTAAATGTATGTTTGTAGAATTTGGAAAACCAGAAATAAAACTTACAGTAAGTGTAGTACAAATATTTTATGATTTTATTCAATAGTTATCGCGACTTTCGTATGTTCTACTTTAATTCTGTTAGAGCAGGACTGTTTAGATAAAATATAGGAAACAGCCGTCTACCCTTTACTGTCGCATATTCGAGTAAATAGAGTAATAAATAATTTTAATATTGATAAATAAATCCATTTCTTTGTTACAGAAAGACCAAATAGTTACTTTGTCTGTACAACTCGCTAAATGTAGGCTAAAAGAGACATTTGAAAAAAAAGTTAAAAAGGAAGAATCTAAATTTAATGAAAGTATAAAGGAAATATTGACAGTCAGCGGCAATTCCAACATTCGGCGACCAAAAAAAAAATAAACGTTTGATTAATTTACTGATTAATGACCTAATAATATTTTTTCTTAAAAGAAATATACTTGTAATTTTTGAGAATTTTAAAAACTGCTTTTAATAAACCAACATTTATAAATGTTATACGTGTTTTATTGCTGTTCCTAATACATCTGTTATTCTAATCAAATTTATTTTTAGAATGTATATTTATATTTATTAATCAATCTAATCCTATCTAATACAAAAAACAAAAGTATATACTGTTTATTGTATTTAAAATATGTAAGTACTATGTAATAAATAAACCATGGATTTATAAAAATTGAAAAAAGTATGAAACTAAATAAATTATATTAAAATGGATGATTTTAGTTGCATTTGTTTTGATGAAGACATAAGTTAGGTCAGATATTACATAAATCATAATTTCTGTTCTATGAAAATACTAGTATTTAAGTAGGCATCCACATCTTTTATTATATTAATTTTTAATTAATCAATTAACAGGAAACTTTTAAGCTTCAATCTCTGCAACATTGATATATATCAAATAATATTTTATCATAGACAACCTCCTACAAACGTTATCACTTTGTATTATAGTATCGCTTCTGTATTGGTATAGACGTCTTCTTAAAGAATATTACATTATAATACATTTGCTAAGTTTATAATTTCTTTGAAACATTAATATCCAACACTGTTTTATTTTACTATATCAAAGTTTATTTTGCCAGCGAAAAACACATCGCTTATGTTGTTACACTTTGTAACTCAAAGGTAAAAGTAGGTAAAAAGGTTTGGTGCTCAAAGGTAAAAGTAGTTCAGTTTTACGTTTTCAAAGGATATAGTAAGATTATAACAAATGTAAATAGACTGCTATTGATGTTTCATAGTTTTAGGCGCTATAAATAACAATTTACAATATTGCACTTTGCTTTTATTTTTAGATGAATAATATGAAAAAAATAGAAGCTTTGGAATTTGAGCTAGATTCTCTAAAGAGACAGTTGAGAATTTCTACTTTAAGAGTAAGTGATTGAAACAAAATATTATTATGACCTACGATTTTAACGGCTACTGGTATTAAGAAGAATTTTATTCTGTAGAAGTTTTCTATGATATTTACTCCACGTTACCTTCTATTTCTTATGAAGTAATCCAATAAACAATTCGGACTTCATTCAAAATCATATTTATTAAAACCTTAGACTTTTGTAAGGAAAGAGTTTGCTCACAGTTGTTCAAATGAAAAGTGTCTCTTATTGGATATAAATGGCGAAGCTACTTCACCTATCAGAATCGAAACGAATAGAGACAGTGCAAATTATTTTAATTATATCATTTTAGGAAAACAAATTATTGAAAGAAATTGATGCTTTTAAAGCTGACGTTGAAATGAAAGCAGAAATAATAGCTCAAATAACACCAGGAAATAAAAGAAATTGCTTGAATAATTTGGTAATTATTTATGTTTAAAAACAACATTTATATTGTTTCTATAATTTTAATTTTATTTACAATCCGTTTAATTTGCTTGTAGAATACTAGAATATTAGCAGAAAATGAAGATCTTAAAAAGCAGCTCAGACAGAAAGAAGAACATTTACAGAAGCTAATAAAAGAACTAGAAGTTGTTCATGAAGTTAAGGAAATTATTTCAGGCGAAAAGGTTTTTTATATTACTACTTATTAACAAATATGTCTTCCTTTTCATCTTTGAGATGTATACCTAACACTCGTTTTACACGATTCACAAAAAAGCACACAGTCTTTATTTTACCATGAACTATTCATTTTACCACCAATTCCAAAATAATTTTACTGTATAAAATTAAAAAAAAAATTGCAAATTTTTACTGTCTTACAAAAATGATTTTTTATTTTACGGTTTATAAATGATCACGGCTAGAAATAAGGATTAAATTATGTTTGTTTCCGGATATTTGTTTAGTATTAGATTTCACTTGTTGTCTGGAATTGTTATTAATAATAAGTAAGTTGAATTTTCCAAAATATCGCGTATAAAACGGATATTATTATGTAATCAATTTCTAATAAAAAGATGATGCTATTAAAAAAGTAATGTAGACCCAATCGGTAATAAACTTCTTATTTCTAATTGGAATGGGCTTGTGAACTTATTGCTTATGTTAAGTATTTTCAAATTACATTTTTTTAAAATTTTACACCGTTTTTTATTGTTTTAGAATACATCCTCAATTTTACCATATACAGGATGTATTTTTTTACACGATTTCTTTTTACGCGGATTTCGTTAAAACGTATCTACCGTGTAAATCGAGGTTTAGATGTATTATTCGTTCAATTTTATTATTATTATTACTCAAAAATATACTGAAATTTTAAAATTTTATTCTTTTACGAATATATAGCTAATTCTTTATTTTTAATAATTAGGAATCTGACTATAAAACATATCTGGATAAACTTCGTTATTTGAATGAAAAAATTGAAATTTTAACTGAAAAAAATAATAATCTACTAAAAATGAAGGTACATTTCAACTTTATTTTATATTTACTAAACGTAGTAATAAAGCTTAATAAATTGAAAATATATTTGTAGAAAGATCAAGTCAGTAAAGAAGATACTATGAAAGGTCAAAGTGAGCAAATTAATATACTCACACATCAGAATAATATGTTAACATCTGCTAAAAATAGTCCACTAAACCAGGTACCTACTAAAGAGAACGATTTGTATCGAGTCATAGCTAACGAATACATTCCAAAATTTGTAAGTGTCAATAGTCTTTCAATAAGGCTATCATTTTAAGCGCTTTCAACAAGAGGTGTTGTTTTAAATCAACAGAAAAACGAAATTTAATTTCATGTGAAGTGATGATATTTTTATTTTAATGGGCTTGTGTCCTCATTTTTTAGTGGTCGATTTTTCAATTCTTGATTGAAATTGATGTTAATATAAATGTGTATTGGCGTGTCTATTTCATTAAATATCTAAATGTTGACGGAGATATAGTAATTAAAAATTTGAATTGTAGTTTTAGTGCTAGAAATGGTCGGCCATATTTGTATGACGTGAAATGCATTTTAACGTCAGTTATTTGTTGAGTAGGTCAGTGCAGTGGTAATGTTCTGTAGCTGTTGGTAGTCAAATAATCAAGTCAAGTCAAAGAATAATAAGTTTTTATTTTATTTAACCCTGTTAAGGCAGATATAATATTGGAATTTTCTTTTTCTTTGAAATAACTGTAAATAATATTTAATATTTTGATATATAAATACATATAGCAGAGATTTATGAGTTGTAAGGTTGGCAGCGATTGTGATGTCACATGCATTTGGAATGTGTACAACGTTGAATCCCTGTAATAATTAAAGAGACAAAATGACTTTTTTATTTGTTAATATCTCTTAACATATAAAGAGTTATTAAAAAATAATTGTACATTTGAGGTTCTAGTAACCCACTTTATCAATATATAGTACACTTTTGTAGAAATTAAGACATAGGACACAAACCCATTCGAAGGGATTGAATGTTGACAGTTGCAAAATGTGCGAAATTAAAATGATAACTCTTGTTCAAAGACCATGTATTATATTTATTTTTGCAGATATAAAAAGTAATGTATTTTAAAATAAATTAGAAAAGATTAGTATATTTATTGACTAATAATGAGTGTTTTACAGGCAGGAGCCAGAAATAATATTAGTGTATATTTAGAATCTGGAACCAGTTCTGGTTGGTTAAACAGGAGGTAAATATATCTTCAATTATATAAACAGTGTTTGTTAAATGAACGGCTCTGTGAGCTATATTATTGGCATTTGAATAATAAAATTTTCTTCATGAAAAAAAATGGAGTAATGAAGCTTCTATTCAGAAAAATGTTGTTTTGTATGCCGATAGTCCAGAACATTAGGAAGTCACTTATTATAAGTTGAGGATGCACTTATATATAAAATTGTATCTTCTATCTGATGCAATATTTAGATAACTCAGAAATGCAACCAAATAACTTGTATTAAATTAAACAAAATTGTAATGTTGTCTGGATCATTAAAGAGTTATCTGCAATTTGGTGCAAAGTGTAATGTCGTCTTTGTGTTTGTTCTTTTTCTTATATAATTCATATTTAAAATTAAATGTATTTTTAATAAGTATTTGTTAGGTATTTATTAGATTATTTTAAATAGGCTGGATAATACATATAATCCAATAGTTAGTTATAAATAAGTTTTCTCCATGTCTCTAGTTCTGTTAAAATCCTATATTATAATGTTTCAGGTGTATATTTATATTCTTATGTGTCCGAAATTCGTATGCTAAAACGGAAACGGCTCCTATTTCATAGAGAAAAAAATTCCAAGACTTTTGGTGTCCTTGGATTTTTCCCTAAATTTCCTGGAAACCTGTAATTTTGGAAACACTGGAAAATAAATAATAACTTTTTCCTGTATAACTTTAAATTCGTAACAGATAGAAAGTTGAAATTTTGCATGTGTATTATGCTATTTAATGCGAACATATTTCAAAATTTAGAAATTCAAAAATTTATAAAAAGGGCACGATGAAATTTGGGAGGCCCGGTAGGAAACTTTGGAGAAAGCTCAAATTTTGGATTGTGTAATAATTAAATATCATATTAAGAAAAAAAAATTCAAAACTCATCAATTTTATTTGGAGGCACGGGGGCGACTTTTGCCGAGAGTAAAAATTGTGCTAGAAACTTGAAATTTTGTACATGGGCTAACTTTTTTGGTACCTAATTTAAAAATCGAAAAAAATGTATGCATATCATGTATAATGCGATATCTCAGGAATGGTAACTCTTAGGAAAAAAATCATAAGGACTATTTTTGTAGAGAATTTTAAGATCTACAACTTTGGTTTGAGGTTTTTTTTGATAAAACTTCCAAACCAAAAAACCTCAAATTTTGACCTTTGACCCCGAATAACTTTTGAAGCACACATAGAATCGATGGGGATTTTTAAAACTTTATTTGTTATTGTAAACCTCAGCTCTCCACCAATATTTGGCTCTCCGGCAATTTTTGTTATTTCAAATGTCTATCTTGACCGGGCTATTATATTTAAATTTATTTAGAACGAGTTAAATATTTCAATTCAAAAATGTAATTAAAATTTTAAACGAAATTCAATTCACACATAAAAAACAGTCGTCGCTTGGGATAACTCTAGTATGAGTATACATTGTTAAGAATTATATAAGAAAAAAAACAAACACAAATACGACATTACACTTTGCACCGAATTGCAATTTGATTGCATTTGCTTTGAGTTAGCGAAGTATTGCATCAGATGGAGGAGGATACAATTTTATATATAACTACATACTCAACTTAAATTTCGATTTTTTTGAGTTGACTCTCTAATATTCTGGACGATCGATGTACTGCTTTCTCAATAAACTTTTCTTGAATAGAAAGCGCCGGTTTCACGAGGCGAGTTAAGTTGAACTAGATAGTTGATTTAAAAGAAGATGAGACATGAACGAGTTCTTGTTCGCATGTTTCTGCATAAGAAACTGATCAACAATATCCGTTTTAGAATATCGCCGAAAGTAGACATTTGTTGGTTATAATGTATATGTAAACGTGGGATAATAATTTACACAAAATATTGATTTATGGCGGTAATGCAGATATATGCTATACAACCTGACAACTGTCAAGTTGTCTCATATGCATATAAGTAGTTATTGCTCGTGTTCTACTCGTGTACGATCGTTTGTTGGCGTGGTTATGTTGAAATAATAGTAGAAGTGGTAGTACCACGACTGGCACCTCGGCAAACCTCGTTTGGAAAGTATTAGGAAGGGCATCAGAGAGGGTACGGAGCGTTCCGGCCGGTTCAGACATGCTGTCCAAAGCTTCATGTAATGTCACACTAATGTCTAATAGGATTCCAATCACCATTCAGAGTGATACAATTCAAATCTCATTGGATTCCGATCAAAATTGTTTGTAGGGAATCGTATCAGAATATAATAGAAATCGTATAAGTTCAACTTACCTCGACTCATTAGAACTTGGCTTTAGAGATTTTTTGAACTCAACATCTAGTATATTATTTTTAGCGCTTTTAGTAGCCACATCACTCCCCGTTTCTCTGCATTCCACGACAACGCTTCACAAGCTTCAGACTGCTGTTCATTTTCGTTGCCGGTAAGTATTTTAAAAGTGTACATTGTCACTCTGACACTAAAATAGAAATCAAAATATGAGTTACATCAGTTATATTTAGTGACACTTATTTAACCTCAATCAATTGTATCCAGTCACAATGGGCTTGTGTCCTCATTAGTAGTCGATTTTTCAATTGGTGATTGAAATTGATGTTAATAAATGTGTATTGGCGTGTCTATTTTTATAAATATCTAAATGTTGACGGAGATATAGCAATTAAAAATCTGAATTGTAGTTTTAGCGCTAGAGATGGTTGACCATTTGTATGACGTGATTATGCATTTTATACCTCAGTTATTTGTTAAGTAGGTCAGTGCTGTGGTAATGTTTTGTAGCTGTTGGTAGTAAAATAATCAAGTCAAGTCAAAGAATAATAAGTTTTTATTTTATTTAACCCAGCTACGACAGACATAGTATTGAAATTTTATTGTTCCTCGAAATAGCTGTAAATAATATTTGATATTTTGATATATAAATACTTATAGGAGAGATTTATGAGCTGTAAGGTTGGTAACTTGTAAATTTGTCAGAGTTCTGTCAAGAATATATCTCTTTTACGCTCTGCAGAATAAAAGACCCAGTAAACATTTTGGAGTCACTTTGAAATCATATTGAAGATGCGTCATGATTTTTTTGTCATAAAAGAGTTAATTTATAGTTCAGTTTCTCACATTTTTTCATATGAAATGTCTACTTTATCGGCTACAGATGACGGAACCATTCCACCTGTCGGAATACAAATGAAGATATAGTTGATGCGAACTATAATTGAAGTGAAATAGTGATAGAAACGTCACTAAATAGGGCACTTCACCAAATTGTTTACTGGGGAGATAGCAGCTAGCGGTTGTGAGGTCACATGCAGTTGGAATGTTGTACAACATTGAATCCCTTTAATAATTAAAGAGACAAAATGACTTTTTTTAATTGTTAATATCTTCTAACATATAAGGAGTTATTAAAAAATAATTGAACATTTGAGGTTCTAGTAACCCACTTTATCAATATGTAGTACACTTTTATAGAAATTAAGACATAGGACACAAGCCCATTGCTTCGCCGAAATCAATTGTGTCTACGGGACCATCCGTTAATTAAGTCATATGCTAAGGAATTGGGAAGGAATTCACAAAGTGTCACAAGAGGGTAGGGCGAAGCCACAAGTTTTGTGACGTCACATCTAATCTAAAATTCGACTTCCAAAAAAAAGGAAAAAGGAAGACTAAAAAATATTTTTTCAAATGTGTTACGTCACAATAGTGGGCGGGGGGTAATCCACATGTGACAATGGGGACGGGGGAATTAAAAGGGCCATGACATTTATGTGACGTAATTTATTGATGACTGCTAGTAACAATTTTCCATTTGTCAAAATAGAATGTATCCAATTATAATGCTTTACTGAAATAAGTTGTATCTAGTCACAATGATATTTCAGCAAAAACATTGCTTTCAATAAGTAACTCTGTGAGCCATGGTTATTGCGGCTCTGATTATATAGCTTTTAATCTTTCCTATCAGATTTTGATATTGGATATTTCTTTTGGTGTACCGCCTTGTACGGTAAATGTATCCCTAATAAAATACCATAATATTTGATCTCGAAAGGATAGAAGAAGTAATTTAGAAGCATTAGTTTACAAAGAAACATCTGAGTGTTAGGTTTTTACTAATATTTTCTCACCTAAATAGTTTTCTGATTGCGATGAAAGTAAAGAAGTATGTCGACTCCAGCATGCGATTAAACTAAAAGAAGAAGTTATTCATTGCAATACAGAAGAACTAACGAAATTGAAAGACCAGTTAACCAGAATACAAAATACTTCAGAAATGTCTAACTCATATTTTACCAGTGTATGTAATTTATTTATTTCTTTAAATTATTTAATTTCGTTTTATTATTTTAATTGAATATTAATTTTTCAGTCGGAGGAAGTAATGTTCTCGTGTCCGTCAAACTCAGAAGGATGTGGTGTGTCAGACAAAGTAAGATATATTTATTATTGGGGGCAACATGAAAAAAAATGATTACCACAAAAATATTCTATATAGATTGACAAATATGTGGTAAAAATTTCAAATGAATCCCGTAAGTTTGAAAAACGATTTGAAAAAACGCATTACAAGATTTGACCCAACCGTGGTGTAATTTAGTACCTAATGTACCGTACAGACTGATGCGTTTTTAACATGCGACATCCAACATTTATATATCCCAGTAAACAATTTGGTGAAGTGCCCTATTTAGTGAAGTTCGAGTCACTCGTACAATTCTATTCTAACGCTTTACAAGTTCTCTACCTGTCACAGATTTTGTGTTAGTTTTTCATAATAATATTCTTTCTTTTTCCAACATCATTCATTAAGTATTTCTGTTTCTTTTCCACATGAGCCTTCCTACCTTTAATAATTAAAGAGACAAAATGACTTTTTTAATTGTTAATATCTCCTAACATATAAGGAGTTATTAAAAAATAATTGAACATTTGTGGTTCTAGTAACCCACTTTATCAATATATAGTACACTTTTATAGAAATTAAGACATAGGACACAAGCCCATTGAACTGAAATAGTGATAGGAACGTCACAAAAAGGGACACTTCACCAAATGTTTACTGGGAAGTGTACTTAATGTGTTGTTTATTTTTAACGTACAGACTAGTACGACATTAACATGCGACACTAATAAAACCATTAATTATGCTATTTTTTTAAAATTTTAGACAGTATTTTTATGAAACACAAATGTACCAATCCTAAGTCGGAACATCAAATGAAATTACGGTTTTAAATGTGATCTTGAACAAAAGGGTCGAGTACCTACTCAGTCTCCAGTATTATCTCATTGGGCGTTGACGTTTTTTTTAGTTGTGTTTGGTAAATAAATAAAAATAATTGAAAATGGTGTTTAAATGGACAAATGAAATATACCTGAACAATAGACTGAATAATCACGAGTTAGCATAGATCTTGTTAAATAACTGAGTTTTATTACTTTCTTTTATAAATATTTTTCTTTGTAAAGGAAGTTGAAGAAATTCGTTCGAAATATGAAAGCTTCCGACGTATTAAATTCCATGTCGCACTGGTGTGGACGTGTTGTACAACTTATTACAGCAAATTTTGGATGTCGCATTTTTAAGTCGCACGTATGCACGTGTACATTACATTAGAATACAAATCATGAATATTCGTTTAAACCTTGTCAGAGTTGGAGTCGATATAATTTTACCGACTCCCACTCCTCTGTACAGAAATTGTTTCCGTTTTGACCTACAGGAGAAAGGAAAAGTTGGAAATAGCCCAAAATATTTATATTGTTTATTTTATAATTTGACTAAAATTACTAACTAAAAAAAAACGTACTTTTTGCGTTCATTGAATTTTTTTTTTTAATTTTGCAAAAAAAAAATTCAAACGAAAATATCAAAAATTAACGTTCTCTACCAAATTGTCACGTTGTATCTCTTTTGTGTCATTGCCTCATATAAATTTGCGCTGCTGCTAATCTGAAATTTTGGTTTTCCAATTGTTGGTAAATGTGCATACACATCAAATTTCAACTTTCTATCTCTTACGTAGCTAAACTGATTAAATCGACTCTTAATGTAATAAAAGTTACCTGTTACATAAAAGATTTTACCCAATATGGAATGTTTACTTTTAGAAAATAAATCAACATTTCTGTGCATTAGCTTACTCTTAATATTTCTTAATAACACTTTTTTAAAGATTATAAAATATTGAGAAGTTATATTAATGAAAAATTATTTTAGCAGACCGAGGAAGAATGCTCTAGTATCTCAAGCACTGATTGTGATGTGAAAGACGAAGTAAGATACTTTAATGTAATATATATGTTTAGAGACTATATAAAAGAAACGGCTAAATTTCAAATCAATTGGAATAACCGTTGTTGAGTTATGATGCCCACAAATTTGAAAAACGTTATTTCGAGGAAAACGCCTTTCAAGATGTGATGCAACCCGCGGTGTAACTCAGCACCATAAAAAGAAATTCTGTTACAGTGGCGGAACTTTTATAGAGCAAAAATTCGAAAGTGGGGCAGGGCATTCCGCTTGAAAGCGGGGCCCTTTTTCAGGTAGCAGATGCAAAAGGTTTGTAAAAACCTCACTCACCTGCGCGACAGTATGTTTTATAGAATATTATTAAAGGGCCCCGCTTTCAAGGTAGTAAAAATTTAAACTTTGCTAAATTGAGGACCTTTGAGATTTTGTTCTATTAGAATCTATAGTTTTTGAATTTCTCGCGCAGTAAATTTAAATGCAAACTGCTCCCGTGAACTGCCATCTATTAATAGACTACTGTCAAATTTTGAGCAAGCTGCGTCATTTAGTCTGTGTTTGGCAACTTCGTGAATTTTAAAGAATATGGAAAAAAGTGAATTTTTTCTACCGATTAAGCATTACGTTTTGCGTAAAAACTCGCATCATCAAGGAAAAATTTGATATATACTATGGCGACTCGGCACCATCAATTTCAATAATGGTAAAACAGTGGTTTACTAAGTTCCGGTCGTACTAGCACAAGTGACACTAAACGTTCAGGTTAAATTATAAATTATGTTAGTGCAAAACAACTCCAATATCCGTATCGGTACGTGGTATTAATGTATTGTGACACAGCACATGCAAAGAACACAGGAGTCTGCTTGATTTGAGAGTTCTAGCCGCTCAAATAAGTCGCCGATTTACCTTATAATATTAACTACTAATTTGTACTACTATATTAATTTCAGAACTGTGAGTGCAATTTAAGCAAGATGAGTTTACAGTTTTAAACGATAATATATACGTAACACATTAGCTAATTAATAAATACTATTATAAAAAGCAAATGTCAATAAAACCCCATTTTATTATTAAATATATTGTTTTATTCTTTTATTAGAATCCAAATACTATATTATTTTGAATATCAAATTTTTATTGAAATAATTTTTTTAAATATCCAAATCTTTAAGGAGTTATAGCTATATTAAATTTGAATTTCAGTTTTGTCGCTTGTTTTACAATAAATAAGTAATAATCAGACGCGGCTGTACCTTAAGTGCACTACCAAATATTTATAATTGGAAAAAGAAAAAGAATCACAAAATATCATATAATACCCCAATTACATACTGATCTCTATGCCGAATTAATTAAAACTTATTTTCGCTCGAAGAAATATTCCCCGTGCGTTCTCCACAACGCACGTAGCTGTTCAATATAACTACTATGCAGTATGCGATATATCACCTAGCGCGGGAGACAGAATATATTCAGTGCAAACTGTATGAAGAATCCTATGTTTATGATCCTGGTACGAGGTGCGTTGTTTGCTGAAATAAAATGGCTGCCGTATTTGTGACGCATCAGTTATTGTAAGATTATTTTTGTTTACATGATAGGGATGGTATTTGACTTTTTATACTTTAGGTCCTCCGCACACGAGTCGATTGATTGCAAACTAGCCGAGCAACGAAGTTTCCAATGAAAACGAAAAACGAGCCATGTCGAGCCGTGTTTCGTGACTTTATAGAATTTTTAACAATAGCATAATAGAGGATTTTATTGTGTCCTATTTGTATGTATAATTTGTATGTATACTGTTATTTGTATATATTTGTATGTATGTTAAATACTTTTGAATAGTATTTGTGCACATCTCTGACATGATGTCACCATCAAAAGCATGCACAAAAGAAACACAGTCGCCCAAAATGAGCTCAAAACCAGTTTGAAATCAGTTTTCTTTTATTCGTGCCGTGTGTTTTCTCTCACTCGTACACACGTGCGTTCTCTCACTAACAACACAGTTGCATTCTCGTTCGGTTCGGGCAGATTCGGGGCTCGAGTTTGCAACCAGTCGACCCTTGTGCGGACGCCCTTAGTCGTTTGTGAATCGTTACTGTATGGCCGTCTGCACTCGGGTTGGACGGCTCATGTGCGGACGGCCTATCTCTTAGAATATAGCGAGTTATTAAAATATAATTGAACATCTGAGGTCTTGGTAATAATACAATTTTATAGAAATTAAGACATGGTTCAAATGCCATTAGTATGTACTACATTAGTTACTTGGTACTTGAGCGGTACTAAAGTTAGGAATAGTTTTATTTCACTAAGCATAGTTATGTAGCATTTACGTATAACTTAACAGTTCTTAGGTCGCGTTCACACTTGCGTGTTCGGGTCCAAACATTTGGTTTTTGTGTACAAAGACACATGTATGGACAAAAAGTGCATGCTTATTTTGCAAGCATTTAGAGTCCGTACACAACGAGAAACATTTTCTGTTTAGTATCGGTAAAATAGAATAGGGATTGAGAAACATGACTTTGACGCCAACTACCGAGAAAAATGTAAAGCAAAGTGGTGGCAAGTGGTATAGAAAACAATAAGGAATTTGTTAAATTAATAATTTTTTTAATCTAATCGAAATAATTTTAAGTAATGTCTTCTTCAAAAGTATCGTGCTGTATCCGTGGCTGTTTCAATATGCAATATAAAAACAAAAACCAAAATACAAGTGTGAAATTTTATCGTTTCCCTGCGAGTACTATGGATAACCTTCAAACGTCAACAATGGATAAATGCAGTGAAAAACTATGTGTAAGTAAATTATTTTAATAAAAAATTTTAATTAATCACAATCAAATTTGAAAAGCTAAGTATTATAAAATAGAATATTAAACTATATAATAATTATTTTATGAAATAAATAAAATAGTAATAAGTAAAAGTAAAATTTAAAAAATTTGTGTTTCAGAAAATATCCAAAGGATTGGGAACTAACTAAAAATACACGCATTTGTAGTGATCATTTTGTGAATAATCAAAAGTCAGAACATCCTCGGCATCCTTCATACACACCAACAATTTTTCCTGGTAAAGTAAATACCAAAAAATCCACTCAGTCATTTGAACGTTTCGAACGATTACGGCAACGGAATGTACGAAGTGAAATGAATATCATTAATAATAATAATAATAACAATAATGAAATTGAAATTCAAGAGGATAATTATGTAGATATTGAAACACAGAGCGTTGAAGATCATTATGCTTCTGATGCTACTCCACAAAAAACAACTCGTAGTATAACATGTCAAACTGATGAAATTGTTGATGAAAGTGTTTTAGATGAACATAAGTATTTTTTTTGTAACATAAATTCCCGTGATGGTGTAACTACTGCAGAAGTGCAAGTAAACATTCCAATTAAAAGGACAGCCGAAAAAATGTGTGATGTTAATTTGCCGCTTTTACGAAAGAATGTTGAAGATGTTGGGTGTGATCCAATTACTCCAGATCCTATTAAATCTGATTATCAATGTTCAAGATTATCAAGAACCCGAATTTAATTATTTTTTGCATTATTTATTTCTATTAATACTATTTCTACGCTGTTTACATCACTATCCTTTACATTTATGACACCAGAGCGATCCACTTTCGGCAGTAGTGCTGCCTCTACAGTTCTTTCTCAATCCCTATACACCAAACCGCCCAAATATTTACTTCGGCCTTGTTCGGGGTTCTGTACACGCATGCGTTGACAACTATGACATTAAAACATAACCTGCAATACTCAGTATGAACGTATGTCAACGTTTATTACCCATAATTAACATTTTTTGCCAAGTATTTTGTTGTAGTAAACTAATAACTTTAATAACCTAACTCTTATTTTATTTAAACGAATGTGCCATATGATTAGATGAATTGAATTGCAATGGGCTTGTGTCCTCATTTTTTAGTGGTCGATTTTTCAATTGTTGATTGGAATTGATGTTAATAAATGTGTATTGGCGTGTCTATTTTATTAAATATCTAAATATTGACGGAGATATAGCAATTAAAAGTTTGAATTGTAGTTTTAGCGCTAGAAATGGTCGCCCATATTTGTATGACGTGAAATGCATATTAACGTCAGTTATTTGTTGAGTAGGTCAGTGCTGTGGTAATGTTCTGTAGCTGTTGGTAGTCAAATAATCAAGTCAAGTCAAAGAAGAATAAGTTTTTATTTTATTTAACCCTGCTAAGGCAGATATAATATTGAAATTTGATTGTTCCTAGAAATAGCTGTAAATAATATTTGATATTTTGATATATAAATACATATAGCAGAGATTTATGATCTGTAAGGTTGGTAACCTTAGACAAGGATTGTGATGTCACATGCACTTGGAATGTGTACAACGTTGAATCCTTTTAATAATTAAAGAAACAAAATGACTTTTTTAATTGTTAATATCTCTTAACATATAAGGAGTTATTAAAAAATAATTGAACATTTGAGGTTCTAGTAACCCACTTTATCAATCACAAGCCTGTTGGCAAACAGCACAAATAATTGAACATAGCCTGGAACAAACTACGTAAGACGCACACTGGTTTAGCAGGATAAAAGTTCTAAATTTTGATGTGAATGATCTTTTATTTTTCATAAAATCATTATTGGATATCTGTCTAGCTCAATAAAATAACTAGTTTTGTTTGACGGTGTCTAACCCCCTCCCCCTCAATTCCGTATGTTGGTCTTTCCTTATTTGTTTTTCTACTTCGCAGTACTAACAAAACGTCAACATTTATTTGAACAAAGGAGGTTGTGCTATTCGTATTTTTCATTGTTGCAATACTTGAATCAACATTCAGCAAGGAAAACAAGTAGTGAAGGATTTTAATGCGAATTCCAATTATGATTCGTGTCAAGTGGCTATCATAGTGCGTATGTGTGTGCCTCAATACAAAACTAGCTTGGCTCTTATGTGGTGTTCACATATGCGTCTATGGGTCCAATTACACGCCATGACGATCTTAGTTTGGTGCAAAAATTTACACCGAGAATGTTTTTTCATTATCCGTCAAAGTTGGTTTGACCGTGCATAGCGCGTCATAAAGCTTCTCTAGATTTAGGGTTCCTTTTTTTGTATTCCTAAAAAGGGCAAACTACTGCTTCAATTTTGTATGTTAACGTGTCCGGTGGTCGTCTCGACATCATAATTAGATTATTCCTTTTAATATATAATCCTGTATGCTAATCCTATACTAAACTTTATGATTTATTTGTTTAGTAACAGTACCTTCATATTAAATGTATATATAGGTATAATTTAATATTTAAGAAATATTTTAAATTTTTGCGTTATGTAATTCGAGCGACACTCATTGAGTTTTATTTAATTTTGCCTTTACACCAGAAAAAGCATTATCAAGGACCTGTAGCGCTCCTCGTTCACGGTGATGACCTCTCCAACATCGAAGAAGTACGGACCAATGACGTTACCAGCCCGAAATCCTCACCAAACCAAATTAACTTTTTGTGGATGTATTGCCACTCGTTGAACCTCATGGATATCGTCGTCTCATATACGGTATGAAAATAGTTTTTCAACCAAAAATGCACCTTGTTGGTAACAATGTCCCGTTGATCCTTTTTACAACAGATTTTCCAGACTATTTATGTATTTAAAAAGATTTTGGAATGAAATATAAAAATTTTAATTACTCAAATAGGACAGCAAGGTTTAGATTGGGAAATGAGGAAAAAGGAAACAGATACTAGGAAAGTAGTGAGGAAAGAATGTGTAGAGTGTGCGGCACAGAGGACGAAACACTGGAGCACATTAAGTTTGATTGTAAGGAAAAAGTAGTGAGCGAAATGAATATTGGCCAGCTATTAAAGGGAGACAGTGAAGGAAAGAGCTGGGTTGCATAAGGAACATAAAGAGAGAGGAAGTACTAAAAGAGGCAGTGAAGGGAAGCAGGAGAAAGAAAGAAGTAGCGAAGAAACAGTTAAACTTCAGTCCAGAAAAATAGAGGATTGCGGAAAGAAGATAAGGACAAGAGGTGGATGACGGAGATAGAGACAATAATAAAATAGTAAAGGAAGAGAGTCAAGAAGAAATAGTAAAGTAAGAGAGTCAAGAGGAAATAGTAAATAGAGAGTGTTTATGGCTGTAATAGACATAAGTGGAGAAGTGAAAACGAAGAGAGAAGGCAGGAAGGATAGTGAAAAGAGAATAGAGGGTTTGTCGAGAGGAGACAAGGAAGGCAAGAGGCGATAGATGAAGATACAGGCAATAAGGAAGGAGAAGCAGGAAACGGTGTGAATAAAGGAGGAGTAGGGGACATGAAGAGAGAGGATCAAGAAAAGAAGAAACAGAAAGTACTGTTCGAAGTAGTAATAGTCTAGAATAGTTTAAGTTTAGTTTTAACTTTGAATTTATATGAAATGCATTAAGAAATATAATAATGTAGATTGTAAAGCCGAAAGGCACACAATTAATATAATATAATATAATATATATATAATTACTCAAAAAATAAATCTTTTAATAAATTATTTTTATATTTATGATAATACAGCAAATACTACTGCAACATATTCAACATAAAGAGAGGTTCAAGGAAACCAGACTTTCGAGTGACATTTAACATGACTGGAATGTTCAGAGAAAATCACAGCTAAGTTTAGTGGTTAGCAGCGATTCTACTTCATCATATAACCTGCTCTAGTTTTTTTTATTAAAATACTTGTAAAATTATATTTATGTTTACTAATTTTCTTTCATCTACGTATTTTTAGTGCGTTATTAACAACAGTAATTAGCACAGTTGCGGTCTTTCTATTCTACAGACATTTAAGGTCAAATGTATTTCTTGATTTACTCTCTCATTGTACTTCTTCACCAGTGCCGGCAGGGATGCAGCAAGTGTAACTCTCAGTCAATGGGCTTGTGAACCCATTTTTCAGTAGTCGTTTAATGTACACTGTCTTTTAAAAAAATAAGGAGAATTTTCATTTTTCTCAAAAAATATTTATTTATTCATCAATTTCTATTTTGTCCCCTTCAAAGTAGTCCCCCTCAGATATAATACACTTGTGCCAGCGTTTTTTCCAATCCTCGAAGCAGTTCTGATATGCACTTTTTGGTATGCTCTTGAGCTCTCTCAGCGATTCGGTTTGTATCTCCTCAATCGTCTCAAAACGCCGTCCTATCATGGGTCTCTTCAATTTTGGGAACAGAAAAAAGTCGCAGGGGGCCAAATCTGGTGAATACGGTGTTGTTTTTGGCCAAAAAATTACGAACAAGCAATGACGAGTGAGCAGGTGCATTAACAAACTTCTCTGCCACACGCATCATGCCCAAATTTCCGAAAAAATTGCATGGCATGAGCCAACCGATATGCCGACATCCTCAGCAACTTCTCTAATAGTGATTCGACGATTCTCCATAAGAATTTTCTTCACTTCCTCAACATTTTCATCGGTTGTTGATGTGTTGGGGCGTCCAGGGCGAGCGTCGTCATTCACATCTTCTCGACCTTCTGTGAAAAGCTTGTACCACTTGTAAACATTTTTTTGGCTTAAAGTAGACTCACCGTATGCCACTTTCAACATTTCAAGTGTTTTGGAGCACTTGATTCCATTTTTCACACAAAATTTAATGCAAACTCTTTGATTCATGATTTTCACTTCTAACTTTTATGCCTCTCACAAACAAACTAAATGTGCTATATAGCTAAAACTGTGAACATATGTTCGAGACGAGTGTACCAACATAACAAAATAAAAAAATCGATAATCGAATGTACGTAGCCCGCGAAATTTTTGCCTCACCTTATTTTTTGAACAGACCTCGTAATATTGGCGTTTTTATTTTTTAAAATATCCAAATGTTTACGGAGTTATAGCTATATCAAATTTGAATTTCAGTATTTTATTTGAATTTCTTGTTTACAAGAAATAAGTATAGTAATAAGTAATCGAGATTTTTTTCAATTTGTTGTCAATCTTCGTCCTAAAATACTTTCTGCGAAACACAAACCATATCTTAGTAGTAAACGACGTATCACACACACACTCGTATGCGTCTCTGTTGTATAAAAGAGATCGCATATTTGCTGCATGTGACGTAACGCCGGATCCTTTTAATAATCGAAGGAAAATATGACTATTTTAATTGTTAACATCTCCTAAAATATAACCAGTTATTAAACAAATAATTGACAATTGAAATCTTAGTAGCCTTTATCAATATATCGTACAGTTTTATAGAAATTAAGATATGGTTAACAAGCACATTTATAGAGTAAGAACCAGGAGCCACCAGACCCACATCGATTCAGCAAAGAAGAAATCTTGAGAATAAATTGTGTAATATCTATCGAATTAAGCCAGCGCTGAGTTTGTTGCAAATATTAAATAATAGCCAAGCGTCTCCAGCAAAAATATTATATGAATTGCATTATATTTGTTTAGCTGTCTTACTACAGCTAGTGCTTGTATATTACATAAAATTTCTCAGGACTGCATTATATTTTCGTCATGTATGTGTATTTCATTATAATAGGTGCGCTGCTAAATATAATACAGTATTTCTGTGGTTTAAAGTGTTTTAAGGCGCGAGGCCCGTAGTAGCATTTGCTACTTCTATTATGTTGGTAATCCGCCACCATGTATTAATATGTAGTTAAGAACATATGTATACTTGCTAGTTTGAAAGAGGGGCCATTTAACAGATAGCAGGTGTGAAAGGTATTTAAAAACCTCACTCACTTTTGTGAAAGTATGGTTGGTTTTGTATATGTTTTACAGAATATTGTTAAAAAGAAACTCACTATTTCCAAACTTCCCTAGACGCTTTAAAGGTGAGGTTTTTATGTACCTACTACCTGTAATTTTTACCACTTTCAAGCTAGCAAGTACGCAAACGTTACACTATTTATTCCCAATATTACAGCTTTGCTAAAACGACGTCCCAGTAAACATTTGGTGAAGTGCCCTATTTTGTGACGTTTCTATCACTATTTCACTTCAAATATAGTTCGCAACAACTTTATCTTCATTTGTATTCCGACAGGTGGAGTGGTTCTGTCATCTGTAGCCGATAAAACAGACATTTCATCTGAAGAATTGTGAGAAACTGAACTATAAATGAACTTTTTCATGGCAAAAAAATCATACGCATCTCCAATATGATGTCAAAGTGACTCCAAAATGCTTCAAAATGTTTACTGGGGTATGTCTAGGTGCTCTGGGATCTTACTCTATTTAGCACGTTTAGTTTTTATAAATTTGTTCATACCGATACTGACTCAGCCAGCTGCTCGAACCATGGATCCATGTCTGGTACCAGGTTTGCCGAGTGTTGAGTGTTAAGCTGGTATCAGACGGTTCACTTTTTGTTCATTTCTACATTTCATTCGGCATCTTTCATTCAAAATGAAACCGTCTGAACACAAAATAAACTGATCCAGTGATGTTGGATACGTTCATTCGGCATCGTTCACTCGAGTGAACCGTCTGATATCAGCTTTACCGATTACCAGATGGTTATGACTTTTGGTTCTCGAATGTTGCCTGATCTAGTCTAGACGTACACTCAGTACTGAATTAACGTTAGGGTTTCGAGAGAAAAAATGAATAATGACAGAATACAATGGGCTTGTGTCCTATGTCTTAATTTCTATAAAAGTGTACTATATATTGATAAAGTGGGTTACTAGAACCTCAAATGTTCAATTATTTTTTAATAACTTCTTATATGTTAGGAGATATTAACAATTAAAAAAGTCATTTTGTCTCTTTAATTATTGTTGTAAGTACGCATAAGTCGTACTTATCCTTCCTATTTTTAATATAAATGTTATTTATTTTATAAGAATTATATTATGTTATCTTTAATTTTAGTATTAATATTGTAACAAATAATTGTTTAAAGTTAGCGCTTGTAAACATTGACTCTGGTCTGTGGATATTTTATATTGTTATTTAATTTTTGGCAACACTGAACTAGTATTGTATGATGTAAAGTTAACAAATAAATTGTTAATATACCGTTTTGTACTGGAGTCAAAAAGCCAGTCTTCTCCTGAGTCTCAACCAAGTGTTTACTAATTGTACTTCGTTCGTACAATACTCCAATTGTAACATCTAAGTATTCAATAGTGAGCACATTTTAACTATTAATCAAATTATAACACTAGAATTACATTTTGTTTTATATCTGGCATCTTTATTAATCCAATAAAATACTATTGTAATTAAGTACGCAGATATAATATTACAACGAATAAATGATATATTTTAATAAAAGTGTTTGTATTAATAGTAATAAAAAGATACTAATTGTTCAACCGTCGTATGTCGCAACGAGGTTACTTTAGACCGCTCAAGTATTCTCTAAATTGCAACAATACACCGTCTAAACAAGAATCCTATTAATCATCTTAAAAGAGTTAATTCTTATCAACGTGAGTAATTCAAGAAGGTGGATGATCGTCAAACTGAAGAATCTACTTCCAGAAACTAGCAACACTGCGTGATGTATTAGCAAGCTGAGTAATCTCCTTCTAGAACGAGCATCAGACCTCTTTTTACAACATTGATGTCAGGTGTAACATCCGCCCTTCGAATAAACTTACAACAAATGGTGTCAGATGTGAGGCTTGAAGAGATATTCCTACACATAAATATCCAAGAGGTACGCCCAAAATTTTTTTCTATATATTCTACACCTGGATGCAAATCAATAAATCTGGATACCACTACGCCGATCGATTATTTCCAAAATTGCCGAAGAGTACGAGCTAGAATATCATTTCATCTGTATTTCACATAATTTTCTACAAGTCCGGTGGATGCAAAACTACAGCCCGCCGAACCAGAAAAAAAGAAATCTTTTGCCGCCATGCGAATGGATGGATGCTTCTAGAACACATGGAATAATCTAAATCGATGTTGGTCGCGTCCAGAGCCCTGCACACAGCTGTTTATAGATCATAATCACTGATAAGAAAATCTTTAAGTATAATAAGACAGTATCTTTCTTTTTGTATATAATTATTATTATAAATTGATAATTGTATTTTTTTTATTAATAGCATTATTTTTAACGAGGCTATCATTTTTTTTAGTATTATATTCAGTACTTTTGAATATTTACTATAATCCAAGCATTTTTTTAGTAGCAACGTTGTTAATGAGGCTATTGATATTTTTTTTTAGTATTATATTCAATACTTTTGAATATTTGCTATAATCCAAGTATTTTTTGTAGCATCCTTGTCCATCATTGAAGCTATTAATTTTTTTATAGTATTATATCCAATACTTTTGCATATTTACTATAATATTTTTTTATAATTGTTTCCACAATTATACTAATTTATGTTAATATTTTTTTAGAACAACATCTTTTTTTGAACGAGAGGGAATTTTGAAAAGGAGAAGTAAAGAGCTGAAACAGTTAGATAGCAGTCTGTTCAATCAGAGAGACTACCTTCCTGTTACAACTGCGGTGTCTGAGCCCCATCGGAAATTTCCTGTGAGTTACTGTTTTCGCTAACAATTTTTCCTTGTCAGAATCCTATTTTTCGGAGAGTCGTTTATTGGTACAAAATAATCTTTAGTCTGTATATTATATATAACTTTAATTAAGTACAATGGCACCGAACGTTCATTCCCTCACATTAGTTGAGAATACAATCAATCTAATTAATGAGTTTTCAAAAAATTTAGAAGTCCAATCAACATCCTTAACAATAGTTGAATTAAAAATCAAAAACTTAGATAAAGCTTGGGTTAAATATAGTAGTATCGTAGAAGCACTGCTTCCAATTCTAAAAAATGAAGAAGCTACGGCTATCGTTAGTAAGTCTATGGAAGTTGAAAGTATTTATGACGACACTCTTATTTACTTGTTGAATTATAAGCAAACATTTGAGAATGATACACATATTGTAGACGACTCAAAAAGCATAGATTCAATAAAAAATCTGAACTTAAGTCCAATGCAACTAACCGTTTTTGATGGAGAATATACTAATTGGCAAAGTTTCATGGAATTATTTACAAATTTAATTCGTAATAATAGCAAACTATCAAACATTAAAAAAATGCATTATTTAAAATTAAATTTGACAGGAGAACCACTCAAACTCATAAAGAATTATCCTTTAACAAACGATAATTATGAAATTGTTTGGAACATCCTTTGTAAACGTTATGATAACAAGGTAGCACTTATTGAAACCTATTTAAACAATTTGATAAACTACAATGTTATACGTTTAGAATCAGAAACTAATATCAAAAATTTTTTAGACGAAATTAATGAATCGATTAGAGCATTAACCGAGTTGGGAATATATTCTAATCATTCAGATTTTATTTTTATACATTTTTTAAAGACCAAGTTAGATTTTAACACATTAAAGGAATGGGAAAACAGAAATACTTCTGAATTACCAACCCTAAATGATTTTACGAATTTTCTTGAAACACGGTGGCGCACTCTAGAAAGAAGAAGGCATGTTGAATTTAAAACAGATTCAAGTCATTCTATTTCTAGTAGTGAACCAGTTTCAAGTGAACAATTTGCTAACGAAGTCGAAACAAAATTTAAAACTTTTTTTTGTAACCATTGTAAAAAGAATGGTCATTTAGAGAAATATTGTTTTATCAAGAAGGAAAATGCGGATACGGTAAATCCTGTCGCGCAAATTAATATTTGTAGGAGAGATACGGTATTTTCAAAACCTTCTGTTTATTGTAAAAGATCGAGACATCTTGAATCTGATGGTCCTCAAGTATCTTTTACTAAAAATACAAAACAAAATTCACGTTCTTTTTATAATCACCATTTACGTAAATTTAATAGTTTAAATAAAAATATTGAGATTAAAGAAATACAAAATACCAATGATATAACAAATTTTAACTGTAACAATGAAAATGTTATTGACAAGCAAACAGCTGACACTGTTCAATTCAGAATACTCGCAGCCAAAGCAAAGACTGTATCATTTTTATTGGACACTGGTTCTCAAATTTCTTTAATTAAACAAAATATTTTAAAAAATAATATCAAAATAGATAGTACATCTAAAGTGTTATTAAAGGGAATCTCTGAAGGCACGCCTTATACTTTAGGTTCACTAAAAACTTCTATAATTTTAGATAGTTCTAGGTCGAAACATACTTTTCAGGTTGTGTCAGAGGATTTCCCCATTAAGCATGATGGAATCATAGGATTAGATATTTTACGTACATTTAAAGCAGTAATTAATTTGGAAACAAACAGCGTACAATTCTCACAACATGGCAAAATATTTGAATTACCATTATTGAACATAAACAGTATTATCATAGTTCCAGCACGTACTAGGAAATTAATTCCTATGTCGGGTTCTACGGTAGGAGTTTGTGTAGCCAAGGAATTGCTACCTGAAGTTTTTTTAGCCAACGCATTAATTAATCCTGTTAATAATACTTTTTATATATCAATAACTAATTCCTCAGCAAAAGATGTAATACTTGACAATTTTAAACCAGATATTATTCCAATAAATAAATTTAATTTTTACCATTTTTTGAAAAGAAATCCTAACGATCCTAAAAGATCCTTACGACATCTTTTATTTAATAATATAGATTTTTCAAATGTTAATTCAAAATACTTAACAGATTTAATGGAAATCTGTTATAATTTTAGTAACATATTTTTTTTCCCGGTAGATAAGTTATCTTGTGCGAGTGCACTGAGTGACTCACCTAACCCTGTAAACATTAAGCCGCATAGATTATCTCATGCGCATAAAGAAATTGTTGAGAAGCATATTCAAGAACTGTTGGCAAACAACATTATTGAAAAATGCGACTCACAGTTTAACGCACCTCTGTTAATGGTACCTAAAAAAGCAGATGTGTCGGGGAACAAACAATTTTGCGTTGTAATCGACTATCGTAAACTTAATGAACAGACGACAAGTGATGTTTATCCTTTGCCCATTGTACATGACATACTAGACCAACTTAGTGGTGCAAAATATTCTTCTACGATTGATTTAGCTACAAATAAATTTACTAGTAATAAACCAAAATTTAAACTAAATTTTGATAAAAGGGTCAATTCTTTTTTTTCACCTAGAAAGTATACGGTAGTTAATAGGAATAGATTGAAGAGATTTTGTACCAATGAATAAAACCTTGACGAATAAGATGGATTTTGTCAGGGATGATTGTTTTGTGAAGCAGTGTTAACTCTATACGATGGGATCAGAATCGTTGTCGACACTTTGCTTCTCTTTTTGTTTTTTTTCCAGAATTGTAACTCGTATATTTTGTTTTTATACGTGTCCCTTTTTTTTGGAAGGGGGTGTTGCGATAGTACGACATCGTCCTATCTTCCTTTTTCTTTTTCTTGGAAAGAAACGCATATGTTTGTTTAATATGCGTTCCTTTTCTAGGGTTGAAGGGTGTTGTAAGTACGCATAAGTCGTACTTATCCTTCCTATTTTTAATATAAATGTTATTTATTTTATAAGAATTATATTATGTTATCTTTAATTTTAGTATTAATATTGTAACAAATAATTGTTTAAAGTTAGCGCTTGTAAACATTGACTCTGGTCTGTGGATATTTTATATTGTTATTTAATTTTTGGCAACACTGAACTAGTATTGTATGATGTAAAGTTAACAAATAAATTGTTAATATACCGTTTTGTACTGGAGTCAAAAAGCCAGTCTTCTCCTGAGTCTCAACCAAGTGTTTACTAATTGTACTTCGTTCGTACAATACTCCAATTGTAACATCTAAGTATTCAATAGTGAGCACATTTTAACTATTAATCAAATTATAACACTAGAATTACATTTTGTTTTATATCTGGCATCTTTATTAATCCAATAAAATACTATTGTAATTAAGTACGCAGATATAATATTACAACGAATAAATGATATATTTTAATAAAAGTGTTTGTATTAATAGTAATAAAAAGATACTAATTGTTCAACCGTCGTATGTCGCAACGAGGTTACTTTAGACCGCTCAAGTATTCTCTAAATTGCAACAATACACCGTCTAAACAAGAATCCTATTAATCATCTTAAAAGAGTTAATTCTTATCAACGTGAGTAATTCAAGAAGGTGGATGATCGTCAAACTGAAGAATCTACTTCCAGAAACTAGCAACACTGCGTGATGTATTAGCAAGCTGAGTAATCTCCTTCTAGAACGAGCATCAGACCTCTTTTTACAACATTGATGTCAGGTGTAACATCCGCCCTTCGAATAAACTTACAACATTATTAAAGGGATTTAACGTTGTACACATTCCAAGTGCATGTGACATCATAATCCTTGTGTAAGGTTACCAACCTTACAGCTCATAAAGCTCTGCTATATGTATTTATATATCATATTAATTTCAATATTATGTCTGCCTTAGCAGGGTTAAATAAAATAAAAACTTATTATTCTTTGACTTGACTTTATTATTTGACTACCAACAGCTCAACAAATAACTGACTTTAAAATGCATTTCACGTCATAAAAATATGGCAGACCATTTCTAGCGCTAAAACTACAATTCTAATTTTTAATTGCTATATCTCCGTCAATATTTAGATATTTAATAAAATAGACGCGCCAATACACATTTATTAACATCAATTTCAATCATCAATTGAAAAATCGACCACTAAAAAATGAGGACACAAGCCTATTGAATTTGTTGTGACAATAAAGAAAATAAAAATCGGCTCTGCTTTTGTTCTTATAACGGTGCATTGCAATGTTACTTCTTTATGTAAATGACTTATACCTGTTCTATACCTAAAAACCGCATTATTTGATATTGCAATTCCCGTTGATTATTAAAATTATCAGCCATTGCAACATTTCTATTCCACAATCACTTCATTTATTTTATATGTTTGTTAACACGTATACTGCCACGCAGAATTGTTAAAGTATTGATTACTTACTAAACAAATTCTTTTTTAAGGTTAATTTAACATAAAAAGCTACTTCGTTAACATTTTTTAGATTAATATAATGTAAGGTTGCATAAGAAACCTTTTTGTTTCGACATATTTTTAAATATAAATTTATTTATACTCGTATTATCTGTCATATAGACATTGTTAATAGGTTTGTAATAAAATTTAACTTGAGTGAAAAATTAACTTGATTCAGTGGCAGAGCCGTATCTATTTATTGTTTCATTTAATTACGTTCTAAGGTGCTATCCACAACAAAGTAGACTTATCAATAGTTTTGAAGGTGAGGAAGCTTACTTCTAGGTTCTCCTGTTTCTTTGCATTCTTAAAACAAGTTATCAATAAATTAAACTATGTAAATTCCAGAAATAATACGTTATTGCTTGTAATTGCGTCTCATTGATGGTTCCACTATGATCGCGTATAACAGCGTGCAGGTGTTTTTCCTCAGAAATACTTTGAGCGGTATGCTCTAAGTAGATTAAAAATGATGTTCAATATTTCCGGTGTAAGGTATGAGACATAGCAAGACTAATCGGAGCTTAGAGTACAACTCAATATGGGAGCATTTTCTTTTAGCTCCCACGCGAAATCAATTATATATTTAATATTTTCACATTTGCATTCCAACCTATCTGATATTACCTTCTCCGTAGCTCAGGCACAAAATCAATGGTATCTAGTAATAATTGAACATACAATAATTAAATTTTCTAGATTTAAGGTAGTTTAAAATCATTGACCATAAAAATATCATCTTGGAATTTAAAAGAAATGATGTTTTAAATTATTATATCTTGACTACAAAACGGTGAAGTGCCGAATTTATATAAAAAACATTTTTCGTTACGCTCCTAAATTTGTTTAAAATTTTATCAAGAGATTTTTTGTGTATAATAGAAAATTGTTGGGCGAACAGGAAGCTTTACATTCTTCAAGTGGGAGGGGACCTGAAAATTACTAACTTTGTTATTATTTATCTCGGATTCAAAACGATCAAAAATTCTGAAACTTCGGGGTTATATAAAATGTTATTCTTAGCATATAATCAAAAATTTAAGAAAATCTTGCGAATAAGTGGTTCCACGGCGGAACTACCTTAATTGAAAATAAATGAGTTTTTATGGGTCTACGTTGAGTTTAAATTTCCATTGCATACAATTTTTCTAATATAAACAATGCAAGCACTGAACGTATTAACAATACCATTTCAAAGAACAACATTATTAGAGAATTACCAACAAGAATGCAGACAATGACAACGTGGGCAGCTATGGAACTTGCAGTATGTACAGAAAGTAAATAGTTTTATGAATAAAAAGTTAAATGACTTAAGCTATTGTAAATAACATTAAAGTACAATAAATAAATAGCTGGAATAAAGTAAACGTGATGTATCTAGTTAGAAAAAATACTAGTTAGGAATTTGTGATGCCCTTCAATCGAACACAGTATAAAACAGAAAGGCAATGTAAGAGCAAACCAGTTATTAAAAGATTTTCTTGAAGATTAGTGCAGTGAGATGCAGTTTACAAAATATGTAAGGAAATAGATAAAACTTTGTTAGTGAATTGAAATTTAAATATTATTTGTACTTTAGCTGTGATATTAGCTGAAACAAAATTAAAAGAGACTTAACAATATTAAATTATTGATTTGCAGTTTGCTGTGTTGCTGGTGGTAGCCGTTGCAGGCGTAAATCTATCTCCATTGCCTGGAGGCCATACTAAAGGTTCTCATGACGATCAAGATCATACAGATCATAGTTCTAAATATGTAGGACCTCTAGCAGTCTTAGGATTGGATAAGAAAGTCGATAAACAAGTACAGGAAGATGGTAAGTATTTTTTCTTAATATTTATTATTTGTACTTCTTTAATTTAGCAATAAATTCAATATTTTAGTAAAGCAATCCGACAAATTGACGGAAGAGAAAGTAACTCTGATGGACAGCATCAAGAAAGGATTAGAAACTGTTGAAAAAACTATAGAGATCCTTCATCATCAAAACAAGGATGACGAAAACACACAGAAGCATAATGGCGAACATGATGTAACAAAACAAATAGAAGAATCATCAAAGCAGACTCAAGAAGAAGATAATAAGCAAATAGTTGTAGAAAATTCAAAAACAAAGGAATCAGTACAAATAGAGATAACTTCAGAAATTGGAGGAAAGAAAGTAAAAACTCAGGAAGATATTAAAACAGGAAGTCAACAAAGGGAAGAAGATCACTCTGACGGATGTTCAAAAGGTCCACATGATGGAGCATGTACAAAGGTAAAAGAAACCGAGAAAACAATTATTAGAATTCCAATCGAAAAAGACACTCACGGCCAAGAAGAAGAAAATGAAAAAATCAATGAGAAACATGAAGAAGTTATTAAACACCAACAACAAGAAGAAGGTGATTCTCACACAAAGGATGTTGTGAAACAGGAAATAGAGAAAGAAGCAATTAAACAAGGGGAGCAAGTAATAAAGGATGCTGTGAAAGATATTAAAATAATAGCAGAATCAACTTTAGTTCAACAGCAAGATAGAAATGTACGCCTGCAAGGAGGCAACCACAAAGACACGTCAGTGTATAACATACCTGGAAAAAGCAATTTAGGCGTAAAAGGAATTAAGAACTAAGCATATGTTGTTTTATAAATTGTATTAAAAGCATTCTTTGTATTTTTATATGTATCTAAAATAAAATATTGTAATAAATAGTAAATAAAATAACAAAAGCTACAAAAATATTTTATATAAAGAAACTGCCTGAAAATAAATGTTCTTTTCCTTATAGAGAAGAATTTTTTTGTTATGAAGCAATAAATTAATGGTTAATTTAAAGTAAAAAAATATTCATAGGCTACGAAATTCCAGGCTCTGATATAACTACAGGAATTAATTAATTCTTAACATAATTTCTACTTACTTCAATATTTATTTATATGCACAGAAAATTACTTTTGAAATAAAAATATAATTTAGAATTCATGTTGTGTTGCTTGATTTTAAACCTAAAAATTCGAGTTTAATCTACAGAATTTGCTTTTATATATTCATAGGAAATAATTAGTTTAATTATTTATTTTATTTTTTTCATTTTATAAATATTACAATCTAGTCTATTAGTGTAATAAGAAATTTAACTTTAACATAATTAAAGTTTTTAAATATTAAAGGTTTTGCTCTTCAGCATTCTTTATTGTATGATATGAAATATATAATATAAATATATTTAATACATTTAATTTAACTCAAAATGTTTAACCCCTTTCAGTCTTCTCTTTGTTCCTCCATCGTTGTCCAATAGGTGTGTTACCTCGTCATTAACATGTTGTTGGAGTCTTTCCTGGTGACTCTTAGCTAATTTCCTTATTGTAGTGTCCACAGTTTCCATCTTTAAGTCCCGATGAAGATCACTGTTTCTAATATACCAGGGTGCTTCCACGATGTTTCTTTCGAAGCACTTTCTTCTGGAACTTTTGGATTAAATCCTTGTTACTCTGACTGGTACAGCCCCATAGCTGGATGCCATAAGTCTACACTGGTTTAAGGATCTGTTTGTATATTAGTAACTTATTTTGTACTGACACGGTGGAATCCTTTCCAATCAGGCAGTTCAATTCCCTGTATATTATATTGTTCAACTATTGAATGTATTGAGTGTTCAAAATGTATTATACTTTGGAATATATAATCGTTTTACCCCAGAAAAGTTTACAATGAAAATGTACGAGTATGTAGGATTACAAAAACTAAAAATATTAGAAAATAATGATATATGATTTGGTTTAGTCTTCTGTAGCTTCAGCTCCATCTTCATTGTTCTTCAACATTAAGATGCACGTTATCAAATTCGAGATGTGCTCATCTTTTGTAAACTTGTACGGAATTAAAATTGTACCAAAGTAAACGTGGTGCATTAGAAAAAAATATGATGTTAGTTGAAGTGTTGTGGGGCCCCAGACACGCACCTTGTGTGACTCCCATTAAATACGTCACTGCCGTCAAACACTTCAGTTATGCCACGTCATATTGAGGTACATAATTTGTTGAACTCCCAGTACATTATGTATCGGTGTGAGCAATAAATCGTACGTCCATTTGTTTTTTAATATAATTTTTATAGATAAGTATTAATAGAAAAATACCGCAAGAACTTATTTTTAATTATAATTTTTTAATTAATATTTTCTAAGCAATTTCGTTTAATTGTTTTGAAGGTAAACTATAAATCATTTGAAAGAAAGATACGAGTACATAAGGAGATAAAAAAGTCTGGATTTCCGTTCCTCACTTTGAAACACCTCTTGTCAACTCGGTGTAAATAGGTATAACTTTATTAAATTTATGTGTTCATAACGTATCAGACAGCTGACATAATGCGCGTCCTTGTCTGATGGACGATGCAGTAACTCTCTCTCGCTCTTATGCATCTTTTACAGTTAGCAACCTTTATTCCATTACGTGGAGATAAAATCAGCTTTAATTTAATATATAATTTAATAAGAAACGATATGAACGTATAGATATAATGAATTTATACCTGTAAACCTAGTTAACAAGAGGTTGCGGCCAAGTGAGAAACGGCAACCCAAACTTTTAAAGTTCCTTCCATATCTCTCTGTAAAATGAACAAAAACAAGTGAACGAAATTGCTTTATAAAAATTATTTAATTAATTATGCTTGCTTCCATATTTTGATAGGTAGACCGACTGAACCGTATTTCTTTATTAATAATTATCTATAATAGTTTTAATTAAAAAGCAAATGGACATAGCAATCATGAAGTCGGATCTTAGACTATAAGGATAGTTCCTTGACACTTTTTATTTTGCATTAGTTATAGTTTTGTTTTTTACCCAGAGCTCTCAGATTGGATTTTTTTTAAATATTTATTTGTTTGAGTGGGTACTTAAAATAAAGAGATTAAATTAGTTTCACTGATAAAGTCAATAAGGTTTTTCAGACTTTCCCTGCTTTCAAATATCTGACTAAATTCCTCAGGAATATTACAGCCTTGTAGATCGGTTTAGAAAAGCTTATATTTTGAGAATAAATAGTGTAATATGTGGTGAAGAACGTATGCGTACTTGCTAGCTTGAAAGCGGGGTTCTCACTCTCGCTCACTCAGCTGTGTGAAAGTAATATGGTTTGGTTTTTATATATGTTTTAGAAGATATTGTTAAAACCCAACAATATCTTCTAAAACATATTTAATTCCGCTACAAGCTTTAAAGAAAAGTCGCAAATGATACAGAGAAACTAAGTAAAGCGTCTACCCTTATTTTTTAAGACCAATAGTAGAAGCACGTCGTCATTTGAATGACAGTGTTGCCTGATATGATGCTTGGAAGCATTCTACGTGCCATGTTATAAATTTCTTCTGTCAAAAACTCAAGGATGAATACATTAAACTATATAGTAAAGATAAGTGCAACTAATTACTAATTTATAATGATTTATTGATGGTTTAATAACGTTAAGCAATAAAAACGTTTATGTGTTGTTACTAAGAATCTAAGTTTATTAAACATTTAATATAATTCATGATAATGAAAAAACATTTCTCGCCAATGTACAATTGCAGTATACGGTATACACCAAAGTAAAATAGAACTATAAATACTCCATTATACAAATTACGAGTTTTACAGCAGTTGTTATCTGCTGTATTCTAGTTACCATATTATGATAAAGTGTCTTGTTTAACCTCGCAAGGTATACGTCAATTAAATTGCAGTATAAGTAATGCAAATTATTGTTATCGGTCAGCGATAACACTAAAATTTATAAATAAGTCTTCCGCTAAAAAAATAGCACAGTGAATAATAATTTATAGAACAGAGAAGATGAAGCTTTACCAGGTATTTATTTTATTTATTTGTATGATATCCAAAATAAAGTAATTTTTAATGCGTAAAGTATTAAGTTATAGTATAAAAGTAAGTGTTGTTGCATATAGAACAGGCGCTATTGGTTTTGTTTATTTTTCTTATTATACGAACTTGTTTATGAGATTAATTAGACCTTCAGGGATCTAATTTCATAATTAATGAAGAAACTAACATAAGAATTTTATCACTGAAAGTAGAGGCGTAATCGCAGGACTAATATTAATCTTGTCTGAAAAATTATTGATTTGAAACGATTATTTATACAAAGATTTATGTATTTTTCGGTAGTTCATAAAAAAACACTGTGGAAACTGAATGCCATGCCAGTCTGGTGGATCTAATATAGCTCAGTAGCTATGTACAATTTACCGTGAAAAAGTTTTAGATATATTAAAACCAGTAGTAAACAGTAAAATTTAGCAATTTGAAAAGCCTTGGGAAAACTTTCTGTTGCCTAAAATCCACAAAAGAAATTTTTTTTTTGTAATATCTCAACGTTGGTTTGTTCTAGGGGTTTGATATTTTTTATCAATCTTAATTTTGAACAAATTTCACCTTCACTTTTCTCTAAAGCCCAAAAGGCATTGGGAAAATAGGACATTTGATACAAATCAGCAAAAAAATCACAAATATAAGCTTTCTGAAACCATTTTTGTTATGGTATTGGTGTAATAATATATTAGTAACAGTGAAAACTAGACCCAATTTAATTGACAAAACTCACCCAATATTGGAGGTCCAAATAGCAGCCATTTTAATGTTTCTTCTTGTCATTAGAGTGCTGCAGACGCATAAACAATCTCAACTACTGCGGGATAATCCCTAGTATTGAAATGTCCTGCACAGTGTCATAGTCGTAACTAGGCAAGGGCAACAAGGGCAATGCCCTGCTTAAAAATGAGGTCATAATCAGTGGCGTAGCTACGTATGGGCTAGACGGTGCTGTGCACTGGGGCCCCCAAGCTCAGGAGCCCTCGTACCATGACCAGCAAACCTCGTATTGAACTAGCTAAAAATTCTTCCACCTTTGGAATGTAAATAAAATAGGCTACAACACGATTTTAAGGTAGTACTGTCGGTCAGAGAGTTATCCTTTAAAATTTTCTAAAACTTAGCATTTTAGTAGATTATGATAATATAATAATCTCGTTAATTTTTAAAAAACTACGAAGAACCAGTAAAAATATATTGAATTTTGAATTTTTTTTGCAATTATCATTGAGGCTTGTGATAAATCACAGATTTTATTTCATTTTTTAAACAGTGCCGTTTAGATTCCATTGAAAATTGAGAAAATGAGAGAAAATAATGTATAAAGCATTTTAGTAATGTGGTAGTAATAATTAATAAATAACTGTCAAAGATGTTCTCTATTCTCCCTCCAACGCGATTTCGCTTATACTAAGTACAACGCCATTCAAATAAAACGGTGTTTTCTACATTTGACTCTTGCAGTATCGACAGTATTACTTTAATCGTTACAACTCGTTTGAAAGAATACAGAGAAATTTCCACAAGTTTCGAACAGAACTCAAAAGTTGGAGCCTCAATCTTTTCTTCAATTTCTTAATATGTACCACCTACTTCTACCTGAATTAACTAAGGAATGGACTATTCACCAATTCTGTAAAAAAGTAATGAGAAAATATGGACTGCTAGAGTGCGACATAACAGAAGTATTCATAGCAATGTTACTGTTCCATTAGGTTAGTAGGGCCCCAGTTTTTTTTTGCACCGGGGCCTTTGGTTACCTAGCTACGGCACTGGTCGTAATATTTCATTCGGATTCGTAATCATGATGTTTCATCCTTTTTGTTTTTTTCTGTATTTTCAGATACATTCTGCAAAGTTTGGTTATATTTATAACTCAAGGGTTTGTCACCAGATATTTACCATTTCAAATGCTTCCTTCAATTTAATATTTTAACTGTATTAATAGATGATATATTGACAGTATAGTCAAGAATGCAAAACATCTTTGAATAAATGGTAATTTTAGTTTACAGTGAATAGAATGCATAAATCGAATATCTCGAATTTCGAAAAATGTTTTATAGGGAACAAATTTATAAAACGTAGGAGGGGAGGATTCAGAAAAATATGTTTTATTATTTAACAAGGAAGTCCAATTGGCATACTTGCCTCGGGGCCCCGAAATGCTTAATTACTCCCTGCATGGTGCCAAATTAACCAATCGATATGTTGTTACTTTACTAACTTGTTATTAATTTCAAGTGAGACTTAAGAAAATTCGCGAGATTTAATCTGAAATCTGGCAACCTTAGTTGGAGACCCCGAACCTTTTAAACACGGAAAGTTAGCTCTTATTGAGTCCAACCTTGATAGGCTCTGCTGATATCAATCACTTTTTGTGTTTTTCATTTTCCAGATCTGCATCTTGATTGCTCATCTGCTAGTGTCGTTCGTAATGTCAAGCGATGACGTCACTGATGATGTTGATCCAAAATATACAAATGTTATAGACTTGAACCCATCTTCAGAATCAGCGGAATCAGAATTAGATCCTGTATCAGCGACTCCACGAAAGTGTAATTATTTTTTATTCAATTAACAAATAAAATATTCAGCAGTATTTCTATTAATAAATTTCTTTGTTACAGCAACTGGTGTTTTAACAAAATACATGGCATCTCCCAAGCCTAAGAAACCAACGGATAAACATTTTCAATCTACTCAAATTTTTGGCTTCCCTCCTCAAATTCTACCCCAACAACCTCAACAACCTCAACAACTGGATCTATTACCTCCGCCTATACCGCCTAACTATTATGACCCCTATATGTTCAACCCTTATCAGGTATATTACCCCCCTGACCCTTATTATCCGCCACCACTGCCATATTACCCACCAAACCAACAGCAAGTCTACCAGCAGCCACCGAAGCACTATGGGTACTATACCAGCAGCATGGATTTCTACGACGTGTGGTATAGAAATAGAAAAGCTAATCCCAGGTCTGTAGGGGATGATCCAACCGTATCAACTCAGACTGTATAATCATAAGAAAGCAACTTCTAAACACCTCAATCAGCGTATCATACACAAAACATAAATGCTCCAATCTCAATGAAGAAGTCAATATTCTACGTTCTACGTGTTGCCATTCATTCAGGCGTAGTGTATTTTATTTACAAGTAACTTCATAATCATTTGCAAGAGTTAGAAAAGCTTTGCAAACATTTTAGCCTCGTTTAGCTTAGCACATTTTCTATGCTTCATATATCATTAGAAGGCATTTTTTTTTATATATAATTTCTCGGGCTTCCTAGGCACGTAGCCTTTTATCGCCCCTAATATTGTTCTGCTTCTTCTTATACTTTATATCCAGACAACAAGAATGGTCTATTCATAGCTACTGCTGTTTATTTAGAAGGTATTATAAAACTTGTACTGCGTAAAATTCTATTTAAATTAAATTAATTTAAATTATAAGTATTTTTTTGTATTGTATTGTATTTTATTGTATCTGCCTTTACGGCGTTACAACCTCCTTACATTCATTTTACATTTCATTTACAATTTTTTTTTAAATCCTCTTCTTTCTTTTCAATGTTCGTCTCCATTGTTATCCTCCTTCGCTGCTTCTTCCTTACTTCTATCACCTACCTACTTTCTTCTCTTCTCTTCCAATCATTCCTCCTAACTCTCTCTGCTTACAAAGTTTCTCCTCCTTCTCCCTTCTCTTTTTTTTTATCTTCGTCATTCACACTCTTCCTTCCCTCTTTCATTGCAAGCTTAATTCTTACTTAAGGTGTTTTAATTTTTCTTTTTTCTTCTCGCACCGTTTCCTAGATTTCTTGAGAGTATTAGGATCTGCAAAATTTTATAATAATGTCTAAGGAGATATGAGGCATAGGAAACTAAACATTTGCTAGAATTTTCTGACTGTTGACCTCGAGTTTTCAAACCTCAAAATAAATGTTCAAGAAAAATTCAGCTTTCTAACTTTCATTCTGAGGTTTATTCTGTATGTTACTTTAAAAGCGCAGTAATATTTAGATAGATATATCAATGGGCTTGTATCCTTTGTCTTAATTTCTATAAAAGTATATTATATATTGATAAAGTGGGTTACTAGAACCTGAAATGTCCAATTATTTTTTAATAACTCCTTATATGTTAAGAGATATTAACAATTAAAAAAGTCATTTTGTCTTTTTAATTATTAAAGAGATTCAACGATGTACACATTCCAAGTGCATGTGACATCACAATCCTTGTGTACGGTTACCAACCTTACAGTTCATAAATCTCTGCTATATGTATTTATATATCAAAATATCAAATATTATTTACAGCTATTTCAAGGAACAATCAAATTTCAATATTATGTCTGCCTTAGCAGGGTTAAATAAAATAAAAACCTATTATTCTTTGATTTGACTTGATTACTTGACTACCAACAGCTACAGAACATTACTACAGCACTGACCTTACAAATAACTTACGTTAAAATGCATTTCACGTCATACAAATATGGCCGACTATTTCTAGCACTAAAACTACAATTCAAACTTTTAATTGCTATATCTTCGTCAATATTTAGATATTAAATAAAATAGACACGCCAATACACATTTATTAACATCAATTTCAATCAACAATTGAAAAATCGACCACTAAAATATGAGGACACAAGCCCATTGTCCAATTCAATAATGAGACATTCTGAATATTGAGTGTTCAGATAACGACGAAAAATATATAATTCTAAAAATATATTCAAGCAACTAACAATTCAGTGGTATTAATAAACAAGCAAAAATAATAATAATAAAAATTTAAACAATATTTTCCGCGTGACTTTTAAATCAACGAATTTTTGTGATTCAATGTATAAGAATGTTATAGAATTACGAATTTATTTCAACTCAGTCTAAGATAGAGGCATCTAAAGAATTTTTTCGACCAATTACTTTTACAACATTTTAATTTTGTTTGATTGGATTATGAGTTATCTGCATATTGAATCAGATAGAGAATACACTTCTACATATTCCCACTCTCTCACTAATGAACTGGACGACCGATATATTCAACAGTTCAATTACTAATCACTGCTACTCTGTCTCTTTAAATTTCACTTTTAATTAGTAATATTATCCACAATCTTACAACTAGTTAAAGATATTTGGAAACCTAAAGTATCGTACACATACGTGTGACCTTAAACATGCGACATCCAACATTTGTTGTAGGAAGTTGTACAATACGTCCACACTAGAGCGACATACAACTTAATACGTCGAAAGCTTTTATATTTCGAACGGATTCCTTCAACCTGCTTTAGAAAAAAATATGTTTATGAAAGTAACGTAATAAAACTCAGTTCTTTAACAATAGAAAAGGGTCGACAAGGGTCAGTAAGCCAGAGATCCCATTGCAAACGGTATCATCTTTTTTCAAAATCTTTAGACTTTATTATTAATTTCTTTTGTAAATATAAACACCATTTTAGATTATTTTTATTTATTTACTAAACACAACTAAAGAAAACGTAAACACACACTGAAAGTTTACTGGAAGACTGAGTAGGTACTCAAATCTTTTGCGCGAGATCTCACTCAAAATCCCAATCCTTTTACAAGTATCGCTCAAGGATTGAAACATCAAAATACTACCTAGAATTTTTTAAAATAGCATATGAAAGAATTTTATTAGTGTCGCATGTTTAAGTCGCACTAGGCTGTACGTTAAAAGTACTACACACTTAGTACACTCATGTTTAAATAATGTCTACTTATGAATGAAAATATGTCGCATGCTTATGTCGCACCAGTCTGTACGAGACATAATGTTTCGATATACAACTTTATCAACGAATTTAATAGATTTCAAGAGTAAGGTAGAATCTGTTGGTCATTCATTAATTGAGGTTAGGAAAGGTCAAAAGGGCGTTTTTTTGTTTTTTGCTTTTTATTTTTGACGCACGTAGTCAACCGATAGACGTAGGTACGTACACATCGTTCAACAATGCGTCCTTCTGGAAATCCCCGTTTTCATAACTTGTTTGTTTTGTGGCTACTTTTATAATTATGTGTACATTATTATTATTAGTCAGTCATAAATATTCATCGAAATAGTTTTAAATAATTTACGAATGTTTTACTAATAGACCAGCATTTTATTTTTAATTTAAACCAATAAAAATGGTTTTTGTTTTTGTATTTTTATGTTTTATTTTCTTTATGTATTATTATATTATATTATAAAAAGTATGTGCTGTAATTATTTTAATTAAATTTGTAAGTTAGTTGATTTTTATTTATTTTCTAATTGTTAAAAAATTATAATGAGTTAATGTTTATAAAGATTCCGCGAATTAATTGTTCGCGGCGTCTTGAGGTCGGATTTCATAACTTGTTCATACATTTTTATTGAAATATGTATGAGTATACGAGGTGTGGCTATTAAATAACGAGACTGACATCAGCGACCGACAGCTGTTTTTCGTGAAGCCTTCTCGCTTCTGTAAACAAATCAGTATAGCCGTAGTTTCGTTAAGTAGTTCGCATAAGGCTTGTGGGTCTATGCAAGCGTATTTAATCGAATTTCGGCTGGACGTATATGCGATACTACGCTTTACCTATCCGAACCCTGTAAATGTAATGAAACTCGCACACTGCAAGCGACAAAACCATCCGAATACGGGCGTTACGTAGCTCTTATATACTGGAACCGCATTTAAACGAATTTCAGCCAAACGTATACATGGAAGGGACCAAACGAATACACTGGAAAGGGAATGAAAGAGAATGCAATAGTATATTTCATAACAGTGGTGTATCGATAAAAATTAAAGTAAAAGTTTGCTTTCATGATAAATTATGTTAGTGCGAAACAACTGCAATACACCCTATAGTACACAAGTTTGACTTGGCGTACTGTTGTATCGGTATGTGGTATGTATTTATTGTGACACAACACATGCAAAGACTCAGAAATCGGTTTGCTTTGAGAGTTCTAGCCGCTCAACCAAGCCGCCGATTTACGTCCGAATTCGCCGTCGCTTAAATACGGTTCCATAGTGTACCAGGCTTTACAGTTGCTTTTTTGTTTCGCCGGAAAAATATTAAGCATTGAATTGTTGTGATATTTCACATAGAACTTAAAAAAACCGCTACTGATATTTATAATTTATTGAAAGAAGTGAAAGAAGTGTCTCGGAATCAATGGTTGAGTTTTTAAGATGGCCCTTCTACGCCAAAACCGCATGACAATATCGAATTGAATAATCTGAATCGATCTGACCGTCAGTTAAGTATTCGTGCAACTGCTGAAAGTGCAGGAATTGATAAAGAATCCGTACGGAAAATTTTATATAACAATTTTAACATGCAAAAAGTGTGTCCCAAAATGGTGTTTAAATTTTCACGTTTGAACAACAAGAAGCTCGCAAAAATGTTTGTACAGATCCTTTGAATGCCTTATTCACCGAGGATCTTGCACCATACGATTCCTATCTGATGCCAAACGTTAAATCTGCATTAAAAGGAACCAAATTTGAGTCCGTTGATTCTGTGAAAAACGGCGCTCTTCCTGAAAGAGCAGACAGAAGAAGACTTTCAGCACTGTTTCGAACAATGGAAGATTCGCATGGAGCGTTGTAGGGATAGAGGAGATATATATTGTAGTTCATAATTATAAATATGTATAATATGTATGTAAATCAAAATAAAATGTTGTACGACGTCAGTCTCGTTATTTAATAGCCGCACCTCGTGTCTGTTCGCTTTTATGACGACACAGTAGTCTAGAGTATTGATGCTGACTATTATATCTTCGGGCTCGATTACAGAACAAGAGCACATACATAATAAAAAACTTATTAGCCACAATAAATCACAAACCACAATATCACAAAAAGTGCCAACATATTGTCGATGATAGGACTCAGCATAGGAAATAGTTAAATAAAAATCCGTTGCGTTTTGCCCTGCTACTATATTTTGACGTATGAATATTAAAGTTTGTAGAGTAATAAGTAATCAATTTTACTTAATTTTTCATTACACCTTTTATAATATCAAAACTTTATGTGAAATATCTAATGTTTGTTTATTTGTCCTCTTCTATAACACAATGGGCTTGTGTCCTATGTCTTAATTTCTATAAAAGTGTACTATATATTGATAAAGTGGGTTACTAGAACCTCAAATGTTCAATTATTTTTTAATAACTCCTTATATGTTAAGAGATATTAACAACTAAAAAAGTCATTTTGTCTCTTTAATTATTAAAGGGATTCAACGTTGTACACATTCCATGTGCATGTGACATCACAATCCTTGTGTAAGGTTACCAACCATACAGCTCATAAATCTCTGCTATATGTATTTATATATGAAAATATCAAATATTATTTACAGCTATTTCAAGGAACAATCAAATTTCAATACTATATAGTTCAATACTATATATTAGCAGGGTTAAATAAAATAAAAACTTATTATTCTTTGATTTGACTTGATTATTTGACTACCAACAGCTACAAAACATTTCCACAGCACTGACCTACTCAACAAATAACTGACGTTAAAATGCATTTCACGTCATATAAATATGACCGACATCTGAAGCGCTAAAACTACAATTCAAACTTTTAATTGCTATATCTCCGTCAACATTTAGATTTATTAACATCAATTTCAATCAACAATTGAAAAATCGACCACTAAAAAATGAGTACACAAGCTAATTATCTCCAAATTCAGTCATTGTGTTATTAGTATCACAGATAAGCCGGGCATTCAATTATAGCTTACTTCCGGTTCTGCGTTATTTTCAGATTCATATCAAATTTAAATGCGTATCTTCAAGGTAAACTCGTTGACCGTGTCGACTGATGTCAGTGGTTCTGCGGTGAATTCCCATTAATAATTTTATACGTTTCTTACTAAATTTAACAACATATTATTTTTACGAATCATTAAATTTACTAATACATCCACACAATTCTAGACTAGAGAAAGAGAAGGACAATGTACCAGTAATGTAATAATTACATCCGCTGATTCATTTGACGTCTTGTACTTTACTAATTCATTGGCAAATAGATTTAATGGCAATGTCATCAATGTCACGTGTGAGTTTGAATGACATCAAATTGTCTAATTAGCACTTGTAATAAGTAGACAGATGAGTTACTAATTCCACGGTAAATAAATCTAGTAAAGATGTTGTAGATAATATTGCTTCTTGTGGCTATTGTGGCTCTGGGTTTTGTCTCACTTTATCCTCAATGAGTAATTAATTGTATAATATTTACCTTAGTACACCGTAAACTTTAAACTATCTTTAAGAATTCACTCATTTCTTTTTAATTTAATTTATTTAACGTTGGTTAATTTCCGTTACTGAGTTTTGTCACCTTCTACTATTGTGGTAGTTTATGTGGTGTCGTTACGTCGTATATATGGACTACAGCGCTGCTTAATAAGTTTATGATTATGTATGTATATAATTAATTTAACTTAAAAACAACCAGACACATTGATAACCAGTATGATGTTGTATGGAGCAGAGATTTGGGGGTGGAAGGAGCAAGAAAAGTTGGAAAGAATACAGGAGAGATATATTAAATGGTTACTAGGGCTGGACAGGTGCACGCCAGGATATATGGTCATGGAGGAGCTAAAAAGGGATAAGATACGAAAACAGGTGAAAGAGCAGTAAAATATGAGGAGAAATTGACCAGGGCGAAAAATAAAATTTTAAAGAAAATAAGAGAGGATAGCATAAAGAATCGGGGGGGAGGAGGTCCAAAAAAGAGAAAGGAGTATTTTGAAAGGAATGGAATGGCGATCGAGGAGGCAGAGAGGAGAAGAGAAGGAGGAAGGAGATACAACAACAGGAGAGAATGGGAAAAATCGAAAAAAGCAACTACAATACAAGATATAAAAGGTTATGGGAAAATAATGTGCCTCAGTACCTTATAGAAAAAGATATAAAACACATAAGAAGGACAGCAAGGTTTAGATTGGGAAATGAGGAAAAAGGAAACATATACTGGGAAAGTAGTGAGGAAAGAAAGTGTAGAGTGTGCGGAGCGGAGGACGAAACACTGAAGCACATTAAGTTTGAGTGTAAGGAAAAAGTAGCGAGCGAAAGGAATATTGGCCAGCTATTAAAGGGAGGCAGTGAAGGAAAGAGGTGGATGGCGGAAATAGTAAAAAGGAAAGGAAAAACAGGACAATAAATAAGCTGGTGGCTGGATTGCACAAGGAACAGGAAGAGAGAGGAAGTACTAAAAGAGGCAGTGAAGGGAAGCAGGAGAAAGAAAGAAGTAGCGAGGAAACAGTTAAACTTCAGTCCAGAAAAATAGACTAGGGAATAGACCAGTCCAGAAGGAAGACTAGGGAAAATGAAGGAAGAGGGTCAAGAGAAGAAGAAGCAGAAAGTACTTTTGGAAATAAAAAGGTCTAGAATAGTTTAAATTTAATTGTAAGTTGAAGTATATGAAATGTATTAAGAGTGTAGATTGTAAAGCCGAAAGGCGAACAATAAACAATTAATAATAACTTAAAAACAACTACACACAGAACATATTACTCAGCTACAGGGATCGAAGCAGACGACACAGCAGTCAGAATCAATGCTGTCGTTCACTGTGTTGTGTTTAAAATACATATATTATTTAATTGATTGTGTTATTAAAATAGGTTGTACTGAAAAAAACAAACTGGAGTTAATAAGTAATGAGGTTATGATCAGATTTTTTACGGGTTGATTTTTTAATTCTTTATTGGTATATTGGTCAATGGGCGTTTTTTTTGTTAGCGTCTCTTATAATTTGAATTTTGTTTTATTGCGTAATATTTCTGTTGTTATCTTAGTAGTTGATGGCGTCAATAAGTCAAGAAGTAATTTTCTTTATTGAAACATGGGTTGCCGCTCAGCTGTTACAGCTCTGTCGTTTAATTCTGCATCTCTTTTGCACTTCTCTTGTTTAACAGTGTTGGTAAAGGTTGGCAAATGGTAGAAGGGAGAAGATGGGGATGGAATGACATCAATTGCTCAATTATTTTTTAGAAATGTTTACCCTTTTAAGTATAAAAGGGTGAAAATGATTATTTTAATCGGTTATCTTAATATATATAAATTACGTGTCACGTTGTATGTCCGCGATGGGCTCCTAAACTACTTAACCGGTTTTAATCAAATTTGTACACCGTGTGCAGTTTGATCCAACTTGAAAGATAGGATAGCTTACATCTCAATTTATGATTGCAATATTATCTTATTGCAAATTATTTGTCTATTAATTATCTGTTAGCTCCAAACGATGACATCTGGCGACGATGATGGCGACATCTGTTGACTAGATTGAGTAAATATTCTGTTGACTAGATTGAGTAAATATTCAATAGATGGCGCTATGTAATGTAATATGACAAAAACGTTTGTCACAGCAACGCGTGGCCGGGACAGCTAGTAATTTCTAAAATAATGCGAATCGAATTAAAATAATTAGATACTTGAGGTTTTTACGGATAACTGTATAAATTTACGGAGCAGTTTTATTTAAATTAGGTTCAATCCAACGTTGCGGAGTCGGTGTCAGAAAAAATATAATGGCTCCGATTCCGGCTTGAAATCCGTACAGTGAAGACATTAATTTCTAATAACTTTAATCAAATAATTAAATAAGATAAATACAATAATAATAATTAACTAAGGTAGAGAGTAGAACATGATATTAAATCTTTTGTTAATTCTTTGTAAAGTTTTGCTCTTTCAATTATCGAAGGAAATTTTTGAAACTAGAAAAATGCTATTAAAGAGTGATGAAGTAAGAAGGAGAAGGGATACAGAGACAGGAATAGGAAGTGACGGAGAAGAATTAGGGCAAGGGATTTGGGATAATTTTACGGTGGAAGAGATTGAGGAGGAAATTAGATAAAATGAGTTATAATAAGTTTAATTTTGTATATCTTTTATATTTTCTTATATAATTATGTATGAATTTAATTCAAATGTAAAAGTAAAGGGGGATAGAATAAGTGGACAAAGCAGCACATATGGGCGGAAACCCGGGAGGTAAATTACCATTGTTAAATCGCAAAACATCTGTTTCAACATAAGTCCGGTATAGGGTTCGTATGAAATAAATGTAAACTGGAGGACGAAACACTGGAGCACATTAAGTTTGAGTGTAAGAAAAAAGTAGTGAGCGAAATGAATAGGAAAGGGAGGCAGTGAAGGAAAGAGGTGGATGGCGGAAATAGAAAAAAGTCAAGAAAAAACAGGACAATAAATAAACTCGTAGCTGTGACGCATAAGGAACATGAAGAGAGAGGAAGTACTAAAAGAGGCAGTGAAGGGAAGCAGGAGAAAGAAAGAAGTAGCGAGGAAACAGTTAAACTTCAGTTCAGAAAAATAGAGGATTTGCGGAAAGGAGATAAGGACAGAGGTGGATGATGGAGATAGAGACAATAATAACATAGTAAAGGTAGAGAGTCAAGAAGAAATAGCAAGTAAGAGAGTCAAGAGGAAATAGTAAAGATAGAGCGTTTATGCCTGTAATAGACATAAGTGGAGAAGTGAAAACGAAGAGAGAAGGCAGGAAGGATAGTGAAAAGATAATAGAGTTTTTGTCGAGAGGAGACAAGGAAGGCATGAGGTGATAGATGAAGATACAGACAATAGGGAAGCTTACTCATATAAATCGTTCAACTCTGCTAGGCATTCGAGAAGCAGGAAACGGTGTGAATAAAGGAGGAGTAGGGGACATGAAAAGAGAGGATCAAGAAAAGAAGAAACAGAAAGTACTTTGCGAAGTAGTAATAGTCTAGAATAGTTTAAGTTTAGTTTTAACTTTGAATTTATATGAAATGCATTAAGAAATATATTAATGTAGATTGTAAAGCCGAAAGGCAAACAATTAATATAAAATTAATATAATAAATATGTAAACTGTAACAGCTAAAAAATGTAGTACCTCAAGGAGTATTGAAACTACTTTTACGTATAAAGAGTATTAATAAATATATATATACATTTAAATTTACAAGATGATAGTAAGAAAAGTCCTTATAGGTTCTGGATCTAAAGTGATAAACTTAATATAATTCACAGCTTTAATTATAAATAAATGAAGAGAACACCACAAAATTTAAACTGTTAGAATTTAATGACAGAAGCAGATATCCAACAAAAAACTAACATGATCAATTAGCCCATTAAAGAACTATGATAGGTTTTATGGCAATATAAAACCAAGTATTCGCACACCTGTATTATTAAAAAAATTATTTAAATTTTAATCAAGATTAGATTGAGCCATGTGTGCTTCCACCGATTCCAAGGACAATCAAATGAAGATTATCTTCCCACTTTTTTTTTAATTGTACGTTAGATTTTTTTTAATGTGTAAGTTTCGAGGCTACGTATATTGTGTTTCTTTATTAGCTATATAAAGCATTTGCTAGAATATCGCAAATCATTACCAAGTTGAGTGCTCAGGATCAACCACACGGAATACAGCTTGCTAGAAATGAATTCTTTAATAGTAAGTACTTTTCTAATACTTTTCTAACTTATGCTTATGTGGCTATAGCCGAGACACTGTGCGGGATCATTGATACTTGATGCCGACTGCTGTGTCTTCGGGTTCGATTATATTTTCTGGGTTTGGTTGTTATTAAGTTAAATTGGTTATGTATATACATACTCATAAACTTATTAGGCAGAGGTGTAGTTCACATATATGAGGCCAAGACACCATAAAAATATCATAGATGGAGGTCATCGGTGAACGGATTTATTATATAGTTTAAATAAATTAAATTTAAAAAAAAGAAAAGGAATATGCATTCTGATAGTATAGGAATCAGTTTCGGAATAAGGCAGGTGTTAAATAAATTAAATAAAAAAATAATCAATCTGATAAACCATAGTTTAGTTTCGTTCTTTTCAAATTGGAAATATATAGAAAATATATAATATATTAGAGAAAAATGTGTTTAAATGTGTTTTGATGCAGCCTACAAAGCCAAATGCACATGCATATTCCAAACTGTCTAAAACCTAAAAATATAATATATGAGATAGTACAGTGTTCTCTAATCGAAAGAGTAGATAACTTACAATCTGTAGTATAAGTAAAATTAAAGCTTGTGATAAATAAAGAAATAAAAGTAATATATTAAATATAATAACTGATGCACGACTTAATACATTCAAAACTTAAACTTAAATGAAGTAAGGTTTCAAATTTAAAAAAAAATTTATTTATATTATTGTACAACATATTAAGTTTATTGTGTGAAAATTTGAAGTCGATTATATTAAAACTGTCGTTTTATATATACTTTTAGTGAACCGATTCTTTTGAAATTTTGCACACTCTTTCTAACTTATTAATCTAATTCTAACGTATTTTAAAATAACATTGTTTCTGATTTTTTTCATGGAAAAGTTTGTGCTGTAAAAAATTGAAAAATCTATAAAAAAAGAACTCGACAGAACTTACCTGCAGAAACTTATCAACTAATGAAATCATTTTGGTTTTTTAAATTCAAATAATCCAGTGATGAGTTATGAGGGAAACCGCAATGGTACTTCTTTTGTGGGGTCTGCGGAGATTCGCTGTCAATGCCTCATTTCTTGCTATTTATTTATGAAAATTTCACAAAGTATTCTTTAAATGTTGTTTTATCATATACTAATTAAAGTTAATAATTATATATTAACTGCGTTGTCAAAAAATTTTATCGAACACATGCTTTTTTTGTATTGACCTTATTGACCTTGATAAAGTTGAATGTTCTTTAAAATGAACTCATCGACATCTTTAATCATTGAATTGCACATTGAACGTTGATATTATTTCTATAAACGTACATATGGTTTTGTGTAAATAACGAATCTGATTGTACAGGCTTTAACAAAAGTTTTTGCTTACTCATATAAATCGTTCAACTCTGCTAGGCATTCGATTCACAACTTTAGAATTAATCTTGAAAATAATATTAATTTGTTAAGAAGAAGAGGATTTGAATGGATGTTTTTTGTTTCTCAGGTTCTTGCTTTCGTTGGCTTAGTGGCTATGGCATACGCCATGCCCCATCCCCAGGACCTAGCCACAGCGGAAACAGCGCAATACAGTGGCTATGAAGGCTATGGAGGTGCAGGAGATCATGGCCAGCATGGAGGTCATGGAGGTGGACATGGAAGCCATGGTGGTGGACATGGAAGCCATGGAGGCAGTCATGGTGGTTATGGAGGCAGTCATGGAGGTTATGGAGGTGGTCATGGAGGTTATGGAGGTGGACATGGAGGTAGTCACGGTGGCCACGGAGGATATTATGGAGGACATGACCATGGACATCATTATCATCATTAAAAAGAAAGTCAACAAATTTGTATTAAAAAATATTTGTAAAAATAAAATTTCTATGTCTTATATATATGTTTTATTTGACATTTTAGAATACATAACAAAAGGAAACTAAATAATATACTTTTTAGGATAAATTAAATTTCTATTTTCTAATCTTGAAAATTATTTTATATGAATAATAAAACTGCAAATTTAATATAGAAAAGATTTGTGTTGTGTAGCAGTTTTAAAAAAGGGCAACACTCTTTGATATTTATATCACTCTGCTGTAATGGTGTTGTGAACCAAGTATTAATTTCTATAAAACTGTACTATATACATGAAGTCCAGACCCCTATATACATGACGGTACAACCTAAGCTAATTCAGGATAATATTTAAATAATATAACATTTTTATATACCACAATTTTATATACCATTTACATAATATTTAAATAATTTCATATATTGCATTGTACTAATGTAATAAATTCGGAAAACGACAGTTCGAGTTTTCTTTTAGTATGAACTTGACTTACGACCAATTACTAACAACCCATCGATATCATAACCATAGTTATCCAAAACGTAATAATTGTGTAAACATTTCTAACATTAATTTTATATAAGATAATGAACATAAAATAACCGAACACGATTTAAAAAAATATATACATAGAATTCATTTTTTCCAGTTACAAATATTAGTTTAGTCATGATTTTTTATACTACATTTGTTCAAACGTTTTTTCCACTGCGCGAAACACCTTTCGTACTTGTCCTTTCGGATGATTTGCAGCACCTCCTTTCCTTTTTCCTTCAGAATGTTTGCAAAACAGTTCTCTTATTTCACAAGGTGCGAGAACTGGTAAGTGAAGAAGCGTTATCATGGGGAAGAACCAGTTCCCAATCTGCCACAAATGGGCTTGTGTCCTATTTCGTAATTTCTATAAAAGTGTACTATATATTGATAAAGTGGGTTACTAGAACCTCAAATGTCCAATTATTTTTTAATAACTTCTTATATGTTAAGAGATATTAGCAATTCAGAAAGTCATTTTTTCTCTTTGATTATTAAAGGGATTTAACGTTGTATACATTCCAAGTGCATGTGACATCACAATCCTTGTGTAAGGTTACCAACCTTACAGCTCATAAATCTCTGCTATTATTTACAGCTATTTCAAGGAACAATAAAATTTCAATATTATGTCTGCCTTAGTAGGGTTAAATAAAATAAAAACTTATTATTCTTTGATTTGACTTGATTATTTGACTACCAACAGCTACAGAACATTACCACAGCACTGGCCAACTCAACAAATAACTGACGTTAAAATGCATTTCACGTCATACAAATATGGCCGACCATTTCTAGCGCTAAAACTACAATTCAAACTTTTAATTGTTATATCTCTGTCAATATTTAGATATTTAATAAAATAGACACGCCAATACACATTTATTAACATCAATTTCAATCCACAATTGAAAAATCGACCACTGAAAAATGAGGACACAAGCCCATGCCCGCGGATATGCTGGACCTTTCTCGGGGGTGCAGAGTGGGATTCAGTCTACTACGACCTCTACTTGTATGACTGTAGAGTAAATAATTCTAAATTTGATAGAAAAGCCGTATTCGATGCTTGAGGTATTGAGATATCTATTAATTATACTAAATAACATAAATGACAGAAACTACGTAGCTTTATTTTAACCCCTCTTCACAAAGCCCTCCAGAGATTTCTACCAAAACCATCAGGGTTAGGTTAGGGTAGGGTTAGAACTGAAGAATACTAAATAAGATGCATCCGATACATGCTGCGAACGCCTTAATAAAATGAAAGCAAAACCGAAATCTAATCTGATTGAAGATCTGATTTGATCGTTTTAAGGCTGTGTCGGCCTTCCATTCCGAGGACCCGGATGTGAGCCGTTCCCTGATCACCCTCATGATGTTTAATAAAACCATAAATATTATGTTAAACTGGATCTGTTTAAGGTCTTATTTTCAAACAAAGCGCAGCCAACCGTGTTACATAACTTTCAACATTGTTAACTAGGTTTTTATTGTAATAGCCACAAAGATTATAATATATGTATATATACACACACATGCTGAAAGATTGTCCTTGATCTTAACACTACCAAATTGTTATAAAAAAGCAAACCAATTAAGAATCAGGAACTCACCTAGAGCACGGTAAATGACTTCGATAGCAAAGATGGATTGAATATTATTAATCTTCCCACTTCTTTTCTAATTTAGATTATGTGTTAAGTTTTTTTTAATGTGTTACTTCTTAGTTATTACATAAGAGTAAATAACTTTTTAAAAAGTATATAAAGAATTAATTTGGCTTTTAGACATCATATCTCAGTTGACTGTTGAACGAAGACAATTAGGATTACTACTGAAATTACAATGGTCTCTGCTAAAGTAAGTACTTTTTATTATACTCTACTTATACTTATATTCTATCACACATACTATCAAATATTATTGGTTAAGCAGGGTTTTCACGGGGCGATTTTAGTTGTTCAGTAATTGCATACTCACACAAAAGTGGAATACTACCTGAAACAGTTTTAAAGACACACATTTCATGAGTGTACTAAAATTTCCTAGATTTCCTTTAGTCATTATTAAAAAACCTCAATATTCAGAGATGTCTCAATAATGAACTAGACGATTATCATTTTAGTCTTTTTAAAACAATATCAATTTTAAGTTTTTATATATTATTACTATCAAGTCAAACAATTGAAATATTTCAAAAAATTCCAAATTTCTATTTTACAGTATATACGTTTTTTTAAGGGTCTCTCTTTTAATTTTAATTCTATTATTTAATCTTAATAGAGTATGCCTTTCTCCTAATTTTTAGTTTTAAGATTTAATGTTGAATGTACTTAGAGCGCAGACTTTGTATATCAAAACATAAAACTAAAACCAGAATTAAAACTAAAACATGTGCGGAAACTGGAGGAATAAACATGTGCATATGCTATATTATTCTTGCAATTAGATATAAAACTAAACCTAAAAGAGTAGGTGGAAAGGGCTATACGTAAGGGCTATATATGCAGGGAAGTGTAGGCTATATAAGCTGCACCGTATGGGCTCGCCTAATCACAAAGCGGACCACACTACAAACACCAACTAAAGATCGTCTCAGATAAAATTGATTTTGTATGGGAGCTAAAAAAAAGTTCATTTAAATTAGGCTGACGGACATTTGTGACTTTGCAATTGACTTTCTGTGGGATCTTTAAAAATGGGGTCCGGTTATCAGCCAAGGGTGCGCAGGAAATCAAACGCGGCCATAAGTGGAAATAATACTCTATATTAATAGAAAATTTCCTTTTTTTTAAATTTATTATACGTCGCTGTTCTATTCCGATGCTGAGTCCTATCAGCAATTACTTCTTACTATTTTGGAAGCTTTGTAGCGTGATGTGGTGTCATATATATGTACTGTAGGGATCTAACGTTTGTTCGATTTCCTACATTCGCGAATACGAATTTTCAACTCCATCATTCGAATGCGAATATCGAGTTTTTAAATATGGCGCCAAAAGTAAGCAGTTTAATATTGCTTTACTTAAATATAATTATTAAATGCTTTACTTAGTAATATAATATAAGTAGTTTAGTGTAATTAAACATTTGGTAATTTAGTTTACAAAATTGAAAGTTTATTTTGGTTATTATATAATTATTATTCTATAGTGCAAGTTCAAGTAAAGTAAACATATTGTAAACCGAATCAGTTGTTATTTTATAAATTATTTTCACTTTTCGTTGCCAAATGCATTCGCAAAAAATTCGCATAATCTATTGCGAATGCGAATACTCGTTAAATCCTTAGTGTACTGCAACATTGCCCAATAATTTTATGATTATGTACGTACATAATCAAGTTAACTTGATAATAACCAAACCCAGAAATATAATTCTGTTTCGGGGACCCGAAGACCATCAAGAACAGATGCTCTCGCATACTGTATCGCCAATATATCCGTATTATTTCAATTGTATTATATTCTTAAGAAAAGTGGTTTTACGAGTGTACTACCATAATTGAAGCTCGTCATATTTCGGGGATTTACTATATTACCATCTGCTCTGACGTTCAGATTTCAACCTCGGCGACCTTTAGTTTAGGAGTATGTTTCAAAATTGCCTACATGTTAAAATAAAATTAATTTATTTTCAGATCGCAGTTTTCTTTTGCCTGGTGGCTCTAGCGTCCTCCATGCCACACCCTGGTGACTTACATGACCTAGCAGGAGCCGAAACTGCACAATACGGAGGTTATGGCGGTTATGGAGGTGGTGGTGGGCATTATCATGGCGGTGGAGGATTTGGTGGTGGTGGATACGGAGGATACGGAGGAGGTCATGGAGGTTACGGTGGAGGTCATGGAGGCTACGGTGGCTACGGAGGATACGGAGGAGGTGGCTTTGGAGGAGGACATCATCATCATTTCTAATCTTATTTAATATTTTTATCAAAAAAGTGTTTTTTCTATAAAAATAAATAAATAAATAATACTGTATTATACTTGTGATGAAAATAAAATGAAATAATATTACAAAACCTTTTGTATTATTTTAGTTGTTAACCAGAACAGTGACCATAACTCTCTATTAAGTTTAACAGGTTCTCGTAACTTGACGTTAGTAAACAAATAATGATTTTATTAAAAAAAATTAATAGCACATCTTTTTTACACAAATTACGTAATGGATATATTAAGTTTACCGCAAGTTACGCGCGTTCGAGACAATACAAAATGACCGCGTGAACAATATAATGATTTAGAGATACTTGCAGCCACAATCCACAAAACAAGGACGTCTATAAAGCCGGGTATACACTGCGCGGAATATTATTACTGTGTAAGTTTACTCGTGGTCGAGTTACAAATGTTTGCAAACTCAATTCGAGATAGAAAATGAATCTTGGAATTAACTAGTAGCAAGCTAGAAAGTGTTAATTGCAAAACAGTTTGTTTATAAGAAGTAAAAAGTGACCTTTAGAATTAGCCTTAGTAAGCTGTAAAGTGCGAAACTCGCATTCCAAGATAAATTTCCACCTGAGATATTTTTTGGCACATTACTGGAAAACGAAAAACAATAAATTTAAAATGCAGAAACTAGACGATATTATAACCGTTGACTCCACTGTAAAAAATTGGTCGATAAAATGATTTAGACGGCTCTTTCTTAGGCTAAGGCTGCACTGCAAGAAAGAATAGCGCGGAAATAAAGCCGTAATTCTGTAGAACATTGAATTATATAAATACACAGATTTAAAAGTCGTACGTAAAATATTATTTCATATTTATTATTATTATTTTTGCGCTTTTCTTTTATGCAGTGCAGTTTTAGCGTTAGCCAATTTTTTGTGGTTTTAAGGTCGATGAATGGCGTTTTTTAATGTCGCATGACAACAAATGACTCGCATCACACGATAGAGAGCTAAACATTGTGACTAGACACAAATGATTTCATCTGATAATTGTAATTAGATATGATTAATTTTAGCAGGCTAGATATAATAGATATTGACAGAAAATTGTTACTAGATATAATTGATTTTGAGAGAGTGAGTTAAAAAAAGGCAATTTGAATTAGTTTGATAGACAAAAGTGACTAGATAGAATTGATTTTGATGAGCAATAATATAAGATATGTATAGGGCAAGATATAACTAATTTGACAAGCAATTGTGACTGAAATAAATAGATTTTGGTCGGATATTGTGACTGAAATAAAAAGATTTTGGCAGGCAATTGCACTAGCTACAATTGATTTTCAATCTAACGACCCCTCGAAACCTGTGTGAACTTGCGGCATAGAACAACTAGCGATTCAAAAAATAAAATTCTGGAAAGAATGCAGTGGTACATATCAACAACAAATACATTAACCACGACTGAAGAATGTAGAAACAAATATTAACAAATTTAGCCGGAGGTGCCAGCGGCAACTTAACAATCACCCAAATTATCTAGTTGTGAATTTCTTAAGTACGTCTTAGATCTTTCTTAGATAGACACGTCAGACTTAAAAAAAACCCGTATTGTGTTGTAATTAACACTTTTTTAATATTTAATTGTCAGACACAGATATTGTCACTGTGTCACTGGATAGTTATTTCTTATCAAGGTTAAGTTCATAATTATCATAGGTACCTTTTCTAATTTATTTTTTAGGATAATTTATCATCTATCCTATATTATATCTATTTTATTGCTTTTGTTAATCTTGTGAATTGGCAAGTAATTTTAACATGTTACCAAATTTTTTAGGATCATTTGATCTTTTGTATAAGTCTACCAATATCTTTGTTGCATATGCTCTTGGTTATATTGGTTTTTAATTTTTCATATGTGATATAATGTTCATCAAGGTGATTTTCAATTATTGTTCTTAACGGTTCTAAATAAACTTCAATTGGTACAGGTGTACTGCCATCTGACTGTATGTTTGTTTAGTTTTATTACTTCTTTTTTGTCTAAGTCGATTAATTATAATTCCTTGTTTGTCTGAGTTGCATTCATTTTTCGTGTAGGTATTTATTGTTCATAAATAATGTAAAAATAATAAAAACATGTATAAAGTCTTTTGGTAGCATATATACGCGGCTTTAGGTCAACTGTGATGATATTTTCCCAGCATGTACGTATATACTAATGAAATTTAAAGATTTGTTCTAAAAACTTGTTTATATCATTTTTACATTTTGTTCCTTTTTATTTTAGCAATTTACGTGAAGAATGATGGACTTCTCTACTATATAAGCGTTGCGCAATTTTAAGGAAACATCATAATATTTTGTACAGTGCTCCATTCGTGTGAAACTAAGAATTTGGATTAGTTAAGGAAGAAGTTTTCAAGATGTACGCGTTGAAGGTACATACATATACATAGTATATTGAATTAAGAAATAAATCATTTGTTGGAAATACTGGCATACTAATTTGAGACGTTAGAACATTAAAGTCTCTGTGAAGAATGAAAAGTATTCTGTGAAGTATTCTTTTTCTGTATTTTTGGAATTTCTTTTTGGTTAAAATTCTGAAAAAATAATGAAATGTAAAGTTAAGTAAAAAATTATAAGTTAAATAATCCATTAGTTTACATGTTGTGTTAAGAGCGAATAAATGATAAAATTTGTGCTAATATCTAAATTAAAACTACATGCCAAATTTGTAATCTGTTAACAATAAAAGTAATACTGCAACCGAGAAATCTATTCAGTGCGAATTTGTTGCAGACTTTTAGCAGTTTTGTACATTTGAACATTTTCAAAATCTCAGTCTCGTAAGAGTCACAAATCTTAAACAGCACTTTCACGAGCAGCTTTGCACGTCGGAAAACCAGCGCTGCTCGTAAATCATTTGAAAGTCGTTTACACCTGCATTTCTGTAATACTATTTTAAGCGAGTTTTTAAGAAGAGAATCAAAAATATACTTGCAAATACTTGTTAATACAATTAAATTAATTTATGTTAACATTTAATATAAATAATAATTTTTATTTGACTTAACTTTTTTTGTACACAAATTGTCTAAAATAAATATTTAAAAACTATTCACGGTGAAAAATTCGTGTCTTGTAAAAAGAATAGTACACAATCTATTTGAGACCAAGTAAGTCTGGCTGTCATCAAAACTGCTCGTGTAAATGGAGTATCACAGATCATTTTTACCCAGTGTAAATGTCGTTCAGATTTCGTTATTTTCCGTGTAAATATACCACATATTCAATTCCATCCAAAGCAATGTTATTCGAGAAAAGTATACGATTACCTGTTGATAAAGTTAGCTATCACGATCTTAAATGTAATTAGTAATTTTGCTGATTATTATAGCTGTAGGCGATTAAAATTGTCATTTAAAGAACCAGAATAATTAAAATTGCAAAACTCTACTAAAAATTAAAGAAAAATTTAATGTCATGTCCTTCTTTACATTGCACACCTTTGCTAAATTATTTTTTTGTTTATGTTGGTTAAATATTATAGTAATATTCTAGTACTCCTAGTTCTCAACTTATCATGGATTTAAAGTAGGGGTTGATATATATTTATTCTGAAATAATTCACTCGGCAAAAGAGTATAAGAGCTTTGGTCTTCTTTACCAACTTCAAGTATCATTTAAACTATTCTGACAAACATGTAACTAGGGAATATAATCCAGGGATTCGGGATTCTGCAAACATGCCTTTTTTCTGGTCAAAAAATATCGATATTCAAAACACCGAGTTTCGGGATTCTTGGTATTACTTCAATTGTGAAATATTAGGATTTAAAACCCAAATGGGCGAGATGGAGCATGAATGCTTGACTCTGTTTGCTTCAATGACGGGATCGATTTATATATACTTATGAATGTAATCATACACTTATTAGACGGCGGTGTAGTACAAATATATGAGGTCATGACACCAAAAACTGTCAGCACTTAGGACTTAGCACCGGAAATAAGCCTACTTATATTATTTCGTGCATAATTCTTGTTGTTATTTGATTATAAGTGATCAAATTTTAGTAATTGGTAATAAATTGTTTCTAAATATGTATCTTTCTTTAAAGAACATATAGTCTTATGCTCTTGATCATACTAAACTCTGCATACACTGGAATGGATGTAATTTCTATATGGGGTAATGCAGAAATAGTGAATTTAACCTCTGAAATACTGTATAACTAATCCCGGTATTGAATTTGTTAAATCCAGGAACGAAAATATGTTTCAGGAATGTATTCCCTAAATATAACTAATATAGTGTTTGAATTAAACAAAATTGACAAGGAGAAATGATGGATATAATGTCATTAGACGATGATGTATTATATTCCATAAAGCTTCAGATTCCAGATGCTTCAATTATTTTATTAGTCTAGAAGATATAATCTCATCTATTTCCTCAGGTTGTAATTGTGTTAGCCATGCTAGTTTTAGCATACGCTCTTCCACATCACCACCATCATCATCATGGAGGAGGTTATGGAGGCTATGGTGGCTACGGAGGCTATGGAGGGGGTGGACATGGTGGTTACGGCGGATACGGTGGCTATGGAGGCTATGGCGGAGGAGGATATGGCGGATATGGTGGATATGGTGGTTATGGTGGATTATGGGGATAAATATATTCCTCGTTAATAAAAAAATGTATTACAATCGCTATAGTATTTAGTATATATGTAAAATGTTATGTAGCGTTATGTAAAATATCCGGGCACCTTATATACATATATCCGGGCCCACGTTACACACATTAACCAATACATATACTCGTATACTTGTATTTTATTTTGTAAATGAGAATAATAAAATGTTAGAAATATGAATATTAGTGTTTGTTTGTTTTCTTTATATATCTTTTATTTATTTATCGAATGTAATGGATTTAATCTTTTGTAGAAATATTTGCCATCAAATTAAGATGAAATGTATTAATTAAAGATACTTGAAGATATCTAGAACATTCTAAAAATTATAAAAATGATAAAAAATAAAATTAATCCTAAAAAGGTACAAATTTTTGTATTATTTAGGATGCACTATATTGCGTTAAGAACATATATAATTTAAACTTTAAACCTATACACTGTGAGAATTATATAGTAAAATTTACTATGTGACAATATCAAGGTACTATAATGGTTTTATGACAAATAGTCCTAAAAATTTAGGCATTTTAAATATGTATTTGCGACGTTAATTACCAAATTAAGTAATTTTGTATTCAAGATGATAGAAAAGGAGCACATGAACAATATAAACATTTATAACCACAAAAGATGTACAACAATAAAGCAAGGTATTCACTAAATATACATTTTCGATTTAGAAATGTTTGCAATGTCAATGTTTTTTGATAGATACGTGACTTTATGTCAAATTTTTTAATATTCCTTTTTAAAACTTCTACACTTTAAAGATTTTTTTCTAATAACTTGTTTGTATAATTATAACTTGTTGTTTTATTTAATTACTTAAAAATGTCTGGATTTATCTGCTATATAAAGCTTGTCTAATTTGAAAATAACATCATAGTATTTTGTACAGTGCTCCATTCGTGTGAAACTAAGATTTTGGATTAGCTAAAGAAGAAGATTAAAAGATGTACGCGTTGAAGGTATGTAAATAGCATATTTAATAAAGAATAACTACTGTTTGTAAAATGATGACATACAAATTTGAGATAATGGAAAATTGAAGTTACTGTGAAGAATTAAATTGACATGGCATCGTCTATTGGGGGAAAATATTGTGGTCTCAGGACCAGGTCCTTCTTGGTTAATCCGGTTAGACAAGATCATGGAAAATATTGAGAAAAATTCTTTAATCTCGCGAGTTGGTTTAAAAATCAATACGTAAAAGTTTAGGCTGAAGTCGATGTGGACCTTATACTTTAACACTTTTCAAGTTGGATTTAAAACATGGCTTTTAATCAAATGGGTTTATTAGGCTTTTTAATTTTAATTAAAATTAAGATCTGTAGCTATGCCAACGGTGACGTGTCTGTTTGAGATGTTACTCTTGATAAAGATGCCGCTTCAGGCTATTAAGTACACTATTCTATTTGGGTGTTAGCGCCTCTAATGCAGTTTAAAGATCGAGCCCGAAAATTAAAGTAACACATTGGACGTCATAGTGACCCAGTAAACAATTTGGTGAAGTGTCCTATTTGGTGAAGTTCGAGTCACTCGTACAATTCTATTCTAACGCTTTACAAGTTCTCTACCTGTCACAGATTTTGTGTTAGTTTTTCATAATAATATTCTTTCTTTTTCCAACATCATTCATTAAGTATTTCTGTTTCTTTCCCACATGGGTATATTTTTATTATCCGGTCATAAATCATAAACCTACTCCGCTTTTAATTCAGCAGTGAACTGTCGTTGCAATGTCTGTAGCTCATAAAAAGGACCTTTCCTATGAACGACTGAATAGAAAACGAACACGTTCCAGACAAAAAATTCATGATATGTAATAGAAATTAAGTCGAATTTACTCCAAAATGTTTACTGGGGATTGCCTTACTTATGAAAAAATAGCAGCTTACAATTAAAAAATAGTAGTAGAACATTATCCTTATTTTATTTTAATATTTTTGTCATTAGGCACTACATTCTTCCGCCTTAAATCGTTAAATTACATATCATTTTGCTAAATTACATTTTATTTGTGATCCTTATCCTATCTATCCATTCTCACTCCTTAAGTACAAATAAAAAATAAAACAAAACAAATAAACCCCTACTGCTTCTTTCGTCCTGCTACTCTTCATTCTGTTTCTACTCTGCTATTCCCTCTCTCTATCTCTTCTATCCACCGCTTATCTTCACTGCCTCCCTTTAATAACTACAGAATCTTCTTTTCACTTTTTCACAGGTAACTGCATATAGTAGTTAAGTGATTACTTTTTTTCTTTACCAATTGATTTACGTCTATCTGTTTCTTAATCAAAATACAATTTTTATAGATAATTATTAATACAGAAATAAAGTTCTGCGGGTTTGCCTCAAGATACGACCGCAAGTACTTTTAATTAAAATTTAATTGAATAATTTTTTTAAACAATTTTGCTGAACCTCTCTTGAAGATAAAATGTAATTCATTTCAAAGAAAGATATGTCAAGAAAATGTAAAAATTGTGTTGCCATTCCTCACTTGATCGCAACATCTTGCAATAGATAGAACTTCACTAAATTTATATACCATGCACGCTTTGTACGTTGTATGTTTTAACTTATTAAAAGAATGAGTGATTATTCTAGAAGATTATAATCTTATTTATTTCCTCAGGTTGCAATACTCCTAAGCATGCTAGCTTTAGCATACGCTCTTCCACATCACCACCATGGTGGTTATGGAGGCGGAGGAGATTATGGAGGTTATGGAGGTTATGGAGGATACAGCGGTGGCCACGGAGGCGGTGGCTATGGAGGCGGATATGGTGGTTACGGCGACTACGGTGGTTATGGAGATGGGGGATACGGCGGTTATGGTGGATATGGAGACAATTGGTGATAATTACACTCCTAAAAATTAAAATGTATTTCAGTCGCTAGAGTATATTTATTTTATTTTGTAAATGAGAACAATAAAATGATAATAATATGTGAGTGTTTAATTGTTTTGCTTATATATATTTATAAGACAATATCTCCAGATTTATTAGGAATTGTAAATTTTCAATCAAACTCATGTGTTGCTTCTGAAATCAAAGACTTTTATTTTAGTAATTGATATACACATTATAATAATTACACTGTTTAACTTAAATCATACTATCTTACCTGAAATCAAAGAAACAACATTTAAAGTTTATCATTTAAATTGTGAATTACTTTTTATCTAATTTTATAACACTCTTAACAATATGCACAGTGAGTTCTGTCAGCTTCAAATATCAACTGTGTTGGCCGTTATTCTTTAGAACGTCAATTATGGAGTCCATGAGTATATGGTCACTGTTTTACCGACAGACGAACTTAGTACCAACTAAAGCAATATAATTTCTTTACATATTTTTAATTTCATTATCTAAGACAAGGGTTGCCAACTACGGTCCGCAATGCAATGAAAAATACAAATGCAAAATAGGTTGAAAAAACCAATGCACTGACACTACAGAATTTTTTTGGATTTGAAACTTGTCATGTCTCTGGTCCTTTTACAATAAATTATATGAAATAAATGGATTTTGATCGTCAGCTGAAATGTTTTTAAACAGTCAATTGAGAATTCTATTCAGTTTTCAAAATATATACTTTCTTTTTAGCTCCATTAGGTGTGGAGGCCCTGTGGCAACAAAGGAGTGGAGACCCCTAATTATTTTCCGAATAAAAGGAAGAATTTCTTTTCGTCAAGTCTTTCAAAAATTTATTGCTTTTCTCTCTATTGTGGAGGCCCCGGGGCAGTAGCCCCGCCTGCCCTCCCTCAAATCCGGGCCTGCTAATATGTATAATTTGTCAAACTCTTCAAATCCTTGGTTTCAGTAATGGCATTTTTCAGTTTATATTTGAAGACAAGAAAAGGTCTCATGGGGCTAAGTTTGAAGAACAGGGTGGATGTAGGAACTAGTTCTTAGCCTAATTTAATTATCTGAATTAATCCTATCACCGATGACCTCCTACTATGTTGGAAATCATGGAGTCAATTTAACTTAGATACAATCATATCTAGAATATATACTTCTGGTTCAGCGATCGAACTCAAAGACACAGAAGTCAGCGTCAAGTATCAATGCACTAGCTCACTGTGTCGTCTTGCATTGTTGTAATAGTCCAAGATCCCAGAGCCGGTAGACATCACTTATTTTCTGATGATCAAAATGTGTAAAATTGAGTAGTGTTAGTATGTACAATCATCGTATGCCTACCTGCTAACTGACCAGGCGGCCATTTTTCAGGTATCAGGTAATCAAGGTTTATGTCTCACTCACTCTCATGCGCACGGATAATGCCCTCTCACTCCTACTCATAGCGGAATTAAAATTGGGTGTAGGGGATGTCTGGCCACTTGGATCGGTCCTCTCGTATAACGTTTTAAAACAGTTGTCTCGCTAACATATATAAAAATGCGTACCTTTAAAGCGTCTGCAAAGTAATACAAGGTATTACAAGACATCTGTTTTACAACGTTTTACAAGAGAGCAAACCAATCCAAGAGGCCAAACATCCCCATGATCCAATTTTAATACACCCAGAACACTAAGTGCGAATGTGGTGAAGAGAGGCAGATCCTGACCGTATTGTGTGGCAATGTAAAAAGACAATAATAGCTAGAAATGGACTTAAATGGCGACAGACTTCGCAAACGCTTCCTGTTAACGCCGCCATTTTGATTGCGAAACCGAAATTTATGACGGCAGTGGCTATGAATAGATCATTCTTGTTGTCGAGACATAAAGTTTAAAAAAAAATCAGAACATTATTAGGTGCGATAAAAGGCTACGTGCCTAGGAAGCCCGAGAAATCATAATAAAAAAAATTAAAATGTTGTAAGTGTTATTCTTTAAATAGGCTTGTGTCCTATGTCTTAATTTCTATAAAACTGTACTATATATTGATAAAGTTGGTTACTACAACCTGAAATGTCCAATTATTTTTTAATAACTCCTTATATTTCAGGAGATATTAACAATTAAATAAGTCATTTTTTCTCTTTAATTATTAAAGGGATTCATCGTTGTACAACATACCAACTGCATGTGACATCACAGCCGGTAGTTGCTATCTCTTTTATACAACAGAGCGTAAAAGAGATAGCATATTCAAGACAGAACTTTAGCAAGTTTACAGCCAAAGTATTTATATATCAAAATATTAAATATTATTTACAGCTATTTCAAGGAACAATCAAATTCCTATATTATGTCTGCCGTAACAGGGTTAAATAAAATAAAAACTTATTATTCTTTAACTTGACTTGATTATTTTGACTACCAACGGCTACAAAACATTACCACAGCACTGAGCTACTCAATAAATAACTGACGTTAAAATGCATTTCACGTCAAAAAAATATGGTCGACCATTTCTAGCGCTAAAACTACAATTCAAATTTTTAATTGCTATATTTCCGTCAACATTTAGATATTTAATGAAATAGACACGGCAATACACATTTATTAACATTAAGTTCAATCAACAATTGAAAAATCGACCACTAAAAAAGTATGACACAATCCCATTTAACTCTCTCACAGTTAAGTTTTTGTATCGACATATGTTCGACCATTTCGACAACATGATTGATTGTCCTTCCAACAAATTTCAAGGATTTTTAACAATTATTTATGGTATAAACTATACTATTTCCTGTTCTTTTAAAAACATTTCAAAATAAATTTGAATGAATTATGATTCTGTCGCTTATATAAACCGTGTAAAAAATAGGCAGCATCATAATACTGTGAGCAGCGGACATCGAATTAAATCAATAATTTGGAAGTAGCGAACTAGAAGACATTAAGATGTACGCGTTGAAGGTACAACTCCGGGAAAACTTAATTTTTAAGAAAATCAGTTATTAAATAATTTATTCGCATGTTGGTATTATAGGTAGCAATTCTCTTCATCATGCTGGCGCTAGCATTCGCTTTGCCACACACACCTGACCTAGAAACTGCAGAGGATCGTCACAGAGGAGGGCATGGTCGTGGTTATGCAGGATATGGTGGATATGGAGGCTATGGAGGCGGTCATGGAGGATATGGTGGATACGAAGGCTACGGAGGTGGTCACGGCCATGGTAGTCATGGTGGTTACGGAGGACACTATGATCATGGACATGGGCATGGGCATGGGCATGGTCACTATCATTGATAATTTAAATATTATGTTTATAAATTAGTCAAAGTTCATATTCTTATGTGTCGTCCACATCAGTGTGCCTACATGACATGTACAAACAGAAGTAACAAGTAAATTAATACATCGGTACGCTTTGCCAGTACTACGTATTCACTAAACCAGTTTTATGTATTTTAAAACAAAACTTTAACCTTTAACACTTGAGTCTGTTCTACAAAACACACACACAGAGAGAGAATATTTTGTTCATTTAATTTTTTTAATATCTCTGTTTTATATACCATGTCCGATGATATAAACGCAAATAGTGGTTCGTTCTAGTCAAAAAAAGATGATACATGATGGTACCGACAGCCAGTGGAAACTTTTGAAAATAACAAAAATACTATAGACCCTATTGCGTTGAAGAGTTTTAAAGATAACATATAGCTATATGAATGTAGCATTGGTTAGATTGGTTTAGATAGGTTGTATTGGTAGAATGTAATATGAAGTGGCGTGTTGCTGTCACTCTGATGTGGCTGATACTGAAGAGTATGAATTAATAACTTATGTGTTTTTTTATTTTGTAAATTTGTATATTAAAATTAATGTAAAATGTATATAATGTTGTTTTGATTTAATCCACGTCTTTTTTTGTAATTTCTTTCCGTCGGCATTTAACATTAGGGGTAATTTATTCATAGAACCGCTGCTAAATAAGTTCGACACCTTGATCGCACTGCCGTAGCTAGGTATGGGCGAGTCGGTGCAGTGCACCGGGGCCCCCAAGCTCAGGGGGCCCTCGAACTTTTATGACTTATATTTATATTTTAACTCACTTGTGTACAAATTTATCACTAAACATGAGGGAGGAGGGAAGCATGGACCAGGCAAGGGTCTAAGTCTTTTACGTAATTCTCTCAGGCAGAGGTACGCATTCTAGAGTTGTTTATGTTGAGATTAAGCTGAAACAAAAGTAGCTGCAGGATTGTACTTAGAGTCTTAGAGCGCAATATCGCTAACAATATACAAGCAGTTTTGTAAGTACAATATGTAAGTAGTTTTTCTGTGCCATGCAGTGCTCGATAAAGAGCTGATGGTAAACTAGTAGCTTTGTACCTTTAAAGTATTTATATATATTTATACCTGACTTGAGGAACCTAAACAGTTCAGTTAGGGGCCCAGATTTTTTTTTGCACCGGGGCCCTTGGTTGCCTAGCTACGCCACTGCATAGAGGTACAGGGAAAGGGAAGGTGGAGGATGGATGATGAAGTTGTTGACTTCATTTATTTAACGTCGTCATTTTACGATGTCATTATTATGTATGTAATATATTTTAATGACAACTAAAATTCAAGTCTAGTCAAGGATCAAACCAGGAGACACAACTGTTTATCGACAAGCATCAATGCTCTCGCCCAATGTCTGACTCTTCTTATAATACTGAGATCTCTTTATAATCATGATATCCAAAAGTAGTCATTCCTTAAATATTTATCAATATAAGATACATATAAAGTTATTCTCTTTAATTATTGCTTTTAACTTTCCAGCTTTCCACAGTATATTTACTTTCATTACCAGTATCATACTTTATCAATTCTTAATTTCAGGTCCGTTTTTAATCTGTTGAAATTGTATATCGGTTTGCTTATTCTTATCTTTACTTTCGGTACCATAATTAATATATTTTTTAAGATGTTTTCAATAATGCATGATGATGGAATAGAAAATCCTTCACTAAAATAAACTCTTTATTCAAACGTGCTATGTTCAAAGGCATTTTTGTTTGCCTTCCTCATTACCACATCAGGATCGTCAGAGACCAAGATATAAGTCTTTGCAGAAGTTGCCAAAAATATTTCTGTTACATTTCTTTCTTATTTCCTTTTTCTATTTATTTTCCACAAGACTTACCACGAATTGATATTGATATATTATTCTTTATCATTTATTGATAACAATTCTGCCATTGTGTCGTCTGATATCTAAATACCAGTAGCAAAGTTATCTGGTCAACAGGGTTTGAAGGTGTGGAGGCCCTGGGACAACGAAGGAGCGGAAGCTCCTAATTATTTTCCGAATAAAAGTAAAAAAAAATTCCGTCATGTCTTTCAAAAATGTATTGCTTTTATCTCTATTGTGGGGCCCCTCTCTTGTGGAGGTTCCGGGGCTGTAGCCCCGTCTGTCCTCTCTCAAATCCGGGCCTGCATGTCAATATTAATAAACGGATGTATTCAATCTTTCTCCAATAGATCTAGTCATTATTCTCATTTTATAAATACGAGTTGGCCTAAAGTTTCCATGTCTTAATTTTAAGTGCTGGTATTGGTACAATGCCGTATAGTTTTTTAAGCGCCTCCTTTAATTTCTAATCTGAACATTTATAATATTGTAAATGTTATTGTGGTTAATAGCGCAGAGTTAAGTTGTTGTAGCGCCATAAGTATTTCACCTGCGTAATTAGATGTTTCGTATGATTTGTGATTCTCCTTCCAACAAATTTCAAGGATTTTAAATCGATTATTCATGATACAAATACTTCCTGTTCTTTTAATACTATTTTAAATAAATTTGAATGAATTATGATTTTCTCGCTTATATAAACCGTGTCAAAAAGAGGCAGCATCATAATATTATGATTTGGAGCAGTGAATCAATAATTTGGAACTATCAAACTAGAGGACATTGAGATGTACGGATTGAAGGTACCATTTCAAGAAAATTTAATTTGAATCATTTAATCCATAAATTAAGTCTCAGAAATTTTATGGATTCCTGATCCTACATCTCCGTTATTCTGGTGATAAGTAATCATAACGTAATTAATGACTGCCCTGTTTTGTCAATATAGCTAGCAATTCTCTTCGCCATACTGGCGGTAGTATTTGCTTTTCCACACACACCTGACTTAGAAACTGCAGAGGATCATCACAGAGGAGTGCATGGTCGTGGTTATGGAAGATTCGGAGGCGGTTATGGCCACGGTAGCCATCATAGTGGCTATGCAGGACACTACGGATATGGACTTTATTCTAAGAGAAATTAATAATTTTTAACGTGGACTTATTGTTTTCTGTAAATTTGTTAATTAAAATATATTTAAAATGTATTCAAACTTGTTTTTATTTAAATGCCTTTTTGTAACTGCTTTCCAATGCTCTTGAATATTAGAGGCTATTTATTCAAAGGTCTAGTTCACGCAAAGTTATTGGAAGACCTTGAATAAAATGTAAAATAAGTTCAATATCTTCTCTATTCTAAATTGTATTTATGACCTCCTTATATTTTTAGATGATGTTTTATAAGTCTCCCCACCCAAACTAGGACGAACTGTCCACAAACTGTAACAAAAAAAGGGCCTTTGTGACGTCACATAAAAAAAATGGAACCAAAACAAATGAGACTTAAAAAATATTCTTTTTTTTATAAATCAGTGACGTCACAACAGGTCCACAATATCTATAATAAGGTCCAGAATATGTAGCAACCCAGTAAACATTTTGGAGTTACTTTGACATCATATTGAAGATGCGTCATGATTTTTTTGTCATAGAAGAGTTCAGTTATAGTTCAGTTTCTCATATTTTTTCATATAAAATGTCTACTTTATCGGCTACAAATGGCGAAATTACTCCACCTAATTGAAGTGAAATAGTGAGAGAAACGTCACTAAATAGGGCACTTCACCAAATTGTTTACTGGGAAGCGCGGTGGTGGCTAACATATCTAACTAAAGAGCTTAATATATATAAAAAATACTTAAAATTGCGCCAAAGTAACCAAAGTTAATTGTGAGTTTGCGGGGCGCCTATAGTTAAATCTGCCACTACAAAGATACTCTCGGGAAGAACTAAAGTGTTCCTAATTGTGTCAAAATAGAACTTTGAACGGAGAAATATAATAAAAACATTTCATATTTGTTATAATTATTTTTATAATTAAATTGATACCGAAAATACAAAAAAGTGGAAAACTTCTTATCAGAGCAACATAAATTTTGAAAAAGCCATCTTCAGACTACGAACAGGACATACGAGGTTGACGCATCAACACTTAATGAGTAAAACAACAGCTCCGCGGTACAGCAACTGTCAGACGCAAATAACAGTCCATCATCTACTAGTAACCTACCCACAATATCAAATTCAACGAACAAAACACAGCATCAGTGGTGAACTGAAGGACATGCTTTCAGACAATCCAGAAGAAATTCAAAAAGTGCACGAACTGATATAAACAAATTTAACTAATATAAAATAATGAATTAAGAAATAAAAATAAATTAGTACTGAATTATTATTTTTAATATTTTTCTTATCTATATCAATTAAATTAAATTGCTAATTAATTTTGATAGTAACTTCTACACGATTTGTAACTAGTTACATTTACAAATACTATTTATTACCTTCTTTTCATTTCAGGTCTCTTTCAAACGTGGTAACAAGGAGCTCAGTAATTGTTTTTTAAATATGTCTACCTCCCCAATATCTACCCATTCTTACTCTCCAATAATAACACGCCGTAAATTTTAATTAATTAAGCATGCGGTAATATTATATATAGATTTTAGGTAGTATTTATTAAATTTCCATGACCCACAGATTGGAAACTACTGCTCTTTTGCTGTCGGGATGACAATATACTGCGCATGTTTACATAATTTTTTCTATTATACGTATATTGTTATCTAAATTATTTATATCTTTTAATTTAGCAAAACAAAAGTTTATTAGGATTCTTAATGACTTCTTAAGGTTAAATGAAATTATTTTTGGGTGGGAACACTATTGAAATTTATACATACTGTCAATGTCGTCTTTGGAAACAAAGAGAGGTTCACAAAGTCTCCAATTATCACAAGAAGTTATAATTGATGCGTAACATTATGAAAGAAGAGAGACTTCAATGTCAGATTTCAATTTCAAAGTAAAAACATGCGGTTAATTACACATTTCTATTGAGCAACTGTTTGACATTATTCTGAGACAGTGGCGCACCTGAGTCAGTGGAAAGTAAAGGGGGACGAGGGAGTACTCAATATGAAGACCTATTTTTGTAGCTTCCACGCTGTATCCAGTCACAATTGACTTACAGTCTATCTAAAAGTACCTTCATTCTTTTAGTCCCCACTCAAAATCTTCCGTTGGATCTTCCATCTTAATCGAAATTCACTTCTTTTTAATTCCTAACCGAAGTTATGTGTATTTAGTCACAATTGCTTTCAAGGACTATTTGAAATTACCTTTTATTTATAGGTAATACGCGAAATAAATTATACTTAGTCTTAATTGAACCAAGTTTTTGTGTACCTATGTTGAGCCGGTGGGGGGGGGGGGGTGGAACTGCCCCCCTTTGATACGCTTCTGCTCTTAGTTGCAGTTTTATGTAGGTGGTGTTGTGGCTTCATACATGGTTTCTCCACTGCTGTCTGATAAGTTTATGATTACGTATGTACGTAATCAATTCAACTTGATAACAACTAAACTAGTCTAGTCTAAGAATTAAGAGCGCTTTAGGTTGGACTTCAACACTAAACTAAAGATAGCTCCAACTGGCATAGATCTCACACGAGTAGTATATAAATATTGCGTCGCACCGTCCATTGCGGATGGTGTAGTAGGGCCCACCACTAAATGGACGTTAAATAAACACAAATGCTCTTCAACAACTGAAGTAAGTACTAAAGTAAACTAAACAAATCAGCAACGAGTGCTCATTAATTAATATTAGATGTCACAAACAAACTACCTGCGTATAGAAAATAACCCTCTTGTTCCAGAATCAAATTAGAAGACGCCGCAATTAGTATCAAGCATCTCGCGCCTACTTTGTATTAGATATATCATTCTTAGTAGAATTTTAACCTAAATGCTGCTGACAACCTGATGAGACCCTTGTTAAGAATAAATGCGGCTGCCTCACAAGTACCTTATCGGGTGAACTTTATAGCGTTCCAGCCAGTCTATAATATGTTATTATGGTTATTTTCCCATTTGTTTATATATTTGGTAGACTCACTTTATTGGTATAAAATTTTGATAAAACAATGGTCAAATAAATGTTGGAAGTATTATTCAAGCCGAGTATGCCAACATGTTCATCGAACCCTTAAACGATTCCATATGTTGGCCGAACGAGCTAAGTTACCATTCATTCATTTCGTAAACAGGTATTTCAATATTATTTACTTAATTGTAATAATTTTCTTGACAGTGACTCTCTAATATAATTATTATGTTTTGTATAAATTGCAAATTAGGCACGTGACGATTTAACATTCTATTATGCATAGTATGACTTATTTCACGACCTAGGCAAATTCACTAATTTTCCATGACATATCAGTGCTTCTACTGACAAAATTTTATTTAAACCTAGATTCCAACGGAAATGAACCCAGAAAAAACTAGCATCCTTTGGTAAGCTCTGTACATCAGAACTGCATTGTTGAAATGTCAATTTAAACCGATCACCGAAAATTCGAATAACGAAATATTTTCATAAAAACATTTATCCACCTAGATCACAATAACAAACACCCAGATCTAGGTGGAAAAGCATAATCGTGGGAGCACTACGTCTAATATATTCAAGTTCGCATTTAGAGTTCTTCGAGGTTTTACGCACACACGAGTAATTTCTCTGTAATTAACAACGGAACTCCCTGAATCCTAGAAAACAGGGGATTTCTGTGATCGAATACCAATCGTAAACATTTCCATCTAAATTTGACACTTGCTTATTATTCAAACGATAGTGTTAAGTGATCCAATTATCACTTATTAATAATCTTTATTTTTAGTTGTTTTTGAAGTCTGTTGTTTGCTCTAACAATTAGCCGATTTGCTATATAAACACTGACGCCAATAATTTATCACATTGTAATATTCTAAACTTTAGCGAGATTATCTACACATAATTCTGCTGCAAAATGTTCGGCGTTAAAGTAAGTGGCGTTATTTTTGTGAAAATTTGTGCTGTTATTTGAGTATTTATAAATTCGTTCGCTGTAATAGCCAATATGTTGGTATCATATATTCTATTTTACTTCTTTAAAAGTATTATTTTTTCTTTTATATCTTTATCGATATAAGGTGGTATTGGGATTGTGTACTCATTTTTTAGTGGTCGATTTTTCAATTGTTGATTGAACTTGAAGTTAATAAATGTATACTAGCGTTTTTATTTTATTAAATATCTAAACAGACACGGAGATATATCAATTAAAAATTCGAATTGTAGTTTTAGTTCACACTGATGATATTTATGACGTAACATGTCGCACTATTAAGGGATAGATCAGTTACTTTTTATATGGATAACAGTTCTGTTTTAAGTATGTTATCTCTTTTACGCTCTGTTAAATAAAAGAGATGGTTACGTCACATGTATCGGATTTTTTATAATCCAATGATCCAATAGTTCTATGGATCTTTTTAATAATTAAAGGTAAAAAATGACTGTTTTAATTGTTAATATCTCCTAAAATATAACAAGTTATTAAAAAATAATTGGACATTTGAAGTCCTGCTAGCTATCTTTTGAATATATTGCACAGTTTTATAGAAATTAAGACATGTTTCACAAGCTCATTATGAAAACTCTAGCAAGTGGATAAGTTTAAATGATAGTTTTATGATTTAAATATTTTTGGATAGAAAGGAATATGATTTAAATATTGTTGGACGCAGACGGATTTCGTACTATTGAGATACTGCTAAATATCAGACTGCGAATTTCTTTAACATCAATTCATTTTATTCAACAGGTTTTAATTTTCATCAGCATTATAGCAGCAATTAATGCATTGCCTTATCCACATGGCGGAGGAGGAGGAGGAGGAGGTGGTGGCCATGGAGGAGGTTTCGGAGGTGGATTTGGAGGAGGACACGGTGGCGGTTTTGGAGGTGGACACGGTGGTGGTTTTGGAGGAGGACATGGTGGCTTTGGAGGAGGACATGGCGGTTACGGAGGTCTAGGAGGTGGTGGACTAGCTATTATTACCCTTCCCCATCGCAGACCCTACAGATATTGATATAGCTATACATTGCACAACATATAATTGTTTTTTACATGTAAATATATAAATAATAAATATTGCTAAGTTAATATTTCTTTTTTACTTTAATAAATTAGAATTGGTGAAACACTGAACTTCCATATTGAAGAACTGGGGGGATTAACTAATCAATCAAAAAAAATTCTTTGTCTGTTTATTCTCTGTGACGTCAACATATTGTTTGTGTTGTAAGATGCAGTTTATACAATGCCTGACAATCTGTCATCTCATCAATGACCTTTGCATTCATCTTGACCTCTTTAACTTAAGTGTCTTATGCAGTCTTAAGCGATTCACAAAACCGCATTTTCTTGCAATTATTGATTTAAATATATCAATAAATAATTTGATAGAGTTCTTTTTCAAATACAACAAGTCATCAATATTTTATGGCTTTGTTGCTGAAACTGCATTAGTTTTACATTGTTTAAGTAGTTATATTCAGTCAGGAGGCCCAAAAGATTAGACTTTTTAAGAATTTTTCCTGAGAAGACTTTAAAATGTATTAATGTAAAAATTTGTACACATATTATAGTAACTTTTAACTGTATTTTAATATTTTTGTATTGTAAAAATAATAATTTTAAAGCTGCTACAGCTGATCTCCAGGAGTTTCTCTCAAAAATGGTATCATGCGATGACCGTAATATCTCTGGACTGGATCATCTAAAATGTAAAAACCAAACGGATTTTGTTAAAGTAATGTATAATCTAGTAATTAATCGAAGAAATAAGCAAAATAAATTGTTTTGACAAAATGGCGGCTTCTCAAAAAATAAAATCAATTTTTGACCAAAATTTTGCCTTAAATTGTTTATAAAAAGAAAATATTTATCGGTGAGAAAAAACCTTCGATTAATTACTAAAAAATATACTTAAGAAACTTGTGTTAAAATTTGAGACTGATCGGTTGAGCCATTTCCGAGAAATCTTGGTCACCGACTTTAAAAACACAGTTTTTAGGAAAACGCATTTCATATGAACGACTGTGAGAAACTGAATTGTAAATAAACTCTTTCATGACAAAAAAACATAAGCATCTTCAATACGATGGCAAAGTGACTCCAAAATGTTTACTGGGAACTAGCTCCAGAAACACATAAAGTTTTAATATTATTAAAGTTGTGAACAGAGAAAAATAAAAAAATACTCATTAGTAAACAGTTGTTTCGTGAACTCAAAAGACAGTTAAAAATATATATAAGCTACATCTCCATCAACTTTTGGATATTTAAAAAAGTTTAATAAGGCAAGTCCTATATTATCTTCAGTAATCTTTCAAGTCATTTGAAAGCAATAAAAAATATAACAATAATTTGATCAATAACAACATTTTTGTTTCTCACGATAATGTCTGTATGTCATTTCAAGCACTGGAAGTCTCTATTTCGTGTTTTGAATAATTTAAAATCCGGTGTAATTTACCCACTGTTCTGCGACGCTGACAAAAACAAAACCAACTACTAAATACATTGTGGCATGGGCGATGCGCATCTTTGCACCTCACAACGTGATTATGTCATACTCGTAATATTTATTGATTAATGATTTTATTTATTTATACATTTACATTTTATGTTTATTTTGTTATTATTTGTTAATATAAAAGCAGATGCCAATGTCAGGCATCGGTTAGAATATCTACTGTGGTTTTGTCAGATTGATATTTTGTGTTTAAAATATTCTAAGTTTCATCATGGCTAAAATTCACGTAAGCACATTTTGTTGTTTGTAGATTTTTTTTAACTATATTTCAATTTTAATTTAATGCATGTATTTCAAATGTTTTTAGTATTTTAGAAATTTAGTAAACTGCTTAAATTGCGATTCAAAAAGACAGATTTTTATTTTTTATTTTTGTGGGCAAAAATGGTGAAATTCACTCATACCTACTTATTCATCCGGAACCAATATGTGAACAATATAACGGCTCACTAACAGTAAAGCTTATTATTCTCCAATGCTCCAAGTACAGCCAAAACTGTAATATTCCTGAAGATATTTTAAAGCAGAGAAAGTCTAAAACACCTTACTGACTTCATCAATGAATCTAATTTAATCTTTTTATTTTAAGTACACATACTCGTAACTATAAGTTGTAAATTATGTTTTGTAAATGTATATATTGTTTGCTAAATGTATATAAGTGCTAATAACTGTCGCATCATTTCTTCCAAAAATTTAAAAAGTATTATTATTATAATTCCGCAACATTTTCCTGTTTGTGGTGCGGGTCGATAGGCCTTGGCCTGTATAATGTCATTAATAATGTCAAAGGTAACAAATACTCTCAACCGAGCTGGTATCCTTTGTTTTGCGCCCCAAACCAAATTGAGCCCGTGAACAGCGTTTGTTTATATTTATTCTAAAAGTACGTTGTTTATATTTATACTAAAAGTTATATTTATTCTAAAGTTTCCTTAGAACCTTAAACAATCCTTAGAAATGAGTCCTTAAGAAGTTTTTTGAGTATTAGTTTTTTTAGAAAGTTAAAAAATAGGTCACAAGAAAATGTATTTTAGGTAAAACCATTTACGTTACAGGAAACTTTTGTTATGTTAGATAAACCTATAGTATTATATAATAGAGAAACTTGTGATGGATTACGAAATTACTCGTATATAATAAATATAAAATATAAGCATATTACTTATATATATCCCGCTAAACACAGTAACGTATATGTAATGTTTAATTAACATAAATATGTTTACGTTTTACATAATTTTAAAAAACGTTATCTTTTCATATAAATTTATGTTTTCTGTATCGTTAATAACTTTTTATGCAAGATTATATAATGTTACACTTTTCAATAATATATTTAGTAAAAGGTTTTTAGTGTCTATATTAAATAACTACGTAACAGAATTATGTTAAACTTTGATTAGTAATGAAACGTAACGTGAGGTAAAAAATATCACGTTCAATATGAATAAAATGTTACGTTTTGTGTTTCACGTAATATAATTTAATAAATATGATTAATAATTTTAAATGCAATTATATAATGCAAAAACAAATAGCCAAGGAAACTAAGCTATAACCAACTAGCTATTTGACCCGTTGCAAGGCAACGAGTGTAAGTTATGTGTTTGTTTCCTTTTTAAAAAATTAGTATTTCAAATGTGTGTAATGTTTTAATTGAGCTATATCCGCTCCACTTTAAATTGATAAACTGTTTTATTAAATTTACAATATCTACGGTTTTCTGGCTTTTTTGCAATATTTTCTCAATTCATGGACTTTTTTTCTTTAAAAAATAATTACAATTTATTCAATTTCTTTGATGCAGTTAAGTTCGTTTGGCTTCAAAATAAAGAACTGCTTCATTACAAAACTTGTAAATAAATTAACAATATATTGAAAAAATAACATATATACATACATATATGAGATTTCTGGATAATATTGCGCCTGACAGAGTGGCAACACTACTTACGAGCAAAATTTTCTCTAGAAGAAAGTAATGAATTTCGTAATTATTTTGTGACAATATTTACATACTGAATGTAACAACTAATTGGGGATGTTGTGATGTAGTTTACTTAGGCTTTAAAATGAAGAACTGCTTCATTACATTTTAAAAAACTAAGCGCAGCTGGCTTTTATGCGACCTTTTTTAAACTCATGGACTTTATTTTCTTAATTTTTTTTCTGGATTTATTGAAATGTTGTGATGCAGTTATGTTCATTAGGCTTTAAAATAAAGAACTGCTTCATTATATTTTAAGAAACTAAGCGCATCTGGATTTTATGCGACCTTTTGTAAATTCATGGACTTTTTTTTCTTAATTTTTTTTTTGGATTTATTGAAATATTTTGATGCAGTTATGTTCGTTAGGCTTTACAATAAAAAACTGCTTCATTACATTTTAAAAAACTAAGCGCATCTGGCGTTTATGCGACCTTTTTTAAATTCATGGACTTTTTTTTGTAATTTTTTTTTCTGGATTTATTGAAATATTTTGATGCAGTTATGTTCGTTAGGCTTTACAATAAAAAACTGCTTCATTACATTTTAAAAAACTAAGCGCATCTGGCGTTTATGCGACCTTTTTTAAATTCATGGACTTTTTTTTGTAATTTTTTTTTCTGGATTTATTGAAATATTTTGATGCAGTTACGTTCCTTAGGCTTTAAAATAAAGAACTACTTTATTACATTTTAAAAAACTAAGCGCATCTGGCGTTTATGCGACCTTTTTTAAATTCATGGACTTTTTTTTCTTAATTTTTTTTTTTTGATTTATTGAAATATTTTGATGCAGTTATGTTCGTTAGGCTTTAAAATAAAGAACTGCTTCATTACATTTTAAAAAACTAGGCGTGTCTGGATTTTATGCGACCTTTTTTAAATTCATGGACTTTTTTTTCTTAATTTTTTTTTTGATTTATTGAAATATTTTGATGCAGTTATGTTCGTTAGACTTTAAAATAAAGAACTGCTTCATTACATTTTAAAAAACTAGGCGTGTCTGGCTTTTATGCGTCCTTTTTTAAATTTATGGACTTTTTTTTGTAATTTTTTTTTCCGGATTTATTGAAATATTTTGATGCAGTTACGTTCCTTAGGCTTTAAAATAAAGAACTACTTCATTACATTTTAAATATCTACGATTTTCTGGCTTTTGAGTAATTTTAATAAAGTCAAACTTACAAATTTTAAAACGGCGATTATTCGAAAACTGTATGAGATAATTGAAAATGGATTTTAATTTTGAAATCAGCATTAAAAACTACGTTCGAAAACATATATTATGTGCCAAAATAAAAATTATATTTTTTTGAAAAAGTAAGAAGTCTTCTTACTTTTTCAAAAAAAAATAAAATTTATTTCGGCACATGATATATGTTTTCTAGCGTAGTTTTTAATGCTGATTTCAAAAATAAAATCCATTTTCAATTATCTCTTACTGTTTTCGAATAATCGCCGTTTTAAAATTTGATTTTTGACTTTGTTAATGTTTACTCAAAAGCCAGAAAATCGTAGATATTTAAAATGTAATGAAGTAGTTCCTTATTTTAAAGCCTAAAGAACGTAACTGCATTAAAACATTTCAATAAATCCAAAAAAAAAAATTAAGAAAAAAAAGTCCATGAATTTTAAAAAGGTCGCATAAAATCCAGACACGCTTAGTTTTTTAAAATGTAATGAAGCAGTTCTTCATTTTAAAGCCTAACGAACGTAACTGCATCAAAACATTTCAATAAATCCAAAAAAAAAATTAAGAAAAGAAAGTCCATGAATTTAAAAAAGGTCGCATAAAACCCAACAACGCCTAATTTTTTTAAATATAATGAAGCAGTTCTTTATTTTAAAGCCTAAGTAACGTAACTGCATCAAAAGATTTCAATAAATCCAGAAAATAAAATTAGAAAAAAAAGTCCATTAATTTTAAAAAGGTCGCATAAAATCCAGACACGCCTAGTTTTTTAAAATGTAATGAAGTAGTTCCTTATTTTAAAGCCTAAGGAACGTAACTGCATTAAAACATTTCAATAAATCCAAAAAAAAAATTTAAAAAAAAGTCCATGAATTTTAAAAAGATCGCATAAAATCCAGATACGCTTAGTTTTTTAAAATGTAATGAAGCAGTTCTTTATTTTAAAGCCTAACGAACATAACTGCATCAAAATATTTCAATAAATCCAAAAAAAAAATTAAGAAAAAAAAGTCCATGAATTTAAAAAAGGTCGCATAAACGCCAGATGCGCTTAGTTTTTTAAAATGTAATGAAGCAGTTCTTTATTTTAAAGCCTAACGAACATAACTGCATCAAAATATTTCAATAAATCAAGAAAAAAAAATTACAAAAAAAAGTCCATGAATTTAAAAAAGGTCGCATAAAAGCCAGACACGCCTAGTTTTTTAAAATGTAATGAAGCAATTCTTTATTTTAAAGCCTAACGAACATAACTGCATCATAATATTTCAATAAATCAAAAAAAAAAAATTAAGAAAATAAAGTCCATGAATTTAAAAAAGTTCACATAAACGCCAGATGCGCTTAGTTTTTTAAAATGTAATGAAGCAGTTTTTTATTTTAAAACCTAACGAACATAACTGCATCAAAATATTTCAATAAATCCAGAAAAAAAAATTAAGAAAAAAAAGTCCATGAATTTAAAAAAGGTCGCATAAAATCCAGACACGCCTAGTTTTTTTAAAATGTAATGAAGCAGTTCTTTATTTTAAAGCCTAAGGAACGTAACTGCATCAAAATATTTCAATAAATCGAGAAAAAAAATTACAAAAAAAAGTCCATGAATTTAAAAAAGGTCGCATAAAAGTCAGCCACGCTTAGTTCTTTAAAATGTAATGAAGCAGTTCTTTATTTTAAAGCCTAAGTAACGTAACTGCATCACAACGTCCCCAATTAGTTGTTACATTCATTATGTAAATATTGTCATTCATTACTTTCTTGTAGAGAAAGTTTTGCTCGTAATTAGTGTTGCCATTCTGTCAGGCGCAATATTATCCAGAAATCTCATATTGTATAAATGCTATTTTCAATATAGTGTACATTTATTTGCAAGTTTTGTAATGAAGCAGTTTTTTATTTTAAAGCCTAACGAACGTAACTGCATCAAAACATTTCAATAAATCAAAAAAAAAAAAATTAAGAATAAAAAGTCCATGAATTTAAAAAAGGTCGCATAAAATCCAGAAACGAATAGATATTTAAAATGTTTTGAAGCAGTTCCTTATTTTAGGCCATAAGGAATATAAGTGTATCCTAAATTTCAAAGAAATGTTAGTTTTCTTTTATGAAAGAATGTGTATTAATATTTTAAAACAACTAATAAGACAAAAAAATTATTTATGCCCGTTGGTGATGTATACATATTTCATTATATTTAAATATGAATATCCAAACAGTGTTATTTAGGTTGCATACCCTCTTGGAGCAAAGTAGTCTAGGTGCCGTTGAAGAAATAATAACCCATATATATTTTAAGCTACTATTTAATGGATAAATGATTTTAAATAATTTAATTAAATTAATAATTTAAAATTATAAGAAATAACAAAGAGGTAAATATTAAATAATATACTTTTATTGAAGAAAGTTTTTTACAATATACATTGCACTAATAACAAAAATTAAGATTTAAAATTATTAGCTATTTTACATAAATTTCTAGATTACTCTAATATATAACTTAAACTATATATTTTGCTTATAGATACATTTCTTAAAGTCAGTAATGTATAAACTCTCATCTATTGTAATAATTATATAAAAAATTAGAAACTACATTATGTCATATTGTTCTGCCAATTTATGCTTTCCCTTATCCTTAGATTTATCTTCCAAATACTTTAAACCAGCTGAATAAGCATCTTCTAAGTCAGGTTTAGCTGTCTTCTTCGCTATTTTGGAGCCGCTGGGTCCATAATACTCGAACGTACATGGAGGAGGAATTTCTGTTCCTTTTCTTTCTACCTTTTTAGGCGCATAATCCAGTTCTTCTTCAGAATCATCATAATCCACCTCATTTAAAATCAGAGATGGTTTGAACTCTTTGAGGGGAGGAGGTTTACGTTTACGTTTCACTGCTTGTGTTGAACAACTTGGTCCTGGCTTTGAAAGAATAACACGTTTCAATTGATCAGGTGGTGGAGGAGGCGGCATTTTAGCATCTGCTTCTAGTTTAGCACGTATTTGTTTTAATTTTTCTTCTACATTCATAACACTAGAAGGGGGCGGAACTTTCGCTACGAATTCATTAATTTTTTGTATACTTTTGCTAATGTGTGCCACGCTAATGTGTTTAGGTATTTCTGTGCGACGTTGAATATATCCCGTGGAGTCAAATGTTTTTGTTCCTATCTTTTCCTTGAATACTGTCGGTGGAGCAAATTCTTCTTTTCTTTCACTGCGCTGTTTTTCAACCCACTGTTCCTGTGTTAATTCAGTAAATATTGGGACACCTTCTTTACCTTCATCCCATGGTCTTAAATATTCTTCGCTTTCTTTCTTTAAATTGAAATAATAAATAAACTCGTCCTATATTAATTTTACATGTAATAACAATTAATTTTTCATACAAAGTGACTAAGAAAATATATTTTTTTTATCAAAATAAAAAATATTTTCAATTTATGCGGTATTTGACCAACTTTTTTTCAAAATTTGGGATTTTTTTTTTCGATTCGTAAATAAGTTACCAAGGTTAGCCTACATACAAAATTTCAATTTTCTAGCACAATTTTTACTCTCGGCAAATACTGCCCCCCAATAAAATTTTGAAATTTTCAATTTTTTTTTTTTGATAATATACTTAATTAATCTAGAATCCAGAATATGAACTTTCTTCAAAGTTTCCTACCGGGCCCCCGAATTTCTTTAACCCCCCCTTTTTCAATTTTTGAATTTCTAATTTTTGAGAAATATCAGCCTTAAATAGCTTAATACACATGCAAAATTTCAATTTTCTATCTTTTACGACTTAAAAGTAATACAGCAAAAAAGGGATCACTTTTTTCCCAGTTTTTCCAAAATTACGGGTTTCCAGGAAATTCAGGGAAAAATCCAGGGACGCCAAAAGTCTTAGAATTTTTTTCTCTACGAAATAGGAAATTTTCAAAAACTTCCCTGGAGCCGTTTTCGAGATGCCATACAAAATTTGAACCAAACATATAAACATATAAGAAAATAAGAATATAAGAATATAAATATACACCTGGGATATTATAATATAGGATAATAAATATTTAAAAAAATGAGATATTTTAAAATTTTATTACATTGCTTTATATCCGCAAATATGTCTTAAAACTGTTATTAGGTATATAGAAAAATTAGCTTAGATGTTGTAGTTGTTTCAAGTTATATAATATTCACACACATTTATTTTTAGAACAAAATATTTTCAGGTTGCATTTTTATTTCTCGTGCTGCTTGCTGTTGTAAATTCATTTCCGCAACCGGACTCAGAAGCTGCTGTAAGTATAGTTCCAAAATCACCTGAAACTGGAGTAGAATCCAGTCTCCAGGGTGCAGTTGTGGAAGATCTGTACACTGCTGAATCTGCTCGGCGATACTATGGACACCGTGGCCACCGTGGACACTACCACTATCATCACCATCACCACTACCGCCCTTATGGTAAATGAACTATAGTAAATCAAAAAACAAACCAACAGAAAATTCAATTTTCAAAATAAATACTCTAATTGAAAATTAGATAAAAGGCTGCAGAAAAAGAACATGTATAATTAAACGGGGTAACTCAAAAGAAAGTTTCGTTTTAGTCAAGGTCATCAATAAATGATTATTATAAAAATTAAGATATTGTATAAAGAAAAACGTACTTTCCCCAGCAACGAACCATAGTGATTGAAAGGGCTTGTGTCCTCATTTTTTAGGGGTCGACTTTTCAATTGTTGATTGAAATTGATGTTAATAAATGTGTATTGGCGTGTCTATTTTATTAAATATCTAAATATAGACGGAGATATAGCAATTAAAAATTTGAATTGTAATTTTAGCGCTAGAGATGATCCGCCATTTGTATGACGTAAAATGCATTAGATACGTCAGTTATTTGTTGAGTAGGTTAGTGCTGTGGTAATGTTTTGTAGCTGTTGGTAGTCCAAATAATCAAGTCAAGTCAAAGAATAATAAGTTTTTATTTTATTTAACCCTGTTTCTAAATACTAGATAATATTTTATATTTTGATATATAAATACATATAACAGAGATTTATGAGCTGTAAGGTTGGTAACCTGTAAACTTGTCAGAGTTGTCAAGAATATATCTCTTTTACGCTCTGTTGTATAAAATAGATAGTAATTAGCGGTTGTGATGTCACATGCATTTGGAATGTTGTACAACGTTGAATCCCTTTAATAATTAAAGTGAAAAAATGTCTTTTTTAATTGTTAATATCTCCTAACATATAAGGAGTTATTAAAAAATAATTGAACATTTGAGGTTCTAGTAACCCACATTAATTATATATAGTACACTTTTATAGAAATACAAGCCCTTCTAAATCAAATCAAAATTATTCTATAAGTTAAATGACTGTTTCTTTTTCAAGGGTAAAATGCGGAAGGGTTATGTTTATGAATGATAGTATTAGGGATTTGTTTTGGATGGTATGACCGTCACTGCTTATTTTGTGTAAAACTACCTTTATTTTATTTATTGCAGGTCACTATCATGGACACTACCATTGGCGCTATTAATCTTCAGTTTAACGTACGTGTAGGATGCTTCTTTACGTAGGAGGTCAATGTCATTCTTTCCTAAGAAGCAAACTGCAGAAAAAAACACCTCATTATGAAGTTGATGGGGTATTTTTTATTTAAGGGCAAAATAGGGATTACGTAAAACATCACCATGTTTTGTATTTTATAGTATAGGGTGTTTCAACAAGAGCGGTCATTTTAAATCAATAGAAAAACGCAATATTTTCGTAAAAAGTGGTGACATTTTTATTTTAATTCAAAGTACAAATTGTGAGGTTAGTAATGAAACACTACTAAAGCTAAATGGTAATGCCGCACTATGTTGAATGTTGATAGTTAAAAAATGGCGCGAAATTTAAAGTGATAGCTCATGTTGAAAGAAGATATTTATTCTAAAACATATTACTATAAAATTTAGTATATTTTCATCAATAAAAATGTTTTTTGATAAAATAAATAAATTTACTTAAATAAATAAAAGTTCAAATTGTATTGTTAGTTGAAAATATAACAGCACTTAAATTAAATGAAATTAATATAATATGTATAGACAGTTAGTAAGTGAGTAGCATTGATGCTTGATACGGACTGCAGTTCTATCCCCGAACTAGAGTTATACTATAGTGGTAAGACTTAGCATCGAAAATAGGCTGATAGAAATAAATTAATAGATAGATACAAATATGAATAAAATAACATACGCAGTAATACAATAAACTACGTTTGTGCTGAAAGACAGAGATAACATCATATTCAAAAAGGTTGAATAAACTGAGACAGCACTAATGTGATATTCGCTTATCAATGAGAGGCAAATTCAAGCTTCAATTGTGATAAACCAACATACAGTTCTCATATATTATCGGGATTTATACAAATTCCTTTATTTCTAAAGCATTTTAGTTTTCTTCAATAAATTTAACAAAAATGTAATAATAACTAAAAAATGTGAATTAGCAAATTGTTTTATGTAATAAATTAACAAATAAATATCAATGAATGTAAAAACTAATATTAATGCCAACAATTATTAAAATTTCAATTTTTGCCTCGCCTCGAAATATCCTAGATTCGGGGTTGTGTCTTAGAGCATATTGCCTATATTTCCTATAGATTAAAAGTGTGTCCAAAAAGTGTGCGAGAGGGTAAGGTATATGTTCCTATTTGTTCTCTATGCACATGCGTCGAATGTGACAGCTATCTAGATATAATAAATATTCTATTAAGATATAATAAATATTAAATATGTAAAGAAATTATATGTCTTTAGTTGGTACAAAGCTCGTCTGTCGGTAAAACAGTGACCATTCAGAGAAAACATATACTCATGCCATAGATTGCGCTGTAAGGATAACGGCCAATACAGTTGATATTTAGAGTGGAAAGAACTCACGTTTTTATACATATCTACGTTATTCAACATCAATATAATGTTATATTTAACAACTGTCGCGTATTATATCTAGACAGCTCTGACTTGACAACTGTGACTTCAGACGCATGCGCATAGAAATCAAATAGAAGTATATACCTTTCTCTCTCGCACACATTTTGGACACACTATCAGGTCTCTCATTCTCTCTCCATATATATATATATGCTCCAAGGGTTGTGTATAAATATACCTCAGAAATATGTTGGATGTGTCTGGTAATGTGGAACGTATTATTGTCTCTGGTTTGGCTTACGTATGTTTTAATAAATGTGTGTTTCTTAGATAACTGTACAAGAGCATGGTTTTCTAAGATAATGTATAAGAAATTAAATTTTTTTATTAATTTTTGGATTCACAGATAAATTACTAATATAAAATTTCAAAATTACTTAATTTCCCGAACAATGAATTAATTATAGCAAGCACATATGAGGAAAGAAATAAAATATGCATACAATAAAGAAAAATGGAAATTACATACATTATGCGCTATTTGCACCGGAAAAATTAAAAGTCGGCTGTTAATAATACAAAATTATTAAATATTTAAACGATATCGTACGCTAAAACTGAAACTGAAGAAGGAACATGTCAAAAGAAATTACCAGTGAACTTTAATATGCATTAGCATATATGTATTAGCGCTTCAAATTCAGATTCAAATTACAAATTATTCATCATCTCTTAACAATTTATGTATGTATTATTATTTAAGGTTTCTTGCCGTCAGTTCCTGTATTCTTTGAATACATTACAACTAAAGATAATCCAAACATTTTTCTGTATTACTCCTGTCTTTCTTCTCTAGTCGCTGTCGTCATTTTCTTGCATTCTTCTACGCCCTCTGGTTTCGTCTTTACTTTTCGCTTCCTATTTATTTCCGTCATTTTCTTTCTTTACTACCTTGAAGCAACGGTTCATCCACGTTTTTCTCCTTTCGTTACTCATAATATAATGCCCCAGCATTTCTCCCTCTTCTCGGTATATCCTGCATACTCTTTACTCCTTCTCTCCCCAAGAGTGGCGCAATTAGCCATTGCGAGGCCTCGGGGCGGCAGACCTATACGAAGCCTTTGTTCTGTGTGTAATTTATGTAAATTGAAAGAAAGTATTTTTGATGATTGACGAGAAATGCAAAAGTTAGAAATAAATAAATGTAGAGATTTAAAATGTTACCCAGTAAACATTTTGGAGTCACTTTGACATCATATTGAAGATGCGTTATGATTTCTTTGTCATAAAAGAGTTCATTTATAGTTCAGTTTCTCACATTTCTCACAAGATGGCGAAATTACTCCACCTGTCGGAATACAAATGAAGAAAAAGTTGATGCGAACTATAATTGAAGTGAAATAGTGAGAGAAACGTCACTAAATAGGGGACTTCACCAAATTGTTTACTGGGTATATTGGAACATATATAAAAGATACCAATGATAAAGACGATAAATATTAATCATGATAAATTAAGGTACATGAATGCCTTAAAAAATATACGCAAAGATTCAGGTGGGATTTCTAAAGAGCAAGGTGCGAGATAGAAATGATTTTTTCTACTTGGGTTTTTGCACGAACGAGGCCTGTGCTTGCTATCCCGTAAAATCGCCACACTCCCAATATTAATTCTATTCTCTTCATTCTCCGCCTGAATCTTGCATGGTTATCATCCTGATATATCCATTTCCCTGTTCTTTTTAGATACTTCGGTATCCTTTATTATTCACTGAACTCTTCTTCATTTTTCCCTTCCGTCCTTTTAGGCACGTCCTTAATTTGTTTTGTTCCCGCCTTTCCCAATATTCTCTCTTTCTTAACAACTTACCCATTATTGCATTTTTGACATTAAGTTATTTGTATTAAATATTTAGTTATAATCAATAATTATTTTCACTGTTTTAGAAAATATTCAGGCAATTTCTAAACTTTTGAAGAAGAGTATAGTTAACATGGAATTGCACAAAAAGAAAGCGCTGTGGTATATCTCGTTCCTGACAATTCTTATTGTGTCCTTGTGGTTTTGTCATTTGAAGATAAAAATAGATAATCAGGTATAGTGTTAAAGGAAAATAATAATTAGCTGTTAAAACCAGTGGAAGATATTTGTACCAGTGGATATTATTGAAGATATAAACAATTGAAATAGTCATTTAAAGAACCGTGATACCCGAGTCGAATTTCTTTCTTCTTTTTCGCATCGATTTTTTCTTTAGTGACTGAAAACTAATTTTACTAATTAATAAAATGACATATATTGCACAGTATGTCTTTACATATGACAATTAGTGTTATAAATGAATTATAATAATAAATCGATTATACCAATTTTTTATAATTAATTAATTCCTAATAATTAAATTTATATATTTAAATTTATATATGACGAGGGTAAACACTAGTATTTTAAAAATTTAAACTTGATTAAAAAAATATTCATGATATAAAAAGAAAGAAACATTTAATAACACACAATATATGTACTTACCATTGATTTTTACACTTCTTGCTATTCCAAATATTAGTTAAGTTAGGTAAAATAAAACGTGTCTTTTATTTATTATTTAGCACTGAAAGATATATCTTTTTACAACGAAGTCTAAATACCAACTGAAGGGAAATATTATACCGACAAATATAACACTATCTATCTCTATCGAACTCATTATTACATCTATCTATCTCTCTCTAGCTAATTATTTCATATTCATCCCTTAACAATAAAATCTATGTCGTACAGGTATAAATACATTTCTTAACATTCTTTTTGTCCATCTCAATTTTACACAGTAATAAAATAGATCAGATTTAAAATAAGACGAGAATCATGATTTCATTTAGGATCAAGTGAGGGTCATATAATAATGTGTAGTATGATACGAGGTTCACTTTACTGTTTTCAGGGCGAAAAGAGTGGCAAAGGTCTATTTTAGGATTAGGATAGGACTAAAATTTCGACTCGGGGTAGGTAATGGAGATATACTCTTCAAACTATTAAAGACTCTATACTTTAGTTATTTATTTAAATATTTTAGTAAGGTTAATAGAAATTTAGTTTACCACGAAACTGTACGGAGTTCAAGCCGGAGTTGGTACATTGTTGACGCCTCCGACTCTTCTGACCTACGTTACTTGTGCCCGTTCGGATGCTAATTATTTAAATTATCAACAACTTAACAAACAAATATTGTTTCTTACAATTCCTGAAATCCCATAACTAGTTCTTATTGCGCGAAGCATGCGCACTCTTTGCATTACTTTTGTTTTAGTACTTAGGGTTTACTCTTGAATATATTCGAATGGCGTTAAGAGCCCTTTTATCAGAAGTTTAAACCAGTAATTAAAAGTATTGTAGGCCGTCCGCACATGGGTCGACTGATTGTAAACGCGACGCCCGAACCGAATGAGAATGGAACTGTGTTGTGAGTGAGAGAACGCACGTGTATACGAGTGAGAGAAAGCACACGGCTCGAATGAAAAAAACTAATTTAAAATTGGCAATTACGTTGCATGCTTTTGATAGTGAACATCATGAGTAGAGATGTGCAGAAATACTTTTCAAAAGTTTTTAACATACAAATACCTCGAAATACGACACAATAAAATCCTCTATTATGGTATTGTTAAAAATTTTATAGTCACGAAACACGGCTCGACATGACTCGTTTTTCGTTTTCGTTGGAAACTTCGTTGCGCGACTAGTTTGGAATCAGTCGGCCCGTGTGGGGACGGCCTGATATTATAAAAGTAAAAGCAAATAAAACTAACCACCGATTATTTTAAAAAACTTTACACAATCATTAATGTCTCAATGCATACCTCAAATACTAATTAATTATATTTTGCAATAAATATAACACAACGTTAACGTTACAGCTGTTATTTAGAAAAATACCAGGTACTCTGCCAGGTATTTCATTTCCTATTCTTCTAATATAAACGAACTACTATAGAAAATTTTAGTGTGCTAAAAATACCTACACAAAATTCGTTACCAGATCATAATGTAACATCTCGAAGCTTCTGACTATTTTCCCACTCCTCTTTGTTACGTTTTGCCACACTTTGTTAATGCACACTAATATAATTGACCCCTATAGGCTATATGACTATGTATATCTCACATTACATATATTATTTTTCAGAATAAGACTTACCTACTAAATAGTGCGTCATGCTGCATAAGGCACTACGACCCATTTAGCGAAGATGTAATGCGTCTAATTCAGCGACCTAATGTTGAACCATGTGATAGAAAACATCTTTTAACTAAAGTGGTCCAGTTAGCTAATGGAAGTTTTGCTCTTATCGTTCAAAAACAATACATAAAGGAATATCAGACACTTAATGAGCAAAATCTAGTTTGCTGTTATGAAGTGGTTAAAAGAGTCCATGAATTCAAATCTAAGAAATCAATTTCGTAAGTATACTTGCGCCACGAGCGGCTCCTTTACGCTACACAATAACTTTTGTTTCAACGTGAAATCAGCCATAAGGTAAAACTTCTATATAAGTTCTATTACTTTCTACTAGATATGTTCTACTAAAACTTTACGTTCTAGTGCGTTATGTCGGTTTCACATCAGAGAGACAGTACAATAAAACACGAACAAAAACTTGTTTTTCTGAATAAAAACATCAATCTTCACACCAAAGAGACAGTTTTGTTTTATGTGAACATTTGCGCTTGTCAGTTGTTGATTATAATTTTTATGGGAGACACAGAAAAACACTAAAAACAAAACCTCTCTCTGTTCACAGTGAACATTTTGTTTTCGAAAAAAAGAACTGTTTCAACAAACAACAAATGAAAAACAGAAAACAGAGTTAAATCTATATATCGACATATTCGAAATATAGAAACAAATAAAGTATAGATTTATACGGCTCATATAACAATTTTTAAGCTGATTTTTTTTCATAATTTGAACTATACTGTGAGTAACCTTACAAGGAATACTTAATGTTATGCGTGCAATGATTTCCATGCTGATCTGTGGGCGCCTTTAGAAAGAAACAATTTTAATAATGCTAATAAGTAAACTTAAGTTACATTCTATCTAAAACCTTTATATCTATTTTTCCTTTCAGAATGTCCGAGTGTTTTGAATTCAAGAAAGCAACAGTTCTGGGCAAATCAGTTGAATTTGTATTGGTAAGATGTGTGCTGAATCGTCCACATTTTAACTCTTCAATGGTAGTTTACAAAGACGCACATGCCGTGGTACCAGTAAAGTCAAACGTCAAAATTCGCTTAGATGAGTTTAAAAGCAAAAGGGCTGATAATAAAATGGACACTCCACCCAGTGTCCTAATGATTGGGATCGATTCTGTGTCCCGACTTAACTACAGACGGAATTTGCCACTAACTTTGCAGCACCTTCAATCAACTGGCTGGATAGAACTCAACGTCTACAACAAGGTATAACAAATTCACACAAACATTTTCTATCAAACTCGTTTTATTTGTACAACAATGTGCCTTTCTCTAGGTGGCGGATAACACATATCCCAACATGATGGCTTTACTTGGCGGATATGATGTTGATGTGGCCAACAGTATCTGCAGACGAGGATTAGATAAGTGCCCACTAATATGGCGCGATTTTCAAGAGAACGGTTACGTTACCGTCTACTGTGAAGACACTACCTATTCAATATTTAACTACAACAAAAAAGTAGTTTTAAAGCAACCTACAGATTACTATACTCATCCTTATTTCCTTGCTATGGAGTTATCTTTACCTAAAACAAGTCGAGCAGACTTAGATGTGTTTTACTGTTTGGGATCCATTACAGCAACGGAACGACTATTCAAATATCTGGCTGCCTTTGCAACCACCTTTAAAAATGATCCATTTTTTGGTTTCTTCTTTATAACCGCTTTGTCCCATAATCTCTTGGAAATGCCCCAATCGACGGATTTAATAATTAAGAAGACGTTTCAAGAACTTTCTCATCGTGGCATTTTAAATAATAGTATTATATTTTTCTTTAGTGACCATGGACTTCGTTTTGGAAAAATTAGGCATTTACACACTGGCTGGCTGGAAGACCGTTTGCCTTTTATGCATATCTGGATACCCGAAAAGATTCGTGAAAACCATTACGCATTGTTCAATAATCTTGTCGAAAACTCCAACAAATTAACGTCAACTTTCGATTTGCATATGACGCTTTATCATATATTGAGTCTTTCCAGAAATCAGACAGAACGACCTATCAAGAAATATCCAGACTGCAAGAGCATCTTTAAGCCAATCCCTTTTGATAGGCCATGTGCCGAAGCTGGTATCAATGCTCATTGGTGCGCATGTGAGATGTATGAAAACATAAATATTGATGATGCTGATGTAATGGCAGCTGCTGAATTTGTAGTTCCTCGTATCAACACATTCTACGACAAGGAATACGTATCGTGCGTGAACTTGACGCTGAGTCGAGTGACTTTTGCATTGATTAACAAGTCCACAAACGTGTCCAGTAGAACGTATTATTACCGGTTGGGATTACAAACACTTCCGGATAATGCGATATTTGAATCCACAGTAAAAGTTAACGAGGAAAGGAAGTTCGAAATTCAAGGAATAAGCAGAACAACGAACTCAAGCGCAGTTCTAAATTGTGAACTTATATGAAATGAACTTAAACAGTTTATTATAATAAATATATATATATGTTTAATAGTTGTCATATAAATAAATAAAATAAATTATTCCGCCAACAAACTGTTATTGTATAACCAAATATTGAAACCCATTTGAACTTATGTCCAAATGTACAAGTCTGGGATTGTACCAAGAAATTAAACTTTAAAATAATTCAAACGTACCAAAACAAAGTACTACTGATGATTGGTCAGTCATAAACTATGTATGTAGCTTTGTTTCTTCTCAATTATCTCGTGTATACCACGTGTATACTATCTCATACTGTTTTTATATGTTTCTCCTCCATTTTACAGGTTTGTTTCCTTTTTTGTATAATAGATGGAGCTTGTTACCCTTCAGTAACGATACCTATTGCATTCACGGCAGATCATGTACTACATGGGCTTGTGTCCTCATTTTTTAGTGGTCAATTTTTCAATTTTTGATTGAAATTGATATTAATAAATGTGTATTGGCGTGTCTCTTTTATTAAATATCTAAATGTTGACGAAGATATAGCAATTAAATATTTGAATTGTAGTTTGAGCGCTAGAGATGTCGGCCATATTTATGACGAAAATATATTGTATGGGTTGATTCGGTCAGTGCGGTGGTAATGGTTTGTAGCTGTTGGTAGTCAAAATAATCAAGTCAAGTCAAAGAATAATAAGTTTTTATTTTATTTAACCTTGTTACGGCAGACATAATATTGGAATTTTATTGTTCCTCGAAATAGCTGTAAATAATATTTGATATTTTGATATATAAATACATATAGCGATTTATGAGCTGTAAAGTTGGTAACCTGTAAACTTGTCAGAGTTCTGTCATGAATATGCTATCTCTTTTACGCTCTGTTGTATAAAACAGGTAGCAACATAGCGGACGTCATAAAAAGATCGGGTAATATATGTTTATAATAAGGCAATCACTAAAGTATAACTTCGACTAAAGTAAAACTTTATACTGCCTGGGTAATGCTCTTACGAGTATAATCTGCGCCAACTCTACCATATATTTGAATCGGACAAGAAGGGTTTATAGCACACATGGCAAATGTTGTATATATATATATATGTATATATATATATATATATATGTATATATATATATATATATATATATATATATGTATATATATATATATATAAATGAATATAGAAATCATTAAGAAAAAAGAGTGGATTGAAATATATTTATTTTATTAAAGTAATTAATTTTCTTTTTCTTGATGGTTTATCATTCAATAAGTAATTTTACATTATATTGGTTGATATCCACACTATCGTTTTATGGTACATATATTATAACAACTATGGCAGCAATTTAATTTGTCTTCTAAGACCAATTCTCTCATTTCTAATACTTGTATTGTTTGGTTTTTTGTCTACTGGTATTTTTTGTTTACACTGATGTAATTTGTCCACATCCAATGTATTTCTGTATTCTGTATTTTTCATCGGTGTCTATGAGTTGAAATTTAAATACATCTTGCAAGGAAAGTTTCAAACTGATGCCCTTGAAGACAGGTTTGGACAATACAGACAGTTTGCTAAAGCTTAGTATAATATCTAGTATAGTAGTATAATATAGTAATGTGGCATTTACTTGAATGTGAAAAAAATTATGTCTGCAAACAACTTTATAACTACGAAAATTATAAAACGAAAATTCTATTCCATTAAGGTTCCTCTGCAAAAATTAGAATCTGTTATACATAGAGTATAGATGTATTTTGGTAATCCTGCTAATAACCAGAAAGACCATGATGCTTTATACATTTTAAAACATCTTCCAATTTCTCTTGCACTGGTATAAGTATTAGTACTTTGAATACTTCGAATTATAGCTGCATTTAAAATTCGGTTTCTGAAGTTTCTGTAGCTTCTGTAACTGTTGGCATTTTGTTTATTAGTTTTAATTTCACTAAATTTATAATTCACTAATTTAGTAAAAATCACAATTAAATTGTCACGTTTATAAATTAACATAGCACATCACTTGTTTTTGTTTTAAATTAAGACTACAACTGAACTACAGGGTAGGCTAGTTTGTCAAATAGTAGACTACAATGCATGACGTCACAGCATTTTCGATAAAACACTGTTAGGCCTTATATCTAGGTGGTGTTGGAATAATCCGACGTTACATAAATTAAATTTAAAAAAAAATGTTACGAAAATGTTATGTAAAATTTACGTTTAATATTTAACGGGTATATTATTGATAGTACATATTTTATCGCTTACAAATATAATTTTTTTTATAAATATTTACATACGAAACTTAAAAACTACTTAGGCAGCTACCAGCAATTTAGATTCTTCTTCAGAATATTTATTTTCATTAACATTTTTGCTCGAATTCTTCATAAAAATCCATGCAATTACTAAAAATACAAGCGAAGTAATATAAACGCTATAGTAGAAAAATGTCGCTAAATCTCCTCCCTTTCTAAAGGGAAGAAACACAATGTAGTAATAAATACTATGAAGGATAGCTACAACAATTAACGAGGATGACGCAAATATCGACGTTAGGTAAACAGGAAAGGATTCCCCTATGAGAACGTCGGGAACAGATCCGATCCCAAGTCCAATGAAGTACTCCATGATTGATAGCACCACTAAGGGTGCGAAAAGAATAGGGGAATTAAAAGTAAAATACCAATTGAAAATGATGAAAGTGATTATAATGGAAAGACAAATGGTGGAAGCAACTAATGATTTCAAGAAGAGGTTAATTTTCCCTGATTTATGAAGACATTTCATACAGACAATCGTCCCAATTAATCTACAAAGGTAAAGGAAAATGAGTTTCCAGGTTACACTGCCTGTTCGGAAGTCTGCAAGGAGAACAGGGATGACCCACAAATGTGCAACTGTCATGGGAATACTGAAAAACAGCATTTGAATGAATTTCGTAACAAGTAACATCTTAATTGTTTCCTTATTGTCCCGATAAATATCTCTCATCGATATCACTTTCCTGTGATAGGAGATTCGCTTCTTGATTTCGTTCAATTCCGTATTGATTAAATTTATTGGACAAGACGTTTCTCTATAGTATGACAAATTATGCATTGCCTTGATATCACTGTCCTGTATCATTAGAAAGTAGGGCGATTCCTTCATATAGTAAATTAAAATAATGGATGATAAGCTACAGATGATAGTGATAACCCCTATGAAGTAATTTCCGTCTAATCTACTTGTAACTGTGAAACAATAATAAATAAGGCAGCCAAAATATATTGATAGATTTATATGAACAAAATTGCTTCCTTTAAATTCATTTTGGGAAACTTCTCCTATGAAAACTATTAATGTTATGTAAGTAACGCTGAACGAAAATCCGGTAAGAAACCGACCAGCTAAGTAACTATAGGAAGGATTAAGAAAGCAGCATCCTGAGACTGCCAGTGCTATTGCCGATATGAAGATTGTTGTTCTTCTTGGTAATTTGTTAAAAAATATTTCCGTTATAGCTGATCCAATTATGATGCCGAGGAAGAAGCTGCATATCAATGAATTGTAGGTGCGGAACCACGTGTTGCTCAGCGTGACGAAGGCCCAAGCAAAATGACATCCGCAGCCAACTAGTAGAACATCTCCTGCAAACAATAATTAAATATTCATTAATATGACCAATTTTATGATATTGATCAATCGAAATTATAGCTACATATATTTATAACATTGCATAGGTTAATATATTGTTAGGATACATAACAAAAGATATCCTTCAATACACAAGTTAAGACCTTAACAAAAGTTGTTACAGGAGGTATATAACCTTAGATTTATTCTTACATTTTACATAACAAATTAATATATTCGTACAAGGTTTATCACAGACATTCGCAGTATATGTGACGTCACAACCCTTTTGACCCCTCGCGCCTCCATTGTCACATTTGCAACCCCCTCCCACTAATTTACGTGTGACGAAATTAACCCTGCGTGTGTACACTGGATCTTTTAAAGAACAGTTGAAATTTCAAACTCCTATTTCTCTCTCATTAGTACAGAGCGGGCCTCACCTATACCCCCTAAAAAATCTAGGTAGTGGTAGTGACTTAAGGTTCCAGCAGCGTTCGAATCTGGCAGTTTACCGGCAAAGGCGAGCCAGTGAAACTTGCCTCTGTTCTCTACAAAGGGTCAGTGTACAAACGACGTTAGTATTTTCCAATGTTAGTAAATGCAATTTTTTTAGTTTTATGTAATTTATTATATTATTTTTTTTTTTTGATTGTATATATAAATTTTTTTTTATTAGTTCATCTTTTTACTACAATAAGTTTTTAAAGATGGCTGAACATTCAACGGGTAAACTAGAAAACTCTCTTTTTGACACTAATTATTATTCACTATTATTAATTATTATTTCATAACTTTTGTATTTTCAATCATAAGAGCTTATTTTGTGCCGAATAATCACCGTTCCGTTTATTATGACATGCCTGAATCCGTAAAATATTCCCAACTTTCAGATGCACAAATAATTCAACTCTTTGAAGCCCACGCCCACGAAAGCTTATAGTCTAAGGTAAAAAAGTTTACAACCGTTTTTCTTAATATTTGTTTATTATAAAGTCATGAATTTTTTAACAATATTCCGTTTTTTCCGTGTTCTTTCCTATATGTCAATTTTTATTAACAACGGTTTTATACTTTGGACTTTGGCAACTTCTGGATCATGTAGTAGACACTTCAAGAAGTAATCCAGATTTTTTTCAGATTTTTTGAAAGACTAGAAAACTATATATACTGTTGACACGGAAGGTTAATAAATCACAAATCATTGATGTTTTAAGATCGGTGTTATGAAAAATTATTGTAACATATTCTGGTTGAAAATCAACGACCGCTCCTATGAAATTATGAAATATCTTAAAATGAAAAGACGATTTATTGATGTCTTTATTACGTCATCAAAGTAAATATTGGACCAATCACAGTAAATACTAAATAATAAAAATACAAAACATTTTAAATGTCAGTTATTCATATATCCAATGGGTGTAAACGCTGATAGAAAACAATCAATATGGACGAACAATCAATATGGTAATATATAATATGTAATACATATAGATTTTTTGAACGACCATTCACAATTTGTACAAATTAAGGTTCTTTCTATTGTGTGTTACAGTTATCCTAATTTTACTAGTACAGTTTAACTGTTTTCTAAATAAAATATAAAGACAATTTATAAATTGTTTGACAACATAACCTCCCTTTCCAACATACACATATATACGTGTTATAATAGCTTCCTTTTACGTTTGCATAATTCACCAAGTTTACCATAAATGCGAAATCATTTATTTAATCAATGTACATCAAAATACCACAATGACCGTAATTTAATAGATCCCCGTTTGACAGTTGCACAAATTTCACGATAAGAACGATCTTCAATCTTATAACCAGCACAAGACACTGATCTTATGATTTTGTCGAACATAACTGTAGCTTAACCGAACGTTTATATTTTTCGTTAGTTAACTGTGATCGGTCTTTTGACGAAACTAAAATTGAAAAACACATTTCTTAGGTTAAATTATGTTGTGCCATTGAGAGAGAATTAAAAAAGCACCCCTTGGTAAGATCATTTTTTCACAATATATTTGTACTACTACATACCTGCTAAAAATGATTTTTGCACATTTCTATTCAACAAAGGTGTTGTTTCTAACATGTTACTGAATATTTAAGATCAAACCACATATGTAGTATATTTTACACTACCTGAGCTAGGAACCAATGCTTTTGAGTTTCTTTACTATAGATATCACGCATTATCAGGAAATAGATAAAAAAAAATCTATTGATAAACAGACAATCCGACAACACTGCGGCTCTGTTTTCTTCCATTCACGAAAGGTAATCTTTTGGAACTAAACAGTACAAATGCTGTACAAATATAAATCCAGCTGTACAAATTCAAATAAATTTATATAAACTAGAGTTTACCTCCGTCGCAACACGACGTCTTATTAGTGTGTATGATTTGAATCCAATGAAATAATTCGAATTTCATTTTAAATTTTAATTCCATTTTTAAATTGAAATATTTAACTCGTTCTATATAAATTTTACGTGTAACAACAAATAATTTTTCATATAAACTGACTAAAAAAACTTTTCAAAATTTGGAAAAAAAAATTTCGATTAGCCCATATATAAAATTCAACTTTCTAGCGCAATTTTTACTCTTAACAAAATCCGCCCCATGTCCTAAATAAAATTATTGAATTTTGAATTTTTTTTTTTTAATATCATATTCAATTATTACACAATCCAAAATTTGAGTTTTTTCCAAAGTTTCTTACAGCTATATCTACAAATAAAATAAATTATTCATAAAAGAATGAAAAAAATATTCTGTTTGTAGATATAGCTTTTGTTATGGAGCTATTTAATCAAGTATCTCAATCCTTATTTTTTCAACGCTCAAAACCATTTCTAACTCTCCATAATGAGTGTATGCTTGCAACACTCGCAAGCAAATGGAACTTGGTAACCCTGTTGAGATTTTTTTTATTTATTGATGTTTCAACTTCTTACAGCACATAGAAGTCAAACAACCAATTTTTCATGAAAAAAAATCAGAAACTTTGTTATTTTCAAATGCGTTAAAATTAAAAAAAAAAAAAAATTGACAGCATTACCTCGGCATTTATGTAAAGAAAGAGTGTGCAAAATTTTAAAAGGATCGGTGCAGTAAATTTTTAGCTAGAGAGGACGGACATCGACTCTGGAAAAGCAATGTGTAAGAAAAACGCGTTTAAAAGTTTCAAACAAACACGAAAGCAGACCAGAGAGGTGAAGACTTAAAACTCTATATCTTCGACAGTTTTACTCCAATCGACTTCAAATTTTCACACAATAAACTTAATATGTTGTAAATTAATATAAATAATTTAATGATAATACACAATTTATACCTTACAAATATAATATTTTTCAATTTATCATAATATTACATACCTGCTAAAAATGATTTTGTCACATTTCTATTCATCAGAGCCGTCGTTTCTACACATGTCTCCAACATTTTATATTAACTGACTATTTAAGAACAGACCCACATGGTATATTGCAACACTCAATGCTTTTGAAATTATTTACTACAGGTATTACACATGAGGAAAATGTTTTAAAATCTGTTGGTTATAAGATGCACAAACATCACCTTCATACGGAGATACTTCTTCATATATACTCTCGTATACACAGATTTTTTGAATATCCACTTACAATTTTTGTTTGCTAATGTAATGTGTGAGTATGTACAAATAGTACCCTGCGATGGAAGTATGGTAAATACAGACTTATGTCACTGCCAACGTTCAGCACAAATATGCTAACGTGTTATGTTGCTTGGTTATCATTGGATGATAAAATAAACACAAAATACATACATACATACGTTTCGACACTTAAATGCACATAAATTTGCATGTCTAACAAATGAATATACGTTTCAAAACAAATTGCGACTAAATTTGAATTCTACCGTTATTTTTTGTTTTACTTGTTTTAGAATATGTTCGACTAGTTGCAGTGGCGGACCTCCTATCGAACAAGACCTACAACGCGGGTAGCAAAGTTGAAAGTGTTAAATTTTAAATTTTTTTATTTTAAATTTAAATTAGACTAAATTTTACATTCCCGAAAAAGTATTATCAATCTCAATCCTAGAAAAATATCGAAAGAAAAAAGTCAAATATTAGCATTTTGTTTTTTTCTCTAGTGTTTTGGCGATAATCACATTATTACCTCTAAAATCACCATGCCTCTTCCCAAATTAGTATAATTAGGTGACCGAACGCTTCAATCAAATTATCATGTATTTATTTACAATGATTTAAAAAGTAACTTTCCAATATAGTTAGTAAAGAATGTGATGTTTTCTGCCATGATGAGAAAAGAAATTGCACAAATTTCATATGTAAAAGAATTTTCTGAGCTGTTTAATGATAATATGTCACATTTTCTTCAAGTTTTGCACAGGCTGTTACCGCTTGTAAAAAGTTCCTAATAGTACAACATGTCTAGAATATTTTCCCAAACCGGTTTCAAGTTAAGCGGATTAAAATTCTAGGATAGAAAACATTTGAAAAAATGTTTCATTAGGTTTGGCCAGCCAGGAGCTGGGAACTGCAATCGCTTTTTTATCTATTTTAGAAGTCGATGGACAGGACAACTGTAAAACTAATGCACTGATCTTATTGAAAATGGCAAACTTCTTCTAGACACATTTTTTTCCTTATATCATAATTTATTTTTTAGATTAGATAATTATTTATAGATTCTTATACTTTCCTGCATACCACTTTATCAAAAATGCAAATTTCAATTTCTTTTTAAATCATTCGATCATTCACCTACTAACAGAAAACATTGGGGTTTCTGTTTCAGATAAAGTTGTCATGAGTTATCCTGACCACCGCGAAGATACTTTTTTGTAAGGGGTCTCCGTTTAAATGTTGCTCTTTTAATGTTTAACACTGCATTTACATTAAAAGTTTGCACGCCGGAAAATCGGCACCGGTCGTAAATAAAATTAGTACGCATGCGCTATAACGTATATTTGAAATGACAGCCAGACTTGCTTGGTCCTGCATCAAATAAGTTCTGCGCTAAGGTTTGGTGTCGATTTTTACCAGAGACATGAATTTCTCACCGTGTATGGATTTTAAACATATGTTAGAATCTATGTTTTGAAACTGTCTACACAAATTTTAATAATTGGTTTTATTAAATGTTCACGTAAATTTACTTAATTGTTTAAAACAGTGATGCAGGTATAAATGATCGAGTAATTTAGTCGCAAAGATTCTAATGTAAATGCAGTCTAAGAGTTTGAATAAAATATTTATTATTTTAGTAGGAGCCATCCATAAATTATGTCACACAAACTTCCTGAAATTTTGACCACACCCCACGTCCTTGTCACTTTTTGCAGGTAGATTTAGTTTACATTTCAATTAATACATTTTTTTTGTAATATTTTCTACCTCTTATGGAAATGTATACTTTCTTCAGAAAATTCCCTTTAACTTACTGCACATTTCAATGAATTTTTTTTTTAGCCTTTTTTATAATTAAAACTACACTAATATTTTTCCTATATTTTATATTACACCCCGTTCCCCCTTTACGTGTGGCATAATTTATAGGTAGCTCTTTACATTAAAAAAAAATTTAGAGAAAATTTCTTTTGTTTACTTTCGAAACCCATTTAACCACTTAACGTTGTCAGTTGCTGTAACAAAATTAACAATCTTTTATTATTAGTTTTACTGAAGAAGAACGACTTCATAATTTATTTCTTTTAGCAATAGAAGAAGAAGATTTTAGAAATTTAAGATCCCAAAAAAAAGTCTTAAAACAATAAACACCGATATAATATTCTTTATATAACAAAATATAAGCTAGTTTTCTTTTTATTTTTTTAATTTAGATTTCAGGCGATTTCAACAACAAGGTCATGCTCGTCTGAAGTTATTTTATTTTGTTTAAATTTTAATCTGTGTTATGTATCGTCATCTGTTGAATAGCACGACTCCATTTCTATGTCGTTTGAGTGTGCATCTAAGTTGTTTGCTACTTTGTTATTTTTTTCATTTTGCTGCTCTGTAGTAACAGCTATATCTACTGATTTTTTCGCATAAGTTTTTGAGTATTTAATCATTTTGTTGTTCCCTATTAAAATTCATGATGTATTTCTTTCTTGAAATAGTTTGTTGATTTTTTTATGTCATTTAATTTTGACTTTTTTGTTCGTGGGAGTCGAATATTTCTAGTTCCGCCACTGACTAGTTATTAGTGTTAGTTCCGATTCTATATTCTTTTCTATAGTTATAATCAGTATACTCTATAACTTTTTCCATTAGAACAATCATATATATTCTATTTAATATCTATATTTAAGGTTATATTCCCCGTGTGTGTCAGTTGTTCCCTTTGTGAACTTTATATGAAATGCTCGTAAACTCAAAATCGATATTATTAACTAATGATATTCATACGAAGTTCACATTAGGGAAAAGTACCTGCCCCTACTCACACTGAATAATTTACAACTTCAACAGGCAGCGACATTAAAATAACTAGGTATTCAATTGCAGAGTCGACTTAAAGTAAGTGTCCAAGTATCGTAATCAGTATTCTATGGCTACTCATACAAATGCGTTCACTGTTCAGTAGCGTCTGCGTCGAAACGCCGGCGTTGCGGACGGGAATGGTGTGAATTGCGTTATTCTTTAAATGTAATGGTTTAAGCACCTCTTTCTTAGGCCGTCTTCGCACAGGGCGACTGATTGCAAACCTTAGCCCCGAATCTGTCCGAGCCGAATGTGAATGCATCAGTGTTGTTAGTGAGAGAGCGCACGTGTACACGAGTGAGAGAAAACATACGGCACGAATGAATAAAAACTGATTTCAAACTGGTTTTGAGCACGTTTTGGGCGACTGTGTTTCTATGTCGCAGGGCGTGCTTGGTTGCATGCTTTTGATGATGACATCATGAACAGAGATGTGCACAAATACTATTCAAAAGTATTTAAATACATACATACAAATACGACACAATAAAATCATCTGTTATGTTATTGTTAAAAATTCTATAGAGTCACGAAACACGGCTTGACATGGCTCGTTTTTCGTTTTTGTTGGAAACTTCGTTGCTCGGCTAGTTTGCAATCAGTCGACTCGTGTGCGGAGGGCCTTATGCTAAGGCCTGGTTGCTGGTTTCTTAGTTACGATTTACAATAACTAAGCTGGTAACACTAAAAATAGCACTAAATCGGGTTGCTGCTCACGTAGTTAGTGATGTCACAACGATAAACAGTATGTTAAGTCTAACTATACCAATTCTATCCTATAACTATCGAATCGTCTAGTTAAGTCAGTCATATTATTTTTAGTGTCAAAAATATTATTTTTGAGTTATTCTGAAAATAACCTCAAAAGATTAAAAAAATCATTTTTCTTTGTATTAAAATTAAACAAATATAGACGAATGTATAATATACAAGTTTAGAGATTTAATGCCTAAAACCATTCTTAAAAATGTAATTATGAATAGAAATAATCCAATGGGAAAATATAATGATATTCAATGACATGATGATTCTATGAAATGACTTAAGAAAACTAGAACAAGTGCAATTTTAAACATCATTGGCAATGAATTAGAACCTAACGAGAAAAGCGAAATCAGCTATATCAGCAGAAAATAAACTTTTAACAAATTTAAGATTCTTAGCAACTGGTTTCTAAATTTCATAGGAGATTGACACATGCGAATGCACAAGACTAGTTTGCCGTATTGTGAGATATACAGCTCAAGCAATTGCAAAATTGACCGGAATATGTATATACATGCCGAGAATTATACAGAAAATTCAATCTGTAGCTGTAGAATTTTATTAAAATTTTATTTTCTCCAAGTTATACGATGTATAATATTCAATGTGTCTGCAACGCCTTCCAAAAAATAATCAGCATTGATGCTCGTTGATCAGGGTCCACTTATGATGTAATTATATTTGACGCATCTTTACTGCAACTAAATGTAGAAGGTTGCACTTTTGGGCAGAACTATTTATTGGGAGATTCTCGATACCCATTAAGAAATTATTTATTAACCCCAATATTAAATCCGCAAACAGAAGCACAGCAAAAATACAATGAAGCTCTTTTGAAATTTGGGTGAAAACATTCCCATGCATTTCAATGGGGTAAGAGGACAACTGAAAACATCAATAGCTATCATTGTGGCATCTGCTGTGCTGCACAATATTGCAATTGATGAAAGTGAGGGTTCGTTTATTCAAATCTTCATAACGAATAGAAAACTCTTTTCCTCCAATTCTAATATCTCCATTTGTTTAATAAATAATATTTCACCTTTATATACCAATAACTTCACCTTTCAGTGAACTAGAGCGGAATTCTTGTGCTAGCTGAAACTTAACCTAGCGAGAAACTTCAATAAATGATTTACTACGTAAAATAGAATAAATAATTTATTATAAAAGCCAAATCAGTTTTTTTATAAATATATATATTTCCAGTAATAAATATAAAAACAAATTTAATAAAGCTCGCAATAACTAACGTTATTTTTGTGTTCCTTCTATTCCACTCCAAAATCTTGTCGTACTTTTCTTAGTGGCTTCAGGGCTGTTTCCGGTAGGAAGTAATGAACGAAGAAGAGCCCAGCAACAGAAAACACAGTACAGCCACCATAAAGCACCCAGTAAAATGCCTTGCCGTCCTTCATCAAGTACATAGCTTCAGTAAAGAAGTAAAGGTATATGATATCAACGACTGCCACAAATATTGTGCAGAGAGCAGTGCCCAAAGGCTTCGCAGAGTGTGTCAAAGATTCCCCAAGGATAACATCACCAATTCCAGCGTTGCCAAGTCCAATAAAGAACTCAAGCATCAGTGTTAAAAGGAAGGCGGCCATTACTTCCCCAGAACGGAAGTTAATAAAATACGAGCTATGAAACATCACACTGGGAATAATTATGAAGAAGATCGCGCTAAAAAATCCTGAAATAAGTAGCAATCTTTTTCTTCCGAATCTGTCGATATTGTACATGCAAGTTATGCTTCCAGCAAATCGTGAACAACCGAGCAGGATAATTGGCCAAAAGACTATCGAAATACTAGAATGGTCAACAAATGCAGCTAGCATAAATGTTGAATGCATTGCCATTATAATCGGATTGAAAGATATTACCTGAAGAAATTTCAAAATTAATGAAAACAAAAATGGTTTTCTATTTCTCTGGAATAAATCATTCATAAATCCAGTGTCCTCTTCGGATATATTCGACTTTATTTCGTTCATTTCTTCGGTTATTTCAAAAGATATTATGTGAGACTTCCGAATAAACATTAAGTTGTTCCTTGCTTCTGCTTCTAATCCTTTCGCTAATAAGAAGTACGGCGATTCTTTCATTCGAAATACCGAGAAAGCTGCTATTACCCCAAACAGAATGCTGGCAATACCGATAGACAATGTAGTGAGAACGAACACGCTTATGTAAATGTAATAAATCAGACATCCGGTGTAAACAGACGCGCTTATATTTATCAGATGCTTTCCTCTGGATCTGACGGAAGCTGTCTCCGATACTAATATTACTTGAGTAACGAAAGCAATTCCGAATGATAGGCCAGCGAAGAATTTTGAAGATCGAAAAATATCCCTTAAGGTAATTAATGTTCCTGCTGGAATAACAATAAGAATTCCCGCCAATGTCAGTGCTGCAGCTGACAAAAGGATGTTGTTCTTCCTACCAATACGGTTGATGAGGAAGCCGCTGATAACTGCTCCGACTATCACTCCAATGTACAGCAACACTATGGTGAACTTGTCCAGGGACATCAATGGCAGCAGTGTGAAGGTCGACGCGATGTGCATTCCGCATCCAGTAAGAACCAGAGTCCCTGAAAATGGATAAATTATGCTCAATCAATGCAATTACGTTAAGTCAGCGGAATGTGAATTTCAAATTTGCAATTAAATATAGTTAGGTGTTCTTGTTTACGAGATATCAGCAGATATTAAGGTCTGAATAAGCGGCTGCCTTAGCCATTGCAAGGCCCCTGGGCGGCAGATGTTATTTGTATAATTTATGTTAATTGAAAGTAAGTATTTTTGATGATGATTGACGAGTTTTAGATGTAGTGTTTTAAAATTGACGACAAATATTAATAATGATAAACAAAGGTACATGAATGCCTTAAATGATATACACAATGATTCAAGTGGGTTTTCTCAAGTGCGAGGCGCGAGATTCGAATACTTATATTGTAATGACTTTTTGTACTTCGGTTGTGCGAGGGTGCGAATCCTCTACAAAAGCGAGGCCCCGTTTGCCACCCCCTAAGGCCGCCTCTGGATAATAGGTTAAACGCATATTAAGGTCTAAACTCACTACACCACACCGGGCATCGACTGGGCCAACTATATCTAGTTCTGTTTACATTTCAACATTTCACGGCAAAGTCGTTGTTGCAGGAAAAAGTATATCCTGATATTAATCATTAAAGGGAGTAAATATTGAACAAGAATAAGTGTGGGACGATTTACAATTCTCTAGTTGCAGACTAGACTAGTTGTAAAATCGTGCGGCGGGATAACAAAGAAAATATGTACAGTATCTCAACACTGTACTTTTATTTTGGAATAGGAATACACATACACAGAGATGCAGTGGTTTAGAGTTGGGTGCTCGAACAGGTTACGGTACAGTATGTCCGTACCTTTATTCGAAAACAGTAACAGATAACCCAGTAAACAATTTGGTGAAGTGTCCTATTTTGTGACGTTTCTATCACTATTGCACTTCAATTATAGTTCGCATCAATTTTATCTTCATTTGTTTCCCGACAGGTAAAGTGATAGATATCTCATATGAACGACTGTGAGAAAGTGAACTGTAAATGAACTCTTTCATGACAAAGAAGTCATGTGCATCTTCAATATGATGACGAAGTGACTCCAAAATGTTTACTGGAAAATAACAATGATTTTTAACAACGTTAGATTATTCGATCATTATTCGAAAACCGTAACACTTAAAAGGCTAACAATTATGTCTTAAGATATTTGCTTTATATTAGTGTGCGACCACTTTTACTATCCATTATTATTTAATGACGTTGTTATTTTCATACACAATTTAAGAAAGCGCTGTAAAAACGACTATGTGAACATAGTACTTGGGTTTGATTGTCTAAAATATTACAAGGCCGTAAGGTACCATCCATATTGGGTGTATTGCAGGCTATTAGTTAATGTTATACAATATTGGAATAGTTTTTTATTATAAAAAATATTTTAACTTACCTGGAGCATATGAAGTGCCTACACCTTCTTTAATTTTCATCTTTCACAAAAACTGAACCACTAGAAATGTATAAATTTAGTAAAATAATAATTAATAACTAGTTTATTGCATCACGATAAAATATTCGATTGAAAATGACCATTTCATTTATCAAAGTATTTCTTTAAAAACCTAGTTAGATAACAGCTGAGATAATAAATGCAATCGAATGAGTCAAATGAGGTGCAAGGTTGCATTCTGTAAATAATGCGTATCTAGGTTTGTTTTTCATATCACATAACATTCACATCAAATTCCAGATAACGCAAACGTCTTATTTACATAACATTACAGATACATTTAGACGTAAATACTACAAAATACATGACTTTCAAAATTCAAATAGACTGCCTGGTAAATTTTTGAGGCGTTCGGCTTCTTAAATGAGAGTTGTAAATTCCCATTTTTGACATGATTGGACTAAATTAGATACAATGCTGAGAAGATGGCAGATTTCCACCAATTAAGTTATACACCGGTTTATTGCAGCAGAATTACATAGGATTTTCAACAAGAACTTTGTTTTTCAATAGGGGCAGGACTAGGTGGTGCGAAGCTACCATCCGTGGGATTATGCCTCTAAGGCCGTATCCTTTCTAGTCAAAGGAAGCAATGATAGATCTGGGAGTTTCGAATTGTGTTGAAAGGCTCAATAGAGTGTGTATGTACTAGGTATATACTTTAAATGGTATTATCGCACGAGCCCCAAAAATTTTGCCGTATGGTGCATTGAGGATTTCGATAGGATCTCCATGGACCATGTTATGTAAATCTAGCATCTAATGGTCGCTAATGGGTATTCAAATTTGTTCAATGTCGAAACTTGGAATCGTTTGTATACGACTTAAGTCATCACCAACAACATGACAGTTTTGACATTTAGTCTTTTGACATATCAGTAGTAGATGCTTTGGCAATTGTTAAATAATAAATTCCAGGTTCGCTATGTGGTTTTACTCTTCTAGCTTTAAATATATCCATGATATAACATAGTCCGTAATAGTTACTGTATAGGAAACAAATCTTCTTGGTTTTATTTTTTATATCAACTTAACATCAAGTATAATGACAGGCTACAGTTATGTTACTATAGCCTTTATTAAGAGCCTCAAAATCAGAAATGTATTTACTGCGAACAGGAAAAGTGATGATGGTAGAATCATTCCATCAGTCTGTTCTGCACCGCGGTCATGACTGCAGGAATCTTCTAAAAACCATGCCGTGGTTAGTAAATTCAGAATGTCTTAATTAATTATATTATTATTGATTTATGTTTTTAGATGTTTACAACATAAAAGCATGCACATATAATACAATGGGCTTGTCTCCTCATTTTTTAGTGGTCGATTTTTCAATTGTTGATTGAAATTGATGTTAATAAATGTGTATTGGCGTGTCTATTTTATTAAATATCTAAATGTTGACGGAGATATAGCAATTAAAAGTTTGAATTGTAGTTTTAGCGCTAGAAATGGTCGGCCATATTTGTATGACGTGAAATGCATTTGAACGTCAGTTATTTGTTGAGTAGGTCAGTGCTGTGGTAATGTTCTGTAGCTGTTGGTAGTCAAATAATCAAGTCAAATCAAAGAATAATAAGTTTTTATTTTATTTAACCCTTAAGGCAGACATAATATTGAAATTTGATTGTTCCTTGAAATAGCTGTAAATAATATTTGATATTTTGATATATAAATACATATAGCGGAGATTTATGAGCTGTAAGGTTCGTAACCTTACACAAGGATTGTGATGTCACATGCACTTGGAATATGTACAACGTTGAATCCCTTTAATAATAAAAGAGACAAAATGACTTTTTTAATTGATAATATCTCCTAACATATAACGAGTTATTTAAAAATAATTGTACATTTGAGGTTCTAGTAACCCATTTTATCAATATATAGTACACTTTTGTAGAAATTGAGACATAGGACACAAGCCCATAATAAAAAATTACGGTAAAAGGCATCATTACTACATATTTTCTAAAAGTTAGAAATGGACTTGTGAACCATGTCATGAATTTATATAAAACTATATTATATATTGATAAAGTTAGCTATAAGAACCTCAAATGTACAATATGTTTAATGACTATGGACGAAAACCGACACTAATACCATCAATGTTCCAAAACATTCGTTTTGATATTTCCTATTAGATATTATAGATGTACGCATCAGTTATATCCTTCCTTTCACCCCCACCTTAAGACACTCTGCTTTCCTTTGCCTAAACATCCTGCACTGTCATTCTTCCTGCACTGCAGAGATATCGCACCACAATTAATTCAATCCAAATTCAATACTTCACAAGTCATTTCACTATCTATCCAACTGCCTTCAAACATCCCACATTCCTTTCATTCTTTACAAACGCGTTTTCTTTCCTGTTATCAACGAGCATCATTGTCTTGATTGTCAACAAGTGAAATAAAGTTCAGTCAAATTAACATTGTATCAGATTGCCAAGTAAATTAAGGATATTAAATTAAAGCCAGTTGTTATTGGTTCAAACTGATTTACAACCAGATACGTTACTCTTGCAGCGTGGCTCTTGACTTCGTTCCAGACTACTGATAATTTAGAAGACATTAACAATTAAAACAGTAATTTTATAATGCAAGTTAATAATTAAAGGAATTCAATCTTTTAAAAAATGTCAATACATGTTACGTCACGATGTACTAATTTAAAAATGGAATTAAGATTTGAAATAAAATTACAAATTATTTTAATGAATTCAAATCATATATACAAAACAGATTGACAGAGGATATAACCTCACGTTCTAATATATGTATGTTGTACTAACTTTATTTCTAAACTTAATCAATGAATTCAAATTTGCAAGTAATAATAATAACTAATAACTGATTGTAAATGACTATTCCATTTATCAAAGTATTTCTTTAAAAGGCCAGTTAGATAACAGCTGAGATAATAAATGCAATCCAATGAGTCAAATGAGAGGCAAGATTGCGTTGTGTAAATAATGCATATCCAGATTTATTAACACAAACTTCCAGGAAACAGAAACATTTTATTTACTTAACATTACAAATACATTTAGATGTAAATACTACAAAATAGTTTACTTTCAAAATCCACGTGGACAACAATAACTAAATATCAAAGTACAATAAAAGAAAACAAATCATGTTAACGTAGTTTCTTTAAAAGTTACTCATTAAATTCATTTTATAAATAATTTCAAATTACTTTGACACTCTTCTTTAGTTTTTTGTAAAGGGCTTGTGAACCAAGAGTTAATTTCTGTAAAACGGAACTATATGTTGATAAAGTTGGCTACCAATAATTTTTAAATAACTCCTTATATACTAGGAGATTTTATCTATTTAATTATTAAAGGGGTCCAACGTTATAGAAAATTCTAATGTATAGTACGTTACATTCGATTACATGCCATCTCATTTGTAGAGTAAATGACGTATCACACACACACTTCTATGAATATCTGTATGTTAAACAGATGTCAAATCGTCGGATGTGATATCACACGCAGGTTTAATTCTTATATCTTTGGATCACTTTAATGATTAAAATAAATGATTATTTTAATTGTTAATATCTGTTATAATATTAACAAATTAACAAACAAATTATTGAATATTTAAGCTTCTAATCAATATATACATCTGTTTTATAGAAATAAGACATGATTCACAAACCAAATTTTTAATCTACTTATGTACGTACTTTTTCTTTTACGGGATTCCTAAGACCACGGTTCTTTTTTCGGCCTTGTTAATTTATTTCATTTACATTTTACATATTTCCATTTTAATTATTATTACACCTATACTTTTAAACCCGCTATATTCCATATCCTGTCTATCACTAAGCACACTGGCCCCCTTCGGATATCTCAGTAGATCTTACATATTCGTTGGCAACACCACTCCATTTTCTACCATAACTCTGTATAAACTTAAGCAATTCTTACTTGCATATCTCGCATTTTTTGTCTTTTTACTTATTACATGCACATATTTCAGAATTCTTATAAATCCTAGCTATAATGAAATGAAGCTACATGCTAAATGTCGTTAAAATAGTTTGTAGTGTTTTTTAGTAATACAAAACTTTGTATTACTTGAATAGTACATTTTTGTCTAATACTAAATCATATCTATATAATATTTATCATATTTATAGATTATATTGCAATGCATATCATATTTATTAGTAAGAAACACCTAAGCTACTTAAAAATATTACATTCAAACACCTGTCAGATTTACACCACTAGTTGTACTCATATTGGAACTTGTAACTAACTTCAGCGACATATTCAAACAGCGTTAATAACAATCCAAAATAAAACAGAACAAACTATTTTAATTCAATTTATTTTGGCCCTTAATACTCATACATATCTTCCTACTCCTTGATTTCATCTCATGAATGTCTTAGAATTACTAGTGGTGTTGTTTTGATATCTTTCCTTGGCTTCTCGTAAAGTCATTCGAGAAGTTTCGGGCAATTGGAAGTGGCAGTATAACGTCGCTGCAGCAATGAAGGCAGCAGAACTTCCATAAAGAATCCAGTAGAACGATATTCCTATCGCCGATCCAATAATTCCTTGAACAAACACATAATAATAGATGATATTCGTAAGTCCAACTACTACGCAACTGAAAGCAGCAACTAATGGTTTGCTAGCCATTGAGACGCTTTCTCCCACGATAACATCAGGAATGGATCCAAATCCTAGCGCCACAAAGAATTCTATGGCCAGCGTCAAGACAGCACTTGCGTATATTGCGCCTTCTGTAACAAAAATTCCATCACGGAACATGATAACTGGGATTATCAGTAGACAAAGAGCGCTGCAACATCCGGATATCAACAGCCATTTCCTTCTTCCTGTTCGGTCGGTTGTGCACATAACAACAACAACCCCTATTGTCTTTATCAGACCAAGAATAATCAAAGGCCAAAAGTACCAGAAATAATATCCTATAATAGTATTTCCCTGTATGGAGAGGCAAAATATTATGTGAACCATCATAAGAACTGGGTTATAAGTAACAGCTTGGACGAACTTTAAAATAAAGCAAGTTACAAGAGCTTTACTGTTATTTCGTAATAAATCGTTCATTGCCCCCACAGATTGAGTTGAAGTATTTTCTGCCAAATATCCATTTATTTCAGCAATTTCTTTGTGAATTACATCTGTAATTTCTTCAGTTTTACGAAAGTACTTAAGATTTCTTACTCCTTCCTCATAATTACCTTTCATGAAAAGATAATAAGGAGATTCCCTTTGAAGGAACGTAAAAATTCCTGCCATCATTCCAAATATTATCGTTATTATTCCCATTAACAGTTCAGTATTTACAGATATATTAAGATAGCAGAAGTGGATGAAACATCCAGCATAAGTAGAAGCAGTTATATTAAGTAAGTGTTTCCCCCTGTCTTGAGCTGAAGCTATTTCTCCGATGTAAACTGTTTGGGTGACGTAAGCAAGGCCAAACGCAAATCCCATGAAGAATCGCCCGACACACAATACACTGAAATATGTGTTATGGTCGTCATATAAATCCAAAGGTATTACGAAACATATTCCACCGCCTAGTACATTTGCAGCAGCAATTATTGCGGTCCTCTTGCGTCCAATGCGGTTTACCATAAATCCCCCAAAGCAGCCCCCAAAAATCATCCCAATAAAGATCATAATGACGACTAGTGATAGTAGGTACTCCTCTATAACACTTTGCATTTGAATAACCGTGTAGAAGAGTGCAGTGAACGTCCATGCTATGTGAATTCCGCCGGTTATGAGGACTATGTTACCTGTAGAAGAATAAAATTTATTTTAGATTTGTTTATCATTTGAGTGAGTTTACTTATTTGCCAGTCGTAATAAGTCGGAATAAATTATTTTTTCTCTAGGAACCGAACCCGAATCCAAAATATAGATTACTTTTTAAATTTGTTTATACATTATAAAATACAAAAGCGGCTGAGTAAAGAAGAGTTTCAACTTGGCCTACAAAAGAGTATGGTTGGAGAGTACTGTGAGCTTAGAACGAGCAGACTATGAGTCTAAAAAAGGGAAGGGAACTTTACGAGAGAAAGAGAAAAGAGGAACGAAGAGTAAAGGAGTAGATAGAAGCGAAGAGTTAATTGGAAACGACGCAAGATTGAATTTGAGAACGTGCAGGGATAAGGAAGTTACATAAAGGTTTCCGGGAGTATATTACGAAGTGGTACTCAAAAGGACAACAGAAATGAGTAGAAACTAGGAATGTGATGAAAGGGACACACAATGGATGCGTCAGATTATTGGTTGAAATACAAATGAGCTGTTAAGGAACATAAGAAGGGAAAAGCGAAAGGTGGTATATATAAATTAATCATATATAAAGTTATTGTTACCATTGAAAAGGTAAGGAAAAGGAAAATAAATAGTTTATATATAAATTATATAAAATTAATAATTAATTCTTTTTTTTAAATCTAAGAAAAAATAGAAAGTAATTTGGTGTTCACATTATGCAATGCTGCTCAATATGACCTCCAAATAACTCTTATAAAAAAAATCATTAAAATAATATGAAAACTGCTTCTTTTTCATATAATTCTAATGTTAAATTTAACGTCTGTAAATGAGCAAGCGAATTTGATCCTATGCTTTTTTCGTATGATCAACCGTTCTCAAGATATAGTGCGGAGTTAACAAAAGTATTTAAAAATGATTGTGTATAAAATGAGTAAGACCGTTATTTGAATCAATATCCGTTATACAACAGGAATGTTATCTTAACTTATATATGGTAGAATACGAATATAGCGTACCTAACAATGAAATAATCATAAATCAATCATCATCAATGAAAGTAATCAAAGCATTGGAAATAAATATTCATATGCTCTCACTTATTCTGTAAACTGTATTAATTTTGCCAAATAAAATAAATAAAGAAGGGCTTGGCTCTAGCTCCTTCATACCCTCACGTTGCCCTGCTTAACTTTCTACCTAATTCTTCTCTTTGACCAAGCCACGTGGTCTTTAGAAGACCGACAGATAGTACACTGAAGTCTGCTAATTCTATACATTGACAACAGTGTCTGCCTTGCTTAATTGTGTGTTCAAAATTAATTTAACTTTTATATAGTTGTAGTCTGCTCGTGAATCAAACATATTTTGTTGAATTTTTGTTCCATGCTCATTACCTTCTGTACAAAGAAAGGTCAGGCAAACTTTCGATTCCCTATTTACCTATCCTAAAGGTACTAACGAACAAAATTGCTAAGTGAATCAAACAGTTATTTAAAATGGATCACGAGGTCTTGGACTAATACGCTCCTTGGATAAATCAATGACATTTTCTAAGTTTTAATTTAACATCATAATGGAATATTGTAATTATACATACCAGGACCGTAGGATCTTTCAACTTCTTTTGCTCTATTCATTTTAAATGTTTATTTTCCTAACTTTGCACTATTTTGGTTATTTTTAATTATTTAATGGTTCTCTCGAAACAGTATTATCACGTCAAATCGTAGGTTTGATATAGTCTAATAACGCTTTACAAAATCAATCAATATATACACATTAAGAATTATTTTTATCTGTTATCAAATATTAATTTCTCTGATAACTTATCAATATGTACATGTAAAAAAAACAATCGGATTAATCAACAAAAATGTATTTTTTGCAATTACGCTAATATAAACTAATATAATCATGTGTCATTAGTGACTAATCAGCAGTTCTGGGAATAACAAATTTTGGTATTTGGGGACATCCGACATCCGAGTGGTTCACAATGTGCGACGAAACTTGATTACAAGATGTACTGCGAATGTAAACACCTGTTATAATTATCCATATCCGGATCAAATGTAGTTCGATTACGAGAACATCCGAAAATAGGTTACTAAAGGAAAGGAATGTATAAAACAGGGAAGTACCTATTGTGAACTGCTATCATTTTCATATCTATTAAAAATTGAATTGAATTAGTCAGTAAAATAGATCATTAGTACATATTTTCAAAAAGCTGTGAACTGTCGTTTGGTGTAAAGAAATTTTACGGTTTAAGGCCGCTAAATCACGAATCCGGTTGGGCTGCAATAGTTGCTATTGGATTTCATTTGTCCTACAAACCATTTAAATAATTCTTTATCCCACGGCATCAAATTCTTCTTCTTCATCTTCGTCTTCATCCTGTTAATAACACCCTCTGACATCCATCTAAATTTCACACCATAAAAATTAATAAAGTATCGGACGACGCCCAGCGCAGGATTTATGTATAAGGATTTGCGAGAGAGATATACCGAAATACATACGAGTGAAAGAGAGAAGGAACATTGCAAGATTTAGATTGGGAAGCGAAGAGAAAGACAGCAGATACTGGGAGAGATAATGGAGAGAAAGTATGTGCAAGGTGTGCGGCAGAGAGATAGAAACGCTGGAGCACATTAACTTTTCATGTGAGAAAAGAGTAAAAAGTTAAAAAAAGATTGTGCAGTTATTGAATGGTGGCTGGGAATGGAAGAGGGGGATAGCAGAGGTAGAGGAAGACTCATGCAGATACATCTATTTATGATGTAGCTAAAGGCAGTTTTTTCAGTGTCGAAAGATGTCGAAAGATTTATATAAGTATGTATTTGTATATGTATATGTAAAATATTATACTAACTACTAATACTAATAAAGATAGCATTTAAATCGCCGTTTGACAGTTGTTCAAATATCAAAATACAGATATGACTATTTTATTATTTCTTTCAATGCACATATCGAACCAGTTTATTAGTGAGACATCTCTGAAGCAACGAATAATAATTCAACCTAGATAGCTCTAAATGCATACAACTGGAATATTGTTTTAGTTGTTATCTAAAAACTCAATATCCGAAGATGTCCCGATAATGACGATCGGTAAGTAATTCGAAAAGTTTAATTATTTAGTAAGGACTCAAACCTTTTTAAAAATACATACATGTACTTTATTTTACAAATCAATTTTAAGCTTTTATAATATATTTATATTATTTTGGATATTTAATGAAAGGTATAAATTATTTTTAACGATTTATTGTCATAAAATATATGTATATAAAAGTAAGTGTCTTCTTCTCTTATAATATGAATAAAACACAGTAAAATTTTGAGAAACATTTCGTTAGTTTTTAGTTATCTCCTGTAAAGATCTCTAACTTCTCTCAAAGATTTGTTTTTCGTTTCACGGAAGAAGAAGAACACAGCAATTGTACCAATAAATATAGCTATTATTGCAACGACATAAACAATTATAAACGATACATAATTATAGAATCCAGCCAATGTGAAGACATAGTAGCAAAGAACATTGATAATCACCATAATTACAAGAACAATAGCATTGGCCAAAGGTTTGGTGTGGTTTGTCAAAGATTCACTCAAGAATACATCTGGAACACTACCCAAACCAACACCTAAGAAAATTTCCACCGCCAACGTAAGTACGAATCGTATATAAGTGATAGGTTCAATGCTGTCATCTACGAAGCCAAGTCCAAAAGCAAGAACAAGAGAAATGGTTGCTCCGATTCCGGAGACCAAAAGACATATCCTTCTTCCCCGAGAATCAACAAGAAACATGCAAATGATAGTGCCACATATTCTGGCCGTAAGAAGAACCAGGAACACGTAACCCACATTGACTAGGGCATGCATATTTAGAAGTATAGTTGCTGGAGAGAATGTCACTGCTTGAACTAATTTCAACAGGACAGATAACAGAAACGGGCGTTTGTTATTCTGAATTACGTTATCAATTAAACTGAGTCTCTGTTCAGAGTATTCCACCCTGATTTGTGATTTAATATCTTCTAAATCGCTGCCCACAGAATGCGATATGACACTAGCTCGGTTGAAATAAGCTAAACTGTTCATAGCTTCGGTCTCTTCGCCTTTAATTATTAGGAAATATGGTGATTCCTTAATGAAGTATGCTGAAACTACGGATAAAACACCAAACGACATACAAATACTGGCGATAACTGTTTGGATGTAGTACAGTCCAATAAAGGAACACAGAAACATTCCTAAATAAACACTGAAACTGATGCAAACGAGGTATTTCCCTCTGTTAAACACATCAGCTATTTCACTTATATAGATTGTCTTTGTTAAGAAAGTAATTCCAAAAGCAGCTCCTATTAAGATTCTTGCAACTATGTAACATTCCTCGGACGAAAGAAAGAAGAAGATTCCAGCGAGACAAGTAAAACATCCTGCTATATAAATATTTTTCTTTCTTCCAATGCGATTTACGAGGAAGACACCGAGTACAGCACCAATGAGAACTCCTAGGAAGAAGCCCAAGAAGATGAAATGGGAATTCCAGGATGCGGAGTAGAAAGAGCTTGCTGCTTGAAATAGACTCACTGACAAAGCGAAATGAAGTCCGCAGGCGAAGAACACGAGTGCACCTGTAAACAAAATATATGTAATTTTTTGACGTTTAAGAAGTCTTGTTGGAAACTTGAGAAAAGCCCCAAGAGAGCGGAAGGCCTTTTGTAAAAACACTTACCAGGAAGAAGTGATATTGCGGTGTGTATCCTCATTTTGAAATGATAACACTTTCACTGCCTGTAACTAAGTTATCGCACAAAGAAACTGTTAAACAAAAAACGTTAAGTATCAATTTTATAATATTAAAAAACTTGTCAGCGAATCGATCTTTATTCTGCTCGTGTGTAGAGATAAACTGAGCAAATGTATAAAAAACACGTCGAATATTTTTATCAGTTATCATATCTTATCAACGTTTTCTCCAGTAAGTAACCTAAAGATAAATTCAGTAGAACAATGTGAATTCCAAATATTCTATCGTACTATTTATCTACTTACTTCGAAGAATATTTGTTTGCCATTGCTTGATACGGCTTGCTGTTTCTTAGCGAGGTTTGAACAGCATATTGCTGCATAAATATATATATAAATATATTAGCAATGTATGCATGCTCATAGAGATAAGCAATATGCTGTTCATATATATACAATGATTTAAATTTTGTGAATAAGTAAGAATTGGTTTGTACCCCGTAAACAATTTGATGAAGTGTCCTGCTTTGTGACGTTTCTATTTTATATGAACGACTGTGAGAAACTGAACTGTAAATAAACTCTTTCATGATAAAAAAAATCATACGCATCTTCAATATGATGGCAAAGTGACTCCAAAATTTTTAATGGGTATATTCAAGTTTTAATGAACAAATAGTATGATCTTTGGAAAATACTCGTTTATCCATTTAGAAAAGCCGATTCTGGTAAAAACTTCAAGCTGCTCGTTCATTCTCTTTAAGTTTCTCTATCAAGTTCTACATTTTTTTTTTAAAACACGTTTAGTAGAATTTCCTATGTATTAAATCAGCAATCGTGTATTAATTGTGATAATAGCACAGAGCAGTGTAATTTTGCTTAATGTCCGCGCACGCTGTCTTTCTTTGCAATATCTGCATATCTGTGAACCTTAGGATAAAAATTCTTAAGCCTGTCGCACACTGCAAGCGTATTTAAGCGACAGCGAATTCGGGCGTAAATAGTCGGCTCGGTTTTTTTGGGCTATTATTTATGGGCCTAATTCCGACGCTGAGTCCTAATAATATGGAAGATATATATATATATATATATATATATATATATATATATATATCTATATATATAAAAGAAAGACGGGTTTGTTGCAACACTTATAACTCGAGATCTGCTGAACCAATATTCATGGTTATTGATTCGTTGGATTTGTCTCCGCCCCGAATAGCATAATACATCTTAAAAACAATGAAAACTTTGCTCTTGACCCAAGATATGTGTTCTTTAAATCCTGTTTGTATTGTTGCCTACTAATCAGGCGTTTAATGGATATTACAAAAATTTAAAATTATGAACTGCTTGCGGCAGTTTGTTAGTTAGGTTAGGAATGCCAGCGCCAGATCGCGGAATGAATGACGCATTTAATAGAGAATTGGAACGTGATCGTGAATATGATCCACATGAACTAATCCAATCAGTCCAAACGAATGTACCTCTGTTGAATCCTAAGCAGAGGGAATTCAATGGCGCACAAACGCGCATTGGAAGCACTAGACCGAACATTAAAAGATCTGCGCAATGACTCGAGATGTTTTGGTGGTGCAATGATTTTATTATCTGGCGATTTCCGACAAACACTACCAGTCATTCCAAGATCTACTGCTGCCGACGAAATAAACGCTTGCCTCAAAGCATCAAATCTGTGGCGATATGTAAAGAAACTTCAACTGTCTGTAAATATGAGAGTTGCATTGTTGAACAATCTATCTGCTGATGATTTCTCGAAGCAATTGCTGACTATCGGTAATGGCCGTGTTCCTGTTGACAAATCGAGCGGTTTGATTTCATTTCCTCCAAATGTTTGCCATTTTGTATCATCAAAAGACGAGCTTATCAACAAAGTATTCCCGGATATCATTGCTAACCACAAAAATACTAAATGGTTAAGTGAGCGAGCAATTTTGGCCGCTAAAAATAAAGATGTAGATGACCTCAATTTTATAATTCAAAATCAAATCGTAGGTACTCTGTATTCATTCAAATCTATCGACTGTGTAACAAACGAAGAAGAAGCCACTAATTATCCAAGTGAATTTTTAAACTCCTTTGATGTGCCTGGTTTACCACCGCACAAGTTAAAACTTAAGGTTGGCTCGGTAGTCATCATGTTTAGAAATTTAAACCAACCAAAACTGTGCAATTGAACGCGTTTGGTGATAAAAAAACTGATGAGCAATGTGATTCACGCGTCGATACTTAAAGGAAAATTTAAAAATGAGGAAGTTCTTATTCCAAGGATTCCGATGATCCCAACGGATATGCCATTTGAGTTTAAACGAATTCAATTCCCGATTCGTCTTGCCTTTGCCATGACGATCAACAAATCACAGGGCCAATCCTTGACTATTTGTGGCCTCAATCTAGAAAATGCATGTTTTTCTCATGGTCAATTGTACGTGGCATGCTCACGTGTCGGCAAACCATCCGCTTTATTTGTTCTTGCGCCTGACCAAAAAACAAAGAATGTCGTTTACCACAAGGTGCTTGAATGAAAATCCCATTAATGAATTAATCCGAGTGTATTCCAATCTGCACAACATAGTTTTCAATCATTTTTTTCTGACATGAGTTTGAATTACTTTGAATTATTATTATTTTTTTAATTTTTATTCTCATTCTGTATGTTTTCATCATCATTCATCATAATAAAATACTTTTATGTTTCTATCTATATTAATAAATATTATTTTGTATCATTGTATTACGTTCATCAAAGGCTAAATTAGTTCAGCTAAAAGGTAACACGACATTCATTGACTGTTAGGCGGTACGAAGTTCGCCGGGTCAGCTAGTATATATATATATAATATAATCGGGTCATGAAGAGTTCATTTACAGTTCAGTTTCTCACAGTCGTTCATGATAGTAGTGTCTATTCTATCGGCTACAAATCAAGATAAAGTTGATGCAAACTATAACTGAACTGCAAGAGTGATAGAATTCGTAACAAAATAGGACACTTCAGCAAATTTTTTGCTATTATAGAAAATATAACTCTGGTCCGGAGATTAAACCCGAAGACACAGCAGTCAGCGTCAAACATAAATGCTCTCGCCCAATGTGTGTTCGAATATACTATTATTAATTTGATCTCATTTACTATTTAATCTTTAATAATATATGCTACTTTACTATATACTGGTTAAGTAATTTATGTATAAAATGTTGAGCAATGTAAATATCATGTAAGAAATATTTTTAGCAGGAAGACTGAAAAAGCCAAATTCTAAAAAAAATTATAAAAAATAATATTAACAACCTAATCACTAAAGATAGGAATAAAAATATTGTAAACTCAGAATTCTATGTTGGTGTGCCACACTTGATTCTTACCTAAATTTACCGAGTTGTCTACACCCCCTTCCCCTTATCCTACGGCTGACCTGTACATATTAAATTATATTAATTATTAGTTATTTTAAGTAATTTGTAACACCTAGATTGTATTGGGAATTCCCGTACACATTTTACTTAATTACACATACTCACACACACACTCATACTCAAACAATACAGTCCTCTATATTATCTACGCCGCGTCGCCCGCTATTTTTTCAGCACAGTAACCAAACGCGTCAGAACGAAACAACAATTCGTTCCATTTTAACAAGCAGGTTTTCTTATAGATTTAGAAAAAATTGCGAACGTTATGATAATGATCTATAGCTGTATCCAAATTATTAATGTATAATTAATAAGTTACAATAAAAAAAGAGATGGTGACGTGAACGACCTCATTTTGGCCATGACTTAGGTATAAATAATCTGCGATTTTTTTAAACCTCAGTCAAACTTCAATGAACCGTGCTTTAAGTACAAATTCTGTTTATCATTAGAAGCAATCTGTGGGCATCATGTACAAGGTAATAGAATACGTAATATAAAGGCAAAATACTAATACTGCTAGCAAACTTTACACTTGGTAGCTTACTACAAGGTAATTTCAAGCTACATTACAAGGTATATAAGGTATATACATTTTCTCGTTACATTTTCTATATGAAGCAGGATTTTCTAAAAGAAAGTGTAGATTTCATTAGCTCACAGCTACGGTTCCCAGGAATTCAGTCGCTACGGAGCGTATCTCGAGAACGAATCGTGCGTTTTGTGTGCGTGTACAAACAAAGTGATCCTTCTATTATTACATGAAGATAGTTCAACTTTTTGCGTGTCATAAATGAAACGGCAAATGTTTTTTTCATTAAATGCGGGCATGGGTGCGTAAATTCGAAGAATCAGGTTTAAGTATGAATAAAACGAATTCGAAATATGAATTTTACTGAAATTACCGAACTTTCTCTGTGCAATAATCGTAAAATCATTGTATTTGTAAAATTCTCACTTACGAAACTCACGGTTCGTTTCGAAACGCTCCATAGCGACTGAATTCCCATGGATATGTGTGAATATTTGCGGAGTTTGGACCTATAGAGATCTATAAGCTGGCTACAACGTATCTACGATCGGTGGTTTCCAAATTCTCGAACAAAAATGTTGCTCAGCTCGTTTCGATAATTTAGTGGGCGCACAATTTAATTGCGAAGGACCTTTTAGCTACTAATTACATAATAGCAATTTGTTATTTATGGTATATCAAAAGACACAGCAAAACATAAGCACTTTTTTATACCACATTTATTTTAAACTACACTATTGAATTACATATTAATTGATTTTACACTTTAGTTAATAAGAATACTAGTTACGACACTAGCCAAATGTAACTCGCGGTTTAGGTTATAAATAAAAATATGTGTATTTATTATTATATGTATATGCACCAAAGGATTATGTGTCCTGCACGTTTGAAGTTTGAAGAGATAAGAACGAAATGGGAACAAACGCATAGTGACGGAAACATATGGGTATAAGAATAGAGTGCGCAAGATGCTGAATACTGCGATAAAGGCAAAAAGAGAGAGACATAGTTGACGAGTGTCTTTTGTGCCCCTTTCTAGTTGAGCACTGCGTCTGCTTGCTTGCTTACCCCCTATCTCATCGCCAATCAGCCAAGCTAGCAGCAGCGTTTCGGCTATAAAGAGACAGATAGGACTCTCATCAGCTATCTCTCTCTTTGCTTTCATCGCTGTCTCTTACACGCGGCCGTACCCTTCGCGCACTCTATTCTTATACCTCTATGGTCGGAAACCAATAGAAGCAACTCGTGAGACAGATGATGTTAATATAAGAAACTATTATCGTTTGTCCACAGAGAGCAGTGTATATAAATCAACTCGGTACAAAATATAAATGAATTGAAACAAAGAAATGTTAAATCTAACATTAATAAAAATAAAAGCAAGATATTGGTATACAAATATGAATACTACATGCATTTATAAACAGTGGCATTGAGTCAATCAGATCAAAGCTTTCTTTCAGGACACTGTTATTTGGAGATACCTTTGTAATATCTTCCTTTTTATGCAGCAAACTATTATGTTGGTTCTCCTGAGTGCCGTAGTGTTGGCAGCCGCTATTCCTATACAGGACATCACAGCCAATCATCCTGCTCAGGAAACTTTGGAAACCGCTGAACAGTTCTACCATGGTTACCCGCATCACCACCACCACGGCTATGGTGGTTATGGAGGCCATGGATACGGAGGATATGGTGGTTATGGAGGCTATGGTGGTTATGGAGGCCATGGAGGATACGGAGGCCATGGAGGATACGGACATTACCATGGGGGCTACCCTGGAATAGGAATTGGATTTGGATTCGGCCATTTCCATGGATGATTTTATTCAATTTAAATAATATTTATTTATTTCTATATTAGTAATTTATTTTAGGTAATATTTTGTTAATACATTTTTTTAAACAAATTTTTTGTTAACATTTTCTATTATTTGTTCATAGAAACCTGCTAAACTCAAAACATGAATATTACGTTAAATCTATGTAATATTTTACTTAACCCAAACGTAATACAGTAACCTCTGTTTATTCCGGTATTCTATGGTTGTCACTATTGTGTACTCTATTGTTTTCTTTTGGACATGTAGCCTTTTATCGCACCTAATAATGTTGTGCTTTAACTTTAACTAAATTTTATATCCCGACAACAAGAATGATCTATTCATATCCAGTACTCTATTGTGTACGCAAGGATTGAGCTGAGAAATACAATTTTTCTTTTAATTTCATCTTGTCAAAGAGCAGTTAAGGAGTGAATTGAAATCGACAAAAATGTGATATTCAATGAAATAAATATTCACCGCTTTAATTAAATGTAGTACTTTATGTTTTTCTTTAAAACACTGTGACCTCGTAATTGGTGGAATGACATATTCAAAAAAATGTGCGTAAACACTTAAAATACATGTCTTAATCGATTTAAACAATTTTATATAAAGTGATTTGATAAAGATTCCACTATTTCCGTGTGCGATACCGTGAGATTGTGGAAAGGGGGGTAAGGTTCAAGAATGCTTACCCCCCTCCCCACCGAGCATCGAGAGACATGGCTTCAGTAAGATGGAGCCACATCCCATGCAACTAACAACTCGATGGAAACACTACACGAATTGTTTCCTGTAAAAGTTATTTCAAAAAGGGGGACATTAAATGGCTCCCCAGGAGCACAGACCTTATAAGCGCCACAAACTTTAGCGGAGGACAAACACAACAGAAAAAATTGCAACAACTTCTAGACGTCCTCTTCAGAAATTTTTTACCTCAACGATGTTATTTTAAAAATAATAAAAATTTATTTCTTAGCGAATTAATTCTTAACAATAATTTTTTTTAAAAGAACTGTTTCCTCTCTTTTTTGAGACCTTGAAATAATTGGGTCTTTATAAAACAACCTGTACATTGATGACCACTCTGATACACTTGTGGTCCTGACGTACAGCGTTAAAAAGAGTCTACTTTAATATTTAATTCAAGTATGTCTTGTTTTATTATTTTATAAATACTTTATATACCTTTATTCTTTTAAGTGTTAAGGTCAGAAAACAAAAAAGGAATAAATTTTTTATTGCAATTTACAATTAAATAGGACATAAACGTTATATATTAGGTAACATTTTTTATGTAAAATTTTTAACTGTGTCTAGCGGGTATATATTAAGAAGAGAACCTTCATGTCCCAAACTTGGTGTTTCTTTTTAAAGAAAATTGGGATAAATAGATATTAAAATAATGAAAAGATAATTATACACATCGAAATTTATTTACGTTATTTTTATTTTTACAAAAGAATTATTCTAAACCGTACAAAATTGATAATATTTATCCGTGGTAATGTCCGTGGTGATGATGGTGATAGTGTCCATGTCCATGTCCGCCATATCCGCCATATCCGCCGTATCCACCGTAGCCGCCATATCCACCATAACCGCCATATCCATGTCCGTGTCCATGCCCATATCCACCAAATCCTCCTCCTATAATGATGCCACCTCCGATTCCTCCAAATCCGCCGTATCCACCATAGCCGCCATATCCACCATACGCTGTTTCAGCTGTTTCTAACGTTTCTGCGTTAGACGCAGGTGCAACTGCAACAGCTGCAAGTGCTTTGGGGTGCTCCGGGGTAAGTGGCAATGTAGCTGCCATTGTGGCGGCCACTATCATACTGACAATTAAAATTTCCTGGAAAGAAAATTAGTTCTTTAACAATTTTCAAAGAAGAATATTCAGTTATTTTATTTCAATATAAAAGGGCTAAGTGGAAAATAATCCAATAGTGGCATTTGTTGGTTTATGAGGTCTACTGTCGATATCTAAAAGCAGGTGATGTGTTGTTCATTTAGAACTAAGTGACATGATTGTATTGGTGATTTTTAAAAGTGCATTAAAAAGCATCTAATGACAGGTTTATTAGCAGGTAAGGGCAAGCGTTCACAAGCTCGCGAAAATTTGAAGTCGATTGGAGTAAATCTGTCAGAGATATAGAGTTTTAAGTTTCCACCTCTGGTCTGCTTTCGTATTTCTTTTTAACTTTTAAACGCGTTCTTCTCACTTTTGTCTTTTTTAGAGTCGGTGCCCTCTCTAGTTCAAAATCTAACGTATTTTAAAATAACAAATTTCTGATTTTTTTCATGATAAATTGGTATTTTGACTTCTAAGTGCTGTAAAAAATTGAAAAATCAATAAAAACCAAAAAATCTGGACAGAGTTACCTGCAGAAACTTATCAACTAATGAAATCATTTTGGTTTTTCGATTTCAGAAAATCCAGTGTTGAGTTATTAGTGGCACCGCAATGTTACCTTTTTTTGTGACGTTTGCGGAGATTCTCTGTCAATGCCTCATTTCATAATACTTATGTATGAAAATTTCACAAAGTATTCTTCAAATTTTATTTTATCATGTAGTAACTATAGAAATAATTATTTATTAACTGTGTCGTCAAAACACATTATCGAAAATATGTTAAGTACCAAAGTGTAGTTTATTCCCTATACAAACTCATAAATTGGCTCCAAAACTTATTATGCTGTGCTCACATTGGAACCGCAGACGCGGGTATCTTTCTCGCACTTTCTGATTTTGTGAATCCGAAAAGGACTGACAAGAGTCGGCAACGGTTACAATGTGACTCCAGCCTTATTATCACCAAATAACATTATTTTTAAATACACAGGTAACTATTGCAGAATAAAGACAACTTGAGATACATTTCACACTACGTTAAGAGTTGAATTAAACTTATTCCTCGGCTCGTGCTGAAAGTGAATGTTAAGCCGAATATCGAGATAAACGATCAAATAGGTTGGCCGATTTGTTGGCCATACAAACCCAAGATATTGGAGAGTATATCGAACCGGCAATAAGAATAATGTAAAAAATAAAAAATGGGGCCACGTTAGCCAAAAATAAATAATACAATACAATCAAAAGTTAAAAGTAAAGAGTAAAAAGTGAAAAGAAGATTGTGCAGCTATTAAAAGGAGGCAGTGAAGGGAAGCGGTGGATGGCGAAGATCGAGAGGAGGAGAGGGGAAAGAGAATGAAGGATAAAGTAGAAATAGTTAAACATCAGTTCAGAAAATAGAGGATTTGAGGAGAGGAGATAAGGAAGACAAGAAATATATGGCGGAGATAGAGCCAAAAAGAAAATAGTAAAGGGAGAGGAACAATGAGGAGTAGGGAGCAAGAAAATATAGAAACAAGAATATAAAAATTAAACATTGCTGTTGGAATTATTAAAAAGGTTAGAATAGTTTTAAGTTTAAGTTAGTAATGAGATGTAATTACGTGATTTAATATTGAAAGTATGTAAAGTCTAACGACACACACATTAAATTAATAAATAAATAAAACAATACAGTCTAGTTCACTATTTAAATTATTAAATTTAAAATCACATTAATTAAATTATTACCTTTAACATTTTTCTAGACAAAAAACAATTTTTAGTTCGACTGGTTTCACTTTCGTTTAATGTATGTACCTATTACGGTTTGTAAGTCACTATTTATAGCAGATGTATTACCCGGCCAGACCCCACCTGGTGTATCAAAAGTCACGGCCACGGTGCTTTTTGTGAACATCGGAAGATGATACGCGGAATGTTACTCAACTATTACAAATTAAATCACACGGGTCAACTATATTGTCAACTCGGTATATATTTACAACGTCTATTACTGAAACACGCACTTATATCTATAGGTACTACGACGTAGTAAACAAATTCTAAGATTCTTACGTATTTGATCTTATACTAGAAGTTGCTTTACTAAATTCGTATGACATGCGTCATTTTGTATAAATTATTTATTCTAATTACTCGTTTTAAACGCTCATTAATATGCAATTCGCATAGTACGCATAGTATTACAATTTTTTTACAGTTTCTCTTTTCCTGGGTCGTTAATTTAAATTTAATGACCAATTAGTTTGTTTACAAATAAAAATTTAACTGTTTTGTCATATAAATTCAATTAATCCAAATTTTGCCTTGACATATTAATACACCAAATATAGGACTGCGGGGTCGGAAGGAATTTCTAGGCGGTAGCATCGGAGTCGTAAAAATGTACCGACTGTGACTCCAACCTCAACTATGCATAATAGAGAATTCTTTTAAAATATATTACTGCGAATTCAACAGCTAGATTTGTATTTTTTATTTGAGTTAGCTAACGTTTGCCTATTTCCGATGCTAAGTCCTATCACCGATGACTCCCTACTGTTGTCAGTATTTATGGTGTCGTTGTCTGATATATGTTTATTACACCGCTGTCTAATAAATTTAAGATTATGTGCATAATCAATTTAATTTAATAGCAACCAATCCCAGAAATTATAGCTCTGGTTCGGACCTGATTGAACCCGAAGACATAGTCACAGTCGTCATAGTCGTCACAGCTATATTATAACTCGCAATAATTGTAATATTTGTAATAGTTGTATGTGTTTTGTTGATTTATGGTTGTAGTTCATTATATACTTTGTATATTTTTGAATTTTTTATTTGTTTATCATTTGAAGCTAAAAGGGAAAATGGAGAAGAAAGATATTTACAAAGAAATAGTACCGCAAAGCTTTTTAAAGATTGATAAGAAATCAAACACTTCCTTTTATTGTAATAATTTTCTGAAGGTACATTCCTTGTCAACGTACATACTTCAAGCGTTGAAGTATAGTCTACATGTGCTTTAAGGTTTTATAACCCTCCATAGCCTCTTCGCTTGCTACTACTTACTAACTAATAATTTGACCTAACGAACTCCTCAATTCAAACGTCTCTGAGTTAAATATGAGGCATCTAGAAGCAAATGGATGAAAGTGACAAACGATAGAAGATGTACTAAACTATTTAGTGGCACAGAGATATAAGCGAAAACTTGGACAGATTTAACTATAAAGTGTGAATTTTAAAACCTACTGAATGAAAATGTCTATACGATCTTAACTTTAAACACGTTTTTTGAAGAATTTTACTTTAGTCACTTACATCTCTTTGCATCCAGACGCCTCATATGACCTTCCTGCCTTTTACCTTACCCTACTGCTAGTAAAGAAAATCAGTTTATTTTTCATCCCGGTAGTAGCCAAAAATCTTGCACTACGAGTATAGTTCTCCGATATTTTTCATTCACAGCAGCTTTAAGGATAACTGATTAACACGTTTGCCATTATAACTTCTGTTTTCTTACAAAACCTTTCAAACGTGTTAAATAACCTGCAGCCAAACTAAATATGACTGGTAGCCCCGTTATCAGCTGTTTGTGCTAGCTATTTTTTCAGTATGATTGATTTATTTTTGACATTGGCTTCTCATATAATCTTATTCATTACAATAAAAACAGCATATTTTTCTTGTCTTTTTCGTATTTATTCTTCTTTTGCTGTTCTGACTTTGTTAACCAGTTGTCCATTTTTTTGTGCTGACTCCATTGCGGAACCATCAATAGATTATGGGCACTTTTGAATTTTGGTCGTGTCTTATATTAAATATTTTAGTGTTATTATAAATTATTTCATACTGTTTTTCATATACGAGTATTTTATTCGAATTATAACATGGTAGCAAAGCGCAGTTTAATTTTTTTGAAATTAGTCTGTATGTCAAGGTTTGTTCACGTTAACATACTTGCATAACATACTCAACATACACATATTTGTATACATTAATAAAAAATTAAAAATGGATAGCAAATATATTAATTCCTAAATTCGAAGAACAGAGACAATTGTGTTACTTGGATGAGACAAGTCCAAAGGTGTTTTGGAAAACCATGATGTGTTCCAAATTGTGGAAGGAACAAAAATGTCTCCTAGTGTGCCATCTATTGACTCGGATGAGGAGTCGAAACCTATTTTTGAAAAAGAACGAAGACAATACAAAAAAAGGGATTCCTGTTTGGCTTAAAGCATTATCGGCAGCAGCTTGAGTGAGAGTGCTGCAAAGATTGTGGAAACATGTGAGACGACAAGAAAAATTTGCAAAAGAGTACATAGCTTCTTTGAACAGAAAGGAGAAAAAGGGCAATTTCATGCTTTAAAGTAATTCTTTTCACATAAAAAAGAAGCTGAGAACTGCATTGCTAAAAAAGTTGCTAAGTTGCAACACTGGTAGGCTGAAGTAAACGATCAGATGCTTCGAAATGATAACATGGAGTTTCCTGACTCCGTTTTTGGATTCAAATTATTAAGACTCTCTTCCAGAGCAGTATTTTGAATTTTTAAACGCTTCGGAATCTATTCCGAAAGAATTCCAAACAAGTAAAAACCTTATTGATAGACTTCGAAATCTAGAAATCAGATTGTCAGAAAGCGATAGTCATAGCGACAGTGATGCCGCAGCTTTTCTGAGAAGGAAGAAAATTAATATTGGAAGTAGTAATTCAGCTGTACTAAATTTTAAAAAGCACATGGAGCAATACCAAAGTACGAATGTTATTTTGCTGTAAAATCACAGGTCCGTAAATAGAAACTAGACTAGGCTAACATGTTATAATCTGAATAAAATATATGTAAAATAATAAAAAAATACTTAATACAAGGTACGACAAAGTTATCTATCTCTTTATTGTTTCATCTTTTTAAAAGTTTTCCTACATTTTCACTCTGTTGTAAGTACTTTGCAAAATATGAATAATATAAAATAAGAATAAAATGTGATTTTTTAATATAATTTATTTAAAAATAATTACAACACTTTTAAAACAATTTATACATTGCATAGCAAAGCAGTGCAGTGTATAAATGAAAAAAAAGTTAAGGTACAAAGGAAAAATATTCTATAAATATTACAAATAATCTTATTTCTATCCATCATGATCAAAATCAAAATGATCATCAAAGTCATGATCATGATCATGATGGTGGTGATGATGATGATGTCCTCCATATCCTCCGTAACCTCCGTAACCTCCGTAACCTCCATATCCTCCATATCCTCCATAACCTCCATAGCCTCCGTAACCTCCATAACCTCCATAACCGCCGTATCCGCCTCCTAATCCAATGCCGAAGAATTGGGGATTAGCTGATTCAGCTGTTTCGAGAGATTCTCCGAGTTGAACTTTTGGATTAGCATATTGGACCGGGACAACTGCTGCCATGGTCACGGCCGCCAACATGGCGAAGAGGACTAGTTCCTGAAAGTGACAAAATAAATTGTATATTATCTACAATGTACTGTATTTTTTGTACTAAAACTTTTAAGCCTAATATATATTCCTAATTCGCAATATTTCGAAAATACATTTACTAAAATCGATAATTTTTAATATTAAAGCAACATGAAAGTTAAATTTCTATCAAAATGTAATTCACGTATGTCTCAAAAAACAATGAAAACTTTGTAAATAGAAACAAAGAACAATTAAATATAATTATCCTTTACCAGAAATATTCCCTATAATTGCGGTTGCGACTACTAACTCGGGTTATACCTAGTTTCCCCATATTTGCATTTCATAAAATTTGGAGATTTCCCTCAAAGTTATTCTCCAGTATCATTTATCCCAAAATAAAATTAGATTAATCTTAAGGCTCTCTTACAATGCTACCGGAATCGTCACATTAATACACCACTTATACTCCATTCATACTCCGGGTTATATATTTCCGAAACTACCGGGATATCGTTTGGGTTCATTAGTTCAATGGAGATAAAAGAGTGAGAGGGGAAAACAATACATATACAATAAACTTACATACATGCAATCAGTATATCGAGGTATTTATAAAGATTAAGGAATATGTGACAAGCCATCAATTGATGAAGTAGGCCGCAGGGCAATTTGCAAAAAAATACTCTTCCGTATGTAATATTTACATAACATTTTGTATCTAATATCGGGATATACATTTTAATATGTATATAACTTTACAGTGAAACATGCAAATATCAAATTAATGTATAAAACACGATGCGGTGACGTAGATACGCTGCAATAACTTACATAACATTAGATATTCCCGTATATTCATATATAGTCTATAATGTGAAATGGATATCCTGTATCGGTATGTGCATTTTGCATATATATAAAATGAATAAACATAACAGTACATACTATGTACATGCAGCAATGTACATACCTTTGCATTTGTACATCAGTGTAGGTTTATAACAACATCATATACATAGGATATACAATATACATAAATGTACGTATCTAACTTGAATATAGTAGGTATACCCCAATGTTTTCTGAGAAGTTAAGACCTTTATGCGTAAATACTCTAGTTCTTCCCTTTACATGAATAAAGCTTTTTCGGAAAAAATAAAAGGCACTAATTTAAAATAATATTTAAATGCTGCATATTATTTTATATACACGCGTAAATTGAAAAAATATATAACCAAATTCAACACTTATTAGAAACTAAAATAACATTTCTTAATTATAGAAAATTATTCTGAACACAAATATATTCTTAAAGTAACTAATTACCTTACGTACTCTACCTAATTAATATATTATTTAATTAAATCGTACTAACCTTCAACATTTTGCACTTATTTTCTTATTAAAACTGTATGAATAATTACGTTTCCAGTTTAAACTCTTCAGCGCTCGTCTTCAGTCTGATACTGAATAATATTCGCCTCTTATTTATACAAAAAAAAACTAAAATGATGACGTCAAACCAACGAAGGTCAATGCCATCCGTCCAAAACCTCATACAACTTGAATATGATTTGGACAGATTTAATTGTGTTCCGTAATAATTTATAATCATGTGATTCTTTCATGGTAAATGAATTGATGATTTTATTATTGTTGTTGAAAGAGACACCTGGCAGAGAAGCAAAATGTCAAAAATTGTAAAGTTAAGAGGGTTTACTCAATGTGATTATAATGGGTTAAAACGAGGTGATTAAGTTGGCTATTAGGACCTCAGGTGTTCAATTATTTTTCAAGTAGTCGCAATATTACAGGAGATAATAATAATTAAAAGAGTGATTGGTTAATAATCGTTCGGACATAAACTTGTTTCGTTCCAATTATCCTCAGTTTTGCCCTCGTTCTACAAGTACTGTACCTGTTATATACAACAGATATTCCTACACTCGATAATAGTACAATAACAACTTTTGCTGATGATACTACCATACTAGCAATTGGTATAAATAGTGAAGAATCTACAACAAAACTACAAACAACTGTTGACGAAATAAATAATTGAACAACTTGAAACAACAAAATTGAACTTGAAAAATTAAATTAAATGAATCGAAATTGGTTTATATAAACTCTACTAGATGCTAAACTGCGCTGGAAAGAACATGTAAAGAAGAAAAAGAACAACTTAATATAAAATACAGGGAATTGTATTGGCTGATTGGAAAGGATTTCACTCTGTCAGCACAAAATAAGTGACTAGTATACAAACAGATCCTTAAACCAGTGTTGACTTATGGCATCCAGCTATGGGGCTGTACCAGTCAGAGTAACAAGGATATAATCCAAAGGTTCCAGAACAAAATGCTAAGAAACATCGTGGAAACACATATTAGAAACAGAGATCTTCACCGGGACTTAAAGATGGAAACTGTGGACACTACAATAAGGAAATTTTCCAAGAGTCACCAGGAAAGACTCCAACAACATGTTAATGACGAGGTAGCATACCTACTGAACAACAATGGAGAAACAAAGAGAAGAAAAAATCCGATTTCTTAGGTTGGGTACAAAATCTCTATCTTTGACGTAATAAAAGGTAGTCTATTATAACTTACATTATTTATGTACACCTAAACACAAAATATATGTATTTAAAATAAAAGAACATGAAATCAGATTGATTCCGATGAGTACTTGGAACATTGAAGAATTACGAATAACAAATTCACTGTCCAAGGGCTATGACGTCATTCACAATTTGATTGAACTTCTTTTTTAAATAGGTACGTGTGTGTAGGTCTTCTGACCTATCACAAGTACTCCTTTTTGTTTTCTTTTTCAACGTGACTGGAAGGTCTTCTCTACAAATGAATGGCTTCACTTCATACTTAGGAAACATGGCGATAGGGAATGAAGAGAGGAAGCAAGTATGCGAGGAAAAAGAGGAAATGTTGGAGCACAGTATGAGAAGATGAAAGTGGAAGAAGCGTGGAAGACTTGTTGCTATGAAAGAGTAAAGGAAAAAGATGGATATTGGAAATAAGGAGGAGAAAAGAAAAAGAGGAAGCGGGGAGTATAGTATAAAGTAATACAAGGAAGAAAGTAAATAAGGAAGAAATAAATTGTAATTAAAAAGAACGGAAGAAACATTAAATAAATACTATTTAACTATACTCCTTTCAATTTAATAACTATACTCCTTTCAATTGTCACTGAGTTCCATTATTATTGTCTTGATTCATTAAGGAGGTAATCTTTTTAACCACTGTGCCACCAAAGTCGCTATTAATTATATTAATAAAATAATTTACAGAATAAAATTTATAGTTTTAATATCAATAATAAAATGTGTAAGGTATGTGAATGAATAGACAAGAAATAAAGTTAAAATATTTTTTATTCAAAATATAAAGTACTTAAACAAAGTTTAAAATGCATAGATAGTTATAAAAATTAATTATAATAAATAATAAATTAATTTAGTTAAATAATAACAATAATTAAATTTATTAGAAGTGATGATGATGATGATGATGCCAATAAGGTCTTCCATATCCATAACCTCCATAGCCACCATATCCTCCGTAACCTCCGTATCCTCCGTATCCTCCATATCCTCCATAGCCAAGTCCTCCATATCCTAGTCCTCCAAGCCCTCCAAACCCTCCTACACCAACGCCGACACCAATAAACTGTGGATTCGCTGATTCTGCGGTTTCGAGACTCTCGGTTTCGAAGCTGTTCGGATCATTGGATTCTTCAGCGTCTTCTGGTAACACAACTACGGGAAGAGCTGCAGACATGACAGCCATCATGGCGAGAATTACGTAAATCTGCAACAATTGTTAACATTTTAATAAACATTCAATTGTTCAATTTTTCATAAAATTCGTCACAAAATATTGAATGAATGATAAGATAAAGGAGTTATTAATGGCCAAGTTAGCTGCTTCCTGTGAAAACTATATGTCATATTTTATAAAATCAGATATGAATGCTGAATTAGAAAAAAATGAAATGAAAAATTGGCAACACAAGTGAGATAAAGGTACAGAATTCTATAAAATACAACCAGTACTGAAGCGAAGGCCATGGTTTTCTAAACTAAAATGGCCAAGAAGATTAATGACAATGACCTCAAGACTAAGAATGAATCATACTGGAGCTCCGAAACATCTAGCAAGAAACAAAATCATTCCAAACCGTAAATGCGAATGTGATGAGGAGAAGGCAGATCCTGACCATATTCTGTGGCAATGTAAAAATACAGCAATAGCAAGAAAAGAATTTCAGAGGGCGGTGCTACAGACTTCGCAGACGCTTCCTGTTAACATCGCCTTTTTGATTGAGAAATCGAAATTTATAACAGCAGTGGCTATGAACAGATCATTCTTGTTGTCGGAATACAAAGTTTAGTTAAAGTAAAATAAAGCAAGCAAGTAAGTTAAAGCAACATTATTAGGTGCGATTAAACGCTACGTACCTAGGAAGCCCGAGAAATTATATATAAAAAAAGAGTTATTTAAAGGGACAAAGACTACGTCATCTGTAATATCCGAGGTGTTCAAAAATATAATGTTTTTATAAGACTCTATTAATTCTAACAAATAAATAACGCCAATGTATAAACAATTTCAAACTACTGGTATGATGCCCAGGTTATTAGTGAGATATATCCGAATATTGAGTGTTAAGATGACATAACGAATTGCAAACATTGAAGCGGTATTCGACAAGTTTTTCTGTATTTTTTGTTTTGTTACATTTATGAATTATCTAAGTAATTAATCAGATAGAGGGTACCAGTTTACATATAACTCCATACTCAATTTAAATTTCGACTTTTCACAGATATCTTACTAATGAACTGTCTAATTGATTTGTTAATCTTATTTATTCAATATTGATCTATTTCTGATATGTTAATAGTTTTTATGGTGTAGTATAAATATAATCTTATTAAGTTTTACGATTGTGAGAACACATAATCTATTTAACTTTGATAACTACTAAACTCAGAAAATATAGTGCCAGCTCGGTGATCGAAACCGAATATACAGCCTGACGTCACTGTCTCATTTATACAAAAAATAGTAACGTATATCTTTGTCAATTTCCTTTTATATATAAAAATAAATATACAGAGCAATATATATAACTTTAAATAAAATTTTACAATGTCTAACAAAATAAAATACCCAGAAAATATTTGGATATACATACTATGTTCCAGGTATATACCTTGAAATAGTTGGGTCTTTATGAGATACACTGCTATGCTGCTGTGATGTAATGTACCTACAATGTATGTTCAAATACAACCAACATGATGTACCTATGGGCAATGTCCCATCATGTATATACACGTACATACATAGTATATTATTTACATAACGTATGTCCTATAGCACACAACTTAATTGTGTCACATAAAGTGTTATAAATAAATATGGAATATTTATTTTAAAATCATATTAAAACTACATTGAAAATAAACAAATCCAGTGCGTAGTGTAAACTCGTCGGTACGTTGGAGTGGGGAGACTGTTCCAATGTCAATTATCACAGAGTAAATCCCTGACATTCAAATTAGCCGGTTGATAATAAATATTCACCGTATATTTTATGACCTCATACCTATTCTAGCAAAAACTTCATTTTGTGCTTCGCCTACCATATTTATCAAATTTTAAAGATAAGAATATCTAATAATTATATTTTTTTATCTTCAAAAACATGTTTATGTATTATATCGTAAAAATCGATTCTCTTTCATTAAATTTATGTTTTACAATTATTTGGAATAAATTATTTTATTAATATTCAAATTTATTCGCGATGTTTTTTATTTAATTAATTTATTCATATATCTAAGCCCAAATTTACCACTTTTATTTATTACACGTGTAAATTAATATCCACTAATTAGCTATCAATTTAATAAATAAATAAAGGGGACCTTTTTTTTATAATGGGCTTGTGAACTCAGTTTTTTAAATTAATTTTTTTTAATTTTTAATGAATTATTTTTTATACCGTGCACTGGCATATTCTGAAGTTGACGGGGATAATAACGTAGGGTCCATACCTGCGTGTTCGTCCTTGACATATTCGGTGTACGTAGACGCATGTGTGAACACAAAGTCAAACTCATTCGGCAAACATCTGTACACGAAGACAAACTTTTTATGTTTAGTGTCGATAAAATAAATATTTGCTTCGGTCATGTTCGAAATACTGTCCACACATGCGTTAATGACATTAAAATATAACCCAACAAGTACAGCATTAGCCTAACTCTTATTTTGTTTAACTGAATTTGTTAAGCTGAATTAGAAAAAAAATGAATTCTGATAAAGGTAGAGAATTTTATACAATACAACCAATACTGAAACGTAAGCCATGGTTTGCCAAACCAACATGGCCAAGAAGATTAATAACAATGACCTCAAGACTAAGAATGAATCATACTGGAGCTCCGAAACATCTAGCAAGAAACAAAATCATTCCAAACTCTAAATGCGAATGTGGTGAAGAGGAGGCAGATCCTGACCACATTCTGTGGCAATGTAAAAATACAGCAATGGCAAGAAATGGACTCCAAAGGGAAGTTAACACCCCCTTTTTGATTGAGAAACCGAAATTTATAACTGCAGTAGCCATGAATAGATCAGTATTGTTGTCTCGATATAACGTATAAGAAGAAGCAGAACAATATTAGGGGCGATAAAAGGCTACGTGCCTAGGAAGCCCGAGAAACTATATTCAAAAAAAAAAACTGAATTTTTCAAAACTTTAGACGAATGTTCGGGTGTTAAATATTTCCCATATTGTATAAACGCCAAATGATCGTGCACGCCCACTTTACCTCGAATAATTAGCAAACAGCACGATTAATATAACACGTAAGTGTGAACACGGCCTTAAGCTATTTAAAATTTCAACTCTTTTTTACCGCTTAATTTTCAGTAATATTTTGATGTTACATAATAAGTATAGTAAATTAATGTAATCAATTTTGTTTTTGCTTGTTCACCACCGTCATAATATCAAAACTTTATTCATTGACCGAGACAGCTGATGTCTGATTTTTCACTGGCACTTTTATGCATTTATTTTAGACTCTGCTGCATAAAAGCGAAGTGAAGAGGATAAGACAACGACATAACGTCGAGGGATTATTTATGTTATAATTTATAATCCCTTTAATGATTATAGGGATAAAAATTAATATTTTTAATTGTTAATTACTTCTATGATATTGCGACTTGTAAAAAAGCAATCGATCGTTTACGGTCTTGGCAGCCAACTTTATCAATACTAATGAGTATGTAATACAGTTTTATAGGAATTAAGACATGGTTCACAAGCCACAATTTATTATGAATTATTTTATATTTAACTATCTAAACTCGGGCACGGTTTGCTGTGTTTCAGTTTGATTTAAAATGAATAAAAAAGTAAATAAAACACACACACACAAACACGAAAAGAAACGAAAGAAATGAATTCGATTTTCGAAAACACGAGTGTATTCGAATAAAAAAATTGTGTCAACAGTTCAAATAACCGACTATTTTTCGAGTTTTGCGAGGAAGAAGAACATTAAAGTTTTATCTATTTGTTTCTTAATCTTTTATTTATTTATATGATACTTGTTTAAAATTACCTTTAACATTTTGCGACAATGTTTAAATTTTCACAGTAAATTGTATTTAAACACTATTTAACCATACACTATTTAAATGTAAATGACATATTTCTAAAATCCTCTCTTATTTATACTGAAAATGTGGCATTACGTAAAGGCTGGAAGGCCCAGGCTCCACCTATATGTAAAGTATAGTCCTGTAATATTTTGTTTGCATAATTCTCGCTAATTGAATAGTTATTGAATATACATTAGATACGTTTTCATTCCCAAAGTTTTTGCTCGAAAGATTTTGCATATTTCTGACTTGCTTCATTACTTTATTGCAACTATCATAGAAAATATTTAAAATTATAATACTCTGGACACACGTATAGTGCAGATGTTGTGAACCGCACAGTATAAAAAGACATCTTAGAAAATGTAGGGAATATTACCAGATCCGGATGGACTAGTTCGCATGGTTTGTCATCATGCTGATAGTAGCAAATGGGCTTGTGTCCTATGTCTTAATTTCTATAAAAGTGTACTATATATTGATAAAAGGGTTACTAGAACCTCAAATGTTCAATTATTTTTTAATAACTCCTTATATGTTAAGAGATATTAACAATTAAAAAAGTCATTTTGTCTCTTTAATTATTAAAGGGATTCAACGTTGTACACATTCCAAGTGCATGTGACATCACAATCCTTGTGTAAGGTTACCAACCTTACAGCTCATAAATCTCTGCTATATGTATTTATATATCAAAATATCAAATATTATTTACAGCTATTTCAAGGAACAATAAAATTTCAATATTATGTCTGCCTTAGCAGGGTTAAATAAAATAAAAACTTATTATTCTTTGACTTGACTTGATTATTTGACTACCAACAGCTACAAAACATTACCACAGCACTGACCTACTCTACAAATAACTGACGTTAAAATGCATTTCACGTCATACAAATATGGCTGACCATTTCTAGCGCAAAAACTACAATTCAAACTTTTAATTGCTATATCTCCGTCAACATTTAGATATTTAATAAAATAGACACACCAATACACATTTATTAACATCAATTTCAATCAACAATTGAAAAATCGACCACAAAAAAATGAGGGCACAAGCCCATTCTTCGAACTGATGGGCACAGAAGCGTCTGATAGTAATACCGCCTCTCAGTAAACAATTTGGTGAAATGTTCTGTTTTGTGACGTTTCTATCACTATTGTAATTCAATTCTAATTCGCATCAACTTTATCTTCATTTGTGTTCCGACAGGTGGAATCGTTTCGTCATTTCAAGCCCTCGTTCTCACGACTGTGAGAAACTGAACTGCAAATGAACTTTTTCATGACAAAAAATCGTACACATCTTGAATATGATGGCAAAGTGACTAAAAAATGTTTACCGTGTTGGAGCGAGCTTCAGTGCAGATCTTGGTGATAGTAGCAAAAAAATGTAGCAGGAGTTTTAGAAACCCTAACTGCAACGTATTCAGTCCGAACATCTAGTAATATGTATATCTATATAGGTGTATTCCTGTTCCACAATACATGCGGAGTATTAGGATACCACATATTCCTTCATTTGCGCCGCATGATTCACATATTGTACTCTGTGCGAATTTTTATAGTCAGAAAATCGTAAATCGTCCCCATTCTGTAACCAACTATTGCGACTCCAACATGCGACATTTATATATGGTAAACTCTTCTTTGAAGTATTTTTAGTAGTTTACTTTGGAGTAAAAATCTTTGCTAGTTTAGAACAAAAATATTAACTGAGTTTGCATTATCGTACATGGTATTTGAAACTGAGGCTGGAAAAAAATGAATAAATTGAATTGGTGAACACAAACTAAATGTAAACAATTAATCTGACTTTTATTACCTACTTTATTACTCTTCTTTGTAAACATACAAAACTATTTGAGTGAACACGGACAAACTACAAAGAATGCCGATGTACAAAGTTACATGTTGTATAATTTCTTCCAACAAATTTTGGTTGTCGCATGTTGCAGTCGCATTAGTCTGTACAATACATTCATTTGGATCAATTATACATTATAATAAAGAAACATTGGTAACTATATTGTGTTGTAATTACTATGAAAGAAAATATATTTCTAGTTATAAAAATCTTTTTAAGAGTTTCAAAATTTTAATTTAAAAAAAAAGATTACAGTTTGAGAAGTCCAGTAGTAGTATGACTGTTCTCCTTACGAGAAGGGGATTACCAAAATGTTTGTGATTTATAATTATTCTAACGATGCTTAATTACCGCTAATTGGCTCTCGTTTTCTTCGTATATCGTATGTCAAGATCATCAACAGCCAATTTGATACAAAGTATGAATACAGACACAGGAACAGGAGCAAAGATGTAACTTCTTGAAATGAATGTATATTAAATGCGAATACATATATACAAAATATAAAATACGTATGCCCTATTTTGTATTTAACTACCTTTTAAGAAAACGCATTAAATATATTATTTGAAAAACTTTTACAAACCTATTTTCTATTTGAAAGATGTAAAATACTTTTCTTGTTTTTAATTCTTCATAGTGCTATTCCATAAACTGGTTATTGGATTGATAGCAATACATTTGAAATAAAAAGTACTAAGCAGCTTGCAGAGATTTTAAAGGTTCCCATACATTTGATAAGGTAGCTAAATTGATTGCATTTAAAATTTATCAAAAATCGAAAAATTATATTTCTTTAGTTGGTACAAAGTTCGTCTGTCGGTAAAACAGTGACCATATACTCATGGACTCCATAGATGACTTTACGAGGAATAACGGCCAACACAGTTGATATTTGGAGTCGACAGAACTCGCTGTGCATATTGTTAGATTATTATGTAAATTACTAAAATAAAAGTCTCTGATTTTAGAGCAATACATAAGTTTGTTTAAAGATTTACAATTCCTAATAAAATTGGAGATCTGGAATTGGAGTCTGATATATGTTTGTGGTAAAAAGTAGAGGACTCAGATTCTTCGGCAGACAGTGACCATGCCAACACAACCATAGACCTAGAACCGTTGCAATATTTAAAAAATATTGATACTACTTTATATTTCTTAAATATCCATTTGTTCGTTTGACAGCATTTTTAAAATATAGCACTTGTTTACGAAGTTCCGCCATGAAAATTATTTTGTATTTGAAATGGAAAAATAAAAAGATACTTGTATTTTGTATTTAAATACTTTTGAAAACTACGAGTATTTTTGTACATCCCTGGTGTTATTTGTACTAGAATTTAGTAGGAAAAATTACATGATAAATTTTAACTAAACATTGTTGAAGATCTCGATTGGGACTGGAAATCAACACCAGAGTGAAACTTAGTGGGGCATAGGGCACCAACCCTGTAAAGGCGCCATGCAGTGGCAAATAATTTTTTTTTTATTAGCATTCCAGAATTTTACAATCTATCCAATTAGGATATTTAGTAAAAGACATATCATAATAAATCATGAAATAAATGTATCTAATGATACGTCCTCATAAGGTATTATTCCTTCCAAGTGCATATCAGAATGTACACTTGAATATTTTAGACTGCTGTGTGCTTAGTATATTTTAGACGTTGACTAAATCGCTTGGTAGTTTTCTTTTTAGCATCTCTCTTCTCACTTTCATCAGGTTCACTGTAAGGGTGTTTGGATGATAATCCTGTCGATCGTCCTGGTAAAAAAAAAATTGACCATTGAACTAAAATTTTTTAGTAACTAGATGCACCTGTCCTTTATCTCATTGTAAGCAATATTTATTTTTTTATTTTTATTTACAGTCTCAGGCGATTTCAACATCAAAAACATGTTCGCTCGAAGCTGCTTTGTTTTGGATATTTTTTTTTTTAATTACTCAAAGCAGCAACTTCATTTCTGAGTGTTTTGACATAAATCGAAAAAATATGAGTCTGCCTTAAAAAATAAATAAAGCTGAAAAATAACCCTACTGTACAACTATCAAGCTAGAGCTACTGCAATAACACAGTCTTAATTCATATAAGTAAACAGGGGAAACTATGCAAAATTGTAGTATGTATATAATATAGACAAACTTCAGCAGACAAGACAGTAGACGCATATTCAAATGATTGACACTTCGTAAACAATGTTCTCATGGCAACGTTCTCAAGGTGGTTCCCAGAAACCGGGATACTAGTTTAACACTATTTAACATAAATATTAACGTATGTTATTATGCTATGTTAATATATCATTCACATAATAACTTTAAACATTTCCATAGAATATTATACTACGAGATCCGACTGCGCGTTTACTACGTCCATCTGTTTTCTAATCAAAAAATAATGTTTATGGATACATATTAATAGAGAAATACGATCGCTGCACAGTTTGGACGCACCAAGTTGTCCTCTTTGCCATCACGCAGCCGGCAAGAACATTTCCAGCCGTTTCAATATGTGGTAGATACTAATTTAATACACTTGATTTTTATTAAATTTAATTTACTTAACATCTACGTATTTCCGATGTTGAATCCTATCAGTGATGTCGTGGCCTGATATACATATGTGGGCTACACCACTGACTAATAAATTTATGATTATGTATATACTTATAACAACCAAACCCAGAAATCTAACTCTAGTTCGGGGATCAAACCCAAAGACACAGCAGTGATTATATTTAAGAAAGTAGTGTTCTAAGAATACTTTTCATCTTCATTCTCCCAGTAAACATATAGTGAAGTGCCCTATTTAGTGACGTTTCTATCACTATTTCACTTCAATTATAGTTCGCATCAACTTTATCTTCATTTGTATTCCGACAGGTGGAGTGGTTCCGTCATCTGTAGCCGATAAAACAAACATTTCATATGAACGATTGTGAGAAACTGAACTATAAATGAACTCTTTCATGACAAGAAAATCATACGCATCTCCAATATGATGTCAAAGTGACTCCAAAATGCTCCAAAATGTTTACTGGGCTAGAGATGCTGCAGCCCAGGTTTGAATAAAATGTCCGATTTAATGTTACCTGATTCCGTAACACAGAATTCAAGAGCATATCATCTCTTTTTTCTTATTGATTTCAACAGAAATAGCGACACTAATTTTTTCTGAAAGATGTCCTTGAACCAACCCATAAATTCAAATTTCTGTAATTGGATTTAATAAGTAAAATAATTAAGAAAAATATCTTTTACGTAGATAAGCATGTTTTTTAGCAAGTTAATTATTTCTTAGAGATATTGACTCCGTAGTAATTAGAGTTCCACGCTGATGAGCAAGTGGACGTATTGTTAATAATTCTCATACACGGTTTACGTTAGCTCAAGGTTAGACATTGCGTATTATTTATATTTCAAAACATGGAATTCCCCAAAATTCTATAGAGACAAGACGAGAAACATTAGGGCAGGGACTGCAAACTTATCTTCTTTAGATACCCGTATAAAAATTCAACCTGCGTATATATTCAACCTTCCTTTTGGTTTAGTTAGTAAATATATAAATTTCGTTAATGAAAATCTGCAGGACTAATTAAATATAGGGATTTTCAAAGAAGTTTGTGGTTTAAAACAAGATAAAACAAGGAATTTTGATGATAATGTTTCAAATTTTTATTGTATTAAAAAGAGTAAGGTTTGGCAATTGTGAATAGAAAATGATATCGGACATATGTCTATTTTTTTCTTATACAGATAGGAGATCCTGGCAATGATAGTGATAGTAATTAAAGAGGACTCATTAGTAATTGTTATTTTACACCGTTCTAGCACTGACGACTTCTTAGAATGTTTACAGTATCTATAGCGCCGTCACCTCACATATATGAACTACACCGCTGCTTCCTAAGTTTTGTTATTATAAGTGCATAATCAATTTAATTGTGATAACAATCTAACAAGAGACTAAATACGAAGACACAGCAGTCTTACGTCAAGCATAATTGCTTTGAGCTATTCTGCCATCATTAATAATTGTGCATATTATATTATAAACAATTATATAAAGAAACATAAATAAAGATTTAACTTTTACTCAGTTATTTGTTATTTACAAAAATAACATGCAATGCAAATATTTCAATATGTATAAATATTAATTAATAAATAAGAAGTGCATGACAACTAAATCTTTAATAAGTTAATTTAGTAGAAGTTAATTTCAATATAAATAATTTCTAAACATACTCATGCATATAGTTTTTTTAAAATTATTTCACAATAGCTCTCATAGATGATGCTGTTATAAAATATATTTTGCTGTATAATAAGCGAAATACGTTTATCAAATCTTAGTCCCAGCATTTTCTAGTCATACGTCATCGTCGATCTACCGTAACTTTGACTATACATGCTATTTTTAACTCAGAACGTTCTATTTCTAAACTGAGACATCAATTTTATATTCAACCATATATTTTTGTTATTCAAAAGTTTATATTCTAATTAAAATAAAACACAAAAATAAAAACAAACCATAACTATATTAATAATAACCTAATTAAGAAGGAAAGAAAAAACAGGAGAAGAAATAAGCTGATGGCTGGGTTGCACAAGGAACAGAAAGAGAAAGGAAGTACTAAAAGAGGCAATGAAGGGAAGCAGGAGAAAGAAAGAAGTAGCGAGGAAACAGTTATACTTCAGCCCAGAAAAATAGACTAGGGAATAGACCAGTACAGAAGGAAGACTAGGGAAAATAAAGGAAGAGGGTCAAGAGAAGAAGAAGCAGAAAGTACTTGTGGAGATAAAAAGGTCTAGAATAATGTAAATTTAATTGTCTGCGAAGTGACCGTCGTCCATATATAAAACCCAGTTATCTGGTCCAGCTCGTTATCTAGTTTGCATGGGGAACATGAAGAGAGAGGGTCAAGAGAAGAAGAAGCAATAAGCACTTTTTGGAAGTACTAAAAGTCTAAAATAATTGTTTTAGTTGTAATAAATAAATTAAGTTTAGTTTTAGGAAAATAATTAGTTTTAAATAAAATTAGTAAGTTTAGTTTTAAGGTTGAATTGTTAAGATAGGAATGAAATGTAATAAGAAATAGAATACGGTAGATTGTAAAGCCGAAAGGCACACGCAATTCACAATAAATAATAATAACCTAAGCCGACTCAACGTGCCTTTATTATAACAAGATCCATAATAGAACTACAGTTAGTACTATAAAGTGTATAATAGTCACAGGTAGGACAGGTTGCCAATACCTGAACTAGGAGGATCCATAGATGTTGTTGGCATTTTTCATTGTCTTGCTTGGATGATTTAACGAGCATGTTATGGTTATGCGAAATGTTTTTGTTGTTCGTAATCAATCGTAAAAAATATTTGTAACTGATATGTCTATTACGTTAGTTATTTATAAAGGCCGGTACAGACTAATGTGACATGCAACATTTATATATTTTCATTCATAAGTTGATGTTATTTAAAGATAAGTGTAGTTAATTTATTGAAAATTTATTATATCCATTTGCCGATACTACTAAAGAGACGAGTGCCCATAGAGTTATTCCCAATACAGATATCGACCAATTAATAAATAAAAACAAGTACATAAAATTATAATTTAAAGTAGGAGGAAGTAGATCACTGAATCCTCTACTCACAAGCCAGTAGTTCAGTGTCACAAAATTTACTCAATATCATTAGGTTGATAGTACGTAAATTCTAAGAGCTGAATAAAAAAAAATTGCCGACACTGCTGCGGTAAAAACAAAATCCTTTGTAGTATAAAACGGTAGTATTATTACTGTAATTATTACTTAGTGCAACTTTTGTGAGCCTATTATTATTAGGTTTTATAAACATACAGAATTGATTAAATGAATTCATACAAACTACAAAGGATGCGAGTGTAAAATAAACAGTGAAAAGAAGGTAGAGGAAGCAAGGCATACAGGAGGCAAGGAAGGGTTAGTATTGATACACTTATCTAGTGGTTTACATTTCAATAATTACACGGTGTGGTAGAGATTGCTTCAGTGAACAATTCTACATGATTAGGTTACTAGGTCCGAGGGTTTACTCCTGCGAAGTCTTCGAACATCATTACTATCAAGCAACATTTGCGTCACGGCGATGTTTTCGTGGTTACGAAGTCTCAATTCGTACTTCGCTGCTATAGATTTGATTTCTTCTCCGACCGTGTTAATCTTCAGGTCTCTATGTATGTCGTCATTACGGATATATCATGGTGCATTAAATAATCCTCGCAGAACTTTATTTTAGAACGTTTGGATTTCTTTAACGTTCGATTTCTTGATGCAACCTCAGAGTTGCACTCCATACGTCCGCACTGGATTTAGCAATTGTTTATGTAAGCAACTTGTTTTCAATGTTTAGTTCAGAGCGTCACCCCACTTTTTGACATATGTTTTCCACCTTAACTTAGTATCTAGCGTCATTCTTACTTATTTTGCTTCATTCGCATGAGAGATTATGTTTGCTTTTATTTTAGGGTTGGTGGATAGCGTAAGTTTTGAGAAGAAGGAAGGAAGTACAGAAAAAGAAGAATATCAAAGAGAGGAGTAGGAGTAGTTACAGTTCATAATCGATCAGAATACGAAAAATAGAAAGAAGACAACAAACTAGCCGAGAAAACAGAATTAAGAACAGAAGAAATAAAAAGCAGAAAGAGTTCGGTTTAATATTATGTTACAGTATTTATTATATTATAGTTTGAATGAGATGTCATTATTCTATTAGAAATGCTATTTACAGTATAGGGTTTTCTAGTAAAAGCGGATCGATTTGTATCACCTCATATAACACAATCACCCTGTATATCCATATAAGTTATATCAAGCTGTTTTATATGAGATAGTATTAAATCGATCCGTCCTTTTTAGAAAACTCTATATAACGAAGGGAATTGTGTAAAGAGATTGTAATACCGATGTAATAAGTTACATGTTACACCTGTGTGGACGTGTTGTACAACTTCTTGCAACAAATATTGAATTTCACATGTCGAAGTCGCACTAGTGTGTACGGAACATAATAAAGAAACGTTTTATTTGGTAAATCCCGGTCAAATATAAACGCAAAGTCAAGTTTAATTGTGTGAAATATTAAAGATAATAATTATTATAAAATTGTTGTCTGGAAATAAATTTGTAAATGAACATAATTTAAGGAATCAGGAATAATGAAGGGGCAAAAATTCTATTTATATTCTGCGTTTAACAGGACTTCATTATTTTATCATTAACATTCTTCAAACCAAGTTATGTTAATACTATCAAAATAAAAATTAAATATTTTCAAATTAAATAAATATATTTTAAAAATCAATCCCAAAATAACACAAAAATAAATCGGCAGTTAAATTTAAATATTTAAAACATCTTCAAAAGTCAAGGCTAATCGTTATAAAAAAAATGCTAAAATCTGTATAATAGAACAAGTTTTTTTTTCTATTAGCATTAAAAAATAAATAACCGACGAACTGTTGCGGTGTTTTTTATTTGTGTTACTTGACAGCCGCTATATGTTGAAAACGTGACCGCCCCGGGAGGTAGACACTTGTCCGATCACTATAACTTCACACTCCCAATTAGTTCGTTGTAATTATTAGTTCTGCGTTATTAATCAGTGCTGGTAATGATAGTCTAGTCACGAAATGTCAAACATATGTAACTAAATCAATAAATGCGGCAAATTGGCGGAAAAACTGGAAAATAAACTTTTCTGAGTATTACAGGTGTGCAGAACTCTAATGTTTTGTTACAACAGTCTTAATATTGATGATTTAGGCCTCCATCTTGAAAAAATGTCGGTTACAAACATTCTTTTTTTTAATATCTTTTAAGATAAGAGTCATAAGATAAAAAGAGTTCATAGTAAACATTTTGGAGCATTTTGGAGTCACTTTGACAACATATTGAAGATGCGTATGATTTTTTTGTCATGAAAGAGTTCATTTATAGTTCAGTTTCACACAATCGTTCATATGAAATGTCTGTTTTATCGGCTACAAATAACGGAACCACTCCACCTGTCGGAATACAAATGAAGATAAAGTTGATGCGAACTATAATTGAAGTGAAATAGTAATAGAAACGTCACTAAATAGGGCACTTCACTAAATGTTTACTGGGTTATTATCAATCTGATAGAGGACTTAAGTGTACAATTTAAGTGTACATCATTTTTTGTATGTCTGAGTGACGTATTGTAAAGTGCTTGTGGTAAGTGTCTAACTTATGTGCCGTACACACTAGTGCGACATAAACATGCGACACAAATAAAACCCTTACTTATGCTATTTTTAAAATTCTAGGTATTATTTTTATGAAACAAAAATGTTTCAATCGTTCGACGGTACTTGTAAAAGGATTGCGACTTTGATTGCGATCTCGAGCAAAAGGGTCGAGTACCTACACAGTCTTCCAGTATAATCTCAGTGTGTAATACGTTTGCTGAACAATAGACCCTTGTCGACCATTGTCTATTGTCAAAGAATGAGTTTTGTTACGTTTTTTCTTTAAACATGTTTCTTTTTCTAAAGTAGGTTGAAGCAATTCGTTCGGAAGGAAATATGAAAGCGTCTGACGTATTAAGTTGCATGTCGCTCTAGTGTGGACGTGTTGTACAACTTCTTCCAACAGATGTTGGATGTCGCATGTTTAGTTCGCACTAGTGTGTACGGTACATTACTCCTTCCCATAACTAACCCAATAATAACAAAAATTTCCGCTATCCCTACATACTGCAAATTTATCGTAAAAAAAGAACAATTTAAAAAAAAGAAAGTCACTTGTTTCCAAAAAAATTCTTTGCATTGCATTAGAAGATTACATACTAAATATGAAAGATTAGAATATCTGATTAAAAATAAACAGTACACCTATTTTTTCCCAAATATCCATATTTAACTAATATGTACTGGCTGTAGAATATTGATTTTTTATCTATGTGAAATTTTATATGATGCTGATAACAATATTTACAATTGATAAACCAAACTGAAGTACATGAGAATCGAACTAAAAGTATTTCGATTATCATTAACAAAATGAATTCGTTTGTCAAAGCATTGTTTAAAATTTGAAATATTATCATTATTAAATGTTAAGTTACATAATCAGTGATCGAAATTTTACAAGATGATTTCCAGGAATATATACGCCACTTCCACTATATCAGGTACAATGTCTAAAATACATTATTAACAAGTTGTTATTTAAATATTTTAAATATCTTGGTGTTCCGAATTAAATTATCCAGGATACTTCGTCACCATTGGTTTTGGAATGTGTTTCGGATTGGTGACTTCAATAACTACATCAATGAACCTTTACGAATATAGACCAGAAGAAGAAGTTTATTACCAACTACCAATTCATTTCGGTGTTATAATCGGCGCATGCCTCGTTAAATTCTATCTGAAGAAGTTGGGACTGAAGATTGCTATACAGATTGCAGCTATCATTTTGATGACATCAGGATTTCTTCTAGCTGTCTTTCCTCATCCTGCAACTGCGCTGATAAGTGGATTACTGGCAGGAACTTCTGCAGGAATCGCTATCGTAGCTCAAATAATAACAACGAGAGAATCTTCACAACTTTCTTATCGTAGAAGAAATTTTGTTTATATATCACTTAGTTTTTATGTAGGAATATTTTTAGAATATTTCATAAGAGAATTCATAATATTCCAAGATTATATTATAGGATTAAGTGTTGTCTCCGTGTCCGTTTTATCTGCTGTAATTTCCTTTAGGATAAAAGAATCACCCAATTTTTATATATATCACAATAATGATTATCAAGCCAAGAAGAGTTTGATGTTTTTCAGAAATGCAAAACCTGAGGAAATAGATGCAGAATTTCACGAGATCAAAAATAGCATTAGGCAGAAAACAACTGCTAGGGAACTAATCCATCACAATCTAAAACCTTTCATAATTTCACTTATCTTCATTATAATAAAGACATCTGCATTTAATAGTAGACTTATCTATTCTTTCAACGTTTTTCTTAGAGATTTTTTTAATTTTATTTCCGATACCAACATAACAGGGTACGAAAGCATTTCTTTTGGAATTTTTGGTTCATTAATTGCTGCTCTATTTGTCGATAGATTAGGGCACCAATTTTTAATGCTCTTGTCTGGTTTTTTGGGTGCATTTTCGCTTTTTATGATTGCATACACTGCATTCTCTGACCAAGGATTTATTGAAACGGGGGTTTTAGAATTTCCTGAAAACTATTACACTATTGTAACTTTTATATTAATTTTTCAACTTGTTATTGGACTTGGTTTTGGTTCACTTTCCTACTTGGTTCTTGGAGAATGCTTTACGGAACCAATGAAAGATTTAGGCGTTGCTGTTGTTATACTCATAGAGTCGTTTATTTATATATTATCCTCTCTCACATATACTGTAGACAATAACATTTTTGAAAATAACCATTGGACACTTTATATAATTTCTGCAATATTTTTATTAATTGGAGCATTCACTGCTATAAAATATTTACCAGAGACTCCTAGAAAAAGAAGTAGGCAAATAGTTGAGTTCTATTAAAGAAAATAACAAAAATTATTTAAAAATATTGTGTGCTCTTTCTATCATCTCAAATTGAGTATACTTGACAAGGATATCCTAAATTCGGTTAACCTAGAATCTATTGATCATAAATATAACCATCTCGCTAAATACAAAACATGTTAGGTACTTTGACGAAATCTAATAATATTTAATCTAAAAAGGTCTAAATAAAGAGACAGAGATTTTAGAGAACAATAAATTACTACTTCAAAATCATTTTATGTAAAGCAAGCTAAATCCGACTAAGATTCTTCTGAGATGAAATTAATGGGAAGGAAAATAAAGACACACACAAACGAATGAATGTATTTGATTTTCGAAACCACGCGCGTATTTGAATGCAGCGTTGTGTCAAAATTTCAAGTCAATCAGCGCACTACGAGTTTCGAGTTTTGCAAGCACAAAAATACGCAGGATATACGCAAGAAGATTACTTAAAGATTAACACAAGCAGAATTTTTATTTCTATAACTATGGTACACATACGTGCGACTTAAACATATGACATCAAGCGTTTGTTGGAATAAGTTGTACAACACGTCCACACTAGTGCGACATGCAACTTAATACTACCTGGAATTTTTAAAATAGCGTAAGTAAGTGTTTTATTAGTCTCGCATGTTTGTGTCGCACTAATCTGTACGTTAAAAGTACAATACATTTAGTACACTCATGTCTAAATAATATCAAGTTATAAATGAAAATATATAAAAGTTGGATGTCGCATGTTTATGTCGCACCAGTCTGTACCATACATTAAATTCTAATTGTTTAATGTATTTAATTGTTTATACTCATTTATTATTACCAACTTATAATTGATACATCATCTTAAGTCGCTAGTAGTAACTTATTTTTAGGGTCGATTTTTTAATTGTCGATTGAAATAGATATTAATAAATGTATATCGGCGTTTTTATTTTATTAAATATCTAAATGTTGACGGAGATATATCAATTAAAAATTGAATTGTAGTTTTAGCGCTACAAATGTCGGCCATATTTATGACGTAATATGTCGCACTATTAAATGATAGGTTAGTTATTTGTTATATGTATTCTATGTTAAGTATGCTATCTCTTTTACGTTCTGTTGCATAAAAGAGATGTCAACTTAGCGGAGAATTGCAAAGTCACTCCAAAATGTTTACTGGACTCAATTATAAAACCGTAATTAATGTACGGGGCGCAATTCTGGAGAACACTTGAAGCGCCAACAAGAAGAAACTACAGAACCATACATAACAAATGTTTAAAACTAGGTTACCCCAAAAAAAGAGTTCATAATGCCATTGTTTACTGGGTACTGCGTTTCGTTTATTTAAAAATATATCAATAGGTAATGTTAGCAGGAATCACGTCATTTCACCCAAAAATTCCTAACGTGTGACGTTGCAGTTACTGAGGAGATAACACTTAGATAACTGTTCATTAGTGATAACAATTAATTCAATTGATTAGTATCAATGGCTATTAAGAGATTAAACAAAGCGATTCAGTGTCAAGCTAATACGCACTCAGTTGCTAGTTAAACTAAACAGTATTTGTACTCGTAGTTATTGGAAAATGTTGGCTAGATCATTCGTAGCTGGCCTAGCAGGTTATACTTACTTAATTAATATACTTAAAATACACGCAATTACTTAATAAACGAATCTAAATTTAATATTTATAAAATTTCAGGATATTTTATTCTGGTATTGGCCGGCATGCATTCCGCATTAGTTTTGGTTACTGGAAGTGGATTCGATTTTGATGAGAAAGAGACATCTCTTCAAAAATTGTATACATTTTGTCCATATATCGGTACTTTAATTGGCGCTGCTCTCGGTGGATTATTTGTGAAACTTTACTGTAATAAAATATCAACGGGAATTAGTGTAGTGATTATCTTCATCTCTGGTGTTCTTTACGTAGTTCCACCATCTTCAATATCAATATACATAGTTGCACAAATATTAGCGGGATGTTCTGGAGGAATTGTGTTAGTTTCCCAAATAATTTATCTAGGAGAAATATCACCATCTCGACGACGAGGAAAGAACATTGTCTACATATCAACAGCTTGGTACGTTGGTACCTTGATTCAGTACATCATAAATGGAACTGTATACAGCGATGTGAATCTAGTTGTTGGGATAATGACGATAATCATCTGTGCATTCGCTGGTCTTTCTTTAAAAGGTATGAGAGAATCACCTTACTATTCGCTCCTGAAAGGAAACGAAGAGAAAGCTAAGGAAGATTTAGCCGTCTTGAATAATTTTAAAAGAAATAGTGTTCAATTATTAAAGGAATTTGACGAAATCAATAAATGTGTAGCTGAGGAATCTGTTTCATCAGCCAGAGAAGATTTAATAGAAAGCAATAAGAGATCATACTACCTTTCTTCATTTTACCAAATACTTTATTCTAGTAGCTACTACATAGCAATTGTAGGACAAAACACGAGATACTTTTCTATAATTATTATAGCCACTAGTTCGTGGTCGGACCTATACATAGTATACCTGATTACAGGAACGGCTAGCCTTTTGGGGTCGTTATTTAGCGCCATGTACATAGACCAAGCGGGAGCAAGGAAACTACTTGCCATATCTTGTTTTGTAGGATCGCTTGGTGTGTTTGCCATTTCGATAGACATTTTTGCTGAGGGTGTTGTTTTTTTTACCTATGGATCTGTAAGCGCTAAGCACATCATATTGGCTGGTGTGGCTGTCATCACAGACATCATTTTGGCACTCGGAGTTGGGTCTGCTCATAACATCATCTTGGGAGAATCATTGACGCTACCTTCAAAAAGTATGGCTGTGTGTTCCGCTATTGTTATTCAAGCTATGACGGGTACACTGTTTTATTTTTTATCCAGCTTGAATTTAGAAACTTCGAGTTCTGTGTTTCGTTTAGTGTGTGGTATCATAGTCTCGTTACTTTTGTTGATTGGGTTTTTCGTTGCCATTAAAAAACTTCCACAAACCCAACAAAAAACTCACAGAGAGATTATCGCTCTTTATAAATCAAATGAAAGCTAATTTAGTTTTTATAATGACATTTTTTGTGATGTAATATATATTAAATTCAAAGTACGCATTTATTTCAATACTTAGCTAGAAAATATAGCTTACCCAACTGTTGAAAAATAACTTGAAAAAATCAGCGATCTGACTATGACACGAACCACAGATCTTTATCTTAGAAGACTTTACCGATTAAGTTATCAGAGTTGTTGATAATTTTCTATTATTTCTATATTCAACATTATATACAGACTTGTATTAAGGAAAAATTTTTGCGACTCCGACTCCGATTTCGGCTCTAATTTAATCTTGCAATTTTATGACAATAACATCCAATTGCTCAGTTTCCACAGCAGACTGTAAATAGTGTTTTGTGACAAAATAGAACAGATTATTTTATAGTTAAAGAAAGATGCTAAAAGATTACTTAAAATGGTAATACTTACTAATAAGCAGATATTAATGCAAAAGGGTTAATCTTGACTAATAAAAAAAATTATATTTACTTATTATATTGTTTTACTAATATTACTGATGGCGCGTTCAACTAAGCGTTCACAACGTCCAAAATATTCGAAAACGTCACTAATGACGTCATTTATTTCGCTCACGCCAAGCTCACAACGACCCATCTGAAGAGTTGGGTCGTAGTGGTCGTTCTTGTCCATTTCGGCGCAATGTTCAAACATAACGCAAAACCTACAGATGACGATGACAGAAAAAATTCCTTTATATGATTCGGAAAGAGATTTTATTGGATATTATTATACATATAATAAAATTAATTTTAATTCATATTTGACTACCATAACCTAACTTAATAAATAAACTATGTTCATTATCATTTAGTATATATTTCTTTTATGTAAAATTTATTTTGTTTGTAGATATAGCTTGTGCTATAGAGCTATTTAATCAACTATCGCAATCCTTATTTTCCACGCTCGCAAGCAAGTGGAACTCAAAAAACTGCAGACGTGAGCGTGATTGTTGTGAACGCTTAGTGGAACGCACCCTGAATATTTTACTAAATTTATGTCGAATGATGATTAGATAAATGATATTAAATAAATTCAAGTAGGTAATATTTACAGGTATAGTTAAAAAAGGATTACACAGCAGTGAGAAATATCCCACATAAATATGAGACAGGCAAAGGTCTAGAATATATTCAATTATAATTGCTTAGGATTAGGATTTATAAGCAATTATAAGGATTAGTGATTAAATTTATCTAGAAGGATTTTCAATAAGTAAAAGTAGTAAATATAATAAATCTTGTATATTAGATGTGATTAAAAATTTTCCTGTTAATACTAAATTTTTGTTAGTGATTCAAAAATAATTAGTGAATTATTTAAATATTTAGAAATTTGTAAAATTGAATTATAAATTGTAAAGTATGTATAAAATTTGTTTGATGGCGGCTATGACGAATAAAAGTCAAGGCAAATAAATATAAAAAAAAATAAGTCTATCTCAAACTAAGTAATACTTTAAATTTTATATTAATATATTAAAATGGAAAAATAAATGGAAAAAAAATTTAATATAAAATTTAGCTGGAGTCGGTTTCGGAGTCGGATAAGTAAAACTATCCGGAGTCAAAGTCGGACTATTTTTTACCGACTCCGCAGCCCTGTGTTGTACGAGTATATGATATTATAATGGCGCATTCACACGGAAGACACGACTGTCTTTCGACAAGATTAACTTGCTACCAAAATAATAAAATCATCAATCAAATATGTATACTTTCGTATGTACAGAGTGTACAGGCAAAATTGTGGCAAATTGTACAGGCAATAAATTAATGTATTATACTCGTATCATAATTTAGATATTACAAAAATTGTAAATATTAATTTTAATTAGTTTTATAAAATTATTAAAAACAAATGTTTAAACTTATAACAGTCAATTATTTAATGAAGGAGTGTCAAATCGTATAATTGCTTTGTGAACCACTTCTAAATGGACTTGAGTACACATTTTTTAAGAGATTATTCGAGAATTGTTGATTGAAATTGATGTTAATATATTTAAATTTAATATATATCTAAATGTTGACGGGGATATAGCAATTAAAAAATTGAATTGTAGTTTGAGCGTTACAAATATCGGACATATTTATGACGTAACATAAGTTAGGTAGTAGTATGTCCTATTAAGGGTAGGTCAGTTATTTTTTCTATGAATAAGAATTCTATGTTGAATATGCTATCCCTTTTACGCTCTGTTGTTAAAAATAAATAGCAACTGTCACATATCTTGGAATTTTCTATAACGTTGAATCTGTTTAATAATTAAAGGGACAAAATGACTTTCTTAATTTTTGATATATCCTAACAAGGAGTTATATATATAAAATTATTGGACATTAGAGGTTTTAATAACTAACTTTATCAATATAGAGTACAGTTTTATAGAAATTAAGACATAGGACGTATTAAGACATAGACATGCGAACTATAATTGAAGTGAAATAGTGATAGAAACGTCACAAAAAAGGGACACTTCACCAAATGGGCTTGTGTCTTATGTCTTAATTTCTATAAAACTGTACTACATATTGATAAAGTTGGTTACTAGAACCTCAAATGTCCAATTATTTTTTAATAACTCCTTATATTTTAGGAGATATTAATAATTAAAAAAGTCATTTTTTTCCTTTAATTATTAAAGGGATTCAACGTTGGACAATATTCCAACTGCATGTGACATCACAGCCGCTAATTGCTACCTCTTTTATATAACAGAGCGTAAAAGAGATAGCATATTCAATATAGAACTGGCAAGTTTACAGGTTACCAACCTTACAGCTCATAAATCTCTGCTATATGTATTTATATATCAAAATATCAAATATTATTTACAGCTATTTCAAGGAACAATACAATTCCAATATTATGTCTGCTATAACAAGGTTAAATAAAATAAAAACTTATTATTCTTTGACTTGACTTGATTATTTCGACTACCAACGGCTACAAAACATTACCACATCACTGACCTACTCAACAAATAACTGACGTTAAAATGCATTTCACGTCATACAAATATGGCCGACCATCTCTAGCGCTAAAACTACAATTCAAATTTTTAATTGCTATATCTCCGTCAAGATTTAGATATTTAGTAAAATAGACAGGCCAATATACACATTTATTAACATCAATTTCAAAATCGACCACTAAAAAATGAGGACACAAGCCCATTGTTTACTGGGTATATAGTACACTTTTATAGAAATTAAGACCGGCTATTACCGGCTCTGGTAATAGGACTACTATCGGACAATGACAGATGTTAGAATGACACTGAAAAGTCTTACATTTTCAAAAAAAAAATTATCGATAATAGCTCCATAATGTCTACCTATATATATATATAAGCTGACAATGAATTCTTAAATGTATTCCCAGAAATAAATATTTTAATCTTAATTTCGTAAGATTAAATTATGAATTTTTAAAATTAGTTGCCAAAACTGTTTACTGATAAATAAATATTATCTTTAACTGATAACGATTGATTGTTATCTTAAATAAAAAATGGCTCACGCACTCAAATTTCATCACCTGACTATGACACCTGTATTTTTAAAATTCATTGTTTTTCTGTGACTTACTTTTATAATATATTCTCTTACAGTGCATTTTTTTAATTGATTTAAAATGTTAAGCCATGCGCTTATTGCTGGTCTATCAGGTAAAATTTACGTGCAAATAACTCACAAATTCTTTTATTTAAAAAAATATTTTAAATACATCTTAAATTAGACGTTAACTATATTTGTAAATATAAAATTAGGAGCCCTATTTCTGACTATCGCTCACTAGTAATGTGATCTTCTTCTTTTCTTCAAATTCCATATGATGTTTCACAAAAGCAGGAGGCCTTCCGTCACATTACTAGTCAGTGAATTCAGGAATAGTGCTCCAGTACGTACTGCTATACAAGTATGTTAACATATTCCTGCTTTTAGGATACATTGTGCTGATTGTTTCCGGCTTGTATTTCGGGCAGGCATTCAGCGCACCCGACAAGAGCAATGAGAATGAATACATATTATTACTTTACCGTGTCAGTTCGTATATTGGAACAATCATTGGAGCAGCAGTGTCTGCAGTTCTTCTAACAATATATGGAAATAGAGTACCTATGGGACTTAGTGCTCTTCTTCTAATCATCGCAGGAAGTATACATATTACCCTAGACACTTTATCAATGCTAATAATGGGAAGAATCTTAGTAGGATGCGCTGGAGGAATGGCATTAGTCACCCAAATAATTTACCTTGGAGAAATATCACCTTCCGCAAGACGAGGCAAATACATCGTATACATATCCTCTGCAATATACTTTGGAATATTGGTGCAATTTATTTGTAGAGAATTTCTCGCATTTCATAAATTAAATATCGCAACTGGAGCCATAACTGTAACATTGGGAATAATGGCAGTAATCTCTTTAAGATCATTAAAAGAATCGCCTTATTATCTAATATATAAAGAAAACGATAAACAAGCTACCAGAAACTTAACGATACTAACTGGATTTGAAAGAAACAGTAGAGAAGTAAGAAAGGAATATGATGAAATAAAGAAAAGTATTATGGAGGAATGTCAATGGGAGCTTCCTGTTCACAAAGATTTATTAAATAACAATAAGACAGCCTTCGGAATTTCTTTAATTTTTCAAATAGTATATTCCAGCAGTTTTCACATATTTCTTATGGACTATCATATGTCATATTTTATTGTTCTCTTATTCGCATCAAATGAATATAATAAATTAATTCTCGCCTTCTTAATTACTTCTACTGCAAGACTCTTTGGAACACTTCTAAGTGCACTTTTTGTAGATCAGTTCGGAAGAAGGATATTATTAATAATATCAGGTTTATCTGGAGCATTATCCTTGTTAGTAATAACAGGAATCTTTTATGGTGATGAACAATTTCAACCAGATTTCCGTAGTATAAATCAAAGTAATAATTTTTATATTGCTGCAGCGTTTGTAGTAGTTTACGATATTGGAACAGCTCTTGGTTTTGCATGCATTCCAAATGTAATTTTAGGAGAATCCTTCACAGAACCTTCCAAAGTGTTTGGTGTATCCGTTTCCATTATCATACAAGCATTTACCGGTTTCTTATTTGATGTAATTAATGAAAATAACTTTAAAAAATTTACAATGGAACTTAATTTAGCACGTTATATAGTTGTAGCTCTGTTTTTATTAATAGGTGCCTTTATTAGCTTTAAAGTACTTCCTGAAACTAAACAAAAAACTCACAAAGAAGTTATAGATATGTATAAAATAAAAAAACGAAAATAGCTTTCCTTCTCTGATATTTAAATATTTTTAAACTCATCCTATAATGGTGCGGGGATTAAGGGTTTAACTTTAAGCATGCAAAATCTGCATGATTCATACAAGGAATCATCCTGGAAGCAGGCTAAGCATACAAAGCTTAGCCTTAAAACTAACATTGCATTCTTACTTTATCCATATCTACACTTAGCTGACTACTTTCATTAAAAAACTATTTTCTCTTTATTTAAAATATTTATTCAATAATAAAAAAAAGATAAATAAGCGTAGTATTCAAATAATCATAAGCATTTCTTTTGAATTGCAAAAACCTAAAATTCATTAATTAAATTATCCATTCATTCTAAAAACAATCAGCCTATCAATAATAAGACATAGTAAAAAAAAATAAAACAATTTACAATATTATTTATTTAAATAATTAAACAAATCTTGGTATGGATATATGGCTTGTTATTTTAACGAACATATTAAAAAAAATCAGTGAACAAAGTTTCACTTTGATAAATTTATATCTGTAGATACAAAAGCTGGATTATCAAATGGTACAAGACGTACAATGGGTTTTAAATACAATTTCCAGTCAACAGCTTTTGGTTCTGTATTTATATCGGCCACTATTGAACAACTTTTTATTCTAATATGTAGATTTAAATGTTTCTGCGCTTGAAAACTCTTTTTGCATGCAGGACAACTAAATAAATGAATGTTCCTAATATGTTTGTTCAAATACAATTTTGAAGTAAAATTTCGCGGGCAATAATCACACAAATAGATCTGTTTGGATGACGCTTCAATAAAAATTGGTGGTAATATTGATTCATCGGAGACTTGATTACTTGATATGCCATTGAAAGTAGAAGAAGATCCTAATGAACTGCTACTAAATAGTGAAGATGAATCGTCTAAGTACATGTTATTTTTATCACTTACTATTAATCCAGTCCGCTTGTTAGTAGTAAATAATGAACAAGAAGCTAACCCACCGGAATTTGTAATTTTAGATTCAGTTTCATATAGAGATTCAACACTTTCAATGCGGATAAAACATTCTGATTGTGATAAATCATTATCTTTCGTTGTAAAATCTGGACCTTCATAAGAGTTTTGATTTTCTAATTTATTTAAGCTTCTTCCGCTACCTACATTCATCGTCAAATCGGCATGACTTAATTTACTTTCAGTATTATTTGGTATTGTATCATTTATAAGAAATCTTTTATTATTAATTATTTTCTTGCTTTCATACAATTGCACATTCGTATTATAATGTAACGTATCAGATTCAGAGCTGTTAACTAAAACATGATTACTTTTTTCACTAATTTCCTTCAATATTATAGAATTATTCAGCGTGCATTTTAACGTATTATTACTGACACATGTAGATTTACTATATTTATTTTCTTTGCTAGGAGTCAAATTATTTAGCGAAGAAACTTCATTGTTTAAAGTCTTAGCACATTCATTTGAATTGCTTATAGTCAAAGAATCATTACTTTCGACTTCAGACAACCTTTCTGTTAATGCAGTAAATTGTTGAGTATCTACTATGCTTTGCTCATCATCATTCGGCATTTCCTTTACTTTTTTAACAAATTTATTGTTAGGATTCCTATATTGGCCGTATAATGAAGTCGATGGGGACCCAGATTTCTTTATAACTTTTTTTCTTTTACGATTGGGAATTACAAATTTTGATGTATTAATTGTGCGTTTCATTTTTTCGTATAACTTCGTAATATCTTGAGACTGAAACATATTAGTTTTAATGAAATAAACATTCCCGCTAAACACAGTTACCATCTTAAGAAGGTATTTTTACAGATTATAAAATCTATAAAGTACTTTTTAAGTGTTATGTGGTTTTAAAAACATTTTACATTAAATAATTGTAAATTAAATATTACATGGATGTAAAATAACATCCATGTTTCTTTATGTTTAGCGGGATTACTACATACATAATAAACAATAAAAATGGTGTACTAGTAAATTAGCAATACTCACACTTATTGAAGAACCAGGTTTAAACATAATCTGAATATCTTCTAAAAACTTTTTTGCCTCAACAGCTTGCAGTTTTAATAAAACAACATTATTAACGATTCGTATGCAGTTAATGCATACCATGTTAAATTTGCTCTTTCTGTCAATCTGAAACAACATAAAAACATATATATATTTTTACCCTAATATATTTACATTATTGTACTTCTATATATTATAAATTTATTTAACCCTTATAAAGGAAGCATTTTTTCTTGTAATGTTTTATATAAAAAAGTAACATCAGTTCAGGAAAATGGAACTGTGCTTAGTTCTTAATTGTTTTTGTGACACTACAATATCTGAGAACATATTTTTCTGGTACATATCATTAAAAAATAATATTATAACACACTATTTTTTGAGACTAATGGCTTTTCATTTTTTTATTTTAAGTGAATTTAAATATTTCAGTAATGTTCAATACTGTTTAAAGAAGATTATATAATGTACATTAAATATAATCACACGTTTTTCTACATAACATTATTAAAACTATTATTATAAAAGAAAAGAATAATTTTTTGAATAAATTAACAAATTATAAGTTTACTAACCGTTATACCATACGCATAAGATAACTTCTCTTTAATATTTATAAACAAATCTTTGCTCCATTTACTTCCATTTTTTACCGGAATGGTTTTGGAAATATTTATTAATTTTTTATTTTTTACGCAAATGCGACACACTAATATTTGTTCCATAATTACTTAATTATTATAAATATATCTTATTCTCGAATAATACTGTTTAATTAAATAATTGCCTTATTATAAATCTGATGAGAAAAATCAGATTGTCAAATTAAATTATTACTGCCCAAGAGCTCAGACTACGTCAGGACCACGTTTTAAAAGTTTTGACAATGCAATATACCGGACAAACAATAACAAACCGCTCAAAGTAACAATACTTGTTGCCAACCGATGAACTATTTTAAGCAAGCGATCTAGTGCTTTCAAATTTTTCACTGTTGTCAGCTCAGTTCCAGAGATACTCAGTCCAAGTCACACATCACTGGTCCAAGTTAGACTATTATCTCTGGTTAGACTCAGGTGCACCCTGGTTTGTGGTGTCAGCACAGCACTGTGTCAGTTTTGTTGACAGTTTTAAATGGCGCATTTTATATATTTTAATTAATTTTTGTACAAAATATAACACAACAAACATGACGAATGTATTGGTTTGTGCTTTTTGTGTCAATAATGAAAATCTAATAAACATTCTCAATAATGATATGTTCCCTGACTTAGGAAAAAAGATTCATTATTGTCTTGGAATTAAAGTAAGCACCTAAGCACACATAGCCTTCCATATACTTAATATTTTATATTTGATTCTGTAATTGTTGTTTCAGATTGATAATGGTGCACGTAATATGAAATTGTGCACTAAATGTGCACGGAATATAGATAACTTTGCTTCATTCAAATCACAAGCAAGAGAAGCGAAATCTTATGTAGACAATATATCAAAGTTTTTAAAAACAGATGTTAATGTAAGCTTATTAGAATTATCCTTTAAATGAGAGATAATATGACGTTTTATTATAATCCTTATTATAATAGTAATACACTTTAGTAATATTTGCATGATTACAGAAAATGAATTATTGTTTATAAAACGTATACGTATATTTTTTCAGTCAAATGTCATATCTGAATTATATAAAAAAATGAAAACCTCCTTAAATCATAAACCGGCGTTTTTAACGGAAAGAAATAGTGAGAGAAAAAGACCTATTAGGAAAAGAACGGCAGCTTTGCCGATAGAAGATTTAGCTAGTACTGAATCACAGCAATTAATTTCTAATCATAACTCAACGTCTGAAATTGATGTGGCATTTTGTTCGGGAATAGCTTCCAGTTCCAAGACCACCACAGCAATATATAATTACGAAGAACATCAAAATTCTAAAAATGATACACAGGACTGCATAGTGTTGATAGAAGATTCGGAATCTGAAACATCAGAAGCGAAGAATTCAATCTCTGTTCTTTCAAATGCAAATTCACCAGAATCGGATTCATCGGTGACCTCTAGAGATGGTTGTTCGAGAACTACATCATTTAATAGCATTAAGTTAAAAACGGTTAAGAAACATATAAAAAAGAAAAAAGTAATATCAAAGGAATTTATAGAAACAGATGATGATAGTTCAGAATGTAGTTCCAAATTGATAGTGTACCCAAGAAAGAAAAGAGCAAAATCGTCACGTGAAAGTAAGTGTTTATCAAATCAAGCTGATTCTCAAAATGTTCAGATTAAATTAGAAAATACAAATACAATGCCATTAAATTCGACACGATATTCTATTTCTAGTGCAGATTCGTTAATTCATTTTGAAACTAACTCCTCTTCACTTAGAATTAAATGCGAAGATGAACTTTCTAATGTTTTATCTCCTATAAAGAAAAATATAATAAATCCTACTGAGCATAATTATAGTCTCCCGGATAATATTAACAGGAGTACTCAATTCAAGCAAAGTAATGTGAAACAGCTACACGAGTGGTACATTAAATCTCGTCCTGTTTTTATTAATAGTTCCAAGAAATCACAGTATCTTTGTCACCTTTGTCCAAAAATTTTTAGCTCATTTAAACGATATTTACGTCATTTACGATATAATCATGAAATTATTTGCCAAATGTGTAACAAGAAATTTAGATCAAACGGTTCGTTATTGAAACATCAAATTAAGAATGGATGCCTCTGTATTTTGAGTACCGATCGAAAGTTTATTTTGAAACCCGTGGTACAACTATTACGTTCCGATGTCTAGGAAAAATAAATCTCTTAGTACATATAATACCCAGAAGACCATTGAAATTTTTTATTATTTTAACTATAAAGAAAACTAAAAAATAGTTTTCAACTTAGAGTAAGTGCATGTTATTTTCTTTACTTTAGAACAAACTTGTTGGAAAACAACAAAAAAAAAATTGTTAAAAGTAAGCTTTTCTTTATTAAAGTCATTTTAGAAATCAGAATGAGAATTGTTTTATTTTGGAAATAAATCTTTATTTTGTTCGTCATAAAAATTTCAATACATTTTGATATTATTAAATTTGTTACAAGTTAAAAATATTTTCTAAATCTATAAAACAAGCGTTAACTAAAATGAATTAAATAAAATAGTTTGAAAATATGACAAGGTAGTAAAAAAAATATAATAAATTGATATTCTTAAAAATGATTGCTATATTTTATTTCATAAAGATATTAGCGAATATTCATAAATTTTGTATATTAATTAATATAATATTATATTAAAATACTGATGATATATATAAAACATTAATTACTAAAAGAATACTACTCAACAATTGTGTTTCAAAATATAGGCATGCAAAATAATCTACAGTGTAAAACAGAAATTATTTTTTAACAAGTATAATAAAGTAGATATTCTGGGTAAAATTCATCGTCATAGTATTTCACGTAGACATTTTCGCAATTCCCATATGTGGTATCATAAGACTGTGGAGGAAGTTTAGTAAGACAGTTTCCTGGGTATTTCCTACCGACAATAACGCTACATTTGATCATCACCCTACTAGAACCGTTATACTTATTGCATTCTTTGTTCGCATACTGAGCACTTGGTGAAAAGCTGACTCCTATAATATTCAAACATACTTATATAATTAAACAAATTATTTATAAATCTCAATTAAGTTAATACTTATAATAAATTGTTATTATATGAAACTACAACAGAAGGTCTTGAAATGATATTCACACAATTTTAAAAATATGTTATTTACCTCTTCCGTATTTGACTCTATGCGCTCTTCGCCAATCCAAATTATTTTGTACAATGGATTCTACGTTACCCACTCCCGTTGCATGATACATCTTCTTTATGGTAAAGGGGATTTCCCGACTTCGGTATTCCTCTTGACGAAGTAAAAATCGATAGTATGAATATGGATTTTGGGCACGAACTATTTTTGTTATAGGTTTAGTAAATCTTAAGTCATATATTGCTTCCATATAATCTGCATTGTATTGACTTAGTTGTACAGTTTTGTATTCCGTGTCCATACTGATCCATCGAGACGGTGTGTAATTGTTGAAATCTATCATCTTCAAATCTAAAAAAAAAAAAAGTTAATACATTTTTGGGAAATTAAATTTCAAAGAACTTTTAAGTATTATTATTTTAACAATCTTATTACCTGTTAATTATATAAGTAGTCTTATTATTAATACGTATTATTTTCAGAGCAGAGATATTAGACTTCAAACAAACAATTGCAGTCTACTCTTATCTTCGTATGAACGTTTCTGCAACTCGGAGCAAAATTTATAGTCTGTTGTTATATAGAATCGCAGCTATATGTATCTATATCTAAAACCGACGACCGATATCATACTGCAGTGCTCAATCTGTGACAATCAAATAAAACAATAATTTAAAAATTGCATTAATTAATGAGTGATATTTTCAAAAAGGTCATTTATCACTTGAAAGATAATAAACCCACAAAATGTGCATGTTACCTTACATTCATGTAATATTTTACTTAAGCAAAACCTGGTAGGAAGGTAATCTTAAATAGTAATGAATTTTATTATGTCATAGCCATTCTAGAAGTCCAAATTTCTTAAAACGGTTAAGGCCTTTATAAATATACTAATGCACAAAAGGACAGATTTATTTAAAAATTAACAGTAAAGTAGATTACAAAAAGGTGTATTTTAGGTAATATTTCGTCTCCGCAACAGGTAATTTTTGTTATGTTAAATGTTTAAGAGATTTATGTCATTCAGAATGTGAGCACTAAAAATAACCAACAGGAAATAAAATATAAAATGGATGGAATTAAATTTTTCTGTTTCGAAATTTGGATTCCGTATTGTAGTTAAGCTAGTTCACTGGTGGAAATCGTAGGCAAAAGTATAGTCGGATATTGAGTACAAACAGAGACTGTATTCAATAAATGTAACATTTTTGTATACATATGCAAACTAAATACACTGGTGGGAAAAATAGAAATGCTGTCAGCTGTACCGTAACTACTGTATTATAGGAACATATATATTTGGCATGCTAATGCGCGCAAAGAATGACAACGTACTACGTTGACAAGTTACGAAAGCTATCCCCAGTATGCGTATAATATTTTTAAAATATATAAACTTTACAGCAAGAATCTAAAAAACAATCAGAACTTTTCTAACTTATTCCTCTATATATATACATTTAAAAAAAAAATAACGTTCTGTTCTCGAGACTACTTTAAAACGATGCCTTTTTTATACATTGTACTCATTTTTTAGTGGTCGATTTTTCATTTGTTGATTGAAATTGATGTTAATAAATGTGTATTGGCGTGTCTATTCTATTAAATATCTAAATGTTGACGAAGATATAGCAATTAAAAATTTGAATTGTAGTTTTAGCGATAGAGATGGTCGACCATTTGTATGAAATGAAATGCATTGTTTACGTCAGTTATTTGTTGAGTTGGTCAGTGCTGTGGTAATGTTTTGTAGCTGTTAATAGTCGAAATAATCAAGTCAAGTCAAAGTATAATAAGTTTTTATTTTATTTAACCCTGTTAAGGCAGACATAATATTGAAATTTTATTGTTCCTTGAAATAGCTGTAAATAATATTTGATATTTTGATATATAAATACATACTCGTATAGCAGAGATTTATTAGCTGTAAGGTTGGTAACCTGTAAACTTATTAGAGTTCTGTCAAGAATATATCTGTTTGTATAAAAGAGAAACAACATAGTGGTTGTGAGGTCACATGCATTTGGAATGTTGTACAACGTTGAATCCCTTTAATAATTAAAGATACAACATATAAGGAATTATTAAAAAATAATTGAACATTTGAGGTTCTAGTAACCCACTTTATCAATATATTGATAATATATATATATAGTACACTTTTATAGAAATTAAGACATAGGACACAAGCCCATTTTAAATATGCGAATTTTAATTATTAATATATCACTTCACACAGCTGATCAGAATATTTGAAATTTTGTAAATTAATTAAAGACACTTATATTAACATATTTACATTTTATAAAATTCTATAAAAATGTTAAAAAATATATTCTTTTTAAATTTCTTTAGCTATTTTTGACTCACGATGCTTATAGTAATATTAGCTGCTTTGTGACCGCTTCCTAATGCTTTTTTTATAGTTTCGAAATACTGAAATATTTCACTCAAATAAAACTGATTGAGAATCTTAAGTGACAGAGAGTTGCGGTTGCGTCATACAAAGCATTAAGCCAGTGCACAATTCAACCACACCTAATCTATATATCGGGGAATCCCTTTTTACCAGGAGAGTGAGTTAGCCGAACTAAACGAAATTTGATATAACTAGGGACTTTTAAAACATTGAATTTTTGTTGAAACATTGAACAGGCTTGTGAACATGACTACTTCTATAGAACGGAAGTATATATATGTAGACTAAAGTGGCTACCACAATCTCAAATGTTTAATTATTTTTTAATAACTCTAATAAATAATTATATTTTAGACAAATGTCAATTTTTCACTTCAGTTATTAAAGAAACCAATGTTATAGAAAATTCCAATGCATGGTACGTCATATCCAACGATTTGCCGATATATTTTTTTATAAAACAGAAACACATACGAGTGTATGTGTGCTATATCATTTACTACTGAGAGCTGGGTTGTGTATAATAGCACAAAGTGTATTCTATTACGAAGGTTGTGAAAAAGGAAAAATAATCACTTGTTGCTTCTGTGACGTATTATGCATATCTAAATGGTGGAATGATTAGTAAATTGAAAGTGTATATAATATTCACCTTTCGTATTTTGTATTGATCAATTCAATAGTCGACTATTAGTATTATAATCTAATCTAATATATTAATAAGGAGATTGTCTTATTATTAATAATAGCATTACCACTGTTATATTTTTAAACCGTCTTTGTCCATTTTAATAAGTTATACGATATTTTTTAAAAGATTAATAAATGTTTATTATTTTTCACATTTTATGTACATGTAAAAACAAAAATTACGCATTTTGGTTGACTTTACTTAGTTAATGACATTATTTAAATATTGTTTTATATATATCGTACATATATTTCTTAGTTTAACATTTTTAAGTAAAATATGTAATCAGAAAAACTCACACAATTCAAGTTAACAATTATTTATTAACACCGTATATTTTCATTTAACACTAGCATAAACGTAATTCAATTTAAACCGCAATTATCAAAAATGTATGCACGGAAAGAGACATAGAAAACTGTTAGAAAATATTTTTAAGTATGCCTGTGCGAGGAATTTACAGAACGGTGACCGTAGCTTGATCACGACTTCAGTATAGAAAATGGACTGACTAAAATTTTAGAAAAAAGGACCCACTCCTTTTTATTTTATTCCTCCTGTTTATTTTACGTTCTTGTGTCTGGGTACTGCAATTGAGCGATTTTTGTATGTTCCCTTTGTTTAGTCATTTGTATCTCGTTCTAGTTCATACATCTCTGATATATCCGTTTCATGTCTAAACTCACTGCGTATTCAATACGTGCTTTTTTAATTAAAGAAATATAAACAAAACTAAAGCCCATTTCTCACTCACAGAGTTTTAACTATTAATTTAAGGTTTTAACCTAAAAGGTAAGTTCAGCATATGAAATATTTCATATATATAAAGAAATAAAATAATTTATATTAAATACAATAATTTATCTTAAATAAAGATCGTAATTATTACAAAATATAAAGCATGACGCATGATTTCACAAGTTCAAAATTACATTTATGGTTAAAACCTTAAATTAAAATTAAGAACAGAGAATGAGAATGGGGCTTTAAAATCTAACTTGTCTATACGCTTAATCCAAACAAATACAAAAATTAATATGATTTTTAAATTCTAAAATACAAAGTAAGAATAAAATAACAAAATTAGAGTGGTGACATTCTGGCGCCGTTGGATATAATTAAACAAAGACGAATTCCGAAACGTAATAGAAATTAGTTATGACACACGTAATTAATTAAGTTTAAAAGATGTTGATTCTATTTTAATTCAACTCAAACACTGTTGTTAGGATTCTTTCAATTAAAAGTCGATAATTATTTAACATTCATTTATTTATAAACAATTCCAATCGCATATGTATATTGGTCCAATGACGAATCTCCAAGTATTCTGTCCCAAGCCGAAATCTTAAGCCAAGGTCGTACTGCGAAATAATTCCTCACGGTTTTAATTCCATATACTAAACTTACCTAAAGCTGCGTACACATACGTGCGACTTAAACATTCGTTGTAAGAAGTTGTACAACACGTCCACACTAATGCGACATGCAACTTAATACGTGACCCTTGTCAAACACAGTTTGAGAAGGGTCTATTATTCAGGTCTATTTAATTTGTCAATTTAAACACCATTATCAATTATTTTTATTTACTTACTAAACATAACTAAAAAAAACGTCAACGCACAATGAGATTATACTAGAGACTGAGTAAATACTCGACCCTTTTGTTCTAGATCATATTCAAAACCCTAATTTATTTAGATGTTCCGACTTAACTTTGAAACATTTTTGTTTCATAAATATACTACCTAGAATTTTTTTAAAAATAGCTTAAGTAAGGGTTTTATTAGTGTCGCACTAGTCAGTACGTTAAAAATGCAACAATGCACTCATGTCTAAATAATGTCAACTTATGAATGAAAATATATAAATGTTGAATGTCGCACCAATCTATACGAGGCATAACACACACTGCGGATACATATTTATAATTTCATTATATTTGTAACTGTTTTGTAACAGTGAGTGCTTGTGCATTACACTTACAATTAAAAAATTGTAGTTTATACTCATAAAATCACTCAGGACTGCGTAGAATTTGCGTAATGTACTTTGTGGTTTAAAGTTTTTTTTAAATAACGCAAATGTCAAATGATAACAACAGTTTGCTGCGACACTGCATAGCTGAGTCAACACATTCACACTTCTAGGAACAGGGCACTGTTCAAATACAATGGACTGTTGAGTGCGATGGATTATGTACAACAGTTATGACCTAATAGGATTGAGTACAACATATTTTATTTGGATTGATTATTAATAAATATATTCTTGTTAAATTGAATGTGATGTTTTAAATAAACAATCCTAACACAAAGAATAATAAGTTTTAGAAGTAAGTGCAAAACTGGAATGATTAACAAAGAGATTCGTGCAAATACTGATCTAATCTAAAAGAAAAAAGAAAATCGGAGTTGCAAACTCTAGCTTGAAGCGTCCTTATATGTTTGGATATATTTCTGAACAAATACATTTGAAATCCTAACTATTTCATAAAACTAGGGGTTTTATATTTGAGCAATCGCTGATACAAAGTTATAAAATTGGGATTCCCAGGTTCGAAGTTAAAAATAAATATCATTTATGCGGGAAATTTAAATCATTTTTAACAAGAGTATAACCTTTCTTTATCCTAAGAAATGCAATAAATCTTATTTTTGATAAAATAAAAAATTAGAAATTATAAGCCCGACATAATATTGATACAATAGTATTTATTAACAAATATAAGAACTGTATACAAAGCAATATATAATTCAGTAAACGGTTATATAACGAATGTCGTCTGGTAGTGCTTTGCACCAGATGCAAAAGGGCCGTACACCCTTTCCAAGGTTATCCACGAGTCAGATTACGTCACTCTCTTCGAGTGATCGCTACTGCAGAGCTTCATACGCATTCCAGAGTTGTTTATGTTAAGATAAGACTGAATCTAGAGTAGCACCAGTGTTATACTGGGAGTGTTAGAGCGCAATATCGCTAACACAACATTTTCATCATTTTTAAAAAGAATTTCATCTTTCTTCTCAAGAAATTAAGAAAATCTTACATAAGCCAAAATTTATAAATAACATACTTGTATTTATAAATTTGAACAAAAGTGTAACCTTCTATCTATTATCTCAAGGTGCAGAAAATTTTATTTTTGCTAAAATTAAAAATACAATATTTTCTCCATTTTCAACAAGAATATATTTCTTTCATCTCAAATAATCCATAGAAATATCTTAATAATATCATAAAATAACATATTTTTTTCAAATTCATAAAGTTTATTGTTTGTAATTGAACAATTTACAACATTACAATAGTATTAGTCTATTTCCTTATTTTCAGATTAATTAGTGTCACTGTGAAGCATCCATCAGAAAATAATCACAAAGATATTTCATTGACGTGAAGACAATCATTGTGTTGAACGACCAGAAACTGAAAATAGATGATTATCATTACTTTACATTAAAGAAGGAGCACATCATAACGAGAATCCACCAGTAGTCTACAGTAAATTATTTGGTAAAATTACAATCTAAAAAACTATTGTAACACGTAATAAATTCATTAAAACTAAGGGCGAATATAACATCAAATTAATGTTGCTAACAATGAGAGATAATCAATTATTAGTCAGAGATGTGCGTTTTTCATATACAAATACAAATACTAAATACAAAATACCTATTTTCTATTTTATTTGAAAACTTTTACAAACATATTTCCTATTTGGAAAATGCAAAAACATATAAATATTTTATCCTACTTCTAAATAAAAATAATTCCTGATAAACTACCTAATAACGTTGTATTAGAAATACGCAGATCACAAATACGTTCTCAAAATGTAAGTAGAATATTAAAATTAAGTATTTATCTATTATTTCACAACACACGAATACTTTTTCTGAAACTAAAATCGTAAGCCGGAAATTATGTTTGAAAATGGGGGAAAGGGGTCTACAAATTGTCTCACCTTGTTACAATTTGTAGACAGTGAAGGAGGGCCATAAGACATGTGTAGCGTTACAGCAAGTGAGGGGATCCTCAAAATGTGACAAGGCCTACATCATTTTATAAAGGCTGACATTTTTTTAGCGCAAGTACCTACAGCAGGTAAGAAAAAGTGGCTACTATGAACCTTGAGTCGCACTGGCTTTGCCAGGTAACAGCCCTACAAACAATTTTGATCGCAATCCAATTAGATGCGAATCATATCACTCTAAATGGTGATTGGAATCCTATTAGACAATAGTGAGACATTACATGAAGCTTTGGACAGCATGTCTACACCGGCAGGAACGCTCCGTACCCCCTCTGATTGCCTTCCTAATACTTTCCAAACGAGGTTTGCCGAGGTGCAAGTCGTGGTACTACCCAGTACTAACATATGTTCTCCCGAACACTGTGTGACTACTGTCTAACCGCTCTCTGATACGAGATTGCCAAGATACGACAAATTGTTTGTAGGGAGGTAGTAGCAAAGGTGTATGAATTGGTGAAAAATTATGTCATAGTATAAAGGCTAATTTTTTGTTTGTTTATACTGTTTGTTAAACTTTGCGGCATTTAAAAGATAATGATACTAATTTATTTGCAAAGTTCTGTTTAGTAGAACATGAACATAAATAACATTTATATTAGTTACATAAAGAGTATTCTATTTTCTCAAAAAAATTTTTAAAATATACGTATTCTGTATTTAAATACTAACATGAAATTTATTTTGTATTTGAAATAGAAAAATAACGAGGTATTTGTATTTAAATACGTTTGAATAGTATTTGTGCACATCTCTGCTATTAGTGCTGTATACGACGGTAGTTTGATAAGTCAGTGACTCTGAATTTCCCGCGCATTCCCTGTCAATTGCCATTTGGTTTGTGTTTGACAGTCATTGAAAGCAGCTACCCGCGGGACGAATACCGCGATTAGCTTACAAACTGCTACCCTATCCAGCATATTCTCCCTCAATTTTATTCAAATTCTCAAGGTCAAATTATAATTGCATCGGACTATAATCGTATTTCGAACTTTATAATAACTTTATTATTTTATTTAACCGACGACCTCCGAGTATAAATGTGTTTTACAACGCTGCCTAATATGTTTACAACCAAACCCAAAAAAAATTCTGACCCAGGAATGAAACCCGAAGACCATCAGTCAGGATCAAGCATCAATTCTCTGGCCCACTGTGTCGTCAACATAGTTTTATATCCCTCTTTTCTTTTTAATTATTTACTTAGTCAAAAATGTATGTGTAAAAAATTAAGTCTAATAAAAAAAACAAAAAGATTATATAAAAAGTTTACATGTACTTCCAAATTTTCTTTGTAACACTTTGATGAATAATTTAAAACATTCAGAAGTTCGTAAACAGTGTAATAAATTTAAAAAAAACTGACATGACAAAAGCTAATACTTGTCATACCAATTTTCCGAAAAGTAAGATTATAAATATAACACCCTTTACATAGCAAACAGATATTTAAGAGTTTTAAATTTGATTGCTTTCCATATGGACACGAATATCAAATTTATCACATCGATAACGCGATAAGATAATGCTATAACTATAATCACGTGGGTTATATCAATTTTGCTTTATTAAATTTGAAATATTCGTAAAATACAAAGTAAAGTGCTTAGACAAAGGCCACTCGTCTAATAAATTCTTTTGTGTAATAATTCAGGTAAATTTAAAACTTATGATTTCAAAAAAAAAGATTGTAATAAACGTGAAAATTTACTCATAACATATAAATTATGAGTCACGACTGTTACATAACAAGTATAAAACAAAATGTAAAAATAATCAATAAAAAAACCATGGTTCTAAATTTAGTAAAAAATCTTTCTTTCAAGTCTTTGTTTCTATAATCTGTACTACCAATTAGATCAAGTTGACTATCAGGACCAATTATTTTTTAAATAATTAAAATTAGATTTAGTTATTAAAAATTAAAAGTAATAAAAATAAAGTAGTTCCTCGCTGTTCCGTCCGATTCTTACAATAGTGTATATAAAGGAGATGCATAGAAGTGCTAATCGAAGATTATTTATTAGCTATAATTGGCTCGTGTAACAAATAAAGTTTTGACATTATAAATATCGGATAAAAATGAGGCTGCAACACAGAAATTCCAATTTTAAATAGCTATATCTACCTAAACACATTTTAGAATCATTATATCCGAAATAAAAATATTACAAGAAATGCTACATTTGTGCTTATAGAAAAACTTAAGAAGGAATGACATAAAAATATCTTTAAATACGTTTTTCAAATTTTACATTCTCATTTAACCTACATAGAATCATATTAGAGGTTATTCAAAAATTTGCGTCGCACTAATTTCATGGTTTTTGTGAGGTCACATTTTAAACAAAATATTTTCTTTTGGTCGTATTGTTTGGAATACCAATTTTGGATTAGATGTGACGTCACGAAGCTTATGAGTCATTCTTTACTTAGGGTGTATGAGTCATCACACTTTAAGGACCTCCACTCTTCCCTCTTGCTTGTGATTTAAATAATGAATGACCCCTTACGATTTTGTGTCTTATTTTACTTATGAAAATCAACAACTTTTTTCTGTTATTAAGGTGTAAACTTTTCTTTAAGTAATGGTCGGTAAAAAAGAGAAGGAGTATTGTAGTTTGCAGTACATCCACTGAATTTATACCTGCTTATATTCTATTTTCATATACTCGTATTATTTTCTTGTAGATAAACTCATTGTAATATTTGACACGTCAAATGAATGAAGACATAGAAATCACGGAGGATCAATGTGAAGCCGAGGATAAAATATTCATTGCTAAATCATTAGTAAGTTGCACAAAAGTGCTTACATTATGTTTGTTAATCATGCTTAATAACAATTATTTGTGGTATAGAGCTCCTACCTATGGTTCTTTGTTTGCAAACTGTATTAAAACCCACAGATATGACGTCATTGAGATAAAGAGTGAATAATTATCACATTTGATATGTTTAGAAAAGAACAAGTGTATTTTACACCACCGCATCCAGTGCTATGACCGCTGAAGAAGCCGATGTAGAACTTCGGGGAAGCCGACGTAGTGCCCCACCAGAATACAATGATTTAGATTTTCCAGGTGCTGATGCAGGCCAAGCACTGTAAGTTTAATTTAAATTAAAACAATTTTTCTTTATCGACATAATATTTTGTATGTTTCTTTTAATTTTAGCAATATATCAAGACCTATTTCCTGTTCGTCTCCTCACGAAGGGAGAGAACTAGTGAATGTAGAGATCGGTCTAAATGTTGATACTTTATTCAATCTCCTATTTACTGGTTGTAAATTTTTTATTGATTTTCATACATCTAGAAAAAACCAGGATTTGGTTTGTGGAGACTGGGTTATAGATCCTACCACAGGACTAAATACAAGAAGTTTTAAGGTAACAGTAGCCCTTGCGGCTATGGTTGGTCCAAAATGTTCTTACGTAACGGATAAACAGGTATATAAAAATATAAAGTCAAATAACATCTTCAAGAAAGTTTATATTTCTAAATCAAATTTGGTTTTTGACTAGGTAATGTTGCCAGAGAGCAGACCTGGTGAATTTTATTCTATTGATGTGGATTCTAACAACGGGGGTATACCGTATGCAGATAGTTTTTATCTCGCCATGCATTACTGCTTGATTAAAACTGGTCAACAGAAAACTCGCATGATAGTATATGGACAAATCAAATACAAGAAATCTGTATTTGGACTTGTTAAAGGTAAGAATTACTACTGCCTCTGCGTGCATACAAATTTATTTATAAAACTGTTCTTTCTTAGGATTCATAGAAAAAAATAGTTGGGCTGGTTTTGAGGAGTTCTACGACTCCTTAGTAAAAGCTTTGATCGCTGAAAGTGAAGTAGGAAAGGTAACCTTAAGAAAGGCACCAAGAATTAGGAGATCGCGAGGTAAGTTAATAACAAATTTCAAAATTTGTTTTCATATTTTAGAAAAACAAGAGTGAAAATATACCTAACATTTTTGCATTATTTTTATATTTCAGTATCAATACCAGCCAACCATATCAATGCTGAACAAACTACACGCTCCCCTAAATCTTTTACGTCATCTTCAAAAACAACAAATTATACAAAAAGCACGGAGTCAAAGACATCATCAAAGGAAATTATTTGCTTATGGGCAGTTTGTTGCATGCTTATAGCATTAGTTTTTGTCAATGTAGCACTTTACTACAAATTATGGGCCGTAGAATCACAAGCAGCACTTGGATACGTAAATATACAACCGTTAAAGTAAGTTTGAAATATTTCTTGACACTAAGCCATGTATTTAATATCAAAAGAAATCAATTTTATTACATTAAATATAAATATTCTAAAGGAATCCTCCCCAAACTCACGATGAGTGGCTTAGACTTTTACAAAGACAAGAAGCAACGCATTCCGTTGATATACGAAAATGGCAAAGAGTTCTAGGATCTGCAGTTCACCTATTAAAACAGGTATGTTTCAATAAATTGGAAACAATGTTAAGTTTACTTATACTTACATCATATTAAATTTTCCGGGTTGCAAAAGAATGTGTTCAACATATCTGATTAGTTTTTCATAAATTTTATTTTATTTAACGTCGGCATATTTCATATGCTGGCGGTTGACAGTATTTGTGATGTGCCTCATAAGTTTCATAATTATGAACACATATTGAAATTAATTTTGATATCCGAAGACACAATAGTCTTATGTCAAGTGCCCATGCTCACGGCCACTGAGCCGTTTCTTCGGATTTTCGTTTTCTTCGGATTGTTTCGATTCATTCTACCAGTTGGCAGATTGGCAGGCATCACCAACTGAAATTAAAAATATGCATTGACTAACGACTTCTTTTAATTTATAAATTGTAGATAGAAAACTCGATAAGTGAACTTCAAGTGACCCTTCAACCATCCGTCACAATAGACGAACAAGTGGATCTACCTAACCCGATAGAAAACCAACAAACTAAAGAACTGTGATATTAAAACTATACCAATACAGTATATGTCCGCTAAACAAAAAACATGTATTTAGCTCATATTCACGTAATATTTTATTTAAACGAAACATATTAATATTTAATCTAATAAGATCTAAATTTTGCTGAAAATCGAATTATAAAAGTATACCTTAAACCAAGAATTGTTTTTCAAAAGCAGTAAAATAGGTTTGTTTAAGTAACAGGTAATTTTGTTATGTTGTATAAATAATTAAAAAAAAATACACATACTGTGTTTAGCGGGGTGTCATTATGAAAAAATTTACGTGTAATACATTCACAGTTTTTATTTTGAAGAATTTATTTTAAATGAAATTGATGGCTGCTTAAAAAAATTATTTAAATGAACAGCTCTGTTTATGTAGATGCTTTTATTTACTTTCCAAGCAGAAAGTTATATTAAAAGTCAACTAATTGTTATATATTATAACGCAAACGATATTATTAACAACTTCATAAGCTGTTAAATAATATATAAATACATATTACACTAAGTTTTTTTGGTTAGACATTTTTTACGTAATGGTATATAGTTTTTAAATTTATTGATAGAATTTAATATACTAATGATATAATATTATATTATAAAACTATTACCTAATAAACTTATATATTTTTTCTAAGTGGCGTCTATTTCTTAAACATTTCTGTCATTTTTTATACATATGTCACTTACAACTAACCTAAAAATTTATTAAGCTGCGAACTAGTTTGTAAACAAAACAAATATCGATACACTTATTTTATTTTCTGAAGACTTCATAATCCGATTCAAATTAATTCAAAGAGTGTAGTTTAATTCTTACTAATTAATATTTTTTGAAAATTACAATATCTTCAATGTAATATAAACATTTCAATATATTCGTTAATAAGTTATTCTGTAATTTAATTAGTGGCATCTGTTTTATAAATCTCCAACTATTAAGATAAACTCTGCTGTTATTTAACTTTCCTAATTAAGGTAAAACTTGTCCAAAAAAATAAAATGAATTATATTTAACAATTAAAAATAGTTCTTAAAAACTTATTACTAACCGTAACACCTAATTTAAAATAAAATGATTGATACAAAGAAATTATGTAGGCTAGAAATTATAAATTCGTATCTTCTATTCACATACTTTTACTGTACTCTTCTGATATTTTCAATATTCAATTTATTTATTACATAATATACAACTGTAGACTCTACTAGTATACAGAAATAATGTGGCATAATTTGGCTTTAAAGTTGTTTACACACTAGTTATTAACGTTTCATCAAGGTCATTTTAATAAATGATTACGCAGATCGAAACTTCATTCCTATTGGTCAGGCCATAGTCAATCCCATAAAACAAAGTTCACCAGAGAGTGATAAACTCTACGGTGCGGTAGTGACAAGTAAAAATTATAATTAAGATTCAGTCAAGTTGAAGTATTACTGCTAGAAACACGTTTCCTGCAATATAAAAATATGGCATCTGTAGCAAAAATTTTATTAGGACGTGCTTCTGGACTCGCAAGAGTTGCAAATGTCAGATACTACAGTGCAGGTATTTTAATAGTTAATTGTACAAGAGTTTCTTATTTCGTTATGGTTGACGAATAGAAAACAATTCATTATAATTCGTTCGGTGTTTAGATAAACATTAAAATAAGTTGTGTGTTTTTAGTAAATATTTTTATTTTCATGCTGTTGCGCATAGTAACAATCTAATAAACAATTCTAGATGTGTATCTGATGCCGGTTTACCATATTCTTTATGCTAATAACTGCGATATGGAATTTTACATATTATATAATAAGATAAGAAGCTCAAATTCAGATAATAAAATATTAGATTCAAATTAATACGCTTATTTTTATACAGATTATTAAAAAAAGGTGCTACTAATTCCTATAGCTCGCGACCTTATCTGTCCTTGAATTATATTTAAAAATATTATATAACCCACCGCTAAGCATTCACGTTAAAAATAGAACAGTTTAATAAACTACAAATATTTTTAACGCATAAGCGATATAACAAACAATGAACTATTGATTAAACTTAATACAATAAATAATATTATGAATATTTTTCTGTAGCTGCTCCAGCAAGTTATGAATTTATAAAAGTTGATATCACTGGAGTGAAGAACAATGTCGCTGTAATCACACTGAATCGTCCAAAGGCTCTAAATGCTCTTTGTGATGGTCTTATTAAAGAAGTTAACACAGTTTTAGATGCTTATGAGGGCGATAAGACTATCGGAGCAGTTATTATTACAGGTTATACTTTGACCTTTTTAATATATCAATAAATTATTTATAAAATTGATTTACTATATGATATATGTAATTCAGGTAGCGAAAAAGCATTTGCTGCAGGTGCCGATATTAAGGAAATGCAAAATCTTACCTATGCCCAAACTGTTATGGGAAATTTCTTGAATCACTGGTCTCGCATTGCAAAATTCTCCAAGCCAGTCATTGCAGCTGTAAATGGTTTCGCTGTAAGAGAAAACAAATTTTTAAATTAAATTAAAATTTCTGGTTGTTATATTGATTAAAATAAAAAAATATATCGGTTTATAACACTTTAAGCTTGGAGGAGGCTGTGAACTAGCTATGATGTGTGATATTATTTATGCTGGCGAAAAGGCACGTTTTGGACAACCAGAAATTGCACTAGGAACAATCCCCGGGGCTGGAGGTACCCAACGCTTAACTAGGTAATTATTTCCGCTGGAACAGTTATACTTTGTGTAGGAAATTTACTCTTATACCTAATACTGCTTCTTCATTACAGATCCGTAGGAAAATCCAAAGCCATGGAAATCTGCTTAACTGGAAATATGATTAATGCAGCAGAAGCTGAAAAAATGGGTAATTCTTTTATATAAAATATCACTTTTCTAACAGAAATGTAATTTATCATTTTATGTCATTAGGATTGGTCAGCAAGATTTTCCCACCTGAAAAACTTCTTGAAGAGACTGTGAAATTAGCAGATAAAATTACAAGCCATTCCCCATTAATTGTATCGCTTTGTAAAGAGGCCGTTAATACTGCTCTGGAGACCACATTACAAGAAGGACTACATTTTGAAAAACGTACCTTCCACGCTACTTTCGCTACAGTAAGTATTCATTTATGTTTATTTATTTTATGAATATCTCTAGACCAGTAATTAATACAAAAAATTTAATTGTAGAAAGACCGTTTGGAAGGAATGACTGCTTTTGTTGAAAAACGTCCTGCTAATTTTAAGTCCGAATAGACTGCGCAAGTAAAATACTCTAGAAGGTATTAAACCTATAATGAAGAAACTTCAATTATGATTTACAAATAATACATACAATAATACAATTATGCATTTCTATCAGATTTATACATACATATATATATATATTTACACAGATTTTTAATGCTAATAAATATACCGTTTATATAAAAATATATACATAATTTATTTTCATTATTTACTAGACGTAAGCTTCGTAAAAAATTTAAGGTTATAGGATTCCTTTATATACATTTCATTCTGTTATCGAGGTGCACTTACATTCATCATTTATATTTAATTAATTTCAGAAGATATTTGTCACAAATAACACTTATTGTAAAACATATTTATAAATAGGAAAATATTTTTCAATTCTCTACTTATTCCTACCGCTTGACTTCAGCAATTTCGGTTACGGAACCTGAACGGATTGTAGATAATAGAACGGATCAGAACGGATGCATTCACTGTTGACAATCTAGAAATTCAAAATATAACAAACGCCAACAAAACGAAAAAAAATCATGCAAAATAATTCTTAGAAATAAATGAGATGAAATTTTAAATTGTTTACTTCAAATTGTCATTGAATTTTATTTATAATTAAATTATTGTATTGAATATTAAAATGAACTTGGACATTTCAAACTTATCTCCTTTGGCACAGAAAATTTTACAGACGTATCAATTACAGAAAAGAGAAAAAGATCTGTTATTACAAACAAATTTTGGTATATATAAGTTATTATATTATTTAAGGAATATTATTTTAGAAAATAATTATAGTAGGTTTTAAGTGAAAGCATATAACTCTCATTTTATAAAATGTTTATTATAAAGAAATTTATTATAATTTATTTTTGATCAACGCATGTTTTTCTTTTGTTAGGCTTAAATAACTTCAATCAATTTGTTTTAGGCAACCTTAACGAAACCGATTCATCACAGCCTAGGTAAAACCTTTCACTAATAACATTATGTAATTTCTTAAAATTTTCAAGTTTGCAGTTTAAAATATCATCTGACGTGTGTAAAGTATATTTAAAATTTTAGCGTTTTACCACCATGGGAGCAATCATTAAAAAAAGCCAGAAGTGAAGTTTTTAATTATAAGCAATCAAATGAAATAATTATAACAAACTCGGTCACAAATCAAAGTTTTAATTATTATGGAACTGGAGAAGACATGTTACCTCTTTCAAAAATGTCTGACCAAGAAACAATTGTTGATAAGAATCATCACTCACAAGTGTATAATACTCAAAAGACAAATAATACGTTTCAAATGTTTGATAAATCAATTGTAAATTCTCCACCTATGGATATTGAGGATGATGCAGTTATAATTCCAGATAACATTATTTTAAAAAGTAGTGCAAAAGCTATTCTACCATTTTCGTTTACAGAACCAACAACTGTAAATTTAAAACGAAAGAATTTTGAAATTACTAATCGGAAAGCAAATACTGTAACAGGAGCAAATTCAATCAAGAATTATTTCAATGTTGTAAAAGATTTTTCAGGTCAACATTTAAATTGGCAGCAACAATCTAAACAAAATTTATTTGATAAAACTCTTATGGATATACCTGAAGGAGTAATCGTAACAAAAATGCCAAATTCAATAAATGTTGAGAAAGGAATTAATACAAGCAATACTAGTATAAGAATACAGGAAAAGTTGAGCGACTTTAAATTTAAACAGAGGAGCAACAACAGGAATAATATGAATAATAAAGAAACTGAAGAAATAACTAGAGATTCCAATAGTATTATAAATGAAGCAGATTTGAGCTTGAATGATGCAGACGATGAATGGTTTAACTTATTAAATTTGGATTGTGTAGAAAATGATAAATACACAATAAACAATAATGAAATAGAAGATGTCGTTCGAAAAAGAGCTTTAGATATTGGTGATGAAGATGTTGCTACAAAAAAATATAAAATTTCAGGTTTTGTTGAATATATAAAGGTAGATTTTGGAGCAATTGATGAAATTGATGATGAAGCTATAAAGGAAAATGAAGAAATAGAAGTAATTAATGAAATTGATGATGAAGTTCAATATATGGCGACTTCACGTAATAGTAGACAAAATATAAAGGAAAATGAAGAATCAAAGGCAATTAATGAAATTGATGATGAACTTCAATATATTACGACTTCACGTAATATAAAGCGAAATGAAGAAATAAAACCAATTGATGTAATTAATGATGTAGTCGAATATAAGACGAGTTCATGTAGGAAAAATATAAAAAAGATAAGCAGTGGTAAAAATAAAAAAAAACTTCCTTCAAAATTTCAAGCACCTGTGAAAAGTAAAGAAGTAATAAGTAAAACATATTATGTTACAAAATTAGACGATTCGAATATTACTGAGTTAATTGATAACTTTAAAATAACACCGATTGAAATATGTTTAACAATTCTGTACAGGTGTGTCTTTATTTTATGTCTTTACAGCTATTTTACTAAATAAAATATTGATAATATATTTATTTTAGAGAAGGACATTGTCAATTAACCAAATTGTTAAGTGCAGAAGAAAACGAAAAAGTTAAAAGTCTTATGATTATGATAGTTTGGGATCCTGAGGAAGATAAGGTTTGATATATAATTTGAAAATAACAAGAAAACATGATATACTAGTAATTTTTTTTTAATTCATAACGTGCTTTTGTATTTTTTAAATAGAATCCATAGTCTTCCGCCTGATATGTATGTATCTATTTTAACACATATATTAATTTATTTCAGAATGAAAATTTAGAGTATTTTTACGAACTTTCGTTAAATAAAAACTACTGGCAGGATTGGAACTTACCAAAGTATTATTTTATTAATAAATGTACAACTTTTATTTATTAACACGTTTTAAAATAAATGATTAAATATGGTTTTAGGGAACTTATATTGAAAATATTTAATTTACGTTGTCGAAAAATTGCTTACGAGTCTCAAAAATTATTTTTGTCCTTACTGAAAAAATTTAAATATTCCCGTCAAGAAGTTTGCTTAGAGTGGATTGTACTCGACCCTTTGGTGATTATTATCTTGATGCTATTTTTATCAAATAGTCTGTGAAATCAATTTATAATAAATGTAAATAAATTTATAGGTAGCTTGTTACCTGCTGCAGCCAGATAAACCACTCAGACAATTTATAGACGTGCTTAAATATTTTAATCAGTGTAAAGATTTTCCAATTTTAAAAAGCTGCGACAGTGTTCAAATAGCTTCACATTTTCTAACAGAACTTTCACGTACTGCAGAGACAATGTACAACAAACTAAAACAAGCACAACTGTGGAAATTATTTTTGAATATGGAGTCTAAAATAATAGCTCTACTAGCAGGTATTTTAATTGAAATTATAGTAAAATATTCTTAGGCTTGTATAACAACATGTTTTAAAATAAATTCAGTAATGGAGTTTCATGGGATTTTATCATCAAAACGAGAACTGGAGGTCTATTCAAACATACTTCATAAGAAGTTAAAAAGTGTTGAAAAAAGAACATGGGAAATTGCAGGAAAGGAATTTCAAATAAATTCTCCATTACAGGTCCTTTACATTCCTTGCAGATATCTCTGGAAGATCAAATCAATACACAATAAAACAATATATATTTAATCTTAGGTACGCAACATTCTGTATTTCGATTTAAAGCTTGATACTAAACTTGGAGTCAAAATTAAAGAAACTGCAGCAATGAAAGAAAAATCTACTTCTGAACCAATGGTAACAATTAATAACCGTATATTTATTTACAGTATATTTTCAATTCTTTCTTCAATTCAATATTACTTTCAGCTGAGATTATTGTTAGAGGTGCATCCTCTTCCAGGCCTGATTCTTCATTATAGACACATATACAAAGCAAAATATACTTACATTGACGCGATGATTGATAAACTTAATAATGATGTTATCAATTGCTCTTGGTAAGTATTTTTCTAAGTGTTTAGGAAGTTATAGATATGTATAATCAGAGATGTGCGTTTTTCAAATACTCAAAATGCAAATACAAAATAGTAAATACCTATTTTCTATTTAAGTATCTTTTAAGAGTATAGAATTGTATACTTTATTTGAAAACTTTTACCAACCTATTTCCTATTTGGAAAATACAAAATACTTTTATCATTTTTGTTACTTCATAGAGACTTAAAACTCTACGAACATTAGCACAAGTTATTACCTAAAAGTATCTGCACAATTGTCTTAGAATTCTAATTTAAAATAATAGATGTGCCTATTATTTTATTATCCTTCCTGTTACCCCCACCATAAGACAATTTTTTTATCATATTTTCTTGTTCATTATTTGGTTATTTCCTTAAGTTATCTATTATCAATTTTTTAAACTTAAATGGGTGCCGAAACCAAACAAGGAATACGTAAAAGAATTGTTAGTCTCTGAGTACGGAAAATAAAACAAGAAGATATGAAAACTGTATGTGATACAACTAATAATAAAAAGGAAAACAACGAATCTTATTATATGTTTGTGGATGACTTGGACTCTTCGACAGCCAGTGACCATGGTAACACAACCATAGAACTGGAAACATTGCAATATTTAAAAGACAATAATACTAACATAGATTCTTTAATTAATTATCCATACATAAAGAAAATATTTTTAAAATGTTAACACCTGTTAACCAAGTTCTGCCCAAGTAGAATGTCTCTTTTCGTTTGATGGAGTGATAATGAGACCTCATCGATGAAAGATTTTTTGTTTTTTTTTTGTTTTGTTTTACAACATACATAATTTACAATCTGTCCTCGAAGGACATTAATCAAATTTTGCCATCCATCGATGACTCACCCTTTGACTTAACCTATTACATTAATATTTAGTGCATATGGAACCTATTCTACACCATATTTGGTAGGTCCATTGGGTTTTTACGTTTCAGTCGTCTAATCGGCTTATGCTGGAAAAGTTGCATTGCTGTTTCATTTGGATGAACTTCTAATCTTTGAACGTACTTATTGCTGATATCCTTAATTTCACTTCTTATGTATGGAACCCCAAGATCTTGATGTGTTAACCAGTTTGGAACGAATCGCGGCACGTTAAGGATTTGCTTTAACAGTTTATTCGACGAAAGATGAAAGATAAATTATTTGAGCAAATAGTGGTATTAAAATCCATGACATAAATAACATATATATTTTATGTAAATTCTCATAATTATTAAAGAAAAAAAACGTTTATATTAATAAGATAAAGAGTATTCTATTTTCTCAAAAGTATTTTTAAAATGCGTATTTTATATTTAAATACTAACATAAAATTTATTTTTTATTTTGTATTTGAAATAGGAAAATAACAAGGTATTTGCATTTTGTATTTAAATGCTTTTGAAAAGCATTTATGCATATCTCTTTGTATAATGCTACATAATTATTTGTAGGAATCAAACTATAGGGGCTACTGGAAGGATAACATCGTCAGACCCAAATTTACAAAACATTCCAAAAATTCCCTTCCAATTAGAATTGTTTTCAAAAAAGAAAGGTAAGAAAATTAGCAATATATAAATTGCAGTAACTGTATGCTCCAGTTAGTCAGTATTTTCAATTTCTTGTTTGCAGATGATACTCTAGAGCCCTTAATGTTGCGTTCTGTATTTAAACCACGTCCAGAGCACACTTTTGTAGCCGCGGATTATCAACATTTGGAACTCAGAATATTTACTCATCTGTCTAAATGTCCTAAACTTTTAGAGTGCTTTAAAAAGGGCGATATCTTCATATGTTTAGCGGAGGAATGGTATACTACTTAAACTTCTTTATTGTTGTATAATATTGAAACTATATTATTATATTCTTTTAGGCTTGGACAATCTGGGATTAAAGTAGGACCGGAGGAACGGGAAAAAACGAAAAGAATTGTATATTCAGTGATGTATGGGGCAGGCCCTAATAAATTATCAGAATACCTACAAGTTACTGTAACAGAGGCCAATAAAATTATTACAAATTTCTTAAGTAAAAATATCTATCACTTTTATTTCTTTAAAAATTTAGCTTCAATATATCAAATACTCTATTCTTTATTTCAGATATTTTTCCAGCTTTGCGTACATTTTCACAAAAAATTTTAGAACAAGCTAGGAAAGGAGATTGGCCTAGAACATTAGCAGGACGAATGAGACCATTACCAGAGATAAATAGTGGTGATAAGGTCATAAGATCCCGGGCAGAACGACAATGTGTTAATTTTGTTATTCAAGGTAAACTCTTATAAATTATTTTTTAAATAATGAATGTTCTCTTATTTTAAAAATCTCGTTTAAGGATCTGCTGCTGATATTTGCAAAATGGCTATGATAAATGTAGAACAACTGCTCCAGAACGATACAATCCTGCAGGATAATACACACCTCCTAGTGCAAATACATGACGAATTAGTTTGGGAGGTCAAGAACGAACATTTGGAAACTGTTAAAGGTAAATAATGTATTAATCCTATATTATAATGTTCCAAGTGAAAGTTTATGTTTATTTGTTAGTTTGTTTATATAACGGCTATTGGCGTCCCCGGTACCCCTAAAACCCGTAGTTTTGGAAAAAAATTTTTTTACTTTTTGCTCTATAACTTTTAATTCGTAAAATATAAAAAATTTAAATTTGGCATGTGTATTACGATGTTCAATGCTAACTTTTTTTTGAAAATTAGAAATTGAAAAATTGGAACAGGGGGCGTTGAGAATATTAGGGAGGCCGGTAGGAAACTTTGGAGAAAACTCAAATTTCGGATTACTTAATATTAATTTATGTTATTACAAAAAAATAATTCAAAACCTTTATTTGGGGGCACGGGGGCGATTTTTGTCGAGGTGAAAAATTGGGTTAGAAAGTTGAAATTTTATATATAGGCTAACTTTAGGGCCCAATTTATGAATCGAAAAAAAAATCCCAAGTTTTGAAATAAGGTTGGTCAAATAACTTTTATATTTTATTGAAAAAAATATATTTTTTTAGTCAATTTATATGAAAAATTGTTTTAATATTGAACGAGTTAAATATTTAAATTTAAAAAGAGAAGTAAAATTTTTAATGAAATTACAAATTATTTTGTTGGTACAAATCATACCAAAGTCGTTGCTTTGCGACGGGGATAACTCTAGTAATAATTAAATATATATTAGACGGAAAATTCTTGAAAATGATAATTTTTTAAATATATTTCAGATTTAATCCAGAGGGGAATGAAAAATGTATATGGTTTATGGGATGAATTATCACTACCTCTTCCGGTGACTTTATCAACAGGAAATGACTGGGGAAATATGATACCTGAAACAGGACATGAACGTATATGACTTTTAGTAATAATGACTTTGTTAATTATATTTTGTGTAGCTAATTATTGCTAAATCAAAAGAAATTAAATTATTTAAAAAAATGTCATCCTCTATGTCCAATATTAGCTATACAAGAAACTTTTTAATAAATGCTATTATGAATATTTGTGACTTTAATATTAATACATTTCTTGCAAAACGCACAAATATATTTCCACCATGTTCGACGTGCTAGGCTAGGTTCGGTCATTACTTGCGTGTAATCGCAGTTTTTCATCTGCCGTAGAACAAGTGTTGACAGTGGGCTTGTGTCCTATGTCTTAATTTCTATAAAAGTGTACTATATATTGATAAAGTGGGTTACTAGAACCTCAAATGTTCAATTATTTTTTAATAACTCATTATATGTTAGGAGATATTAACAATTAAAAAAGTCATTTTGTCTCTTTAATTATTAAAGGGATTCAACTTTGTACACATTCTAAATGCATGTGACATCACAATAGCTGCCAACCTTACAGCTCATAAATCTCTGCTATATGTATTTATATATCAAAATATCAAATATTATTTACAGCTATTTCAAGGAACAATCATACACATTTATAACCATCAATTTCAATCAACAATTGAAAAATCGACCACTAAAAAATGAGGACACAAGCCCGTTCTCTCAATTTTGCTTTTCTAATTAAAATAATAAGAATAAGAATTTCTTTATATGTTTATTAACAAATAAAAATTACTTATTCGTTTCTTTTTGTGCCAGCATGAGTATATAAATATTACTTAAAAATATCACTTCCTAATAGAAACAAAATTGAACCTTTGTTTTATTGGTCTATGAATAGAATGGGCTTGTGTCCTATGTCTTTATTTTTATAAAAGTGTACTATATATTGATAAAATGAGTTACTAGAAATGTCCAACTATTTTTAATAACTCCCTATATAGTAGGAGATATTAACAATTAAAAAAGTCATTATGTCTCTTGAATTATTAAAGGGAATCAACACTGTAGAACATTCCAAGGCCGCTATGCTGCTATCTCTTTTATACAACAGAGCGTAAAAGAGATACCATATTCATGACAAAACTCTGACAAGTTTACAGTTTACCAACCTTACAGCTCATAAATCTCTGCTATGTGTTTTTATATATCAAAATATCAAACATTATCTACAGCTGTTTCGAGAAACAATAAAATTTCAATATTATGTCTGCTGTAACAGGGTTAAATAAAATGAAAACTTATGATTCTTTGCTAACTATTTATTATTATTGTTATTTTTGCTTATAAGTCCTTACTTTTTATTTTAGATAACATTTTTTATTTCAGTGAATAACCAATAATAATATTGAAATTTACGAGTACATGTTTTCCTAAACAAAAAGTATTTATGTCCGATATCCGTTTCCTGTATAGTGAACTAATTGAACCAATAGATGTAATTTTTCTGTATATTATATCCGCTGATCATTGTAGAACATATTATTATGTTACTTCATCAATAACATAAATGTTGTATTGGCCGCTAACAAGACGGTTAATTATTTATAGCGAAGTTAATTATAGAAAAACTTATTCTTAAGGTAAACGTTCACAAGGCTTTTTGGAAGTCATTGGACACATCGTATCAAAAGAATGGGCTTGTGTCCTCATTTTTTAGTGGTCGATTTTTCAATTGTTGATTGAAATTGATGTTAATAAATGTATATTGGCGTGTCTATTTTATTAAATATCTAAATATTGACGGAGATATAGCAATTAAAAGTTTGAATTGTAGTTTTAGCGCTAGAAATGGTCGGCTGTTTTTGTATGACGTGAAATACATTTTAACGTCAGTTATTTGTTGAGTAGGTCAGTGCTGTGGTAATGTTTTGTAGCTGTTGGTAGTCAAATAACCAAGTCAAATCAAAGAATAATAAGTTTTTATTTTATTTAACCCTGTTACGGCAGACATAGTATTGAAATTTGATTGTTCGTTGAAATAGCTGTAAATAATATTTGATATTTTGATTTATAAATACATATAGCAGAGATTTATGATGTGTAAGGTTGGTAACCTTACACAAGGATTGTGATGTCATGTTGTGATACAACGTTGAATCCCTTTAATAATTAAAGAGACAAAATGAGTTTTTTAATTGTTAATATCTCTTAACATATAAGGAGTTATTAAAAAATAATTGAACATTTGAGGCTCTAGTAACCCACTTTATCAATATATACACTTTTATAGAAATTAAGACATAGGACACAAGCCCATTCTACAATAGAATGACAGAATCGACAAAGCTATCTGACCATTTCCGTCCGCAATGCCGCCACGATGCTGAACTGTGAACGCACTTGTATGAGCAGGCATATAAAGAATAAGTAATACGATGCGTGCAATGATTTCCATGCTTATAAGTAGATGCTGACCTTTATTGTTAAGTTAATTACAGACCCATTGCTTTTAAAACTATTATCGGTTACATATAAATCTCTGGATCAAATAATAAAAAAACTGAGAAAAATAATAAGTTTATTTTACGGGTTATAATTAATTTTAAATTGATTTCGACGACTTTTTAATTGCTTTGCTAATCAACTTTTTATTATACCAATAACCCAGCTTTAATAAGCTAATAAAGAGTACTACTTTTTGATCGCAAATATTTATCGAAGAGAGGGTAACGAATTTTGATTATTTTGCTACTCCGCAGCTATAATATTATTGACAAAATATTGCTCTTGGAATAGAACAGATAGGAAATTGAATTTTGAAGTGTGTCTAGATTTTAATTCAGATTGTGTGGTGTAATCCAGAATTAAAATTTAGTAGTAGCTTGCACCAAATATCCTAAAAAAGATGCATCACTTAGAACAATATTCACTTGCACCTAGTTGATATGCAAAACACTAAACATCATTTAATTATAAAAAAGGAATAATTATTAAAAAAGATAGATGGTATATTATTAAAAAAAAAAAAATAAGAGTAACTATATACTTCAGTGCCTTGGACCAGCATGGGCAAGTGTCTAAATCTATTACGTATCTTTGGAGCGGGCTACTTCAAGCAGAGTAGACGAATGTGCATTCCGAGTTGTTTATGTTAAGATTAGACTGAAACCAGAGTAGATCCAAAGTTGTTCCTAAAGTCTTAGAATGCAATATCGTTAACATTATGTTACAGGGAGCAAGATAAATAATGTAATGCTACAGTACCCCGACAAACAGTTTATATCGATTAAGGTCCAAACTTTAGCGCACCGTACTATGTTTTTACTTATGTCACTCCTTCTATCTAATGCAGATCAATTATTATGATGTTTTAATAGTAGACCAAAGGAAATATATTATACATCTGCCTTTTCTGTATATTGTTAGCGATCCTGCAGCTACTTTTGTTTCACCTTAATCTCAACATAAATTACTCTAGAATGCGTACCTCTGCCTGAGAGAATTACGTAATAGACTTAGACCCTTGCCTGGTCCCTGCTTCCCCCTTCCCTCATGTTCAGTGATAATTTATACACAAGTGAGTATGAAATACACTCTCAATAAAAAAAATTCATTCCTATTTAGAATTTTTGTTATTGTTTATGTATATATATATAAGTTTTGCATGCATTGTCGGGAATAACTATTTACTAAGAGTATTACTTCACGGTGAAACCGTTAAAATATAATATAAGTTATAAAAGTCCGAGTGCCCCCTGAGCTTGGGGGACCCAGTGCACTGCACCGACTGCCCCATCCCTAGCTACGCCAGTGTTTATAGTACTTGCAGTAGAAGATATATCATGTTGTTCATATGTTCAGCCACGGTTTATAAAATTATGCATTGCTAAAATGATTTGATCGACGAGAATGATTTGTTCACAGTGAATAATCTATTTGCTCTGTGGTAGCTTGGCAGGAATAGTAAGTTTGGTTTGGTTCTTTGGTGCAATAGATTTATCAAGTTTTATATGTATATATAGGTTTGCATCTCTGTTTACATCTCATAATTGAATTTTATTTCACATATTTCTTTAAACAAACTTTACAATTTATTGTAAATTTTAGGAACTCCATAATTTGTTCGTATCCAAGAATATATTCTAAATTGTAGCTCTCTATCTCTTTTTATTCGAAAGTTCTGGTTTTTATCCGCTTCCTCTTAAAATTAGTAGTTTTCTATAATATAGTATGTGGACTTTAGGAAAAAAAAATTTCAATGTTCTAGGTCTTTTTCGTTATAGCCTCAAAAATACTCGCCACTTAAGAACTCAAATTTTAAATTTTCCATAATTGTTTGAATATACATCCTGAATTTCAATTTTCTATAGAAAACAATCCACTGTCGCACAGCCAGGTGTTCCATTTCCTTTTGTACTAGCATAAAGGAAATGCTGTACAAAATTTGAAAAAGTGTGCTTAAAATACCTACACAAATTCAGTATCAGCTCTTGCAATATAGGCGTTGGATTTGAAGATTTTCTGGAGTAGTGTAAGTGTAGTAGTATTTCAAATCTGGCAGGAGTACAATCAGCTTCTTTACGACAGTAAAAATAAAACTTACAATTATTCAAAGGTAACCAAAATTTGCTTACTTTCTCTCGTTTTACAGCGATGTCAAATTTTAAAGTGACAAAAATGACTATTTCAATAGGTAATAACCTCTAAATATTGCGAATTGAATAAAAATAATTGGATATTTAAGGTTTTGTTAGCCAACTATATCAATATACAGTGCAGTGCAGTTTTATATAAATTCAGTTTAGGTTCGCAAGCCCATTGTACTTTTATTATTGCTTATATATTTTATAACATCGCGACTAATTAAGCAATTATTAGGCAGCGAAGTCTTGTTAGACAACTTGATCAATATAAATTACAATTTTATAGACTAAGTACAGAACCCAATTAAAAATAAATCTAAAGTAATATACAATATTTCCAAGCTAATAATTATGAAGTTTAAAATCATAAAGTGGTTCTCTTTTTATATTTTTACAACAGCAATATTCGTATACTAGCGCTTCGCCCCGTCGCAAAGCGACGTGTATTTAATATTTGTGAATAAATAAAAGTTATTTGATAAATAGAAAATAATCCTGAAATATTGTTTATTGTTCGCCTATGGCGGAAATAGTAAGAAGGAAAGGAAAAACAGAAGAATAAATAAGTTGGTGGAGAATAATGTAAATTTAATTGTAAGTTGAAGTATATGAAATGTATTAAGAATGTAGATTGTAAAGCCGAAAGGCGAACAATAAACAATATTTCAGGATTATTTTCTATTCTGCCATAAAGCGCCTCCTACTTTTAGCACTCTGCATCGCTTCTTACCTGAGCATCGTCGGTCCTTAGAGTACTTTCACAGCGCCCCCGCTGCGTAATATTATCATTTACCATAATAAAGCACAGTATTGAACAATGTCCACTGCCCCGCCCCTAAACATCAAGCACCTCTTGGCTCCATGCTCTGTATCGTTCTCGCACTTTTAAATGTAATCATCTGCACCTTTGCCATAATGCGCCCACTTGCAACACTACAGCTTAACTGAACATCATCGCTTATTAGGGCACTTTCCTATACCCCCCGTTTAGCGCAATCATTAAATAATTCTGCGCTTCCACCCCCTGCGTACTAATCTCTTAACAATTAGTTTTCCAAATTAATACTTTATTGGCAACCTGCATACTAAATTTCATCCTTAGAAGTACATTATTTTTTAATAATTATTCGATAAGATAAATCTTTGATAAAATTTTCACTAATTTCAATGTAAACCTACTAATTACATCAATTCATTTATGTTTTTAAGAAAGCCTAGCAGTTCGCTCCTAATAATCTCATCTCTAGGCCTTTTCCTTACCGTTATTGCACTTTCGATTCAATCCCCATACCCCGCCACCCTTACTTTCAGCACCAAAGCACATATTCTGCAATACGGTTACCTCCCAGAGCCATTATAATCTATCGCCACTACTTGTAACACCACTGTTACTTAGAACTGAACCCCAGCGCCACACTCTTCTCCAATCAGACACTACCAATTCGCTATTACAGCAATTCATTTACATGATTAAAACTGTACTGTAATCTTACACTCTATATTTCGTATTTATATTTACGTTATAATATTAGTCTCCCCATTAATCCCCGCTGCTGAAATAAAATTGTCAAATTTTAGGCATAGCAATCTATTTTGCTCGTAACAACTCTCACTACCTTTATCTACCCCTACTTTTATAAATGATCGAAATTTCAAAATTGAGTTCTTTTGCAACGCGTTTTCCCGCCCCCACTTCCCCAATTTAACGCCGCTACTAAGGTTAAATTTATTTTCGCAAATATGCACGTGCATAGTTTCTATTTTTTCACTTTTTCTTTTTTTTGATATTTGGGGCTGTTAACTATTTCCCCCCTATACCTCTCACTCCTGTTCGATTTCACAGCACAACAAACGCACCAAAAATCAATCCAATTCTACTACTGAATGTAATTTGAATATCTGACTTATAGAGAACTATTTAGCTTCTATTTAATATTCTACATGCAAAATATCATCGTTGTACCTCTATATTGTTCTTATATTCGGTTTATCACCCGCCACTCTAATGTTGCACTTAAGAAAATGTAGTTTTTTTTATATTTTCGTAATAATAATGTCAATCTATATCTGCATACTAAATTTCAGTTTTGTATATATATTTTAGCATTAGTACCCCCCACAAACCTCCGCTACTGAACAAGTTTGTTAAATTTTAGCACGAGGATCTATTTTATTTGTATCTAAGAATATATATTCTAAACTATAGCCTTTCATCTCCATATATTTCAAATATCTGGTTTTTGGCCCCCAGCGCCCGCCGCCTCTGGAAAGTTGCAAATTTCTATAGTGTGTCTTTAATGATACTCTATATATGGCCCCCATTCCAAATTTTAACGTTCTAGCTCTGTTGTGACATTGCCCCCAAAAAATCACGCCGCTACTGAATTAAAATTTTGGTAATCTAATTATTGGCAAACATGCGCAATTAGTGTCTCCATACATACCCTAAGTTATAATACTACATTTTTAATATTTCTGGCTTTTACTGTCTCAACTCCCGCCGCCACTGGAAATTTGGGGCTGTTTATTTTTTTTCATTAATAACTGTCTACAGCGAGCCTACATATTAAATTTCAACGTCCTAACTCTATTCTAACATTGCCCCCGGAAATTCGCGCCGCTACTGAACTTAAATTTCCAATTTCCAACTATTGGCAAATGTGCACAATTATGATCTCAATACACACACCAAATTTCAGTTTTCTATCTTTTCTAGTTCGTCAGATATTTGCAAAAGTTCTTTTAAAAGTTATAACTTTTCCAAATAGTTTTCCCGACTGCTGTGTCTTCGGGTTCGATCCCCGGACTAGATATATATTTTCTGGGTTTGGTTATTATGAACTTATATTAATTATGGTCATACATAATCGTACAGTTATTAGGCAGTGGTGTAGCCCACATATATGAGGCCACGACACTATAAATACTGCCAACATTGAAGGAGGTCGTCGGTGATAGGACTCAGCATCGGAAATAGGCTGACGTTAAATAAAAAAAAAAAATAAAAAAAAAAAAATAGTTTTCGGTAAAGTGTCATCTTCCATCCGAGTCATCAGCATGAGATTGCGACTGTATTGGTGCTAAATTACCAGTATTTTACTATTCATGTGCATATGTATAGATATTTAAATAACCTCAATTTGTTTGACGCCAGAGTTTTTGCAAGCAAGAACACACATAACATCTATACTAATATTATAAAGCGACAGAGTTTGTTTGTTTGTTTGTTTGAACGCGCTAATCTCCGAAACTACTGGTTCGAATTGAATAATTCTTTTTGTGTTGGATAGTCCAGTTATCGAGGAAGGCTATAGGCTATATAACATCACGCTACGACCAATAGGAGCAAAGATATAGTGGTAAATGTGTAAAAAACGGGAGAAATTATTTCATCTTTGAAGCCTTCCGTTGCGTGCGCCGTGAAAACGGTTCAAGATACACAAAAAATATGTATTAAAGAATAATAGCTCTTTTAATGATCTAAAAAACAGTCCGCGATAGTATATGTCTATCTTTTAAGATTAACTCACAAAAACCGTTTTTATGGTATTTCAACAAAAAAACTTTAAAGATTACAATGATAAATAACTCCGAAACAAAACCAAATCGCTCTCTGCGCTGGCCGGCGCGGCGGGAGAGAGGCGGCGCTTGCGGGCAAGCCGGGAGGGGTATGTAGCTCAACGAGATACCATGCCGCGCGGCTCACTCGCGCGGTCGGCTCCCTACTGAACGGTTGAATGCAGCGCTAATTTGTTTATGCGATATAATTATCATCGTAATATTACTTTTTAAACACAGTTTCATTTTGTAGTTGTTTTCTATATAGTAGGTACTTTATTTGTTTTAGGATAGTATTTAGTTACACAATAATAACACTTTTTTGTTTTCATGTAGATTATCTTAATATATATAAACTAGAGTTTGCCCCCGTCGCAATGCGACGTCTTTTTGGCGTGTATCATTTAAATCCAATAAAATAATTCGTAATTAAATTTCATATTTAACTGTTCTATTTTTAAATTGAAATAATAAATAAACTCGCGCACATATACATACATATAAATTGACTAAAAAAATATTTTTTTTTTTTTCAAAATAAAAAATATTTTCAATTTATGCGTTATTTGACCAACTTTTTTTCAAAATTTGGGATTTTTTTTTTCGATTCGTAAATAAGTTACCAAGGTTAGCCTATATACAAAATTTCAACTTTCTAGCACAATTTTTACTCTCGGCAAATACTGCCCCCCGTGCCCCCAAACAAAATTTTGAAATTTTGAATTTTTTTTTATTAATAATATACTTAATTATTCTAGAATCCAGAATATGAACTTTCTCCAAAGTTCCCTACCGGGCCCCCGAATTTCTTCAACCCCCCCTTTTTCACTTTTTGAATTTCTAATTTTTGAGAAATGTCAGCATTGAATACCTTAATACACATGCAAAATTTCAACTTTCTATCTTCTACGAATTAAAAGTAATACAGCAAAAAAGGGCTCACTTTTTTTCCAGTTTTTCCAAAATTACGGGTTTCCAGAAAATTCAGGGAAAAATCCGGGGATGCCAAATGTCTTAGAATTTTTTTCTCTACGAAATAGGCAATTTTCAAAAACTTCCCTGGAGCCGTTTTCGAGATGCCATACAAAATTTGAACCAAACATATAAACATATAAGAATATAAGATCATAAGAATATAAATATACACCTGGGACATTATAATATAGGATAACATATGGGACATAGGCGTCCGTACAAATGAGCAAATGACGCACATGATTTTTACCCCTTTCTATAAAATGATTCGCGTACGCCTATGTGCATATTCTGTTATAAATAAATAAATATGTGTATTTAATTCATTCTAAAGTTCACGGTTAATGATTTTAAAAATATTTTAATTAAAAAAAGGAAGCCATAGTGTAACTAATGAGCGATAGTAAAAACTGTGGACTGGTAAATCAGCAAATGGTCTAAATAGGTAAAGAAAAGATAAATAAGAACAAGTAAAAACAGTTAGCGCTCACATCTTAATGCAATTACGTCATTTAAGTAAATTATAGGATTTGTTAGGTACACCACTTAAAAATGAATTAAGAAGTTCGCCTCAGTTTAACGTATCTCACAGATAAATGTCAAGCTAAGAAGTGTAGCTAGTACAGAAACACAAATTCTGGCTATTTGGTAAATTCTTTTTTTCTATTGTTATGATACATATCATTCCCAATCATTATTTTAACTTTGTATTTCATTTAAATGGGCTTGTGTTCTATGTCTTAATTTCAATAAAAGTGTACTACATATTAATAATAACTCCTTATATATTAGGAGATATTAACAATTAAAAAAGTCATTTTGTCCTTTTAGTTATTAAAGGGATTCAACGTTATAGAACGTGGCGTGTCTATTTTATTAAATATCTAAATATTGACGGAGATATAGCAATTAAAAGTTTGAATTGTAGTTTTAGCGCTAGAAATGGTCGGCCATATTTGTATGACGTGAAATGCATGTTAACGTCAGTTATTTGTTGAGTAGGTCAGTGCCGTGGTAATGTTCTGTAGCTGTTGGTAGTCAAATAATCAAGTCAAATCAAAGAATAATAAGTTTTTATTTTATTTAACCCTGCTAAGGCAGACATAATATTGAAATTTTATTGTTCCTTGAATTAGCTGTAAATAATATTTGATATATAAATACATATAGCAGAGATTTATGATCTGTAAGGTTGGTAACCTTACACATGGATTGTGATGTCACATGCACTTGGAATGTGTAGAACATTGAATCCCTTTAATAATTAAAGAGACAAAATGACTTTTTTAATTGTTAATATCTCCTAACATATAAGGAGTTATTAAAAAATAATTGAACATTAGAGGTTCTAGTAACCCACTTTATCAATATATAGTAAACTTTTATAGAAATTAAGACATAGGACACAAGCCCATTAAAAAGAACTACATATATTATATTATAACCTCCAAAATGTGACAATCTGACAAAATGCAGTTTGCTTTATTTTTAAAAGAAATTTAATGACAGTTTGTACTTTTAATTTAGCACTTCTAACATAGAAATCGTATAATGCTATCAAACAAATCGTTAACCTTCCAAGATATGTTCCAAACTGGCTTATATACCAAGAAATATCTGCGAAGATTACGAATTCCTCCAAATGAAGCAGCTGTACAAGTCTAGCACTACAAACCAATAAGGAAAAATAAGGAAATAGACTTATCAACAACGGCATAGAAGTTATTTGCTTAGTTGCATAATACTCGTATTAATATAATAGGTTAAGCTAAAAAGTACGTCATCGGTGGATGACAAGCTCACATGTCATTTTTATGTGTCAACACAAATTGATGAATGTCTCTTGAGACAGAGTGTAAATTATAAATTGAAATGAAAAAAAAAGTATTTTTAATTTAGAAACATTGAATTTCGTAAAATTCTAAAAAAATCAATGTAAACATAAATTAAATTTTAAATTAAAAATGGTTCAGGGAATGACTAAGCATATTCCCATATGCTATACAATTTAAATTAAATACAAAATTAAAACTGTGACTGGGAATGACCATTTAAGATAACTCAACGAAATTTTTCGTAACATTATCAAAGAACATAACAAATAATAACGGATTTTAGTCACTGTTTAAAACATCTTATAAAAAATCCTTCCGGCGTACAGTTGTATTATTTTTTAAAGTTAATTAAGTAATTAAAATTAATTCGCAATTTATAAACGCATGTTAACTTTTACACAAATTATAAAATTGAACATATCAACGGACTTGTAGTTAGAATAATAATATATCTTAAAAAAAAATAATATATATACGAGTATATTAAATAAAACAAATGCAGAAATTAGAATCACAAATTTATAAAAGTAATTAGCATTTAATTTGCGAGATTTAGTTCTACTAGTCTAAAAAGAAATTTAGTTACTGTGCCGGATTTTAGAGTGTAACATATAAATTGTGATTAGATAGTTTGCGTGGAAGGTCAAGAGGAGGTATCTTAAGACAGACTTAGAGGCTTTCGTGATTAGATACAATTGATTCCGCATGAGAGTAAATAAAAGGGTCATTTCAGACACGCTTGAACAAGAGACTCCCTCAGAAAACACACAGAACACACACAGAAAATTTTAAATAAATCCGGCGATTATTTTCGAAGTTATGTAAGTTGAAATTTTTTTTTTACTCTATGTAAAGTGCTTTTGAAATATTAAAATCGTTTTTCTTAAAACTTTGTCTTTAAAGTCGGTGACCAAGATTTTTCGGAAACGGCTGAACCGATCAATCTCAAATATTAACACAACCTTCCTTCTTAAGAAATTTTTTTAGTAATTAATCGAAGGTTTTTTCTTACCGATAAGTATTTCTTTTTTTATATTTATAAGTATTTCTTATTCCTGTATATTATACATTACTTTAACGAAATGTGTTTGGTTCTTTCATTGTAGATGATCTAGTCCAGAGATATCGTGATCCTCCTGGAGATCAGCTATAGTCAGGGTCGGATTTGAGGAAGGGGAGGCGGGGCCACTGGCCCGGGGCCTTTCCACAAGGGAGGCCACCCCACAATAGAGATACAAGCAATACATTTTAGAAAAAATTTTATTCGGAAAATAATTAGGGGCCTCCGCTTCTTCGTTGCCGCAGGGACTCCATACCTCCAAATTAGGCACTGGCTATAGCAGCGTTTAAAGTTATTATATTACATTAATACATTTAAAAGTGCTTTCAGGAGAAACTCGCTTTTGGCTTCCTGACTGTATATAACCTCTCAATACAGATATTAAATTTTTCAGATATTAAGGATACTTTATAATCTATTAATCCTTAAAAAGTACCTCTAAACGTGATATAATCCTTAAAAAGATTAAAAAGTTTATGATTATGTTAATACGCAAAAAAAACAGATTTACTAGTATTTAACATAAAGCACTAAAATAAGTCACCAATTCTTATCTATTAGATAAAATTGGTTATATGACAGATAACTTTTGTTATGTTCGAGCAACCTTAAATACACGTAACTGTATTAGCGGATAATTTAATGGTTTTATTAAAATTTTGTTTGTAAAAATTATTATTTTTTATTGATTTATTTTTAATTGTTTTAGAATAAGTTCGATTGTTGATTTTAAATTAGTAAATCATATTTAGTTAGGTATTTTGGTTTACGAGATATCAGTAAATAAAATCTAAGCAATGTTTTAATATTACTCCCAGATTTTTACCTTATTCGTAGTAATGGGCTTGTGTCCTATGTCTTAATTTCTATAAAAGTTTACTATATATTGATAAAGTGGGTAACTAGAACCTCAAATGTCCAATTGTTATTTAATAACTCCTTATATGTTAAGAGATATAAACGATTAGAAAAGTCATTTTGTCTCTTTAATTATTAAAGGGATTCAACGTTGTACACATTCCAAGTGCAAGAGACATCACAATCCTTGTGTAAGGTTACCAACCTTACGGCTCATAAATCTCTGCTTGTGTATTTATATATCAAAATATCAAATATTATTTACAGCTATTTCAATGAACAATCAAATTTCAATATTATGTCTGCCTTAGCAGGGTTAAATAAAATAAAAACTTATTATTCTTTGACTTGACTTGATTATTTCGACTACCAACAGCTACAGAACATTACCACAGCACTGACCTACTCAACAAATAACTGACGTTAAAATGCATTTCACGTCATACAAATATGGCCGACCATTTCTAGCGCTAAAACTACAATTCAAACTTTTAATTGCTATATCTCCGTCAATATTTAGATATTTAATAAAATAGACACGCCAATACACATTTATTAACATCAATTTCAATCAAAATTGAAAAATCAACCACTAAAAAATGAGGACACAAACCCATTATCTCGTCTTAGCCGAACCCTGATGTTAAGCATTTTTGAAACCTCTAACTGATACACCAGCGCCTTTTTCTAATACTTTCCTATATGCTCGTTTCTTTGGCAGTCATTGTATAGTCTTGATAATGTATTGTATTGTCTGGTATATGGACCAGTGATCTCATTTTTTGAAGTTGTAGTTTTTTCAATATTTATTGAAATATGTTACTACTGATAGTTTTGCCATATAATTATTAATCATCTGTAGTAATGTCTGTAGAAAAATAAGTAATTGAGTATATTTAACTTTGTTTACTATCTTCGCAACATAAATGTGTTGCTCGAGTCACCAGTAAGTAGTAATTGATGTTTTATTAACATTTGTACGCATCTCTTTCAAGGTGAGTTTCCACAGGTCCGCACTACTCACATCAAGCGCATGGGATTTATTATATAAAACGGGAAAGAGATGTAAAGCGGAAGGAAGGGTGTGTGCAACGACAGCGATAACGTCTGTGACAACAACACGTATTGCCAGCGAAAACACATTTATACGGGTAAACTATAAAGATACATAATACAAAAAACCGTAATTGGAAATTCTTAGAAGGGAAGAAAATGATGTCTATGATATGTCTAAATATTAAACGGACAAAAGACAAAAATGATTTTTTTTTTTTAACAATAATTCACGGGCTTCCTAGGACCACGGTCCTTTTTTCAATCTTCTTAATTCATTTTATTACCATTTTACATATTTACATAACATGATTATTTTAATTGTTAATATTATTGTGACTTATAAAAATATTAATAGGATATTTGGGGTCCTAATAGTCACTTTTATGAAAGCACAATTTGGTATATATTTTTAGGATAACAGCGATCACCCAAACGTAAATCCGTCAATGGTTCTATTAGATCTATTTAATTTTTTTAAAACAATTCATTTACCCAAGTACATATCTATCAATGTAAGAAAGTTTCGTCATTTCTCTTTTTAAAGTTTTTTACAAATAGATTTTTATTTGACCATAAAATTGAACTAGTAAGTAAAAGGTTTCAATATAGGTGTAGAAGAAATGTTGATATCGAAAAATCACGAACGCAGTTTTTATTCAAATTGTTCACACTTTGGTTAAAGTAATTTCATCTTTTAAGTCGATAGACTCGTACTTGACCTGATAATGGCATCCGTAACACTTTCGAAGGTCTTTGTCAAGAATTACACGTACCGCAAGTAGGTACTTACGTTTATTGTTAGGAATTAAGAAATAAATTATATTAGGAAAATCTTTACTCAAAAAGTTTTTTGTATACAGTCGCAGGGTGTATCGGAAGTAACACGTCATTCTTGTTTTGGAGTCTAGGGATTACAATCCCGAAAACCGGATCCGGTAATCATTCCGGGTCTGATCACCGAGCAAGAGTATAGAAGGAAAAGAGGAACACCAAGATATAACTTGCAATGAATCAACTAAGCACGACGAAGACCTATTGCGGAAGAAAGTTTTGGCATGAAAAGGCTAAATAATTTTGATTCGACCAACCGAATTGAAATTGGTGTCAGATTGCAATCCCTAAATGGGACACAAAAAACCAGAATGTCAAAATTTGTTTTCTATGAAAACCTTCTAGTTTTGAAGGTATTTAAACTTTTGTAAAATATTGAAAAATCATTACCTTGTATCCAATTTTTTAGTGGCATATTTACAAATTAACTTTTCTTGTAGTTTTTTTTTTTTTTTTGAAAAGTGCTCTTGAATTCTTGCCTAATTGTCTAATTAAGGAAAAGGCAGCAAGTATTGAAAAAAATGAGAGGAAAGATTATGCAGAATGTGCAAGAAAGAAATAGAAACATTGAAGCATATTAAAGAAACATGCGATTGCAAAATAAAGAGTGAAAAGAAGATAGAGAATGCAACGAAGAGAAGAGGTGGATGGCGGAAGTACAGAGGAAAAGGAAGAAAGTAAAAGGAAGAGTAGCAGTGGGTGGTAGCAAAAATGAAATTAAGGATGTCCAGGAAATAGTTGCTGAGAAGAGACAAGGAATGAAAGAGAAGAATGGCAAGAAGGAGGAAGAACAAAGAGAGAGAGAAAGAGAAGAAAGGATTGAAAAACATGTGTAGTAGAAAATGACACAAAGAGAAGAAGGAAGAGATGTCACCAGTTTAAGTTTAATTAGAATCTAGAATAGTTTTAATTCAATTTATTGAAATGTAATTAATGATTAAATGTGGAAGAATGTAAAGCCCAGCGGCATGCATTAAAATAAATATACATACATACTTGTCCAATCTATCAATTACAAGATGTTTATTAAAATAATTAGGGATGTACAAATAAAATTAAGTAATAAAATAATAAAATATAGCACATTTCTTATTGAGATTTTTTGAACTTTGGTTAGAATCAATCCTTTCGAATGAAAATAATATTTTTTATTTAATATTTAGTTTTCTAAAAAAATAAATTAGTAATATGCACCATTCTGAAACCTTAATAAAATGACAAAGTTTTAGAGTCGTATTTAGGAACGATTCAGTATATCCTTTTTTACTACAGAAGGTCGAAGTAAAGCCTGAGAATTTGTTTTTTTTTAATTTAATTTATTTAACGTCACATTTATTATACGCCATAATGATTTTGGAACATGAAATAAAAGTAGTTTTTACATATGGCATGAAAATATCTGATACAACGTAATGATTTTTCGATATTTTACGAATATTCAAATATTTTTAAAACGGAGAGGTTTTTATAGTGGACGAACTTTTATAATCTGATTTGTCTTAACCCAGTCTATCTCCCTTACAAGTATTACGCAGTACGGGACACCCTGTACATGTAAATTAAATACAACACATTTTTTACAAATTAAATGGGCCTAGTTAAAATCATTACAGTCATAACTAAATTAGCTTTACAAGAACCGGAAATCTTAATGGTTTTAATTTTCATAATTTTAAATAATTTATAAAATAAAGTTTATTTCTGGTATTGTTTAAGATTTATTTTGATAAGAAACAACTAACTGTTATTGCTTTTAGTAGTGAACTTCTTTTTAATATAATTTAAAAAATATTTTTAGGGTTTTATTTTGAATTACATTAAACGATATACGAGTATTTCAGACCACATTGAAGAATTGAAAAAGGATAATCTATGAAAAAATAGTTAAATACAGCATGGAATACTTCTATATTGAGACCTTTTTTCATTTCCAAACATAAAGTATTCATTACTAAAACCAACACTTGAGGAGTTTGACAAATCATACTATATGGGGGTCATAAAGCAGTTATCTCATCAATAGAATAAACGAAAAGAAAACGAAAGGGCACTACGAAGGATGAGAGATAGCAGTGGAGAAGATAAATTCTAAGGGAACTAAGATTCGAGAGGAGGAGGGTGGTGGATCTTATAAAGGAAGGAGATATAGATGGGAAGGCACAGGAAAGAATTAAAAAGATGAATAAAGCGAAACGAGGTAAGATACAAACAGTTGTGTACGAGGATGATGTCGGAGATCTTGAGAAAAGAAAGGAACGAAAATAGATGAAGTAGGCATTGGGAGAAAGAGGGCGAGAAAATATGCAGGATGTGTGGGAAGGAAGAAGAATTGGAAGACATTAAGAATAGGTGGAAAGTGGATTAAGCGTAGTGGAGATACAAGTGAAGAGTGAAGAAAGAGGTTGGATGGCGGAAGTAAGAAGAAAATAAAGATAGATTTTGATTGTAAATTAGGTTAAGCTTAGTTTAAATGAGATTAAATTAAATGTACAGGAGATTATAAAACTGGAATGCGAAACAATTATAACATAATATAATACAATGCAGTAATGGAAAAAAGCGAGCTAAAAAGAATGTATGTTAAAAAATAAATTGAATGTCGATCCAAAATCATTTCTTCGAATATAATTTACTGTTGAATAGATTATATCAAAGTCTCCACAGACACAAGAGGCAATGATTTTTCGTAGTGTAAGCTTATTGGTTTGCGATGCCTCTACTTTCTATTCTACAATAAACATATGAATATATTGACAGTGTTCTTTGAATCCTTCTTTGAATTTAGGACGCAAAATATGTGCAATACACAAATGTTAATTTTATCTACTACCTCACTAACTAAATTCTGATGAGTTCGACACGAACAAGGCTTTGCTCATCCAAAAGAAACCTATTAATATTTGATCTAACAAGGTGTCAATTTGCCCTAAAGTTTTCATGACCCTTTTAATCTTTAAAAGGTCTTCTTATGCTTTTCGTAATCCTAGAATTATTATAATTCTAATAGTCATAAATAGGTAACAGAAAGTTATATTTAGATAATATATTTTACGTAAACGTTAGTTATTTTTTAAAAAAGGCTTGCGATATTAACGTAAGGGTAGCATAATTGAAACTATGTAATTTTTATTTCAAACTAAAATATATTTAATTCGAACTGCAGTGCCGTAGATAGAATCATTCAAAAAGGGGTCTGTTTCATTTCCATTAAATTGTAACAGTAAATATTAAATAGATGTTAAAATTAGATAAGAAATACGGTTAATAACTAAAAAATATATGACTTGTTCAAACATTAACAAAGTTCATAGTCTTAGCTCCCACAGGTTAAACTACATCCATTGTTAACGAAATACCGGACTACTGTGGTCTTTTACAAAGCAATATCTGTTTTTAATCGTTCTGTCAAAATAATTGTATTGTTCAAGATGTAAAAGTATCATATACATAAAGTTATTTAAATACATCTGTGAGAATTTAACAATTATGTTTCTTCAAGTTTCCATAACTGTGCTGCAAGTTTAGTTGTGCTACTCGTATACATGATGTAAAATGTCTAAAACCTCGTATATGATTTATTAATACAAAATACAGATTTTATTACATAAAGTCTATTCTATAGAAGTAAAATTGAGGCGGTTTGAATCTTGTCTTCTCGGATGCGTCCCAATCAAGAAAACCTTATGACTACCTGATCGGGGCATTATGTGGTTTGTCCTTTTAATTAACTAATCGGGCAAACCTCACAAATGCCTTGCTACGGCTGTGGATAAGGCATTTCTTGTCAGGACATAATCGGGACCTACTTTCTTTTCTATTCGTCAAATTTCAAAAGCAAAAAACTATAAGAGAAGTTCTTCAAAACAACGTTACGCTATCTATTTGTTAAAACCAAATTTTTGTAATATGTATGTGTATGAAACACTTTTACATATAAAACGGAATTTGACTAGAAGAATGACAGTGAATAAGAAGTAAATTGCTGAAAGGAGTTAAAGGAGAGTAAGAAGGAGGTAGAAATGCGCAAGTGCATAGAGGAAGCAAGGATATAGTTAAGTAAGGGAGGGTAAGGTTGAGATAAGTAAAGGTTAACAGCAGGAGTTAATAGACAAGCCAGATGAAGAGGAAGGAGAACTAGTAAGAAGCGATGGAAGATAAATATACTTTGTTTGAATTATATAATGGTTTTAAGATTGGTCTAGTATGAGTATGCTTACGTAGGGATGAATTGTAATTAGTTGAATTAAAGAGGAAGAATCCCAGTAAACATTTTGGAGTCATTTTGACATCATATTGGAGATGCGCATGATTTTTTTGTCATGAAAGAGTTCATTTATAGTTCAGTTTCTCACAATCGTTCATATGAAATGTCTGTTTTATCGGCTACAGATGACGGAACCACTCCACCTGTCGGAATACAAATGAAGATAAAGTTGATGCGAACTATAATTGAAGTGAAATAGTGATAGAAACGTCACAAAAAGGGACACTTACTTCACCAAATGTTTACTAGGATGTAACGCCTAAGATGGCATCCAATAATTAAGTAACACAAAGAGGAAGGATGAGTGCAGATCTCATAAGCTAAGTGACAGTACACCTAATCTAAAATTCTACTTTCAAAAAAAGAAAACATAATAAAATATTTTTCAAATGTGTGACTTCACAACCAGAAGTGGTGGGGGTCGACTATGTCCACAAGAAGTGATAGTGGGAAGGAGTGGGAGGGAGATGTTAAAAGCTCCGTGACATCACACCTAATCCAAATTCGACTTAAAGAAAAGACCTTTCCAATTGTGTCAGTTTACAGAAGGAGGTGGAAGTCCACAATTTGTGGCAAGTGACAATGACGAATGGAGGAGGGCAATAAACCATTTGTTGTAATTTATAGATGACCCCTAACAGCAAATTATTTAATAAATAAATACAATATTCACAGTGGTGGATTTAAGTTAGATGGCGTACTAGGCCCATTCCGATAAGACGCTCTTCTTAAATTGTAATGCTATGAAAAAAAATGTCAGAATTTTTTCATAAGAATGTTCTTTCTCTTTCCAACATCATACAATTAAATAGAGATATATTTGTTGTCTCTTTTATATTTGAAAATATTTATTTTGGTACAGAAAAAATTTCACATTCATTTTACCAGAATATCATAAAAAAAGAAACAAGTTATATGTGTCTTAATTGGTTTATATGCGACTTCATTCAATACTGGTACGGTTGTTTATATCATTGATATTACAAAATCTGTGAAATCTAATTTAATTACTTCATGACAAAGATATCTTCAATATGATGTCAAAGTGATTTCAAAATGTTTACTGGGTGTATATATGTTTTATAACTTTTGTCGCACTTCAAATTGTGGCAAAATTTATAACGGCAGTGGCCATGTTAAAGCTCAACATTATTAGGGGCGATAAAAGGTTACGTGCCTAAGACTCCCGAGAAATCTTAATAAAAGAAATAAAGCAATTGGATTGCATTTATTTCATCGATGGATAAACTTATCAAAAACTTTTAACAAAAACTGCAACACTAAATGCTTTGGTTAATTTTCTTTTAATTAAAATGAATACATGCATGCACAGATTAATATTTCGTTAATGAGATACTTTTAACAAACATGAAACGTAATTATCTTTTACGAATGCGGCAATAAATAACTGGCTTTAACGGATCTTCTTTAATAATTCACAGTCTCAACGTAATACAAGTACCATACAATACAAAATGTAATGTTAAAAATGTAAAATGCACTCTTTCTTTAATTGCTGGAACAATAATGAAAAATCTGATTAAAATCTTCATTAAAAATTACTGGTCCGAGAGAAGAATTTTTTTAAAAACATATATTTAAATATAAATGACCAGAAAATGTTTAAAATAATTTAATACAGTAAGAATCTTTAAGAGAAGTGGACTCTTCATAATAGTAATGGACAACTATAGGTCTATCACATATATTTTTAATAGAAAAATAAATCACAAATTTCTATGTCACTGTAAGGGTCATATTCAACCAAATGTAATTCAATTATGTACATAATGCTATAGAAAAAAGAAATTATAATAGAGGGGAGTACGTGTGCAAACAAAAAAGCCATATCTATTTACCTAGAATTTTAACTTATTGATACCTATTTCCAATTAGTTTCAAATTTAAATATGTAAATTTAGTTTGGCCTGTTCATTTTCCTGTGGTATTATTTAATGTGTTCGCCGATCATTGTTATTTATTTATTATATATTTGCTATATAATTAAGGACAGCGTGTGTGGTATTAGGGCACAATAAAGCAGATTGCAAAATGGAAAGGACAGAGAAAGACTTACGTTAGTTTAATTACTTAAAGATGAGGGCAGAAGTAGCAACGAAAAAGACTAAGAATCAAATAAATAACATAACAGTCAAAGTTATGGCTAAAACAAAGGGGCCTACTGATAATGAAAAAGAAGAATAAGATGAAGAAGAAAATAGAGAGAACGAAGATGAAGAGGAAGATAAACAAAATGTAGATGATGAGGAAGAAGAAGAAGATGAAGATGACGAAGAGCAATCAGAGGATAAAAGACAACAAAACCAAAATCAGAAAAAAAGTAAAGGAGTTGGGAAGGAAAACAGCGGAAAAAGAAAAGTTGAAATACAACAGAATACAGACTGTTGCACGAAATGAAAGGTCAGATCTAATTCAAGTAAGGATTGAAAAGCAGAGGAGGTTGAAATAAAAATGAGAAAGTAGGAAAAGAGGTAGGAAACGAGGTTAGCAGGCAAAATCAAGCGTGGAAATGTTTTAAACGATCAAGTACGATACTGTAAATTGATCTTATATAATTTAATGTTATTATAATTTACAGTAAGAAAAAAGGATCATGTCCTTAAGAAGCCTATTAAATTATTATAAAAACAAAACAAAAATTAAGGACTTCGTCATACCGGTCCGAAAGAAATTTATAGTAGATATGACATGACTATTTAGTGCCCCCCTTCTACCTTGGAATAGTCTACTGTGAAATTAAATTAAGCAAATTGGTGTTCAATGCGAGTGCATCTCTCGTATGGCCGTGAAATCGGCAGTGCGTGTTTTAATATCATTCAAAACATTGTTTTTTCGAAGAATGATTTAAAAAATTTCTATCTAATGATGGCCATTCACGTAATGTTTTACCTGACAGTTGTAACTGAGTAGATTATCTGTACAGGCAATCCGGAGTGTGTATGTCATAAATCTGTAGAAATAACTGCACAGTTTTATAACATTTTCTTTTCGATTTACTTGTACAGGTAATTTACTCAGGTACACATGTCGTTTTAAATGTATAATCGAATTCGTTATACACACAAAATCGAATATACGTAATTGAAAATACGTTCATTTATATTAACATATATATAATAATTTCAATTTTATAATTCATACCACATATGCAAGAAATATCGCTCGGCTCTTAGTTATTTTAATTAGAAAATATACCGATTTATGTTTATTCTTATTAAAAATAATTAAAAAATTACTCGTAAAATGATCCGCCTCTCGTCTAATCTCATTGTAAAGGGTTTGAACTTTGAATACATTTATCTCGAGTCCAAAAAGATCAATCCTTTTCATATTAGATAATACGAAATCTTCTATAATTGTACTAAAAATTATAACATTCCATCGATGAGGCTTAAAGCACAATTATTTTCGAACGCCCATATCTTTTATTTTGGAAATTCTATTCGTATTGTTTTTCTGTCTGCAATACAACAATTGGCTCTTGAGCTAATAACTTTTCTTCTATGATTTTTTCTAAATGTTAATTTAATTTGCTTGTATTATAACTGTATTATATCATTAAAACTGCACTAAAACATCGCACTTTAATAATTTGTTATGTATTTCAATGACTTACGGGTACAAACAGGCTTAAGTACTTCGCTATTATCGTAAGAACAAGTACGAATTCATAGAAGTATCTCACGGAGTAAAAACATCCATTCACGCGGGATTCATTCGTTGTGTCAACAATTTCATGAGGTTTATATGTTTTTTATTGCACTGCTTTTTGTATTATTTCATTTTAATTAGAGCATTTACATTTATAATTTTTAAACTATGTAAATATACGCGTAATGTTTATTTAATAGTTAATGGTGGCCACACACAGGAAACATGACTGAATTAAGACAGTCTTAATAAGATAATAGTGTACAGACAGCCGCATGGCTCGTTTGAAATGCATTGGAATAATCGTATTAAATATGGAAGAGAAACTGAGAAAACAACGTAGATCGGCTTCCGATTGACATCTTCAAAGTAACATCGCTGAAAACATACAGATACCACTAAATACTATAATATTATTATTGCATACGGTAAATTAAATGCGTTTGATGCGTGTCATGCGGGCCTGTGGATGCCAACTCTTCACATATGAGAATACGCGCAGTTGCAGCAAGTCACATAGGTTTTTAATTTTCTTCATGTAAGCTTTGCATACAACTATAGCAATTAGCTATGGAGCCTTCTTTTTCCATGATCAAAAAGCTTCCTATCCGATAGAGAAAATGTATTTCTATTATAGAAACTGTGCAGAACAAAAAAGCACTCTTTTTGTAAATTTAAAAATTACAAAAGAATCTGTATTAAAATATTCCAGTTGATATTTGAATCACCCTTGAATCATACATACAGCGTATATATTTGGAAAGAAATTTAATTTTTTAACATGGTACAAAGCTAAGTTCTTAGCTTTAGTCGGTAAAACAGTGACCATATACTCATGTACTATATAGATGACGTTGTGAGGAATAACGGTCAACACAGTTGATATTTGAAGTTGATAGAAAGCGCTGAGCATATTGTTAGGTTATTATAAAATTAGATAAAAGGAATTAACAATTGAAATAATAAACTTTAAATGCCGTTTCCTTGATTTCAGGTAGGATAGTATGTAAATTACTAAAATAAAAGTCTTTGATTTCAGAGCAACACATAAGTTTGATTAAAAATTATGTTTATGTTTCTTCCTATAAATTTAAATACTTTTTGTGAACCATCCACTATTAATTTCACTAATATTTCAAATATTCGTTATGGTCCATCGACTCAAGAATGTATATCTATATTTGAATAAACATAACTCCGTATTCAATTCAGTTATATCAGCTTAAATATCAATTAAAATGTTTTTATAAAATATTAAACATAAATAATCATTGAACTATAAAATGTTTATTAATTTCTAATTATAATTGACCTTATAAACATAATTAGTGGTTCAAATATTTAGTTGATTAGGTCGTTGATAACAGCATTGCAAAATGCTAATAATAAAAGCATAATAAAAATATGAGCAGTTTATTTTCAAGTGGGGTAAGTTCATTGCCTTATGTACGTATACTCGTATTCCATTCCATTTAATCTATTTTAACTAAACTTAACCTAATCTTTAACTTACTATCTTAAATATTATCTTAACTTTATCTTATTACAAATATATCTTCCCTTAGTTTGTCTTCCCTCTTTTTTCTCTTTCATCTTACTTCCGCCATCCATCTTCTTCCGACACTCTTCTTTACAATATCTCCTCTAACCTTACTCCTCTTCCCACAATTGTCAAACACCTAATATTAATATGCTTCTATTTCTTCCCCTCCTTCCAACACATCCTGCATTTTTTCACGTCCTTCTTTCTCCAGTACCTGCTTCCTCTTTCTTCGTTAGCTAATCTAAAACTTACTTTCATCCTCCTCTTCACATATCCACCTCCTCCTTCCAAAAACTGCCTCTTCCTTCTTCATTCCTCTTTCTTCTCTTATATTTATGCTTTCCTGTTATTTTATGTACTAACGCAGCTTGCATTTGCAGATGTTTAATTACACATGGTTGTAGAACCATACTGAAATCTGATCGTGAGCTTTAATTAATCGAGTGTAATTAGAACATATCAACTTAAAACATATATAATCATAATGAATATCATTAATTTGTTTGTTAAATTGTTGAAAACATTTGTACATTGTGGGCGTACTACAACTCTTTACAGCAGGGGTTGCAAACTTTTGTAATCCGTTGACCATTTAGAGGTATTGCAAGTACTAGTCCGGGTCATTAAAAAAAAAGTAATGTAACATCCTGTTGTATTGGCCGCAATTTTATTTTAGATGACTCTGCTAAAAGACGGGTTTTTCTAGATCTAAAGGTCTTACGGATATGAAAACTATATTATTTGAAAGGTAATTCTTCCACCTATCAAGTAATAAAAATATATTGTAAACTTTCAAATTAAAAACGTGATAAAAAAATGATTTATGCGAATTTTTGCCCAAAACTTGTCTTTTTTAGTTTTTCTTACATATCTCTAAAACTAACACATTGATGTACATTAATTTTATAATGTATTTTAATGTATTGACATACAGAGATATTAGCTACAAAACGACACCAAAATCATTGCTCTGGATTGCATAATTCGAGAGTTATTGATGTTTGAATATGATCCTTACGTAATCACTCTCGAACTTTGCAACTTTCAATATGATCCTTACACAATTTAAAGACACACATTTCATGAGTGTAGTAAAACAGATTTAGGTAGTATTCAACTTTTGTATGAATACGTAATTACTGAACGACTAAAATCTGCCCTGGAAGAACCCGGTTAAATAAACCATTTCTGAAACCAACGACTTGCGGAGTTTGAAGACATACAAAAGCTAGAACACGAACACTATTGAAAAAGTGTTCCGAGGTAAAATGAAAGTAATATTGAAAAATTAATAGAATTAAAAAAATATATTTTTCAAGTCACTTATCGAATAAACTTCGTACTTCGCTATGGTACAATAAATTTCCAAACTTTTTGAACCGACAATCTGTTGAGAAACAATAGACATGATAAATTTAAAAGTAACTTTACTCAATAATGTAAGTTCATTAATTTATGTATTGATGCCTACATCCTGTATTGCATATTATATTCTTCATTGAATTTCATGTCTAAATTTTTTTAAAAAAGGTTTCGCAGGCCGGATGAAACGACTAGTGAGCCTAATTCGGCCCGCGAGACGTAGTTTGAGTACGCCTGATTTAGAGTATGAAACACAAATCAAGTAATTGTTATAAATAAATAACAATCATTGCTATATACAAATTAAACAAGCTATTAATTTTTTATATTTGTTATAGCTGGTAACTTACGTATACATTTATTACACATTTATTAAAACATTTGTAAAGCTTTTAGAGGGTTTGTTGTTTAGTCTACTACTGCAGTCTCTGCGAAACTATGTTTTGTGTATATAAAAAAGCTCAATTCTTTAAAGTTCTACGTATCCAAAAAATTCGGAGACTGCAGCAGTAGAACAGAAAACAAACTTACTAAAAGCTTTACTAAAGCTCCCAACACTGCGCTAGTAGGAGAAACAAAGATGTAAAACCTCTTGTAGAAAACTTTATGCATCCTTTTAAATTACGAATATATATGAATAATACACCTATAGAAAGTTATAGAAAATGCTTTACATACGAGTATATAAATTTTTAAGAAAGCTCTAGAAACTGCGGTAGTGGAATGGACAACAAACCGATTATTATTAGCTTCAAACCGAAACATTATTAGCTTTAAGCTACTTATATACATGCTTACGAATCTCCTTAAAATCTTTAGTGATATGTATGATATGTAATTTTTTAACGAGTAACGCTTTTTTGAATAAGAAGCTGCAAAATGGTACGTCTAGAACATGCAATATTTAAATTAACTTTTTCGTAGGATCATACATGTCATACAACTCTGTGGATCACCTTCAAACTCTAATATTGAGATTCTACAACGTTTACAAGTACCCAGGATCAAAGACGAAATCATAAAGTACAGCATCAATTACAGAGATCGACTGGATGACCATTAAACATCCTTAGGAGGAACCTGATGAAAGTGAGAAGAGAGCGAAGGCTAAAAAGAAAGATAAGTGCACAACAGTCCAAAATATTCACGTGTACAGTCTCATGTGCATTTGGAAGGAATACCACCTTATAAAGGTGTATCATTGGATACATTCCTTTCATGATATTATTATGCTATTTCACTTATTTAATATCCTAATGGGTAGATTGTAAAACTCTGGGACGTTAATAAAAAACATTGTTGCCACATACAGCAACTAAACGTAAAGTAGTTGCAAACCCTCAGCTAAAACCACACCTTTTAACTTATGAAAGATGTAATTAATTTAGTTTAATGAGGAAAACCCTTTTATTATATTTAACCATTAAAATAGCACCTCTCTGCAACTACCATGTAATTAAACTAATTTTTAATTACTACTTAATGTAAACATGCTAATAATAATTTTTATGAATTTTTTTTTAAAAGATAAATAATTAACTTCACACACTGTTACCTTTTAACACACAGGGTGTGCAATGAGAAAGTTCAACATTTTGTTGGTGTAAGATGTTAGGCCTGTCTCAGTATGGCACCGTATTTAAGCGAATTTCTGCCGGACGTATTCGGGCTACTACGCTTTACCTAACCGAACCATGTAAATGTAATGAGATCTCTCTGGAGCTCTCAGACTGCACGCTACAAAACCGTCCGAATACGGGCGGCACTACCTCGCACATTAGAATTGTATAAAGGTGAATTTTATCCAAGCGTTACCACTACTACAACGATATACTATCCGAACCTTTGTAAATGCAAACAGCCGCCTCAGACTGGAGGGGATACCTAAGATCGCTTGTTGTTACGCTGCAATACGGTACAAATGAAATCTTTCGGCGACATCGCTATGTTCTGCATGCAGTTTATGTTTGTATTTCAGTGAATCATGGACACCGATACCGATACCGATACGATAGAACTAAATTTAAATTCACTCCCACCAGAACTCAGACATATAATAAATGCTAAAGTCCCTTTAATACCAGTAGTGTATCGATAAAAATTAAAGTTAAAGTGTGCTCTCATGATAAATTATATAGGTGCTAAAGAACTCCAATACACCCCCTAATACACGACTACAGACATCTGTGACACACATAGGCGGTTTGCTTTGTAGCTCATCCAATCCGCCGATTTACGTCCGAATACGCCGTCGCTTAAATACGGTCCCATACTGAGACAGGCCTTATAAGAGTTTGAAGCGATAGAGCAAGCATACAAAGTTGCAAAAATGCATGTGCAGCAAAATTTATATTATGTTATGTATATTAACTATACATAACAATCTTGTTATTATTACCTAAAAGGGTCTTTTGTAGCCAAAATGCTACATAATATTTAACGTAAAATTTCGAGTTGATAGTTCATTTATAAATAATGTGCTGTAAAATGGATTATAAGAGGTTTGAAGATAATTTCATATATTTTAGAGTTGTTCTCTTTCTCTCTCTCTCTAATTTAAATTTATATAACATTTTCTTCCCTTCTTAATCACCGAAGAAATGGCAAAAGCTTTATAGTCAGTATAGCGTTCCATTTGTTAATTAAATATTTTACCAAATTCAGTGGCGGGTTTAACAGCAGGCGCATAAGGCATACATGATGCCTGGTTTCCGAAACGTCCCGCAAAACTGCAAGTTTGGTTTAGTAACCTGCGTCTCAATTTTCAAGAACATTGAAGAACGCATCTAAAATAATTTTTAAGTGATTATATTCTAATTCTTTCGTTAATAAGCAAAAGAAATTGTTTCTAGTCATAATTGGCCCCAGTTTTAGGGGGCCAATGTAGTTCCAGTGCTTGGGGTAGACCTCTTCCAATTTTTTTGAGAACCTATGTAGTGCACTGATTTAACTCACCATTGACTAAATTTGTAGTGCCAATAAAACTTATCTTTATATATAAACTTAAAAAATTCAGCCTGTGTTTGCTTGTGTGCACAAAACACGAAAAGTAGTCGGTCGATTGACTTAAAATTTTACCATAACGTTGCATTTGAATACGCGTGTGTTTTCTTTCGTTTATTTACAGTGATCATCTTCTTTATTTTCGTCTGTCTTTGTGTTTCTATGTGTCTTTTATTTATATTCCCATTCATTTCATTCACTAGTTTATATATTATATATATATTAATTATATTAATTGTGTGCCTTTCGGCTTTACAATCTACATTATTATTTTTCTTAATGCATTTCATATAAATTCAAACTTAAAAACTAAACTTAAACTATTCTAGACTATTACTACTTCGAATAGTAATTTCTGTTTCTTCTTTTCTTGATCCTCTCTCTTCATGTCCCATACTCCTCATTTATTCACATCGCTTCCTGCTTCTCCTTCCTTATTGCCTGTATCTTCACCTATCACCTCTTGCTTTCCTTGTCTCCTCTCGACAAACCCTCTATTATCTTTTCACTATCCTTCCTGCCTTCTCTCTTCGTTTTCACTTCTCCACTTATGTCTATTACAGCCATAAACACTTTATCTTTACTATTTCCTCTTGACTCTCTTACTTTACTATTTCTTCTTGACTCTCTTCCTTTATTATTTTATTATTGTCTCTATCTCCGTCATCCACCTCTTGTCCATATCTCCTTTCCGCAAATCCTCTATTTTTCTGGACTGAAGTTTAACTATTTCCTCGCTACTTCTTTCTTTGTCCTGCTTCCCTTCACTGTCTCTTTTAGTACTTCCTCTCTCTTCATGTTCCTTATGCAACCCATCTACGAGCTTATTTATTGTCCTGTTTTTTCTTTTCTTTTTTCTATTTCCGCCATCCACCTCTTTCCTTCACTGCCTCCCTTTAATAGCTGGCCAATATTCATTTCGCTCACTACTATTTCCTTACAATCAAACTTAATGTGCTCCAGTGTTTTGTCCTCCGTTCCGCACACTCTACACATTCTTTGCTCACTACTTTCCCAGTATCTGTTTCCTTTTTCCTCAATTCCCAGTCTAAACCTTGCTATCCTTCTTATGTTTTTTATGTCTTTTTCTATTAAGTACTGAGGTATATTACTTTCCCAAATCCTTTTATATCTTGTATTGTAATTGCTTTTCTCGATATATATATATACAATAATTCTAAGTAAGGATTTAGAATCGCCATCCAATAACTAGTTCAATAAAACAACCCGTTTATCATAGAAAACTTATCTTTATTATAAAAAGATACTAGCAGCTATCGACTCTTCATGCGAGGTCATTGTCAGGTAAAACAAATTATAAAATTGCACTCGCTATTGGTACACTTGTCAATATTGGTCCTCACGTTAAAATTGCAAGTCAAAATTACAATAAAATGACTCCCGTTACAGTGAAGCTGTATCAAAGAATGTATATAATATATATATATATATATATATATATATATATATATATATATATATATATATATATATATATATATATATATATATATATATATATGTATATATAGCTATAGGTCTATATACCCATAGCCGTCAGTATTCCATTCAGTATCACATGCAGGTGGTAGTGGCTGACAGCGGCTGATGTTCCTCCTCCTCTAACTCAACTTTCTTCAGTCTTCCGATTTCGTATCGCGCATAAAACGAGAACGATATGAAACTGTGGCTCATTTGACAGCAAGGAGGCTCGCTGTTAACATTAATTAACATTGGAATTACAGAACTCATACTACACTGATAGTATACTGTTCAAGTTCAAGAGAAATAAGTAGATTAATTGTTTAAATTGTATTAATTGGACTTTTGAATTAATTACAAATATAAAAATAATATTGAAAATTTAGTGATTAAATTTGGTGTTCTTTTGTGAAATTAAAGGTGAATTTATTTTTGGTAAGTTGTCACATTTTATTTTATTTTTATAACAGTCTTATTTATTAATTTATTATTTAGCGATAGATATGATATAGCTAAGAGCTATGATATAGCCATTACCGATTTTTTTTTTTGCAAATTTACGATACCACTCTAATCGAAAAAATCTTATTTCGTATTTTATTAAGATTTAGGTTATTCTATCCTCTTGCCTTAAAATTCATATACATAAATATTTTAAATGTACATAGAAATCAAAACATAAATTTTTTTAGTAAATATTTAAAATTCAAATTATTTATGAACTAAATATAGAACATTTAATATATAATTTTGGAACTGTGGTTCTAGGAAGCCATTCAAAATATTACAATAAATAAAAAAATAAATATATGTATATAATTTTGGAAATTCAATATCATACATCAATATAATTGTTCCAAACATAAATTGTTCATAAAATTTAATAAAATATTGTTGCAACAAATAATAATACTAATACAAATAATAATAATAAAATACAAATACACCATCTTCTTAAAATTACTATTTCTTATCGTGTTGAAGAACCTGCCCTTGCTTGAATTAACATATGGTGAACAAGTTATATATTTTTCACTTGAATTTATTTATTTCTTATATAAAATTAACTTACATAAAAATTGTTCAGTAAAAAAACTTTTAAGCACAAACATGGATGTTACTTTATATTTATGTAATATTTTCCTTAAGTAAAACCTAGTAATATTAAATCCAAGACGGTTTTATTGTATTAATTATTGTTACTTTAAATGTCTTTATCCTTAAGAATGACTTCTTGAATGATTTAACAATCTCAATTTTAATAATCTTTGCGAATATGCTAATATGCAACAGGATATATTTATTTCAAAGAAAACAATAAAATTGATCACAAAATGTTGTATATTATGTAAAACAGCAGGTAAATTCAGTTATACACTATTAGATAAATCTTAAATATACGTTTTAAAACAAATTCTTTGCGGCACTTGGATTTAAACTTGCGAGTCTACTTATTTTAAGAGTAATCAATAAGATAATATCTCTTACATTAATAAAATGTAATACCACAAAAATCATGCATCTATTGTAATTATTATTTAAATTAATTAATTATCACATGGTGTATTTCACACTGTAAGTTCAACATCGTACAGTGTTGCGCTGTATTTTACAGTTTTACACCAGTTATATACAAAATTTATTTACAAAAACGCACAATTATTAAGTTGCAATTATTGCGAGATATAACCTAGCGGTTGAAATCGTAGTAATTTAATTAATAGTAAAAAAGTTACATTTTCTTTGTAGTTATTATTTATACAATGAACGATGTTGTGATCGAAAAACAGTGAAAAAAGAAATTTAAAAATTACAGAATTTCATGAAAATGATAATATTTAAAGGGCAGAATTTTTTTCTTAAATAGAAAACAAAATAAGTTACACTGTGTCTTGCGTGTAGAGAAAGTGCAACACTCTTTAAAAAAAAATCGCTAACTAAAAATAATATACCAAAAAGGTGCTAAGGTCAGTAGAGTATATATTTTATCTACCAACATAGTGTTGTAAAGGTGGGGAGGAAGATGGGGGTAGTATAGTCGCCCAATAACCTCGGTATTTAAAAAAAAAGCTGTATGTATTATGAACCTTCACATATTCTTCGTCTAACAATAAGATTTATGTTACGAACTAAAAACAAACTTTTTTTTAAACTAAATCGTATCAAAAGAAATTCCGCCTTAATTGCTCATTAATTTTTTTGTAAATAATTAAAAATTGTAAAAACTTCCCATTATCTTTCATTTTACTTACATACAGTATTGTATTTGAATTTTATGACTCTAATGTGTGGTAATAAAATGCTTCCAAAAAATTAAATTTTAATTTACCGATCAAATAACTTTCCTATGTAAGGGTACACCACTACCTCTTATTATGATATGATTTTATTACATAATCAATGAAACGACACAATGTGCAAATGTGTAACTTAGATTCATTTTTCATTTATTGATAAGTAATTAATCAGCATTTATATAACGTCTATCAAGGTAGAAAATTGTCTTGCAATGCAAATTGCACATATGCTAGCTTGTCAAAAGCTAATTTCAAGATTAATTTTCTATTTTTCATATAGTAATTGTCTTGAGTACAAGGTTTATACTTGCTAGCTTAGCACAAGTTAATTCCCAGGTTTATTTTCCACCTAATATATAACGTCAATGATACATGGAATTAGCCGGTTTAGTGGTGTCGAGGCTTCGTATATGATGAATTCACGGCAGACTTAATATCATATGATTAGCTATAGTAGATTGAAAAATTCGATAGGTCGCTCTTCTTGTGATTAAGAAACCTTCCTCATTTGGTCTTAAATAAGTGTCTATATTATTTAAAAGAGTTTATACTAAATTTTATAATACAGAGTAAAAAATTAAAATAAAAAATTATATTGATTGGGCGGAACTAGTAGTCGAAAAAAAAGTATTTTTCAAATACAAAAAAAAGTATAATGCAAGAGTTTTATAGTTAAATTTACACACTGAATACGCTAAACATAGTTATGTATATTTAAGGTTTATTTAACATAAAAAATGTTCCTTTTACGTTTTACGTACGAGTTTTTTAGGTTACTATAATGCCATTAAAGATTACATACCAAAATAACATATCAAATCAATGTAACAAAACTATAGGCAAAATATGTTGAATAATATTATTTATATTCTTCAAGTAGAGTTGTCCTTTTCTGAGAACAGAGTAACGCAATACTTAGTGAAAAGTGGTGATATTTTTATTTTATTCCAAAATACAAACTCCGAGATTAGTAATGTAATAGTAATAGTAAGAACCTGCAAAATGTCACTGCAATTACGCTTGTATGTTGACAGTTAAAAAATGGTGCGAAATTTGAAATGACAGGTCTTGTAGAAAGATATTTACATGGGTTTTCATCTTGTGTTGATACTCGGTTTGGACAATAAAACGTGCAGACCTGTCTGCCATTGCCTTTATGTGTTCATATGGTAATATCAAAACTGTTTTCATTCAGTTGTGTCTCCAGTAAGTATACTGCCTAATTCAATTCAATTTATTTGATTCACATATGTAAGACCAAATACGTGATTATTATCATACTATTGTTTAGAAATAGTATGCATAATTTTTTTTATTGCTAGTTTTCCTGGAATATTATACCATTTTGAAATCCTGAAAAGTTGCGCCGATTCTTAAAAAAACTTGCCATAGTAGTGTTCATACTTTTTTTTACACCACGATGAGTTAAAGTGAACTGAAAGTAAAAATCTTTAAAAAATCAGAAATATTTGAAAAATTGTGGTCATGGTAGTTAAAAACATCTTAAGGTTTTTCAATTTTCGAAAGATTTTTATTTTTTTTGTTGTAATTTCTAAACAAAATGAGATAATTTTTTTTTTTCTTTTTTTCTCGTGTAATCATGAGCAGGACACTCTGGAATTTTGGGACACCCTGTACAATAACTACAAATTTTTCATTTCTACATTTTTCATATTTTATGTGTTCTATTTCACTTTCAATGTTTAGGGTTAACAATGGAAGCTTCAAATCAATCGTCTTTGCTTTAGTAACGAGAATTAGAATAAAAGGGCCTAAAACTTAAACATGAACAATTTCTTAACGAAATATATAAAATTCACGTCATGATCTAATCACGAGCCGCTACTGCGCACAAATAAGCAGTAATAATTCATTTTTTTATTATAATTTCGTTTTTCGAATTTTTATTTATATAAAATTCACACTGCGTTAAACAAATTACGCTATTTATTAAATGATGAAGTTAATTTAAATATTATAACTGGACAAAATGCAAGACGACCGGCGTGGAACTGGTAACTAGAATGACCGTACGGTATATGCCGGTACCGGAGTGCACAGAAGAGATGTTGTTGTGGTTAATGGTGGCGACACCGGTGGAAGAACGGATCTAACTGCAACTATGGTATTAGATGCGGTAAAAACTAACATAGTGACATATTCAAGTGTCGACAGGTTGATACCGAGACCAACGAGAATTACTCGCAAGTCGCTAGTCGCAGCGATAAAACTAGAACTGGTACGAAACTAATAAAATGTGTCATGTCATGGATTTATATGCATTTCACTTATTATTAGGCGACTCGAATGCACATCCTTCAGTGTTTACGCTAGTTGTCGTGCTCCAAGCCTCATTGAATGTTATCATTTTTTGCACAATTATGAAGAATATCATTTTCTACGCGCGTCGAAATTTAGCGCATCAATAGGGCATACAGGTTTCAATTTCTTTTGTTATTTTTTGGATACAACGATTTTATGGTATCAGCAGCGTTTGAAATGCATTGACGAAATGATCTAACACATTTAAAATAGCTTCTCAATTGGTGTTCAAGGTTCTTATTTCCTTTGTTATTTCTTTGATACAACGATTTTAAGGTATCAGTAGAGCTTCAAAGGTCGCAACTGACAGCTTAGTGTCATAATATTAATGACCGACCTAATACTTAGCTAAGCAATAGCACATTAAAAGAATATTTTTCAATTTTACTTTAGAATAGCGTTTCACTAGGTCATCAAGGTTATCTATATTTAAAAACAATATAAAGAAAGGTTTTCTACCTTTATACGACATTGCTAATTGCCGAATCCTCATCGTGTGTCAACACGATACTCAACAATATTACTTACGCTATTTAAATAACTAGTCGGATAGACACTTTTAATTATATAATACTGAAAGTTTAAACTTGATTAACCGTTTCGAACTCAAGATAAATTTAATAAAAGTTCAAATCATTTGTAGGGTGAACAAATAGAGGGTGAATGAGAGGCAAATATATTTCACTTGTAGTTACACTGAAGGAATAGTTTGCCAATATATTAAAGAAACAAAAATGATTGACAGTGTCGTTATTTAAGTGAGAGAAAGTAATGTTGAATATTTTATTAAAAATGAACGTGTTGGCACTTTGAATATTCACTATTGAACACGACTTTTTATATATTTGTATAATGTATATGCTTGTACAAACTTAGGCAAAAGTTGTTTCTCATTTACCTAAGTAAATCTTTTCACTTGTAATACGAAGACGCTGCAAAACTTTTGAATCATATTGCAGCATGTTTCTTTGATATGGATCTTTGCTAAAATGTTTGATAAAGTTCTTTTGCAATCGATTTGTTAAATTCTTTTTTTAATTCTCTCGCCAAATTCTATTACTTCTAGTAGCAATTATCTTCATTGATGTTCTAAGCCAAAGACTAGTAACCAGCGAAGAAACCAACCGGGTGAAAATCTTGCGAAATGGGTTTGTGTCCTCATTTTTTAGTGGTCGATTTTTCAATTGTTGATTGAAATTGATGTTAATAAATGTGTATTGGCGTGTCTATTTTATTAAATATCTAAATATTGACGGAGATATAGCAATTAAAAGTTTGAATTGTACTTTTAGCGCTAGAAATGGTCGGCCATATTTGTATGACGTGAAATGTATTTTAACGTCAGTTATTTGTTGAGTAGGTCAGTGCTGTGATAATGTTTTGTAGCTGTTGATAGTCAAATAATCAAGTCAAGTCAAAGAATAATAAGTTTTTATTTTATTTAACCCTGCTAAGGCAGACATAGTATTGAAATTTGATTGTTCCCTGAAATAGCTGTAATTAATGTTTGATATTTTGATATATAAATACATATAGCAGAGATTTATGAACTGTAAGGTTGGTAACCTTACACAAGGATTATGATGTCACATGCACTTGGAATGTGTACAACGTTGAATCCCTTTAATAATTAAAGAGACAAAATGACTTTTTTAAATGTTAATATCTCTTAACATATAAGGAGTTATTAAAATATAATTGAACATTTGAGGTTCTAGTAACCCACTTTATCAATATATAGTACACTTTTGTAGAAATTAAGACATAGGACACAAGCCCATTCATGCAAATATTTATATAAGCAGCATACATATGCTTATATTTATGCTTATATGCAATAAATCATCTGAAATACCAAATTATTAGTTTTGATTTGGTTTGTACAAACCTTAAGAACTTGCCAAAAGACACTATACATCTTTGAATATATTGGGTTGGTAACTGGCTCGGCTGGGTCCACATTTCCACTCGGTAGTTGGTGTGTTCTGCTAGAAGTTCGGCTGGATGATCAATACAAGCCGTGTGTCTACAACAATGTATACACTATACATGGCAAGTCTGTAAAGTAAAGAGAAGCAACAAGTATACGAGTATAAAAGGAGACAGTTAGTATGTGCTTATGGAAAACTTTAAGGAAAATAATTCTTCCATGATGAAAAATACGCTGAAGCAAAAATAGAATCACTATTTTTACTTTACTGAATTAATAATAACAATTAGTTTTAAATTAAAACAAAATAATGTTGTATAATTTTTCCATATAAATATAAAAATTAGTTTTATTATTTCTATTTTAAAATTATTTTTCTAACATGTTGAGGCATACCTATTTATTTATTTAGTGGACGGGGCCCTTCACACATCATGAGATAAGACACATATGGGTTAGTAAAAAATTTGCAGAATGATAACCGGACATTTGTGAATCTCCGGATTGAGGACTAATTTGGAGACAACAATTTTAGAAAAGTTAAACCTATTATTCGAACAATTTATAAAAAAGAGCGTACATCAGAATATCCGTCATGAATATTTCATAGAAAACATTCACCAAATTGTAAGGTCCGACAACAATAGGCAATAAATAACACAAAGACCATGAATTTCAATTATTTTCAAGGATCTCCTATAAAAAACATTTCGTTAACATTTTTGTCATTGATACAAGATGTCAATAAAGTTAAGAGGACACTTGTATCCGTCGAGTGCTCGTTTCGTTAAACAAACACCAAAAAATCCATGAAACATGTGAACGAAAATACGAGCTGAATTTATACACTGTAGGTAAGACACATAGAGAAGATGAGGAAGAATGTAATTACGAATTGCATGGCAATTAACGATGGAATTAATCAGGAAATCTCTGTGTTTGCTTAGATCATGTGTGCTTCCCAGCCAATGCTCATTATACAAATATAACTGACCCTTAGAGGCCGGGTACTGCTTTGGCAGTCCTTAAGCCAGGGACTTGTAACTATTATTTTTTTTTTTTTTATTTAATTATTTTTTAACCTCGGCCTATTTTCGATGAAGAGCCCTATTAGTCTCTAATGATCTTCAATTATTTTGACAGTTTTTATAATGTAGTAGCATCTTACATATGAACTACACTGCAGCTTAATAAGTTTTATGATGAGAGAGCGCATACACCTAGAATATATAGTACTGGTTTACTAGTGTAGAAAAATATGTTACAGTAATGCACAACAGTCTGGCGATAGCTTTAAATGTTTTCGGGTTCTGTGACGTCAAAAAGAATTATTTGATCTAAAATCTATAATAGATATTTATAGTTTTGATCATGATTGATTTGTTATCGAATGAATAAGAAATTGTTATCGATTGTTCGCTTACTCACTAAACACAGTTACTTATGTTTAAGTTTTTCTAACATAACAAAAGTTACCTGTTACGTAAACAATGTTATATAATTTAAAACGTTTTCTGAAGTATTTTTCGGTAATTTGATAAGTAAGTCTACCATTTTGCTCATTAACGTAATCATAAAACGTCCTTTAGGAAACAACCATTTTAAAGATTATAAAATCTTAAGAAAACCTTTTTAAAAATTACAATAGCTATAAAATATTAATGTAAGACCATTTTAGATTAAATATTTCTAACATCGGTAAGGTATATATAACCGGTATATACTTATATAAACAAGCAGTTATACCTATATTTAAACTTTAATTAATATATAAAAGTTTACCTTCTACATAAATTGTAAAACAAGATCACTAGACGTATCTTTCGACATACATTTACGTTAATAAAGCTTTTTATACAAAATTATGCAATGTCACAAATTTGGAATATAACGAATATTCGTATTCGCATTCACAATAGGATATGCGATTTTTTTGCGAATGTACTTAGGAACTAAAAGTAAAAATAATTTATAAAATAACAATGTAACTGATTCGGTTTACAATATTTTTATTTTAGTTTCTACTTGAATTTGCAATATAAAATAACAGTTATATGATAACCAAAATAAACTTTTAACTTTTAAAACACAGTGGAGCTAAGTAAATTACTAAATTGTTAATTACACTAAACTGCTTTAAATGATATCTTTACTGAGAACACAAATGATAGGATTTATATTATATTGCTATCACAAATTAAACTAATTAAATATAAAAGATTTTTATTGTCTCTTGCATTTATTTATTCACAATGAAAAGAAGACTTAATTAGAAATATTACATTAAACAATACATAAATTTACATTTTGTATTTAGCAGATAGTTTACAAAATACATTTGGAGATGTCTTTTTGAAATACATATAAAAAACATCAACATACAACCGTCACTGCGGTGATATTTGGAAGATATTGCGTTCTATTATTAACCACAAAATTTGCACTTTGGATTAAAATAAAAATATCACCACTTTTCGCGAAAATATTGCTATTATGTTGATTTTAAATGACACCTCTGGTTCAAAGATCCTTTATTTGATAAGCGGTTAAATGTTTACTTAAGGTATCTATTGCACAATAGCTGTATCTAGCTACATAATGTTACAACACTTATTGGTTGTTTATGGATTTGAAAATCAATCCAAAGAAAAGGTTTCTACCTCCTGGCTATTTGTATTAAATAGTAAATAAGATTCAAAGCACGTGATGGAATTTAAAACAGAGTGTTTCTTCTTATAACAAGGAATTAACATTTTGTGACACTCTGTATTATGATGAGGACCACCCAAGTTGAAAGGACTCGGCTTCTGAGTTAGAAAAAATGACAAAGTAACCATAAAACATCAAATATAATGTGTTTTTTTGGGAACTCGAAACCGGATTGTCCCTTTGTTATATTTTAAGTAAATAATTAACATTTTCCTGAAATTAGGATAATTTATTTAAGTAATATGACATTTATTAATGATGTGATTGATATTATGTCTAACCTTGTATGCTACATAAGTGTTACATAAATCTACTTGCAAATATACGCTGCATTTTATTTCAAATTGAAATTATAATTAAATTAAAAATGGCTGACTACCGGAAACATTTATGTTAACGCTTATGAATTTAAGATTATAGTATGAAGAAAATGTTGAACAATAATAGTGAAATGCAGAAGATAATAAGTAACCTGCAAGTAAAGCATCGTTCACAATGCTTTATATCTTTGATTTATACGTTTTAACGTATATTCAAAATGGAAGAATCAATTGAGATATTGGTGGGATATTACGTGTGGCATAATGGGTTTGTGAAGGAAGTCCTAAAAAGAACTTCTTAAGATTTTATAATCATTAAAAAGTTGTTGTACATACAATTATAATTTGAAGTAGATCCACTTCTCACAAGCCAGTATTTAGTGTCACAAAATTTACTTAATATCGTTATGTTAATAGCGTGTAAATTCTTTTAGTTATTAAAAAAATAATCTTTAAAGTTTTAAGAGTATACGAATGGCCAAAAGGGTAGATTTATTCTTTAAAAAGTAGTAAAATAGATTCCAAGTCGTAGTAAATTGGGTAAAATTCTTTACGTGACAGGTAACTTTGGTAATGTAAAATAAATCATAAATACATGTAACTGTGTTCATGTATCAAACATTCATTTTTGTCACTTCAATCATTAAGGATTCAAAACGTTATGTCCGTTTTGTACTCTCTTTCGTTCTATGAATGCCGACATATCTTTTATAGAACATACTACAGAGTGTAAAATGAAACGTCAGATACTACTTACAGCTATCTCGAGTAGCACCTAAAGTTTAAATATTAAAATTGAGATGAACAAAGAAAAATAAAATCCATTATTTATTAGTCTACAGAATTTAATACTAATCTAAAATTTAAGTGGCAAAACAGCTATTCAAAATTGACATTGGTGTTTAACTGTCAACTTTTGGATATTTTAAAAAGGTATTAGCATGTATTTCATTAAAAATTAAAAAAGGTGATATTAAAATAAAGAGTTAACAAGCTCATAACTGTTTTGAGCTCTAAATGCTTAAAAATTTTCACCTCCATTTTAAATTCTTAGCGTCTTTGATCTTTACCATTGTTCAGTATACGTAAATTTGCTGTTTATTTTTCAAGATTTCTTGTAAACGAGTATAACGAGTATAAATTTTATAAAATATTGAATAAATGTTTCTCTTTTATATGCCTAAAAGTTTTTATAAAAATCTTTCTGTCATTATATTAAAAAAACAAATATATGTAAAACCCATTTAGGTAACCACTTAATATTAACTTGACTTCAAGTTACTATATAAATGTAAATATAGCATTAACCGGTATACTGGTATACGATACACAATGCTTGTGCATAATTATAATATTAACTTCTGCAGTTAACTTAACTTTGTAGGTATGATGAGCACAGGTATGGTTTAGGTAGAGTAGGGACTCTACATTCGCGCGGTTTGCAGTAATTTTAGTATTTTGCGTTGCACCTATTGATACAGTTACTTTTAATTATCAAGCATAAATATGTGTTCTCCATTATTTAATTCTATAAAATTATGCAAATCAAAAACATGTAGGTAGGTACAACTAAAACTCAAAACAAAGCATTATTACATTTATTTATTTAAATAATTTATGTGTCGTAATAAAGTTCGTTATTTGAATTCATAACGAACTATATACGAATTCGAGTAAAGTCTGAAGTTATATAACCGTATCTTCTGTCCACACCGATTCGTAACATACATCGACCCGTTCCATTTTGTAAATCTTCTAATCCCAATATATAGACTTCCTAATGCAAGTATTATAACAATTATACCTTTCTTTTTAATACTTTATTGTTGACCATATATTTTTAGATTAAATTTAACAGTTAATTCTACATATATGGTTTCCTCATTATAATTCTTCTTATTACTTACCGATTTATCAATTAGGCATGGCGATTAACCACGTGGAATGACCAAAGTTAAACGGCAGCACCACGTGGTTCTTTAATATGTATTTTTTTATTAGCGAGAGATTTTCTTTTGGTTGAATAGATATGCAGGTCATACACTCACACATGCAGTTTATGATTGAGCAATAATAATCAAGCTCAAACTATTGTGTTAAATTACTTATTAATAGTTTTGTCATTTTTTTTTTCTTTCTATCATCAACCTGTTTTCGTTTCTAGGTTTAAATAAATATAGTACCTAAGATGGGTTGGCTAACTTTTATTAGAAGCTATAAGCTGAAATCAATTTTATTAGTGCCGTATTTACACCGCGAACAATGGCAAGCGAAGAGGGGAGATGGGAGAAGAACATTTCCTTTATCTTAAATCCAATTGAATGACACAGAATTGAAATCGGTTGTGAACTGATTTTTTAGTTCTTTATTGAAATATTGGTTAATAAACGTATATTGGCGGTTTTTTTATAAATATCCAAAAACTGTTAGTAACTGTTCAAACTTAAAGTTTGAATTTTGTTTTAGTGCATAATATTCTTGTTGTTATTCTAGTAGTTGAGCACGTCAGACACTAGATAAGGGATCTTATCTACTTTACGTTTTATATCACGCCATAGCTGCTACAGTTGTGACGTTTAATTTTGCATCTCTTTTACACTTATCTTATTTTATAGCGATTGCAAAGATAGCCAAATAATAGTGGGTAAGAACGTAAATTTTTCCCCTTTTGATAATTAAAGCCAAAAATGGATTATATCAATCGGTAATAACTTTTATAATATAACGAATTGAATAAAATAACTTTATCAATATATATTACACATTTATATATACTCAGTAATGGTTCACACCCGTTGACATTTCAATGGGCTTGTGTCCTATGTCTTAATTTCTATAAAAGTGTATTATATGTTGATAAAGTTTATTACTAGAACCTCAAATGTTCAATTATTTATTAATAACTACTTATATGTTAAGAGATATTAACAATTAAAAAAGTCATTTTGTCTCTTTAATTATTAAAGGGATTCAACGTTGTAAACATTCCAAGTGCATGTGACATCACAATCCTTGTGTAAGGTTACCAGCTTTACAGCTCATAAATCTCGGCTATATGTATTTATATATCAAAATATCAAATACTATTTACAGCTATTTCAAGGAGCACTCAAATTCCAATATTATGTCTGCCTTAGCAGGATTAAATAAAATAAAAACTTATTATTCTTTGATTTGACTTGATTAATTGATTACCAACAGCTACAAAACATTACCACAGCACTGACCTACTCAACAAATAACTGACGTTAAAAAGCATTTCACGTCATGCAAATATGGCCGTCCATTTCTAGCGCTAAAACTACAATTCAAACTTTTAATTGCTATATCTCCGTCAACATTTAGATATTTAATAAAATTGACACGCCAATACACATTTATTAACATCAATTTCAATCAACAATTAAAAATGAGGACACAAGCCCATTCTAAAGTATGGAACTTATAAGGTACAAATCTTAAACATTTGTGTACGAACATACATGTGTGGACTTAAAGTTCATGCACATTCGGCAAACATTTGATAACCATACATGAACAGGAACGTTTTCAGCTTAGTGTCGATAAATGGAACATATCAAAATGTCCGATTATTTGCGTTGACGACTATGACATTAATACATAACCTACAATGCTCAGTGTAAACGTATCGGAACGATTATTACCAATAATTAGCAATGTTTGCCAAATATTTATGTTATAGTAAACAAGTAGCTGCAATAACCTAACTTTGTTAAACGATATTATTTTGTTATTAAAGTTAAATTGACTATGTGCTCACATAATCACTGAAACATTTCAGAAACGCGTGTATGCTACACATATGAGGCCATGACATCACTATATACTGCCAATATACTAGGTTCTAGAGAAAGCCTTCGGTAATAGAACAATATTCAATATATTAAATTAAGACAAAAGGGAAACGGAAACCCCTAATTATACAGCAACCACAGCAACTAGATTGTTATTTCACTATCAAAATACCCATCTCGGTTATGAATTTGTTCTAAAATTACTACAGAACGAGTTAAACTAGTTACAAATATCTCGAAAGTAATAAATTTAATATTTTATTGAAATAGGTTGAGACAATATAATAATAATCATTACAATTTGCGGCCGTCATTTTAATATAAAATGGTCAATTTCAATTTGAGTAATAAATATGTATTACATAATAAAATATAAATTGAAGTTCAGTGGATTAAGGTTAAGTTTTATATTGACCACAATACAGTGAGATGCACTGAACTGAGACATACGACGTACGACGTACCAGTAAAATTAGTGTTACCAGTATTTATTTATGTGTGGATTGATGTGACTTCAACAATATATTGTCAAATATATTGTAATATATTTTTAGTCGTAACATGCACTGAACTCAAATATTAGGAATGGGCTTGTGTACTTATTTTTTAGTGGTCGATTTTTTAATAGTTCATTGAAATTGATGTTAATAAATGTATTTTGGCGTGTCTATTTTATTAAATATCTAAATGTTGACGGAGATATAGCAATTAAAAATTTGAATTATAGTTTTAGCGCTAGAAATGGTCGGCCATATTTTTATGACTTGAAATGTATTTTAACGTCAGTTATTTATTGAGTAGGTCAGTGCTGTGGTAATGTTTTGAAGCCGTTGGTAGTCGAAATAATTAAATCAAGTCAAAGAATAATAAGTTTTTATTTTATTTAACCCTGTTACGGCAGACATAATATTGGAATTTTATTGTTCCTCGAAATAGCTGTAAGTAATATTTGATATGTTGATATATAAATACATATAGCAGAGATTTATGAGCTGTAAGGTTGGTAACCTGTCCCAGAGTTCAATCTTGAATATGCTATCTCTTTTACAGTCTGTTGTATAATGTGTCTGTTAGAATGTGTACAAGGTTGAATCTCATTAATAATTAAAGAGACAAAATGACTTTTTTAATTGTTAATATCTCTTAACATATAAGGAGTTATTAAAAAATAATTGAACATTTGAGGTTCTAGTAACCCACTTTATCAATATATAGTACACTTTTATAGAAATTAAGACATAGGACACAAGCCCATTGACGTACATATAACACATTACTCAATATGTTTGTTGGATGACAAAAAATACAAAGTTGGAATAAGACTTGTTAAGCGATTGCTTTGCTTGAACGGTATATTTTCCCATTAAAAATCAATGCAAAATTATAATTTAATTATAAATTAATTAATTTTGATTAATTTTTTATTAATGAAATTATCGAAATTAATTTTAATTATTAAATTTTCCATTGTTTCCATTGTGGTGGCCCACCCCTCCATACGTCATTTTTTTATACGTCTTATATAATTGAGAACACTCAGGTTTTAAAAGAAATACAAAATTGCAAATTTAGGGCAAGTTTTAGCATGCAATATTCAAAATGCACTGAACTGTACTACTTGTTAAATATGAGTTTAAATAAAAATACTTTAACGGCAGTTAGACGATTAAAGAAATTTAACGAACTGTGCAAAGAATGCAAGATAATGATTTTTGTATAATTTTTACGTTAAAATTGTTTATTTTAACAATATATGCGTATTTCTTAGCAAGCGCCGTGTAGCGGTAAATATTTAAATAAATATTTGTATTGTAGTAAAATTTAGAAACATAATTCAAAGTAACAATTAATTCTTAAGGTAGTTGTCGTGCTATAACCCTCATACAGTAGAATGTTATTCATTTCTTTATAATTATAAAAAATATTACACTAAAAATTTGAAATCGATTGACCGTTTCGAACTTGAGATTAACATAATCGTAGTTTGAATCATCTACCTAAAGAGCAATGAGAGAGAATGAGAGGCAAATACGTTTGGCTTGTAGTTACGCTAGTTTATTATTTTAATAAAAAAAAAACCCACGTAGAAAATGAACCAAGTAAATAGGCTATGATAAGTAAGCATGTGTAAACTTTGCATTTTCTATATGTGAAGTAGAAAGAAAAAGTTAAAATTACGTTGTAGTAAGCTAGCAAGTGTGATCCATGCATTGCAACACAATTTTCTACTATGATTTGTTTTTTTTTAAATTAAAATTGCTGAGAATTATTAATTGCGTTGTTATCTAAGTAATCAAGTTATATATACACACGAGTACATATGGTTTTGTATGTATAACGACTCTAATTTTTTATGCTTCGACAAAAGATTTTTCTTACGAATCAAATTCCAATTCCGACTCTGAGTATTAAATGCTACGACATTTTCGGGCGTGTGAACGTGTCATTCTAATTTGTTCAGTACGAATTTGTAACAGATTATCACAGATCTTTGATAAACTGGATTTAAAATAATAATTAATTGATGAAATCTAAATTTACACATTTTATTTATCTCAAATTTTGTTTCTAGTGGAAATTTGCTAGAACTCAGTATAAATTTGTTAAACAAAAAAAACACCCCGTACAATTGCAAGTTTTTCTCATAGAATATCACACTTTAGTTTGGTTTTTGATGTACGAGTATTTGATATGTATTGATATTGTTTACTATTAGGATCTGAAATGTGATATTTTCTAAAATAATTGCAATATTATATATATATATATATATATATATATATATATATATATATATATATATATATATATATATATATATATATATACGAGACAACTTAAATATTTTAGCTATGTTAATAGAAATTAAGGCGATATAGAAGACGAGAACATACTTGATGCTGACTCCTATGTCTTCGGGTTCAATTTCCGGACCAGAATTATATTCTCTCAGTTTTGTTGTTATCCAGTGTAATTCATTATTAGTTCGATTCATAAGGTAGCGGTGTGAAACACATATATGAGGCCGACACATACTACCAATATAGTAGGAGGTCGTCGGTGAGAAAACCTAGCATCGAAAATATGTTGACGTTAAATAAATCAAAAAAATATAATGAAAATTAAATTTCTCCGCTGATCAAAAATTTATTCCCACTTTGCAGTCCACTTTATTTCCAAAATTTGTTACATAACTTTAGAATCATGTTAACTTCTGTAGTATTTTAAATTTATGAATGTAGTTATTAAATAAATTATAATTTTAATAAATACATAATAATTAATTATCGTAGTTTAAATTAATCAAAAAAAAAAAAGTAACAACGCTACGGCATATCTTAAAAGTACACTAGGTATTGAATAAAAGATTTGAGAGCCTCATTAATTCGTAATTCGTACAGTCTATTGATAAACATTAAACCATTACAATTTACCAATAATTGCTATACTTTAATAGCAATATTATCCACCATTAAAAATACAATTACGTTAACATTTTTTATAAAACATAATTTAATTGCAGCAATTACATCAATTGATTGAAAATATCATTTCAAATAATTTCACTTTTTAAAAAAAATAACAAAAATGATTAATTAATATATAATTATAACAATAATAAAAAAAAAAACAATATCGCGTTTCTGTAATTGGTTGAATTGATGTTCTCGCACACTGACGTCCTAGCACACTGAAAACCAGCTGGCGTGTAACCTTCACTTCACTTCGCTCAAACTTTGTTGGAGATTTTTTTGTTAAAGTGGACGACAGCTTGCCAAGCAACAAGGGCACTAGTACTAAGGTCGCGGTGAAAGGTCATGAACCTTGGTTGTGATGTGGACAAGACAAGATCAAACATATCTCTGTGTCAAAGTTGACTGGGACACAGTGGTATTTATTCTTGTTTTGTTATATTTTGAGCTACTTCAAATTTAGAAAGCAAACATTTTTGTTAAACATTAAAATTTCGTATAAGATACAAAAGAACTATTTAAGATAAATAACGAAAGTTTATATTTTTATTGAAATATACTTGTGTTCTAAATATAAAACAATTTAAATTTTTTAAACTCTCGTTTTGTCATTTAATTGTTAAACATTTGTTAACGTCACAAGAGTAGTAATACATTTTGTAGATTAATAGATAATCGATTTAATTTATCTTTCTTCACCACTTCATAATATCAAAACTTTATGTGTTGCATGAGCCAGTTGTTGACTAAAACTTTTATGCATCTCTTTTACACTCTGTTGTATAAAAGAGATGGAAATGGGCTTGTGAACTATTACTTACTTTCTATAAAACTGTACACTATATTGATAAAGTTGGCTCAAGTCGGATCAGGACCTCAAATATTCAATTATATCTTAATAAGTCGCAATATTATAGGAGATATTAACAATTATAATTTTCCTTTTTTTTCTATAATACTACAACTTAGTATAGATATACGTATCTAGTAGTTTACATTTCAATAATTACACGGTGTGGTAGAGATTGCTCCAATGAACAATTCTACATGATTAGGTTACTAGGTCCGAGGGTTTAGACCAGCGCAGTCTTCGAACATCATTACTATCAAGCAACATTTTCGTCACGGCGATGTTTTCGTAGTTACGAAGTCTCAACTCGTGCTTTGTTACTATAGATTTGATTTCTTCTCCGACTGTGTTAATCTTCAGGTCTGTATGTATGTCGTCATTGCGGATATACCACGGTGCATTAACTATTCCTCGCAGAACGTTTGGAATTTTGGAACGTTTGTATTTCTTTAATGTTTGATTTCTTGGTGCAACCCCAGAGTTGCACTCCATACGTCCACACTGGCTTTAGGCCACTTGTTTCTATATAAGCAGCTTGTTTTCAATGTTTAGTTCAGAGCGTCGTCCAATTAGATAATACATATTCCTGTATTCTTTTTGATATGCGTTTTCCACCTTAACTTAGTATCTAGCGTCATTCCTAGATATTTTGCTTCATTCGCATGAGGAATTGTATTTGCGTTTATGAGTATGGGCAGATTTTTAGTATTCTTTTTGGTTTGTGAAATGTACGTTTGTTGATTTAGACTCATTGAGATTATATTATAATGCTAATATTCTACTTGTATATAAATTTATAAAAAATAAATTGATGTCATATCCGATTCTTACCCCTCTTTCCTTGTATCTATTGTCCGCTCTTTTATACAACAGAGTATAAGAAAGATGCATGAAACTGTCAATGATACAATAGCTCTACTTGCTGGGTTATGCGTTACATAAAGTTTTGTTATTATGAGCGTTGTGAACAGAAAAAATAAAATCGATTACTTATTAGTCCATAATAGTTACATAGGAATACAAATTTTAAATACATTATTAAAAACGCTTTTAAATTTAATAATAATAATTAAGAATCGAGTACATTAAATATTTTAATGATGCATAATTTTGAATTAATTAAAATAAATATAATTTTACAAAACGTCGGGCAGAAATATCATGCTTGCATAGCTTATAACGCACTAGCAAGTCGAACCTTGTACACTACATTACAATTTCTATATGAGAGGTGGACAATGAACCTTCGAATTAGCTTGTAATAAGCTAGTAACCTTTACACTTGTACTGCAAGATTTTACATCAATTGTATGCAGTGAAAATTAATATACCAGATCTAAAATATTTTTCAATGCACGGGTTATAAAACATTTATCAGAAATGCTACAAAGTTATTTTAAGAATGTAGCTTTATACGCCGTTACATGTGAGTAACATACGAATATATTTCAATTAAAAATTTAAAAAAAAACACTCTTAAAAATGAGTTCACAGCGCATTGTTAGAACCTCTTATAATATTGCGACTTATTATTAAAAAATAATTAAGACGTTTAAGATCCTTAAAGTGTTCTTTATCATTATATTGTGCAGTTTTATTCGGAAACCAATTCGTAACATTTATGTAGCATACATATTTAGACGTAACTATTACATAACGGAGTTCAGCGAGGATGTTGTTTCACTAATTAAGACGTTGCTGTTGAAAAATTCAGTTTAACGGCTGTAAATTAAAAACTCATAATGTTATGTCTTGAGACCTTATACGATTTAATAGCTTCTGACCTTTCAACTCTTCCTCAGCAGTTTATTGATGATTGCTGATACCTTTAACGAGCCATAAATGACGGTGAACAATGCTAGAGATGTTAACTTGAATAGGAAGATTATGATAAAGTGCCTTTTTACACGGTTAATTCAACTCTCAGTTCAGTTTCAGTCGCTCTGTCCGTATTTCCTATATGTAACACTAAAAACTGAAAGAAGAACTGACAGAATAAGTGGACTTATTACTTTCCAATCAGTTTTTAGATTTCCTACAATAGAATAATCAAATTATTCTGCCTAAACAAACGCGAACTGAACGGATTAAGAACTGAGTGTTGCCAGATAATTAGACTCATACAGATTAAATATTATTATAGAAACGAATCATTAAGAACAGACGTACACTTGGGACAAATCTGTCTTAAGACAAAATTATCTTGCGACCACACGAAAACAAACACTACAAATTTGTCTTATGACTTTTCACTGCACTATGAAACGTGACTGCACAAACTTTAGACTAATTGACTAATGCCGGTTTCATACCAGAGAGATAAAACAATAAAACACGAACAAAAACTGTTTTCCTGAACAAAAACATTTTTGTCTTTCTTGAAAAAATGGCAACCAAAATTGGTTTATTGGCAATCTTGTTACTGGTGCATCTTATGATGAAAATAGTTAGTATCAAACTTATAGATAACTCAATTCCCTACAAGTTTGGTATACAATATTTTTTTGTATGTCTTACAGTGATGAAGCTACGTCACTGCAAAGTAGAGCACTTCAATGAAAATTAAAAAATATTTAAATTTTGAGCTCAATTTTTTTTATGTTTATTTGTTATACATTATAAATTAACTATTACCATATAAAGTGTTTTTTACAATATGACATATTTGTCAATATGTCAATCGCATCAGTGTTGCCAATATCGAAGTACAACTCACTTCAAAAAGTACCAACAGATATTTGTCCTTCAACTTCTGATCAAAATAAAAGAAACTTTAGCAATGATATCTGTCCCAACGCAAATGAAGAAACCCTCCAGTATCAGGTTCCTGAGAGACCCAGAAGGTTCTTTGCTTTGTGGTCTGGTCGTGTCAGGTGGAGGACGTAATAACTTAAGTCTACACTGTGTTATTAACAACAAATCAGGGCGTTACTCACACAGTAACTGTTCCAGTAAACTTATTAGCTATTGTTGTAACCAACACTCATGGATTCAAACCTTCTGGGCAAATTTAAACTATCTCTAAGAATGCTCAAGAAGAAGAAGAAGTAGAAGTAGTGGTAGAATTCTCACAAGGAACAATGTACAGGAACTAAACTCGGGGTTTAGAATAAAATTATAAAGTGCAGGTTCTATAATAAATATAAAAATAACAGAACGGGATTATCGGATAATAAATAAAATACAGAAACAAGAGAAAAAAAAGAAAAACAATTTTTACCCCTGAGCTATATAAAATGATTTAACACGCATAGCAAATTCAATTGAGTATTCAGGTACATACACTCAATAACCACGAAAGTTGAATTTATGTAGCAGAAACGTGTTCTGTTTCGTTGCAAATCAGTTTTTAATAATTATTAAATTTATTTATAATTACATTTCAATGTCCAATTAAATACACCTTAAAACTATTTATATCATGTAAGCATGTATCCTATTCCCTCCTTAAAACCCTTATCACCTGTTCTATCACGCTACTACTCTACCTCTTCCCTTTCTTACCTCCTCTTTATTTTCTTCACTGTTTATTTTGCACTTGCATGCTTCAATTCTTTTGTCTTGCACATTCTGCATAACCTTGTCTCTGTCTTTCCCAATATCTACCGCTTTTCTCTTCATTTCTATTCCTAACCTTGCGCGGAATCTTTCGTTTCTTGTCTTCTTTTCTCTTATATTCTCGGAAACCCGCTCTCTCACATATCCTATTGTAACTCTTATCCTCTCATGTTGTTGCATCTCCCTGTCCAACTTAACTCCTCTTCCACAATTATTCCTGCCTTTTCTACCGCCATTCCGTTCCTTTGATACCTATTAAACATTTTGGAGTAACTTTGCCATTACATTGAAAAGGTATGTGATTATTTTGTCATGACAGAATTCATTTGCAGTTCAGTTTCTCTAAGTCGTTCATCGGAAATATCTAGTTTATCTGCTACAAATGACAAAACCACTCCCTCTGCCGGAATACAAATGAAGATAAAGTTGATACGAACTGTAATTGAAGTGATAGAAACGTCACAAAATCGGACACTTCAACTAATTGTTTACTGGGTAGTACTCTTTCCTCCTTTTCGTTCCCCTCTTTCCATGCTCTTTGGCTTTTAGTTTTTATTATGGCATATCATTAATTTTTATATTTTATATTTATTCAAAGGTTTCTCATTTATTTTGCAACTTAGTGTTATGTTTTGTTAAACAGATTTCGCTATAAGCGTTCTTTTTCCTTTGATATGATCACCCCTTAACGCCAAGTCTTCACGAAGCTCACAGCTCAATTAACTGATCTGATACTAGCGGATTTATACAACTCAAACAAAGCATCGCCATAGATGTTGAATACGCATCAACTGTCGCTATTTTATAACGCCGCCGTGAACAACATTTACAACATTTTTATTTGAACTTTTCTTCATATTAATATAAGAGCAGCATTATTTATTTCAACGAGACCTTTTCGCATCCTTTAGTGCAATATTCTAAAGAATACATTCTGCTAACTATTCCCTAGATACGTTTACCGGCTAGGGTACAAAGATTAGTTTATATTCATCAGGTGTACTATCTTTATAAGTCGCGTGAGTTGCTTATAAATGATTTTGTAATTGCTATAAATTTAACTATAAATTCAGTCCCATAAACAGTTAAAACATAAAAAAGAGAAACAAAAATGTAACTTTAACACCTGTGAGCCTGTTAATTAGGTAAAGATTTAAATATGTAATAAAACACAGAGACATAAATTAGTGACAAATTTATTGATAGATATGTAAGATGTGTCAATGGAGCACTGCAAGATGTTCGATCGTCAGTGATAGTTGTGTTGTGTGAATACAGGGGCCGTCGCTGAAGTGAAACTAATTAAAAATGCTGTAGTTTCATCAATTATAAATCTTTTTATTAAATATTTTAAGACAATGTTGAAAATACATTCAATTTCACGAAAAACATGTCACAATTTAATGTCGCTAACTCTGGCACGGATGATGTTATCAAGTTTGAAGAAAGCATTGCACTCTGCGACATAAATGTGATAATATAGAATGAGGCTGACTTCAATAGATAGACCATATAGAACAGATAAAGTTGGTTACTAGAACCTCAAATGTCCAATTATTTTTTAATGCCTCCTTATATGTTAGGAGATATTAACAATTAAAAAAGTCATTTGGTCTCTTTAATTATTAAAAGAATTCAATGTTATAGAACATTCTAAGACATAAGACATCACGTCCACTAACTTGCTATCCCTTTTATACAAACGAAACTTAAAAGAGATAGAATATTCAACACAGAACTCTTCCCCATAGAAAAAATAACTGACCTACCATAGTAATATGGCCGACATCTGTAGCGCTAAAACTACAATTAGAATTTGTAATTGCTACATATCCATCAACATATTTAGATATTTATTAAAATAATCGCCAACATCAATTTCAATCAACAATTGAAAAGACAAGCTCATTATAATTATAGTACAAACATGAACTTTTTCACATACCTGTTTGCCGAATATTTCGATTAATGTCGAATGGACATGCACGGGTTTTCAGCGAACCACCTGTTCGCTGTTATATTTAGAATATGGCAAATATTGAACAAAAATACTTGGCAAAAATTGTTATTATGGGTAATACACGTTCCGATACGTTTCTACTGAGTATTGTAGGTTATGTTTTAATGTCATAGTTGTCAACGCATGTGTGCACTGTACTTCGAACATAGGCGAAGAAAATATGTAGGCGCTTTGATCTGTTCGTGTACGGATTTCAAATAGTTGCCGAATGAGTAGGAACTTTGTGTCCAGACCTACTTGTTTGTACACAAAAGCCGAATAATCAGACACGTAGAAGCATATGAGCACTCCGTAGAGTGGCCCTTATTGTCAAAGTTGAAATTTTTTTTGCGGCACCCTCCCATTTGGTGCCAATGCCTAAAAAAATGATCTGTGTAAAATTTTAGGTCAATCGGATAACGGGAAAACGTGCCCCAAGAGCCTCGAAAATTGAAAAATCACAGATTTTTCTTTTAAAATTCTTATATCTTGAGAAATATTAATTTTATGCAAAAACTTATTATACAAAAGTTGTAGATCTAATAAAAATACATATTTAATCATCTGTTTCTTTTTCTTGTATAACTAACAATTTTCGAGAAATACGTGAAAATCAGTTCCTTTACTATAAATCCACGAGAATCGAAAAATTACAAAATCACGATTTTATATATTTATTTTACAAAATATTTATTATACACAGAAAAGTGTATAATAAAATAATATAATTAAATAATATAGTATAATGTATTTAATTATTATTTCGCAAAGTATATTTTTTTTTAAAAAAATGTATGGGATTTTTTAATTTTCCGGGCTCTTGGGGCACCCTTTCCCATTATCCGATTGATCTGAAATTTTACACCTATTATTTTTTCATGCAATGGAACCAAACTGAGGTGTGCCGCAATAAAAAATCTCAAAAATAATTTTCACCAAGAGTAAATAAGGGGCACTCTAGAGCACAGTGCAACACCACATTACAAACTTCATACTGCTGAACAGCTTATGACACACATTAGTCTACGTTCTACTTCAAACTTGAAAAGAATTATTCCAAATGTAATTTGTTCAGCGTTAAAATTCGTGTAGCGCGCTTAATTGGATGGCTTGATGCCACAATTCATGCCAGAGGTAGTCCCGATGATATGTTTTTCATGAAATTTAATGTTGTCTCAATATTATTTGTAAATATGAAATTATAGATCACTTCAGTAAATCACTTATACATAATCTTACCATGCTATATAGAAACATATCCAGTTAATATTCAACTTTCTTTGAATGCATTTCTCTTTAGTTCTCCATCATAAACTCTATATAAGTGACCATTTTACAGTTATTGCAGTAATTAAGAAAAAATCATACTAAATTTTGAAAAAAATTAAGAAGACTACTCTAAATATAAACTTAATGCTACTATATTTTCCGCAAAACATAAAACATGGATTTCAAAATAATCTAGTAATATTTAATCTAAAAGAGTCTTAATTTATAATAATTTAAAAAGCCTTTAATCCTTAAAAAGAACTTCTTAATATTATATAATCCTTAGAAGGTGTTCTTAAGAAGCTTTATGCATAAGAAATAGATTAACTTTCCCAAAAGCAGTAAAAATGGTAACAAAACGTTATTAGGTCAAATCGTTTACGTAACAGGTAACTTTTGTTATATTAGATAAACTTTAAATACATGTAACTGTGTTTAGCGAGATATAATATAGTAATTACGTACTTCGCAGAAATACTGATATTTTCATCATTTTTTAGCACAGAAAATGTTTTTATTGAAAAATAATGAGGTAGCTAAATTTCGCTCATGTAACGTATAATTAACGTAAACACCGTACGTTCATGCAACATCTAAATACCGCAGACGGTAAACCTACAATTAACATAACAGTACATAATGGTATGACGAGCATATTTTTTGTAGAAACATTTTGTCGCCTAAATTTCTATAATTTGTGCAAATTATATACAAGCTATATATAAATCAGTGAACAATACGCTGTGAATAATAAACTAAACCATTTGTTCTGCGTGAGAATAATTTCAAGTAATTACTCTTAAGGTAACAAAGCGTACTATTTAGATACGAGTCTAGATCTAGACCACACGAGACTTCAACACGATGTTAGCGCATCCAACCTGAAGTAATTTCAAGTTCGCGAGCGCTATGGCTGATGAACACTTGCTAAATATTTAGCATTTTTATTTATTTAGTTGCTCTAATTTTTTAAATTATTTAAAAAAATAGAAACTGTAATAAATTACTGAAAATGTTTGTAGTTTTTGTAAAAGTAGCGCGAAGTTTAAATATTTTATGTTAAGTGGGTAACATTATCATTAGGTTGATAGCTTGTAAATTCTTGTAGTTAATAAAGAAACAAAAAATGGGTTTTAGATTTTGTCTCATGAAATTTAGATGCTTAGACATACCCAAACGTATATAAGACAATTTTATTAGGAATTGTACATTTTTAATCAAACTTATGTGTTGCTTCTGAAATCAAAGACTTTTATTTTAGTAATTTACATACACATTATAATAATTACACGGTTTAACTTAAATCATACTACCTTACCTGAAATCAAAGAAACGACATTTAAAGTTTATTATTTAAATTGTCAATTCCTTTTTATCTAATTTTATAATAACGTAACATTATGCACAGTAAGTTTTGTTGACTCCATATATCAACTGTGTTGGCCATTATTCTTTACAACGTTATCCATGAGTATATGATCACTGTTCCAACTTACTTTGTTGGAGTCAGCCTAGGCAAGTACTCGTTGCACTACACACGGTACAATGAAAGTAGTTATAACTAATATATACTGTTAGCTCACCTGAACAGAACGCAATTGTAATATCTCTGGTCAGTGTTACCAACTAAATAACGCATAAAAGAGAGTAGTCGCATGAGCACATTTTATCATGACAGAAAGTTTCTATTTTATTATTTATCAATACACCACTGTATCAAAGAAATGTGATTTCAGACATAGCTATATTGAAGTGATAGGTGAGTTATTACTTACAGCAGTACATAAGGTTCGAGCAACACATACAATTTTGATATTATAAAGGTTGTGAACAAAGAAAAACAAAATTATTGCTTAATAGTATAGGACATCACTCGATTAGTTCGTATCATGACTTATAGATCCATGTGATTTTTATATAGTTCCAACCTTCAAACGATATGTGTCAAATTTTCATGACATTCCGACCAGTAGTTCGAGTTACAGTTACAGATTTGTGTGTTCATAAATATATATAATCCAACGATTTGTTACAATTGTCACCTGAGGTCCAATATGCTTAATTAAGAATGTGATAATTAAGGATATTTTAAAATAACAATGCCAAAATGCATATCGACGTCGAGCTCATTATATAATCAGATCAAAATTTTAGTTGAGCATGTAGTTAGTTATATGTGAAATTGTTTCCTCTTTCTGATTCAATACTCAGATAACTCAGAAACATAACCAAACAAAATTATGATGCTAATAAACTTGTCAATTACTGTTGGAGAGCTTACAACTCGAATAAATATTGTTTTCGTTGTTAAATTTAAAGTCAATATATGGAGATGTCTCACTAATGAACTAAACAACAAACTAGCAAAGTAAATCTTGCACACTGCGTTACAATTTCTACGTGGGTGGTAGAAACACAACACAATTTTCTACTTGCTAGATAAATTTGCAAGCCTATCACAAAGCCTTGTAGATGTTGTAACCAATATACATTCTACTGCTATCTCTTTTTGGTAAACATATTTACCGAAGTTTGTCTCTTTCTAGTTATCACTCACAACGAGATGAGTTTGCGTTGACGTAGTTAATGCAAATTTATTACTTTCTAGTACATCAGCCACATTTTTTAACAAACCAGTAGCGTTATTTTTAGATTTACAATTTAATTAAACCTATATATGTTGTTTGCGGTTAAACTAATGCAAAAATACACGTCGATCTGAACGACATATGATAAGCATCATGTTGAAATGCATGTATACCAACAACTAAGCAAATAAACAGGTATAAAAACATAGCGAACATGTTTAAAACCAATGTTAAACATGCAAACAACAACAGGTGGATATAGAACATGTTACAACTTCACACAGATTTAACGCCAATATGACGAGAAAATTGCAATAAAAACCGCGAGAAATCATGTCCGTGCGAAGCAAGATGATCTGTGAGGAGAACGCGATGCGTTGTAGCCGGAGCAGCATCCACTGACATTACCACTAGTTGGAGAAATTCGTTGAGAGGAATGTTAATGTTTCATCATCTAAAGAATCCAATCCAATTCATCCCATCTCTAGTATTGTCCAAAAGCCAGTGACCCATTTTAATTAGGTGTTTGATTTCAGTCGAAATTTTCGACAGTGGTACCTTTAGAATAGATATCACATGTTTGCCTGACCTTTCTTGGTAAAGGAGGTACTGAACATACTCTCTCACTTGCACTTATCGCTGCTCTCGCTCTATCTCATGTAAGACCTATCGCATTATGCAAGCATATTAAAGCGGTGGCGAATTCGGACGTAAATCGCAATTTGCATGTGTTGCATCACGCCAAGTCCAACTTGTATACTGTAGGGAGTATACTATTGGAGTTGCTTTGCACTAACATAATTTATCATGAGGGAAAACTTTTACTTCAATTTTAATCGATACATCACTGTTCCCTTCCAGTCTTAGCCGGTTGATTTTATTAGCGTTGTAGCATGTATACGCTTATTTAAAATTCGCTGAAATTCGGTTCGAATGTGAGAGGCACATAACATTTACGGCTTTGTCGCTTGCAGTGTGCGACCACTGTTCCCTTCTTATCTGAGACGGTTGATTGCATTTACAAGGTTCGGGTAGGTTTAGCGTTGTAGCATGTATTCGCTTGGTTAAAATTTACATCCGTTCAGACGGCTTTGCCGCTTGCAGTGTGCTCATTACATTTATGACCACATTTAAATATGAGCGCCACATTCGGTAGTAATCTTAAAAATTAGTTGGTAATCAGTTTCCTTTGTTTATCTATAAAATATCTCGCACAAAGTTTTTTGTAATATTCCTTTTTATAAATATTATCTACAATTTTCATTAACAACTTTTTATGGTAACTTTTATAATAAAAAAGTTATAAGCAAAAATATATCTAAAATTTAGGTGTATGAACAAACAGTAAATTTATTTTCTTTATATCTATTTTGTTATAAAAGCTACAGCAAAAAGTTATTAATAAAAGTTGTTAATGAAAATTGAAAAGTGACCTATCTCCGAAAGGAGTACTATGATCGACGACCTCCTACTATGCTGGCAGTTTTTGTGGTGTTGCAGCTTCATATATGTGATCAAACTCAAGCCAGCGTCAAGCATCAATGCTCTCGCAGACTGTGTCGTCCCAACTACTCTTAAAATGTTTATCCCCGTTAACTTTCAATGTTTTTAAATATTGGTATTTATTTTGCTCAAATATTTGAAAGAAATTTCTTTAAAAGAAATGTCTATAGAAAAGTCATGTATCATCTTTCAAAAATAACAATTGAAATAGACAAGTAGTTCTACAAGACTTATGTCGCTCTATTATCAAAAGAAACAACAATATTTGAATAGAGATTTTAGATTTTAATCTTTTATAAGTTCCACTTGTCAAAAACTGTTGTACTTATAAAAAAACATGTAGCGTCGTGCAATTGTATACATCATGTTTTACACAGAAAATAATTACAAGTATTTAAAATACCTTGATTAAAAAAACCAAAACAATTACTTATAAATTTATATATATACACGTTGTAAGAAAAAGAAGAAGACGAAGACGTTCATTCACTTGTAGAAAGGCTTAAATCAAACTGTCATGTTTTTGATATCTTTATATGCCTAGATTAACAAATAAAAGATTTATAAAAAAAGTGTTCTTATTCAAGAAGAAGATGTTGACTTGTTTAACCTATATAATCAAATAATCCAAATAGTCAAACTGATAATGGTCTTAGACTGCCTTCACAGACATTCCATTCGGGATAAATGTTGTACAAAGTTGATCGTACATTGTAAATAAATGATTTAGCTAGCTATCGTTCTGTGTACATTATTATTAGTGATAAATAAATAAAAACAAGTGGCCAGCAACTCGTCTCGCCAGTAGTTGTTGTATTCTATATGTACGAGTAGTATAACATAGTTAAATGTTTGAATTTTTTGCTGTGTTATTCGTTATTGCGGTTAAATGTGTCTGGAGTTAAGTCATTTAGGTTAGTCTTCACGCGAGGAAGATGCTAAATTACTAATAAGAGAAACAGTAGCGTAAATATGATAATTTTAAGAGTCAAAGGGTGAGTCATCGATGGATGGCAAGCTCGCATGTCATATTTATATATATTCTCAAAATTTGATTAATGTTCTTCGAGGACAGATTGTAAATTGTAAAATGTTGTAAAATAAAAAAAAAAAAAATAGAAAAAGAGGGGCATGTTAAAGAAAGTTTCATAATCTCTAAGGTACACTCATTTCAGACAGAATATTATGTTACGGTGCAGTTTTACACATGCTAGATTGCTACAAGGTAATTTCAAGGTTAATTTTCTATTTCTCATACAGAAGTTGTCTTGCAATTAAAGTGTTATCGGCTTCTCATCATCTATCTCGACTCTTGTTGCTTTCTAAGGCTAGTACCCAGTAAACGTTTTGGAATCACTTTGCCATCATATTGAAGATGCGTATGGTTCCTTTGTCATGAAAGAGTTTATTTACAGTTTAGTTTCTCACAGTCATTTATTTGAAATGTCTATTTCATCAGAATACAAATAAAAATAAAGTTGATGCGAACTGTTGAAGAGCAATAGTGATAGAAACGTCACAAAATAGGACACTTTACCAAATTGTTTACTGAGTAGCAATACTGGCGATGCTGAGAGTACCACATTTATACAAGTAAACATACAGATACCACTAGTAGTTGCTGCATACGCTTTGTTAGTGCATCTCTTCGCTTCCGCGTTTTATTCCAAAATAAAATGCGTGCTGAACAGTGGACGCACGCATACCCCGAGTTGCGAGTTATATGCTACAAGAATGTAGATTTGTTTAATATTTTAACGTTTCACACTATATACACTTAATATGGAGTATTTACTTTTTAGGAATTGTATTCAACATTTGTAGCAGAGCAAAGTGAGTGAGGTTTTGTATCTGCTACCTGTAAACAGACCCCTCTTTCACGCTAGTAAGTACACATACGTTCTTAACTACATATTCACAAAGTTTCAGCTTTGCCAAAATGACGTAGGTCTGAGGGTTCTGTGATCTTGGACAATTAATTTCATGCGTAGTATTGGGATACCGCCCATTTTTCTTTGATCTTGTGTCACCTGTAGTTACGTGTAGTGGTCTATTCCAAACTATAGAGGCTTTTGGATCTTACTCTATAAGTAACATTTTATAAATTGCGTCTGGCGCTAGCTTTTCTTAAATTATTTAATGTAACTTAAGAAACTTAGACAGTCTTAAATGTGATAGATGACTTTGTAACGCATAAATCAAAATAAAAAAACACTATCTTAAATATTTTGCAATGACAATGACATTGTCTAAGAAAGAAATTAAAAAGTTAACAGCAAAGTTAAAGCTAAAGCAAAGGAGCTAAATAATAATGGGAAAGAAGATGATGATTAAGAAGTAAATGAGAAGGTGTACATGATGAGGAAGAATATATATAGAGGAAGAAGATGACGAAGAATAATCGAAGGGTGAAAGACAACAAAACAAAAATGAGAAAAAAGGAGTAAGGAAGACAAATGATGGTTGAGACGCAGATTGAAGTAATGGAAATACAATGGAATACAGACGGTTACAAGAAAAATAAGGTTAGATCTTATTCAAATAAGGATGGGGAAGCAGAGGAACGAGGTTATCAGACAAAATCAAGTGACGAAATGTTTCAAACTATCTCGCAAGTACGATACTGCAAGTGAATGTAATTTACAGAGCGAAAAAAGGGCCATAGTCCTAAGAAGTCCATCAAATTATAATAAAAAAATTAAATAAATATTTTGCAACAACAAAATATTGAGTTGCTCCAGTTTTAAAATAAAACGTTTAATTATAGGTATGCAATTTTGAAATCTAAATGCAACCAGGTAAGGAAAACAAAAAAGTAAATCAATTATTTATAATATGTTAATGTTAATACTTTGTTTATAAATTCGCGTGAAAGTAGCGCTAAATTTATGCATGTAACGCGCAACTCGCAACTCGTCGAGCTTGTCTAATTGCGAATGTTGACGACTGACTGACAGACAGTTGGTAACCTTTGACACAGATAACCGTACCAAAACAAACTAATAAAATAATTAAATGAATAAACTTTTAATTAAAATCTTTGAAACACTTTCACCAGTTAGTGTGCGAGATGAGGTGTTCTGTGAGGAATATATTTGCGAATGTATCTTAAGAGGTCAAATAGTGTGGTTAATTGGACAATTAGCACACAGTCATTAATTAAATAAAGATTAAGTACTATAAAAAATTAAAAACGTATAAATTGATATATATTTAATGGTTTTAGCTCATATAAAAGAATCGTTGTGCTTCGCTGATATAATTTACTGCTATTATATATAAATAATTTAATAAAAATTAATTATATTCGTATGTATAAATGAAATTCTAAGTTTAATTTATTAAGACATTCATTAGTAATTAAATTACAATATACAGCCGGTTCTTTCGAGTTGAATTTATATTAATATTTTGTATTCAATTTCAATAGAGTACAAATTCAGTTTCTATCATCAATTTTCACTTTTTTCCAGTTTTAATAACCTAATTTCAATATTTGATAAAGTATCAAGAAAGTGACGTTTTGAGGTAAAAATTGTACTCTTTAGGAAATCCGGTTATAGGCAAAGAGACACTGTAGTTCTCGAAATACATAAGTAAAGATTTAAAGGTAAGCGTCCACATTACTCTCATCGAGTTTATTGAAAGGGGGACGGCATACGTATGCAGCGACAGTTACGAATCTATCAAAATTGGCATGCATTGCAGCTGTTCTTCTTTGTATGACAAACCATAAAGATAATAGTAAAGATCGTAGCTGTCTCTTCACGTTTAATTTGCAATGGTGTAGTCCTATAGACGCTTACCTTCTAATATTAGATCTTTTTTTTTTTTTTTTTATTTTACAACATACATAATTTACAATCTGTCCTCGAAGAACATTAATCAAATTTTGGGAATATATATAAATATGACATGCGAGCTGGCCATCCATCGATGACTCACCCTTTGACTTAATCTATTACATTAATATTAAGTACATTTGGAACCTTTTCTACACCATATTTGGTAGGTCCATTGGATTTTTACATTTCAGTCATCTAACTGGTTTATGCTGGAAAAGTTGTACAGCTGATTCATTTGGATGAACTTCTAATCTTTGTACGTACTTCTTGCTGATATCCTTAATTTCACTTCTTATGTATGGAACTCCAAGATCTTGATGTGTTAACCAGTTTGGAACGAATCGCGGCACGTTAAGGATTTGCTTTAGCAGTTTATTTTGAAACCTTTGTAGGATTTTAGTTCTAATATTAGATGATCTTAAAAATTTAATTCAAAATAATGGTTTTACTTATTACCCAGGTAGAATATAATCTTGCAGTTAAAAGTTCACATTTACTAGCTTGACATAAACTAATTTCAAGATAGAAAATAGCTTATGTATATGTTCATATAGAAATGGTTTTGCAGTGCAAGAAGGTTCACTCTTGCTAGCTTACCAAAAGCAAATTCCAAAGTTTATTTTCTTCCTGGGATTGTTCTGACTTTTGTTCTGCAATTTAAGGTGAAACAATAAATATAAAAAAATAAACCTTATGGCAAATCCTATGCCATATATTGCAACTAGCAATGGTCGCTTACATACAACATAAAACTAGAGAATAAAATTATAGAAAATCCATTTTTATGATGTTTTTAAAATATAGATAAGGGTCCATCCATACATTACGTTACAAGAAAAGAAAGGGGGGAGGGAGGGGGCTCTAAATATTGAAAATGGGTAGAAAGCTTTGTGATGTCACATGCAATGTAAAATTTTAAAACTGTGGTAAAATGTCATTTGTGTACAAACTGGAAAATTCTGTGAGACCGTGAAAAAAGGTCTTCTCTTTCAAAAACTTGAAAAGAGTATTGAAATCTTTACTTTTTCATAAAAAAAATTACACTGCAAATATTTTGTATTAATTAAAAATGTGTGATGTGCAAAATGGGACAAGGATTGGGTGAGTGGGAGAGGGTTCAGAATAGCATGAAATTTGTGTGACGTAATTTATGGATACAATACCATAAAACTACAAATTAAAAATAGAAATATCTTTTTTTATGATGTTTTTTTTTAAATATAGATAACTTTGACGACCTATAGAAACGCTATTTTAAAGTGAAATTGCAAAATATTCTTTTGATGTGCTATTGATGCGCTAAATTTTACGTAGGCCATCAATTTTGCGACACTAAGCTTTCAGTTGCGACCTTTGAAACGCTACTGATATCCTAAAAACGTTGTATCCCAGAAATAACAAAAGTTATGAAAACCTAGATATCCTATTGATGTGCTAAATACCGACTCGTGTCATCTCACCGCAAATAATCTGTTCCAGTGTGTGTATCATCATAGATACGCATAACTTTAATTTTTCAGTATTATACCTCATTATAAAATATAAATATCCTGAAATAAGTAAGTATCCAGTGAATACAATATTGTAACGGCTTTAATATGATTAAAAACTTGATTATTATGTAACAAATGATTCCGTAGAGTAGAGTGTATTCGCGTACAACTAGAAATAACTATGAAAACATAGAGAAACATAACGTACCTTCACCTTACTTACCTGCACGATACAGTTAAGCTTGAAGGTAACTTCAGTTCGACATCGTCAGTTCAGAGTATGCAGACCACGCAGACCACGCAGATCGTGGATAGTCACAACACAATACAATCGAATACTTTGAAATTAAACGGTTTTTATTTATATACAAAAAGTACAAGAAATTACGGTTTTTAATAAATAGATAATTTTTGATAATTCCATAATTCAAAAGCGTTGAGATTTTTAATGTAATAATTTGCTAAACCATGTCTAATTCGCGGCAGAAATGTGTCTGATGATTCGAGTTGATTATTTCATTGGTTGCTAGGCTATTTTTGCTCTAAAAGTTATGAAAGTAATACAGCATTCTTTATAAAGGGGTTAAACAGGATTATATTTTATTGATGCAACCTTCAAGTTCCAGCAAAATCTATGTAAAATAGGCCGCTGCATATGATAAAATTGAGGATGTCTTCCACAGCTATAAAAAATCGTGCAAAAAGAATAATTAAAACCCATATAATACGAGTATATTAATTCTACAACATTTACTTTGAAGAGAAACGTAATCTAGTGTTTACCTTCTTATTTTTAGAGATATTTTGGAAAATTAGGAGGAATAATAGGGTTTCACACGAGCACGAGACTGTTCTCGTTTCGTAAAAGCGATACGAGACATTTACGGCGAGACCCGAGAGTACCGTTTCTGGTCTCGACGTTATTTAAAAAAGAATTACCAGAGAAATAAACTAACAGCAGCATAAAGGTTCAACCTATTTTTATTACTAAAAAGGTTAGGTCGTACATTTGCGAAATATAAAATCTGGTAAACAAACATCTTTTTAAATATTTTATTTTTAATTTTGTCTTTTACAACATTTTGTAGCTGAACGGAAACGAATGTTTTAAGTGAAAATAAATGTGAATATAAATTATTTACAATGCGAATGTTTGAAGACATTTTGGCACTGTCAATCTGCCAATCTGTCAATTGCCATTTTGTCAATCTGATAAGAAGGTCGAGATTAGATGAAAGTGATGATCTGTGTATAAAAAAAAAATCTTCAAAGTTTAAATTTTCTTTTAAATATAATACAATTAATGGTGACAAAAAAGCGATATGCTTAGTGTGTGAAAAATTTAGAATAAAAAAATAATTACCCGCAATAATATAATGTATTACCTTGTCTAGGACTGTGACGAGACAAACGATTACGAGACGGGAATGAGACTAAAACGATACCTGTTTTTTCTAAACTAACGAGAACGAGGCGAGATTTTTGAAGTTCTTGTCTCGTCTAATGTGAATCCCTAATTAATAATAATGCCAGACAATAAATGGAACCTAATCCTAAACAAATATCTCTAAAGGTCACAATTTAGTACTCGTTACTAGGCATAATTAATTATTCTGACTCTCATAAAGTCTGGTATATTTACTACTTTATTACATTTACAAAATATTAAAATAAAAAAATATTTTATAAGATATCGTAAAAATAATTATGAAATTCAAAAGAAATTTCTTTTTTATTAAAATTTATGTAGTAAACTTATATTGGAATTCTTCTTAAAACAAATAATTCGTGCAAGACTATTTGTTCTACTTTGTGAAGCGTGTTATTTCGAATCCGTGTACAAAAAATCTGTGTAAATCGAAAGATAGGTGTTTATGTATTTCTTTATTATAATTAAATATTATATACATTTGTGAATACGAGTATATTTATATAAAAAATTATTACCTGTTCCGCGAAACAAGTTTGCCGGGACACTCGCCGGTGGCTGCCATCGTAGCATATGTAAGAATCGTCAAAAATATAAGTAATTTAATATTTTCTTGTACACAAAAGTATCGCGTAGCTCAATGAAAAAAGTGTACAATTGTTTTGTGGAAATGACAGTTGTTTCGAAAAAGATAGTCGTGTAATATTTTTGAAGTCCAATTTAGGTTTAGATCTTATTTCCAAGGTTAGTCATTTTGTAAGCAATTTATTAAGTGTAAAAGGATAAAATTAAAATCAAAATATAGTGGTGCTGGAGAAAGGTTAACAGAGATGGCAACATGATTACTATATATGTATATACTTTAGATATTTTACTATACAATCGTAATATATGTATTTCAGATGCACAATATATTTAAGAAATCCGATGTAGTCATCAAATAAAGTCATTATAATTCTGCTCAGGCTCATCATTATCATTAGTATGTCAGATGAAATTCGATAACCCAAATTCTCACACCAAATACTGAATCCATAATGGCTTTAATTTAAATTTTGTATGTAAACCGCAAATTGATCATCGATTCAGTGGTAACGGTTCTTTCGCGCATTTACCCGCGTATTTTGCAGTTGCCGATGAAGATGATATGTAAGTAAAGTAAAGGAACATTAAAACATCTCATAACAATTGTAAAAAGTACGTGACTCCCATTGTTGCAAATTACAACAATGAAAAAATAAATTACTAAGAATTTAGATGTAAAATTAGTAGATGATATGTTCTAAGATGTAATGCAGGGACGGATTAAAACTACCAAAGCTTAGTACGATACTCAGATTTTATCTAAGAAGAAGGTAACAAATTTCAACGTTTTTTATAAATTTTTCTGAAGATATTTTATGAAAAATGCATCTTCCGATCTAGTTCGACTCTGTTCAATCTCTAGACCCTGGAGACGCACGAACGTATCTCGCAATTAGTTATGTAGTAGACAATACACGTCACGGTCTTCTTATTCTTTTTGTCCTTCTAAATTTAATTTATATGCTTATCAAATCGTCAATATAAAAAATTCCTGAATTCTGAACGACAAATTATTTTAGTTCTACTTAATCCGTGCTTGAATTTTTAATTTTTTCTTTTTTTTTTTTTTTACTTATTTTCTGCATTTAATACCGTTAAGTGCAAATTGAGTCAATTTTAGAAATATTCATTTTGTATTAATTAAAATATTGGGCAAATTTTAAATAGCAAATATATTTTCGATGGTTGAATTCAGGTACCAAAAGATATCATTTATTATTTGTCATATGATAACGTTATAGAAACTTTAAATCGTTATTGTAACGCTAAAATAACTTTTTCTTTAGATATATATATATATATATATATATATATATATATATATATATATATATTTATATGTATATACAGTAACACTAAACTACATATGAAGCGTCTAGAAGCAAAAGGATGTAAGTGACTAATTTTGAAAATTTGAGATAACCAGCGCAAACGATAGAAGATGTACTAAACTATTTAGTGGCACAGAGATATAAGCGAAAGCTGGGACAGATTTTACTATATAGCGTGAACTCTAAAACCTACTGAATGAAAACGCCTATATGATCTTAACTTTAAACTCGTTTTCTGAAGAATTTTACTTTTGAGACTTACATCCCTTTTTTTAATATGTTACGGTATATAACGCCAGTAACATTTAACAAAACGTAAGAAAATAGAAAACATATTTCACAGCAGGGAAGTTCTTTTGTTCTAAAAAGCGATGTTGCCGGTGTTGCCAAATACACAATGATTTGTTATAAGTGTCATCTATAATTCTTATACCGTATGTTATACCGTAGATTAGTTAAAGAGATTGTCTAGACCAATAATTGAGGGTAGAGCGCTTCCCTGATAATGTCTGTTTTATAATGTTATACCGTTATGTGAAAAGTTATAGACGTTATATATTGCTAAATTACATATCTGTTACATATTTTTATGTTTATATATGTTTCCTTTTTTATTTAATTTAATTAACGTCGGCTTATTTTCTATGTTAAGTTTTATCATTGACGAACACCTTGTATATTGGAACTTTTTATGGTGTCGTGGCCTCGCCCACTGTGTTGTCTTTTTTTTTTTTTTAATATAGATTTTTGGGCTTCGTAGGCACGTAGCCTTTTATCGCCCCTAATACTATTCTGTCTTTTCTTATATATTATACCCAGATAACAAGAATGATCTATTCATGGCTACTGCTGTTATAAATTTCGGTTTCTCAATCAAAAAAGCGGTGTTAACAGGAAGCGTCTGCGAAGTCTGTAGTACCGCCCTTTGGAGTCCATTTCTTGCCATAACTGTGTTGTCTTATGCAATACTAAAATTAAGAAAAATGTGACAACACTATCTACACATATTTAATCTCAGGAATTTAAATAACTAAAGTTTATTACTTTGGGGTAAAACAGTCTATCTGATTTATAAAGAAAATACATTTACTGGTACCTAGATTCAAACCACATATATAATTTTAAAATACACAAATATAATTTTGCAATACAGACAAATATCATGAGTTCCTACACACACAATATAATTAATTATGATTCATAATATCTACGAGCATATATTAATCAATAAAATCGAAATGAATTTATACAATTTGAATCCAATTACTCTAGCAATTACTTTAGTTTAGTATTAAAAAAGTTCCATAGAGCTCTATGGTTATTGAAAAAATATCGGTTCAAACGTTATTTTTAAGTGATCAGGTTTTGTTACGTAAGGGCACCGGTCCCTGTAGCTCAGTTTTTAGAAGAAAAGAAAGGCACTTATCTAATATGAGGTCAGTAGTTCTAATTTTTGGATATGGTTTGAAGTTAGAGATAATAATAAATATTCCAATGTATCCAATACGAGCGACGTCATCTTGGAAAAATAGGGGCTTAAAGCGGTTTACTCGCAATATCTCCTTACTGGTAAGACCTATGACAAAAATGGTTGTTATAAATATTTTGAAGGGCTCTCTTCCCTACAAGTTTGGCCTATTTCATTTTTTTGTATGTCTAACAGGTACGACGCTACATCACTGAAAAGTACAGCACTTCAATACAAATTCGGAAATATCTCAATTTTGAATTTTTATGTTTATTTATTATACATTAAAAATGAACTATTACAATATAAACTATTAATACTGATATCAAAATTGTGTAAATCATAGTCCGTTAAAGACATTTCTAACATTTATGAACTATCTGTCTAATAATAATAAAAAAAGGTTAATAACTACTGGTTTTCATATACCATGCGGCATATTTGCATAATTATATGACTAATATATCATCTTCTTTAAATAAATTAGCAATGATCTTCAGTAAAAGTGATAAAACTGACAGTTCGAAGATAAGTGTTTACTTTAGTGTTAAAGTGTTTATCTTAAAGTGTTATTAATCATGTAAATTTATATTTATATAAATAGTGTCCAAAGTGACTTATTATATAGAAACACTCGTTAAAAATACTAATTGAAATATTAGGTAATAAATTATATTATAGAGCATAACATAACGTATTAGTCATTAATTGAATGTCAGGTTATGCGCTACCCCTTTTCTGACAAAGTTTTTTTTTTATATATAGTTTCTCGGGCTTCCTAGGCACGTAGCCTTTTATCGCCCCTAATATTGTTCTGCTTCTTCTTATACGTTATATCCAGACAACAAGAATCATCTATTCATGGCTACTGCAGTTATAAATTTTGGTTTCGCAATCAAAAAGGGGGTGTTATTCTGACAAAGTTTATATCTGTCTCGTTTGCTCTTATATCATACATATTTATGCTAATATATATAATACAATATCTTCAATTTTATTAGGAATTGTAAATTATTAATCAAACTTATGTGTTGCTCTGAATTCAAAGACTTTATTAGTAAATTACATACACATTATAATAATTAAAGTGCAGAATGTAATTTTGAGATTGGGAAAAAGGGGGCCTGCTGCAAAGGAGGTGCTGAATGGATAGTGTATTCATTCAAGCAAAACAATAACGAAGCTCAGTAGATATATGCTCTGACTATATATACGCCTTGTATCAATGCCTCAACATTCTCGGTCATTGTGTCACTGTTTTATATCAAGTTTCTATGAAAACCATTGCATATATGAAAAAATGTATATAAACTCGTTTATTTTGAACTCAATGAATGAGAAGCATCCTTGCCTTTACTATTTCTTCTGTAGCCGACATAACAAAAGTCAAATATATTTTACTGTTTCTTAAAACATATTTACTTGCGATATTCTTGAATTTGGCACATCTGATCTCGTATGTGGAAAAAATGTCGTATAGTATATAAAAGGTTAACCACTACTACAGCAAAGCATAGGCCGCTGTATTCTATATTTCAGTGAGTTATTATTAAATGTTTCAATATATTTTCAACGAGTGTTTATGTATAAAACGAATGAGACTATTTGTAAAACGCTAGCCAATGGACTTGGAAATAGCTTGTATCAATCTAGCATGCTTGAAACTATAGCACCGTTAGACAATTTCTACCTATTTATGTGCGCTGTAGAGTGCGGCAGATAAAATTGTCTTAAGACATTCGTGTCTCCAGTATTGTTCCAATTCTTATTAGACTGCTATTTCTCCTAATTAAATCTATATCTTACTTTCTTTCTGCAATTAATAGACTAATTATCTGAACCTTTATTCACGTTGTTATATTAATCGGAATATCTTAATAAATCGAAAGAATTTCACTATAAAAAATACCAATAATAGTAAAATAAATTCTTGTTGAGAATCAACACACACAATTACTTATAATCCACTTAAGTGCCGTTAATCAATTATATTTATGTACTCGAATCAAAACAACATTAGTCTAAGTAAATTAATAGATGTATACATATTAATAGTAAGTAAGTAAATGAAATTAGAACAAAATAATAAACAAATATTTACCAACCAGTTATAAAGTTGTACGTACAGTAATAAATAAAGATATTAATTAATAGTCAGCTCAAATAAATAAAATGCGATCGTTTACTAATAATTTAATGGCCCATTTTACCTAATTTAATTAATGACTTAATTAACCGTTCGTTTTATAACTTTGTTTCTTTGTTAAATCTTTCGATTCGATTCGATTATTAATTGATTATATATCCTGTGTCATTAAATGATTGGCATTTTTAGTTTCTTATTGGTTTTTTTTTATCTAAATGCTATAAATTGATTACTACCGATACACATTTTTAGAAAATTATCGATATTTTATGCCAGAAGCTATTTTTAGATAAGATTAAAACTGTGTAAAAAGTGGTGGTCCTAATTTTATTAATTTGATTGTTTCCTTTTCTTTATTGCGTGTAGTGTCGGCCTTGGGGCGCCGCCCTCGGTGGCGGTATTAACTGCAATAATACATTTTTATTTCAATTATTTAATTCGGTTATTGCTTGTCAGAAATACTCCATAGGGTACATACTCAGGTACTCCACAATTAGGATTTAATATTAAATTATTTTTAGTTATTAAGTTGAAATACAGCTCCTCGTATATATTATTAAACTTGTGCTGATATAATAGTTAACGAAACTACTTCATTAAAATGAGGAAAGAGAAATAAATGCCCAAAAAATGGAAAATAAGTGTAGCAAGATTCAAAATGACTGGTTTTGCAACCGATTTAAAAAAAAAACGCGTCTACAGATCAGTATTTAATATATTGTACGCATCATATTAAGTATTCTACTGTTCAGTATCGTATGCGTCGAAGCGACGGTGTTGCCGATTTCGTCATGTTAGTCAATGAGAGTAACGTCAGCAAAATGCTGATGATATAAATGCGTCCATATATCACTATTTGTCGGGCTGTATGCAATAAAATTCATTAAAATGTAATGCAAAATATTTTCAACAATATAAAAAATTAGACTCATACTCATGTAGCAGACGACGAAATGGTCAAGAGACTTAGCAAGAGTGCTTGCTCGTGTATTGGAAGATGGGGAAAGTAATAGAAAAAAACAAAGAAGTCTTCAAAAGTTGGTAATGGAATTACCCTGACATTACGATGAATATCTCTGGCTAGAGCAAATAAGTAACAATCCATTCATTCCTTACGTTACTAACTAGTGGAGGCACACTTTGGATCACGCGCTATTCTTATTGAATTCTGTTAATGTGATGGTTGAAATGACTTTCATGCTAGTCTGTGTTTGTGTCTGCCATTCCTCTGGATTTGAAGCCACTGTCAACATGTAAGAAGTACAAGTTATGTACTTCATACTAATTTACCAAAACAACTCTCAAAAGTTGATAACAGAGATCGAAGGGGCGACCAAATTAGTTCTATAATTAGTAGTATAATTAAAATAATTCATGGTACTGATATTGGATGCATCTATGAAACTAAGGCATCCACAAAGAGACGGGTGGGGGGATTTGATTCGTTTTGCAGGTAACTCAGACACACTCGTAAATTGTTCTGTATAGAGGGACATAACAACTCACAGTTAATGCTTATGAATTCGTTGAATGTAACTCCTCTCATTACCGTGTTAATTCTTGCACGGAATGTGGCATTTGCGCTGGAACGTTTGCGTTTGGAGCACGCCTAGGCGGCTGCCATTAATCGGCGATCTCCGAGTAATGCAATCATGTTAACATGAGATGTAATTAAAACAGATTTAAATCGGTAATTAATAGAACACTTAACCACTGTAAGTAGAGTGTGGCGCTTAAGAATGGAACAGGAGTCACATTCTAAATGTCATAAGGACATTCATCACCAGCAATAATTGCTAATGGGCTTATCGAATGTTATTGTATTTTCGCAAGTAGCTATTTTACTTTGCTGTAACAACCAAGCGGAATACAGAAGCATATCGTTTTTCGTCGCAGTTAAAAAAAATTATCGAAATGGAATTCAAACGCAACAGTGTTATTGTTTTGTATTTGGCTGGAAAATCGCAACCAGCCATTGTTAATGAGCTCCAACATTTACATGTGAACAAATTGTTTGTGTATCGAACCATTAAACGTTACAATGATACCGGTAGCATTTAAAAACACAATGGAGATGGACATAAAAAATCAGTAACATCGCCAGAAATGGTTCAAAAGGTGAATGCCAAAATTCAACTTAATCCACGACAGAGCGCAGTTTAACTGGAGAAAAATCTCAATGTGCGTGCTCGTAGCATGCGGGCATATTAAAAAATGGAGCTTGAAAATCAGGTATTTTCTGACAAATTTTTTTACGGTTCAACTATATGTAAACAAAATGATCGTTATTAGCGTGCAAATCAAAAGACAATTTAGACCAGCGAATTGCTCTGTGAAAGCAAGTGCATCAGTGATGGTTAGGCCGGGGTAATTGCCACAGGACACTCACCACTCATTTTCATTGAACCGGGCCTTGGGCACGTAATCAATTCGGTAGAATCCATTGAACGTTTCAACCAGACTCGGCACCATCCCTTAAAGCTCTTGAAACACAACATTTTTTACAAGAAAAAGTTCCTAGCTTCATTTCTTCACAATAATGGCCACCATATTTCCCGGACATAAACCCAATGGAACTTTTCACTTATGGTTTTGTCCATTCTGGAGGCCAAAGTATCAACTAAAGAATATGAGATGATAGTCACCTTAAAGACTGCTCTTCGCCGAGAATGGGACAAAACACCATCAGACCACATTCTCATAAGGTTAATCCGATCCAGTAATTATAAGGAATTCCACATATTATTCACACTGAATTCATTAACAAGGAGTTGAACCAATTTCGACTACAATCTTTAAATTTTATTCAAACAAGTGACTTTAATAATAAGAAAATAATTTCCAAATCTTTTTCTGTGTCAAAAATTATCAAAAAATTGATATCTACAAAAAAGCGAAATTAATATATTGGAACAAAAAAGTAAGAAGTCTGAAAAGTTACAACTGATATTAAATATAAAAAAGATAAACTTTTAAGTAAGTAAAAAGAAACGAATGGCAACAGTAGTTTACTATTTAAATAAGGTATACACCTAGATCCCATAATTCAAGAAACTAATAAATCAAGGAGACATAAAGCAATGCTAAAAATTAAAACAATTCATGTATTTAGTTACAAGGAATAACTAACAGTAAATACAATAATCTATCAATAAATAGCAATAAAATATGCAATAAATTACAGCAAGGCAGAAAACTACAATAAACTATTGACAGAAATCAAATATTTCTCGTTTTAGAATATTGACTTGGAGGAATGTTGTAAACTTTTGTACAATTACAAAGATTCATTATGTAAAGTTAATTAACTGTTTTGGACCCGAGATAAATTTAACTGAAGTTTGAATCATTTGCTTAAATACATTTGACGTGTAGTTACACCAGTTTTTCATTTTTATTAAAAAAATCAGTTTATTTTGTAATAAGAGTGGCTAAAAATAGAAGGAAATTGTTTGCGTATAGATAAAGAACTGAATATAACGAATATTAAGGAGGTAGAGGACGTACCGCCAATGCAAAAAGTTTATCTCTCGGTAATACGAAATGCAAAATACGAAGTACATGAGGGACGAGCAAATATTGGGACTGTACCTTTGAAAATGAATTTTTCAATTCCCTATTAAACTGCTATTTGCTTGTTAAAATGATTTTTTATGCATATAATAGTTTAATAAATGAAAAATTACCTATAATTGATATCAAATTTATATTAATTCAATTTAAATTCAAATTAAATATTTTGAAAAAGGAATAATAAATTTGACAACGCTGTAAATTTACGTGTGTTGACACATGCGTGATTTGGTTCTTTGACCAATAAATTGTTATATTTTATATAATATTTATTCCGATTTTGAATTTCCCGCTCAAATTGGGATTTGCAACGTTGCCGGCTTATAACCTATATTTACTGTTTCTTAAAGGTTTTATTTAAATATTTTCGTATATAGGTATCCTTTTGATAATGTTCTTTTTGCAATAGTTACAGAAAAGATTCTTTTATATACACCTAGTTTTTGAAAGCCGTGTCACCATTCTTTTATAGTTAAAAGTTATATTATGTGGTGAAATTGAGCTAAAAATTATGATTTGTATGGAAAATGACTATTTTTAATCATGTATAAAAGGAAAACTATGAAACCTCTCTAAGTCTCTAAAATTTTGAGACAGCATGTATTTTAACTATTTGTATCGACCCTCCAAATTTCACAACGTTTTCATCATTTACGTTAACGTCCTGTACCTCCTTAAAGAAGGTTGCTTTAATTTTCTAACCAAATCCTTACTATCTACTGAACCAAATTTGTTTTTCAAAATATTCGGTATAAAATTACCATTGTTATATCACAAAATATCCGTTTCAACATAGATAGATGTCAGTCACAACATTTTGGTTTATTGTAGTGACAATATTGTATCAGTATTGAAACATTTATGTAGTTAACTTTATTAATTACCATAGGTATTATTATTATTTCAGAATACTTATTTGCTGAGTTTAAAACTTTGGAAATACAATTCCCAGTAAACATTTTGACATCATATTGAAGATGCGCATGACTTTTTTGTCATGAAAGAGTTCATTTACAGTTCGGTTTCTCACAGTCGTTCTATGTCTGTTTTATCGACTACAAATAGCGAAACCACTCCACCTGTCGAAATACAAATGAACATAAAGCTGCTGCGAACTATAATTGAAGTGTAATAGAAACGTCTCACAATAAGACATTTCACCAAATTGTTTACTGGGTTATTTTCTTAAATACAATTTTAATTTGTTCGAAAGTAGTAGTAGTTAATAATTTGTCAGTGTCGTGAAGAAACTAAGTACGTTAGACTTCAAAAATATTTGGAATCTGATGCAGTAAGACCAGTGCAATTATTTTTAACGTAACAATAGCAGGGTCTACTCAGATGAATGCGCTTAGACTGTCTACTTGTTAACAATGTATTTAAATTTTCAATTTAGAACGTCTTTAACCTCTATAACATATTCTCTTAACTCACCTATTTCAATAAGGTTTTCAATTGTATAGCTTCGACAGAAACACAGGTTTAGAATCTCTGAATCTTTTTGCATTTCCCGGTAGCTAGAAGAGCATTCTGCAATTAAATCAAGTAGCATTTAAATTAATGATAGAAGCGCTATATTATTAAGCATTAATAGCAACACACAAAACACACTTAAACTGATATTAACAGCGTCGACCTAAGCTCGTATGTGGTCTCTGCGTTAGAATAGAATAGAAGTGCTACTATACTAATTAATAAGCAATTAGTATTTTATTATTAAACTTAGTAGTTAATACGTACTGAAACTCATGCACCGATACTTTCTCATGCAAACTGTAACCGTCAATAAGTAATTAAGTATTACGTTGTCGCAGTCTATTATTAAAGGCGGTGGCACAGTACCGAGACAACTGCGAAACGGACTGGGGGATACTATTAGTATGCCGCTTAAGATAGATGGATTTTAAATATAAGTAACACAATAAATGTTTCTTGTTACGTAAGAATTTTTCTTTAATACACAATGATTTGTGACATATTTGTCGGCTTTTGGAAAAATTAGTTTACCTTTCTGCTCATTAACATAATCATAGATAATAAAAGAAGGCGAAAGAATTGATGTTGCCGTGTCTTCGCATTCAATTTCAGGATCAGTGTTGTATTTTTTGGGTTTAGATGTTATCAAGTTAATTTGATTATGGACATACATAATAAAGCAGAGATGTAGTACACATATATAAAAAGCCACAACATAACCAAAACTGCAGTCATATATACATACCGTAAATAAATCGTATAATTGTGGTAGCATATTGCAAGCATGACTACCTTAAGATAAATTACCCTTTATTGTAGGAAGATGGTGTATCCATCATATAATATCATTGTGCTTAGTTACAAATATCTAACCATTCCCACTCCTTGCTAAAAAAAAAAAAAAATACAAACAAAACAGATAAATTTAAACCCCTACTGCTTCTCTCGTCCTACAACGTTTGCCCTTCCTTCTCTCTATCACCGCCATCCACCGCTTCCATTCACTCAATCCCTTTTAATAATAGCACAATCTTCCTTTCACTTTTTACTCTTTTCTCACATGAATACTTAATGTGCTCCAGCGGTTCTATCTCTCTTCAGGGCACTCTGCACATCCTTTTCCTTTCTTTTTTCCAAGTATCTGCTGTCTTTCTCTTTGTTTTCCTATCTAAATCTTGTGATTCTGCTTATGTTCCTTGTGTCTTTTTCTCGTATCTATTTCGGTATCTCTTTCTCCCAAATCCTCTTGTATCTTTCATTATCTTTGTAATTATGCTTTCCTGCTACTGCATCTCCTTATCTCTCCTTTTTCTCTTCTTCTCTCTGCCTCTTCTGTCTCCATTCCGTTCTGTTCAAAGTACTCATTTCTCCTTTTTGTTCCTCCACTTCCACCCTTTTACTCTCCTCCATTAGGACCTCGCATTCAGCATTTCTCATTTTCAACTCAAATCTAATTGCCCAGAGAGGTTATATTAATTCCTATATATCGATCGTTCAGTTCATCAGTGACACATATCCGAAATTTGATTCAAATATGTAGTTATATATAAAATTGAAAAATCTCTCTCTCTCTCTGTCTGATTCAATACTCAGGAAATTCATAAAACAAAATTATAAAGCAGATAAACTTGTCGAATACCGTCGGATATAACTAGATATACCCTAGCTGTCGAAATCGCAGTAATTTAATAAAAAAGAAAGATGATTAGTAAAGAAATATACCAGGTTGAATATTTCGTTTAATTAAGAAACAACCCCATAAGTTAGACACTGCAACTGCATACAAAACACATTTATGACAAGTTTTTTTATATCCCCTGTAAAGTCAACCTCAGATGATTTATGCAGCTTCTCAAATACGTCAATTCAAATATTTTCTCTTGTTCATCACTGCACCGCCACAAATGCATATGCATATATGCACTTTCTGTCATTAAAAAAGATTGTGGGTCAACAACTGGGTACAGATACGGAATGCATTGTATAAATAATGCAAGTAAATGCAAATATAAACAACAGCTAACTTCATAAAATCAGCACTTACTTAACTTAAAAAAAAGTAAAATTTTTGTAACCTCACTAAATACATTCCCATCCTCTCCAGTTTGTTCGATATCGGTCAAGAGTACGAGAGTGTGCAACAAATTTCTCTTAAGACTATGAAACATTTTTTTAGTTAATTTAATTACTTTCCCCTTCCCGTGTTCTTGATTGCTTCGTACTTTGTGGTCTTTTCTTTATTATTTCTACTCATTTGTGAGTTACTATGTCAATTGCTTTTTGAGTGGTATCTATTCTGGTCGGACTTCCTTTACTTAAGTCTAATTAGGTAAGCATGACCAGCGCGATCGAACATAATTAGTATTATTTTACATAAATTTGTTATTTTAAAGCGAATAATATTTATATGTTCATATATATACTTATTTAGAAATTATTACATTATGTTTTTGTGATTATATTTAAATTGTTTTGGTTAAATCGAATGTGAAATTGCTAATATTATACAGTAATTATACAAATTACCACCAAATTATTAAGTACAAAAAACGAGATTCATTATTTAGTGAAATTATTACAAATTTATGATTACTAACACTTAAATTTTATTGTTGTATTATTTTTGTAATCAATTTCTTTTATTGCAGATTTCGTGATCGACACAACGCATTATTGGGAACAGTTTTAAGAGAAATTACAAGAAGAACCTGATTGAAGAAGGTGAGTCGAAAATCCCCACATTAACATTCACGTTTCTGAATAATACGATTTTTATATTTCTCTTTATTGATAATATTTGTTCAACGTTTGCGTATTTTCGATACTTTTATGGTGCCTGCATACTGTAGACCTGACTGTGCTAAGGCATAACTATTAACCTTGTCTCTGTTTGTTCTACCCTCTACTCTTTCTTTGACAAAGACAAAATTGTCGTAAATTAAACGTTTCATCGGCAGAATGTATTTCTATAGTACCCCTTTTATTAAACCTAGCTTTGGAAGCCCACACATGATACCAATGTTATGATTTGAAACACTCCTGTTCTCGTTACGAGTTATAAATATATATATATATAATATTGCATTATCTAATTATCCTGAAAATTCGACCATTTCGAGTTCCAGTTAAATTAAATAAAACTTCAAAAAATTTGCATGTGGAGTAATGAGAGTATATATTTGACGTGTGGTTACACCACAGTGGAAAAGCTAAAGTACAGCCAGGCAGCGCAGGACCTGCCGCGTGTGAAATAAATAAACAGAGAAAATATACATGATTTCTACATTGGGTAGATAAAATCAAAGTCAAGGTCAAGGATAGATAAAATTACTTCTAGAAAAGTATGGTTGCTTGCTAAAGCGTCTGACGGAAGTTAGGGCGCACGGAAGGGTCTAGAAATACTGAATATTGTATTCCAACAATATTCTGTAAAACATATAGTAAACTTTATAAATTAACGTAGGTTTCAGAATATTTATTAGTTGAATTTAATATACTGTAAAGTCAATTATTTTCTTATATCTAAATTTATTTTATCACTAGCTTATATACTCTCAGCGTGTTTCTTTATGATGTGTCAGTGCCATGAAGAAACTAAGTACGTTAGCCTTTAGAGAGGTGAACTGATAAAGAAAAGTAGTTATTGTAATTTAGACGTCTTTACTTCCTGCCTACTTCCACCCTAAACTAAAGCTGAATTATTCTTTACCTGTTTAGCATATGCAAACCTTTTGTTTGCAATTTATGCATTTAATAAATATTATTCTTTTTTTATATTTAATTATTTGCCTTTACTTTTCGTCATAGCCACCATCAAACATTTTTATATATATTTAACATAAAATTTATAATTCTATTTTACAATTTTTTAAATATTTAAATAATTCACTAATTAATTTTGAATCACTTAACAAAACTTTAGTAATAACAGGAAAAGTTCACATTTAATATTTAATTATTAAGTTTTGATCTTTTTATACTATAATTTTTGCATTCAAATATAATATGATCTATAGTTCCTAATTCGCACAGTTGGCATCTATTGTCAGATTTAATTTTATACAGGTGAGCTGGGGTATTCTTGGTCATAAATTGTATGTTGGGTAGTATTGACAGCGTGTTTATTCGTTAACAATATATAAAAAGCATGCAGCCATCATATTTTCATGTAGGTTTGCATCTGCTATCTCTAAAAAAGGTCCCGTCAATGGGCTTGTGTCCTCATTTTTTTGTAGTCGATTTTTTAATTTTTGATTGAAATTGATGTTAATAAATATGTATTGGCGTGTTTATTTTATTAAATATCTAAATGTTGACGGAGATATAGCAATTAAAAATTTGAATTGTAATTTCAGCGCTAAAAATGGTCGGCCATATTTGTATGACGTGAAATGCATTTTAACGTCAGTTATTTATGGAGTAGGTCAGTGCTGTGGTATTATTCTGTAGCTGTTTGTAGTCGAATAATCAAGTCAAATCAAAGAATAATAAGTTTTTATTTTATTTAACCCTGCTGAGGCAGACATAATATTGAAATTTTATTATTCCTTGAAATAGCTATAAATAATATTTCATATTTTGATATATATATTTATATAGAGATTTATGAGCTGTAAGGTTGGTAACCTTACACAAGGATTGTGATGTCACATGCACTTGGAATGTGTACAACGTTGAATCCCTTTAATAATTAAAGAGGCAAAATGACTTTTTTAATTGTTAATATCTCTTAACATATAAGGAGTTATTAAAAAATAATTGAACATTTGAGGTTCTAGTAACCCACTTTACACCAATGCCAATACACGTTTGATAACGCAAGTCTCAAACTTTGTGTATAGTTAGGAGACACTGACGAGGCAGTGTAATATTTTGAACCGGTCCTGCAAACATTGACTGTCGATAGGTTCTGCCACAGCCCAAGTATCTGGTGTACACGTGATCAATTTGTAAGCCCTTCGCATACATTTTATAGCTGTTTTTTTAATATACGATGTATTATTTATGTACATACATACAATAAGTAATGTATAACGTAATCGATATTCTCCAAACAGTAGCTGCTCCGTGATAAGCATCGGTAAATTTATATAAAATATGATGTAATTTTAATATTAGAGAGAAAGGAATAATACAGGTCTATACTTGCATCTGTGTAGCAACCAACCAGTACCGTATAATCACGGTTCCAGTTCATTAACGAAATAATAACATAATACGGTGGAGTCTTCACGCTATACTGGACTTCGGCTTACACTTGTAGCGTTGAGTTGGCCTGGACTCTTGTGGTTAAGTCAATCATTATTTGAGATTTAATTTAAAAGAAATTCCATCATGCACTTTACACATCGTCTTTAGAATACCCCTCCCTTCTTCGTCCCGTATGTCTGCACGTGTAAATATTATTTAAAAAGAAGAAGAAAAAAAATCATAATTCTTATAAAGATTGTTTTATATTTTATTTCACGAATAATAGTGACGGTTTTTTTTTGTTTTATTTAAATCGACCTCGAAATTAGGTCGTGAGACTGTATAGTGGATCTGCCACTACTTCTGGAATACCAAGTTGCCACACATGGTAGCACTGTAATACCCCCGTTCACTAGAATAGACGACATACTCAGTTAATCATCAATTGAAATGGAACTCGAGTTCTTTGATGAATTAATAATGATACCTTTCTTAACTCAAGTTCGTTCGTTAAGTTCCTTTCGAGCTCCATATGAATCCTAGGTCGCTAATGGGGTTTTACTGGGTTGCACTGTGTATATATATATATATATTTAATTTTTTATATAGTACTACAACTAAGTATAGATTTACTTATCTAGTAGCTTACATTTCAATAATTACACGGTGTGGTAGAGATTGCTCCAATGAACAATTCTACATGATTAAGTTACTAGGTCCGAGGGTTTAGTCCTGCGAAGTCTTCGAACATCATTACTATCAAGCAACATTTGCGTCACGGCGATGTTTTCGTGGTTATGAAGTCACAACTCGTGCTTCGCTGCTATAGATTTGATTTCTTCTTCGACTGTGTTAATCTTCAGGTCTCTATGTATGTCGTCATTGCGGATATACCACGGTGCATTAACTATTCCTAGAAGAACTTTATTTTAGAACGTTTCTATTTCTTTAATGTTCGATTTCTTGGTGCAACCCCAGAGTTGCACTCCATACGTCCTCACTGGCTTTAGCACTTGTTTATATATAAGCAGCTTGCTTTCTATGTTTAGTTCAGAATGTCGCACAATTAGCCAACATATTCCTGTATTTTAAGTTCAGTTTTTCCTTTTTCTTTTTGACATGCTCCGTATATTGATAAAGTTGCCTGTCAAAACTTCAAATATCCAATTATCTTTATTCAATTCGCAATATTATAGAAGTTATTAACGATTGAAATAGTCATTTTGAAAATGACATTCAGAAAATGATCCTCGACATCATTTTTTCCTTATCTTCTTCTTCTTTACTATTTAGTCCCCGACATCGTTGTAAAACAAGAAAAGAATCATATCAAGTTTTCTTATAATGTCGTGTATAAAATATAAAGCAAATAAGATTACTTTTCCAGTTGTTGAAGTCAGCAACTGCTAAGACAATTATTTAACAAATATTTTAATAAGAAAAATAAAAAAGGGACCTCTACCAAATCAGTTCACTACGTAATTCGAGTAACTTTTTGAATTCTAAATAATATGACTAAAATAAAAAATGTCTATTTTTGGAATTGTAAATTTTTAAACAAACTTATGTGTTGCTTCTGAAATCGACATTGAAAGTTAAAAATTTTCAATTCCTTTTTATATAATTTTGTAATAACTTAGTAATAACATTATGCACAGTGAGTTCTCTCGACTCCAAATATTAACTGTGTTGCTTGTTAGCACACACTACAATGAAAGTGGTTACATCTAATATACGAGTATACCGTTAGCTCTTCTGACCAAAATGTAGTAGAGATAATAGCAGAGAATGCAATTGTAATATCTCTGGCCAGTTTTACCAACTAAAGAAACATAATTTCTTTACATATCTATAATCCATTCTTTAATTTTTTCTATAAGAAAAGCAAGTTTGCAACCAACGTTGGATGTGACGTATAACATGAACCTTAGAATTAGATTGTAGCAAGCTACCAAGTTTGAAACCGCACTGCGTTATAATCTCTATATGAAAGATAGAAAATGAACCTTGGAATTACCTTGCTTTAAAAACTTCCACTGTAAAATAATGTTCTACCTTTCACGTGCAGTAACGCCACAGTTAGCATGCTATATTATTGACGATGTGCAAGTATTACCTTTCCAACAAACAACTCACTGCAACTCTTAATTTCAAATAAGAGTTTCTTATGGCTCTACATATTACGGTTTCTGTTTTATACAATACTTCATATAAATAATACATGATGGTTAATAATTTTGTAATCACTAGTGTAGTACAAATTTGTTATACGCGTGAAGTTGCAGCGATCACGCTTGCTTCTTTCAACCGCTATGAATATAGCAACGCATTGTCTATTATACAATATTTTAATTACAAATGCTAATAGGCAATAAAGAATTAATTTAGTTAAGGTTCAGGATACACAGTAATTTCTATTTAACAATTCTAAGTAATGTTTATATTCTTAAATTGATTATCAGACCCAGATAATAGGTGAATAACCTAACTAATTGTTACTCAGATATAAATAAGTAGAATCCCGTTTCGCTTGACACAGGCAATTGCATTAGTAACATTAATTAAACCATTGTTTTAAATAGACAGAGAAATTTCTGTAATTGAAGTAATTAATCTTCTTTTTTAAGTTAATTGTTAAATTTTTGTTGTTGCTAATAGGATCTTTCAAATGTAGTTAGTAGGTTACTTCCTTTCTTAGAAAATATATTGCGATTAAATTTGTTTTGAATCAATTTTATTCTGTTTAACTGTGCTTACGTTATCGGTGGATCAGTTTATTAACAAGTTCTGCAAGCTAACTGGTCCTCACTAATTTTTGTTGTAATATTTATAACAATAGTATAAAGTTATTATAATTATAAATATAATTTAATATATAATATATAATATAATATAAGTTATAAAATTGGTGATTGACGTAGATTGCTGTACCTTCGGATTCAATTCTCGTACTTGAATTATATTTTCTGGGTTTTTAGTTATCCACTTCAATTAGGCACGATACCACAAAAACTGTCAACACAGTAAAGCAGTCTAGCGTCAAGCATGACGTTTTCACCCACTGTGTCATAAAGAGTTCTTGTAATTCTCTAGTTTCTAATATGTTGTATTATTTTTTTTTATATATATACCTATTCCAGGTTTCTTATCTATATTACAAGTTATTGTTATGCTTTATTAAGCAAATACCAATTGTAAAAATCCAGGGACCAGCTGGCCAATTCGTTCTATCATGAATCTCGGTCTTCGCGTTCCCCTTTTTCTTTGGACATCATCTTAGAACAGCCACAATTTGGTACTTGTGGATTGAACTGCTAAAATAACCGCCACAATAGTCGTTGAAGAAACATAAAATTAAATGCGTTAAACATTTAGGCCTGTCGCACACTGCAATCGTACTGAAGCAAATTTTGACCGTACATATACGCGCTACTAGGTTTTATCCAAACCCTGTAAATGCAATAAACCTCGCACACTAGAAGCGACAAAGCCGTCCGAATACGGGCGTTACATAGGTTTTATACTGGAATCGTATATCAGCGAATTAACCTAACGAACCCCATGGAAGGGACCAAACGAATACACTGGAAGTCGATATGAAAGAGAATGCAATAGTTTCTTTCATAACAGTAGTGTATCGATAAAAATTAAAGTAAAAGTTTGCTCTCATGATAAATTATGTTAGTGCAAAGCAACTCCAATACACCCTACAGTGCACAAGTTTGACTTGGCGTAGTGTCGTATCGGCATGTGGTATGTATATATTGTGATATAACACATGCAAAGAACACAGGAGTCGGCTTGCTCTGAGAGTTTTAGCTACCCAACGATGCCGATTTACGAAAAAATTCGCCGTCGCTTAAATATGCTTACAGTATGCCACATACCTCATACTAGAAGCATGTATCAGCAGTTTTTAACCAAACGAATACATGGAAGAGACTAAAGAAAATGTTTATGAATTAAAATCTTTATTATTAAAATCACTGTTTGAATAAATACTTAAGCCGTTTAGATTGTTGTCCAACTTTGTTCAACTCCTTGTCAATGAATTCTGTATCCTCCTTTACTCTTATCCAATACACACTGAGTATTCACGTCGTGATGCAGATGCACCTCCCTGAAAGTAATCCTGCCAGCGCCCATGATACGTTGTATTCTTGGAGATTGTCAGATACTTTTGACCTCTATCCCAATATGAAGACTTAAAGAATAGTGAGATATATTATAGTGAGATAACTACTAGCATAAAAATATAAGTATATTACGTATGGTTTCGTGGCATTTTAAAATGTCATTCTATTCCAATAATAATAAGTAGAAATACATATATCTGGGCCTACATATGCCTGGTCCTACATACGTCTAAATACTTTTTCTAACAATAAGTAACTCAACTGTTTATTATCTCAATGACATGAGTGCAGTGCAGTGCTTACAAGTAATGCGTTTATAATGATAACTGTGTTCCGACGCAGTACACATATTGAATTAAATACATTTCGTTCAAAGAATTACGCTAGTTTAATGGTTGTTATTGCAGCCAATTAGACCACACGCACGCACGCATTTTACGCACGTTAAATACAAACGTATATATCACTGCTGTACCTAATTAATTCCATAATAAATATTAATGTTACATATGTACATTTCTTCTTTTATTATATCAACATTTGAGTGACAGTCTGATTCAAAAGTGTAACTTAATACATAACGAATATAAAGCGTCGTACACATACATGCAACATCCAACATTTGTTGAAAGAAGTTGTACAACACGTCCACACTAGTGCCTGAAACTTAATACGTCGGAAGCTTTCATATTTCGAACGAATTCCTTCAACATGCTTGAGAAAAAAAGTAATAAAACTCAGTTATTTAAGAATGTCTCTGTTAACTCGTGCTCACGCATGTCAAACTCAGTTCGACAATACACACTAAGATTATACTGGAGACTGACCCTTTTGCTTTCTATTCTAATTTTTGTTTTCTAAAAATACTAATAAATAATTTATATAGATTAAATAATAGCATAAGTAAAGGTTTTATTAGTGTCGCGCTACTCTGTATGTTAAAAGTACAGCATATTTAGTACACTCATGTCAAAATAATGTCAACTTAAGAATGAAAATATATAAATGTTGGATGTCGCATGTTTAAGTCGCATCGGTCGCATGTTTAAGTCGTACGGTACATTAGATAGCCGAAGCGGTTAGCCCAGTTAAAAACATTTGTGGAAGTACAGTCTTATTGCTCTCACAGACAACCAAAAACACAATTATCTGCAGTTCCTGCATTACGTTTGGAATTTAAACAAGTTTAAACATATAATAAAAATATGTATTCTCCATAAGAGCCCATGTTACAATTTCAAAATTTCGATTTCGTTTTTTATAAAAACAGCGTGGTCAAGTTTAAAATAATTAGTCTCATATGATTTGTATTTATTCAAACAATAATTAAGCAAAGTTTTATTGAAATTCTGCATTAAATGCATCTAGTGAAGAAGTACCGCAAGAACTATGAAACGGTAAACAATATACGCCTCTGTCATGCTTTGTCAACATCAATACTGGGATATGCTTTCACGTATTTACTATTGTTTAGTTTACTCACACACTTTGGGAAATGTTGGAATGTTATGATGACTTCACTCACGTGACAATTTTACTGTGTGTGTCATATGAATAGACCATGACCTACACAATATAATACTATAATATATGCATACTATAAGCAGTGGTGCTCAATATGTGGAGCATGAACTTGGCGTAAAGAAATCTGTGACCAATGTTTTTCTTCTATTCTAGAGAACCGGATGCGACGGTCTTTCATCGCACTGCACCGTCTTTTATAACTTATATTACATAAGTTATACATTTTGTATGCAATGTCAGGATTAATTTTTTACTTAGAGTACTACTTCACAGTAAAAATTTAAAAATAAATTATAAAAAACGGTCCACAGATCTAAAGCCCGCCTTTTGTATGTATAGATGTGAAACACACATATATAGAAATACATATATACACAGATCTAGTAAAGTATATTATAAGCTGATATCATAACAGAAAATATATATGTGTATTTCATTTGGTGTACCGTCTTGTACGGTAAATGTATCCCCTTTATTAATAAAATAGCATAATACTTGATCTCGAAACGGTGAGACGGTGCAATGAAGCACCTCTCATTGTGTATAGATCTTAGAGCGTCGTCAGGTCTGCACTGCTGGCATGAAACACATTGACTTTTTTTGAAGGTGTATGCAGAGACAGCTATGGGTCTACTAAGGTAACAATTGAGATCGGCTATCTTAGATACAGTTGTTCTTTGACGTATCCTCGTTGAAAATGCTGACAATAACAAATATGTTGTGGTCAGTGCATACGCCTTCACGATAATTTACGATACGATACGATAATTTAAATGTGTCTGATGCAAGCCTTACACACTTGTGAACGCTTATCTTAATAAAACTATTTTGTAATTATTTTTAACAAATTACAATCAGATGTTTTGTTGCTGTCTTTGTAAGCATGAAATATAATATCTCTTGCTACAAGTGAATTTAATTTTTTTAAACTAATTGTATTTTAAATAATTTCAAATGCAATTTTCTAACTATAGAGATTTTTCATAATTTATAAAACATATTCCCTTATCCCTGCTAACTTTATTACATTGCTTAGTTAAAGAAGCCTATCGCTGACCTTTTTATGGATTTATTGTTTTTAGAAATGTCTTTTAGAAGAACACATGGGCGTTTTATGATCTTGACCGATGTTAGGTTATACTGTATTTTATATTTTACTGTGGGCATATGTTAAGTGTATGGTATGACGTCATGTGTATGTACAGTCTAAACAAACACCAGCCCGTAACATAATACGCACTCTGTTCTCACGTAAAAAATATTACGCAATATAACACTTTCATTACCTTGTAGTAAGCTTGTAAATGTAAAGCTGCAGTAAAAAGGGAACCATGGAATTAGCTTGCGGCAAGGTAGCATGTATGAAAATCGCTTTGCAGTACAATTTTCTACTGAAATTTAATTCCAGGGCAATTAAACACAAACAAGGTATAAGCCTTGAACCCTGGTTGACCTTGCGATCCTGTTTTCATCTATAGAAATTGTTTTCTTTATTGGAATATACACTGTACGTGTGCTATGGATAAAAGTTTGAACATCTGTTATCAATGTACCGTAAGGGCAGTAAGAATAGGGACCGTAGAACGCATAACACATGTAATATATTACCTAGATGGACTGTAACGAATATTATGTCATTATGCTGCAACTGTATATTTTAAATGCATATTAAATCAAATTTGTGAAATCGTATGTAAATAAAGAAGAGTTCAAAATTATTTGTTAAAAAAAGTTAAATAGGTTTTGTTTATGTTAAACTTTTATGTTGATTGGACTATTAGGACAAATTTATACCATAAGTCTATTTTGTCATTTTCTGAACATTTAAATATTTCACTAATTAATTTACTTATTAAGACTTAATTAAGACGGCACATTAGAGCAGGTTGCAAAATGTTAAGGACAGAGATTAAGAAGAAAATGAGGAAGACTTGGAAAATAAATACGTAGATGTAAATGAAGAAGATCTAGTTAATGAGGAGGAAGAGGAAGATGATGATGACGCAGAGGAATCAGTAGATAAAAAGGCAACGAAACAAAAAGAAGAAAAAAGGAAAAAGAGTAAAGAAGGAGATTAATAGAAAGACGTTGGCTAAGGCGCAGTTTGATGCAATGGAAAGAGAAGAGAATACAGATAGGAAGAGGCTAGATCTAATTCAAGCGAGGATGGGGAAGCAGATGAGGTCGAAATAAATAATGAGAAAAAAGGGAAAATTTGTAGGAAACGAATTTAATAGAAAGAATCAAGAAAGGAAATGTTTAGGACGATCTTTTAAATATGATACGTAATGTAAACTAATTTTATTGTAATTTGCAGAACAAAATATGGGCCGTGGCTATAAGAAGCTCTTCAAATTATAATTTAAAAAAAACAAATTCAGTATTCACTATCTAGCTGTTCATTTACTAGATACACATACGTTTGACTTTAAAAGACTAAAAAGACGTAGTGTTAAAGCTACCACAACGTTTATAATTACCATTCATAGATATAGCCGTCACTGGACGACTATTTCTTATCTAGGTCTATTTTCATTTTTAGCATAGGTACTTATTGTTCATACTTATTGTAACAGATTGTAACGTGGAATATTATTACAAAATATGCATTGTGTAATCATTAATGTATTAAGCATTAAAGTAGCCCTTATATTTGAGACCTCGTTAAGCCTACACTAAGTATTAGGTCGTCGGTGATACGAAATAGTTTTGGAAATAAGCCGGCGTTAAATAGGGTAAATAATTAGAAGAACCTGAATAAAATATACATAAAAATGGGACACGCAGATATTGCTTCTACGATTGTTGTTAGAATGATATTTTGTTCTGTATTTAAATATTTTTGTGATATCCAGTTACCCTTCCATCCATTGTGAATTAGACTTCAGCGTCATATTTCAATCGCAACGAGAATCGTACATTCTCGCATTGTTTCTTACATTTCTGTCCTACACCAATGTGTATGTACATTCTATAACTTCATTACGCCACATTATCAGTGAGCATGAACTCCTGGTGCATTGGCATTGGCATCGTACCCATGTCAACATCCTCATGTCTTGTCAATGTTTTGTTTGAACATTTCCGCAAGCAATGAATGCCTCCTCCATACCTTCATAAAATTGTGTCACTGCAGCGCCATACACGGATAATATTCCGTTCTAATGCTTGTTTTACCTATGCCACCTTCGTGAGTGTCATTATCTACCAGTTGAACTTGTCTCGCTGCATTCAACTTGAAAATGTAAATTCAAAAACAAAGAGAAGGGTACGACTATTAAATTTGCTTTTTGCTTTATTCTTGATTGAATTGCTGTAGGGTATGTAGGTAAGATAAATATAGAACAAACTTACCGATGTTTTATGGATTCATTCACGTCTTTTATTGGAACGAATTGAATTTCTTGTGCTAAATGCAGACTTATAAAGCTAGAATGCCCTTAAACGATCTAAGATGTCTTCTAGGGTGACCCATAATCCTTCAATATATCATTTCTATGAATGAATGAAGAATTGGTTATCCATCCACTATCATATAAATTACTGCTAGTCTGTAGTACTTTATATTTTAAGACACTTATACTTAGTTTGTTTGGTACCTGAACTAATAGAAGGAGGTACCACCTGTACTTACTTCATTCTATTTTCAAAACTCAGAACTATTTTAATTTCTAAACTGACTATCTTTCTATTTTCGTACTCTAAATAATTAACATTAATTCTAAATTCAAAATCATATTAAATTTAAATTGAATTATATCTATATAAAGCATCATTCGTACTCACTGTTTTAATTTTATTTTGTATTTTGTATTTAATTTAAATTGTTTATTACAAATTGTTTAATTTGTATTTAAATTAAATTGTAATACGCGTATTTATTCACAGTACTATTTTTAATTTAATTTATTTTTTTAATTTTCTTTTTTTTTTAGAACTTTACAAGGTCCATTGTTAAAAATATTAAATTAGGAAAAACTATATTATATCATAACCTCTAAAATGTGACAATCTGTCAAAATGCAGTAGGATTTACTTTTAAAAGAAGTTTAATGCCAGTGTAAACAGTGTAAAAGTGTAAACAATTTCTATTACTAATTGATATTAAAAATAGTAATTTTAATTATTTCACATACAATTTTGTTAAATTGTCAAAATTTATATTACTAACGATGCATACGCACCAACTAAATTAACTAAACTTAAATTAAAACACAAATGTGTCTGGCTTAAAGCTTCAATGCTGTGGCCTACAGTAAAGCAGTCGTAAGCAGCAATAAAACAAAAAACCAATAAAACAAAAAACCAATAAAACAAAAGCTTGGAAATGTCCCATCGTACACAATCCACTGTCTTGTAGAACAACTTCGTTTGTGATGCTCCTACCCCGCGTATACATAAAGGCAGCTCTACATACATGGCACTAATAAATATATGCTATTAAAACAACTATTACTTCAAGAAATATGAAAACAATTTATTCTGTAATAAATTTTGCTACTTGATATAAAATGTGCTCCACTTTATTGATGATTGTAGTTCGGAAGACGTGTGTAATGCATCGTCATTATCAGTTGACGATAACAAGTAACAGGTAAATGGTAACCGGTACTGGAATTTACTTGTTGCGCGGCTTGATACCTGTACGAGAATGTTACTTGAGAATGGAGATTGTTATACATAAGATAATAAGGAAGTGACATTAACCTAGATCATATTGGACTCATTTATTGTTTCCACATATATATATATATATATATATATATATATATATATATATATATATATATATATATATATCACTTAAACGGTTAATTAAAAAATTGAAAGTATAACATAATATTACACACACTTTAAGTGCATAAACCTTAAAAAACTAACTGTTATTTCAAAGTACAATATATCTTTCTTGAATGTATATAGCTATTTCATTATTATTCATATAAAAGAGAGAGAAGCTTATATTTAAATATCACTTAAACAATGACGTGACAAAAATGTTAATTTTCTACATAGTTGTCATTAATTTACCGGCGTATCATATGAATAAATTTGCATACCAGACGTCACGTGAGTTCTATTCATTTATAGAAGTAATATAGAAGTCTTTGAAGCCGTAGGATTTGATTAGTGATTGATAACGTGCGAGGAACGCAGTAAGATATCGTCAGAAGTGGGAAACATTTTGCTTAATACCATACAATACATATAACGTTGTCAAAATACCAATATTTCGAAGATACTAACGTCGTGTATCAAATATAAGCGCCATCTATGATTCGAAATTGATTTGCACATTGTATAGACTATCCATTAATTACGTTACAACCCAGTAAACAGTTTGGAGTCACTTTGACATCGTATTGAAGATGCGTCATGATTTTTTTGTCATAAAAGAGTTCATTTATAGTTTAGTTTCTCACATTTTTTCATATAAAATGTCTACTTTATCGGAAATTACTCCACCTGACGGAATACAAATAAAGATAAAGTTGATGCGAATTATAATTGAAGTGAAATAGTGATAGAAACGTCACTAAATAGGGCACTTCACCAAATTGATTACTGGGAAGCAAACGGTGGAGAAAGGGTCCTCAAAGTGTGTGAACAGGACGTGAGAAGTGGACAGGGGAATCATTAGCTTCGTGACGCCATATCTAATCTAAAGTTCGTCTTCCATCAAAAGAAAGTAAACAAGACCAAAAAAGAATTCTTTTATCAAGCACATGTGATATACAGTGTGACGGGGGTGTTGAGGATTTTTATTTTAACTCATACATGTGTTCATTATTTCCATATCTAGTTACATTATCTCCACCCAAACAGATCATGTTTTTGCTTTAGCTAAACTTGTCTAACGGGCATAATCGTTCATTATTCATTTATCCGAATACATGCATAAGACCATTACTAAACTACGAAATAGGAATGTTGGAAGGAGAAGAAAGATTGGAGAAAAGAGTACGAGAAAACATGCAGAGTGTGTCAAAACGAAGAAAAGAAATTGGAGCACATTAAGGTCCCTATTTTGTAACTGCTTACCTGATGTCTGTTAAGTTCTAACGACTTTTCAAAACCCTAATATTTACAAATTAGGCTACTTATGCCAGTTCCAAGGTATGGGATCCATTTTGCTCTTTATTTAAGGTTTTGTGATAGTTTTATGTTAAACTTACATAGCTTAGAGTAGAAAATATATCCCTTCAAAAAATAGTCAGAAGTTAACAGACGTAAAAAGTGGATTATGCATGGTGGAGATATTGCAAGGAATGAGACACGCGGAAGCAATGAAAAAGAGAACGACAAATGTGATTAGCTTGATGTTAATGGGAATATGAAGGAAAGGAAGACAGCGAAAAGCAGATAAAAGAATTACTGACAAGGCGAGATAGAGAATAGATGCGTTCAAGAGAAGAAGAAGAAACATTTTTGGAAATAATTACCTAATAATATAGTAACTAAGTAAATGCTACGTAATGTATTAGCTACGAGTGTAACTATATAGTGGAAGTAATGCTTAATGGCCAAAACGTTAAATAAATACAAGACAATACAAGCAATCATTAACATATTGTTTAACATACAGTCTTGTCAAACTACCTACTTACTTAAAGCAAAAGTAACAGATCTATCTATTATTCTAACAAGTAGGAAGAGTTGAATTTAGGAAGCCACAAAGTGTATATAAATCGACAACAAACACAAAGAAAGTGCATTTATTTTATTAGAAAATAATTTTTGTAAACCTCGAATTACATTATCTTAAATAAATTCCTTATTTTTTTGTTTTCTTGGGTTGGCAACCTGCACTATTCAAGATTCGAATAGCAGTCATGCGTCTACACAAACATGCATTATTAATGACGCATCATCACCGATGATTTGATCGACGAGTCATTATATACAAGAAACCTTTAGGTGATGATGCCGTGCGTACAAACACGATCTTCCTCTACTATAAACCACACCGCTCCAACGCCAGCAACCTCCTGGGGGTACTAGTAACATTATTTTACTTCACAGAAGAAAGTATTTGAACTTGAGCACACAGCGCACACGTTGTCAACACTTAACTTCTACGAGTTAAGTAGATAAACGTGTATGCATCGTTTTTATATCAGTTATTTTGAAGTACGTTGTTAACTACCTTGTTATGAAATCTTTATATGTTTAATTATGTTTTTGGTAGATGATGCATGTAGCCTTAGGATAAACATGTAATGTACTCCAAGAGAGCTGCGAGACTCTTCTTGTTATTAAGATGTACGTGACTTATTATTTGACATCTTTTCTCACGAATGTTAAAGGAAATGTAATATAGTACTATAGCATCCCCAAGCTTTTGTAGTGTGCAGAACACATTAATTTTATTTCTATTATAATTTGAAGGGATTCTTAGGGCCATGGCCGTTTTTTCACACTTACGATAAATTAAAATTACAATAAAATTAAGTTACATTACTTGCGGATCGTCTTAAACATTTCCTCACTTGATTCTTTGTGCTAACCTAGTTCTAAATTTATTTTCCCTTTTTATCATTTTTAATTCTGATTTCCCATTCTTACTTGAATTCCTTTCTGTTCCAATTGCATCAAATTGTTTCTCAACCACTATCTTTCAGATAATCTCCTTCAGCACTTCTTTTTCTTTTTTCTCCTGATTGTTTCTTTGTCTTTCATCCTCTGATTCTTCTTCGACATCATCGTCTTCATCATCTTCCTCTTCATTTTCTACGTCTTCCTTATTTTCTTCTTCATCCTCTTCTCCTTTTTCATCATCACTTGATTTTTTTTAATTTAACCTTATGTAAAATTAAAGAAACTTTCAGAAATTATCAATTAAAAGTTTATTAATCAAATTATAAAATTCAGTATCTACAAAAATACATCTTTACTCTAAAACGAAAGACTTAAACTTACAAGAAAGAGAGCAATTCAAAAATCGCTACGTTTTTATAAATTATTTTATCCCTCCACTGACTATGTATCACCAATCCTCATTGAACCGCTTGTTTACAATTCGTTCGAAGACATTTTATGAAATGAATGGCAGGAGAGGGGGGGGGGGGCAAATGTCTTTAACATTTGTCAACAAAGAGCGATACATTGTCACCAACTTCTTGCCGGGCGGTCATGCAAATTTTCCAGTCCAGGTTTCAGGAGTTTAAAAATAATCAAGGTACACATTGCAATGACAAAATATTACAAAAATAAAACCCTCATTTGCGTACTTTAAAACGCAATTAACAGTTTTTCAATAATACCGCTTGTTTATTTTTATAGCAATTCAAAATGTTAAGATAATAGTGAGTTATTACACAAATGAATTGTGTCACATATCAGTTATTTATCACAAAGATATTTCTATATGAGTATAATCTTAAAATAAGAATGATATCTAAAATTAACTCATTAGTGTAAATTAAAACAGTAAACGCCTCCATTCACCTGCTAAGACATGTACGGGTACAAGTCATCTGGACTTGTATCCTGTTCACAACTTAATATCTTAGTTTCTTAACTACAAGTAACAACACTATTGTATGGATGGGGATTTTTACAGTCGTCTAGTAGTCTAACCCGTTACTGGAGCCGAAGGTTAAGGGCACAGGGAACCAAACCCAACAAATATATTCATGTGAAAAGATACCCCTACAAAGTAAACAGTTTATTAATTTGAATTTAATATGTATTATGATATCTGATAAATAACCGTATTGACTTATCTTAAAATCAGTCTACCATAATGTATTCAGTTTATTTTGGGTAAGTTAAAACCTAATCGATATTCTTTTACTATTGCGAATTTTGCCGATTTTGATTTTGCAGTAACAACTTCACTGGGACAGACTGGGTTCACTTGGTCTAAAGTTTTTGTTTATTTAATTATAAGTCTTTTCACACAAATCAAACAATCGATTCGAATTGCAGCACGATAAGAACTTTAAACATCTTTTGGTAAACATTGTAAATACCGGTTTATTCTTACGAATCAGATTTTGACTTGGATACATCTTTAAATTCGTCTAGTATATGAAATTTTTATGAAACTTAAAAAAATCAAGGACTGATTTTTCAGTTCTCAATTAACTCAGTTTCTTATAATCGATTTTTTACTTAGATACCATAATTGAAATTTAACTAAGAATTTAAAAAATTGCTCGTAGAAAATGATCCTAGCTGTAACGCTTATATCTAAACTATAAATGATAATCTAATGATTTAAATTTTGGTGGATATAGACAAGACGATCCTGAATAAAAATGGGGTTGACAACACAATTTTGAGTTTGCAAAATCAGTCTGCGGCACGCAGTCCTTTGCATCTCTCGAACCGGCACGTTTAGTTTATGTGCGTACTGAAAATTGGGTTTTGACGTGATTCTTTCTTTGAAGGATAATTAATGTATGTATGTATGTATGTATATAAGTATGTACATACATACAATTTATTTTATATGCTTCTTTCGAATTAAATCTTTTTACAATTATTTCTCATTATATTCTCTAAGTTAATAAATTATAAAAATCCTTCTATTAACACTATCTCTCAATGGTCTTCCATCTTGTATTACCTACATTTCTTATTTAGTAGTTATGCTCTAAAAGGTTAATTAATATATATTGGCATTTTAATTTTATTAAAATATCTATTTAATGTTTGTTGACCTAAATATTTGTTGACTCAATAGGTTATAATATAATAAGTTATTTTATTTATTTATCGTTGCATATCTCGACATTACACACTCGTATATGAAAACTGCTAACGTGTTTGATTACTCGTAGGCGTGCAAAATCATTTCCCGAATCACCTGTCCACACTTGTTTATAAAATATGGTAAATACACCTGGAATATTCATATAACTTTTGGCACATTCGTTTTAATAAAATAAAAGTTAGGTTATTACAGTTACTTGTTTACTATAACATAAATACTTGGAAAACATTGTTAATTAAGGGTGATAAATGTTTAGTTACGTTAGAGCATTGTAGGTTATTACCTTTACCTTATTTGTAACACAAATTGTTAACACAATGAGTTATTGGCGCTTCCAAAGCCCTAAAGGCAAATATATAGACATAATAAATATAATGACCCATGCTGTAATTGATACTTAAATTTAAGATGATATTCCAAGACCACACAAGATATCCACATAGGCAAGAAAGACGTATATAAGTTAAATTTGGTGTAACTAGTAACGGATCTACGACTTTTTCGAACGGGGACAAGAACTTGACATTGGCGCCCCGCTACCCTCTATATACTGCAAATTTTACAAAGAGAAAATTTAATTTTTCCTTTTTCATTAGTGAAAAAAAAACAGGATATGTTAGTTGTCCTCCTTTTTTAATAAACCAAAAATACGCAAATGTTCGCAGTACCTTTCGGAATATAGCGCCCCCATAAAGTATTGCCCGCCCGGGCAACTACTTCGGTCTGCCTTCCATTAGATCTGGGCCTGGGTGTAAGATTACAAAAGCATTTGACCAATATTTTCGTCATATTTTCACTACACTACCTCAAAGTCATTTGTATATAAAACGGTAAACATTTCGCGTTGTACCCTTTCCTCCTTAAAACAAAATACTCTAATTATTCAGTACCTAGTTCAAAACAATGTTTAAGAATTTCTTAGCGAATTAGATTTAAAAGATTATACTGCATTAGAGTTCAGCGTTCTCTCACGACATTAAACCATTTGACATTTAACTGAACGCACACTAATAGTGATTAATGTATGCGTACTAGTGCAAATAAAGAAAAATCTAACCTTGAACACTAAGCAAATATTACAAATCACATATGTTTTATTTTTAAAAATCTACACATCCGGTTTTCGCGTAGTTTAACTAAAATGTCATTATTTACCTATACCATTGCTAAAGTGAAATGTTTCAGGTCTTTCTGTCTTATTCATTAGTGTCATCCCGACTAGACTTTTACCCTAGATGTTGTAATGATGCTAATGAGGTACTTGTCTAGCATTCCTCACTTCCTGGCAAGGCGCTAGTAGGGAATGTAACACAGTTGCCTCACCGGGAAAATCTTGTAATTTATTATTAAAATTGGGTTGTGTCCTCATTTTTTAGTGGTCGTTTTTCAATTGGCGTGTCTATTTTAGTAAATATCTAAATATTGACGGAGACGTAGCAATTAAAAATTTGAATTGTAGTTTTAGCGCTAGAGATGGTCGGCCATATTGCCGTATGACGTGAAATGATTTTATACGTCAGTTATGTTGAGTAGGTCAGTGTGGTGGTAATGTTTTGTAGCTGTTGGTAGTCGAAATAATCAAGTCAAGTCAAAGAATAATAAGTTTTTATTTTATTTAACCCTGTTACGGCAGACATAATATTGAAATTTTATTGTTCCTCGAAATAGCTGTAAATAATATTTGATATTTTGATATATAAATACATATAGCAGAGATTTGTGAGCTGTAAGGTTGGTAACCTGTAAACTTGTCAGAGTTCTGCGAAGAATTTATCTCTTTTACGCTCTGTTGTATAAAAGAGATAGCAACTATCGGTTGTGATGTCACATGCATTTGGAATGTTGTACAACGTTGAATCCCTTTATAAATTAAAGAGATAAAATGACTTTTTTAATTGTTAATATCTCCTCACATATAAGGAGTTATTAAAAAATAATTGAACATTTGAGGTTCTAGTAACCCACTTTATCAATATATAGTACACTTTAATGGACATGAAGACATAGGACACAAGTTCATTAACAATTTAATATTAAGATAAAATTTAATACAGAGGCTCTTGCATTTAACTGGCAGTGACAGTTTCTTTCATCATTATATCTGAAAATTGTAGTTCTGAAGATTACAGGATTGGAACTGAATATATTTGCTTTAATAGCTACAGTGGTTTATGAATACTGATTGCACCCTGTTGTGGACATGCCCTAGTCAGGCTAAACTCAAAACTACCCGATTGGGAAAGCCTTACAAGTATCTGACTAGGGCCTTGTGTGGTTAGCGCTTATAAGGAATGTCTTGTCAGCGCCTAATTGGTGGCTTATGTATACATTTCTACAGCCACTGATGGGCCTAGGCCTTCTCAAGAAGATCCTTTTGTTCGTTAAAATCTTTTCTTCTTCTTTAAGAGCGTAACAACCTATTACAGGTCTTAGCTGCATCAACAGCACGCTTCTTCCAACTCAATCGGTCTAAAGCAACTCTTTGCCAGTTTTTTACTTTCAAAGTTTTGATGTCCTCTACTTTGTCGTCCAGCCATCTTGTTGGTGGTCATCCTCGGGTACGGAATCCCGCAGGGTTGTTAAAGGTGTATAATCTAGTAAGGTTGTCTTCAGGGGATCTCCAGACGTGGCCGAGCTATCTCAGCCTGTTATTTCGGATGCCCTGTGTAACTTGAGGTTGTTTATAAAGTCCATATAATTCAAAATTATATCTGGTTCGCCAGTTCTTAATACTTTTCTTTCAAAAGTTTCCAGAGCTCGCTGGGTGTCTAGATTTAATGTCCAGGTTTCGCTAGCATACTGCAGCACAGGTAGTATAAGTGTCTTGTATAGCCTCAGTTTAGATTTTCTGCTGATAAATTTGGACCTTAATTGTTTTTTTAGTCCAAAGAAATATTTATTAGCTGATTTGATTCAGGTGTTAATTTCGGCATTCAGCTTGTTTTGATCGTGAATAATTGTTCCGAGGTATTTGAATTCACTAACCTTTTCAAAGGTGTGACCGTTTGTGCAAAGAGAAACGTAGTTCACATTCGAAGGCAGGACTTCCATAAACTTTGTCTTGTCTCAATTAAAATATTTTACAAGGCGGTAAACCCATTTAACCCTTTGAATTTTAATAACCTTGATCACATTTCTTTCTCAGTATCAGTACCAAGTTAAATATCTCACCATTTAAATAATCATTTTATAATTTCGTACAAATCTTACAGTTAGGTGTAAACAAGACCTTCAGGGAATTGACCCGCAGCGATCTCACGGATTACGAGTATGTACATGCCCAATTTTACGAGCTACCGTTGTGTTGCGAGTTGCGAGTTGTGAGGCCTCTGTACTTGTTAATTAACCGACGTGCCCGACACAAGTTCACACATACTACCATTGTCGTAATTGGAAAACGTTGTAATCAAGATTTCGTTAAGTTTGGTTAAATATAGGGAACTTAAAGTCATAAATAACGGGTAATACAAATTTCACATCACTCTGTTGATCATTATAACGTGATACAGATCCATTTCTTTTGTGTTTTAAATCACACTGGATTGTAAAACAATTAAGTTATAACAATCTGTACGTTCTTTAATTAAACTATATTGTAGACTTGTAAGAAACATGTTTTAATTTCCTTATATGTGTACTGTGATTGTGAAGTACTTTTTTATGGTCGGATCTTTTTAACACTTGACTTTAACACTCGAATTAGCTTGTAGTAAGCGCGCAAGTGCAAAATTTGTATTGGAAGAGAATTTCTATATAAAAAGTAGAATATGACCTCGGAATTAGCTTGTGGTAAGCTAGTAAATGATATTCTTGTATTGCAAAATAGTTTTCTATACTACAGAGTAAATTCGCAGTAAACAATTTAGTGAAGTGTCCTGTTTTGTGACGTTTCTACCACTATTGTATTCCGTCAACTGAAGTGGTTTCGCTATTTCCAGCCGATAAAAGAGATATTTCATATGAACAACTATAAGAAACTGAAATGCAAATGAACTCATTCATGACAAATAAATCATACGCATCTTCAATAAGATGGCAAAGTGACTCCAAAAAGTTTACTGGGTTTCTTTTAGCCACAGAATAGTATAGTAGTCTGTAGAATAATAAGTCGATTTAATTTATCCTTATTTACCACTTTTAAAATATCATAAGTTTATATGTGGCTCAAGACAACTGTCCGACGGACAGTGTCCGTAAAGGATGTCTCAATTAGGGCGCTTGTGTTCCAATTTAAAACACCTTGATGCAACTTAGGGTTCATCCATAAATCACTATTGGGGCCCACCCCCTGAAGAATGATCTCCCGGACCAAACTATTTAAAATAACAAATTTGTTTTAGACTTATTTCTTTTTTGGATCTTGTTTTTCTTTTGGATGTCGAGATCTTAGATTAGATGTAACATCTCGTGGCTGCTGACTTCTCCTTCACTCTCTTGCTACACTTTTAGACCTTACTTCGCGTGTGACATAATTAATGGAAGACTAATTATATAGAAATACAGGGCATTTATTTTATATTAGACTATACTAAATTTGGTACATTTTTGGAACACCGGTTTAGTATCTGACGTTTGAGTAGGCACATTTCTGCATCTCTCTTACATTCTATTGCAGAATAGACATTGCAATGAGTAGAAGGAAGAAAGGTAGAAAACGAACATCACTTTAAAGAACTAATTATTTTTTGTAAGCTTTGATTCGTTTATTGATTAATAGATAAAGAGACTACTGAAATGGCTCTACCTTTAATAAATAATATAGGTACTGTCCTATATTATTGTTAAAATATTGCTACTTATTTGAGTACAGTTTTATAGACATTAAGGCATAGTTCACATAGAGTCAGAATAATTAAAGACGCGTCATGGCGTCCTACTGATACCTATACTCTACCTTTCCGAACTATTTTTGTCTCTCTTCTACAACAGTATAACAGTGTAGAAGACTTATACAGTGTATAAAAAATCATAAAATACAGTTTTATCAGAGCATAGGACAAACTCCAATTTGTGTCATTTTTCGCAGTTCTGCAGAACAAGCATTAGTGCATTGTATTCACTGGCTACAGCAGCGAATGTAATATATGTATTTACATAAAATAACAATTACTTTATAATTAACTTCCTCATTAGATAGTCAATCCTTTTGTGTTCTAATCTGATCCTCCCACACTTTGTCTACTACGCCACGACCAGCCGCAGCAGCAGTCGTTGTTGCAGCCGCGGTGTTATCAGGATGACAAACATTTGCATCCTTTTACCAATAATTCATTGTTAGCGACTTTTCTTTCCACGTTATAAACTTTACCATGTTTTAATCTATTTTACATCTACTACACAAGAACATGCTGGATCCATGATATACTTTAGTACACATGCAGTTCACAGTTCTTCTTCTTCTTGTTCGTTTGTTTTGTATGTTCTTGCTAGTTGCAGGTTACTATTAGAAGATCACTTAATGATGCAGTGTGTTGCAATGCCTCAGGTGTGATGTGAACTTGAAATTATTATATTTGTTATAGGTTTTAGTACTGAATTGTAATTATGCCTCTGCTGCGTCGCAATGTCTTTAAAAGTAACGTCCACGTGTCGCATTGAATTGGTGGTGAGTGCAGGACCACCTACGGTTTTAGTGGTATCTGTAAGGATGATGTTCTCATTCTTCTTATTTCTCTTCCGTTTTCATTCTCTTTCATGTAAGGTTTCTGAAAATCCGACTAGGGCGAGTTCAAAATCAGTAAAGGATTTAAAATATCACAATTTTCAAATATTTATCACAATTCATTTATGTTTTAAATTATTACGCGATAATTTTGCGAGCAATTTTATTTTACCAACTCTAATACAATGATATTATCACAACTTATCCCCCAATGTCAATGTAAGTTTGGTTGCAAAAATTTGGGGTTGCTGAGTATGATCGTTTTTCGTCATAGAGCCTCTTACAATTGATGGTTCATTTTATTGTGTTTTTGAAAAGTGCAATTTAGCTTTTCAAAATCATCAGCATCGATTGCAACATGATTTTCTGCATTTTAAAGAATGAAATTTAATTCTCACTTCATTGGTAATATTTTCTTCATCTTCATAATGGTTCTGCAAATTGTCCTTGGAATTGCCTTCCGAGATGGAATTTTGCAAGATTCTATTAATTAGATCTTTGTCTTCTTTATAGGTTTTTCCAGCGACGTCAACAGATTAATCACATTCGGGAGCATTCTATCATTCAGCCGATTGACGATATTTTGAGTTTTATAATCTTAATCTCCTTCCTCATATAATTAATTCAGTAAAATGTTCTATTCGTATACGAAGTGTATTCAAATAGTAACAGAAATTTTTAAGTGTATATAAAGGCACTAATTATTTTGTAAATTTAGTAACTATGCCAATATCAGCAAAATTGGCTACAACTCGTTTATTTACAACAGCTATATGTATTTTTAAAAGAGTATCGATACAACTTACGACTTCAACTGCCATTTTGACATGATCGTTTATAGTTGGGGCACTATTTTATCTCGCTTTTACAGTAGCAAACGCATTCGAGCTACTAGCCGTTGGGGTTTCAATCTGGTTTCCGGATCCGTGTCGACTCGGCTACAGAAACTCTACTTCCACGATTATGGTTATGCGGTCCTATGGATGCCTACCTTAAAACAGCGTATTTCAAACCTAAAATTCTCGCAGGTTTTGCAAATATTTTAAACAAACAACAGTACTTATGAGTACGTCGGTTGTCGGTTAAGCCAATATTTAATATTTGTTTAACATGATGTGTACTTCTATTTAAAAAAGCTAATATTTAACTTAAACGTTAAGAAGCAAAAGAATTTTGAATTTATTTTTATTTTTATATTTAATTTTCGTTTTATTTTGTTTCAGATTTATTCACAAGGACGCTCTATTTATTTGGTAAGTTTATTAAAAAATAAAAAAATTGTTACTCTGTAGTAGGCGGTCAACTTTCCGACTTTGTTTATTCACGGGCACGGGAACCCAGTAAACATTTTGGAGTCACTTTGACATCATATTAAAAAAGAAGGGTATGCCTTTTTTGTCATGAAACAATTCAATTTGATTTCACCCAATTAATGTAAACTATAAATGCCAAAATCACTTCACCTGCCGTACCAGTATTGAATGATGTTGCAAGTAAACCATTAAAGTGTGACTAAGACAGATATTTGTTTTTTCTTTTTCTATGGTATTCTGATGAAGTGAATGTACGAATTTATTTCTACTAAAATAAATATTTTCAAATGTGAAAAAGAAACAACTATATCTCCATTTAATTGTATGGTGTTGGAAAGAGAAAGAATATTCTTATGTATATATTCTGACAATTTTTTATTCATAGCTGACATCTATCTGAAATCTGAGTGAAAAGAATTAATTTTTCTTTCTGGAACGTAACCTAGCTTTACCATTTCACCCAAATATTTACTGGGGATTATAAAAAAAATTAATTAGATAACCCCTAATTGTACAATTTATGAAAAATGGATGTAAACGTTCATAAAATATATATTTGTAAGAAGTATTAAAATATGTTTGTTGTAAAGTATCTAATATTCAAGTTTATTGAATAGTTTTTCTCTGACGTCACTCGTCATGAATTGGTCTATGTGGTATTCATTTGTTTCTTAATATTGACAACTTGAGGTTAAGCTTTTTAACTGAGTTTTTTGTGTAGAACTGGCACAAGCGGCAAGAGAACCAATTGTATCCACCGTAATCAATTATATACCTCAGTCACAGTTTGTATTTGCGAAAGCCAATTATATCTGATCATAATTTCTCTGATTTTTTCTGTGTCTTACCAAAAGTTCGGTCACTAAACGATATTATTTACGTACTGTATTGTAGTTACAGATATAACTAATAGTCCAAGATCCCAGGGCTACCAGGCATCACTTATTTTCTTACAGTTAGTTGTTTTGCAATACCTTGTATTACCTTACAGAAGCTTTAAAGCTGATAAAAAAATTACTTAAACTCACTTATAGTCGGATGGTCTATTTTTATATATGTTAGCGAGACAACTGTTTTAAAACGTGTTACAAGAGGACAGACCAATCCAAGGAACCAAACATCACCTAAACCCAATTTTAATTCCGCTATCAGTAAGAGCGAGAGGGCATTATCCGTGCACATGAGAGTGAGTGAGACATATACCTTGATTACTTGATACCTAGAAAATGGCCGCTTGGTCAAGCTAGCAGGTAGGCATACGGTCATTGTACATACTAACACTATTTAATCTTACACATTTTGTTCATCAGAAAATAAGTGATATCCGGTGGCCCTGGGATCTTGCTGAGATATTTAGGGATAACTACCAAATTTTCATCATTTCCTCACCGTGGCGTCATCGACTCCAACTAGTCGCTATCGCTATCATACCAGACCTAATGATTGTAACGTATTTTAACCGTAATTCGAATGAAAGGCGCATATTAACATCGCTTTGAAGATGGTAATGAATTACATTACCCGTGGAACGGCGACCGTGACGCGTTACAATATTACAGCGTATTACAGTAACGTGTTAGTACTATTAAAGATCATTTATAATACAAAAAGCACATAAACTCACAAAAAATAACAAGGAAAAGCCGAACGCCAGCAAACACTGAACACTGTCCGGTATATGTTGAATAGTGACCGGCTGTTATAAAGCAAACAACCGGCTGAATTGAACATAGCCGAAGCCGCAGACTAGAGATGCATGTAGTTAATTGCTCAAGTAATGTTATTTCTTTTTAATGGAGAAGGTCTTACATAAGTTTCACGCTGATTAACCTTAACACTTGAAGACTTTGCAGAATGATTAAAATACATAATAAAATAATTTGTTATGATAATAATAGAACAGTTATAATTGCATAATAGATTACTACTAATTACTTATTTATAAATAAAGCTGATAATATAATGTACTCGTACTTACATATTAATAACTAATTTGCAATTATTATAAGGGGGCGGTTCGGAAATAACAGCAAAATACGAATATTTCCGACAGATTTCGAACAGATTTCTATGCAAGCTTAATTTATGCTTAAGATGCGTAAGATTCTTTTGTCATGAAAGAATTACTTTAAAGTTCGTTTCTCACAGTCCTTCATATGAAATGTTTATTTTATCGGCTACAAATGGCAAAACCACGTCACCTGTCGGAATACAAATGAAGATAAAGTTGATGCGAACTATAATTGAAGTGCTATAGTGATAGAAACGTCACAAAATAGGACACTTCACCAAATTATTTACTGTGTACAGTTCAATTTGCCAAAAAAGTACCCGTGTACTATTTTGTGCAATATGTTTAAAACAACAAAAGTAAATGATATTTGTAAGATTTGGATTAAAAGCCGTCTTTGAAAGTATACAATGATAATAACTCGAATGAGAATGATAAGTACTCGTGTTTCGATTTATTTTCAATATAATTCCTTTCCAGATCAATACATTTTGCTTATTGATATTCCAACTTTCTCAAGCCTTCCAAAAAATAGATTTTCAATCAATTTGCAATATTAGGCACTTTTTGAAGTCCTATTTCGCACATTTTCGGTCGACGGTAAATCAATATTAGTTTGGTGATTATTTTTACAATTTTTAAGGAATATTTCTTAAGTGGGATATCCCACTTCTGGATTTTTTATTCGATTATGGATTTAGAAAAGTCTTTTAGAAAAATACATGATAAGAAATTCTATGTAGTCCTATGAAGTCCTTTGAAGTCCTATGTAGGTCTTCAAAAAGTTTTTGACATCAGTAATATTTTATAAATAATTTTTTAATAACTATTAAAATTTACGCACTATCAACATAATGATATTAAGTAAATTTTGTGAGACTGAACTACTGCATATCGAGTAGTGGATTTAATGATCCACTTCCTTATACTCTTCAGCAATATAGAAATTTAATTCCAGAAGAGATAAACTTAATCAGAATGAATGCACCCTCTAGAAATCTGACTCTGTTTACGGTAAAAGCTTCAAAAGTATATTGATTATATAAAAAAAATTAATTATGATTATTAAATATGAATAAAAAATGAACAGTGCTGAAAGCAAAATTTTAAAGAAAATAAGGAAGGACAGTATAAAGAAGGGGAGGGGGGGGGCTGGTAGGCCCGAAAAAGAGAAAGGAGTATTTCGAAAGGAATGGAATGGCGATCGAGGAGGCAGAGAGGAGAAGAGAAGGAGGCGCAAGTGTGAAAGAGGAGCTAAGGAGAAGGGATAAGGAGATACAACAACATGAAAGAATGGGAAAAATCGAGAAAAGCAATTACAATATAAGATATAAAAGGATTTCGGAAAGTAATATATCTCAGTACTTAATAGAAAAAGATATAAAACACATAAGAGGGACAGCAAGGTTTAGATTGGGAAATGAGGAAGAAGCAAACAGATACTGGGAAAGTAGTGAGGAAAGAATTTGTAGAGTGTGCGGAACGGAGGACGAAACACTGGAGCACATTAAGTTTGATTGTAAGGAAAAAGTAGGGAGTGAGATTATATAAAAAAATTAGTTTTTTTTTATAAAATATGTTGAACGATAAAGGGCACTGCGCATCAACTATCTTTTTATTGAACACATATTATGAACATTTTAGTTTATACACAGAATCTGTATGATGAGCGCTGCTGCTTCTTGGGAACGTCCTTAACTCCTTATTTGTCTATTTATACTTTTTGGAACACCACGTAGTTTCCTCAGACATATTTAATTAAGAATTTGCTATAATATACATATTTAATTAAGTCTAAAGACAGTCTTACCAGTGTACAGCTAAACTAAATAGTACAGTATATTATCTACACACTATTAGAGGCAAATTACATCAGAATATTACTATTATTAAGTAGACATAATTTAATCTACTTCATTAATAATAACAAAGTCAGTTAGTTCGGTTAGCTACGTTAATGCTGGGCGGACAATTAACAGACTTCATGTATGCAAACATGTTTGAAATAGATGGGAATCTGATCTGTACATCTTATGCAAACATACCATCATTTTTCAATTTCATTACTTTATAATTAATAAAATCGATTAGTAGAACATACGAGTACATACATCTTATCCTCTGCTAGATGTCTTGTTGGTATCGCGATGGTGACAATGAAGGCGAGATTACTTTTATTTAAATATCACGCCAAACTAGATTGACTGGATGTTGTTTATAATTTATCGTTTGTTGCAGACACCATACGTTGTTGAACACGTTGTAGATCTTTATCCTCAAAGTTTATATATTACAAAGACTACTTTAATAATGTTCTAGACTAGAGTTGAATTAAAACTAAGAATGATATAGTGTAGTAGTCGGGTTCACTAACTTATTGATGCCAGGAGTGAATATGTGCAGTAACTTTGATTCTGTAATAAATAAAATTGCACTGTATATTGATTAAGTTGACTACCAAAACCAATTATCAAATATCCAATTACTTTTATTCAATTCACAATATTATAGAAGTTATTAACGATTAAAATGGTCTTTCTGTCCTTTTAATAACGGGATAAAAAAATGATAGAGTAGTTGACGTCATCTCCTTCCTTAGCTTCTTCCCTACTACCATATAACTACCTTTGCTATCGCTGTTAAGGCTGTAGTCAACCTACAAAAAAATGTATTAAAACACGGTCCACAAATTTTAAGATAACCAACGTATTTAAAAAGGTAGACTGGTGGTTTTTTTTAAATTAATGAAGAAGAACTGTACATTTGATCTTATGATGTATATTTTGTATTTTCTACTTATTAAAGAAATGGCAAGCAAATAATCAAGAGCAATATTGGACTAAATTTTATATGGAAACAGTTAAAAATAATAAGAATCTGAAACATACATACCAAGCTCACATACTTTACCAATATTTTATGGAAGACATCATTAGATTTCATTTATTCCTGTCGCCTAAATATTATATTCACATATTCCTAGTATCAGAACCGTTTTTAAGTCACAACCTTTGCCGCAAAACAAATGCAATTTAGTAACCGAATATTTGCCTTTCGTGTACGAAAACGAATATGTGGACGCAAAGTTCGTGCGCATTTGGCAAACCTGCAGAAACCGTACATGATCAAACAGATCAAAGCGTATATTTACTTCGGCCATGTTCGAGACACAGCAATGATATTAAAAGTGGGCTTTGGAATTCATAAGTCGTAAAAACGTATTTATTTATCATCTTTCTTATATTTTTTTCATAAATTTTATACACAAATCCTAACATTGCAGCAACGTTTTCAGCAATGATGTCCTCGGCTTGTTTTTTATGTGAAAAGAACTGCTTTAATGCGGAATTGTCTCTCCTCTCCTTTCTGTTTAAAGCTATCTACTCTTTTCCAAATTTGTCTTACCGTCTTGCATGTTTCCACAAACTCCGCAACTATCTAACTAAAGCTACTGCCGATAATGTTAAAACCCAGACAGGAATCCTTTTTGAATTGTCTTCGTTCTTTCTGGAAAAGTGTTTTCAACTCCTAATCCGAATTTTGAGTTGGTACACTAGGAGACAGTCTTAATTCTTCCACAATTTCCAACAAATCATGGTAACCCAAAACAGTTTTAACTTGTCTCCCCTAAGTAACCCTAATTACTTTCTCCTTCTAATTTAGGAATTATAAATTTGATGTCATTTTTAATTTATTTACTTAATAGGATTGCTAGTAGTAAATAATGTATCACACGTATCATATGCATATTTTTGGTATAAAATTGATAGAAAATGGGATATCACAAGAGAATTATTTTTTTATAGGTTTGGATCCTTCTAATAAATAAAGAATCAAAATAATTTTTTTTTAATTGTTAATATCTCCTGTAATATGGCAACTTATTAAACATGAATTGGACATATGAGTTCCTGATAGTTAACTTTATTAATATATAGTTCTATTTTATAGAGTTTATCAAAAATTTAATTGCAACAAATAATTGCAATATACTTTAAGTGCAATAGACAATTCCAATAGTTATTCCAATTGAGTTCTATAATTGCATTAGTCAATCGATTTAAATTTGTTCTAAATAGTATTACTAATGTGTTCAACTTTAGCATCATTAAAAATGCTTTAAATATGTAGAAGCGTTTTAGAAACCGATAACCAGTTAATAAATTGGAGAATCATAAATAATTTCCTGCCTGATAAATAAATTGTTTGGTAATATATTGAGTAATAAAGAAACCATAAAAATTAATAGCTTTCAGTAAGAAATATACATTTTTACAAATTTGTTATTACTGAGACTACCCACTGAGATGCCAATAATTTATTGCAGCAGTAATGTTGTCAAAATTTAATTGTATTTATAAGAATATGTATAAATATTACTAGTATAAAATGAAATAGTAAATTTAACTTCCTTGAGTTGAATGAAGTAGTTTTAGATTGTATCTCTGGTTTTATTAGTCCACTATAAATAATTCATCTATGCTCAATCGATAATTGGCTAAAGATTGCATCGGTATCATTTTCTCAGTCAAACGCTGACGGCGATGACAGGAAGTAGATAGAATATTAAGTATGTTAATTGATTGGGAACGGAACATCCTTCAATTATAGACAGCATTGATATTGACAGAGATCGTCATATGCTAATATGATTTACTACGACGCTGAACTAAAAATTAATTAGAATTAATAAAAATACTTCATCGAGGTTGTGTCATCATGGATAATGAAATAGGTCACTAGCCTCACCCGGATATCAAAACTAATACTAAATAGAATCTAAGAAATCTATGCTAAATTTATATGAATGCAATGGAATGTGGTTGTTCTGCCAAGCCCTGTAAAATTTAGTGAGAACGCCTATGGAACTAATTTGTCCATTAAAACGATGATATTTCATTTTTTGCTGTGGTTGATTTGAGAAAGTCTGATGATTTTCATTTCGATTCCTAACAAAATATCACTCATAGGATGGATTGCTGAATTTTGTTATTCAGTAGTATAAAGACTAGTACAGACATGCGAGCAACGAACCAAGTGCTCATTTCTTGTTCACTTTTCAAATGAACACACTCCAAGCCAAAAAGAGATGAGCCGAGCACTTGGGTGCTCTACTACAACCTACGAACGAACATAATCTCGAGCTATGCAGATAAAAATTTAGAGTTAAAATATTTGAGAAGGTTTTCTCTGTAGTAAACAACAACAGTGCTCAGGTCAAGTTGGGTTCGCGTCTCCAAACCCAGACCCAGAGCCTGCCTTATTCTCTTAGCAACTGCGCATTTCATGCTCACGTATGCGCACATATTAATGTTCGGCTCGTTGCTCGCATGTCTATAGACCACCTTAGCATTTACATAATAATCCAAGATCCCAGTACCACCAGACATCACTTATTTTCTGATGAACAAAATGTGTAAGATTGAGGAGTGTTAGTATGTACAATGATCGTATGCCTACCTCATTCTTTCCAGGAGTCAGTTAATCAAGGTATATGGTAAATAATCTCGCTCCTACTCATAGCTGAATGAAAATTGGGTCTAAGGGATGTTTAGCTTGGATGGGTCTGTCCTTTTGTAAAACGTTTTAAAACAGTTGTCTTGTAATACCTTGCAGACGCTTTTAAGCTGACAAAAAAATTACTTAAACTCACTTATTGTCTCTTTGTGAATTTTTATACATGTTAGCCTGGTCAAGCTAGGAAGTAGGCATACATCTTACACATTTTGTTCATCAGAAAATAAGTGATGTCTGCTGGCCCTGGCATCTTGCTCTAGAAGCAACAGCATAAATACAAGAGTTAATTTTTGAACATACGCGGCTAGTGGCTAGTGCCTGTCATTTTTATGAGTAAACATAACGATACCGCAAGCAGAAAATTTTTCCTCCGCTTCCCTTCCCTCCTACATTTCATTCCTTACTAAATATTCAGAGATTCGTTATCTCAAAGCTCAACAAATGAACAGAAGGATTAATATATTAGCATACATTTCAAGAAATAATACAAATATTTTACCAATAAATAAACTAATTTAAGGTATCCAAAGAGCGTAATGAGGTAACCCAATTTACTTCTCTCAAATATAATTACTCAAGAAGCACATAATATACCAAACACTTAACATTCTCTATAGAAACTTCAATATTACATAATAAAAAAATAATCTCATTAATTTATCACATCTTTTTTATAATAAATCGTTTTTTAACTACACAGCCTGGTTGCATTTACTTGAACATGCATAACACGTACATTATGTACCTATATATAAAGTATATATGGTAACGTTGTTCTACAGGTGTTTTTCTATATATTTATGAATTCTATATAAAGTGATTGACGTGTGTACATAATTCACAAACGACGATCCGTCAAAGCATCTCCATGTTGGTAAGGTTGTATGTTTGTCAGGTGTCGGACAGCCCGCAGCCGCTGCCGCTGCCGTTGCCGCCATTAAAAGAAGCGTCTGTGGCAGCGGCTGTGGCTAGTGCTGCTGGAGGTGCTGTTACTAAATACCTCTTAAAACATATTAGGTGCACTTAGGAATGTTGTTGTTACCTTTTTTTAACAAGTTCTGGAACAAATTAGTTTTCGATTGATGAGTTTCATGGTTTTGATTCAATCCCAGAGGCAAAACGCTTTAGGACATGGACACCGACTTTTCAGTCCTATTCTAAAACAACTTTACTCAACTCTTTAAAAAAAAATTAGAACTGCGCTGTGGAGCACAACTGAATTTCTTTAAAATTGTAATATACCCGTTAAACACAGTTAAAATTTATGTATTACGTCAACGATTTTACATAATATAACAAATTTTGTGATCTACTGAAAACTAATCTATGCTTTGCCATATTAGTATACTTATAAAACTATATATACTTTGAAAAAGTTCTTCTTGTAAATCAAAGACTATTCAAAGAATAACTATAATATAATAAATAAAACCCTTTAAAATTAAATATTATTATGGAATTCGTTCTAAATATGAAAACTTCCGACATATTAAGTTGCGTGTCGCACTAGTGTCGACGTGTTGTACAACTTCTTACAACAAATGTTGGTTTCCGCATGTTTAAGTCGCACGTATGTGTACGGTACATTATGCTTAAATAAAACATTACATTAATGTAACGGCCTTATGTTTCCTTTTAACTATGCGTTCAGGTCAGGCTTATGAGCGCCTGACTAGAACCCTGTCTGGCAAACTCAAATAAAGCATACATTGACAGGGCCTGATCGTGTATATACTTGTGTATCTTAGGTACCCTAGTTTCCATGTTTTGTATTTAGCGGGTATATTGATAAAGTTGCCTATCAGGACTACAAATATCCAAATATTTTTTAGTAAGTCGCAATATTATAGAAGTTAAAGATAAGGTAGAGTGAGAAACTTCTTATCAGAGCAACAGACAACTAGAAAAAGCCATCTTCAGACTGCGTGAACTTGACATACAAGGTTGATGCATCAACATTTAATGAGTAAAACAACAACTCCTAATAACCTGCCCACAATATCATACTCAACGAACAAAACACAGCATCAGTGGTGAACTAAAGGACATGCTTTCAAGCAATCCAGAAGAAATTCTACAAGTGCTCGACTTCCTAATTAATAAACTGAAATATTAACAAAATAATTTAAATGTGGATGCATCAACCTCGTGTGTACTTCAAAGGGCGGTGCTACAGACTTCGCAGACGCTTCCTGTTAACACCGCTTTTTTTATTGAGAAACCGAAATTTATAACAGCAGTAGCCATGAATAGATCATTCTTGTTATCTGGGTATAATATATAAGAAGAGGCAGAATAGTATTAGGGGCGATAGAAGGCTACGTGCCTACGAAGCCCGATAAACTATATTTAAAAAAAATTAAAAAAATAAAATAAACCTCGTGTGTTCTGTTCGTAGTCTGAAGATGGCTTTTTCAAATTACCTGTTCCTCTAAAAAGAAGTTTTCTACTATTTTGTATTTTCCTTAATCAATCTCAATTTGTTGCTACTTATTTGTGTCCAGCACTGGTTCTGAATTTGTCTCATACCCTTTTTATACCATTCTATTAAGTATAAGTGTAATACATCAGACTGGATGTATTACAACTATAGTAGCCAACTTGACAGCATCATCTGCTGACTCGTTCCCAGATATAAGACAATGGCCAGGTATCCACATCAGTTTAATATTGTTGCTTTTTGTGTTTCTATTATTAGTTATAGCATATTATAATGTTTTTCAAGGTTTTATTTACATTGTACTCTACTGAGCATATTAACTTAGTAACGTCAAAAATTTGATTAAAAATTAAATGGTAAACAGATTTTACCGAAACGCTGCTCTGATTGAAACTAATGATCATTAGAGTCGACTCTTATAGCATAGATAAATAAGGTTCATTTAGCAATAATATTGATTCAACAAATAATCGTCTCTACTTGTTAGTTCCCACACTTCATAAATCTACAGAATAGCTCCCCCCAATCTGTTTCAGTTCACAAATTACTTCAGTATATCCCGCGAAGGCACGAGCCCATGACTAATTTAAATTCACTATACCATTTTAAAATATAATACAGTTTTTATCAATAGATAATTTATATATCAAATATTATAAACGGTTTTTTTTGCATAAAAGCATTCCTTCTTTATGTCACCTACCGCTAACCCCCCACACTCCCACCTCGCCCTCTAATAAAAGCTACTGTATTTTTCTAAACATTTTTTAAACGCATATTTTAGCATACAGTGCGACTATCTTGATTGTATGTATCCGTATATTTTAATTGAACAATCATTGTATTTCCACACGTCCATTTTACAATGTGTATTCATACACAATAAAGTCTATTATCGATTTGTGATTTGTTTGCTTAGTTTATTGTTAGTAGTGCTTCAATAAGAACCAGTTAATAGACAAATTTGCAAGGCTAGCAAGTCAAAAAACCATCAGGCTTTATCAACAATTACTTAAAAAAGTAATTACGTTAACTGTAGAGTTAATTAAGATGTTTATAGACTTTCTCTTCCATTAATTGACAAATTGAGCACATTTTAAGTTTAATGTCAATAATTATTGTTAAAAATAACTGACTATTAACAAATTATTTTAAAATTAAATTATTTTTAAACATTAGTATAAGATTAAATTAGTAAATTAACCGTTTGTTTTAAGTAATTTGCCAAATTTAAAAAATTGTGTAAAAAATAACGAGCTATTTTTATATTTATTTTTTAATGCGTGTGGGATTAGGTTTTACATTCCTCCCACTCTAAAACATTAATTACATTTCATTATATTAACTTAAAACTATTCTAGATTCAAAGTAAACTTAAACTAATGACATCCCTTCCTTCTTATCCTCGTGCCACTTTTTCTGTTCTCTGCTCCTCTATTTAACCATTTTCAACTCCATAATTTTCCCCTTTTTCCTCAATCTGTATCCTTCTTCTCTGTACCTTCGCCATCCACCCTTACTTCTCTATATTTATTCAGAAAGTTCCCTGTCTTATTTTTAGTGACAATACCGAACTCGTATTTCCCTCTTATATGCTCCAATGTCCCCTTTTTCGATTGCATATTATGTGAACCTCTATTTCTTCCCAGTACCTGATACCCTTAACTTCATTTCCCATCAGATTCAAACTGATTCAATATTAATACTAATTAACTGACCTATCTATAGATTTTAAAATAATAGGCTAACTAGATTTACCACTTCTGATATACTCGTATTATTGGGTAATATGAATTTTGAACTATTAAGGAGATCCTCGTGAAGTAGTAAAGAATGCAGAACTTGCAGAGACTTTGTAAATTTGTTCTACGATTGTCAATAGTTAATTAAAAAAATAAAATAAGGGTTAGATTCCGAAACTTCTAAGGAAATAATTAGTTTTAAAAAATGAAGATTTCACTTATAAGTATATTCATTACCTTGTGCATTTGATTGAAAATTTCATGTAAGTATCTCATAGAGAAAATTAATATTTCAATTGAATATAGTTCAGAAAACATCAAGCTTTCGATTAAAATAATAAAAGTAGTATGTTTCCGAAGAAATAACAAAAATAATTGACATTTATTTTAAAAAATATCATCGCAATCATCTGTCACTTCCTCCCAGGTAGAAAATTGTCTTGCAGTACACGTTTGAAACTTGAAAGTAGCCTTATTTATGCTTGATGTACAAGGCTTGGTATACAAGCTAACTGCAAGGTTGCTACTAGAATAATATACAATACAACTCTAAACGAATATTTTCCAGATTATTTTCCAAGCGTTCTATGAAACTAGGTACACTCTTTTTATAAGCGAAGCGCAAACTTGCTGAAAGAGTAAAATACATGCGTTTTTCTATTGGTAGTAGCTAATCCTGCAAGGTTATTCAGCTTGGTTGCATTTAACTTTGCACAAACCTAAATTAATAAGCTTAAATATAGCTAATGCCTTGCAAAGATAGCTTTATAAAATCTAATTTCAAGATTTATTTCTATCTGGGATCTGTTCAAAACACGATGTAAGATTTTGACAACGTTGCTTGCGTAGTTAGTCGCCGCATGAGTATCATATTCGAAAAGCATTAGGTCTAACATTTCACGCTCTAGCGGTGTTGTCAAATGTGTCTAAGTGATTTAGAGTACCTTATTAAATTTCTTTTAAATTTTAAAATTATTTTTCATATGCATGAAGTGAGTAATAAGTAACATAATATTGTTACAGAAATTATTTACACTACGGTGGTACTAGGATCTCCTTAAGCAAATTTATTTCTAAAAACAAGAACGATTTCATTTAAATATATATATATATATATATATATATATATATATATATATATATATATATATATATATATATATATATATATATAATATGTAATAGTATGTCCCCCGTTAGAACTGTTTCTACCGCTGTTACTTCAACACATTACATTGTTCTTAGAGCATATAATTTATTATAAAAGTTACATATATACATTTTATTATTATTAAAATAATTATGCAACTTTGTATTCTTGTTTTTTTTATTAAATATTCATATGTGTATTAACTAATTGTAAATTACATAGGTAAGGTATACGTATGCATATATGAGCTTTGATTAAAAGAAGATGCCGGTACATCATTACTTGGATCAAGTTTTCAGATTTTCACTTTCTAAAAACAAGCGTTTTAAACGCATCTCATTATATCTAATAATTGTAGTACCTTGTATACCAACATTATTTATTCCCGAAATATCTTAATCAATGTAAGTGTTTCTTTTAACACTAAATCTGGTTATAAAACATAAGAACAGTGGAGTAACTAGAATTCTAAAGCGTCGGCCACACCAGTGCGACATTCAACATTTAAAATGGAAAAAGTGAATTTTGTGTGCTTATTAACCATTATTTTCTACGTAGAAAAACCATCACCGAAACCAAGGAAAGGCTTGATAAATACTATGGAGACTCTGCGTCATCAATTTCAATGGTTAAGAAGTGGTTTACTGAGTTACATTGTGGTCGTACCAGCACAAGTGACGCCGAATGTTCAGGTCGCTCAAAAGAGGTCGTCACGCCAGAAATAGTCAATAAAATCAATGGAATGATATTGGACGATCGGATAACGAAAGTGCGTGAGGTGGCTGAGGCTATAAGCATCTCAACTGAGTGGGTACATCACATTTAACATGAATATTTGAATATGAAAAAAAGTCTGTAGTCACCATGGCAAAAATTCATAAGTTGGGCTACGAACTGCTACTCCATACAGCATATTTTCCAGATTTAGCCTTCTGCGACTATTTCCTGCTTCCAAACCTGAAGAAATGGTTTGGCGATAAGAGATTTAGACAAAACAAAGAAGAAAACACCTATTTTGAGAGCCTTGAGAAAACCTATTGTTTGGAAGGAATAAATTGGAAAATCGCTGGACTACATATATCGAGCTTAAAGGAGACAATGTCGATAAATAAATCATCTTTTGCCGAATAAAATATCTTCTATTGAGAAAGGGAGCGCTTTTTCAAAACATCATTAAAGAACCCTTGTAAATGTAATCTTACCTGGTGAAATTTATTACATTGTAGTAGTAAGTAGGCGCGCGACTGCTCGACCAATAGGTTGTCGTTGTCTTTTTTATAACTAATTGATCATTAATCAATAATCATTTCACACATAAAAATGTTAAATGTATAAAACATTTCGAACAAAACGAAAAAAAATCTCCATGAAAAAAATAAAATATTTTTTTGTAGTTGTAAGCGTTGTCTGCATCCCTGAACTCAGGTTTTTAAGAACAATCTTTCGAAGGTATAATATATGGAGTAATAAACTTATGTAGTTAGTTTATTACTACCTAGTAACGACATAAACGTCCAAGAAAACGTCTTCACTATTACCTGCCAATCATCTTCGTCTGACATTTAACCTGCGCTGGCTGGGTGGCCACCATTACTTACAGTATAACTACCTACAGTAAAACTGGACTAAAATCACAAAGTACTTGTATATATATGCTTATCACCTATATTTGAACTACATCTATTTTTAAGGTATTTTTGTTATCGCAAATACCCGTACGTTCATTAAATTAATGCAAATAAAAAGATAAAGAATGTGGGGTACAAAGGTAACCGTTTGCTGGCTCGCATCAAACGCATTGGATTTATCGTATCAAACATGGAAGAAAAGGAAGGCAAGAGACGACAATGGGCATCATATTTAAGATGCGTCATGTTTTTTTTGTCATAAAAGAGTTCAGTTTCTCACATTTTTTCATACAAAATGTCTACTTTATCGGCTACAGATGGCGAAATTACTCCACCTGTCGGAATACAAATGAAGATAAAGTTAATGCGAACTATAATTGAAGTGAAATAGTGAGAGAAACGTCACTAAATATTGCACTTCACCAAATTGTTTACTGGGTCCTCTATTTCCCCATTCTAAACTCCATGTTTCTCTTCCATTTCCCCTATCTTTTTTTCCTTCTTCTCTGTATTTCCACATTCTTCCGTCTCTTGCTCTTCTTATAAGCTCCACTATCCTCTTTCCTCTGACAAACTTCTTTTCTGTTCCTCTCCAGTGCAAGTCTCCCTTTTTCTCTACTTCCTTCCTTCTTTCTTCTATGTACTTCCACCATCCACCTCTTTCCTCCGTTTCCTCCTCTCATTACCTTCTCTATCTTCTTTTCACTCTTTATTTTGCACTCGCATCTATCTGTAATGTACATAAGCGCTTTTCGCACATATGCATATTATTTAAATTATCAATATGGTTACACAGCTTTACTGTAGCTATAATATTTATTTCATATATACTCGTACATAAGTTATATTTTCCAGAGTGCAAAATTTTAATCAAAGTTAGTATTTTATTTTATTTATAACTTTTATTTAATAAGTGATATTTTAGTCGTGTTTGTTGATTTAACTTCGTCTGAATTTGTTTATATAAGTTTTTGATTTAAAGTTAGTGGTCGCTATAAAGCAATAACCAAAAATATGACGCAATTAATGCTGCCCAATATTTGTATTATACGATTACATTTGGCGAATCAATTTCTAAACCACCAGGCGCTAAAATAACATTTGTTGTACCATTATTTTCTTACAGCAAAATTTTTAGTTCGTTTTATAATAGTAAGTTAATTGTTCATTAAATGTTAATGTATATGTGGTTGCAATCTCTAGTTCATTTATTACAAGGTCTACTGTATCTGATTAGAACAAATGTGTAGTGGATGATTTTGCACTTATGATACTAAATAGATGTTCTATTTTTTATATATTTAATACATGCATGTATATTTTAATTATTAATGTCTTATCTGGCATCACACATAGAAAATTGTATTTAATATTAAATTTTGCAGCAATTATAAAGTGTTATATTACTACACTGCAGTGTAAAAGTTTAACTTGCACATGAATTATAAGTGGAAAATATGGCATTCTAATGGGCTTGTGTCCTATGTCTTAATTTCTATAAAAGTGTACTATATATTGATAAAGTGGGTTACTAGAACCTCAAATGTTCCATTATTTTTTAATAACTCCTTATATGTTAAGAGATATTAGGAATTTTGTCTCTTTAATTATTAAAGGGATTCAACGTTACACACATTCCAAGTGCATGTGACATCACAATCCTTGTGTAAGGTAGACAACCTTACAGCTCATAAATCTCCGCTATATGTATTTATATATTAAAATATCAAATATTATTTACAGCTATTTCGAAGAACAATCAAATTTCAATATTATGTCTGCCATAACAGGGTTAAATAATATAAAAACTTATTATTCTTTGATTTGACTTGATTATTTGACTACCAACAGCTACAGAACATTACCACAGCACTGACCTACTCAACAAATAAGTGACGTTAAAATGCATTTCACGTCATACAAATATGGCCGACCATTTCTAGCGCTAAAACTACAATTCAAACTTTAAATTGCTATATCTCCGTCAACATTTAGATATTTACGCTCATACACATTTATTAACATCAATTTCAATCAACAATTGAAAAATCGACCACTAAAAAATAAGGACACAAGCCCATTACAAAATCTTAGATAAGTGTCATATTGCGAAAAATTGACGGAATTTAAAACAGCAGATGACAATCAATAGCAGAAAAGCTGTTATATACAAAGCTGCGAATACAAGCGGTTACAATTTCAGTCGCAATTTTTCAAGATGGAGGCTAAAAAAGATGTAGCCTATGGGTACAAAAAACCCGTTTTCAAGTTGAAATTTGTTTTTGAGATCAATCCCTAACAACAATTATTTCTTGTCCCACATTTTGTATGCCAATCAATATAAGCTAAGAAAATATTTATTCGTGATTACTTCATTGTGCACGTGTGAATTACACGTGTACAATTAAAATACACACGTGTGCAGCATTCCCAATTATTTCCCAACATAAAATCAACACCATTGTTCAAAATTCTGTTGTTGTATTTTATTTGTAATAAAGTACATGTTATTTAAATTTACATGTTCAAATAATTGACCAACAATAACAAAACATAAAAAAAACCTGTGGATAATTCTTCAATAATTTGTAAAATATTTCTATTATATATCATAAAATATTTTTAGATACATATCGAAATTATTAATAGTAGATTTTATAATGATAACATACTCGTACTAAAGGAAACTGATGTTCACTTGGTGTGTGCATTAACAAAGCTTCCCAAACTATGAGAAAATACTATCATCAATCATCTGAATTTATCGTCGACCAACTACGAAAGTAAGGAAACGATAACGATCGCAAGATTTAAACTAAGGAACGAAGACAGAGGAAACAATATTGGATAAATGTGGAAGAAAAAACATGCAGGATGTATGGGAAGGAAGAGAAGAAAGAAGTGGATTAAGCATAGAGGAGATATTGCAAGGGAAGGGTGAAGAAAAAAAAGAGAGAAGACGAACATTCGAAATTAATTAACGAAAAATAGATTTTAATTGTAAATTAGGTCAATATTAGTTTAAATAAGATTTAATGGAATGAGGCAGTAGGAAAAACAGAAAATAGAAAATATAATAAGAATTATCTTATAGTAAATAAAGTTGTAAACTGAAGCATTCATAAACCAATGCATTTGCAAACAAATAAACTTCGAAGGACGGTGTTACAAATTTCGCTAACGCTTCCTGTTAACACCGTCTTTTTAGTTCCGAAACCGAGGTTTGAAGCGGCAGTGGCCATGAACAAATCGTTCTTTTGGTTGGAATACAAAGTTTAAAAAAGAAGAAAAACATTATTTGGGCGATAAAAAGCTATTTGCCTAGTAAACCATCAAACCAATGCATTTGAACTGCATATTTTATGCAATTTTTCGCTTCATATTTGGAAAGAGAAAGAAGTTACAAATGGTTAGACTTGGTCTTGAATAGTAATGTAACTAATTTTAGATAAGTGAGATTGTGTTTTTGATGACTATTTCACACTCAGCAGTTCATGCAAAATATGAATTACATATTCAGATGAGTCGTTTACAATCCGATGTGTCCTTGTTCTGCCATCTTCCAGCAGAATATCATGAAATTGCTTGGCTATTTGTTGACAAACTTTCTCATTAGGATGAACAGAAGGCTCATTATCAATAAAAATGCAATTGAGCAGATCACTTGTGATTGTGATCCATTCAATTCAATGAACAAAACTTTTAATGTTTTTCAAACTTTTCTTCAGTTTCTTTAATGATTTTCCATTAAATGGTTAATAATAGTGCCACATAAGCACGCAAAATTCGTCTTTTTAAGTTTTGTACAAAATCACTGACACACTTTCAAACTTACCAATCTTCAAATTAGGTAATTCTCTATATGCATACATGCTTAAGTTTTATTTTTGTAATATATTTTAAAAAAATAATATATTTTTGAAAAATATTTAACTAACATATATTTTGAAGGTAAGTGCTTGAATTAAGTATCAATTTATTATCACTTCTTTATGTATAAAACTTATAGTTCTATGGTTACATTTGTTATACTAACATACGACGTATTAATGTTTATCTTTTATTTGTTTTGAATTTTTAAACTTAAAACTGATAGCATGCAACGTGTTTCTGTTATAATGTAGACATTCCAATATCAGGAATCTTTTTCAAGATGGCAGTAGAGTATAACCAGTCTAGATAGAGTCTGTTAATTTAATCTATACCTGTTATACTACTCTGTAAGATAAGACTAATAAAGATTGGAAGAAATCCGCGATTGAGAAGTCATATTTTGATAATTCACTTACCAAATCAGCCTCGCAGTCTTAGCGCGGTTCAACCATGGAGTCCAAATGATTCGGGTCCTCTGATCTAAATATTTAAACATTCTTTAGTACGAGTTAAAAAAAATACATAGAACTTGTAAATAAGATTGAATAATAAAAATGTTTGAGAATCGATGTATCTAGCCGTAGTTCACATTGAAGAAGAGAAGATTACATTTATTAGTGCTTAACCTATCTTAGAGACCTTAATCATCTTGTATAGCCCGGAATATTTCTCTAAAGGAATGCAAAGAGTAGAGGAAACTGTTCGAAGACCATTTGCCGTGGAACAGCATTTAATATAATTTGAATAATAACCGGGAATAGAATAGGGAAGGCCAGGAAGAATATTCTTGGTCACTTAGTTATTTAGAATTTAAATTATTACTGATAATATTCTGTGTGTGCGAAGAAATCTCATTATAATCTTGTTTCCGTTAGTTTATTGATTAGGATTGATCAATCTTGATGAAATTGCTTATCAGGATTTCAAGAATAATTCTCTTCTTTAAAATTGAAAAAATTCTATACGTCAAATAGTACTGATTGCAGAATATGTAAAAAAAAGTTATGCGGAAAAATTTGTTCTTAATCTATTTCATCTGATATAATTCGCATAACGTTCTTCCCAATTTTTACTGCGATTTTTGATTGATTTGTGTTATATGCTATTGAATTAATATTCGCAATAAATTTAATTTAGCAATACATTTACAAATTATATCCGCTTATTAAATATATAACTCGCTAAACGGGAAACGTAAATTTACGTATTATTTAACGTAATATTATTAACCTAATATAATGTTTAATTAACACAATTGTGTTAATTTGTCGTTAAATAAATACAAAAGACATTAAAAATCTTTCATTAACATATTAATTTAACATGTAACATTGTATAATAAGAAACTGTATTAAGTTCAGGAAACATAAATTTCTGTCTAGGTATAATTTTTGTTATGTAATCTTGCATAGTATTAACCTAAAAAAATTATGAAAAGATAAACTGTTTTATCTTGAATAAATCATAGATAGTTCTGGTAAAGAAAAGTACCCTACAAACATTTTTCGTATCGTAGTAATGTACATTAGGTTGATTACAATTTGAGTAATATTTTTCGAAGCACGTTCTAAGCCAAAGGTATAAAATATATTTGGGTACGCTCAATAATATATATATAATATATTTCTATATTAATTTTATGTTATTCTTTATTATAATTTTATGTTTTTATTATATGCAGTTCTATGCAACGCTGCAATTTTTTAATGCGCAAGACAGCCATTTGTTTGGTCGTTCTTCGTTGCTAACATCGTAAGCTTCAATAGCACAACGACAATGATCGTATTTTGATAGCATCGACTATAAGTTAGTAATTTGCATCAGACGCACTAGCACCTAAATAGTGCACTAAAATAGCGCTGCAATAGCATCATCTTGGTCAATCGCCAGCTTTGACATAGCCTGCATAAATACTAGTTTTTAATTGTATTAAAGTGATGCATAATAAACTTTTTGATTAGATAGCAGTATTTTTTAATCTCCACTTTCATTGATTTAGATAATTTTCACTCAAATATGTACAAATGTTTTCAAATTAATGTTTTACATATTTATTAAGCCTTCAGTACCCCATCGGGGTTAACTTGCTCCATTTAGCTGACCCCTAGCTGTACATTCTCAGTAAAATATTAATCGTAATCAAATTATGGTTACAAATTGTTATATACACGTTACGTAACACTACGTACGCCATATGCTTGTAAGTAATATAACTGATGAAAGATAATTTATAAAGAAATTCTTCACATCTCACACATAAACATAGTGTATTATACCCGTACGTAAAACTTGCATGTCATGCTTTAACTAGAAAAGTGAAATTAAAAATACATAGAAAAAAGTAATCGTTGATCGATAGAGATAGCGATAACGATAAAGATAATGATAACGATATGTTATGCGTTGACTTGAATTGATTTATGTTGATAATTGCCAACAATGAAATCCAAACAATAAATATTATTTGAATCTCGTGTAGACTGTTAGTCTATATATAGAATAAACATTTTTATTTTAGTATACGCACATATTATTTGAATATTATAATTGAAATCGAGATTAATTATATTCTATTTAAATATTTTTAATTTCAGGTTTTGATTGATTTGATGAAAATAAACGTGTAGGTTAATTATAAGAGCTGTAACTTTTGATGGATAAATGAAAGTTAGAAATTTTAATAGAAGAATATCTTTGAGAAATGTGTTGGTTTTTTTAATTCTATTTTATTTGCCTATGTGTTTACCTATTTCCGATGCTGAGTTCTATCTCGGCCGACCTGCCTATAAATATTTTGGAACCGAAGCGAATACGATATTCTAGAATTCGACCTAGTATTAGGAATCGACATTTCGGCGATATAGGGTGACTTATAGACAACAAAAAAAAAAGAGTATCCGTTTTGAATGCATTCTGGATCAAAAACAGAGGCGAAAGTTTCAGAAGCAAAAATTCAAAAACTTAATTTTTAAAATACGAAATTTCTTCTCCTGAACGTACCCAAATATAGTTTTTACCTATGGCTTTGAACGACTACTTGGTACCAGAGGAGATCTGCGCAGATTAAAAAGTTTTTTGGAACTAGTCAGTATACTAGAACTGAATAAAAGTTTTGACTCTAAATTACTAGATATTACTAGACATAAATGTTGATTTAAAGATTTTGTCATAAGGGCCATCTATAAATTACGTCATACGCAAGAGGGGAGGAGTCAGAAGCGTGTGACGTCACATGCAGTATGAAATATATAAAACAAATTATAAAGAAAAAGGTAATTTTGTGAGAGAGGTATGTGAAAAAAAGGTAAAATAAAGGTAATAAAAAGTTTAAATTGGCATGTGATCTAAAAAGAGAGAAGTTCATTTATTATAATAACTATAAAATATTACAATAAGTGGAATTGAATTAGTTGAAAGACAAGAACGGGGGGAGAGGGTCAAAATAACAGAAAATGTGTGTGACGTAATTTATGGATGACCCTTTAATAGAACACTGTAGTTATCTGAAAAATTAGTGGAGGAGTTGATATATAATCTTAGTTTATCTCATGCGTCTTTTTAAATTAAAAGATAGATGAAAGTAAAAGAAACTCTACAAACATTAAAGAAAGAATGAAAGTTACTTATATTATTTCAAAAAGTTATAACATTAAAATCACCCAGTATTTTCAGGAGGTCAACCATACCTATTCTAACTGCGTCCAATGTAGTTTAATTTCAGTGTTTGAATGGGAAATGGGGCTCTATTTTTATCTCTATCTTGATTTTTACGTGTTTCTCTCCAAATTCGATATGATTTTTAGAAGAAGAAAAAGAGTTTCGTTCACATTACAAGTGAGTGTTAATATAAGTGTTAAAAATCAATACCATTTTACTGGTTGAGTTGTAACGCTTTCTCGCAGGTTCACATGTACGCTACTGCATTCTATCTACCTTTCTCTACCGATATTAAAAAATTGTAGTGCTTATAAAAATCAATTAATCTTAACTAAACACGGCACGGCGTACATTTACGCCTTACGCCTAGAACAACCGACAACAAATTCTTTAAAAAAAAGTCTAACAAATTCTTGTTCATTTCACTTCCCATATAATTCATAATAAATAGCCCGGTAATTATTATCTAAAACGGGAAATTAGGACGTAAACAGAAGATTTATCATGTCAGCATGGAAGTCTGGAACCGTTATCCGTTTAAAGATGTGATGATTTCAAATGTGTGATAATTATGGCTTAGTGGATTACTTATATGAAGAATTACTGGCAGTACTGTGGTAACTAACTACTCACGTACTTGTACCAGTATTAATAAATTGTTTTAACCAGGATCGGTTAGGTATACAATTACGTTCGAGAGCTAATTGTGTTTTATAGGCATTTTGCAATCATATTCAGTAGTGGTTTTATGGTTTTCAGATTTTTCGAAGACCGGTTGTTTTAGGTAACCGTCCACGTATCATCCATGTGACAGCATGTCTCTCGGACCGGCCTGCACAAATAACACCATGTAAATAAGCTGATCAATCAAAGACAACGGTAATAGTTTTCTCCTTAAATATTAAAACTAAATTTGCAGAATGTTTTAAAGGTGCTCTTCTGTCTAGAGTTCGCTCGTCATAGGGTTTTAATATCAATCGTTCGGTTCATTATTGAGACATTTTTAAACATTGAGTTTTGACTCTGCAGATCTTTCTCCTCTTTTGGTGACATCAAATTTCTTTGTATATATTTATTAATTTAATGTGTGTGTTGTTAGATTTTACATTCAATATTAAATCACGTAATTACATCTCATTGCCAACCTAATCATAAAATTATTCTAACATTTTTAATAATTCCAACAGCAATGTTTGATTTTTATAATCTTGTTCCTATATTTTCTTGCTCCCTACTCCTCATTGTTTCTCTCCCTTTACTAATTTCTTCTTGGCTCTATCTCCGCCATCCACCTCATGCCTTCCTTCTCTCCTCTCCACAAATCCTCTATTTTCTGAACTGAAGTTTTACTGTTTCTGCTCTGCTTTTCCTTCTCGCTCCTTCTCTCTATCTCTGCCATCCACCGCTTCCCTTTACTGCCTCCCTTTAATAACTACACAATCTTCTTTTCGCTTTTTACTCTTTTCTCTGATGAATACTTATCCTCTTCTCTCTCTTTTCCCAGTATCTGCTGCCTTTCTGTTCGTTTCCCAATCTAAATCTTGGGATTTTCTTATGTTCCTTGTGTCTTTTTCTCGTACGTATTCCGGCATCTCTCTCTCCCAAATCCTCTTGTATCTTTCATTGTGTTTGCAATTGCGTATTTTCTCCATTCTTTCCTGTTGCTGTATCTCCCTGTATCTGCTCCTTAGCTCGTATCTATATCCTTAGCACTTGCGCCTTCTTCTCTTCTTCTTAAATTTTATTTGGTGCATTTATGAATTATGTGAGTATTGAATCAGTGAAAAGATATACTTTAAAATATAACTGCATACTTAACAAAATTTTGCGAAATTTTAATAGAGGTAAATATAGAGCTGAATATGGAATTACATATTATTGTAATAAATATCTTGCAGTGTAATTATGTAGATATTGATAGTGCAACATAAAGGGCGAAAAAAGGACCTAGGTCTAAAAAAGAAATAATATTAAAAAAATAACATAGAGTTACTACATTACATAATAATATATATTGCATGTGTATAAATAATTAAAATAATTAGTGGTTCAGTGACTGCAGCAATTAACAGTCCCTTTTCCAGTTAATTAATGACTTAAGCTGGTTGTATTCAATATAAAAAACACCTGTTTAGACACGTTTAAAATAAAAAACGATTAATTACAAATTTTAATTATAAAAATAGAACAATTAATGAATTATGGTTTTATATTAAGTATATATACTTGTAGCGTTACTCTAGCTGTCTAGACATGAGCTAACCTTTCTATGGGAAATGATTTCACCTGGTGAAACTTCTTCGATGAAGAAGGTGGAACTAACAAACATTAGAATCACGTTTTAGTGTAGCATTAATTATAATGTGAGATATACACGTAATCATATTTATGATGTGCAAAGTTGAAAGACTCTACTGACCAGAAATTCTAAGATAGAACAACGTAAGTGCTATAGAAAATAATACATCAAAAAGTAGCACCAGTGTGTACACACCTTTATAACCGTACATATTTAATGAATGCGATCTTAAAATGAAACCATGCAGAAAATCAAAATATTAAATCATGAAATAGACATTAGCAGGTGGCCCAAGAATCCGAACGGTAGTCCTGCTGATTTACACAGAAATCGTGACTATTAATGCCCGGTAATTGCTCCAATTAATCGCTCTGTTGTAACCGACATTATAGATGTATTAATTAGTGTGCCCTAAATTTAATAATAGAATTTGAACTAGAAACATTATAAGATTAAAACATTAGAGGGCGGGTACTTCATTGTTTGTAAATTGTCTGTAAATGTTTAACAATGATTTGTGGATTAATAAATGTTATTACCCAGTAAACAATTTGGTGAAGTTCGAGTCACTCGTACAATTCTATTCTAACGCTTTACAAGTTCTCTACCTGTCACAGATTTTGTGTTAGTTTTTCATAATAATATTCTTTCTTTTTCCAACATCATTCATTAAATATTTCTATTTCTTTCCCACATGGATATATTTTTTTTAAGTTCACTTTCATCTCATTTATTCCAAAGTGAGAGAGAAACGAGATGCGGTTAGACAAGTAAAATATATTTTTCACCGTTACACTTGTATAGTTTTCGTTCAGTACAGTATGCTTAAAGTATATGCTATCCTTTTTCAACAAATATTTCTTTAATGGTAATAGACAGACGCTATCTCCCTCAATCTCCAAATATAATGTATATAAACAAAGATAGAATCTAGCGATGGTAAGACAGAGGTTTTAAACCTAACGCAGACCTGCCGATCGTGGATTTTTGAATCACCAAAACAATGTAAAAAACTAATATAACGAGTATTGTTGAAGATGAATAATATTCATTAAAAAAATCACGATCCGTACTAAAGATTACATCTATTTATTTTTTCATTTAAATATTTATATGCAGACTCTAAAAAGTAGAATTCCATTAAGTTTTATACCCCTGTTATCACTGCTAGTGTCAAGTTTATAACAGCAGTGAACCGTCGTTGCGATGTCTGTAGCTCATAAAAAGGGCCTTTCCTATAAACGACTGAATAGAAAACGAACACGTTCCAGACAAAAAACTCATGATATGTAATAGAAATTAGGTAGAATTTACTCTAAAATGTTTACTGGGTATTTTTAAAGTGATATATAAATTACTACACAATCTTTGACAGGGGCGGTTCTTATTTATTATTAATGGGGAGATATGTAGGAACGTTCTCAAAAACTGTATAAGTAGTCATATGATGTTGGACGTCTTCCAGGACATTTCTCAGGCTTCACAGGCAAACTTTCTTTTAGTACCAGAACGTAACATTTTTGGGCTCTGCGAGCTAAGTTGCAATTTCGAAGATATTTACATAGTTATTCTACTCACAGGGCAACAAGAAAAAACATGTTCAATCTTTCTTTATTAGCAAGTGATATCTTAACGTAATATTTATATTTCCAATTATTAATAAACCTAAAGTATGGTACACATACGTGCGACTTAAAAATACGTCATCCAACATTTGTTGTAAGAAATTGTACACCACGTCCACACTAGTGCGACACTTAATATGTCGGAAGGTTTCATATTTCGAACGAATTCCGACTGAGTAGATACTCGACCCTTTCACATTCAAAACGGTAATTTCTAGTAGGCTTTTAATATGATGTCGGATAAAAGGGTCGAGTACCTACTCAGTCTTAAACCGAGTGTTGCAAGGGTAATCACGAGTTAGCAGAGATCTTGTTAAATAACTGAGTTTTATTACTTTTCTTTGTAATTTCTTTTTCTATTCGCTCGAAATATAAAAGCTTCCGGCGTATTAAGTTGCATGTCGTACTAGTGTGGACGTGTTGTACAATTTCTTACAACAAATGTTGGATGTCGCATGTTTAAGTCGCACGTATGTGCACGCAGCTTTATGTTTTCCAAAAAGTACCAGAAAGCCTGAGAGATGTTCTCGAACACAAGCGTCTGTCACTTATCTGTCTACGACAAGGAACACATTGTCTTAAGACAGTCGTGCATTCAGTGTGTGTCAAAAACAATTAACCGAGATTTCATTTCAATGTATTATTATAATTTCGTTCCATCTCCTACGAGTACACTGATAATTGCAAAGGTTGATATTAGTAAGAAATTATTGTCCAAAAAAATCTATTAAACAATTTAGTTCCACACGACAAGATCTTCGAAATTATTACAAAGTATGACAAGTGAAAAATCAAAAGAAAGTTCTTTTGTTGAACGCATGCACGAACTAGATCTTCATGATTGGCAGCAGCTGTTGCAGCAGCTATTTAGAACAGAACACTACACATAATCTACATATTAGATTTCAATTTATTTTTAATTATTAGAATTTGTGCGCTTATTTTAATTGCTTTACGTTAACTATGAAATAAATATTATTTTAATAAATTTTTTTTAACACAACTTTAATTTCCTGTTTATAGTTAACCAGAAATATAATTAAACCTGATTTAAAAATATAAACTGAACTTCACGTTATTGAAAACAAATAAGAACTTAATTTTTATGACCAGAGATAATAAATCAATCATTTAATGGTTTTTGTTAAAGACCTACATCTTACATTGTACTTAAATCATTGATTAACTTTAATTCCCATTTGCTTTGGAAGGAAAAAAATTAATTATTATTCAGTTATATGCAAAACGGCGATGTAATTGAATTCTTCCATTAACATTAGGTCAAAGTACTGCCTGTAGTAGTAGACTAGTGAAAAACGCTTTCTTTTATGCTTGTAAAACATGTTTAACATAACGTTAAGGACGTTGTCGTGCTACAGTATGATTTAGAAGCTGCGTTATGTCTACATAGTATGAAAAGATCGATTTATTTAATTAAGAAACCAGCTGTCTAACTTATTAATTCGTGGTGCAGTTATTGTTGAAATAAAAACAGTTGAGGATATTGAACGGTTGACCACATTCTGTGACAATGTAAAATTACAGCAAATGCCAAGAAATGGACTTCAAAAGGCGATGCTACAGACTTCGCAGACGCTTTCTGTTAACACCGCCTTTTTGATTGAGAAACCGAAATTAATCATTCTTGTTGTCTTGATATAAAGTATAAGAAGAAGCAGTACAATATTAGGGGCGATAAAAGGCTACGTGTCTAGGAAGCCCGAGAAATTATATATAAAAGATATTGAATGATCGATAAGGAAGTTATTAGAGAAGCAATGATGGAAGAATTTGAAGTAGAATGGTGAAAAAAACTGAAAAATAGAAAAGAATTATATATTGTATAAATTATGTATTATAAAAATGTAATATATTGTGTTACTAACTGACAAAGAATCTAATTTGGTGTTGCCAGAGATACAAATTGCTATAGCAAGAAATGCAAATACTAATTGATGAAAATTAGATACCAAAAACTGACTTATAACTTAATTAATGTTAAACATATCATTTTTAACAATGAAATAAATAATAAAAACTAGAATCTAATAATAGAATGCGTACAAAATGAGCATTTGTAACTTAAACGAACAACATTATAATAAAACATATAACTCTGAATCTGGCAACCTTCATGGCCATACCACACACAGACACTTCGTCCAAGCTATACAGATGGCGCTAGTCTATAATTGAAGACTGTCATTGAATTTATGAAAACTGGCAGTGTCACCTGTCTACCTGTCACAAAGGCCACACTGTCTAATTCGTATCTGTATTTTTTAATACACTTTTTTGTTACTAAATCAGATGCTTCTTATAACTGTACAGGTATAGAAAAAACAAAATCACAAAAAAGGAACAATGAACCTGTTAGAATACAATAGCGGCCCATAACCCAAGCTGATGTATAGCTTGCGTCTGCACCCGGATCAATTACGCTAAGTGGTACATGAATAGATCTTATTTTGATGTGTTACGTAACAATGCAGTAAACATGTCCGTAAACATCAAAAGGAAGATCTAACACATCAGATAATCAGACACAAAAAATATCATGTTACTATGGTGTTAACAGATTGAACAATTATTTTCATATTTCATGCGTGTTGTTGACTTTAGTTGTGAAGATTGCCTTTAAAGGGCCTTTACACACTTGAATATGTTTGGTTTGTAATATACATGTGAAATGATGATTAGTAATTACGTAGTTTTCAGTTTTAATGTTATTATAATTATGGTTTAGTTAGTAACCTTTGCCTTTTATGATTCGTTCCATATTGTTTAAGGAGTTATCATTTCTTTCATTTGATTACTAAAGATTACAATCTGTCCTGCTTAGAGGACATTCAGTAATAGGTATGTAAATAGAGTGTCTTTCGCGGAATGTGCCCATCGACTCATCCCTCAATTTTAATAGATCCTATATTCTAATTAGTTGATTAATAAGTCCTTAGGTACTTTCTTTTTTAGTCTGCGTACTACGGAATTATTGGACATTAGACAGCTGGCCAAATTGTTTGGATGTTTAAGTATTCTCTATTTAATGCTTTGATTCTTGACATTATTTCTTCATTTATCATTGAGTAGGTAATATTTTTTGGTAAAGGACCGTGATCCTAAGAAGCCCGTGAAATATTAAGGTTTGCAACCAGTCGCCTCGTGTGCTGAGGGCTTAAGAAGTACTTATAAAAAAGCTTAAAGAAATTAACTAAGAAATTAAAAGAATCTAATCTAATAATTTGTATTTAAATTGAATTAATATAAATTTGATATTAATTATAGGTATTTTTAATTTATTAAACTATTATATGCATAAAAAATCATTTTAACAAGCAAAAAGCAGTTTAATAGGGAATTGAAAAATTCATTATCAAAGATAACAGTCACAATATTTGCTCGTCCCTCATGTACTTCGTATTTTGCATTTCGTATTACCGAGAGATAAACTTTTTGCATTGACGGTACGTCCTGGACCTCCTTAAGCCAAGCACAACATATTCAACTGTATTTTAGGCCTTCAAGATGTTAAGATTTGTTCATACAATATTTTATGAATCGATGGAGAACTACAAATAACCAAGCAATCATGATCTTAATTGAAGTGAACTTAATATAACTAACTAGATCAGAATGAAATTGTAGTATTTCTAGATTCTTCGACATTTTCCTTAATGAAGTTCTACCATCACGAGTGAACCAAACAACTGTTTTGACAATTGGTCATACACCTCTCATCACTCATCAGCCATTCACGCCAATCGAGAAGATAAATCTATTTACTGCAAGTATGCAATGAATACATTGGGTACAACATCCGCATTAGCAGCTCACCGTGTCTAATCTTTGCATCTGCATCTGCCTCTACCTCAACAGCATCTCTCATCATCTCTCTTACTCAACACGATGGGCAGATTATCCCGGTGTCTAATTTAAATTCTGTATTGCCGGAAGCTTCTTCTAGGAGTTATTTACTTTTTTTTATTTGTGATTAATATACCAACGGTGTTACGAATAAGTTTCTTAGCAAGTGTTTTCAGTGATTTATGGACATTAGAGACAATTATTTCTATTGACCCTCGCCTTGTTACAATGTGAAGTAATTTGAATGATTGATGATATGTCAGGTGTAAAAGCGGGACCTCTTTATTCATCCAATTTTGTTGACAATGCAAGTTCTTGGTGAAAGTTATGTTTTTCAAAATTTGAGCATGCGCCTTAATGAGATCATGTAGTTACCAAGATCTCATCGAAGACACTTCTTTCTTTCTTAAATTAATTGATTGAGTTTTATTTGGAACATGATCAATGGACGTCGCTGAAGTTAGCAAAAAGTTAGTACTACTAGTGGTGTCAACCTGACAGTCGCGCAAATGACTTTGTATTTAAATAAATAAATCAATCAACCCAATAAACATTTTGGGGTCACTTTTCCATCATATTGAAGATGTGTATAATGTGTTTGTCATGAAACTGTTCATTTACATTTTAGTTTCTCACAGTCTTTCATATTAAATGTCTATTTTATTGACTACAAATGACGAAACTACTCCACCTGTCGTAATACAAATGAAGATAAAGTTGATGCGAAATATAATTGAAGTACAATATTGATAGAAACGTCACAAAACAGGACACTTCATCAAATTGTTTACTGGAAATATGCAAATAAAATTTAAAAGAAGCCTAAACAACAATAATAATAATAAGCATTAATATGATATAAATAAAATATGTTTGATACAGAGAAATAGAGTTTATGGCACATGAAAAAGGTGATTTTCTTCCTGTTAACACCCCCTTTTTGATTGAGAAACCGAAATTTATAACTGCAGTAGCCATGAATAGATCATTCTTGTTGTCTGGATATAACGTATAAGAAGAAGCAGAACAATTTTAGGGGCGATAAAAGGCTACGTGTCTAGGAAGCCCGAAAAACTATACTAAAAAAAAATAAAAAACTACGAGCCCCTGAAGTCGTCGAACTAATTTTTATTAATATGTGTATAGTCATTTACGAGACATAATAAAATAAAGAAGACACTGTCACATTCATTCTACAGGATACTCTATTCTTACCTCCAAGACAGATGCTTCAGGGTCAAGTTTCAAGACGAAGCTACTCATCTTTACCCAATAATGGCTGGAGTTCAACAAGGAAATGTTCTTGGCATAACATTGTCTACATTGTACACTGCAGACCTACCCACTAATAGTCAGATAGCAACAGCAACTTTTGCAGAGGACACAAGAATTTTGGCTGTGCCTGAAACTACAGATGTTGCATCACAGCAAGAACAAGCCATCCTAGACGAGAATTAGGACTGGCTAATAAAGTGGCGAATTAAAGCAAACGAGATGAAGTCAATTCATGTTACATTGAACTTGTATAGAAGCACATGTCCTCCTGTATGTTTAAATGAACAAATTATACCACAATGTAAAGAGCCTAAGTATCTAGGCATGCATTTAGATCGGCGCCTAACTTGAAAAAACACATCAGGGAATAACGTAAGCAACTACATCTGGCTTATTGGACGCAAATCGCATATATTCAATTGCAGCAACCTAATGATTTATAAAACTTATCCGGACTAGTGTTTCAAATATAGAAATAAATACTAGTAAAATTTAAGTCAAGGACAGTAAAGACTATTATAGATATCCCGTGGTTCATAAGCAACAAATTCATAAACCATGACTTCGGCCTTAAAACTGTGATAGAAGAAATTGAAAAATTAGCGAAAGATTCCAGCAGCGACTAAACAAGCATCCAAACTATGTCTGACTTTAAAAGACGAAAAAGTCATAGTGTGTTAAAACTACCACAACGTTTTTAATTTGTCATTCATAGATATAGCCGTCACTGGACGACTTGTAACATAACGTGGCATATTATTACAAAATAAAAAAGAATTTAAAAAAAAGAACTTACTGTGTCCGGACAACGTGTCTGTATCGTCACATGACTAAGTTTGATCATTTATTATTTTGTAATGTTGTGACGTCAGATAATATATGATTGATCAAACTTTCCAGAAAGAAATTTTAAAAAATTAATTAATTATAAGAAATAATTTTACTTTTATTCTGACGCTAACTTTGGATAACCCTATACGCTGGTCGCTGACGTACCGTGCTAGCGATTTTACCAGCGACAGAGAGAGTATTAATAGCTCTCGCACAATATTACACAGAGCATTATTTAATGAAATAAAAACAGAGCGCTCTTGCCCATAAATAAGCTCATTTCCATAATAACGTGTCATCACAAGTAATTTAATATATGTATACGCGTAAATAACCCGATGATGTTGCATTAGCAACGGACATTAAAAACGATCAGTGAAGAACGAGAGAACCCCTAAAGAGCCTGAAGGGCGTCATGAAGATGCCTTCGGATTATATTAAAAAAACATTAAAAATATATTCAAAGATTACTGGAGGCGCCATGTGTCAAATCATAGTACAAAAACAAGATGGCGACCTTAGGAATTGATGACAGGAAATTACTGTTTTATTGTCTTTGCCAAGGAATTCTTCTGTAGTGTAATTGAATTATTTTTTATCTTATTTTTATTACTTGTTTAATACACGTCAGCCCAAAATTGAGTCAATTGAGTCTATCTATTAAATACATTTTTTAATTTGCTCGTATATCTACACAAATGCAAATCTATACAAAAAAAAGGATATTTTAGATAATATTTTTAACGAAACAGTTAATATATAATTACTTCTATAATTACTACCTGATAAAATAGCATTTGAAGAATACTTTGTGAAATTTTCATAAATAAATTTCATGAAATGAGGCATTGACAGACGTCACAAAAAAAAGTCTCATTGTGGTGTCTCTATACTATATAACTCATCACTGGATTATCTAAATTCAAACAACCAAAATGATTTTATTAGTTGATAAGTTTCTGCAGGTAACCCTGTCGAGTTTTTTTAAATTAATTTTTCAATTTTATACAGCACTTAGAAGTCAAAATACCGATTTTTCACTTGTTATGAAACTTTGTTATTTTAATGTACTTTAAAATTAAAATAAAAAAAACTTAACTAAACTTAAATGTAAAGAAAGAGTGTGCAAAATTTCAAAAGGATCGGTGCTGTAGATTTTGAGCTAAGTGTGAGAAAAATTCGTTTAAAAATTTCAAAACCAGACCAGAGAGGTGAAGTTAAAACTCTATATCTCCGACAGTTTTACTCCAATCGACTTCAGATTTTCACACAATAAACTTAATACGTTGTACATTAATATAAAAAAGTTGAAACTTTATCTGTAGCTTGCTGCCAATGTTATTTTCCCTTTTCAGAATATCAAATTTTTCAAAACATGAAATACATGATTCTATGCAAACAAATCTATATTTTAACCAAAGTTGCAACTTTCATCTAGGTGTCAAATTTGTAATTTCGACATTGGCCCATTTAGCATCTAGCCACTAATAAATAGACGTCGACATAGCACTTTATATATATATATATATATAGGTAATAATTAAATAATTATAATCTTGTCTAATTAACCAGTACTTATAATAATAATTACTTATAATGCTTGTAATCAAATATCTAAAATTAGACAATCATATATACGTAAAGATAATTTACATAAACATTAAGTAAAAAAACGCATCAGCTATATAATTTACATACGAGTACATTATTATTAACATAATTTTAAAAGAGTTGCTATGTTATTTTTTATGACTGATACAAACCGCAAAGCAAGTTAAAAGGATATTAAACTGGTGTCTATGTGCAATATAAATATTAGAATTATGTTTGTAACCAGTGCCGCAACGTCATTAATGGGGGTTTATATTTTCAACTCTCATTTTTATTGTAATATACGTATTAATATATATTGTATTTTTATTGTATATGTATATAGTGGCATTTTTATATTTTGATATATCTAAAAATTGAGAGATACAGAGCTATTTAAAATTTAAATATTTGTTTTACCACTTAATTTAGTATCATATTGTTGAAGTCATAAAATTAATATTTTAGTCTGTAAAATAATAAGTAATTTTTTTTTATTATGTATACCATCTTTATAATATCAAAACTTTATGTGTCGTTTGAGAAAGCTGTAAGTAGTATCTGAGTAAATAGTACTATCTGAATAATTAACAATAATTTTGTCAATAACTAAAGAGAGATTAAAAATGAATATTTTAAACATTAATTAATAACTTCTATAATAATTGGATTTATTTTTGGTCCTGATAGCCAATATTACCATTATTTAGTACTGCTTTATATGAATGAAAAATGAACTTATGGTGATTAATTAAACCAATTATAGTAAATCTTATGTCCGCGAAATCTACAATGTATTAATGTGTTATTATTATTACAATATACTTAATGTATTATTTTTTACCCTACGTTACGTTTTATAATTTACCGAAAACTATTATAATAGTTATTAAATAAATGTAAGGTATACTAATAAACTTAATAAGTAAATGTACATAATCTTTATAAGTTTTATTTACATCAGTAAACATAAGATGACAAGGACAATTTTTATGTAATCTAAAATAAAAGGTAATATCTTTTATCTTTACGCCGAAATCAATTGTAGCCAGTCACAATTGGACACCTCGAAAATCAGTTGTATCCAATCATAATTGTCTTCAACGAAAGCTTATTTCAAAGGTACACCTGCGCTACGTTCAATATAGTCACAATTGCCATTCAGCCTATCTATTATTTATTATATTAATTGTGTGCCTTTCGGCTTTACAATCTACATTATTATATTTCTTAATGCATTTCATATAAATTCAAAGTTAAAACTAAACTTAAACTATTCTAGACTACTACTACTTCGAATAGTACTTTCTGTTTCTTCTTTTCTTGATCCTCTCTCTTCATGTCCCCTACTCCTCCTTTATTCACACCATTTCCTGCTTCTTCTTCCTTATTGCCTGTATCTTCATATATCACCTCTTGCCTTCCTTGTCTCCTCTCGACAGACCGTCTATTATCTTTTCACTATCCGTCCTGCCTTCTCTTTTCGTTTTCACTTCTCCACTTATGTCCATTACAGGCATAAACACTCTATCTTTACTATTTCCTCTTGACTCTCTTACTTTACTATTTCTTCTTGACTCTCTTCCTTTACTATTTCTTTATTGTCCCTATCTCCGTCATCCATCTCTTGTCCTTATCTCCTTTCCGCAAATACTCTAATCAGCAGCCATCCAGCCTATCTAAAATTGCCTTTTTCTTTAGTCCCACGCGAAATCATTATCTAGTATCTAATCACAATCAAATCCCGCCCTCTCCAAAATTTCTACCGGTTAATGCGAGAATGGCATTAGGCAAAACAAAATAGCTAAGAATATTCTAATTTACCCATGTTAGAATAAAATTTGGAATTGTCATTAGAATTAGGAATACAAATTTACCTAAGAAATAATGGATTTTTGTGAGGTAAACAAATGAAAAATAATTTATTCTTACCAAAATGTAAAAGCTGCTCTAGTTATAATACACCTTTCTTACTATCCATATTAAAGAAATATTTTTGCCACTAATTAGCTATTAAAGGAAGTCTATTAATTGCATTTGCATTTGCATTTCAGTCACATATTCAAATTTGTTATTTTACAATCAGCATTTAGAAACGTTTAGAACAATAATTAGCCATTATAATACCTAATTAGAAATACCTTCAGCTTTAAGCATAAAATAAACACATTAGCTTAAGATCTAATTATAATTAAAGAACAGTTCATAATTAAAATACTTGTACTAATATTTTTCAACGTTAAATTTCTTAGAATATTTTTAAAATACAACTTGGAAATATACCTCATCAAATAATAACAACATACCTAATATTTATTAGACAAATAAACAATGAAAGATGTCAATATAGTTATTAGAGAAAAATATGTATAGAGGATCTATAACAATGAAAGTGTAACACGAAAAAACTATTTTTTATATTTAAACAAAAAATGGTTTAGCAAATGGTACAGTGAACTGGGCTAAGAAATCTTAACAAACACACTGCTTTGTTCAATCGATCTATACAAAACGTTCATGTCTTGGACTATAATTGGGAATAAAACACCTTGGAACATTTTAGACGAACCAGGAAAAGAAAACATACCATCTCCATCTCTTTTCAATATAAGTTTTCTGGTTTTTGGCATTCCCAAACAGCTTTGACAGGTCCCAACGGGACTATATGTATATATATATTCCTTTACCTTCTTAGAACTGCATGTCAAAGCAGTTGCCTTTGTCCTACATGTCCCTTCGCTTACTCAAAACTTCATTCACACATTTCATTCCCTCTTTCTTCTACAGGATCTATATCAAGTCTACTTCACTCTCCACTTTCTTCCAGCGCCTACCCTTAATGTGCTCTAATTTTTCCACTTCCTTGTCACATATCCTACAAAAATTCTCCTCTTGTACATCCCAGTATCTACTTCCCTTTCCCTAATTCCCTATAGTCTAAACCTCGCAATCCTTTTCTTTTCTTTACCTCCCATTAGAAATTGAGGAACTTATTCCTCCTTTCCTTCTTCTTTTAGTCTTACCATCTTCGTCGTCGCTATCCGTCTTCCTTCGTAATATCTTTTCCTCTATTTCTGATTTGTTCACTTACCACTTTCACGAGTCCCCTCTCTGCCTTCTTCACTTTTTTTTCCCACATTACCGTCGTCAACTCTGCCTCTATCCTCAAGTTGTTCCTCTTTACCTCTTCTTCGAGTTCATTTGTCCGCTCCCAACGCACATTTGGCGTACTTCTCCTGTACCTCCCCAGCTTTCTTCATATCAACATATTTTCGCTCTATACATGATCCTGGACCCATGGTTTAAAGGATTAATTTATATCTCTGTCCATAGCATAAATGTTAATTGCAAAACCTCTGATTGCATTATATCAATTAACTCTCATGAAAATTCTATGTCACAAGCCATAAATCAAAATAAATTGTAATAATTAGCACTTAATTATTATCCAGTGTTTGTAAAACCAATCAAAACAACACTAAGCAATAACAGCTAATTACAATTTATAGTAAGTAATAAAATGAAATTGATTTCTAGCTATTTATCTTTAATTAGTTAGTGTTTTATTGCTAATTACTAAAGAACATTAAAAGATAAGTAAAAGAAATGTGCATTATCGAACAATACAAAAGACTTGGTGAAAATAAACTGATCTAGGTTGCAAACTCAGAATTAAAGCTAAATGCGGCAAATTGATGAAGAAACTAGTAAACAAACTTTTCTGACCAATTTAGTTGTGTTGATTCCGAATATTCCGAAGTTTTTTGTCCTTCATTTTGAAGTTTTACGCTTCCATCTTGAAAAAGTCGGGTAAAACCGGTAATGATTCAGAATTTCAATAAATTTGAAGTAACTAAATGTTAACCATTAGTTATATGTGAACTATTTAGTTTATCAAACAAATATACGACGCAGTGGACGAGAGCATTGATACTTAATACTGACTGCTGTGTTTTCAGGTTCGATCTTTCGACCAGAGTTATATTTTGAATTTGGTTGGTTGGATATTTCAAGTGCAGTTGATTATGTACAAACATAATCATATATTTATTAGGTAGCAGTGTAGTTCACATGCACAATAAAGTACAGTTCAAAAAATGTTGTATACACAAATTGTAAGAAATTGTAAAAACTTTTATCTACTATTATTGGAACCTTGTACCAGTTACTTGGAGCAGATATTGAGTACATAAACTTTTTTCGCCGCCATTTTTCAAAGATGGCAGCCTGAAACATGAAAATTAAAGTTAATCCCAGTAAACAATTTGGTGAAGTGCCCTATTTAGTGACGTTTGAGTCACTCGTACAATTCAATTCTAACGCTTTACAAGTTCGAAGCAACAACACAGAAACCAATTTTAGTTCAAATTTATTCCCTACCTGTCAAGATTTTGTGAAATAAAATCTGATATATGTAGTCTTAGCAAGTTCGTTAATAGTTCAAAAGTGGTACACAAAAGTCGCTTTTAGTTCAAATTGATTCTCAACCTGTCACAGATTTTGTGTTAGTTGTTAGAATTTTTTCATAATAATATTCTTTCTTTTTCCAACATCATTCATTAAGTAGCAATTGTTTCTTTCACACTAGGATATATTTTTTTTTAGTTCATTTTCATTCCAAAGTGAGAGAGAAACGAGATGCGGTTAGACAAGTAAAATATATTTTTCACTGTTACACTTGTATACTTGTATAGTATTTCGTTCAGTACAGTATGTTTAAAGTATATGCTATCCTTTTTCAACAACTATTTCTTTAATGGTAATAGGCACACGCTGTCTCCCTCAATCTCCGAATATAATGTGTTTAAACGAATACTCTAAGCAGCGATACTAAGACAGAGGTTTTAAACCTAACGCAGACCTGCCTATCGTGGATTTTTGAATCACCAAAACAATGTAAAAAACTAATATAACGAGTATTGTTGAAGATGAATAATATTCATTAAAAAAATCACGATCCGTACTAAAGATTACATCTATTTATTTTTTCATTAAAATATTTATATTTTGCAGACTCTAAAAAGTAGAATTCCATTAAGTTTTATACCCCTGCCATCCCTGCTAGTGTCAAGTTTATAACTCCGGTCATAAATCATAAACCGGAGTCTGTAGGTCATAAAAAGGGCCTTTCCTATGAACGACTGAATAGAAAACGAACACGTTCCAGACAAAAAACTCATGATATGTAATAGAAATTAAGTAGAATTTACTCCAAAATGTTTACTGGGAATAAAGCAAATATTCGGGATCAGTACGCCAAAATTAGTCAAAAGTTACTATATTTATCAGATAATACGTCAGTTTGCTGTATTAATGACCTACAGGCACATTTCTGATATTTTCTAACTAGATTATATAAACTGTTTGTTAGAATTATTTATAGAAAATAATTCAATTTAAAATATCTAAATTTCTATATATTATGTAAGTACCATATTAATAACGAATAAAGCTTTCGTTTTATAAAAAAAAACTCGAACAAATAATTAAAAACTATAATTAAAAAATTAATTTTAAATTACAAGCAACAAATGATATATTTAATTCATGGCTTAGTTTTATATTTATGACGAAGCAACTCACGATTTTATTATTATAAGTATTTTTTGCTTTATTTAATCGACTGACTGCTCTCGATTTCATTAATGATCGTGGAGATGCTGCGGGATGTGGCTGTACCAAACCGCAGCATCCTCAACGAACTCCTACAATTTATAAGTCGATGGGAAATTTAAGTTAATAAATCAGACAGTAGAAATATATCGATGTATTTTATATGCATATAATAAAGACCGTCCTAAAAACATAATATCCCGCGAAATGTAAGACACGGATGTTACCATACATTCATGTAATATTTTACTTAAGAAGATCTTTTATTTATTTAATATTTACTTTGAGTACATCAACTTTCAACAGTTATTAGCACTTAAAACAATATATATACACTAGCGCTTCGCCCCGTCGCAAAGCGACGTGTATTTAATATTTGTGAATAAATAAAAGTTATTTGATAAATAGAAAATAATCCTGAAATATTGTTTATTGTTCGCCTATGGCGGAAATAGTAAGAAGGAAAGGAAAAACAGAAGAATAAATAAGTTGGTGGAGAATAATGTAAATTTAATTGTAAGTTGAAGTATATGAAATGTATTAAGAATGTAGATTGTAAAGCCGAAAGGCGAACAATAAACAATATTTCAGGATTATTTTCTATTCTGCCATAAAGCGCCTCCTACTTTTAGCACTCTGCATCGCTTCTTCCCTGAGCATCGTCGGTCCTTAGAGTACTTTCACAGCGCCCCCGCTGCGTAATATTATCATTTACCATAATAAAGCACAGTATTGAACAATGTCCACTGCCCCGCCCCTAAACATCAAGCACCTCTTGGCTCCATGCTCTGTATCGTTCTCGCACTTTTAAATGTAATCATCTGCACCTTTGCCATAATGCGCCCACTTGCAACACTACAGCTTAACTGAACATCATCGCTTATTAGGGCACTTTCCTATACCCCCCGTTTAGCGCAATCATTAAATAATTCTGCGCTTCCACCCCCTGCGTACTAATCTCTTAACAATTAGTTTTCCAAATTAATACTTTATTGGCAACCTGCATACTAAATTTCATCCTTAGAAGTACATTATTTTTTAATAATTATTCGATAAGATAAATCTTTGATAAAATTTTCACTAATTTCAATGTAAACCTACTAATTACATCAATTCATTTATGTTTTTAAGAAAGCCTAGCAGTTCGCTCCTAATAATCTCATCTCTAGGCCTTTTCCTTACCGTTATTGCACTTTCGATTCAATCCCCATACCCCGCCACCCTCACTTTCAGCACCAAAGCACATATTCTGCAATACGGTTACCTCCCAGAGCCATTATAATCTATCGCCACTACTTGTAACACCACTGTTACTTAGAACTGAACCCCAGCGCCACACTCTTCTCCAATCAGACACTACCAATTCGCTATTACAGCAATTCATTTACATGATTAAAACTGTACTGTAATCTTACACTCTATATTTCGTATTTATATTTACGTTATAATATTAGTCTCCCCATTAATCCCCGCTGCTGAAATAAAATTGTCAAATTTTAGGCATAGCAATCTATTTTGCTCGTAACAACTCTCACTACCTTTATCTACCCCTACTTTTATAAATGATCGAAATTTCAAAATTGAGTTCTTTGGCAAAGCGTTTTCCCGCCCCCACTTCCCCAATTTAACGCCGCTACTAAGGTTAAATTTATTTTCGCAAATATGCACGTGCATAGTTTCTATTTTTTCACTTTTTCTTTTTTTTGATATTTGGGGCTGTTAACTATTTCCCCCCTATACCTCTCACTCCTGTTCGATTTCACAGCACAACAAACGCACCAAAAATCAATCCAATTCTACTACTGAATGTAATTTGAATATCTGACTTATAGAGAACTATTTAGCTTCTATTTAATATTCTAAATGCAAAATATCATCGTTGTACCTCTATATTGTTCTTATATTCGGTTTATCACCCGCCACTCTAATGTTGCACTTAAGAAAATGTAGTTTTTTTTATATTTTCGTAATAATAATGTCAATCTATATCTGCATACTAAATTTCAGTTTTGTATATATATTTTAGCATTAGTACCCCCCACAAACCTCCGCTACTGAACAAGTTTGTTAAATTTTAGCACGAGGATCTATTTTATTTGTATCTAAGAATATATATTCTAAACTATAGCCTTTCATCTCCATATATTTCAAATATCTGGTTTTTGGCCCCCAGCGCCCGCCGCCTCTGGAAAGTTGCAAATTTCTATAGTGTGTCTTTAATGATACTCTATATATGGCCCCCATTCCAAATTTTAACGTTCTAGCTCTGTTGTGACATTGCCCCCAAAAAATCACGCCGCTACTGAATTAAAATTTTGGTAATCTAATTATTGGCAAACATGCGCAATTAGTGTCTCCATACATACCCTAAGTTATAATACTACATTTTTAATATTTCTGGCTTTTACTGTCTCAACTCCCGCCGCCACTGGAAATTTGGGGCTGTTTATTTTTTTTCATTAATAACTGTCTACAGCGAGCCTACATATTAAATTTCAACGTCCTAACTCTATTCTAACATTGCCCCCGGAAATTCGCGCCGCTACTGAACTTAAATTTCCAATTTCCAACTATTGGCAAATGTGCACAATTATGATCTCAATACACACACCAAATTTCAGTTTTCTATCTTTTCTAGTTCGTCAGATATTTGCAAAAGTTCTTTTAAAAGTTATAACTTTTCCAAATAGTTTTCCCGACTGCTGTGTCTTCGGGTTCGATCCCCGGACTAGATATATATTTTCTGGGTTTGGTTATTATGAACTTATATTAATTATGGTCATACATAATCGTACAGTTATTAGGCAGTGGTGTAGCACACATATATGAGGCCACGACACTATAAATACTGCCAACATTGAAGGAGGTCGTCGGTGATAGGACTCAGCATCGGAAATAGGCCGACGTTAAATAAAAAAAAAAAATAAAAAAAAAAAATAAAAAAAAATAGTTTTCGGTAAAGTGTCATCTTCCATCCGAGTCATCAGCATGAGATTGCGACTGTATTGGTGCTAAATTACCAGTATTTTACTATTCATGTGCATATGTATAGATATTTAAATAACCTCAATTTGTTTGACGCGAGAGTTTTGCAAGCAAGAACACACATAACATCTATACTAATATTATAAAGCGACAGAGTTTGTTTGTTTGTTTGTTTGAACGCGCTAATCTCCGAAACTACTGGTTCGAATTGAATAATTCTTTTTGTGTTGGATAGTCCAGTTATCGAGGAAGGCTATAGGCTATATAACATCACGCTACGACCAATAGGAGCAAAGATATAGTGGTAAATGTGTAAAAAACGGGAGAAATTATTTCATCTTTGAAGCCTTCCGTTGCGTGCGCCGTGAAAACGGTTCAAGATACACAAAAAATATGTATTAAAGAATAATAGCTCTTTTAATGATCTAAAAAACAGTCCGCGATAGTATATGTCTATCTTTTAAGATTAACTCACAAAAACCGTTTTTATGGTATTTCAACAAAAAACTTTAAAGATTACAATGATAAATAACTCCGAAACAAAACCAACTCGCTCTCTGCGCTGGCCGGCGCGGCGGGAGAGAGGCGGTGCTTGCGGGCAAGCCGGGAGGGGTATGTAGCTCAACGAGATACCATGCCGCGCGGCTCACTCGCGCGGTCGGCTCCCTACTGAACGGTTGAATGCAACGCTAATTTGTTTATGCGATATAATTATCATCGTAATATTACTTTTTAAACACAGTTTCATTTTGTAGTTGTTTTCTATATAGTAGGTACTTTATTTGTTTTAGGATAGTATTTAGTTACACAATAATAACACTTTTTTGTTTTCATGTAGATTATCTTAATATATATAAACTAGAGTTTGCCCCCGTCGCAATGCGACGTCTTTTTGGCGTGTATCATTTAAATCCAATAAAATAATTCGTAATTAAATTTCATATTTAACTGTTCTATTTTTAAATTGAAATAATAAATAAACTCGCGCACATATACATACATATAAATTGACTAAAAAAATATATTTTTTTTTTTCAAAATAAAAAATATTTTCAATTTATGCGTTATTTGACCAACTTTTTTTCAAAATTTGGGATTTTTTTTTTCGATTCGTAAATAAGTTACCAAGGTTAGCCTATATACAAAATTTCAACTTTCTAGCACAATTTTTACTCTCGGCAAATACTGCCCCCCGTGCCCCCAAACAAAATTTTGAAATTTTGAATTTTTTTTTATTAATAATATACTTAATTATTCTAGAATCCAGAATATGAACTTTCTCCAAAGTTCCCTACCGGGCCCCCGAATTTCTTCAACCCCCCCTTTTTCACTTTTTGAATTTCTAATTTTTGAGAAATGTCAGCATTGAATACCTTAATACACATGCAAAATTTCAACTTTCTATCTTTTACGAATTAAAAGTGATACAGCAAAAAAGGGCTCACTTTTTTTTCAGTTTTTCCAAAATTACGGGTTTCCAGAAAATTCAGGGAAAAATCCGGGGATGCCAAATGTCTTAGAATTTTTTTCTCTACGAAATAGGCAATTTTCAAAAACTTCCCTGGAGCCGTTTTCGAGATGCCATACAAAATTTGAACCAAACATATAAACATATAAGAATATAAGATCATAAGAATATAAATATACACCTGGGACATTATAATATAGGATTTAATAACATTTACAACTTATAGACACGATTATGAGTATTTAAATTACCATAAGATTAAATTAGTTTTATTGATAAAGTCAATAAGGTTTTTCATACTCTCCCTGCTTCCAAATATCTGCCTTTAAGTGAATCTTGCTTTTAATCGAATTAACCGTTTAATACTAATAAAGAACTTCGTAAGATTTCATAATCACTAAAAAGGTCTTCCCTTTAGAAGTTCATGATTATAGAAGTACGCAAAAAAGTAGATTAAATAAGTATTTAGTAGTATACTCTTCGGTCTTAAACATAACTGCTTTTATTCATTAAAATATATATAAATGTTTGCGCTTCTTTTCCAAAATTTGAGATTTCTCTTATCCAATTTGTAATTTCGGAACCCAAGTTAGTCTAATTACAAAATTTCAAGTTTCTAGCACAATTTCTACCCTTTCCAAGAACATATATCCAGTAGTAGCTAAAGGTGACACTAGACACTAGTGATTGTAAGTTGGAGTTTAAAGGCCATTTCCAAGACTTTGTGGCACGTTCTCATTTTTGGTAGGAACTCATAAAAGGGTTCGCTGCACCTGCCTACATCCCGGTAATCATTTTAGAGTCACTTTGCCATAATATTGATGATGCATCCGATTTTTTTGTCATGAAAGAGTTTATTTAAAGTTTCTTACAGACACTCATATAAAATATGTATTTTATCGGCTACAAATGGCGAAGCTACTCCACCTGTCGGAATACAAATGAAGATAAAGTTGAGGCGAAATATAATTGAAGTGCTATAGTGATAGAAACGCACAAAACAGGACATCTCACCAAATTGTTTACTGTGATAGCATAATATGCCTCAAACTGCATTAAATACCAAAACTAATTTACATATTAAACCATAGTTAAAACCAAGTGACCAAAAAAAGTGACGATTATTGTACGACAACATTTACATGCCAAATATCTATCGTCTAGTTCATTAGGTGGTCAACTCTAAATATTGAGTTTAGAGATAACGACGAAAACAATATTCGAGTTACATGCATTCAAGCGACATTGGACCAATTTATATGCATTATAATCGTAGAGGTATAAGAATAGACACTGAATACGGCGATAAAAGCAAAGAAAGAGATAGCTGACGAGTGTCCTCTGTGTCTCTTTCTAACCGAGTACTGCGTCTGCTTGCTTGCTTACTCTCTACCTCATCACCGATGAGCCAAGTCAGCAGCAGCGGTTCTGCTAGATAGAGACAGATAGGACACTCGGCAGCTATTTCTCTGTTTGCCTTTATGGCTTCCTCTTACATGCGGCCGTACCTTTCGCGCGCTCTATTTTTATATCTCTATGATTATACATTTGTTTGGTTGCATTTATGAATTATCTACACATATATTACATATAACTGCATACTCAACTCAAAATTTAAATTTTTTATGTGGACTCTCTAATGCACTGGACAAACGATATGACAACTAATTTCTTTTTTTAATATTTATTTAAGTGCATCAACTTTCGATAGTTATTAGCACTTATAACAATATATACATTTACAAACGTTTTTCATACTGATTTTTGTTTTCCTATTTCTAAGCTATTCCCATTCTTAAATTCTTCTATCATTGTTTCTTTAATAACTTTATTATTTTATCTTCCAGTATCCTTTCCCTTTTATCTTTGACAACTAATTTAAAGCAGACGGTGTTCAGCATATTTTCTAGAAAGGACTGGTATTTTTATTTTTATTAAACTATCAGGCAAAACTATTTTACAATCCACTCAAAATGAATCAACAAAATCCTTAATTTACATGCAATTAATCATTCTCTCACAAAACATATGATTAAAAACATACGTACATATATTTTCTAATTGAATTTTATATTTAATTACATTTTATAATTATAATTGCATGATATAATTACAAACATTATAATATGAGTGTAACGTAACATTACATGAAAACGCTCATATTCTGATTTTGTTTTCTTCTTGTACTACCAGCATCTGGTTCTCTCATCTCTAATAATCCCCTCCCCGCCTCTACCAACGTTACCACTCATACTCATCTGTTCGAACCCATCATGCGAAAGGTTGTTGTAACTACAACTTTTTTTATTATCGATATTATCAAACTTCATATGGTGTTGGTAGTGAGTGTACCCAATGACCTTACAAGGCCGTACAAATAGTTAGAAAGGCAGTGGCGCCGTGTTGTATCATACATAATTTATTACTCATATATTCTTCGTTTTATTGGTTAGTGTGTTACATATACTCGTTATTAAACTAGTATTTAAAATAAGGACTATAATAATAGGTATAGACAGTTGAGAAGTTAACAAAATTAAGAACACAAATACTAAATATGAATTTCTAAAGAACTTAAATCTAACTTGTTATAAATTACCATAATGAATTGGGCAAGTAAAATCTTTATAAGATAATCTAGGGTTATATACATATCTACAATTAAAAAAATATTTATGAATTGAAAGTTTATTTATTAAAATATAACTTTCACGAACAACATGACAAGACATACTTAAATAAGACAACGATTCAATAATCTACCTACTGTATAATGTGTCGTACACACTGTAAGACTTAAACATGCGACATTTAAATATTTTCATTCATAAGTTGACATTATTTAGACATGAGTGTACTAAATGTGTTGTACTTTTAACATACAGACTAGTGCGACTAAAATATGCGACACTAATGAAACACTTACTTATACTATTTAAACAAATTCTAGGTAGTATTTTTTATGAAACAAAAATGTTTCAATCCTTTGGCGGTACTTCTAAATAGATTCCGATTTTGCAAAAGGGTCGAGTACCTACTCAGTCTCTAGTATAATATCAGTGTGTGTTGACGTTCTTTTTGTTGTGTTTAGTAAATAAATAAAAGTAATTGAAAATGGTGTTTCAATGAATAAATGAAATAGACCTGAATAATACACCCTTGTCGAACTAAGTTTGACATTGGAATTCGTTCGAAATATGAAATCTTCCGACGTATTAAGTTGCATGTCGCACTAGTATGGACGTGTTGTACAACATCTTACAACAAATGTTGTATGTCGCATGTTTAAGTCGTACGTATGTGTACTATGATTTATGTTTGTTTAAATCCTTAACACTTTAAGCCTCCGTACTACCACGAAATGTTACTTACTAATAATAATATTAAATAATAAATAAATAAATAATAAATAAGAGCAAATGTATCTATAATATTGACTTATATAGGATACTCTACACTATGGTATTACACTCTACAAGGGTTTGTTTATTTAAAACACACCTTATTTAAATGCGTATCGGACCTATTGTTTATTTCCAAAATTATTATCTTTACTTATTAATTCTCAGAACTTCTCACGAGAACACAATAGAAGTCACTGTAATGTGTAAGATGATTATTTACTAAGGCTTTTGGTGCCCTCGAATTTTCCCCAGAATTTCCTGAAAACACTAAAAAAATTTTTACTTTTTGCTTTATAACTTTTAATTCATAAAAGATAGAAAGTTGAAATTTGGCATGTGTATTACGGTGTTCAATGCTAATATTTTTTGAAAATTAGAAATTGAAAAATTGGAAAAGTGGGCGTTGAGAAAATTAGGGGGCGCGGTAGGAAACTTTGGTGAAAACTCAAATTTTGGATTACATACTTTTTTTTTTTTTGGTTGGTCAAATACTAACAAATTGAAAAAAATATATTTAACGCCAGGATAAGAATTTGCTAAACTCCTTCTGTAAGTTTGGGAGAAGAGTTACGAGTATGGGTGAATTAGAACACCATGGTGCACCGGATGCAACTTGTTTTAATTAATAAAAATCAAGTTGATTTAATAAACCAGCTTTTATATTTTTACTCAGTATTAGTAAAACTCGCGTATGCTTTTATAAAATTTAAATTATTCGTGTAAATACATAAACATGGAGCAACTTGTTCAGTTCACGCATCTGTCTGACGTGGACGTCTAGGCATCGTTCTGCATGCTGGTGAAGATCATCACCGTGACCATGACCGAACACCATGTCTATGCTTTCAACAAACGTCAACAATTCTAACATATTAAACACATATCAGCCGGTTTATTGCGAGTACGAGTACGAGTACGAATTCATGCTGGTTACGCTGTCTTCTAGAGTTGCATGATAAAGGATTCACTGAAGGAACAAAGGATACGGCAAGTGTAAAATAACTAACATACAATTATTCATTAATAAAATAAGATTGTTGGTAATCACCAGCGTACTGCAGTCATTGTAATTAGATGTTTGAGATTGTTATAAGATTTGAATTAGAGTAGGAAATTCTACTATAGTCAGAACCAGGGGCAACTGTACCTTAAGTGCACTTATGCACTGCACCACCAAATATTTATAACTTGAAAAAGAAAAAAGAATCACAAAATATCCTATAATATACTAAGAACATACTACCTTTATATTTAAGAAGTTGCAATGAATGAATTAAAACTTGTTTTCGTTCGAAGAAATATTATCCGTGTGCTCTCCACAGCGCACGTAGCTGCTCAATATAACTACTATGGAATATGCGATAAATCGCCTAGCGCGCGGGACAAAAAGATGTTCAGTGCAAATTATATAAAGAATCTGCCGTTGACCGTGAACCGGACGAGACTGAACATTACCGCGGGCTTGCTGAAATAACATGACATGACCATTGACCATTTCGCCGCAAATACAAGTCATCGGATTGATTTAATATATAACAATAATAAATATTAATAAGAAAATGTCGTTTTATTACAACTTTAAGTCATAATTGTCTATAAGCTAGTAAAGTACTCTCAATTCTCGTAGTCAGCAGCCGCTACTGGTCAGAACTAACATACTATCAAATATTATCGGTTTCTCGCCAGAACTACCTTAAGGACGTTCCCGAAGAGCAGTTGTGCTCAACCTACAGAAACCATATGTAAACTAATATGTTTGTAACACGTGTACAAAGTTGATGAGCAATGCTTTCTTTCACACTTTTACGTTTCACATCCGCAGGTATCAGGTCCGCATTAATATGTCGTATCAAAAATGCCAACGTGTCTAACGGATAAATATAATCGATTAGGTATTCTTATGTCTATACGACAGATAAGTAGTATAAATATATTTAAGTTAAAAAAAATAAATTAATATTCATCCCAATTTTTCAATAGGCTTGTGTCCTATGTCTTAATTTCTATAAAACTGTACTATATATTGATAAAGTGGGTTACTAGAACCTCAAATGTTCAATTATTTTTAAGTGACTATGTCAGGAGATATTGACAATTAAAAAAGTCATTCTTTTGTTGGACAACCTTCCAACTGCATGTGACATCACAGTCGCTAGTTGCTATCTCTTTTATACAACAGAACGTAAAAGAGATATATTCTTGACAGAAGACAAGTTTACAAGTTGCCAACCTTACAGCCCATAAATCTCTGCTATGTATATTTATATATCAAAATATCAAATATTATTTACAGCTATTTCAAGGAACAATCAAATTTCAATGTCTGCCGTAACAGGGTAAAATTAAATTAAAAATTATTATCCTTTGACTTGATTATTTCGACTACCAACAGCTACAAAACATTACCTACTCAAGAAATAACTGACGTATAAAATGCATTTCACGTCATACAAATATGGCCAACCATCTTACTGCGCTAAAACTACAATTCAAATTTTTAATTGCTATATCTCCCTCAACATTTAGATATTTAATAAAATAGACAATAGACATAGCCAATACACATTTATTAACAACAATTAAAAAATCGACCACTAAAAAATGAGGACACAAGCCAAATATATAATTACTGAATATTAAGAAAACATTTGCCCCTAACTGTAAGCAGCCACACTAACCGCTAGCAATTTCATATTTATTGTTTAGTATTGACTCTTTCCTTACATTTGAATCTTTAATCAATAATTATGCAAAACAGTACGCCTGCGGACTAATGCGTAAATGATAATCAAACCGAATATTTATTATTACCTATAACTAATAATTTAATAGCAATATTATAAATAATTTTACCATAAATGTACCATAGACACAACAAGACACCTACATAGAAATATTATTGCCAAGAATAAATTTACATTTCAACATGTTATTTACAATGTTTATAATTAAAATCGAATAAAATTTATTGTAATAAATGTATCCTTAAAATAATCTTAATTATCTATAAAATCGAGTCAATAAACTTTAAATCGTTGGCTGCAGGATCTCTGACCCATTCGGATGGACTCTTCTTCTTCTTTCTTATCTCCTTCTCATTTTCTTACTTTAGATCTAGTTGTTGTCATTATAAATATACCTGGTTCTATTTATAGACGTGTTCAAAATTACTCTCAATTGCATATTATGTGTTCGTCTGCACTACGGGGGGATTAGGTAATGCGTGTGTATTTACAGGGTGTTTCAGAAATTCAGCATTATACTATTACTGGGCATAAACGTAAAGGTTTACGGCAAACCGGAATGTGATAAAACTATTCTGGTTTCACATCAGAGAGACAAAACAACAAAACACGAACAAAAACTGTTTTTCTAAACAAAAACATCAATGTTTTGTAAAAACTGAACAGTTCTTAAAATATTTTTGTCTTTAAAAACTGTTTTAGTAAACAAAACACATTCACATCTAGAGTGGGTAAGATCAAAGGAGAACATGTTTATTGTTGATTTTTAGTCTGCTTGGTTTGAATACGCAGTTTTATTTTTGTGAACATTTGCGCTTGTCAGTTGTTGTTAATCATTTGGCTAGCAACTAGTTCCAAGAGCAGTTATAAATAAATGTAGAATACCGTGGACAAAAGATAAGACCAGCACTAAAAATCACTCTACATTTTTAGTCTTTTTTTCTTTTCAGGATATAGAATTTTTTTATTAGACTTTTCTACCATGACACACTTGAAGCCCTTCCTCTTTTTCAGTGTCGGAAAAAATGAGTGTTTATATATTTCATCTACAAAAGGTTTGATTGTGATAGGCACCCATTTTATAAGAAAAATTAAAGAAATTAGTCATTTACGTCGTCAAATTAGTCAATCACACTCCGTAATATATTTTGGTGTATACTTTTAAAAGAAGACAATTAAAAAAGAATTCAATAATCGTTATTTCAGAAAAAATTTAGGCTCAAAAAATCATTTTGCACAAAAGCAGCTCCTACTAACGCATCATCCCGCCCACAATTTAAAACAAGTTATGTTCCATATATTGAAAATTTATATAGGAATTATAAATATAAAACAACGAGTTCATTATTCAACTATTTAAGAAAAAATTTCACTAGAACACCCGGTGTGCATTTATTATATCAAGAAAGAAAACAGAATAAAACTCGAAGTGAAACAGAAAGTAGATAAAGAAAAAAATAATAACAAAGTGGAACTTAAGTTCACTTTTAAATGGAACAGAATTGTATAAGTACTGCAGAAGTAGAGTATGCGTGTTTGGTACTTCAGTGGTTCTCAAATATTTTAAGCAATATTATAAATAAATGCCTTGACACTTTCACAGTGTAACCGACTACTGACTAAGTGGTTTCACTCTATTTTTAACTCCTTATATGTTAGGAGATACTAACAATTAAAAAAGTCATTTTGTCCTTTAATAATTAAAGGGATTCAACGTTGTAGAACATTCCAAGACATATGACATCACGTCCGCTAAGTTGCTATCTCTTTTATACAACAGAACGTAAAAAGATAGCATATAAAACACAGAACTCTTATTCATAGAAAAAAGAACTGACTTACCGACATGGTATCGACATGTTACGTCATAAATATGGCCGACATTTGTAGCGCTAAAACTACAATTCAAATTTTTAATTGCTCTGTCTTCGACAACATTTAGATATTTCATCAAATAAAAGCGCCAATATGCATTTATTAACATTAATATCAATCAACAATAGAATAAGCAACCCCTAAAAAATGAGTACACAAGCCTGGTAGTTTGTTCTACTGTAAGAGCACCATTACAGTTTGAAACCAGAGAAACTGTCGGCTCGCATTGACCATTCTTGAAACACTAAAACAAAGATGCAATGGACTGCAGCTAGTAAAATGTCCAGAGCTCATTAAATGTACAAACAAATATCCTCTGTCAATATTCATTAAATTGAATTCTGTGCCACAAAGGCGTTTGTTTCAATGTTAAATTTCAGTAACACATAAATTCTCCTCATTATATTAAATTACAAGATTTTACTACAAGTTGTAAAACAGTATATTTAATAGATGAACGCCTTGTTATCTATACGTAATAATATTTAACTACATTCATAAATAGATTTTACATTAAAATATATGTTGTAATTGAATTCCAACGTGGTCTCCTTTTATCTTCAAACTACTTTTAGTTTTCTATAAAATCTTTAAAATACAATATAAATATTCTCAGAATTATTTTCTCACGCACCTGTTTAAGGCACTGGCATCCAATCCGTTTCGGACCAATATTTTCTGTACTATTTTTATTCACGGTTATTGCAGTACTGCGAATTTGAAATTAGATACTTTCTTTTACAATATATAAAGTCATAATGTGAAAATTACACACTTAGTAGTATTTGTCTTTTAATTTAAAATCGTTTGAAAAATGCCCTAATGGGCTTGTGTTCTATGTCTTAATTTCTATAAAAGTGTACTATATATTGATAAAGTGGGTTACTAGAACCTTAAATGTTCAAAAAAATTTAATAACTCCTTATATGTTAAGAGATATTAACAAATAAAAGTCATTTTTTCACTTTAATTATTAAAGGGATTCAAGTGCATGTGACATCACAATCCTAGTGTAAGGCTACCAACCTTACAGCTCATAAATCTCTGCTATATGTACTTATATATCAAAATATCAAATATTATTTACAGCTATTTTAAGAAACAATCAAATTTCAATATTATATCTGCCTTAGCTGGGTTAAATAAAATAAAAACTTATTATTCTTTGATTTGACTTGATTCTTTGACTACCAACAGCTACAGAACATTACCACAGCACTGACCTACTCAACAAATAACTGACATTAAAATGCATTTCACGTCATACAAATATGGTCGACCATTTCTAGCGCTAAAACTACAATTAAAACTTTTAATTGCTATATCTCCGTCAATATTTAGATATTTAATAAAATAGACACGCCAATACACATTTATTAACATCAATTTCAATCAACAATTGAAAAATCGACCACTAGAAAATGAGGACCCATTTAATGTATGATTTAAATAAATATTTGGCACATACTGAATAAAGTAATGCGACAGGAATATAAATACATCTTTTACCTATGTGTGAATATGAATATTTTATTCAAATAATGATGTATTTTAAATAATATTCAAGAATGGAATTAGTATGTTTGTTTTAAATATATAAATTTGTATCATTAGGTGCTGCCACATAAAAATAAACGGCAATTTTTATAATTAATGTTTCACTAAACATATATTATTTTGATTGAAATTTGATTTTCAACACGCTATATGTTTTTAAATAATTGATATATTAATTAACGATCTATTTACAAACAAACTTGAACATTTATCTGACTCCTAAAGTTTATACGGTTTACGATTAAAGTTTATAGCTCAATCGTGTGCAAAGTTATTAACGTTTTTATATTTGAAAACATGGAGTGTCACTTTAGTACACTGTCGCCATCTATATCTAACTATATAACCATGAGGTAATGTTTTACCTTAATGCCGGCAGTTCATTCTCGCCGAGACAGGCGAGATCGGGTGTGTACAGCAGCTTGATGACGATGGCACGTTAATGAGTGGTATTTTGACACAAATCAAAGGAAACGAGAAACTAGACGCTTGAGTTTACGTCGCTCCACTCATTTACTTGCTCTCTCGGCAAATGTATCGCCCGAGAGACATTGGGCGAGCGAAAGTCAAGAGTGAACTTGTACTCGACATATCGGCAAATGTTTTGACAAGAGTGAACTGTCGACATAAAATTTTTAAACAAAATAGGATTTTTATTACCTAACTATATCCAGAAAAAAGAAAAAACCTCATTGCCTTTTTGGAAAAACTTTTTTTAACATATGACAAAGACAATATCTCTATATGACATATGACAAATTCTCGGCTGAATCAAAAAAAAAAAAGAAAATTTAAATCCAAAAATATAGATATATTCAATTCGGTCTAGTGTAAACTTATTAACATCATCATGATCATCATCCTAGCGCTACAGAACGTATACAGCACTAGCCTCCTTTAAATTTTTTCCTATTGGCCGCCTTCCTCTTTCAATTCATCACACCTCCGAGAGAGATATCCTCCACTTACTCTTTGCATCTCGTCCTCGTTAGACTTAACCATTAGAACCGTTTCTTCTATTTTATAATTCCATATCCCAGTAAACAATTTGGTGAAGTGTCTTATTTTGTGACGTATCTATCACTATTGCACTTCAATTATAGTTCGCATCAACTTTATCTTCATTTGTATTCAGGCAGGTGAAGTGGTTTCGCTATTCGTAGTCAATAAAATAGACATTTCATGTGAACGACTGTGAGAAACTGAACTATAAATGAACTCTTTCATGACAAAAAAATCGTACGCGTCTTCAATATGATGGCGAAGTAACTCCAAAATGTTTACTGTGATTTCATCTTATTCTCCACTGTCCGTTTTTTCATACTATGTACTCCATAAACTTTTCGCAAAATTTTCCTTTCTCTAATCCGCAAGGTTATAGCCACTCTTCCACTCTCTACCACTGATGTTGTTATAATTTCACATACCAGAATCTTTATTTATTACTAACTAAGTTCAGTAATGCATAATAACATTTATTTTTGGCTGTAATTCTTGCTATAATTTCAAGCTTGATATTGTCTGAATCAAATAAAAGGGTACCTAGATATCTTAACTCACTTACTCTAACGACCATCCCCTTCTCATATCGTGTAAACTTGTAATCTATGAAATTCATTTTTTAATAAATGTTTTTTTTCTCTTTTCAGAATTTTACGAAAATGGCTGCAAATTTATCAGGACTGTTAATAAATCTAACATTGCTAATCTTAGTAGCATCAGCTCCAATAACTAACATCAAAAATGAAAATTCTAAATCAATTAGTGAAGACGTTCAAAATGTAGAAGCACCAAAGGAAGAATCACCTAGCGAAGAAGCAGACACCGAACAAGGCAGTCGTCAAGCAAAAGCGTTATCTTTCTATGACTTTCCACCCCAATTCTTCCAACAGGATGAATTTAATGACGCATTAACATATGATAATGATGAAGATGAATTATCCAGATCTATTCCATCTCGAAAACGATTCCAAGGTGGAAATAATCTACCATTCTCTAATAGTCCCATTTACTATATCCGTCTTCCAGCAACCCCTTACATGTTTGTTCCTGGATTGGGGTATATCTCTAACCCACCTTCCTTGAGTCCCCTAGGAGCACCATCTTCTGTTCCTGTTGCAAACCCATTCATCAATCTACCACTTAACTTTATGTCAAATGGAAAACCCACCAACATTTACCAATGGGCTGGAGTACCACAAAGCAGTTACCAACAACAACAAAATGGGTTCCAACAACAACAGAATGGCTACCAACAACAGCAGAACGGCTACCAACAACAACAAAATGGCTATCAACAACAACAAAATGGATACCAGCAACAAAATATGTACCCGCAACAAAACTTTGGGCAGAATTATCCCAGCCAACCATCTTACAACCCACAAAGCAACTTCGGATATGACTCCAACGATATTCTGGGAGGATCATACCAAAAACCAAATTACAACTCACAAAACTCTATCAGTGAAAATGTTTACAATCAAAAACCAATTAAGAAGCCCATTAAAAATAATTATGACACCAAAGTTACAAACTTAAAGGGTTCTTTTGCATTTAATGGTAAACCTTCTAATATTATGGTTTTAAGGGATTCATACAATGCCCTTTACTCTGATGCCCTTACTAACTTCTACCCTTAAATAGATATTTATTTATTTAATTTATTTTACTATTAGAATCATATTTTTATATAAGTATAAATTATTATAAGCAAGTTTTTTGATAATAAAATTTAATAAAATTTTGTAAAAAAAATTCAAAAACATTATGTATTACTTTTTTGTATTATAAAAATAAATAAAAAAAATTATATGAATAATTATTTTAATTTTAAAAGAGTGATCACAAAAAGGGGATAAAAACCCCCTTACTAATTATGCAATACACATAATACTATAGATTAAAAAAATGTATGTTAAGACATGTTCTGTTGTGAAATTATTATTTAGAAAAGATGAAATAAAATAAACTAATTACATACCGCATTCAGAATTTTATTTATAAAATAATATTTTATTAAACACAAAGAGAATATGGTTGTATAAGGTAATTATTGCCAAAGTTCTACAACCTCACCATTCAATAAAATATAATATTGAATGTTCATTGGAACATTGTTAAATACAGGTTGATGGAGATGCCTTGTACATCTCAAATACTTTGATATATCATTAAATGATAATAAACATTAAGATATTTTTAATATCTATAATTATATGAACTTATTAACTATCAAAATAATAATTGCCATTTGCTTTTAAAATATATGCTGATCCAATGGTATCGTGGGAATTGAAATCAAAAGTTAATAAACCATTAACTAAACAAATATAACATAATTAAAATCCAATACTATCCAACAAACAAACTTATTAAAACCATGTAAGTATATCACTCATATTGTCAGAGCGTAGCAAATCTCAGAACATTATAACCTTAAAATCCAACCTAATTCAAGGCATCTGCACGAGTTGACAATGAGTCTAGAATGAAATTCGAGAAACTAACTTCTAGAAAGTATGTTTCCATAGTAAAGATGATGACATTTGAAAGTTATGAATAAAATAGATAATATAGTACTTGCTTTAGCTAATTACATAAATAATTAGTAAAAATCTTACCTTTAAGAAGTCCCCTTGCTAACCTTATTCTGCAAATTTGTCACTTTCACAATCACTATTTCACTTTAAGTTAAATACACTTTTAATAAAAAAAAACAGATGCATCTATATATTAAATTATATTTTATATAAAAAAATTACATTGATAATTAACATTAGCATATTAATAAATATTAAATAATGTAATTTGTGCAAAAACATGTTCTTTTTACTAAACATTTAATAACTAATATAAAAGAATGCAGGACTTCGAAAGTAATTCATACCCTGCCATCTACATGAAAGAAGATGACCTACTAACAAACATGGTATATAGCTCACTTGTGATATTTTGGTTTGAAGCTTCACTAAAAATTAATTATTCCCACAATATTCTAATACACCAAGATACAAAACAGCCTCTTTTAATGATTTGTTTATCTGCGGAGTACGAAGGCATTTAGTCTCTCCACTATGCACTTTGCACAGTTTAGCACTAAAGCAAATATCATTGTTTGTCAGTACAGTTGCGTGTTGAACTTCTAAACTTAAAGTAAAGTATAGTATTAGTATTAAAGTTCGTAGAATAATATGTAATACATTTTATATTTCTTTGTTCTCATATGTTCATTATATCAAAACTTTAATATGTGACGCCTTGAGCCAGCTGTAAATACTCTCTGATATATCACTGGATGCATTGTTATGCATTTCCTTTACTTTCCTTTACAGGAAAGAGCGTGAGAATTGGATATAACGTTGAGGGATTACTGTTTTTTTATAATTTTGGATCAATTTAATGATTATAGAGACAAAAATAACTATTTGAATTGTTAATAGCTCCTATAATATAGCGACTTATTAAAAAATAATTTTAGTTCTGATAGCCAAAGTTGCCAGCATCTATCTAGTGCAGTTCTATAGAAATTAGGACATGGTTCACAAGTTCACAACCCCATTAATCACACTACGGGGTTTATTCTATAACTGTTTCACTAGCGTTCGTCTAAATTATGCTACTTATGTCCTATTCATGCGATTTATTTTGTTTTATATTTAATATCGGGTGATACTCTTGGGAAAACTGACATAGCGCAAATTAGAAAATATCGGCCTTGGAAAAATCGGCAGAAGTTAATTGACGTCGGTTAAAGATTTGCAGGATAGGGGCAACTATAATTTTTCAAATAAATGAAACTGGTTTAGCATTTTGTTAATGAAACATTTATTTAAAAAGGTGTACAAAATTAATATCAATCAATGCTTATACATTTTTAATATTTTGTATTATGTACGATTATGTATGTTATTTATAATGTTTTTAATGACTTGGGATTATATGAAGATGATTTTCTTATTTTAGATATTACATCTAGTTTCTAACACTAAGTATGTATATATAAATATTTCAATATGTTAGATAATGTAACAAATTATTTAATACAAAATATAATTCGGCGTATTAAGAACTTAATTTAAACAGCAAAAATATTTGACTTAGGTCATTAAATTTCATGAAGATCTAGATGGACTTTAACAACAAGAATAAATGAATCTATCACACCTTGAAAAAGGGCCAATAAATGCTCAAATATGTTAAATTGAACTACAAACGAAGCATCTCGCTGTTTAAAATACAATACAGAACCATAAAGCTATACATGTCAGTTAAAATCATTATTAAATAGAAATAATGGAAAGAATTTGTATATTGGTGTGAACCAGTCATATAATAATATTTTGTTTTAATGTAAAACTAATTAATATTATTAAATCAGTGAAAATGGGGTTCTGTTTTAGCTTTAGCTTATTTTTCATTAGTAGAAGAATTAATTTCTTTAAGATTTTTCCACAAGTATACGATATCTTCTTTCCTTTTTTATGCTTTTATATTCGTACGTCTCAAATTGGCCTCTGTTCCCTATCTGCTTCAAAACTATTTATTGTCACCAAATGACTTTATTATTAAATTCACATTCAATGCTACAGAATAATCAAAACTTTGAGATAAGTGTTACACCAACGCAAGAGATGAACTAGACTTTCAAATGATCTACATGCTTGCCATTTTGTCATACATATATTTTTTCATACGAATGTTTGACGTTTGGCTCGTGTTATAAGTGATTATGAAGAAGAACTTCGAGATAAGCAACCCAACCTCTTATTTTCATCACATCCATAAACGATCAAGCATGATGGAGCCAGTTCTAACTCAAGATACCAAGCATTTACTGAGCCTATAATATATGATCCATAACTTTAAAAAAAAACTAATCCATAAGGCTTGTTCTTTTTAAAGTTTTAGAACTAACATGTTTTGTGTTTAATAGATTTTTCATTCTTGCTGTAATGCCAACAAGTTTCTCTTAATTACTTTACATTCATCTTACATTAAAAAGCTGCTCTTCTATAATTATTACACATGTAAAATGTTTATGACGGATTCTTTTCCTCATTAGTTTATCATATTTTAAAATTCGTTTTTTATTTTTACTTAATTATATAATAGATGTATTACAAAATATAGATTTAAAATAAAACTATCAAATTATTTACATATAATAATTTAAACAAAACATATTAATTATAATAATAAAAACATATTTTTAATTTTATGAAAACACAATTCTTATACATAGTATAGGCCTGTTATTTTTGTTAAACTGCTACATATATCAAATTCAGTCGGAAATATCTTCTGAGGATATTCTTTCAGACACAAATCATCTTTTCGTGACTGCAATATTAATGGAGCCACATAATCATTAATTGTGCTCCATTACCTTGCTATATTAAACTTCTATACAGTGTACAATATCTACAAAAATATAATAACTGAAAATAAATGGACCCAAATTTCTCTGGTGTTAACAAGAAAATATGCAACAAAAAAAAACAAATGAATGCTTTTTTAAATCATAACTATTGCAATTTATGGTAAAAGTTATGAGTAATATTTTGTTACAGAATTAGAAACCAAATATAAGCAAATATTTTGGAAACAAAGAACTGGTAAACATGAAAGTAGCATTTATATAACATGTTTGTGTTTAGTAGATGATAAGTAATTGCTACTATGATGTATCATAATAAATTATCCGCTAAACACAGTTACATTTCAAGTTGTATTTAACATAAAAATGTCTACCTATAATATATAATTTTTTGGTTAATATAATGTAAAGCTACATAACAACATTTTTCTGAAGTTAATAACGCTATTTATGAAATGTTATATCAGTGGCTTAATGCTAAAAGGGTCAGTTAAAAAATTTGATTGAAAGAATCGCTTTCAATTGAAGTAAAGTAGAATGTCTGTTTCAACTGTGATTAAAACAGGTATGACAGAATGTAATTATGCATTACATGTTATGATAAATTTAATATTTTAAAGAGAAAAAATGACATTGGTCCCTTTAGCACCAAGGCACAAATATAATATTTTATATTAAAGTAATATATTAGTTTAAGATTATTAATGTATTTGCATTTATTCAATGACAGTGAAAGTGTAACGCAATTATGTCAAACTTATGTTATTATGTTAAACTAAATACATGAATTTACGTTTTGTGTTTAGAGGGTAAATAATGTTTAAATTCTCATCAGTTTTCATATTTCCTTCAAATTTAAATCAAGGTTCAAGAAGAAAGAAAACTATAATTTATAACTAGATAAAAAGATATCCGAATTTAAATTATTAAAATGTATAAGTGTTTTCATGAAATTTTTCTTTTAAATATGTTTTAATTAATATTTCACGGTAGTAATAATTGATGTGCAGTCTTCTTCTTGCTCTTTTCTATTACATAAAACGTTTGTGGTTTTCCATTTCCTGGGAACATTTTCATGAAACTTCTTTTATGTGGTTTTGCCGGAGCATAATAAGATGGTACTTTCCTTTTTCCATAAATTTCTGCTTTGCTGGGTGGTGCTTTGTCAGCCACCTAAAAGGAAAAATTGTTTGATTAATTTATTATAATAAAGGGTCTTTATCAACACAAGTTTTGTTTATAATAAGAAGCATGAAAAGAGGTGGAAGTATTGGTTGTATAACTAGAGACTAGAGTTGGGAGCAAAACAGAAGAGCTACTGAGACTGAATAGACATATTTTCATAGACCATGACCTAACAATGAAAGAAAAAGAGGTGCAGGTGATGGTAAGTGCATGGGCGAGGCAAAAGGAACAAAAGGGAAGAGGAGAAGTGAAAGTAGGGTATAAGAAAGTGTGGGTGGAAGGTGATGGTGATAGAGACAAGGATATGTAATGGAAGAAGAAAGGAATTGGAAAAGGAGATGATTGGGAGAAGAGAGGAATATGTAAAAATGAGGTGATGGAAAGAAGAAGAACAGAGTTAGGCAAAGAAAGAAAGCAAAGGTTACAACAGAACCGACAGCTCAGTAATAAAACAACGGGGATCAGACAAAAACAGCAAAAGTTGCAAAAAAGGCTGTAATAGTAATAAAAAGATTGTGGTAAGTAGGAGAGAAGATTGTGGCAGAGATAATTTGGGGACTATAGATATTGGACAGGCTTTTGTTGAGTTGGGGATAGAGAGCAAAAGGGCAGGAGAGGTTTGTGAAATGGGCTATGGAGGTGGACAGATGCACGCCGGGGTGTATAGCTATGAAAGAAGTGAAAAAGGAAAAAATTAAAAAATGAAGCAATGGCAACATCGGTAAAAAGAGAAAATTATGGAGGAGAAAATGGTTAAGGAAAGAAGCAGAGGACAGTAAGAGTGTTACGGGGAGAAGAAAGATGAGATGGCAGTAGTTATTAGTCAATTAAATTAAACGTAATTAACGATTTAATGTGTAAAGAATGAAAAGCATAGCAGCTTCCATTAAGAAAATAAATAATATGTAAAATGTAAACAATATATTTAAAATTGAAATATGAAGACTAGGTGAAAAGGCGAGCCAAGAAATGTTGAAATGTAAGTAAGTTGAAATGAAATATGAGAACTGTAAATGCAAATTAAATGAACTTGTTAAGATATTTTAAAGCCGAAAAGCATAAACAATAATTAAATAAGAAACCAGGTGCTACAAGCTAATTCCACGGTTAATTTTTTACTTCTTATATGGAAAAAGGTTCTTGCTAGCTTGCTACATGCAAATTCCAAGGTTCCTTTCTAATCTGGCAACTATATTAACATTATATATATATAATAACATCGTTCTACAAACCTCGTTTTCCCAGTGTGTCCACGTTGGAGTGTGTTTAATGTCAATAATCTCAGAGTCATCATCCTCAGACCTGGAGATGTGGTTCTTAGCTCCGCTACCTAATATTTTCTTAAGCACCGGTAAATTCCAATGATAGATCCTTCCAGGTTTGCCATTAGACTTGAACCCTACGGGTAGCTTTTTGTCGCCAGTGATATGGTTCTTGTTCGGCATATTGTGCGCGTAGTAGTAGTTATTCGGCGGGAGTTTGATCACGAACATATTGGAGTCGTCAGCACGGGTGTGGTGTCTTGATTGGACAGCCAGACGCTTCCGGTGGTGGGAGGGATTCACTCTCACGCGGGATAGACCTAGCTTAGTCAGGAGTTCATGGTTTGGTGACGATTTATTTGAAGTTGGCGCGGAACAAGATAGTGATAACACCGCAATCACCAGAATGCTGAAAAATATTATGTTTATTTAATAAAACATTCTTTTATATATCTAAAAATATTATAAATGAAATGAGGACACAATGGGAGAGAGCATTGATGCTTGATACTGATTGTTGTATGCTCGAGTTCGATCCCCGGACCAAAATTCATATTTTTGGGTTTGGTTGTTATGAAGTTAAATTGATTATGTACATACATAATCATAAACTTATTATGCAGTGGTGTTGTTCACATATATGAGGCCACGGCACCACAAAAACTGCCAACATAGTTGGAGGTCGTCGGTGACAAGACATAGGCCGACGTTAAACGAATTAATGGTGCAAGAGTAATAAAATGAAACTGAATCTGATTGAAGTACTGATATGATTATATATATATATATATATATATTTATAGAAGAAAAGAATGTAGGAAACGGAAATGACGTTGATGGATTAGTGCTTCTGTCTAAATTTTGAACCGTTTAACGATTAAAGTGACAAAAATAAACAACATAATATAATATTGATAATATTTATTATTTGTTAATATCTCTTATAATATTACGACTTAATAAATAATAATTAGATATTTGCGGTAATTATAGCCAACTATATTATAGTATAATTATATAATAGGGTATCTCATCAAGATTCATCTCTTTAAAGCGAACGAGATGAAAGTGAAATTACCTTCATATGAAATGTTTAATATAATCAAAAAATTAAACTTCAATTTGAGAAACACAGATTTCATTAACAAAAGTCAGTTAAAAGGAAGAGATTATTACATGTTACATCTAAATTTAAGTAAGAAAAGATGGTTTAGAAATGAGTCCCGCAAAATTATATCAACTATAATCAGAATCAAAAGTAATCATTGCAAAACTCCAGCTCACCTGTACAAAATTAATATTAAATCCGACGATAGATGTCAATGTGGTGAAGAAGGAATTTTGGATCATATTATATTTGATTGCATAAATTATAGTTTAGAAAGATCAAAATTTAATAGTGAAATATTAGATGTGATTAAAACTTCTCCTGTTAATACTAAATTTTTGTTAAGTGATTCAAAATTAATTAGTGAATTATTTAAGTATTTAGAAATTTATTAAATAGAATTATAAAATGTTAAATATGTATAAAAAATGTTTGATGGTGGCTATGACGAATAAAAGTCAAGGCAAATAAATAAATAAATAAAAAATAAATAAAGCGAACGCGTGTTTCGAGAGAAGGTAGCGTGGTTCGAGAATTTTTAGTTACTATCATTTTTCAAATTCAAAGGTTCAGGTGCGTCGTCTATTTCTACTTCACTATCGATTGCGCAATATTGATAAAGAACCCAGGAGCCTTACTCTATTCGTTTTTTTCTTTGTGGTTCTCTTAACTCAAATGTGTACGATTATGCCCCACAAAATTTAGAGGAGTTGAAGACAAACATCACAGAAAAAAATGCATCGATTTTTAAGCCTCTTCTTCAAAAAGTTTTTAAAAACCTACAACTGAAATTTGAGGGATGTAGTCAGCGCAATGGACACCTCAAGTGAATTAATTCCCACTAATGAACAATTTTAAAACAACTGTTTTCTCAGCTTTTTTGTACCTTGAAATAGTTGGGTCTTTATGACACACCCTGTAGTAGAGATACAAGTCCGTTGTCACAAAACAAATTATGTATTTTATATAATATACGTATTTGTATATGTATCGTGCTACGATAAAAATTGTATTTAATTATTTAATAACAATGATCTAATTAACGGTAAATTGGCAATCACCAAAGCAGCGTGCGGCCTGTAAATTAATTAAACCGCTTTATTTATATAATTTCCAATCAATCAACAATACTTTCATCTATTGAAAACTCAAACAATATTATAATTTAAAATTGAATTTCAATAGAAGGTTTGAGAAGTAGTTATTGTTCCATAAAACCCGCGAGAACTAACCAAATCTTAAAAGCCCTCTAGGCGATGGTTTGTTAGACACGCTTATCGATCGTCAAAGCATGAATCGTGAATAACGATTATTAGTCGATAGATCTATAGATCATGCGAGCAACATCCGGTGCAAAATATATTATTGATCCAGATCATTAGATGAGTGATATAGTGTTCGAGTATAATGCTGCAGCGTGCCGGTTGACAGCCATCAGCCATCAGTCTCTACGGCCATTATAAAATAAAATCGATAATAATGCTCCATTTTCTGGAACTATATCTTCTATAAAGAATATATTCATACTTTATCAATATAATTATGTAGAATGAAAGAATAAATTATTTGATATTCCTAGAAAAATGTCTGGGTGATGTATAAAAGGGTCAAACATCGAATATGTTGGCATAGCAACTGGCTCGGATCACAATCTTAGTCGTTTATGGGTATATCTGAAATAATTAAGACCAATAATAAGCCCTTTTTATAATATTGGTACGATTGGAAAATATCCAGGAGAGATACATCAAATAGGTACTAGAGCTGGATAGATACACGCCGGGATACATGGTAATAGAGGAGGTGAAAAGGGACAAAATAAGAATCGAAGCAGGAAGGAGGCTAACTAGATTCCAGGAGAAAATGCGAAATGCTGAAGGCGAAATCCTAAGGAAAATAAGGGAGGAGAGTAGAAAGGAGGAATAAAAAGATGAAAGAAGTGCTATGAAAGGAATGGAATGGAGACAGAAGAAGCATAGAGAAAAAGATGAGAAGGTTTAAGTGTGAAAGAGGACCTAAGGAACAGAGACAGAGAGATAACAGCAAATACAATGAAAGATACAAGAGGATTTGGGAGAGAGAAATAAACCAGAATACATACGAGAAAAAGACAAAAGAAACATAAGAAAAATCGAAAGATTTAAATTGGGAATCGAAGAGAAAGGCAGCAGATACAAGGAAAATAGAGAGGAATATAGTTAATAATAATTACAATAAATATTAGTAAAATTTTATATAAGTAAGTTATAGAATTAATGTCCCAGGCTGGGACCGACCCAGGTTCAAGTCAGGACCGGTTGACTTTTACAGGTCTGTGAAACACATAACAACACCACATGGCCAGGCAATAAGATAAGGTCCAGATAAGTCAAGAGTTGTACTGGGCGTCTTAAGACGAATAATATATATATATATATATATATATATGTATGTGTATGAATTCCATCGCTGCCTGATAAGTAATCCAGTACAATCAAATACAATCTACAGTTAGATTCATGAAAAATATTTGTCTATACACTCAAAACGTTTATCTATTTATGGTAAAGCTGCCCTCTGTTTTAAAACATGTGAAATTCAGCATGTGGCTAATGTTTTTAGTCGTATTGTAGAAACCGCCATAAAATTTATTTGGCGTTAAGTTGCGTGTAATGTTTCGGAAGAAGAAAGCTTTTAAAAGCTCTTAAACTGAGCTTGCTATTATTGTAGATAAGTTTTTTTAAAAGATGTACGAGTATAATTAGCTAACGTCTACTTCCATATGTCTGTACTCTACTTAGATTTATGTTTTTCTAGGAGAAACACTTATTTCTTGGGGCTCTATAGTGAAGATCCAGATGTGAGCAACTTTATGACCACACTGTTATAATAGTTTAAGATCCAACTGCGTGATTACTACGTCCATCTCTTTTTTAATCAAAATGCAATTTTTATATCATAATAGATAATTATTAATAGATAAATAATGTTGTACCAGCATGCCTATCAAAATATAACCGCAAGTACTTTTAATTAAACTAATTATTTTTTAATATTAAATAATATCCATATTTAATAATTAATCTGAGCAAAACAACATCAGTTTTAAATTCAATATTTTATTCTAAATTTATTCTAAATTCATGATTCTAAAGCGCAATTGCCAATCATTATATTTAGTTTTAATGTAAGATTTTAACCTTAAATGTAATTTTGAACTTGTGAAATCATGCCTCATGCGTCAGTAATATACATTATTTTATAATAATTACTATATTTATTTATTATAAATTATTGTGTTTACTATAATTAATTTTATTTCTTCATATCCCAAAAGCTGAAACTTACATTTTAGGTTAAAACGAATGAGGCTTTAGTTTATATTATAAATTACACAAAATACAAAAATAAAAAGACAATAAATTGAATTTCTTTGACGAAAAAGAAAGTTTCTTAAAATGCAGTTGTTTCAGCAAGATTCCTCTCACACTGCAATAGTTTGTAGTCGCATTTTGAATGTAGTCGCATTAATACAATTTATTTTCAATTCAATTTTTTATCATGAGAGGAAGTTTCTATTTTAATGTTTATTAATATTTTTTTTTTTTATTATTTTTATTATTTTTATTTAATGTATTTTAAAACATGGGTATTAATAACATGGTTCATACGTCTCAATATCAAAGTGTTGCAAAGGAATGTCATGATAATCGAACTAACTCGGATGCATGCATATCCGAAAATAACGTAAGCAGTGCCGGTTGAGTTTATTATTTTATTGATGATGAAATGGTGAAAGGAGACGTACAATATTGTATTCATAAATGTTAAAGAAGATAAGTTGAACATTCGGTTCATCTCATAATAACGTGTACTGATGAAATACTCTAATACACCCCAATCAAAAAGTCCTCGTCACTCTGGAAGTGCGCTGTTGATTGTGAGAAGGGTGGTATGTTAACTAGTAAATGGTAAATATTAATGTTTAAATTGCCATCGATGCTTTATTTTTCCAGTAATACGACCAGTACCAATATAAATTTAAAACAAACAATTTTTTACACACCTTATGCATTTTTTTTATCAAATATTTTTTTAACAAAGCGCTAAGATTAAAGTATATTTACATTTGTATTTTTGTAAGGTTTTTGTTTACATTTCGACGAAACAATATTACTTAGAAAAGAACAGCAAAGAGATATTATTAAATTAAAAACAGAGCCTCAAGCCTTCGAGGGTCACAGCCTCCTACAGTACGTATAGTAGCCATGACCGTGACGTATACGTGTAGAACCCCAGCAGTATAAAAATCAGACGAGCAAAGGAATGGCCAAAACAAATAAAAAACAATCTCATAAGCAGAAAACTACGACACTTTTGTGAACATTTTTGTTTACTTAGGACGAAACAATTGAGTGCTTGAGTAAATACAGGGTGATTAAGAAGTAGTGAGCTGATAAGTTGTACTTGTTTATGAAATTGAATAGGGTTCTACTCGAGAGAAAATTATATTACATGCACATATGTTATATAGGGTGTGCCATTTGTTGGTTTCTTTTTAAAATTGCTGTTAAAAGTACACTGTTAAATATTTTTGAAATATTGTTTCTTTATATAAGAGAGTAAACCTTCTGATTTTTTATGAAAAACAATTTTAGTTGTTAAATGCCGCAATGACGACATACATAGAGACCTGAAGATTAACACAGTCAGAGAAGAAATCAATTCAGTAGCAGCAGCTACCACGAAACCATCGCCGTGATGTAAATGTTGCTTGATAGTAATGATGTTCGAAGACTTCGCAGGACTAAACCCTCGGACCTAGTAATCTAATCATGTAGAATTGTTCATTGGAGCAATCTCTACCACACCGTGTAGTTATTGAAATGTAAGCTACTAGATAAGTATATCTATACTTAGTTGTAGTATTATAGAAAAAAAGTTGTTAAATGGCTGCCACGGTTGGCAGTAGTCCATCCTTCAGACTCTTCTGTTACTACGCTTACTATTTTTATAGTGAAATGTTATCACACTTTTTATTTTTATGACATATATGTAATTTACCAGAATATGTTAACTGTTTATACTATTTTTTTACGTATTAATTCATTTTTCTTCTTCCACCAGATTGGTTATATTGCGCACATTTTAATGTCATATCAGTCTCCTACCTCATTTAACTGATAGACTATTGTTGTAAGTACATACAATATTGTACTTATCTCTCTATATTTTAAGATAATTGTTATATAATTGTTATGTATCATGTTAGTTCTAATTTTAGTATTGTAAGTGTAACAAATTACTATTTAAAATTAGCGCCTTTAAACTTTAGCACTGGTCTTGTGAACCACAATCCATTTTTTATTTAGTCATGCGTAACACTACTCGTACGCATGGATCATAAATGCTAACGCAGAGTTCCATTCTGATCGTTTTATAGATAACAAGTAATTCGATAAAGTCTCCATGTAGTATAAAAATAAATATACATTTTTCTGTTAAATTAAACATTTTATAAGTAATTGTTATATCAAGTTAAATATTTATCATCCTAATAAATTAAATGAAATAATAATGTAACCACAAATTTAGATGTTCAAATAAAACTTACTTACTATTATTTACTTATTTTAAATAAAAGTGTTTAATTAATAAAATAAAAAGATATTAATTCCTCAACGAGGTATGTTGGAAGAAAGACACTCTTTAGCCGCTCGAAGAAGTCTATCTAATTCAACATCACTAATCGGAACAAGGAACTATTATTATAAATCATACGTATACAAACATATCATATAAGTCATATACGGGGTAATCCACATTCAGAAGCTAGCTAGCTTTGTGATCTCGAGTCAACATTTAGCGCATTAATAGAACATCTAGGTTCTAATTTCCATTATTATTCCTTAGATACAACGATTTTACAATATCAGTGACGTTTTGAATGTCGCAAAATTAAAGACCTATATCATATGTATATTTTTCAATTGTATTTTAAAATTATAAAGATTATCTATATTTTTAACACAACGTAACAAAATCCATAACATAACATAATTATCGTTAAAGTTATCATTAACTCATTCAGTATTTTACTTTCGTAGAACATTGATTCTCTGCAAGCAAACTCTCAGTTACTTTTTTTTAATTCATTAGGAACTCCTTACGAATTCTAATTCACTATATATATATATATATATATTCTGTTTTAATAATACTTCACGGGCTTCTTAGGACCACGGTCCTTTTTTCGCCCTTCTTAGTTCACTATCTGTTTATTTATTTTTAAATTAACTAACTGTGAATTCGGTATGAAGTAATACGATTTATTGAGACACCTGTATTAAATCATCTTCGAATAACTTCACGTCACTCCTCGGCAATTCTTTCTTTAACATTTTTTTAAAATACCAATTAAAATTAGTCAAAGTCGACAGTCAACAACAAAATCTTTTCGAACGTGTTGTTTAGTGAAACGCGGTAAACTTTTCAAGTTTAAACTCGTATTTAATAAACTCTCGTGACCAATTAAATGATTATATGTATCCCTTGAGGACAATATGGCGGATCATGGACGAGATAACTAAACGCACGATTGGCTATTTCAATTATATCACATTTGTGGTAATAACATGCTTGCAAGAAATTCCTTAAGTAAAAAATATCAGACGTATTGTTTTGCTGTTGATGATTAACCGTGCCAATCCATCTTTGACGAAGACGAGCGAGACTTGACAGATTGCTTGTCTCGGAGCAGATGCTCGGTGCTTAAGATGCATATGTTTTGCACCTTTTTATTTTAAACGCGGTGCTAATTCGTGGGATGCTTGTCCTTGGAATGATTTATCGGAGGAGAATTTTGCATATGACCTAAATAGATGACAACCTTACATTGAGAAATGATATTTAGGGGTTTACACAGTGGCAGATTAAGGACAAGCGCAGAATGCACGTTCTATTTGTTTTTGAAGTTTACAAAAGATGAATCCAGCAAGAAGAATTTGCAAAGAATCATTTTGAAGAACTATGGAAAACGACGAAACCATACTAAATATGTACAATAGTTTATATGCACTGTACACTTTGTGTGTATATTTAATGTCCATTTGCTGCTGTCCAATGTGTACCACCCGCAATGGTCGACGCTGATTAGTTTACTTTAAAGTCCAATCTAAGGTTATCTTATTTCTTAAGCTATTCTTTTATTTAGTTCTAAACAATTATAAAGGCAGTATTGAAATTGCGGAAAGGTGCAAGTCAAAAGAATAAAACGACATGCATGTCATATACAATTTTCTTATATAACTTTTCCGGAGTAAAAGAATAAGGAGACCCAACTCAGTAAACATTTTGGAGTCACTTTGCCATCCTATGAAAGCGTTCATTTACAGTTCAGTTTATCACAGTCACTCATATGAAAAGTCTATTTTATCGGTTAAAAATGGCGAAACCGCTTCATCTGCCGGAATACAAATGAACATAAAGTTGATGCGAACTATACTTGAAGTTGAATAATGATAGAAACGTCACAAAACAAGACACTTCACCAAATTGTTTACTGTGTAAAAAACGGGTACCAATCGAGGCTCTGCGTGTCCTTGATCCTGCAAATAGTTAGTCATGCCACTGCGATAATTATTAATAACTCATTTCAAAAACACAATAATTAAAATGTTTCTAAGCTTTCTGAATTCTGCTTTCTGATTAAGCATATGCTATTTTGATATTCAGATCATTTTTCCATATAGTTGGTACTCCAAAGAAATAAATTTAGTAATTAGATTTGAAAAAACTTCATATAAATGCAAGTTGCGGCATAATTTAAAAGGACATAACAATAAAATATGGAACAATGTCTCCAGCGGTATTAGTGGACGATGGACATAATCTTGGACGTGGACAAGGGACTGGTTTTGTTGTATCCATTATTGCTACTGTGTTCTCCATTGTTACCAACTTACCACGGTCATGCTTTATATACGATCGTGAAGATATATTGTGTACCAATGTTTAACAGTGCCGTATTTTATATTTTGCGATACCCAGGTAGAAAATATAACCTAATGTAACATTTGAATTAGCTTGTGGCTAGCTAATAAGTGTGAATATTTTTAGGTGATATTTACCGAATATCAATGTAGTTACAGTATAGCCAGGGTGCGGCCTTTGATCAAGTAAATTGAGAAAAAGTAGATAATTTCAACAACACGGTCTAGATAGGTCATAACCAATACTTACATAAACGAATTTGTTATTAACTCGTGGCTATATCAAAGTATTTGCTTCTTTGCAGGATTAAGGGATGTATTCAGAGGCGCACTTAGGGGGTTATGAGGAGCAATTCAAAGAGAGGAACTCTTCATTAAATATTATAAAAATCTTAGAATGGTTACTTACTGAAACCGACCTGACTTTTCTTAAATATGCACTGCATTAATGTTGTTTCTGATATTGTTGGTGACAACAACTAGTATCGAGAGGGCATTCAATAAATGAAAAATAATAATGATTATAAAAGAAATACTATGATTCAAAGTATATCACATGACCTTGAATTATTAGCCATTGAACATAAAGAAGCTACAACAATGGATGTAAAAGAATTAATGTATGAATTTTCAACTATAAAAATAAAGAGAAACAATGTTTATTTTACAATTTAGTATAACTTCTATATAACGACATTCTATACAACAGATTATGGATAAAACGAACAAAACTCACATAAGACCTTATATAATAAATTTATGGAATGTATTATTCTGACCTTTTATAAATTATCATTTCTTTAAATCATCCTTTACCCCATTACTCCATTATATCGAAATTATACTGTATTGTCTGTTAGTCTTTTATTACGTGTTGATGTAATGTGCATTACATTTTCATTTTCTGTCCATTACTTATTAAGTATATTATAGTATATATATATATATATATATATATATATATATATATATATATATATATATATATATATATATATATATATATATATATATAAGAAAAGAGTAATATTTAAAGTGTTTCTTTAAACCTTTCACGACAGTGACGGGTGGTAGCTATCTGAGCATGCTTACAAAAAAGCCATATATTTCTAGTTATTCGTCATTGCATAATACTTTACCGTACCAATTATTTCTACTACAATAAAGCGGTTGTCGGTTTTTTGACCAGCGTCAAAAGGGATTTTTCTACCCCCACCACGCACTTGATCCACATGTTATGCACTGCTGCACGAATCGTCCAACAAAGGAAGGTTTTATACTTGTTTACTTGAAAGTTTTTGTTAAGTGTCAATAATATGAACAAATTAATAAAATAAATTAATCATTCCGATCAAACATTCGTTCCGTCTTGTAGTAGGAAACTTGCCATGTCAATCTTCCAATATTTGACTCACACGTTCAGCGCATCATTTGGAGCCAGCTTAAGAAAAATCGACAGCACAATATACCGTCGATGGTAATTCGAAAATTGTCAGGGATTAAAACAATGCCCTTAGAAGTACCTCTACCCCTGCACCACCTCTGTCAAACTTCTTTCTTCAGCCAAACACTGACGCAACTAAATTCATTGTAGCAAACCATTTAAACGGTTTGTCACAAACATTCGTACTATAAAAGAAACGCTTGTTTTTGCTGCATTTTTTTAACGAGTAACAAATAAACATAAAATAACGAACGTGGTTTTTGTAATTTCCTACAATGTCAGTAGATGGCGTATAAAAATATAAGAGAACGGACAGTTGTACGATGCACAAACGAAAACGAATAAAACGGTGGAACAGTCGTATATAGAAGACATATAGGACAACAGACGGGACGCGAACATAAAACGCAAACGTATAGAACGTAAAACACAGCTCGGTGGGTAATTTTACGCTGGATAAACATTACGACTGTGATTCGTGTAGAACTAAAATAAAATACGTTTTTATTGAACAAATGTACGAGAATTTGTCGCAATCAGTCAATATGGTATTATGAATTAGTTATGTTCTCTCTCTCTCTTTGTCTATGTACATTATGACACGGTTCAACTAATTTATCGGTTTATATTAATAATAACCTGCTAAAGGTAGGCGTCCGCACGACTCGGATCAAACGCATGGATTTATCGTGTTAAATATGGAAACGAAAGCATAGACGTATGAAAAACAGATACAGATCTGAGACAACAATTGAGATCAGATATCCGATGGCTATCTAAGCTAGATTTGCTCTTGGAAGAAACCTTGTTGAAAATGTCAGCAATGACTCATTTGTATACAGATGCAACTAAAAACCGCAGTGATCGCTTTTCTTACAACATATTTTAATTTTTTATTTACTTATGCACCATTAATATATGTATTAATATGTCAAATCTGAACAGAATGTAATGCCACACAGTTTACATTCATGAACTGTCGTACAATTTTATTCCCTTCTAGTAGCGGTTTTTTAGACAGGTTTGACGTACACAAGTTGTCTGCTTTACCATCACGCAGCCGGCCAAACAAATTATAATATATACCCAGTAAACATTTTGGAATCACTTTGACATAATAATAAAGATTTGATTTTACTCGTTCGAAGGAAATGTCAGTGATATGAACTACAAATGGCAAAAACACTTCTTTTGGCCTCACTACAGTATTGAATGCAAGTTGCAAATATACCATTAAAGTGTAACAGCAACATCTTTTTTTTTCTATGATATTCTGGTGAAATGAATTAAAATTTTATATCTACTAAAATAGATATTTTCAAATGTCCCTTCCTTTCGAAATTCCATTAATCATTAATTAGAATTCAACATAACTTTTATCCTAAACAGTTATCGTTAACCAACATAAATCTTAGACATTAGTCTGATCTGTCTAAATCATTTATAATTACTTGGAAATATTACCTACTCATAATAAATCGGTAATACTTTAATCCCTAAATACTATCAGGAAATATGGTAAATCCTTAAACAAACATAGAATGAATTATAAGGGAGCAATCTTCTCTAACTAAATAATGATTAATATAATATGGAAACTCATAGGTACTTAATTACTAATTATCATTTCACATATATTTATAGAAAAAATTTGTAATTTAATATTAAATTGTATTATATTAAAGTCACTAACACATATTTTAAAACCATCGCTGTTGTTAGTTCATTTTCCAACCCCTCGCGGTGGTGGTTTCTAACGCGGAGAGCCGCAGACAGGGGGCGCTTAATTAACGCCGATTTGATTTGTTAACAAGGGTGCTTGCGCTTATTTTAAATATTAAAAACTTGTAATTAATTCATGATTTCTATTTTATGAGCAATAAAATAATGAGTGTTATTTTGCTTCTCGAAATTGAACAAAGATGAATTGTTATAGCTGTTCAAAGCGTTATTGTTAATATAATGGTTTTGTTACTACTGGCTGTTAAAATAATAAAAACCGCTGGATTATATTACGAAAGCTATTATTCTTTATAGCTTCATGTAAATCTTGAATCTTCAAGTCTGGCGATCATCTATGGACCTGTGGTTAGACTTACATCGATGTTACTATTACCAGGCTACTAAATAATAAATTGCCAGACATAGGAGGTCGTAAGATGCTATATTAAAATAGTGATTCAACTGATTGCAATTTTCGTGAAATATTGCATTAACGAACTTATCGCGGAATATTGAACATTCAAACACGTGGGGTCCACGTGGTTACATACGTATCGTATTATTAATGTAACATTGTTACGTTTAACTTTGCTTTAATTTGCTAAGTCTCAACTCGTGCTTCGCTGCTATAGTTTTGATTTCTTCTCCGACTGTGTTAATCTTCAGGTCTCTATGTATGTCGTCATTGCGAATATACCACGATGCATTAACTATGAAGACCTCGCAGAACTTAATTTTCGAACGATTGGTTTGAGGTTTGGTTAATAATAATTATAATCAATGTTATAAATACTTCGACTTGCTCCAATGGCTGAGTATAGGCATAACGCTTCAGCGTCATCCATTTTAAAGGCTAGTTGTATCGGCTAACGTTACGTTTGTGTTTTTACCGAAATTAAACGTAATTCTAATACACAGTCAATACTATCACAGACAATAAATACAAAGACTTTAAATATGTAACATTATACAATCTTTCATAAAAAGCTCAAAATGTTATTATTATTATGTAACCTTACATTACATTAAACTAAAACAATTTAGGTAATCGGTAATTTTTTATTTATTAAATAAACCTTAAATATACCGCAGTTATTGAAGTGAGGCAGTGAAGGGAAGAGGTGGATGGCGGAGATAGAGAGAAGGAGCGAGGAAAGAGAAGGAAGGACAGAGTAGAAATAGAAAGGAGAATAGCAGGAAGAGAGAAGCGGAACGCTGTGGCACATTAAGTACTCATGTTAGAAAAGAGTATAAAGTGAAAAGAAGATTGTGCAGTTATTTAAGGGAAAAGGTGGATGGCGGAGAGAGAAGAGAAGGAATGGCAAATTAGAAATAGGAGGAAGAGTAGCAGGAAGGGGGAATCAGTAGAGGCTTTAGTTTATTTTTTTTAAGGAGAGACAATGGGTATATAAAATAAGGAGCGTAATGAAATGTAACTAATCACAAGGATATGTAATTTAATGATTTAAGGCGGAAGAATGTAGTGCCTAATAGCAAAAACATTAAAATTAAAATTATAATAATAAACCTTAAATAATATGTAACTCAAATTTATTTGTACTCACTCATTCTTATTGCTTCTTATGTAAATGATTTAAATTTTGATTAAATTTATCTCGAGCCCAAAACGGTTAATCGAATTCAAATTTTCAGAATAATTATAAATTGATATATATCCTTTATAACAGCGATGAGAGCAAATAAATTTGACTTTATTTGAAATGAGGCTTATTATATATAGGTTTTCAGTATCTCAAGTAGAAAATTTACAAGGTGCAAGGTTCACACTTGCTAGCTTGCTAGAAGTTAATTCCAAGGTTAATGTTCAAATTCTCATAGAAATTGTATTACACTGCTAATCCCAAACTTCTACCTCAGAGATTTTGTGCTTTCAGAAGTTAGTATACTATAAGTACACTGTTGTGTTTTTGTGAATCTGCAGGCTATGTGTCTGTCTGCGTGTGTGTTCTCCAATTATCTGTCTCAGTTCTCAATGCCATTCCTGAGCATCAATGTGTTTAATCAGTTATGTTGTAATCTGAGGCACATGCTAGCCGCATTCCAGACTCAAAGATGCCGTGACACTAGTCCAAGTACTACTTGAAGCAATGCGATTTGTAGGCTTTGTTAATGTCTCGACAATTAGCGAAGCACGTCATCTCGTTTGCCGATAGTCTATACATCATTATTCCATTACGTTGTCCATTCTTAACTTCACAAACATGTTCCCAGTGCACCTAGTAAAATACGAAAAACTTTATGTTCTTTACAGAGTGTTTCAAAAGATAGTTTTCATTTAATTGGCTCATTGTGTGAACGCAACGAAGCAGCGTGGCCCGCGGGCGCTTGTCAATCAGGAATTCAGTTGCTATTGAGCGTTTCTTGTTCTCAGATGCAAGATATATAGATCAGAAAGATGGTAAAATTAGATATCTTCTTTAAACGTAGGCTACAGTAGCACTTATGGAATAGATACATAGAAAGATATAATAAAACATCAAGTCTGCCTGTCTTAAGTTAGTTTGGCCGTGATAATTGGAGACAAAAGTATAAACTTTCTTTCCTATTGCTGTATCTCTCGGTCTCTGCACCTTAGCTCCTCTTCCACACTTGTGCCTTCTTTTCTTCTTTTCTCTGCCTCTTCTGTCGCCATTCCGTTCTTTTCAAAGTACTCCTTTGCCCTTTTAGTTCCTTCTTTTCCACGCTACTTTCTACTCTCCTCACTTATTTCGCGTAGGATCTCGCCTTCAGCATTTCTCATTTTCTCCTCTAATGTAATTGCTCTTCTTTCTGCTTCGATTCTTATTTTATACCTTACTTCCTCCATGTCCTACACCTGTTCAGTCCTAATACCCATTTGATGTATTCTTAGATATCTTTTGTTCTCTGTTCCGTACAGCATCATGCTTCTTTACGTGAACATCAGAGACAGAAGTATCAAGTCTGACAGTCAATACGAACACTTTAAAATACTTGATTGCTTTATTTTTGCCGCAGACTGTACTCGAAACACAGAGTACCACTACACGGATGTTATTTTTTTCAACTTTTCCAACAAATGTCAACTTTAAATATGTATATCTCTTCAACAAATTGATAAAAAAATGATTTTTATTTCTAAATTTTCCTAATTCTTTCTTTAATTTTGTTTTTTAAAATAGTTTCTCGGGCTTCATAGGCACGTAGCCTTTTATCGCCCCTAATATCGTTCTGCTTCTTCTTATACGTTATATCCAGACAACAAGAATGATCTATTCATGTCTACTGCAATTATAAATTTCGGTTTCTCAATCAAAAAGGGAGTGTTAACAGGAAGCGTCTGCGAAATCTGTAGAACCGCCCTTTGGAGTCCATTTCTTGCCATTGCTGTATTTTTACATTGCAACAGAATGTGGTCAGGATCTGCCTCCTCTTCACCACATTCGCATTTAGAGTTTGGAATGATTTTGTTTCTTGCTAGATATTTCGGAGCTCCAGTATGATTCATTCTTAGTCTTGAGGTCATTGTCATTAATCTTCTTGGTTATTTTAGTTTGGCAAACCATGGCTTACGTCTCAGTATTGGTTGTATTGTATAAAATTCTCTACCTTTATCAGAATTATCCCACTTGTCTTGCAAATTTTTCATTTCATTTCTTTTTAATTCAGCTTTCATATCTGATTTTATAAAATATGAAATATAGTTATCACAGGAAGCAGCTAGCTTGGCCATTTGGTCAGCTTTTTCATTTTCCTTAATTCCCTTATGTGACGGTATCCAAATTAGTTTAATATTTCGGCCCTTACCAATTTCCCTATTTATTTTTTCTTTGACATAATAAATTTTGTTGTCTAATTTTGTATTGATTCCCTTACTGCTTAACGACTGTATGACTGATAACGAGTCGGATAATATTAAAGTGTTGCCATCAGTAATGATTAGATCTACAGCTAGATGTCATCTTTTTTTATTAAATATTAGTTTTTTTAGAGCATTCATAAGAACGGATTTTCCATGCTTTTGTCTTTTACTATGTCCTTTTTATACTTTATCCGTTGCATGTTAATTATGTACACTTTAATTATAAATATCTCGCATCACAATCAGTTAGAAAATATCATTTTTTGTTGACAAATTAACTACACTTAGATTATTACTGTATTTTAATTTTATCAATTCTTATGAAAGGTGGGTTCACGGTCAAACTACCTTAATAAACTTCACGGTTATTTAACCGATACCCGGCGATAAAATGTTTGACTTTGGCATCTACAAGAAACTGAAGGCGTACGACTGTCTATGAATGGAAACTATCATGCAGTGGCTTTACGCAGTGCAAATTTAACATGTTAGATATAATAATAGTAATAATATTATTATGTACAAGCAAATCTTTGGTTCACAATGAACGAATTATAGAAGTAGATATAATGCAAAATAAAAATATAAAAAAGTGACATAAAGCTAAGATAAAGAAGATTATGGCGCAGAGATTTATGGAGCCTTTATATCAGTAAAGATTAACATTTAATATGACATAATTAAAAAAAGAAATTCAATGTCTGTATTTGGATAATCAATTTTTTTAGAACAAGAAAACAAAACTTTCTTCTAAGACTCTCTGCAAAGTCGCTGAAATTTATGCATAATTGTAGAATTTGTTTTTTAGAAACGCTTCGTAGCAACTGAATTCCCGAAATATGTACCACCAATTGAAAGTACTCCGTGCTAGTCTGGTTAATTGTGTTTTCGCAGTGCAGTCAATCAAATTAAAACTTTCTCATCGAACACCCTATATTATATAGAATTATAACTCAGATTTTTCTAATATCCGCAAGTCCGAAATACAAAAAACAAATAAAGAACATAAACCCCTGCATTTACCCCAATATTTGATAATAATGGGTTTCTACACAAAACGAGATATATACTCGCGCTAGGTCCGGTGTAACGAGGGAAAAAGTATATTCAGACAGTTTGGTCGTTCTAGAATCTAATCAATAGATTCCATTTAAGCAGGAGAAAAGTACCCCCTACCCCCAATTTCTCCCACCCCTGTGGTTTAGTGGAAAGGGGTGAATAATAGCGAGGTGATTACTATTATAGTACATATTGTAAAAATGGTGTTCATCCAATCATTGAATGCTACACGTGAGAGAGAGGGGTGGTAATGGGAGAGGGTGGATCAGACTATCAACGTGACGTTAAGGGTGAGTGGACCATTACATGTTTCCGTTTCGTTTCTATAACAACACATGTTTTACTACATTTTTAACAACGTTTATTTTGTGAGAACAGTTTTATTTGTGTGCAGTTCGGTCCGAATTGAGATAGAAACTCCCCAATTGTACAAGGAAATGTATTAAAAATTTAACAGATACATAACTGAAGCTTAAACTAAGAGTATACACATATGTAATATATATTAGTGGCTAGAGATTTTGATTGACCTTTGAATTGATTTGCAGCGGGCTCTAAAAATAGGGTCATTTAAAAGAGGTTGTGGCTCAATCTAGTACGATTGAGGTCTTTCAACCTATTTTTAAATGTCTATATAACAGATCACAATATAAATAAATATAGGACGATATCTCCAGTTTTATTATGAATTGTAAATTTCTGAAATTTTATGTTTATTTTGGGAATTTACATACATATTTTATATAATAATTACATTGTTTAACTTAAATCATACCTGAAATTTAAAGAAACGACATTTAAAGTTTATTATTTATCATAAATTGTCAATTCCTTTTTATCTAATTTTATAATAACCTCACAATATGCACTAACTAACCGTGAGTTCTGTGGACTCTAAATACCAACTATGTTGGCCGTTATTCCTACAGCTATCTATGACGTTCATGAGTATATGTTTTCAATGAACGGTCACTGTTTTACCGACAGACGAGCTTTGTACCCACTAAAGAAATATATAGGGCTTGTGTCCTATGTCTCAATTTCTATAAAAGTGTACTATATATTGATAAAGTGGGTTACTAGAACCTCAAATGTGCAATTATTTTTTAATAACTCGTTATATGTTAAGAGATATTAACAATTAAAAAAATCATTTTGTCTCTTTAATTATTAAAGGGATAACTATTAAATGTAATAGAACATTCCAATTAAATGTGACCTCACAACCGCTAATTGCTATCTCTTTTACACAGCAGAGCGTAAAGAGATGTATGCTTGACAGAACTCTGACAAGTTTACAGGTTACCAACCCTAAAGCTCATAAATCTCTGCTATATGTATTTATATATCAAAATATCAAATATTATTTACAGCTATTTCGAGGAACAATAAAATTCCAATATTATGTCAGCCGTAACAGGGTTAAATTAAATAAAAACTTATTATTCTTTGACTTGGCTTGATTATTTCGACTACCAAGAGCTACAATACATTATCACAGCACTGACCTAATCAACAAATAACTGACGTATACATGCATTTCACGTCATACCAATGGCCGACCATCACTAGCGCTAAAACTACAATTCTAATTTTTTATTGCTATATCTCCGTCAACATTTAGATATTTAATAAAATAGACACGCCAATACACATTTATTAACATCAACAATTGAGAAATCGACCACTAAAAAATGGTGACACATGATGAAAAATTAAGGTGATGATTTTGAATAAAATATGGAGCAAAATTAAAATTAGAATGTTGTTTTACCAAAATAATCTACTTACAATATAAAATAATTATCATTTTGAAAGAAAAAAAATGTCCATTTATATAAAATAAAAAACATAAAAATAAATAAATACCTGCAAGAAAGATTTAATTAATCTAAAAGTATCACTTCATTTACGGAATAATGGGTAACAAAGAAATGCCGTTCGCCTCTCGATGAATCGTGTATAACCTATATTCGAAAGAATGGTCCGCTGCGACCTTGAAGTGTTTGATGACCAATCAATTATTTACACAAGTTCAATGTCAAGTTAATTCGGTATTCGAATCAACCTTCACCTTGCCGGTCCAGTAGCGTTTATCCATTCTGAATTACGTGGCTTGATCAAATTGACATTAATTAATCAATCAAATTCAAGACTACGATTTTAATAATAAATATAACCTATATAAAAATATCGACATTCTGTTTAGAAAGTGTAATTTTGATTTATGAGTCCTGCGATGAAGGTATCGAAAATATCGTTTGTATGAAATGTGTTAGCACTGTCCCAATAGTGGATACAATTTTTTCCTACTTATTTTTGTTCCCGGAAACGGGAAATTTAAAAACGAATTTCTGGAGAATCTCAGGATGAAAAAAGAGTTGCTACAATTGACAAACCTTTATGATTTTTAAATAGCTTCATCCTTCAAACGATATATGTCAAAATTTTATAATATTCAGACCATTAGTTTAAGAGTTGCAGTGATTTTAGTGATGCTACTTTGATAATTTTCAAAACAATGTAAAAATCTGAATTTCGTGTGTTGATAAAATATGACATTTTTAATTGAAAAAAATACCGTAGTCCGGATAACTTTGTCAAGATATTGCTTTGCCTAAACGGTAATTTTTCAACACACGAAATTCAGATGTTTGTCTTATTTTGAAAATTAAGAAAGTAGTGCCGCTAAAACTACAGTAACTCGTAAATTTATGGTTGGAATGTCAAGAAATTTTGAAATATATCGTTCAAAGGTTGGTACTATCTAAAAATAATATGAATTTGTCAATAATCTCACCATTTACTTGTCATCCTTACTTATTGAGTGATGTGCTAAGTCAAAAAAATATTCTTTTTAATAAAGCACCCCGCTCAATCGTATTAGGCCTGTCGCACACTGCAAGCGTATTTAAGCGACGGCGAATTCGGACGTAAATACGCGGCTCCTGATCGCTGACTCCTGTGTTCTTTGCATGTGTTATGTTACAATACTCGTGTAGTGCAGGATGTATTGGAGTTGTTTTGCTCTAACATAATTTATCATGAGAGCAAACTTTTACTTTAATTTTGATCGATACACCACTGTTATGAAAGAGACTAAAGCATTCTCTTTCATATCTCTTGCAGTGTATTCGTTTGGTTAAAATTCGCTGATAAACGCTTCCAGTATGACAGCTATACGTAACGGCCGTATTCAGACGGATTTGCCGCTTGCAGTGTGCGAGGTTGCATTTACAGAGTTTGGATAGTTAAAGCGTAGTAGTGCGTATACGTCCCGTGAAAATTCGGTTAAATACGGTTGCAGTGTGCGACAGGCATTAAGCTAATAGGAGAATTACCTCTCAGTTTACATTTCCAACATCTGGTTTTAAATATCGTCTAATTTGCAGCTAATGGTATAATTAATCTTTCCAATGACACGCAACTAACTATGGTATACAATAAAACAGATGGTGGATTTTCAATAGAGGATAACAAGTTAACACATTAACGACCGGATTTTATCAATGATGAAAAATCATTTAGTTCTGAATGTGTTGAATCGTTTTATTACTAAATTGTACACAACAGTACGTATTTATATTGGTCCGTGTGGTATTTATTGTATGCAGCTCTTTATTGTTCAACTTGCGACCTCTTCGCTGACCATCTTCGACAAACGGTCAGACCATGGGGCATTGGGCATTGGGCATTGCGCTCGGAGTGTGTTTGGCTCAAGCTAAGATTTCCTGTTTTCTGTGGTTCTTCTTAGCTTTACCTCAGCCGTCAGTTAACTATTGATTACGGTGAATTTTTGCGGTCAATAAACTTGCTTTTTAAAATGTTCATCTGTTGTTACTTTCTGAGGTTATATCACAATATATTAATTATTACATAAAGATTTTTATGATCTCTATAAAAGTGAAGGTGAAGGCTACGTGAGTGCAGCCAATTATATTTGTAATTAGTTATTTGTATTTACTGCCGCGCATTTATTTTTGTAATTACATACATACAGTGCTGTAGTTTGAACTACGGCGAAGAACCATGACTTCACATTTATATGTATATTATAAAAGTATCACTATATAGTGACAAAATTGATATCAGGACCTAATATTATAGAAGATATTAAAAATTAAAATCCATTCAAACATTAAAGAGATTCAAAGTTCGTTTTCCTGCTAGTTAAATTCCATTACAATTATAAAACATAGTATAAAAGAGACCTTAAACGTCAAATACTCTTTTACAGCTGCCTAGAGCAACAATTAAAATGCAAATATAATAAAATGGTAAACAAGAATAATAAAAGTGATTATTCTACATACATCAATTTCATTATATAAAAAACGGTTCAAAATTAAACAGAAAAAGCAATATTGTAATTTTAACTTTTAATTGTGAACTATATACTCGTATATGTTTTTTTACATTTCGATCTCTAAATGTAAATCTATATTAGCTTAACCTTAGCTTAGCTTAGCTTTTTATTATGTATGGAGTGGATAATATTTCTACCTTATTTTTTAAAAGATTTAAGCAAATAATAAATCGTAATTAGAAATACCAAGGTTTATAAGGATCAACCTAAAATTGACCATGTTTAGATAAAAAAAATTGGACTTTGAAAATTTTGTTAATAATTTTGTGTAGAATAAAGTTTTATGTATAAATAAAATTTCCAGAAGAGTATAAAAGCATTGCCATCTTTGAATCGATCTCTTTTTGTAAATTTGTTTGTTGCTGAATAAATACGGGTTTTGTAGGTAATGAATATTATAATTTAATAATAAACTTTCAACTGATAATGCAAAAGTTTTTTTAAATTTTACATATATATTACCACCCCATTATGCAGATTTTGAAAGGGTAGGGGGGGGGGAGTAGAGTTTGGTTAGAGTTACGATTACCAAAAATGGGGCTCCAAGCGGCGTAATATTGGTGCGCAAAACATAAAACATGTATGATACCTTACATTCATGTAATATTTTACTAAGCAAAACCTAGTAATATTTAATATATAAGAGTTTTCTAACAGCCTTTAATCCTTAAAAAAGTCTTTTTAAAATTTTAATGTGGTACAGTGAATTATATTAAGAGGACTACACAAACACCGCCTTTTTTAATCAAATAATTCAACCGTTCATGTCTTCGACTATAATTGAAACTTAAACACCGACTGGAGTAACTCAATGGCTAGATTACTAAGTACATACTAAGTTTTAAGTTTCGATTGTTTCATTTCTCTGGTACAGATCGCGAACATGAATAGGAACATCATCAAGATAACAAATCAGTAAAATAGGGCGTAAAACGTGTTATATTAAGTAAAATAGTTTATGTACCAGGTAACGTTTAATTGTTAGTTAAATCTTCATTGCACGGAACTGTGTTCAGCGTGGACATTCCGCTACTGGAAGTTTCAAGTATAAAACATTTCAAGAGAACAGCTACTAACTGATTTTTTATTGTTTTTTCTACGCTAATATTTTTATATCCGTGGGTTGTTGAATATTTCGCACATAAAATTCACAGTTACATAAAAACATACGAACTCTAACGGGACACCTCACAAAATAACAACACTTGGACTCTTGGAGTTTCATTCTTGACTGTTTATTACCATTTTGGACTAAACTGGATTCGACACTAACTATTATTACCTGTAGGCCAATTTAAATTTATTATTCAACATTCTTCCTAACAATTTTCAAAGAACTTGGAATAATTTTAATATTTTTGAATGAATAGCAATTTTTGCAAATAACTGTTCTTCATGTTTTTTTTTTGTCAATTAGTGAATCTGGTGATTCTAAATTTAATTTATTCTTATGTAACGGTGATTCTTATATAATTTAGATTTGATCACAATATAATTAATTTTGTTTTTATTAGTGCGCATATTTTAATAACAGTATTAATTTATTAAGTCATGTAATTTAATAAGTTAATTAACTAAAGTTTTTAATGTGTTAGCAATATATTTAGGCTTCTAGAATATCACGTATATGCGGGCTGTCATCGTTTTTTTATTATCTTTTTCATCATTAGTCCTGCATTTACCTCGTTTTCTCCGTAAACTTTACGTGTATAACCAGTCTAAACAGCTGTTATATGTTATATCTGTTATACTATAGAAATGTTATCTTAACTCTAAAATAAATCATTACCACAAAGAGAAAATAAACCCTAAAATTAGCTTTTGACAAGCTAGCACGTATGGACAAACCTTGCACAGCAAGACTAATTTTCTACCTGTTACCTACCTACCTTTTTATGTTTTATTTATTTAGTTCTTAAACGTCCCGTAAAAATGCTCTGGAATTATGGACTATCGATACACAAAAAAAATCTTCGGCCTGAAACATAAAAAGCTCTCCACATCCCAGGTAGAAAATTGTCTTGGAGTGCAGGTTTGAAACTTGAAAGTAGCATTATTTATGCTACATTTCAGCTACTTCAGCTTGGTTATATTTAATTTTGCACCAACCTAAATTAATAAGCTTAAAACTAGCTAATGCCTTGCAAAGATAGCTTTATAAAATCTAATTTCAAGATTCATTTCTACCTGGGATTAAGGTAAGCATTCATATATCCACACGGATGCCATTTCAGATGCAATAAATTTGCCGTATCAAACGTGGAAGTGACGAGAAGCGAGAGGGAAGCCATATGCAGCGACAACTACGTTTTTGCTTGCTTGCAATGAATGTAGATGACGTCACTCGCATAGCTAACTTCAGTTATTGTTAGGGTTGCCATTTGTCCCCTATATTCGAGACCGTCACCGTATTTCACTGCTCAGTATAGCAAATTATCTTGCTATGCAAGATATACATTTGACGACATGCAACAAGCTAATTCTAAGGTTATTGTCTATTATTCAATAAAAAATATATTGCAGTGCTGAAGGATTTGCAGGTATAAAGTATATTGATTAGAATTCATGTCTAATAAAACTATTCGAATACGTATTTGTCATTCCAGCCCACAATGTAAATGTGAAGAAAATATTTTCCCTAATGTCAAATCAATGGTCAGACAAAAGAAATAGGTTGTGAATGGAGACAATTTTGATGTGTCATTATAATTTTAAAATGACATGCGAAAATTTCTATAATTGTATAAAAGAAGATAATTATATAATTTAAAAAGTAAAATCAATTTTAAAATATGATTGGGCCAAAATAGATTAGCTTTACTTGTCCATTTAATTTTAGATCAGAGAAAAATAAGTCATCACTTGCTTGGAATGCTTGGCAATTAAGGCAACTCTAAGTATTGTGTATAGTAGACCAGTAGCCATCGTGCATTTGTCGACGCTTCCTTTCCTTTTCAATGTGTCTGATGCAAGCCGTACGGGTCTGTGAACGTTTACCTTTATGTAAATGTAGTATGACATCTATCATTTGGTGTACCGGGTTAATTATATCCTAATATCGATGTGATGGTTATCAAACAACATAATATAATTAATTAAAAACATATTAAATTAAATTCCAACCTCACATAATTAATAGACCTTATCTAGTTGATATAGAGGCACTTCCTGCATAGTTTACCCGCGTATATTTAAAATATCCCCAGTTTTATTCGTCTTTACGTATGAGTGATTTTTATTTCTGTAATTTGTCTTTCAACATTCTTGTGTAATTAGTTTATTACGTTTATGACTTTGTATTTCGACGTGGCTTCTTGTTATTGTTCTCACGCTATTTCTCTGTTAGATCTATGATAAAATATAATTACTAATTATTATTATTATATTTAGTCACAAAGAATTTTTTAAAAATCTATTAAAGCTCCATAAGCCAACTACCCTAGAATGATTACAATTGAAGTAAGATTTTTCGAAGCACGTTCTAAGCCAAAGGTAGAAAATATATTTGTTTACATTCAGGAAAAGAAATTTCGTATTTTAAAGCTTAAATTTATGGGGTGGGGTAATGCATTTTTGCTTCTGAAACTTGCGCCCCCGTTTTTTATCCAAAATGCTTTCTAAACGGATACCCCTTCTTTTTTGTTGTCTATAAGTTACCCTATATCGCCCAAATGTCGATTCCTTTACTAGATCGAATTCTAGAATATCGTATTCTAATATTATAAGCTTCGGCTCTAAATTTTTTGCAGGGTAGGTATTTATCATCATCAACACATCTCCATTCTGCTACAATCAATTTTCTTCCAATTCACTGTATCTATTTTCGTTAGGTATTCCTCCACTTGTTCTTTCCACCACGCTCTGGGTCACACTTTCTTTTGTGAGCTTTCTTCCAGAAATTTCTTAGCCGTTCCGTATTAGTTCCATCTTTCTACGTGATCGATTTCTCGATATCTACCATATATTTTACATATATGTTCTTATTATCCGCTGTCCGTTTTCACATGCTACATCATAAACTTCTCGCACAATTTATCTATCACAAATCTGTTATAAAGATACATACATAATACACCATCTAGGTGCACTACCGTCGCAAATCATCAATAGACAAGGATACTAATTCAATAGAAGCATCTTCAAAGCTTTATAAAAGTATTGACAACAAAGACAAATGAAATTAAGTCTGTACAAAAGACGTTTACCACAAAATGAGAAACATGTGCGCCAGTCAATTTAAATAGCGTACAAATACCTCAATAAAATGAAGCAAACTATTTAAGAATACGTAGTCTGTTCAAAAAATAAGGTGAATTTTCATTTTTCTCAAAAAAATATTTATTTATTCATCAATTGTCCCCTTCAAAGTAGTCCCCCTCAGATATAATACACTTGTGAAAGCGTTTTTTCCAATCCTCGAAGCAGTTCTGATATGCACTTTTTGGTATGCTCTTAAGCTCTCTCAGCGATTTGGCTTGTATCTCCTCAATCGTCTCAAAACGCCATCCTTTCATGGGTTTCTTCAATTTTGGGAACAGGAAAAAGTCGTAGGGGGCCAAATCTGGTGAATACGGTGGCTGAGGCATGATTACGGTGTTGTTTTTGGCCAAAAAATTACGAACAAGCAATGACGAGTGAGCAATTTTGGAACAAACTTCGCTGCCACACGCTTCATGCCCAAAATTTCCGAAAAAATAACGCCAAAGCCAACCGATATGCCGACATCCTCAGCAACTTCTCTAATAGTGATTCGACGATTCTCCATAACAATTTTCTTCACTTCCTCAACATTTTTATCGGTTGTTGATGTGCTGTGGCGTCCAGGGCGAGCGTCGTCATTCACATCTTCTCGATCTTCTGTGAAAAGCTTGTACCACTTGTAAACATTTTCTTGTCTTAAAGTAGACTCACCGTATGCCACTTTCAACATTTCAAGTGTTTTGGAGCACTTGATTCCATTTTTCACACAAAATTTAATGCAAACTCTTTGAACTTTCTGTTTTTCGATGGCAGAAAATCGCCGAACACGCAAAACACTTCTAACTTTTATGGCTCTCACAAACAAACTAAATGTGCTATATAGCTAAAACTGTGAACATATGTTCGAGACGAGTGTGGTACATAACAAAATAAAAAAATCGATAATCGAATGTACGTAGCCCGCGAAATTTGGCCTTGACTGAAAATTCATCTTATTTTTTGAACAGACCTCGTATAACTTGAAAGGTTTACATGGAGGAAACATATATTTTCAAAACGTAATGCTAAACTATACTAATGAACAAGAACGCCCAGTTATCCATAGAAAACAAATTAATAACATATAAATGTATACTTGAACCAATATACATATGCCAATATATATAATAGACATATGGATTTCAACTTTGGCGTACATCAGCTAATTCAAACATTGAGATCTTGCAAAATCATTACGCATGATTGTAGATGCACCAAGGTATATTACAAAGGAAAGACAGTACCACGATCTTGCCATGCCTACAGTGAGACAAGAAATTAAAACTCGAACGGTGAAATATAAAGACCAAATTTTAAACCATCCAAATACATTGGTAACCAATATATTGGAAGACAATACTACCACCAGTATATGAAGAGGAGGGCGCCTCAGGACTTAATTAAATGATATAATTCTGTTAAATGTATATAGAAAAGATCCCAATTTTATTAAATTTCGATAAAAAAAACCAAATCATCAGACGCTTTTCAATTAAATATATACCCTTAGTTAAATAAAGCTTAAATACTATGAAAACGAAAGAACTTAAAGGGAATGTTTGAAAAGCTCTATAATGTTATTATCAGTCCTGTTTCCTCGGTCAGCTTTATATCTCAGCAATCAGAACGGCTTTCTGTTACTGTCAGACTTTAGTTAATACCTTTCTCGGAGTTTATCACATGTTATATTGAATCAGGTGACTCACAGCGGGAAAGCTCTTGAAAAATACTAGCACAAAAGCAGCAATCAGATAGAAGCGACTTAGATACAAGCAATTCCGGTTTTAGAACACAGAAGATAATTTTCTCACCTATGAATCAGGAAATATTGGAGAGGAGAGGAATATAACTTATAGAATATATTGATTGAATTTAATAGATAGGATAAAATCATTATTATTTTTAAAAAAATCGAAAGAAAATTTTTTCACCAGTATTCAAAATTTTGCCAGACCTGTAAATATTATTCTGATTTGTATAATAAATATTTAAGAAAATAAAACAGATTTATAATGTATACCAATTCTGAACTATCCTTTAAAAATAAATAAACGCAATAAAGGAAGATATAAATCAAGTTAAGTTTAATCCTTTCGTGATGCATTTGTTTATTACTCGTACATACAGAATTAAATAATACAATAACTATAATACAGACAATCTTTTCTTATCTACGCGAGGGCGTTATTTAATGCAGAGATGAGGGCGTATAAATGCAGCAGAACTGAAATAAAGCTTATTTCATCTTTCAAGTTACTTGAACTTGCATTAACTATAAGAAAGAATGCTATTCAAGTTACTTGAATATGTAAACTCAGCTTAATATCTTTAAGTTGTTGAAAACATCATGTTCGACCACCGGAAAAAATAAATAACAATCCGAATGGGTCTGATAACGGATTGTGCTAAGTATCACTCCAGTAAATCTACAATTAAGTGCAGCATGGCGTGTGTGAGGGAGGTGGGGTCGAGAGTGATGGTTTGTGGATTAAGTCAGTGCTAATTAAGATCGTGTAAGAAAGAAGCAGTGTTACCAGATGTCAGATTATATTCTGGAACGAAATGCAGTGAGTAGTTATTATAAAGTGAATAGAGTACTAATGTAATTAGAAAGATCTCATCAGATTCGGATGAACTGTGTATTTATCGTAAGTGCAAACACTAAAGTCTGAACAGAGACGGAGGTCTGTTTTTATCTGACAGTAAATAAAGATATTACTGTCAGATTTTTGTTTCCAATCTATTTTTAGAAATGGTCCGAGGTGGAAAATGACACTTACAAAAGCATGTGGTAATTTTGTAAATGTGAACCTTGCATTGCAAGATAATTTTCTTATGAGAAGTAGAAAATGAACCTTGGAATTACCCTACGGTAATTTAACAAATTTCACCGGTGGTATAGGTAATAAAATATCAGATGTGTAAACGCCGTTTCAACCGATCAATCACCGTCAGTTTTCTTGAAAGTTTACTGAAAATCGAATTGAATGAATAGAAGATACTTAGTGCAAACTATATGAAGAATCTATCGTTGACCTATTACATGACATGATCATTGACCATTTCGCCGCGGATAAAAGTCGTCTGATTGATTTAATTTATAAAAAATTAAATTATTAATAAGAAAATGATGTTTTATTGCAACTTTAAGTCATAATTCTCTATAAGCTAGTAAAGTGCATTATCAATTCTCGTTGCCACTGATTGTAGCGTCACATCTAATCTGAATATAACTGAGTATAAGTGAATAAGTTTCCATAATGTGTGAAAACACATGACAGGAGGAAGCGAGTGCTAAAACCCGCTTCAATGCATGCAAACCTAATGTAAGGGCCTGCGACTAAATACGTGAATTTTAATCACAAATTCAATTGATTTTTCACCCAAAATAATTTAATTGAACAAAACAGAGCACGTAATATTTGGTTAACGGCGGAAAAACAACCGCTGAACATTGAAAATGATTTTATTAAAAACACACACATGGTTTTCCAGCTTCAAAGCAATAAATATTTTTATTAAAACAATAAACAACCCTTGAACAGCCCCTATTATACTTTGAAGTGACTCACCTTCATAAAATAATGAAAAAATCGATTATTATGCTGGAATAGGGTGGAATGGGGTGAATCAATTTGACAAGTGGAAACGACAGGTGGTAGTATTGGTATTGTTTCCCAAATTCGCGGATTTATTTATAAATCAATTCTAAGCAGGGCCGCATTCAACTACGTTGGTTTTCTTTCTACAACAATAATTGCGTCCACTTTCTATATTTTCAAAATCAAAATTAATTTTGATGCTCTTTTGGTACTGTAATAATTATATAACTTATGAAACCAGAACATTATGAATACTGCCAACATTGTAGGAGATCGTCGGTAATAGGATTCAGGATCGAAAATAAACCACCGAATGAAATAATAAATGGAGATAAATGAAATAAAAATTTACTTGTATATCACATTATTATAAATTACTAAATATTTCTATAAAAACTTCATTACACCGAGAATCTTAAGTATGGTACACATACGTGCGACATCCAACATTTGTTATAAGAAGTTGTATGTTACAACACGTCCACACTAGTCTAGTGCGACATACAACTTAATACGTCGGAAGCTTTCATACTTCGAACGAATTGTTTCAACTTAGTTATTTAACAAGGTCTTCGCTAACTTGTGATTACCCTTGTCAAACACAGTCCTATTGTTCAGGTCTATTTCATTTGTCCATTTAAACACCATTTTCCATTATTTTTATTTATTTACTAAACACAACTAAAACAAACGTCAATGCAAACTGAAATTATACTGAAGAGTGAGTAGGTACACTTTTGTTCGAGATCACATTCAAAACCATAATTTCTTTAGATGTTCCGACTTCACTTTGAAACATTTTTGTTTCATAAAAATACTACCTAGAATTTTAAAAAATAGCATAAGTAAAGGTTTTGTTAGTGTCGCGTGTTTATGTCGCACTAGTCTGTACGATAAAATAACTTCAACTGCAAGTAAGTTTTCAAAGAATTAGCATAAACGGATACAAGGAGGAGTTAACTTTTGGAATTGCAGAAATTTCATGCATTAATATATAGCAGCATTTGAAGAACAAAAGCATTGCTTCTTTTACAGCCGTATAAAATAACAATTAAGAAATCGTTAGGACTATATGTATATGTATATGTATATATATATATATATATATATATATATATATATATATGTATATATATATATATATATATATATATATTTATATATATATATATATATATATATATATATATGTATGTGTGTATAGTTATACAAGAAGAGAATAACGGATCTGCATCACGGTCTAGCCTCAAGCCTGTAGCCTCTATTGGCAGGGAGCCGAACTAATATGCATTCTTCTATCGTATTAAACACTTAACACCATCCCACGGAAAAATCATCAATAGAATTTATTTACTGGCAACGACTTATGGAGATTTAACAGTAAAAGATTCCTACGTCTGTAACATATTATACAGTACATGAAGATAAGAATTTTTTAAATTCGCGAATGTGAAATCTTTACTGTAAACTATTTTCTTTGAAATGTAATAATAACCATAAAGAATACAGTTTGACGAATTATTTACTCGTCATGTAGAAAAACCCAAGTATGCAGCTATTGTAATACTTAGTAATCGGTGAAGATTAAACTAGTTCTTGAACATAGAGAATCTAGTGACGTACTTAGTTGGAGACATGGCTGAATATTGGAAATGAATAGAAATGAATGGAATCGAATATTGCTTCGGTGTAGAAAATATGATGATGATTAGAATAGATTGTAAAGCGGTGTACTAGATCTATGTAACTGTATAATAGTATACTATATGTAAAAACACAATTGCACTAATATTTTTACTCGTTTATAGTCAATGAATGCAGTCTGTGTTTTATATTCTTCCTACTTGCTATCCAACTTATATAAACCTTAAAAAGATATTCATTTAGGCTGCTTAAGGGGTCAAGAAAATCTTAGATTTATTAATTATACTTTTAAGAATAGTTAAGGACTTTAACCATGCCAGTGTTCCGAATATTACCTAAGTTATAGCAATTTGTAACGTAACAATACAACTATACTTTCTTATATAATAACATCGGGTTAACGACAAAATGTAACTGGTCTTTTCCATAAAAAAATGATTTTTTTTCCTTATGCTACGTTTTAGCTTGAGCTCTAACTTTTTATTTCAAACGATTTCTGACATTGAAGTAATAGCCCATAATAAGAAAAAATTGTTTCACACTTTCGGACTCGATTTATTAATTATTTATCTAATATTGTTAATTTATTAGTAAAATGAAAGATTAATCATTTTTGATAAAATGATTAAGTACAGTGTGATCATTAATATACCAATATTAATATTGTGGAATTTACGTCATTTTTTATTAATATTTAATGTAAATATATTCATCGTTTTAAACTGTTTCCAGTGATAATAAAAAATGTCTACTTGTTCTTGCGTCAATGTTCTAGTTTTCCAAACACCAAGGTTGTGTACCACGTTAAGGAAAATGGTCAGATTCCACTTTGTTTATAAGCAAATTCCTTAAATCATGATCCTCAAAAGAATTGCAAAACAAAAACACTATTCTCATCAAAACACTATTAAATTGTAAAACTTTTTTGTGGCTACTTTTTTACAAGTTTTAGTATAACTTTAATTTTATTAATTTCACGGATAATTTTAAGTTTTAATAAATAAAATAACTCGTAAACAACAATTAGAGTCTTAATACATATACAAAGTAATTACAAATTATTAACTACCATGTAATTCATTTTAATTAAATTTTAATTATTTTTATGTTAATTATGAAGACTTGTTGTTGTTATGGATAATATACCAATACTATTTTATACTTAGAAAAAACGAAAAAAAATTATGTATAAAAGCTTAAAGGTCCAACGCACACTCGAATATGTTGGAGAACGTTAGTGGTTCCGATTACACGACCGAACCATTCGTGGCCAACAGGTAACAAGCAGATGTCACGGCTCAACATCTTAGTAAAAATTATTTTAAAATAATAAAACTAATTTTTATACTTCTGTAAAAAAATATTATAATAATATTTTGGTTTAACGTAAAACTAATTGTTATTATTAATTCGATGGAAATATAGATTTTACTTTAGATTTAGCGTATTTTATACAGGTACATTGCAATGTGCTAGCTTTTAAATTATTGAATGAAATAAAGCTTAATATATGTGTAAAGAATTACATTTCTTTAGTTGGTAACCTGACCAGAGATATTACAAATGCATTCTGGTTAGATAAGATAACGGTATATATTAGTTATAACTAATTTCATTGTAGTGCGTTTCTGTTGCTAACGACTAACACAGTTAATATTTCGAGTCGACAGAACTCACTGTGCATAATGTTAATTTATTAAAAAAATAGATAAAAAGGAATTGACAATTTAAATAATAAACTTTAAATGTCGTTTCTTGGATTCATGTAAGGTAGTATCATTTAAGTTAAACAGTGTAATTATTATAATGTGTATGTAAATTACTAAAATAAAAGTCTTTGACTTCAGAAGCAACACATAAGTTTGATTAAAAATTTACAATTTCTAAAATGTCCTATATATGCATATTGGCATTTCTATTTTTTTAAATTCCAAAAGTTGATTTTCCATGAAAGCCATTTTGCCACTTGTTGTGGGTCTACGTGTTACGTCATAGAAAAAATAAGTAAACGAGATAGTGTTTTCTGTTACATAACCATCTTAATATAAAACTTGATTGGATATACAATACAATGGTTAGTAGTAAATAACGTATCACACACATACTCGTTTGGTTTTCTGTTGTATAAAAGAGATGACAAATCAGCAGACGTGACGAACCATGCAGAGGTATTTTCTTTAACTTCGGTTTCCTTTAATTAATACAGAGACAAAGTGACTATTTTAATTGTTAATAACGAGTTATTAAGAAATAATAACTAAGGTCGTGCTTCACAAGTTCGTCCTTTTTATTAGATGCGTTGAGCTTTACTCTTTGCTACTTACATTGAGCTATTAATCTATTTTCATTCCCTACACAGTTTTATAAATTCGCTCCACAACTTTTTGTTTCACGTTTCACACCTCGTCAAACGTTGAACTAAACTATCAATGGCCCTTTTGTGATAAATATTTGCGCTCGGCAGTGATCGTCAAGCGGAAGCATGTTGGTCAACACAATTGCCCACCCAACATAATAGAGTGTGTATTGGGCCTTGCACATCTTTAATCGACTCTACAACACCATATAAGAAATACAAATATCAAATGTGGACCAAGCTTACCACATCTTCTTGAAACCCTTACGACTTGCAAATGTGTGCAGTGCGTGAGATGTGGAAGCGACCGAGACAATCTGTGTGCGTGTATGCGTGGGTGCCATAACATATTAATTCAACTTCTATAATTCTATTGAAGTCGTCCTTGAAGTTAAGCAGAGCGTATTTTGGTCTCATCCGGTGTACGAGTAATATGTTGTAGTTATTGTCTTATTTGCATTATAATTATTACCATATTCTTTATTTAATTAATTTCATATCAATTTACGGTTGAAGACGTTTTTCTATATACTAGTACATATTCAGGTAAAGAAACCAATTAATTTCTAATTACTATTTGCATTAAGTTGATTCGTTTTGCTACAAACAAATCTATCAAGAATTTGATAAGGTTGTGAATGTTTTAATTAAATTTAAATAAATAAAATACATAATATTGTGTTTCCCATCTCTGGCACTGCTTCACTATTTACTGGCGCTGTTTATTCCATGTTATTAAACCGTGTACGCAACCATAATTTTAATAAAAAAAAGTGTTTAATTGTATAGGACCATTCCAGCTACTGTTTAAATTGTAAGTTTTAGTTTTAATTGTGTATTTTGCTGATTATTCGAGGTCGAGTGGACTTGCACTATAATTTGGAGAGCCACCTGTCCACACTTGTTTTTAAAATATTGATGTAAACTTTTGATACATTAATTTGAATAAATTAAGAGTTAGGTTATTACAATTACTTATTTACTATAACATAAGTATTTGTCAAAAATTATGGGTAATAAACGTTTCGGTACGTTCATACTGAGAATTGTAGGTTATGTTTTTACGTCATAGCCGAAGTAAAAATTCGGACATTTTGATCTATTGTATTTACTGAGACTGAATCGAATATGTCGTCTTCGTGTACGGATTCCGAATGTTTAACGAATTAGTGCGAACTTGTCTTCACACATACGTCTTCGTGCACAAAAGCTGAATAATCGGACCCGAAGACGCAAGTCTAAAATCTACATTATATACAGAACAAAGTATACATTTCTTGTAGTATTTTGGTTTTAAGTTTTAGTTTTGAAAGTACTTATTACGCATGCGTTGAGTTTCAATAATATACTTTACTTAATATAAATTAAATCATAAATTTATTTTTATTTCTTTAATTTTCACAAGGTTAAAGTAATTTTACTTAAGACAGATTGTAGGTTATAAATTCGTTCGATAAAAAATAGTACTGTACTGTCATGTTTTATGTTTTAGAAAGTTTGACGTATGTATACTAAAAAAATTAAAATATAAATGTAACAATAACACTAAAACATATAAAGGAAACAAATACGTATATTGCTATATGTTCTACTAAAATTTTCGTATTCTTTTTAATATAGTTTTTCTTATTTTCTTTTTTATTATTTACTGATGAGTCCCATCACCGTCAACTTCTATAGTTTATATGGTGTCGTAGCCTCATATACATATGATTACACAGTGCTATATGCATCAGTAGAATGAAACAAATATACCGCTGGTCCGGAAATCGAATCTGAATACGTGTCGTGGTATAATATGGTTCAAAAGTTTTGTTACGTTTTCCTGGTACGGATGGAAGAATATAAGCAATAACTTTTGTCGAAGTTTGTACAAGGAGTTTACACATGAGTGTAAATATAAATATGTTAATTTATTAATAAAATATTCAACTTTCAACTCAACATTATTTCTTTTAAATAACGATATGGTCAATCATTATAGTTTTTTATACATACGCGAAAAATATCCCTCTATTCCCAGCTAATTTTATTAGTTTCTTTGTTAAAAATTAAAAACTGGTGTAACTCCATGTAAAAAGTATTTCCTTCTCGTTTACTCTCATTGCGTTCATTGCAAATTATTTGAACTTTTATTAAACCGACTAAAAATTTCCAGGTTAATTAGATAATAATATCTTTTGTAATTACAAAAATATTTATAACATTTTACCAATGAGCCCTTCACCACGACAATACCTTGGGTAGTTTTCGTTTTCTATAAATTTTTCTAGCTAAAATATTAGTAAAATTTGACTATTAATGTTGTAATATAAGTGAACTATTACATTTTAAGGAGCTAATAGATTAATCGTTTGGTATATGAAATTACACCCATGTAATTTGTACAAGTTCATTTAGTTTTAAGGTGCTAATTGTTTGTTTTAGACGTCACAGTGGTCGAGAGGAATTATGCTTGATGCCAGACTTTACTACAGATGTAGATTATGTCCTTGCACAATCATAATATTTATAAGACAGTGGTGTAATGCACATATAGCACATGATACGCAATAGGACCCAGAATCAGGAAATAAGATTATTAGAATTAAGGTAAGAATATTGAAATGAATAACAAAAATATTACATAATAAAATTTATGTAAAAAGTTGCCAATATTTTAATAATGTTATATTTTACTGTGTTTAGCGGGAATTTACTTAAACTAATTAAATATTTATAATAATTAAATTACCTTATTATTAAAATTTTGGACATTTTAATAAAAATGAACCTTGCACACAATCACAAAATAATTAATTTCACAAATACTGTTTGTTACACACTTTAACCTTTATTTTATTTATATAGTTGTAGTGTTTGTTATTACAAGTAAACAATTGGTTTATTATTTTACGCGTGCGATTATTTCTGCTGCTGCGGGTCTTGTTTCGGTGTTGTCTGCTCTGCAGCCGATTGAGTTATGACCGTGGAGAGTGTCGTCGCCGTCGAGTAAGGTTGCGGCGCGGTGTAGCGTACTCTTCGGGGGTATTTCCACTCCAGAGCATAAACTACGAGGAGCAGTTGAACGTTTGAAGAGCTGGAGCCAAAACCAGCGTTAATAACTTTTTACTGCAATGCAGTTAGAAGAAGTAGAATAGAAGACGGTACAGTAGCAATGTGGAGAGAATGAAATATCGTAAATAGACTGTACGATTACATTTAGTACATTTCTAAAAAATATTGAGACGGTACCGAGACCACATATGGCGGGACCCGAGAATCTCGTTTCTGGTCTCGCTGACGTTATTTCAAAAAAAAAAAAAATTGCTAGAAAAATAAACTAACGGCAACATAAAAGTTCAACTTTTTTTCTTACTAAAAAGGTTAGGTCGTACATTTACGAAATATAAAATTTGGTAAACAAACATCTGTTAAATATTTTATTTTATAACTTTGTCTTTTACAACATTTTGTAGCCGAACGGAAACGAATGTTTTAAGGGAAAATAAATTTGAATATAAATTATTTACAATGCGATTGTTTGAAGACATTTTGCCGCAAAAATGTCGTTGAGTGTAGGTGTTAGTAGTGTCAACATGGGAAAAAGACCACGATTAGATGATAGTGATGATGCATTAAGTGAAATTGAACCTGTTGATCAACTGTGTATAAAAAATAATCTTCAAAGTTAAATTTTCTTTTAAATTTGATACAATTAATAGTGAGAAAAAAGCGATATGCTTAGTGGGTGAAAAATTTAGAATAATAAAATTTAGGACTTTATTTAGGACTATCTTGGGAGTAAGTTCTCACAATAACGAGATGTGACGAGACAAACGATAACGAGACGGGACTAAAACGAAAACAATACCTATTTTTTTCTAATCTAACGAGAACGATCCAAGATTTTTGAAACTCTGGCCTTATCTCGTCTCGTGCGAAGCCCTAGTGGTAGTAGCAAATACCTTTTCTAATTGTGTTCTCAATTTTTCCAGGATACAAACAAATCTCTCTAAAGATAAAAATATATATGATCAAGAAATAAAGGAGGTATTCTAATATACTTGTAGTATAAACCATCCTATTACTTCCAAGCGTAAAAATTTGAATAATAACCATGGAACCATAAATAAAAAACTTTTAAAACTGCGGCCATATTTATTTCCATCGTTTCAGATTCTATCCCAACAATTATCCCAACACAGCTCTAAGTTGTTTGTAAATTGTTTTACAACAAATCAATTTAACATCATAAGTACAATGACTAAGCTAAATCGGACGAGCTCTTTACAAGACTAAAATTTATTTCTCCTGGTCCATTTCTTATAACATTTTTAATTCAAACGGTAATACCGGATAAAATGTTTTCGACTACTCAACACATGCACACATACAAATAAACGCGCATCTTTTTTAGTAAGAATCCAACAAGAATGCTACATTTCTAACAACATAATTATACAAATAAAACTGATCCACATTTCATCAGAAAGACTTTTTTATTTGGTCAAGTTTAATCCTAAAAAAGATACAACGACATTACTTTTGGCGTTGGGCCGTTTAATACCTAGAGACCAGAGTCTCTCAAAATGTAAATAAGCTCCTTCTGACGACGCGACGCGATGGTTTTTTAACTTAAAATACATCATAAATTTCATGATTTTTATTATTGTCTAGTTTTTAGTAATAAATAACTTAAAGTTTAAGATTTGCGCTAGTACAATATTTTATTGCAAGCATTTATATAAAGGCTGATTGTATTAAACTTATTGTATTAAATGTATATTATTATATTTTTTTTTTAATATTTATTTATTTATAGTGCATCAACTATTGGGTTATTAGTACTTAAACTAATATATATTACATTCTATCAACATTTTATAGGACATAATCTATACAATTTAAAATTTTCTATTTAATCAGCTTATGTCACTTATTCTATTTAAAATTCTTCAATCTTTGCTTCTTTCTATTATCTATCTTTTTCTATTTCAACGCATCTCTGGTTCTTTCTTCTATTAGCTTTCAACTATAATTCATTTCTTTTTATAAAGCAGTTTTTCTTCTTTTTTGTTTTTATTCCTTTGTCTATTTTCTTTATCTATTATTTCTTTTTGTTATCGTGTTTTCTTTGTTCATATTCATGATTATGGTTGCACATAAGCAATTAAATCTGATTGTTACTAAACCCAGATAATATAACTCTGGCCTGGGGATCGAACCAGGAGACATAGTAGTCAGAGTCAAGCATCAATGCACTCGACTACTTGTGTCATCGTATAATATTATTATATCTACCTCTAATATTGAATTAGTCCAAAGATTCTAATTTAAAATGTTATGGATTCTCACGAATGCACCATGGTTTGTACCTAATAACATAATACATCGGGATCTAGATATACCCACAGTTAATGAAGAAATAGTGCTTAGAATCAAAGCCTACAAAGAGAGAATAGTTGAACATCCAGACGATAATGACGAAGAGGAATCAGAAGATGATAGACAACAAAACCAAAAAGAGAATATGCAAAACGGAGTATGGAAGGCGCATATTACAACCAAGCTACAGCTTAGTTAAATAAATTCCCTCCTCCAGTTGTTCTTTCACCTAGCCACAAATTTTCATCGTACTCTTGCACCTCCAGGGTTCCTTCCATAAGTTTCTCACCGTCTATTCTTTCTACATATCCTCACACATCATAGCATTTCCTAATAATTTCTGTTCCTACATTGAAATTCTGCGTATGCATTTTAATGTATTTAACGTTGGCCTATATCTGTTGCTAAGTCTTATCACCGACGGTCTGCTGCTATGTTGGCAGTATTTATGGTGTCGTGGCTTCATATATGTAAACCTCTGATACCGCTGCCTAATAAGTTTACAATTATGTATGTACATAATCAATTTAATTTGATAAAAACCAAAGAAAACAAAGAAAATATAACTCTAATCCGGGTTCGAAACCGAAGATATAGCAGTCAGACATCAAGCATCAATGACCTCGCCCACTAATAGAATTTGTTTATGGTATAAAATCTAATATATATGACAAAATGTTTATGTTTATATTTGTTAAATAATCCATTAAATAAAAGAACAGCTAAACCAAGAAAATATAACGATAAGCAATGAATTGAACCTGAAACATAACAGCCTGAAGTTAGCTATGGTACATACCTTTTGCTATCATGAAGAGCTTGAAACAAAATCATTTAAACACAATAAACAAATAGACACATATCATATAAATATGAATACCTTGATTAAAAATTATTCAAAATTGTAATAGTTTGAGAGACTCTGTCATTTTTAGATTGATATAATTGATAAAATATTTAAATAAAAAATGATCTATTCTCAATCCGATTTTATATTGATTAATGCTCCTTCTGTCTTCTGTATATGTGTGTGTGCGTGTGTATTCTTCTCCTCAATACATATTTTCACGCACGTCTTTGAAATATGATCGCCAACACGCTGGGTTTGTCAGTTGTTGTCATAGTTGAATGGTGAATTAGACGTGACTAATCGTTTAAGTAAATTGGGGTTAAATCTGAGCTCGTACGATAGTAGGATGAAAGAAACTTGGCATTTTGCGAATTTTACGCATGTACATAATTGCCTCTCTTAAATTGTGTTAACAAAGCTGGTGTTTTTGTGATAGAAAGAGAAAGAAGATATGCAACACTGTCACAAGCACAGGTCTGGCAAAGAGGGTGTTAACTGTGAGTAATATCCCTACACGTTTTTTAGTATCGTAGTAATGTCGAATAGTTTGAATACAATTTTAGTAAGATTTTTCGAAGCACGTTCTAAGCCACAGGTAGAAAATATATTTTGGTACGTTCAGAGAAAGAAATTTTGTATTTTAAAGCTTAAGTTTATGGTGTGGGGTAATCGTCTTTGATTCAATCTCTTTTTTTGTGTGCTGTCCATATGGCCCCTCATCTTGCTCAAATGTCTTATACTAGGTGGAGCTCGAGAATATCGCATTCGAATTTTATACGCTTCGGATCGAAAATAGGGTTTCACACGAAACGAGATAAGGCGAGAGTTTCAAGAATTTCGCCTCGAACTCGTTTGTCTCGTCACATCTCGTTGTTGTGAGAACTTAGGAGTAAGATAGTCCTAAAAAAAGTAATGAATTATATTATTTCGGCTAGTAATTTTTTCTATTCCAAATTTTTCACACACTAATCATATTGCTTTTTTTCTCACCGTTAATTGTATCAAACTTAAAAGAAAATTTAAACTTTGAAGAATTTTTTTATAAACAATTGCTGGTTTAATTTCACTTAATGCAGCATCACTTTCATCTAATCTCGGCCTTTTTGTCAGGTTGACACTACTAACACCTACACTCAACGACAATTTTGCGCCAAAATGTCTTCAAACAACAGCATTGTAAATAATTTATATTCACATTTATTTTCCCTTAAAACATTCGTTTCCATTTGGCTTCTATTTAACAGATGTTTGTTTACCAGATTATATATTTCGTAAATTTACGGCATAATCTTTTTTGTAATAAAAAAGGTTGAACGTTTATGTTGCTGTTAGTTTATTTTTTCTAACAATTTTTTTTTGAAATAACGTCAACGAGACCAGAAACTAGACTCTCGGGTCTTGCCGTATATGGTATCGGTACCATCTCAATAGTTTTCAGAAATGTCTCGTCTCGTATCATCTCGCTTTTACGAGACGAGACGAGAAAAAACTCGTCCTCGTGTGAAGCCCTAATCGAACGGCAAACGCACGCTCTTCACTGGTCCAACGTATGATGGCTACGGAACTGTATGAGGACAAAACTTTATTGTCCCTCCTCTCGAACGAGTCCACTAGCGCTATGTTACGACATCAACCGACTAAATGGCGTGCTTTTTAAAAAAGGAAGTTATGCTGCTGCACCCTGTTCTAAGAAAGAGGATTCTAAAACATTTCTTTGACCAATTTCTGTTACAGTGTATATTTCCGAGTACAATTCATCTGAAACTGAGACAAAATGAAGACCTGATCTGATCGTGTAAAATGCTCATTAGTAATCAAATACAGGTTCATTCTATAAATATAAATGCCAATAATACATAATATTTGTAATTTCAATTACAACTCTTCAATTCAAATGATAAACAATAATTAAGAAATCTTCCTCATGCTGTACTTCATTCAACAGCGCTCACTTTTTGTTGAATGTATAATTACAAATACCTAAAATAATTGATCGTAAATCCAGGTAATTACAGGTAAGAGAATCGAAAAACAAATGCAATTAGAAGATTAGATGGCGCAGCTTTGTGTTCCTTGAGGTTCTATAAATGTAGTAATCATCTTTTTTAATATGTAGTAATTCTTGTTTGTGTTATGAACTATGATGAACAGTGGTTCCGGGAACGTTTGCCACAACTAAGGTTGCTGTCATAGTGCAACCGACTACTTGCGACACCAATTATTCAAGCAGAGTGCATTCCACTTGTTTCGTACGCTTTACCATGAGATTAACCTACTACTTTGATGTTAAGGAGGTACAGGACGTTAACGTAAATGATGAAAAGGTTGTGAAATTTGGAGGGTCGATACAAATAGTTAAAATACATGCTGTCTCAAAATTTTAGAGACCTAGGGTTCATAGTTTTCTTTTTATACATGATTAAAAATAGTCATTTTCCATACAAATCATAATTTTTAGTTCAATTTCACCACATAATATAATTTTTAACTATAAAAAAATGGTGACACGGCTTTCAAAAACTAGTTGTATATAAAATAATCTTTTCTGTAACTATTGCAAAAAGAAAATTATCTAAAGGATACCTATATCCGTAAATATTTAAATAAAACCAGTAAGAAACAGTAAATGTAGGTTATAAGCTGGCAACGTTGCAAATGCCAATTGAGCGGGAAATTCAAAATCGGAATAAATGTTATATAAAATATAACAATTTATTGGTCAAAGAACCAAATCACGCTTGCGTCAACACACGTAAATTTGCAGCGTTGCAAAATTTATTATTCCTTTTCAAAATATTTAAATTGAATTAATATAAATTTGATATTAATTATAGGTAATTTTTAATTTATTAAACTATTATATGCATAAAAAACCATTTTAACAAGCAAAAAGCAGTTTAATAGGGAATTGAAAAATTTATTTTCAAAGGTACTGTCCCAATATTTGCTCGTCCCTCATGTACTTCGTATTTTGCATTGCTTATTACCGAGAGATAAACTTTTTGCACTGAGGGTACGTCCTGTACCTCCTTAAAACACCGATCTGCATACACAGATCGCATTATACAGAAAAAAATCACAAATCGGAAGAAAATGGTTGTAGTGTGAGAGGTACAAAGTCTATAATAAAACTAAACAGAGCTATAAGTTTTGATCAGTAGCGTAAGGAATTTGGAATCCCCAAACGCAACTTAGTTTGAGTTTCAAATTACGATAAGAAATTTGGTTGATTAAGACATCGTTATTATAAAAATGGTATAATTTAATAATTATAACAAAAAGAATTATTATAATTATTTAAAAATTGCTAGTATAAATTTATGAATTTAACTATATCACTTGACATTTTTTGGTGAAGAATTTTATGTTCTACAACTTTACCAATAACTATAAATGTCATTGATATTTGCCAAAAAAATGAGATATTTCAAAGGAGTTATAAAATACCAAAACAAAGATTTGTAAAAGTTTTTAGTTTACTACCTCTCATTCCGAGGTTGAATCCTTATTTAACTGGTCCAAAAGTAAATTTATTGATGAATAAAATTAAATATAGAAATTTTAGTGAAAGGTTTTCCTTAATTAGGGGGGGGGGGGGTCCTGTTCGGAAAGTAACCACCAACCAAGTAGCACTAGTAACAGTAGGCCAAGGGCGTGGAGCAATAAACTGTGACTTAGTAAGCATCAAGCTGTACTAGTAGGAGCATTGTACTGCCGCGAGTTTCTCATAATAATATTACAAAATGAGTACTGTAATTAACAATCTCATCAAGTGTGAGATGTATGGTGCGATAAGATTTCTTATGGTGAAACATATACAAGCAACATATAATCATCAAGAATTATGTGTTGCATACGGCTCAAATATTATTATTGAAGTTGTGCGTTAGAATTAACGTTAATGATGAAAAGATAAGCGGCAGGTCCTTCTGCGACGTATAGTAAAAAAATTATGTGCGTTAAAATTAATATAAATTTATTTATCTTGATTGACTTTTCTATCACGATTCGCAACAGATTCTGATCAGGACATAATTCATAGAATCCGAAAAAGACATTTCAGTATGTAAACAATTATCTCAGTTTGAATATGTGCGCCTCTAATATTTCCATTTCAAATATATCAGTTCGAATGACATAGAATTGAGTTAAGTATATCAAGACAAGTGTACTGTGTGTAGCCATGAAGTGTCGTTATATATTATGATGAAATAGATATTAAACAAAATACTCGTATTAGCTAACGTCCACACGAATAGCCTACAAGGATATTTTAAATCTCACACAAACCGTCCCTAAGTGTAATGCTAGATGCTAAGAGAAATAAATTTGAATAAAGTCCTTAACATAATAAATTCAATAGATCCTTAACTATAAAAGAATCTATTAAAATATTAAAAACAATTTTATATGCAGCACGTGCCGTGTAAAGTTTGAAAAATTGTTGTATCCTTTTTAACAGAATGTCACGTCTTTGTAAATCTAAACAACTTGCCAACGACGCAGCAGCGCGACCTAACGCGTCCCATAATGCAGTGTTTTTCAATGAACATAAAAAAGGGAGGGAAACTACAAAGTATTATATTTTCACCCTAACAGATTTCGTTCAATTTTTGTGAGTTTCATTGATGTAATTGATGACCTAGCCACCTTAACCTCATAACAACCACGACGACCCTTCTCGACCTACCCCTACTACTTTACCCCCGACCACGAATGCTATAATCGAAGTATTGCTTCTAATGTCATATTGGAATATTGGGTTCACTAAGGGCTGGGACTGACGCTTCTATTTGCTCCCCTTTTGTGATTTCCACCCCTACTAATTTGTACTGCATTCTTTTTAACACAAAATAAGTTAGAAAAACTTTACTTTGAAAAATAAATTTTATACTTTTTGTTTTTATTGCAAATTAATTTCGCTATTTTATAAAGATACAGTAAAATGCAATCTATAACCATTAAGGAAGTTGTCGTACTATAGTTGTCGTAGCCTCATCGGTAGGATCTTATAAAATTCTGAAGAATTATAAAGGATCATTATCTAATCATCCTGAAAATTTGAAATCAATTGCCGTTTCTGACTCTAGCTAAATTTAATTATAGTACGAATTAATTGCATTGAGAAAAATGTGAGTGAATGAAATGCAAATAAATTTAACTTGTAGTTACACCTATTTTTAATAAAATAAATAAATCAGTTCATTTCTAATAAAAATAGCTAAAAATAAAGTGATATTTTTTAAGTTTTTATACAAAAAAGCGAAAATGATTAAGTTGACTTATGTTGAATGTTTTATTTAAAATGGACGTATCGGCGCTGTAACTATTATGGTTATTTAAATAAGAAAAAGTAAAGTTGAATATTTTATTAATAAGGAACGTTTCCGATTCATTATTTAAACCGTATATATCAACTGTTCAGTTCATTGGTGAGACATCTCTAAATTCTCACACATCTCACATGTAAAATTCTACCCGCTGCATATGATTTAATACTAAGGTTACTTATAATTATAATGCCGATAAACTTGGTGAATACCACTTGTTTTCTTACAGATTTCAGTTTGAGTAGGCGTGCAGCTGTTAAGTAAATTCTGGTTATTTTTGGTTAATTTCACTTTTATTTTTATTCTTCTCAATTTTCGACATTTCTATTTACTAGTTTTAATTTCTGATAAGAGCAGTACCGGATCTACGATTTTTTTGAACCGAGATCTCTGGTCGCTTTTAAAATCAATCACCAGTTTCTCATTCGTGAAAAAAATACGAAGTCAAAAAAAGTAACAGGGTACGTTATTAATTCCTTACAATCTCCGCAGAAACTAAATAAAAGAAGGTCATTCCATTGTTCCAAACTGAGCGTGCCGCTTTCTTTTTCACAGTTTCGCCGAACTTAAATCTTGTTTCTTTTAATGGAGATTTCACCTTAGAAAACAGATAGAAGTCGAACTTCGTAAGATCCGATGAATAAGGCATTCAAAGTGTCAGTACAAATATTTATCAGAATTATTTGTTGTTCAAACGTGAGAATCTTAGGCAGCATTTTGCACAGACTTTTGGCATGTTAAAATTATTATGTAAAATTTTCGGTACGGATTCTTTATCAGTTCCTACAGTTTCAGTAATCGCAGGAATACTTAAACGACGATCAGATAAGATTACCTCTTTTTTAGATATGTCATGCGTTTTTCAAGTGGTAGGGCGACATCTTACAACAACTCTAATGTGAACGAAAGCTATGGCTATACAGCTATACTGATTTGTTTACAGAAGCGGGGGGCACTGCATTTTAAAGAAAAGGCTTTATGATAAACAGCTGTCGGGTCACTACCCGAGTCTAAATTTAAAACCTATTCTGATCCTAAAATGGATCTTTGCCCCTCTTTTCATCCTGAAAACAGTAAAGTGAACCTCGTCTCATCCTAAACGTTACTATATGACCCTCACTTGATCCTAAATCCATGATCTCGTCTTATTTTAAGTCTGTACTATTTTATTACTGTGTGAACATCATATAAACCTCAGATGGACAAAAGAAATGTGTTTATACTTAATTACGGGTGTACAACATAGAGTTTATTATTTAGGGATGAATATGAAAGTATACTTAGACATGAATCGTTCCAGTCGTACTGCGCAGACGCAACACAACTTATGAATCAGATTGTAACACGACAACGTCCTTAAGGACTCTCCCGTTATTCTTTTCATTTAATTATTCCAGACATATTTTGCTACGCAGCCATGTGTGTATGTGTGTCTTGAACACACCAGCGAACAGTCTAGCCGGCCACCGTGTATTATCGGTGCTTCTAATCAATAAATTACCTTTTTATAACTTGTAAAACCTATTAATATTTCAAAGAACATGTATCTAATTTGGAAGGTATTTTAGAATATCTACTACACTCGCACTCGTACGTCCGTACGTACGTCTATCTGTAAAATAATCAAAGAAACATGATACAATAAAATGTTTTAACTCGTCCCAAATGAATAGGAACTAGAATAGAATAGATTACTACGCAATAGAACCATTCCATGCCATCAAAGAATAATCTGTCTGACCTTGATGGAATTAGTTACGTAAGAAATAAAATCAAAACAATTCTTATGTAAGTGCTTTGCTTTGCTTTGCTTTGCTTGTGTTTAATTCGTTTTTATTCGACGAGCAAGTCATTATGGTCCATCATCTACCGGAGATGAACACCGGAGTCTGGCATTATGTTTTATTGATGGTTTAATGGACCGCAAGTTGTTCGTGTTCCATATTATGTGATCTCCTTTCTTCTTATATCACAATTACATCCATTTCTTGAATAGCAGGGTTTTAAAACTGACACAACATTTCGATAAAACACAATTTTAGTTTACTTGTAGTGAATTATCTTAAATATTATACACACTTCCCGTTCACTTCTACTTCCCGAGTAGAAATTTACCCCAGATGTTGTAAGGATTTCGATAAGGATAATCTTATGACAACCCTATCGAGGCCTTATGTGATATGTCATTATAATTTTTCGATCGGGTTAACCTTACAAGTGCCTGACTAAAGCTGCCGCTTCTCACTCTCCGAAGGTGAAATCCTTTTATAATGTAGTATAAATTTAAAATGTAGTGCATTTTTATTCAGCAAATTAATTAATTTCTTTAAAGGTTTCAACGTTACACGTTCAAGGTCATCGTACATCGTAAGTTTTTAAAGGTGGTACTTCTTAGGTGTTAAAGTAGCTTCTATTCTCTGGGTAGATTTGCGAGTATAAATTCCTTGCCGTTTTGTCAAACATGCACTTGGCATATAGCATCAAAACTTTTATTCCTGAAGTTTAATATTTCTTTACTTAGATTTAACTAACTACTAAATGCTTTACTTAGTAATATAATATAAATCCTATCATTTGTGTTCTCAGTAAAGATATCATTTAAAGTAGTTTAGTGTAATTAAAAATTTAGTCATTTACTTAGCTCCATTGTGTATTTAAAAAGTTGAAAGTTTATTTTGGTTATTATATAATTGTTATTTTATATTGCAAGTTCAAGTAGTAACTAAAATAAAAATATGGTAAACCGAATCAGTTGCATTGTTATTTTACAAAATTTTCACTTTTTATAAATACATATAGCAGAGATTTATGAGCTGTAAGGTAACCTGTTAACTTGTCAGAGTTCTGTCAAGGCTATATCTGTTTTACGCTCTGTTGTATACAAGAGATAGCAACATAGCGGTTGTGAGGTCACATGCATTTGGAATGTTGTACAACGTAGAATACCTTTAATAATTAAAGAGACAAAATGACTTTTTCAATTGTTAATATCTCCTAACATATAAGGAGTTATTTAAAAATAATTGAACATTTGAGGTTCTAGTAGCCCACTTTATCAATATATAGTACAGTTTTATAGAAATTAAGACATAGATATAAGACATAGATTAGACATTCGATCATGCCACCCACCAATTATGTTCATTACACCTATATACGATCAAGCATTGGTCGAGATTATTACCAACCCAACATATTCCGTCAACCCAACATAAGCCATCTGAAATTGATACATTTTTGAGGAAACACTCACCGGTGTATAGAATTTGTTATTCTTAATTTTATGTAGAGACATAGTTCCCTACAAATATTTTTTCGTATCGTAGTAATGTCGAATAGCCTAATTACAATTTGAGTAAGATTTTTCAAAGCACGTTCTAACCCAAAGATAGAAAAATATATTTGGGTACGTTCAGGAATAATAATTTCATATTTCAAAGTTCAAGTTTATTGGGTTGGGTAATGCATTTTGCATCTGAAACTTTGGCCTTTGTTTTTGATTTAAAATGTCTTCGAAATGGGTACTCTTTTTTTTTGTTGTTCATAAGTCACCCTATATCACCTAAATATCGGTTCCTATTCTAGGTCAAGTTCTAGAATATCGTATTCAAATTTTATGCAGGATTATTCTTTGTTAAACTAAATTAAAAATTGTTATTAAAAACTATTTTAATTATTTCTAAAAGTAACCGTGTATGGTACTGTAATTACTGTATAAAGTCTAAAAATAGTAAAATCCATAAAATATTAAACAATGGTAAAGTAAGATAGGTTAGGCTAGTAAATATACTCCCCTAATTAATATGCAAACATGACAACTCGTTCTAATTCATTGAATAAACCAGGAAACTAAACCTTATTTACAAATTAATCAGACATCAGTTACATAACATTTCTCGTTAGAAGAAATGAAGATATGTACAGTTGGAATTGTATGTACTCGTATCAGGGCATCAGGTCCAGTGGTCCATGCATTGCACCCATGATGACTTCACAGATGAATCTCTATTCTACGAGGCAGTGAAATATGTTGTGTGTGTGTGTGTTTGGTGTGTGTGCATATGACCATGTTATGTGTTGTATGCTTGACGCGTACAAAAGGTAAACGTCCGGCCTTAAGGCTAGTCATTTCAACATATATCTATATATCTTGGAATATATGTAGCCGTGTAGTACATGTGGATGATGGTTTGAAACAGGGATGCACAACCTTTCATTCAAGGTAATGTAATTTTAGTAGAGTAGAGAGAACAGTAGCATTCTATGTTTAGATACAGTTCTGTCTTTAAACACAATATATGCATTTAGGTTTATTTAACATGGAAAGTTTTACCAGAAACATAACATTTTTAACAGAACATATAACATTAAGAAAACTGTCTACTACGTTATGTAGTTAAATGTAGTTAATTCACTTATTGTATATTTATTTTTTTAAGAGTGCCGCTAATCGCTACATTCTTCCACATCAAATGAGGCGTCTAGAAACAAAGTGATGTAAGTAACCAATTTGAAAATTTGAGATAACCCGCGATAGAAGATGTACTAAACTATTTAGTGGCTGAGATATATACGCGAAAACTTGGACAGATTTTATTATATAACGTGAATTCTAAAACCTACTGAACGAAAACGCTTATACAATCTTAACTTTAAACTTGTTTTATGGCTCAATACTTGTTTAAATCCTTTAAAATACTTCATGGAAATATTAAGTACGTTTTAAATAATAAATCCTTCAACTAAGTAAGAAATGGACTTCACAGGTCGGTGTTACAGACTTCGTTGTTGCTTGCTGTCAACACCGTTTGATTGCGATACCGAAATTTATACCGGCAGTGGCCATGAATAGATCATTCTTGTTGTCAGGATATAAATTTAAAAAAAAGGAAAAGAAAGCAGAACATTATTGGGGGAGAAAACGTGCCTAGGAAGCCCTTTTTTTAATATTTATTTGATTGCATCAACAGTTATTAACAATTAAAAGCAAACAAAACATAATTTACAACTTATAGAAACGAGTTAAATCGTTTTATTAATAAAGTCAATAAGGTTTTTCAGACTCTCCCTGCTTTCAAATATCTGCCTGCATTCCTCAGGCATATTACAGCCATGTCTGTACGATGTGTACCTTGAGCATCGAAGAATAATATGCTTTACCGTTAGTGGGAAAAATCCTTAGACTAACATAGAACGAATTGTAAAAACCATTGTTCACTAAACTAAAGAATAAATTTAATAATATTAAAAACTTATATACCTAATTAGTTATTAAGTAATGATTATTCGACATATATGTAGGGTAATATCTATGTTTTGCTATGCACTTAATTGAATTTCGCGATAATTCCTCCTATCTATGCAACTCGAAGTCTCGAGGTTGTCTCCATCTGTGTTCCATGGCTGGTAGGACTGGAACATGAACAGGAATACGCCTGGAATGGAATATACTTAACACTCTTAAGTTAAGAGTACGTTAAAAGGAGTTACATATCTCGTTGCTCTTACAACATACCCAGTACCCAGTACCCAGTACCCAGTACCCAGTACCCAGTACGTTAGAGTATGTGTTTGTGAATAACCAGTGTTGTAATTTAAATAAAATACATAATTTATTTCTAAAAATAGAAAATAGTTGTATTTGCCCTAAGGATTCCCATTCTAACTCATTCCACCCTGTCCCCTACACCCGCCCTGTACGCAGACGATTGTAATAGTTGTGTTTGTTTGGTAGACGTGCAGTTACTTACTGTTTTGCATATATTTTAAATGTTTAATACTGAAAAGGAAAATGTCAGGAGAAAATTATGCATAACAAGACCTTAGGTCGTGTCTACGTCCATTACTTTAAGTAAAGCAGAGCCGTATTCACTGACAAGGCATTAAAATAAGGTAACAACTGTTGCATTGGATACTGCATCGAAAACACTGCCATATTGGAAATGTAGACCACATGAAATTGAATTCGCACTCTGAAGTATATCTAAAACAAATACGGGAGAGTAATATTATGTTTAGGATAGACAGTTCCTGCACTCGCATGTCAGTAGCTCGCCTCGCGTCTGTCGGTCACACGAGGATTAGCAGCTGCCATGACGCAGACAAGTAGCTGCTGCCCGAAACTGCAATCAAGTGCAAATTGTGTTGTTGCTAAATCGTATTTAGTACCATTTAAAATATATTTATCGACAACCATCGGCAACAACCGCATGTTGCTTTGAATATGTAGATTCAAATGAAGGAAACAATTGGCGGAAAATGGCGAGAGAAAACAAAAATGTTTTGACTGACAAAAGCAAGCACATGCCAGTAACTCGTATCATATGGTCTTACGGTGCGAGTAACTGTACTGCAGTAACTGACCAGATCTACTTGCATGATAACTCGCACCGTTACCTTAACCTTATCAATCAGTAAGCGGAGAGCACTGCAAGTAGTGTTCAATGTAATAACAGTGATCGAGTAACTTTTTAATAATTTCGCAGGTACTAAATAAATAAAAAACAGTTTTAAGTAAGTTGGATAAATTTAGAAGGGAATTAATATTAGTCTTATGAAAAAAATATTAATGTTACACATGCTAAATGCTTCTTGATTAACAAACTAATTCGAGAATGGAAAATGTGAATTATCAAAAAACAGTCAACTGTTTGAATAATGATCGATCATGCTTAGATATGAAGAAAATATTGAGCTACTACCGAGAAGGAAGATCGAATTATACTACACTTAACAAAGCCGGGGCTATTTAGTTCTAAAATACTTCTAAAATAGACTTCTAAAATAATTAAAGATGATTTTAACCTATCGGTCTGCTATAACTGTAACTAATATAAAAACTAATCTAATAGAATTCAAAATTATTGCCAAAAGTGCACACAATGTGCCATTATCGACTATGCGACATGCTTAAAATCGATTGGCTTTTGCAAAAAACTATGTGAATGTATGACAGTATGGTAGAAGACCATCTGGCACTAATTATTAGCGCGAAACACAATTATGCGCGGAACAAAAATTATAATTTAGAATGTTTTACAGAACATTATTATAGAGTCTATTATCTGAGTTCCTGGCATCATGGATCCAGTGGGATACATAATGATTCTCCAGGAAGTCATGCTGCCATATGGCGAAATGCGGTTGAAATGGATATTTTAGCATGATTGGTCGGTTTAAGTCGACAAATATTAATATCATGGGGTGCCCAGAAGTATTTTCTTACCTCGAGATCATTGAAACCTTTTTGAAAGATGTGAAGGCTCATTTATTCTAAGTTGGCGAGAAAAACACCAAAAGTAGTCCAAAACATATCGTTATTTTTAGGCTGCAGAAAGGTTTCCCGATGTCTTTGGAGTTGGAAAACTGGATTTTTTACTACTGGCTTCAATATACAATTCAAAAATACATAAGTAGAAAAGAAACCTCGCTATACATCGCAAAAACTTAAAACATTTTAATTATCAATAACATATAACACTTAAAAGGGGTGATACAATTTCCTAACGCTTAGAAGATTTGCCTAGAATTAATTGAACTTTATAATGAAAAGTCAATTCATATTCGCCCTCAAAATTTAAATTCAGCCCTGAGTGCAAGTACAGACTAGTTGCAAACTTCTTCAACGATAAGTAGCTATAAGCTATAGGTATACTATATATTATGACGAACTTCAAGTAGACATAACAATCTATTTCATTTGGAAATACAATAGCTAGACCTAACTAACACTAACAATAACATGTATGGTAGATGAGTTGGTAATTTCGGAATGTAAGTAAAATGAAATCGTGAGTAACTCAAGAACCGTATCATGCGGAGATCACGGTTTCAGTAGGCATTTACATGTATAATGTATTCATTGCCTGGAAGCTGTACAACATGTAAAGAAGTCGCCTATCTGTCACTTAATAGACTGCTTTAAACTCGGTGGAGTCTACTGATCTAGTGATAACTTCCAATAGAGTTGAGTATTAAATCAGATATTGAAATGTGACATATGTAACAATATGATCCTTAAGTCAGTCAAAACAACCGACGCCAATCATTACAACACAGGCACACAACGATGTTAAGAGTAACAAAATAAAGTCGCTCAAAAGATAGACTGTTTAATGAATGAAACGGATGAGAGAATAAAAGCAAAGGAGAATTCGTACGCAAGCGGTATCGGTATGCTTACCCGTACTACAGCCACCAACCGCATTTCAGTGTGAGTTGGTTCAACAAGCAACCTTTGTAACAATGCAAATGGTGCGCCTGTAACCATATTTATACAAGATACGGTTGCTTACATTTTCCTCCAGTTTCACTTCTCTCCTGTACTTCTTTTATCAAATTACATGCGTTGGCTGCTTTCCGTAATGAAATGTGGAAGCTAATCGTTTATCACCGTGTTCTGATCTGGTCAAATAGAGTGTTGCACTTTCCCGTGCAATTTCTCTGAACTTTCGATACAGTGTAACTATTTTGCGTTCCATTAAAGAAAGTAGCTCTCTTCTTTAAATTTGATCGCGTTTTATTGTAAAAGCGCCACTGTGTGTACTGTAAAGCAGTGTAACTTTTTGAATTTTCTGCACTGCCTGCACCACACTTCAAGTTTCTATTCATTACCTGCAATACCTGTTGTCATTTCTTTAACAGCTAGGTTATATTTAGAATTTTTGTCATATAATAAAAAGAATTGTCATTAAATACATATGGTATAAGACAATATCTCTAATTTTATTAGGAATTGTAAATTTTTAATCAAACTTATGTGTTGCTCTGAAATCAAAGACTATTATTTTAGTAATTTACATACACATTATAATAATTACACTGTTTAACTTAAATCATACTATCTTATCTAAAATCAAAAAAACGATATTTAAAGTTTATTATTTAAATTGTCAATTCCTTTTTATATAATTTTATAATAACTTAACAATATGCACAGTGAGTTCTGTTCACTAAAACTGTGTTATTCCTCAAACATCATCTATGGAGTCCATGAGTATATGGTCTCTGTTTTACCGACACACGAGGTTTGTACCAACTAAAGAAATATAATTTCTTTACATATATTTATATTGTGATCTGTCGTATAGACATTTAACAATAGATTTACAATAAAATTCAACATGCATGGTATGTGTCCTGTGACACAACCGTATTTATTTATTATTTCATTTAATGTTTGAGATATTTCTAAATTTCTTTATTACATAGTGAACATTTTTTTGTGTTCAATTAATAATCTAAAAAAAGACAAAAGTGGTGTAAAATACAGTGCACCGCTGCACTGTGGATAATACAAAGTTCACACTTGCCAGCTTCCCACAAGCTAATTGTAAATAATTGTAAAGTTAATTTTCTGCCAAGGAGCTTGTGAAATATAAAAAAAAATTATGTTAAATATATTTATTATTTTTTTTTTATTTTAATGTTTTTGCCATTTGGCACTACATTCTTGTGCTTTAACTCATTTATTTACATATCATTGTGCTTAATTCAATTTAGATCCTTATCTAAACATGCTCACTCCTTCCAAAAGAAAAAGAAATTATCCGTATAAAAATAAAAATAAAACTGCTATTGCTTCGCTCCTTCTGCTACTCTCCCTCCTGTTTCTACTCTGCCATTCATTCTCTTTCCTTGTTTCTTTTCTTTATCTCCGCCATCCACCTCTTCCCTTCACTGCCTCCCTTAAATAACTTCCCAATATTCTTTTCGCTTATTACCTTTTTCTCACATGAAAACTTAATGTGCTTCAATGTTTATATCTCCGTTCCATACACCCTGCTCATCTCTTCCTCGCTATTTGCCCAGTATCTGTTTCCTTTCTCCTCGTTTCCCAATCTGAATCTGGCATTCCTTCTCATGTTTTTTGTGCCTTTTTCTCTTAAGTATTCTGGTATCTCTGGTCCCAAATCCTTTTATATCTTTTGTTACAATTGCTCATCTCAATTTTCCATTCTTTCCTGTTGTTGTCTTGACTTATTAAGTAACCACAGTAATTATTAATCAATAGTATATCAATTAATATTTTACAGACCAATGACGCATGATTTTACAAGCTGAAACTTACTTTTAATGTTTAAATCTTAAATTCATGTTAAGGAAAAATAACTAGTTAAGAAAACACATTTAATATAGAACACATAATATAGCTTACAGTATATCCATTAATTTCAAAATAACATAGTTTACGTATTCCAAGTAAAGATATTAAATCCAGATGGTTTACTGGATCAGCGACCTCTATTATTCACGTTCGCGTCCCATTAAACCTCTCTCTAATGTCTCTATTTAAGTAATCTGCACCGCTTCGATTCGCGTTACACCCAACTGAACTATAATTATCATTTCCGAGTAAGTAGTAATTATGGCTCATATTACTCGTGCTTCTGTTATTCTGAGTTACTAGTTCTAGTTCAATGGAACAAAATAGAAAATCTTTATCATTCTTTGTATGTTGGTATTCCTGACAATTGCCAACTGCCAACTGCCAATGCTTTGCAATTATTATAATGAAATTACGGGTGATTAGACGTGGCGGTAATAATAATTATGTTTCAAGTTGTATGCAGTTACTTCAGATTTTGTGCAAATAGAAATTTAAACTAGAACGTTACGCAGTGTACTTTACCCTAGATATTTGCTGGAATTTGTGTCTTGTTCAAGGAATTAAAAATCTCCGGAGAAAGTTTTGTTGGCATATAAAATGTCAAGAATATTTTCAATTTTCTATCTAGATTTGAAAGTAGACCTATAAGTAGTAGAACGTTGTAAATGTCGAAGTCGTCTCGAGAAAACTTATACTCTTCTTGAATGTAAAACACATATTTGTACATAGGAGGTCTCGCCATGTAGAATTGGTACACCGGTGCCATATTATATAGATGTGATAATTATCAAAATAAATTTGATTATGTGATCATAATCATACTACCTACTTATGAAGCAGCACAACATGCCAACATAGTAGGAGGTCGCCGTTATTAGAACTCAGCATCGCAAACGGGCCAACGTTAAATAACATTAATTAAAAAGAAAACAAATCTAAGACTAACATTATTAATCAAAAGGCAAAATAACTATAAAAATAATCTAAAGGACTACGAGCAGCTAGAACAGTAGCAAGTGGAGAAATTCAATATGAAGTGGACTTATTGGCAAAGAGTGAAAGAGTAGCAAAATTTTTCAGTTTACAGTCTTTAGTGTGCGGATGTCGTTGGTGGTGGTAAGCCCAAGGTCCTAGAAGAGTGTTATCACTTATCTCGAGACTGAGTGTAGACCATACAGGAGAATTGGCACATCTTAAAAGAAATCACTTAGTGCAAGAAGAAATGTGCAATTGTGGAGAAGGGGTAGAAGATCCAGAACATTTGATCTTCCAATGTACAGAAACAGAGTCCTGCAGAAATAATTTGTACAGAGTTTTGGTAAACAATGGAGTTCCACAAGTGTGGAAGAAGAGCTAAAGAGAGCATGGAGATACAACATTAGGAAAGAATGGAAAAAATTGAGAAGAGCAATTATAACAAAAGATATAAAAGGATTTGGGAGAGAGATACCGGAATACTTAAGAGAAAAAGGCATGAAAAACATGAAAAGGATTGCCAAATTGGGAAACGAGGAGCATGGAAACAGATACTGGCCTAATATCGAGAAAAGGATGTGCAGGACGGAGATAGAAATTTTGGAACACATTAAGTTTTCATGCAAGAAAAAGGTAATAAGTGAAAAGAATATTGGGCAGTTATTAAAGAGAGGCAGTGAAGAGAATAGGTGAATGGCGATGAAAGAGAAGGAATGGCAGAGTAGAAACAGGAGGAAGAGTAGCAGGAGGAGCGAAGCAGTTTTGTTTATGATTATGATTTTTATAAGGATTTTTTTTTTCTTTTGGAAGCAGTGAGAAAGTGTTTGATATAATAAGGATCAAAATTGAATTAAGCACAATGATATGTAAATGAATGAGTCAGGGCACAAGAATGTAATGCCAAAGGACAAAAACATTAAAATAAAATAATATATCAATACTAGCGGACCCGACAGACGTTGTCCTGTAAAATTTTGGATCGGCATCAGGCATTGGAAGTAACGAACCAATTTGGTGATATACTTGGCCTTGAATTTTGAATGTGGATTCAAAATTACGGCCATCTTCATTATGAATAATTTTTGTTGCTGCAAATGATGTCATTTGGAAGCATGAATTTAATTTACGAATTTTCCGTAAAAATAATTTCGATTGAGATGTGATTCCAGCTAAAAGCGTTTTTAAAGGTTCTGGTGGTGGTTTTAGCGGTGGCAGTGATATTTTTCCAGATGCGCAACACAAACCAGCTGATTCACCTTTGTACTTGAAAGCATGACAATGTTGACACTCTTTGTCCATACTACCAATCGTGATCAATGCATGTGATGAATAATCTATTTCAGGATCATATTCAAACGCGAGACGATTAAGTGATGCTCGTGCCAATGCTCGATTATCTTGTACTCGCTGTTGGTTACGTTCTCTATGTGTGTTGGTCGCTCGTTGACGTGCCTCTCGTTGTCTTAATGTATTAGCACGAAGACGTTGAGCACGTTGCTCTAAATTTTCATTTGCACGTGTACATGCAGCTCGATCTCTTAAATTTACATTATCCATAGAATGTTCTTCTACTGTTCTATTCAATCGATGATCATGAACTAATTGCGCGTGCTGAGTACGTCGACCAATATTTCTTGCTCTTCCACGAAGACGTGGCATTTTTCTACAAAAATAAAATATTGCAAAATAATATACAATTAATATGAGTTACTTATTGATAATGAATTTTTAATTAATTAACTCAAAAGATTTATTATGACAAATTTTAGATAAAGAACATGTAATCGCATTTTGTGAGTTTTTTTATTTAATATCTCCAAAAATGAATTAATTGTCAATAAAAATAATTAAAAAAATTCAATCCTCTAACTACACAAATAAACTTGAAGGTTATGTTGGTTGTTTAAAAAAACATCTGAATTCACAAAATTATTTATACACACTTCAAAACTCTTTAAAAAATAATTACATTTAATATTTTAATCAGCACATGAATTGAATAACAAAATTTTTTTCAAATTAATCGTAGCACCATCTGTCGGGACAAACTAAAATTGAAATAGAATAATATTGAATGCGATGATAGCGCCGTCCGCCGGATCTAATGTAAAACATTCCAAAATCAACAACTCCTTATAAATAAGAAATTAATTGAAAAAACATTTTCCAGTAGACCAAACTGTAAATCTAAACCATTCTCGAATCTCCACGAACACACACAAAAAATTTCATCAAAATTGGTCCAGTCGTTTAGGAGGAGTTCAGTCACATACACACGCACACAAGAAATATATATATTAAGATTAAAACTTATAACTATTTAATTTCTAATCGTCTTTAACCATGTATGTGGCGGGAAAATAGGTCATGTGACTGCGCGTAACGAATTTTAAGCAATATATCTTTTGAGAGCAAACTGTATAAATCGTAAAGTAATTACCTGTGCATAATAAGTACGAGTAATTTCATTTTTCCTTAATTAAAATGACCCAATTAATTTCAACGACGTATGCTAAGGCACTTGTGGTTAATATCTTATAATGAATAAAGCAAAAACTGATGAATACATATCATAAATATTAAATCATCTAACACATTTAAATAAAATATGAATAAAAAATAAAATGTTTCTAATTATAAAATCAAGTGCATGCATATGTTATTATAGTTATTAAATTCACAGATAGATGTAGCTAGTTTCTCTACATGGGCATGATGGCGCTGAAGCACTGGCACTAGCGCAAGTTTAATTACATCTGCAAAAACCTATTCAGTGCGAACTCTCGTAATTGTAGGTAGATAATTAGTAATTACGTGTTGCAAAAATTATTTAATGACTAAACCCTTTTTACGCGAAGAGTTTTATTAATGAATGAATGGATCTATCAAATGATGAGAGATGAGGTAAATGTAAAGGGTTAAATAATAGAGCTATGGAGTAGCCTCCCACTCATTATAATAGTAGGTACTAAGGAGAGGTGGAGGAGTGAGTACGGTATGAAATTAAGAAAGATATAATAATGTAGGTTAACTTAAATTCATCACGTTTACTTCAGCAAGCTCCTATTATGATATCATTTCTATAGTATAACAGATATAGATTCAAATAACAGACTCTGAACGCGAATATCTAGACTTGTTATATGCTATCGCCACCTACGAAAGGATTCCTGCACTCGTATTGGAATGACTATCAAGGGATAACAGGATTGACGTCAGCTCCTTTTTAACAACAAGGTCGGATAGGCACTATAATAGATAAATCTCAGATAATTTTTTTAAAATATTTATTTAAGTGCATGAACTTTCAACAGATATTAGCACTTAAAATAATGTATATACATTTATAAACATTAGCAATACATAATTTACAACTTATAGACACGAGTATGGGTACTCAAAATAAAGAGATTAAATTAGTTTTATTAATAAAGTCAATAAGGTCTTTCAGACTTTCCCTGCTTTGAAATATGTGCCTATATTCCTCTGGCATATTACAACTTTCTCTGTCCGACGAGTACCTTGAGCATCGAAGAATAATATGCTTTACCGTTAGTGGGCTGTGGGCATTGGTCACATATTGATTGTGGAAGTCTGATATTACGTTAAGGATAAATCACTAATTTCTAAAATTTGACACAACTCATACTGGGCAGCTGTATTGACTTTATACTTAGGAAGTTGCAAGGAATCAACTTAATCTCTATACCGACTTAATTAAAACTTATTTTCGCTCTAACAAATATTCCCCAGCGCACGAGGCTGCTCAATATAACTACTATGAAATATGCCGTATATCGCGAACCCATGAGTTAAAAAATACTCAGTGAAAACTATATGATTAATTTGGCGTTGACCGTGCGCCACACGAGAATGAAGATTACCGGGGCTGGCAAAAGAACATGACATGACGTCAGATTGATTTAATATATAAAAAATAAAATTAATAATAAGAAAATGTCGCTTCATCACAACAGCTTCCGCCACTGCTCATACATCGTAAGACATCTCAGTACCTTCAGATATTTGTAGCATTTTGAAATCTAATAATAACTCTTCCAAATCGAGATGTCTTCACGTGCCTTCCCGATAAATGAAGAGGGACAGGGAGTGCCATTGCCTGGCAGCAGGACAGGAACCAACTACAGTTTCTAATTAGTTACACGCCCTAAATGGAACCTGAGGTGGATAATTATACCAGATCGTTTAAAAAATTCCAGCCTCGTTATTGTTGAACGCAAGAAATGCAAGTCCATCATTTATGAACGGGTCCACCAGATAAGTGGATTGAGAACTGGTCCATCTAACTTGACGATGGGCACGTAACGCGGTGTTATCTGTTGGGAATCTGTAACACATGCCTAATCTTCTAAACTGAGTAAACAGGATGAAGATTCTCCCCCCTACATATTGTTGACGATGTTTGCACCGCGGCCGAGATCGTTCAGGCAATGCTGTTTTAATTTCTCGGTTGGTTTCTCTTCTGTATCGTAAGTAAATATTATCATAGATAAACCTTAATTTTTTTAAATACAGGGTGTTCCAATATCATTTCTTTTACACCATTGATTGTTTTTTAAAACAATGATTGTTTTGGGAAATTATTATTGGTTAATTATGCCATCAAAATGTGAACCTGTACCCTCGTGGCACTATAAATATTAATGCTTATTAATAAGATAAATACCATAGTCCAAATAATACTTGTCAAACCCTTGTTTTGCTTGAACAGTATTTTCCCCATTAATAAGCTCTTTAGCAACACGTATTCAGATTTTTGCGTTGTATGGAAAATTGCAAAAATAGATCCTGAATGGGGAAAATTAAATATGGGAAAAGTAGATTTTTTTTAAATTTATTTCCCTTGACTTTTATTCGTCATGGCCACCATCTAGCATTTTTTATACATTTTTTCCTATTACTTATACAAAGTTCCTTCTTCACCACATTGACATCTATCGTCGGATTTAATATTAATTTTGTACAGGTGAGCTGGAGTTTTACAATGATTACTTTTGATTCAGATTATAGTTGATATAATTTTGCGGGACTCATTGGGAAAAGTAGAACTGAAATGGTTGTAACTTAGAAACTATTGGTCAGAATATCATGAAATTTTTACACATACCGTCCAATAATATGGATTGATCAATAATAGCGTTATCTATATGTCACCGTAGGAACTTATTGAGTGAAGTGATGCATGTAAGGTTTATCATAAGATGAAGCTTCTACTTTAACGCTTAACTTAAAAGTGAGTATTATATATCTGTATCGTTATCTCTTTTCGCCGGACCACTGTCTCTGATATCGTAAACATAATAAAGGTACTTTAATATAAGTACATACGTAGGAACCATATTATGAATACGGAGGTATGAAATATAGATTTATTCGATACAAACGTGATACAGTATGTTTATGCGGAACAACTCCAATAGCAAGTGGTCTACTTCACTGTGAGTTACCCCTTGTTTAATGATTACAGCTAGCACAATGGGCTTGTGTCCTTTGTCTTAATTTCTATAAAAGTGTACTCTATATTGATAAAGTGGGTTACTAGAACCTCAAATGTTCAATTATTTTTTAATAACTCCTTATGTGTTAGGAGATATTAACAATTAAAAAAGTCATTTTGTCACTTTAATTATTAAAGGGATTCAACGTTGTACACATTCCAAGTGCATGTAACATCACAATCCTTGTGTAAGGTTACCAACCTTACAGCTCATAAATCTCTGCTATATGTATTTATATATCAAAATATCAAATATTATTTACAGCTATTTCAAGGAATAATAAAATTTCAATATTATGTCTGCCTTAGCAGAGTTAAATAAAATAAAAACTTATTATTCTTTGACTTGACTTGATTATTTGACTACCAACAGCTACAGAACATTACCATAGCACTGACCTACTCAACAACTAACTGACGTTAAAATGCATTACACGTCATACAAATATGGTCGACCATTTCTAGCGCTAAAATTACAATTCAAACTTTTAATGTCCGTCAATATTTAGATATTTAATAAAATAGACACGCCAATACACATTTATTAACGTCAATTTCAATCAACATATAAAAAATCGACAACTAAAAAATGAGGACACAAGCCCATTTTGCAGAAAACCATGTTAATTACTGAAATGTCTCAGTGCCTGCTTAAAATTCTCGCACTCAAAACACACGTTTCATTTTGAGAAATGCTCTACAGCGACTGAATACAGCCCGGAAACCTACCACCTCTCTGTTTCATTCTGTTCCGCACTCAGCCAAACAAATCACAACTCTCTTTTGGGATACCCTATGTATTGAAAATTGCTTATATGCCAAAAAATAGCTCTTTAAGTCATAGTGCGTAGTTAATTTATACCATAGCCCAGCACAGTTACTTAGACAGTTAAGGTAAATAATTTATTCGTACCAACTGTTGTTTTGTATTCTGATGTACGAGTACTTGAAGCGCTAAATAACTTTAAACAATTATTTATTATGTTTTGCGTTAATAGAATTAATTTCTTAATTTACTTTTAAGTGTTGTTTATGTTATTGTACACTTGTAACGTCGTTATGTATGTAACGGCCAATGATTTCATATTTTGAATAAGAAGGTTCCGTTGTCATTAGCATAAGTGTACCTAATAGCTACTTAGCAAACACTGTTTTTAATACTTTTGATGATTGTAACAGTCGTAAAATCTTATGTAGTAAAGAAATAATTGAAAGTGTCATAGAACAAATACGGAATCAGTTATAAATAAATATTTTTTTGTTTATACCGTTTTTAAAATCGAAATTAACTTTTTTGTTATTTTAATATCACCTGTTTGTAGATGACGTCATTGTAATTGAGCAAGTTTCTGGTATCTGATGATTAAAGGGACAAGTTTACTGACCCAGGACTGCCCTGCCATTGCCATTGCAGTGCATGAGGCCATTCACGGTTTAAGAATGTCGCTGCATTACTTTACTGAAGAAGCAGGTGTTTCACAGAACACGTCATGATAAATACTAAAAATTAGAGAGAATGAGGAAAAATGCATGTTTTAAGTATATACGAATGTGTTAGCTATATTAAACGTGTTAGGTCTCATAACTCATAAAAATTTGACTCATATGCAGATTTTCTTTTAGAATTTGAGGCGATTCTTACAACAAGGTCATATTCGCCTGAAGTTAATATATTTTAATTAAATTTGGTTTATTATATTTGTATCATTAAGGAATTCCACCACTTTTTGAATTTTTTCTGTGTTTTGTTCGTTGAGTTTGATATTATGGGCAGGTTACTAGGAGATGATGGACTGTTATTTGCGTCTGACAATTGTTGAACTGCGGAGCTGTTGTTTTACTGATCATGCAGATTGTTTAGGCGTTTTAACGAAACTTAAATCCAAATGACTCTAAAGATAAAAATGAGTTCTTGACATGCAAACTGAAACAGTTATATCTCGATTCTCCACTAGTGCGAGATCCGTCTGTGTTCTTTTGTTTTTTATTTAAAATATCATTTTTATATATAATTATTAATAGAGAAATACGATTCTGTAGTGTTACCTACCAAAATATGGCAGCAAGTACTTTTAATTAAAATTTAACAGCTGGCACACTGCATCCTTGTCTGATGGACTGTGTGGTATTAACTCTCTCTCGCCTAGTCTAAAATCTCTTATTAGTCTAAAATCGGACTGCATGATTGCTACTGTTAAAGATACATAAGAAAAATTATATTATTAAATATAATGGTGTTACAATGGAAGGGTGAACAGGCTCGCATTTGAATATAATCATAATGCATCTGAACTGAATCGTACTTAGAATCTGATGCGTAAATCATCGTGGTATTTCTGATTTGATTTTAATATGATTTAAGCTATTCCATAATTTCATTGATAGAAGGCGTAGCTTAGATCGAATAGAACAGTATGGGAGAAGACCATACTGTCAGATAAAAATTGAACAGGTAATAGTGAACTAATATGTAAGGGGACCGTGTAATCTGGAATCTGACGTGTAATAAAAATTGAAAGAAAATCAAGTCTGAATCTGAACCGTATCTGATCATGTTAAACAATCTTTAGAAAAAGAAAGCGAAAACGATACAACTAGAAGCGATATCTATTTTTTATTAAATATTTATTTAAGAGCATCAACTTTCATAAGTTATTAGCACTTAAAACAATATATACATTTATAAACATTACAATACATAATTTACAACTTATAAACATACTTAAAATAAAGAGATTAAATTGGTTATACAGCCTATATTCCTCAGACATATTACTGCCTTGTCTGTGCAATTTTGAGCATTGAAGTATAATATGCTTTACCGTCAGTGGTTTGTTACATTGTTCATATATTGGTTGTGGTTTTCTTTTGAATAAGTAGGTATGTGTGATATTTGTATGACCTTCATGAGTCTACATATTACTACTTCCAGATCCCTATTTACTCTGTTACTCTTGTTTGTAAATTGATGGCTTCACTTCCTTAACTAATTAAGGGCGACATTTGTTTTAGGTTTTTACAAAACATATAACAACAATAACTTGTAATTATAACATTGCCTTTCTGGGTGAATAATATAAAATAAATTCAATAAAATAACAAAACTTAAAAAGGTTCAAATAATTAACAATATTTGATCAACTTTTAACCAAGTACTGTTAATTATAGTTATGGCATGCTTTAACTTAAGTCAACTCAATAATTTTTAAATAAATAAATAAATATACACTACTTATCAGGAGGTACTCCACTTCGTCTTATCTGGCGTAACGCAAATTCTACAGCAAAGTTTAATTCCACACAAAAGTTAAAAGTCATTATTAGGTTCTCCTTAGAATTGCTAATTCCTAACAATTAGCTAAACTTCACGTTATCGTATTGTGTGTACTTGAACGAAACAATTTCAACTTCAACTTCATATCGTAGTGAAGTCAACTTTATTATTAGAATTGTTACAAAAGCTCATTGTGCTCGTTGTAAAGTAAGAACTAAAACGAAAGGTCAAAAGTAAATTCAGCAAAACTCAACTTTCATTTCCCTATTTATTAGATTCGTTTTAGAAGCTGGAAGGCTTCGCTTTCCTTTTACAGTGCAGCGAGACCGGGTCTATTGTTCGCTTAATGGCGTTTCCTCCGCTCTAACAGTTTCCATTCAACGCAAAAACTTTAAGTAATGGGAGTATTACATGTGAAAATTTAATATTGCATAACGTATTAAAAGGAAAATGTGAAAAAGCTTAAATATTGTCATGATGAAACATTTTATGAAGTTTAATACGGACAATTTTAACAATGGCAACTACTTCAAACTATTTCAATAGATTTATGACATTTCCTTTATATTTTTATGTTTCGTTGACTTTGCTTCTTTATAATTTATAATATTATTATTTGTGCTATTCTTATTTGTACTTTATGTCATGCGTGTAGTACATGTTTATTATGTTAAAGCGGTGCTGCGTAATGCCAATGCTTTCAGATCAACGCACGCGCGTAAAACTGTTTCCATTCATAAGCTCTTGTTTAGATGCCGTTTATACACAGCGTCGATTCATATACAGCCTTATGATAGGAATGATCCTTTTTACAACGCTTAGGGCTACTGTCCACGACAGCTTCATTTAAGGGCCATTCCTCTGAAGTTTAGCATTAAGAAAGCACGTTTTTTCATTGGGAAAATGTCAAGTGATGAAAGAGGTGTGATAGTATACGCCTTTATTAAAAGACGACGATTTAGACGTAGAATGTATTGGCTTCATCCATACATCGAAAAGAACATGAACCGCAGATTGTTTGTTGCTGCAATAGAGTTAATAGAGGATGATTCAGTATTTCAATCAGTATACCGAGTGACTATTGTTCAATAATATGAACAAAATTGATTGCCGTCGTTTTTAAAAGAATATTACGCTATGACATGTTGCAGCCCAGGCTGCATAAATAATTTTGGTTAGTATAGCAACAATTAACAGAGAATTATTATTTATCTAACTGTTAAGATTGTCTTTTATCTGTTTACGACTTCTAACCGTTACTTCGCTAATTATAAATATTTACACATCGCAGCACATCGGTGCAACTGTGCAATTGTGCAAATTGCACACACAATCACTGATAGATAAAATCACAAGTCAAGATCGAATTATTAGATAGTTTAACAATTACGTTTGAACGCGAATTAGACCAGCAGAGAATGGAAATAAAATTCCAACCATAGCTTATACTGTTTTGAATTACATAGTTAATTAAAAAGTGAACATGAACCTTACCGCTGAACGTCGGAGTGTAATCGTGGCACGATTAATCGAACTTATCACAAATATTACTGATTTAAAACGATTTTTTACACAAAGAGTTCCAGTGGTTAATAAAAGTAAGGCTAATAGCCCACCATACTAATTAAATCAAATTAAGAAAAACTGTTTTTACATGTTCATTGGTTTTAAAACTAAGGGATCATCCTTAAACCACGTGGCTAATAATGAGTAATAGGTAGAAAGTAATATAGCTACACTGCCTTATGCATTTCAATGATATGGCAGATATAGATTCAAATAACAGACTCTGATTGCTACCCCGCTATCTAAGCCGGTTATACGCTATCGCCACCTAGAAAGGGATTCCTGCATGACCACAAAATGTCTTCTGGACTTAATAAGAAAAAAGGGGAAGAGTGTGTGCTTGTCAAAACAAACGTTAGGCTACATAGGACAAGGGAGAAGTTTCAAAGAGGCCAAAAGAACCATGCTGCTGATGGATTTTGTACATATCAGTGCCAACACTTGACGATCAATGCCATGTTGCTTTTAGGTAAGAAGAATACTAACATCACTGAATGTCATTGATACTGAACGGGGCAGCACTGATATGTGCATAACCTACTTGATCAGTATGGCATTTCGCTTGCGCCAAGTTTTTTAAATACCTAGCGGAAAATACTTGTACAATCTTTATATATATATAAAATAAAGATAAACCTTTCTAAAATCTTTCCAAAGCAGTAATTTTTCAGACAAGTTTGATTAGTTGTCCGGCAATGACTATTCTTCGTTCTTTCATTAATTATAAAATTATACCCTTACAGGAGTAGCTTGAACTGTAAGCAGTGGTTATAATTTTTCTGTCACTCTCTGCCGGACTATATGTTTGCACGTCAGCCCCATGCGTGTGGATAATACAAAACTCATTATATAAAAAAATGTCGTTAATTTTTCAATGAGATGTGTGAAGAACATGGAATAATGATTCGCAGACATGGCATGAGTTAAAAACCGTGGAAATATTCATCAAAATATGTCAGTGCTGTCTTCTTCTTACGTTAAATATTACCCACTGCACACAAATCATAAACTCATGTCCAACTTTTTGATTATTTCAATTCATAATTTACAATCTGTCCCGAGAGACATTCATCAAATTTTGGTGATACATGAAAATGACATGTGAGCTTGCCATCCACTGATGACGTACTCTTTAGATTAACCTATTATATTAATACGAGTATTATGCAAATAAACAAATAACTTATATGCTGTTGTTGAGTCCTTTGGATCTTTGCGTTTAATCCGTCTTATTGGTTTGTGGTGGTAGATTTGTACAGCAGCTTAATTTGGATGATTTCGTAATCTTCGTAGATATTTCTTCCTGTTGACTAATTTTGTGCCTCACGTAAGGCATACAAAGATCTTGGTATAGCCAAGCCAGTTTGGAACATATTGTGGAAGGTTAGCGATTTGTTTGAGCAGTTTGTTTTGGATACGTTGAAGGATTTCTAGGTTGAAAGTGCTTGCACTACCCGATAGCTCTATGCCATATGTCCATACGGGTTTTAGTATTGCCTTGAATAAATGGCTTCCAGCCGAAGAGCCAATATATGTACCTACGTTTATCTTCTAACTGTATTCGTTTTTTCCAGATGTGTATTCTCCAAGTTAGACGTCTCTTCAAATAAATATCTAGGTATTTTACTCTTTCTGCTTGTGGAAATAGTAGATTATTCAATGTGGACTGGGGGGCAAGTGTTAGTTATATAATTATTGTATGATATAACGTTATATTTTCTGTTACATTATTAATTTATTACTTATATATTATACAATCTTATATAAAAACTTTATAAACGATGACTTTATGTAAACTTACATTTTATTAAATAAGATGTACTGACTGATAGGACGAAAAACAAATTCTTGCTCTACAAAGCCACTAGTGAAACTTAAGGTTTACTCCTAAGGTTAAGGTTTACTAAGGGCTACTCCTAGGTTTGTAGCTAATAATTTAATACACCGTGATCAGGATTTACTCATAATTAATTAAGAAAGAGTGCTTAGAATCAATGCCTACAAGTAAAGAATACTTGAACATTCCAACAACTTGGCCAGCTGTCTCATGTTCAATTTAGCCCACCAATAAGCAGCCTAAAAAGGAAATTACCTCAGGACTGATTTAGCTAAGTTACACCTATTAACCTTTTGCAATTAAGAGATGAGTCGATGCGCACACCTCGCAAAAGACAATATATACATTTTTACATACTTATCACTGAATGTCCTTTAAACAGGATAGATCTCTTTACATCTGATAAACAAATTTAAAACAAGGTTTAATAAAAAAATAATGTAATAGTAAAATCTTTTTATATTAAAAATAAAGCTTGTTCTGTAAAATTTGGCCAAAAATTAGTGTGATTTCCCTTTCCCTTTGCGTTTATTATTATTTCACTTCTTTTAAACTTCTTCAAGTTGTATTATTAATATTATAAGCACCAACAGAACAAGTTTATTTATTTGTTTATTAATTAAACCTACAAGAAATCAGACGTAATGACTGAAGTATTATCCCTGAAGAGAAATAATCAAGCGAGATAAACCGTTAAAAAACGTCTCACATGAAACCAGAGATCTCTGAGTATTATAATTAGCGGTGTCTTGAAAAAATCAGCGCCGCCTCCTTATTCAATTAAAACGCAGTGCGTGCTTGATGGCACGTTTCACTAATATTATTTTAATTGAATATCAGCTAAATTATTAACACGCCCAGTCAGGGGCGTCCTCAAGACATAATAAAATGTAGATACATTCGACTGGTACGTCTCTCGAAGTGATACCAAGTTAAAAGTGATGTAGTTTCGGAAATAATGATCTCCATTATTTAATATTAGAATACAATGTTCACGTACAAAATTTTACGTTGTGACTACCTCTGGTCCATAGGATGGCATCAGGTCTTCTTATGAAAACATCGCATGCTACACGAATATGTTCTCGCTATACAACTATCTTTTGGAATATTTCTTTTCAAGTACGACGTAGAATGATATGCTATCGTATGTTTGTAAAGGCGTGTATCCACTGAGCCATATCAAACGCATTTAATTTACCGTGCAAATAGGAAGAGGTCAGATATTTTGAGACAGTGAGTGAGGTCGTCTTTTTATTGAAGCTACCTGAGGTAGCTGAGGTATATTTTATACAATAAATCCATTGGTTTTTCACAGTAGTCATCAACTGTTTTACAGCATGAAGTTTGTAACACTTTGAGAGACGTTCCACAAGTTCATTTCTTTGTAAGCGTCCATCTTCTCAGATGTGGAAATTCGTGCAGCGTGCAATCAATATCCTTATCAGCACCAGAACTAACCTAATCGAACAGTAATATGTTTTTTTCACGAAACTGAATGTATTTTCAACATTGTCTTAAAATATTAAATAAATGTTTCCTAACTAACGAAACTGAAGCTTTTTTAATTTTATAATCAGTTTGAGAGCCATGCCTTTTTATGTACAAACTTTTTAAGAATTAGAAATTATTGAATTCGTAATTAGTTCTGAAATAAAATACTACAGCTAAGACTGTAAGCTTCAGTGACAATCTTAATATATATAAATTACGTGTCACGTTGTCTGTCCGCGATGGACTCCTAAACTACTTAACCGATTTTAATCAAATTTGTACACCGTGTGCAGTTTGATCCAACTTGAAAGATAGGATAGCTTACATCTTAATTTATGATTGCAATATTATCTTATTGCAAATTATTTGTCTATTAATTATCTGTATATGACATATGACATCTGGCGACGATGATGGCGACATCTGTTGACTAGATTGAGTAAATATTCAATAGATGGCGCTATGTAATGTAATATGACAAAAACGTTAGTCACAGCAACGCGTGGCCGGGACAGCTAGTATAATATATAATATATAGTATATATAATTTTAAAGTGACAATCTTCTGCCAATGTCTCAGTTTCGATTGTATTTGGGAATCCCGGGATTTACTGGTAAATACTGCATTTATAGATAAATTTATCAAGGTCATCATACAGACGTCAATAACCCGACATAATAAAAAAACTAGTTTAAACAGTGATAATAGCTTTAACCTGGAAAGAACATAAGGTTATAAATCTCTCGCAATATTTATGGTTATTTAACAATTGTTTATAGTTACTATGCAAATTACGGATTAATAATCTTTTTGTCGTAGATAGACTTGCTAAAAACTAATGAACATTTTAAGACAACAAACTCTTATAATATATTTATAATATGTAGAAGTACACGAGGATATGGAAGAGGGTGATACCAGAGTATATTACAAAAGAAGGAACAAGGAACTTAGGAAAAACCACAGATTTAAAATAGCTAGCGAATACAAAGGTTGTAAAGATTGGCAAGAAGAGAGTGAAAGTTAGGTAGAATGTGAGATTAAAATAGGCAGTGAAAAGGCGATAGAAGAGCATTCGGGAGGAGGTAAGGAATATAAAAGGGAATGCCGGAAATCCAGAGAAGATGGGAAGAAATAAGATAAAACGAAGAGTTACAGGGAGGATGAGAACGAGTTTTTGGTATTAGGGGATTTTGGTTTTAAGTTTTAAGTATTACAAATGTATGCTAAATCATCAGACCAAAATGAAAGTTGATCCGAAGCATGCAATATACAGTGTGCAACACGCAGTGTTTCTACCTAAATTTATGTAGCAAAGAAAAGTTAAGAAAGTAGTGCCAAACGGTCAAACATTAAACAAATAAAAAAATAAAATAAAAAATATTTTGTTTCCAGTGTCGGATTAATGCCATGGAATGAGGAGAGGGAAGAGGTTGGAAAAAAGATAATAATGACTGGATACAATTGCACTTAGCGTGTAATTAATGCAAAGTTAATTGGAACAACTTAAAGCGCTTCACAATAGCTGTAGACCAGGCGCCAGATGGTCGTGCAATGTGCAGGCTATGAAAACATATGAGAACGCGCACATTTAGACAAAATTGCAAAAGTTGTCTCCCTTTCAATTTCAATCTTTTCAAATGGTGTTATCTCTCTCTTTCTACAACAAACATACTTACTCTAAATACATATTTTAAAACTAGATCATAATAAACAAGACAAGGCTAATGGCTGTTGCGTATGCTAATAATGAGATCCCGAGATCAATAGCAAAGATTTTAATTGGCTTTAGTTACAAATTAAAATGAAACTGAAAACAAGAGGCACAGGATTTTATAATTGCTCATAAATGTATAATTATAACCTCTCTAGCTCTACTGAGCGATTCAAATAAAAATTGAAACGACGTTAAATTAGTATAATTATTGGGTTTTAAAACTTTGTGATTGTTGATAAAATAATAGTTATTCTTGCATGTTGCTGGAAGAGCGTATCTGGAAGAGCGTTTAAAGAAGAAGATAATCGTGCTTTTATTATGTAAGAGTATGTTATTATTTGTTTCTGGTGAATGGAAGTAAATGATACACTATTTTTTAAGCAGAGTTTGTAAACCTTGATTACATTAATACTTGATTGATTTAATATTTAAAAAAGTTTTAGTTTAACATTACATTTTTTAGTTTAATGTAATGTAAGAAAACATGCAAAAATTGTTTATGTCTCTAATTGTATGATCACAAATTTATGTAATGTGACCTTAATACAAGCTTTTCATGTAAGATTATATAATGTTACTTATTAAATTGTAAATATGTAAAATTTAAATGAAATGAATTAGCAAGTGCGAATAAACGACCGTGGTCCTAGGAAGCCTGTAAATTATTAATAAATAAAAATATATAAAAATGTGTTGGCAGTGTTTGAGGTGTCGTGGAATCAAATATGTGTACTACACTGTTGTATATACAAAATGAATTTAAAAGATACGAGGCATGTTTTTTAAGTAAGTACCGTTTTGCGATTCCGCCTTTGCAGCGCTACGGTCGGCGTTCCGCGCATGCGCGCTGGTTACCTACATCTCTTGTCTACGCACTGACGCCATTACAGTCTGATCCTTCATTGTATACGTTGTTTACTGAGTGTTTAAGATGCCTCCGACAATCGTGAAGTACGGGCTGTTATACGATTTCTTAGTGCTAAAGGCGTAAAACCGATCGATATTCATCGTGAGATCTGTGAAGTTTACGGACAAAACATTATGAGTGATGGAATGGTAAGGAAATGGGTGAGAGCATTTAAAGATGGTCGCAGCGTCTTCAAGACGATAACGAAGTCAAAACAGTTGTGATACAGTGGTTAACAAGTCAGGCGGCAGAATTTTATGAGGAGGGTATTCAAAAACTGGTGCCACGTTATGACAAGTGCCTCAATATTCACGGAAATTATGTAGAAAAGTAGATTAAGGTACAGGCTTTCATGTAAAAATAAAATTATTGCGATATCTTTGCACGTCTTTTTTTAATTCCAAAACGGTACTTAAAAAACGGTACTTAAAAAACACGCCTCGTAGCAAGCAAACCCGGAATAAATAAATTTGCTCCAGAGATCACTCCCGAAAATACAGCAGTGAGTTCCAAGAATTAATAACTTTAGTAACCTCTTTTGTATTTATTTAATGATAATTTAAACTTTCATAAATAAAAAAACGTAACGTTAGGTAAAATATATTACGTTGAATGATACATAAGTTTACGTTTTGTGATTAACGGGTAATAAATAAACAGGAATAAACAATAGATAAACTATACAAAACCGAAATTTGGGGTTTATACAAAATTGTTAGTCATATATTGCTCTAAGACTCCGAGTATCTATCTAAATCTCATATTATTTGTGGTGTTTTCCTGTATTTGTCAGATCTGCAGTATCTCGACACTTCAACCCTTTAGTTCTGGGTTAAAGCTATGCCAGTCTCAGCCTGGTACAGTCATTGTATAACAGTCAATAGAGGTAAGCCGCTACCAAACGATACTACGAACACTTTTTAACGTTGGACACTTGATCGTTGGACGCATCGTGATGTCGATGTTGGTACTAAGTGTGTCCAACGTTCACGAAAGGCCGTTGCCGGTCTTTGGACCTGCGTCAAAAGAGATTTTTCTACCACAAACACTTGATCCACATGTCTTGCACTGATGCACGAATCGTCCAACAATGTAAAGTTTTATACTTGAAAGTTTCTTTATTTACTTGAAAGTTTTTGTTAAACAGTGTCAGTGTCAATAATATCAACAAATTAATAAACTAAATAAATCATTCGGATCAAACATTTGTTCCTCCGTGTAGTAGGACACTTGCCATGTCAATCATCCAATATTTGACTCACAGGTTAGAGGCAAGCATTTGAATCAAATGTGCACCGTATCGTTTGGAACCGGCTTTACCTCTAGTCTTGCATAATATTCAGTCTTAAATTTGCTAATAAATAATATTGTAAGCGGCTTATGATTTGTAATTAGTAAATCCTAATTATTCCAGACAAAATTACACTTAAATGATAAAAAAGCACTAGAAATTGCTAGTCACTATGAGACATATCAAAATTTGGTTAGCTATTAACAAAAACAAGCACTTGAAATAGAAAAGTCGTCTTAAGATTATTTGATGGCGTACAATTAAAGGAACTGTCCTTTGTATAAAAATGTACACTCGGTAATGCAAGAAATTATTTAATATCTAAATAATAGCAACTTTGTTGCCACCTGGACCGTTAGTTGAACGAGATTATATATGCAGAAAATCTAATCGTCCGACATAATGTGGAAGGCCTGGTGCACCAGTTCGTAAATATACTTTTTAGGAAATATAAAACACATCCATTAACTGTAGTCTACAGTAAAGCAAGTTTTATTTCTTTCAATAACAATATTAAACTTATTAACGCCATTAAATACCGCTACTCAAGGTTCCAGCCCGCTGACATACATAAGCAATATAAAATATCATTTAATAGTAATGTTATTATGATTAAAAACATAATTTGAAAAATATGAATCATAATATGTGAATGATTGCAATTTGAGGTTAGTGTACTGTCACGAAGTATACTAGGATGTCATCGAACTCCAAATCACTTGTCTGTCAAAAACTCTAAACGACAAACGAAATTTATAGCTTCTTGGAAGATTGGAACTGGAATACGAACGAGGTGGGGCCAAGAAGACGATGGCGAATACTAACCACTTACTGCAGTAACTGAAGCGAAGATAAATATTAATATTTATAAAATACATAAAACTTTAAATTTATTCTTAGTTATTTTATACCATAATAACATTATTCGAATATTTCACACGAATGACGTAATATTTGTCTCTTTAACTTATGCATTCTTAAATGTAAATATCTTCTATAATATTGTGTTTAGTTAAAAAATACTAAGATTTTTGGGGTTCTCATAGCCTACTTTATCAATATATATAAAATTTACTTTGGAAAATTTAAATTTTGGAGTTTCTCAGCTTTTTATCTGAAGACCCACTTGTAAGTGGTTAATTTTTTAAGAAGAAAGAATTCTAAATTATCAAATTAATGGCTGGTCAGAAAAGTTTATATACCAGGTTGTCAGGCAATTTGCAGCATTAAGTGATTTAGAGGACCCACTTCTGAGATTTCTTCACGCCCCCTTCTGAGAGGACCCACTTCTGACAACGCGTCTCTGAATATATGGTGCTTTTTTATTTATTTTTTATTTATTGTAATGTTTTTGCTATTAGGCACAACTTTCTTCCGCCTTAAATCAATAAATTACATATCATTGTGCTCAATTACATACCATTCTCATTTCTTCCAAAAGAAAAAAGAAATATACAAACAAAAACAAAAAGAGCAGTTGCTTCAGAAGCAGTTAGTCTACTGTCACTTTCGATTTCCAAAAGTACTTTTCTGCTTCTTCTTCACTTGACCCTCTCCCTTCATTCTCCCTAGTCCTCCTTCATTCTCATCATTTCCTTACCTCTTGTCTTCTTTGTCTCTTTGTCTCTTTGTCACTTCAGATAAAAAGCACTTCTGCTCTGGCGTTACTTTTCTTTTCCTCGTTCCTTTTCTCTATTTGTGGCATCCTCCTCTTCCCTTCACTGCTTCCCTTTAATAACTGCACAATATTCTTGTCGCTCATTATTTTTTCTGACATGAAAACTTAATGTGCTCCAGTGTTTCAATCTCCGTTCCGCACACTCTACATATTCTTTTCTCGCTATTTGCCCAGCATATGTTTCCTTTCTCCTCGTTTCCCAATCTAAATCTGACAATCTTTATGTTTTTTGTGTCTTTTTCTCTTAAGTAATGTGGTATATGGTGCTATTTAAAATCAAGCATAATTGCTTTTATGATTACTCTGAGCACACCTTTCCAGCGAATCATCACAAACAAGTCTTTAAACAATATTTCATGCTGCTTTATGATGCAAACAAAGAATTCTTTCATTTCATTAGACAAAGGAGAAAATTGATGTTTTAAAAGTTGGTAAATCACTGGCTTCACTGCAATGCTTGAACCTGTAATGTGATTATGCATGTAAGGTAATTTGTTGACCCGATGTAACACCCGCGCAATCTCACAACGTGCAGTGCACAGTGTTTCTAATGACAGTCAACATATTTGCGTTCTGAGTGATATACTTAAATCATAAATCATCCGATTTAAAACAAAAAGATAATTAAATACAAGTAGCATTCCATGACAAGCATTGTGAAGTCAGCTAAAATGTGATAGGCTAAGTTATAGATGATATCACAGATGCTCAAAGTTTGGGTGATTCTAGCTGCATACATTAATAAAAGATAGTAATAGAAATTATTATTGTCTGTGTCGCCTTAATATATTGTCAAAGGAGGTAATACCAACGGCTGTGTAGTCGAAAACAATTTGAGCTCAACTGGAATTCCGTGAAATAATAAGTAAGTATGTTGAGAGTGTAAGCAGGATCTCTGGTTTCTTTTCTTAATTAATCTGATCTGAGAATCTGATGGGCTGGAATAAAATGAATTTTCGCGTGCGACTTAAAAAAGTGTATATATAAGTAAAAGGACCTATGTTTTTTCTGAGTTTATTTAAAGTTTGTGAATGGGAGCACTGAGTATACATGATACTAATAATTTCTTTAATTTGTTGTAGATTTTGTCACTTTAATTATCCTAGTTCTTTAAATGTCTATTATAATTGTTTATATTTTTGATAATATTGGAAATACTTTTTGAATGTGTACCCTGGGTACCTAAATTCTTCTACTTCCACAATGTCATCTGTTTTATATTTCCACATTTTCTTTATTCTTTTTCTTCCTCCTTTTTAAAATACCATTATTTTTGTTTTTTCTGCATTTAGTTCTAGCCCTTTCTTGTATGTATCTCCCTCGTCGATGTACCATCTCCTGTAGTTCTCCTTCCCTTTTCGCCAAGAGGACTATCTCGTCTGCGTAGGCTAAAGTCCATATCTTGCAAATATGAAAATAACATAAAAAATTGCAGTAAAAAATAAATAATCAGACTTCGGTTAAGACATATATGGCTCAAAATGTTCCAAGTGGTGTCAACTATCATCCCCTTAAGGTTTTGCACCTTGCTGCCAAACACCCTGTATATTCAAAGTTCACTCATAGAGCTTCATACTTTGACAAACACTGAATCCTCTACAGTATATACTCGTAGTAGTTCAGTCTGTCGTTTTTCTCTACAGCTAGTAACACAATACGCTTGTAAGAACACATCGAAACAGATCGTTAATTATGAATAATGGATCAACGATACCAGAGCCAGAGCGTAATGGTAATTGTATTCAAATTCACATCTATGACTATGTCCATGGCTATGTCTATGTCTAGGCTGATGCTGATCCGTTGTAGACGATGTAAAACATGCTAAAGGGAAAAAAGTAAATTAAATAGACTCTGCGGGTAGATCTCTGATAATAGGCGAAGTCACCACAATATATATAAACACACACACACACACACACATATATACATACATACATACATACATATATATATATATATATATATATATATATATATATATATATATATATATATATATATATATATATATATATATATATATATATATGTGTGGGTTCATTGTTCGTCTTTCGTCTTCAGTTTCGTCGAGTATTAACATTTTACAACAATCTTGTAAATATATTCAGTTTCAAGAAAATCATGTCTTTGTTCGATAAGACTACCTTGAACGCGGAACTACTTCTGATGAAGGCATCGCACGCTGAACGAATCAAGTACAAACATGAGAGACTTACTGTAAAATATGAGCAATTTTTTTTACCTAATAGTGGCCTCCATACTCTCCAGGCTTAAATTCGATGGACTTTTCTATATGATTCATTATCAACAAAGAAATATGAAAGTGCATCATTGAAGTCAGCGCTTCGTCGGAAATGGAACCGATTCCGCATAATACTATTTGTGCAATGTTCAATGCCTGCATGGGAAGACTTAAGCCATCATCAAACATTGTTTTTACATAACATTAGTAAAATTAGGTAATATTGTTAATATTTCAATTAGATTTACCTAACATTGTGACATATTTTACTGGTTTTGAATAAATCTAACCTTTTGCGGATTAGAATACTTATAATACTTCTAAAGTACATATTTTTAAGGATTATAAAAGTAAAGAAGACCTTTTTAAGAATAAAAGTTTTTAAAATAGCTTCAAAATATTAAATTAATGAAATTAGATTAAATAGTTTGCCTAACTAAAATATTTAATGAATGTAAGGTGACACTTATGTTTTGTTTTTTACAGTTGTATGTATACTATACTAATTTTGATTAAGAAATCCAACTCAATGTAAATTTATTCGCTGATACAAGAGTCCGATGTTAAATACTTAAACATCAATTCGGAGCGACATCGACACCAGCTTAGGACAATGCACTTTAAACATACGAGTAAGTCCACCAGGTATTTTTGTAAATATGTAACCTGTACTGAAATCTTACGCCTTCTGCAGTTACCTTACATGTGTAAGTTATGTTTACATCGCAAAGATTAAGATTACACGACATTAGCGAACTAATCTGAACCTTCCAAATGTGAACCCTTGTTTATTTACAGTGTACAATGATTGCTATACTCATTCTGCTACTTCGTTTTTGAATGACCTTTTTAATTCTTGTTCCGAATTATTTCTTAAACCGACTACGTACGACTGTCGACTATCGTCTACTTCATTATACGGATAGAACTTTCACAAAGGAGTCAATACTAGTCATCTGGTGCAAACTTTTTAGGGGTTTTGTTCAGTAGAGTGTATTGAAGTTACTACGCATTAGCAGACTTTATCATATGAGTAAATTCTACTTTAATATCTATAAATACACCACTGTCGTTGTACACGTATCTCACTTAAGAGGGAGGTTCGAATTAAACGTACGTATATCCACGCGGCTTCGTCGCTTCCATTGTGTTACATTTACAAGGTTGGGAAGGGTTGTACGTAGTACTGCTGATATGTACAATTAAAAATAGGACGCAGATGCGTGAAAATTTTGGTCGTTCAATTATGTCGATCTCTGTCGGATTTGGGAGGTCTGAAAAAAAATAGTCGTGCGAGTGTTTTTCATTTAGGTTCTTAGAGTGACTGAACCTCTCGCCTTATTTTTTCTCGATATATTTGAGATGTATTTGTCCTTAGTAATATTATTATTAAATTATTAATTGTTTGCCTTTCGGCTTTGCAATTTACATTAATATTTCTTACAACATTTCATAGAACTTCTATTTAAAATAATCTTAACTACTTTTGGCCCTTCTCTTTCCCTCAGTATTTGTTGCTTATTTTTCTCTTTACTCCCTCTCTTCCTCTTCCTTCTCAACGTTTCTTGCTTTTCCTTTCCTTTTTGCCTGTACCTCCATCTCTCACTTTTTGCCTTCCTTGACCCCTCTTGACAAACCCTCTATTATCTTTGTAGTATTCTTTCTTCATTTCAGACTTTATTTTCCCTTTCCTGCCTTTTACCTCACTCTGTTCAAGCATAAACCCTCTGGTTTTCACTTCCTCGTTTTAATTACTTCTGCCATCCATTTGTTCCTTCCTTTCCCCCTTTTAATGCCCACCCTGTCCACACAATCATCCCTTATGTGTTTCAGTGTCTCTACCTCTGCTTTGCACACCCTGCACTTCATTTCTTCTCCGTCCACTCAGTATCTACTTCAATTTTCTTCGTTCCCCAATCTAAATCTCGCTGTTTTTCTAACACTCTTCAGGTCACTCTCCTTTCCCCTCTCTTCTCCTCCTTACTAATAAAAAATAGAAACAATAAATAAGCTATAGTGTCTGTTAATCTTAGGTTTGAGATAGTTTTTAAAGTTTGGAGTCGAAGGTCGTTATTAAAATTCTAAGTTTATTTCACCGATGGTAATCCGAGCTGGGTTTTCCTGCAATATCTCCTTACCAGTAAGTCCTGGGATGAAAATAATAATTATCAATATCGTAGAAGACTCAATTTTTTACATCTTATGTATTTGTTTGTATATCTGATGGATATTGAGCTGTACCTAATATGAAAAGAATATCCTGAACATATATTGCATGTACATAAAATGAATAAAGATAATTGTACATACTATGTACATGTAGAAATGTTTAAATATGCACATACCATTGTATTTGCACATATACATAGGATAAGCAATAATGTAATAATATAATGTATACACCTTGAATATAGTATGTATATCCAAATGGTTTGTGGGATGTAGTATATGTAGTGCTAACACCTAAATCAAATTAAGCTCTTAAATAAAAAAATAAATACATAAATAGTCCTTTTTTATGCATTCCACGCAACTAACACGTACTCGTATACAAATATATTAAATGTAAAATTTGATTGACAAGTTATGAAATTTATTACAACATAATATAAAACAACCGTTCAATAAAAACATCAACGTTAATCAAATTAAATGCTATTTTATTGTTTCAATATTGTGTCAGTGCTGTCAACATGAAAAGCGTAAAAAATTGAAGAGCTACCAACATTAAAAACTTGATGAGTGGCACGTGTTGTCATAATCCTATCAGTATGTTTTAAATATAAAAAAACAAACGCCTGTCTAAAGTTGTGCTAAGGAAAAGGTTGATGGCTTAAATCTCGCAGTGGTAATTAAATATTTAATCTTCCATAAATTTTAGCATAAAAACATCGAAGTTCTTTGTTTCTAAGATATTTCAAAACACACCAGAGTATAAGAAAAGATAAATAAAGTAATAGGGATATAAAACTTTTCACTTTCCATCTTTGTTCTATTTTAACGCAATTTACTACAAAAACAATTTGAAACTTTGTTTACATACTTAGTTCTTCTTTAAACTTGTTGATGTTGATAAAAGTATCCATTTGACATTTTATCACGTTTTGAACTTTCTTGTTACGTTATATACCCTGGAACGAAATATCTAAATGTATTTTCATACTCGTATCATTTAAAATTGATGAAGAATAACAAGAGCTTACCAAAGTTTTCATCAGATGATAAAAGTAGAGATTCTGGTAATTTTAATGATGCATTTATAAAGTTGTTAAGCACACTCTCGAAAAAACTAGCATAAATATAATAACTTCTTTTGAGACTATCTTCATGTATAAATATTGGATATTTTAATTGCATAGATCATTTATCCTATACGCATTTCATTTATTAATTTTGTATCTTGTAAAAATTATAAGCCTTAAATTAAGAACCCTTAGCGATCTTGCCTGCGCCTTTCCTCCCGTTTCTTTCGAACACACATTCACGGATTTCCAGTGGATATGGATATCCGCTGGATCGGCGAGAGAGGGTTCTATATTACAAAAATGTATTATTACGGTAAAAATAGTAAAGTGTAGTTAGCCTAGTTAGTACCAACTGATTTTTCTTACTAAAAACTGCCCCGCATCTAGGGGGAGGGTGGTGGGGCAAACCGGGGCAGTTGCTGCGGACCCGCAATTTATGGGTGTGTCAAATTTATATATTTGAAAAAGTAGCTGTATTCCGAAAGGCACGTGTTCCAAAAAAAAATTGTCAGGAACAAGTAACCCACTCTGTTACTTTTGAATTTATTTTTTAGCAAATGAAAAAGGAAAAATTAAAAAAATTGTATTTAGAAAAAGAAAAGGGGCACAGATTCAGACTCTGGTCGCCAGTTTCAAATTCTTGCCCTGGTTCGAAAAAATTGTAGATTCTAGACTAGAGATAAAAGACAAAGAAAGTATTATTCGAATCTTCATATACTGTTTTCTATGGTTAAGTTTTGCAAGTTTGATGTTTATATCTTGTGATTTTTTTTTATTTATTAACTATTCACTAATATGTGTCTTGCACATTAAATGGTACTCCAAAAAAGTTTAGGAAGCTATGCCTTAAAATATTCAAATTTATTTAATATCAGGAATAATTAGTATTTACTCATTACAAGTCCTGAGCCCAACATAATATTGGTACAATAGTATTTATTAACAAATATAAGAACTGTATGCAATGCAAGATGTAAATGACTGTTATATTAAGAATGTCATCTCGCTGTGCCTTGTACCAGATGCAAAAGGGTCTCACCCTTTCCAACTTACAGATTACGTCACTAAGTCTCCGTGCGCATTCCACAAGGGTTGTACTGCAAGTCTTAGAGCGCAAATTTAAATAATTTTTTAAACGTTTATTGGGGCATCACTACCTCCAAAAATTATTCTATCGGGGGCGAGTTACACCACTTAGCCGATCTCTGGTGTAGAAATACATTGATTAATACAGCCCTGTTTCTATATATAAGTTGTGATATAAACGAGGCTTATTATCGTAGTTTTGCTTCGTTGTGAATGGCAGAAAAATAATTCTGCTGTCCTAGGTAATGGTAAGATTCACAAATCTACATAACCGGTACCAACCAATAAAACATGACTGCATTACTTGCACTGCGCTGTATCGACTGATATTTCTTGTCTGTGTGTGTGTGTGTGTGTCTGTGTGTGTTTATTTGCGTGTATTGGTTAGTGAAGTGCAAGTGCAGTCTATTTCCTATAGCTCTAGATCAGGCAACAAGTTTAACAACATGTTTGTTTTGCTATAATTTACATTTTATCTTTAGTGAGGGCGACAACGATGAGTGAAACTAGATCTGCAATAACAAGTCCTTAGCAAATATACAGACACACACACAGCCAGATATACATACTCACACAATATAAATACAAAGCACTACTTGCGACGCCGCCTGTCATCAGTAGGATGTATTGGAGTTATTTCGTATTAGCGCACTTTATCATTAGTACAAGCTTCTACTTTCATATTTATTAATACACCACTTGCAAGTCCATTCCTTTTTCCCTTTTTCTTTTTAATATGCGTTTTCCACATTAACTTAGCATCAAGTGTCATTCCTAGATATTTTGTTTCATTCGCATGAGGAAAGGTCTTTGATTTTATAAGTATGGCAGATTTTTAGTATTCTTTTGGTTTGTTAAATTTACGTGTGTTGAGTTAGACTCATTGAGTTTAATTCGCCACACTTTTGTCTAAGAGCTGACCTTGTCCACTGCTTTTTGAAGTTTCATAGTGGCGTCATTGATAGTGTTCCCAACGGCCAAGATAGCAGTATCATTCACAAAGGTAAATTGTTGTTTCCTCATCTTGTGGTATATCTCTTGTGTAGAGCAAGTACTGTGTTGGGCCAAGCACACAACCTTGCAGTACTCCTGCACAGATGTTCTTAAAGTCTGAGTATTCATTGCCATACTTAACACGAAAGATTCTGTCTGCCAGATAGGATTTTAGTATTTCACAGAATTGTTTCGGGAGATATCGTTGCAATTTAAATTGCAGTCCCTCTATCCATACTTTGTCAAACTCTTGAGACACATCAAGGAAGACGCTTGAACATATTTTCTTTCTTTCTAAGGTATCTTCAATTTGGTCAACTATTCTGTGCCCATAGTGCATAGCCCAAAAGAATATTGTGCAGTTATTAATGGGAAGCAGTGAAGAGATGAGGTGGATGGCGGAGATAGAGAAAAGCAGCGAGGAAAAAGAAGGAATGGCAGAGTAGAAACAGGAGAGAGAGTAGCAGGAGGAGCGAACCTGTAGCAGTAGCAGTTTTGTTTTTATTTTTATAAGGATATTTTTTGTTTCTTTTGGAAGAAGTGAGAATGTTTAGTTATAATAAGGATCAAAATTGAATTAAGCACAATTTATTTATTTTTTCTTTATTTCTCCTATTGTTTCAGCAATCTGCCTAAGTAGGCAATAAGCTTTTTACATGATTAATTAATTAAAACATGTAAGAGAAACATTCCAGTGAATGCCCTCTTGTTTTTATATACAATAAACTATTATAATATATCATACATTGTACAAGCACAATGATATGTAAATAAAATAAATAAAATGGCAAAAAAATTAAAAATTAATGTAAAAATCTAAAAATGTTGCAATTAATTCACGAATTAACCTGTGAAATGACTGCCATTCATCATAAAATAACTTTACCAAAATATTTAAACATGAAAAAACAGATTTTCATACATATTTCTTTGTTGGTGTAACGACCGTGCTTTTTTTATGTTCATATAATTATGTGTTCCATTGTCAGACATAATTCGATGACAGAATCGATTAATCATTACTTGACAGACGCTTTCACTGGGATAATATGATACCCTATACCATAGTCGATGTACTTACGATTAAGCGAACGGCTATTACTTAACTTTTAATACAAATACAGAAGGGTAACAATGTTTTTGTTGCCGCTATAAAAATAAATGTAAAATATATTGAATTTCATATGTTACCACTCTGTAAACTAATAACTAGTTAACTTTAATAATGTATCTGGTTACATAAAATTAGCGTTTGAATGCTCAAATTCAATAAGCTCGTCTAAACATTAAATACATACATAACTAATCAAGTTTTATTTTTACAAAATCAAAAAAAAATAATAATTAATCAAAATATGTATAGTCAAATTTTTTACTAACTACGAGAATTTACAAGCTCAACCTAATATACAAAAATTAATTTAAATTTTAAATGTTGTTTATCTGATGTAATTAGTTTTAAAATCTAATTAAGCGATGTTTGAAACATTTATTATTTTTTAATTATAGTTCAAAATGAATATTTAACTTATTTAAAGTCATTAGTTTTTATATTAGGTGTTAATGAGGTACCAAGAGAAGAACTAGTAATATTTTCATAGTTTTTAATATGGTAATACTTTGTTTCTTAAAAAAAATTAAGGATATTAATGTTAGGCTTCTCTCAATTAAAAGTCAGTTATTACTTTAACATTAATTTATTAATTATCAATTCCAATCGAATATGTATATTTGTCAGGTCTCTTAACTGATCTGTATGTGTCGAAGTTTCAGTGTCGAATTTCCAAGTGTTGCGTCCAATTTCCCGTGTCTCCTTTCAACTGATGTCCAAGTCTCTCATATGTGTGTCCTGGTCCTTAAGTCCCGAAAGAGCTGCATCAGCATCCTTGATAAATGGGCACCTCTGTAACTCTGCATGATGTCATCACTAGGCATAGGTTGAAGTCACAGCGGACCACAGGGAGCATTCATAAGGCCAAATAGTGCTATTACACAATTGCGTAATTTCATAGATAAAGATCGAGAGAGTGGCAAAATCAATTTAATAATTAGAAAGACTATACTATATACTAAATTGATTAACTACTAGAAAAACATGAAGAAAATGTATATATTGGAACCGATAATAAGTCCTACAAAGTTTTACTAGAAATACACTATTGAATATGAAATGGAAGACATTACTATACAACATGCATCCAAGGTTATGACAGAATAATAAACATAAGAAAAGAAACTTGGGAGAAAGAGATGCCATTTCCGGTGTACAATGAAATAAGGTCGGTAAAAATGATTTTAAAAAAAGAAATCCCATCGTACATTAGTATGATGGGACGAATAGTTTGGGCAAGCTACAGAAATCGAAGAAAAACTTGCAGACTATGTGACGACCTAGACCATTTGGAACAGGATTTTTCCGACAAACATTAAAAATAGAACCTCAGGAAAAAGGATAACTCTCAGTTATGCGTCGATAATAGGAAACAAGACAATAACTGAAAACAATATAGAAGCAATAGGAAATAGATTATCAGGTGTTATCAACGAACATGACTTCCCAAATTGGGTTGTGGAAATGAAAAGGAGAAATATAGTGGAGGGAAAGAAGCTGAAGCAGAAAATATTATTGGAGAAGAGAAAGATATATTTAAATTACCAGGTCCAATAACAGAAAATAAAAAGAAAAAGAATGAGAGCACGACAACTGAAAGTACAATTACCGAGTTAGAAAATGAGGACGATAGAAAGGATTCAAACATGGTATTGTAAAAAGAAACATCAGGCAATGACGTAACAAAGAAGAATTCGAAAAAGAAATATGAGAAAACAGAAAGAGTTACAAACGAAACTCTGGCTCTCGGTTGCTGACAACTATCTTTGCCTGTTGAAGCTATGAAAGTCCTCCTTCCCTTCAGTACCCTACACCTATGTCAGGCGGGTTTTTCGGCTGTGATTAATATTAAAACTAAATACCGAAATAAATTGAACGGATCACACTCATTGCGATCAAAAGTAAGTAAAATTGAAGTTGATTCTAAAGCTATAATGACAAAAAATAGGAAATCTTTCTCATTGATAAATAAATCTTATTTAAGTTCTTGTTTTTCATACTTGAACTGTACTTCATATAGTTATGCCCCTTCTTTATTTCTGACAACCAAGAGGTGAGTCCCGAATTTGGAAGTTATTCTTAGGTGGGTCGCGTTACAGTTAACTTTGGGAACCACTATACTAAAGTGTTTACTTACTTAGCACAAAATCTACCCACTCTTTATAATATGTTTTATTAGTATTGTAAGCAATATGTGTAAACTAATTTCGGAGCACCATGTCTTCAAATTAAACACATACACCGGATCATTTGATACTGAGTATTGGTATAGGTAAGGGGAGTGAGGAGGTGAAGTCAGGGGAGTGTATCATATTTCCAAGAGCTGTCTTTAACGGAGTTGATAGACTTCGTGACTGTAATGGTGACTCTTTATACCAGCACCAGGGTTTTACTTCCTATATCAATGACCAAATATAAACATACCGGCAGCTGACGGGTCTCATATATCACGTGATCCGACATGCCAACCCGTCAAAAGTTGTCCCTAGCTATGTATGGGACGTAGAAGACGTCCAGGCCGTAGAACAGTTGGAAGCAGGGGGTCCAATAAATGTCAGTCGTTCCATTTGCCGTTAACGGCTAGTTACTTCCTTGATTAATGTTGTCATTAATCGAAAATTAGTGATAGTGAAGGTAGATGAACTATAAACACAAATAGATTGGACTAGTAAAAGCGTCTTTGGGAAAAATAGGAAAATATATTCCTAACACTCTCCTTAAGAGCACCGCCAAAGACAAAACGAAAGCACAAGAATTAGTGTCAAGACAATTAGGATTTACTAATTACAAATCATAAGCCGAACATATTATTCGTACAATAGTATTTATTAACAAATATAAGAATTGTATACGAAGCAAGATGTATGTTAACTCAATCAACGATTGTATAACGAATGTCGTCTGGTAGTGCCTTGGACCAGATGCAAAAGGGCTGTATCCTTTTTATAGTTATCAACGAGGCAGATTACATCACTCTCTTCGAGTGGTCTCTTATTAGCTCCTTACGCATTTCAGAGTTGTTTGTGTTAAGATAAAACTTTCTTTAAATTTTCTATAACACTACAACTAAGTATAGATATACTTATCTAGTGGCTTACATTTCAATAATTACACGGTGTGGTAGAGATTGCTATAATGAACAATTCTGCGCATGATTAGGTTACTAGGTCCGAGGGTTTAGTCCTGCGAAGTCTTCGAACATCATTACTATCAAGTAACATTTGCGTCACGGCGATGTTTTAGTGGTTATGCAGTCTCAATTCGTGCTTTGCTGCTATAGATTTGATTTCTTCTCCGACTGTGTTAATCTTCAGGTCTCTATGTATGTCGTCATTGTGGATATACCACGGTGCATTAACTATTCCTCGCAGAACTTTATTTTGTAACGTTTGGATTTCTTTAATGTTCCATTTCTTCCAGAGTTGCACTACATACGTCCACGCTGGCTTTATCACTTGTTTATATATGAGCAGCTTGTTTTTAATGTTTAGTTCAAAGTGTCGTCCAATTAGTCATTTTCTTTTTGACAAGCGTCATTCCTAGATATTTTGCTTCGTTCGCATGAGGAATTGTGTTAGAGTTTATGAGTATAGGCAGATTTTTAGTATTCTTTTGGTATGTGAAATTTACGTGTGTTGATTTAGACTCATTGGGTTAACACGCCACACTTTTAGTGCAAGAGCTGACCCTGTTCATTGCTTTTTGAAGTTAAGACTGAAGCCAGAGTACCGCCAGAGTTGTACTGGGAGTCTTAAAGCAGAATAACGCTAACAGTAGATAGACATCTACTTCTACTACTCTATTGAATTGAATGAATTATATTTGTGGTAAGACTAAGTAAAAAAGTGTGGGAATGGGCTCTCCCTCACTTATTGACCTGCTCGTAGGTACATTGGATTTATCAGAGGTAGAAATTTATCTGTTTATAATTTCAATGAACATCCCAAGAGATCTTGCTGCAACTTTCCTTATATAGGTTTGGATGGCTACTTGACCTGATAGCGGTTCTCTGGACTTTACGGTCAAACTCTACCATAAGTAAATGTACTTGTACACTCTCCTGCTTAAAATACTATGCTCTTATGTGATTATATTCTCAAATTATTATTAAAAGACATATCGTCATTATTAAAAAAATTGGTTATTTTGCAACTCAGGAAAGAAATTCTATGATGAGGTCAGGGCCAAGGGATTTCATCTCCACTCTATCAAGTTGGAAACGTAATGATTTTCTGATTTTCAATAAAAATGTTTATATACATACACATGTTTATTATTATTGAGTAGGTAATATTTAAATGAATTAAGCAAACAATAAACCGTAATTAGAAGTACCATAGTATAATATGGGTCAGACTAAAATTAACCACGTCTACATGTAACTATTGGATGTATTTGGTTAATGATTATTGTTTAGGAAATAAAGGGTTATATGTAATCTAAATAAATTAAATAATAAACACTCCATTGATATGTTCATTGTATGGACAAATACGCATTCTTCCAAGTAAGTTGGGAAAGATCGGTCAATCGGTCACCTCGCGGTCAAGACGTTTGAACCATATTATGAATACGAATGTACGAAATACATACAGTGGTGTATTAACAAGCATTAAAACAGAAATTATCTCCCATGATAAAGTTTGTTAATGCGAATGCACCCTATTGAAAACAATCATCAATTCGCAAGAAGATGTTTGCAGTGTGAGAGTGCGCTTAAGGTCGATTTTTTGTTAGTTGAAAGTTTGTTAGGCATTGAAAAACACATTTTTTATGTTAATGTCATAACTGTAGTTTAACTAACTATTTAAAAATTGGTGCTAAGTATTTAATTTGAACGGAGTCGGAGTGGGATATTTTAAGGACTCTGCAGCGCTGGTATCTACAACACAATGAGGTAATTACAATTAGTTATATAAATAATGTAGTTAATCTTATTGTATTTGAAAATGTAAGTGGTTGTTTTTACTTGTTTTTAGACACCAATTAAGTCTAATAGTTTTAATAACACATTTATTACAATACCAATTTCTTCTGATGTAAGCAGAAATTATATTTACCCAAGAAGTTCATCAAATCAATGTAATGTCTGTACTATCCATACCAAACGCTATCACTATCTAATGTTCAAACCAAATGCAAACAGTTTAAATCTTTGCTTGATTATACAAGAAAACTGTTCCGAAAAGGTTATGATCCAAACTGTTATACAATGCGTGGGAGTGAAATAAAAACAATATCACCTTCGCATTCAGTACGTTCAAGTCATAGTGTACGTTGAGTGTAGTACCGCGCAAGTATACTACAGACATCAGGTAATACTCCATAGTAGAGAGTACTGGGAATCCAGTAGCAAAATACAAGAATTCTCTTTACTTCTCATATTGATTTGTGATTCCAAAGAGCGATGTATGCGTGTCTAGCTGATAAAAGTTAGTGTTTTGACTGGAACTTTTTGAATAATTATTTATTAATTATTTACTTAATGATAATTAAATAATTCGTGGTGAAAATATTATGTAAGTTATACATTTTTTTATATTATATATTTTAGTCGTTGTATTTATTTAGATTTTATGTATTTTCTTATATAAAATAGACACGCAACTTTTGAAATTTAAACTGTCTGGTGAGTAACGATGTAACGATGAAATCTGTTAATTTGTTCGGCATGTGATGTTTGTTCAACAGATACCGATTGTTACTAATTTTATTTAATGAACCAACTGTATCAATAACTACATTATTTTTAAATAATAATATTAGAAAACCTTCGAAACAATAGCCAATAGCTATAAATATCCAAAACATAAAATGCAAATATTTGATAAAATTGAATTGAACAGATGAAATAGTTATGTTTAAAAATGCCTGATGCTAGTTTCAACAATAAATATTTTTATTATACGAGCATTAAAATTATGCAATAACTTTTTTATTATATATTTAAAAAAAATATTTTTAATGCACTTCGCTCCGTGTAAAATCTAAGTATGTACTTGTAATATAATGCCCAGGTAAATTCAGGTGTATTATATACGTACATTACATAATGTACATAACAAGACTATGTGCATACATTTTAAAAATGTAATTCATTATTGGAATTAAAAATGCTTTTACAAAATTATGTAATAACATTATCTTTATTTAAAAAAAAAGAAAAATAATATTTACTAAAAGAAAAATGTGAAAAAGTTAATGAAGTCATTTTTCATTTTAAAATAATTATCCTTTTTTAAGTACCAACCAAGTCGGAAATTATAGAACGAAATAATAATTCTAAGAGGGAGTTTTTTTTTGGGGACTCTGTTTTTATAGATATAAAATAATTAGTAATCAAAAAGCGGTATCATCTTAAAGTTCATTGGTCGACATTACCGCATCGGATTTATCTTTTTAACATGGAAGAAAAGAAAAGCGATTTTTAGTAGTATATAAATGGTTCATCGCATAAGTGTCTGTCGCTCACTGTAAGCATATTTAAGCGACGGCGAATTCGGGCGTAAATCAACGGCTAGAACTCTCAGACCAAGCCGACTCCTGTGCTCTTTGCATGTGTTGTGTCACAATACTTACATACCACGTACCGATACAACTGTACGCCAAGCAAACTTGTGTACAGTTGGGTGTATTGGAGTTGTTTTACACTAACATAATTTATCATGAGAACAAACTTTTACTTTAATTTTTATCGGTACACCACTGTAATGAAAGAGACTATTGCATTCACTTCCATATTTCTTCTAATATGAGACGACTGATTGCATTTACAAGGTTCGGATAGCGTTGTCGCATGTATTCGCTTGGTTAAAATTCGCTTAAATACGCCTACAGTGTAAGAACTACGTAACGCTCGTATTCGGACGGCTTTGTCGCTTGCAGTGTGCGAGGGTTCATTACATATACAGGGTTTGGATAGGTAAAGCGTAGTAGCGCGTATACAGGCGTAAGTGTAATGCCGTCGGCATTTTCAATGTTCCATGGTTGCATCTAAGTCGATTTCAGATAGTCGTTTGGAACTCGGCGGCGATAAGATCTGTGTTGTTGTCTCTGTAGACTCGTGGTTGGTTCTCTTCTCCATGTTTGAACGATAAATACAATGCGGTAATACCGACCAGCAAACGGTTATCATTAGGCGGCCCTGTAGTAAGTGTAGCGGCTACAAAGATCAATTGACCTCCACCTCATGAATGTTACCTGATATTCTCAGGGCCGGATTTGGAGGTGTGGAGGCCCCTAATTATTTTCCGAATAAGAGGAACAATTTTTTCCGTCTAGTTTTTCAAACATTTATTGCTTTTATCTCTATTATGGAAGCTCGCCTGCCCTCCCTCAAATCCTTGCCTGGACATCCGTGTAATATTTTACTTATAACCTAACAATATTTAATCCAAAAACGTAATACTTAAAATTATATTGTAAAAATATAAACTTTATAATCTTTTAATCCTATTCTTAAGATATTATAGAACTTAATGAGTATTAGGATTATGTAAATAAGAAAAAAGTTAGATGTATTTTTCAAAAAGCAGTAAAATAGGACATAGAACGATGATACCCGCAAAACATGAAACATGGATGTAATGTTTTACTTAAGTATAACCTAGTAATATTAAATGCAAGAAAAACTTATGTAAAAACCTTTAATCGTAAAAGGACTTCTTAAGATTCTTTAGTCCTTAAAAAGGTGTTGTTAAGTAGTTCTATGCGTATGCTATAGCGCAAAAGGGTTAATTCTTTTTAAAAAGAAATTTTATATTTTTTATGGTTTTTCGGGCTTCCTAGGCACGTAGCCTTTCATCGCCCAAATAATGTGCTGCTTTCTTTTTTTTAAATTTATATCCCGACAACAAGAATGATCTATTTATGGCCACTATATTAAAAACGTTGATTGTTAGGTTAAATCGTTTACGTAATATGAAACTTTTGTTATGTTAGATAAACCTTAAATACATATAGCTGTGTTTCGTAGGTATTACGTAATATTGTTTACGTAACTGACAGTTGACAAATAAATGTATTACATATAGCTATCATGTGGCATAGGGAAATAGAATTTGGGTAGATGAAAACGGACTCTTTTATAAAAATGACACTAGTTTGAAAAAAAATTGATTTTTGTTAAATGTTTTAATTCACATTAAGGTCACATTAGATAAAAGTACAAAGTATTATTTTTTTAATTCAAAATTTAAACGCACAAAAACAGAGTAGGTTACTTGTTCCGGAAAATGTCGCTTCCCCTAAAAACAATTTATTTTGTGCACACAGTGTTCGTCGGAATACACCTAGTTTTTCAAATATATGAATTTGACGCTCGCATAAATTGCCAGCCCGGAGCAATGTTACACACTATGTAATGCCAGTGTTGCAATATTCGACTGCATTACAACTTGTGACCTAAACATTAGATTTAGTGCTGTAAAACTTCCCGTTATAATAGTATTATTCAGATGTATAACAATTCAGGAATCATCCTGTAATAAGGTAAACGGCTCATATATTTGTACACTAATCAATATATTTCCTCTGGAATGACAGTTATTCTAAATGGGAGTGTACACCCAATTGTTGATAATATTGATAATGGTAAATAAATATTATGAATACATCACACACACACACACATACATACTCACACGCTCCCATACATATTTTAGAGATGCTGCTTCAGACATCGGTGTTTGATGTATTGGAAATCAATTCACAGTCCTGTGATATTAAATAACTTGATTTGCTGTCAACTTCATTAATTGAACGAGTAAGTGATGTCACTGACGAGCACTCAGCACTCATCACCTGTGCCTTACCATCTATGGCGAATCCGCTAATTAATTAAATGCGAGATTGCAGGTGAAAATCGATTTACGTTAAGTCATAGACGCCTCTCGTCTCGTTGATGATGCGAACGCTGTGAGATTAGAAATATATTGAATGAAATTAGCTCGTGGAGAATTTGAAAATTGTGTATCTATAGGCTATAGAGTTTTTCAATAAGGGCGGGTCGATGTTGAAATGGAATGAAACAAACAATTTTTTTTTTATTTGAGAGATCGATGTATGCTATTATGTATGGAATATGATATAGTTCCAATGTCCGATGCGGTTTTGCATGGTGACACGAATCAGATAAATGCGATTTTCAATAACTCTGCTACATAGATCTTGCTAAATTTGAGCACTGACACAAATCCGCACCAAACAGTAACTTTTTGTGGATGTATTAACACTTAATGAACCTCATTTGGGTTGGCGTATGCGTCAATTTGCTTATTTTCATAGCCATTCATCGAAAAATGCACCCTCGTCACGTTTTCGTCGAACACTCATTTTAATAAAAAAGTTTTATTGAAAAAAAAATGATTTGGCATTAGACACTGAATAATAAACAACAGATTTCACCGCCACAAGCTGTCTATATCGGGCCGCCCCTATTGGAAAAACCCTATAGTTACTAAATAGTGAAAAAGAAACTGATAAAAGAGTCTCAATGAAAATCATGTCTTCGTATTCCGGATTTTATATCAGATACTTTCTCTTTAGAAATTGCTTTCTTAGTAAAATGTATTAATAAAACATAAATCAAGATATCTGAATTAACAAAAGTGCTACTGGTATAAATTGTTTCTTAAAAAAGAAGACAAATTTTTGAAATATTTCGGATGTTTTATCGAGCTCTTAAGATTCCTATATTAAAAGTTTTATCATATAGATACATAGGTTTAACCTTATACTTTAACCGCCTTACTAATAAACCTGTTATAAAATTTATAGCAGGTATGTATACGTCCGGACAGGCCTATTATCAGTTTATACCTGGCATAAATTTTAGAACAGGTTTATTAGTAAGGCGGTAATAATTTATTATATTTGATTATTTTTGATTAAAAATACAAATATAAACTAAGGGATACTAAACCATATTTTTCAATTACTTTTCTCATTTTTATCCTTAATAAATATTAATAACCCTAATAATTTGATCCTGTAAGTGCATGTATTTTTGAGTTCGATTACAAATGGAAGGTATAAGATCCTCTAAATGTTTTTTTTAAATTAATTTGTTTAACGTCGGTATATTTCCTATGTTGAGTCCTTCTACCGATGGTCTTTTACTATGTTTGCAGTTTTGAGGTGCCGCTGTTTCAAATATGTGAACCACACCAAACATAGAAACCAAACCAAACCATAGCAATCAAACATAGAAAATATAACTCTAGTCCGGAGATCGAACTCTCACACACTATATCGTCTTTTTCTAAATAGCTTAGTTTTGTGAAAAAGTATTTGCCTGTGTTCAATGGCACTTTATGCAATTATTTCCAGCATGCAAATACGAAATCGAACGCTCCTAAGTACTACTATCACAATATTCTAAACACACAAACTATTATATAATCATAATTAATTTGTTACTCATTGGTAATGAGGCTCTGCATCATTGCCCTTTTTGCTCATGTAGTTTTGAAACCATCATGTCTAGAATGAATGTTCTTACTAATTACATAGTACTCAAATGATATAAACATTTCCGCATTAGGGTTTGTGAAGGCACTTACTTCTATTATCGTTTTTAGGAAATAACTGTTTTTTCCCATCCCACACATAGATTTTCAAGTGACGAGCATCGAAGAAGAGAAAAAGAACTATAGCGTCAACTCGAAGCTTTTAACCTTAAATCCAATCTTGGAAATTTTAAACTAAAACCGAAATACTCCCATGATCTATTCAGCTGATTCTTAATCGAAGTCGGTTAACTTGTAGAAATTTGGAAAAATCGTTCTCATTATTTTTAGATAGCCTGTAATTAGGACAATGAATTAATTAACGTTTATTGACAGATTGCAAATAAATTAGAATTTAATTAAAAAAATCCTTAAATTTATAAATATTAATTTATTTATGTCCCAACCGCGATGTGGAGCCTTAAAAGTATGCGACTCAGAGCCTTCCTTTAGTCTTCACTCGAACTGGTATGTTTTTATAAAAGAAATGTTTTTATTCAAGAATTTAATGGTTGAAAATATAACTTAAATTAAATGAATATAAACGAGAGGTAATTAAATAAACTTTTTTTTATAAACGCTTTGATTCTGTGATTAATTTGAAGTTAATGAAGTAAAACAGACACATAAAACATAGTATCTTAAATAAAAAATTCATTTCTATTCGCTATACCAATACTTCTATATTACAAATAAATGATTTTTGTCTAGACGGGTTTCAGATTTCAGTCAGACATTGTTTGAGAAATGTGTTATGATTGTACACCTAGAATACTTCGATTATATATTTCTTTGTAGTTGTTCATGGTGAGAAATACACAGTAGAATTTACTATGTGACAATAGTACTACGGTGCTTTTATGACAAAAATTTTATAACTAATTATAATTAGTCCTACAATATGAATCCAATAATTTTTATTCTAAAAAAATACCATATGTACGAAAGCTGTTCGGAAAGTACCCTTCATTTGCCATTGATAAAGATCTCCAATAGATACAATTATTTAATTATTTACTTCTTAAAACTACAATTTTTCACTATTTTTAACGTAGTTATCATTTCAATTGAAGCACTCGTACAAAACATTCCGAGAAATATGCAGCGACCGGGAACCGACGGTTCTCACGAATTTTTGTTGATGGTGAGATCCTCACTAACATAAGGTTTATGTAAAAGCAAACTTTTACTTTAATTTTTATCGATACACCACTGTTATGAAAGAGATTATTGCATTCCCTTCGATATTTCTTCCAGTCAGAGGTTTAGCGTTGTAGCATATATATACGCTCGGTTAAAATTCGCTGATATAGGCTTCCAGTATGAGAGCTACGTAACGCCCATATTCGGACGGCTTTGTCGCTTGCAGTGTGCGACAAATTACATCATTATTCATTGGAATCACTTCGAGAGACTACCTGGCTTCTACATATTATTGATATAATTTATACAATATGAAAAATCGGATTAATTTAGCTGCTATTGATACCTCCACAAATAAATAAATCTCGCAAACGAATGGAATGAACTCCACGATTCACGATGCGATGTATAGGGAATGACGTCATTATTTCAATGTTTTATTCTATTCTATAGAGAATAGAGTGAGTGAGAGAGATATAGGAGAGTGAGAGTGGGATGAAAAGGAGAGGTATACCGTATACCTACTATTCGAATTCTTATCACATTACAGAGAGAAATGAAAAGGATTTCCATTTTCTTTATCGTTTTCATACCACGTTTTTCATTAAGGGAATAACAATAGTGGAAACGTAAAAAATAAGAAAATTCCAATAAAAAATATAAAGCAACATAGGGTAAAAAATATTCGTGCAGTGCATTTGTATTGTTGGATGTAGACTAAAGAATTTTTTAATTAAGAACAAATTTATAGTCATATTGTAGTATACTGAGACCTGAGGCGCACATAGGATTTTATATGGGGAGCTGTCAAGCATATTTTGTAATTATTTTAGTCTTAATATTTTTCTATATTATTAAATCTAATATTTATATTCAATGTTTCTTATATATATATATATATATATATATATATATATATATATATATATATATATATATATATATATATATGTATATATATATATATATATATATATATATATATATATATATGTATATATATATATATATATATATATATAAGAATATATATATATATATTATATTTACAAGTTATTGTTGTGTTTTGTTAAATAGATGACGTGCTATGTAACTACTTCGTTTCATCTTGCCTTTCACACGGCAATGTACTGTACTTTTTTTTTTTGCTGTTTAAATCTTATCGAATAAATAATGGCGCATACCTTTTATATGGAACCATTCACACGACGTTTATACCGCAAAAAAACGTACACAGCTAAACACGTTTATCGAATACTCACCGGACTTGTCAAGCAAATCGAATGAACTTTAACGCATTCGGCTTGCAGTGGCGCACATAGTATTATATGGTATCTTTAACACGGCGTGACTTTTATCGAATAGTAACCGAACAAGTGTTTAGTGCTGAAGTATCATTTGCACGTTTATTATTAGAAAATCTTTGCCGAATCTTTTATAGATAATGATTTATTGACTTCTTTAGTGGAACAAGAGCCCGTTTTGTGAGATAAAACTATGGAATTATATAAAAATCGCGTTGCAACTCAAGCGGCGTCACAGACAATATTTTATTCAAGATCTCCAAATCAACAATAATTCGACTACTATATATTGTAGCAGTACAAATCTAACAACAAAACCTTCGCTTCAAATTCAAATTAAAATATATTAATAAAATATATTCAAATTAAAATTAAATAATAACTATATCCAACAGCGTTTCTTCATTTCAATACTTACCTTAAGCATATAGCAAATTTTATTTTAGTATATTCATTTTTCCGTATGAAAACTGTGAAATTTATCGTATGAATATCCCGCTGATTATACGTTTAAAATCCAATACTGTAAAAAACGTGCAGTACAATGTCGTGTGAATAAACACGGGGAAGACAAATTTGATTCTTTTTTAAGGTTAGAAAGACATAAAATGTTTACCACCTCAAACATAACACATGAATTTAAAAAATTAATTAGATTTTAAAAGATATTATCTATTATTCACTTAGAAAAACAGGAAAACAAAAAGTTTATTTTTAATTGTCATAAAACTGAAAAAAAAGAGGCGAAAGAAGAAGTTGATTCTGCCCCCAAACCAATAAATCGGAGATATTCAGCACAACTCAGAATGTCACGAGATCTCGCTGAGTTAACTCTACCAGAAAAATGTGTTGTTTATTTGAGGGCACGGGCAACACCGCCTAAATATACAAAGCCTATCAGCGTTTCAGTCAGTGTTATGTGACGTCATTTCTGGTTAAAAAATTATTAAGGTTATTATTTTTAAATTATTAATTAGTTTGTAATTAATGAATAATTTGTTTATAAATTTGTTTTTGTAAGAGTTTTATAATGAGTAATTAAAGAAATATATTTACAAAAAAAAATAGTCATTTATTAACCACGTAAACTCAAACCGATACAATATACACTTCATCGAGTGCACAGCTTAATATATCGTCTCGTGAACATCGCGTGAATCATCTACATGCATATTTCGAAGTACTTACAAACATCTGCGTCTGTCCTCCGCTTCCCTTCTCTTCTATGTTTGATACGATAAATCTAATGTGTTTGATGCGACCTTCGTTTATTGTATAATCTGAGGATTCATTTTCTTTTGTTCATAATATCTATTCTCTATGTAACCTTTCAGAATTTTTTTATAGGACCCCCTCGTGCGTACGCCCTATTTGAGACAGTGTGACATATAAATTATAATTAGAATTGATGAAAATACACATAAAATATTTGCTCTACAATAATTACTAAAATGGCTGAATAAATACTGCGAGAGTTATAGCTTAGTTCAGCCGGAGCTTTGGCTTGAGCTTTTGCTGCTTTGCTAAAGTTTGATTAAGCTCTATTTGTATTTCGTTGTAGTCTCTAAACGCTCTTATAGCCAGCGGGTATTAGAAACACCATGAACTTTCATTTGTGTTCCGACTATTACGTGCATGTCGAAAATTATAGATACGAGTATTATGTTTTATTACTCTAATGTATTTCTATTTGTTATATTTATAGACACGTAAAGTATAGGAAAATATTAGTCTATTAACTAAATAAATAAATTAAATATTTAATGGAGCTGGCACAACATTTTCATGGAGCTCCGTTAATTTAATGAAAACTAATTTTAACATAAAGAACAATTTGCGAGGATGGATCAAATTCAAATGATTCTGTTTACCACACAGGTCCTAGCTAGATGACGTAGAGTGCAATTGTTTGTTTGGTTTATGAGGAGTGACAAAACTAGCTTGGTTAGCGGGTGCGCTCGGATCTGTCGTCAGTATTACTGAGCAAGAGGTACATTCGTATGTTTTGCGCAACGCATCATCATACAGTTTTTAGTAAATTGAGCGCACAGTTTGAGGACAGTACGTACACTGTCTCAGAATCGTGTGAATACGTGGGAAACAGAATTTAAGGGTAAGCGAGAAAACAGAGGTCATGATCGACGCTCAAGGACAAGCCTAACATATTTACAGAAGTTTTAGTCATTGATTTTTCTCACGATCAACGAATAGTTAATACGGCTTACTACTGACAGTTGTTAGACCCGGCATAACATATGTGGAGGTGACTGCTGGTGTGTAGTTCATGACCAAACAGAAGGTCTTCTTTAAAATATAAGCTAATAGCATTTAGACGATACATGTAGTAACAACTCTTGAGAGCGTCTTTAACTAAAGTTGTTATATTTTCCCATTTTGTTACTATTGATTACCTTGATATAAATCGTATTGAATTTTCACTGCTGCGTTATTTCAAAGCTAAGAATGGTGTTTGTGAACCATGTCTTAATTTTCATAACTGTATTACATATTGATAAAGTTGGCTATAAGGACGTCAAATATCCAACTATTTTTTAATAAGTCGCAACATTATAAGAGACATTACCAACTAAGATATTCACTTTTAACCATAGAGATATAAGAATAGAGTGCGCGAAGGGTACGTACGCGTGTAAGAGGAAGCGATAAACGCAAAGACAGAGATAGCTGCCAAGTGTTTCAAATCACAGTGCTCGACTAGAAAAAGACACAGAGGACACTCGACACCTATCTCTCTTTGCCCTAATCGCAGTATGATAAAACGATGCGTATGATTTAATGTTAAAAAATCAGAGATATGTAATATAAAAACAATAAGATTATACAATTTAAAATATAAAAGAAAATGGCATGTAGCTGCAGATTGTAGTTAGATTATTAATTCAGTTCCCAGAGCAAAAAATAACACATACCTGGCATGAGCGCGGCCATGAGTGTGCTACTTTGCAGTGAGGTATCTCCGTCCCTGTAAGAGATACAAAAAAATGTTTTATTCAAAATTTGTAGTAAATTGAGTCCTCTATAAGATTCATAATAAGTATTTCTATCATAAGATGCACTAGTAAGGATATAAAGCAAATAAATCGTTTTTGGCCGCCATTTTTCCAAGATGGCGGCGCGAACGAACATCACCCGTGTTGAATAACTTAAAGTTTTCATTAACAGCCATATCTTTACAACATATCCAAGAATTAGAACTACCGGTGCAAAGTTCCTGGATTATATTAGCTTTCCTTTACCATCATGTGAATGAAATCAATAGGATTACATGAAACCATATTTCTAATGGAATGAACACAATAATGGAAATATATTCTGATGTAAATTTGTTTGCCTGTGCCTGTCAATGTACACACACACACATATTACATGAATCAACACTATTTTATACGATGCCATAGTAATCCAAATAATTCAGATTCAAGAAGTCTGTCAAAAAAAGATTTAGCAAATCCAACAAGTATGATATCCGTTAAATGTGGATTTCTATCTCTAGAGAAATAGGATAGAAGCAAAAAAAGGAAGTGGAAACGATAATTTAGCTTTAAAAAAAAGGTATAACTGATACTTCATAAATATATAATATGGATGCGTTAATCTCGGAAGTTAAATCTGTGTTGCTCCAAAAATCTGGGTTTAACCCTTCGTGTTGAGTTGGGCAAGGGAAAGAGAGAAAGAGCAAAAAGGGCAGCTTATAAAATATTTAATGAAAAATGTTTAGCGGTTTGCTGTAGAAGACATGGGTAGGGTATAGCATTATGCTCTTTGCTGTCTGTTTGTTGGTTTGACCGAGAAGAGGATGAGAGGATGAGAGGTTAGGATGGGGATGGAATTAAAGCTCGGCTCACACTTGGGATTAATCAATTTCACAATGTTTGCCAAGTCTAACACCGATCTATTTTGTGGGTGTCATCAATTCTCATTACAAAATATATATATGTACTTGTAAATATACAGGGTGGTTCAATAAGAAGTGATCTTTTTGTTTCTTGAATAACATGAAAAATAATTGGAATATTGCAATTTTTTTTAATTAATTGTAAAGCTAATACATGATATTCTTTGATAATTAACAATTTGTTTGGCCTTGTTTCCTACTAATCTTGCAAGAGCTGGATTTCTATTCGAGCTCAGGAATCGGTGCGGTTATGTTTAATAATATAATTGTTTTATCATATTGTTGACGTCACTAAAACCTTCATCCAAACAAAATCATTTATTTATTTTATTTTATGTTTTTGTCGTTTGGCACTACATTCTTCCGCCTTACTACTTTTATTAAATTACATTTCATCTTAATTTTTTTTTAATTTCATAGATTGTTTCACAATCAACTTCAACTTCGATTCCGGCTGTACTACAACATAAATAAAGTAATAATTAATTGACATGTACAGTGTAAAAAAAATCACATGGATATACATACTATATTCAAGGTATATGCTGTGATGTAAAAACTACACTGTATGTCATATGTATGTGCAAGTGCAAAGGTCTGTGCATATTTAGACATTATTGCATGTACTTGTACATAGTATGTACTGTCCTATTTATATACTTCATGTATAAGCAATATATATACGGGATATTGTTTTCACATTATGTAGCCTATAATGTTATTCTCTATAAGTTATAAGATCCTCATAGATTACTTTATCAGTTCAGTTTAGTTTATCAGTAATTAGTATACATTTCTAGAATTTAAGATATTGATTACAATCCAAATAAAAGTGTGTTCTCTTCAACTGAGAAACCTGAAATCAATCTTTAACAAGTTTGTACTGGAAAGAGATACATAAAATAAGATAAATTTACACTGGATAAAATAGAATACTGTAACTACTCGTGTAATGGAACTGAGATGAAGGGATTGACATATACTGGATAGAATAGATCTCTAAAAAGTCTGTAACAAATTAGCATTAGCTTTTAATACAACATAAATTTAGATTCATTCAAATTTCAATTTCAACTCAAATTTTAAATAATTTCTTTATATATATATATCTACAAGAGATGTATTTTAAATCAACAGAGCAACGTAATATTTTCGTGAAAAGTGATTCTGTTTTTATTTAAAGTCAAAATACAAACTCTGCAGTTAGTGGGAAACGGTGCGAAATTTAAAATTACAGCTGTTGTTGAAAAGTCCTATATTTTTTCTTTATCTTTCCACATACCCTAAAATGTTTTTGTATTTGGTCGGAGTTTGAGCCGTGGTAGGATTATTAAAATTATTTTCTTTTTTGCCGACTCTGCAGCCTTGTCTATCACTAATTTCCTATATCTCTAGAATACAAACGTCAAATTTACTGATATATAACATGTCAAAGTAACAATTGGCAAAAATTTACGATAGTCAGCTCGTAAAGCACAAAAAGTAACTAGTTTTAGAAGCTTTGAAATATTAAGAAGCTCTACTCCAGGTAAAGAATGAATCCTGGAAATAATTTGTGGCAATCTATTTTTTTTTTTTTATATATATTTATTTACTTACTTGCTTCGACTTTCTTTCGTCATAGCCACCATCAAACATTTTTTATACATCTTTTATAATTTATAATTCAATTTTGCAAATTTCTAAATATTTCAATAATTCACTAATTAATTTTTGAATCACCTAACAAAAATTTAGTATTAACAGGAAAAGTTTTAATCACATCTAATATATCACTATTCAATTTTGATCTTTCTAAACTATAATTTATGCATTCAAATATAATATGATCCAAAGTTCCTTCTTCACCACATTGACATCTATCGTCAGATTTAATATTAATTTTGTACAGGTGAGCTGGAGTTTTGCAATGATTACTTTTGATTCTGATTATAGTTGATATAATTTTGCGGGATTCTATTCTTGCTCATTTCTAATCCATCTCTTCTTACTTAAATTTGGATGTACCATATAATAATCTCTTCCTTTTAACTGACTTTTGTTAATGAAATCTGTGTTTCTCAAATTGATGTTTAATTTTTTGATTATATTAAAAATTTCATATGAAGGTAATTTCACTTTCATCTGAATTTCTAAATTTATTGATTCCTTTGCCAATTTATCATTTATTGCAATTTGGTTTCCTGGTCCTGGTATCCACATAAATTTGATGGTATAAATAATTTGTGGCAATCTAGCAAGTGTGAACCTTACATTGAAAGACAATTTTAATATGAGAAGTACAAAATGAACCATGGAATTCGCTTTTAGCAAGTTAGCAAGTGTGTGCCTTGCGCTGCAAGACAATTTTTCACCAGCGACTTGGTTTCCTATATATCTAACTATCTACATGCGCTGTTATCTTACATTTTGTTTTATTTAAACTTATTTAAACATCCGTCTATTTGTCTAACTGCTTCATTGCACGCTACGAGTGCATTTTTTTTTATTGTTATCAACGCCACGGTTTTGTTTGTACTTGCATAATATTTTCTTATATTCGTTAAATATTTATACATAAATGCTATTTTCAAAGAAGATTTATTATCGGTGTTGCTGCCTCAGCTAGTTTTGGTTTTGGTTCTCGTATGTATGCTAATTTAACATGGGTTCTTACAATATCTTACCATTAGTTTTATTTTCTCTCAGACCCATTTTTTTATGGAAGCACATATGTTTGAATTTTTCTCATAACTTACGCATAAAATTTTAATATTTTTTAAGGGTAATGTATTTTTTTCGATCAAAAACAGTTTTTGGTTTCTCAGTAAAGGATTTATCAATATCAATATGAGTAGCGTACGAGGGAAACCAATACGAACTTTGTTTTTTTGATTTTGGTGAAGAATTTGGTGTAGTTTTGTGATGTTTCTATTATTATCTTCATTTGTATTTCATCAGGTGGAGTGGTTTCGTCACTTAGAAACTGAACTGTAAATGAACTTATTCATGACATAAAAATCACACGCATCTTCAATATGATGGCAAAGTAACTCCAAAATGTTTACTGGGAACTGACGTGGGCTGATGAAACAACACTTTCTTTTCCGCCAAATGCGGTTCTTCTTCATCATGTCTAAATACTCCTTCAAGTTTGTATAATATTCGTCGTTGAATAGATAGTTATATTAGCACATTCATATATACAAACAATCAATACCCATTTCCAAATATTATACGACCTCGCTTGAATTAAGTGAAATAATGGCTGTCATCGCAAGTAAAAGGTCTCTAGAAACAACTTCTAAGCTTTCATTGATATTCACAAACGTTTCTGCATCGAAAAACAAGAATTTTATCACCTATCTATATCAAAGTTGAAAATCAACCTTGGAATTAGCTTGTGGAAAGCTAAGTGAATGGGTGAAATTTTCTACTTAGGTACAGCACTTTTATCGATAGTTAAATGAAATTCAAACTTGCTCATTTCCAACAGTTACTGCAACAAAAATATTAATTGATTTATCCAAAATGTTGACAGTTATTGAAGTCTGTGACGCCCTCAAACACTAATACATATCTATCACCCCACGTATACAATATGTTGATTCATATGTGTGTGTGTGTGTGTGCACGAGTATGTTATAGTATGAGTTAATGTAATGAACAAAAATTAATTAAACATGTAATATCAAATTTGATTTATTATCGTAATAAGGGTATGTCAAATAAACCGAACTAAACTATAAAGACAATCGTAGCCTCAAGAGTCAAACCGGGTATCATAAAAGTGGGGTGGATACTCATTTCAAACCCTTTCCACCCGCCCCTATATTGTATGTTATGTAATTAACTTAATAGCATATATTTGCAAAGTTACAGTGATTAACATTATATATTATACATCAACCCTTATATACCGTAGTATCCCCAAACCAAATTCAACCCCCTAGCGTTAATTACGTACCAGTTTCTAATGTAAATAATATTATTCACTACCCCTACAGCAGAAGCTACCCTTAGTAGATGTAAAATAGGATGTCAGGAGAGAAATAAAGGAAAGAAGATTGTTATCATTTTTATTTCTCTTTGGGAATGTAAATTAGCAAAATGTGGACTTACATTGTAGAGCTTTGGAAACCGTAGCAGCGTAGATGTGAGGTTAGTTCTACGTGTTGCGGTTGACATGTGTAGCGTATATCAAGTTTGCAGTAGAAGTGTCGTTGATACTTGGAAAATGACATAATTCATACTAAAATTATGTAACATGAAAATGTTCACTTTACATCCAAATATCTAGTTTAAATCAAAAGCTCCATCCGCTAAACACAGTTACATATATTTAAAGTTTATTTAACATAAAGAACTTTATCTGTACCATCTTATTTTTATGTACATATAATATTCACATTAACATTACTTAAAAAACATAATCTTTGATATAAATTTATGTTTCCTGCCGTAGATTAACGTTTTTTATGTAAAATTATATATAAATAATGTTACAAATGTTACTTTTTAAATTTGCAAAATATTTTAAGTATATTTTGCATTTATTTATAATGTAACAAAATTATGTTACATCTGTTACTTCTGGTAATAATGAAACGTAAGGTTATAAAAAAAAAATATTACGTTAAATAATATATTACAATCTCTAAATATAATAATTTAGCCTTCGTATGTTTAGGCACGAAAAACTAGAAAAGTCAACTCTACTCAAATGACTACATATTTTCTTTTGTCATTTTCTTTATTTATTTTAGATTTTATTCATTAAGGAATTCCAGCACTTTTTGAATTTTTTCTGTATTGTCTGAAAGCATTTATTCTTTATATCTTTTAGTTCACCACTGATGCTATGTTTTGTTCTTTGCGTTTGATATTGTGGGGCAGGTTACTAGTAGATGATGGACTGTTATTTGCGTCTGACAGTTGCTGCATTGCAGAGCTGTAGTTTTACTCATTGATACGTCAACCTCGTATGTCCTGTTCTTAATCTGAAGATAGTTTTTTAGAATTGTCTATTGCTTTGATAAGAAGTTTTCCACTTGTTTGTATTTTCCTTAATTAATCTCAATTTGTTGTTACTTATTTGCGTCCAGAACTGGTTTTAAATTTGCCTTATACCCTTTTTATAACATTCTATTAAATCTAAGTGTAATATGTCAGAGACTGGAGTTGCTTCTATAGCAGTCAACTGGGCGGCTTCGTCTGCTGACTAGTTCCCCGATAAGACAATGACCAGGTATCCACATCAGTTTAATATTGTTTTCCTTTAAATTACATAAATTAAATTTTGTATTTGTAACGATAGGGCTGCTTTTTGTGTGTCTATTATTAGTAATAGCTGTTATAGCACTATGGGAATCACTGCATATTATAATGTTTTTTAATTTTTTATTTATTATATACTCTATTGAGAAGCCAAGAGTTCAGCTGTATAATTATTATAAATATTTTTGTCAATTTTTGATTTACAAACACTTAATACATAATACCTAATGCACAATTTTAACTTTTGAATAACTTGTGTATATTCATCTGAGTGTTATTTTTAAACTAAGAATTATTGTACTGGCATTACAAACATTAGGTACTCCCACAATTGTGGCAATAATACACAAAATTCTTGCATCTTACAATTTATGACTTTTGACAAATTTAGTCTAGCACTCAGTAAAAAAAACTCTGAATTAAAGTACTACTTCTCTCTTTTAATCAGTTCACCTCTCTGAAGACTAACGTACTTAGTTTCTTCACGGTACTGACAAATTATAAACAACCACGCTTAGAGTATATAAACTAGTGGTCTATTTTCAAACAAATAAGAATAATTTTAAATATAAGAGAATATTAGGAATTCCAATATTCAACTAATAAATATTCTCAAACAATAATAATACATACAATAATTAATAAAGTTGACTATATCAAAATATCTCAGTTTAGTTCCAAATTATTTCTTGGCGTTAGTGTCGCGCAAGGTTTCAATACATAACGAATTCAATACGAGACGAGACGAGAGTTCGTCGACTAGATAATGCACTACTCGAATATAAATATTTAATATGGAACTTCATGAATATAAACAACTCATCAAATAATCAAACAATTCTCGTATTAAATATTTACCGAGTCCTTCTGGTGCTTTCAATAAACTGTATTTATCATAAATAATATATTATCATTTTGAATCCAGTTTACAATTGAATTTGTTCTTTTTACTCTGATAAACAGAATAAAACAAAGATGAAAAACATAAAAACTCCATTAGTAGTCCTGCTTTGTTTCGCTTTGCGCCACGCCACGCCAAGCTATGCCACACCGCGGTAGAAATATAAGATAGATATGTAAGTAGGATAGATATGTATGCTGCACATATTCCTTATTTACCATACAGTGATATGAACAGAAATACAGTGAAAACCAGTGGCGTACTGGTATACAACGTTTCCTTTTTATAGAGAGTGTTGCACTTTCTCTGAACTTTCGTTTTGCCATTAAACAAAATAACAGTTAACATTTTTATTCTTTTGAAACACATTTTACTGATACTTTACCTGCGAACTGTTTTTAATAGAAAATTACAGGTACTACGTATAACTCACAAGGCACCTTGATATTTTATCACAATATATTTTACGTTTACTTCCTGCAAACAATATTAGTACGAAACATCCACACTTTTGGCGCTAGTTTATTTCACAGAACATGTCAACGTTTGTAAAGGATTATCAGGCAACACCATAAAAACTGCCAACTTAGTACGAGAACGTCGATGATATAATATGCCGAGAATCATCTAAAAACGTCAGGTGTTCAGTAGGTGGACCATACTCAGGGCGGAATGTTTATATTTGTTTGTGTTAACTGAATATTATATCTAACGACCTGGTATACATACTTTTATGTATGTATGCTTCCCCTCTTCCTCATATTCAGTAATAAACTTGTCCACAAGTGAGTGTAAAATACACTATCGATAAAAAAAATACCCATCCTCATTTAGTAGTTATGAAAAATGTTGTATGCAATGTCGGGAATAATTTATTACTAAGAGTACTATTTCACAGTGAAAACGTTAAAATATAAAAATAAGTTATAAAAGATGGTTCAGAGAGCTAAAGTCCGCTTTTTATTCATATATATGTGAAGATATATATAATTACACATATACACATATCTAGTAAAGTATCTATAAGCTAATTCATATACAGAAAATATATATGTAGATTTTTTATTTGGTGTATCACCTTGTACGGTAAATGTATCCCCTCTTCTTATAAATTAATACTTGATCCCGAAAGGAGAGAAGGAGTAATATAAGTTAAAAAGACGGTACCGTGCGGTGAAAGACCGTTTGACTGTGTTTAGATCTTTAAGTAGCTTCTCAATTATGTTAACGTGTTAAAGGTATCCTCACTTTTCAAGTAAAAAGATTATAAAACATTGTCTTTAGGTAACATTGTTTACATAATAAGTAACTTTTGTTATGTAAAAAGTGGTGATAATTTTATTTTAATCTAAAGTACAAACTTTTAGGTTAGTAATGAAACACAATATCTGATATCATATATTGATACACAATATCACACACATATTGATTTAAAATGACACACTTGTTGAAAGACCCTATATTAGATATACCTTCAATAAATGCAACTGTATTTTTATTATTTTAAAAAAAAATAACAAATGATAACAAACTATTAAAATAAAAACAAGTAATAATTTATCCAATTTACTGAATTTTTCCAATACGCTTTGAAAATAATACTGCTGTGTTTTGGATAAAAGCGGTAGTTTTCATATTTTTTGAAAAATATGAAAACCAATAGCAGAAATTCCATGCTGTTAAATAAAAAAATATTTATTCAGCTATCAAAAAAACATTCTATAAAAAATATGAATCATAAACTAAAAACGTTTTGCAACATATTTCATGTTTCGATAGTCATTGACTATCTCGAGCTTTAAGCTTCAACAGAGCGAGAGCTTTCCCTACATGTAACCTTACATAAATCACCCATAATATATTTTTTCAATCGTACACATTTTATTCACAATTTTTTCATCCCTTACTTTAATCGAACCACCCCCTAGCCTAGCAACAATATTTTTAAAAGCAATTTATATAAAAATAATAAAAGAAGAATATTTAAATAAAAACTTTACTTCCTTGAAATTTAAATTTATATTACCTTACATAGTCTATCATCGTGTATGAGTTTTAAGACGCTGATGAGAAGGACGATGGTGGGAGTGAGACCCACCGCTAACCAACTTGTCCAGGGTTTACAGGATACGATATTGCAAATGGTTTACTAAGAGCCCACTTCTGATGTCGTAATCCGAGATTATATATGCATAAAATACACAGCGGTTTATAAATTGAGTGGTGAAAAGCTATCAAATCATATTGATATAGTAGCACCGCTATCCTAATATAATAGAGCTTGTTTATGGCAAGTAGATATGAGTGAATTATTTTGCAATGAGCTTTAGTAAAGCTGCCCACAACTTTTAGATTTACCATCGTAAGTTGATGATATTTTCCTTTATAAGTTATATATTATCCTTGTGGTGTTCTTTAGAGTCGCTCCATGTGTGTGTCACTGTGATATAACTTTTTACTGCACTATATTGCACAATGGGAGCTTCAATTATTTTTATTTTCTGTCAGCGTGCAGCTTTTTAAAATGAAATCTTTCAATCTTGGTTTTCTTTAGGTCAATAATGGAGCTTAGCTAAAGCTCACGAACTATTGAGTAACTAACGAGAAAAGCTTAAAAAGCTCTTAAAGTAGAAGATGTATTCAATACACTTCATAATACTTTTGAAAGACTTATATACGAGTATAAAACCTTGAAAAAAGTAATTATTTATTCATTTTCATACGATAAATGAAGACCCTAAATGAATTCTGAATAAATTAATTAAATTATTTAATTAAGCGCAAGAACGGACAAGATGATTAAGTTTATTGAAACTAAATAAATGATTTAACAGATTTACAAAACTTGAAAAGAAGAAACATGCCTGCACAAAGAAAAGATTAACTGAAAATGAAATATATAAGAAGTAGAGAGCGTTTTCTATTTCTTGCGATTTTTTATTTATATGTTTTTCTTTTTATAAGCTATCTATCACGACGCTATGCTTAAGTGAGATATATAAGAATTCTCTAAAGAAAAAACAAAGATAAAAAAAAGAAAAAAGCTTATTTCAATGTGTTAGAATGAGATGGATAATTCACTATATACAAAATCGTTGTATAAGAGTGAGATAGTTGATATTTTTGATACCTTGTTTATTTTTAATAACTTATAAGTTACTGTCGTATCCGGAAATTGAGTTTTTCTTTATCCAAGAAAATAAACTTTTGCATACAGCTTCAAATAATCATGATAACTTAATTTTTATCGTATAAAAGATGTAATTTTTCATTTTCTAAATTAAAGAATTTATGAATTACCTGCCGGGGATTTTGGGAAAGCTATTTCCTTACACCTGGAGTCATTTTCAGTAATTATTTAGGGAGGGAAATATTCAATGTATATGTATTTGTACTGTACATTCAATCCAGGGTATAACTCATCCAAAATGTATAAGTTTTAAAGGTAATATTACATTAATATTAAAATTCAATCAAGGAACCAAACGTATTAATATTTGTTCGGTTTTTAGAGAAACTGAATTCAGAAACGATGATTTATCCGTACCCTGAATTAGAAATATCTTTGTTCAATGAATCTAATTTAATCTCTATACTTTAAATACCCCTACTCGTATTTGTAGACTATAAATTATGTATTACAAGTGTTTATAAATGTATATATTGTTTTAAGGTGAAACGATACTTGGCCATTTTTTCTAGCAAAATATAGATGGCGATACTATACAGCAGGTTAAATATTATCAAAAAAACCATGTTTTCTTATGTTTAAACTTAGTAAACTGAATTTTGTTATATTTTATTATAAACCTTGGTTGAATTTCAACTGTAGCTTTGTTAATGTTGTTTCTTAACTGTTATAACTAAATCTTAATCGATCAAACTAACTCGGTCAGTCTTTATCAAAACCGTTAATTAAAGTGCGTTTCACTTTAAAAAAGGGAAGGCACTTTAAGGCCCACTTCAGGCCTCCAAACAAATCTTTAGCAAATTTATAGTTGATCTTAGCAGATTTACATTAAATTGAATGAAGTCTCAGATAAATTAATACTCGATAAAATAGAATCCAAGATGAATAAAATGTATAAATCTGTCTTTGAGAAATTACAGTACGGATCATTGCTTAATATTTCTGTTTGTAATATAATTCCATTCATTTCAATTTCAATTCAAATTTTGAATAATATATTTATTATATATATATATATTTCCTTTTCTTTCACACCAACAATACAGTGGAGGAGAGAATTGATGCTTTGCGCTAATGTTTTCTGGGTTTGCTTGTTATCAAATTAAATTGATTATATACTTATGTAATTCTAAACGTATTAGACAGCGGTGTAGTACATTAATTAAATTAAACATTAACAAAAAATCGACCTTATTTTTTCTGCGGTGAAAATATTTAATTTTTTCACCGCTCGAGTAAAGTCGCTGTATTTAAAATATCTAAAGTGGTATTCTGTATGCAAAATTTTCCATCGCCCTTATAATATACAGCGGTGAAAAAATATAGTGACGTATTTTAAGACGTCATCAATTTTAAAAATATTCGTCCAAATACGGCATTCAGAACATTCAAATATTTAAAAATTCAAACACTTGACAAGTACGAATACATGTCAATTGTTCAAGTCAATTGACAAGCAACATAACCTCACTTTCTGAAATATTTATATTTGTATATTCATATGACTATACATATACTGTGTATTAAAAAATTTGTACTGAAATTGGAATTATAATTCAAATTGCTTGACTGTTCTAAAAAATACAGCGATGGAAAATTTTAAAGTCACCGCTAAAGGCGACCTTATAATTTGGTCGATTTTTTTCCAGCGACAAAAATAAAATCGATGGAAATTTCTTACAGAATACCAAATAAAAAATCATCGCTTTTGTGATGTCATTTTACAGCGATGAAATTTTTTCACCGGTGGAAATACTTTACAGAATAAGGCCCAAAAATATAACTTGCGCTGAAGTTTGCTATATTGAACACTGACATATATTTAATGAAATTTCATAATTAATGAAACTAAATTATTTTTAATTGGAATGTTGTCCTTATAATTAACCCTTGTATATTAATTAAAGTTACAATGAAACATGGAAACAGATTAAAATGTATATTGAATACAATACACTGCTATACGTACACGTATGTACAGCAAAGCTTCATCAAGCTAAAACAACCCGGCTGACAAAACCCAGATAACAGCACAAAATAAATCGAAATTCTCATCTGCTTACTCAAGTAGAAATAACATGATTGGAATAGCTGAATACCTGCACACACATATGTGTTAAACGCAAATACATACATAAACGATAACGCATATGTATACACAAATTCAAAACATCCATTAATTTAGTCACCTGAAAGCTAAAACACTTGAAATACCAAAATAGAACACAGGTAAAAAAATAAATACGATCGATAATAGTTCGAATTGTGTATATGTACAATTGTATATGTATATGTGAAATAAGACGAAGATAAAGTCTTCTCCAAATGTCTCAGTATGTGCGTGGGTATGTGTGTGTGTCTGTTAAAACATAAGGGTCTGTCCCAGATAAGACTAATGTCACATGAATTCGTTATTATCAATGGTGGAGACAATAATGTTAACTCCAGTAAATGGGCATATAATGTATAGATACTATGTGTGTGTGAACAATTTATAAGAGTATTTGTGTATGAGTTCAAGTAACATTAGTGTGGTATGCAAATGGATTGGGAATAGAGATATCGGTAATAAAAATGTAATGGTAAAAGCTTGCTGAAGATATTGTTAACGAATAAGCACCCTGCGTACATTCACCTAAGTACAACCCTGCTGTTATTAAACTAAACACTATTGTACTGGCCTTACCTACATCGATTACCCCCACACTTGTGGCAAATTTATGATCTGCATAAATTTTTTCAAAAGGTGTAACAACAACAATTTATGAAATATGGCTCTTGTTTAGAAATAGTATGCATAATTTTTTTTATTGCTAGTTTTCCTGGAGTATTATACCATTTTGGAATCCTGAAAAGTTGCGCCAATTTTAAAAAAAAACTTTCCATGATGAGTTAAAGTGGATAGAAAGTAAAAATCTTTAAACATTTTAGGGGAAAAAAAAATTTCGATTGATTTTTGTGTAAAAACTACTAGTATTCTGCGATTTTTAATTGTTGTGGTGGATAGCAGTGCTATTTAGGTTGCCGATATAGTTAGACAGATAAAGGATGCCACAGAGCGCACAACTAGATATACGCAACTACTTGTGTTTATATGTAATGTATGTATATATGTGTATATGTAAATATCTACATATATTTTCATATATTTCATACGCTCAATTTTGAAGGCTATAGAAATTAGCGTTTCACATGATCACATTTGCGCAGAGTCCAATTTGGGTCGTGCATAAGTGATCCACAAAAAACTGGAATATGCTAAAAACAAACTCAACACTTCTTACTTTCAACCTGCGTTTTATTATCCGTTGTTCAAACATTATGTTAATTAATATTAAAACAAAAATAATAATTAACAAAGTTTTAGAATTATATGATTTACTTAATTAAAATTAGTATACTCATACTTAGAAGACAATCACAAAGATCGTCTAACGATAAAGCCTCGCTTAGTATATTAATTTCTTCGCTTTATATTAGTTAGTCTAAACGTAGAGAGGATTCCATTACATAATATACGTTTAGTGAAAAGCTTAGAGCTACGTCGCGCCGTTGCTGCTACGCTACTACTGCGACCTGCTACGCAGAGCTTATTCCCAAGTTACGACCATGTATATGTATGTGTGTGATGGAAGTAGTATCAGTTGTTGCCAACATGCAAATATCAACGATTTTGTACATATAATTACAATATGTATAAGTAAATATCTTGGAGAAAATGTTGGATATCACTGATTAATGTCACACCGGTCGCTGGTGTTATAACGTAGAATAATTGCCCAAAGCTTTTAGAAAATTTCATATAATAACCAACATATATCATACGCACAATAGAACATTGTTATATTCTTCTTTTCTAGAAGCGTTCATTCTCTGACTAGTCGTATTATATTTTGTGTTCAGGTTTTTACGGGAGGAGTAAAATTTTTGAAGAATTTTTTGATGTCATTTCTTCTTTAATGTCATTCCGTTTGTAAATTACTCCAAAAGACATTAATTTTACTTGAAAGGTTTTTAGATAAATCTGTTTATAACACACTTCACGAGGAATATATATTTCATTAATTTGGAGTCTTACGGAGATGCAATATATTAGCAATTGCAACACTTTTTCCGAATTCAGGAGAAAAATTTTAGCATATATTTAAAAAAATACTTTTGTTTTGTAATGGGCTTGTGTATTCATTTTTTAGGGGTTGATTTTTCAATTGTTGATTGAAATTGATATTAATAAATGTATATTGGCGTTTTCATTTTAATAAATATCTAAATGTTGACGGAGATATAGCAATTAAGAATTCCAATTGTAGTTTTAGCGCTACAGATGTCGGCCATATTTAACATGGAACATGTCTGTGCTATTATGTGTAAGTCAGTTATATATTCTATGGTGTTGAATGTGCTATCTCTTTTACGCTCTATTATATAAAAGAGATATCAACTTAGCGGACGTAATGTCACATGTAATTGAATGTTCTATAACGTTGAATCTCTTTAGCAATTAAAGAACAAAATGACTTTTTTAATTATTAATATCTCCTAACATATAAAGAGTTATTAAAAAATAATTGAACATTTGAGGTTCTAGTAACCAACTTTATCAATTTATAGCACAGTTTTCTAGAAACTAGGACATAGGACACAAACCCATTGTCTTGATGTTTAATGTTTCAATAGCAAAATTCTAAACTTCTTCTTCTGCTCCAGTTATACTGCAATTTTCCAACTTGGGTCATAATCGTCGTTCTTTCATATGTTAATCAACAGGAAGGCCGATGGTCTAGCACTATGTTGCGATGTTATTCTTTGCTAGAAAAGTCTTCAGTTGTGGGAATTTTTAGCACCAATAAGGCACCATTTTGGCACACACTTTTTGCTTGTTAAAATTCTTATATAAAATTTACTTACGCATTCTTTTCAATTTCTACAGTTTCACCAATGACATAAACAGATGAATCGAGGATCAAATCTGATCAGTCGGTTTTTCTTTCAATATTTTTGAGCGTTTTTGACGTGCAAAAGCGTCCCGGCCGTGCATCATTTTCTAGGTCTTCTGGACCATATTTATTCAAGTGGACATTCTCATGTGCACTTGGAAGGAATAATACGTTATAAGGTATGTATCATTGGATACATACCTTTCATGTTGTTCTTTTATGTGACTTACTAAATATCTATGGATAGATTGTAATATTCTGGGATGTCAGTAAAAAAAAAATCTTGGAAACACTCAAAAACCCGAGCACGTTGGAAACATTCACTGCCACTTTTAATAAAAGATAAGTTTCACTAGCGATTTTTGAGTTTCTTATACATTTTTTAATGACATTTTGTTGTTTATCATTGTTCCGTCAAAACAAAAATATAGATCTTATACACACGAATGCTGTATAGGTTTATAGATTTAGCAATGTCTATGGCATCCTACGAACTTATTGAGTGATGTGTTATGTAATAGACAAGCAAAGACAAAAGCCAATATATAATAAAAAATTTAATACTATTAAATGTTTTAGTTAACAAAATGAGCAAGAACTTGAACAATACGTATAAATCTCTTACTAAATGTTCATTGTTCCTTTTACTATCCCCCCTCCTACACACACACACACAGACAAGTAAACTTCTTCGTTTGTTTGAAAATAGAGTTAGTATTTGACATTACATATAAGTGATTACCTTTGTTACAAACTTTAACTATTAACTTTATTCTAAGTTATGCTATCGCTTAGGTATTTCGCTATAATAATATGGTTAGTTATGGTAAATGCTACATACTGGTATATATTGTATTTACTTTGTTACTTTCGAAGTATTTTTAATAAGAAAAGCTATTTCCCTTGTTATCAAAGCATACACTAAAATTTAATATGGGAATATCTTCTAAAAACTGAGGCAATCTTCTTCAAGTTGCAGAGTTATAAAGCAGAGCAGTTTTTACTTTTGATATTACTCGTAAAATACCTGTTCCAAATTCTCTCTTTTCTTAATTTAAAATAAGAATGTTTAGAAGTTGAAGAACGCTTATGTACGTTTTTATTTAACTGAGTGTAAAAGAGATGCATAATCAAACGTCAGATAATACTTACAGCTATCGTGACAAGATATAAAGTTTTGATATTAGAAATGTGATGAACTATGTAATTGTTAACGTGGATATAAATTATTTCTAAATTTTTTTATAGAAAGAAGATCTGGCAAAATAATTTTCGAGCTTCTTGAATATTTATAGGTATTTTATATATATATATTTCAATTTTTTTTTTTATTATTTTAATTTTGTTTTTAATTTTGTATTTAATTTAAATTGTAGAGCATATGGGAATAAGCTTAATCATTCGCTGTACTTTACTGTTATGTTTACTTTATTTTTTTAGAACTTTCCCAGTAAATATTTTGGATTCACTTTGCCATCATATTGAAGATGCGTAAGATTTTTTGTCATGAAAGAGTTCATTTACAGTTCAGTTTTTCACAGTCGTTCATATGAAATGGCTATTTCATCGGCTACAAATAACGAAACCATTCCATCTGTCGGAATACAAATGAATATAAAATTGTTGCGAACTGTAGTTGAAATGGAATAGTGATAGAAACGTCACAAAACAGGACTCCTCACCAAATTGTTTACTGGGTTACAAGGTCCAATGTTTTAAAATTAAAAAAAAAATATTAGATTATAACCTCCAAAATGTGTCAATCTGTCAAAATGACAGTCTGATATTTAATGAATGGGAAAGAAAATAAAAGACACACAAACATACATAGACGACGATCAACAGGACAGAAACGAAATAAAAGAATTCGATTTCAATTTCAAGTTAATCGACCGACTTTTCGATTTACTTTTCGAATATTGCGATCACAGACATACACAGGCTGAATTTTTATATATAAATGAATCATAAATATATGTATTATTGTGTATGTGTGTGTGAGAGAGAGAGAGAGAGAGAGGAAGACCTCACCAGTACAGTTAAAGTCAATTAAAACTTTTTGAATAAACAAAACAATAATTATTGAAATAATTGTGTGCATTTGCATTAAATTCATAATCAACACAATTATCGTTTGAATTGGTTGGAAATAGTGGATATAGAACATGCATAGTAAATGAGTTCGACAAAAATAGAATCCCTCTTCCCTCCTCTCTCTTCCGTCTGTACTCCGTCCACCGTCCTCTGCGCCCTGTCATCTCTCCGAGGCTGAGGAGGCTGTGGGCTCCAGTTTACATTGGGTCGCCCGGGGTCGTATGTATGGTACCTACAAATTATCACACAATATGCATATAGTAGTAGGAGTCCATGTATTGACAGTCTAGTATTAAATATTCCAGGAGAACAATAATCGCTCGTATGAATAATTTATTTCAATCAGAAATTCTATAAATATTTCCACGGGTCAAAAGTAACGATAGATGAATGATTTTATCGTCATTTTTTAATGGGTTTATTTGGGCGTTTTGCCAATACTGTGTATATGTTGTAAGAAATGATCGGAAAATATATTCTTCATCAAAGTTATGTTTACGTCAAAATTGTAGTGGCTTTAAGATCACTCAGGGCCGGTTTTATGGTCTTTTATTTACTTCGGGGTTACGAAACCCCGAATTAGCTTAGTTCGGTACTTATTTTTGTATCGGGTTTTATCATCCAAATTTAATCCCGAGTTAGTTAGTAGAGACGTAAACCATATTTTAAGAAATTCGAATATTTGTTTACAGTTGTAAATCCATGGGAATGCAAGATTCAGTTTAATTATTGTTTTAAAAATGACGGATTTCTCAACTTAGTACTATATTTGTATAATAGATGATCTTCCTCATCATCTGTTATTGATAATTGTTACTCACAAAATTCATAATAAACAATAATTTAATATTATAACCTAAAATATTATAATAATGATAGCTAAACTGGCTGAGATAGCATGATATTTTATCTCTGTTGCACACTTACTCCGGGTTAAATATTATTACCTTGATTTATGACGGGATATCTTACTCCGTGATTTTAGTTCCGAGTTAGCGTTAACCCTTGATGATAAAACTCATTTTTCGTTTAATTCGGGAGTTAGCTATTTAGTTCGGTAGTAAGACGAACCATAAAACCGGGCCTCAGAGTATTATAATAAAACGAGTAGGGGCGAAAATATTATATACATGTATAGAAATTATATTTCTCTAGTTGGTACAAAGCTACTCTGTCGGTAAAACAGTGACCATAACCTCATGGACTCCATTGATGACATTATGAGGAATAACGGTTGGTATTTTGAGTTGATAGATCTCAATATTGATATTATTAAGTTATTATAAAATTAGATAAAGGGGAATTGACAATTTAAATAATAAACTTTAAATGTCGTTTCTTTGATTTCATGTAAGATAGTATGATTTAAGTTAAACAATGTAATTATTATAATGTGTTTGTAAATTACTAAAATAAAAGTCTTTGATTTCAGATCAACACATAAAGCCTCATTCCCACTCACTGTTTTGACATTTTATTTACTGTACACGATTTTAACTGTTCTATAAAATGTTCCTAAGGTTTTGCTGTTATGTAAATGTTGTGTTTTTCTCAGATAGTTTCGTATGTTTTGCATATTATCGATAGCTGGTTTACTGTTATTTGACAATTACATATACTGCAATGTGAGAATAAGTATCAAAAACTTGTATTTTCATATCTCATCGCATGTATTTAATGGCTTACCTAGCAAAAGCACATTTTTACAAAGCGTAAGCAGCTTGGTCTTAAAATCAGAAAAATGAGAGACGCTTTAAGCGTCTCTTTCTTAGAATAGAGCCACACTGCGATAGAAAATCGCATGGAAATAAATTCGCCCCGCAAATATATATAAAACAGCAGATTTTTCTACGATGTATATAATTCAATGTATTAAAGAATTACGGATTTATTTCCGCCCTATTCTTTTTCGCAGTGCAGCCCTAACCTTAGAAGACTCTTCTAAACTATGTTATTAACTAATTTCTTTTACAGTGTAGGCTTTACATTCTTCCTACATTCAGTGTGTTTTAGTGAGATACAATTTTTTCAGTGTTTAAGCATGAGACACCCTCGATCTCTAATAATTTCAACAGCTCAACAATTTCAAGTTTTATGTATGTTAGAACCACATCTGTTTTTTTATAAACAATGAAATATATTATTTACACTTTGAAAACTTTTATATTTCTAAGAATAACATAGTTTCACATTACATAGAAAAACTTTATTAATTTTTACCAAAACTTTTTATAAAAAGAAAAATATGAAATAAGTAAAATAATTGAAGTTAACTTTTGAAATAAAGTTTTTAGCCAATTACAACAAAAATTATAAAATGTTATAAAGCTTCTAAAATTAATTATAAATTTTGTTTTAAGACTTAATTGAACGTAAAGGCAATGGCGTAATTAATCTGTAATACAGTTTTCTTTTTCTGATTTTGTTATATTTTACATTAATGGACGGACTTTATGCTTAGCTTTAAGTATAGTGCAGGGGTTGGCAAACTTTTTTTGTTGAAAGTTACAGATTGTAAAGTTTTTATATACTCAGCTGGCCAAATCGGAGATATTTACATGGAAATTCTACTTACAGGGCAGCAAAAAAGTATTTATATTTGGAAGAGATATTGCTATACTTCAATTTACGAAAGTTCAGTAGCGACTCATGCCTAAAAAATACATACATTATAATTAAAAAAATTAAACAGTGCTTTTTCGTTGTATCGTAGGTTTATACGAATCAACTTGTTTTAAGCATGAGTCACCGCCGAACTCTCGCAATTTGACTATACATAATATTTATTTTCTATAAATAATAAGACAATTTTATTAGGAATTGTACATTTTTAATCAAACTTATGTGTTGCTTCTGACATCAAAGACTTTTATTTTAGTAACTTACATTCAAATTATAATAATTACACTGTTTAATTTAAATCATACTAAAACTAAATCATACTACTTAAATTGTCAATTTCTTTTTATCTAATATTATAATAAAATTATGCATAGTGACTTCTGTCTACTCCAAAAATCAACTGGGTTGTCCGTTATTCCTAACAACGTTTTCCATGGAGTTCACCGACAGACGAGCTTTGTACCAACTTACTTTTTAGGCGTCGGACTAGGCAGCTACTCCTTGCACTACACACACTGCATTGAAAGTAGCTATAACTAATATATACCTGACCGGAATGCAATTGTAATATCTCTGGTCAGTGTTAGCAACTAAGGAAATATAATTTCTTTACATATATGTATGAGTGAGGTTTTTATCTATCTTTTGCACCTGCTACCTATAAAATAACCCCAATTTCAAGCTAGCAAGTATATATACGTTCTTAACTGCATGTTACACTATTTCTTCTCAAAATTTTGGCTTTGATAAAGCGACGTATGTCTGAGGGCTATGAGGTCTTGGACCATAAATAGTTAAATATAATTTGGTTTCGTACCATTATATCTCATAATAATTTCTCTGGTACTGTGTTACTACATTCATTACAAATAGAACACAGCGTTTGAAATTGAATCACACATAATTGTATGAAGTATTTCATCATCTGTTATACATTTAATTATTCTCAATTGCCTCCTTCATTAGATACATTTGAATCTAATTAGCACAGAGTCAACTAATTCACTTAAGCCTTATTTATATATAGCGTAATCCTTCCAAAGTGTCATCTAAGCATCTTGAAGATTTAAATAAATGAATCTTAATATTCGTCACTCCATTTTCCGGGTTCTAAGGCACGCATACTGTTAGAAAGATCAACTTAACAAAATCCTTCAACATTTTCAAGTAAAATAAACTTTTACGTTAAGTTTCCGTCCTCTACTTAAAAGTTTTCCTCTTGTCTCTTTATTTAGAATACTGCAACGCAGATGGCTAACTTGTTTTATATGTTTAACAAATTACGTAAAACTAACAAGAGTACTTGCAGCTAGTGAGGCCCTGTGCAATGTGGGCCCCTACGAGAAAAATGTAATATCTAATGCGGGATACACAATTTATCAAATTTATGGAAGAGACGAAATTGGAAATTAATTATTGTTTTCTATTTCGCGAGCTCTTCATTAAAAATTGTGTTTCTTAGTACTGTAGTCTTTTTGGAGCTCCAGCCTCTTTATTTACTTTACACTTTAGGGTTTACTTTTCATTTTGAATGTTACCTTACATTCATGTACTATTTCACTTTCACAAATCACAATTTTGCTTAAGGCGGTATAGGACCTTAACGTAAATAATGAAAACGTCGTGAAATTTGGAGGGTCGATAAAAATAAGTGAAACACATGCTGTCTCAAAATTTTAGAGTCATTTTTCATACATATCATAATTTGTAGCTCAATTTCACCATATAATATATCTTTTAACTATTAAAATATGGTGACACGGCTTTCAAAAACTAGGTGTATATAAAAGAATATTTTCTGTAACTATTGCAGAAAGAAAATTATCAAAAGGATACCTATATACGAAAATATTTAAATAAAACCAGTAAGAAGCAGTACATGTGGGTTATGAGCCGGCAACGTTGCAAATGAGGAAATTCAAAGTATGAAAAATAGTGACACGAGTTTATATAAAATATAAAAATTTGGCTGTCAAAAAAACAAAACACGCATGCGTCAACACACGTAAATTTACAGCGTTGCCAAATTTTTTATTAATTTTTCAAAATATTTAATTTGAATTGAATTAATATAAATTTGATATTAACTATAGGTAATTTTTAATTTATTAAACTATTATATGGACAAAAAAATCTACATTGAGCAAAAGCAACATATTTTGGTTTGTAAGATGTTTCGTAGTTGTTATCAAAATCAACATTTGATTGTTGTTTTTATAAACAATGAACTTTTTTGCATTTTTTTTGTTTATTTATTTAACTTCATAGTTAGTTTTTACAATATTTTATCCCTTAAACCTAATTGGTTTACTGCCACTGATATACGATTTCCCATAGTAATTTTTACATGGAGGATAAAAAAAGTAAGGCAAATTTTCAACTAGCAACATTCGTATTATTGTTATATAAGACAGTCAGAACTCATGGATACTCACTTATCTCCAGCGCCTGCTCTATTAGGACACAATAGTGATAAAAAGCCATAATTTAGAATGTTTGAATTGTGTCACTATTGCAATCAACAAGCGATATGTTAATACACTATTGTCTTACCTGTTTGGCTCAGTCTACAAAGATAGTTTTCACACACCTTCAGTCGAAGCATATATTGCTAAAAATCGTAGCAACCTTTACTTTTCCTCATTTTATTCAATAAAACCAATACGCGTTTGATGCGATTAGTGCGAACCTGTGCACGCTTACCATTATAGGTCACCATCGCCGGCATATTGTGTGTAAACCTATGTACACTAGATTACAGAATAATATTGTCTTGTATATCCGCTCTTCAACAATTTCCATGAACACAAACTAACCAAATATTTATTCACGGTACAAATATCGCAAAACAAACAAAAACATGGTCAACACGTTCTGTATGTACGAGTACGAGTATAATATTATGCTAACAGTAATAAATAAATTGTAGTAATGATTCTAATCTAATAAACTGTAAAATAAAAAGCTATGTCCATAAAACTAATCCTTGTAAAGCTTCCATAACAATAAAAAAAGGAAAAGCTCACCCAGTTTAAGTTAATACCCCAAGTACAAATCGTAGTGGGAACAAAAGCCCACAAAATAAACGGAAGCATTACCAAATTGTATTTATATGTTTTGTGGTTAAGCACTTTATATAACTAACAGATATAAAGAGGGGGAGGGGTGTGAAGTCCGAGATTTTAACTGTAAAATTAAAATCAAGTTCAGTTATATGAATTTACAACAATATAGAGGGTGTCCTAACAGAACATTTTAATTTGATTGACAAAGAGACGTTTACACTAGTACATGTGACTGTTGGTAACGATGTATCCAATATACTATTGGAGTAACTGCAAGAAGTGTGGGTATAAAATAACAAGAATGATGCTATTAAACTTGTTATCTTACATTTATACATATTTAAGTACTATCCTCTTCAATATACACTTATTCTCTATACCTAGATAGCTCCATGAGCATTTTCCATTGTTCAAAACAGTGCATAAAGACTTCTTTCGTCAGTTCCTTAATGACACGTGCCACTTTTTCTTTCACAGCTTCAACGGTCTGAAATTTTGTTTCTTTTAATGCAGATTTGATCTTGTAAAACAGGTACAAGTCAATTGCTGCTAACTCAGGCGGATGGTCTAACACTAGGATATTATACTTGGCTAAAAACGTCTAGACAGACAATGCATTATAAGAAATTTCGGCACCTTTTTCGCACAGACTTTTTGCATGTTAAAATTCTTATGTAAAATTTGGCATACGCATTCTTAGTCAATTTCTTTGTCAACTGATTTTTCAATCTCGAGCGTGCGGTATCTTCAACGTCTTGTCGATCATCTTGGAATCATTTAAACCACTGAAAAATCGCGAACGTGATAAACATTCATTGCCATATACATCTGTTGATGAAGATAAGTTTAAGTAGTAATATGTAGACTCATGATAGGTCATACAAATCTTACTCATACGTACTTATTCAAAAGAGAACCGCAACTAATATGTCAATAATGTAACAGCCCTCTAACTGTAAAGCATATTATTCTTCGATGTTCAAGGTACTCGTCGCATAGACAGGACTGCAATGTGCCTGAGGAATATAGACACATATTTGAAAGCAGGGAAAGTCTGAAAAACCTTATTGAGTTTAATAATAAAACTAATTTAATCTCATTATTTTAAATACCCATACTCGTGTTTATAGCATAAGTTGTAAATTATGTATTGTAAATGTTTCAAATGTATATATTGTTTTACGTACTAATAACTGTTGAAAGTTGATGGACTCAAATAAATATTATAGGTTATATATAGGTTTTTTAAGTATCCGCTGCCTAATATGTTTTATAATTATGTTAGAACCGGTAAACACCGTTACACATATGTACGGTTTATTTAACATAAAAAAGTTTATCTTCCATATATTAATTCTTAAATTAATATAAAGTAAAATCACATATCAAACACATAAATTCATTGATTAAACGCATTGATTAAATATTTTATGCAAGATTTAATGTCTTTAATGTCTTCAACGTCTACAATGTAGACAACATTCTATGTTCAGTTTCGCTTAATAATAAAATATAACGTTAAGTAATGTTAAATAAATACTGAAAATATAGTGCGGGTCCTAATTCGTGGATCGAACCCATCAAACATAAACGCTCTTAGCCATGTACCGTCCAAGTTTCAATACAAACTTTTAATGTTAAATATTATGTACATATCTTTTGTATTTAAACTTTTTCTTAAAAACAATTCTCCATAAAAAATGCAAATCCAAAAACTTCATCATAAAATAAAAACACAAAATGATCAAAAATGATAAAATATTCTTTATACCCTAACAAGCTGAGACATTAATTATTAAAATTATTTATATTAGGGTCGTATTGAATTAGGGTGAATATATATCAAGGAAAGGGAAAAGAAATTAAACTACCCTTAAATTCATAAAGTAACGCTCAACGCTTAAACTTTTTTAAGGGGTTAGCCCACTTTTGCGCTTGGAAAAACTAGCATAAAAAGTTTATCGAGCTTAGTAGGACCTCGAATTTTTGTATATTTTTTATTATCACTAAATCAACATATGTATATCTGTGAATTTATTTACGAGGTGTGCTTTTAAAAATCTTTTTTTTCCGTAAGTTAATAGCACTCTATTACTATGGCAAATTTGAGCAAGATCGGTTAACCCGTTTGTGTAAAAAAGCTCGTTGAATCAGTTCATAGTGAAATTTTATAATTTTTTTACTTTTTGAACAATCGTCGTACATAAAATTTTTTATTAAAATTGTTAAAATTAACGGGATTTAAAAAAGAACACGTTTCTCGGGAGGCTTGTCTACTGTCGCCATCTTCAAGAATCGTTCCAAATAATGAAATATATATATTTTCTTGTAAACAAATTAATAGCTACTATGTAAACCATTCTTTGTAGAAGTGATGGTTGTGTGATATTAAATAAAATCTGTAAATCATTTTAATTGTGGCTATTCTTAATTATTAAGTTACATTACATTAAATTACTTCCGTTCGGCAATTAAAAGAACCCAAGTCGCGTGCGCGTGGTACGGCATATATCGAAGGTTCATGAATCAGGTTCTCTTCCCTTTATTTCCTACAAATTTGTACATTTGGCGACACAGAAAGTTCCAGATCCAAGACTCCCTTACGAGTTGGTGTTAGAACCTGCAGATTATTAAAATCGGTTAAAGCGTTCTCCAGATATCAAAGAAAAGTAGTTTCGAGATAAACGCATAAGAAAATAAAATATTATATAAGTATGTATACTGAACCAGGCTCAATTCAAGTTGCTAAACTCAGGTAATATTCGAATTATTTGCATTGATAAGTTTTTTAAAGTATTCTTTAGTAGGTAGAGTGAATAAATCTAAGCAAAAAAAGGAATTCGTTTTTATGAAAATTTCAAGGTGGTTTAATCCCTTAAGGGTTGTAAAATCAATGAAGTACTTACGTTTATACGTAAGTAAGATGGTAATATAATAGTGAGAAACTTGTAGATGAGAGATCTCAAAAAAAAGATGACCTTTAACCTAAGATTAGGGGTTTCTAGGGTCGTTACATTGTTACATTGCTGTTGAATATATTAATTTAAACCCGGGGCTCGGTCTCGGGCTCGGGCTCAGCGCCTCGAGGATGATGTTAAGTATTTACATGCAATCAACGAAGTGGAGCTGCTCTGAAAGATTAAACAGTTAGAACAGTTAGGTGGAGATGCTAACTTGTGTAAAACTCTCGCAGAACACCTCTCGAGATAAATAGCGAAAAAAAAACGCTTTTGCATTAATTTACCTTAAGTTTTCTTAAGGGGTAACGCCATTGTGTCACCACAAATGTTAAGGCGTTTTCCGGAATCTATTTGGAAGTGATGACCTCAAAGTACGACCTGCGGGCTCTTTTGTAAAGAACTTGCAAAATAAGATGATATAATACAATATGCAGAATAGTAAGTGTTGTAATTCACTAACCAATGCATTTATGAGAGATGTGGTTATAAAATAACGAGACAAATGCTGTAAAACTTTTAAATGTGTGAATACATGAATCTACTGTCCCCTTTGATATACACCACTTCTTTATCACTACACCGCTCCTTGCAAATTTTCTATCATTCAAAACATAGCTGGAAGTATTCTTTTACGAGCTAATTCATGCCATTTATTGCCATGTACTCCTTTTAACAATAAATAATTTTTTGTAGACAATTCGTTGTTCTATTAAATCTCTTATTATTTTACTGACAAACTACCGCAACTGCCATATTTGTATGTCTAGTGACACGGGCGGGACGACAATCAATAAAGTCTCCTAAATTTTACAGAATCTCGGAGTTAAATTTAACTCAGAGAACTCTAAGAACTTAAATTAAAAAAACTTTATGGAATGCAGTCGTAAAGACAAACTTGACATCTAACCACGGTGTGTACCTATAAGTATATGCACGACTGCGTTATTCCAAAGCTGGTGAACGTCGCTAGGATGGTTCTAGATTTCTATGATAATGCATTTGAGTATAAAATCTAATTGCCGATATAGCGCTGTACAGTCTATAGTGTAACAAGTTGAATTGTACGCATATGAGGTTATGTTACCCCTCTAGAAAAATAGATACAAGAACTTTATTACTCAATGGGGAACAAATCTGCTGGAAGAATGAAATCAAGTACTTGGGAGTAATAATAGACAAGAAACTTACCTTCACCAAACATATAAATGACAGGAAAAACAAGGCCTATGGTATGATACGTTGCATATATAATTTAGTTGAACGAAACAGCCAACTTCATGTGAACAACAACTAGTATGCACTAGTATGGAACAAAATCACTAATAATAATTATAACAAACTGCAAAATAAATGCATCAGACTAGCGATTAGAGCAGAACGAGATGTAAACCTTAAATACACAACGACTGCATCCATACACGAAGAAACTAATATAGAAACTATAAAAGATTTTGTAATTAAGTAAAAAAAACTTCTTTAGTAGAATTAACAATTGGAACATTCACACCAGGTATAATGTGGTTTGGTAAATTCCCAATGCCAACATTATATTAAATAAGTAACTTTAACTTAGTTATAAGTTGTATATATTAATTATAGGTTAGTTTTAAGACCATTTAAATGAAGTGCTTTTTCCCTTTCTTGCACATACAAAACAAGATTACTCCTCATCCAAATGGATTTTATAAATTTAAACTTTAAAATTAAAATAATGATAGCTCTAGCTAGGTTTATTTAAAAGACAAAAGAAATGTAAAACAAATGTACTAAAAATTCATATATCAATAAAAATATTTTGAACTGAACTTGAACTGAATATGTTACCATTGAGATAATACCGTTTGTGATTTTAAGTAGAAAATATAAAAAATGTATTATATAAAAACAATAAATTGGAAAGAAAAATATGGTTGAAGCAAAGTACAATACCAGATACGGTCAATTATTGATGAAAGCAAAGGTCGCAATACGTAGAAAACATGGAGGTAATGGAAAGTAAACGAAAGCAAAATATAGGCAAGAGAACGAAAAAAGTGGAGGTAGATACTGAAGTGTAGAAGTAGTATGAAGTAGAAGAATTAGATCCGATTAAGAGTAGGTATAAGGAGAAGTTGGACAGTGAAGTAGACCTGATAGAGATCTTGCAGGGGAAGAAGAGGGGAATAATATGTATGAATGAAGTTAGGAGTAAGCGGAGTGAAAATAACGACAAGAGAGATGAAGCTTGATATATAGTCTAAAATTTTGAGTTGTAAATTCAGTTTTATAGTAATACGAGTATATTATGATATTTATTTTTATGCTTTAATCAGTTAGAAACGTAAAGTTAAATATTTGTAAGAAGATCGTAAGATAGTACAAATTCAAATACAATATAGAAACAATAATATTATAAATAATAACTACAATTTAAATTAAATCAACAAATAAAATATATGGCTAACATTTGTCTTATTATCACGTGTTTTAATGTGAAATGTATAAAATATTTGAGGTTAAACATTTCTCTCCGTACAGTGTTACCACTTAAATAATATTTAATTTTCATTCTTCTATTTGTGTTACATTACTTTTGCATAAAAACAACTAATTAATGGTTGGTATTATTCAGTCTGGAAAATGGGAAATGTTGATAAAGTTTTCCCGACTAAATAGTTGTAAAAGTTATGAAAAGTACAACTTGGTTACATTAATAATAATCATAATGCAAAACTATGGAATAAAATCAGCATTTGTATGACATTAGCGAGAAAAGTTTTGTTCAGTGCAGTTCAGTAATGCAGTGACCTATTATGAAATGAATGAAAAACTTATTGAAACAGTGAAATGGAAACTATTTATAGTAGATGATGAAAAGTAGGTCAAACTAAATAGCACTCGTGTTTAATAGAAGTCATTTTCTGCTTAATAGAAGTTAAATTACTGACGAGTTGTTTTCATAATAAAATAAATCAAAGGAAGATCAAAGTAAACTTCACCAAAATTGACGCGATTCTATTTAGGAAGTCCACAAGAAAATAGAAGTAACTACACTTACCCTTAATGAAGAACCAATCTACTGGAAGCATCATATTACATAATTGGGCGTTACCTTCACAAAACTTATTGGTACGTAATAAATAAGAATAATACCATAAAATTTATGTGGATACCAGGACATTGTGGAATAAGAGGAAACGAAATTGCGGAGAAATTGGCAAAGGAATCAATAAATTTAGAAATTGAGATGAAAGTGAAATTACCTTCATATGAAATTTTTAATATAATCAAAAAATTAAACTTCCATTTGAGAAACCAAGATTTCATTAACAAAAGTCAGTTAAAAGGAAGAGATTATTTATGTTACATCCAAATTTTAGTAAGAAGAGATGGTTTAGAAATGAGTCCTGCAAAATTATATCAACTATAATCAGAATCAAAAGTAATCATTGCAAAACTCCAGCTCACCTGTACAAAATTAATATTAAATCCGACGATAGATGTCAATGTGATGAAGAAGGAACTTTGGATCATATTATATTTGAATGCAAATTATAGTTTAGAAAGATCAAAATTGAATAGTGGTATATTAGATGTGATTAAAACTTTTCCTGTTAATACTAAAGTTTTGTTAAGTGAATCAAAATTAATTAGTGAATTATTGAAATATTTAGGAATTTGTAAAATTGAATTATAAATTATAAAAGATGTATAAAAAATGTTTGATGGTGGCTATGACGAAAGAAAGTCAAGGCAAATAAGTGAATAAATATAAAAAAAAAAACATATTGGTACGAGTTGTGAAATGTTATCTGAAATTTGCAGAAAAGGTTGCTCACCCTCTGTACATATATGTATATCTGTGACATAAAGAAGGTTGTTTATTTGAGACGTAATAATTGTATTACGCTGAGTCTTTAGAAATAAGAGATAAACAACTCGTAAATAAAATGCATAAAGGGGAATATGCGTGGTTCAACGCGTCGATTTCTGGAAATAATTATATTGCTAACTGCTATTAGCTACGTCATAGAATTATTCTGGAAAGACATAGGTTCGAGAGAAGTGGTATTCTGCTACATCACCGGACAGTATATAAAGAACTAAGCTCCGAGTCACAGTCAGTACATAACTAGAACAAATGAAGAACTAGTTGTAAATAGTTGTAAACTGTTTTGTGATTAAAAACAAAGTCTTTAGGAGGTATAGGACGTTAACGTAAATGATAAAAATGTTGTGAAATTTGGAGGTACAAATAGTTAAAATACATACTGTCTCAAAATGTTAGACATGATTAAAAATAGTCATTTTCTATACAAATCATAATTTTTAGCTCAATTTCACCACATAATATAACTTTTAACTATTAAAAAATGGTGATACAGCTTTCAAAAACTAGGTGTATATAAGAGAATCTTTTCTGTAACTATTGCAAAAGGAAAATTATCAAAAGAATACCTATATACGAAAATATTTAAATAAAACCAGTATGAAACAGTAAGTGTAGGTTATAAGCTGGCAACGTTGCAAATGCCAATCTCAACGGGAAATTCAAAATCGGAATAAATATTATATAAAATATAACAATTTATTGGTCAAAGAACCAAATCACGCATGCGTAAACACACGTAAATTTACAGCGTTGCCAAATTTATTATTCCTTTTTCAAAATATTTAATTTGAATTTAAATTGAATTAATATAAATTAGATATTAATTATAGGTAATTTTTCATTTATTAAACTATTATATGCATAAAAAATCATTTTAACAAGCAAGAAGCAGTTTAATAGGGAATTGAAAAATTCATTTTCGAAGGTACAGTCCTAATATTTGCTCATCCCTCATGTACTTCGTATTTTGCATTTCGTATTACCGAGAGATAAACTTTTAGTATTGACGGTACGTCCTGTACCTCCTTAAATAGTGTTAATAATTGTTCTCATTTTAATTGTGGCTATTCTTAATTATTAAGTTACAACGCTATTAGTTTTAAGACCATTTAAAAGAAATGTACAAAACAAAATTACTCTTTATCCAACTCCATTTTATAAATAGAAACTTTAACATTAGAATAAAGATATCCTCAGCTAGGTTTATTTAAAATAAACCTAAGAAATGATTAACAAATGTACTATAGAAAGTATACACCAATAAAAATGCTTTGAACTTGAAGTAATAAATCAAAGGATACTGAAAACGTTACTGTGATGTATTTCTTAATGCCAAGACATCGCAGTTTTACCAGCGCTGAAATTATACCCCGTTTACTGCCAAATATTCTTATAAAATTCTGCATAACTTTAAATAAGCAAACAGTTACAGTCTGTGAACAGCGCGTTTTCCATCCACCCTACTAATGTAGCCGGGAGCGCGAGATCAAAAAAGAATTCCGCGTTTTCATTTTCTTTTAAGGATATTCTGAACTTCTTTTGCATTCAGTATTGATATTAGTAATGGGATGGTGAGCCATGTCTTAATTTCTATAATTCTGTCATGGGCGCCGAGATGAAGGTACAAGGGGATGCACTTGCACCCCTAACATTTCAATAACTACACGGTGTGGTAGAGATTGCTTCAATGATCAATTTGACATTATTAGATTACTTAGGTCCCATGGTTTAGCCTTGCGAAGTCTTCGAACATCATTACTATCAAGCAACATTTGCGTCACGGTGATGTTTTCGTGGTTACGAAGTCTCAACTCGTGCTTCGCTGCTATAGATTTGATTTCTTCTCCGAGTTCAGGTCTCTATATTTGCATCTCCATGACAGATATTTTATGGCAAATTTTTTTTAGAACGTTTGGATTCTAGTCACAGGCCCCAGATTAAGAAATATAATTTTTATTATTAACATCACTGTCTCAATAAAAACTTAAGGTGTCTAAAATTGTTTTACACCTAGTTAATGAATCAATTGGCCTCCTCTACTCATTTCGTATACACATAGATGTATTCACAGCCTCTCTGATGCAGATGTACCTCACTAAACGTAATCCTGCCGACGCCCATGACAACTGCACTACAATATTTGATAAATTTGGGTAATGATACATCAAATATAATAAGCCGTAATATTATAGACGATATTACCAGTTTCAATAGTAATGTTTATACCACATATGAAAAATTTAAATCCATTAGAACAAAGAGCATAATAATGGGCTTGTGTCCTCCTTTTTTAGTGGTCGATTTTTCAATTGTTGATTGAAATTGATGTTAATAAATATGTATTGGCGTGTCTATTTTATTAAATATCTAAATGTTGACAGAGATATAGCAATTAAAAGTTTGAATTGTAGTTTTAGCGCTAGAAATGGTCGGCCATATTTGTATGACGTGAAATGCATTTTAACGTCAGTTATTTGTTGAGTAGGTCAGTGCTATGGTAATGTTCTGTAGCTGTTAGTAGTCAAATAATAAGACATAATATTGGAATTTGAGTGTTCCTTGAAATAGCTGTAAATAATATTTGATATTTTGATATATAAATACATATAGCAGAGATTTATGAGCTGTAAGGTTGGTAACTTTACACAAGGATTGTGACGTCACATGCACTTGGAATGTGTACAACGTTGGATCCCTTTAATAATTAAAGAGATAAAATGACTTTTTTAATTGTTAATATCTCTTAACATATAAGGAGTTATTAAGAAAATAATTGAACATTTAAGGTTCTAGTAACCCACTTTATCAATATATAGTACACTTTTATAGAAATTAAGACATAGGACACAAGGCTATTATATTACAATATAACAAAAACATACCAATGACCCTTAAAAATGTAATAACATGTTAGGAATGTCGCACACTGCATGCGTATTTAAACGAATTTTGACCGGACGTATACGCGGTAGTATGCTTTATCTATCCGAACCATGTAAATGTAATAAACCCTCGCACACTACAAGCGACAAAGCCGTCCGAATATAGGCGTTACGTACCTCTCATACTAGAAACTTCTAACAGCGAATTTTAACCAAACGAACACATGAAAGCAGCCAATGGATATGGAAGAGAACGCAATAGTGTCTTTCATAACAGTGGTGTATCATTAAAAATTAAAGTAAAAGTTTGCTCCCGTGATAAATTATAATAATAAAGTATCTAAGTGCAAAGGAACTCTACAGTACAGAAGTTTGACTTGGCGTACTGTCGTATCGGTACGTGGTGTATGTATTGTGGCACAACACATACAAAGAACTGTGCGACTGCCCAAAAAGCACAATGCATACTCGATAGCAGCTAGATAATTACTTCATAAGTTTCTGTAGTCATAAATTGCATTTAATGTTTATGTGTTGTCTGCTACACTCCGCATTATAAAATTAATTTCTCGAAATTAACTAAAGTTTGCCTTCAGTTTCTCTTTAGGGCAATAAATTCCTTTATATCAATACAATTAAAACGTATCTCCTTATAGAAGAAAGTAACTTCTATTTTAAGTTATAAAGTTATTGTGTTATATTTATATTTTGCGTTACATTATGTAATTAAAAAGTTCAATCTTTAATTAAAACGTTCAGCTTTGTAATTAACACAATAGTAAATTGTAAGATTGTAATCAGAATTAGCTTTTAATCTATTCTCTTCTTTTGTATTTTGTTCACTTAACCAAATTGTTATAAATGAAATGGTATTCATAGAGTAGTAACGAGTTCTTCTGTCGTATACAGTCCTGAAACATTATGTATCTATCACATATCTCAATAAGTTCATAGGATGACATTACTACAAACAATTTGGATCTGATGCGTATAAAATTCGAATACGATATTCTAGAACCTGACCTAGTTTAGGAATCGACATTTGGGCGATATAAGGTGACTTATGGACAACAAAGACCAAAGAGTTCCCGCTTCGAATGCATTTTGAATCAAAAACGGAGTCGAAAGTTTCAGAAGCAAACATGCATTGCCCCACCCCATAAACTTAAGCTTTAAAATACGAAATTTCTATTCCTGAATATAACCAAATAAATTTTCTAGCTATGCTTTAGAACGTGCTTCGAAAAATCTTACTCTAATTGTAATCAGGCTATTCCAAATTACTACGATACGAAAAAATGTTTGTAGGGATATAAATGGGGCTTCTATTGACAAATTTATATGATTTTTAGATAGATTTAACTTTCAAACAATATGTGGTAAAATTTCATGACATATAGATCATTAGTTTACGAGTTACAGTATTTTTAATGACGCTGCTTTTGTAATTTAGAAACAATGGGAGAAAGAAATGTGTCTAAATCACTTAAGGAGGTACAGGACGTACCGTCAATGCAAAAAGTTTATCTCTCGGTAATACGAAATGCAAAATACGAAGTACATGACGGACGAGCAAATATTGGGACTGTATCTTTAAAAATAAATTTTTCAATTCCCTATTAAACTGCTATTTGCTTGTTAAAATGATTTTTTTATGTATATAATAGTTAAATAAATGAAAAATTACTTATAATTAATATCAAATTTATATTAATATAATTTAAATTCAAATTAAATATTTTGAAAAAGGAATAATAAATTTGGCAACGCTGTAAATTTACGTGTGTTGACGCATGCGTGATTTGGTTATATGACAAATAAATATTTTATTTGATATATTTTATAAAATATTTATTCCGATTTTGTATTTCCCGCTCAAATTGGCATTTGCAACGTTGCCAGCTTATCACCTACACTTACTGTTTCTTACTGGTTTTATTTAAATATTTTCGTAAATAGGTATCCTTTTGATAATTTTCTTTTTGCATTAGTTACAGAAGAGATTCTTTTATATACACCTAATTTTTGAAAGCCGTGTCACCATTTTTTCATAGTTAAAAGTTATATTATGTGGTGAAATTGAGCTAAAAATTATGATTTGTATGGAAAATGACTATTTTTAATCATGTATAAAAAGAAAACCCTAGGAACCTTAGATCTCTAAAATTTTGAGACTGCATGTATTTTAACTATTTGTATCGACCCTCCAAATTTCACAACGTTTTCATCATTTATGTTAACGTCCTATACCTCCTTAATGTAGAAAATTGACAAATGTAAGTGGACTATAATATCGACCGTCCAGTTTATTATACAGTTAAGTCTAAACATTAAGCTTTGAGTTAACGACAAAAACATTAAAATTTTGTTTGGTTGCATTATTTGAGTTATGTTAGTGTTGAATCAGATAGAGGAGAATAGATTTTTTTGAGTTGACTCCCTAACGATTGATATGTCCAGCTTCATATTCTAAAATTAACATAAGCATAGAAACATACCAAACTGGATTTCCTTGTTGAAGAAGAAAGTTCCTCAGCTACTTAAATTGCCTTTGTTAGTATGAGATTCATTACAATAGATATTTCAAAATTGTGAGAGCTTCTAAACCTAAAAGTTTAGAACCAGTGGTCTATGTAAACAGTAAACCATCTAGATAAAAGATAAATGATCCTCAAAAAAAATATCGCGTAGGCAAAACATTTAATAAATTATTCATAGTGGTGCGTATTATTCTGAAACATCCCATAAATTTTATATTGATTCCTAAGTCGTCTTAGACAGCTCAGAGCTTAGGTCAGAGATGAAACGTACAATGTTAGCGTGACTTTTAAGAAGTAGAAAATATCTTTGAATAAAAAAGGTTATACTCCACTGAATTTATAAAGGGTGCACTCAGACCTGAAATTGTATACATTATAGAAAATTACACAAGAAATTGAGTCTGATTTCGACTTCAAATTTTCGGTGCAAAATTTCAATAGTAAAAATATATATTTTTTAAATCTTACTTATTTAACATCCCCTAATTCTGATGCTAAGTCTTATCATCGACGGCCTCATACTATGTTGGCAGTTTTTGGGCTACACCATTCGCTAATGAGTTTATGATAACTATTAAACCCGGAAAATATATATATATATATATATATATATATATATATATATATATATATATATATATATATATGTGAAACGAAAAAATATATCGAGCATACAAAATAGGCGTAACTATAATACCCGGTCTAAGAAAGTCATAAAGAATGTGATTAATGACGGTATGTTTTAAATAGAAACCAAGTGACAGGTTAAAAGCAATTATAATGTGTGGAACTTTAAACCACTGAGTGAATACATGAGGGGATGTGTTTATTGAAACAAACCAGGCTTATTCTGGGAAGTAATAAAAACAAACCTTTTTAAGTCAAGCTGAAAACTAATGTATAGGACTGAGTATATATTAACTAGAACTTAAGGTTGTTTATGCATTCATTGTTCTGTATTTGTAAAGTAAACATCAACGTTTATATTGTAACCTTATTGTATTAGCATTATTATTATCATCGTTATTATTTTATTCAATAAATGTATTAAACCAATTATGTGATTCTTTATCATCCTGACAAACTAACTAAGATATTACATAGTTGAATATTAATTGAATTGACATTTGCCCTAAATTAAATAAGAGTACCTTGATTCCACATCAGATTAGCGGATTGGTTATTGTTTTCCACATAAGAAGTTGGATAGTTCTCGTTTTCCACATCAGAGGTGGCATTGTACTCTCGTTTCCACATCAGAAGTGCGGATTAGCAGCTCATAGCGAATTGAACTAAGTGCGCGAAGTGAATAATACAAAGAAGTGCGGATTAGTAACTCATAGCGAATTGAACTAAGTGCGGATTAGTTATCTACGAGTTATCCACAAGTGAATAATACGGAGAAGAATAATACAAGATAGTTTTCTACAAACAGTGCTTTCAAGTGATAGTTCATTAGCGGAATAGTCGAGAATTTATAAGACGGACTTTATAATAGGACTAGCAAGTGAATTGTATCAGAAAAGTGTGTAAACTGTTTTACGAGGAGAAAATTGAAAATGTCATATAACGTAAACATGAACGATACTACTGTGGAAGATAGTTTGTTAGCTGGACGCTCAGGTAACTCAACATCTAATGAAGATAGTTGGTTGGGAGTACAAGCAGAGCTGACGAGGCTTAGAACAGAACTATTGCAGTTGAGTATCGGGAATAGTACAATACAGGAACAGAGAATGAATCATCATGGGTTTATGCCGACACAGAACCTGGAATGTATACCTGTGTTTAACCCAGCAACCACGGTATTGACGGCTACAGCTTGGGTGCGAAAATTGGAGGATATAGCAGACATTTATGGCTGGAGTGATAAAGTGAAGCTTCATCAAGGTGTCAACAAGCTGCAGTGTGCCGCGAAAAACTGGTTTGATGCTAGTTTGAACGTAGTCAAGGATTGGACGACGTTCAAATACGAATTAATCAGGAATTTTCCAGTGGAGTACGATGAATCTGACGTACACATGGAACTAATGAAGAGACAACGAGAAAAAAACGAAGCAATAGAAGATTATGTATACTCGGTGAAAGCGATCGCCAGTAGGAGTGATAATATCAGTGAAAAGGCCGTGATAAAATACATAATAGCCGGACTAAACAACAAAGACTTGATAAGTGTGTTATCAATGTGTGACTTTAAAACAGTGCCTGATTTGTTGTTAAAAGTAAAACGGTATGATTCGACACTATTGCAAGTGCAAGAAAGGAATAATTTTAGTGTACGTAAGGACAGAACAAAAGACTCAAACGCGATAAAATGTTTTAATTGTAATGAACTCGGACATAAAGCAAACATGTGCCGAAAAAGTAACCAAGACAGTGAGAATAAAAGAGTCGAATCAAGTGAAAAGATAAAAAGTGAAAGTAAAATAAAGTGTTTCAAATGTCATGAAGAGGGACATATTTCGAGAAATTGTACCGCGAATAAAACGAGTGATACTTTGTTAGTGAACACAAATAAAACATGTAATATGACAAAAGACATGAGCATAGACAGTATCAGTTTTAAATGTCTGATTGATACCGGAAGTGATCAGAATTTGATTAGAGCTGACGATTATATTAAATTAAGTAATAAAGCGGTTGTGCGCGAAAACAATATTGTATTGACTGGAATCGGAGGATTTAAAATCAAAGTTTTGGGTGAATTTAGTGCTCAAGTGAAAGTAGACAATGAACAGTACTGTACTAACTTTTTAATAGTTCCATCAAGTACAACTAGACATAGTGTTGTAATTGGTAAACCTCTGCTAGACCAAGTAGAAACCACAATAAGTGTAGACGGTATTACCATGCGAAAAAAGTACGTGGAAAGTGAACAGTATAAAAAATTATGTGTAGCCGACGACGAAATCGTCATGGGTAATAACAATAGTCCAGGTGCCAGGGCTAAAGTTGAGGAACTAGTTAAAACTTATGAACCAAAAGTAACAAGGGTTACTGAAGCAGCAGAAATATACATGACCGATGAGGTTCCTGTTTTTCAAAATTCGCGACGTATGGCTTACTGCGAACAAGAAGAAGTTGAGAAACATGTAGAAACCTGGTTGAACGACGGCAAGGCCGAAGAGCAAGCATTAAACAAAACTTATCAGCGTAGCATAAATACTACACCGTTCAAGTTGTTAACAGGTGCGACAATGAAAACAGATGAGGAGACGCATATCTCTCAGCTGTTAGAAAAAGGTAATCGAGAAGTGCGTGAGGACGACTTCCACGAGTTACGTGTTAACGCCCAGAAACAAATATTGAAAACACAGGAAGAGAATCCCAGGAATTTCAATAGAAATAGGAAACCAGCTAGGACATACAAAGTCGGAGACATTGATGCCGTAAAAAGAACCCAGTTTGGTACTGGATTTAAATTACATAAGAAATATTTAGGACCGTATGAGGTTACAGGAGATGACCCAAATGAGCGGTATAGGGTAAGACGTATCGGTGCAGGGGAAGGTACTTCTAATACACATTCAAATGCCGATCATGTGAAGCTATGGGGCGTGTTCTCAGACGACAGCGATTCTGAAACTGTTGTGTCAGGTGCCGAACAGCAAACAGATGACCGCAGTGACGTATCGTCTTTGGAGGCCAAAGAGGAGTCATATGGCCGTGTGAAACGAAAAAATATATCGAGCATACAAAATAGGCGTAACTATAATACCCGGTCTAAGAAAGTCATAAAGAATGTGATTAATGACGGTATGTTTTAAATAGAAACCAAGTGACAGGTTAAAAGCAATTATAATGTGTGGAACTTTAAACCACTGAGTGAATACATGAGGGGATGTGTTTATTGAAACAAACCAGGCTTATTCTGGGAAGTAATAAAAACAAACCTTTTTAAGTCAAGCTGAAAACTAATGTATAGGACTGAGTATATATTAACTAGAACTTAAGGTTGTTTATGCATTCATTGTTCTGTATTTGTAAAGTAAACATCAACGTTTATATTGTAACCTTATTGTATTAGCATTATTATTATCATCGTTATTATTTTATTCAATAAATGTATTAAACCAATTATGTGATTCTTTATCATCCTGACAAACTAACTAAGATATTACATAGTTGAATATTAATTGAATTGACATTTGCCCTAAATTAAATAAGAGTACCTTGATTCCACATCAGATTAGCGGATTGGTTATTGTTTTCCACATAAGAAGTTGGATAGTTCTCGTTTTCCACATCAGAGGTGGCATTGTACTCTCGTTTTCCACATATATATATATATATATACTTATGGATTAAAATGTATTGTATTAAGGCAGAAGAATGTAATGCCGAAAGGTAAAACATTAAATAAATAAATAATAAAAAATACTTAATTTGATAGAAAATCTCGAAAAGAAACTTTTCCGACTAATGCGGTACACTGAATCCTTAGTTTTTGTTTACAAGTCTCAATTTTGATGATATAAGCCTTCACCTTAAAAATATGACGCCTAAAAACGGTAGCTAGCCTAGTTTTCTTTTAAATATTGACATACGAGTGAGTCTAAGACAAATATAGTAATTATTCATATGATTGAGGACTAAATTTACTACTACTTATGTATACTACATTTTTTTGTATATATGCAAGCACTCCACTGAAAATTAATAATGATCAACCACTACAATGCTCCAGAAATATATATACTCGAAGAACATTTAATATTTCTTCTATTAAACATAATTCTTTAACAAATTACATCCAGATGTTCTGCAACCATCCTTGAAAATATAAAATAGAATATCTTTTTCTACAAGTGATTATTATTATAACTAATGGTTTTTTTTATTTTAAATTTCTAAAAGCAAGATCCTGTAAGTATATAGAGGCTTTTCAAAATTTATAAAATAGAACCGCTTATCTCTACTCTACTCTTAACCATTTTATGGATTTATTGCTTTGAAAATGTCTTTTAGAGAAATATGAAGTGATAAATGACTATTATAAAATATTAAAATTCTGTTATATAGAAATAGATTCGATTAATAGAAAATTCCAGTTCAGTTAAACATAATCAAAGTGAACTTATAACGCCCTCAGTAAGGTGTAACTCTTGAGATTCGAATTTTTCTTCAAGTCCTTGAGTATCAAAAAATATTACGTGTTTTACATTTTATTACATTTTTAATGTTTCTTTTAAAACAAACTTCTGCTTATTTGTTTGGTTTTACGTTAATTAACAGCTAATTAAATTAATTGTTATTTACTCCTTTGACTTTTAAAATGAATACCAGTATTGCCCAGTACTTTCATAATTTAATTATTAGTATTATTACTAGTATTTTTAATTAGCAAATTAATTAATATTATTTAATTATATATTTTTTTGTTTAAAATGAATACACCTATACTACAAAGAATAAATTATATTCTATACTTTTTTAATTAAAATATTAATCAATTATAAAATAATATGCTGCCTCTAAAAATTATATTAAGCCTTGCGCATGCGTTGTGTGTGTTAGTAATGTACTTTATTTAATATTAATTATTATCTTTATTTAATATAGTTACTATTGTTACTAAGGTTTCTCTCATACTGAAACAGGCTAATTTCATATTGGATTTTGAGCTAATTTCATATTGCATAATCCGATTTGATAATAGTCAAACCCAGAAAATATAATTCTGGTCTGTAGATCGAACTCGAAGACACAACAGTCAGTGTGAAACATCAATGTTTTTGCCCACTGTGTCGTCCATCAATCATATAAATGATATAATAGTCATAAATTTAAACATTTATCGTTATGTAGGTCAGTGGCGTAGCTACCGCCGTATCAATGATACGGGCCCCCCGGGCTATAGGGGCCCCAAACGTGTGTAAGCAAATATTCGGTTTTTTTCTTCACTTTTTAAAATCATTAATCCTGTTTCTAAAGCTCTACAGCATGAAATTAATGACTTACAGAAAGCTAGCATTTTACTAAGTAATCTTTTGAATAGACTGAGTGAAATAAGAAATCAAAATTCATTCCATGGTTTAAATAAAGGAGTCCAGAGATCTAGGAAAAAAATGGGGAGTAAGAACTGTTTTCAAAAATAAAAGAAAGCAAATAACGAAGCGTTTTTTTGATGAGATAAATACAGTAAAGACATGTCAGTTGATCTTTATGAACAATTCATTGCTTTGAAAACATGCTTAAAATCAGAACTTCAGAAAATTCATTCTATTAAGGAACTCATGGAATTATTGCTGATAAAATTCGATAGCCTTGCATTCACTTTTCAGGAGGTAATAACAGCATGCTCTATGCATGCTTCTAATCTTGAACCTTACGGTTACAAGTGCAACCGTTAAACGAAGTTTTTCGAAATTAAAACTCATAAAAAATTATCTAAACACTTCTATGGACAGGAAAGGCTATCAGACTTGTCACTATTGTGTATAGAGGCAGAAAATTTGAAAAACTTAAATCGTCTTCAACTACGAAAGATTTAATAAATAAATTCGCCGAACAAAAGGCAAAAGAAGTGTATCTTTGATTTGAATTGTTTGGCTAGTTTATTTCGTAGGAATATTAATTGTAAGTAATAACGTACAAACAATATATAATTATTTTAATTCAATGCGAGCGTTTTTCCTCCTTTTGTGAAAAATTTTTACCCATCATTTGGGCCCCCAACAAATTTTGATACAGAGCCCCTCTAAGGCAAGCTACGCCACTGATGTAGATATTGTTAATTTTAATGGTTTAAAAAAAGCTGAAAGATAAATATACCTACGCTGTATAGACTACGATATAGACAATTTAGAAACGTTGTTGAACAGTAAGTATTGTTTGTGTGTACTTTTTTCTGTTAGTCGCAGCACAATAACAATTATTGCAATAAAAACTAACTCAGCAAAACTCATAATTCGAACGGTAGTATTTTTTGCACCCTTCCCCTTCAACATTCTAACGGAGTAACGTAATATTTTGACTAAGTTTGACCTTTCAAACCTCTAAACCACTTCGTCGAAGCAACTCTTTGTTTAACTAATAACGGAGCGCAGGCACTCACCCGGAAGATCTAGTTTCTAATGCTTTTAAGGTACCCGCAGCATCAACGACGATCAAACAAAGATCTTAAGCGTTCCGGTTTAAACCACACCGCAAAAACCAAGCTCCTCGTTAGATTGTTCAATATATACATAGCCTTATCGATTGCGTTAACAAATGTAATAAAAATGTTGTACTTACGACTTATTAATTCCCAGCCACAGATAAAACATAATAAAATTGAAAAATGGAATACATGTTATTAGATGAGCTTAATAAAAGCACAAAAGCTTTATTATCTATTTGTATATTCATTTTATGTGTATTATTCTCTTTATGTGAAACAAATATTTATACAACATCAAAGTAAAATTCTTGATACATAAAAAAAATAACAAACATGAAAAAACATATAACGTATAATGAAAATATCAGTATAACATTAGAAAAACATGTCTGCTTTTCTGGAAAATTGTTGCGAGTTGAAAAATGATATTTGTAAATATATTTTACATCGTTGCACTTGACAGTGCAATATAAATCTACAGAAAATTCATTTTACAAGAATATTTCTACTTGTTTTTACTTCAGAAAACAAAAAAATAAAATTATGCAAAACATATACTACTAGAATCCGGAACCGTTATGTTATTTTTAAGTTTTCCTTTTCCCTTCATTTTCTTTTATTTTTTTATCGTATTTTTATTTCTACACACTTTGTATTTTGTTTTTTTTTTTTTTTTCATTTAAACGAATTTTTTTTTTTATCTATCTATAAAGGTTATTTTCTTTTTTTTTACCTACTTCCTATATTCTTTGTTTTTAGTCGCCATTTTTTTGTGAATCTTTCCTTCCTTTTCCCGTTGCTTTCGTTATCCATGTGCCCAAATTAACTTTCTTATAAGTGGATATTCTCCGCATGATAATGTCATAAACTGTTTCACGAATCTGCCGTGACGTGCCTTCACTTCAGTCATAGCTGTTCTATTCACTTTTTTATCGGATATTTTTATATTTCCGGTTCCGACCCATCTCTACTCTTAATAAATTATATGGTACATGGCATGGTGCTGAAAGATCTACTAAAATATTAAGAGATTGAATATTGAAACTGATCCACTGAAATAATTAGTACTCTGATGGTTAGATGGTGCTAGTAACTAACTAGTAACCTGTATAGAAAATGGGCTTGTGTCCTATGTCTTAATTTCTATAAAAGTGTACTATATATTGATAAAGTGGGTTACTAGAACCTCAAATGTTTAATTATTTTTTAATAACTCCTTATATGTTAAGAGATATCAACAATTAAAAAAGTCATTTTGTCTCTTTAATTATTAAAGGGTTTCAACGTTGTACACATTCCAAGTGCATGTGACATCACAATCCTTGTGTAAGGTTACCAACCTTACAGATCATAAATCTCTGCTATATGTATTTATATATCAAATATTATTTACAGCTATTTCAAGGAACAATCAAGTTTTAATACTTTATATATATATATATATATATATATATATATATATATATATATATATATATGCAGTATACTGCTGCCTAATGAGTTTATGATTATGTTTATTCCGAGAAATATAACACTGGTATGTTAATCGGAAGCGAAGACACAGCAGGCAGCATGAATAGAAAACGTCATAAGTATATACCACCGAGTCGTTACACATACAAAACCTTTATGAACATAAATATTTGCTCAACTTGACGTTCTTCTGTTTTAATAACGATAACCTCAGAAAATACTCCTCTATTCTTAGATATTCTTATTAGAAAGCATACCGATTAGTTTCTATATTACAAATAAAATTTGATGTAACTCCAACCCATGTTCTCCATTGCCTCCCATGCAAATAGTTCAAACTTTGATAAAATTTATATCCAGTCCAAAACTGTCAATCGATTTTAAATTTTTAGGATAATCCTATAATGATAATAATGATATCCTTTATATTGTACCTCAGTCTATGAGAAAATAAGCCGAAAATGCAAAAGTTTCATTTAAGCTTTCATTGTATGTTTTACTTACGAAAGTTATTCGAAATAGGCTTACTACCTTGCTGCAAAAATTTAATTATAGTCGAAGTGAATATACGAACGTACATTCGTATGATAATACAAATTACGACAGATTTACCAGAGTTCTATACAAAATGTATTGAAAGTTTTGAAAGACGGATTGCGTGACTACTGCTTCAAATTGTTCTTTAATTGGTTTAACTCGACTGTTTCAACGTAACATCAAATCAACCACTCTCTCACTACACCCTACCATCCCCTATTATACCTCATTCCTATATAAATCACACCCCAAACACAACCACCATTTTCCCGCGAATCACTATACTACAATGTGAACAACAGGTTACATGTTTTATAAAATGTAATTTTCTTTTTTAATGCTATCGGATTATTTTATCTAGTAAGAATAAATAGTGTTATTGATACTTGTGTAACAAAGGTAATATGAGTAGCCTCAAGGTCTTCTTCTTAATCAAAGAAATATTGTTTTGATTTTTTTCTTTTGTGTTTTATATAATTTGGTATATTAAGGCCTCGTCATCCATTCAAAATAGTTTCTGCTGAGTGTAGAGGGGTGGGCAGAAGTAATCCCCTTAAATCATACAACGGGTTTTGAATATTTTTGGAAAGAGAATCAGATAAAAGAAATATACGAACAAATGAAAAAAAATATAAAAATTTGTTCCCAATTTCTAGATAGTAAAAATTTGTATTTGTTAAAACCTTTTAAAGGGAAATATATTTAATGTAGACACATTAAAAATTACTATAAATCTTTATATATATATTTCAAAATTTCATACATTTATATTATTTAAAATAATTATTTGAATAAAGTATTTATATTAATATACGGGGGGTCCTGTCTCCGGCTACCCTAAATTTAAGGACGTGTTATACACGTAATTTTATCTACAAAAACACCAATATGTGGGGGTCCACCCCCCCCCCCTTTTGTAGGAATGGCCGCCATTTTAAGTTTAATTTTTTATGTTAGATGACTCTTCCAAAAGTTATCGATTTTCTCTGGATCTAAAAGTCCTACGGATATGAATAAAATATCATTTGAAAGGTAATTATACTACCTACCAAGTAATAAAATCATTTTGTAAACTTTCAAATTGAAAATTTTCCTGTTTTTTTCTTACATACCTCAAAAACTGGCACATTGATGGATGTACAATATTTTTAATATTGTTATATTAATATTTAATTATAATATTTATATTTAATAAACGACATCGAATTATGCAACTCGGAGCATTGATTTTGCTGTCTCTTTGTAGTTGTCGTTGTGTTTTGTATATCTGCGTATGCAAACATATTGGAAAAATATTGTACATCAATGTGCCAGTTTTTGAGGTATGTAAGGAAAACTAAATAAAATAGAAAAATGTTAGAGCAAAATTCGCATAAATCATTTTTTTATGACATTTTCAATTGAAAAGTTTACAAAATGATTTTATTACTTGGTAGGTAGTATAATTACCTTTCAAATAATATTTTATTAATATTCGTAGAACCTTTAAATCCAGAGAAAATCGATAATTTTCGGAAGACTCATCTAAAATCAAAAAATTAAATTCACGTCCTCAAATTTAGGGTAGCCGGACACAGTACGGCTTGTATATATGTAGATAAAAGATGTATTATTATTTTATTCGCACAAAATTTGCCAACTTAGTATAAGGTCGTCGATGATAAGTCTCAGCATTGGAAATAGCACGACGTTAAATAAATTAAACTACAAAATATACACGTATGCCAAATGTTTACTTAAACGATACGTTAAAGTGAGGTATTTTTCGAACTATTTTATATTGAAAAGAATATATTATTAAGTTCGTAAATGAAAATTTTATTTGGACATAAATAAAATATATTCTAAATTCTATTTCACAGTACCGAAATAAACGCGAATAAAAATAGTATTGGATGTTGGTTTGAAATAATGTGTATGACAGGGCCTTAACTGAAATATTAACATAGAACATGGAGCTATAATTATACCAGGATTTATAAAACTTATGTAGTCTATTCAGAGCAGAAACCTAGAAGAATGATAGAAAGCGTGCCACATAAAAAGCTTTAGCGAGCTTTCCTTAATTCACTCCTATGCAAACAACACTAATGATTACAAAAAAAGAGTTAACTTTTAAATTCAAATACAAATATCTCATTAAAACCATTTTTTAATCAACCCTTTCGATAACCACCACTGCTGTGGCATCGAAGCTGTACCGTTATCCCATTCTCCTAAAAAGCTTTCCCATTGTCCCCCTTCCACCTTCCACTCGTCCCAATACTCGTAGGCTTGACACGACACAAAAGTTGTATAATCTGTTGGAGCTTTATGGTTGATGTTGCTGCTATGAGGGGTTTGCTTTTCATTGTGAACGTTAAGTTTGCTTTTCCAGTTACGAGCTTTGCTCTACCCGGACTACATACAGTGTACAGTACGGTGTACAGTGCGGTATGGACTTTACTACTCGCAGAGCTTTCCTGGAGCGGACGTTTCTTTGTTTCGTTGCACGATGTATTATAGTACGTTGTGTACAGTGTGGTGCGGTATGATACGTAATACGTGTTTTATGTGTAGTAACGTACCTACATCGTATGCGTGGTATGATGGTGAATCGTTAATAAACCACCCTCATCACCCTACCACCCCATCAAATAAATATAGGGTCATTAATCTTTATACCGTATGTATTATTTGACTTGAAATACATTATATTACATTTATTCCACCAACACAAATAATACATACATTGCTATATGTATATGTATACAAGTAAATGTTATATATATACATACATAATTAAAAAAAACTTTACATTATCAATTTAAAGTAAATATTTATCAAATTATAAGAGTATACTACAATTATAATTATACTCTATTTAAAATTTTCTTCCATTCATTCCAATAAAATTAATAACTAAATTAGATTACACACAAAACCTTATCCTAAACAATTATCATTAAGCAAATAAATTCAACCGTAGACGACACAGGTGTCGAGAGGATTGATGCTTGACTTTGACTACAATGTCCCCGGGTTTGATCCTCGGGCCAGAGTTATATTATCTGCGTTTGGTAACAATCAGATTTAATTGGTTATGTGCAACCATAATCATGAATATGAACAAAAGAAAAAACACGATAACAAAAAGAAAAATTCGGTAAAGAAAATAAACAGAGGAATAAAAAGGAAAAAGAAGAAAATCAGCTTCATAAAAAGAAATGGATTATCGTTCAAAGAATAGAAGTGTAGAAATATAAAATTGGGAGACAAAGAAAAAATGTTAATAGAAGAAAGAATCAGAGAATGCAATGGGTGTCATAATAGTGAAAGCGATGTATCAGATCGTGATGCAGTTATAGTTGAAATAGAAAAAGATGGATAATAGAAAGAAGCAACAATAACTATTAATAGTTGATGCACAACTATAAAATGCATAAATATAAAAAAAAATTCAAGCGTTATGTTTAGACATGGTTTATTTTAGTCTGACTCCATTAAACCCTGATATTTCTAATGGCGGTTTAATATTTACTTACGTCTTTTAAAATACTATAAATATTACCTACTTAATAAATAATAATTCTTTAAATTAACATACATTTACATTTACAGAACGAATAATATAGTAGGTAATATTAAAACTTATAATTAATTATTTAATAATCATTATTCCACATGTCTATTATAATATATGATACTCGTATAATAATAATCGAGGTATCTGTTTTTATTAATATTTTGATTCATTAGTTGAGTTCTCAGCTTTTGATAATTTTTGAAAGCTCTTCTTTATATGAACTCGACTTACGAGCTTTGTTAAGCTACCCACCTTAGTCATGTACAAGGTTCGGTTCGAGGTAAATAATGTTTCGAATATTACTCGTAATTTACGGTTTAGTGCACTTTGTGTTCGGATAATTTATGGTGTTACCTAAAGTTAATTATATAAACACTCGTTGACTACTTTATACGGCATACTAATTCTAAGTTACTATCTCGTTTTCTTGAACTTTTGCGTATATATACCGTCCATTTGGTAATGTGCCCGAGTGCTCCACCCGCGATGTACGGCGTGGACCCAATCATTTCACAATAACGTGTGTTCACACAAATCGCGTGAAAGAAAACTGGAGTATTCTTTTGATTTAATTTCCCTTATCCAATTTGAGTTGCTTTTAATGCCCAGGCTAAACTTCTATCTACTTCTAAATAGTTATTTAGGTAGAACTGCAGCTGTGGGGAATGGAAGGTCTTTCTTGTACAGGAGTCGAGCTTCTTAAAGAACGGTTCTCTTTCAACAGTTGTATATTTATTAAAAAAACTATTTAGTAGTGTTAGAAGATATTCAACTGATGTTAAGCAAATGAAAATAAAGTGCATTTAATTACTATTGTTATCTCTCTAATATACTCTAATATAATTAGTTAGCGCTGGTCATTGAAATAGCAGTGAGACTAACTTAATCAATTACAGAGTCCATAAACTAGAATTAATTAAACAGAAAGGAGATAGAAGAAAAAGGGGTAGACAAGGAGAATAGGAGTGGTCGAGGCGTAGTTTGATGCAATGGAAACCGAACGAAATGCAGAAAGGAATAGAATGGCTAAATCAAACTTATGTAAGAACTGGGAGACAAAGAAGGTAGAAATAAAAAATGAGAAAATGGAAAAGAAGTATGAAATGAGGTTAACAAAAACAATCAAGCGAGAAAATGTTTAAAACATAGAGATATAATAATAGAGTGTGCAAGAGGCTGAATACTGCGATAAAGGCAAAGAGAGAGATAGCTGACCAGTGTCCTCTGTGTCTCTTTCTATCCTAGCACTGCGTCTACTTGCTTGCTTGCTTACTCCTCACTTCATTGTCAATCAGCCAAGCCAGCAGTAGCGGTTCGGCTAGAAAGAGACTGCTATCTCTCTCTCTTTGCCTTTATCGCATCCTCTTACACGCGGCCGTACCCTTCGCGTACTCCATTCTTATATCTCTATGATTTAAAACGATCATGCAAGTACAAAATGAATTAATGTTATTGTAACTGAAAGGATGAAAAAAGTGACAAGGCCCTAAGAAACCCATCAAATTAAAATATAAATAAAGAAAACCTAAAATTTGTGACAAAATAACAAAAAGTTCCCTTTTTAGTTGTATACCCATAATTCTAGATGAACGCTTCAGATTTCCGTTGGTCAATATCCACCAAAAAACCTGGAAATTTATTAATGTCTATGGTAGCTTAATAGTAGAGCATTAACGTGCTAAGATAATGACCCGAGTTCGTACCTCAGTCGAATAAATTTATTACATACCCCATATAGAAGTCATAAAACAAATTTCCGATTGTTCTTTTTTATTTAAATATCTTAATTTTCAATTCTATGAATGTTTTAATGTCACACTCGAATTCATCCTAATCCGCACTTACGCATATATGAATACTAAACCAATTCACATGAATATTAATACATCGTATTAAATAAATCTACCACAAAATTTAAAAATATTCAACATTGAAAAATGAAATATTGAAGGCATAGCACGAAACTAAATATTTACATAAATAGGAGATAGAGCTAAGCTGATTCTACCCCCTCCACCATTCACCCTCAAAGTACCTGTTGCGGTAATGAACTCTATGTACTGGTATAATAAAGCCGTAACAGGATCAGTTATCTTGTTCCTCCTTATCGTAGCTTTGTATCTTTTCATTATTGAATGCTGCAGGTTTCAATCACACTATGGTAGGACTTCAATTTATTCAATCAATACTTGTCAACGTTGTATGGTATATATACTGTAAGCCCTCGACTTACGCGGATTCAAGTTACGTGGATTCATTGATACGCGGGTTCTTAGATGTGAATCAGACATGTATTTGATTAAGTTTTTATGATATATATGAAATAAATATCCAAGAAATCATTTGGATATACATACTATATTCAAGGTATATACAATCATGAATATTGCATATCCTATGTATATGCTGTTGTGATGTAAAACATTCACTGTATGTATGTAAGTACCCGTTGCAACATTGGACGAGCTTCGACATTACTCAGGCTGCACATCATATGAAAGGTAAACGATATGCTCGACGAATAAAAAGATCTTTTTTAAGGTGATGTCGTGCCTGTATTTATGCCGGTGGCAAACATTTTGAACATTTACTATAATGTAAATAAACTATTAAATTTATAAAATAACTGAAAAATTGTTTGTACCATTTCTTTTAATTCATTTAACTATAAAAAACCTATTTTGGGTATTGTAAAAGTGATAACTATGAACAACAACAATTTATGAAATTTGGTTCTTGTTTAGAAATAGTATGTATAATTTTTTTTTATTGCTAGTTTTCCTGGAGTATTATACCATTTTGGAGTCCTGAAGAGTTGCGCCAATTTTTTAAAAAAACTTGCCATAGTAGTGTTCATACTTTTTTTGTACACCATGATGAGTTAAAGTGGAGTGAAAGTAAAAATCTTTAAAAAATTTAGGGGAAAAAGTAATTTCGATTGATTGTTTTGTAAAAACTACTAGCATTCTGGGATTTTTAATGGTTGTGGTGGAAACAAATCCGAAATATTTGAAAAGATGTGGTCTTGGTAGTTAAAAACATCTTAAGGTGTTTCAATTTTCGTAATTTTTTTTTGTAATTTCTAAACAAAATGAGATAAATTCTTTTTTTCTTTTTTCTCGTGTAGTCATGAGCAGGACCACCCTCTGGTGCCCGCTAATCGTTGAATATTGGGACACCTTATATACTCAAGTTATGCGTGTTTTATTTTCGTTAATATTGTTTGTATAAAATTCTATATTAATGATTTATACTTAAGTTGTAAAGATCTAATTTCAGCACTTATTTATTTAGTGGAATGCAGATTTATTTTCATAAGAGGAAACATTAGCAGAAACATGATTTAAACCTAGACTGATATATATTTGTTAATAATATGAACCCACGTACAATTGTTTACATGCTTGTTGTTAAATGTGACTAAACTCCTTGCTTGAGTAAAAAATTGTACCATAATTGCTTGTATTTTGATGTGTGATTACCGCACTAGAAAAGTTGAATCTTTTATCGATAGTACGTAAACCAGCGTTAATACAGTTCCGATTCTAGTTTTTGGTAGCAGTTACCTTGACTCAAACAACCCAGATGGAGTTGCTTAACTATTTGTAGTTCGATTATTCAAATACTTGAAAAACTGGTGATTAATTCGCAAACAAATATAAATTGGTTTATTTGAATATTCTTTTCAAATGAGTACATGTAGTATGTACATTAAAAGCAGATCGTATTAATAAACATTCAGTTGTTATTCGACTTAGGCGAAAATATCCGAAACGAATAAATCGTGTAAGTAAGAACTTATTGTGAATTCAGGTAGTCTTCTACGTATGACCGATATATATATTCCTAAACTTCAGCTGTCTTAATTTGTCTTTGTGCTATCGTCATTCAAATTTACAACATTTCTACTATTTTTTGAGTTATGTTAAAAAAATAATTTCTTGAATTAGTTTATTAAAATAGTTTCGTATTCGCACACGAATTGTACTATTTTTATCTTTTTACCTTTAAATGGGTGTGTATGTAGATATCGTACAAAAAGGATAATTAAAGTAAGGCTGTTTCTCATGTTGAATACGAAAATAACAGAAAATTATTATCAAAACTGGTAGCTCAGAGGTTTAGAACAGTACCGTACAATTATAAACATCTGAAGCTCGATCTCCAGCCAGTAGAGTCGACTTTTTTCAAGCTATTTTCAACAGTATTATAAACTTTGGATAATATTGCAAAATAGAATTGAATAATAAAGTATCTTACTTTATTACTTAATTTACTTTTGTTTATTGTAATGTTTTCTAACGTTAGGCATTACATTCTTTTACATAATATGTCCAATATGTTATTTATTATGTTTGGGAAAGCATGGCACCAATACATTTGATAAAATGTAGAAATTTTTCTGGTGTTTTACAAATACCAAATATTTCAAACGGGAAGATTTTTACAAGGGACAAATTATGATATTCTGGTTTGTCTGGACTCTATCTTTGCATAAGATTGAGGTGATACTTACGAGACACCCTGTATATGGAATGTAAATTCAAATTATACATTTACGAAAAGCTTTACAAAGCTTTGAAAGATATAAAATAATTAGCTTTTTGATGTTTAATAAAGGATATGTTTTCTAACAAAACAATTTCATTCGAGAAGAAGACATTCATTTTCCTAAAATGACTTTCCGCCGAACGTAATAACAAAATTATATTGTGCGTACATTTCTGTGATGGATATAAATATATAAAACTTTGAAATCTCGGTTGACTGACCAATTACCAGTCACTAATCAAAATACAAAACAAGCAAAAAATTTACTTCAAAACTTCGTGCTTGCAATACATCTACAAAAACGAAAGAAAAGCGAAATAAGGAAAATATCTTATCTAACACAAAGCGAAGCGTTTACTTTAAGCGTGAGCATCGAATACTTCTACTTATCTAAAGTGTCGATATGGAGTTCCGTCTAGATTACATCATTTGAGTACAAGAACCGTAGAGCCGTAGAATTGTAGAACCGTGGAAAATGAAAACGTAGAACAAAGAACACTATGGGTACAATGCTTCGGGAAACTGAACCCAATTGACCCGTTCGAGTTCGACTTCGAGTTCGAGAGGAAAGCTAGCGAGCGCTGGAAAATGGAAAAGTGAACAACCACTTAAAGAATGCTCTGTTTATAGGGCCCTTAATAATCAGTATCTCGTTGGATACGAATCTTGATAGACTATATTATTTGTCATCCTAATGGAAGTAGTTGTATACACAGTGGCGTTATATATAGATGGAAATTTTGATTCCCCCCACTCTCAATCGTTGCAGATTATTATAATACAAAATACAAACTTTTTTTTTTGCAATATACAAGTATTTTTTTTTTTATTTTAGAATTTGAAGCGATTTTACCATCAAAGTTATGTTCGCCTAAAGTTATTTTAGTTAGTAAGCAATGGCTTGACAAGTGTTATTAGACTCGTTATTTATTCAGTGAAAAAGCAATGCTTAATAATGCAACACGAAATGCAGATTTTTACATGGATTTGTCAGTGGTGCCATCTATATGTCATGCTTCGAACTTACTGAGTGATGTGATATTTATATGTAACCAGTGGTGTAGCTACGATAGGAGCACATTGCATAAATAATACTTGCAGAAACAAATTTGTACTTAACTCGTGATGAAATTATATTATTTGTCTTGCCGTGGAATGTACGCATGTTTGTATTACAGGTCTTAGTCAGAGGGTGGGGGGGATTATATGAATTAAATTACGTCTAGAGTAGTTTTTCTGAAGCAAATTGATATTAATTCCACATGGTAAATAAAATACTTCAAGTCTAAAATAAATTAGATCAATTTGCATTAGTAACAGAATTAATATATCAATTTGTAAATAGAAGACTTAGGAAAAAGAATCTCAATTTTTACATATCCGTGATATAACGGCCCTCCGTAAAACAGATTATGGATACAATGAACAAAATTTTTGATTAACGGGTCTCATAAAATTTATCGTTTCCTCTAAAGTCTCTAGAACTGACAGCTCTCATTGAGAGACCCTTTATTACATCGAATCGTATCACAAATTAAAACGAGAATTGTCATTGACTGTTGATTATTTTATTTGAATTAAGATTTTTGTGGGGAGTGTGGGTAAAGGAGCTAGGGTCGGCAATTCCTACTCCGCCTCGGAAAAACTCTAAGATCCATACCCTTGCAATATCATGTATATTGCATATCCAATTTTTATTTTCTATTTATTTATTAAATATATATTATTATATCGATATTATACTTAGACTTAATAGAATGGTATAAAAAGGGAATGAGGCAAATTCAAAATTAGTGCTGGACACAAATAAGTAGCAACAAATTGAGATTGATTAAACAAAACACAAAAAAGTGGTAAACTTCTCGTCAAAGCAACAACCAATTTGAAAAAACCATCTTCAGACTACGAATAGAATATACGAGGTAAACACTTAATGAGTAAAACAACAGCACCGCAGTGCAGCAACTGTCAGAAGCAAATAACAGTCCATCATCTACTACTAACCTGCCCACAATATCAAACTTAACGAACAAAACATAGCGTCAGTGATGAACTAAAGGACATGCTTTCAGACAATCAAGAAATTTAATAAATCAAATTTAACTAAAACAAAATAACTTCAGGCGAACATAACCTTGTCACACACTACTCACTTATCAATATTGGTCTCGTTAAAACAATGCAAGAGAAAATTAACACAAATTGACTCCTGTTATAATGAAGCTGTATCAAAATCCATATATACGAGTATAATAAAATATCTCTCAATAAAATACTCTGTATATATATTCTAAAATTTAATTTATACTTGTATAAATATTTGTATCTAAAATTAATTCCTACTCTACTTGTTTAGCAATTTAAACAACTCTCATTTTGACATTTATCCCCTCCCCTTTCCAGCTAACATATCCCAGAAATTTTCACCACAATCATCTACCTACCCCTCCCGTCCATACCCTTCCTTCCCACACGTAACAAAGGTGCTAATATTTTCATTGTGTTGTAAGGTTCATCATTTCTCTTTTCTACAACTTGTGGAATACTCTGTGTGTTTTGTTCCTATCTCTATGCATCTTCCTGTATTTTCCTATTTTCCCTGTTTGCTTATGTTGCTCTATATCGATTACCTTTCGGTTGAAGCCGAGCAAAATATGGAACGTACTGAATATACGAACCAGACACAAGTACATTACAGGGAACATAAAAGCAGGAGCAGGAGCAAACACAGCGGGAGCATTCCATCCAAGGAATATGGACCTGGAATAAAGGGATGTAGGTATCGTGGAAAGCAGTGATACCCAAACATTCCAAAAATTTATTAGGGTAATAAAATAATTTAAAGAGTAATGCGTCTTAGATACAGTTTGCCTCGGATAAACGTGAAGAAGAAGAAGAAACATCAATTCTATTCTGAAGAGATGTAAAATGAGCTCAGATATGGGAAAAGTTAAAATGGGAAAACCATGTGATATATAGGTGTGATTCGTGATATTTGTGGGAGACATATATAAATAGATTTACATAAAACAGATCTACTACATAAATGTTACTTTCAACTTTTCTGAGAATGTTTATATAAGAGAGTAGTTTGATAATTCATTGACTTTTCTTTTTTGAAAAAGCGCTTTATTTCTCAATAAAAGATACTATATTTATACTATACCAGTTTCCAATAATTACAGAGAACAAATAAAATCTAATCCTGATGTGTAATAACAGCTGGATTTACATCGGAAGTAATACTACCTACGCTTTATATAATACTTCAATATTTGAATGAATAATAAATTCTTAAGAGGGGGGTAAGATTTTTTTTAAGGCTTTTTGTATTCACTTTTTTTTTATTTAAATTATTTTACAACATATTAAGTTTATTGTGTAAAAAATTAAAATCGATTGGAGTAAAACTGTCGGAGATATAGAGTTTTAAGTCTTCACCTCTCTGGTCTGCTTTCGTGTTACTTTGAAACTTTTAAATGCGGTTTCTCACACATAGCTTTTTCAGAGACCGTGCCCTCTTTAGTTCAAAATCTACTGAACCGATTCTTTTGAAATTTTGCACATTCTTTCTTTACATGAATACCGAGGTAATGCTGTAGAGTTTTTTTTTATTTTTTATTTTTATGTATTTTAAAATAACAAAGTTTCTGTATTTTTTCATGAAAAATCGGGATTTTTACTTTTAAGTGCTGTAAAAAATTGAAAAATCAATAAAAAAAAACCTCGACAGCGTTACCGGCAGAAACTTATCAACTAATGAAATCATTTTGGTTTTGCGATTTCAGAAAATACATTGATGAGTTATGAGTGGCACCGCAATGTTACTTTTTTTGTGACGTCTCCGGAGATTCGCTGTCAATGCCTCATTTCTTGACAATTATTTATGAAAATCTTACAAAGCATTCTTCAAATGTCATTTTATCATGTAGTAATTATAGAAATAATTATATATTAACTGTGTCGTCAAAAAACATTATCGAAAATATGCTTTTTTCATCGTTTTTCACCTTTTCACTTTTCTCTCGAAATTTGTGACTTTCTAGGAGGATTCTATAACGTGGCCCTTAATAGTTCGCAGTATAATTCTTTCCAAAAGTGTATGTACGACTTGTTCATCTCTTATTTCCAAGAAATCAGCGCAATAAAATAAATGCGTCTCAAATAAACAATTGAAAAGTACAGATATGTACAGTCTGAGTAACAATTTCTGATAATTTCCGATAATAGTTCACAATTATAAGTTTCCCCGCAAATTCGTAACAATATTAATCTATATTTTAATCAAAAATTAGAATAACAACATCGTTCGCAAAAACATAACAATAACTGGCAATTATGTAATAGAGACTTCATTATTTATAAATGTAACATTTCTAATACTAGAATATTAAAAGCTAAAAGAATAACAGAATATACGTTTGTAAAAGCAGCATACGTAATTTATGGTTTGATTAATTCTTAACCACAAAGATTCAACCACCACAACCACAATGTGGATTACATGGAAGTGTGAAAGAGATAAACATATGTACAATTTTCTATTCATTACTATATTTCAGAGAATCATTATTTTGCCCTACATTTTCATCTACAATCTTAATGGCCTCAACACACACACACACACACAGAGAGAGACACACATGCACACAGAGATAAAGATATACAAATACAAACATCAAAGCAAAAATATTCAGAATTTTCTACTCGAGAGAAACTAAGATGAATATAATGTAAAAAGTATGTTCCATAAAAAATATTTATGAATAAAAAAAAAACATAGTTTTATGTAAAAAGAAGAAAAAAATTATAAACTGATTCTAGAGCAGTAGTAAAATAAAGAAATTGCTGACGAGGCGCGCATTCTGGAGCAGTATGATGCTCCAGAGACCGAAAACGGACAAAAGCTTCTCGTAAAGGGATTTTCAAAGATCCCATTGGTAGTTTAGTGAAGTTTTAGGGGTTTAAAGAGACTGGGGAAGGCTTAAAAAGACTTAGAAGTAAACAAGTTTTAGCTGGGAACTTTTAAATTTTAAAGTATGGTGTAAGAATGTATGTAATCCCTTACTGGAAGGGTTGATGGTCTACTAAATTAAGCACTGGATAAATATAGCGATAGATAACGCTACTGCCATAGACAAGACATAGCTGAAGCTTCAGAAAAGAATCTATCTATAGAATAGGATAGCCAACAGTCAATTAAGAGTTTTAATTAAAATCAACAAGTACTACTGTATGTTATATAACATTGCAGGCTAGGTTTATATAAGGTTTTGGAATATCATTCTCATTTGACCCTAAACATCGTAATTTGTCCGATAACTGCCACATGTATGCCCAAAGGAGGCGCAAAAATCAGATGTAAAAGATCCTCTTTTCTACCTGCATGAACCCAGAAAAGGGTTCTTTTAGGTCGGCAATAGAGTCAAAATTTCGACTCGGGAAGATACGTCTGAAGCAGGATCTCCACTGTTTCACCATTCATCATCATTTCCAACGTGTAATAATTGATGTTCTGCCACAGACTTCCGTTTTAGAGATTCAGATACAGATAAATCTTTTATTTTTTAACATTTATTTGAGTGCATCAACGTTCAAAAGTTATTAGCACTTAAAACAATATATACATTTATAAACATTTACAAAACATAATTTATAACTTATAGACACGAGTATGAGTACTTAAAATAAAGAGATTCAATTAGTTTTATTGATAAAGTTAATCAGGTTTTTCAGACTTTCCCTGCTTTCAAATATCTGCCTGTATTCCTGAGACATATTACAGCCTTGTGCAACGAGTGCTTGGAGTATTGAAGAGTAAGATGCTTTACCGTTAGTGGGCTGTTACATTGTTCACATATTGGTTGTGCTTCTCTTTTGAATAAATAGGTATGAGTAAGATTTGTATGACCTATCATAAGTCTACATATTATTACTTCCAGCATTCTACTTAGTCCGACCGGTAACTCTTGTTTGCCGGAATTGATGACGTCACTTCGCTTAATTTATTATCACTTTCTTCGTTCCATTCCTTCTGCCATAAATGGGCTTGTGTCCTATGTCTTAATTTCTATAAAAGTGTACTATATATTGATAAAGTGAGTTACTAGAACCTCAAATGTTCAATTATTTTTTAATAACTCCTTACATGTTAAGAGATATTAACAATTAAAAAAGTCATTTTGACTCTTTAATTATTAAAGGAATTCAACGTTGTACACATTCCAAGTGCATGTGACATAACAATTCTTGTGTAAGGTTACCAACCTTACAGCTCATAAATCTCTGCTATATGTATTAAAATATCAAAATATCAAATATTATTTACAGCTATTTCAAGGAACAATAAAATTTCAATATTATGTCTGCCTTAGCAGGGTTAAATAAAATAATAACTTATTATTCTTTGATTTGACTTGATTATTTGACTACCAACAGCTACAGAACATTACCACAGCACAGACCTGTTCAACAAATAACTGACGTTAAAATGCATTTCACGTCATAAAAGTATGTCCGACCCTTTCTAGCGCTAAGACTACAATTCAAATTTTTAATTGCTATATCTCCGTCAACATTTAGATATTTAATAAAATAGACACACCAATACACATTTATTAACATCAATTTCAATCAACAATTGAAAAATCGACCACTAAAAAATGAGGACACAAGCCCATTGTACAGTAACGTGTATTATACGTCCTACACTATGGATAAAATTACGAATCTTATTATAACCCCATATCAGAAAGCACGATGAAATCACAGCTAAAAGTTGCTGAATAAATCACTACATTTCATGTTGATGTAATAGCGTATTCACTAGCTTATGGTGTCATAGCCTCAATTTCTACCGTTGCATATCGATGCACAACGCGCCCAAGTACTACTCCCAATGTTGCTTAGCACATACGTCCGAATGAGAAGTGATGTGTTTAATATGATCCACCCGACTAGAAATTTCACAGGCATAGTCATTAACATATGGGACTCAATTGGGTCCCAATGTGGTATGCTCAGTAAGGCTATACCAATTAGGATTCAAATTTATTATGAACTCACGTAATATTTTTTTTTACTGAGATTGCTCTGCCTGGACCAAACTGTGATTGCCTGGTTGGAACCCTTGAGTATTTTGCGTTACATCATAACTGGGATCCCAATGAGGTGGTCCCAAAAAATTCTGGTCAGGTAGCACTTGGAATATAATATATTTGTTAACTAAGTCATCTAAAACATTCCATCAATAGAATATTACACTTCGTTTTGCAAATTGTGTCGAATTAACCCGACGAATCTCGAAGCCACCCGATGGTTTGGTGATAATGGTGAATGGTAATATTATATCAGAGCGTTTCCTTCTCCTGTGTGCTTTGTATATGTGTGTGTAAGTGTTCCTTTGTGTATCGAAGCTGTTTTACTTAATATATTATATTCAGAACAAAAACACAATTTATAATCTTATTATTCATTGACTTTACTTCTTCTTCTTCTTCTTTATGTTCCTATTTCGTGTTTGATGACATCTTTGATGTTTATGGAACAGCACTTCTAATAAAACGATGTCCTATTTTTAGACATATTATATCATAAGAGTTGTCAAAGGCTTTGATTATGTTTCTAAATTGTACATTGGTGTGTTTTTTTATTGACGATGAATTATTTATGGCATAGAATTTCACCTTTGAGACATAAAATCCCCATTGTTTGGAAATTAGGCGGTATACTAAAACGTTTATAGGTCGCAGAGCCGGCGTGTGTTTCATATATTTGTATTTGATTAAAAATTGTTTCTAAACTTAAGACCTTATGTTATAACTCTATTTCTGACGTCGTGCGTCATGAATTCTACTAGTGTGATATTCCTTTGTTTTGGTAAATAAAATTATAGTGGAAGTGCAACCTAAGGTTAAACTTTTATTCGCCAATATTAACAAACAAATGAGTCCGCCTCTCTATTACTCAGGCCTCTAGAAATACTTTTACCATTTTAAACCACAAGGTCAATTTATCACTAATTGCAAAATAACGACTTTGCAAAAAGTTCAAAATAAAATTTAATGTTAAGAGTTTGAAAAAAGTTTTCTCAACAAAATGCAAATTCTTCTTAACAAGTATGGGAAGAAGTTAAGTATCCCGCTCACAGGGCAAACATTCGCACACAAGACGGTAAATAGCACTCATGAAAGAGTATGGCAATTTGATTTAGATATGCTCGTGCTTTAGCAATATGTGTTGGCAGGTGACTCGCAAATATGTTCATGAAAACCCATTCGGCCACGAACAATCGGCAATCGCATGTGTAAATTAGGTCCATTAGCATGTCCAATTCTAATTAATTTGTGTCTAGTTCTAAGTTTTAGATATGTCTTAGTTTGGTCTTACAATAAAAGTACCAAAGTTTTTGATCTCGCTCGAAATTTGCGCGTGCCGCCCTCTTTGTAAAATGGTGGTTATTTTGCAATACCTTCCTAATAGGGTCTAGGGGTTATTATATTATTCTTATAAATGACAATATTCCTAAAATAGTTGATTTTAACATTTTTTTGTATGTCTAACCGGTACGGAGCTTCAAAGTTAGGCACTTCACTGCAAATTTTAAAAACTTTTTTGCATTTAGCAGAATTCTACACTATTATTATTATTTATTTATTTATTTTAATGTTTGTGCCATTAAGCACTATATTTTTCCGCATTAAATTGCATATCATTGTGATTAATTATACTTCATTTGTGTTCCTTATTCTATCTACTCTTCTCTCTCCCCCCAAAAAAAGAAATAAACTTAAACTTTTGCTTCACTCTTCCTGCTACTCTCCCTCCCGTTTCTATTCTGTCATTCCTTCTCTTTCCTCGCTCCATATCTCTATCTCCGTCATCCACTTCTTCTCTTCACTGCCTCGCTTTAATAACTGCACAATCTTCTTTTCACTTTTTACTCTTTTCTCACATGAATACTTAATGTGCTCCAGCGGTTCTATCTCTCTCCAGCACATATGGCACATCCTTACTCTCTCTCTATTTTCTCAGTATCTGCTGCCTCCTCTTCGTTCTCAAATCTAAATTTAGATTCTACTACAGTATTTTCCCTCCTTGTTTTCAAAGCACAACTTCAATTTCAACAGCCATCTTGAATAACTTCTTTCCAGATGATAATACAGATTCTTTATTCATTTGTGATAAACAGCCTCAGTTCTAAAAAAAATTGAAAATAATAAAAGTCTACTTTAAGAGTTGGTATTTTTGCCACGAATTTATTAGCCGACGTTATTGATTGAAAGTTTATTTTCGGTTATAATTATGTTTAATAATTAGTACTTTTGTGACCTTTAGTTACATAACTAACTACTAATATATCTCATGTATTATTTCCTTGAAATTTCTATTACGTATTCACTACGCACATATCCATTATGCATAACTCCGTTCTATCGGTATAATGAGGCCTAAAGTGCATAATTAGATATTAATAGCTCATAATACTACTTCAAATACAAGTAAGTACCACCCCTTGACTCCGAACACCACTCCTTATCTTCCTGCTTCCCACAAAGTCATGTGACTCGGTAATCCCCTGATAAGCTAATACTAATGTTGAATACAAACACCTGGTCCCGTGATCTGCTCGAGTTCGGTTGCTTAGTGACTTCATACGTAATTCATGTTGTACACTACTTGATAATTCATGAACGACCCCCACCATGACGTCATGAAACTATGACGTCACAAGATTAAATACGGTTTGTTGTATTAATGTATTATACAGAATGTTAAGCAGCGCGTACACTAGTGCAACAGGGCTACGCAGGCCTGAGGAAGATCAAAACACAGTCACCCTGAAAAGGGGTGGGATATTGATGGGCTTTGACATATTGGTTATTCCAAAGCTGACAATTAATGAATGTTGTAAGACTAAAATTTACTAACGTATATGACGCTACCTAGCTCGCCAGCTTGTTCTTGAGTAACTGCCGCTGAAAGCTGTAAAAGGCAACTGTATCTGGCAATGCAGTTTGGTACAATTAATGTCTAGAGATGCTTATAGCAGGTGTAGCTATTTTTAATCGAGACTAATGCTTTTACAGCAAACCCTTCTCTTTCGATTCCTGGCTGTACCGTGCATGTAGACGTATTAGTCTGACAGCAGCCTTTATTTGTAAAAGATCTATTTTTTTGTTTTGCCGGAAAAATGATAAGTGTTTTAATAGAGCAACAAATTGTCATAAGAAAAGTATAAGAAACTCAAAAAATCGCTTTTTTTCTTATCTTTTATTAAAAGTGGCAGAGAATGTTTATCACGTGCGCCAGTTTTTGAGTGATTTAAGGCCCTTCGCACATGGGGCAACTGGTTGCAAACCTTAGCTCCGAATCTACCCAAACGAATGAAAATGGAATTGTGTTGTTAGTGAGAGAACGAACGTGTATACGAGTGAGAGAAAACACAAGGCACGAATGAAATTAACAACACAGTTGCATTCTCACTCGCTTCGGATAGATTCGGGGCTAAGGTTTGCACCCTGCCGCCTCGTGTGCGGTGGGAATAAGTGTTTTCAAGATGATCGAGAAGACGTAGAGAATGATGCACGGCTGGGACGCTTTTGCCTGGTCAAAAATATTTAAAAAAGCAGATATATATGATCTGATTTAGTCGTTGAGTGAAAAAGGGAGAGTAATAGTGGGAGGGAGGATGTTAGAAAAGAAATTTGTCAGAAAAAGAGGATAGTGAAACTGATGAGAGGAGCGAAAGAAGGAAGAAGGTGGATGGAGGAACGCCAAAGAGGAAGGTAGAAGAGAGAGAAGACAAGAAGGAAGAACTTGCAGTTTAGAATGGAGAAGTAGAGGACAGGGAAAGTGACACGAGGAGAGAAAGGAAGAGATATCATTAGTATTAAGTTTAATGAGAATTCATGAAATTCATGATGATTATGTGGAAGAATATAAAGCTAAGCGGCATTCATTGAAATAAATAAACATATATACAACAAACATAATACAAAAACAATAAAAAATATAAATAAATTTAGCAAATTTAAATGTATAGCGTACTTAGATTGCTAGTTCTTCTCCAGCTTCCATTGTACGTCGGAATAGTTCCAAACACTATTTCAAAGACCTCAGACAAAGTTTAGTTAAATAATTAAACACGAAAACCAATTTTAATAAAATTAGTGTTAGCAACTATGTACGAACTATAAATCGATTTAGTCGTTATTCTATTATCGTGTTACAGAGGCAAACAAGAGAATCCCCCACTCTCGCACCACTCCTCTTCACACCATCCCTTGTACCACCCTTTAACAATGGTGCCGCTTCAGTAATGAATAATGACTTAATTCAAACTCCGCGATACTAAATGAATTTATCAATAGAACGTGTCATACTCGACTACGATGTTCGCTGTTCTGTCTACTATGGTCGAAGACGAAAGGTGAAAGGTTACAGATTGAATATTTTGATTAAAATATGAAAAATGAATAATTTCTTTTTTGTATATAAATTATCTTGTCTTAAAATTCAAGGTACCTATTTTTTAATATTTTTTCCTCTTTCTTTTTCTTGTATAAAAGAATTAATTTATTTTTCTTAAAAATGTGGAAAAAGTATTCCCTATTATAATTCATCAAAGCGTAGAAATTATTTGTGTAACAAAACGTACTTCAGTGACATCTTTCGCAGGACAATGAAAGCTTTTTCATGGTGGAGTGGGGCGAAGGGGGTGTTTAAAAAAAGCTGTTTAATTTTCAGTGGTAAAAAATTTTGCTTTTATAATGATATACAAATATTTAAAAAAGTTTTTTAGTATTTTTAAAAAATAATTCAAATAATTTAATTATTTTTTGGACGTAATTTTAGATAGTTTTTTTTTTTTTTAATTAACTTGAAGCGACTTTAAAAATACTTCATATTAACTGTTTAATGCTTTTGTTACAGTCTAGCCAGCCTTAATGTCAAAAGTTTTTTGAAACTAATTCTTTTTAATTAATTAATTAGTTTTATTTATACTAATTAGATTATGTATGAAGATACATCCACGGCGTTTTTGAAAATAAATTAGATTTCATTAAATATTTGTTGTAGGTATGGTTGATTATATCCAATTAGAACAATAAATATTTAATTTAAAATAAACATTATTAATTCAAAATGATCGGCGATCTTGTCGCTTAATCATTGATAGATGTTAACCAATAATATAAAAATTGTATTAAAAAAATAGTTTCTTATTATTTTAATTCAAAAATTTAAAGCTAAAGTTATGCAGTAATAACCGTCGAGACTATTTTCTATTTTGTTCTCTAGTGTTTTAGTTTTTTAGCGATATCCAATGGTAGGTCTCTGCCGATCATATCTCTTTGCCTTTTATAACTTGCATCTGGGTGAGAAATCTTTGACCGGGTCATCTGTCATGATATCATGATAATTGTCATTTAATGTTGTGTTTTGCTCAGATGGCTTCGTACGTCTTGCATGTTATCCGAATGATTGCCGTTAGACTTTATATTCTTCCACATAATCATTCTTCTTCTCCTTCTTCAGTGGCTCGACAGCCCTGGGTGGGCCCTGGCCTTCTCAAGAATTTTTTCGGAATGATTTAATTACTTGTAATTAAAATTGTTAAGATTGTAATTTCGTAACAAGGTTTTTTCACGGGGTGGAGTTGTTAGCACCACGCCCAACCCCCAGCCTGGAGAACCAGTCCCCTGATATAATCCCCAGGGGCAGGGTGCCCGGCTATACCCCCAGGCATTGGGTACCCATTTTAGTCGCCTCTTACGACATGCATGAGCAACATTGGGACTATTCTTGCACACCCGGTCACCACTCGGGAATTATAACCAAAACCCAGATAATATCTGACCCGAGGACATAGTAGCATCAATGCTCTCGCCTACTGTGCCGTTCACAAAATCATTAATTGCATTTAATTAATTCTAAGTAAAATTAAAACTAAGAATTTCTCTTCCTTTTTCTCCTTGTTCCACTTTCTTGTCCTCTACTCTTCTACTTCCTCATTCTAAGTTCCATATTTTTTAACCTTTTTTTTCTCTCTTTTTCCTTCCTCTCTATATCTCTGCCATACAAATTCTTCCTTGTCTTGCTCCTCTCATCAGCTCCACTATCATCTTTTCCCTGACAAAGTTCTGCTCTGTTCCCCACTCCACTGCTACTCTCCCTTTTTCCTCTACTTTCTTCCATCTTCTTTGTACTTCCGCCATTCACCTCTTCCCTTTGTTGCATCCTTTTTAGCTACTCTAATTTTTTTTTACTCTTTATTTTGCAATCGCATGTCTCTTTAATGTGTTTCAATGTTTCTATTTCTTTTCTGCACATTCTGCATATCCTTTCCTCGAATACCTGCTGCCTTTGTCATCATTTCTCATTGCAAATATTGCATTCTCCTTACTTAGCTCCTTATATCTATCATTATATTTATTTTTATCAATTGCTTTCATCCTTTCTTATTGTTGTATCTCTCTGTCTCTGTTTCCTAACTCCTCCTCCACACTTATTTCTTCTTCTCTCTGTCTCTTCTGGAGCCATTACATTCCTTTCGTCAGTAGGTGTTGTACTGTTATTTGGCACTTACATATATTGCATTGAATATTGACTTATCTTAATATGTTCTATTCTTAGCCGTATCAGTGTTTTCTCGAATATTCTGTCCTGGCGCCTTATTCCTGAGTCTTACGAACAATGATCGTGATCAAACAGATCTGATTTATATGAGTGAAACATTTTACGAATAACTTTTAATAAAAAGAGTATTGCTGTACTATTCCTGAATTTTATTATTAATTATTATTTATAGTTCAGCATATTCCTTTAAAAATGATTCGTAAAATGTTTCACTCATATAAATCAGATTTGTTCGATCACGATCATTGTTCGCAAAACTCAGAAATAATGCCCCTGGTGGTTAGATGTATTAGATATATTCCACTTTACGTAGAGTCCTTTTGTAATAAATAATAGATAGTTTTAATTGGAAAGAAAATTTCACTGCAGAAGACAAGAAAATAGGAAGTTTCTACGTCCATTATTACTAGTATTTCTTATTAAATAAATAAATGCTTCAATGATTACCAACATTTAATATCATAAATCGATAATCCTTGTATTCAAATAATAAGAGAGAACGTAATTTTAAAATTATCAATGTATTTTTACGATAGACTTATATACACTTTGTATGCGAGTGAGTGAGAGAGCATATATTTTGATACTTAGACAACGAGCAAGACATTACCGCAATAACAGTCGGATAAAATTTAGAGTCTTTTTATAATTAAAATATCTTTGTTATTTAAAGTTCATATTTATTACACATATTGTGAAAATAATATCCTGTATATTTATTGCATACGAGTATTTGGCGAATATCGAGAAAGCGATATGGTGATGAAAATTGGAGAAAAAAGATTACAATGGTTAGGACTCGCTAAGACGAGTGCGAGGAAGACTCAGAGCGAAGTGGAACAATAAATGGGGGAAAATCTAAAGAGAATTAGTGTATTGAATTGGAAGAGAAATGTAGCCAATTGGAAGGAACGCAAGAGAATCTTAATAGAGGTTAGAAATCTACATGTGGTGTAGCGATAAGATGATAATGATGATATTTATTAATGGATTGTAAATTTTAAAGAGATCAAGAGATATTTTTCTTACATGTTAAGTTTGATCGAGATTATTATTATTATTTTTTTTTTTTTTTATATAGTTTCTCGGGGTACATTTCTTGCCATTGCTGCATTTTTACATTGCCACAGAATGTGGTCAGGATCTGCCTCCTCTTCACCACATTCGCATTTAGAGTTTGGAATGATTTTGTTTCTTGCTAGATGTTTCGGAGCTCCAGTATGATTCATTCTTAGTCTTGAGGTCATTGTAATTAATCTTCTTGGCCATGTTAATTTAACAAACCATGGCTTACGTTTCAGTATTGGTTGTATTTTATAAAATTCTCTACCTTTATCAGAATTATCCCACCTGTCTTGCCAATTTTTCATTTCATTCTCGAGATTAATTAAAAGTGCTTTAATGGAAGAAAATCATAGTTCTGAAGAAAAAACGATTAAACCTTTTGTCCACATTTTTTTATATTATGTATAAAATATTTGTGATGAGTATATCAAAAGAATAAACACAAAGCCTAAATAGTATGAAAATCAATAATTCAATATCTTTTTAGGAAAATGCCTATATTTTAACACACTACCAAATTTTTTTTGATACACTATTGTTATTTTACATCAGATGTTCCAAGATAGAAACCCTGCTACACCCGGTTGTAAATTTAATTACTTAGATATCTCATCATTGTAGAGCCGTTATATTTTTATGAAGTAAGAATAAATCTTTCATCAACAGAACGAACTGAACTGAACGGTCTGACACCAGGCGGACACCAGTGCAAGTGTACTCAAAAGCTCATTGCACGTTTTTAATTGTAATGCTGTGATTAAAACCTGGTGTAAGTCTTTGTAATGGCGACCCAGTTTTAACTGCTCTTAGCGCTTCAACATCTCTTTAAGTACAGAAGGAGTGCTGATGATGTAAGTGTCCTTTGTGAACAATTTTAAAGCAGTATAAGACTAATGGCATTTTAGTAGTACGATAGTAGTGGAATGGGAGGTACTAATAGGGCTGTAACACGCTAGGGGTTGCACTTAAACATTATTTCAACGTTATTTTTTAAGTTAAAAGATTAACAACTTTGTAAGTATATCAAGTCCGGTACAAAGTAATGCGACTCCAACATTCGATATTTATTTAACTCTATTAAACTCATACTGCTGAATACATGAATATAATATCCTGTATATTATACATGAAATGAATGTCCATGCAGCTATGTTTAAATTTGCCATTCCATTGCATTTTCACATACATATGAAATATGATTTCATAAACATAGGTTTTACATTACAACTGCATATACATAGGATAAGCAATATACATGAATGTATGTACCTTGAATATAGTTTATATATCCAAATGTTTTCTGGGAGTTAATCAACGTTTTATACAATTTAAAGAAATAAACATATTAAAAAAAAGTATATAAAAAATAATAATACAAGAATAAAATGAATAACGAATAATTACAGTTAAATTGATTAGCAGCCTCTTGTCTTCTTTTTATTACGACGCCTTGAGTTACAGCACCCTAATTTCTAACACCTCTAAATAGAACCCCTCTATTTTTTAAAATAGCTTTTATAAAAAAAGTATTAAATAAATAATTTCACGGGTAATATAAAAAATTTAATATTCACTTGGAATATAAAGGGACACCGCCAAAAGCATAAATAGTAAAAAAGAAATTACGCGTCGAGAACTACGTCATAATAAAGTGGTCAGTCGAATTTTGAATCTTTGTTTTTTAATATTTTAAAACAATATTGAAAATATACTAATATCCTAAGTAGAAAATGAATCTTTGAATTCACTACGAAAAACTTCGTAAAATTTTGACTTAAATTTTCAGCAAAAACATTAACTTGGACTTCGACTAGGTATAATAATTGTATCTTTCTGACATAAAAAAGGAAATCCAGTTACCCTTTCTTAACATAGACCAAAAGTGAAAACTAGTTATTAAGCAAGAGAAGAGGTTGTTGTTTAGTAACACGGGCTAGTCTTTTATTGATAATGTTCAAATGTTTTGAGAAAGGTTCACTGATAATTATAAACATGTCCAAGAAATCGCTGGCATTAACAATGTTAAAAAATGGAGAATTTAAAGAAAACTATAACTGATGATATCTCGAAAGCCATGCGATTTTTGCTGACGTCATGTTCGGCTTATTCGATGCGCCTGAGGCAATATATTGGCTCTTCAAAACTATAAATAAAACTAAAACTATATTGGTAATAAACATTAATGCGTTGTATTTCAATAAAAAATAATGAAACCGTATACTTGAAACTTATTTTCATTTAAATTGAAATTTCATTTCCGCTTTCCACAATGAAGTGAAGTAAATGTCAATACGCTATTAACAAAATGTTTTACAAAAGTACCAACACATAATTTTATATATATTTTATACATGGGTGTTTAATTAATTTTTAAAATAAATTAATGTAATATTTATAATAACTTTCAATCAATGTCTCATCCGTCAACATTTGAAATGTCACAAAGGTCAGGGGTCACACATTTTCCATCTGGTAAGTGGTTTCAATGTTAAATGCAGACAAATATAAATATTTTTACCATGGTGAAGGTTAGAGGGCACGACAGGCATTGCGCTACTCATATAGTTATATGTATTACAGGTACTATATTTATACATATTTATATTCCAACAAATTATTACCGTTACTATATACATTTATAAACACTTGTAATACTTAATTTATAATTTATAAATACGAATATGGGTATTTAAAGTATAAATATTAAATTAGATTTATTGATAAAGTCAATAAGCTTTTTAAGACGTTTTCTGCTTTCAAATATCAGCTTATAGTCTTCACGCATATTACATTTTTGTTTGTGTGATAAGTACTTGGAGCATTGAAGAATAATATGCTTTAGTACTAGTGGACTATATGGTTCACAGATTGGTTGTGGTTTTCTGTAGAATAATGAGTATACATATTAATACTTGCAGGGTTCTATAACCTTATTCTTAATAAACTGTTTGACCTTTTTATTTGCTTATTATTCGTCAGTATTAATAATGAATCCTAACATATATAAGTATATATAAGACATTTTAGGAATTGTAAATTTTTAATCAAACTTATGTGTTGCTGAAATCAAAGAAACGACATTTAAACGTGGTATTTAAAGTTTATTATTTAAATTGTAATTTTCATTTTATCTACTTTTGTAATAACTTAACGTTATGCACAGTGAGTTCTGTCGACTCCAAATATCAACTTTATATAACTAATATATATCGTTAGCTCATCAGTTCAGTGTTACATATATACATAGTTTACTAAAAGCCCATTTTTAACAAGAAGAATGTAGATGGGTATGTCCTAGATCCTGACAATAATAAATGTAAACCCGATTATCCTGCGATTCTGGTATCCTGCTGTGATATACAGTAGCAGTGCGTGGAATAAGAAGGTCTCATTATACAGTAGGGTAGAATCCTTTTCTTTTCAATCTGGTTTAAGGATTTCGAAATGTCTAAGGGACATTTACCACATATGTTTAATACCGACACATATATTTTACAGTTAATGACGTATCACACCTCTCCTATACTTCATTGACTCATCTGTCTTCTAAAGATTATCTTTGTTAGAAAACTTTAATACGTGAAGTCGTATAATGAAATAAACAAAAGTTCTATATATTTATATATATATATATATATATATATATATATATATATATATATATATATATATATATATCACATTAACATTCCTATCATCCAGTTCTTCATCATTTGCAGCCCTCTAACATTCCCTTCGCTCCCCTCTCCAAGAACCCCTATCAATGCCTCCTGGGGCGACAATAATAAACGCCTTTTTCGCCATTATGTTATGGAATTAAGGGTAGAATAAGCCACGTAATTCTCATGAAAATCCAAAAAAGAATTTCACTTTTTATTGATTAGATTTTTCCTTTTTCCTTTTAGCAGTAAAATTTGTAGACTTAGGGAACTGTTTGTATATTTCATCATAAAGTCTCTTAAACTTTTCCCTATGTATGTATGTGTGTGTGTGTATTTTCCCTTCCTAGGGATTTATTTAATACGAATAAATGTTGCTTCTAACTTTATGATAATACATCAATATTCTTGTGCGCTTCTTTTTTTTCGATCGTGTTCTAAAGCTCAAGCTTGAGCATTGTAATACTGCTTAAAGCTTCCGATTTGGATTTGTTTTATTTAAGCACAACTTAAAGCTTTCAACACACTGTAGAGCTTTTTTTTTACTCACAAAGAGAAATCAGATTTGTGTTAACAAACTGTGGAATGCTTTGCAAAGGTTACTGCTGTCTTATGACACCTACCCAGGTAGAAGATGTAACGTAGTGTAACTAGTAAGCTTGTAGTAAGCTAGCAAGACAAAATTGTACTGCAAGACATTTTCTATAAGATTATGTGGAAGGCTAGCAAGTATGAATCTTGCACTGTAAGATAATTTTATATCTGTAATATTGAAGAAACTTATGCAGCTGATTCGTTATAATAAAAAAAGGAAACATACGAATATACCCTACATACCCTATACCACCCTATGTTGAAACGAATGCTTTGTGCTATAATAATAGTAATTTTCCTACGATTGCTTTAAAGACTTACAATCCGTAATTGAGAATATGACAAATATTGTACTGTAAAAAGAACTACAACAAGCGGTATTCATTTTTTTGTAAAATATATTGAAAGTGAGCTTTTTTATCTTCATAGCGGAACTGTTCCTTGAAAACTTCCGTAGCGATGCATTAAATATAAGAAGTAAATTTAGGCAAGAAGAATGACAAACGCAATGGATTGATCAATGCTTTACCACACATTTTAATTTCAAATTGAATGTACTTGTAATGATAATTTTGAATCGTTAAATTACTAAAATAACATTTTAATTATTACCTTAATTAAATTTTCGCAACGTTTAATATTTCCTCGTGGTTTTCCAATAATAAAGCCCTTGGGAATTCATCAACCAACCACACACAAATCTTTATTGTTTCGATCAATTTCTTTTCCCCCTTTTTACAAAGCCAACAACGCTGAAGAAAAGCTGTAATATTATTCGAGTAAAAGCATAATTTATATACCATTTCATGTTCATTAGCATTAATAATTCTGGACGTTTTATTAATTGGACTTAGATTTACAAAATGCGTGACATGGCTCCTTTTTAACCGTTAAATATTCCAGATATAAATTGTGGTTGTATACATTAGTCGGTAGGAAATGGAAACGTTGTTTAATTTAACGTAATGGACATTATCAGATATTAGAAGTACAGAATAATTTATGGTAGGAACTAACACATGGATGAACATGGCACATTTCATGATGTTACGGTAAGAAATTCATTCATTTGCGTTCGTGTTTCAAAGAATTATTGACCTTTTGTTTTCCTAATCTACAACATTTTTGTATAAGGAACTTTCTTTGAAGACTAACTCTGATAAGCAAAGTTTATAATTCCGCACAGCAGAAAACTACGTTATAGGAAACATTTCGAACAAATCAAAACTTTATGTGCTGGCTTAAGACAACTATAAATGGTATCTGACGTATCACTAACGTTACGGATATGTCGTCGAGGGATTATTTATTTTTTATAAGTTTCATTCCTTGAACTGCTAAGAAGGTTTTCTCTTAGGCCTTTAAGGAATATTTAATATATTCATTATTTATTTTGGGTACTAGTTATGTTTTATTGCAAATGTTTAATTATGTTGGTAAATTTTGCTCTTCTTAGTTTGCTCACTTTTGGTATTCTATTTAACTTACTACGAATTTTATGGAAAAACGGAAAGAAACGCTGGAATATATATTTAATATTCATGTGAGAAAAGAGTAAAAAGTGAAAAGAAGATTGTGCAGTTATTAAAGAGAGGCAATGAAGGAAAGAGGTGGATGGTGAAGATGGATAGAAGGAGAGCGGAAAGAGGGAAGTATCAGCAAAGAGAGATGCAGTATGAGTTTAACTTTATTTATATTTTCTTTTGGAAAGAGAGAGAATGAGTAGATAAAATTAGGATGCCGAAAATTCTCACAATGTATTGTCTGACATAACATCATGCGACTTTTATCCGTTCACAAGGTCAAATCTGAATGAAAAGGAACGAGTATTCAGACCGTTGAACCGCTGAAAGAAAAAGCGCCACGCGGTTTTGAATGAGCTCACAAAAGATGACTTTGAACAATGGAAAATTCGCATGGAGCAATGTAGGTTATAAGCACTCACTTATAAGTCCATGATAAACAGTTAGTCTAAGCTAACAGTGAAATGTGTAAAATAAAGTCTGTAAATAATGTAAATCCTTGTGTCATTTAATTGTGAATATTCTTTAATTAATATGTTACAACGCCTAGTCTAGTGAAAATAATTACTTCCGCTCGGTAATTTAAAAGAACCAAAGTCGCGTGCGTGCGGTTATGCATATATGAAAGATTCTAGAGTAAAACCTCTTTCTATTAATTTCACTCGCACCACTGAGCATATCAGAAGGTTCGAGAACTAGGCTTACTTCATCTCCTCTACACGCTCTTACAAGTTTGTAACCTTTGATGTTAGAAGCTGGAGAGGAGAGCTGCATCCCGCCAAATTTATAACAATATATATACATTTAAAATAAAAAATATACTGCATCAGTCTTATTATGTCATTATGTTTATTTTCTGGCGAAATTCGACGTAGCATTTTCTAAGTAGAAGTCTGCAACAAAGCGCGTATAGTGTAATATAAGAAAACGATTCAAAGAAAACCAGTCACTGTAATATATTTACCGTATTGTATCAATTCGCATTACAAGAACACGTTATAGAGGATCTACTACATCCTTAAAGTTTCACTGATTAGATTGTACTAATTACTAATCCCAAACCCAATAATCAAACATGTAACTAAACCTCCTGTCAGTTATATCAACCGACAGAACAGATTTTCATTTCCTGTGGGATTTTTCTTTTATAGTTGGCTTAACTTGTTTCAGGAACATTCATAAACGCTAAATGTCAGCCATCAGCCTATCACTTCCTCTTACTAAACACCCCCAACCCTCAACCCTCTATCCCTTCCCTTGCTATTTATCCCCATCAAAACTTATATTATCTGATGTTTACGAGCATTTTACCATCTTGTAAATGGAGAGGTCATAATGTTCGATCGTAGACCGCACCAAGTTACTTAACAAATAAATCAAATCAAAAAGCTGGTTACTTTTTTGCTAAATATGTTTGCAAGGTTTATGATTCATTTAAAATGGAAATATAAAAAAGTTATATTGTTCATTAATTTTAAATGGTGCCATTAAAAATTATTTGGGGTGAATTTTTAATGTCGCACAAAAAATCCCAGCAAAATGTATACAGGACTTCTAGTAAATGGTGTGTTTTATGGCCAGTTGATATTTAAGCTGGGCGCACATACATGATTGAACACTGTTACATCTCTGTTTCAAATGATCTAAATGTTTCTATGACCAAGACAAGACTATCAATAGAAAGTCGTAAAAAGCAACGCTTTATCAAAACACAAAATCAGATTTTATTATTGTTTTGAAAATTACAAAAGTTGCGTCATTAAAACCACTGTAATTCGTTAATTAATAGTCATAATATCATGAAAGTTTGACACGTATCGATTGAAAGTTGGTATTATTCAAAAAGTATATTATCCTTCGAACTTATTGAGTAATGTGTTACTACTCCGACACTGCTTGATTAGCTATAATTTATTCATCTACATAAGCGTTAATATTAGCATTATGCAATTCAGTAATATTACATTTTGAGCTGCAATAATATGCTAATATGAGAGCTGGAATATAATCATGGTATGTTCTGGAAAATTGAAATTAATAATTAAATATTCAACCTGGAATGTAGTACGAGTATGTAGATTTCCAGGAGCTGGAAAACGTTTCCTGTTCGTTTTGTATGTATTACTGTTTTGGAATATATACTAATACACTGTGATAAATACACGATTAAAATTACTATGTGACCATAGTAGTTGGACTATAAAAGTTTTATGATAAAAATAGCTACGAATAATTTTTATTTGAATATATAGATAAGTTTGTCATAAAACACCATGGTTCTAAGTCACATAGTAATTTTTACTGTATTATCTTATCTCACAGTGTATGTGCCTATACATCTGTATGTTAATACGAGTATTCAAGCTCAGAAATTATACGATCTTTATTCATGAAGGCAAAAAAAATATTCAACAGATACATTTTTTTACCAAGTTAAGATATAAACCTCAACATCGATAGAGTATTACTGTCCTATTACTACATATATTCAAGGGTTTCAACTTTTTTATTCGGTAATTCTCATTTTTAGTTATTTCCTGGTTTTTCTGGGCATTTGCGTATATTTACGTCCATATAGCAAATTGAAGGCGCTGGCGAAATAATCTCACAATAACTTGTCACGGACAGGTTGCCGTCTTATACCATGCCACGTAAATTTCGTCTACAATAATTCCAGTGAACAAATATAATAACCCTTATTTCTAAAAGCAGTTGGCTTTATCGGACGGCACAAAACCTGCTATTTTTAAAACTGGTTAATATTTACTTCATTCATTTATGCTCTCCTGTATGAAAGAGATAGCAGCTTAGCGAACGTGATGTCACATGTCTTGAAATGTGTACAACGTTGAATTCCTTTAATAATTAAAGAGACAAAATGACTTTTTGAATTATTAATATCTCCTAACATAAAGAGTTATTAAAAAATAATTGGACATTTGAGGTTCTAGTAACCCACTTTATCAATATGTAGTACAGTTTTATAGAAATTAAGACATAGGAGACAATCCCATTGTATTAATAAATTATATATGGTATGTCCGACTAGAACCGTATAAGGTTAACCCAGTAAGGTTCTCGTGAGGTAGTCGTGTTAAATTCTCTATAATCGCTTTATGGGGGAGTGAGGAAGCCCTGACATATTCCTCATCAAAATCTTTGCAACATCTAGGGTAAACTTCAACACAGGATGAACTTATGACAGTGTAGCTTCAAATTTCTGAAATTAACGCATTTTTCTTGGTGATGAAGACTCATCACCAAGAAAAATCTGCTAGCTATAATATATCAACACGACTCGTAATTCGTGGAGACAGCATTGTTATCAAATATGATACGGATGGATCCCTTCAATTTTCACATACAGGATTGCGTTTGGAATATATAACATCCTATCTGTCCTACTTACATACTACATCGTCCGGGGTAGAGCTTTGCAACCCAGGAGGCCATGATATCTTCCCTGGTTATAATCTCTACCGTCTCTTCCATTTCTTAGAGTTTCTAAGATGATATCATTTTGTCAAGATGATTTATAACGGAACGGTGGACCTTTCTAAAGGAATTTATTTATCACGTATGACGTCATATGGTAGTGCGGGTTGCATACATACACGGGGTTATTTGACAAGCGGTAGTGAGACCCCTGGGGCTTGGGACAGGACTATGCCAAATGTGTGAGGGGTGGAAAAGGTTTGGGGTATAGGAGTTGAGCTGTAGGCTGTTTGTTATGCTTTGTGTAACCAGGTCCGATCTAAACTTTAATATTTATATCTATACAAGTGTAAAGTCCTGGACAAATTATTTTTTCAATTGATTTTGTACACAGTTCACCTAAATCTGTGTTTGCTCTGTGAAATAGGTTTAAGTCCAAAAAGAGAAGTTGTATTTCTGAATTCCGGACTCGAGATACATTTAATCAAAGTTCGAATCATTTGCAATGAGAGTGAATGAGAGGCAAATACATTTGACCTGCAGTTGCACCCGTTTTTATTTTTAATAAAAGTTCAAATCGAGTGAGATCCCAGAGCCGGCAAATATCACTTATTTTCTGATGAACAAAATGTGTAAGATTGTGTAGTGTTAGTACGTGCAATGATCGTATGTCTACCTGCTAACTTGACCAGGCGGCCATTTTCCAGGTATCAGGTAATCAAGGTTTATGTCTCATTCACTCTCATGCGCACGGATAATGCCCTCTCACTCCTACTCATAGCGGAATTAAAATTGGGTCTAGTGAACGTCTGGCCACTTGGATCGGTCTGTCCTCTTGTAACATGTTTTAAAACAGTTGTCTCGCTAACATATATAAAAATGGATCATCAGAAAATAATTTTGTTGTCACCTTTAAAGCGTCTGCAATGTACTACAAGTACATTGCAGACGCTTGCAGTTGTCTTGTAATATAAGGTATTACAAGACAACTGTTTTGATTGAGCAACAAATTGATTTATTGTTAGAACGCCTCAGTGAGCGACAGCATTCATGCCTCCAGTTCGATTACTGAATCATTGTTTATATTTTCTGGGTCTGATTGATATCTTGATTATCATAAGTTATATTGATTATGTTCATAAATAACCATAAACTTATCAGGGAGCGTTGTAGCCCACAAACATAGGGTCACGATACCACAAAAAGTACCAACATAGTGGCATATTATTCAGGATCGGGAATAGGTCAACGGTGCATATTCTATTAATATTATTATATATATTTTATTAAAAATCAAAGTTATTTCCGAATGAGTACCGCTACACAAGCTGATACATCGTTAAAATCATCATCAGGGCAAATTACAGATATTATGAATACTACTGCTAGTTGCAACAACCAAGTGCTCTAGTAATTTCTTTTCTATAAACCCAATTGTGATCCAACCACTCTGTTCCAATTCCCAGTTGGGATGTATCGCAAAACACTAAAGAGTTTAACCGGGCAATCACAGTCAGTTCCCAACTGGGCAATCCCAGTTAAATCCCGACCAGGTAATCCCAGTCTAGTCCCATCAGATCGATACCAGTAAAAAATTAGTTTCGCGAGTTCATAATAATTTTTTTTTAAACTCTGCCCATTCAACATTAATAGAGATGTAGTAAATACTAATATCTCCACCACAAAAATCATTCCAGCCAGCTATACGCCGACCAAAAAACCATGTTTCTCTCGACAGGGCAATGCGTGAAGGCAAAGTTGGTGCACCGTTTTTGAAAGGTGTCTTGTTTCACTCAGAAAATGATCTTTAAAGTATTGTCAGATTATTATAAGTAGTTGGTAAAGAATTTGTGTGGTAAGGTAATTCTGTCCTTAAAATGTACAATGTAAAGTTGATCGTAAATAAGAGTTAAATATATGGGAATTAAAAAAAAAAAATTTAGTGCTATTAAGTCCAATATCCATATCCAAAAAAAAAACATTTCTTTGTTGTTATTTAAAATACCAGAGGCTTCACGAATATACTTTGCGTCCTCTATAATGTAATCGGCTAGATAACTACAAAAGTATCTGCATTTTTATTAGCATTTATGAAGGATTTGTAACTCATACATACGGTTTTGTGTGAAAATTTAACGGCAATGCTTCTACATACTTCGACAAAGGATTTTGCTTTTATAAATATAAATTATTCAACTCGCATCATGACAACGAATCAGTTTTTAACAAAATTTTGAAAAACCTAGTGTACTTAAAAAAACTATATTTGGTAGAAATACGATTTGTGCTTAGCACCTTTTACACAGCAAAGACATATTACATATGTATATGTATATACATATACATTAGGGACAATTTATCTCAGCCTGTCTATTCCACTATAAACGTATTATTACTCACTGCGTCAGTCATTTCTTATTTTCTTTTTCATGTTTATTTTTCCTTAATATGATTCCATAAAAGCTTTTACGCTTTTATAATGTAAGCTTTCATAGCCCAAAAATGACAACGTAATATGAAAGGATATTTAAATATATTATCGTAGTATATATATATATATATATATATATATATATATATATATATATATGTGTGTGTGTGTATTTGTGTGTATGTATGTAGCCCTATACAAACAACAGAAACGTTAATACTCTTGTATATACATAGCACAATAGAAAAAACTTCCCTAATAGTCCAAGGGTACTTTTTTATTTTTCTATTTATAATTTGCCAGGCTTCTGCAGAACTCAGTCCTTTTTTCGCGCTTTATATTACACTATTATTATCTACAATACATCCGAATAATATCTTGAACTGTAAATCCCACCACGCTCCACATCCTATTAGCAGAACTTGCACATTCAGTAGCAAAACAAACCCTTCTCTATAATAGCTCTGCATAAACTATTTCTGCATCCTTCTGTTATACTGTATTCCAATATTATATGCTCTGGGTCGGCTACTTCCCCTCCACAGTCCACACCTATCACACGTATCTTCCTGCTCTATGTGATTTCTTCTTAGATGCACCAACGCCTCGAGATAAGTGACAACATTCTTCTCGGACCTTGAGTTTTCCATCATAAACGACATTCTCACACCGAAGAATGTATTTTGAAAAATTTCCTTCCTTTCTTCGAGTTATCCCATGCACACTATAACTTCTCTTTCACTTTGTTTTTATATTTTGCCAACAGCTTCACATCATAGTGATTTTCTTCACTCGCTACTGTTCTAGCTGCTTGTCATGCTGCTTTATCATTTCCTTTGTGAGAAGGAATTTACCAAGGATACTTTTTAATATATATTTATATATATGTGTGTGTATGGCTGTGTGTATGTGGAATGATGATTAGTAAATAATTTAGTTATAAGTTTATATTATTATAATTATTTTTTAGTTTAGTCTAAATGTTTAAAATGTTTACATTACTTTAAGGATTTATTATTGAGTAGGTGCTACTTCCTGGTAGTATTTAAAGATTAAACGGTAAGCAAACATTAAACGGCAAGTAAAAATACCAAGGTTTAATATGAATCAAACTAATGTCCAGACATAATTATTACATATTTAGTTGGTTAATGCTTAGAATGAATATTATGTTTAAGCTATATAACCGATTAATTTTCTAACCATCACTAATGCAGTGGCTTGCTTTCGCAGAGCAATCGCTGGTCCAAATTGTCTTTGATTTGCATTCTAACCATACGTGATCGTTTTGTTTGTTTACATATTGCTAAAAAAATTAATCAGAAAAGACTAAATTTTTAAACTCGTCACCTACGTGCTGTGTTTTAACACCTTTGCTAGGCGAACTACCTTTTATGCAGGTGTTGCACTTTTTTTATTTTGTTGGACTTCAATCGTAGTTCATTTTTTATATGCATCCCATGCTCCGAGCAGACACATTGAGATTTTTTGCCAATTGATCTGCACTTTGTCGAGGATTACATTGAATTCTGGCCTTCACCATTCGAACCATTGGCGATATTTCTGGATTCTGGTTCGTCCGATATTTATTAAACATTTTGATCACATGTAAATGTAAGAGCTCATTAACAATGGCTGATTGCGATTTAGCGAAAGCCAGCCAAATACAAAGCAATAACACTGTTGCGTTTGAATTCCATTTCGATAACTTTTTTAAAGTGTGACGTTAAACTGTAGGCTTTTAAACAACATAACAGACTGACGTTTGTCAAAAAATGAGCGCGCTGTCATTAGCCGTTTGGTTGCTACAGCAGCGTGGAAATGGTAACAGTTCGAGCGCTGATCCCTGTATATATATATATATATATATACATTTCATAATATATCAGTTAATTTTTTTTACTTAAGATTACCAATAATTCCCAGAACAAATAAGACTAATCTAATTATAATAACGGTTGGTTTTATTTCGAGTGTATTTTAGTATTTTACATTCTATTGAAATACTAAAAAGTGATACTACAGTTTGGGATAAATAGTGCTTACAGTATAAATTTAATCTTCTTTAAATTTAACATGTTTCAAAAAGAAATGTTCGGTGATTTTAAGATAAGGTTTTCAGAAGTACCCTCGGACTACAACATTTTCTTATTTCCTTTTACACCGTTCTACAAATTTAACGGTGTACCGCACTGCGTGTCAATAAAATTATAAATGCCATAATAAATATAACGACTGCCAGACGTATATGTATGTAGGTGTATATACAGACGAGGGTTGGCTTTTACTTCCAACGCAACGTCCAAGAAAGAAGGATGGATGTGGGGCGTAGGAATATTGCTGTTGACATAGGTACAACGTAGGGTTATAATTACGGAAACCGTGAACAGTGTTACGTTTCTGACGATATCGAATGTGACTCATGTCCACATCACATTTGAAAGGGATATTGAATTTGACATTTTACAGGAACTATGACAATTGTGCTGACGTTACTGGGCATACGAATATATATTGGAAATAAAATGACACATCAATTTCATAATCCCACATTAGTAGTCATGTGAGATCTACGTCAGCTGAAGCATACTTTTTAAGTTTAATTTATTTAAAGTCCAAAAAGCTCTATAATCCCTTTTATACCATGCCAGGTACATTTGCTCTACAATAATTCCAGTGAACAAATGAAATCTACTCCTTATTTCTAGGCCATTAAGTTATATTTCATTATAACGTACAGCCTATTTTCTGTGAAAGTTGTTGTGTGCTAAAAATATGCTTAAAAAATTTTGTTGCGTATTCGTAGTATGAGTTTATAAAATTTACTTATATTAAATTTATTTATATGAGTATGAGTATAAACGAAAATTCAGTCCAAGTATGTAGCCGCAGAGTCGTTATATATACAAAATCTGTAGATATACTTAAATACAATTTTAAGTACTGGAATGTTTATTTTTTAATAGCTCAGTAAAATTAAAAGAGCAAAATTCGGAATGAAAGATAATAAACTAATATTTTACATAGACCTTTGTTTTGAAGTTCTGAAAACTTGTTAGAAACTTTCATATAATCACATGTTTCATAATTCCCACATGTCATACGTCATAGGAGGTTATTATGAAACTAAGATTCTGTATCTTATGCATTTTTTCGTATGGTTAACCGTTCTCAAGATATAGCGCGAAGTGACAGGCGCGCATTTTTCTTCTCTTATAAAACTTCTTCGCAATAGTTATACGCAACTTATAAGCAATTAGTTTATTGAATAAATGTTATTATTTATGAATTTTGCGTAATGTAATCAGCCTTCATCTACCGTGAAAATTAATAAAATATATAAAGCGGTTAATTAGATATCGCATTTTTATGATCGTGATAGCGGTCATTTTGCATCCTCCATTAAAACAGGGAATTGGGAAAAATTAATTATATAGCACATGGGCTGAAAAGTCCCGGGCATAACACATAGATGGCGCTAGTTTTATTTCAGTCACCTTTTTTAGTTAATACTAACCTTCAAAAGACAGCTGTTAAAATTTCATGATATTCTATTCAGTAGTTTGTGAGTTATTGTGCTAAGAGTGACGCTACTTTTCTTATTTTCAAAACAATGGATCAAAAACAATTTCGTGTTTTAATTTTACACTGCTTCTTGATAGGAAAAAATACCGTTCAAGCGAAGCAATGGCTTGAAAAGTGTTATGGGGACTCCGCTTCATCAGAAACAACAATAAAACGTTGGTTTGCTGACTTCAAACGTGGGTGTAGAGACACCGATGATGCAGAACGCAGTGGACGTCCAAAATAGGCGATAACACCAGAAAACATAAAAAAAATCCACAAAATCGTTTTGAATGTTCGAAAAGTAAAGTTACGTGAGTTAGCTGACATCGTAAAGATATCAAAAGAACGTGTTGGCTTTATATTGCATGAGCATTTGACTATGAGAAAGCTCTGTACAAAGTGGGTGCCGCTAATAACTATAGCTAATCTCCAGGAGCTCCTCTCAAAAAAGGCATCTTGCGGTGACCACGATATCCATGAACTGAATCATCTAAAATAAAGAATCCACACGGATTTCGCTAAGGTAATGTATTATCTTGTAATTAATCGGAAGAATAAGCAAATTAAAATTTTTTGACAAAATGGCGGCTTTTCAAGAAAATCGATTTTTGATCAAAATTTTGGCCTTAAATTGTTTATAAAAAATATATATATTTAGCGGTAATAAAAAAGCTTCGATTAATTACTAATAAATATACCTAAGAAGCTTGTGATAAGATTTGAGACTGATAGGTTCAGCCGTTTCCGAGAAATCTTGGTCACCGTCTTTAAAAACACATAGAGAAATCACTTTACATAAAGTAAAAAAATTTTTTTCCAACTTACATAACTTCCCAAATAATCTCCAGACTGACTTGAAATATTCTGTGTGTGTACTTAAATATATGTACATTAAGTATATAATGTACAAAAAATAGATTTTTTGAAAATTCTAACTGTATATAACCCCTTAACACAACACAGCTAATAATTTTCATTTTTTTTTTATTAAATATCGAATACGGAATAAAATATCTCTCTATTACTAGCTTTTGTTAGAAAATATGCGGATTGGCCGATGAAGCTTAGAACATGACGATCTACCTTGGATAGGAACAACGCTTCCAAATCTTATAATTCTTATTGTTGTTGAACATATTAATTTAATCCATTTATACGCAGAGATGTACCTATACCTCGATATTTCTGATTGTAACTAACTTTAAAATTTCCTTATTTTCAAAGTTTTAAATCCAGGTAAAAACTTCGCTTATCTTTTAAACTCTGCTTAACAAAGTTAAACATCTTATAATTAATTCTTAAATACAATTGTATTCCAAATACCTTTATTGCATACTCGTAAGCTGTACCGTATAACGGCTCATTATTCCATTGGTAACTTCTTCCTTAATTTTCTCTAAACTTTTGTTTTGTCTTCTTTGATTTTTCCATTCTTCTCTCCCATCCCCACTCTCTCTTTGTATTGTTCTCTTTTACTTAACTTTATTGTTCTCTAAACAAAATCTAACTTAAAACACCACTAAAAGTTTATTCGAATCATAGGTTGTGTTGTGTATCACCCTCCTCCTCCCATCAACCTCCCCAAACCTTCCTTTATTCTGGTGAGCCCCTACGGCTAACACCGAGACACTATAATGGAATACAGAACCCAAGTTTACCTGACGCAGGACGCAAAACGTAGACACCGGGGACCGGAGGGTTGCGACGACCCTATACAAGTTGAATTATTAGATTAAGGGTGCCTACTACATGATTTTAGGCAATATACAAAGATACACACAACATCGGGAAATCGAACCCGGCATCAACGTGAACGCTGTGTTGAGAGTTGTTATCTAAGGTCACCAAACGTTCGATGGAAATATGTATATATATATGTGGGATATGCGAATGAATATATTTATTTGATTGATCACTGGTTGACCGCAACACACCAGAGGCGCGAAGTTTCGAGAATTCAGTCACTATGCCACGATAGATTATTATTAGTGCCGTACAGTCTTGAGAAATATTGCTTCTCGTTTAGAAAAGTACCGTGATGGTCAAAAAATAATTTTGTATATAATTATGCGTTCTAGTTATTTTATAAAAGAGTAGCAAGTTTTTGTAAGTTGGTAGCGCTACAGTCAATTACTGTGCCAAATATAAGCATAATCGGCCAACCCCTTTGTTTACAGCAGCTACTTAAGCCCACTTCAGTACGGGCAGATTCACAAGCGATTTTTACTTTATGGCTTTAATTGAGTTAAAATGGGTACTTCGAAGGGAAAATTTTTGTTTCGGAAACAATAAAAAAGTCACACAAGCCTAGATCTAGTGAATAAGGTGGTTGATCGATAGTGTTTATTGTATTTTTGTATTTAAATATCATGCAAAGGTACAATTCACGAATTCTTTTTCCAAAAATTTGGTCTATTTGGTTTATTGACGTCTGTCACAAATCGGTCTGACACGAATGTCTCGAACGAATGAATAATGCACGAAACCACGAATATCGAAACAATGAACACCACCTTAACCTTTGAACGACCTTTCTTGACCCTATTGGCCCTATTGGCTAGGAACATATTTTTGATAAAATTGATGCAGCATTAGTCTTTTCTAATAATTTTTTTTAATATATTTATTTCAGTGCATCAACTTTTAACAGTTATTAGCACTTAAAAGAATATATACATTTATAAAACATTAACAAAACATAATTTACGATTATTATACATACGAGTATGGGTACTTAAAAATAAGATCAAATTCGTTTTATTGATAAAGTCAATAAGGTTTTTCAGACTTTCCCTATTTTCAAATATCTGCCTATATTCCTCAGACATATATTACAGTCTTGTCTATGTGACGAGTACCTTGAGCATCGGAGAGTAATATGCTTTACCGTTAGTGGGCTGTTACATTGTTCACATATTCGTTGTGGTCTTTTTCTGAATAAGTAGGTATTAGTAAGATTTGTATGACCTATCATAAGTCCGAGCAGTAACTCTTGTTCGCAAATTGATGGCTTCACTTCCCTTAATGTTATCACTTTCTTCGTTCCATTCTTCCTGCTATAAACAATTTCTTTTCTAATATTATAATTATACAATCATTGTGTTTTGCACGAGCCGTTCCCAAGATGCGTCATATAGCGACTGAATTGCGTTCACGCAGTCAGCCAATCAAACCAAAACTTCATTTTAGGACAACCTGAATATAGAAAATAATAAACCTAATAACACCCGATGTTTCTTTTGCCTAAGATTTGTGCATAACTCTATTCGCCTTTAACAATATAAAAGCTGTGCTTAGAGCTCCATTTTCTCCATTAACAACCGCCATTAAAATATCGATGTAATAAGAAGCTTTTAGAGCTTCCATAGTATGTTTATATATGTAGAATATAATCGTAAATTAAATGAGATTCTGGGGCCCATTATATAATATTCTAAATGTTTATTAATCATAAATAATAGTTATTGCTAATTATTTACAGCTAGTAATCAATAAGTCGACTACTAAGCCACCGTCCCGTCCCGCCCCGCAGGTGATTTATATGGGAATTAAGTTTTATATGCTGACTTTATTTATTAAGCTCTTAAAGAAGGTGTGTCTTTGAAAAGTAATTTATGTGTTATAGGAGGATGATATTTTATTTTGCTGAGCAAGAAACATGTTCAATAAAGAACGAAATATTAAAAGACAGAACATTTTGGTCACAATATACGAGGGTAGTTTCATTTATGTGTAATGTTTTTTTTTTTTGCTCTGTTGTTTTAATGTGTAGGTTATGTATTTATTTAGAGAAGTTTTAATTATCTGAAACAATACATGAAGAAATGTAACATTTTTTGTAATTGACATACTTAGGCAATTAGGCTGAGAAAGAATGATAAAAAAATATTTTTTTAATCATATATGGGGAATAATTTGAAAAGAGTCTAGCCTAAAGTATCATTCCCAATCTTTGTTCTATTTTGTATTTAATATGAATTGTATTTTTAAATTTTTTTTTAATTTCCGGCCTATTTCTGATGCTGAGTCCTATCACCGACATCCTCCTGCAAATTTGGCAATACTTGTGGTGTCGTGGCCTCATACATGTGGGCTACACCGGTGCCTAATAAGTATACGATTATGTATTATTATAATCAATATAATTTGATAACAACTTAACCAAGAAAATATATATCTGGTCCGGGGATCGAACCCGAAGACACAGCAGTCAGCGTCAAGTATCAATGCTCTCGCTTACTATGTCGTTGATGAATTGTATAGCATATGGAAATATAAAAAAAATACAAAATAAAAAAGAACTATATTATATTCTAACCTCCAAATTGTGACAATCTGTCAAAATGCAGTAGGGTTTATTTTTAAAACAAGTTCAATGTCAGTTTGTCAAAAATAAAGAAATGGAAACCATTTGTATTATTAATTCTTATTTAAAATAGCAATTTTAATTATTTCACATTCAATTTTGTTCAACTGTTCACATTTATGTAACTAACGACGCATGCGCACCAACTAAATTAACAAAACTCAAATTAAAACACGAATGTAACAAATATTAAATAAAAACGTATATTAAATATGAAAACAGTCAGTGAGAATGAGACTTAACACAAAAATAAGTACTTCTTTTTAACAAATTCAGTTTCATTTCTCAACATAACCTTCTTGTAATGGTACAGACTTTTCTTAGCGATAGTAGTTCACATCTTCTACTAAAAATAATGGTTTACGAATGTGTGGACCTCCTTCGATAAAAATATTTGTCCCCCGAGCAAAACTTTGAGCTAAGGAAAGAGAAAAATGTCACTGTTGGCAAAATTTGGTGAATACGTTGGGTAGTAAATCAATTCGAATCCCAATTCATGTACTACTGAAGTGTAAGAAGGCGTTTATTGACCAACGGTTAGCTTTATGATCAAATCCTTAATCAACATTGAATTTTTGAGATGCCCACAGCCTCTACTATATCTGCAACCTTAATTCGATGGTAGTCTATCATTATGCGGTGAACTTCTTCAATGTTATTGGTAGAGCTTGCAATTTTTGGCTGTTCGAATGTTCATTGTCAACCAAGCTAGTGCTATTTCCGGGTGGCAAATAGTGGTGCAAAGTCCCCATAAATAACATCCATTTCGCTATTAATTTACGTACAGTTATTGCCAGCAAATGCAAGAATTTAATTACGCTTGTTATTCGATTTTTTCCATCTTTACAACAACACAAACATTGAGACAAATGGCTACTAATCTGGCTGATATATTCAAAGGTACTATTGCAACGCATATACAATGGGCTTGTGTCCTCATTTTTTAGTGGTCGATTTTTCAATTGTTGATTGAAATTGATGTTAATAAATGTGTATTGGCGTGTCTATTTTATTAAATATCTAAATATTGACGGAGATATAGCAATTAAAAGTTTGAATAGTAGTTATAGTGCTAGAAATGGTCGGCCATATTTGTATGATGTTAAATGCATGTTAACGTCAGTTATTTGTTGAGTAGGTCAGTGCTGTGGTAATGTTCTGTAGCTGTTGGTAGTCAAATAATCAAGTCAAGTCAAAGAATATTAAGTTTTTATTTTATTTAACCCTGCTAAGGCAGACATAATATTGAAATTTGTTTGTTACTTGAAATAGCTAAAATAATATTTGATATTTTGATATATAAATACATATAGCAGAGATTTATGCACTTGGAATGTGTACAACGTTGAATCCCTTTAATAATTAAAGGGAAAAAATTACTTTTTTAATTGTTAATATCTCTTAACATATAAAGAGTTATTAAAAAATAATTGAACATTTGAGGTTCTAGTAACCCACTTTATCAATATATAGTACACTTTTATAGAAATTACGACATAGGACACAAGCCCATTATATTACCAACATATTTTTGACGAGTAGCACCATTTTCACATTAAGGCTGGTAACTTTTCAAACTATCCTCGTAGTTCTTTACTATGATAAATTTCAATCCACCTCTGTCTTATATGAATAAATAAACAAATATTTTTGATTTAGTATTTCCATTTAAATTGGAAAACTTAATATATAAATAAATGCAAGTAAGAAGGGTATAATATATTACTTGTATTAAAATAAGAAGCACGTAAAGTGACTAGTAACGGGAAAATATAAATATTTCCCCCTCTCTAACCACTCGTTCCACTACTTTAAGGGTTTATATATGTCTGCAAGTGGTAGAAAAGAAATCGAGAAAAAAAATTATTTTCAAACTGTTGAATATATATTTAAATATATATACAACACAAATTGCGAATACAGGGTGTTTTCGAAAAATATATACATTTTTATATAAAGCGCACCCTGTCTATTTAATCACTACATTATAAAATAAATATTAGAATAAATAGGTATTCTATATAATATTTATATTATATATCGGTAGAATCATTAATAGTTGAAAACTGAAAGGAAGTCGTAGAAATGATAACACCTGCATTTCTTTAAAGGATAACTTGGATATTTGTCTTTTTAGAGTAAAACATCTGAATAATATAAATAAAAACGATGTTAATGGAATGTCGAATGGAAAGTGAAAAGAAAGGCAGCAGATATTGGGAAAATAGAAAGAAAGGGTATGCAGAATGTGCAGGAAAGAAATAGAAACGTTGGGCATTAAAGAGAAAGGCGGGTGTAAAAGAGAGAGTGAAAAGAAGGTAGCCGAACTAATGAGAGGATTCAACCTTTGTCTACATCTCTACATATACAGGCAGGTAGCCTGTAAAGCAATGGATTTGTGAACCACATCTTAATTACTATAAAACTGAACTATATATTATTAAAGTTCGCTATCAAGACCAATCCAATTATTATCCAACTAATTATTAATAACTCCTTATATTTTATGAGAAATTAACAATTTAAAAAGTGGTTTTTGGCTAATCATTAAAGAGATCCAAAGTTGTAAAAATTAAGCTTGCGTGTGATGTCACATCTGACAATTTGCTATCTCTTTTATATAACAGAGAATCATACGAGTATGTATGTGTGATATGACTTTTACTACAGCTGTACATCCCATCAACTTTTATATTTATATAATTGCTGTAGAAAACAAAAATAACCTCAATTATTTCTTACTTCTGTGACATCAGAAAAAACACAAGCGGCAAAACTGATAATAAACTTTTACCTATAGCTATATTTCCGTCGACTTTTGAATATTTAACTTAATAAAAGCACCAATACACATATATCAACCTTTATTTTAACCAAAAATTAAAAGAACCACCCGTAAAAAACGAATTCACAAAGCCCATTGTAAATAAATATAAGTTGTTTTTGCGTGGACCTAACAAAAGAAGGATAAAATTTACAGGCGATCCTGGTAATGCAGGTTTTTCTGGGTTTATTTAAAATACAATCTGGGTTTATTTAAAATTTGTAAATAGAAGTATTTGCGAACACATTAAACAATATTTGTACAAAGTTATGGTATTGTTGAAAATACTTCCCTTTATTTTCTTATGTTATTTTATATATTTAATTACCATTGTAAGGTACAGAGTGAGAGAGAATGGAGCAGGTGAAAACAATGCCACAGATCTTATTGAATCAGAGCTTGTACAAAGCTACCCATTGTGTTTTTGATTAGATGTTAAATATTGGAATATTTGAGCTACTTATTTAATTAAAAGTATATCAAACGAAGTACAGTTATATTACGATAGCGAATAATTAATTATTTAAGCAGTGCCTGTCATTGGATTTTGTGGGTATTGATATCAAACATTCCAGAGTAAAAGTTGCTTCATTTTCACGGCGTTTCATATGCGCCAACATATGTTTGACGTCGCTTTTATTAAGAAAAATGAAATAATAGTTATTGGTCTTTTTTAGGCGCGATCATATTTGTACAATGAAACTATTATGAAGTAGAAGATGACCTGTTATGGGGGTCGAAAGCTGCTAGTATCTTTTTATAATAAATTTAAGTTTTCTATGGTAAAAGGGTTGTTTTATTAAACATATACCTAGTAATTGGATGACGATTTTAAATATATATATATATATAACATTAAGCAAGGTCTCCGAGCTTAATGCCTTTTTAGACGATCACATTGATCTACCCATTCTTTCAGATTCAGATCTGCCGTTCAGATTTCATCTGTCAATCTGAAACAATTGAAGATCTGATCGTATAAAAGGCCATAAACGGCGAGATCAAGTCCATGAGCTGCGTTCCAAGTGCCTGTACTTGGTTAAAATAATTTAACAACCAAGCAGCCACATGGCACGCAGCTCATTGACTAGACTAGATGGTTTAACGTGCCTAAATTGTCTAACCATTCTACAAAACTCATAACTCAAACTTCAAACGACATTTCACCAAACTATTAACCTGATAGCCACTGTCTAGTCGAGGCGCGAACTTGCAAGAGGCTCTAGTTTATTCATTTTGAGTATATAAATTATTTTTACGATCAACATTATGGTCTAGTAGTACTGTTTTCATATCTGACGGTATTCTGTTATAAATATAGAATGAGTAAATATTTATATTCATGTTTCAGGTTCAATAAAAACATGCAGAGAGATATCCAAGATGGCGACCGCTGTTATAAGACCACCACAATAATAATACAAATGTAAAATAAACAAATAATTCGAAACCAACCACAATAATTCTCAAATTAGCAATAATAATAAAATAAATTTAATAAGTTATAGTGTTTATAATATTTTATTTAAATGATATGTGTTAATTTCAATCTGTGATTTAATTAAGTTCAAATTCTGTTAATTATTTAGTGAGTAAATATAATAAATTAAATAAAATGGCGATTGCTATCGATGACAACATAATGGCCGTTCTTCAAGGCCGGGCATTGGCAGGTGGGGGGGCTTTCAGAAAAGATAGTGTTCCAAATTGGCCAACAGCGCGGCTGGTTAAAATTTTTATAGCAAGTACAAAATCAGGTATGTTGAAATATTTTTTTAGATATTTATAAATGTTTATATTACACGTGCTTTGTTTATATTGCCAACGCTTCCATCAGATTTTAATTGATTTCTTTTTAAGGTTACTCAAATATTTATGTTTTACTTTATATTTTTAAAATATTACATTTTAAACAATAGATTTATTTTTATAATCAGGATATAAATATTCAACTCAAAAGTGTCTATTCTAAGTAACATTTCCAATATTTTTAAACCTAATCTAAAGATATGTAACCCGCTAAACACAGTTACGTGTAATTACCTGCATGAACAATATTATCTTAATTCCTTTTTCAAAATATTTAATTTGTATTTAAATTGAATTAATATAAATTTGATATTAATTATAGGTAATTTTTAATTTATTAAACTATTATATGCATAAAAAATCATTTTAACAAGCAAAAAGCAATTTAATAGGGAATTGAAAAATTCATTTTCAATGATACAGTCCCAATATTTGCTCGTCCCTCATGTACTTCGTATTTTGCATTTCGTATTACCGAGAGATAAACTTTTTGCATTGACGGTACGTCCTGTACCTCCTTAAATATGACATACTATGACATTTGATATGACACAATATGATATGTAAGCTAATGCCTCGTACACATTGGTATGACTTAAACATGCGACATCCATCATTTGTTGGAAGAAGTTGTGCAGCACGTCCGCACTGGTGTGACATGTTACATAATAATATTACACCACGGTGGTCACTTTGTGAAACATAGACAATATTTTATTTATTTAATTGTTTTTTTATATTGAGTATAAAATCTTGTCATGTCGGAAGGCTCAGTTTCATGTACCAATAATGAATATATTCTGTTGGCCGCAGCAGCTTGTGTGATAATATTTACAACTACAAAATTATCGCATAAACTAATTTACACACTGAGATTGTAATAGAGACTAAAGCCGGCGCCAAGCGATGCTACAAACACTTTCCAACGTTGGACACTTGGTCGATGCTGCAACTATGTGTATCCAATGTCATGTGTCCAACGTTCATGTTGGAAGAAGTTCGGGTTTTTGTCGGTTTTTGATTCACTAGATCCACATGTCATGCACTGCTGCACGAATAGTCCATTTTTTTTATTTACTTGAAAGTTTTTGTTAAACGATGTCAGTGTCAATAATATCAACAAATTAATAAAATAAATAAATAGCATAAGTAGTGGTTTTATTAGTGTCACATGTTTAATTCGCACTAAGGTCAAAATTACAACACAAGTACTCTCATGTTTAAATAACGTCAACTTATGAATGAAAATATATAAATGTTGGATGTAGCATGTTTAAGTCGCACCAATATGTACGAGGCATAACATTCGTGTTTCCTGTTTTATGGGAAGTAACTATATTTATAAAAAAATAAGAATTTTTAATAAATAATGAAAACCTAATAGACCCACAGATAGTGGCTGATCGAATAGGAATGCCATACCAATCGAGCAGGGCTAACAATGCGCTATACTAATTAAAGCAGATTACCTCTTAAAATTTAGCAAAATAAAATTTAACAAGTTAATTTTTTCCAACTAATACTATACCGTTTTGATGGTTCTAAATAGTCGCCATTATTAGTAATACCTAGTTACACTACGTATTAGTGTTGCAAATTAGTATTTTACGGAAATATGGTACATATTCTAAACCATTAAATCTGTACGGCATTTTGATTTTCGAGAATAGTCCCTCAAAGTTAGGAGGTTATTTAATTATGAAATGTGCATAAGTTTGGATGGATGGACCGGTTTACCTTTCCGTCCGAACTGTGACTGGGTAGTATGCATATGGGATTTCCGTTGACATTGCACACCCTCGCTTATAAATCGTGTTCCGCATAATAACCAACCGTACGCACTGACATACCTATGTTTCACACACTTAAAAGATCATTTATAACAAGAATTTCACCGGCTTAACTGTACTTAATAATCCAGGTCCAAATCAAACTCAAGTGGATGAGAATTCCACAAACATACCTCTAGGGTTATTACCTACATTTAACAGAGTGGTACTGCATAACCTCTAGGAGTAGAGGACTCCTAATTAAAGCCATTGCATCGAATGTGCTGTAAAACTCGTACACCGTTTTTAATTATGAAATTCATCCCCAGAAGAGATGCCATATTTTAAGATATAATAGCGATTTTCCTCTCACTATCTACCGGCCTATAATAATCGCTTACACAAAATTCATGAAATATTTTACAAAATATTATAAATTAATTTTTTCTAAAGATATTTGTACTTCAAAAGTCATTCAAGCATCTAACAAGTTCAAAAGATTCACTTCTTTTGAAAACCCTCTGAATATACATTTTATATTATATACTTTTTAGAAATTTACTGCTGATTTTGTTTTATTCACATCAATAATTATCAAAGAATTTTATTTTATTTAAATGTGGCAAAAGAATTTCTTAGAAACATGGTTTTGTAAAAGTTTATAAAAAAAAATTAAATAAACGCAAATATATAAAAGAAAATTCTAAGTTATTTTTGTAGAAATACAATTTTATACCGACGTACATTTATTTTATGCATTTCAATTTAAACTTTAATAAACAAGAAAATAAAGAATTTATTTTATAAAAGATTTGTTAAAAAAGTTGTAAAGTGAGCGCCTGAAACGAAACTACAACAGTAACACAAAAGAGAGCAATGTCTTTTACGACGTGACTATTATACTTGGAAGAATATTTATTAGAATACGGATTATATACCGTAAGAAGTCCTTTTCAAGGATTAAATGCAATAAAATTCGAGCAGTTCGGAAAGTAATATCCGTTTTCCTATACATAGAATCAAGCACGTGTCATAATGTTTCTTCAACTTGCCAAATTTCTTCTGCACAAGGCTCGCCGCACACTGCAATCGTATTTCTGTGAATTTTGACCAGACTTATACGCGCTACTACGCTTTACCTATCCGAAACCTGTAAATTTAATGAACTCTCGCACACTGCAAGCGACAAAGCCGCCTGAATACGGGCGTTACGTAGCTCTCATACTGGAACCGTATATCAGCGAAATTTAAACAAACAAATGCATGCTACAACACTAAACCTATCCAAACCTTGTAAATGCAATCAGCTGTCTGGAACGGAATGCAATAGTTTCTTTCATAACAGTGGTGTATCGATAAAAATTATAGTAAAAGTTTGCTCTCATGACAACTCCAATACACCCTACTTGGCGTACCGTCGTATCGGTATGTGGTATGTATGTATTGTGACACGACACATGCAAAGAGTCGGTTTGCTTTGAGAGTTCTAGCAGCTCAACCAAGCCGCCGATTTACGTCCGAACTCGTCGTCGCTTAAATACGCTTGGAGTGTGGACCTAAAACTCGACCAACTGAGCAGTTTTATCAATCACCGAGCACAGAATTTTCGTTAGCCCAAGTTTTTGATGGCAACCATGTACAAAGCAGTGCGAGATATTTACAGAAACTATTAAGAAAGGTTCTCGTGTAAAATTAAAAGCTAAATGAAAGCGATTCCGAAAGGCGCGCTGAAGCCTCGCGCTGAACGGCTTCTCACTGTTCCACCGCTTGATGGCGACTGAACTGTATCGGAACAAAACTTTATTGTCCCGCCTCTCGAACGAGACCACTAGTGCTCCACTACGACATTAACCGACTGAATGGCGCGCTTTTTAAAAAAGGAAGTTATGCTGCCGCACTTTGTATTATATCTTAATATATATAAATTACGTGTCACGTTGTCTCTCCGCGATGGACTCCTAAACTACTTAACCGATTTTAATCAAATTTGTATACCGTGTGCAGTTTGATCCAACTTGAAAGATAGGATAGCTTACATCTCAATTTATTATTATCTTATTGCAAATTATTTGTCTATTAATTATCTGTGTATGACATATGACATCTGGCGACGATGATGGCGACATTTGTTGACTAGATTGAGTAAATATTCTGTTGACTAGATTGAGTAAATATTCAATAGATGGCGCTATGTAATGTAATATGACAAAAACGTTAGTCACAGCAACGCGTGGCCGGGACAGCTAGTATTATATATATTTGATGACATATATATTTGATAACATCGCGTACCTATCAATTAGTGTTACATAACTTAACGTAAATATCAAAGGTAGAATTAAACCGTTAGTTAACTGGCTCACACTCCTTTAAGTTGCCCACACGCTAGCACTACCCTTACATTCTGCTAGATACACAACTAAAGGACCTCGTTATCTCATTTGCATGCAAAACTAGTTCATAGTTCCAAGCGAAATCAAATCCAGTGGCACTGTCAATGTTTATTTAAAACCTTCCCTGAAGTAGATAAACGCACCCCTTTATCACCCCCGCCTCTACTATACGAACTTCCAAGTTTTTCATTTAACTTATTTACTGTCGAATTAATTAGCACTAAAAATGCTAAACAGAAAATTATATCCGCATATCTGTATGTTAATTATGCGGATGGCGTGGAAATTAATCAAATATATGAGCGCGTGTGTGTGTACGGAATACGGATGTCTCGTATATACAGAGTGTTTCGAAATTGGTAACCTTAAAATAATCATCTTCCGAATAAGAATTCCGAATACAATTTTAATTTCATCACTTCTAATTAACTATTTAGTTTTTTTTCATCTGTACTTCTTTCCTTTCTTTCCTGTTTCTTATAATATCATTTTAATCAACTGAAGTTTCATATACAAAAAAAATAAATGATAATAGTGATCGCTCTTATAAAACTCTCACAAATTCACTGAGGGCTCTGATTAAAGTAAATACCTTTTTATACATTCTAAAAAATTATTAAGAATTTTATGCTTTGTAATACTAAAACATAAAGTTTGACAGTTGTTGATAATATAGTGGTCTCTTTTATCGACTACGTTAAAATAAAAAATCTGTAATAAGTAAAATAATATAAGCGTATGTTCTGTAACTAAAACATACAATTTAAGGTTAAAACATAAAGTTATACCTTAACCGCTTTACAATAAACCTGTTATAAAATTTATACAAGGTATAAAGCCCGTCCAGACAGGCTTGTTATCAGTTTATACCTGGTATACATTTTATAACAGGTTTATTTCTAAGGCTATAAAGAAAGAGTTAAGCTTTGTACCTCTTTAATTCTTTCTTACCCGTCAAATTTTACATAAAATTCTATAAGTTATTATAATGTAAAATTTCATAGCAATTTTCTATTACAAAAACAACATTTATTATTATTAGATTATACAATATTACATGTTAAATTAATATATTAGTAAAAGATTTGTAATATCTTTTACATTTATGTAATGACAATATAACAGAATTATGCATGTTAAACTTGAGTAACACGTTGGGTAAAAAATAATACGTTAAATAACATATAAGCTTACGATTTGTGCTTAACGAGTAAATACAGGTTACTTTTTTTATAAGCGAGACTTACAATACATGATATATTTTGTTATATGAATGATTCTTATTACTGTATGAAAAAAATTACTTTATTATTCTCATATATATTTTTTACCTAATTTTTTACTTAATTTATAATTTTTTATTTACAGAAGTTTATATAATTTTGTTACATTGTCATTTAATAAACGCAAAATAAATTTAAAATCTATTACTACTATTTTAATTAAATATATAACATTATATAATCTAGTATTATCTAGTGCCGTTATCTAGTTAAATTTATGCCGTAAGATATGTTTTGTTCTGGCATTACATATACCTCAAAAATATTTAATACAAAAATTATAGCATTATGTTGAAAAGCCTTAAATACATGTAACAGAATTTACCAGATTTTTTAATAATTAAAATCAGAATGAAACTGAGGACACTTAGCAAAATCACAGAGGCAGTATCAGCATTTTATAAATGAACAAAATTGATAAACATTTATATTATTATTTAAATCAGTCACAATGGTACAATCGATTTTAGGAAACACTCTATACATATAGAATGCTAAGTACACACTCTGTAACATGTAAACCGCAGCTATCAGCATATAAACATTAGCAACTCTCTTGTGAAATGTCTTAAATGTTCAGACAGCAAATCCGCTAATCATAACAAACATTTATCACAATGTTTGTAAACCATTAATTTGGTTATAACATACACCAACTTGAATAACTTTAGGTACAGCCTTATTTGGTTCAACCTGGGGCAATGTATTATAAGGCCCTCAGACCTCACATTCTAGATTAAAGACATAGAAAGAATTTGATACAGTTATTCTAGTATCATATGTTGCATATTCTATTATATACAATGCATATATACCTTTTACAATAATAAAATCTCCTGTCTATGGCATAGAATTAACAGAAGTATATAATTTCTTTATGTTATTAAATGTACATGGTTAAAAATTCATTAATTGAATATTGAGGAAGTATTACATTATGATAATCAAGGATGAAATCAGAACAAGGACGAAGAAAGAAAGTTTGCAGTGAAAATATTAATTTGGTGTATCCAATTACTGCTTATGTACCCTGCATTTTTATGAAAACGATGCGATAGATAATTGTAGATACTGATGCTTCAAATGCAGAAGACATAATACTTGAAAAAACTCGACATGATCATGTATAACTTTGAAATGATTCATGCAACTGAAAACAACAGATGTACATAATAAATTACACAAAAAGATGTTCTGTAGATGATTTTATCTTAACTTTGATAGAGCAGATTCAAGAAAATGCAAACATTACTAGAAAAATAACTCATTCGCAGTGTCAAACCCAATGTAAAAACTACTATTTGCCCATATAACATTTGAAACGTTGCTTCAGATTTTTTCAGCATATTGTTCTGTAGGAGTTAAACTAATAAAACTACTGTGGAAGAATGTAGTAATAACATTATAATGAATATTAAAATCTGAAATGAGCAACAGGCAGAGCTGTAATAAACATAATATCAAAAGCAATATACCAAGAAACTATTTAAAGAACAATTTCATTTTAATGACTCTGTAATTTATAGTAAGATATGTTCATTTGAAATAAACAAAACAAATAAAATTTAGACAATAACATCGTTACATATGTCGCTTTATGTCAACAAATTATAACAACACATGTTTTACAATATTCAAACCAAATATAAAAGTCGATGCATATGTAGTTAAGAGAAAAACCAAACACATGTAAAATACTATTATGTCATATACTTGCTTCTCTACTAAATCTTAGAAAGGATTGAATTACAGCTATCAATAAGAATTAAATAGGGAGTTTTGGGGTAAATAAGATACAAAATTAATAAAAATCTTACCTTTAAGTAAAACCACGTTAACCCAACTTTTTCACTTGCCACTAATTGCATGAAATTAATATTCACTAATTATTTATCAAAGTTATACATCACTTACACTTTTAAAGCTTAACCAAACCGTGTAATACATATCACAATGAAATTAACTTAAATATAATTAAAATTATTGGGAAATAAAATGTATACATCAATGTACTGCTAATTACGTCTGAATAATTAATTTTAATACGCAATACATTTTGGATTACGAGTTTAATGGTGGTACGCTGCCATCTATTAGAAAGTAGAAAAGTTTATTGTCTATTGTTTCAGCTAAGATATTTAGGTGTGTAGCTTCAATAAATATTTATAAATAACCTATTTTAAAAATTAATTTATTAATGATATTAATATACAAAGCAAATACTGCAAAGTACAAAGTTTTCAGAAAGGACGTGAGATATATTTACAGATGTTTTTAAATTTTAGTACTCAAGTTTTCTTCACCCCCTTTTTTAAGGGTGCTGTTTTTGGTAAAACCATTAAAGGTTATATTATGTTATTTTCTTTTTATTACAGATTTTAAAGAAGAACGGAGATTGCTATTAGAAGTCATTGGCCCCGAGCTACAGTCGATCTACGACGATAGGAAAATTGAGGTGAATTTTCATATTTATATTATTATTTTATGGTGGCATAAAGCGTGGGTAATGGATTATATTTATTACTCAACACGTAAATAACATTTTATAATCACAAGAAGTCATAAAGATAAAGTGCTGTGTTATATAACGAACTTGCACACTGGATACCACCGTTGCAATAATAACTTAACTGCTAATAATGAAATAAGCACATCTACATACATAGCAGCACAAGGGCGTATGGCGCAAGGGCTTAGTGATAAGAGAGATGGTTGTTATGATGAAAATAACTAAAACGGTATTCTGGTTGAAAATTAACTATCGGTCTTATTAATTACGATGTACCCACTAAACAATTTCCAAAATATATTAATGTTTGCCATGAAAGAGTTTGCTCATAGTTCAGTCGTTCAAATGAACCAGCTCTGTTATAGGCAACAAATGGCGAAACCACTTCACCTTTCAGAATTCAAGCGACAAAAACGATGAAACAAATTACAAATGAAGTGCACCAAATGGGCTTGTGTAATCATTTTTTAGTGGTCGATTTTTCAATTTGTGATTGAAATTGATGGTAATAAATATGTATTGGCGTGTCTATTTTATTAAATATCTAAATTTTGACGGAGATATAGCAATTAAAAATTTGAATTGTAGTTTTAGCGCTAAAAATGGTCAGCCATTTGTATGACGTGAAATGCATTTTATACGTCAGTTATTTGTTGATTAGGTCAGTACTGTGATGATGTTTTGTACCTGTTGGTAGTCGAAATAGTCAAGTCAAGTCAAAGAATAATAAGTTTTTATTTTATTTAACCCTGTTACGACAGACATAATATTGAAATTTTATTGTTTCTTGTAAATAATATTTGATATTTTGATATATAAATACATATAGCAGAGATTTATGAGCTGTAAGGTTGGTAACCTGTAAACTTGTCAGAGTTCTGTTAAGAATACATCTGTTTTACGGTCTATTGTATACAAGGGATAGTAACATAGCGGTTGTGAGGTCATATGTATTTGAAATGTTGTACAAGGTCGAAGTCTTTCAATAATTAAAGAGACAAAATGACTTTTTTAATTGTTAATATCTCTTAACATATAAGGAATTATTAAAAAATAATTGTACATTTGAGGTTCTAGTAACCCACTTTTTCAATATATAGTACACTTTTATAGAAATTAAGACATAGGATACAAGCTTATTATAGTTCGCATAAACTTTATCTTCATTTGTATTCCGGCAGATGGAGTGGTTTCGCCAATTGTAGCCGATAAAATAGACATTTCATATGAACGACTGTGAGAAACTGAACTTCAAAATGATGTCAAAAAGACTCCAAAATGTTTACTGGGCAGTAACCAACTTTATGCATATATTTATAGAAATTAAAACATAGGACACAAGATCGGTTTTTGGCATCATTGCTCAACAATGAAATTTCAATACCGGACAAACCAAACAAACCAAACGGGTAGTGTGCTATAAGATGAAATAGTTTGGAAATCGCTGAAACATTCGTTTTGAATTAGAAATGTCATTTATACTTTATTGTAGGTTATGTACAAGTTGTCCAAGTTATAGTGTAGATATAAATTTATTATCTAATAAATGTAGCATCGTGTAATATCAATAAATGACAGCACATGTTACAGTAGACATGACATCACTATTGTTGACAACGACGACACTTCCCCAGAACTAACTTTACTATGAAATTAACCTCACTTTAATTCCGTTCAATTTAAAATGTTTTGAAATTCGTAAGGACATAGAATAATATTAGAAAACAACTTTGTAACAAATCTAACAAAGTTTCAGTGACGTTTGAACTCAGGGACTTGGTTTATATATTATAAGATTATATCTCTCACCCTTATATTTCATTTCGTTTTAAAACACCCACATTCACAGCATCCCTGAACGACAGACAACCCTGTTAAGCTTGAGAAGAAGAAGAACTTTATATAATTTAACACCATAAGGTTATATAATTGAAATAATATTAATTTGTATTAAAGAGGATGAAATATAATTTGAAATACATAAAGTATAAAATGTATAAAGCATTTACCCTTACCAACTTTATTATCCCTCTAAAGATATATAAATGGATTAAATAACACTTTGCAGTGGCGTAACAGGGTGTAGATTATTAAACATTTATCTCAGGAATTTAATTATGGGTGAGCAGATATCAAGTGCAGATATTTTAGTAAATATTACATAAAGGTAAACGTCCCTACCCTACAAACATTTTTTTGTATCGTAGTAATGTCGAACAGCCTAATTACAATTTGAGTAAGATATTTCGAGGCATGTTCTAAACCACAGGTAGAAAATATATTTGAGTACGTTCAGAAAAAGAAATTTTGTATTTTATAGCTGTAGTGGGGTACTGCATTTTTGCTTCTTAAACTTTCGGCTTCGTTTATGTACCCCATAAGTACCCTTATATCGCCCAAATGTCGCTCATATACGAGGTCGAGTTCTAGAATATTGTATTCGAATTTTATACGCTTCGGATTGAAATTATTTGTAACATAGCGTTGCGTGTATAAGGGTATTTAGGTAAGCATTCACAGGTCTACACTGCTCGCATTAAACGCATTGGGTTTAATGAATAAAACTTAGAACAGAAGAGAAGCCAATGAAAGTCATGCGAAGTGCGCGGACCTGTGGACGCATAACTTATCATCTTAATACACGCTTTCATTTATGTTACTTTACTTACGTTATGTTTACTTAAATAACAAATATCTAGACAAGACAATGACGAGAACGTTGTGTTTCTAAGCGTTATTTCATGCTGAATGTTTTCGGGCTCAATTCCCGAATCGTCGTTATATTTTCTGTATAAGTAGTTCACATATATGATACTCCCAAACTATAAATCTTACAAATATTCAAGTACATAATGCAACCAATAAATTTACTGCGTTTTTTTTTTTAAATATAGTTTCTCGGGCTTTCTAGGCACGTAGCCTTTTATCGCCCCTAATATATTCTGCTTCTTCTTATACTTTGTATCCCGACAACAAGAATGATCTGCTCATGGCTACTGCTGTTATAAATTTCGGTTTCTCAATCAAAAAGGAGATGTTAACAGGAAGCGTCTGCGAAGTCAGTAGCACAGCCCGTTGGAGTCCATTTCTTGCCATTGCTGTATTTTTACATTGCCACAGAATGTGGTCAGGGTCTGCCTCCTCTTCACCACATTCGCATTTAGAGTTTGGAATGATTTTGTTTCTTGCTAGATGTTTCGGAGCTCCAGTATGATTCATTCTTAGTCTTGAGGTCATTGTAATTAATCTTCTTGGCCAAATTTACTGCGTTTATTGCAAAACTATTAAGGTTTTTCATTGAAATGATCCTTATTAACAAGTTATATAAAGACAATGATCGAATAATGGGACCCAGTTGTTGAAATCGTTGTCAAACGAAAGAAGAAAGAATAAGAGGTCTGCAGAAGAGATGCACAGGCTACATTATTCTTTAAGCCTTTTTTTATACTACTGTTATATATTGATAACAATTGTAACTACTTTCAAGTAATTTATATTTTGAAACAAGTATTCCTGATGTGTTGGTATCTGTAACTTATAGAAGATGACATTTTCTTGTAACTCACTTTATTTTATTTTTATACTCAAAACAATTTTTTTTTTAACTGAGAAACATTTTCGTTTCGAGCTCTGAACAAACAATAATTCTAAATTCAACTTTATATTTTTTTATTCTCAATTCATAATTTTGAGTTCATATTCTAAATTAATGAAACACAAAGTAAAATATCTCCTTAAATTATAGCAAGATCCATAACACATTTCGCGTTTCCTTGAATATCACTGTCACTGTCTTTATATGAAATATGATATAGATCTAAAGGGTAAATTCCTCCCCTGCTATAACCCTAATGCCGTGTGATTCCACATAGATATAATATTATTTGGGATTACTCATACAAGTAATTCGGGGGTATAAAGTTAATTGATTAAATTAGGAATTAAGGGTTTTCAAGGTTTCAATTTCGGTTTTCAGGTAGAGATGGTAGATATGCATTTTGGTACAGGGGGAAGCGAAGAAATACCAACTGATCCCAGATTGTTTCATGACCATCTACAAGAAATTCAAGAGAGCTACGAAGTTTCTAAAGGCTGTTTTTTTATAGTAAGTTGTAGTTGTTTAAGATATATATATATATATATATATATATATATATATATATATATATATATATATATATATATATATATATATATATATATATATATGTACGTATAAATGAATGTAGAATGTTAAAAACCATCAATTCAACACAAGCATTGCAAAATGCTGTTGTTAATAAGGAAAGAAATAAATTACATAATTAAATAACAACACTAATTAAGTGTTTATTAATAATATTGCAATATTCAATAGCCTCGCGAGGTTTTACAAAGTACGTGTTAACTTTAAAACATACAAACTTACAAGCGATCTTACATTGCTCTTGAAATTCTGTTATATGACTATCAGGCATTTTGTAGCTACCTCGCTCTCTCATGATCGCTATCGCTTTTATGCGTTTTTCTTCCTATTGAAAATAATATCGCACTACTATTCACAGTTTACACTTCATAGAGCTCACAGCTCAAATTATAAATCATAAACAAGTAGTCGTGAAACCTAATTATTACGACGTACTTACAGGTATCTGCATCTAATACAAAAGTCCAGATTGTAATTATTTTAGTTTCATATTCTATAGTTGTGTTAGTTCTAGAAGACTGGAGACCAAATATTTGTTTCCCATTGTTATGCTGGTATCAAACGATGCTACGAACATCTTCCAACCCACCTTGGACGCTTGATGAATGGACGCATCGTCTAGCCGATGCTGGAACTATGTGTGTCCAATGTCATATGTCCAACGTTCACGTTGGAAGAAGTTTGGGCTGATGTCGGTCTTCTGACCCGCATCAAAAAAGATTTTTCTACCCCAACAACACACTTGATTCACATGTCACGCACTGCTACACGAATCGTCCAACAAAGGAAGGTTTTATACTTTAAAATTTCTTTATTTGTGTCAATAATATCAACAAATTAATAAAATAAATATATCATTCGGATCAAACTTTGTTCCACTGTGTAACAGGAAACTTTCCTTGCCATGTCAATCTTCTAATATTTGACTCACACGTTCGAGCAAGCATTTGAATCAACTTTACCGCATTGTTTGGTACCGGCTTTACTCTATAACACCAAAGTTCATATCTTAAGAAAACCATTGGACATACTGCAATCACTTTTTCCCAAACCGAGATTTTAATTAATCAGAGAGTATTGAATTTAACAAAGGAGTTAGTCCATTAGTCCAAGAGCCAGAAAACCTACGTGATAGTATAAAAGCAGAAAATTTTTCAGAGCAAAAACACTACTGCATGTAAAAACAATTGGCTGCAACAAACCGTGAGCCGTGGTCACTTTGCCAGCTTACAGAGTACTTGTTAAAGATGTATAAAATTGCTGCAAAGAAACATTATAATATACAAGCTGATTATTTTTATATATTCTACGGGAGACTATTAGAAATCACGTTGATCCATTGCAAGACATTTAGGTTGTTGACATCCTCCCGCCAGACCCATTTGAAGTTTAACAAATTATATTGTAATTGCGTATATTATGACGTATACATTTTTTAACCCTTTATACTATGACGTAAGTCTAATGTTCGCTGGCTCTTGACTATATACTCGTTCATTATATGTCAATGTTATAAAACTCCTAATTTATTATCATGTTTGATGCGAAATTAAATAGCTTACAAGCATCACAAGATACTTCTTTAAACGATCATAACTTTGTAGTTAAATTCCTTTAAAACATATTGACAACTCAAAATACTTTTAGTAAATGGAGAATAATTGTTTTTGAAATGAAGCAATCATCAAATAAAGCCATCAGCAATATAAATTGATCACCACATTTCATTTCTAACAATGGATTTTAATTAAATGAATTTCAATCACTAAATAAAAATTCCAATAACAAATACCCACACCCACACCCTTTAATTCAATTGAAACCTAATTCCAATCGAATGATAACAATCGGGATGGAAATGCATTGCCTTCAATCTCTCTATTTATTGTCTACGGATAAATAGCTTGCTGCTCCTACTCTTTAAACCCTCTTCCTCTCTACTTCACCCCAGCAAAGCTCCAGCCGTTTTTCACCCCCTAGTTAAAGTACGGTAAATTCCTACCCTATTTTATAATTGGATCATTGTTTTTTTTAGTGTTTAATTGGCAATAAATATCGATCTGATATTTTACCACAATTTATTGAATCGGACATATTTGACAAAATATTGGAACGTGCCAAGGATGTTAATCTGAAACCGGAACTGTTATTGGAGTGGTATACAAATAATGATAAAGGCGCCTTCGAAATAAACGATTATAGGTAAGCATCTTATCGTTATAGTAATCAGCTTATTTCACAGTAGAAAATCGTCTTAAATTATTATCTTATGCCGTACAAAACATAATACGTTTCTTCTTCTTTTAATAAGCAGGGATTGAATAAAAAAGAGCCTCTGGCTGTCTAAACACGGTAATGACAATAAAAACTTTTAAAAAATAAATAGCGTTTTAACTGGTATATTCAGTAGATTTTTGAAATAAATAGAAACGCCTGTGCCGCAGGCATTCCTTATAACACCAAATATCATTTTTTATTAAATTTATTAGAGAGATGTGTAGCTTTACAAATAAACTAAAACAGAATATATCTTTCAAAGAAAATCATTGCAAATGTTATACTATTGTTACCATGTGCGATAGCAACGCCAAATAATTTAGAACTAAAGGAACTCTTTCTACATTATAGCAATACAGTTACATATGATTTTATTATAAAAGATTTTTAATTCTCATTCAAAATTATTTTGTTGGAATATAAAAGATAACTAATTATATTTAGTTTTGATATGTTTTTTAGATCAGCTGAAGAAAAGTAAATGTAATAAAAGCAATAGCTAACACTAGTCTGAAGTTAAGTGCTTTACTTTGCAATTTTTTCTCTGACATCATGCGTCATGAATTGGAATAATTTGTTTGTTAATAATAATATTTGTTTGTAAATACTTGCAAATACAATTGTAATGAAAATTCGACTTGAGGTTGAGGTTTTATTTGTCAATATTAACCTTAGAGCATATATATATGGAGAGAGAATGCTGGACCTGAAAGAGTGTCCAAAATGTGTGCAAGAGAGAAAGGTATATGTTCCTATTTGTTCTCTATGCGCATGCGTCGATAGTAACAGTTGTCAAGTCAGAGCTGTCTAGGTATAATACCTGGCAGTTGTTAAATGTAACATTATACTGATGAAGAATAATGTAGATATGTATAAATATAAATAAACTATATCTAAATATAAATATAGCTAGAAACGTGAGTTGTGTCTACTTCAAATATCAACTGTGTTACCACAGACGAGCTTCGTACCTACTAAAGAAATATCATTTCTTTACATATTAATATTTATTATATCTAGACAGCTGTCACTTTCGACGGATGGGCATAGAGAACAAATAGTAACATATACCTTTCTCTCTCGCACACATTTTGGCCACACTTTTAATTTATAGAAAATATATGCTATTCACACCCCATATATATATGCTCTAAGATAAAATAAGGCCCTTAATTTAGTTAGTGAAGATTCCAATCAATTATCAACAATATTCTGATACACAAAAGTATAAAGCAGCCCCCATTAATGTTCGATTTAGCCACAGCGTACGCTGACATAGCATTTGTTCTACATTTAAAGTACATGCCCTAACAAGACTGTAAAAGTCAATTCAAAAAAATGTAAAAGTGTTTTTTTTGTCTAAAATGTACAAATTAAGCACCAAATTGAAATTCTTCTTATACTGGTGTATAAATTAATTTTCTTTCACCTGTGGTATTTCCTTTCATAAACAAACAACAAACTCAATTATTTTTCTCAGTTTTCCTTCGACGTTCACACCATTCAGTTATATTATATCATATAATATTTTCTCTGCTTAAAGCTGTAGTTGATATCAGAAAAATAAGTTTTTCAAAAAGTAATTTTCACCTCCAGTGAACACAAATAAACTCAAGTAAATTTTTCTGTTTTTACTTTCACCACCAAAAATAAACATTCAAACATTCAACTTGCTCTATTTGTTCAACTTTTTGTGCTAACAGCAAAACTTTAAACAAGCTAATACAAAGAAATACATATGAAAAGTAAAAAAAGCAGACACACAAAAAACAGTGGTTTTTTTTTAGTGGTAAGATATATGGGTCGTTTCAGACTGTTTATCGATTTAACGAAAAACAAAACTGGTACAACTATTCTTGGTCCTTCTAGCCGGATTCTTATATAGGTAATATTTCAAATACATATAAAACTTAAAGAAGTCTAACTACAAGCGTTATTTACGAGGTGTGGTTATTAAACAACGAGACTGACGCTGTAACACATTTTGTTTTGATTTCATACATATTTACTTGTTATTACCTTAAATATACACCCCTCCTATACCCCTATAACGCTCCATGAATATCTGTTCGAAGCAGTGCTGGAAGTCTTTTCCTGTCACGCGTGCCGCTTTCTTTTTCACAGCTTCAATGGACTCAAATCTTGTTCCTTTTAATGCAGATTTCGCTTTAGGAAACATATAAAAGTCGCAATAAGTTTGGGTTATTTTCATTGGCATTCAAAATGTCAGTATAAACATTTTTGCGAACTTCTTGTTATCGATTCGAGCATGTTAAAATTGTTATGTAAAATTTGTTGTACGGATTCTTTATCAATTCCTACAATTTCAGTAATCGCACGAATACTTAACCGGCGGTCAGTTTCTATTCCTCCCTATTCCTGAGTCTTGCAAGCAATGGTCGTGATCAAACAGATAAGATTTATATGAGTGAAACATTTTACGAGTCAGTTTTAAAAGAGTATTTCTGAGCTATAATAATAATTAATAATAAAATTCAGGAATACTCTTTTAAAAGTAATTCATATCTGTTCGATCACGATCATTGCTCACAAGACTACGGGCCCTGGCTACCGTCATTTTCGATATTATAATGCATTTTTGACGTGGAAGGGTCACCCGGGCGTGAATCATCTTGAACGTCTTCTCGGCCATCTTGAATATGCTTAAACCACTCAGAAACATGTGCACGCGATAAACATTCATTACCAATCACTTCTTTCAATAAATTATAAGTTTTAGTACCGGTTTTTCCTAGTTTAACGTGAAATTTCGCAAGAATTCGTTGTAAACTTAACAATTTTCCGGCGAAACAAAAAAGCAACTCTAATGTGAATACAAAAGCGAGAGGCACTGCATTCGAAAGAGATGGTCGCTAGCGTTTGCCGCATAAACACTTCTTCTGTAGCAGCGTCAGCCTCGTTGTTTAATACAATGCTGTTTTAACCAGGGAATGAAATAAATTACGTTCACAATCAATTAAAAGTGTATTATTAATATCACTATATTCATTAGCTACACAAAATACATCTTAACTCTAAGATAAACACGCTTGAAAGAGCTAAATTCATCAATCATACCTGCTTTATACATATAACATATTTAGGTAGTTTTCCTCTAATTAGATTAATCCTAAAGAAATAAATCTATCGTTAATACTAATAACAGCTGGTTATACCGCGAAGATCATAATACTTGCTATTTTTATTAGGGTTCAATATTTGCTAAAAATATGTAATAAATCATTACCTAAAATAGATATACATTTAAAAGCACTTATTATAAAAAGAACATACACTCAACCTAAGAAAAATAACGATAATAATTTAAGAACTTATAATTAATTGATTGTTTATGAATCAATTAACATTCCTCATACATATTTTGATTTTTTTACAGCGAAATAGAAGAAAATGATTGGAAACAAATAAATATAGATCTATACAACATCATACAACAATGTATATATTATTTAATCGAAAATAAAAATGATTCTGACGAAAATATTATAAAATACAAATCAATGTTGAACTCAGCAGTAGAAGAACAATGCTCGTATGCAATAGGTAAGTTGCGTGATGAAATTTACTTATTTATTTCCTTAATAATATATCAATTTCTGTTTTTATTTTCTCGATGTTTTTTTTTTTGCTTATTCTTTGCAGTTTTTATTAGTGACAAGATAACTCACTTGTACAAATAAGTATAATTAATCAATCAAACACCTCGCCTCGTTCTTTTTCTTACTCCCCACCCCTTCTTCCCTCTTTCCTTTTAACACAATGGGGAGTATAATTAATCACTCTTCTATTGATTAGATCGGTTTATTTCGTGTTTCTTTTTTTTTATTTCATATTTATTTGTAGAAAATATAATACAAAAAATCATGTCTCGAATAAATAACAAGTGTTTGAAATGATTTTTTTATAAATTTAATTAAAAATTATAAATTAATAGCAAAAAGCCTTTGTTAGCCCTGGTGAGATTCTTAGGAAATCACATTTATCTTTAGCTCTCGTTTGCCAGGAAAAATATTAAATTTCTCTGAAAAATAATTGAAGAAAATAGTGTTGTAGAATTATCTGTAATCCTTATTTATTTACAGATAATCAACAAATTGAATATTATATCAAATAACCATTTAGATTAAATAGTAAATCAAGACCACGATGGGACACTCATGTGGGAACTATATTTTCGTCATCTATATTAAATAAATTGGTGATTTTGAATTAAAATTTACCATGAAAGGTTGTTGTCTTCAGGCACAAAGATTAATAATCGGTAATGTGCACAAAAACTCTTGTGAAATAATCATAAATATTGCGAGAGATTCATTAACGTTTGTTCTTTCCATGTTGAAGCTGTTATCGCTATTTAAACCAGCTATTTTGTTATATCGACTTATTTACATCAGTAGTATACACTCCTACCTAACAGATTTATCATATAAATGCAATACTTAAAAGTAAAAGGAAGAGTAGTCAACCAGACAAAAAATTTACTTTATGTCTCTTTATTTTTGAATAATACATAAATGGTGTTTCTTAAATGCATTTAATTCTCCAGTATTAACTTAATCATTTGGATACATCTATTAATTTATATTCTTAAAAGTTTAATAATTTAATTTAATTTTAGATATATTTCTAAAGTTGTTTTATTATAATTTGTACAAGTAGAGCGGAAAAGAGATGAAGTTTACCTTAACTTCTTTATATTCCGGGAATCTCGGAAAATCGTTTTTAAGTTTCCCATTCCCGTGAAAAAGAAGTCAAGAAAACATTTCTCTGTTTCTGACTGCATGATTCTGTTAATAATTGCTTAGAAAATCTTTTTAAAACTGTAATCCAGTATACTATAAAAGTAAAAAAGAAGTAGGGTTCTTTAACGAAGTCATTGTTAACTCAAATTCGTTCTTTGAATTCATTACCAACTCTATACGATTTGAATTCGATAATATAATTCTTAACATAATAACGACAATTATATTTGCAGAACTTTCTCAAAAATCATCACATAAAATGTTAAGTTTGTTTCGCGAATTCGAAGATTTCGATGAGACAGAAGGTACGGACTACACGGATCACAACACACCAGAATTCATCCAAAACATTTACCAAGACAAACTATCCAAATTAAAGGAGACATTAAAAGAATCGCTCCCTTCAGAAAATAGATTACATTTCAAGTAAGTGAAGTCATGAAAACACATCCACGTTTCAAAGCTTCTTAAAGTAAATTGTCTTTGAATGTTTTATTGCAGAGTTCCATGGATCGCTGGAGGCGTGGACAATGACAACAAAGAACAAGAGTACTACATAGCTTCCTTTAAAGACTCTGTAACAGCGAAAGTACAAGGGCTCATTGATAGAGTCATCGGCGACGAACCAATTGAAAAGGGAAAAAAGAAAACCGTTCCAGTAAGTTTAATAATGACAATGTGACAGTTAGATCGATAAAATGTATTAATAGATAGTAATGAGTGATATATGGCGACAATACATCGCTTGTAGATCGGAAAACACGTAGAATGCCATATGTGCGTCACAATCTCACAACGCGTGTCGAAATAGATTTACAAGTGTTATATATCTTGATAGCAGCGATATATAACTTTGAACTAGTTCCGGAAACAACCCATTTACCCCGTTTCCGTCTACTGTAACTTTTTCTATTTATTTCAGGAAATCTTTCACGAGCACGTAACGCACGTGACTTTGTGCAACGACCACCTTCTGACCCACGCGTTAACCACCAACGACCAATTAGAAAACATCAAGAACATTGTTCTTAAAAGTTACAAATCAAACTCCAGACACGCTCCGACCATTATCTACGGTTCTCACGGTTCCGGAAAGACCACTTTACTAACGAACATTTACAGAGTATCAGAAGAATGGTTTGATAAGAAAATCATGAGGATCATCCGAATCGCAACAGCTACTCCGCGATCTGCTTATAATTTGGAGTTATTAAGAGTCATTTGCCAACAGTTGTCCATTATTTTAAACATTCCTGAAGGATATTTACCAAAAGATGCATCCTTCGATCCACTTTATATAAACAACTGGTTCCAGAATATTCTGAGGAAGTGCGAGGATCTTCCCAATGAGATTATATTTATTTACGTAGATGATTTGCACAAATTGAATCCTTTGGACTGCGATATAGTAGCCGCGTTGTCATGGTTGCCGATCAGTTTGCCCTGGAATGTCTTCTTCATTTGCACAACCTCAATTCATCCAGATAACTTAAAGCTAACCCCGATGCAGAAGGAAAAGTTTAGAAATCCTGACTCGTATATTGAATTGGTAGGCGCCAACTCGAATCTCATACAAACTGATAGCTCTTGTGATAAAAATATTAATCAACAATATAAAAGAATACTCAACAAACACTACGAAACTTTTGACAGCTTCGAAAAATATTTAGAATGTTGCTTCGATATGATGGAAAGGCGATTTGGTAAAACTGCGTTTGGTAAATTAGCGGGATACATTACTTGTTCGGAATTTGGACTTACGGAAACGGAACTCTTAGAACTGTTAATGCCAACCAACAATCCTGATGCTGAAATTTCTTTAGAGATGGGAAATTTTAATTTTTCAACGTTTTGTGCAGCTAGGAAGCAAATGGGTAAGTGTACTAAGAAATAGAAAATAGGTATCGATTTCTTTTCCAATAATTTAGTTAACTTTGAATTGCAGGCCCATTGTTACGAGAAAAGATTATGTCAGGAAGATTATTGCTGCAGTGGCGCCATGATGTTTCAGCGGAGATAACCAGAGCGCGATACTTAAATCCAGAAGCGCAAAGATCTGCTCATTCTGAGGTTCGTTTTCCAAACAGTATACACATAAAACATTGTCGGAGTTTTTTACCCGAATTCTTTTACTTCAGATTGCTAACTTATTCTTCAGTCAGCTATCAGACGAGAATGAAGATAGCAACAGTGTGTCTGAACCCACTGAACCGGATTCAGGTAATTAGTATATATCACGAAATACAAAACACTTAACATTTTGATATTTACAATTTCAATGACTTGCTAAGGTGAAGATGAGGACGAATCTTCGTTAAAGACACCATTCCATTCTGCATTTAGATCCGATGTAACTTATAATGTGCGCCACGTTGAAGAATCCTGGCTGCATCTTCTAAGAGGTGGTGAATGCACGCAATTAAAGGAAATTGCTGTCTGTAACTTTGACTTTTTATTAGCTGCTGTGAGTAGAAACCTTGTTATATACTTTTATGTATGTTTCTTCATTAATTTTAAACTATTAGTACAAAACATCCTCCTTTCTAGGTCCAAATGGTTTCTATCAGTTATTTACGCTGTATTCTCGAGCACGTAAGATGTTATATTCTAGACAGGGATATTGAATTAGTTTACTATACTATTAGAAAATCGAGCGATGTGCTAACAAGAGACCCCATGCAGTTAGGAGCTCAGGTTGGTACCCAAATAATGAAAATCACTTAAAAATTAATGAAACAAGCAAAGAAAAAACTTACCCAATAATTCCAGGTAATTTGCTGGTTAAGACCTGTAACTGAACACAATAATATCCTAATTGGTACCATGATAACTCAAGCGATGGCGTGGTGTGATGGATACACGGTCCCTCTTCTTGTTCCTTTAAATGGATGGTATGTAATCATTGCATATTTAATAAGTGATAACATAGTATAATTTGGGAAGTATTTATTTTATTTTCTTGAAGGTTACAACCTCCTCTGCCGCTCCAAATACGAACTATAACAGTAACGGCCGGCGTTCGGCTAATGGAGTTGACACCAACGGGGCAACATTTGGTAGTGGTTCCAACATATGGAGAACCGCAGTTGTACCACATTATGAGCAATGCTGTAGTTCACACGTTTAAAGGTATTCACCCATCAAATAAAGAGGTTTTATTGTCAAGTACCCGTGTAAGGAAATACAAGAATCTAATTACTAAACGGTTCTTCACTCCATAGTTACAAAAAATTTAAACTCGTTCGCTTAGCGCTGCTTTAGAAACAAAAGTACACAATGAATTTATTTGAAAGTTGACGCCATTTGACATCAAACATGGATACTCGTAGTAAACACTTATGTAAAACATCTTTTCATAAAATTTGATTTTGTTTAATTAGGACACAGTGGGCCTGTGACATCTATATGCGTTACTAAGCAATCGCAATTTCTAATTACTGGATCTGAAGATACTTCAATAATTGTTTGGGATTTGAAACAATTTACGCAGAAATGTAGAATATAGTAAGTGTTATACTTTTCATTAATTCCTTACATGCGAAGTGAATGATTTTGCATATCCATATTTCTTTCAGCGAACACATAGCACCAATCTTATGCGTAGTTTGTGCCAATAACTCTGTAATAATCAGCGGCGGGGAAGACTCAAGTATCATAATTTCATCTCTCGCTAATGGAAATCTGGTAAATATTATTTATTAATCCCCTAAATAATCTGTGATAGTGCTGACGTATATTTTCTTTTTTGTAGGTGATGAAGATAGACCATCATCGCGGTCCAGTGACGTCCGTTCGTGTAAATCCTTGTGGGGATGTTTTGGTGTCTGCTAGTCATGATAAAACTATTTGTTTGTGGTCTCTAGAAACGTTTACTTTGCTAAATACAATTCAATTGCAGAGTCCTGTTGTTGGTCTTGAAATCTCAGCAGATTCGGTAAAATAATACATCATTTACATGAATCATAAAGAAATTAACTATTGACCTCTTTTTTCTTCAATCGCAGGTATTTATATTAGCGGCTTGTAAAGATAATGGACTGTATTTGAGAACCTTGGCCACTGGAACTGAGCTGCACTCTCTCAAAGGGCATATGTCTCAGGTATACAACTGACTTTCCTACCGTGATTGGGTTATACACGCATTTATTAACTATTTTAAATATTTTAGGTTTTAAGTATGAGCTTAGCAATGGATAGTCAAAGAGCAGTGATTGGCTGTGCGGATCAAAGAGTTTTAGTGTACGATATGCATTCTGGGAAGTTAACAAGAACACTTCCTGCGCAATCTGGACCAGTGACAAGTGTTTGTGTTGCAGATAAGGATGATTTCTTAATAACTGCTGGTAAGATATGAAACTCAACACATCTAGACAATGTTTCATGTATTAATTATGTGTTTTCTAAAGGTGGCAACAAGATATCATTTTATTCATTCCGAAATGAAGACACATTGCCCAATTTCCAACCGTTCAAGAAGAAGAAGTCATCGATACATTTGAAGAAAGCTATGTTCAATCCCAATCCCATAACCTGTCTGGATGTAGCTAGAGATGGCCAGCTAGCGGCAACCGGGACGTCAGACTGTATGGTCAATATTTGGCAGCTTAACACGCACAGTATGATAAACACATTATCTGATCATAGTGGAGCAGTGACGTGCGTCTCATTTTCGCCAAATAGTCTTTTTGTAGCTAGTGGTTCTGAAGATAAAACCGTTAAGGTTTGGAACTTGGCTTTAGGATTAGTCAGTTGCACATTTAAAGTAAGTTTTGCTACCAAGCTCAAGAAATATTCAAAGCGAAGTTTTAATTTATTCATTTGATACAATTTAGGGACACAATGCTCCAGTCCAGTGCTGCACCGTCATGTTAGACTCCAGGAGAGTTGTATCTGGAGATCGGGAAGATCTCTTATGTGTCTGGCTAGCTGATTCAGCAACTCCTCTCCAAGCTTGTCATGGACCTTCTAAATGTTTAGCGGTTACAAATAACATGAAGTTTGCAGTACGTAAGCTAAAAACTATCTCTTCAACTTACACCAGGAATATTTGTAGATATCTTTAACAATCTCTGAAATGTTTAGGTTTGCACAAACGGGGACAGTAGTCTTTGCATTTGGTCTTTAACCAGAGAAGATGAAAGATATTCCGTTTCACATTCCGAGGAGATAACGTGTTTCGTGATAAGTGTTGACAGCTTATACGTAATCACAGGATCAAGAGATATGTCCTTGAAAGTTTGGCAGGCCACAGGTGGTAAATTAGCTCAGGTAAATCTACTTCCTTCAAACGGTATCTTGTTTCTGAATGTAGTAGTTAATAATGCAATGCAACAGGTGCTGGTAGGACACAGCGACGCAGTAACCTGTGTAGCAGTAAGCGTTAGTAACAAGAGTCAGGTGATTTCCGGTTCCCGGGATAGCAACCTGATAGTTTGGGACATAAATACAGGAAGTGACTTGCATACGTTAGCTGGACATCTTGCTCAAGTTACCTGTGTCAAAGTTACAGGCGATGGCAGTACTGCAATATCCGGTAAGTTGTGAAACTAAGTAAACGGCTGATAAACTATTGAGCAAGTGTATTCTAAATGAAATTTTTTTTAAGGTTCTGATGACAAGACCATAATAATTTGGGAAACGAAACGTGGACTAGCATTAACCTCGCTACAAGTTCATACGCAGTTGTTAAGTTTTGACATTGCTAGTGATTGCTCTAGAATGGTAGCACATTTACAAAATAGTCCTTGTCTGCCAATTATTTGTCTGCACAACACCCCAGCAACGTTTGTTAAGTTACCAACGTATTCTGCACCTGTTAAAGAAGTCGAAGGTATTTATTTTCATCACATACATATGTCTACTTCAAAGAACATCGATATCTTACGAATCGGTCTCATTACAGATTTAAGAAGAGGCGGAATTAAACGAGGCCCTCGCAGATTATTAAAGAAAGAAGTTTCCTTAGATACGTATACATGGCAAAAGAAATATGGACATCTTACTTCGTCTATTATGATGGCGCAAGTTGATGAAAAATTAAAAAGAAGATTTTCTGTTTCTGCGTCTATGGAAGAGATTTCTAAAATTGCAGAAAGTAAACACTTTGATTCACAGGTAAAATAATAATCACACCTGTTATATTATATTATTTAATTGTTTGCCTTTCGGCTTTTCAATCTAAATTACTAATTTCTTAAAACATTTCATAGAGTTTCAACTTAAAATTAAACTTAAATTCTAGATCTTTCTTTTTCCAATAGTATTTTTTGCTTCTTCTTCTCTTCACTCTCTCTCTTCCTGTTCCCTACACCTCCTTCCTTCTCACTGTTTCCTGTTTCTCCTTCCTTTTTGGCTGTACCCATGTCTCTCACCTTTTGCCTTCCATGACCCCTCTCGACAAACCCTCTATTCCTTTTCAAGTATTCTTTCCTTCCTTTCATACCACCCACTTCTCTTAATATAGTTGTCAATATAGTTATTATTTAAGGAAGTAGTTACATCTTATTTGGATATATTTTTAGACAAGTATCGGCAACCCAGAGCAAGCAGCTTTGGCACAGTCTCAACACTTTGACCAGCTGGAAGCGTTGTGGAATAAAAGATCTCCACCACGGCGTAGGACACAGGTAATATTTTACCAATAATACAAAAGTGAAAATTATAGAAATTTCATTTCAACTTAATTTTTGCAGACTTTGTCGAAGCAAAGTTCTTTGGTTGAAACAAGAATTGATTCTTCCGATGAAGAGCATGAGTTCGAGGAACAAGGAGATGGTAAAAATAACAAATTTATAACAACTAACATCATAAATATTTCTTACAATAAATGATTCTTCTATGTTTCAGAATATCCAATCGAATAAAAAAAGAATATAAATATTGCAACTGGACAATCGACGAAAAAAATATAAATAAATAAAATTATTTAAAGAAATATATATATATTATATAGAACCCTTCTAATATAAAACACCTCTCCTCTTCCCTACCACCCGTCAGAAAACGATGCAATCTTTAAAACTGTTGCACAACTAAACATTCTAAAACTTAGATTAATTAATAAAATACATAGATGACATTTCTATATGTTTTAAGTCATAGTTTTAGAAATTAGAATACGAGTAATTTGTTCATTAAGGGATCTAACAATCTTGCACGGGTTCTAATAAGTATCTTTAGTCGATGAAATCCGTCATTGAACCGTGCATATTGGGTAGTCAGCAATTTTCTTTTCTAATCATGCAAAGGAGTTAAATCTGGATTTTAATTTGAATTTTCGACGTGATTGAAAAAAAGGTTTTAATCAGTTTTCTTTGTTTATCTTGAATACTATAACTCCCACAAAAATTTTGTAATATCCTTTTTTGTAGATAATAATATTATCTACAACTTTCATGTATGGCTTTTTGTTGTAACTTTTAAAATAATAAAGTTATATTAATAGAATGTAAGAACAATACTGTACTACTATAGTATGTTCATTACACTACTTAATTTAAGATTTATTTTTGCTTATAACTTTCTTATTGTTATTAGTATTAGAAGAAAAAATAATTGATAAAAGTTTTAGATATTGTTATTATTTACAAAAAAGCTCATTAAAAGCTGTCTGACTTTTAGTTTTCAAGATAAACAAAAAAATACTGATTACAACCTTATTTTAAAGATCTAATTTAAATCTCTAACTTTAATCCTTTCTACATAATAAAGCAAAAAAATTGCTGCCTATCCAAAATGCAACGATGGATTTCACGGGCTACTTGTTTTTTTATAAATTTTATACATTGTTTCATTTATTGTTACTATTTAACTAATTGTTGTTATTTAAATAAATTATTTTAAAAATATATTTAATTAAGAAACTCCTGTTTTTATAAAACTGTAGCTTCAGGTTATGAAAGAGATTTACTGGAGTAAAGGGAGACGAAGAAGGACTGTCATTTAGGAAGCGGTCAATCCTACCTCGTTGATGATGATTATTTAAAATATTAATATCTTTAAAGGACAAAAATTGATGCTCTAATCACGAAATTAGTAAAAACTCGAAGAAGTAATATTGTATACCTGTCTCTTTTGTTTTGATACAGCGTATACATAAGTGCATCTCGCTTTCTCATTCATAGATATTTAACAATAAAATGGTATGAAAAATATTTGTCTTATTATTTTAAACAGAAGAAAAATTAAAAATAATTTGGAGGCCATATTGTGCAACAATGAATGTAGAGACTTCTTACTTATTATAAATAGATATTTTAATTGGATTTTATATGGAAACATTGCAGAGCATAGGAAAAAAATAAGTTTTTACAGCGTGCTATTCTAAAGTAGAAGGATAGCGCCAAGCCATCATCTCGCATCTACTATAATTTTTCCTCGGATCGATCCTGTCCATCGCTGCACAATGTGGTATCCAAGTTATCTATTTTAATTTATTTCAGAAATTCTTTTTTACTCTATTAATGAGTAAGCGAGAAGCACTTACGTACAAGTATATAAATTTTTATTTTTTTAGTTTTTACTAATTCCCTAAATAAAAGATCAATTTCTAGATTGTAAAAATTTTTATATCTTAAATTATCCACATTTAAGTAAAAAAATATATATATTACGGTAGGATTGACCTGTTCCCAAATAAAACAACCGTTGTACTCCATTAATTATTTCAAAATGAAAAACCATTATAATTTAGATTAAATGAACCTATTTTGATAAGCACAGAATTATTTCTTTTCTAAATAAATATAAAAGTAAGTCTGTGTCAAATATATAGAAAGTAAATTAGAATCTAAAAAATAGTCTTTCATGTATAAGCCAATAAGATTAATAAAATAGGAAAAACAATGCACTTTTTTAGGCCTAGAACTAAAATATAGAATTAAGAAAACTCTCTATTAAGTAAAACCTTACTAGAAACTCTATCTAAATTTTCATACTGTATTTTATTGAAATCAATTTGTATATTTTTTAAGTTTATTTTGTAACTATCAAATATATATATACATATTTATGAAAACAAAAAGAAAAGTCTCTCCAAGATTTAATTCTGTTAAGAAAGAAATATAAGAAAATTATCAAAAAATTAAAAAAAATTATCTCCACATTCACAAGCGAAGTAAAAGTATTTATTTATTCATCATACGTTGCTATTCCTAACATCCAAGTTTCAAAATCCAAATTGAGAATGAATGCGGAAAATTTTCTAACTACTAATGGTTTTCTGTCAAATTGCCGCACTAAGTGAGCAGACTATAACTACAAATTCTGCGTGTAACCTATATATATCATCCCTTAATCAATATGACTAGAACAAATAAATTTAAAGTAAACCAAACAATCCAAAAAACCAATGAACCAGTAAATATGTTGCCAAAGAGATTTGCGTTATTGTACCTATATTTAATTTGTTTTTAATTCTTACCTAATGCGTCATACACATCTGCACAACACAAGCATTCAACAACCTACAGTTGTTGGAAGAAGTTGTACAACACGTCCCAACTGAAATAACATAGTTCTAGCCTACAACAGATTATGCATTTACCGCTAAGCTGTAAAATAATTTCAATATAATAAAAATATTCTAATGCGTCACAAAGTCTTAAAAATATCATATAACTATATGAATGTCGCATTGGTTTAGATTATAAAAGTTTAACAAATCTAGTACACTATGTCTAGAAAATGTCAACCTCTGAATGAAAATATATAAATGTTGGATGTCGCACTGATGAGGACGACGCATTAAGCTGCCCTAACACTGACATACTTCTTTTCACTGACTTTTCAGTGGGGCTGTAGAGGTTTCGCGTTAGTACATTTTTTCATGAGTTGAAGGTCTACTTTAATATTTATCAATACAACACTGTATTAAACGTAATTAAAATGCATATCTATATTATTTCTCCTCCTAACTTGAGAGAGTTTGGATATATACAACTTCGAGTAAAACTTAAGGTGATACTTTGATCCACATATGTACGTACGGACATATGAAACACAGACTTCTTCGATACAGTGTATTGATAAACATTAAAGTAGAAGCTTCATCTAATGAATAGAACACCCTAAAACTGATTATTATACAATACGGATATAACTATAAGCTAATAATTTATAAACTCAGTTTTGTCAGAATATATTTCTTATTCGTAAACTTAGAGGGTCTAAGACAAATGCGATGCCCTCTAGTAGAGCTCAAATTAATAACTATTGAGTTATCATTTTCTATTAATAATGTAACAAGAATCGGAATATGTTAGTAATTTTATTTGTATGTACTATAATCATTAAATCATCATCAGCTACCATTTTAGTTATTCAACTGTACAACTATTTGCACCCAATCAAATACATGAAATTAACTAATAAAAATTACCGCTATGACTATCATTAATAATTAGATCTAAATGTTTTATTATATCAGTGTAACAACAATATGTACGAAGTACAGATTAATATATCTGTGTTGGTAAACATCTAGACGTTGTTTCATTTAAATACCCGCTAAACCTCTACGCGTCTTTATGTAGCTTAGTGTGATATGAAATGAATAGGAAAGTAAATAAACACATGACACAAACATAGATGAAAACAGAGACGATGATCAACGGAAAAGAAAAGAAATACGCGTGTATTCCTTTCTCAAAATTTATAGAGCATAGAGAACAAATAGGAGCATATACGTATCTCTCTCACACATATTTTGGACACACTTTCAGGTCCAGCATTCTCTCTCCATATGCTCTAAGGTTTTGACAGATAATTGGAACTAGATATAATTGATCTTGTCGATTGTTAGCATAGCATCCACCGGAGCTAAAAAAGGCTCTTGATCCGAGTGACTATTTTCTGGTATTGAAACACTAAATAATGATACAATTACTTCATGAACCCACTGGCTCATTCCCATTTAGAAAATGAATCTTGGAATTAGCTTATTGCAAGCAAGCTATCAAGTGGGAATCCTTGCATTGATAAATGTGTTGTACTTTTACTGTTATCAAAAATAAGATTTTCTGCATTTCTTGAGATGAAAGAGGATTATACTCTTGTTAAAATGAATAGATATGTTGTATTTTATCAATGCTTAAAAAATTTCCTAATATGTATAAAACAATCTTTGTTAAATATAAATGACGATATTCACTGTCTTTGGGGCATCACTTAGCATTATGCTAATGAGCAAAATTTTCTCCTGAACTTTTAGGTCAGTTGACATAAGGACAACCTTATTGACAGTTAAAGAAAGACCATGAAGACACTTTATTTCTGTTCCTGCTGTATTCCGTTCAAACTAGTATACCGAGAGCATAACATCATTCAGGTAAACAGTCATTTCTAAATAAGTTGAATTACATAATACACAATTACATATACCACAAAATATAACTTAGAAATAGTGTTAGCAGCTGAAGTAACTGGTTGACATAGTAAATTTTCATCTTCATAAAAATACTCCGGACAGCTGCACATATTTTCCCGGTAATTATCGTTGAAAGGATGTCTCCTACAGCAGCCTCCAAGTCCATTCATATATCCTTCTTCAACTTTAGAATTAGCCAAGAAACAATTTGGTTCTGAAAGGAAAATATTATTTAGTGAGTTCTTCAAAATAATAATATATTAAACGAAATATAATACAAGATATGGAAAGCATAGAAGAATTATCGCTAGGATCAGACTAAGAAATGAAGAAAGAGGAAGTAGATATTTGGGAATGGAAGAAAAGAAAGTATTCAGAATGTGCAGTGCGAAAGAGGAAAAATTATAGCACATTAAGAGTAGGTGTTAGGAGAAAGTGGAAAGTCGATTAGGCCAAAATACAATAAAATGGTAAACAATACAAACTGTCAGATGTTGCAAAGACGTATTCTTCAGGTAAAACAAAGCTTTGATTCTGGTCTCGATGAGTTTCTTCTAGTTCTCCGCTGCTGGTGACTTCTTCATACTCACTGCTTTGCTCACTTGAGTCTGATGATTCTTCTGAGGAACTTGATAAATATTCATATGATTCTTCAGACTCTGATGAGCTTGGTTTTTCCGTGGTGGTCTTCTTAGTTTTCCTATCTGTTATTTCTCCAAAACCTGACAGTAAGTCCTTTGATGCATTACAAGCTCTACTAAAACATAATGTTAGCAACAATATTTTTATAAATAGTTTAATCATTTTAGCTATAGTTTCGCTTGTTTGAGAACATAAGAATTTCAAAGCCTCCTAACTTAATGTAATTATGGGCGCGTTCTGGACACCTCAACAGTTGTACAACTGTTGAGTAAATGTAGCGCTCGAATGCTAAATGCGAGTAAATGCGCTAAACATGTTTAGTGAGCGGACGTCTATAGCGCATTCGAGCGTTACATTTACTCAACAGTTGTACAACTGTTGAGGTGTCCAGAACGCGCCCATTGACAATTTTAACTATGGCAGCCACGAATAATTTATACTTGTGACCGACAGAGTGGCAAAAAAATCGCAACCTCTTCCAATAAGAATATGGCTCGTGATTTCATTAGTTCTGATTAGTTCCTTAATTGAATCCATGTGCAATAAATTGAAAGTGCTGTACTATAAGTTATGGTTTGGAATTTCTTTCGTTATATACAATTTACGTAACACAATTTGATGTAATTTGGAATTGATGGACGACAACTGGTCAGGCCAACATTTGCACAACGACATGCTTTCCACAAATACTTTGTTCAGTAATTCACCTACTCCGCCTTTTAACATTTCTCATCATAAAGTAATAACATATTTTATGGTAATATTTACTTTTTGTTAAAAATGTTTGCAAAGCCGTTGTTGAGGAGAACCAACAGTACTTTGTTTTAACGGAAACATTTATCCAGTGGCGTAGTGTGTCTTATACGGGTCCTGTATCAAAATTTATTGCGGGCCTAAATGATGAGGAAAGATTTTTCACAAGAGGAACAAACAAACGCTTGCATTGAATTAAAATTACTTACAATTAATACTCCTAGGAACTAAGCTAGCCAAACAATTCAAATTAAATATACACTTTTCTTGCCTTTTGTTCGGCAAACTTATTTATTAAATCATTCATAGCTGAAGACGATTTCAGTTTTTCTCTATAGACAATAGTCTGATAGCCTTTCCTTTCCCATAGAAGTGTTTAGATAATTTTTTATCAGTTTTAATTTCGAAAAACTTCTTTCAGCCGTTGCAGTTGTAACCGGAAGGGTCAAGAATAGAAAGCATGCTGTTTTTACCTCCGAAAAACTAAATGCAAAGCTATTGAATTTTATCAACAATAATTCAATGAGTTCCTTAATGGAATGAATTTTCTGAATTTCAGATTTAATGCATGTTTTCAAAGCAATTAATTGGTCATAACGATCAACTGACATGTCTTTACTGTATTTAGCAGACAGTTTTCCGGTATACTTTTTTATTATTTCGTTTGAAATAGATAAAAGTTTCTCCGGTTGTACTTCAAACATATTAATTAGGTCACGAAGGTTCTGAAATCTTTGTTTAGTTTGAAAAATTAATATATTTAAATGATACACATTGTCTTCGAAATACGGATCTGAAATTCTTTCATTTTCAGACGTTGGCACTTTTTTATGATAAGATATCTTTCTTGGGAAGTACGGACAAGTATGGAAAACAGGACGGTTCTTATAGAAAATAATTCCCTTTGATTTCTATAGTACAACTGATAACATTTAAGATTACTGAACAATTTAAATCAAATTTAACTATTTAAGTGGTTATCCAAATAGACATAGATAAGTTTTCTTTTATTCATTTATATATGATGTTATTATCAACGAATTTGGTTTAAAACTTAAAGAAAACGAAACAAAAATCATATATTATAATTTTAATCTATAGTAATAACTACAATACCACATTACATTTAACAATAAAATGGTTTAGTTATTAATAATAATTTAATTGTTTATCATTTTCATGTACTCCTTTTTATACTAATTTATACGTTGCACCGGTCAACTTAAATATTTGTGTAGCTTCCTCCTCTCAATAATCTACTGTCCATGATATTGTAAACACAAAAAGGACCGTGTAAATTCTGTATAATCTTGCATTCTTTCTAAAAGTTTGGGCGGTACTTTGATCTATGTATGTATAAACCATATAATGAATATGTACGTACGAACTATATCCTTTTTAAATAAAGTGGTGTATTAATAAATAATAAAAGTAGAAACTGCCTTTCATGATATAGTGTATTAATGAGACTACACTCCATTAAAAAAGTCAGAAGTTATAAGTAGTCGGTTCCAGTATGACAGCACTCTAATAATAAGCAATTTAACGTGAACATAATATAATAAAACACATGGACATGAAGTAAAAAAAAAATTAACACAGGATTTCAATTTATTAAATACTTTGCTTTACAATCAGCAACTATTCTAAATAATAATTTATTTACAAATAATAATTACTATTAATTTAATTATTTAATTAATATAACATTAAATAAATATAATAATTAAGATTAGATAATATTTGGGTTTTTCTTTTGGACATTTTCTTTCGTGTAATAATATTATATCGTAATGTGTCTTGACCTCACTGAAAAATAAATAGTAAAGTTAGTTAAGTAACATTTTTACATTGTTATACGTATATTTTATGTCAAAAGACTTACTTTCAATATATAAAATGGCCACTAAGATTCCGGCTAAGATAATTAGCGACATGGTTAAGACGAGCGCCGTCAGATGATGCCCCCCACAAGCTGGCTTTTCATTTTTCTTCGAGTTATGTCCACCAACGCCATTAACGACAGTGAAGTGTGTCGAACTGGCAACAGACATGTTGTCCATTTCTTCATTACTAATACTCAATCTGTCTTTATCCATCGCTTTTAAATTATCTATACTTATAATTGTATGTTGTCTATTGTCTTTAATATTTTGTTTTGATTCCAAAACATGGCCTACTGAATTAATATTATTCTTAAAATGACTATTTGTTTTATCCTGCATTTGAATCTGGTTCCACGTCATCAAATTTGCAGCAGTTAAAAGAAGAGATCCTGAACAAGTACTCTGAAAAAATTTGTTAAGTTAGAGAAAGAAGTTTCTTGTATGCAGTAACCATAAGATGAAATGGAACTGAAGTGATGCATCGGGTTACGAATGGGAATTTTGATTCGAGTTGCGCAGAATGCTTTGGAACACGAACATGACTTTGATGCCTCCGCGATAATTCAGCGTTGTTGAAACATGGCTTTGACGGCTCCGCAATATTTCAGCATTGCTGCTTTAGTTATACTCATTACGTTCGTTGTTCTTAATACAATCTTTTTTTACAAAATTGTTTCGAGTTACAAACGATTCGAACGAACGAACGTAGTTCAGTAACGAAATAAGTTCGTAACCCGAGGTGGCACTGTATAGGGGTATTCTGGGGGATTCTGCGATTATTTCATGAAGAAAGTTTGGTAATCATCATGATTTATGTACTACACTGCAAAATTATGCTGGGTATAATCAAAGAACATGGTCCCAACAGAAACAACATCACCCACCTCTACTATGAGCCAAGCAAATATGAGTATTTAGAAAAGTAGTAAAAATAATTGTCTGTATTTGAATTATTTACGAACGCAATACGAATTCGACTTCGTTTATGAATTCCATTTGAAATGATATGGTTTACTGGGTGTATATTTATTACTTATCAAGCTTACTTGAGAACTATGGTTGCTATTGACGGAGCCTTGAGAGGATGTTGACCCTCTGGGTATACTAGGAATATGTGTTGAGGAATCCCGTGATAGTGAAGGCCTCGGGATGTGCCAATTGGGTCTCTCCACTTGTCTAATATCAGCCATCTGAAATATTAATAAGAGGGTATACATAGTATGTCACAAATCTCAGAAATGAATCTCTAAATCACTCTTCGTTTCGTTTTATTTTTTTATTTATTTTATTTAACGTCGGCTTATTTCCGATTCTAAGTCCTATCACCGATGATTTCTTACAATGTTTGCAGTATTTATGATGTCGTGGGCTCATATATATGTGTTCTACATCGCTGCCTAATAAATTTACGATTATACAAAGTTACAATTTAATTTGATAATAACTAAAATGCTAGTAAATAATTTTTTCTGGCTAATTTCAGGATGCTGATTTCCAAAATTTTGCAGTATTTTTTTTATATTGAAATACACCGCTGTAAAGTGGATGCTCTCTGGATGCTCTATATTCTAATCAATCGCAATGTTACACCAGATATTAACAACTAAAATGCCCTCTGAGCGGCTGAGGTAGTGAGGTCGTAGACTCTTAACACTCAGCCTCAGCTTGGATTCCTAGGGATGGAATACATTTATTCCCAGACTGAAAAAAATTATAACTCACCAAATGATAAAACAAACAAACAAACAAAACATACAACTTTTATATTACAATTAATGCTAGCTATTAAAATCTGAGAAAATGTAATAAAAATTGAAGAAAAAAAAATTTTAATAGTTATTTTTATTCCTTCTACGTCATGTCCTTTTTTACCCTATTTCCAACTTGAAAGCAACATATCAAATATATATTACAGATATGGTAAACAAGTATAAATAAAATCAGTTACTTATTCTTTTGAATTTAATACTAATGCTGTGATGTTCAAAATATGTCTAAATATTAAACGACTAAATAGAAATATAAATTTCAAATATCTATATCTCTATCAACTTTGAATGTATAAAAGAGATAAAAAGATCAATAGACATACATTAGCATATATTTAAATAAAGAAATAAAAACTCCGACTTTTAGAAATGAGTTCACAAGCCAATTTAATGTATTTTTGGACATTTAATTTAACTTCCTACAAAAATACATAAATTAAAATTTGAAAAACTATTTTTGTTACGAGCATAATATTCAAATGAATGCGATTTTAAGTAACGGTCCTGCAGTTTTATCGCCATGCCCAAAATAGAAATATAAACAGAAACACGTGTAGCTACATGCTCAAGGATCTATTTTATTAACACTTAATCAAATATAATTGCAAAAAATATATAGGAATTTCATAAAAAATGTTGTTTAATGTAATTCAATATTAGGTAATCACTGTAACAATCTGGCTTTCATTACCTAAAGAGCCATTCCCATCTACTGATTTAATTTTAAGTTTTTATTTTGTGTTTGAACCTGAAATTGAATGTTTTAGTCATAGAACAAAGTTTATTGTTTTAATTTTGAATGTACTTAGTGCACTTGCGTCGTGCGTCGGTTAAAACATATACTATATTTAATACTAATTATTATCTTTCTTTGATATATATCGTTATATATATTTAAGGGTCATCCATAAATTACGTCACACAGATTTCATGACTTTTCAGTGACACATTGTGGAAACTTGCGCCTTTCTTTGCGACGTTTTGTCACACTTTGTGAACCTTTCCGTCCCCCCTTTAATTAATGGATGGCTCCTTATTTCAAATAAATATCTTATTTGTATTTCTTCCACAAGCCCAAATAATAATTTTAGTTTGACAGATTGTATGTTATAAAGTCGTTCGCTAAATAATAACTGTTAATACTAAATTTTTGTTAAGTGATTCAAAATTTATTAGTGAATTACTTAAATATTTAGAAATTTGTAAAATAGAATTATAAAATGTTAAATATGTATTAAAAATGTTTGATGGTGGCTATGACAAATAAAAGACAAATAAGGCAAATAAATAAATAAATATTAAAAAAAATAATAACACCGTAATTTTATGTTTTAGAAAATTTGGAGTATCATATTTATAAAAATAAAGTATAAAATAAAATTCAAAGCTATCCAAGAAAATCACAACATCAAACGACAATCACAAAATATCTAAACAGCAAAACTTCTTATGAACAAGAAAAACAACAATGATTGTCGTATATGACTTAGCAGTTGAGATCTCCGTAAAACAATGAAGAAAACAAAACTACAATTATAACTAAAACATAAGCCGGAAACGACTACGTCATTTGTAATATGCTCTACCCACCCTCTAAAACCAAAACGTAAACTCATATTATCCAAGTTCAATCCGCAGGCCAGATTTATATTATCTAGGTTTGGTTACAATTAAACTTAATTCGATATTGTGCTAACATAATAATAAATAAGAAAATATGATCACAAAGGAAAATACATAAAAAAGAAATAGAAGAAAAACCGAAAAGAATTTCAAGAGCAACGGAAAAGAAGAAAGAATGGAAGAGAAAAGAAAAGGAGGACTCAATTAGCAGATGGACGAAATAAACATATCAAAACGGGCAAGGAATGCAAGAGGAGATATCACAGTGGAGGTGATTCCTGTATCAGATCGTAATGCGGTTGTTCAAAGAAAGGGATGTAGGAAGATGAATGTTGGGCTTGTTAAGAAAGCTACGATGGAAGAAACTGAAAAATACTAAAATTCTAAAAATGATGTGTTATGAAATGCTTCTAATTGTATATATTGATTTAAGTGCTAATAACTATAGAAAGTTGATGCACTCAAATGAATATTAAAAAAAAACTAAAAAATGTTATACAACTGTATTTAACGTGTATTCTAGCAACTGAAAAATAAAATTAAGATTAAAACTAAAACAGTATGTGCGAATGCTACTTTATACATAAAGGTAACTCCATTATTAATAGACTTATATAACGCTTTTGTGACGCATAAAAAATTAAACCAGTTTCTATGATAAAACATTGAAATATTTTTTTTCTTTTTTCTTTTTTGGGTGCGGTTAAACACTTATAAGTGAACTTTAGAATAACTATAATAGTTGTTTCTTTTTTGCAAAGTGAGTCAACTAGCATTTATAGAATGATCTTCTATGTACTCGTGCGTATTTGTCAAGAGATAGTGAAGCAGTTTAGCATTGAATGATACATCGTCATTTATCATCTTGCTTATAAAAAAAGAACAGATTTTCTAATTAGAATACATTGGTTTAACTAAGGATCATTGAACTAAGGACACGATACTCTTAATACAATATATCTTTGTCTAGAAAAAGAGAGACAACACTTTATGAACATATTGAACAAACAGAGACAACGCTAACAATTTTGTTTTAAGACAGACTTGTCGCAACTATGTGTGTTCTCATTTAATCCAATTGATGTGATTGCCACCACGATATCTTGAGAACCACTAAACCTATTTTAATAATAATTGCACCGTATCTTCTTTGTACTACTATCTGTCGTGTAGCATAGATATTTTTCTGATTAAGCATGTAAGCCATGGTTTGTCAAACTAAAATGGCCAAGAAGATTAATAACAATGACCTCAAGACTAAGAATGAATTATACTGGAGCTCCGAAACATCTAGCAAGAAACAAAATTATTCCAAACCCTAAATGCGCTTGTGGTGAAGAGGAGGCAGATGACCACATTCTGTGGCAATGTAAAAATACAGCAATGGCAAGAAATAGACTCCAAAGAGCGGTGCTACAGACTTCGCAGACGCTTCCTGTTAACACCGCCTTTTTGATTGAGAAACCGAAATTTATAACAGCAGTAGCCATGAACAGATCATTCTTGTTGTCTGGATATAAAGTATAAGAAGAAGCAGAACAATACTATGGGCGATAAAAGGCTACGTGCCTAGGAGGCCCGAGAAACTATATTAAAAAAAAAACCGTATTCCTAACGAAGTTCTCTTCTTTTTTTCTCTAAATTGCATATGATTTTTGGAAATTTTCCATCACATTACTAATGATCGAATGTCAGGAATTAGGACATTTTGTGATTTTTTAAAGTTTCAATTCACCTTTGTCAAATGTACAATCAGTCCGGATCAGTTATTTCTGACGCAATGATTGTACAACTAGTTTTCTAAATGACGTAGGTACATAGGTGCAGGATCCGTCTGCACGCAAGTACGTAAAAATATAGGTCGGGTTTAAACTCGTATCGATATAAAACTCGTTACGGAACCGGATACTGAAAAAATCCAGTAATTCAAGAAACCCAGACAGGATGCATAACACCGTAAAGGTAAACATTACTTCGTGTGGCCTTGAAACGCGAGACATTGTTGTATTGCACACCGTGAAGTTAAATCAAACAAAAAAATTACTTTAAATTAAGTAATTATATGTTGGCTTGTTCATCTAGAGTCTAGATGCCGAGATCCTAAAGCCAGTAATTAGCGTTAATCAGACAATTATTAAAGAAAGGTATTTTGTTTTGTTCATTTTGTCAAGTGATTAATGGCCTTGTTTATGATTGGAATATAATTGGGTGCTGATTTTGTTTGAAACATAAATGTATGTATATGCAATGTCTCTAAGTGGAAGATTACGACCTGAAGCGATTAATTTTGGCAACCGATGCATGACGGAGTGATGCATTTTAGGTATGCAGCACTTTTCTTTTTTCATCATGTAAACGAATCAAATCCTAATTTAAATTTTACATTTGGGGGATATGAACCTTCCCTCTAATTTGGTAGTCATCTTAAAAATAAGATTGCTAACAACTTCCTTTGTTTAGATTGAAGACTATAGCTCCCACAAACAGTTTGTAGTATGATCTTTTATAGATGATAAATATCTACAACTTTTATGTACAATTTTTTACTGAACTTTTTTTTGGTTACTAAAGATTATTACAATCTGTCCTGCTTATAGGACATTAAGGTTTAGGTATGTCAAAATAAAATGTCTTGCACGGGATATGCCCAACGACTCATCCCTCAATTTTAATAGATCCTAGATTCTGTTTATTTGGCTAGTAGGTCCTGAGGTACCTTCTTTTTTAGTCTGCGAACTGTGAAAATTGGACATTAGACAGCTGGCCAAATTGTTTGGATGTTCTATTATTCTCCCTTGTATACTTTGGTTCTAAGCACTATTTCTTCTTTTACTGTAGGTATATCCAGGTCCCGATGTATTATGTGATTAGGTATAAACCATGGTGCATTCGTGACAATCCTTAGCATTTTGGACTGAAATCTTTGGATTATCTCAATATTTGAGGTAGATGCAGTACTCCATAGTTGTATACCATATTACCATACCGGAATTACCATACGAAATGAACTAGCAAACATTTTTGTAAGATTTATGGTTTTCAAGATAAACAAGAATTTAATTAGACCCATATTTTCAGATGACGCCCGAATGGGGCGCAACCATCCCTAATAATCGAATACACATTCAGGTCTGACCTTGTTACGTGAAACTTGCCCAAAATGAATGATTAGCTTCCTTTTAACGACGGATTTTTCCGACTTATTAAAATGCGTCAAATTTATTAACTTGACAATAAATTACCTATTTTAGGGTGTCACTTCAAGTTCACTTGTACTTCCATTTTCTGAGCTATAATATTCGCTTTATCTAGTGTCGGTTCAAAAGATATTTATTGAGGACACAAGATGAATGAACAGAATACCCCCTGCCACCCTTCTTTGTCCCATTCTACTTTAAAGATTTATTTTCCTTCTTCTCATAATAACCTACCATTGCGTTAATTTACAGTAGCGGCAATTTATTACAATTCAGCACCCCATCTCTTATCGACACTAAGTGACGAAGAGAGTGTATCTTTCGCATGCCGCTCGGATAGGCCCTGATTTTCCCCGGTACTAAAATTAATAATTTTTCAGTAATTTTCAGATTAAGGTACTAAGAAAAACAAAATCCTAGAAGAGACGAAAAGTATGAGTAAGGTATGGTCGGACCTTTTAATATTTGAATTTTTACTGCTTTATTTTTAGTCATATTTTTAACCACACAGATTTAGTATTTAAGTCTGTATAACAACAAGTAATCGATGTTATTTTATACCTTGTGTACCATTCATAATATCAAAACTTTAAGTGTTGTTTAGCACAACTGTGCAGGTAGTATCCGACGTTTGATTATGCACTCTTAATGATTTCTTTTATACTTTGTTGTATAACGTAGATGGTGATTATGTAGCAGCGAATTGAGTAGAAGAGTTGCATGATTTCAAAGGATTTATATCTTTGATGAATTTTGATTAAGGGGCAATTGCATTTATTCAACCTATTTCAAATTAACTATTTTAACCTATAGCCAATATTTAGTACAGTTTTACCGATATAAAGACACAAGCACATTAGAAGTAAACAGTTCTGAGTTTTGTGTACTATACTTAGAAATATACGGTTAAACCGCTAAGTAATTAATCAGCTAAATAGGGATCTAATCAATGCGGACTTCCGGAAAAAGGTTGAGCTGAGCTGACGTAAAAGGATGCTACTCGAGATAGATTTAATTAGTGTTTGCTAATAAGGTCATTCTTCTATTGCATTATTTATGAAAGATGCTGCAAACAAAATCAATGATCAATAATTGAACTGCTTTAATCCTTGAGCCATCTGTCTGTTACTATAACTATTAATATAATAAAACTCTAACCAGTGGCGTATCATCTTTAGTGCGCCCTAAATATTTGTGGGGTGTAGGAACTTTAACTATAAATGAAACCATTCGCGATTTTTACAACCTTGACCAATAAAATGTGATCTGGGAGTGAAATAAGAAAAGTACAAAAAAGACTGGATAAAATTACATTTTTATTGAGTTGAAAGCTTCTTTTTCTTAAAAAAAATCAATAACAGAAGGAGTAACACTTTTTCTGCTACGCCACTGACAATGAAATAATGTGTGCATCACGATGATGACTCATACGTTAAGTTGCTGCTTCACTAGCTGGTTATTTAATGACTGTTATGATTATGCACGCTGAGTATAAAATTGCGTGGTCTATATATTGAAGCAAGCACTAAAGACGTCCAAAGACTCAGTAATGCTAACATGTTTTTTGTTGCTAATTTTATTTGAGAACTTGAACCTGTTTCTTTGTGTTGCATTTTATAGCTCAAAACAAACTAAATGTTTAAATATTTTGATGTCAATTCGATAAAAGAGTATTTATCCTTTTTCACCACCTTTATAATATCAAATCATTATTATGTATTACTCGAGCCAACAGTAAGTAATATCTGATGTTTAAGTATGCATTTTTTTTACAATGTTTATATAAAATAAAGGACAGACAATTCATAGCAGGAAAAAGGATACGAAATAGACATGACGTCTATGAATTTTAATGAAATTTATTATTAAATTATAATATCTTATTTAATATTGCGACTTATTGAGAATTAATTGGACATTTGAGGTCTTGCTGGCCAACGTTATCAATACGTAGAACAGTTTTAAACAATATAATATTAACAACTAAAACCAATTGCAATGCACAATAAGGATTCCTATTTTATAATTTATTTCCGACGCTCTTCACCATTTGACGCTTTTTCCAAGTACTATTTTTGGTAATATTAAGCTAAAAGATATTCGAACTTATATTGCAATACCTATTTTTCAATAGTCAATGAAAATTAATTAACAAAAATAAATTAAGATAATAAAAGATAATTTTAATAACAATAAGATATTTTAATAAATAATTTCTTTAGGATTAATTAACTCACCTTTTTAAAATAATCCAATTAAAGGACGAATTATGTAACAACTAATACTAATAATAAAATTTCAAAACAACATAATTGATATATCACAGTTTAAAATAACAAAAAATCACAATAAATTTGATAAATTCAAATATTCGCGGTCTTTATTTTGAATTCAGGCAGCTCCGATTTGTAGGTTATGTTTATATTTTGATACAAAATCGGCCAGCCTGCTTCACGTCTCCTTCGTTCAACGATAACGACTCGCGACTGGTCCATGTCGGATGCTGCGCGTTCTTTTATCTGTCACGGATGCAGCAAACGCTCGAATACAAATCCGCGAGCGTTGTTACGATAATCACGCGGACTGAGGTATTCCCGATTTACAAATTTTATGAAATAATAATTTCAATATTGACATTTCATATTTTGGTAATTAGAATCATCTTAAAGTTATTATTATCTAATGATTGCTATTATTTAATCCTCGATTAGTAAAGAGAAAACTGTTTAGTCAAATTAAATATAAATTTGTTGGTCAGGATGATGATATTTAGTCATTATTATTCTGTCGCACAGTAAAAATGTATTATTCCACAACTTATTTATGTGTATGTAAGGTTTATCTAACATAACAGAAGTTATCTGTTACGTAAACAATGTTACTTAATTACAACGTTTTGTGAGGTGTTTAACTATACTTTCTTAATAGCAAATAACTGTTTGTGCGTTATTATAATCTTAAAAATTCTTAAGGAAGATCTTTTTAAGAATTACAACATTTTAAGAAGTTCTTCTTAGGGATAAAAGGATCTTTATCTTCACCTTTTTAAACTAAATTACGTTAAACACAAAATGTACACGACATGTAAAATTTAAAGTAATATTTTTTGCATAACGCTACTTTTTCTTATTTACCGTTTGATTTAGTTTTGTTACATTGTCATTAAATAAAAGCAATAGACATAAAACTCTTTTAGTACAATGCTAATTTAATATGAAAAATTATATAATTTAACGTCAGAAAACATAAATTTATGTTGGAAAATAAAACATTTGTATCTTATATTATATAATATATAATGTATATTAACTTAAAATATTATACGTACCTATTAGGTAAACTGTTTTATGTGAGCTAAACCTAACATATACGTAACTGTGTTTAACGGTATATTACTAGATTTTTCTTTAAGAAAATATTACATAGATGTAAGATATATTGACGAAATACACTATCAGAACGTCAAATGTGAAATTATTTTTTAATAAGTTGCGATATTATAGGTGATGTTAACAATTAAAATAGACATCTTTATCTCTTGAATTATTAAATGGAACAAATTTATAACAAATCTAATCCATAGACACCATCACACTTTTCTATCTTCTTCTTCTTACGCTACGCAGCGTAAAACAGATGCAACCTCATCATCATCCTCGTCATCAGTTACTACTTACAGCTGTTTCGAGCAACACATAAATTTTTAATATTACGAAAATTGTGTAGCCATTAAAGGGTGGCAGTGAAGTGAAGCGGTGGATGACGGAGATAGAGAGAAGGAGCGAGGAAAGAAAAGGAAAGGCAGAGTAGAAACAGGGCGGACATAGTGTGCAAAGGGGTGACACATCATACTAGAAATAACGCAGCAGCTGTTGATGTGAAGGATCAAAAGAGTTTTATATGTTATATTTTAATAAACCACAATGTTATGTAGTTTAATGATTTAAGGCGGAAGAATGTAGTGCCTCATGGCAAATACATTAAAAATAAATACATTACAATACTATAGAATGGTAACTGGCTTGGCACAGTTGTTTGATAGTTTTCAACCAACATAATTGGTTGGTTGGTGGTTAGCGTGTTCGTAGCGGTCACTGCCAACATAATGCGACAAAACAGCAAGTGTGTATAGGAAAGATGTGCCACTCTGGGACGTAAAAAGTAAAGAGCTCAACAACAAGCTTACAAACAAGATTACCATGTTCTTATGAAAATTAATTCTTCTGCTAACGAAAATTACGCTAAAGCAAAATAGAATCCCGATTTTCGAAATAAACAAAATATTCTTTGACACAAATATAAAAATTAGTGTTAATATTTCTATTTAAAAATCATTTTAACTAATAACATGTATGGCCCAGGACATTTGCTTTTGATGGTGTATAGAGAATCGCGAGAATGTTCATTTCGAAGTGAAACTCAACTGATTCGAGTGTGTATTATGTTATTAAGATACGCATATACGCCTTTCCTCCATCCAACAAAATGTCAAACATTAATTCATCATCTATTCTTTATAAATTTGCCTGAAACACAGAACCGAATTGAAACACACAATCTCCTCAATGTCTTCATTTAGTTACCGGCAAATTGAGAATCTCTGAGATTCTTTAAATGTGCGGCATTATCTGACAAATATTGATTGATGATCGCGAAACTGCAATTATGTCGAGTGAATAGAAAAGAGGAAAAAGGGGAGGTGTGATGTAGGAGGAGATTGATGGTAGGAAGAGTTGATATCATCACACGATTGCCTGAACTTATTAAAATTTATTGCCGCTTTGTTTACAAAAAAACGGGACGACCGGGACAATATTACTGACAATACCATATTGCAGGTCGTTAGTGAAAGATAAATATTTTTAAAATTGAAGGATAACTGATTTTTAATTAGTACAACAAATTGGGTAATAAGATTAAAAAAATCTGTATTGTTTTTTTGATTGTACGAGTAATCTCGGACGGAAATAATTAAATTTGGGTCAACAGAAATGTGAATATAATATTATCATAATTACTAAAAGTGTAATTTTTATTAGCCTTGCTTAATCATCTGTAATAACACTATCGAGGGACTACACGTCACTAATTACATCGTTATTGTTATTGTCTGTGATTAAGGAACCATTCACACTTACTGATTTCATTTTAATACTAGTTTTAGGTGTCCTTTAATGAGAATGATTAAACACATATTGCTCTTAGGGATGTTTTTAAATATGGCGCCAAAAGTAAACAATTTAATATTTCTTTACTCCAATTTAATTACTAAATGCCTTAATTAGTAATATAATATAAGCCCTATCATTAGTGTTCTCAGTAAAGATATCATTTAAAGTAGTTTACTGTAATTAAAAATTTGCTAATGTACTTAGCTCCATTGTGCAATTAAAAAGTTGAAAGTTTATTTTGGTTATTATATAATTCTTATTTTATATTGCAAGTTCAAGTGGTAACTAAAATAAAAATATTGTAAGCCGAATCAGTTGCATTGTTATTTTATAAATTATTTTCACTTTTCGTTGGCAAATACATGCGCAAAATCTATTGTGGATGCGAATGAGAATGCGAATATTTAAAAACGCGAATATTCCTTACATTGCTAAATTACTAATTAAAAAATTAAAATAGTGAGTCAGAATGCGGCTTCTGTCATGGAGGTTTTAATTTTGAATGTACTTGATGCACATGCGTCGTGCATCAGTAATATACTTTATTTAATATTAATTATTATATTTAATGTCAGGAATAATTAAGTTTTACTAATTACAGATTATATGCCGTTTATAATATTGACTATTTCATTGCGATCTACCAAATTAATATTGATTTCACCCAAATAGGTGTGAATGATACTTAACAGTGTACGATGTGTACTTTATTTAATCCTAACCTCGAAACCTACCGCGGCGCGGCGCGGCTGTAGGAATCTACTATCCCATAAACAAATGTACTCGTACATGCAATTAGCGACTTGTTAATATGATTTCAACATCTCTGTGCAATCAACGACTTAACGGAAATGAAGTTACCGGCATTGGTTGCTAAATAAGGACAATACTCAGATAATAATTACATATGCAGAATTTCCATCAGTTGATGGAAATAATTACAACAAAACCTCGATAATTCGAACGCCCCGAACGAATTCTCATATTATTTGTTACAATATATGTTTTGTATTTAATGTTCGTTTATCAACGTTACCAGAGATTTTTGTCCCTAAACTTCACTAAATTTTGTAATTATTAAATAAAATGTATTAATCACGCTTGTACCTTCAGTGAACTCGTGCGCTGCACTACCAAATATTTTTTTTTTTTTTTTTTTTATTTATTGTTAATTGTGTGTGCCTTTCGGCTTTACAATCTAGCGTATTCTATTTCTTATTACATTTCATTCCTATCTTAACAATTCAGCCTTAAAACTAAACTTACTAATTTTATTTAAAACTAATTATTTTTCTAAAACTAAACTTAATTTATTTATTAAAACTAAAAAAAAATATTTTAGACTTTTAGTACTTCCAAAAAGTGCTTTCTGCTTCTTCTTCTCTTGACCCTCTTCCTTCATTTTCCCTAGTCTTCCTTCTGTAGTGGTCTATTCCCTAGTCTATTTTTATGGGCTGAAGTTTACCTGTTTCCTCGCTACTTCTTTCTTTCTCCTGCTTCCCTTCATTGCCTCTTTCAGTACTTCCTTTCTCTTCCTGTTCCTTGTGCAACCCAGCCATCAGCTTATTTCTTCTCCTGCTTTTTCTTTCCTTCTTACTATTTCCGCCATCCACCTCTTTCCTTCACTGCCTCCCTTTAATAGCTGGCCAATATTCCTTTCGCTCGCTACTTTTTCCTTACACTCAAACTTAATGTGCTCCAGTGTTTCGTCCTCCGCTCCGCACACTCTACACTTTCTTACCTCACTACTTTCCCAGTATCTGTTTCCTTTTTCCTCATTTCCCAATCTAAACCTTGCTGTTCTTCTTATGTGTTTTATGTCTTTTTCTATAAGGTACTGAGGCACATTATTTTCCCATAACCTTTTATATCTTGTATTGTAGTTGCTTTTTTCGATTTTTCCCATTTCTCCTGCTGTTGTATCTCCTTATCCCTTCTCCTTAGCTCCTCTTCCACACTTGCGCCTCCTTCTCTTCTCCTCTCTACCTCCTCGATCGCCATTCCATTCCTTTCAAAATACTCCTTTCTCTTTTTTGGACCTCCTCCCCCCCCATTCTTTATGCTATCCTCTCTTATTTTCTTTAAAATTTTGCTTTCCGCCCTGGTCAATTTCTCCTCATATTTTACTGCTCTTTCCCCTGTTTTAATTCGTATCTTATCCCTTTTTAGCTCCTCCATAACCATATATCCTGGCGTGCACCTGTCCAGCCCTAGTAACCATTTAATATATCTCACCTGTATTCTTTCCAACTTTTCCTGCTCCTTCCACCTCCAAACCTCTGCTCCATACAACATCATACTGGCTATCAGTCTGTCAAACATCCATATTCTCTTTTGTATGTCTCTTTTCTTTGCTACCTCCGTTATCTGAGCCTCTTCTCCATTGTTCTTTTTAAAAGTGTAGCCCAGATATTTAAATTCTTCTACTTCCTCAATGACCTCTGTCTTGTATTTCCACCTTTTATGTCTTCTTTTTTAAATACCATAATTTTTGTCTTTTCCACATTTAACTCTAGTCCTTTCCTGTCTATATATCTCCCTAGCCGATGAGCCATCTCTTGCAGCTCTCCTTCCCTTCACTACCAAATATTTATAACTTGAAAAAGAGGAATCACAAAATATCATATAATATCCCAATTACATACTGACTTTATACTTAGGAAGTTGCAAGGAATCAACTTAATCTCTATGCTGAATTAATTTAAACTTATTTTCGCTCGAAGAAATATTCCTCCGGCGCTCTCCACATCGCACGTAGCTGATCAATACAACTACTATGAATTATGCGATGCATTGCCTAGCACATGAGACAGAAAATACTTAGTGCAAACTATATGAAGAAACTGGTGTTCACCGTGCACTTTTTAGTGGTTGATTTTTCAATTGTTGATTGAAATTGATGTTAATAAATGTGTATTGGCGTGTCTATTTTATTAAATAGCTAAATATTGACGGAGATATAGCAATTAAAAGTTTGAATTGTAGTTTTAGCGCTAGAAATGGTCGGCCATATTTGTATGACTTGAAATGCATTTTAACGTCAGTTATTTGTTGAGTAGGTCAGTGTTGTGGTAATGTTCTGTAGCTGTTGGTAGTCAAATAATCAAGTCAAATCAAAGATTAATAAGTTTTTATTTTATTTAACCCTGCTAAGGCAGACATAATATTGGAATTTGATTGTTTTTTGAAATAACTGTAAATAATATTTGATATTTTGATATATAAATACATATAGCAGAGATTTATGATCTGTAAGGTTGGTAACCTTACACAAGGATTGTGATGTCACATGCACTTGGAATGTGTACAACATTTCCCAATCCCTTTAATAATTAAAGGGAAAAAATAACTTTTTTAATTGGTAATATCTCCTAATATATAAGGAGTTATTAAAAAATAATTAAACATTTGAGGTTCTAGTAACTCACTTTATCAATATATAGTACACTTTTATAGAAATTAAGACAAAGGACACAAGGCCATTATAAATCAAACAATGAATTTTTAATATTCAAAACTAAATACAAAATAATTATCTAAAGAAACTATAAATTTAGAAATTCAGATAATTTTGGAACTTAAATTTTTGTTTGTGAAATATTCAGAATAATTAAAAATTATTCCTTAATTTGAGAAACAAAGATTATGAAAAAAGGAGTCTGTTGATAACACATGAAATAATTTCCAAGCGTCCAAATTTGGGTAAAGAAAGAAGGTATAAAATTAAATTATAATAATTATAAATAACATTAACATTGCAAAATTCTACTTCAACATGAACATTTCAAAATGAATCTCAAATCGGACGATAGATGCCATGTGGTAAAGTTGGAACTTTGGATCATATTATATGCAAATTAAATGCATAAATTATAGTTTACAAAGATCTAAATTTAATAATGAAATAATAGATGTACATAATTAAAACCTTTTCTATTGATACTAAATTTTTGTTAATTGATTCTGAATTAATTAGCACATTATTTAAATTTTTATAAAATACCAAAATAGCTTTATAAATTTAAAAAAAAATTGTTATATTTTGTAAAATGTATATTTTAATATACGGTGATGGCTACAACAGCTCATGTCAAAGCATGATAAAACAATAATTTAATCATTAAATTCATTCTATTAAACCAGATTTTATTTATTTCGCCTCGACTTTTATTCGTCATAAGCCCCATCAAACATTTTTTATATATATTTAACATAACAATTATAATTCTATTTTACAATTGTCTAAATAATTAAATACGCTAATTTTCAATCACTTGATAAAAATTTAGTATTAACAAAAAAAGTTTTAATCACATCTAATATTTCACTATTGAATTTTGATCTGTGTAGACTATAATTTATGCATTTAATGTGCATATAATATGATCTAAAGTTCATAATTCACCACACTGGCATCTATCGTTAGATTTCATATTAATTTTATAATAATTAGTTTTATTTTAAGATTTGTTCATAACATTTTTTGAGCAAAATATAACCTTACAAGAGTGTTTTCATCAGTACTCTTAGTATAATAGAATTTGACCTAAAAATAACTTATTGAAATGGTTCTTTTTGTTTTTCTTGTTTATTTAAACGTTGTAAAGAAGAAAACAAAAAGTGCCTACCAAAATGGTGTAGGGTTAAACAGGAGCACTTTTTTGATTTTCGAAATTTGGAACTTAAAAAAATGTTACTACAAAATTTTCTTATATTCCTTTTGCTATATTACTTTTGTTGTTGTAAAACTAATACAAATTAAGATAACACTGGGTCTTAAGTGTAGTCTATAGTGTACAATTTTGCTGTATAAATTCAGCCCTGGCTAATAACTTGTTAGACTATCAAACATCTAGTAATCCTTTTAAATATTTACATGCTTCCAGATAGAATCATACACATAAGCAGTTATGCACATAGCAGATAAGATCACACATAATGACTTTACGCTCTATGACGTCATTTCGTATTCTACAATTCATTTGCTTCATTTGAAACTATTCGTGATGTAGGATTTAAATTACTTGCAAAATTTGAAGGTTAACAATTTAATTATGATGAATGTATTTTCTATCAAAATGTTCAATTAAAACACCAGAGGTCTGTTCCTCTGTCTGGAAGATGAATTGACCTGTTTTGACCCTTTCTGTATTTTCGTGACTATACAAAAATAATTATAACATATTTTTAATAAATATATTTCATTTGAAGGTGCCACATCATTATTTGAATAAATATTATTAAGAATTGCATTTCTATAAAAAGTCAAGAGCTGTCTGATTGTCACTGTAAGAGCCATCTGTTATCGGGATTAGACTGAAGTTGATTTTGTTTACCGTTTAAAAACACAAGAAAAACTTTTTGCACATAAGTTTAAGATTTACCTTATTTTTAATTAATCCTTTTTAATTAATATCTGGTGATAACATTGTACTGTTGATGCACTATACGACACTTGATATAGCGGACCGTTATCACTAATTGTTCTTCAACTAACTAACGGTTACGATTTTTTAAACAATATATTTTTTAACGCATATTGTTCCTCCCACAATGGGCTCCTTTCTTACGCAGTTGGAAAAGGTACATGAAAATAATAATTAGAGACACAAGGGGACAATTGTTGTACTATTGGATATGAGCGTAACAGTTCAATAATTTAGGAACAAAAGCAGACATTATATGACTTTATAGTTTTAAAAGTTAAACATAACAAAATAAATTTAGATTGGATTGTTCTTTCTAATCAAGTGAAGAAACTAAGACCCCTGTTTTGTAACGTTAACTTCAGACGATTTCTCAAATGCTTATATTTTCTACATTGGGCTACTTATGCCCGCTTCAAGGAATGTGATTTATTTAGATCTTTATTCAAGGCTGTTCATTAGTTTTGTGTAAACTTACAAAACCTAATTTAGTTAATATATGCCTTTGAAAAATCGTAACAAGTTAAAAACGCAAGGAGAAAGAAGTACTGTGAAAGAAACGGAATTGCAACAGAAGAGGCAGAAAGAAGAAGTGAAGAAGACACAAGTATGGAAGAGGAGCTAAGGAGCAAAGACAAAGATATGTAGCAGCAGGAAAGAATGGAAAAAATTTGTAATACCAAGTGTAACAAAGAGAGAGATACCGAAATACATGCGAGGAAAAGAGACCAGAAGCATAAGAAGAATCGCAAGAGAGAGATAGAAACGCTGGACCACATTAAGTATTTATGTGAGAAAAGAGTAAACAAATAAAAAGAATATTATGCAGATATTAAAGAGGGGCAGTGAATGGAAGTGGTGGATGACGGAGATAGATAGAAGGAGCAATGAAAGATTAGGAACTGCAGAGTAGACACAGGAGGGAGAGTAGCAGGAAGAGAGAAGCTGTAAATTTTTCTCATTCGTTTGTATTTTTATTGTTTCTTTTGGAAAGGGTGAGAATGGATAGATAGTATGTAATTAAGCAAAATGATATGTAACTTAATGATTTAAGGCGGAAAAATGTACTGCATAATAGCAAAAACAATAAATAACATAATAATAATAATAAATACGCCAGTTCCAAATATGAGTCTAAATATAATAGAAAAAAAAACTAAACAAGTCCAAAAATAGGTTCTAAGGTAGTACGAAATGTAATATTCTAGACCACCGAGGTACAAAACAACCTCCTTTAATGTTCGATTTATCCACAGCGATCTCTGGCATCGGATTCCGCACATTTCCAATAGTAGGTACATAACAAAAATAATTCAGTGTCTATTTTTTTTTCATTATGATTTCTCAGGCTTCCTAGACATGTAGCCTTTTATTGCCCCCAATAATGCTCTGCTTTCTTTTTCTTATTTAGTGTCTATGGAAACCTTAAACTTATCTATAAAACTCTAATAAAGATTAAAGGTTTATATTTCAAATAAGTGGTTTATTATTTTATTGCTCCTTTTATTCTTATGGGGTAATCCATACTTCGGATCAAATCCCATCCCTCCTCTCCTCCTGTACGTTACGTTACTATTTCCCAACTTTAGATTTAGAACTAGTGGTTTTTATATTTGATAAATTAGATGTGACGTCATGAACCTTACGACTTCTTCCCATTCCTTGTCAACACTTTGTAGATGTCTCCTTTCGCGTAATTAATAAATAACACATAATTAAGAAAAAAAATTGTGTAGGTACTATAATAAAATACCAGTAAAATAATAGACATTTCAAACATAACATCTGTTTCCCTACTTAACTACTTATACTTAATAAATTATTTGAGAATTCTTGGAGACTATCTTGAATTAAGCATTTCATCACGTATCATTTCAGTTTGATTCACAAAAGATAATGTTACAACTATGTTACGCATCTTGTTATCATCTTAATCCAAGAAATACAGTTCTGGTATTTTTATTTGTTGTGTTTTATTTTCTTTTACATATAAACTTAGAATTATGAATTTGGAATAACAAAAATATAACGTTGTTCAGAGCTCGAAAGCAGAATAATTCTCAGTTCACAAAAGTGGAAAGTTCCACGATTTAAAAATAAAACGAAGTAAGTTACAAAAAAGTATCTAAAACGAGTTATAATTTTAAATAACATTCTTGTAAAACGATTACAATAGTCTCTCTTATCCCCTGTATTTCAACAATGCATTTAGAATAATATATTATAATTTTTAAGCACATTGTTTAATTGTTACACGATTCGACCTTCCCTTCCTCTTTCCCTGCCCCTCTCTTTCTCACGCTTCATAAAACACACACAGGAGATGGATGGATGCATGGTCTCTGGTTTTGTAATAATCTCTGCTTATTGTCTGTTGACGTTCATTTGCCGCAAGAAGTTTAGCACGTCGTTCGTCGTTCTTTGTGAGCCACTGCATGGTTACGCCTGCATGCTTACTTAATATATGTCATTATACTCAATGGCTATTTGAATAACAATTACCTGAATTAGCTGAAATAACAATGCTAAAAACAACCAGAGGCGTAGCTACTAGAAATATTGGCCACTTATGCGTCATGGTCAGAGCCCCCTCTTTATTAAAAAACACAAAAAATTTCAGTTGTGCAAAATATATCTAACAAGTAAATAAATGCAAATAAAATTATAATAAGAAGAAAGAAAGAGAACATAACAGCTCATGATCGTTTCACGGTTTATCCATAATCTGTTATATTAAGGGCCGTTATAATGAGGTTATATTTTCAAATTCACATATTAATTCTCTTATGTCTGGTACAGACTGGAGCGACATCCAACATTTGTTGTAAGAAGTTGTACAACACGTCCATACTAAGGGCGTCCGCACACGAGGCGATTGGTTGGAAACTTTAGCCCGAAACGAATGTGATTACAACTATGTTGTAAGTGAGAGAGTATGTATGAGAGTACGTGTATGAGAGTGAGATAAAACACGAGGAAAGGCACACGAGTCGACTGATTGCAAACTAAACGCGAAACGATGTTTTCAACTAAAACGAGCACGAAGCATGTCGAGCCGTGTATCGTGACTCTTTTGAGTGAATTTTTAACAATAGCGAAACAGGGGATTCTATTGTTTTATATTTGATTGTATGTACGTATTTAACACGTTCGTTCTTTTACTAACAACACAGTTGTAATCACATTCGGTTCGGGCAGATTAGGGGCTAAGGTTTGCAACCAGTCGCCTCGTGTGCGGGCGCCCTAATGCGACATGCAACTTAATACATCGGAAGCTTTCATATTTCGACCTTCAAATTACTTCAACCTGCTTTAGAAAAAATAATTTTTACAAAAACAGTAACAAAACTCACTTATTTAACAAGATCACTGCTACCTCGTGATACCCTTATCAAACACAGGGTCTATTATTCAGATCAATTTCGTTTGTCCATTTAAACACCATTTTCATCACAATTACTAAACACAACTAAAAAAACGTCAGAGATTATACTGGAGACTGAGTAGGTACCAGACCCTTTTGTTCTAGATAACATTCAAAACCGTAATTTCTTTATATTTTCTGACTCAAGATTGAAACATTTTAGTTTCATAAAAATACTACCTAGAATTTTTAAAAAATAGCATAAGTAAGGGTTTTATTAGTGTCACATTTTTATGTTGCACTAGTCTGTACGTTAAAAGTACAACACATTTAGTACACTCATGTCTAAATAATGTGAACTGATGTCGCATGTTTATGTCGTACCAGTCTGTACCATACATTAAAATCATTTTTACATTTCATATTTACATATTTTTTAATTTCATTAGCTCAGTAGTTAATGAGACAAGTTCATGTAGACTACTTTGGCTCAAAATCCCTAATTATTTTACGCGTAAATTATTAGAGCATTTTTTTTTCTGAATTCTTTTTAATACAACGATTATAAGAAATGCTTCAGAAATGTTATGATTTTTTTTTAAGAGTGAAGCTGCGCTACTGATGACAGCAAACACTCTTTTTCTTTTTTCGTCTCGAAAATTACAACAAAGATTATTCTTTAATAATATTGTGTAAATATTACAATGTCTGGAAGAAAAAGTCCAACAAAAATATGAATAAATCCCTGTTACATCCTTCTTCAACAAAGCGTCAGGTATACGTCCGCCCATTTCTCGAATTAACATGTTATGTGTTTTTGTATTTTTTAAGTTTTACGGAATATTGACAAAGGAATTCTTAAAATCGAATAAAAATATATTTAAAATTCATACTTGTAAACTATTTTTAGATATAATATATTTAAATCTTAATTTTGACATAAATGAAAAAAGATATGTGTTTGTTTTTGTTGATTAAGGCTGCCCGGGGCCTCGGGCTAGATTTTGTCATGTGATGTGATTCGATGACGACTGAAGCGGAGGTGGAAACCAGATTTACATTTATGGGACATTAAATCCTAGGTCAATACGTACTAACCAACGTTTTCATGTATCGATCGTCCATAACTCGCAGAACTTTATTTTGGAACGTTTGTATTTCTCTAACGTTCGATTTCTTGGTGCAACCCCAGAGTTGCACTCCATACGTCTACACTGGCTTTAGAATTTGTTTATATATAAGCAGCTTGTTTTCAATGTTTAGTTCAGAGCGTCGTCCAATTAGCCAATACATATTGAACAGTTACAACAAAGGATTTAGAGTTCGCAAGCACATTAGCTATTATATTACCCATTGCTTGAACAAAATTCTTGTAAATTCGTATTGCATCTTCATACTTATTCATTCTTGAAGCATTTCTCTAAAGGTCAACCAAAATGTTTAAAATAAATAATCTTAATAAATCTTAGTCCACATTTAATGTTAATTAACAAAAGTTTCAATGATTCTGCACGCGCTTATTAACCAGATGTGTTTTAACGACATCCTTTTCAGTTTTCAAATCGTTTATTATAAATATTTAAATAATTCAAGGAATGTCTCCTTGACAACAACAAAAAATAATACAAAAAAATAAACGATACGTCAAACAAGAACTCGTCAAGATTCGATTTGAAGTGCGTTCCTTCGTTCGTTCCTTCGTTCGTTTATTTAAAAATAGTAAATGTAAATATAAATTCATTTCCGTATAGAAAGAAAAAAATCTTTCAAATAAAAACCTTAAATGCTACGATTCTAGTCACGTTTACTCGCAGTACACATAGATCTTGTACTAGTACTTGTACGAGATGTCAAATCTCTTAAATAAATCATCAAGCAAGCCATCATTGAAAGGCATGAGTGATGTCATCGATCCACAATCGACAGATCACGAAGTAAGGAGCCAAACATCTAGGACAGGGGTCCCCAAACTTTTGTAGTCAGCGAACCACATTGCCGTAAATATATACTCGTAATATATGAACTGCAGTTGTAGCAGAATGGGTAGTTCAACTCAACCCCTATCGCAAATATACCCCCAAAAACGAGTGCTCGTGGTGCAATATGATTCCATAATACAGATTTTTCGTGAGATCTAGATAAGGCCTGTGCCCGAACATCCTTTTTTGGTAGCCTTAGCTAAAAAATTATTAATTAGGATCGGTTTAAGGTCAATTGTCACTAGACACAATTGATTTCGCGTGGTCCCCGTATTGAGTAGGATCCCAGGTTGCCATCAGTATTACTGTTTGGTTTATCACTTTCGTATTTTTGGTAATTTAATTTATTTGAAAATAGACCACTAGTTTATATACTCTAAGAGTGTTTTTTTATAATTTGTCAGTGCCGTAAAGAAACTAAGTACGTTAGTCTTCAGAGAGGTGAACTGATCAAAGGTGAGAAGTACTTACTGAATGCTAGACTGCATCTATAGTATTCTTCATCTCTCTAGCCTATATAAACCTTTTACATACATGTAGGTCATAAATTGTAGTTTATTACTGTCGCAGTTGTGGGGGTTCCTCATATATGTAAGACCACTGTTATATTCTCATATATATACTCAGATGATTGTACTCAAGATGTTCATTCGTTGTCAATATACATAAATGCAACTGCAAAATTTGATAAAAAACGCAATGAATTACTTTTACACTTATACTTCTACTACATATACTGCTATTTAATAAAACAAAAATGGTTTCCCAAAATAAAACGAAAATTGTCACCAAATGTAGTTCAACAAATCATACTTTGTCTTAATTTCGGTTGGATTCTTATTTTGTCTAGAATCTAAGATGCTTAATCCGGAGTTGCCCAGCCTGTACACGTGCGTTCATGCTGACACTGATTGTTGTAAACAATCGATGCCGAAATATGAATCTTAAGTGCCTTTCAAACCAGAGCGGCTCCAACAAGCGACATTCCACATTCATATATTTTTATTCAAAACGTTATTTAGACATAAGTGTACTAAATTTGTTGAAATTTTATTGTAACAACATGAACGTCATTTTATAAGGTACAGTTTATAAAAACTTTGTTGTATCTATTTACTGCCTGTCAGTCGGTAAATATCAAAATTCTCTGTAAACTAGAACGAAGATATTATTTTCGTCCATGGTATACAAGACTAATACTTGCAAAATTAAATTATGTCCCTATTGTGAACCAAAATGCTCATTTTTATTACTTATTTATTACTTTCTTTTCTAAATATACATAGCCACTTAAATGAATTCATACAAACTACAAAGGATACCGATTAGCTGTACGAATTCTGGATGCAAGTTGGAGTCGCTTTAGTGTGTACGACATATTATGCTCACTGGCCGATAGGTTTTACATGACAGTCGCCTTCCTACAAGTGCTTCAATATCTATCAAGTGTTTTTTAAGTTATTCATGCTGTGTAGTTTATTTTTTCCTTATTCAGCTTCTGAACAGGTTTTTTCTGACTTAATTTTTTCAAGGAAGTTATAAAGTTCAAATTATGATAATTTAGTATTCAAATTAAATTGTAATAGTAGTTTAACATTAAACATTAAAGATCAGTGATGAAGAAATGTAGAAATGGGTTCCATTTCATTCAGTCTCAAAATATTGGTTATCAGGGGACAAAAATCAGAAAAGAAACTTAATTGTAATCAGTCAATATTCCACCATTTTGGCTCCTTTATCTAACTTCATCAGAGGTTCGTATTTTTACATATTTCATTTTAAAAAAATATTATATCCGGAGCCGCTTTAAATTTTGAGGGTATCGTAAGTTAAAACAATTGATAGAATGCATTTACCTTTTCTTGTCAGGTTTCAATAATTTCAGTTTTAGTTACATGTACCCTTTGGTCTCATGCCAACTTTCATTCTTATGACCATTAACGGTCGCTTCATCCTTCAAGAAATTTATGGGCGTGACTTCACTCCATTCCAGTTGGAGTGTTATTAACTGACGTTCCATCAGTTCACTCCAAGTCAATCTTAAGTTTACTTTTCTACGTAATAGTGTTTTCTACAACAATGGATCACTAATTTATTTTTACTTTCAATAGCAACACATGCATGTACCTGAAGAGTAAAAGGTAAAAATGGATCAAAAGGTAATAACATTGTATATCACTTCATTATATAACAACTTTATGGGTTGCCGCGACAGCTGCTAGCGCTGTGACTTTGCATCTGCATCTCTTTTACGCTTTTCTTGTTTAACAGCTATGATAATGGTAGTGGTAAACAGAGTAAGAAAAAAATGACGTCAAAATGTTTTTCTTTCTTTGTAAATGTTTGTCCCTTTAATTATTGTTAATAACTTCTATAGTATAGTGAATTTTAATGGCTAATTTTATCAATATACTGTGCAGTTTTATATAAATGTAGAATTAAAAAAATGTATTTTACCAATTAAAAGTTTATTTATTAAATTATAATTTTCGTTAGTTAGAAATCAAGTAGTTATGTATAGACATTATTCTGACCCATGTTAAACCTTGGTATTTCTACCTTCGGTTTAATGTTTGTTTAAAGCTTTTAAGTACTATCTGGAAATATTACCTACTCTAAGGAATAATTATAATAATATTAAAACAGTAACTAATTAATTACTAATCATCTTTCTATATAAATTCAGTTATGGTTCACAACCAAATTGTTTTAAAATAAACGAGTTACAAAAAAGTAACTAAAAAAAAATCGACGACTTCAATGACGAAATCGTTAAACAGATGTTGGTTTGTCTCGCAGCATCTCAGATAGCCTCAGATGTACCGTAACTTTTAAGATAGTCTGGTTCCGGATCTGTATCATAAAGCAGTTATTTTAATTTGGTTAATTCTTAGAATAGCATACAATGACTGTAATAAAGGAGTAATTTCAACGCCTCTTCATTATTGTACTCCACTTTGAAGGTAAGATATTTAAATTATGATCTCAGACGATCAACAGGATCTCCCAAAAAAGTGTATTAAACAATGAATCAAATAATCCGAGATTAGCTCATTCTGCTATTATACTATTATATTCATTCTTTTGTAATTAAATAATAAATAAATCTTTGAATACAAAAAAACACTTGAATGTGATTTTTTCTTCGATTTATTCCCATAATATATGTAAAATTTCTAATGCTTGTATTTCATAAACTATAAATAATAATCTAATGAATTAAATTTTAAGAGTTCTGTGTACGTTTGACTTATTCTATAGGCTAAGTGCAGTAGTGAGTGAAGAAGTGGTAACATCTCTTGATTATAGCTACAATTTTTTTGCTTTGAACAAAACCACGAATTATTGGGAAAGTAATTGATAAGGAACGAATAAAATAATCTGGTTTTCTTCTTCTTGCAAGCAAGAATGGGCTTGGAAACCCCGTGTTAATTTCTATAAAACTATACTATATATAAATTGATTACAATTATGCTATCAAAATATCAATGCTCCAATTATTCTTTAATAAGGCGTTATATGTATTATAGAAGCTACTAATAATGAAAATGTCTATTCAATCATCAAAGGGCGGCATTATATCAACTTCCTACTTCTTTCCCCTCTATGAATTGCTATCTCTTTTATACTACAGAGTATAAAGATATTAGATACAGGAAGATAAGTGTCTATAGGTCCGCTTTGCTCGCATCAACCTTATTAGCTTATTGAATATATCGTGGAAACGCGGGATGGTACGCTATGGTTTAGCTATCAAATGTGCTATCGTCAGTATTATTCCAGGAGGTTAATTCGAAGAGTACCTCTTGTAGTGCATGTTGATCTCAGTGTGTCTTAGCAGTGGCGGCCATTGCGAGTCCCCTCGGCCTCAGATATTTGCGAGGCCCCGTGGCGGTAGATCTTTGCGAGATCTTTGTGTGATTTATGTAAATACGAGTTTTAAATGTAGAGTTTTAAAATGTTTTATTGGAGGATTTATAAAACTTAACAAGAACAAAGACGACAAATATTAATGATGATAAAATAAGCTACATGGATGCCTTAACAGATATACGCAGTAATTCTAGTGGGTTTTCTAAAGGGCGAGATTCAAATTACATATATTGTAATGACTTTTTCTACTTGGGCTGCGTGAGAGTGCGAAGCCACTACAGAGCGAGGCCCCGGACGGTTGCTCCGTTTGCCACACTCTAATGCCGCCTCTGTGTCTTAGTTATAGTAGACTGTTGGTCGTAAAACCGTAGTTATCGCTGCATACGCTCCTGACTTCCTTCTCTTCCACGTTTTATTGAAAAAAGCCAATGCGTTTGATGCGAGTAGTGCGGGCCGATGGATGCTAATTACTACGACAAGACTAAATAAAATGAATTACTTATTATTCCACAGGATTCAATACTAATCCTGTTAGTCAAAAATAAGGCTAAAAAGCAACCGGTAAAACAAAAATTCAAATTTGAAATTAGTATAATAAAGAGTTAATAATATTATTTATAAAAAAATGGTACCGGACCTGGTATTATAGAAAGAGATACTGATCAAAACATTGAGCACAATATAAATCTGGGTTATTTTAGTTTTAGCAAATTTTTCATCAGAAATTTAATTCGATTCGAAATGTCAGTTTACAGTTACAAGATAGTCGCGAAAACATCGCGATAAGGCATCATTGGCAGTGGGCTGGCCGGGCTTCCCCAAGTGTTTACAGAAATAACATACTTGTTATTTTTTATCTACTTCTTAGATCTGTTAATTAGAGATTGAGAACCTACTCGACACATTTGTTCGAGATCACATTCAAACCCGCAATACTTTATGGATTTTTTAATTCTTTATTAAGATATTGGTTAATGTATATTGGCATATTTATTTTATGAAAAATCCTAAATTGAACGACTATATATTTATTTAAAGTTTGAATTTTGTTTGACTGCGTAATATTCCTTATTGTAATTAAAAGTAAAAAGTAAAAAAGTAAAAAAGTTGCGAATTAAATAAAAATAATTGGATATTTAAGGTTTTGATAACCATCTTTATCAATATGCAGTGCAGTAAATTCAGTTTTCGTTCACAACCTAAGTCTGGCGTATGGAGCCATCCTTAAATTACGTCACACAAATTTCATATTTTTTGGACCCCGCCCCGCCTTCGCCACCCGCTTGCTGTGACAGTACACATTTTGAAAATTTAAAATTAGAACTTTATTAAAACAACACATTATAAAATCAATATTCCCAAAATAACAGGACTAAGTAAGGGTGACCGTTAAAAAGCAAAAGTAAAGTTTCAAAAAAGTTTCAAATTTTGGAATTTCACCCAAAAGCAACTTGGTATTTCCCAAAAAAAAGTACATCTACCAATCCTGTTTGTTATGGTCGCTCAATTTAGGATAACAGGTAGTATACAATAAACAAACAAATTTAAACTTTAAAATAACATACTTATATATATTTATTATTAATTGTGTGTGCCTTTCGGCTTTACAATCTACCGTATTCTATTTCTTATTACATTTCATTCCTATCTTAACAATTCAACCTTAAAACTAAACTTACTAATTTTATTTAAAACTAATTATCTTCTTAAAACTAAACTTTATTTATTTATTAAAACTAAAAAAAAAAAATTATTCTAGACTTTTTGTACTTCCAAAAAGTGCTTTCTGCTTCTTCTTCTCTTGACCCTCTCTCTTCATGTTCCCCATGCAAACTAGATAACGAGCTGGACCAGATAACTGGATTTTATATATGGAAGACGGTCACTTCGCAGACAATTAAATTTACATTATTCTAGACCTTTTTATCTCCAAACGTACTTTCTGCTTCTTCTCTTGACCCTCTTTCTTCATTTTCCCTAGTCTTCCTTCTGTACTGGTCTATTCCCTAGTCTATTTTTCTGGGCTGAAGTTTAACTGTTTCCTCGCTACTTCTTTCTTTCTCCTGCTTCCCTTCATTGCCTCTTTTAGTACTTCCTTTCTCTTCCTGTTCCTTGTGCAACCCAGCCATCAGCTTATTTCTTCTCCTGTTTTTTCTTTCCTTCTTACTATTTCCGCCATCCATACTTATATAATATTCATTTCGTTGTGGCACTTTTTACAAGTTTTAATATTTTAGTTTACATGTGACATCCCAAAGCTTGTGAGCCCTCCTTCCCTGTAACGTAATTAATGGTTAGTCCATATGTACTCAAATGTATACGAGTATTCTCGTATTTACCTGTAGTATTTTCCATCTACGACTTCTACATCTTAGATTGACAAGCAATACAAAAACACACTGTTAGTTACACCTCGGGAATCCCTGTGTGTATGTCCAGCTATTTCTATTTAAATCTATTCATAATGTTATGCAAATAAGACAAATAGTATAACTTTGTTTTACCTTTTCAATGTTTAACGAGATACATTGGAAATATAAAACCTCATATTTATTCAATAATATCAATGGCAAGGTCGTCAAGGTTACTGAGTTAGAATAATAGTTAACAGTGACTCCTAGAGCTATTCCACGTTAGTTTTTATAGCTGGAGGCGTTCAGTGCATGCTGAGAAGCCTGGTGCATGACGGAGATGATCTACACCTGGATATAATAAAATATACAATGTAGAGGTCGTATTATTAATTATTGCACCATATTTTCATGTAACTTTTATTTATTACCTATTTGTTGTGTATTCATATCTATTAAATTACAACTAATTAGTTTTTAATGGTTTTGCTATATATTGGGAGCTAATCAAGTCCAAGGTTTTGCTAATATAACAGCATGTAGTTTTCCTACGGGATCGCCCATCTTAGTACCAATGGTCTTGTGTCCTATGACTTAATTTCTATAAAAGTTTCTATAAAAGTGTACTATATATTGATAAAGTGGGTTACTAGAACCTCAAATGTTCCATTATTTTTTAATAACTCCTTATATGTTAAGATATAATAACAGTTGAAAAAGTCATTTTGTCTCTTTAATTATTAAAGGGATCAACGTTGTACAAATTCCAAATGCATGTGACATCACTATCGCTGCCAACCTTACAGCTCATAAATCTCTTCTATATGTATTTATATATCAAAATATCAAATTTTAAATATTAAATAGTTAAATAAAATAAAAACCTATTATTCTTTGACTTGACTTGATTATTTGACTAACAACAGCTACAAAACATTACCACAGCACTGACCCACTCAACAAATAACTGACGTTAACATGCATTTCACGTCATACAAATATGGCCGACCATTTCTAGCGCTAAAACTACAATTCAAACTTTTAATTGCTATATCTTCGTCAATATTTAGCTATAAAATAGTCACACCAATACACATTTATTAACATCAATTTTAATCAACAATTGAAAAATCGACCACTAAAAAATGAGGACACAAGCCCATTAAACACAATGTACGGAACTAAAGGAGTAATGACACTTTTCTTTATAGTTTATTTTATCCTGCATAGCTAACATCTTTGGCGTCGATGGCACATTGTCAAGATCGGTATTGGGAAGTCAGTCGGTGCATTAGACGCACTAGCACCTAAATAGTGTACTACAATAGCCCGAAGCAGGGTACTAACACTTAGAGTAAAATTATTTGAAGTGATAAATTAGCGTACTTGGCTAATTTATCAGTGTACCCTGAAAACCTTTTAATTAAATGGGGGAGGAATGAACATCCAGCGAACTCGAATTCGTATAGAGTTCGCAATGAATTCAAACAACGAACTTGACTTTACCATGAATTCACTATTACATCATAAAGAATATTACCTGCATTTTGTTATACGTCTTCTTAGATAACATACATCTCTTATTTTTTTAACGTCCTTCAGAAGAGAGAATTATTAAAAAGATGCTTAAAAAGAGGGATAAATCAGAAATTTCTACAACAACTTCTATGTATTTCCTTCAACTCACTATTTTTCCAATAACCATAAATGCAATCTATAAATAATATTCCAAGAACAAGTACATGCACATATTTATATATGTATATCCTTGTGTATATAATTTAATTATTAAATTACATAATGTAATAATATGTAATTCGTGCAATGCATTAATGTTTATATAACAGTTTAAAAAAAAAACAATAAAAAATTAACTTCATGTTTTACCTAGAAAATTATCATGTTGGTACGCTTGATACATTCAAATTGTTACTTAGTTTATATGGAACATTTATAGTGAAACTGACCTTTGAAAAAAGTCGTTAATTATTATGAAATAAAATATATAAAGAGTGTATCAGGAGGCACATTGACCTTGCCCAGTCTTTTAAACTAAAAGTCATAGAACTATAATTACATAAAATTATTTTTAAATTGTATTAACAAATTAATCGTTTATTGTAAAAATATAACTGGAATTTAATTAATAAATTCAATTTACAGTGAAACACACTTTACGATTTGACATGGCAATTTTATGATTCAGTATCACAAAAAAATTAATAAATCATGCAGTCATCATATTCACAATTATTGAAATTCTATGAATCTTATTTGTCCTTAAATAAGATGACTTATTTTATATTCTTATTAATGCGGTGCTGAGATTTTTTTAATATTATACAGGGTGTCCCAAAAGAAAGTTTCTCTAAAAGCGTCGTACACATACGTGCGACTTAAACATGCGACATCCAACATTTGTTGTAAGAAGTTGTACAACACGTCCACACTAGTGCGACATGCAACTTAATACATCGGACGCTTTCATATTTCGAACGAGTTCCTTTAATCTGTTTTAGACAACAATATGTTTAGAAAAGAAAAGTAATAAAGCTCAGTTTTTAACAATAACAAGTGTTTAATTTAACAAGGGTCGACAAGGGTCGACAAGGGTCTACTCAGCAAGGGTTCAGCACGGGTAAGCAGAGAACCCATTTCAAGCGTATAAAGCGGTATCTTCTTTTAACAAATTTATTAAACTTATACAAATTTCATTTGTCCATTGAAACATTATTTTAAAATATTTTAATTTATTTACTAAACACAACTTAAAAAAACGTCAACACGCACTGAGATTACACTAAATACTGAGTAGGTACTCGATCCTTTTGCTCGAGATCACATTCAAAATCGCAATCCATTTAGAAGTACCGCCGAAAGATTGAAACAGTTTTGTTTCATAAAAATACTACCTAGAATTGGCTTAAATAGCATAAGTAAGGGTTTTATTAGTGTCGCATGTTGAAGTCGCTCTAGTGTGTATGTTAGAAGTACAACACATTTAGTACACTCATGTCTAAATAATGTCAACTTATGAATAAAAATATATAAATGTTGGATGTCGCATGTTTAAGTCTAAGAAACTAAGAACAGATATACTTATCTAGTGGCTTACATTTGAATAATTACACGGTGTGGTAGAGATTGCTCCAATGAACAATTCTACATGATTAGATTACTAGGTCCGAGGGTTTAGTCCTGCGAAGTCTTCGAACATCATTACTATCAAGCAACATTTGCGTCACGGCGATGTTTTCGTGGTTACGAAGTCTCAACTCGTGCTTTACTGCTATAGATTTGATTTCTTCTCTGACTGTTAATTTTCTGGTTTCTATGTTTGTTGTCATTCGGGATATACCACGGCGCATTAACTATTCCTCGCAGAACTTTATTTTGGAACGTTTGTATCTGTTTAATGTTCGATTTCTTGGTGCAACCCCAGAGTTGCACTCCATACGTCCACACTGGCCTTAGCACTTGTTTATATATGAGCATCTTGTTTTCAATGTTTAGTTCAGAGCGTCTTCCAATTAGCCAATACATATTCCTGTATTTTATGTTCAGTTCTTTCTTTTTTTTCTTTATATGCGTTTTCCACCTTAACTTAGCATCAAGCGTCAATCCTAGGTATTTTGCTTCATTTGCATGAGGAATTGTGTTTGCGTTTATGCAGATTTTTAATACTCTTTTGGTATGTAAAATTTACATGTATTGATTTAGACTCATTGAGTTTAATTCGTCACACTTTTGTCCCAGAACTGACCTTGTCCACTGCTTTTGGAGTATCTAATAGCGTTTCCTTTTCCATGCAGTTCCTTTTCTACTGTTTAAGTATTCTATGTTCTATTGAAGAAAGAAATTCTGTTCAATAAATAGACAATTATATATTATTCTATTGTAAAACAGTGTAATATTTTGTACTCAAATGTTACATATACATTTATGCTAAACACACACTTTAGGTGTCCCAAATTATTTATTTCAAGTATAGGTTTGTAAGAAATGATTTTAAACCTGGCACTCTTATTAAAAGACCATGACAATGATATTAAAAAACTGATCCATTATATTCTTGCAGTGAATCACTTGAAACTTTATTTTGAAACACCCTGTACGTTATGTTAATTAATTCATTAGTAATTTCGCGAGTATTTTCAGGCACAGCAATTAATCCTAAGCCTAGTGACTAGGTGTCGTGGAACCGTGCACTTTCAAGTACAATTTCACAATAAATTCTTTGTTAATTGTTGATATACATATAAGTAAACGACCTTGACCGATAATAAATCTGATTTATATTCATTAAATGTGTTGTACTCTTGTATCTACGTGCATGTTTTACACATGGTGTTATTTAAAGGTTAATTTCAACGACTAAACAGCCCAACATTATTTAGAAGAAACAGAATTTGTTTTTTCTTTTAGAAACCCAATCTGAAACATATTTTCTTTGCGTGGAAGTCTGAAACAGGGCTACGGAGTCTGAATTAATTCTTTGACTTTTACTTTTTATTGTTTGCAAACCTAATTAAGCCCATTTAAGCCCATTACTATGTTATGTATCACAAAACTGTGCCTGATATTGATAAAGTTAGCTACCAGAACCTCAAATGACCAATTATTTTCTAATAACACGCTGTATTTTAGATATTAAAAATTAAAGTAAGCAAGATTTGTCCTGATTATATCTCGTAAACTATACGTGCTAATCTAATGATTTAAATTTTGTTGGATAGAGTGTTTATGTCTGTAATAGAGTGATAGAGGTAAAAGGCTGGAGAAGTGAAAATAAAGACAGAAGGGAGGAAGGTTAGTAAAAATATAATAGAGGGTTTGTCGAGAGGGGACAAGGAAGACAATAGGTGAGGTACGGGCAAGAAAGAAGAAGAAGCAGGTAACAGTGAGAATGAAGAAGGAGTAGGGAACGTGAAGAGGGAGAATCAAGAGAAGAAAAAACAGAAAGTAGTTTTGGAAGTAGTAAAAGTCTAGAATAGTTTAAATTTAGTTTTAAGTTTGAATTTATATGAAATGTTTTAAGAAATATAATACTGTAGATTGTAAAGTCGAAAGGCAGACAATTAATATAATAAAAATATAATTTAGTATTTTTAATTTAGAAACATTGTACCTTGCAAGATTCTAAAAAAAACAAATGAAATTTAAAATACGTATATTCTAAATTAAAAATGGTGCTGGGAATGACAGTCCATATTGCTTTATGCTATACAATTTAAATTAAATACAAAATAAAAAATAAAAATAAAACATTGAGTGGGAATAATACTTTAAATGTCTTAGTATTTAATTTGGTCGGGATTTGAATCGGTTATGATGCTAACAATATATGGCTGTCACCTGGACTGAAATTAAATACATACGCAGTATGAATGAATCTAAGCAAACCTCTTAAATGGCGGACTAATAAATCGATGAATTTTCATTAGTTACTAATAGTAAAAACAAATAAAATAGTCATCCAACGTTATAGAAAATTGCAATACATGTGACGTAACATGTCCCACTTTAAGGTATAGGTCAGGTATTTATTATATGTATAAGAGTTCTGTGTTTAGTATGCTATATCTTTTATACAACAGAGCGTAACAGAGATAATATATCTAACACAGAACTCTTATACATACAACAAATAACTGACCTATCCATTAATAGTGCGACATGTTACGTCATAAATATGGCCGACATCTATAGTGTTAAAACTACAATTCAAATTTTTAATTGCTATATCTCCTTCAATATTTAGATATTTAATAAAACATCATTTACTAACATCAATTTCAATCAACAATTATAAAATCAACCCCTAAAAAATAAGTACACAAGCTCATTAAGTGGGTCTGTGGATCATGCAATCGAAGTCGTGCGTGATCTTTTTTAATTTGAGAGAGCCTAACGCCTAACGGTTATTTCTTTTTACAAATCTGTTGCGTAATTGTAAGACTGTGCAATAATGAAGTACCATCTTATTGCATCAAAAATCTTCTTATTAGGTTAAATATCAAATCTTAAATATATTATTTATACAGTTACAAAAATTCACACAATTACAATATATTTTTTATTATTACAACATTAAAACTTAGCATAATTTCAATAAGCATTATATTGTATGCGTTTTAAAATATTGTCAAACTGTGTCCGCATGAAATAACGCATGAGGAACTCCTACATAACACCCAAAATAGCTTAGCTACTTTCTTTTATTTTCTATTCTTACTAAGTAGTACTTTCTTGTTCACGATGATTTTTATAGAAAAGTTGAAGCCTGTTCTGAAATCTCTGCCTACTATATTAACCCATTAAACGCCGCTACTAAACGGATTGAGATATTTGAATGAGACTTTTTTTCAGAGCTTCTTACAGCTAAATCAAGAAGAATACAAAGTTTCAAACACCAGTGGTTATATCAATTTAAAAAAAGGCGTAATATCTATGAATCAGAAACAGGTACCTTATCCAATGTTCACAAATTTTCGTGCTCTTTGCCGATTATCAGATTGCTAGAGCGAAATAATAGATAAATACATATTTTCTGGAGAGTGAAATTTGTTACTGTTCAAAAATCGAACAGTTGGCGCAAAATGGGTTAACAAAGATATAATTTTTTTACACACATATTGACAATCATCATAATTACAAGACAATGCACACAATTTGAATCCTATTTCACACTTAGAGCTTGCACATACTAAATTCTAAGTACATACATAAATATTGTCTACATTCAACTATTTCCCTCTCTTCTGAAGACTTCTTGGCATACTTCCATATTTAAATGAGAATTTTAAGAGCATACTTATTATTCTTATAACTATTTTTCTTTTGTATTTTATTATTTCAATAGAGGCTTCCATATAATGTGATTCTTTTCACGGTCAATTATTATATTGTTGTTTTTTTAGCTCTTTTGTAATAATTATATATGTAATTATGTTATTGCCATGGTATTATGAAATAATTAATCCGCAATTGTCGAGTGCGCCTGAGGCAGATATATACAACAGCTATTTTAATTTAAAAAGGGACAGAAACATTTCTCTTTAATTGTAGTAACCATGAATAATGTAGTTTTATGAAATGATAAATCAAATATCCGCATCCGACATCAGTTGCAAATGTTTAAATCTTTGAACCAGTTTAAATCCGGATTTAATTGAAAATGTAAATAATATAATAGATATTGTGTCACCACAACCACAATTACATAATAATCAATAATATGTAAAGACAAACCGGTACCAATTACCATTTCCATATGTTTATATTATTACTTATAATATAATAATAAACAAATATATGTCTACAACACATGCCTTCATGGTAAAGTCACGTGTGGCGCCACCTGCTTATAATTGATTTAATTTCTATGTTTTAAGTAAAAAGCAAAAACAATGAATTGTTAAATATGATGACAATCGCAAAGAATTTTAATTAGACGTTGTAAATATACAATGAGGTAATTATAATTACCATGTAATATTCATTAACGACTTACTATTAATTGCTTTTTATAGATTTTTAATATCTTTTTAGTAATACCTCTATATAGTCGTATATTAAAAAAACATATTAATTTGTATTAAAGTCAGATTTATGCATAAATAATAATGTAATTAACATAGAAGACGAAAAATAAATGCAAACATTGCCAATATTTTTATTAAATTGATCAAAAGTACAAATGAAAACAAAATACATGTATAAATATATAAAGCCGCTTTAAATATTATTAGCCAAGAGTATAAATCTAAAAAATTAAGCTACTAAAGATCAATCTTATTTTCAGATTTATTAATATCTGATTTATTAAACCATGTTGTATAAAAGTTTATAAATATGGATAATAAAAGAACAAATATGGCTACCAATATTCCTATAATTATCATAATAGTATGAGTGTCTTCTTTTGAATCCATTGATACATCACTAATCTCTCGAGTAGCCACGTGTTGCTCAGTAATATCTAAAAATAATATCATAAATAAATTTTGTAAATTTCTAGTCAAAATAATTGCTCTTCCTTTCCATTATGCAGTACCTGCTGGGTTTTCAATGTCACAAATAACTTTTTCTTCGGTTATTTCGTAATCCAAGAGTTCTTGTGCAGAAAGAACTGCTTCATTAGCTCCTTCACCATTAAAAATATAATCACTAAGACAGATTTTACTGTTTAATGGGATCAATACCCTTCTTGGAGGCTCACTGATAACTACGCGATCTAAAAATAGGTTTAGATAAATAACAAAAACATATTATGAAGCAATTTCATACAATACCTACCAGTAATCGTATCATTTTCAAGAGAATCACAACAAATTTGAACTCTGGCTTGTAAGGATCTCATAACATCACATTTTATAGCATTGTGCGCTTCTGATAAAGAACTTTTGTTATGTAACCAAACGCTGCTACATACAACTCCAGAAAAACTAACAGAACCGGCGAACCGGAATGTTTGTGGCTCCATATCACTGACATCCTGAAAATCCTAAACAAAAATGAATAATAAAAATTTATATTTGTTATATACTTATGATTACTTACTCTTATATATTTACTTACGCTGGGTATAAACATAGACACAGTTAAATTCTTATTGTCTTGCTTTCCAGAATTAGATTGCTTACTATTGCCTTTCTTTTTCTTTAAAATTGAGTCTAATGTCTCAGATCCGTCTTTAACTTCACCGTCTATGAACATCACAGCACTTAGGACAACGTTTGACACAGAATCAAGAACAGCCTATGGATTACATATTACATGAGATATAAAAAAACTAAATAGTTTCGTTAAAAATGTCCTACAACACAAAATGTATACATACTTGATACTGGGTTTTGATAGAAACGTCATTATTGCTGATTTTTAAGGGAAATATATCGTCCAATTCATAATAACAATCTAACTGTTGCCAAGTTGGTCCTTGATTTTGATTGATAAATTTCCAATCTACAGGACGAATAATTCCTGACTTCGCTCTGTAAAGAATGAAGTAAATAAACACCAATGCTGCTTGCATGATCATATTGTCAAATGCTCAAATTTTTGTGAAAGTAGAAACTTACTGATGTTTAATGTCAATACTGCGACAGTTATAGCTTTGTGTTTTAGTATTGTATAATAAAACAAGTTTGTCAGTGCCTAGTACTCCAGTGGCAGTTCCATGCAAATATTTGTTGCTTCCTAGAACCTTTTGCATACTATAAAGTAAAGATTTTACTTTATTAACTCCTGTAGGATCTTCAAGCACATTATCTGGACCAACGATGAATATACCTACAATTACAAAGAGAATTTTAGTTGCGGTTATAATTCACTGATTGATATTACTGCTTTACCAACGTACCAAGAACGTACATTCCCCCAGGTAACATCCTAGTGACATACACTGCATGATTGGCCACCCAACTATCAGAAACCTCACCGAGAGTAGCCTTTCCTTTGAATACATTGGAGTTGGGACTAACAGCGTTAGTTATGTTACTAATATCGTCGTCGGATTTTGGTTCAGGGCTTCTTGCTAAATGTACAACGAAGTCTCGAGAGGCAGACGGCTAAGCAAAGTTTATGTACATTATTATAAGAATTGAAGACCTAACCTATAATTTACCATATGTTAAAAGTATTCTTTCAACCTACCTGCCCCATGATAACTCCAACGGTATATCCATCACTACAATTTTTGGATAACTTTTCTATATATTTTAATATAGTGTCATCAGCTTCAACAATTCTACCCATATTTTTATAATTTTATAGAAATATTGACATAATACTTAAACAATTTTGACACTTAATTTCTAGTTGACGTTGCATCAATTGTTTTGATAAACTACTGCCATCTATTAGCTAATAGTATAACAAGGCAGTAGGTAACTACATTTAATTGAAATAATAACTCATCTAAATATTTTATTTGAAAAACTAATTACAAAATATATATAATACATATTCGATACAAAATCATTATAAAATTTAAGTAGTTCTATATCAGCGACTTTCCATAACTTCATGAATCCATTTTACGAAATTTGGTAGTTTAGCATATATTCCTAATTTTCCTTTTCTACCACAACCTTCTCCAAAACTTGTAATTCCTGATGTAAATAAATGAAATAATAAATATGTATTGCAAAATACTATAAATAATTCAATTCATCTTTTCATGCTAATATTACCGAAAACAGTCCAGGGATTGCCAGATTTGCTAGGATCTTGGCATAAAAGTGGTCCTCCAGAATCTCCTGCGCAAGAATCTTTCTTGCCACTAACATAGCCAGCGCAGAACATATTTGCAGTTATATAATATTGTTTATAAACTTTCTGACAAATTGAATCTGAAACTATCGGTACCTAAAATTTGATTTAGTTTTTATGTTGTTCTATAATTATAAATAAATATTTCAATATAGCAATATACCTCAACTTCATGTAAAATATTAGTCCCAAATTCATCTGTTGAACGTTTTTTTCCCCAGCCTATAATACTGCATAGTTTATTATTAGGTAGACCTTGTCCAGCTCTAGGAAGGCACGCATAGCCTGTATAATCGGTCTGCTTGATCGATACTGGCAATCTTTTAAAATACCAATTATTATCTTAAGATTTCTATACAGTTTTCTATTAACGGATTTGTACAATAGTCAGTTAACTGAGTTTTATTATAAACCTTGGTTAATACCTTTTATTTATATTCGAGGCGAACGGAATGGTTAATGTCATAACTGTAGTTTAACTGACTATTGAAAAAACAGTTTTATGTATATTAAATATTTACTTTAGCAAAGCGACATCATTGTCAACGGTTTCTATATCGTACTTGGGATGTGTGATAGCTTCTTTAACTTTAAACTCAATTTCTGTTCCTTCTCGAACAGCAAGATTATGCTCACCGAATCTTACAAATAGTCTCTTCCTTAGACAGTGAGCAGCAGTTAAAACCCAGGTTGGTGCTATTAGGGTTCCCCCACAAAAGGGTTCCTGGCAATAAGAATATTTCATGAATATAAAAGGTTTGAATCTTGACTAAAATACGCTTGAAAATAATTAATATACCTTGTGTCTATTTAAAATCACCACTTGCCAAGGCCATTTCCCTTTGGGTACAGGCCTGCCTCCAATTATCCGAAGCATATGTGACACATACGGCGAATTTGCTGAAGTAGATATCCCACAATTTAATTGTGGAATTAAATGATTATCTTCATTATTGTTAGACAATCTTATTAGTTTCGGATTCTGTGGTTTTTTGTAATTCGACTCAAAGTAATATTTCACATCATCTGAAATTACATTTTTTAAGAAAGTGTAAAAATACATATGTATGTAGAAAGTATCTTGCAGAGCAATGTGTGATCTAGTAACACCTTTTACAGAAAATTTAATTGAAGAAGAAAATAGTCACCTTCTTTGTTGATTTCTTTGTTTACCCAACTCTGACAATTTGTTCCTTCTATATAACAATAAGCTGTTTCCCTGATAACATCACGACCGCAAATTCTACGCCTCCTACACCGTCTGAAACATTTTTAATTCTTTAAGAGGAGGAACATCTGTACAATGTATGGTGACGCATAAGGTGATTTCATTTTGAATGAAATACTAATGGGCTTGTGTCCTCATTTTTTAGTGGTCGATTTTTTAAATGTTGATTGGAATTGATGTTAATAAATGTGTATTGGCGTGTCAATTTTATTAAATATCTAAATGTTGACGGAGATATAGCTATTAAAAATTTGAATTGTAGTTTTAGCGCTAGAGATGTCGGCCATTTGTATGAGTGAAATGCATTTTAACGTCAGTTATTTGTTGAGTAGATCAGTGCTGTGGTAATGTTTTTTAGCTGTTGGTAGTCGAAATAATTATGTCAAGTCAAAGAATAATAAGTTTTTATTTTATTTAACCCTGTTACGGCAGACATAATATTGAAATTTTATTGTTCCTCAAAATAGCTGTAAATATATTTTTTTTATTTATTTATTTATTTGCCTTGACTTTTATTCGTCATAGCCACCATCCAACATTTTTTTACATAATTCACATTTTATAATTCTATTTTACAAATTTTTAAATATTTCAATAATTCACTAATTAATTTGGAATCACTTAACAAAAATTTAGTATTAACAGGAAAAGTTTTAACCACCTCTAATATATCACTATTCAATTTTGATCTTTCTAAACTATTATTTATGCAATCAAATATAATATGATCCAAATTCCTTCTTCACCACATTGACATCTATCGTCAGATTTAATATTAATTTTGTACAGGTGAGCTGGAGTTTTACAGTGATTACTTTTGATTCTGATTATAGTTGATATAAATTTGCGGGACTCATTTCTAAACCATCTCTTCTTACTTAAATTTGGACGTAACATATAATAATCTCTTCCTTTTAACTGACTTTTATTAATGAAATCTTGGTTTCTCAAATTGAAGTTTAATTTTTTGATTATATTAAAAATTTCATATGAAGGTAATTTCACTTTCATTCATTCAGTAGTTGTATATAATATTTGATATTTTGATATATAAATACATATAGCAGAGGTTTATAAGTTGTAAGGTTGGTAACCTGTAAACTTGTCAGAGTTCTGTCAAGAATATATCTTTTTTACGCTCTGTCGCACTCTGTCGTATAAGGGGGCGTCCATAAATTACGTGAGATGTTTAAGGGGGGGACGGGGTCGAGTCAAATCTCATCTAATCTTCCGTTGGAGAGAGGGGGGGTCTCGGCAAATATCACGCAATTTTTTTTCTGATTGAAACAAAAAAAAATTATACTATTTTGGTCCATTTAATCTAGATTGTACATGCTTAAGGCCTGTCTCAGTATGGGACCGTATTTAAGCGAATTTCTGCCGGACGTTATGCCGGAGCTAATGAGTTACTGTGCGCAAGCGCCAACGGCTTAGAGTGGCTAAATCAGAACGAAGTTGAAGGAGCAGATGATTTTACTGAAAATCATATGGACATGTTGGTTCCAATAGTCTCTCTTGAGACCGCGCATGATTCTCCATGGACTGAATTAGAGTAGATATTCTTTTTTTAATCACAGTAATGACGATTTAAGTATTCTATTGTTAAATTTTTATTACACTTATAATTAAACTTTTAGCAATATTGATTACTAGTCTTAACTAGTCGTAAATAAAAGCACGAAGCAAATTGTTTTTTTCTTTTTACAATAACAATCCAACGCGTTTACGTAAGAAACCCACATTTTGAAAAATCTCACGTGAGATTGGGGGATGGGGGAGGGGGTTGAATAAAATCTCACGACATCTCACCAGGGGGAGAGGAAGGGACAGAAAATTTAAAAAAACACCTCACGTAATTTATGGACGCCCCCTAAAAGAGATACCAACTAGCGGCCGTGGTACTGTGATGTCACGTGCCATTGGAATGTTGTACAACGTTGAATCTTTAATAATTAAAGAGACAAAATGACTTTTGTAATCCTTGTGTAAGGTTACCAACCTTACAGCTCATAAGCTCTCTGCTATATGTATTTATATATCAAAATGTCAAATATTATTTACAGCTATTTCAAGAAACAATAAAATTCCAATATTATGTCTGCCTTAGCAGGGTTAAATATAATAAAAACTTATTACTTTTTGACTTGACTTGATTATTTGACTACCAACAGCTACAGAACATTACCACAGCACTGAACTACTCAACAAATAACTGACGTTAAAATGCATTTCACGTCATACAAATATGGCCGACCATTTATAGCGCTAAAACTACAATTCAAACTTTTAATTGCTATATATCCGTCAATATTTAGATATTTAATAAAATAGACACGCCAATACACATTTATTAACATCAATTTCAATCAACAATTGAAAAATCGATCACTAAAAAATGAGGACACAAGCCCATTATTGGAATATAAGATAAATTGAACCTGGCTCTGCGCGTTATGCAGTCCCTGGTGCACGGCGACCATTTGGTCCACTTCCCGTAGCCTCTCTTCTGATCATTTGACGTAGGTTTGTTCCTCAACTCTTCATTATTGGCATCACCCTCGTCGTACAATCCTCTGTGATACAAACGCGGTGCTTCTGTAGCCGGTATTATTATATGCTGTTCATATTCTATTCCTTGTTCATATTTTAATCCGGATTCTTCTTCTTCGTTCTCTTGTTCGTATATTCGATGGTTGCCGTGGCTGCATCTGGAAATCATTAATGTATAATTTAACAGTTTGTAGAACATATATTTTTAGATTCATTTCTTTAAAAAATAAATTAATAAAAACAACACAGCTCTCTTTGTAGATGTATAGAAGCAGCGGCAAATAATATAATCTGTTAAATCTATTTTCTGTATTTTCGTACAAGATGTTTTAGCAATGACTTATATACAGGTTTATTAGGCCACTTTCTTGTAATTTTTCACCCATTATGTACCAGGATTTTTCATCGTTGGAATATAATAGTGAAATTTTCAGGAAGGTCTTATTTTATGCTAGAAATCATTCCTGCAAAAAACTAGTAAAAGTCGTTAAGTACTTTTCCGGAAAATTGTCGTGTGGTCAACACATGCTGGGACCTATAGCATATTTGATTTTTTTTTAGTACAAATTCGTTTGTTTGTTTTCTTTGTAAATGATAAAGACTCATTCTCGCTCACTGTTTTGATAATTAATTTACTGTTTTTATCTAATATTTTAATCTAGATTTCAGATTTTCAGAATAGGCATTCCTAGTCACATTCGTGTTTTAATTTGAGTTTAGTTTTAATGCACATGCGTATTTAGTAATATAAATTTTGACAGTTCGACAAAATTATATGTGAAATAATTAAAATTGCTATTGCCCAGTAAACAATTTGGTGAAGTGCCCTATTTGGTGACGTTTGAGTCACTCGTACAATTCAATTCTAACGCTTTACAAGTTCTCTACCTGTCACAGATTTTGTGTTAGTTGTTAGAAATTTTTCATAATAATATTCTTTCTTTTTCCAACATCATTCATTAAGTAGCAGTTGTTTCTTTCACAGTAGGATTTATATTTGTTTAGTTCACTTTCATTCCAAAGTGAGAGAGAAACGAGATACGGTTAGACAAGTAAAATATATTTTTCACCGTTACACTTGTATAGTATTTCGTTCAGTACAGTATGTTTAAAGTATATGCTATCCTTTTTCAACAAATATTTCTTTAATGGTAATAGGCACACGCTGTCTCCCTCAATCTCCGAATATAATTTGTTTAAACGAATACGAGTATTTAAACTGTAAGCAGCGAGGGTAAGACAGAGGTTTTAAACCTAACGCAGACCTGCCGATCGTGGATTTTTTAATCACCAAAACAATGTAAAAAACTAATATAACGAGTATTGTTGAAGATGAATAATATTCATTAAAAAAATCACGATCTGTACTAAAGATTACATCTATTTACTTCTTCATTTAAATATTTATATTTTGCAGACTCTAAAAAGTAGAATTCCATTAAGTTTTATACCCCTGCCATCCCTGCTAGTGTCAAGTTTATAACTCCGGTCATAAATCATAAACCGACTCCGCTTTTAGTTCAGCAGTGAACCGTCGTTGCGATCTCTGTAGGTCATAAAAAGGGCCTTTCCTATGAACGACTGAATAGAAAACGAACACGTTTCAGACAAAAAACTCATGATATGTAATAGAAATTAAGTAGAATTTACTCCAAAATGTTTACTGGGTTTTAATAACAATTAGTAATAAAAATTGTTTTCACTTCTATATTTTTAACAAACTGACATTAAACTTCTTTTAAAAAAAAATTCTACTGCATTTAATATTTTTAATTTAAAAAATAAATTGAATTAAATATGCGCCATATGCTAAACAATTTAAATTAAATTAAAGCAGTGAGTGGGAATGATACTAATAGATACTATAGAATAATGATACAAATAGTGTTATGGGTCATAGCGTTGGTATAGCACACGCAATTTTTCGCCGATACTTGGTGGTAGGGATTGGTAACTTTCATGCCATAAAATATTTTTAAAATTATATTTTGACTTTTACAAACACACGCCATAACAAATAATTGAATTTTTATTTTTATTTTATTATTTTTTTAATTAAAAAGAGGTATTTTTTGGACACTTTTTCAACAGACCCAGGTGAACCTGTATAAAGGTAAAAATTTTCCAAGGTATACTTAAATTTGCAAGGTACCAAACCTAATGAGTTCAATAATCATTTAATTTTTTTTTTGTTTATTTATTATTCGGTCAAAGATTTCCGTGTGGTGAAACACACGTAGGTCCAAAATTGGTTAACGACGCCCTTTAATATTATACGGGCTTTCAAACAAAAAAATTAGAGCATAAAAAAAAAATCTATATATGTATATATCTATATACGAATAAAAATTGCACGGGAATAAATTCGTATCTCAAATTTATATCAAGGTTAGTTACGAATTTAAAATCGCTAGTGCGTATTCGTTGACATGATTACGATGTTACAGATTGCGGATTTATTAACGCATGGTTTTTTTTCGAAGGGTTCGAGAGCATTCCCTTTACTGGGATAGAAATCTTATATTGACTTACTGCGACTTCGTACAGGCTCTTTCTTCTGTATGTCTTATTTCTCCACAGCGCCTCCTGTATTTGCAGTCTCTTTGGCGGTGTTGCCGACAACTATGATCACAACGGGTCCATGGACTCCAATGTGTGAAGTACCGATCTTTATTTGGCCTCCTAGGTAACACTTTATTACCTGATAAAGCAGAATCAAAATTAATCTAAAAATTACAGGTGTCATTCTAACAACCAAAATATATATTTAAAAAGTAAATATAGAAACTAACCCCAAAAAATCTGATTTTTTAAACAAACCAAGTATTATAGGTTAGAAACGACAATGTATTATTTCATCTCTGTAATGTATTAGATACGTAATTGCTACATAAATAAACTTGTGAAACATCATTAGAAATAATAAATGTTCAACACATAACATTATTATGCATTAATTAATAGTTTTTATGTTTAAAATCAATTAGAAAGATGATTAGAAATTATATATCATTAAGATAGTAAAATTACAACATTTAAACATATGCTTGATTATAGATTTGCATTATTTCAAAAGAAGATGTTAAAATGAAGTTGATAGTATTGCGTAATTCCGTATTATATTACGCTTCATCACTAAACTGTTTTATGAATTGTACTTAATAAAATAAACCTAGTAGTTAAAATAGAATAATGGTAACCAAACTGAAATTTACAGAAGTCGAATTCGTATCCTAAAGACATATTTAAGATATAAGTTCACTAGCTGCATCGACCGCAACGCATTTATTGTTAAACATACATAGAAGAGAAGAGAAGCGGGGAGATAGCAGGTGCGATCGGCTATCAGAGGTCGAGTTGTTTTTCGAAGGAAATATCATGAAATAACTGGGTGATGCTGCAGGAACACATTTATATGAGTAAAGCCGGCTCCACACGATGCATTGAACGTTTGATTTAAATGCTTGCGTCCAACGTGTGATTCAAATATTGGAACGTTGACATGGCAAGTTTCCTGCTACACTATGGAACGAATGTTTGATCCAAATGATTTATTTATTTTATTAATTTGTTGATGTTATTGACACTGACACTGTTTAATAAAAGCTTTCAAGTAAATAAATAAATTTTCAAGTATAAAACCTTCCTTTGTTGGACGATTCGTGCAGCAGTACATGGCATGTGGATTAAGTGTGTGGTGGGGTAGAAAAATCACTTTTAACGCTGCTCAACAGACCGACAACAGCCCGAACTTTTTCTAATGTGAACGTTAGACACAGAACATTGTCCAACCACCAAGCGTCCAACGTTGGAACGTGTTCGTAGCATCGTTTGTAGCCGACTTAGGCGCTGTGTGACACTTGAACCGACTACTCGCAATCTCAGACTTCTTTACTAAGGTGTAGTCCCTTTAGCGCACTTTATCATGAAAGCAAGTTTCTATTTTATTGTGTATGAATATCCACTGTTTAGAAAACGTGTATATTTTATACGTCCAAGTCATGCCAATGCACACGTTCATAAATTTTAAATAAACCCTGATTGCAACTTAAATAAACCCAGAAAACCATAACATACTTAACTCGCATTTTCAGTAGGAGTATGGTTATGAGCTACCTTTTTTCGATAAATTACAAAAAAAAAAACAGATATTAATATTTTTCATAACATCATGAAAAAACCTGTCCACCCAGATGACAATAAAAAAACCCAAGAGTGAAAGCACTGGTACGTATGTTGATCAAAGGGCCATGTTTCTATTACTTATATTATCTTTTCTTATTTATCTATTACGTGTTTCTCGAATCTGAGCATGGATGAGAAGGGAAGGCGGCACTTTGATAAACATATATATGAGCCAAAAAATGAACACCTACATATGAACTGAGGATTGATTCACAACAGTGGTGTATTAATAAACATTAAAGTAGAAACAATAATAAATGCGAAACAACTCGCAAGTTTTCAATCTCAGTGTCAGAGAGAGCCCTAAAAGTACAGACATCAATAGTTATGACTGACAGTTCTCTTCCATGTTTAAACGATAAATGCAATGCGTTCGACGCTGCTAGTGAACGCTTACCATTACACAACTATTTTGTAGCTTTTAAAGAGTTCCCGTTAACATTAGTCGATTTTTCAAAGGACTATTTCTGATAAAATTAGATGAATTACGTTTACCCAAAGCTGTCAGCCGATCTTAAATAAATTGAAAAACACGTCCTATATCTTGGCATAAATAGTTTAATTTAGAAAAGTTAAAGAATAAAATAAAGAGAAAAATTAAAGAATACCATTAAACAGTAACAAAACACGGGTCTAACTATTATTAGTGATTACTTACCAAACGTTGGCAGCTGTCGAATTTCATTCCTCACATCTTTGATATCAAACTTCAAACCTGCCAGTTCAGATGATGTCACCTCCGATTTTATTCTAGCTTTCGCATATCTTAAATGACCCTTTAAAAAACATAAAACCAATTATTTATTGTAAGTATCCTATTTAAATCATAGTAATAAATTTATTAATTCAAGAATTACTCCAATGAAATATTAGCCTATTGTAGTTGTGTGACATCTATAGCAGAATAGAATTACTACTGTTTATATTGTAGTCAATATTTAGCAGAGTAAAGAGGAAGAAGAAGAGAGAGGGAATAAGAACAATGTTATTACATTTACGTGCACGTAAAATTAAATTGTTTTATGGGTAATTTAAATTTACAATCTTACTACGTGTCCTTGCATACGCGGTTAATTTGTTCATTGTTTATTTCGTTGTTTACAGACTTCTATAGCACTTAAGACGCTAAATAAGTAGTATTTACATGCTATGAAAATGACGTAAATTGATGACACAGATTGAAGAAAATGGATAGCTACTACAGTGATGAGAGACAGTAAACATGAACAAAATAAAGTGAGTCTAATGTCTTGTGCGGCAGCATAACTTCCTTTTTTAAAAAGCGCGCCATTCAGTCGGTTGATCTCGTAGCGGAGCGCTAGTGGTTTCGTTTGAGAGGCGGGACAATAAAGTTTTATCCTGATACAGTTCAGTCGCCATTATACGTTGTAACAGTAAGAAGCGTGCGTTTGCCGTTGAGCCTACTTTTCGAGCGAATATTCTGTGATCGCAACCCAGCACGCCTTCCGGAATCGTTTTAATTTACCCCCGTTGGCCCCTGTCCCGGACCGGGAATCAATTGCTACGTGGATTACTACGTTCAGACAAACTGCAGGTCCGACAAAACGAAGAACTGAAATTCCTCGGCCCATTAGAACACTTGAGAGCATTGGGGCAGTGATAGGTTCAATGTTGCGACCTCCACGGCGTTTTGCGCGCAAACATGCGTCTGCCTTTGGACTTTCCGATCGTTCTGTGAGAAGAATTCTTTATGATGACCTTCATTTCCATCCATACAATATGGCGATTGTGCAGGAACTTTCTGATCGTGACTTCAATTCTCGGAGGCACGCGTGTCAGGTTCTTCTGAAAGCCGTTCCTGAGGACGCTATAGCTTTTTTAATGATGAAACCCATTTTTACGGGGGTTTGAAATACCGTGTTTATGTGAACCCTAAAAGATTTGAAGACCAACATCCTGGAAGAAATTACCAACATAACGCCTGCTATACTGACACGAGACATAACAAACGCCAGAAATCGGTTTACTCAGTGTATGGAGAATGTGGAACGTCACCTGCCTGATTTGATCTTCAAAACTAACTAGAACAAAACTTTATGTATGTGCCTACATTATAAAAAACAAATCCAAATTTTCTGATTCATACAATGACTTTTATTGAGTTTTGAAAAAAGGAAGTAATGATGACCCACCCTGTACTTTAATATTTATTGGTACATCACTGTATCTGATAACTGTATTGCACAGTTAGCCGTGAATAAAGGGTGTCCAAAAATTCAACGATAAGCGGGCACCAGAGGGTGGTCCTGCTCATGACTACACAAGAAAAAAATAATTTGGATTGATTTTTGTGTAAAAACTACTAGCATTCTGGGATTTTTAATGGTTGTAGTGGATAGTAGTGCTATTTAGGTTACCGATACAAAAAACAAATCAGAAATATTTGAAAAATTGTGGTCATGGTAGTTAAAAACATCTTAAGGTGTTTCCATTTTCGAAAGATTTTTATTTTTTTTTGTAATTTCAAAACAAAATGAGATACATTTTTTTTTCCTTTTTTTCTTGTGTAGTCATGAGCAGGACCACCCTCTGGTGTCCGCTTATCGTTGAATTTTGGGACACCCTGTATGTGTATCGTTGTCCGCCCGCACCATTTGTAATAAACATAAACGATAGCCAATTATAACAGTTCAAGTACTAATATGCATGTATCCGTCTACGATCCGGATCTATGCGTCAGTAAGTAGATCGCGTACGGATCTTTGATGTATTAATAAAAATTAAATAAAAAGTTCCACTCATGATAAAGTGTACTATTGTGAGTACACCCTACTGAAAAAATCACAAATCGTAAGAAAACGGTTGGAATAAAGTTTGCGGAGAGTCCTAAGGAAGAGAATGACATGAATATAAACGTAATTGTTACTTTTCTTGTCTCAAATTTAATGTAGGTCTAATATTGTATTAACTAAACATTTGTTAGTAATTATAACTTATTAAACTTCTTAAATAATTAGTACAACTTTGTTTTAATTATCTTCTCCCATACACATCTCAATGTGTCTCTAAATTATTTAATTCAGCAAATAGATAATTTACCTATAAATGACTATTAAATCAATTTTTAGAATAGATGTATTACAGGGTAAATGTTCTTAGTAATTAGAATATCCTAAAAATTAAAAAAAAGAATTGAACCCCATTTCCACTCAGTGTTTTTAGTTTTAATTTAAGGTTTTCACCTTAAGAGTAATTTTGAACTTATGCGTCAGTAATATAGATTATTTTGTAATAATTACTATTTTTATTTAATATAAATTATTGTATTTATTTTAATTCCTTATATTTCACAAGCTGAAAGTTACATTTTGTGGGAATTAATAATAATTTTGAGTAAAACGAAATCAGCACATCCAAATTAGACAGAAAAGTGTATTTAAAAGCTTTTCCGCCAATTTTCCGCGTTTAGTATTAATTCTGCATTTTGAAACTAATCATACGAAGTAAACGAAAAAGATGTGCGAATGCTGCTAACTTCATTTTTATTTATAAAGCTTATATCAGGTGCATTGCAATGGGCTTGTGTCCTCATTTTTTAGTGGTCGATTTTTCAATTGTTGATTGAAATTGATGTGTATTGGCGTGTCTATTTTATTAAATATCTAAATATTGACGAAGATATAGCAATTAAAAGTTTGAATTGTAGTTTTAGCGCTAGAAATGGTCGGCCATACTTGTATGACGTGAAATGCATTTTAACGTCAGTTATTTGTTGAGCAGGTCAGTGCTGTGGTAATGTTTTGTAGCTGTTGGTAGTCAAATAATCAAGTCAAATCAAAGAATAATAAGTTTTTATATTATTTAACCCAGCTAAGGCAGACATAATATTGAAATTTGATTGTTCCTTGAAATAGCTGTAAATAATATTTGATATTTTGATATATAAATACATATAGCAGAGATTTATGAGCTGTAACGTTGGTAACTTTACACAAGGATTATGATGTCACATGCACTTGAAATGTGTACAACGTTGTATCCCTTTAATAATTAAAGAGGCAAAATGACTTTTTTAATTGTTAATATCTCTTAACATATAAGGAGTTATTAAAAAATAATTGAACATTTGAGGTTCTAGTAACCCACTTTATCAATATATAGTACACTTTTATAGAAATTAAGACATAGGACACAAGCCCATTAGAATATTGTCTGCTAACTTCATTGACAGAAAATAAATCATTGCTTTTAACTTGTTTATTAACTTCATTGACAACGAAATAAATCGTTGTTTTTTAGGACGTAACCTACGACCCGTCACATCATAAACCATGTGCGTTAAGTGATTCATGTCATATCATAAAAATGGCAATTAACATAAAAAAATCATGAAATTGAAATTAATGTTGGCAACACCCGAGCTCTAATTTATCGTACGCACCACTTAGACGATCGTGATAGACAGTCGAGATCACAATTAAGCTATCAGCTAGAGCTTGAACAATTAGACATTAGAAAAAGTAGTTCTCTTCCAAAACTTCGACGTAATGGGATTGTGGACTCATTTTTTAAGGTTGGATTTTTTAAATATTAATTTAATATATTCTATAGAATATATTAAATATAGAATATATATATTAGATCGTGATTTTTTTAATGAATATTATTCATCTTCAACAATACTCGTTATATTAGTTTTTTACATTGTTTTGGTGATTCAAAAATTCACGATCGGCAGGTCTGCGTTAGGTTTAAAACCTCTGTCTTACCATCGCTAGATTCTAACTTCGTTTATATACATTATATTCGGGGATTGAGGGAGATAGCGTCTGTCTATTACCATTAAAGAAATATTTGTTGAATAAGGATAGCATATACTTTAAGCATACTGTCCTGAACGAAATACTTTACAAGTATACAAGTGTAACGGTGAAAAATATATTTTACTTGTCTAACCGCATCTCGTTTCTCTCTCACTTTGGAATAAATGGGATGAAAGTGAACGTGAAAAAAATATATCCATGTGGGAAAGAAACAGAAATACTTAATGAATGATGTTGGAAAAAGAAAGAATATTATTATGAAAAACTAATACAAAATCTGTGACAGGTAGAGAACTTGTAAAGCGTTAGAATAGAATTGTACGAGTGACTCGAACTTCACCAAATAGGGCACTTCACCAAATTGTTTACTGGGTAATGTAATATGCCTACTGTTTTTTTAAATATACAAAAGTTGGCGGAGTTATAGCTATTTTAAATTTGAATTTCTATTTTACCGATTATTTTTTAGCCATATCTTAACATCAAGCGAAGTGATCCATCTTATTTTTCTTTGTCGATCACTTCACAATATCAAAACTTTATATGTAGTCTCGTAGGCAGACCGTATTAACCCTGTTGCAGGTGGTGCAATTGTTCTAGATCTACATTTGAATTAGGCTTATCGTTGAAGCTAATTGTGACTAGATACAATTGATTTAGCTTAACGATAGTCGCGGGAAAGTTAAAAAATGTGACTCAGATTTCATTAAGACGTGTCATTTTTTTTTATTTTTGAGATCTTGCACCAGCCTCTAAGATATTAATCCGGCTCTGGCTGTAAGTAGTATCTGATGATCACTTTTATGCATCTCTTTACACTCTTTTGAAAAATAAAGATGGCAATTCATAGAAGGAAAGAGGGGAAGAATCGGTCGCGACAAAATTGAGTTTTATTTAATGTCGGCCAATTTACTCACAATTTATTTAATCGTGCATTAAGCGATTGAGAAATTAAAATCAGTATAATTTCTAATCCAAGCCTGCGCAAGTCAATTTGTTTAATATGTAATTCAATCAATGCAATACACTCGCTTCTAATCGTTTCAAACAGAGGTGGACTAGTCAGGGTATCAGGTTGCACATTAGCTAGAGAACCACTGATAAATTGGGCCCCTTAATTGTTAAGCAATTAGAAAAATGAATGAATTCTTTTATATAAATAATTAAAACTCTTGAAGAAATATAAGTTTTATATGAAAATCGGTTAATTTATTACAGACAGGTTTACCTGTCTGGACATACGGCATTGCACAAGTAGCGTTTCAAACATAGAAATACTAGAAAGATTTCAGTCAAAGACAGTAAGGATCATTATGGGTATCACGTGGTATATAGCAACAAATTCATCAACCATGATTTCGGCATTTAAATTTCTAAAGAATAAATTAACAAATTGAGCAAATCCTATATAGGTCTCAATGGGATTGTGTCCTCATTTTTTAGTGGTCGATTTTTCAATTGTTGATTGAAATTGATGTTAATAAATGTGCATTGGCGTGTCTATTTTATTAAATATCTAAATATTGACGGAGATATAGCAATTAAAAATTTGAATTGTAGTTTTAGCGCTAGAAATGGTCGACCATATTTGTATAACGTGAAATGCATTTTTACGTCAGTTATTTGTTGAGTAGGTCAGTGCTATGGTAATGTTATGTACCTGTTGGTAGTCGAAATAATCAAGTCAAGTCAAAGAATAATAAGTTTTTATTTTATTTAACCCTGTTAAGGCAGACATAATATTGGAATTTTATTGTTCCTTGAAATAGCTGTAAATAATATTTGATATTTTGATATATAAATACATAGAGCAGAGATTTATGAGCCGTAAGGTTGGTAACCTGTAAACTTGCCAGAGTTCTATCTTGAATATGCTATCTCTTTTACGCTCTGTTGTATAAAAGAGATTGCAACTAGCGGCTGTGATGTCACATGCAGTTGTAATGTTGTCCAACGTTGAATCCCTTTAATAATTAAAAAGACAAAATGACTTTTTTAATTGTTAATATCTTCTAAAATATAAGAAGTTATTAAAACATAATTGGACATTTGAGGTTCTAGTAACCAACTTTATCAAGACAGTTTGGTAAAGAAATTAAGACATAGGACACAAGCCTAAAGTAAAGTAAAATAGAAGACTAAAAAGACATAGTGTGTTAAAGCTACCACAACGTTTTTAACTGTCATTCATAGATATAGCCGTCACTGGACGACTATTTTTTATCTAGGTAAGTTCCATTTTTAGCATCGGTACTTATTTAAAAGAAAAAAAGTTGTTAAAGACAATGCAAATACTTTCTACTAACAACGGTACCTTTAATTCAAGCAAATACGGACAAACAAGTTAGAGAAAAAAATTAATAATAATAAAGGGTAAGCCCAGTTCGCCACTGGTTATTAAATGAGTGTAGACTGGGTTCTGTAATCTCTAATTATAAGTGCTTGTAAGTAAACATTAAACAACTGTATTAAATAAATGTTCAATGAAAAGCAAACTAGGTTATACAATATGTTCTGCACTTTTAAGCACAAAAACAATTTGATAAATATAGATCAGTTTGATCAAAGTACTCATTAACAGACACTTATGTGCATATCGTTAGTCGAATGAATAGTAATTACACAGCAATTGCTTTGTTAGAAGTTCAGATTAGGTTGCAGACAATTGCCCAATTATCTTGAAATATTAAATCAATAGTACGAGGAGATTTGCATGTTATTAGAATGTAAGATTAATATGGTAAACATAACCTATATTCACAAACTTCACAAAATTATTAATTCTGTTTGTTTTGTGTAGGTTTTATGAATACTTTTATTTTTAATTGTTTTCACTTTTATTTTTATTCTTATAATTTTACCACATTTTTATTAAATAGTTTGATTTTTGATATGCGTATAAGTAGTGGTAACGCCGCTGTAGTTTTGTTAAGAACGTTCCAGCGTGGTATAGTATAGTCGGAACAGAAATTCAAAACCTCTGTACACGAATACCCACACATACTGCACACATACGTATTGGAATTTAAAAAAAATATGATATTTTAAATAGGCTTTTTTAATTTTCGATTGAAATTATATTGGCGTTTTTATATTTTTTAAATATCCAAAAGTTGACGAAGTTATAGCTATATCAAGTTTGAATTTCAGTTTTGCCCCTTGTTTTAGCTCTGCATATGACGTCATAGGCAATCATCGTCATATACAATGGAACCTCGCTTAACTTTAAAAAGCTCTACACTAAAGCGCTTTTCGAGCGTTGTTTTGAAATGTCTCTCAGAGAGTTTTGGAAATATCACTTCCCCATCATTGTATGTCTCAAGATGATCGAAAAGGCGTGGGAAGGGGTTACCAAGAGAACCCTCACTTCTGTTTGGAAGATGCTTTGTCTGGAGAGCGTTATCGAAAGTGACTTTGACGGGTTTGAGACAGTACCTGCGTGGAGCCTGTAGTCAACGAGGTTATGTCTTTGGCTAAAATCATGAGACTAGAGGTGGATAACAAAAATGTTGGTAAGCTTGTGGAAGAGCATAGCCAAGAGCTGATCTCATTCCAGGTTCATTCATTCCGCGATAGAAGAGGAATATGAATCACACTCCTGAACAATGTATATATAATTTGCTTTGAATAAAACTTTATACAAAATATACTGAGCATTTTTTTGACGTAGAACGCATTATCGAATTTTACATTAATTTGTATGGGAACAACTATTTCGCTTAACGAGTATTTCGCATTACGAGTAAGATCCTGGAAAAAATTATGCTCATTAAGCGAAGTTACACTGTACTTGATGGGATACACAGACCAGCTGATACACTCGTATGAGCCTCTGTTGTATGAAAGAGGTGACAAATCTGCGCACCTGACGTAGTATGCATTGAAATTTTCTATAAAGCTGGATCCCTTTTTTAATTAGTAATATCTTCTAAAATATAGTGAGTTATTATAAAATAATTTGACATTTGAGGCTCTGGTAGCGAACTTTATGAATACGTAGTTCCATTTTATAAAAATTAAGTCATGGTTCACAAACTCATTGAAAGAGCTTCATTTATTCACTTTACGGTGGTAAAAAATCGTATATGTCACTGTATTATCCTATAATAAAAAGAATCTTAATTTATATTATGTGTTGAATGAGTTTAAAGATAAAATAACCGATTAGAAAGTTCAAAGGTGTCACGTATTGTCTTTATTCCACCTACTGAATAATTAGAGCCTAATTTTAATGCTCCAGTTATTTAAATTAAGACAAATTAACTTTTTCAATTTTTTATTATAAATTTCTTTACACATAAAGCATGAAATATAATTGCAATAGCAATTTGCCGCTGAAGCTTTCAAGATAGAGATATAAATATTCCGGTAAAAACGAAAGTAACAAATATGTAATTAATACTACGATTATGTAGTTCCCGCAAAACATAGTTATATATATTAAATATTTGGTTAAAAGTGTTCATATATTTCGAAATTAGTGTTGGAAGTGTTGAGCAGTAATGGGGTTACCAGAAAGGCAAAAGAATCTAATCTGCATCATAAGAAGTATTTTAAATAGAATAAAAATGAAAGGATATGACTTTCTTCTGGTGTGGATTTCAGCATGAACCAAGAACCAATGACGCAGCACAACAAGCAGCTAGAGAAGGAACGAGCTCAGGAACTTTGTATGAGGTAGATCTTGTAGCATAGTATGAAAAAGAAATGAAAGAGGAATGGAATCACATGTGGTGCCATCGAGAGAAGGAAGGAAATTCTTTGCAATAATGGTCATGATGGTGTAAAGCGTAAAATGCGAGAAGAATGTGATCACTCATCTCAAGATTGAGGATAGATCATATCGGGGCACTGGCGCACTTGTGAGGCAATAATATTATGCGAGAGGATATCTGTAGAGGAAATAGCAAATCCAGGTCATATAGTTTTAGGATGTAGTAGTACGGAACGTTGCAGAAGGAATCTATATAAGGCTATGACCGAAAAGGGTTTTGGCTTTGTCAAAAAATGCATAAGTGCTAATAATAAATTGAGCGTGTCTGTATGTCTCGCCATCGATAGGATCTGGAAAGCAGTTTACTCTTGCCGAGACAGGTTGAGATCGAGTGTGAACTGTAGTTCTCGCTCTCGAGGAGAAGTCTTTTAACACAAGTCAAAGGAAACGAGAGGTGAGACCAATAGTCATGTTCATTCTCGGCACATCGACAAATGTTTTGACAAATGTCTCGCCGAGAGTGAACTACCGGCATAAAGGTCTACTAGTGATTAAGTAATGGGAGTAGGAATTGAGTAGTTGTCATGATATTTATGGTAAAGTAAGTGGCAGTGCAGATATATGGCGAAAAAGGGACTGGAGCCTTAGGAAGCCATCCAATGTGTATATTATATATATATATATATATATATATATATATATATATATATATATATATATATTTAAAGTGTATTTAATATAAGAAAGGTTACTCTTTACATACATTTTTTTAGGTATACATATAATAAAAATTAAATATGGAAATAAAATTCGCTTTTCTAATAAAAATATAACTTTTCCTGCAAAATTATATAATGTTGAACTATTAAAGTAATATATTTTGTAAATGTAATTTGTATATTTTGATGACAATGTAACCAAAGTATGTTAAATTTTGGCAAATATTAAAAAGTAAGGTTAAGTAGAAAATCTTACGTTAAATCATATTTCATATATTAAGATTCGTAATATTTCATATTTAAGAATTTTGTGTTCAACGTATTTAACATATTTATTGTGATTTTGATACTGTGACAACATGTAATTAAATTATTATTTCCTTGTTAAAGAAAAGTAATAAATTATAAATTTAAAAAGTTAGGTTATGTTCTTCGCCATGTTTAACCTTATATAGTACTAATAGCTACGCAAACACGAAAAAGCAATATAAACCCACACCTTTAGCTCTCTAGCACAATCAACTATCACTATATTAATACAGAGTTACAATATTACATAAACTATCATATACAAGTTATCCAAACGCTGTAATAATATCGTATTTCTAGTTTATTTACTATAACTAATTTCTAGTTAATGACTTGTCTGCAGCTAATAAGTAAATTCATAAATACATATGTTGTGATTCTAACAAGACTCCATTTTTTAATTAAAACGAAAGCATGGTTTTGTGATACCGGTAAAATATTGAATAGTTGTAGAACAAATTGTGAATGAAATAATAGCTCTATTGAACATCTTATGCACGATTAGTTATGTAGATGAAACCGGAAATAGTAACAATAAAGTCATAAAATATATGTGGTGTATACTTGGTAGACAATCATGTGAGAATATTACATTAGTACAGTAAATCCAGCTTCGAACAGTGCATTTTGGGTAGGCAGATATTTTATACATACAATACTAGCGCTTCACCTTTGCGTCGTGCATATTATATTTGAGACTGGATTAAAAGTTAGCTTGTTGTAAATTACTATACTATTTAAATGCTTTTTTTATTATTTGAACTAGTTCGATCTGCCGTCACACACAGCACCATCGAGTTTTAACGCACTTGTCCCTCAGTACCTTCGCTCATGCACTTAAACCTCAATTCACCTGCGCACCTGCCCCTAGCGCCACCGTCACTTAACTTCTATCTCGCACTTCCAATTTGATTATCTTCCATCTCGCCTCTCAGTTGCCAAACCTCAAAGCATGATCGCTTCCACACTTCCAATATTATTCTCTTAAGCAAACGCTCCCCAGGGCCTCTTCTCAGTGCAATCGCTACTACAGTTCCTGTTCAAGTACAGTGTACAAATTTATTAATTACTCATTGCAAAGTTTTTGTTGGAATTATAGTTCTCAAGATAAATAAAAAACACTGATCACAGCTAATTTTCGCTCCGCTCTCCACCCCAAAAATTCAAATTGAAATCCAGGGTTGGTCTCTTTTTAACGGCGGATTTCCTCGGCTTCCAATTTATGACAAAATAAGAATCGAAGCAGGTACGAGGGCAGTTAGATTCGAGGAAGAAAATGAGAAATGCTGGAGACTTGATCTTAAGGAAAATAAGGGAGGAGAGTAGAAAGAAGGGTGGAAGAACGAAAAGGAGAAAGCAGTACTTTGAAATGAACGGAATGGCAACAGAAGAGGTAGAGAGAAGAAAAGACGAAGACACAATTAGAAAAGAGAGATACAGCAGCAGAAAATAACGGAAAAAATTCATAATAGCGAATATAATGAAAGATACAAGAAGATTTGGGAGAGAGATATCGGATTGGGAAACGAAGAGAAGGGCAGCAGATACTTGGAAAATAGAGAGAAAAGGATATGCAGGGCGTGCTAGAGAAAAATAGAAACGTTGGAGCACATTAAGTATTCATGTGAGAAAAGGGTAAAAAGTGAAAGAGAGATTGTGCAGTATTAAAGGGAAGCAGTGAAGAGAAGTGGTGGATGGCGGAGATAGAGAAAAGGAAGGGCACAGTAGAAACAGGAGAAAGAGTAGCAGGAAGAGAGAAGCAAGGGTTTAAATAAAAGAAACAGAAGGAGTGAGAATGGGACGATAGTATGAAATTAAGCACAATGATATGTAATTTAATTTAATTTAATGGCAAAAACATTACAATAAAATAAATTTAAAAAATAAATAACAGAAAGGAACATATGGAAAATAATTTTTAAAAACAATATTAATTAAAAATGTAATTAATATATTTTTGCAGAGATATTTTGCATTTTTGTAACCAAAATAATAGAATAGCAAATATCCTTTGGAAGCGTTTAAGTCTGAAATCTGTGTAAGTTGTTTACTTCTACCACTTTACTAATAAACGAAAAACCTGTTTGTTTTCTTTGTCACTAAAATTTACACCATACATTCGCAGTTGAACGAACCTCTGACTCACTTCACGTTTTCTGTTAACAGATTGACTTATCTACATGTCTCATGGTTTCTGTCTCGACCTTTTACTTACGAATCAGTGACCTACACCACTTTACCTTTAAGCTGTTCATTTATTAAGATAGTCTACTTCGATTAGAGTCCCTTTTGGTTAGTTTTATATTTTATGTACTAATTAAAACAAAAATAATGTAATCGTACTCTTTTGAATTTGAAACAATTGTTAAAGTTAAATTATACTACTGTAAAAGAAGAACCGGAAGTATGCTCTATTTGGTCAAATTTAAAGATTAAATTAGGGCTTGTACTGTATGAAATATAAATATACATGCACGAAACACATGCCGTAAATATTACATAACATAAAGGTAAATGTATAATTATATAACATATATTAAATATTCTTTAATTTTTTTTGTTTAAATGAACTTAACTTATTTCTTATTGAGAGTGTGAATCATATTTTAATTTCTTTTATATAGTACTATATATGTACCCGGCTAGGAATGTAACACTTTAATTAGCTTGTAATAAGTTTGCAAGTGTGAAACTTGTACAGCAAGATAATTTATATATGAAAAAACATAATTTCATAAAAGGAAGTTTGGAATTAGCTTGTTGCATGCCAGCAAGTAGCAAAGTGTTCTGCTACTCAATTTTCTGCAAGTAGCAATATTATAGAAGATATTAACAATTAAAGTAGTATCATTAATGGGTTATAGACAATAGTTTGTCCTTCGATGTTATGTCCGGTTTCCTGCACTCTTCCATCTGTAAATTGCCATCTCTTTTATACAACAGAGTGTAAAAAAGATACATTAAAATGTTGGTCAAACGTCATTTACTACTTACACCTGCTTCGTGGAATACATGCAGTTGTGATATTATGATTATGGTGAATAAAAACTAAAAATCTATAAGTTATTAGTTATTATAGTTGGGCCATAAGTTATTAGTTATTACTTGGGCCAATTCGTTTAAGCCTTAATGTTGCTCTTTTATATGGTTAAAAGTTTGAATAAAATAATTCTTTTACTATTAAAGAGACAAAATGTTTTTTTAACCTTCAAAACCGCTGTAATATCTTAAGAGTTCAGTAATCAAAAGAAAAAGAACGGTTTATAATTCTAATAATCCAAAAATAGTAAAAGATTAGTTTCCTTATGTTAAATAAACCTTAAATAAACATAACTGTGTTATACAGGCACTATACTTACATGAACATTAGCTTCTGCTTGCTCCCAACAATACACTATTATAACAATTAAATACACAATGTTTAAATCCATTAAATTAACTATTGTTTTTAATTTAGTTGTCTTTTTATATCTTAACTTAACGTAAAAGAACATGAACTGTCATTTTCAAAGATGAATGTCTTTAGTTTATCAAACGCCTTCAAAAGAAATTGATAAGAAGCTCTGTCAAAGTCAATTAATGTGTTATCACTATTCGGTAATGCGTAAATATATCTATAATATAATAGTTGTGAGATTTTATCAGGCGCGCGTATACTCGTACCGCATCAAACACAAATCGTACATAGATATTACTTATGTAAAATACTGATAAAGTTCACAAACTTACTTTATTTTACATAAGTAAAACCTAGTATTAAATCAAATATGGTTTTATTTTATAGTTATTTTAAAAGCCTTTAATCCCTAAAAATAACTTTTTTAGATTTTATAATCCTGATCAAATCAAATATAATTAGTAACAAACGCGGTCCCTTTGTGATACGGATTCAGATGCTGTTTATGTAGCCTATGATTAAATCCGGCGCTGTATATATACATAAAAAAATTTGCAGTTCATCTGACTAAAGAAAGGTTATCATCACGCGGCCTCGTTAACAGGTGTGAATCGCCTGACAGTTGATAAACAAATCAACAAATTAAACAATGGAATATGTTGTTTATACATCGATAGGACGCAGCACGAGAAATCTGCACTCTGATTACAAAATGCAATTTGTCACGTTTGTTACTTTTGATATATGGTACTAAATGAAAAATGCTAGCATACTGTAGTTCTACTTTTTAGATATGTCTTAAAGTTTGTACTTATAATACGACGAGTACCACGAACGAATATTATTCAATATTTTTAATTTCTTATTAGTGGGTTCTATGATAAATATAATTGTAATCCATTTTATAGAGGGCAACATTTCCTATAATCAAATTTGCAAAAGGCAACCCAGTAAATATTTTAGAGTCACTTGGCCATCATATTGAAGATGCGTATGATTTGTTTGTCATGAAAGAGTCTATCTATTTTATCTACTACAAATGGCGAAAGCACTCCACCTGTCGGAATGCAAATGAAGATAAAGTTGATGCCAACTGAAGTTCAATAGTGATAAAAACGTCATAAAATAGGACACTTCACCAAATTGTTTATTAGGATATAATAAATGAAACTCAACAACTCGTAAACCAAGGAAATATAGATTAGAAAATAAGCTCTAAAACAAATAATCCTACAGGACTTATTGTTAAATCACTTAATTTGGCAAATTGGCGATAACGCTGGTAAATACAATGTTCTGACTAAATTGGGACCACCATCAGTTGTGACAATTTGGTCGCCATCTTGAGAAAATGGCGAATAAAAACGATAAAAAGAAATAGTAATTATGTAAATAGAAAATGAGTAATGGTTCAAAATAGTGGATGATACTCAACAGCAAGTATGCGCTTACAATTTTGCCCCTATTTCTTAAACCCATTATAGTACGAGTATATAAACATATCATATATTTTTTATGTATAAGAATTTATATAAAATGTATATGTATATGTAAATGTATAATGTATGTATAAAATTTATAATTTCAAATTTATTCAATAACAAATGTCAAAACTACTCTAATTTCACAGCGGTGCAGTTCAATATTTATCAGGTATACAAAAAAATATTATATGCGGAAATTGTACTAAATTGAATCCTCTATCAGATTGATAATAACTATTTTTATCATAGGGCGCACTGATAAGAAGATATTGCAAAAATTAACTCTATGCCCATTTTTCGATATAGAAGCCTAGATCATCTCAATCGAAGCTGATAAACAAAATATTAGAATCAGCACATCTGAAGTAGTAAAAAAAGTTTATTTACCAGATTTCCCTTTAGAGCATATTTATATGGAGAGTGACTGCTGGACCTGAAAGTGTGTCTAAAATGTGTGCGAGAGAGCAAGGTATATGTTCCTATTTGTTCCCTATGCGCATGCGTCGAAAGTGACAGTTGTCAAGTCAGAGCTGTCTAGATATAATACGTGACAGTTGTTAAATATGACATTATATTGATGTAGAATAATGTAGATATGTATAAATATAAGTAAACTATATATAAATATAACTGTGTTGTCCGTTATCTGCACAGCATCATCTACGGCATTCATGAGTATATGTTTTCACTGAACGGTCACTGTTTTACCGACAGATGAGCTTTGTACCAACTACAGAAATATAATTTCTTTACATATACTTTATTTATTATATCTTAATAAAATATTAATATTTATTATATCTAGACAGCTGTCAGTTTTGACGCATGCGCACAGATAACAAATAGGAACATATATCTTTCTCTCTCGCACACATTTTGGCCACACTTTTAATCTATAGGAAACATAGGCTATTCACACTCCATATATATATATGCTCTAAGGATTTCCCTCACATTCTCAGCCTCAACTCCGAATTTTGACACTAGTCACTATTTAAGCGATGCGAAAAAATTCACAACTATTAAAATTATTTAAAAAATGTAGAGAAAATTTAAGATTAGCTCAAACAAAAAAAAGAACATACCAAATAATGTTTAAAAACAATAATAGTTAAAAATGTAATTACTATATTTTCACAATAATGTTAACACATCAATTAAAATTCACTGATAACATAAAAAATATATTTGCGGTTTTGCATATCTTTTTGGTTTTCCTCTCACAACAATTATTAATGCATCTTTAAATATTTTTATTTGTAATATTACCTCCAAAATGATGGAGAAATTAATTGACAAAAATATCAAGAAAATTTATTTTATATTATTGAAATAAAATTTAATAAATAATTTTATTTATAAGATTTAAATATATTGTTTAACTTTTTTGTTTAAATGAAATTTACTTATTTTTTAATTGGTAAATTGTGTGTTGTCTAGCCTAGCGCACAAAGTTGACTGACTTTGGCGTCGACGGGCTGCGTCCTCTACTGTTGCAACACTGTTGTACGCATAGACGGAGTCCTTTGACTGAGGTTTGACATACAACATGTGCATACGCTTCTAACTTCTACTAAATAGTTCATTGATTTTAAAATTAACTTAACTCCGAAACTCGTAATGCGATGCCTAAATTGTATGTAAATATATAAAATGTACACAACCAGTAAAACACACATGTTTACATATGTACTTTAAATGCATATTTTATCCAGAAAGTATTTAAATTTTGACCCAAATAGGTTCTTTGTTTAATCTTTTTAATATTATAATAATAGATCAATCAGTTAGATCGAAAGTAGTCAACGCATTATATTTTTGAATAGGCTTGTGTCCTCATTTTTTAGTGGTCGATTTTTCAATTGTTGTTTGAAATTGATGTTAATAAATGTGTATTGGTGTGTCTATTTTATTAAATATCTAAATACTGACGGAGATATAGCAATTAAAAGTAGAGCTTAAAGAGAAGAGAAGAGAAGAGAAGAGTAGAAGAGTAGAGTAGAAAAGTAGCCATTAAAGCTAGAGATGGTCGGCCATTTGTATGACGTGAAATGCATTTTAATGTCAGTTATTTGTTGAGTAGGTCAGTGCTGTGATAATGTTTTGTAGCTGTTGGTAGTCAAATAATCAAGTTAAGTCAAAGAATAATAAGTTTTTATTTTATTTAACCCTGCTAAGGCAGACATAATATTTAAATTTTATTATTCCTTGAAATAACTGTAAATAATATTTGATATTTTGATATATAAATACATATAGCAGAGATTTATGAGCTGTAAGGTTGGTAACCTTACACAAGTATTGTGATGTCACATGCACTTGGAATGTGTACAACGTTGAATCCCTTTAATAATTAAAGAGACAAAATTACTTTTTTAATTGTTAATATCTGTTAACATATAAGAAGTTATTAAAAAATAATGGAACATTTGAGGATCTTGTAACCCACTTTATCAATATATAGTACACTTTTATAAAAATTAAGATATAGGACACAAACCCATTAAACGTGAAACATAAGCGAAGTGTGAAGAAAGGTAGGCAGAGGTAATGCGCTTATGAGCCATGACTTCCATAATAATTTCTATATTAATTATATTGATAAAGTTGGCTACCAGAACCTCAAGAAGTCCAAATGTTTGTAATAACTCCTTATATTTTATTAGATTTATTAAAAAAATTTAATTATTAAAGAGATTCAACGTTATAGAAAATGTCAATGCATAGTACGTTATATCCGACGATTTCCCTTCTCTTTTATACAACAGAGACGCATTTGAGTATGTGTGCGTATCTTTTGTGACGTCTTAGCACATCTAGAACATGCGGCAAAACTGAAATTCAAATTTGTTATAGCTATAACTCCGCCAACTTTTGGGCCCGGGAACTTTACACTTTTAGACCCTCCGCACACGAGTCGACTGATTGCAAACCAGAGCCCCGAATCTGCTCGAGCCGAGAATGCAACTGTATTATTAGTGAGAGAAGGCATGTGTATACAAGTGAGAGAAAACACAAGGCACGAATGAAAGAAAACTGATTTCAAACTGGTTTTGAGCACGTTTTAGGCGACTGAGGTTTTATGTCGCAGAGCATACTTGGTTCATGGCATACATCATGAGCAAAGAAGTGCACAAATACTAATCAAACGTATTTAAATACATTCATACAGACAAATACGAAATAATAAAATCCCCTATTATGCTATTGTTAAAATTCTATAGAGTCACGAAACACGGCTCGACATGGCTCGTTTTTTATTTTCGTTGCTCGGCTAGTTTGTAATCAGTCGACTCGTGTGCGGAGGGCCTTACTCTTCTAATTCTTGAATATATTTTAAAGTTAGGGCTGTTAAATAATAAAAAATGGCGACCAAAAACGGTTTATTGACAATATCTTGTTACTAGTGCGTCCTATGATAAAAAGAGTTATTACTAAATTTATAGAACACTTAATTGCCTACAACTTTTGTGTACAATATTTTTTTCTGTGACTTTTAGGGATGGAGCTACGTCACTGTAAAGTAGGGCACTTCTAGGGCACACTAATTTAAACATATTTCAATTTTCAGTTCCATTTCTTTAGGACCTTGCATCCACTTTCTTCCATGCTGAAACAAAAAAATTTATGCCTATGCAAAATTATGTCAATGCAAAATGTTTATCTCTCGGTAATACGAAATGCAAAATACAAAGTACATGAGGGACGAGCAAATATTGGGACTGTACCTTTGAAAATGAATTTTTCAATTCCCTATTAAACTGCTTTTTGCTTGTTAAAATGATTTTTTATGCATATAATAGTTTAATAAGTTAAAAATTACCTATAATTAATATCAAATTTATAATAATTTAATTTAAATTCAAATTAAATATTTTGAAAAAGGAATAATAAATTTTGCAACGCTGCAAATTTAAGTGTGTTGACGCATGCGTGATTTGGTTCTTTGACCAATAAATTGTTATATTTTATATAACATTTATTCCGATTTTGAATTTCCCGCTCAAATTGGCATTTGCAACGTTGCCGGCTTATAACCTACATTTATTGTTTCTTAAAGGTTTTATTTAAATATTTTCGTAAATAGGTATCCTTTTGATAATTTTCTTTTTGCAATAGTTACAGAAAAGATTATTTTAAATACACCTAGTTTTTGAAAGCCGTGTCACCATTTTTTTATAGTTAAAAGTTATATTATGTGGTGAAATTGAGCTAAAAATTATGATTTATGACAGGCTACAGTTACATTAATAAATATTTGCATATATTAGTGAAATCTGTTATTCTCAATTTTGCAATTTAGCGCAACCTCCATGCTTTCGTATTTTAATAATTTGTCTTACAAATAGATATTGAGCACTGACATATAGTAAGCTATATAGTTTTGTGATGGGACATTTTATAGCACTTCTAGCAGAGGTCAATTAGCACCTGTCCGTAGTAGAGTCCGCGGTGTTGCACAACAAGAATCAGGTCATTGATCATTGGTCAATGTCCATTTGTGTTGATTAATTTGGTCAAATTCAAGGTAACTGGCTGATGACAATGGCAATAAACCTATCTATTCTGATTAAATGACAAATTAGACAATAACTTTTGCATTCAATGTCATAAAAATGTATTCTAGCCAAATCAGGCTTGGCATGTACATTATTTATTATTATTATTTTTATTCTAATGCTTTTACCATTAGGCACTACATTCGTCCGCATTAAATCATTAAATTACATATCACTGTGATTAATTACATTTTATTTGTGATCCTTATTCTATCTACCCATTCTAAATCCCTAAAAAAAAAAAAAAAAAAATAGAAATAAAAATAAAACAAAGAAATTCAAACCCCGACTGCTTCACTCTTCTCCCTCCTTTTTCTACTTTGCCATTACTAGATTACTAGAATAAACGTATTTTATGTTTAAAATCTAATTTATTTTCAAACACATGTAGTACATTGACAATATTCGCTATCACTTGTTAATCTGTTACTCTCAATACCAAAGACTTATGCCCGTCGCACACTGCAAGCGTATTATGTCTGGGCGTATACGCGCTACGACGCTTTACCTATCCGAACCTTGTAAATGTAATAACCACTTGCACACTGCAAGCGACAAAACCGTTCGAATACGAGTGTTACGTAGCTTTCATACTGGAACCGAATGCACCCTTCTCAAGAAGTCGTCGCTGCAATTATATACTAGGCTGTAGTGAGACACCAACCTTATGAATATCGACGTATGAAATGCAGACTCCTACGGCATAGTGGTGAATTGATAAACATTAAAATAGAAACTTTTTTTCATGATAAAGTGTTTGTTTGTGAAACAACTCAAATGCTCCCAACTAAAATAGTCGGAGGTTGCAAGTAGTCTCAGAACTGGATTAACTATTGGAGGTTTAAAAAAATCAATTATATCTACTAGTCACATGTGCTTTGCCAAAATTACTTGTATCCAGTCACAATACCTTTCGCCAAAAAAAATTATTTCTTTTTCTAACCTTTCCGCGAGAAATCAATTGTATACAGTCAAAATTGACTTTAATTGCAGGACTATAGAAAGGTAAGTCAACTGCGCCATGGTTAGTAAGACATTGTCTATTCCAGTGTAAGGGTACCCTAAGTTCTATGGCATGTGCAACAGGCATGCATAAACCACAAGGCTTTAAAATCAGAGATGAATAAACAAACAGGCGTTCTTTTTAATACATATTGTTCTATTGCTAACTTTCTATAGTAGATAATAAATTTATTTTTATACATTGATTTTACATTATACAATATAATTTAAATAAATAAATATAAATAATAAACCCAATTGATTCATCATACATAAAGAAAAAAATTGTAACCAACATGCTACAAGTGTTTATTTAAATTTGTTCACTTGTAATCGCGTGATTGACAAATCAAATTTAAATAAAATCTATCTATCATCTTAAGTTTTACAATACTGTTGATATATCTTATTCAAAATTATGCCACTCGCTGATTCCATGTCCTGGAGTTTTCATTACGTTTTCCCAATGTTCCAAGCATTTTCCTTTACTTTTAGGACCTATAATAACCGTACCTAATACTATTTTCTTATTCACTTTATTTTTTATAGCAACAGTACATTTAATTGTTGTATAGGGAAGGTTTGTTTCTGCGATTGGTGTTGTCAATGTCGATAAAGTAGAATCCCATCTCGTTGAAAGAGTTGGATTAAATTTGGTGCTGGTCCAAGATAGAACAGTTCTATCATCATCTTGAATTGCTGTTTTAATATAAATTTGTCCTGAAATTATTAATAATATTTTACTAACAGTGTCTGAATAATATGTACATTAGCTATTAAGCCAAGAGAAAAGAATATAAATACTACTAGTGACATCTATCTATCGATACACATACCTCCAGCAAGTTCAAACTCTTCTTTAACATGTGCTGTACATCTCATACGATTTGTAGTTACATTTAATATCATTTTAGGTTCTTGTTTTGTTTTAAAAATATCATCATCGTCAGAATAATCACTATCAAATGGATTTGTGACGGTCGCCGCTGATTTTATTTCGGATTCAGATCTCGAATACAACTTCGAAGTTTTCGAAGTTGTACTTAGTGGTCTAGCAGATGACGTACTTTTTGTTAATACCTTGTTCTTTAAATCAGACTCTTCTTCTTGTTCTTTCAATTCTCCGTATGATATTATCAACTCAATTTGTCCTTTTTTACTTTCATTTATCTAAAAAAATTAAAAATAAATGTCACAAAATAAATAATATTCATAAAATATAAAATTGTATTTTACATTGGAAGACAAGATTTGTGAACTGATGATGCGAGCGATGAAACCAGTTTGGATATATGGAATTCACCTATGGGGATATATATGCATTCAGACTTTCCCAAAATAAAGTTCTGAGGAACATAGTGAAGGCACCACCTCCCACTAGTAATGAATACGAACTGTTACTTACAGGTGCTTTGCTCCCCGCAAGACCCGCCCCAATGTCTTTGATGCTTCCCCATATTTCCTTGGTAACAAAAACCTTATTCAGGGAAGTCGTTTCGTCAAACATTTTCAAATCAAACATCCACGTGACTGCACCAATAGTTCTTCTTCTGTCCGATAGAGCTACAAACGGTTCTCGTTTAACAATTTCCTTTTTCTCTTTTACTTCTTTCTCCTTTTTCATTTTATCTTTTACTAATTTATATTTCTCTTTCGTTTGATCAGCTAATGTCGTCTTATCAATATTTTCCAAAATGGCGTAAACAGTAAATGTTAGAAAATGACCGTTAAGATTTTGTAATGGATCTGCTGTTTTTGAAGTCGATGTTTGATTTCGTAAACTAAATTTAAATTTTTCGTTGAATGTTGGCCATGACTGCGGCAATGTTTTCGTCTCAAATTTTGCAGTTCCAGGAAATAACTTAACCTGAAAGTCAAAAGTCATTTACGACTGGGTCTTGCAACACATAAAGTTTTGGTATTATGAAATTATGAACAAAGAAAAGTAAAATCAATTACTTATTAGTCTACACATGTAGAGTGATGTCAACGTTAAAAATTAAACGGTAATACAGAAATTCAAATATTAAATAGTTAAATCTTTTGTATCTTAAAAAAATAATAACGCATATTTGCTAGATAGTTGAAATTACGAGAGATCGGCAGTAACTCATGCTTAACACAAGTTAAGTTACACTGAAAAAGCACTGTATCACCATATTTTTTATAATGTATATACGAACATTTAAAAGCTGCCAACACAAACCAATTGGCTTGTGTCCTATGTCTTAATTTCTATAAAAGTGTACTATATTTTGACAAAGTTGGTTACTAGAACCTCAAATGTTCAATTATTTTTTAATAACTCCTTATGTGTAAGGTGATATAAACAATTAAAAAAGTCATATTGTCCATTTAATTATTAAAGTGACTCAACGTTATAAAATATCTCAAGGCATGTGGCCTCACGTCCTAAGGCTAAGTTGCTATCTCTTTTAAACAACAGAGCATATTCAACACAAAACTCCATAGAAAAAATAATTGACCTATCTCTTAATAGTACAGACATGTTACGTCATAAATATGGCCGACATCTGTAGCCCTAAAACTACAATTAAAACTTTTAATTGCTATATCTCCGTCAACATTTGGAGATTTATTAAAATAAAAACCCCAATATACATTTATTAACATCAATTTCAATCAACAATTGAAAAATCGATCCCTAAAAAATAAGTTCATTATGAAAGACAACAGTTTTTATACCTTTATTGAATACCCTGAAGCAACTTTAATTCCAAATGTTGTCGGTAGATGTCTCGCACCAATTACAATTACATTTATTTCATTTAAATTAGAATCATAAGCGATTTTAAATCCAACTTCCGGATCTAAACTACTACTGGTTGCTTCCTCTAACTTTGACGATAGCATCCGCTTTAATTTTGCAAACGAATACGCCATGTTTGTGATGATGGATTTATATCTTCATAATTCTGTAACAAAAATATTTCATTAGAAACTGATTTTTTAATTTTCAACTTTTCAACTTTCGATAGTTATTAGCACTTAAAACAATATATACATTTAAAACATTTGTAATGCATAATTTATCTTCTTCTTAATATATATAAATTACGTGTCACGTTGTGTGTTCGCGATGGACTCCTAAACTACTTAACCGATTTTAATCAAATTTGTACACCGGGTGCAGTTTGATCCAACTTGAAAGATAGGATAGCTTACATCTCAATTTATGATTAATTATTATGATTTATTATTAATTATCTGATTTTAAAAGATGGCGACATCTGTTGATAAATAGATTGAGTAAATATTCTGTTGACTAGATTTAGTAAATATTCAATAGATGGCGCTATGTAATGTAATATGACAAAAACGTTAGTCACAGCAACGCGTGGCCGAGACAGCTAGTAGTCTATAAATACGAGTATGGGTATTGAAAATAAAGAGATTAAATTAGTTTCATTAATAATGTCAAGAAAGTTTTTTAGACTTTCTCATCTTTCAAATATCTGCTTATAGTCTTCAGGCCTATTACAGTTTTGTCTGTGGGTAACTCTTGTTTGCAAATTGACGGCTTCACTTCCTTTAATTTATTATCAGTTTCTTAGGTCCATTCTTCCTGCCATGAACAATTTATTACATATTTAATTTTCTTCTTGTAAAAGGATTTAATACTGGCATTTCTATAGAAGATAATAATATGACGGGATAAGTTTATATGGCGAAAAAAGGACTGTGGTCCTAAGAAGCCATTCAAAATATGAAAAAAAATATAATAATATAACTAATCTAAGTATCATTTCAAACTACTGATTAAGTTTTAGTTTTAATTTTATTTTTTATAAATAATGCGATTGTGAACAATGTCTTAATTTGTACTTGTTATTTGTATCATGACCACAAATGTCAAATTATTTCATAATAAGTCGCAATATTATAGGACTTTTTTTTTAAAGTTTTTGACTAAATTGCCAAAAATGACTATTTTAATTGTTAACATCTCTTATAATAACGTGACTTATTAATAAATAATTTGACATTTGAGGTCCTAATAGCCAGCTTTATCAATACAGAAGTATGATATAGTGCAGCATGTCAATGTCAGTGGATATGTTACTACTTACAGGTGGGTCGTGCAACCCATATACTTTTATATTATGGTTGTTGTGAAAAAAAAAAAAAATCTGGACTACTTATTTGTTCTGTGAAGTCAGAAGTAGAACCAACACAAAACAGATTCAATTTTTAATTGAAATAATATTGACTATATTATATGACTATGTTGACTATGTCTGTCAACTTTTGGAAATTTCAAAAAATACATACGCCCAAAATACTCGTACATATATTAATCTATATTTGAATCAAATATTAAACAAATATCACTAAAAAATGATTTCACAATAAAAAATAATAGTACTTTCTAAATTAAAACTTAAAACTAAAACATAATACGCAACGCAAACTCTGATTTGTGACTAAAACATACGATTAACGATTACATTTAAGATCAAAACATAAAATTAAAACACTAGGTGGAAATTGCCCTTTAATCTAAGAAGGTTATATTTTAGAATTTAGTCACTACGTTAGGCATAAAAACACAGAAGCAAAAAATTCGCACATTTATAAAAAGGTTGAGTGACCAACAAATATTTTCTGAGTCATTGAAATGAAAGCTGCATTTAGAAACAGTAGAACAAGCGTGTCATTGTGGTCTCGGATCATATGTTTCGAGATATTTTATAATCAGTTACACTTAAAAGGCATTTAATGCATTTAGATTAGTTAGCAAATTTATAAAGAATATACCAGCATTTGCCCGTTGAAAAGCAACGTATATTTAATATAGTATATAAGTTAAATTTAATAAATTATTTCTCGATTTCATTTTTAAATTTTTACTCTATTTTTAAGTTGATGAGTATTCAATCTTAAGAATATTTTTGTCAATTCATTTCAAATAAAAAATATTTTAAAAAGCAGTAAAATAGGTAAAATCGTATACGTAACTGCTAACTTCAGAGACTGCTAACCTTAAATACACGTTCCGCTAAACAAAAGACATAAATATTACTTTACATACATGTAAAAATGTACGTATCTGAGACTTACTAATATTTAATGTAATTCTTTTTACTTTTTGTTTACATTTACGTTACGTTTTATTACTTACCGAATTTTAATATAATTTTGTTACATTACCATTAAATAAAAGTCAAATATAAATATACAATTTTGCATAAAAAGTTTAATTTACCAGGATACCATTTTTAATGTAATGTGACGCTATATATACGTACAAATGTTATGTAAAACGTAAACTTTTTTATATTAAATATACTTTAAATATATGTAACTAACTGTGTTTAGCGAGGAATTATTATCTCAAGAATCATGTTCTTTTGTAGAGTCAATTGGATTGTGAACCAATTTTATAAAACTGTATTACAACTTGATAATTTTGGCAATCATAACCTCAAATATCCAATTATTCATTCAATTCATTCATTCAATTTATTTAATTCGCAATATTATAGAAGTTATTAACGTTTAAAGAAGTCACTTTTGACCCTAAAGATTAAAATATACAAAAACTAACAAAAACATTGACGTCAGATTCTTTTCCTACTCTCTTCACTTGTATGAATTGTCATCTCTGTTATAAATAGAGTGTAAGAAAAATACTTAATCAATTGTCACACTCCACTTGCAGCTGCCTCAGTAAGACAAAAGGTTTTCATATTATTAAGGTGGTATACAACGATAAATAAAAGCGATTTCTTATTGTTTCACTTTAATAAAAGCTAGTAATATTAAAAATATAGTAAGCAATACAAATTTTAAATAGCTATATCTTCGTCTATTTTTGTATTTGCCATATTTTAGTTAAAAATTAAAAAAACCGCCCGTACTAAATTACTTCATAAGCCAATTGACATACTCGTATAAAAATGCATGTACATTTCTCAAATAAATATAAAAAATACTTATAAAAAAAGAATTATTAGATTTGGAATAAAAAAGCTGCGAATAAGCGTGATTTACAAGTTATTAAAGTAAGATTAGTTTCTAAAAACGTGAGTATATTAAAATTACCTTCTTCTTAAAGTACACCATAGAATAAATCTGTCATAAAGATAGCGGTTTAATTAATAATTAATTATCTAAATTCGCAAACAAACACAGCACTGTATGGTATACAAAGTGTTAGCACAGTAAACAAAGTAATTAGTCACATTTAGCGAGTTGGATATACGAATAAGTATGTTCTGTATCATCTGCATCTGTCAAATGACGCGGTCCATGGTGCGGGAGTCCACTGCGCTGTGACAACGGTCTATTTATGTAGAGATGCAGATGTACATAAGCGTTCATGTGTGGACTTTCGTTGTTAGTAATTTTTCACTTAATGTAAATTAACTGTAATAGTGTAACAAAGAACAAATCGAAATAACCGGGACAACGCCGGAAACACGACTGTGCAAGTCTGAACAATGTGAATGCGTTAGATACATTCGTAGTTGGTTTGAAGAACGCGGGGCTCGGTGCAAAGTTTAGTTGCGGGGTCTTTTGTACAAAAAAATTATAATTTATTGCATTTTGCTATTTATTACATTATACAAATTGTTATGGTGTACTGATATGAAAATGTTAATTAATGAAATTAGTATTAATATTAATATAATTAACTTGTATTTATTTATATATCAAAATTCAATCAGCTTATATTTGTAAGTAGTCGTTCGATTGACTTAAAATTTTGAACTTCAAATGTTCTATTATTTTTTAATAACTCATTATATGTTAGGAGATATTAACAATTAAAAAAGTCATTTTGTCTCTTTAATTATTAAAGGGATTCAACGTTGTACACATTCCAAGTGCATCTGACATCACAATCCTTGTGTAAGGTTACCAACTTTACAGCTCCTAAATCTCTGCTATATGTATTTATATATCGAAATATCAAGTATTATTTACCCCAGTAAACATTTTGGAGTCACTTTAACATCATATTGAAGATGCGTCATGATTTTTATATATATATATTTTGTCATAAAAGAGTTCATTTATAGTTCAGTTTCTCACATTTTTTCATATAAAATGTCTACTTTATCGGCTACAGATGGCGAAATTACTCCACCTGTCGGAATACAAATGATGATAAAGTTGATGCGAACTATAATTGAAGTAAAATAGTGATAGAAACGTCACTAAATAGGGCACTTCACCAAATTGTTTACTGGGACAGCTATTTCAAGGAACAATCAAATTTCAATATTATGTCTGCCTTAGCAGGGTTAAATAAAATAAAAACTTATTATTCTTTGACTTGACTTGATTATTTGACTACCAACAGCCACAAAACATTACCACAGCACTGACCTAGTCAACAAATAACTGACGTTAAAATGCATTTCACGTCATACAAATATGGCCGACCATTTCTAGCGCTAAAACTACAATTCAAACTTTTAATTCCTATATCTCCGTCAATATTTAGATATTTAATGAAATAGACACGCCAATACACATTTATTAACATCAACTTCAATCAACAATTGAAAAATCGACCACTAAAAAATGAGGACACAAGCCCATTGTTATTAAATGCAATAGTGTCTAGATACAATTGATTTCTCCCAATTGAGAGTTGCTAAAATTCCTTCTGTGGTTGGCGCCTCCATTGACCTAAATCCGCTACTGCATGCTCATGTCATTCATAAAACCTTATCAGTAAACAATTTCTCTTATCTAACGCTAATAAAAGATGGATTACAATATAGGTTGACGTTTTTCAAAGTAACTTGTCGTCATGCAATTTACATGGATAATTCAGACATGGTAACTGAGATGATATCTCATTTTCGTTTCTTTCTTTCCCTTAGCTTTTCTATATATATATTTAATTTACATATATTTTATGTTACCTGTAAAGTAATTATTCCAATAACTGGCGGTAAACTTTTCTTTAATTATTATGCCTTATATTTGATAACAATTTTTTTTATAGTTTTATAATGTTATCACCTTATACTTCACGGTCAGACAGACTTATAACATTACGGTTGCATTATCAGTTCCTCTTATCAATTAGTAAAATAATAAGATAACAAGACGATAACATATGATTTGGTGCCATCTATGGAGGGATATGAGAAATAAATATTTTCCTTATAATATTTTGTAAGTGTTTTTTAAATATTTTTAATATTTTGGGTATGTTAATATTGCCATTATGTTTAATTGAATGCTAATTGTAATTATAGCTTTATCTTAAAAAAATAAAATCGATAGCAAAGGTTCAAACCTTTTAACTCGTTTATACCAAACATTTCAAATAGTTTCAAGCAGAGTGCTGGTCAAAGCAAATACTCAAACCTATTAACTCGTACTTATCAAACATTTCAATATACTTTCAACGACATTAGTCGTTATACATTAGTCGTTGACAGCGATGCGACCCTACGCCAATATAGTCTTCATATCTGTTTTAGGGCTGATTTCACGTTGAAACAAAAGTTATTGTGCAGAGTAAAGAAGCCGCTCCTGGCGCGCCTTGCTTTGCTACTGCACCTGGCGTCAGCCATGAGAGCTCAGCGCCCTCAAAGACCCCGCTCCCATGTACGCTGCACAACCTGCACCATAGAAAAAGGCCGACTCTCTTGAGAAACTTATATTTTAGTTTAAACTTCAGTTTTTACCTAACTGCAGTTTAATAGTAAATTGAAAAACCAGCACTTAATCTAATATCTGTCAAGTATAATAATAATCATTAGGCAGAGATGTATTTAGTAAGGAGTAGTTTAAAAGGGAATTATGAAAATACAGATTTATTATCTTAAGAGCTTGAATACATACATTACATTTTATAGAAATCAATAACCAAACTTATTATGTAATATTACTATATATAAAGTGATAATAGTTGCTCTTCTATAAGCATAAACGTAACATTTATGTAGTAGATACGTATCACATAAATTATACGTAAATCATACATAACTGTGTTCATTGAGTTCATAATCTTCATCAATCCATTTAAGTTAGAACAGGTACAAATTTTTATCTAACATACAGTATAATAAACTAGATATAATTATGATGACACGTCAGTCTTTGCGTCCGCTTCATTTTCATTGTCTTCTTTTTCTATTGTAATCTTTTCAACATTTTCATTGAAAGTTACAACAGATTTCTTCCTAGCAGGTCCATCAGATGGTTTTTGATCTTCCTTATCTTCTTTATCTTCTAACTTTACAAAAGACACACTACGATTTAATGTTTCAAAGCTATCGTTTTTATTTCCATCAAGTAAATCATTTAATGAACGAGCTTGTGGGAATTCTTCAAATTGTGATGCCACTGGGGTTACTTTAGGAACTTCCGATTCTGTTGTCCAAATATTTTTGTGTAAAGAAGGTGGAGAGTCTTCTTCAATTAGTTCGGAATGACTTTGTCGGAATCCATTTTGTTTTGGTCTAAAACAAATGTATTATAAGTCTTGATTTTCACTTTCATCTAGCATTACAGATACGAATAACTTGTGATCAATTAAGAACAATAAGGAAAATGCAAAACAAGTTCCAAGCAGCAAAGCAAGCTCTCGTTATCAAACTATTCACCGTAAAATAATTTTAACAATTTAGTGACAAGGATGTCAAAGAAGAAATTAAAAAATATATAATTATTAAGACAGTGGAAACTCCATGTTGTAAATTTAATATTTATTAAAAACATTTGTGTGGCGGATCAGTTTGATCTCTTTATCGATTGATTTAGTACTTGGTGCTTGTCTTAGCCCACTTCTCTTGTAACCTATTATTGTTGTTACATCATGATTTCGTATTATTCACAATGTTTCTCACCTAATGATAAACCACCATACGAGGAAGACACCACCAATCATTAGGGCAATTAAAACGCTAAGAATAGAAACAGCAACTATGTAGCCAGTGACATCTTGCACACTCTTACTTTGACCTTTAATTTCATTGGCACTTAAATCCCACGAGTTCTCCGATTTTTCTATTGCTCTAGAAATATTAAAATCAAATTATTTAATAAAATATATTGCACAATTCATAAACCTCAGAAATATTTAACAAAGTGATTACTCAATAAGTTCTTCGTTCTGTACTAGTTCGTCCTTCTCATCAAATCCGTAAACAATCAATTTGAGCAAGGACTCATCGGAATCAGCCCTTTGCTGAAGGAAGCCTAAACTTCTTAATATCTGTCGTTGTTTGTTATCCTCGCTGTTAATCGGTAGGACAGCTGCATTAAGAGCGTAAAGTTTACGTTGAAGAGTTTCAGATAATTGCGAAATAATTTGATCAGCGTCTTCCAGAAGAGCATTCTTAATTGTTAAGACCGTAATATGTTCCGAAGACAAAAGTTTGACCTAAAATGTACAGCAAAATATAGATATAAAAGAAAAGATTACGTGTTGATTTAAAACAGCTGGATATATTAACTACTCTATATGTACCGTAATTTTGATACTTTCACTGGACAGACCCGCTCCATTTCGATCAGTGGCAGTGGCAGTAAAGAATAAGTCTTCTTGGTCAATGGAGTCCAAAGATTGAATCTTAGGGTAGACAACTCCTGTGACTGGGTGAATTTGGAATATTGATTCACTTTCTAGTGTGTATTTGATTTCAGCATTTTCTCCAATGTCACGATCAGTTGCCTAAATTTTAGTGATACATTAAAACTTAGTTGAAAATACATAAAAAGGGAAAAGAAGTAGGAAACGAGGTTAGTAGAAAGAATCAATCGAAGAAATGTTTAATACAATTTTACAAGTACGATACTGTTATTTAACATTATTGTGATTTATTGCGCGAAAAATGGGCCATGGCCCTAAGAAGCCCATTAAATTATAATTTTAAAAAATACATAAAAACTTGATGTTTTGGATTAATTACCTTTAATGTTATTAGGGAAGGCGGCATTATTTGGGAAGCCAGCTCTGATAAGGGATATCCAATTATAGTTGGTGTATCAGCATCGAAAACGGGTGCATTATCGTTTATGTCCTTGAAGATAACGGACACCGTCGTTCTCGTCAAGGAGGATTTAATATTTCCGGTCATTACTAAATATTTTCCATTTTCCCTAGCGTTTAGTTTCTTGACGTGGTATCTGGGTCCAATGAAGGATGTGTTCTCATATGCGTAACTTGGTAACATAGTCCTGGAGGCGGAATCGGGACAGTGCAGTTCCAGTTCTAGTTGCACTTGGGAGTTGTATTGTTCGTAGAAGTCTTTGTCGTCTCGATCGACTTTTCCACAAGTTAATCCGTTTGTTGCGCTCATTACAAAACCTACAAAATAATTTCAGTTATGAAAGCAAAGTTATGTTCTGCAGTGGTTGTTTATTGATGCATATAATCAATTTACATTTAATAACAATAAAATTAGAGCAGTTATATTTTACCTTTATTAGGAATTTGACTTTCGAGTGTAAATTTGCAGCCTTTGTCATTCTCTGGATCTAATGGTAAAATATTTAAATGTTCTTGCTCTTCATCCAGTAGAATAATATTAAGAGAATTGGCTACGGCTTTAGTTTCGTCTACAGGACATTCCAGAGTCAGAGCAGTGACAACAAGGCTGACCTTTAAATAAATGAAAAAATAAAAATAATTTTTTTTTAAGACAATAGAATTTAAAATAAATGAAATTAATTTAATATAACCGTAGTGTAAGCTTCATTTTCAGAAGATGGAGCCCTTGCATGGACAGTAAATTGGTAGTTTGATGGTGGGACATACGATGTTACGGTGACTGTTCCAGTTGTCGAGTCTATAGACAAACAGCTCTCCAAAACAACTGAAAATTAAGATTACTTTCTTGTAAGTTTATGTAGTCTATTAATGTTTTATGTAATAAGGTTTATTTTTGGCGTACGGTCATCAATGTTAAGCCAATACTCCAACTCTTCTTCTGGGTCAGTTTTGGCTTTGATATCCCAAGACTTCATTTCTTTAGGACCTAATGTGAAGGAGTATAAAGGTTTTTCAAATACTGGTACGGAACCGGGTCCTGGAGTTGGTGTTGGACATTCAGGATTTTCAGGACATTCACTATCACAATCGTCCTTATCAAGTTCAATTATCTCCGTACTCCATGGAAGCGTGGCGCTTTCAATAGTCCTGTAAATATTAATAACATTTTCTATTTAAGGTTTATTCCTCCATATTACTTTATTTAATATTTACTTTATAAGTTCTGTGCTTTCAATTGGATTATTATTTGTGTCCAATGCGTAAATGTACAGACGAAGCATCAAATCAACGTCAGTCAATTTGGACTGTGTTAGTTCTCTTTCGATGATGTTATAGGTTCCCGTTGTTTCAACAGGTGATGGAATTACAGCCGAGTGTAATATGTAGATGTTGGAAGATGTAGCTGTGCGTAATTGAGCAAGAATGTCAGCAATGTCATCTGGTAGGGCACGCTTTATTGTCAAAATACTAATGTGATCTTTAGACAACAATTTGACCTATAAGAACCAATGATTATTTAACTTATTTTTATTTGCAAAGTACTGTTATGTAAAATATTATGAAACGTACTTGTATAGATTTTTCTGGGCTACTATTTCCATCTGCATTTCCATTTCTGTCAGTAGCGACGGCTTTAATGACCAATTTACTATCTTCTAAACCATCGAGCACAACATCTTTTGGATACACGGCTCCAGTTTTCTCATGAACGTAGAAAACGTCAGTGTTTGTAAGTTTGTAGGAAATTTCTGCATTTTCTCCAATATCTCTGTCAGTTGCCTAAATATTATTAACGAAACAAAATGAATAAATTTTAACAAATGTAAAATAACTTAATTGTATTAACATTACCTTCAGTACAATAACTTGTGGTGGCATTATTTTGGATGCTAAGTTAGAGGTAGGATATCCTATGCAGGATGGAATGTCAGAATGAAACACAGGGTCATTATCGTTTAAATCATCGATTATGATGTTCAAAACAGTTCTTGTCAAGTTCATTCGAATGTTCGTTGCGAATATCATATCCCTTTCATCGAGTGTGTTTCTGTCGAGGTTGTTGTTCAATCCAGCAGCTATGATACTGTCATTTCTGCCTAACGTGTGCATATCGTTCATGTTTGCTTGGGAATCACATTCTATATCCAAAGTTACTTGGACTTGCGATCCATAATTACTATAGAATTCTTCGTCATCTCTGTCAATATTGGCGTTGCAAATTAATTTTCCATCATTAGATATTTGGAAAAATCCTAAAACATTTATCACATAGTATGATGATTATTATTACTTTATTTTCATGTTTTGACCAGTTGAATATTATCTGAGTTTATCAGTAAACGTTATTTGTGATTGCTTTTTTAAATACATTTACCTTTGTTCGGCACTTGCGAGTAGATGCTGTATTTGCAGTTGGGACGCGTTGAGTGTTCTAGTATTGGTAGAATGTCATCGTATGGCGTCTCTTCCTCTAAGTGCTTAATAATTAAAGCGTAACTAGCATACTGTTTATCAGGGTCAGTACATGCTTCCGATATACTGTCTATCATAAGTATTACCTAAAAACGGTTTATTCATTTTAGTTAAGTCAACAATTAAAGTGCAGCACATAATTAGTAGAACCTTGAATTGAAAAAGTGCTGCTTAATAAAAGCAATAAATATACTGACCGTTGCTTTTCCAATTTTACCAGTTGCAACGACCGTCGCAGTTACAGCGAAATCGTATTTTCCTGGTGAAATTGCCGCTGTGTTTATAATTACTCCTGTAGTAGGATTTATATCAATTTTACTTTTTAGTTCGGCTTCAAATAAAAACAAATGTTAATAAAATCATCATTTGCAAAACTGTCTAAAAAGCATTAGGAAGTTACCTTCGTTAATAATAGTATCATATCTTAGTTCTGCTCCATCTTCAACTTCGGCTTCAACTTGAATTATGGGTCCTACGTGATCTACTCCGATTGGTGCGACGTATGTGTCTTTTCTGAACTGCGGAGTTTTACCTATTGGTGGATTTGTTGGACATTCAGAACAATCAATTGGACATTCAGGATCAGGACAATTATTTGGATTACATGGACATTCTGCCTCGCAATTAGTTGGACAATCTTTAGAACATTCAAATGGACAAGATTCTGAACATTTAACAGGGCAGTCATTTTCGCATTTAGGAGGACATAATACAGGACAATCAACTGGATATTCAGGATCAGGACAATTATTTGGATTACATGGACATTCTGCCTCGCAATTAGTTGGACAATCTTTAGAACATTCAAATGGACAAGATTCTGAACATTTAACAGGGCAGTCATCTTCGCATTTAGGAGGACATGATACAGGACAATCAACTGGATATTCAGGATCAGGACAATTAGTTGGACAATCTTTAGAACATTCAAATGGACAAGATTCTGAACATTTAACAGGGCAGTCATCTTCGCATTTAGGAGGACATGATACAGGACAATCAACTGGACAATCATCACAAATACGAGGACATAAATCGGGACAAATAAGTTCTTCGGTACATTCTGCAATTAAAAAAACATACATGCATACCTACAATTCGTGCTATTTGTTTCCAAGACAAATTTGTATCAACAATTTCAAAATTCAAGAGGATCATCATGCATGAGATATTATGTTTTACATTTAAAATGAACCAATGAGTAAAATATATCAATATATAAAGTTTCATTAACAATAAACGTTGCTTATCCATCGATCCAATTTATAAATTTGTATAAGTTGTCCGCTTATTTAATTTCACGAAATAATAAGTACTATTTCCAATTTACCTGAAAGATCCCTTTGGGGAAGATTAATTATGACTACTGCATAGCCTGGTTTAATGCCTTTATCTACAGTATGCTCAGCCTTTATCGTGAATGCTATATAAAATGAATCCAGAAATTCTTCTTCAATTTTGCGGCTTGTACTAACGGATATTGAATAATCAGAATTTTTCGTTACTTGGAAAACTCCCGTTACATCTGTAAAAGATTTTACATCATAAATAGTCAGGTGGAGAACCAACAGGTGCTAATTGATCAAGTTCTTATTTATGCAAAGAAATACATAAAAATTATTCAATATAAATCACATCTTTAAATTGGAAACCATAATATTGGTATAGGCGTTATATTTATTAACAAGTTCTCCATTGATCATTGTAATAACAATGTGTAATACCTTGTTCCACACTATAATCCACAACATCATCATCAACATATGCATTCGATAGTTTTAAACTGTTTAAATCTACTGTTCCGTCTGCATTGTAGTTTCCTATATACAAAGGCTTCTCAAATGATGGGACATCAGGAATAGCATCGGGAATTAAAGTAATTTTTGTTGTTGTACTTAGAGTATGTGGTTGCTGGCCTTTGTCCTAGAAAACAAGTTCATATTACAGAAAATATATTCATTCGAAGGAACTAATTTTCTATTAAATTAATCAATTATGTTTAACTACAAAAGGTAAATTTGTTTTTTCCAAAAGTGAATAATTGATTAGAATACATATAAAAGATAACGTAGAATATCTGTAGTGCTTGTTTTTAGGCTGTATTCAGGCTGTAAATGTTGGAAGTCCCAAAAACTCCAAAATAAATTAAATCAAATTAACTTCAATCATTGAATTAGAAGGAACTTACCGTTGCCTTAATCTCAATAGATTGTTTTGTAAACGATGTAACTGTCCGGGAAGCTGTGAGTATGGCGGGGTAATTTTTACCCCTGTCGGTTGATAATCCAGTTTCAATTTTCAAAAAATCATAGGAAGAAAGCTCAAAATCAATTCCTGTGTTTGTGAAATCTATATCACGTGCTACAATTGAATTTGTGATGACGTCACCTGTTCGGAGTGGTAAACGTATCGTTATCTCGTATGGCTCATTTTGAAACACTGGTGGATGAGTATTTATATCATTGATGATAAATCGGAACATCTGAAAGTAACGATATGTTTAATATGTTCTAAATTAAATACAAAGTTAAAATCTCACACATCATTCTAATAGTATTACCAAATCATTTGATTCATCACCACATAAAACTCTAAATTTTTCGTTAAATTCTTTTTTAGTTTCTTGCTCATCATAATTTTGTGCAAGTTTCTCTGTTACAGTAACAGTAAATTTTCCGTCTTTTATACCAGCTTCAAAATATCGATTCGGTTCTGTTATTGTTGAAATTGACGAAATACCAGTTGCATCCGCTTCAAATATAACTGTTCCTGCAGGAGTATTATCATCAACAGAGTTTTGAACCACAAACCATAGATTCCAACTCTGATCATCTATGCCATCTATACTGCATTTAGTTGGAACTGCAACAAAATACTTCCGTTTATATTTATTACTTTTCAGATACAAGATATGAATGAAATGAAATTAATGAAAGTGGCTGTTTTACTTAACAACAGTAGTGTACAACCCAATTATTCTAGGGGTCACGAACAATACTTACACATCCTTGAACCATATTACGACAAGTGGAAAATCAAAGTGAATGCCAGCAAAAGCGAAGCGATTCAATTTAGGAAATCTTCTAAGAAAATAGATACAACAACTCTATTACTCAATGGAGAACAAATCTGCTGGAAGAACGAAATCAAATACTTGGGAGTAATAATGGACAAAAAATTTACCTTCACCAAACGTATAAATGACAGGAAAAACTAGGCCTATGGTATGATGCGTTGTATATGTAAGTTAATTGAACCAAACAGCCAACTTCATGTGCACAACAAATTACTATTATATGAATTACTAATAACACCCATTATTACATATGTTATGCTGCACCAGTATGGAATACAATCACCCAGGTATAAAATTGTCTTGAAGTGCAGGTTTGAAACTTAAAAGTAGCGTTATTTAAGCTTGGTGTACAATGCTTGGCATACAATCTAACTGCAAGGTTGCTACTAGAATAATATACAATACAACTCTAAACGAATAATTAAGCATTAAAATTTGCTATTTAGTAGCTTATTTTCCAAGCGTTCTATGAAATCTGGTATGCTCATTTTATAAGCGTAGCGCAAACTTACTGATATGGCAAAATACATGCGTTTTCCAATTGGCACTAGCTATTCAGCTTGGTTACATTTAACTTTGCACAAACCTAAATTAATAAGCTTAAATATAGCTAATGCCTTGCAATGATAGCTTTATAAAATCTAATTTCAAGATTCATTGTTACCTGGGCACTAATAATATTAATAGCAAACTGCAAATTGTGCGAAATAAATGCATCAGACTAGCGATTAGAACAGAACAAGATGATAACCTTAAATATCCAACGAATGCATCTATACACGAAGAAACTAATATAGATTTCGCAATTAAGCTTACAAAAAACTTCTATAGTAGAATCAACAACCATGAAAATAACAACATTAATAGTTTAGGAAAATTCACATCAGACATAATGTGGTATGGTAAATACCCAATGCCAAACTACGTTGTATTAGATAAGTAACTTTAAGTTAGTTATAAGTTGTATATATTAATTATAAGTTAGTTTTAAGACCATTTAAAAGAAGTGCTTTTCCCCTTTTTTGCACATACAAATCAAGATTACTCCTTATCCAACTCCCAGTAAACATTTAGTGAAGTGTCCTATTTTGTGACGTTTCTATTTCACTTCAATTATAGTTCGCATCAACTTTATCTTCATTTGTATTCCGATAAGTGGAGTGGTTCCGTTATCTTTAGTCGATACAACAGACATTTCATATGAACGATTGTGAGAAACTGAACTATAAATGAAATCTTTCATGACAAAAAAAATCATACGCATCTCCAATATGATGTCAAAGTGACTCCAAAATGCTCCAAAATGTTTACTGGGCTCCTTTTTATAAATAGAAACTTTTAAAAACAAATTAAAATAATGACAGCTCTAGCTAGGTTTATTTAAAATGGACATAAGAAATGTATAACAAATGTACTAAAAATTCATATATCAATAAAAATACTTTGAACTACTTTGAAATCACTTAGAGGTCACGTCTTAAGTACTATTCTTTCCAGTAATACAATTAATACTAACTTCTTCTGGGATTAACTTGTTATTGGACAATTTGTTATGTATGGCCTATCCGCCACTCTCTAAGACTTATAACTAACGCTTATCTACTTATAATAATACCGGCCAACATATATTTCGGTGATTTCGATTTCTTAACTGTTTCTACTTAAATTTAGGAACAGAATCCAAAATGGGTGTCAGATTTGGTCTATCAGATCGAGTTTTTGAGATCCATTATATTGGTATCATTTAGAATAAAATTATCTTATTTTTTACAATTCTTATAAATTTTAGCTGATTCCATATAACTATTTGCCTCATAATTTTCAATCAAATTTTGAACAAATGAATGCGCAACCTCCGGGCCATCAAATATTCCGGTTTTGAGTTTTTCCGTGTTCATTCCAGAAAATGTAAGTGTCAAGTACAAACAAGACGTTCTTTGATTCCGTTTTATTTTCCTTGAATCATGACATTTTTTACCGACAACACATGTGTTGATCCTTTTAACTCCGCTATTCTACAAACAAGGAATTTCTTTAATATCCATTTTGCTGTGCTAACTTGAGCTACTACAAAAAAGAGACTAAGTATTTTTAAAATTAACACATAAAAAATATCTAAAATTACAGTTACTTACTTTTTTGTCAGAAAAAAAATTAAGCATTTAAATAGCAGTGGCCATGAATAGATCATCTTTATTGTCGGGATATAAAGTATAAGATAACAGAATATTATTATTAGCGATAAAAGGCTACGTGCCTAGGAAGCCCCAGAAATCATAAACAAAAAAATTGGTTTAGACAGTGCAATTCTTCTCAGGACGTCTGTAATAATCATGACGCACTGGTCCAAACTGGTTGCATACCGTTGAAGGCAATTGTGACTGGATACCAGATTGATTCCAGCAATGTAATTGAGACCAGGTACGTTTTATTTTTTGCCGTTACGTCAGACCTACAGATAAAAAGTTTAATCCGGCACTATTTTGCACCTATTGTTGTATATATGTATATTTAGATATAAGTGAAAGCATAAGAGTACATTGTTTTTATAAAAAAAAAGAATTATTAAAGTGATAATATAATGTAAACTATCTAATAAAGATAAAGATTAACAAGTTTAAAAAATGTATTGTTTTATTTATAACAGTAATTACTGTCTTATCAACTTGATTGTGGTGCAATAGAATGTTAAAAGAAATTGCGAAATCAATTACTCTGTGTTCGATAACACGAATACGAAATATTTTTCTGAATGAATGACATGATATTCTTATCATAGATAAGATGGATATTGTTAAGTATAATACATAGTACATACTATGCACATACCTTACATGATATGAAATGTATATTCTATGGATATACATATTTTGAAATTAAATGTAGTAATGCAAACCAGTTGCGTTTGTGTAATAGATTTCAAATGAATGTACGTGGTATGTATATAGAATATATTTTTCATATTCAAATGTTTTTAGAATGTATGTGTTATTTATTTATTTTAATTCATAATTTACAATCTGTTCCAAAGAGACATTCATCAAATTTTGGTGATATATGAAAATCACTTGTGAGCTTACCATCCATCGATGGAGTACTCTTTAGCTTAATTTGTTCTATTTTTTCATATCCATACATCCAACCTATTCTATCAATACGAGTTTTATGCAACTCAACAAGTAACTTCTATGGTGTTGCTGATAAGTTCATTGGATTTATATAATGCTCCATAGTGATCCGCTTATTGTCTATGAAATACTGCAGCAACACTTGCTACAGATTCAGAAATGGTTAAAAGAATAGAGGATAAAAGTTATTGAAACAAAATCCGTTCACTTAACGTTCATATTAAGACAAAACACTTGCCCCCCAATCACATTGAATAACCTACAACTTTCACAAGCAAAGACAGTAAAATTCCTAGTTATACATTTGGACAAACGACACAACTGGCATAGAGATATAAGACTAGAGTGCAAGAGGCTGAATACTGTAATATTGGCAAAGAGAGAGATAGCCACGAATGTCCTCTGTGTCTCTTTCGAGCCGAGTACTGTGATTGACTGCCGCGCTTACGAAAATATAGCTATAATAGTTGGAGGCTGTCGGTGTCTTTATTCATTATCTGGACGTTAAAATGCTTTGTATATATTATTTAAAATTTGTTGTATGCTATACACTAACTATTTACAAATATTTTTATCTTTATTTTTAATTTAACTATAGTGTCTGCTTGCTTGTTTACCCTCTACCATACCGCCAATCAGTCAATACACGCGGTTGTACACTTTTCGTTAGAAGGTAAATGTAGAGACATGTATTGGTTCCTCGGTTGGAAGTCTCAGATATCCACCTATAACAAACTAGTTCTATACAAGACAAATCTAAAACCCATATGGACATATGGCATAAAGCTATGGGGTAGTAAGCACTTCCATCATATAAATCCTTCAACGTTTCCAAAATAAACAGCTCAAACAAATCGCTAACCTTCCAAGATAAGTTCCAAACTGGTTTATACACCAAGATCTACGTCTTACGTAAAGGACGAATTCAAAGACATCAGCAAGAAATATCTACGAAGATTAGGAAATCATCCAAATGAATCAGCTGTACAAATCTACAACCACAAACCAATAAGGAGGTTGAAACGCAAAAATCCAATGGATTTATCAACAACAGCGTAGAAGTTATTTGCTTAGTTGCATAATTCAATCGATAATGTTTTTTGACGACACAGTTAAAACCAATAACTATTATATTTTATAATATTAATATTATTATTAATTATTATTATTGTTATTATTAATAATAATAATATTATTAATGTTTTTTTCAATTCCCAATTCAATTTTTATTTTTAAGCATATAATAATTTAATAATTACCTATAATATATGTCAAATTTATTAATTCAATTCAAATTCAAATTTAATATTTGTAACAAAGTTAAAATAAATTTGGCAACGTTGTCAAAAGAAATGTATGATTTATTCATTTCTTGGAGTATAATCTCATTATAATTAGAATTTTTTTTGTCTATTTGCCATTTGCAACGTTGCCGGCTTTTATTTAATTATTTTCCTAAATATGTATCCTTTTCATAATTTTCTTCTATCAATAGTTTCAAAAAAGATTTTTTTATATACACGTAGTTTTTGAAAACCGTGTCACCTTTTTTTCATAGTTTAACAATATTTATGTTATGTGTTGAAATTAAAGTAAAAAAGTATATATTTTAACTATTTTTATCGATCCTCCAAATTTCAGAACATTTTCATCATTTACCTAATTTTTACGAAATTAGGGCATTTGACGAAATAGTATTCAGTCAATAAGAACTTGCAATGAATAAACTAATGCGTTGATGGAATGGGATGAAAGGAAATTGTTTCAAACGAATCTTGTACATTGTGTAAGTTCTTTTTTTGTTTCTGAACATTTGCATAAATTAATATTACATAAATGTGTATTACATATACTTTGCATTAATGTTATTCGTGTCAAAATAAATAATCCTTAAATACGAGTATACAAAAAAAAACCTGTTAACTTTTTTGCATAGCGCATATATGTTGTGTTCATCGTAAGAAGAATAATTTATAAAAGTAATAATAAATACTTACCACCTACAGCATCAATATGTATCCGTGATAGAAAAATATAGAAAACAAAAACACAAATTTGTAACTTCATTTTGATAGAGTATTCACCATAATCACTTATGTAAAAAATTGAGGCAATTATATCCAAAAATATAGATGACAGGTGTTCAATTTGCAATACGTATTGGGCTCGTTGATCATAAGCCAAACCACTAACAGTTTACCATTTGACGGAAGATATCAAAATAATTCCGAACAGCTCCAATTGGAGCAAATAAAGTTCTTGGATTTTATTGATAAGCTCGATGAGAGGATATTTGCGCGATAACAATTTTTACCGTAGTATGATGATTATGTGTCTTTATCTATATATATGTATGCATCATATATGTATGTATGTATATAAATTCATTGATTTGCATTGTTTCTGATGACTAAAGAAGCGTTCTGTCTCGTGCAGTGAGAACACATTTAGATGCAAGTGGATGGATGCAGCAAAAACTTTATGCCACAGTCTCAAACAGGGAAGAACTTGTCCAGAAAATAGTCACGTTTGCATATGAAATATTAGGTACACCTATTTCGAACAATTTTTTGATTTAGGAAATAAGTGTACCAATATCATTAAAAATTAATTACAAGTTTTTTTGCGTTTTTAATGTTGTCCATTTTAGAAAATTAACATTTTGGATTACGTAAGGGTCATATTCTAACTACAATAACTCTCGAATTATGCAACTCAGAGCAAAAATGTTGATGTCGTTTTGTAGATAATATCTCTGTATGTCAATACATTGTAAAAATAATGTGCATCAATGTGCCAGTTTTTGAGGTATGTAAGAAAAATTAAAAACAGATAAATTTTAGACCAAAATTTTTTTAAGAAGTTTTTAATTTGAAAGTTTACATAATCTTTTTATTACTTGATAGGTGGTATAATTACCTTTCAAACAATATTTCTTTCATATCCGTAGGACCTTTAGATCCAGAGAAATTAAATTTAAAATAGCGTCCATTCCAACAGGAGGGGGGATGGACTCCCACTTTTGGGTACCTTTCTGGTTAAAATTACGTGTTTAACATGCCCTTAAATTAACGATAGTCAGAGACAGGACACCCTGTGTTGGTAATATCTGAAAAAGGTATATCCTTCATATTGAACGGCAATTACGGCAAGTGCCAACACCACCTAGATATAAGGCCTAGCAGCGTTTTGTCGAAAATTCTGTGACGTCATTAATTCGTTGTTTGACCTTATATCTAGGTGGTGTCGCAAGTGGTGCTAGAGTATCAACAATCAATATAAATTCCTAAATTGTCAAAAATCATTCGCAATTTAAGAAAGTCTTTCAACTGCTGCATTAGTCCAGGACAACACAACGTAAATTGAACAAAAATAAATAAATTTTCACACAGAATATGTTCGCTTTTAAAATGGCTGAATATTTCTACCCATCTTTTATCAATGTCAACGTGTTGATTTTCTTATTGTATTAATTTTTCAGGATTTTAATATACGTTCATACTTCGAATTTATTCAAACAGACAATTGTCATCTATTTTAATATTTCTTCAGATAAAAACTTAACCCAAGATTCTTTCGATGAAGTAAAAAGACATCATTGAAAACTATTATTTATCTAGGTATTTGTTTCAGACCATTCTTCGATATATTCTAAATATGTTTGGTAAAATTTCTGCAAAATTTCTTATTTGATTCCTTCAAATCCGACAATATTATTTTATAAATAAAGAAAGAAATTATTCTTCTAATCGAGATTTATATTGAAGGACAAAGTCATTCAAAATAAAACTAACTTCTGTACCTGAAATGTATTCACTTTCAATCTTTTGAATTGTTTTGTGAAAAATAGTTGCTTGGCTATGTACAAAATGCATTAATTTCTCAGATATTTCATTATTTAAAAACAATTCCAGGATTTTAGGACTAAGATCAAAGGACACTTTTCAGAGGAGGACATAGCATACAAAAGGAGTACGGTTGGTCACCTTAAGTATTATGATTATGTTAATTCACAAAAAGGCATTGCCTTTAACGGAACACTTGATGAGGATCACTTGGAATATGTTTTTAAGAAGTTTTATGAGTTTGCTAATGCATAAATAAGCTAGATTTATTTTTCGAAAAGCAGTAACTCGTTAATTATCTCTGACAATAAGAGTCAGAAGTTTGACCAAAGACTTCAACTTATTTGAGGACATCGATTACCAGTTTTAAGTAATTATCATTAAACTAGAATGAACTTGTGTCCTATGTCTTAATTTCTATAAAAGTGTACTATATATTGATAAAGTTGGTTACTAGAACCTCAAATGTCAAATTATTTTTTAATAACTCCTTATATTTCAGGAGATATTAACAATTAAAAAATTCAATTTTTCTCTTTAATTATTAAAGGGATTCACAGTCATCACAGGCATCACAGTCACTAGTTGCTAACTCTTTTATACAATAGAACATAAAAGATATAGCATATTCTTGACAGAACTCTGACAAGTTTACAGGTTACCAACCTTACAGCTCATAAATCTCTGTTATATGTATTTATATATCAAAATATCAAATATTATTTACAACTAATTCATGGAACAATAAAATTTTAATATTATGTCTGCCGTGATAGGGTAAATAAAATAAAAACTTATTATTCTTTGCCTTAACTTGATTATTTCGATTATCAACAGCTACAAACCATTACCACAGCACTGACTACTCAACAAATAACTGACGTATAAATGCATTTTACGTCATAAAAATGGCCGACCATCTCACAGCGCTAAAACTACAATTTAAATTTTTAATTGTTATATCTCCGTCAACATTTAGATAATTAATAAAATAGACAAGCCAATACACATTTATTAACATCAATTTCATTAAAAAATTGATAAATCGACCACTATGAATGATGACACAAGCCCATTCAACAATGGCAAAATTCATACAATAATTTTGATAGTCATTCGTGGTCGTACAGTTTCATTGACACAAAGAAGATGAATATTAATAATCAATAATCAAGAAATCTACCGTGAGTTGGTGAGGAACTTGGCTAATAAGACACTCATCTTTGACAGATCGATTTATTTTGACAGTCTCAGTCGGTCTCAGTATTTATGAAATAAGAAATGATTTAGAATTCATTGGTTTACATAAAAAGTGAAATAGAAATGATTAGTTGTTGGACCTCACAAAGATATGAAGAAATAAATTATGAACTGACATATTAATTTATGGATGTCAAGCAATCGTTAAATCATTTTAAAGGAAATGATGAGAAAAATATAATTCATTTTATGGTTAGGACAATTTGAAGAATTTTTTAATAAAGGTAAATTAAGAAACCAGAATTGTTGACTGGATAACATTGTAGACATCTTAATAAGTGTATTTAGAATAATAATAATAGTGCTCAAGTACATAAATAATTGAAACGAATTAAAGCACTGGACGAAGCTTTTAGAAAACATGTTAATGATATGCTTGATATCGCTTTAAGCCAATGTCGAAGAATCTTCATTAATTAATAACATTATCCAAGAACTTTAAGTAACTTTATATGGCACAAATAATATTATTGAAAAAAGTATAAATTGAAGTAAGAGCCCAGGTAATATTTTGGTGAAGTGTCCTGTTTTGTGACTTTTCTATCACTGGTGAACAGGTTCTGATAGGTGGAGTTGTATGGATAAAATAGATATTTCATATGAACGACTATGAGAAATTGAACTGCAAATGAAATCTTACATCACAAAAAAATCATACGCTTCTTTGCGCTTCTTCAATATGGTGGCAAAGTGACTCCAAGATGTTTACTGGGAGATCGTAGGGGCAGATACATAAGTAGGGAAAGAAGAATACATATCTAAAACCGCAAGTACTAAAACAAATAATGAATATAAAGCAAAGTAGTATTATAATTTTAGTTCTCTTAGGCATACATCCAAATAGTCCTGATAAGAGTTATGGAAAAAGTGCTTCAAGTGTGGAGAACATGAACATACTTCGCCTAACCGTCAAGTAAGTGATACTAATGACAAATTGCGGTGATGTTTGTAATATTGACACTACGATTGATGTATTTACAATAGTTTTGTATACTTTGCTTTGCATACATTTTTAAAACATTAAATCATGCGAATTTATGAATCAAATTTAGTAGTTAGGTCACTGGGATGCGTAGAATTGAATATATTGCTTGATTGATTTAGGGGCTCTGCGACGGCTTCTGACAATTTTTCAAAGCCCTATAATTTACAAATTAGGCTGCTTATATCAGTTTCAAGGTATGGAATTCATTTTGTTCTTTATTTAAAGTCTTCTTATAGTTTTGTGTAAACTTACATAGCTTAGTTTAGAAAATATAGGCTTTTGAAAAATCGTCAGAAATTAACAGATGTCAGGTAAGCAGTTACAAAATAGGCTCATTGAAGGATATGTAAATTGTTTTGCCATTCTGCAACGGCAGCTTTGTCAATGAGTATGAAATTAGGAGCAGATGAACAGTATAAAGCGGTTATGACAATTTAGTTTATTTCAGTAAAACTGTTTTGGAAAGTGTTGAATAATAAAAGAAGAAAAGAGAAGGAGTACTACCCGTTCTCTGTAATGGGTTTGTGATCTATGTCTTAATTTCTATAAAATTGTCCTATTACTGACTATACTGATAAACTTGGTTACTAGAACCTCAAATGTCCAATTATTTTTTAATAACTCCTTATATTTCAAGAGATATAGAAGCGAGAGAAGTGACCTATACAATATATTTCACGTCATACAAATGGCTGACATCTCTAGCGCTTAAACTACAATTCAAATTTGTAATTGATATATCTCTGTCAATATGTAGATATTTAATAAAAAAGACACGCCAATATACATTTATTAACATCAATTTAAATCATCATTGGTTTAGGTTTCCGGTCGAATGCTATATTTTAACTAGGTTTATTATTCGCTTAATCGTTTGTAAAAGATTGTTTAAAAGTGACTTAAGAAAATATATATTTATTCATGTAGATGCTTGAATATTTACACATTTTATAGAAATTACCAGGTAATCATTAAATTAATTTTCATTTAAATTCAAAATATTTATCTAATATTACTATTTACAAAAACACAACAGTTGCTTTCCTATAAACATAATTGTAATTTGTATGTGACAGATACCTTTGCACATAAATTAAACATAATTGTGTTTATCGGGTTCATTATCTTCATTAATCCTTTTAAGTTACATACAGGTACAAACTTATAATTACAGTATAATAAATTAAATATGATTGTATTAAAGTCTAGCTTTTTCGTCCGCATCATTTTCATTTTCTTCTTTTTCTATTGTAATCTTTTCAACATTTTCATTGAAAGTTACAACAGACTTTTTCCTAGCAGGTCCATCAGATGTTTTTTGATCTTCGTTGTCTTCTTTATCTTCTAATCTTACAAAGGATACACTAGGATTTCGTGTTTCGAAGCTATCATTTTTATTTCCATCTAGTAATTCATTTAATGAACGAGCTTTTGGGGATTCTCCAAATTGTGATGCAACTGGAGTTGCTTTAGGAATTTCTGATTCTGTTGTCCAAATATTTTTTTGTATAGAAGGTGGAGAATCTTCTTGAATTAGTTCTGAATGACTTTGTCGGAATCCATTTTGTTTCGGTCTGAAACAGATGTATTATAAGTCTTTGCTTTTCATTTTCATTTTGCATTTTAGGCACGTTTAATTGAGATACGTATGTGATGTATCAACTACCAACATTAAGACAGCAATCAGGCACGACAAGACAAAAACAACTTCGTATTCAAGTAAATACCACCGTTAAATAATTTTGAGATAAAGATAAATATCGTAAGAAGAACTTCATGTACTAACTCCCATCTTCATCGTTAATGAAACTTATTTATTCAAGATAACTTTGTGGTGTAGTTGAATACTTGTTGCTTGAGACTGGATTACCACACTACTCTTAACTATATTTTCGGCTATTAAATCATTAATTCTAATATAACTCTGTAACTTCTTTTTGGTGTTAGTTATTACATCACCAAGTTGGTAATTTAAATCTTTACAATTGCTAGTTATCTATTTTCTCACCTGATGATAAACCACCATACGATGAAGACACCACAAATGATAAGAGCTATTAACACGCTAAGAATAGAGACAGCAACTATGTATCCAGTGACATCTTGCACACCCTGTATTTCTTCTTGATCTGTCATTTCATTGGCACTTAAATCCCACGAGTTCTCAGATTTTTCTATTGCTCTAGAAATATTAAAATCAAATTATTTAATAAAATATATTGCAAACCTCAGAAATATTTAACAAAGTGCTTACTCAATAAGTTCTTCGTTCTGTAGTAGTTCCTCCTTCTCATCAAATCCGTAAACAATCAATTTGAGCAAGGACTCATCGGAATCAGCTCTCTGATGAAGTAAGCCTAAACTTCTTAATATCTGTCGTTGTTTGTTATTCTCGCTGTTAATTGGTAGGACAGCTGCATTAAGAGCGTAAAGTTTACGTTGAAGAGTTTCAGATAATTGCGAAATAACTTGATCAGCGTCTTCCAGAAGAGCATTCTTAATTGTTAAGACCGTAATATGTTCCGAAGACAAAAGTTTGACCTAAAATGTACAGCAAAATATAGATGTAAAAGAAAAGATTACGTGTTGATTTATAACAGCTGGATATATTAACTACTCTATATGTACCGTAATTTTGATACTCTCACTGGACAGACCAGCTCCATTTCGATCAGTGGCAGTGGCAGTAAAGAATAAGTCTTCTTGGTCAATGGAGTCCAAAGATTGAATCTTAGGGTAAACAACTCCTGTGACTGGGTGAATTTGGAATATGGATTCACTTTCTAGTGTGTATTTGATTTCAGCATTTTCTCCAATGTCACGATCTGTTGCCTAAATATAATATACACATTAAAACCTAGTTCCAAACAAATAAAAAGTTGTTGTTTAGGTTAATTACCTTCAATGTAAACAGGGATGGCGGCATTATTTGGGAAGCCAGCTCTGATAAGGGATATCCAATTATAGTTGGTGTATCAGCATCGAAAACGGGTGCATTATCGTTTATGTCTTTGAAGATAACGGACACCGTCGTTCTCGTCAAGGAGGATTTAATATTTCCAGTCATAACTAAATATTTTCCATTTTCCCTAGCGTTTAGTTTCTTGACGTGGTATCTGGGTCCAATGAAGGATGTGTTCTCATATGCGTAACTTGGTAAAATAGTCCTGGAGGCGGAATCGGGACAGTGCAGTTCCAGTTCTAGTTGCACTTGGGAGTTGTATTGTTCATAGAAGTCTTTGTCGTCTCGATCGACTTTTCCACAAGTTAATCCGTTTGTTGCGCTCATTTCAAAACCTACAAAATAATTTCAGTTATGAAAGCAAAGTTATGTTCTGCAGTGGTTGTTTATTGATGCACATATTCAATTTTCTTTTAATAACAATTAAATTGGAGCAGTTATATTTTACCTTTATTAGGAATTTGACTTTCGAGTGTAAATGTGCAGTCTTTGTCATTTTCTGGATCTAATGGTAAAATATTTAAATGTTCTTGCTCTTCATCCAGTTGAATGATATTAAGAGAATTGGCTACGGCTTTAATTTCGTCTACAGGACATTCCAGAGTCAGAGCAGTGACAACAAGGCTGACCTATAAATAAATGAAAAATAAAAATTAATAACTTTTTAGATAATAGAAAATAAAATAAATCAAATTAATTTAATATAACCGTAGTGTAAGCTTCATTTTCGGAAGATGGAGCCCTTGCATGGACAGTAAATTGGTAGTTTGATGGTGGGACATACGATGTTACAGTGACTGTTCCAGTTGTAGGGCCTATAGACAAACAGCTCTTCAAAACAGCTGAAAATTAAGATTAGTTTCTTGTAAGTTTATGTACTTTATTAATATTTTATGGACTAAGGTTTATATTTGGCTTACGATCATCAATATTAAACCAATACTCCAAAGCTTCTTCTGGGTCAGTTTTGGCTTTGATATCCCAAGATTTCATTTCTGTAGGACCCAATATGAAGGAGTATAAAGGTTTTTCAAATAATGGTACGGAACCGGGTCCTGGAGTTGGTGTTGGACATTCAGGACATTCGGGACACTCAGGGTTATCGGGACATTCAGGACACTCAGGATCTTCGGGACACTCAGGGTTATCGGGACATTCAGGACACTCAGGATCTTCGGGACATTCAGGATTTTCAGGACATTCACTATCACAATCGTCCTTATTAAGTTCAATTATCTCCGTACTCCATGGAAGCGTGGCGCTTTCAATAGTCCTGTAAATATATTTTAAATTAACAATTTCCATTTAAGGTTTATGCTGCCATATTACTTTAATTATTATTTACTTTATAAGTTCTTTGCTTTCAATTGGATTATTATCAGTATCCAATGCGTAAATGTACAGACGAAGCATCAAATCAACGTCAGCTAATTTGGGCTGTGTTAGTTCTCTTTCGATGATGTTATAGGTTCCCGTTGTTTCAACAGGTGATGGAATTATGCCCGAGTGTAAAATGTAGATGTTGGAAGATGTAGCTGAACGTAATTGAGCAAGAATGTCTGCAATGTCATCTGGTAGGGCTCGTTTTATTGTCAAAATACTAATGTGATCTTCAGACAAGAGCTTGACCTATAGGAACCAATGACTATTAGACTTATTTTTATTTACAAAATACTGGTATGTAAAATATTATGAAACGTACTTGTATAGATTTTTCTGGGCTACTATTTCCATCTGCATTTCCATTTCTGTCAGTAGCGACGGCTTTAATGACCAATTTACTTTCTTCTAAACCATCGAGCACAACATCTTTTGGATACACGGCTCCAGTTTTCTCATGAACGTAGAAAACGTCAGTGTTTGTAAGTTTGTAGGAAATTTCCGCATTTTCTCCAATGTCATCATCAGTTGCCTAGTTTTTAGAGAAAAGTTCATAAATAATTAATCGTATCCGGAACATTTGTTGGTAAATTAGATTTTGAATTTGTAGAAGTGAAATACGTAGAAATTGTTACCTGAAGTGTGAGAATAGACGGTGGCATTATCTTAGAAGCCAAATTTGATAATGGATATCCAATGTGAGACGGTGTATCTGCTGTGAAGATGGGAGTGTTATCGTTCTTATCTTCAAAGATAATAGACACAGTAGTTCTTGTCAAAGAGGCCTTGATGTTTCCTGTGAGAACCATATGTTTTCCATTTTCCCTGTTGTCCAATTTCTTTACGTAATATTTAGGCCCAATAAAGGTTGTGTTCTCATATGTGTAACTTGGTAAAATAGTTCTGGAGACGGAATCGGGACAGTGCAGTTCAAGTTCTAGTTGCACTTGGGAGTTGTATTGTTCGTAGAAGTCTTTGTCGTCTCGATCTACTTTGCCACAAGTTAATCCGTTTGTTGCACTGATTTCAAAGCCTACGAAAAAAATTAATTATGGAATCAAAGTATTGTTCTGCAGTAATCGGTTTATGGGGTTTTATGCTGTCAGGATTTTCAAAATATCAAAAAAAGAAATCTTTCACTTTCGTAATGTACATTACTTTATGTAATTACAGACAAAATGTTATTGTCAAACATACAAATGTTATCAAAGTAACAAGAAGAAGATCGGAGCGAAGCCACGGTACTATTGACCGTAGGCACTAGCTGCCCATAAATTATCTACTTTTAAGCATGGTTGTCAGCTATTATCACATGGTGTTACTAAGACTGTGTATCCAATCTATACAGATATCAGCAGTGTTAAATTATTTGAAAGAAGTGTCGGTGGTGTTACGCAAAATAACTGATAATGATTTTAAGTTGTTCCAAAATTGTGGATGCGTCTTTACACTTCGTTGCCGATTTAGGCCTGTCTCAGTATGGCACCGTATTTAAGCGAATTTCTGCCGGACGTATACGGGCTACTACGCTTTACCTATCCGAACCCTGGAAATGTAATGAGATCGCTCTGGAGCTCTCAGACTGCAAGCTACAAAGCCGTCCGAATACGGGCGGCACTACCTCGCACATTAGAACCATATAAAGGCGAATTTTATCCAAGCGTTACCACTACTACAACGATATCCTATCCGAACCTTTGTAAATGCAAACAGCCGCCTCAGACTGGAGGGGATACCTAAGATCGCTTGTTGTTACGCTGCAATACGGTTCAAATGAGATCTATCGGCGACATCGCTTGTGACGAGTATGTTCTGCATACAGTTTATGTTTGTATTTCAGTGAATCATGGACACCGATACCGATACGGTAGAACTAAATTTAAATTCACGACAACCAGAACTCAGATATATAATAAATGCTAAAGTCCCTTTAATACCAGTAGTGTATCGATAAAAATTAAAGTTAAAGTTTGCTCTCATAATAAATTATATTAGTGCTAAAGAACTCCAATACACCCCCTACAGTACACAAGTAAGTTATCTGACGACTGACTACAGACATCTGTGACACACATAGGCGGTTTGCTTTGTAGCTCATCCAACCCGCCGATTTACGTCCGAATACGCCGTCGCTTAAATACGGTCCCATACTGAGACAGGCCTTATTCAATAAAGGTATAGAATCATTCTTATACTATATTAGTGCAGTGGGAAGTTCACTTGTGTCGAATGCGCATTTATATTCCATAAAGGAGGATGCGGAGCGCGTTACGATCTTCGACCGAAGAGCGCATGGAGAACACAAGAGAGAAAAAAATGATCCGCAGGCAACACTAAACCGGCTTATTAAAAGATGCTGAAGCAACAGAATTATTATTATATGGTCCTAGAATAGACGATTTGGTTTAAGTTGAGAAAAGAAAGTCAACATTTGTAATATACTTTTGAAAGTTTGAACGTTTTTTCGCACAACAGTGTTTTTAGAGGGAGTGAGCAAGATTTCTTGGATTTATAGATGATCTAATCTAGAGATCTCGTGTTCACAACGAATCGTTATTTCGAAAAGAACCTCTCGGAGATCGGCTAATGCAGCATTAAAAACCCGTATTTTAAAACAAAAGAATATCAAAATAAAGTTCAGAGTTACGACAATATGTATGCAACTTTTAAAGCCACGGAAAGTTCTTGAAAGATCGCTTTATTTCGGCCTCCTGACTGCGTATAAGCCATTAATCCAGATGTTCCATTCTTAATATAATTATAAATGTATTGCATGGTATCTTGATTTTTTAAATGTTAGTTACCTTTATTAGGAATTTGACTTTCGAGGGTGAAGTAGCAGTCTTTGTCATTATCTTCATCCAGTGGCAAAATATTTGAATGTTCCTGCTCTTCAATCAATGTAATGATATTAAGAGCATTAGCTACGGATTTAATTTCGTCTACAGGACATTCCAGCGCGACAGCTGTGACGACAAGACTGATCTGTAAATGAGAAATTAGGAATAAAAAATTTGGAATCAATTAAACTGGAAATAATGTGAAATTATTTGATATAACCGTAGTGTAAGCTTCATTTTCGGAAGATGGAGCCCTTGCATGGACAGTAAATTGGTAGTTTGATGGTGGGACATACGATGTTACGGTGACTGTTCCAGTTGTCGAGTCTATAGACAAACAGCTCTCCAAAACAACTGAAAATTAAGATTAGTTTCTTGTAAGTTTATATACCAAAATAATATTTTATGGAATAAGGTTTATATTTGACTTACGGTCATCAACATTAAGCCAATACTCCAACTCTTCTTCTGGGTCAGTTTTGGCTTTAATATCCCAAGTTTTCATTTCTCTGGGACCCAATATGAATGAATATAAAGGTTTTTCAAATAATGGTACGGAACCGGGTCCTGGAGTTGGTGTTGGACATTCAGGACATTCGGGATTTTCTGGACATTCACTATCACAATCGTCCTTATCAAGTTCAATTATCTCCGTACTCCATGGAAGCGTGGCGCTTTCAATAGTCCTGTAAATATATTTTACAATTAATAATTTTTCTTTAAGGTTTATGCTGCCATATTACTTAATTTAATATTTACTTTATAAGTTCTTTGCTATCAATTGGATTATTATCAGTGTCCAATGCGTAAATGTACAGACGAAGCATCAAATCAACGTCAGCTAATTTGGGCTGTGTTAGTTCTCTTTCGATGATGTTATAGGTTCCCGTTGTTGCAACAGGTGATGGAATTACAGCCGACTGTAAAACGTAGATGTTGGAAGATGTAGCTGCACGTAATTGAGCAAGAATGTCAGCAATGTCATCTGGTAGGGCTCGCTTTATTGTCAAAATACTAATGTGATCTTCAGACAACAATTTGACCTATAAGAACCAATGATTATTTAACTTATTTTTATTTACAAAGTACCGTTATGTAAAATATTATGAAACGTACTTGTATAGATTTTTCTGGGCTACTATTTCCATCTGCATTTCCATTTCTGTCAGTAGCGACGGCTGTAATGACCAATTTGCTTTCTTCTAAATCATCGAGCACAACATCTTTTGGATACACGGCTCCAGTTTTCTCATGAACGTAGAAAACGTCAGTGTTTGTAAGTTTGTAGGAAATTTCTGCATTTTCTCCAATGTCATCATCAGTTGCCTAGAGAAAAGTTTATAAATAAGTAGTCGTATTCGGAAAATTTGTTGGTAAATTTCGTTTTGAATTTGTAGAAATGAATTACGTAGAAATTGTTACCTGAAGTGTGAGAATAGACGGTGTCATTATCTTAGAAGCCAAATTTGATAATGGATATCCAATGTGTGACGGTGTATCTGCAGCGAAGATGGGAGTGTTATCGTTCTTATCTTCAAAGATAATAGACACAGTTGTTCTTGTCAAAGACGCCTTGATGTTTCCTGTGAGAACCATATGTTTTCCATTTTCCCTGTTGTCCAATTTCTTTACGTAATATTTTGGCCCAATAAAGGTTGTGTTATCATATGCGTAACTTGGTAAAATAGTCCTGGAGGCGGAATCGGGACAGTGCAGTTCCAGTTCTAGTTGCACTTGGGAGTTGTATTGTTCGTAGAAGTCTTTGTTGTCTCGATCGACTGGTCCGCAGGTTAATCCGTTTGTTGCACTGATTTCAAAACCTAAGAAATAATTTCAATTATTGAAGCAAAGTATCGTCCTATAGTAATCGGTATATGTGGTTTTATGCAGTCTGGATTTTAAAAAAATCAAAGAAAAATCAGTTTATTTTTGTAATGGTTATAAATCTGAGAAATATTCTCGAAGTTACAAAAAAATATCTGACCGAATTCATGGTGCTATTGGCCGTAGACACTTGTTGCGAATGAATTATCTGCTTCTAGACATGATTATCAGCCATTACCGCAGGATGTTGCTAAGACCTCAGATCTCAGCAATGTTAAATTATTAGAAAGATGTGTTGGTGGTTTTACGCAAGACAAGAAATCTCTCCGATAATGATTTCAATTGGCTTCAATATTGTGGATACGGCTGCACACATCGTTGCCAGCATATTTAATAAGATTATAGCGTCTCTCTTGTACTTTATTAGTTGGGACTTTAACTTGTGTTTAATGTGTATTTATATGCCAAAAAAGGAGGATGCGAAGCGCTTTACGATATACGACCGAGGACCGTATGAGAGTACAAAAGAAAAAATGATCTGCAGAGAATACCAAATCAGGTTTAAGAAGATGTGGGATGGACATCCCTAAGATCAGTTACAGAAGTATTAAAAATCAATATTTTAAAATAAGAAGTATATAAAGTTTTAACGCCAGGAAAAATTGTTAAAAAATCGCTTTCTTTCGGTCTCTTGACTATGTGTAAGCCATTAAACAGATGTTTAATTTTTTATTCAATTATAATTGTATTCCAGGAGTGCCTGGATTTTTATATGTTACCTTTATTAGGAATTTGACTTTCGAGGGTGAAGTAGCAGTCTTTATCATTATCTTCATCGAGTGGTAAAATATTTGTATGTTCCTGCTCTTCAATCAATGTAATGATATTAAGAGCATTAGCTACGGATTTAATTTCGTCTACAGGACATTCCAGCGCGAGAGCTGTGACGACAAGACTGATCTGTAAATGAGAAATTAGGAGTAAAAAATTTGGAATCAATTAAACTGGAAATAATGTAAAATTATTAGATATAACCGTAGTGTAAGCTTCATTTTCGGAAGATGGAGCCCTTGCATGGACAGTAAATTGGTAGTTTGATGGTGGGACATACGATGTTACGGTGACTGTTCCAGTTGTCGAGTCTATAGACAAACAGCTCTCCAAAACAACTGAAAATTAAGATTAGTTTCTTGTAAGTTTATGTACCTAAATAATATTTTATGGAATAAGGTTTATATTTGACTTACGGTCATCAATATTAAGCCAATACTCCAACTCTTCTTCTGGGTCAGTTTTGGCTTTGATATCCCAAGTTTTCATTTCTCTAGGACCCAATATGAAGGAGTATAAAGGTTTTTCAAATAATGGTACGGAACCGGGTCCTGGAGTTGGTGTTGGACATTCAGGATTTTCAGGACATTCATTATCACAATCGCCCTTATCAAATTCATTAATCTCCGTACTCCATGGAAGTGTGACGCTTTCAATAGTCCTGTAAATGTATAATACAATTAACAATGTCTATTTGAAATTTTGGCTGCCATATTACTTTAATTAATATTTACTCTATAAGTTCTTTGCTTTCAATTGGATTATTATTTGTGTCCAATGCATAAATGTACAGACGAAGCATCAAATCAACGTCAGCTAATTTGGGCTGTGTTAGTTCTCTTTCGATGATGTTATAGGTTCCCGTTGTTGCAACAGGTGATGGAATAATGCCCGAGTGTAAAATGTAGATGTTGGAAGATGTAGCTGAACGTAATTGAGCAAGAATGTCTGCAATGTCATCTGGTAGGGCTCGTTTTATTGTCAAAATACTAATGTGATCTTCAGACAAGAGCTTGACCTATAGGAACCAATGACTATTAGACTTATTTCTATTTACAAAATACTGGTATGTAAAATATTATGAAACGTACTTGTATAGATTTTTCTGGGCTACTATTTCCATCTGCATTTCCATTTCTGTCAGTAGCGACGGCTTTAATGACCAATTTACTTTCTTCTAAATCATCGAGCACAACATCTTTTGGATACACGGCTCCAGTTTTCTCATGAACGTAGAAAACGTCAGTGTTTGTAAGTTTGTAGGAAATTTCTGCATTTTCTCCAATGTCATCATCAGTTGCCTAGTTTTTAGAGAAAAGTTCATAAACAATTAATCGTATTCGGAACATTTGTTGGTAAATTAGATTTTGAATTTGTAGAAATCAAATAAATTGATATTGTTACCTGAAGTGTGAGAATAGTCGGTGGCATTATCTTAGAAGCTAAATTTGATAATGGATATCCAATGTGTGACGGTGTATCTGCTGTGAAGATGGGAGTGTTATCGTTCTTATCTTCAAAGATAATAGACACAGTAGTTCTTGTCAAAGACGCCTTGATGTTTCCTGTAAGAACCATATGTTTTCCATTTTCCCTGTTGTCCAATTTCTTTACGTAATATCTGGGCCCAATAAAGGTTGTGTTCTCATATGTGTAACTTGGTAAAATAGTCCTGGAGACGGAATCAGGACAGTGCAGTTCCAGTTCTAATTGCACTTGTGAGTTGTATTGTTCGTAGAAGTCTTTGTCGTCTCGATCTACTTTGCCACAAGTTAATCCGTTAGTTGCACTAATTTCAAAACCTACGAAAAAAATTAATTATGGAATCAAATATTTTATTTTCTTTTAATTACAGTTAAATTGCAGTAGTGCATTGGTTTTCGTATGTTACCTTTATTAGGAATTTGACTTTCGAGGGTGAAGTAGCAGTCTTTGTCATTATCTTCATCCAGTGGTAAAATATTGGAATGTTCCTGCTCTTCAATCAATGTAATGATATTAAGAGCATTAGCTACGGATTTAATTTCGTCTACAGGACATTCCAGAGCCAGAGCTGTGACGACAAGACTGATCTGTAAATGAGAAATTAGGAATAAAACATTTGGAATTAATTTAACTGGAATTAAGTAAAATTATTTGATATAACCGTAGTGTAAGCTTCATTTTCGGAAGATGGAGCCCTTGCATGGACAGTAAATTGGTAGTTTGATGGTGGGACATACGATGTTACAGTGACTGTTCCAGTTGTCGAGTCTATAGACAAACAGCTCTCCAAAACAACTGGAAATTAAGATTAGTTTCTTGTAAGTTTATGTACCTGAATAATATTTTATTGAATAAGGTTTAAATTTTCCTTACGGTCATCAATATTAAGCCAATACTCCAACTCTTCTTCTGGGTCAGTTTTGGCTTTGATATCCCAAGACTTCATTTCTCTCGGACCCAATATGAAGGAGTATAAAGGTTTTTCAAATAATGGTACAGAACCGGGTCCTGGAGTTGGTGTTGGACATTCAGGATTTTCAGGACATTCACTATCACAATCGTCTTTATCAAATTCATTAATCTCCGTACTCCATGGAAGCGTGGCGCTTTGAATAGTCCTGTCAAAATCAAATTCAATTAACAATTTCTATTCAAAGTGTATGTTGCAAAATTACTTCAAGGAATATTTACTTTATAAGTTCTTTGCTTTCAATTGGATTATTATCAGTGTCTAATGCGTAAATGTACAGACGGAGAATAGAATCCGTGTCCGATAATTTGGACTGCGGAAGGGTGTCACTGACCATACCATTAGTTTTAGATGGTGGTAATGGAGAAGGAACTACTGCCGAATGTAAGAGGAGGATGTTTGTTGTGGTAGCAGTACGTAGTAGGGTAAGAATGTCGGTAATGTCATCCGGCAGGGCTCGCTTTATTGTCAAAATAGTTACGTGATCTTCAGATAATAGTTTTACCTAAAAGTAGAAAAGAAATTATCACCTGTCCCTAATTAGCTTTGTTAAGTGTTGTTGAATACGTACATTAATGATCTTTTCTTCACTTTGCTTCCCTGGTCCGTCAATGGCATAAACGCTAAAAGTCAAGTCATTTTCGTCCAGACCTTCCAGTACTTTATCCTTTGGATAAACAACTCCAGTCTTTTTATGAATGTGGAAAGCATCGGAATTTAATAGTTTGTAAGAAATTTCCGCATTTTCTCCAATATCTCTATCAGTTGCCTAAATATTGTTAACGAGACATTATAAATACATTTTAAAAAATTTACCTAAATATACTTGTATTAAAATTACCTTCAGTACAATAACATGCGGTGGCATTATTTTAGAAGCTAAGTTAGAGGTAGGATAACCTATGTAGGATGGAATGTCAGATTCAAACACAGGGATATTATCGTTCAAGTCATCGATTATGATGTTTAGGACTGTTTCTGTAAGGGTCATTCGAATGTTCGTTGCAAATATCATATCCCTTCCATCGAGTGTATTTCTTCCAAAGTTGTTCTTCAATCCAGCTGCTGAGATACTATCATTGCCGGTTGAGGTTCGTATAACGTTCATTTTAGATTCTGAATCATCCTCACACTGTATTTTTAAAGTTATTTGAACTTGCGATCCATAATTATTATAGAATTCTTCGTCATCTCTGTCAATATTGCCATCGCAAATTAATTTTCCTTCTCCAGATATTTGGAAAAATCCTAAAACATTTGTAAATGGCGGTTTGGTTATCACTTCATTTTTCTGTTTTTATAACTTGTTTTACATTGTCTAAATTTAACGATAAATATGATTGCTGTCAATTTGAGAGTCAAGTTCTTTGTGATTGTTTTTTAAATTCATTTACCTTTGTCCGGTACTTGCGAGAGGATGTTGTATTCGCATTTTGGACGCTCTGTATTATCTACTATTGGTAGAATGTCATCGTATGGTGTTTCTTCATCTAAATGCTTGACAATTAAAGCATAACTAGCATATTGTTTATTAGGGTCAATACAAGATTCAGGTAAACTATCTATAGTAAGAACTACCTAAAAACAGTAGACCTATTTGTTAAAAATGTACATTCATTGTCAAAAGTGTAGCACATGGTTAGGAGCGTTAAATTTATTTAATAACGAGTACAAATATACTGACTGTTGCTTTTCCACTGTCACCAGTTGCTACGACTAAGGCAACTACAGTGAAAACGTATTTTCCTGGCGAAATTGTCGCTGTATTTACGATTTCTCCCGTTGTATGATCTATGCTGATCTTACTTTCTAGTTCGACTTGAAATAAAAGCAGTGATTAATAATATGAAGAGTATAATTTGTAAATCATTGTAAATATTTCTTAAACATTAAATAGTTACCTTCGTTATAAATAGCATCATATCTTAATGTCGCTCCATCTTCAACATCAGCTTCAACTTGAGTTATGGGTCCTATGTGATCTACTCCGATTTGTGCGACGTATAAGTCTTTTCTGAATTGCGGAATGGGACCTATTGGTGGGTTTGATGGACATTCAGAACAATCAATTGGACACTCAGGATCAGGACAATTTGGATTACATGGACAACTTACGTCACAATCAACAGGACAATCTTCTTCGCATTGAGGAGGACACTCAGTAGCACAAACAGTTGGACAATCTTCAGAGCATTCAACGGGACAATCTTCCGAACATTCAAATGGACAATCTTCAGAACATTCAACAGGACAATCTTCTTCGCATTGAGGAGGACACTCAGTAGAACAAATAGTTGGACAATCTTTCGAACATTCAACAGGACAATCTTCAGAACATTCAACAGGACAATCTTCTTCGCATTGAGGAGGACACTCAGTAGAACAAATAGTTGGACAATCTTTCGAACATTCAACAGGACAATCTTCAGAACATTCAAATGGACAATCTTCAGAACATTCAACAGGACAATCTTCTTCGCATTGAGGTGGACACTCAGTAGCACAAATAGTGGGACAATCTTTCGAACATTCAACAGGACAATCTTCAGAACATTCAACGGGACAATCTTCTTCACATTGAGGAGGACATGTTAGACTACAATCAACTGGACAATCAACACAAACAGGAGGACATGAATCGGGACAAATGAGATCTTCAGAACATTCTAGAATTAGACAAACAAATATGCATATTTACAATTTGTAATTTGCAAGACAGATTTATATCAGCAATTACAAAATTCAAGGTAATATCATTCATCATTTAATATGTTTTCCAAGGAAAATATATTAATGAGTAAAATATATCATTATGTACAGCTTAGTTAATAATATGCACTACTTATCCAACGATCCAATACTTTCTACATTTTGTCCATTTTTTGAGTGTATTTCTTTACTAAATAACAAGTAGTTTTTTCAATTTACCTGGAAGATCCTTTTGTGGAAGATTAATTATGACTACTGCAAAGCCTGGTTTGATGTCATTATCCGTATGCTGAGCCTTTATCGTAAATGCGATATAAAATGATTCTAGAAATTCTGCTCCAATGTTGCCGTTCGTACTAACGGATATTGAGTTATCAGGATTTTTAGTTACTTGAAAAACTCCCGTTACATCTGTAAATATTTTTACACTATAATTAATCAAGTGGAGAAACAAAAGAAAATACGTGGAAGATATTATGCTGTATAAAGCGTATCTTTAAATTAGAAATCATTGTATTAATAAAGACTTTATAATTATTAACAAAATCTTAATCTTCTTCATTCTTCATCCCAGTAATCATATATACCTTGTTCCACAGTATAATCCACAACATCATCATCAATATATGCATTGGTTAGTTTCAAACTATTTAAATCTACTGTTCCATCTGCAGTGTATTTTCCTATATACAAAGGCTCCTCAAAAGATGGGACATCAGGAATAGCATCGGGAATTAAAGTAATTTGTGCTACCTTACTTAATGTATCTGGCTGCCCTCTATCCTAGAAAACAAACATATGAAACAGAATATAGATTAATAGAATCTAATTTTATAATGAAATTGATTCATTGTACACCATTTACACGCGCAGTTATTCGTGGTGAAAACGTAACGTTGCGGTTAAATTACAAAGTCGTTAACTAGTGCCGGGTAGAGCAGTCATTTGAAGCAAATTTTAAGAAGGGAATACAGCTTGCGATAGATTTGAATTCATATTTGAATGTTTGGCCATGTATAGTAAGAAAATTATCTTTCTGGTAAATTCAGTGTCAAAAAATTGTGCAGCATCATTCGCTGCACAAGGACGAGGCTAGTCTGGATAGCATTTTAATAATTTGTTACTGCTCATGCCGTTATATGATTTACGATCCGCATCGGGTATTACGTTTATAAAATGTGCATTTCTTTTTTCCACAAGTTATGGTCTCACCATTTGTAAAGTGATAGTACATATCATGACATAAAGACATATCATGTGAACGACTAAATTATGAGCAACCATATCAAAAATTCACAGATTATAATAAATATGATTTCGAATAGTGTACAATTTGTTTGTTCCACATTCAAGAATTCTACTAGATATTCTACTGTGAAAATCCAGTGTCCTTCGAATGGGTAGATATTCCACAAATTGTTGAATCAATGAAATAAAGTACCACCAAGAACTTACTGTTGCCGTAATGTCAATAGTTTGTCTTGTAAACGACGTAACTGTCCGGGAAGCAGTGAGTATTGCGGGGTGATTTTTACCCTTGTCGGTTGATAATCCAGTTTCAATTTTCAAAAAATCATTGGAAGAAAGCTCAAAATCAATTCCTGTGTTTGTGAAGTCTATATCACGTGCTACAATGGAATTTGTGATGACGTCACCTGTTCGGAGTGGTAAACGTATCGTTATCTCGTATGGGTCATTTTGAAACACTGGCGGATGAGTATTTATATCATTGACGGTTAATCGGAATCTCTGAAAGTAACAAATATGTTTAATATGTACTAAATTAAATACAAAGTTAAAATCTCACACATCATTCTAATAGTATTACCAAATCATTTGATTCATCACCACATAAAACTCTAAACGTTTCTGTGAATACTCCTGTAGTTTCTTGCTCATCAAAATTTAGTGCAAGTTTCTCTGTTACAGTAACAGTAAATTTTCCGTCTTTTATACTAGCTTCAAAGTATCGATTCGGTTCTGTTATTGTTGATATTGACGAAATACCAGTTGCATCCGCTTCAAATATTACTGTTCCTGCAGGTGTATTATCATCAACAGTAATACCAGACACAAACCATTGAGTCCAGTCCATATCATCTATGCCATCTATACTGCATTGAGTTGGAGCTGCAACAACATTCTTAATTATTATAGGTCTTACGTAATACTATTAGAGTTTACTTCTGGAACTGAGTTGCCATTTTACAAGTACAAGCTACAAGCTATGTATAGCATTGCGCCATTGCTTAAAGGTACAATTAACGCCAAACAATGCACTCCATGCACTTAATTAAATTAAATTGTAGATAAGTTACTAGTATTGGCTATATGTTTCTTTTATCGAAACCAAAAGAGCGATCCCAAAAGTAATCGATCTAACCTCATAGCCCAATTGAATTATACTCTGGGAGAGTTCTTGCCTTCCTTTACAACAATACATTATTTATTCATAGTTTAAACAGGTCGTAAGAAATTATGAAGATGGAAAAACAGAAACACATTAGATATATTAAAAGAAAATCCAGAAAATTGTGTTGGATGATGAAAGTGCGTTAAATAGCTAAAATAGTAAGCATTTCAAAACATTCTTTAAATCACTTATTGACCAAAATATGAAAACAAACTATACCCAAGATGGGTATTGTGTTTGCCTACAGTGAAATAAAAGCAACGTTGTGCAGATGCTTCAGTCGCGTGTTGGCGATGTTTAACGGCAATGAACCATGAGTTCCCTTTGAGGCAAACCGTGACCACATTCTGTGGCAATGTAAAAATACAGCAATGGCAAGAAATGGACTCCAAAGGGCGGTGCTACAGACTTCGCAGACGCTTCCTGTAAACACCGCCTTTTTGATTGAGAAACCGAAATTTATAACAGCAGTAGCCATGAATAGATCATTCTTGTTATCGGGATACAAAGTATAAAAAGAAGCAGAATATATTAGGGACGATAAAAGGCTACGTGCCTAGGAAGCCCGAGAAACTATATTAAAAAAAAAAAAACCATGAGTTCCCATTATTCCACATCTGACGCGAAAGAACATAACAATGCACTAGAAAAGGAGCATCAGCACAAAAAACTGCGAAGATAGTTTCATGCATGGACTAGATGATGGCGTCAGTCCTTTTTTAACTATCTTTAAAACGAAGAAGTAATCAACGTTGAAATAATGTAATCAAGGAAAAAGGGCACATTTGGCAGAAAAAATGTTGCAATTCACACGTGATGACTAATATTAAAAAATTAAAGTTGGAGTTGAGGTCTCACGCATCCCACCCACGAGATATTGCGCCGCCGGACTATTTCCTCTTTTCAAATTAAATGGTAAGTAATGGAAGGTGGCAAACGATTTGTTGACAATGAAGTGACTGCTGTGGTTGATGGAAATTTTAAGGAGTTCGACAAATCTAACTTTAAGGAAGGCAGAGCTAAATGGACATTATATTTGTTTGAGCCATTATTAGTTTACCGCGGCTATGTTTGTGTAAATGCGGATTGTGCTGGTTGACTATACCACAATGTACGTATGATGTATAAAAAATGATTCCACGTGAGTTTTTGTTAATTGGTTTTTATTTACTTAACGTTGCATATGAACAACCGCAACGATGATCATTGCTTGAGACTTAAACTAAGTAGCTCATTGCTTGAAGCTTAGATTAAGAATGATATAAATTGAGATACAGTTTTTGTAAGTAAATTAACCTAGGAGGAAGGGGAACAAGATGTGGGCGTTAACAAAAATACTGGTAGTAAAAGGTCCTTAAAATAACAATTAACAAATCTGTTGAAAATCTTAATAAAAATTTAATGGAGTTTAGTTTACTTATTTTAAATTACTTTACTACCTAAACCCTAATAAATGTAGATAATGCAAATAATAAATGGGTTATGTTTCATACATAAATTAAAATTAACCGTTTAAATATTTGATTATTAGGACGCAACAATATTGAAAAATAAAAGGAATTCCTCTGGAATTGGCTCTGTTTCTTTTGCGACAGGTTCATATATAAATAAGTATGTATTGTTTTCATCATTTAAATATGAATTAATAATTGCGAAAACTGTTAATTTTTATCTTGCAATTAAAATAATTAAATTTATAATCAATAAAATGATAATTTAAAATATCGAATAAAGATAAAAATTATCAAGTTTAAAAAATGTATTGTTTAAATTATTATCCTATCAATTTGATTATGGTACAATAGACTGATAAGAGAAATTGTCAAATCAATTACTCTGCGTTCGATAATGCGAAAGAGAAAATAAGTTTTTGAATTAAGCCGCTAAATTTAATAAGTATACATGTGATGTACATGACCAGAATATTTTATAGATAAGATTGTTATTATTAAGTATTATGGTTAATTCCCTTATTTGATATATTAATTATATATTATTCCTCCGAAACTATTAGGTTTATTTAAGGTTGCTTTAACATAAAGGAACTACTATCCACTTAAATGTAAAACGATCTGTACATATAACATTCCTATACATCGCTGATTTTGATGGCTATTTTAATTTACAACCAGCCATTAGATTGTAGGTCTAATCAGTTCAGTTATCAATTAGTCAATTGATAAATTTGTGTTTGGTAATGAACTGACTGTACTCGACGGTAATTATATAAACGATATTATCAATTAATGATTACATTGAGAAAATATGTTTTTAATTATAGCGGTGATGTAAGTAGCAGTTAAATATATTTTATATATATATATAAAATTTATTTACATTACGACCTGTCATATAGACATTTCACCATAAGATAAGTACGATTTGTACGGTGTATGTCCAGCGACAGGACCGTATCTATTTACTATTTCACTTAATTGAGTCCTGAGGCGCCCTCCTCTTCAGTCTGCTATTGGTGCGTTCCACTAAGAGATGGATGTTCACAACATCCAAAATATTCGAAAACGTCACTAATGACGTCATTAATTTCGCTCACGCCAAGCTCACAACGACCCATCAAAGAGTTGGGTCGTAGTGGTCGTTGTTGACCATTTCGGCGCAATGTTTAAACATAACGCAAAACTTAAAGATGATGATGAGAGAAAAAATTACTTTATATGATTCGGAAAGATATATTTTTTTGGATTTTATTTTATTATATTATTATGTTAAATTAGCTTAATAAAATTAATTTGTAATATAGAGTTTTTCAACAGGAACTTTGGTTTGGAAGAAGGGCAACATGACAGTTTTGACATTTAGTTTTTTGACATATCACTAGTAGATGTTTTGGCAATTGTTACAATTTCGCTGGAAAATCACATTAAAGTAATAAAAATCCACTATGAAAATGGTGGATCTGTAACAGTTACATTTCGTTAAATCGTGATATTTTCAGACGAAGCCCATTTTCATTTGTCTGGATGCATCAATAAGCAAAATTGCCGCATTTATGCTTCTGAAAATCCAAGAGAGATTGTTGAGAAGCCTTTGCATGTTTAACGTGTCACTGTATGGTGCGTTATTTGAACGATGACGGGGCCTTAATTTTATGGTTTCTAGTTAATACGGTGTCTAATTGCCCGAAAATTTTGAAGCGTCATTTGTACATTCTAAAAGCCTATTTTCTGAACTTTTGTATAATATTATAACACAGGATAATGACTTTTAAGAGGCTGGAGCCAATTATTATATATTATGATATGTTAAGAACAAGGTTGATCTAAGATGAATAACTTAGAGTAGTTTAGTAACAACAAATACTTACCAGCATTTATATGTATCCGTGAAAGAAAAATATAGAAAACAAAAACACATATTTGTAACTTCATTTTGATAGAGTATTCACCATAATCACTTTTATATAAAATAGTTTTTTGGGGCAATTAATAGCCACCAATATAGGTGACAGGTGTCCAATTTACAACACTATTATATTAGGCTCTTTGATCATAAGCCAATCGTCTATCACTTAATCGTTTGACGGAAGATATCAAAATAATTCCGAATCGCTCTGGTTGGACTAAATGAAGTTTTTGGGTTTTAATCATAAGCTCGACGAGATGTTATCTGCATGATAAAAATGTTCACCTGATTGTGATGATTATGCGTGTTTGTTTCGGGTTATGGACTCAAAGGTAAACTACCGTCATTGTAACGTTCATAAATTCAATATTTGTATTTGCTAAATTCATGAACAGATTCGATAATTCGAACCCCGAACCCAAATCATAGCGATAAGATTTGTTAAATATTACTCAGGCAGAAGACATGTCGTTAGACCAAGACAGGCCCGAGGGGCATGCGAGAGATGCGGATTTAGCTGTATCCATTTACAACGTAATGTTTCTTCTTTATAATATCGCTTAATTAGTTATAGCACTCAGAGCCGATACTTAGATGGAGGGCAACAAACTGTGAACAATGGGCGCTTACTGTTAATTAATTTCGCAGTAAGTTATCTAATGAGGAGAGAAACAATATGAGAATCTCTGAAATAGAGACGAAGGAGAGCGATATTTCGCATGGGCATGTCTAATAACATTCTCTCGGGCCGGTTCTGCATTAGACTGCAAAAACAAATGCCACTATTATGTTACATGAGTATGTTGGTCTGGTGGTAGCAATGTATTAAGCTAGCAATTTCGAGTAAAATTCGAAATTTACTACATCGTATCTACGTCATTGCAACTTATTTTTATATTTTTACGTTTCACAGTGAAACTGTACTCGTAAGAAAAATTATATCCTGAATTTATGAATACTAAGTACGGATGACTCAGACAAAAGAAGAAAATTTCTCACAATGCAGCTTTTTTGGAAAGCTTAAGTACCAAGAAGAGTGTTTTCCCTCATCTCAGCGATTGAAGGTGCACCATACCGGGGCGTTGGCGCATTGAGAAGAAATAACTTCCCAATAAACATTTTGAATTCACCTGTCGGAATACAAATGAAGATAAAGTTGATGCGAACTATAATTGAAGTGCAATAATGATAGAAACGTCACAAAATAGGACACTTCACTAAATGTTTACTGGGTTAGTACGGGAAAATACTTGTAGAGATGAAAAGGAACTAGCCAATTCAGACCATATATGATAGATGGAGAAATAGTCTGTAAAGGGCTATAGCCGAAAAAGGATTGGCTTTGCCTGCAAATGTTTAACATCCCAGTAAACAATTTGGTGAAGTGTCCTATTTGGTGAAGTTCGAGTCACTCGTACAATTCTATTCTAACGCTTTACAAGTTCTCTACCTGTCACAGATTTTGTGTTAGTTTTTCATAATAATATTCTTTCTTTTTCCAACATCATTCATTAAGTATTTCTGTTTCTTTCCCACATGGGTATATTTTTATTATCCGGTCATAAATCATAAACCTACTCCGCTTTTAATTCAGCAGTGAACCGTCGTTGCAATGTCTGTAGCTCATAAAAAGGACCTTTCCTTTGAACGACTGAATAGAAAACGAACACGTTCCAGACAAAAAATTCATGATACGTAATAGAAATTAAGTAGAATTTACTCCAAAATGTTTACTGGGATTCCACTTAAAGCCCACGTGATTGATTTGTTTGGTTATTGAATGAATTTGGAATGTGACAGGATGTAAACTATCGGGATTTGCTATTGTCTGGTCTATAAGATGAGTGGTGTGATAATTATCTAGATATAGATATTTTAGATTAAATGGCGAAAAATAATTATATAAAACATTATAATAAGCAAATACGGATGATTTATTGGTAAAACTGTTGTCATTTCGTATATTTAGGTGAATTGAATACAGTACCAGAGCGAGTAGAGATTCATGTAATCATACAGATCCGAGTAGGACAGACATGTGAGCATAAGCGGCATAAGATCAAAGAAAAAAATGTGTGGTACTTCAATACTGTACGGTATTGAGCTAAATATCGGAGAGTATGTCCAGACCTCAAGTCGTTCACCATCAGATTAAAAGAAACATATTTATATGCTTTAAATTCGTGATAAATACACATATGATATTTATGACTGTGATATCTTAAAATATTTTAGTGATATAATTTTGCTTTGTGAAATATATTAGTTAATTTTTTAATCGTGATAAATATGACTAATTCTAAAGTTGGAGCTCGCATCCTGGTTTGTGTAATATGTAAACTCGTTCGGTGTCGATACTGCGCCCGAATCTATAAAATACACGAACAGAAATTTACATTTTAATCATGCCCGATAGTATCCAAATCAAGTACTTATAAAGCCAATAAAAACAATATATAATTAGTCTGACTAGAGCATTTACAAAAGGATCCTAGTCAGGTACTCATAAGGCTTTACCTTAAATGTAACAACTATTTATTATCCATAGTATTATTATTTATTTTGTAATAAGAAATGAATAATGACATTAATCGCAATATATTAAATAAATTAAAATCAAACTTGAACTGAATAAGGTTTATCTGATTAGAACCTAACTAGGTTGGCTTAATTTAGGCTCCTTGAGGTTTGGCCGGTTCACTTCTCATGAGGCATCGTGTTGTTTCCTTCATCAGCTCTAGGCCAAAACAAATACCCAATGGAAGCCTCGCAACATCTAACGCAAAATTTTACTTGGATAATAGCCTGCTGTTTATTACATAAATTACCCATTCCCATCAATATTTCAAAGATATTTAGGCATACTGATAAATATCAACTTACAGTTGGGAATCGATAATTTTGTAGATACGATAATGAACCTCTTAAGTGGAGATATAAATTATCGCATATCAAAACAATTCAATGATGAATTAAAAAAAAATTGACTAGATTAAATATTAAATAAAAATTGAATGATGAGTGCCATTCAAATAAAGGATTCCCATGTTGTCATTAAGTATCAAGTCGTATCCCATTCTGCTAAAGATAAGAAGAAAATTACTTAAAATTAAAAGGGCAGCTTAATCTCAGTAGACCATAAAACAAATTTTTAACCATATTTAGTTCAGGGTAATAGCGTAGGATAGCCATGAGAGAATTGTTCCCAAATTTTATTAATTTGGAACAAGTTCTCTTCTGAATTTATTACGAACTCTAAACAATTTCCATGTCGTCAAAGTAATTGTGAATTTTACTTATAATAATTTTGTTAACTGGGTATCGTAGCGGAAAGATATTTGAAAAAGAAATATTGTCTATATATAAAACTGATAAAATAATATAACACATTTTTAGCAGATAACCTGAATATTAAGCTGTTGTTCATCAATAATAATATCCCTGATACAATGTTATCAAAATCGTTACAATGCAATCAGATTGGTTGATAGTTGAGATAGCCTTACCTTTGCTGTTATCATATCTTTATTATATGTTCTCTCGAATGTTTAGCTATTGATAACAGCTCTACATTCGTCATGTCGATAAAACGAAACAATATCCTTTGTCCTTTGTATGTAAACATATTGATAGAAACAACGATTGCACAACTGTAGAAAATAATGAAACAAATAGTAAAAATATTGAATAGAACCAGACCCGGTTATCTAGACAGTGTTAAAGTGGCATCACAGAAAACCTAACAGCAGATACTTTTTTCATTTTCCAAATAAAAATTTGAAATGGTGAGCATCTGGGTCTTCTTGTCACGATGGATGAGAAATGACAGAAAATGGCAGAATTTGTAAAGGTGAATAATGCCGGTTCCACCAAACAGTTTTGTTTTCAAAAAAGAAAACATAAACATGTTTTGTTTTATTTTAAAACAGTTCTGTTTTTCGAAAACGGACTATTCACATTGAACAGACTGGTTTTGTTTCTAGTATTTTTCAGTGTGTCCTATAAAAGTTTAGTATCTCACACATTATTGTGTTGGCGAAACATTTCTATTAAATTGCTGGTCTTATTTTCTCCACTGCATTCTGCACTTATTTGTAACTGCTCTTGGAACTAGTTGCTTGGAACTAGTTGCCAAATGATAACCAACAACTGGCAAGCGCAAATGTTCACAAAAAACAAAATTGTGTGTTCAAACCAAGCAAACTAAAAAAAAAAAACAAACGTGTTTTCCTTTGATCTTAACGACTCCAGATGGGAATGTGTTTTGTTTACTAAAACAAGGTTTTAAAGACATGAGTGGTTTCGGCCAGGACTTATTGATCTTTAGTAAGTGTAAAGTTAGCCCAGCTTGGAGAGAGAGATAAACAGTTATACCTTAAAAGAACGTCTAAACTATTATGAAGTACGAGTTAAAGTTCAAGATAAAAGTCAGAGAAATTGGAAGATTGTAATATTTTTGTCAATGACAATGTTAGGTCTACTATAATGAGTATGCGGAGGATATATTTGAAACCAGTAAATTTTATTGAAGAATGAAGAGACAAGAAGAAGAAGAAGAAGATATACAAAAATAGAAGCTGTAGGTTGAAGGAAGAATTCGGATGGGCAGCATATAACGAGGATGACTTCACGGAGGAAGAAGTTAAGAATGAAGACTTAAATTAGCGAAGGAAAGGAAAACAAATTAGATAATAAACATTTGAATGGAAGAAATGCGTAAGAAGAAGCACAAATTATCCCAAATCCATAAGGTGCTATAAAAATTAATTAATGTGAATTAATTAATGTCCAGCACTGGTTAAGGCATAAACCCATTCAATCGTCCCTCGAAACACGTTTTATGTTTCCTACCTTTATCAGAATGACACAATTAAAATGCGATAATATTTTTTAGGTGAAGTATTTGTAGAGAGAATGGTTTACGATCTAAAGTGCAACGTTTTATTAGTTTATATTATAATTAACAAATATTTGAATAGAATACTGATTACATAGTATCAGGCTCGTTGTAAATCGATTTAGGCGTCACTTGAGTCCGATGTATCGGAATTCTGGGTGATAATTTAACCATGCTGCGCCACTGTCCGTCACAAAGTTGATCAAATCGTAATCCTTTAAGTCCACGACCTCCTAAATTTCCTGGTCCTCGACAAGTCGGAGCCCCATCCCACAATTTGTGGGAATTTGCACGAAGCCACCTTAAAAATGAGAAGTAATATAAGTATAATCTTTAAACTTAATTTAATAAGTATATTCTTTCCAAAAAACAAGTTTATTTTTATGGTTCTTATAAATAACAAAGAAGACACTGAAAACATAATTTTTGTTCATTATATTTCTACTCTAGAAGCAAAATTTATGTTCTCTTTCATTCCCAAATAAAATGAGCCGATTATTTACTCCGTTGACATTGCAGCTCAAAGAGTCACTTTTGATGATGATTATGGAATCTTTTTGTGCAATAATAGCAGGATTATTGTCTTGGCAAGGAACTCAATTTGTGGTTGTATTAAATTGCGAGTGCTATTCCCTCATTTATTATAAAAAGTTTCCAGATCCACATCATAATAATTGATAATTCCAATATAATTTTGATACCTTATTTTCCTTCACGTAAGGATCTAAATGTTGAGCTGCATTGGGGGATATGAAAAGCACTTCCTTGAAAAATACATTACAAATAGTCGTAAAATTCTAGCAGACAAAACAAATGAAAATATCCCAGTAAACATTTTGGAGCATTTTGGAGTCACTTTGACATCATATTGAAGATGAATATGATTTTTTTGTCATGAAAGAGTTCATTCATAGTTCAGTTTCTCACAATCGTTCATATGAAATGTGTGTTTTATCGGCTACAGATGACGGAACCACTCCACCTGTCGGAATACAAATGTAGATAAAGTTGATGCGAACTATAATTGAAGTGAAATAGTGATAGAAACGTCACTGAATAGGGCACTTCACTAAATGTTTACTGGGATATTTTGATACACCCGTTATTTCGAAAGTATGCAAAAGAATGCATGCTAAGAAAATACCTTGCAAGATACATTGCATTACAGTCGCAGTGCCATGGGTTCTTGTCCAGCTTAATAACAAATAAATTTCGGCAAAATCCAAGAGAATTTCGTGGCAATGATTGAAGTTTGTTGCTGTCAAGTCTTCTGCAAGAAATTACAGAAGAAAGCAAATTACTCTTTATCCAATAGTTGTATATCTTAAACTACAACTCAGATGACAGAACAAAATGGAGGAGAAATGAAAGCAGTCTAACTAGTAATGATAAAGAATGAATAAGGAGAAGGCTTAGAGAAAGACTATGATGAAGAACGAAGCAAATCTAGGGAGAGAAAGGAAGAAGGCTGAATTAGAAGAAGAAAAACAATGGATGCTGGGAATAAGTAAACAAAGGGGAAGTATCTAGCAGGCTAGGTCGTGCCAGGAGTTCAGTAAGATTAGCAGAAACGAAAAGAAGATGGCCGACGAAGTACATATGGAGAGGTAAAGACGATACTACGAAACCAAAAGTTAAGAGTTTTAACGAACTAAAGGAATGAGAGACTAATAAGATGTAACGCTAGAATTGGAAAAAGGCAATGGAAAAGTTATATTAGAGAATTTTGTTTTAGTTTTAGTTAGGATCGAAATATATTAATACAATAGTAGGAAGATAAGTACATTAAAGGAAATGGTAAGCCTAGAAGGTATACACAATAATTAAATATGTTATTATGGATAAGAATCCGTTTATCCCGTTCATGTTCATGTCAACGATATGTAACAAAGAAATAAAACAATTGAACGGAACTGGGTTCAATTCTATAACTTAGTACGTCGGTGCTCCAACTTATTGAGCTAGTCCAGTCAGGGATAGACTCGAAACCATGAATGTTGTTTGAATAAGTCGATTGAACAAAGGTGGCGTATTTGTATAGCGTTGTTAATCAACTTCACTGCCACACAACAATGTATGTATATTTATACATATGTATAGTCAATCAAGGTGCTTCACAGTTTCTTTATCGGTCTGTGACAGGAACTTGGCTAGCGTCATAGCTTTAGAATTTGAAATTATCGTGTTTCTTTATGTACAAGTACCTAACTCAAATAATCTAATCACAGCGACGGTTAATCAGAGATGCGAAACATTGATTTCTTAAAAAAAAGTGAAAATATCATAAAACTGATTACAATTTACTAATTGTTTTAGAAGTACATGATAAATAATAAAATATCTAAAATAAAATGAATCGACGGTATTTAATCATAGACGTAGTATTAGGATACACCATAGGCGTAGTCTTCAGATGGGGCGCAAAAAATGGTAATGCATAATGATTAAACTTACTGTGGTCGTACAAATCCCGGAGTACGAGTTATACACTATACCGTGTGCAGTAAATCTCAATTTGATTTTCCTCTACTCCTTGAGTTTTGCAATGCAAGCCTATATTCTATACGGCTATAAACTCTAAATATATTGTACAGAAATTGCATCTGCATGTGTACACGAAAGACCGAACTTATGGGGAGATATTTCCGAAATTAATATGGATAACACTGAAGTGTGTTTGTCCTTGGGGGAAAGGAAGTATAAGAGTGAACCGAACACTGTTTGCCGATGGCACGAGGGGTGCAATGTCAACGAATTTACCCTCATTCACATACCACCATAATCACAATCTGAACGAGTTAAAATCCCGAAGCTATTAGATTTGTACAACCACCTACAATATCGTAGGCAGATAATTGGAAAGAAGGGAAGGGAGGAAAGAACGACAGATAATATTGACAAATATTAAAGTAGTAGCTTGCTTTAATGGTAAAGTGTTCCAATGCTAAACAAGTATAATACACCCTATTGACGACGAATTTTACGTTCCAATGTGAGAGCAAACCAGTAAGTACAATAAAAGAAGCATGTACACTACGCGCGACTATGTCGGTCCTTTCCGGATTTAGAAGATCAGAAATGAACCAACGTAGTCATGCGATTGAACTCGGGCGTAGTCTGTCCCAGTGTTGGAACTGCAAACTGCGACATATAACCTAGTTGTTGAGATCGCAATAATGTAAAAAAGAAACTTTAGAGCAGATTGCACAATGGAAAGGACTGAGAAAGATTTCCGTCAGTTCAATTACAGGAAGGTGAGACCAAGAGTGGCAACGGCAGAGTCTAAGGAAGGAATAAGAAACCTAATAGTCAACGGTAAAGCTAAAGCAAAAGAGCCGATGATAAATAACAAAAAGAAGATGAAAGAGAAAACGGGAAACACGTAGAAAATGAAAAGGAAGATCTAGATAATGAGGAGGAAGAGGAAGATGATGAAGACTATGATAATGATGATGACGAAGAGGAATTACAGAATGAAAGACAAAGTAGTAGGGAAGGAGAATAACGGAAAAGACGGTGGTTGAGGCGCAGTTTTATGCAATGGAAATACTACAAAATACAGAAGGTTACAAAAAAGGAATAGTTAGTTCTATTGCAACTAAGAATGGAGAAGGAGAGGAGGTCGAAATCAAAGATTAGAAAAAGGGATAAATAGTATGGAACGAAGTTATCAGAAAGAAACAATCAAGGAAATGTTTAAACTGATCTTACAAATAGAATCATGTAAATAGAGAGCGAAAAAAGGGCCGTCAAATCAAATTTCAATGAGAAAAAAGCAAAATAAAAAGTAAAAGTGACATTTATGTGTTAGCATAAATACTTACAGCTTCGCTAGTTTGGGCATTGTTGCAAACACTCTAATTCCTAGTTCACGCAATAGATTGTGGTTCAACAATAGATATGTGACATTGATCAATCCCTGAAAAGCATTGTCTCCAAGTTTGGAAATGTTGTTCGAAAATAACAGAAGCTTCTGAAGATTTAAGCAGCTTGCAAAGAAATTATCTGGTATTTCTGATAACAAGTTTTGTCCAAGGTACAACTCCCTTAAATTTGTTAGGTTGAATAAATCTGTCTCGTTTACCTGTAAAACATAAATAACTAAAATTGCTTCATAGTACAGTAAACAGGCTAGAAATATTTTTTAAGAAGGATTGATAAAAGTTAGAAAGCTTAGAATATTTCCATAAAAAGTATTTCGTCTTGCATAAAAAGTATTAGGGGGCGTCCATAAATTACGTGAGATGTTTAAGGGGGGGAGGGGGTCGAGTCAAATCTCATCTAATCTTCCGTTGGAGAGAGGGGGGGTCTCGGCAAATATCACGCAATTCTGATTGAAACAAAAAAAAATTATACTATTTTGGTCCATTTAATCTAGATTGTACATGCTTAAGGCCTGTCTCAGTATGGGACCGTATTTAAGCGAATTTCTGCCGGACGTATACGGGCTACTACGCTTTACCTATCCGAACCATGTAAATGTAATGAGATCGCTCTGGAGCTCTGATATATGGTCTGCAGTGTGCATTGATGGGCACGAAGTAGTCGCTAAATATATAGACCCGAATAATGACACTTCCAGCGTTCCAGACCTGCTAGCCGAAGAATGGTACACTGAGCACGTTAGAGAGAGCCAATATTTACTCCAGGTACATTGCAGTTGGTTCATATCAAATTTTTATGCGTGCCTATTTTATTTTTTTTTTAATTTTTTTAACGAGCGCGAATGTCAACAAATTTGTATTGTAATAAGAGTTACAAAGGGAAATTGTTTTTAATTTTTTTTTGATTGTGAAATGCGATGACCAGAAGTGCTGCAGCCCACGCCGGAGTGATCTGCATATGATTCTTCACGACCGTTTTCTGCCACCTCCATACCCTATCACGCAGGTTGATGGACATTTGACAATTCCGGACTTTAAAGAGCATGACGGAAAGTCATTTGCTCCATTTCTAAAAAAAACACCTCACGTAATTTATGGACGCCCCCTTATCAAACTTGTAGATCATAAAATTATGCACCAATTTGATCTTCTGGATTTCTTCGTATGATCATCCGTTCTCAAGATATAACGTGGGTAGTAGGAGTCGCGCATGCGTATGTTTGAACGGTAAAATGAAAAATTATTCAAATTTTCAGCTTTATAACTTTAATTCCGAGGGTGAGTCGTCTTACTTGACTGGAGTATACAATTAAATCGAAGTAATCAAATCAAATACCTTGGAAATTTTATTCGATGTTAGCTCCAAAGAAATTAAATTATTTAAACTTTGAAACAGTTTAGTTTCTATGGATATAATTTTATTCTTTCTCAGTATCAAATACTGAAGGGATTTCAAATCATTAAATATCCCAGCCGGTAAAACAGATAGTTCATTTTCCGACAACGTCAATATTTTCAATTTCTTTAAACCAGCAAATGTAACATTTTTTAATTTAATTATTTTATTATTTGATAAGTCAAGTTCTTCAAGATCTAACATATTATGAAATACAGTTTCAGGCACAATTTTCAAATTGTTTATCGATAAATTTATAACTGTTATTTTTGTGGTTGAAATAAATAATTTTTGAGGAATACTTTTCAATTGATTCCTTGAGATATCAACAACTTCTAAATGTCTCAATTTCAGTAATAAATCTTCATGTATTTCTTCAATTGAATTTCGTTGTAGTCTTCTAAAAAGCAAAATGTAAATGAAATAAATGGTTTGTTTCTTTGATATGTGTCTTGGATAAAAAGTTACTTACAATTGTTGAAGACTATCTAAGCTAGAAAATAAATCCACAGGTAAATAGTCTAAGTTATTATCCGATAAGTCTAAAAGAATCAAATGTGACAAACTCCTGAAGCTATCTTTATGCACAGTGCTAAAATGATTAACGGATAGATCTCTGTAAATGAAGAAGACAATTATTTATGTACTCTTATTTATCATCAGGATAAAATCATGAGTAAAAGTATTCCTATGTTAATATGTGTATATAATATCTATGTCTATTTTACAATTAATCGTACATGCTAATAATTTCCTTGGGCACTGTCTGTAGTGCCGGTAAGGTCGGTAAAGAAGCGCGCCAGCAGCTAAGACTCTTAGTTTCAGGGCGACATCGACAGGGACCTTCTGTACAGCGATCCCATCTATGTAAACCTCCAGATAATATCCAAACTATATTAAAAATGATGTATATATAATATACATATTAATAAACTTGATTATCTGAACCACAGCTGTCTTATCATAAATTTATAAATAGCCCAGTCATTATAGTAAGTTCACCTCGGAATTCGAGATACCCAGCTGTAAGTCTGTAAATACTTGTATATTGACACCCTAAAAGTTGTCTCAAAACCTACATATGGTAGGGTGTGCGCAACTATTAAATTTCAAGGTCAAAGGTCACAAAAATCGGTTTTTTGCGCTTTTTTTGTAAATATCTCATTTCCTATGGGTTTTTTGCTATTTGTATTTATTATCAATATTGTAGAATATAAAATTCTCTACAAATTTTGTTTAAAAAAATTTTTTATACGGTGAACCGTTTTCAAGATAGAGGGCGGAGAGCGCGCGGTCACAGGATCACTTCAGGTCAACCGGTGCCTCCGGTCGAAAACGCGCCATATATAGTTGATGAACTATCGATAAATCAATGATTATAAATATTTGTCAATTTTTATTAACTATTATATTATATTTTATCATTTTCTTCATGAAATAAATCTATATCTATTCAATAATACTGATAACCGTTTCCTAAAATTAAAAAATAATTAAGGGAAAAACTTAAATCATAATATAATTATATTCCCATTTACACTAATGACATTTTAAATAGAAAATAATTAAGTGCATCTTCTTTAAAATCTGTAAATTTTAAAATCCTTCCACTACGTCAAAAATTATACCTGGGAATTATACGGGCCCCTAAGATACTTTTTCTATTATTTTTGATAAATACATGAATTATTTACAAAGGCATTACAGTTCCAAAATAATTGTTGTATTTGACGGATATTCAGACTACAGCAAGAACGTAAAAGCTATAGACCAGCAGAGAAGAACTGCTGCACTTTCAAAAACGTATGAAGTCTGTTTCGATGAAACAATGGTTGTACCAGTTACTCAAGAAAAATTCTTATCAAATCGAAATAACAAAGATATGCTCATTAATATGTTAATTGAAAAATTACAAGCTGCAAATATTACTACTAAACAAGCCAGAGATGATGCGGATGTTCTTATTGTTGAAACTGCAATTGAAGAATCAAAGTCTGAAAAAACTGCAGTTATAATAGGACAAGATATTGATTTACTTGTCATTTTAATTGGGCGTACACTGTCTTACGAACAAGAAATTTTCTTTAAAAATGTTGGGAAAGGAAATGTAAAAACGGAGATATACTCGACTAAAAGTTTTGATAATTATCCTCATTCCAAAACACATATTTTATTTCTGCACGCATTAATTGGCTGTGACACAACTTCTGCGCTTTTTAAAAAGGGAAAAAAATCATTTTTAAAAGTTTTTGAGAAACTGACAAATTTGGATGAACTAGCTGCAGCATTTGAGGAAGAAAATTGTTCGGCCCAGAGATTATTAGAGAGTGGAACTCAAACCTTATTGGCAGTCTATAATGCTCCGAAATCTGTGAAAAGTCTCGATCATCTTCGTTATATGCATTACGTCAAGGCAACAAAACTTAATAAACCTGTGCAGCTGCTCATCAATATTTCAAACGTGTATATTATCAAGTTCAAACTTGGTTAGGGCATGATTTGGAACCCCAGGTATGGGGTTGGGCAATGCGATACGATTTTCTGGAGCCTATCATGACAATTTTACCACCTGCTCCAGAAGATTTGCTAAATACAATTTTCTGCAACTGCAAGAGTGGTTGTGGTTCGCGATGCGGATGCAGGAAAACGGGCTTGCAATGCTCTTTAGCTTGTGGCCAATGTAATGGGCAAGCTTGTCTCAATGCTCTACCATATCAGAGCGACATTAACGAAGATGGAACCTTTGACCCCGAAATCATGGAAGAACTTGAGACAAATTTCGTTGAAAACGATAATGAAGACCAGTTTGAAATTTACCAGCAGCCGGAAGACGACGATGAAGAGGAAGAAGATGATTAAAATTATAAATTGTAGTTCTTGTACCCTTTATTCCATTTTTTTACTTTTAATAAAAATATGTGTATTGAATCATATAAGAAGTTATTAATATTAATTAGGTTAAAATTCAAATATAATTCCTATATTTTCATTAACAATTCTGCAATTACATGGACAGGTAAGTGTTGTTAAATAAATTAATACTGAATAAAAAGTGGATAGGTTAGGAAAAAATAAAATATAATACGTAATAAAAATTAACAAATATTTATAATCATTGATTTATCAATAGTTCATCAACTATATATGGCGCGTTTTCGACCGGAGGCACCGGTTGACCTGAAGTGATCCTGTGACCGCGCGCTCTCCGCCCTCTATCTTGAAAACGGTTCACCGTATAAAAAATTTTTTTAAACAAAATTTGTAGAGAATTTTGTATTCTACAATATTGATAATAAGTACAAATAGCAAAAAACCCATACGAAATGAGATATTTACAAAAAAAGCGCAAAAAACCGATTTTTGTGACCTTTGACCTTGAAATTTAATAGTTGCGCACACCATACCATATGTAGGTTTTGAGACAACTTTTAGGGTGTCAATATACAAGTATTTACAGACTTACAGCTGGGTATCTCGAATTCCGAGATTCTTGCCTAATTTAAGCTTAAATGACTGGGCCAAAATAGTACATTAGTATAATAGTACATTTTCAAAGTTTACGGACGTCATTTAAAAAAAATGTTATTGTTAGATTCAATAAGTTGTGAGCCATCTGTTGATTTAACATGGAAAGGTGTTTTTTTCAAATCGCTATCAAAGCCACACCGTAGAACGCTGATAATGGGCTTGTGTACTCATTTTTTAAGGATCGATTTTTCAATTGGTGATTGAAATTGATATTAATAAATGTATATTGGCGTTTTAATTTTATTAAATATCTAAATGTTGACGGAGATATAGCAATTGAAAGTTCAAATTGTAGTTTGTGGTGTAGTGTTACACCATATTTATGACGTAACATGTCTGCACTATTAAGAGATTAAGATCGGTCAGTTATTTTTTATATGGATAAGAGCTCTGTTGTATAAAAGAGACAGTAACATACCGGACGTGACGTCACATGTCTTGGAATGTTATATAACGTTGATTTCCTTTAATAATTAAAAAAAATATATTTTCTTAAATGTTAATATCTTCTAACATATAAGGAGTTGAGTCGAGCATGCAATCAAGTTTTATATTATGTTGTAAACATAAAATAATAATCTCGATTACTTATTTCTTCTGTGACGTCATACGCAGAAGTAATATATACTATAGTACCAGAACTGATATTAAAATTTTCCGTAGCTATTTTTATGACAATTTTTGGATATTTAAATAAATAGAAATTAACGCCAATTAACGTATGAATCAAATATTCAGTCAAAGAATAAAACGACCTCTATAAAAAGAGTTCACAAGCCCATTATTTGTGGATCGTTGGACTAGCAATAGCACTTAACATATCCCTATAAAAAATGGTCAATGGTCAATGGCAAGGGTCAATGAACAGTTTCCGAACTTAGTGTGTAAAAGATCGTTGAAACGATCCATTTCTTATAAATTGTCAAAATATCAAGCGCGTCAATGTTGCCAATATTTAAATATCACTCACTTCAACAACAAACCAACATATGGCACACCCTATACAAGTTACCAGGCTGCTCTACTGCTCTTAGTCGTCTTTCGATTTGGTTGATTCGGAAGTCTAACTCTGCGGTGATGGTATGTTGCATCGGTGCAGGGGTTGTAGTAATTTGCGTTGGCTTGGGGGGCATCTTCAAGAAGTGATCATTGAGAAGTTTTAAAACTTCACACGCTGTTATGGGACACGTTGATTGCTGAACCACCGATGACACTAAAATATTAATTAAATATTGATGAACTTTATAACATTTGTAAGTACTGTTTTCTCACTTCATGATTTTCATAGACGGTAAGGTTTAACGGACAAAAAGAAAAAAAAAACGATGAAACGATGATTTGGGGAAATCTCAAAGTATTAATATCGGTACGAATTTCGGTTTTATGGTAACATTCAGATTTGTGTGTTTTCCTATTACACACAGCATAACATTTTAAAACTTTTTTGGACTGAGTTGGAACCGAATTACTATTATTATCTGAAGTCGGATGTTTCTGTATCGACTTCGCAGGAATTTCACTTTTTATGACATTATTTTGCAGTCAAAATCTGTTTCTTTGCTGGACATTTACTTATTATGCGGGACATGGGACAAATCAGTTTTGAACGGGACAATTCCGGTCATTCCGGGACGTCCAGCATCTCTAATAGTTGGAGGAAGAATAATAAATAAATCTATTTTCACTATTTTTAAAATAAATCTCCCAACGGCTCAAAATTAAATGGGTATCTGACAGTATAACAATCTTTACCAAAATTACATATAAGAATAAGCATGGAAGTGATTGAATTTATTGTATGAAACGTGCAGCGAGGACCAGAGTAGAAGAAAACAAGTATCTGCATTTGGAGTCTCGATCCGACCACTGATGGGTAAACATCTTTTTTTGATTACTCCAGTAAAGCGAAATACTGCTATGAAATCATTGATCATTGTTTATTTTATAAACAAAAATAAATAGTTTAAATTTAAAGTGAAGTGAAATAAGACAATAGAATGGAACAAAACAGAAAAAACACAATGAGAGTGGAATTTGTTAATGTTGAATATAGGATTTCAATCACTGAATTGCATTTATTTCTAAGAAATAAGTTAGAACTAAATGTAGATGATGTGTTGGCCATCCAAGTCAATGAAAATAAAATGTTAGTGAAATTAAAAGAAACCACACCAATCGATGAACTACTAGAAAAATATGAAGAAATTGAATATATAGGAACGGATAACAAGACATACAAAGTTATATTGGAAAGAGCTGACAGGTATACGATAGTAAAATTACTCGATATTGAATATGAAATGCGGTGTATAATAGGATACGGGCCGTAAATCGTACATTAGTATGATGGGACGAAAAGTATTGGCAAGCTATAGAAACCAAAGAAGAACATGCAGACTATGTGACGGCCTGGACCATTTGGGACAGGATTGTCCGACACCCTTTAAAAATAGAACCTCAGGAAAAAGAACAACTCTCAGCTATGCGTCGACAACAGGAAACAAGACAATAACTGAGAACAATATAGAAGCAATAGGAACTAGATTACCAGGTGTTATCAACGAACATGACTTCCCAAATTGGGTTAATGAAAAAGGTAAAATAGTACAAGAAAAGAAGTTGAAACGGTAAATATTATTGGCGAAGAAAAAGATATATTTAAACTGATGAAACTTTGATAAGGTTCAAGAACCTAATTATAACGTCCAACTGCCCAAACCAAAATTGGAATAGTAAGAAATATTTCATTAATTATAGTTTTATTTATTATTTTAATAATATTTGAATTGGTTTTTGCAGGCAGTATACACCGGAACAATTTCTATCTAAATTGAGCGTGGCCGAGAGGGCTTTATACAACAACGTCCAAAGTTGTTGGGCTAAAATGCATTTACAGAATTTGGCGTACGATCGAGATGTAAGTTCATTTGTTTAGTTCATTATTAGTATAACGTAAACAATACTTTTAAAGTGTAATTTGCATAATCGCATAATGTATTCATTCTATGTTTCAGATAAATTCCATTGAAGTAAATCGTCCGCCCAACTTTAGAAATAAGCTTCGTTGCATTTCCCGATTGGTAACGAGCAATCTGAAAAACACGGATGATATAGATAAAATGATGAAAGCTGGAATGTTGTTCAACGTTGAATCCCTTTAATAATTAAAGAGAAAAAATGACTTTTTTAATTGTTCATATCTCCTGAAATATAAGGAGTTATAGTAACCAACTTTGTCAATATATAGAACAATTTTATAGAAATTAAGACATAGGGCACAAGCCCATTAATCATATATTATAACAGAGACTTGTGTAACTGCCCAGTAAACATTTTGGAGTCACTTTGACATCATATTGAAGATGCGTCATGATTTTTTTGTCATAAAAGAGTTCATTTATAGTTCAGTTTCTCACATTTTTTCATATAAAATGTCTTCTTTATCGGCTATAAATGAAGATAAAGTTGATGCGAACTATAATTGAAGTGAAATAGTGATAGAAACGTCACTAAATAGGGCACTTCACCAAATTGTTTACTGGGTGTTAAAAGATTGTTTTGTGATTGTTGCCCAATTTATTTGGTCATGCAATAAACACTGTGAAGCACTGTACGACCCTGTATTCTACAAAGTCTAGTTTTATATACTCATATGACACTACCAATGCATTTATAAACATGTTCTAACAAACAACACAATGGGCAATAAAATATTATTAAAAAAATAATTACCCACTATTTTTTGGCAGTGATTAAATTAAAACAGTTCGAGGTAACAATAAAATTTAAAAAAAAAGAAAAAACTCACCCAAAAGCAATAAAAATAGCACAAACAAATAAAACATAGTGTTTCGAATCGATATGCAACTGTGTGCATTCATAAAATGGCTCTGTTGCAGCCCGACTGTCCTGATGGACCGCTTTTAATTATATATCTCTTTATTATGTAAATTATGATCACAATACCAAATAAAACTGAACATTGTAACAAAAGTTAGTTCCATTTCCCTACACTGCAGTAGAATGGCGCTGCCAGTCAATGCAATCTAGTCTCGCAATATAGTTGGTTCATAAACTACACTAATTAGTAAATTACCTCATTAACCCACTTTAGCTTGGCCCCTTTTCTATGTTATGGCTAACCCTATATAAAAGGGAAAATATAAAGGCATTTGAGGAAAGAAAAAAATGTGCTAGTACTAATTATTTCTGGTTCATTTAACTCTTCGCTGTTTTCTTTATTTAGGGAATTATTTGATATAGAAGCACCAGTTGGAGTCGTTTTGTTTTAATCCTTGTGGAATTGTTCTTCTCTGAAAGCATTTATAGCTTCATTTCTAATTCAATAAGGCCCCTAGTTTTCCTGAAATTTATTTTATGCCTGTTTATTTAATAATTAGGCCTGAAGTTATTTGTAGATCATTATACAGATCAGAATTATGATAATCAAAAGATTTTCTTACCTATTTTTCTTGGTGTTTTGATATATGCTATTATAGTTACATAAGCATTAGGCGCTTAATAAAAGAGTATTATGACTATCCTTTATTTCTACATGAGATCACACAATCTACTTAAGGTAGATCCAGCGTGAAACCACTTTTCGATAGATTTGTTAAAATATATCTTTATAGGCTAAGAATAACGTAATAAATGCTAATGAATTACGAAGTTTCAATATTTTTGACCGTTTAAAATCCGTAAGACATAGTAACAAAATTAGAAATGTTCAGGCTCACCTCCCATTTGAAGCATGTAAACATTTTTGTTCTCCTATCTGTTTTCTATTAAAAACTTTCTAGAGTTTTAGAGAAACATTACCCTTTTATATTCGCAATATAATAATTTAAAATATAATTTTTGCAACACGTTTTTTTCATGGCCAATAATATGTAGAAAAAAGAAATGAAATTTTATGTCTTTGATGGTACTAAGATCGTTCTGACTGTACTATACCACGCTGGTACTATTTTAACAAAACAGAAGCATTTTAAATAATTCCGTTTCATTAGGAATTTTATTTAACACTGCACCGAGCTTCGATGATGCCAATGCTGACAATGCACTATTGTACACTGTTTGGTACAAACTGTCCGATGCGAGTCTATGAACGCAGCAATCGATTTGTCGACAGTAGTCCGATGCACTACAATGACGGTAATGCAGCAGTAAGATGCTTGTCAGACCATTCCTGTCTTCCTGTCAGACCGAGCTTCTAGGAGTAACCAAATAAAGAAAACTTGATACTAGGTATCAAATGCATGTATTTATTAAATCTAGTTCAAATAATTACATCAAATTCAGCAGAACATATAAGGGTTTAGACTACTCGACTTTTTCTATGGAGTGTATTAGAGTTATTTCGCCTAAACACACTTTATCATGGAAGCAAGTTTCTACTTTAATGTTTATGTCAACCATTCTTTCAAAGAAGTCTGTATTTCATACGTCGGTATTCATAATATGGTTCACATTTATGTAGATTAACTTCGTAGTCGTAAATATCCGTATTCTCTGGGATACATGCATTATCGTACAAAACAACGACGGTCTTCACAAGGAGAAAATGTTGTAGATATAAATATGCAATTTTATTACTTTTGATACAGTGGTGTATTGGTAAACATCTATTATAAAGTATACCCTACTAAAAAAGTCGAGCCTAAGTATTCCATCCCTTATGGGTCCTTACGCGACGGCATACTTTACTTTTCATTAGAGAAAGTGAATAATAATTTATATAATTCTGAGCTTATTCAAATTGAAGATTTAAAAGGATACTTTCTGCAGCTTTTTATGAGAAAAAGTGTCAGTGCCGCATTCGCAAATAAGTAATGTAATCCATCTCTAATTTAGTAAACTATGACTCTATACTATTGAAAAAAAGATAACCTAAAAAATGTGATTGACACTATCAAATAAATTTGAAATCTAAAGCAACGCAGCTCATCAAATCTATAAGCTAAAGAGTCTGCTCTAAGCTGAATTAATTCCTGCATTCAATCAAATTCATTATTTCAAGCGGTTTAATTTGAATGACTCCGAATCCGTTAGCATATACTGCTAACTTCCCAATAAGCAAATAATCCTATATGCATAACATAATGAGTACATGCATTAAAATCAAACAAATAACATTGTTCATTATTTGCCCCACTCCTGGTCGTTTATGAAGAGGCTCTTCTCCAAAGTAATGCTCCATTTCCCAGACGACATTGATGGAAACGGCGACGCTGACGCTGACGGCGACAAAGCGCACTTTGACGGATGTAAATGTTATTCAATTAATATTTAAATTAATTTGTCTTATTTACATACATTGTTATACTGAATTTACCCCTTTGTGTAAACATGCTTGTGTACAATTATTTTATGTATGTATATGTAAAGTATATATGTGTGTGCGTGTTTGTGTGTGTGTACATTGGAAGTATTTAATCGCTTAAATCAAAATTAATGAATGGATGTGTTTAATTACGCTTTCTGATTTTAAACCATTCGTTTAAAGAATAGGGTATTCAAAAAGTATGAGGTTGTAGTACCACTGTTCGTTTCAATATGTTTCGATTTGCATTTCATGAGCTTTTAAAATATTGGAAAGTGAATCTTTGTATATATTATATTTATTTAACGTTTTCACCGTTATGCATTAAATTCGTCTACATTAATTCTAATAATTACATTGCATTTTTTAAATTATTTTTATCTTATCTCATATCTCAAAAACGCTGTCTTCTTCTTCTCTTGTTTTCTTTCAAAATATTTCTCCGTCTTGTTTGCGTCCTCTATCTCTTCGATTTAGCTACGGCGTTACTTACTGTAACCTACTAATAATTTCTATGTCCGCTTTTTGCTGTCTAAATTTTCCCTCTTTCTCTCTGAATGTCTCTTCCAGGCATAATCTACTTTCCATATTATCCCATCACTGCCTGTTTCTATAATTTCTTAAGTAAAACTTATGTATATTTGTCTCATGCTTCATCATTGTACAGATCTATGAACAGATCATTCTTACTAGGGGCGATAAAAGGCTACGTGCCTAGGAAGCCTGCGAAATTATATATAAAAAAAAAGTAAGGTCTCATCTGTTAATTACGTCACACACAAATGAGTAGAAAGAGGGGGGGGGGGGTCTCAATGTGTGACAAAATGCTACAAGTGATGGTCTAAGGAGAGAATTCATAAGGTTCATGACATTTAATCTAAAATTTGACACAAAACATACGATTTTCTTTAATGAGTGACGTCACAATAGAATGAGAAATCTACAATGTGTGACGACCGGACAAGCCAGTGAGGGTGGAGGGAGATGGTGGTTAAGAAACCATTACATTGGTGTGATGCAATTTATAAAAGAACACTCGTCGTCGAACTATCGGCACTGCATTGTGCATTTAAAGTAAGTTATCATCCGTGAATTACGTCATACTTAAGGGGAAGCGGGGAGGGGGGGGGCACAAAGTGTGACAAGATACTACAAAAGATGGTAGAAGAGAGGATATTATAAGTTTTTAATTTTAATCCTAATCAAATTCTCATTCACAAATCATTTCCTTATCAATCCAACTGCCTACAAACATTTCACATTCCTTACGGGTTCTTTACAAACCCGTTTCTTTCCTGTTATCAACAAACATCATTGTTTTAGTTATAACAAGTCAAACTCATTAAAATTGAAATTGTATTAAATTAACTAGTGAATTAAAGATATTTAATTCAATGCGTTTGTTTTTGGTTTAAACTGATTTACTACCAGTTAAGTTACGTCATAACAAGATCACCAACGCATCAGATCTGACTACGTTTTAAATACTACAAATCGTAACTGTCATTGCATACGCCTTCCACCCCGCTGTCTTCCCTTGCACGTTTTATTCAATAAAGCCAGTGCGTTTGAAGCGAGCAGTGCGGACCTCATCTTAACAAAATTTCATTATAAAAACCTCTTGTTTACCCCTGTCGCAACAATGAAATGCCAAGTTAAATGCACGCGCAGCGCCCCCCGCTGTTTAACAACCTTTCAAACCTTCACTTTCTACGGTAAATATAATATAAAACTAAATATTCATGCAATTTTCCACGTCGTAGCTTTCATCACATATGATTAAATAAGACAACAAATAAATTACACATAAGTTGTCATCAACAATGTCTCTACCTAGCCCCACATTCCCCTCTACGCACCCCGACATCAAGTGTGTAGGGATATAGGATCATAAAACCTTGCATATGTGTACAATACATATAAGCACGTATAGAAAGAGTGAACCGTACACCAAACCCTTATATCAACCATATAACAAAAGCAGAGCACCTGTCAAAAACAGAAATGCATGAAAAAACAATTTCAAGAGAAGTTTATCCAAATAAACGCAGGTGGCGCCGCGGATCATCCAGCGGACTGTGAAGTAACTAGACCGTTATGTATGTGGGTGACTTTTAAAACTGTTTTATTTTATTTTGATGTTATTTTCTTTTTGTTTATAAATATAAATTCTATTTTTTTTTTCACTAAGTTTCTTTTATATTTCTTTTTATTGTAGAAAACATTAAACAAAACATGGTGGCAGATGCTTCCTGTCTTGGGTTTTGGAGCTTCTAAAGAAAGATGCAGACGTAGACGCTCGACGTCGTTTTAAGACTTGTACTTGCATATGCTAATGTTTATGTCATTAATAAAATACAGTGAACATTGGAGAAAGAAGAAAACCAGTCGCGTTATATAAATTCGCATTGTAGAACCCCGCGTTATAGAGGGGTCTACTGTACAACAGATGTGAATATAGTGGCACATTGTCAGTCAACATTAGAAGTCTAATAACTTAAGTACTTGTGGACTTATTCATAACAGACCCTTATAAAAACTAATAAAAAAAGAATTTCAAACAAACCAATTGATTTTAATCCGAAAATAATTAAAAAATAATCAGGGATACTTTTGTAACTTTGTAATTATATTGTAAAATGTGTTTAATAAAAATAACGTAGCGGTACTGTTATAAACAAATGTTAACATGTGTTTCATATTGACAGCAATTTGTTAGCGAACCGCTGTGTGGTTTCAAGAGATGTTTTCGCTTCTTTGATTCTATTGATACTTACAACCACACCAGGGATATGAAACTTTGATATGTCGCACTTCCATTTTAGATGCGCTCATTTTTTGTAAATGGCGAGTGTGACAACTTACTAACATAAAAATAGCAAAAAAATTACCAGCTAGCAAATTGACGCATACATGTAAACATAACAATGGATTTCGAAAGAATTCGATAATGCTACGTAAGTAGCGCCACGTGCAGTCATTATTCTTAACTTACCTTTCGACCGTAACTAAAGGGAGAGTAGGGGGTAATATGTAATTTTATTTAAATTTATTTATATTTATGTACAACATATTAAGTTTATTGTGTGAACATTTAAAGCCGATTGGAGTAAAAATTTTGGAGATATAGAGTTTTAAGTGTCCCCCTCTACTCTGGTTTCGTCTTCCTCTGAAACTTTTAAACGCGTCTTTCTCATACTTAGCTTTTTTAGAGTCGGTGCCCTCTCTAGGCTTTAGTTTCTGATTTTTTTCATGAAAAATCGGTATTTTGACTTCTAAGTGCTGTAAAATATTGAAATATTAATAAAAAATAAAAAACTCGACAGGATTATCTACAGAAACTTATCAACTAATGAGATCATTTTCGATTTTTGATTTCAAACAGTCCAATGATGACTTCTGAGGGACACCGGAATGTTACTTTTTCTTGTGGCGTTTGCGGAGATTCACTGTTCATCCCCCTTAAAATGTCCTTAGTATACTTCTGTCGCTTGAAAGGGCTATTGTCAAAATTGCAAATAGACGAAGATGAAAGTTTGAAACGTATTAAATATTCCTAAAATAATATTTTAATTTCAATTGACACGTATTGTCTGTTTTAACTATGGTTAATTTAAAGAATTGTTGCCACAGAATCTGATTATGCATTCCATGTTTTTTAAAACTGTAAAAATGTAATAATTTGAAGAAAAGAAATGACATTGGCCCTTTTACCATCAAGCCACTGATATAGGGCCTTTCAACAAGAGCTGTCATTTTAAATCAATAGAAAAGTGGAGATATTTTTATTTTAATCTAAAGTACAAACTCTAAAGTTAGTAATGAAACACTATATCTGCCCAAAGAGTAAGCCATTTTAACCCCAGGTCATAGTTTGCCTAGCCTGCTATCATGTTATAGGTGCAAAACATCTAACAAAAGGGAGAAACGTACGAGAACGCAGTGTTACCTCCACCTGATATTTATCTGTAAAATAGCACGTGGGTTCTAAAGAGAAGTGTTTTATTAAACTTTTTAAGTATATCATAAGAGCGCCATCTGGTAAAATTGTGGTTTTCATTATTTTTTAATACTTTACTAAATGTTTTCAATACTTAAAGTCTAAGTATTCAATACCAATGTTTGTTTAAACATTTTTATATAAATTTTAAAAACTTAAATAATATTTAATATATTTGATTCCAACTTTTAATTCACATCCTGCTAGAGTAGGGTGTATAGAGTATTAGTGTAATCTACCATAAACCCGTATTCTCACTTACTAAATTTAGTTTTAATTTAAAGTTTTAACCCTAAATGTAATTTTGAAGTTGTGAAATCATGCGGCATGGGTCAGTAAAATGCATTATTTTGTAATAATTACTATCCTTACTTGATATAAATTATTGCATTTAATATAACTAATTTTATTTTTATTTTTTTCGGAACCTGAAACTTATTTTTTTGGTTAAAACCTTAATTTAACACTAAACACTAAAACACTTAACACTAAAACACAATGAGTGGGAATGGGGCTTTAATATTAGGAATTTTTTTATTTAATTTATTTAACGTAGGCCTATTTCCAATGCTGTGTCTTATCACTGACAACCTCTTACTATGTTAGCTGTTTTTGTGGTGTCGTGGGCTTCTTATATATAAACCACACCGCTGCCTAATAAGTTTATGATTATGTATAGGTATACACGTTCAATTTAACTTCAATCGAACCCAAAGACACGGCAGTCAGCGTCCAACATCAATCCTGTTGCACAGTGTGTCATTTAGAAATATTGTACAAATACATATAATAAAATCTAACAAATTCATACAATGGATTCCTTTCTGCATTATAGAGAAATACATTTAATTTATGGTCCTTCGAACCTCGGATAATTCTCATGCCATATATTTCATTAACTACACATTTTCCATTTTCCAATTTCTCTTTTCAGTAACACAGAAGCTTTTCAACTAGTTCTTATTCGTCGGTGGTGCCTTCCTAATATCTCCAGACTCCCTGGATGCTGTAATACCCTCCAGAACCCGCCAGAAGTTTCCAGATCCCCCGTGGAGTGCACAACTGATATTGTATTTCATTATTTCGACACAATTCTGCCGATGAAACTTCATGGACCATACCAGAAGATACATTGGCTAGAGCCCCAGCCCCAGCCCCAGAATATGAGACAAGAAGATTAACGACCAACATGGACGATTAACGATTGAGATCATAACGAATGATAACAAGTAACGATAAGTAGAAAGTGAAATTATGTTTAAATGATTTTACGACTTATAAATATAAAGGTTTCAAGTGGGGAAGTGGGGAAAGTGGGTGGGGTGTACAACTTTCAGTGTTAAATCATTGTTTCAAGTTTTTAAATTGTTTTTTTTAGGGAGGCTCTTAATGGTCGGTTTTGTGGTGTATCTATACATTTATATTATTTATTTGTTTTCAGATTAAGAATTTTTCTTGAATTTAATTTTAATTTAATGCAATAATAATTGCAATAGTTGGAGAAATACGTCGAAATGATCCGAGCATTTTGTTTTGGTAGGATTTTTTTTGTTTCATCAAATATGAATTCAAACTTAAATTTTTTTCATTCCGTCGCCATCTTAAAAACAAGGTTGTAATCAATTCATTTTGTTTATCTTGAAACTACGACTATAACGTCCACAATATGTTTTAAAGAGATTTTTTGTAAATATTATTTTTTCGACAACATTTATTAATAAGTTGCACAAATACATTTTTAGTTGTGTTCGTTATTTTTGTTTAAACCTTGTAACGAGAGAAATAGTACATTGGGAGACATAAAACGCTAGATTTAAAACATAAATATTACCTTATCCATGTAATATTTTACTTAAGCGAAACCTAGAACCTAGTTTAATCTAAAAAGATTTCAATTTTACTCTACATCGGAATATAAAGATACTTTATAACCCCATTAACTCTTAAAGAGGTCTTCTTAGGAAGATTTATTAATATATTAATACGCAAAAAGGTAGATTTATTTTTCGAAAAGCAGTAAAATACATTCACAAAACATTTTAAATATATAAGGTAACTGTTGAGATGACAGCTATATTCTTCTATTTCTATTACTGAAGTAGCTGCATTAACTAATTTGTATTATTTTTACCAACTTTAATATTTGTATAATTCCGAAAACCTTATTGCTTCGTTGCTATCAGACTTGATAGTGTCGAAAGAAACGCTCTCATTAAGAAGATGCGTATGATTTTTTTGTCGTGAAAGAGTTTATTTACAGTTCAGTTTCTCACAGTCGTTCATATGAGATGTGTATTTTATCTGCTATAAATGGCGAAACCACTCCACCTGTCGGAATGCAAATGAAGATAAAGTTGATGCGAACTATGATTGAAGTGTAATAGTCATAGAAACATCACAAAAAAGGATACTGCACCAAATTGTTTACTGGGCTTATTACCTAGGTAGAAATATGTCTTGTAGTGCAAGATTCATATTTGCTAGCTTGCCATAGCCTAATTCCAAGTATAATTTTATTCTATCTCAACCTTTTAATAATAAACAAGTATTGAAAAAATTATAATACATAATTAAAGTAAATTAACAATGAACTCATCAAAGAATTGTGATACACATGACTAAACATTCTATTTATGTGATTTTGAAGAAACAACTAATTTTACGAGTACTTTAATTTCATTGTTTACGTAAAAGTGTAGTTTTGTATGTTAGATAAACCTTAGATACACTTAACTGGGCTTAGCGGGAAAGAGCCTTATGTCTTCAAAGTCAGATTAGCGTAAGTTACATCAGTGATAGGACTCAGCAACATAAGTAGACCAACGTTAAATAAATTAAATTTAAAAATAGAATATGTTATGTATGTGACTCAGAACGGACGATAAATAAATTAAATTAAAAAAAAGATATTATAAATAAAATATTTGTGAAAGAAAAAAATGATATTAATTATATTTACAATATAGAATTTCGGTGTTATGCTGGAATTAATCTCGGCAAACATTATAGAAACCTATTTAGTACAATTTTTTCACTTTTCCTTTCATATTTTTAAAATATAAATCTCCACCAGAGAAGATGTATAACGCGGGTGAAACTGTTTAGCGGATTACTCCTACTCGCGGAAAGGAGGGAGGGAGGGGAGTACAGGGCAGGGTATGTTTTCAACGCTGGTACAGCTTGAAATAAAGAATTAGTGTAGAAAAATAGTGAAAAACGGTTATTTAATTATTCGCATCCTGGAAAGTTGTGGAAAAATGTAGCTCGGTTACATACATTTCAAAACAAAAAATAAAAAAAAAAATATTTGGAATTTAAAATTTTCCAAGTATTTCAACAGCCAACTCGTAAAACGTTTCATTGTTGTCATAAAAGTTTTTGTTGAAAAATACAAAAATATAATAAAAAATCAAATAAATAAAAGTCGGACACATTCGTTTAGGATACGTCATGGAATTCCAACTATGCATTTGTCGACCATTCAAAAAATCTGTCGTTCTTCAAAGAGATCCGAGTGGGATTCGATATTCGACAGTCACCATCAGGTCAGGGAGAGCGGAGGGAAGAAAGGGAGAAGATGAGGAGGAGATACATCAAAATAGTAACAGGAAAACGATAATATGCAAATCACATACTGGACTCAAAAAAAAAAGTTTTTTAATCACAATTTGTCTCTGTGAAAGTTTTTATATGTAGTGAAAAAATGTGAGTATTTGTTGTGCTAACCCAATGATAGAGCGATTGCTTTATGCGCTGTAATAGGAGGCACGCTAAATTGACTGTTGCTAAGTGGACTGTTGTTATCCTGCCTTCCGGTTTAGGCAAAAAAAACACAGATCAAGTTTGAAGTCTTCTTCAAAATATGGAGTGGTAACACTTAGACGGTGGTTGTAAGAACAACTCTTTAGAACATCCTAAATTAAAACTACTTTATTATATTATTATGTTTGTTACAAACTTTTTAGTGTCAAAAATCGTACTGGGTTTGCACTGCTGTGTTATTCCAAACCTGACATTTAATGAACATCGTTAGGTCAACTCAAGATTTAGATGCTAGTGCGTCTGATGCTGTTAGTTCGAATATGGCGATGCAATGTGATTTCTTTTCAGAGGCCCGTATTTTTAAGTTTTGCGAGCAATGATCGTGATCGAATAGATCTGATTTATATGAATGAAACATTTTACGAATCACACAGTAGTTAGATGTCTAGTTTTACTTTACCAGGCGGTATTAAGTGATTAAGTGAAGAATTGATACTGGGTTTGTATCCAGTATTGTTTCTGGAGTGTGGAAATTGAATTTGGAATGGAATACAGGAAGGAAATGAAATATCTACTTTCTTCTATACATTTATTTATAACAAGAGTAATTTGAAATTGGTAATTACTGGAATAATAGGGTTTAACGTCTTCCAGAAGATGAGAAAAAAATTCAGTGGCTGTCATTCGAAGTAATACTAATTGAAAATGATGTAGTTTCGTTAAATAACAATCTTTGTATTGAATATTTTACGCAAAGTTGAAATTCAAGCAACTAGCTCTGAAAATGAATGGCTTTTGTAGGCACACCAATACATATGTAAATGTGACCACCGTTAAATAACATCAGCTGTTTAGAAACATGAAGTTTGTAACATTTTACATAAAAAATGTGAACACAGACAATGCAATGGGTGACATCATAGTGGAGGCGATTTATCAGATCGTGATGCAGTTATAGTTGAAATAGAAACAGTTGAGGATATTGAAAGATGGATAAGGAAGTTATTAGAGTTCTAAGAGTTATAAATTGTATAGATTATTGTCTTATAAAATGTTGATAAATGTAATATACTCGTATATTGGTTTTAAGTGCTAATAGCTATCAATAGTTGATGCATTAAAATAAGTATTAAAAAAAAATGTGATCACAAATTCATTTCTTCGTAACACTGGCATCCATACTTGCCTGACTTAAACCCGATGGACTTCTACATATGGTTTATTTTGTAGGCTAATGTAAGAAAGAAACATTGTAGTCAAAGATTCATCGAGAATGGCAACGAATTCATGAATATAATGTATTTTCAACATTCTTAAGATTCAGTATTAACGGACCTACAGATCTTTAATAAGTACTTCCTGGCCTAAGTCTTCTAAATTTCTACATCCGGAGAAATATGAGTTACATGTTTGTTTTATAAACACGTTCTTTAAAAAATGTATATGCACTCGTATGCATGCATGTATTTATTTAAATGTATACCGCTAGGTTCTACATTGTTTTATATAATCATTATTTACAATTCATAAATTCCAAATTAAACTTAAGACTAATGATATAAGAGGAAGAGTCCTTCTTCTTCTCGTTTCACTCTTTATCTCCTCTACTTTTTCATTCTAAACTCCATGTTTCTCCGCCTTTTCCTTTCTTTCTCTTCTTCCTTCCCCTTCATATCTCTGCCATGCACATTCTTCCTTTCCTCTAATCCGCTTCTTTATCCTCTTTTCCCTAACAAACTAAACATTCTCCATATTTGCTTTGCCATCCATCTCCTTCCTTCCTTCCTTGTCTCTTTCCATCAATTATTGCACTTACATACTTAATGTCTTTTCTGCTCCACCACACTTCTACTCTCTCTTTTTCATTACTTCTATCTCCTTCTTCTCCCTATTTCTGCCATCCACCTCTTTTCTTCGTTGTCTCTTCTTATCAGTTCCTCTATCTTCTTTTCACTCTTTATTTTACATTTGCATCTCTCTTTAATGTGCTTCAACGTTCCTATTTATGTTTCTTCAAGAAATGTGATGCCCCACAATTGTTGAAAAATATTTCTTGATATAGTAAAAGTAAATGTAGTTTTTTTTTTACATTCCGTAAAAAAGTTTCAATCGTTTAAGAAAAATATTAGGTCACTTTCTTCGTACATTTTGACATAATTTGCTTGTTGTAATATTTCAAATGATTTTTCTTATACAACTTTCACCATCAAGAATTTAACAAAAGCTTTCCCAGGCTTATTAACCATTATTAAAACTTCTAACACTAATATCCATATAACACCCCCCACCCTTAACTACAATAAAACTATTAAAATATAATTAAACTTGACTTGCGCTGATCCCATTGTGCTTATGTGCTTTCAACGTATACACAGGTGAACTTAGCTAAAACAAAAAGATAAAATAAAAAAAAAGTACGAAACTTGATAGTACAAAAGCTCTTCGAATGAGCTTAATTAAGCTCGCGAATTGCGGAAACCAAGCTTAAAGTTTAAAAGCACACCGGAATATTATAATACAGGGGATTATGGTTTCATATCCGCCGAAATGCTTAATTCAAAGCCCCTCTCCCCTGCATACCTCCACCCCTGTTATTCAGAATGAGGAGTTGGACTAGGACTGGATATATATTATGTTATTATATTAAATGTTACTGGGTTTCGGTATTCTATTTTGCACAGGTGGTTCTGGAAATGTGGTAATGATTTTACGGAACAAGTTTTCTATTTAAGAAAATTCAGGTGATGCTGATAGACAAGTAATTAATCATGTAGAGAGACCTACTTACCTACAATAAAGTATTATTAATTTAATAGAGGCAAGTCATATATAAATAAATTTATTATTTAGTAGAATTAAAACGATATATAGAAATAGACCACGATTTAAGGGTTGGATTGGATTTGTCATTGGACATGAATCGCTAAGTATTCTAAGATAATAACTGAGATCGGTGCAGATGTGCTTCCAAACGCCTATCTAGGATCTAATTGCATCATGCAGTTGAAATGCGATGCTGGCAGTAGCACGTTCATACGACACAACATTTCCTTTCCACTTTCCGTTTCTTCCACGTTTTATACACTATCTTCTTTTTATTCGGTCTTGACTTTTATACGTCATAGCCACCATCAAACATTTTTTATATATATTTAACGTAACATTTATAATTCTATTTTACAATTGTATTAAATATTTAAATAATTCACTATTGAATTTTGATCTTTGTATACTATAACTTATGCATTCAAATATAATATGATCTAAAGTTCCTAATTCGCCACATTGGCATCTATCGTCAGATTTATTGTTAATGTTAATAAAAATTAATTAAATTTTATTTATACAATAAATTCAATGATTTCCTTGCAGCTAGTTAGCACTTACCTTTATAAGTACCTTTGTAAGGTTTCCAAATTTTCTTATAAAATCTTTAAATTTTATAGTATTTGATAATTCCAGCAAGTTCATAAATAATGCGGCATATCATAAATAAATGGGAGCATTCTTCATGTACCGCTATCAGATTGAAACTGAATGAAAACGAATGAAAAAATACCAGGGCAAGAACTGTATGGCAATTAGAGAAAAAGTTATTAAAAATGGCAGCTGAAGTTGAAATTTTCCTTGCAATTTCCAGAAAGTAATAACTTAACAAATAATTCTTGAAAAGTGTGTTGAATATGGAGAGTTTTTAATTTCAAAATTTCTGTGATGTGGTCTACTTTGAAGGCTACAACTTCGAACCTCTTAGAAATAGTAAAGAATGTTTCAAACATAAATTGCAAAAAATTTTATCCTCTACAAAATTGGTAATAACTGTATTTATCGTAGAACCCACTAATAAGGAGATATTGCGTAATAACTGGTCGCCATTTTTCCAAGATGGATTCGCATTGCTGATCTTTCTTAAACGCCATCTTGAATAGCATCTAATTATCAAATGTGATTTCTTGTCTAGTAAAATGTGCGAGTACGGTTACTTCATGAATACCCTGTTACGTAGTTATATTCAAGTGGAAATGAGAAATAAATTTTACATAAAAGAATAATAAATAAACATAAAGGTAGGTGTGTATGTACACCCGGAAAAGCGTGAAAAGATTTATGATTTTCATTTGTTATTATTAAAATATATGTGATATAATAAAATACATGTACTCGTAAACATGAATGGAATAGTTTTAGAATTAATAATTCAGTTTGTCAAGGAACATTTTGAAATTTCTAAATGTTGTATGGAAATGATATTTATGAATGGATTTCACTTGTTCAACTCTAAGTCGGAGATTACGTTTATAGTGAAAGTTATACTCTACTATTCATGTAACGAACCAATGTAATCATTTGCTGTGCTTAGGTAAGTGTGAAGGGCCATATGTAAGTGTGGGTGTAGATAAATAAAGTAGCATTGATTTAGACTATCGTTTACTTTGACTGGAAGGCTATCGCGAATGTATTGTCCTAGTTAGATATGTTACTTTATAAAGTTCATTGAGTACTTGGTTGAAAGACAGTTATTATGTAGACAGAAGACATTTATTGTTAAACACAATGCACATACAAATTTGTGTGAAATAATAATGTGTTATACTCTAAAACTAAGTGCGTTATTTTGTAATTTTTTCTCTGACGCCATGCGTCATGAATTGGGCGAGTGTGATAATTATTTGTTGTTTTATTGTTTATTTTTTGTTTTTTTCCGTTAGGCATTGCACATTTTGGAGACACTTTGCCATCATATTGAAGATGCGTATGATTTTTTTTGTCATGAAAGAATTCATTTACATTTCCGTTTCTCGCTATCGTTATAAATTGTCTATTTTATCGGCTAGAAATGGTGAAACCACTTCACCTGTCGTAATGCAAATGAAGAAAAAGTTGAAGCAAACTATAATTGAAGTGCAACAATAATAAAAACGTCTCAAAATAGGACACTTCACCAAATTGTTTTCCTATACAGACTTTCAAATTCGCGCCAAGAGTGAAACTAAACTATCAATGATCAGCATGTTGCCATTTTATTGTGCATGAACATGTATGTTGCTGTTCGGCTCGTGTTGGTAGTGATGGTCAACTCGAACTTCATTGAACCATGAACGTATCCAGCGTGAAGTTCACACCAGTTACCAACCAAACAGATTCGAGCGTGTATGGGGCCTTTTGAACGTTACGTTGGTTAAGACCACCACTTATCTCCTGCAACAACCCGCTCAGTACTGCACCCTTTGGTCTGTACTGCAAACATACAATCATTTGTCTAATTGTTATGAATCGATAGGGTTGCGCTTAGGGTGGTTTAGTAAAGGGAAGGAAGGGTTGCGTGGTTGAATCAACTATTTTGTCAGAATGTGTCTGAAACCAGAATCAATTTACAATAACCGTTTGTGTAGAACTCTTCACCACTTTGCCTAGGCACTTTGTTTCAATGGGAGGCGATAGGTGGCGTTAAGCGATTTCCGTATGTTTTCTTTTTTACGAGAAATTAAAGACAGGTTCACCAATGGTATAAATATAAATACAAATATTATTAATTACAAATGTTTCTTTATAAAAAATTGTTAGAAGACCATAAAGAAAATTATTTAGACTTTGAGAGCAAGACGTAAAATATTGGACAGGAGCAAAATAGTTATTAGTTTTTCAAGTCTCACATTTACATTCAATAGTAGAATTAAATGAGGAGAGTAAGGAGCGGTAGCGCCGGGAGGCCGTTATTAAAGTTAATCGTAATCTGAGATCATGACGGAGAAGCTTTAATTTACCATATATAATTTTGGATAGAAATAAAATAATTTGCAATGATTATAGTTTATAAGACTTATTCCAGTGCTGTAGTTGAATTGGGATGACGGCGGCAAAGCTAAACCGTAGATACAAAGCTGAAATTCATTATATACGAGTATGTTACAATTAGAATATTATTAATGAATAGAAACAAAAGCTAAATTTTAAAATGTCAAAACTAGATACCATTAGAGGCGCGTTCCACTAAGCCTTTACAACGATCAAAACGATCACGGTCGCCACGATTGTACGGCAGAATGATCGTTTTGATCGTTGTGAACGCTTAGTGGAACGCGCCCTAGATGGGTAAAGAGTAGAGTTAAATTAATTTAAATTCCTTTGGATAACAATTTTTTAAAATAAGATTGTGAAGTTACCAACTCTTGGCAAATCGTATGTTTATATACTATAAAAGGTTTAAAAAATATGGGCAAAATTGTAAGCACGTGTTTTTTGTTGAATGTCATCCGGTGCTTTGAATTACTTGTAATTGTCAGTGTAAGAAGAAGAACATTATTGGGGGCGATAAACAGCTACTTGCGAAGCCCGAGAAACCATAAAAAACAAGTCAGTGTGGTGTTGTACTTTACAGCGGTGCAGCTCAACATCTATAAGATATTAAAAAAAATGTTTTTTATACAAATTATAGCAGATATTGCAAAACCCGTTCACAACCGTGGTACTTGTCACGGGCGGGCTTTTTACAGAAGCGCTAAATTCATATATTTGAAAAACTAGGTGAATTCCGAAAAGAACAGGTATAAAAATAATCGCTTTTAAGGGAAATTACCTTTTTCAGTTCTCTCGGAGATTGCACTTTTTTTAAATTTATTTTTTTCACAAATTAAAGAGAACGTTTTTTAAATTTGCTGTATTTTGGGAGTAGAGGGGCACCAGTGTTAAGTTCTTACCCTGGCTCTAAAAATTCGTAGATCTGGTACTGACTAAATCATACAAGTTTAAGATATTAATTAAAACAGTTTGAAACGGCACTTTAAACCAGTTCATAGCTGCAAGCAAGAATTGGTTAGGAGCAATATTCTAAAAAGTTTAGCTAAACTAGTAATTCCTTCACACCGTGAACCGCCCCAACAGCCAATTCTTGTTTTCGGTTTAGTTTTGAGTGTTTCTGTTATATTTATGACCATCACCAGTCCGGTAATAGTATGGGCTATTGCTGTATACTGAATGGAGGATGTCGGACGGTTGCTGTAGATGGGTAAAGAGCAGACCACGCTACACTTACTCGTGTAATGTCAGCAATAAATCCACCACCAAAGTACTGGGAGAAAGGGAAACCTGCCTATCCTCTCCCCTGAACTCCCTTAAAGCCGTTACACCAAGAACTACGGCCTCCGTCTATCTCCTTGGTCTGTCCGCAAGTCCAAACCATCGAAACCTCAACATCGTGAAGGAAGCGGTTAGGAAAGGCTAAGGAATGGATATTTACAAGGGATGTTTCTATATAATCGACAAAATCAACCCCTAATAAGGAACTAACAGTGGTTGTTGTTTGAGAGGTGTTTTGATTTTATTGTTATGATAATATACGTGACTAATTTGATAAGGCCCTCTAATTTTAATTATTGTTGTTACTTACATTGTATTTTATCTATATTTGTATCAGTGGTGGGTTTACCAGAAGGCGCCCAAGGTACACGCTTGAGACCCAGCTTCCAAGTGGGTCCGTAAAAATCCAACTAACTTCACATTTCTTTCCAATGACATTAATTTTAGTTTGGTGGATTTTTAATTAAATACAAATTTACGAAAGACGAACGCAGTAAGAAAAGAACAAGGTGCATCTGAGTTTAAAAATAAACAATTCAAATGACAACGAACGTTTAAATTTTGTCATTTACAATTTCTTTGTAAAGTTTTCCAGCGTAAAATTTTTAAGGATGAGAGGTGTTTTCTTAAATTTTAGTTATTTAACGTCAGAATAATTCCGATTCTGAGCCCAGTCTCCGACGACCTTCTTTAAGAAGATTATGAATACATAAGCAAATCCATTTTGATAACAAGCAAACCCAGAAAATATAGTGCTGGTCCGAGGATTGAATGCTTTGTTCAGTTCTCTAAGTACTAACTGTAACATGAATTTAAGGCAGGTCCATTTCATTAAGGTAACATGAAGATAAGGTAGGTCCAGAACATTTACTAAGAAAAAATAAGACGGACTGGAAGTTTTACATGCTTCAAATAGGAGTGAGCGTGAAACTTGCTAATTTTTTTAATAAATATATTGGATTTTAAACGGTCAATCGTTCTACAACTTCTAAATTTATAAGTAAACGTAATTTTTTTTATATATATTTATTTATAGTGTATCTACTGTTGATAGTTATTAGCATTAAACTAATATATATTACATTTTATCAACATTTTATAGGACATAATCTATACAATCTATTCTACTAATCTACTCTATTTAAAATTCTTCAATCGTTGCTTCTTTTGATTATCCATCTATTTCTATTTCAACTATAACTGCATCACACCATAATGGGGTTATACCCATTGCATTATCTGGTTCTTTCTTCTATTAGCATTTTTCTTTGTCTACCAATTGTATACTTCTACTCTTCTATTCTTTCAACTATAATCCATTTCTCTTTATAAAGCGGTTTTTTCTTCTTTTTACTTTTTATCCCTCTGTCTATTTTCTTTATCCAATTTTTTTTTGTCATCGTCTATTCTTTTTTCATATTCATGATTATGGTTGCATCTAACCAATTAACCAAACCCAGATAATATAACTCCGGCCCGGGGTCGAACTCGGAGTAAACGTTATTCTTAGCCTATAAATAAATATTTAATCCGTCTTAAATATTTCTTAAATAAAATTACAACTATTGAAAATTACATTCCTGCATGCTAACTGTTCTGCATAATTATTCAAACAACTAATAAATTAGAACATGTTTTTTTGTGTTAAATATAATTTAAATTAAACGATACATTACTTGTTTTCCCTTAGCAATTTGTTGCCCCCTAAACAAGAACACGCTGTAAGAGATACAAATCAACATTCAAACTGCTAACCCACGCATGTCTATTGTTTCCCTCTACCGATTGAATCCACACCGTAACAATCAAACGATCTGCAACTGCTATTCTTTATAGTTTTAATTTCATTTTCATATACACACATGAAGGAGGAATTGAAAGCCATAAAAACTGATCCCTTCAGTAAAAGTTAAAAAGTGATTCGTATTCTTTCTTCTTCTTTTATCCAAGCAATAGTTTACCACAATCGTCTTCCCTTGTTGTGCAGGCATAGTTATTCTACTTCAGAATTCTTTATTTTAATTGCATAATTTTAAATTAGGTTTACACCATGCACAGCGGAGGATATGTATATTTTTATTTATTTATTTATTTAATGTTTTACCTTTCGGCAATACCTTTCTTCTGCCTTAGTACAATACATTTTATTCCTTAAATATATATATATATTTCCTTCTACCAGAACCAAAAACAAAAACCTCAGTCCTCCTAATATCTACAAGAAAATAAATAGTTTTGCACATTTTAAGAAGATTTAAATAGCTTCAGCCTTCCTTCTTCTAGTTATTTCTGCCATCCATTTATTCCCTTCCTTGCCCCCTTTTAAGAGCTGCCCAATATTCATCACACTCCCTACTTCTTCCTTACAATCTAACTTAATACGCTCCAGTGTTTCGTCCTCCGTTACGCACACTCTACACATTCTTTCCTCTCTACTTTCTCAGTATCTGTTTCCTTTTTCTTCATTTCCCAATCTAGACCTTGCTGTCCTTCTTATGTTTTTTATGTCTTTTTCTATAAAGTACTGAGGGTATATTACTTTCCCAAATCCTTGTATTGTAATAGCTTTTCTCGATTTTTCCCATTCTTTCCTGTTGCTGTATCTCCTTATCACTTCTCCTTAGCTCCTCTTCCACACTTGCGCCTCCTTCTCTTCTTGTCTCTGCCTCCTCGATCGCCATTCCATTCCGTTCAAAATATTCATTTCTCTTTTTCGGGACATTTTTTGACATTTGTTTAATTTTAAATAGCTTGCAACTTATTTTTCAATGCCTATTCAATCAAGTTTATGAAACCTCAGCATACTATTGTCTGGGTTATGTTTTAAACGCAGCGTTTTTTAAAAACGTTAGGAATAAGTAAAAATTGTTTTGATATTAGAAGGGGCAATATAGAAATCTAGCGAATAGGGTGCCATCAGACGCAATTTACGATTTGGGCGATAAATTGTAATCGCAATTCATGTTCCGCATAGACTACTGACTTGTGGAGGCGCCTAGGAGGTGCACTAGGGCGCCATCTACCACAGGGCAAGCCTACACGCAACTAGGGCTGACGCGGTTCAATACTAAAGATAAATTGAATAACTTGAACGCAATAAATCAGTCAGTTCCTTCGCTCTGATTATCGGATGAGTTCTTATAAATAATGGTTTGTTATTTAAAAGAACAGAGAAACACACAAACGTCTTGAAATATTACGCTGACGTTACCATTAATAGACTTCATTAAACGGAATCGTGAAAGAATATGTTTAACTTTGGAGCAGGAGTAAATACTGGTAAGCGTGTGCAAATCAGCAGGGAAAGCAGTCAACGCATTTTAATGAGTGAATGCAACGTAGAAGATAGTCGCATGCAAGCGGTTTCGTTATGTTTACTTATATAAATACGTTCTGCGTTTAATTCAGTTCTGTAAATTGTATTATTCATTGAATTCGAATTCTAATGTCTACAAAAGAGTGAATGAAATGACTCGGCAAGCCGTAGTTTGGAGGCTCTACCATCGACAGATAAATGTTCTTGAAATATCATCTTGAAATAATTTTGAAATTTATAACTCTTTATATGTTTAATTTATACATTTATATGTAAACTATTCATTTTTTCAAAAAAATATTTAAATTATAGATGTAGAACTTTTAAGGTAGTTTGCTCAATACAATCGGAGAGAAAAGCATAGTGCGACAGTCAATTTTTTTTTTTATTTGATTATTAAAGATTATTACAATCTCTCCTACTTAGAGGACATTCAGTAATAGGTATGAAAATAAAGTGTCCTGCGCGGGATGTGCCCATCGGCTCATCCCTCAATTTCAACAGATCCTAGCTTCTGATTAGGTTGTTAGTAGGTTCTGAGGTAATTTCTTTTTTAGTCTGCGTACTGCGGAAATATTGGACATTTGACAGCTGGCCAAATTGTTTGGATGTTCAAGTATTCTCTCATTGTAGGCTTTGGTTCTTCATTTACTGTAGATATATCCAGATTCCGATGTATTATGTGATTAGGTACAAACCATGGTGCATTCGTGACAATCCTTAGCACTTTAGATTGGAATCTTAGATATTAGAGATAGATGCAGCACCCCATACTTGGATACATAAAAACTTTCTTACGCAGACACACACTTATACAATCACACTTTTCACATCAGTATACAACCACACTAATGCAATCACACTACAAGGCTGTTATGTTTTTTTAATTTCAACTTTAAATATTTATATCTTTTCAACAAATCGATAAAAGAAAATGATTTTCATTCCTAAATTTTCCTAATTCTTTGTTTTATTAAATATTAGTATTTATTAGAGCATTTCTAACGGTTTTTCAGAACTATGTCTTTTCTTTTTTTTACTTTATCGGCCCGTTGTATGTTAATTATGTACACTATAATTATAAATATTTCGCTTCACAATCGATGGAAAAATTTCATTTTTCATTTTGACGAATTAAATGCATCTAGATTAACGCTATATATTAATTTGATCTATCTCTTAAGAAAAGTGAGTTTTGAATAGCTTTCTGATACCCCAGTCCTCTTTTCGTCATACAATCTACACTGCCACTCTACTATAAAAGTCATTACTACTATTAAACTCCTACTCACATAACTGTTTTAATAATGAAATATGATTAGTTTATATGCCCTAAGGTTTCAGAAAGATGGGTAAAATTACAAGCGCAAACAAAAAGCGCTGTTGAATATCATCCGCTGTTTCGAATCATTACTAATTTTACCTCACCTATTGATGAGCACCTCAATGCCTATCAAATATAAAAAGCTGTACATTTAAATTGCAGAAAATAAGGCCTCTATCAAATTGTTAATATCTATTTTTGACATAGACCTCACTAATAAGAAGAAATTTTAAAATGAAACGTTTTTGCCGCCAATATTTCATGATGTGACGAACACGGATGTTCGTCGGTTGGAAAAATTTAGAATTTTAATTACGATCCTAATCTTTAAAACATATTCAAGAACAAGAACTACCGGGCACGATGTAAAACACAAACACCCTGCTTCTGTATTAATTTTACTCAAATACTTAAAGCAGCCCTGTGTTGTTTCATGTATTTGTGTGGGAACAGACATCAGAGTCATCTATGATTCACGTCATGACTTAAAACAGCGTGTACCATAAATACTGTTTAAGCTGGTTATACTCGTAACTTGTGTCGACAAGTGTATCTGAATTAATGAAATCACTGTTCCGTGTTGGACGTATATCATCATAACAACGTGGGGCCACAGCTCATGGGGGCCACGCCACCCGAAAGGCTTTGTGGGTGGAATGGGAATGTAGGGAGTTAACTGTAGGGTAGCGAGACCGTTGATGTGGCAAAACAACCACCAAAACGCAGGGTTGATGCAAAATATACATAGTTACATAAATCATGTCGAAATTGAGTTGTAAAATAAGTGTTATTTAATTGGAAATTTTGTAAATATAAAGAAAATTGCCAAGTGACAATGAAAAAGAAGAAGAGGGTGAAGAAGAAAATGCGGAAGACGTAGAGATAAAGAGGAAGATAAAGAAGTTCAAGATTATGAGGAGGAAGAAGAAAACGATGAAGAGGAATAAGAGGATGTAACAAAAAGAACAAAAAAGGAAAAGTAGTAAAAACATTTTGGAGTCACTTCGCCATCATGTTGAAGATGCGCATGATTTTTTTGTCATGAAAAAGTTCATTTACAGTTCAGTTTCTCACAATCGTTCATATGAAATGTCTATTTTATCAGTTACAAATGGCGAAACAACTCCATCTGTTGGAATACAAATGATCATAAAGTTGATGCGAACTATAATTGATGTGAAATATTGATAGAAACGTCACAAAAAGGGACACTTCACCAAATTGTCTCCTGGGTAGTTAGGTCGTGGCCTCTAACACACAGTTTTGCTTGGAATAAATTACCGGAAATGGAATTAATTTATTCCATCACTGGCAATAAATTAAACTCACCAAATATAAGCAAATGCAAAAATAAACAAATTGAAATTGCGTTGTTGAAATCGCAGTAATATAATATAAAGGAAACAGCAAAAAATATACGTAAGGTTCGGGGTTTGAGCCCGAAGACTTCGCGGTCTTCCTCAAGCATCAATTTTGTTGCCCCTTGCACCGTTAATAGTCAATCAATATTTAACATATATACGATATATATCATTTTAAAGTAATTATCAATAGATACAGCTGATTGCATTCTATCAAACAATAATTAATAGCACTATATATTTGATTCGGTTCGATATTACATAAATGTGTTTAATATACAAATATTATGTGATAATTGCATATTAACTCTTGCATCCCCCAAACCTCTCCCCTAGCGTCGCGGCTCTACCAGTGGGGCTTTTCATGGAAACCGACGTCCGCACATATCACTGATCCATATGTAGTCCTGTGTGTGTGTATGTGTGTGTGTGTGTGTGTGTGTGTGTGTGTGTGTGTGTGTGTGTGTGTGTGGTGAACTGGGACTGGTTAGTGTAAACACTTTACGCTCCGTTTACCCATTGTTTCACCGAATATCTATTTTACACTGCTTTATTATTCTATTTTAGTTTTATGGAATGTAAGTCACTTGTTGTGTTTCTAAAGTTTAATAAATGAATGACCTATATTGTAACCTCTTAGACTTAGCGCACACTGAAGACAATCCGGCTATTCGGTACCGAACTTGGGACGAACTTATTTTTTTTTATATTGATTTACTTCATTGCCTTGACTTTCTTTCGTCATAGCCACCATCAAACATTTTTTATACATCTTTTATAATTTATAATTCAATTTTACAAATTTCTAAATATTTCAATAATTCACTAATTCATTTTGAATCACTTAACAAAAATTTAGTATTAACAGGAAAAGTTTTAATCACATGTAATATATCACTATTCAATTTTGATCTTTCTTAACTGTAATTTATGCATTCAAATATAATATGATCCAAAGTTCCTTTTCACCACATTGACATCTATCGTCAGATTTAATATTAATTTTGTATAGGTGAGCTGGAGTTTTGCAATGGTTACTTTTGATTCCGATTATAGTTGATATAATTTTGCGGGACTCATTTCTAAACCATCTCTTCTTACTTAAATTTGGATGTAACCTATAATAATCTCTTCCTTTTAACTGACTTTTGTTCATGAAAGCTAGTGGTAGTTCAAGTTTGACTATCACTTTAATGCATCTCCTTTACAGTTTGTCGTGTAAAAGAAATGGCAATTCATAGAAGGGAAGACGGTATGATCTGGAAGAAGGGAATATTTTAATTTTAACTATCTAATAATATAATACTGTGACTTGTTAAAAATAATTGCACCGAACTTTATCAATATATAGTACAGTTTTATAGAAATTAGAACATGGTTCACAACCCAATTGTTTGCGATGCCTCAGTTTTTAAAATTTAACATGTATTGTGTAATTTTAGAAACGCTGTGAAAATAAAACAAAATACAGCAAAATGATACACGGCGTGGTATGTGACTGACTAACTAATGCAATAATTTTTAATTGGAATTAGTAAATCACTGGGTCCACAAATATTGGCTGCGACGGTATCGACTGTAGGCGGGGATACACATCACTCTTTTATTTTTCCATCGCATTGAAGCGAAACTTTCTTTTATGACACCCTGTACTATTATATTAAATTAACGACGTTGTTACTAACAGTTTAGCATGATTTAGATGTCATCTCGCATCGCATCCTGTAGTCTATGCTCTGCTCTCATTCAGCATCCTAGCTCACGACGTTCGCAATGTCTGTATACAATTCTATTATAAATTTAGGTAGATTCACAAAGCATTTAACAAATATAAACCAATCAACTTTAATAGTTTCTATTTTAAATGGTGCAAAAAGGTGAAATAACCGTGAACTTTATAAAATTGCTTTTTCTAATAAGAATATAGATAAGGTTAGAAATGAAAGCAGCTACTTAAAATTGTAATAATGTTGTCAAAGTAAAACACCTGTAACATAAAAGTCTATCATCATTTTAAAAAATATTAAGTTAAAGCCGTCTCACACTGCAAACGTTTTCTTGCGAATTGCGATTTTTTCAGTAGAGCATAGGTAGTAGCATTAACACACCATGGGTCGGTTATTAGACTCATACTTAGCAGTAGTTATGCTAAAAACAAATAACATTAATAGTACCGGATGAGCCAAAATTTATATTTTAATGTTTATTAAGACACGTATATTTCGTATGTCCGTATTCATACATGTTAACCTTAAAGGGATGGATCGCCCATCAATCTACTCAGACTCGCATCTTTCCCAACTTACTTGGAAGAATGCGTATTCGTCCATAACATGAACATGTCAAAACAGTTCGATGCATACATTTATAAGAATAGAGTGCGCGAATGGTACGGTTGCACTAGTTTTTCAATTTCCATTTCCAATAAAAAACAAAGCGGTATATGTTTTAATAAAGATATGTATTGATTAATATGACTGGCAGTGTCGATGTTTACATAAAATAAGCTGAAGTTGAATATTTTACTAAAAATGAACGTGGCTTAAACATTTTTAATAGAAATAGCATTTCTATATGCGTTGGCATAAAGACTCTGCTGGTACATATTTCGACAAAAGTTTTTACTTATTTAGCTATAAATCGTTCGACTAATACTATGCAGAGTTAGTAATACTTTAGTGCATGTTATAAAACATTTCGCACTACGCATACGCAGCAGTTTTTATATTGCATAGGGTCTTTCAACAAGAGGTGTCATTTTAAATCAACAAGAAAACGTAATATTTTCGTGAAAAGTGGTGATATTTTTATTTTAATTTAAAGCACAAATATTGAGGTTAAGAATGGAATATGTAATAGTTAAAAAATGGCGCGAAATTTAAAATTACAGCTCTTGTTTTTTTTTTTTTTTTTAATATAGTTTCTCGGGCTTCCTAGGCACGTAGCCTTTTATCGCCCCTAATATATTCTGCTTCTTCTTATACTTTGTATCCCGATAACAAGAATGATCTATTCATGGCTACTGCTGTTATAAATTTCGGTTTCTCAATCAAAAAGGCGGTGTTAACAGGAAGCGTCTGCGAAGTCTGTAGCACCGCCCGTTAGAGTCCATTTCTTGCCATTGCTGTATTTTTACATTGCCACATACAGCTCTTGTTAAAAGACGCTATAAATATTGTAGCACGTTCCTATGTGGCCGGTGTGCTCGATTATTGATAGGATATTATATTATTGTAATGTAAGGATAATTATCTAAATATTAATAGTGTAATGTAAAGGGCGAAAAAAGAACCAAGGTCCTAAGAAGCCCGCTAAATTATAAGTAAAGAAAATTTTAAAAGTACTATTTTAGCACGTCAACGTCGTTAAGAATATATTTTTTTATTTTAGTTTATCATTATTTGGTTATTATTAAAGTTATTTATTTTATTGTATATCATTACACTATTCATTTATTAAGTCTCAAGGCTGCTCTTGTCAAATTTCAAATGTTAAATTTCTAATCACACATTTGCAAAATGATGGTCAATTCAAAACACTCAAAAGTTATTGATATATATTTACCTTTAAAACCATCATGAACTAAACTTTAAAACCTGCCAACAAAATTATATTGTCACCAAACACAAATACTTTAAACGGCCTCGGCCGCCAGATAGCGTCAGTTACGTTACGGTGAATCCAAAGTGAAAACAAAACGGTAGCTACAGAATGATGGGGTGGTTTATGGGATGTAGCGGAAGCTGGAGAACTAGGGGATGAGGGTGTAGCACCGTAGCACCCTAGCACCTCCCTCAAATGTTACACACGCGTCAGCAATTACGTCAGGTTCGGTTATATTTTTTTATTTATTGCGTTCACAATTCATATCAATAAATTTCACTTTATTAACATCAAAAAAACATTATTTAATATACGAGTATAACAGTATATCGCGAGAAATAATCATTGCAACCTGAACATATTTATATAGCTAACCCCAAGTTATAAATAGGATATAGCTAAGAATAACACATCACTCAATTAGTTCCTATGATGACATATAGATGACACTTCAATTGTCAAATCCATATGGTTTTTAAATAGTACTACCATCAAACGATATGTAGCCAAAATTTTGATTAATATTGTCATATATTTAGCAGTTTTAAGAAATAAATTATTGGTATACGTTTTACAAAATTATATTTTTACGAAAAATATATTTTATTAAAGTTACCAGCGACTGGTTACCAGAGAATGACAATATATGATAGGGGATGCTGAAGGGTATTTTGTGACAGCAAGGGAAGGAGGTGGAAGAAGATGGGATCAGTTTAATGTGACGTGAAGCTGAATTTAATTTAGTTTTAATGTTTAAAAGGCAACTGACACGGTTTAGAAGAAGATTCTTAAATATCTGAGAAAAGTTATTTACCTAGTGATAATTTGTGTTCTACATTTAGGTTAATTGCATAGCGAGTATATCAACCAAATCTAAGAGTTGTGAACAACCAGTAATATTTATTTTTAGCTTATTTTGTTTATGGAGTCTGCTGGCATCTTATTTACGCTAATTTCAACATCTTGATTCTCTTACTTTGTGATGTCATCGTCTTTAGATTTGCTGGTAAAGATTGTAGTTATAACATGTCAATCTTTTAACATATGGTTTGTTTATCGCACACAGAAATATATATATATATATATATATATATATATATATATATATATATATATATATATATATATATATATATATATATAGATATGGGGCTGACATATGTGTACATTTCATATTACATACATTTAGTTGTGTACCGAGTGTGTATTGAGTGGTCATTCGCACAGACCACACTCGCAAATACACTCACTAAAACTGTAGTCAATTAAGATTAGGTCTAAAAAAGGCTCCGGTTGAAACACTGTCCCTCAAAAACGGTTTAGATACAGTTGATATTGTTGGATAGCTACCGCTAAGGCTCCCTTCAGTCAAAGGAATGGAATGGCGATAGAGAAGGCAGAGAGAAGAAGGTACAAGTGTGAAAGTGGAGCTAAAGAGAAGAGACAAGGAGATACAGCAACAGGAACGAATGGAAAAAATTGAAAAGAGAAATTGTAGCAAAAGATATAAAAGAATTTGGGAGAGAGAGATAACACAATACTTAAAAGAAAAAGACACAAAAAACATGAAAAGGATTGCCAGATTCAGATTTGGAAACGAGGAGAAAGGAAACAGATACTGGGCAAATAGAGAGAACAGGATGTGCAGGGTGTGCTGGAGCACATTAAGAGTAGGTTTCGAGAGAACTAGATGAACTATGGCAAGGAAAAGTAAAGGAAGGGAATGAATGGTGGAAGTAAGAAGAAAGAGAAGAGAGAAGGAGGACAAAATAAGGATACATTTTAAGTGTAAATTAGGTTAAATTTAGTTTAAATGGAATGTAAAGAAAATAATGCCGGAAGGCGTAACTGAGTAGCGATACTTTTGACTTACATTCGCATAAAGCTTGAGGTATTTTCATATCATCTAACAACAAAGCATTACCATGAATCATAAAGGTAGTGTGTACTAGATATTCCAACACCTCATCTTAAAATGATTACATTTCCCTTGCCATATAACTTATTCATCGTTAGTACAATCATCCTCATGGATGCCGACTTCCCGTAGTTCGCTACTTCTCCTGTAAGACTCATGTGCTGCGGAACATAATAGAGAATCACCCAGACTGTCATCGACAACGTTTACACTAAACTACCCTCGTAAGTCTCAATACTATTGAAAACCACCCTCTACCACGACTAACAGCAACACATTACTCGCGTCGCGATGCTCTGTACTTGAAGTGGGCTGTTCAAGCGTTCTCCAGTCCTCCAGTTCTCCAGTTCTGGTGTTCTGGAACCAGCCGTCGCGATTTAGATGCTTCAGTCGATCCTCTTGGTACGGTGGTCCTCTACAGTCCTCTACGGTGTTCTCCCTGATGCTAAGGTACTCTCCAGTTTATAGTTCCAGCTCCAGTCATGCATCTGACAACACATATTTCATCATCTAATATATTTATATAAGGGACAACTGGAACAAGTGAGATAGACTTTGAATATGTTCACAAGCATGAAGATAATTTGATTGTTCCGTTACTTTTGGGAAGATAGTTCAGTTCTATTGCAATTAAAATATGTTAGGTTATTAAATATTTGTAATCATCGCTTATTATATCTTATGCAAATGTGAAATATAATATTATTGTAGTTAACATTATTGTATTACTATCTATAAGTTCCATATATACTAGAACCTTCTATGCTTGGTAACCTAAAGTATTGTTGAACGTAAGTATGAAGGTAGGTTGCTTTAATATAGATCAGTCTTGCTTCAAGATCTCTCGAGCTGACAAGACATCACTGAATGGATACGTTTCTACCTTATAGGCCGCCAAAGGTGATAAATATATTGCCAGAAATGTAGTGTACTGCTCTTCTGTAAGAATTGGATTGTTTTATCGATCTTTTGTGCACAAAATTTGGTATCCGGATTAAAATAACAGTTCCACATATACCATACTAAAGCCATATGTGCTTTGTAGCATAAACTATTGTAGAAGCTATGCATCTTCGTTTTAGATCTCCTGTGTAGACAAATCCAATTTTCATTTACTCCGACATTAAATACACTTGTTACTTATACTGTTCCTTAATTTTAAAACTACACATACACATAGAATCTCAAATAGATCATCGATCATGATAATCATCCTATTTATAGGTAAATTTGTGTGTCAGTATTTTGTTTAAAACATAAAAGCAAATAGATATTAATAATTAAATATGCTTCATTTTTCTTTAGATCAATGATGACATGTTTCTTGGAAGATCATAATGAATTAATAACGCCTTTATTAGAATAATAATAAGAAAATCGTGTATTACTAGTCTTCAGCCTTTTTAAAACTGAAGTTGCATGCAGATGCTTGTAAGTACGTCGTAATATTCAATCATAGTTCAGGACGACGTTATATTAAGTTGTTTCAGCGAAGGTTTGACTAAACTTAGTTGAAGGTATTAATTACCTATCAGATACTAACTATTTCATTTTAACTCTACGAGACTCGGATTATAACGTTAAATGGTTTCAGTCCAAGAAGGAAGGAGAGGGATAGTTATTTATAATAGAACAAGGTTTTTTACCACGTGAACCATCATGAACACTGTTGCTATCGTTAAGGAGTAACTACAAGCAACATCTGTTTAACAAAACATAAATCGATAACTAGTAACTATATAAAAATTAAAAATACGAAAAAGTATTATCGGAAAATATCTATCTACATACGTAGAACAAGTTGTTGGATAGCGTAAAAAGATTGACCTTCGATAGAATTTTAAAGAATCAGAAATATGTTATTGAGCTCCGCTATCCCCTAAAATAATAATTCAGACATTATATATAACAAAATGTTTGATATAGGTATAAATAGGGGAAGATCCGGGGAATAGTATTCAGGATTCAGGATTCTGGATTCTGGAACACCACTAGCCGTATTGGGGACACAATGGTTTTATGGAGATGGTTTTTATCGCCATTTTATTCGTTACTCACGTGAAAAAGTGTGTGTTTAATACTGTACCTACGTACGTACTCGTAGAAGCGTAGAGGGCTCGCATTTTGACTATTTCAATGTATGTTCACAAGTAGAGGATATTAGTCAGTCTAGGATAATGGTGCTCAATATTTCATTTTTTATTTTAAAATCTCTAAAGGATTGCTGTTTCTCTCTTTCCTTCTCTCTGTCTCACTTCACGGCAGTTGGACATATTTTAATTATAATAATGACTAATATGTTAACGACTAAAAGTATTGCCAGACGTATATATATATATATATATATATATATATATATATATATATATATATATATATATATATATATATATATATATATATATATATATATATTATTTTGTAATAATATGCCACGATATAATAGTTGTCCAGTGACGGCTATATCTATAAATGACAATTAAAAACGTTGTACATGATAGCTTTAACACACTATGTCTTTTTAGTCTTCTAAAGTCAGACGTATATTTATCTAATAAATTCACAGCTAGATAGTTTGGATGCTTGTTTAATCGCTGAAAGATACTAGATCTTTTGCTGAAATTGTTAATTTCTTCTCTCCCAGTTTCAATGTCGAACTGTCCTTGACTGATATCTTTTTAGTATCTCTATGAATGAATGAAAGGAGTATCTTTTACTCTCAGAGCAAGTCGACTTTTGTGTTATTTGCATGTGTCACAATACATACATACCACGTACCGATACGGCAGTACACCAAGTCAAACTTGTGTACTGTAGGGTGTATTGGAGATGTTTTGTACTAACATAATTTATCATGAGAGCAAACTTTTATTTTAATTTTTATCGATACACCACTGTTATGAAAGAGACTATTGCATTCTCTTCCAGTCTGAGACGGCTGATTGCATTTACAAGATTCGGATAGGTTTAGCGTTGTAGCATGTATTCGCTTGGTTAAAATTCGCTGATATACGGTTCCACTATGAGAACTACGTAACGCCCGTCTTCGGACGCTGCAGTGTCGCTTGCAGTGTGCAAGGTTCATTACATTTACAGGGTTCGGATAGGTAAAGCGTAGTAGCGTGTATACGTCCAGTCAAAATCGTCGCTTAAATACGGTAGCAGTGTGCAATGTAACTTATTTGCCTGATGAACTCTTCTCCGTTCAAGCTTTATTGACTCGAAATATAGATTTCAATAAAGCTTATGCTACAGGATAATCAATAGACGTATCAATGGCAATGGGGACGCGCCATTACATCTACACTACGAATCTACAAAATAATATAAAATCGTAGACACACTTTATTATATCCACGCCACACTCCCCCGCTTCTGCCATTCTCTCCCTCACTCCCCTAAGTGAAGGGCTGAAGGGCTGTAGGGCTGATGCCACATGATTATTTATTATAAACGTTTGAACCTGTCAGACGCAATACTTTTGTATTCGTTTTAGTTAACAATTGGAAAGATTTTAAAAGATGAGTGAATACACATTTAGTTGTGTGATAGAATGAGATAGCTAATATGTTAGTTAAGTAAGAGAGAGATAGTAATATTTGAATTTCCATGAATGACTTTATAAATTGTCATCATCATTATAAAGTCAACAATGTGAAGTGAGTGTATTTGAATGCATTGTCAGCGTTATTAATGACGTATCGATGACAATTGAATATATTTTGAGTGTATAAATATGTGTATTACTAATCCTCTACAAATTTGTGTAACAGTGGCTCTCAAACTTTGTTAGTTTATAGAATTTTCTCATTGAAAAGTAAACTATTGAGTTACGAGGTACGTGGTCGTCAAGTATTATTGCATAATTATACATTGTAATCAGAAACGATGATAAACGGGATGATTGAATAATATTTTAGGAAGTTGGTATTTAAAGGTGCCCAGAGATCTCACCATATGTTTATTTGAATTCAGAAAAAGCTGGCATAACCATTCCTTATTAATCATTTCTATATGTAGCATAAAACCCTAAAGAAAATGTTAGGCTTATTATATGAGCGTTTGCTGCGTCACAAATTGGCTAAAATGAGATACAAAAATAAATTTAACTCCTGAACCTATTTATCATCAGTGAAATTTTGAGAAATGTCAAACAAAACACAAACTGTTAGAGTAAAAGTGAAAAGATCCTAATCAAGGTGGTAAAGAAAATCTTATCATGTGTCTACATATGCAGCCGCATGACAATTTTTTTTATTGGTTTATTTATTTAAACTCTGTATCAGAAAGGAATGGAATAATACTTAATCATTTTCCATTTATTTCATAAAAGTTCAACTTATTTTATAGAAATCTAAGAACATCTCAAAAGCTGGTTGATACCATCCAGATGAAATTTGTGAAAGAGATAATGAAAACAACAGTCACAAGTAAAAATAAAGAAACAGAAACTCAGGTAGAAAATTGCCTTAAACTGCAGGTTTACATTTGGTGGCTTTCCATAAGATAATTCCAAATTTGTCTTGCAGTGCAGTTTCTCACTTGTTTGCATCAACAGACTAATTCCAAGGTTCATTTACCTGCTAAAAGGAGTGTGAAAGTGAGAAGAAATCCTTGGTCAAGAAACAAAGAAATGCGAAGAAACGGCATAAAAGATAATAAATAATAAGACATAGTATTCGAAGTAGTTCAAACTTTACCATGTTTGGCATGGTTTAACAATTAACAATTCCGGTTTATTCAATGTTTCTTCTAATATTACAACTCTAACCAGGACCGTAAATAATCCTTGTTAGATCTCATTTGTATTTCTTTAAATCTTGTTCTAATTAACCATTTTCTTTTTGCTCCTACGCCAAATTCAGTTCTATCTAGTCACCTATATCCAATTTAGTATATAGAGTTCTCAATAAACGTATTGGAGTCACTTTGCCATCACATTGAAGATGTGCATGACTTTTTTGTCATGAAAGAGTTCATTTACAGTTCAGTTTCTCACAGTCGTTCATATGAAATGTCTATTTTATCGGCTATAAATGTCGAAATAACTCCACCTGTCGGAATACAAATGAAGATAAAGTTGCTGCAAACTATAACTGACGTGCAATAGTGATAGAAACGTCACAAAACTATATAGAAACGGACACTACACTTCGGGAATTGTTTACTGGGTTGGATATTTTAATATCATTTACAGGTTTTTTCCGTCTCTCACATCTCTCGTCTTATAGTTTGAAATAAAAGGACAATGACAAGAACAAATAGTCCACATAACCCTATTGTTTCGCAACAAAACCCACGACATGTGCTTGACTGGTGACTTCTATTGGTAAGTACGTATTTAAGCGCGTTTTTTACATTTTTTGTTCCATTATAAAGGATCGGAAATGATTACATGGTCATTACCCACTTGTGCGTCACAATAGTCGTAAATGAACGTTGTAATGTCAGCCTTGTAATTACGCACAATATGCAACAACCCCCTTCCACCGCGCACCTCACACCTCTGTTTCACATGATGACTCTCTTTTGATTCCCGTTGTTGACGATCTCTGTATACGCCATGCTCTATAGTCCCGAAGTAATGGGGTGTTTCTTTATGGTCTGTGAGAGAACTGCTTTAGACGTTGTTTAGTCATTTTGATGTCATTTGATATTTAGTAATGCAAAAAAGAGCGAGAGAGGAAATAGGATACATGATAATTACTGTATGAAAGAGATAGTATTATATTTGTTTTTTATTTGTTAGAGTGAGAAAGTTTATAGATAAAGCTTTAGTTAGGGTGGTTATGGTTAGGTTGTTAAGTTGTGAGTTAGGTGGAACGATACGCACTTTAGAATTTGCCACAATGCGGCTAAATTATAACCACCACAAAATACGTCCGAATGAACACTGGGGCGATTCAATAACCACAAGAAAAATAAAGATTTTTATTGGTTCGCGAAGGTAATATATTTTATTAGGTTATGTTATTACGGAAAAATAAAAATTTTATTTTCTAAGAGCACCCCTATATCTCAAACATTAAGGGTTGCATTATTATTTATTTTAACTAATAGGTAATATTCGAACATAGGTATTTATTTATGACAATATTTTATTATTAAGGTATTGGTGAAACAACAGTTGCCAACTTTTGCAAAATGATGGAGAAGACCAAAATACAAAAAGAGAACTAAAAACTGTCACCGAGAAAAACTGAATGTGCATGTGTGTGAAGTTCTTAGACAACAAGCTTCTATAGGTCAAAAATTAAATAGTAAGTGGAAAAAGTACGAAAGAAGGAAGAACTACATCCTACTAAACATTAAGGAAGAACCCATGACAAAATTGGCTTAAGGAAATGAAAGATTTTGAAATACTGAAATGTAAGTTAACTCATTATTACTCAGGTAAAAAATTGTCTTGAAGTGCATTTTCTATCCTCGTGAAACACAAAACAAGGTTGTTTAATGGCTAAAAGGTACACTTATTCTTCAACAAGCAACAAAATTGGTTACAAACGTTGTGCGATTGCTAATAGCAGTCTTCCGCTGCTCTCATTGTAATATCGATGCAATCTGTGACTCAGTAAAATTCTAGCAGTCACTAGAGCATTATGTTGCCATGCGTTCGCTGATATGAATAATAGAAAATTCCTTCAAATAATTTTTTTTTGATTAACATGCATTCATTGATAATTATACGCTGTATAGAGCTTAAACATTGTTAGTGAAGGCATTATGCATCAATGGACCTGATTCTTTAAAGATAGAACAATAAATATTTATGAAGAACAGAAGAGTCGAAAGCTTTCTGTAGATCAGTGATGATGTCAACAAGAAAGTGGACAAAAAAGTTCGTAAGAACTCTCGATTCACGTTGCCGGAGCTTTTTCAATAGTTCCCGCAAATTTCTCGGACTGTTTTGTACGAGGTTGAATTGAAATAACGACTATAATTATCTTAATTGCAGATCAATTAATTAACTGACCGAGTTAATTTAATTTGTTAATTTGTGTTGAATTGTTAACGTTTATGTTATTTTGTTTCTGTATTAAACACTCTTAAAATCTAGTGCATTAATGTTATCATTTAATTAGTTGAAACCTATATCCCAATATCTCTTCTCGGCCTCTTGGCTAAGATCAAAGCGTACGCAACGTACATTTAACTATATTTAGTGGGGCATAATACTTTAATTTCATCATTGATCAAGTATTATACATTTTGATTTGGTTAGGCCATATAAGATTATGTTTATTGTTTTCAAATAAAGACTTGCACCACTTTCAAAATAAATGCTACACGTATTACATACGAGGAAAGACACACTTTTATTGCAAGCATTCCGCTTGTACGAATACATTTAATAAACATATAAATAAAATATCAATAATTAATTGCGTAAGTATACATCGGAGTAGTAAATCGGTTGAATACCGCCCGTTAAGTATTTTGTATATTACTTGTTGTATATAGAACCCCCTATCCTCCCCACCCATCCACTCTCTCATACCCACTGACTACTCTATAGCCCTTCAACCACCCATTCTACCTCATATATCCACAAAACATGTAACAAGACAACATAGATGGAATCTGCAACCACATCTCTACCGCACGTGGTTTTAACAAATGCACAGTGCGGAGTATATCGTGTGCTTCGTTTGACTTGGAGGAGTTCCTGTTCAGCCTCTGTGCAGTGAAGGGAAAGAGAAGGTCCGTGGTCTAATGTCTATAAACCAAGAAAGCCTATGAAGCTATTCGCAAACCACCAAACATAAACCAAAGGACTACCTTTATAAACGCGTAACGAATGGAACGTGTTGAGCTTCAAGAGAGCACTAGCCTCTGTGGCCAGTTGTAAAGGGTATCATCAAATACAGGGTGTCAATAAAGTGCGAGATTTAATAGAAGGTGAATGTATTGTTTATACTACTAACAACACTACATAATTTGTCTATGTGTTCTTATTATAATGAATAGTCAGAATGGTTGAAATGTAGAATGTAGTTATCTGTCCTATGGTTAGGTAGAAAAGAACTCGTCTGCTGTATTATGTATGTATAAAATCAATATCCCAGTAAACATTTTGGAGTCACTTTGACATCATATTGAAGATGCGTCATGATTTTTTTGTCATAAAAGAGTTCATTTATAGTTCAGTTTCTCACATTTTTTCATATAAAATGTCTACTTTATCGGCTACAGATGGCGAAATTACTCCACCTGTCGGAATACAAATGAAGATAAAGTTGATGCAAACTATAATTGAAGTGAAATAGTGATAGAAACGTCACTAAATAGGGCACTTCACCAAATTGTTTACTGGGATAATTAAACCTAGAAAATATAACTCTGTTCCATGGATAGTTAATTAGTACTAAGTTAATAAAGTACTAAGTTACTAAACTAGCGATCTGGCCCAGTTAAGACTCATATTCTGCGCATTTCAAGTAATTGCAAATGTTGTTAAACTCTACAAGCATTCTTTTCTCTCTGGTCACCCTGTCCACATGTACCCATATATTTATCCATGTATTGTGGGATCTATGGAAGCAATCAAAGTATATTGTATAATCCCTCTTCCCTGGTTTCCCTTCCAACCCCTTCACACCTCCTCTCCAAAGAGAATCCAGCATCCAACAGAGGGAAGATGAATTCATTGATAGCGTGCCATGCCACGACGAACGTCGCTCCGCTCGGTGATGAAGTAAGGACCCACTAGATGTTTGACCAACTGCGTGAGGGGGATTTTGCCAGTGAGCAATACCGTAAATAAAATTATAAAATATGTTGATTGTTTCAGGGAATATACTTTATAGAACACGATCTTGTAATGTGGAAAAGAAATTTCTTGAGAAAATGTTTATTGCTCAATGAAAATCTTCGCCAAAAACACATTGAAACAAATTTATGCCATCTTCTTTATATTTTTATTTTGTATTGACTTTACTTCTATGTTTCGCTATGTATTGTTTATATTTTTACTACCTGTACTTTATATCATGCGTGCAGTACATATTTACTATATTAAATTAGCACACTGCGTAGTGACACTGCTGACAATTAATTATACCAGATACTCTACCGCGAAATTCTACATTCCATTTGAAATAGCACATGAGGTATATATGTAATATCGTGTTTCAATTTAGGAAAACAACCTGAAAATATCTGTACAACAAATTTCGTCGTGAGTTGAAGTCATTTAAAGTCTCGTTTAACCAAAATGGAATTAGTATCACCAAGAGTGATCTCTGGTGAAGAACAAGACATGCATGTGTCGTGTTTACGGTCACTTAGAACCATGAATTGCTGTTATCTGTCATCTGCAGCATTAACACCATCAAAATAATTGTGCAGTAGTGATAAATAAGTCAGTTGCAAATGAGATCTTGATAAATCCAGTTCACCTCGTTCTGGGGAAACGAAGTACGTCGTAAAAATGTCAATGATTACGTCTTTGTTTCAGTAAAGGTAAATACAAAGTTGTCTCAAAGCAATTTGGTAATTAAATAAGAAATTCAGACGATTCAGTGGAAATCAAGATGGTCTGTGATTTAAGGCCTGTGACTTTTTTCCAATTTTGAAATCCGAATAATTTTTTAATTTAATGAAAGTTGAATTAATAATGTGTTCACATAATAATATGCTTATTAAGCAGCGGTATTGTGAACATATACGAGATCATGATATTATAAAAATTTCCAACATAATAGGAGGTTGTCGGCGATGGAACTCAGCAGACGTTAAATAAATTTGATTAAATAAGAATTTTTAAATATCTTTTTCCTTTTTATATTTAATTTTGTTTCAAGTAGGCTTATTTGCATTGCTGAGTGCTATTACCGACAACCTCTAAGTATGTTGACAATATTAAGTGTCGTGACTTCAAATATGTGAACTACATCGTTGACTAATCAGTTTTATGTATATGTATGTAAGCATTTATTAATTTCAACAGATAATAATCACCAACTCCTGAGCGCTTAAGGGGTTATATGCAGTTTTACAGTTTTCAAAAAATCGATTTTTTTTATTTCATTTTCATATTGTTCTTACGTATATTTTTTAGTAATTAATCGAAGGTTTTTTTCACAGATAAATATTTTTTTATAACAACTTAAGGCCAAAATTTTGGTCAAAAATCGATTTTTTTTGAGAAGCCGCTATTTAGTCTGCCTAAACAAATTCTTTTACTTATTCCTTCGATTAATTACAAAATTATTCATTACTTTAACGAAATCCGTTTGGTTTTTTCATTTTAGATGATCCAGTCCAGAGATATAGTGGTACCGCTATATGCCTTTTTTGAGAGGAGCTCCTGGAGATCATCTATAGCAGCTTTTCAAATTATTATTTTTACAAATACAAAAATATCAAAATACAGTTAAAAGTTACTTTAATATATGTACAAATTTTAACATTAATAAATTTAAAAATCTTCTCAGGAAAAATTCTTGAAAAATCGCTTTTTTTGGATTTCCTGACTGTATACAACCTCTTAATGTGCTAATATTTCGTAGCAATCAATGAAAATTACATAGAAATTCGGAATCAGAATTCAATAATAATAATACCGTACGTATTGACTACACCGGTGCATCGGAAGTTTTATTATATAATTAATTTTGATTACAACGAAATTTAGAAAATATCTACCGGGGATCGAACTCAAAGTTAAGTATAAATGCCACTACCAATATGCTGTCATTCATTGTTAAAAATAATGTTAAATTCCTGTTAAAATCTACTAATAATTTTCCTGAATTTTACACAAAATGCAAAACTCATTAATACATAAGATTCATTAACGTTTTTTAATGAGACATCTACTGAAGGGGGATCTTAATTACATATGGGTTTTGCAACAGACATACATTTTAATTATTGATTTTATGATTAGTTCTTAATTAAATACTAAAAACAAGTACTTAATTACCTGTGCCTGTTAATTAACGTTCAGAATGAGGAAACGGCAATTAATCACTGAACATGCTGATGCTGAAATTTCACATGTTGTATATGAAAAGTACAAAAAGGTTCGTTTTGCAAACCCTACGAGTTATTGGAAGATTAGGAAGGAGTTTTCATCAGGAACTGGCACCCTTACGTTAGAGTTATATTGTTTAACATTACGTTATGAAGTAGACATTTGACATCAGAGAAGTTCTCTTTCACACGTCAACCGTTTAGGCAAAATTCACCAGGTTCGTCCGCACAATTGACGCCCGGATGACCTAATAATTACCTCGTTGTATTTTGGCAACACTGGCAACATCGCTTTTACTCAAAAATATCACTTTCTAGAGCGAGACCGAGCGAACCTATGTACTTTTATCTGAAAACTTACAGCCGCTAAATGCAGTTGATATACCTACAATTACCCAGATAGAAAGTGAACCTTGGAATTAGTTTTTGATAAGCTAGCAAGTATGCACCATGCACTGCAAGACAATTTCTATATGTAAAATAGAAATTACCCTTTGAATTACCTTGTGGTAAGCTATCATGTAATAATCTTGCATTGCAAGACAATTTTCTTATTTCTTTACATAGTTTTTGTATTAATATAATGTAAGATTACATAACAAAGATTCTCTTTCGTCATAAATCTATGTTTTATGACGTTAGTAAATCTTTTTCTGCAAAATTACATATTGATACATACTAAATTAATATATTATAAAGATTTTCATTGTCAATTAATAACAATGCAACACAATTATGTTTACTTTCGGTAAATAAAAAAACGCAACATTATGTAAAAGATATTACGTTAAATAATACATAAATTTTACGAAAAGAAATTTATACCAAATATCATATTAATTAATAACGGGTTCCGGTCACTGGTTTTGATTTTCAATTTTATGAACTACAAGGGAATTCTAAGGTCCTCCTCACATGAGGCGACTGATTAAAAATCTTAGCCCCGAATCGAATGAGAATGAAACTGTGTTGTAAGTAAGAAAACGAACGTGTACGCGAGTGAGATAAAACACACTGCACGAACGAAACTAAACTGGTTTTGAGTACGTTTTGAGGGATTATGTGTCTCGGTCGCAGGGAATGCTTGGTTGCAAGTGGTTGCATGCTTTTGATGGTGAAATCATGAACAGAGATGTATACAAATACTATTCAAATACATACATACATACAAATATGACACAATAAAATCCCCTATTATGCTTTTGTTTGTCCGCTAGCAATACATATTCTTTCGCTACTGTCCCCTACTGGTCCTCTGGCACTAGAAACGTATTCTTCGCTTATGCTTAAGAGCCATATACATCTCAATATTTCTAAAAACAACATAAACAAAAGCTGTTTAAAATAAGAACAAGTAAAGCTATTAAAAAGTGACATTTTAATTTACTTTGCAAATTTAAAAACTTTGAAAGTTCCAAACAAACTACAACTAAAATGAATGTTTTCTCGACCAGAATACCCATTCTGATTACATCCACAATTTTTTTACACATTCGTGATTTTTAATTTAACTTTTACTTCATCTTTTGTATGTGGATTCTGGACAAGAGAAGTAATATTTCATATCAATTTTTTATTTCATTTTTTTTATACTTCTTATTCTTTCCTACATACTGCTATCTCTGTCACTCTTACTAGTAGGTGATTCCTTTCTGTTGCATAGTGGTTCAATCATTTTACTTTCGTAATGTAAAGGAGCCAGTACTTATTGAAGCGTGACGCAGTGCTCCCATCCTGATGTCTGACAAACCGCACAACTGATATAGCTCTATTAGTAGCCTATACAAAACACGGAGTTACGTTAAAAAGCGTAGAGGTACAGTCGATGTATTCACAGACGTAGCAAAACGTAGAATGAAAAAAATCAAAAAGTATTTAACACATATTTTCACACAAGTACAGCTAAATATTGTAATTCTGTTGTTTTTCAAATCTTTAGCTACAATTTATCAAATTGTGTTAATTTAATTTTTAATAATATTAATTTTGTACAGGTGGGCTGGAGTTTTGCAATGATTACTTTTGATTCTGATTATAGTTGATATAATTTTGCGGGACTCATTTCTAAACCATCTTTTCTTACTTAAATTTGAATGTAACATATAATAATCTCTTCCTTTTAACTGACTTTTGTTAATGAAATCTGTGTTTCTCAAATTGAAGTTTAATTTTTTGATTATATTAAAAATTTCATATGAAGGTAATTTCACTTTCATCTCAATTTCTAAATTTATTGTTTCCTTTGCCAATTTATCCGCAATTTCGTTTCCTCTTATTCCACAATGTCCACATAAATTTTATGGTATTATTCTTATTTATTATATTGAAATACATCTTCTTAATTTTGCATGATTCATAATATTTTGAATATTATTATTTGATTTGTTATCATTAGAATTTAAATTTTTTAAAACACTTAAAGAATCCGTTATTAATGCTTTTATTTCACCAGTATAAGAGCAAACTTTGTTATTTAATTCCTAGTTGAATAACAAAATTGTATTGTAATTACTCACATTTTTGTTGTAAATTTAATTTCATATTACGTATTTCTATGCTATCTCGTTCCTATACAGTTTAGCAGCAGTTACAATATTGACTCTTCGTGAATCAACACCTACCTTCAGCACTGTCAATGGCCCGTCAAAATTCATTTCTAACATAGTTCAATGTTTGATCTTTGTTAAAGGGAACGCTATTCTTGGTCACTGCAACACAAAAGCCACTTTCCTAATTACATGGAATTCTTCTACACTCTTTTATCTAGACATACTTGTATGCGATTTCAACAGAGTGGGGTTTCTAAAATATGCAGTCGAAGAGTATATTACTGGTCTAAATGCGTGGTGAAAATGAGGGTTGAAAACAAGACCATGATTAGAGAAAGAGGAAGGCGTTGTGTGGGTAGAGGGATAGGGAAGTGGGTGGTGATTAAATCACCCACGTAAACACCAGAGATGAGGTACTTAGAACCGAACCGGAGACGGGAAACTGAAACGCTACAATACATACGAGTATAATGTGTGTATGTGTGAGTGTGTAATGATATGGTTAGTCTGTTTGTGTCCATTCAGATGCTGAAATACTAATTTCAGCATCTGAATAGAATTAATTAAGTAATTTGTATTATAACATGATTAGAATTTGATAGCAAGTTATGCTTGGATTCACTATTGACTTAAATTTGAAAATGACTTCTAGTGCCGAAGTAGAAATTTTACAGCAGATGCATGTGATTTGATTTTGAGACATAAGCGGGCTTACCCGATAAGGTAATAATCGGGTACTAATAAGGATCGCCAAACTACGTCAAATGTCGTGTAGTACCGACTAAAGCCTGACTAGAGCTTGTCCTAATCGGGTACTCATAAAACTGGCTTATCAGGACACAAAGTATGCCTGACAAGATCCTCATCAGGGCTTTACAACATCTAGTGTTAACTTCCACTCGACTAGATGGCATCAAGTCTTGCAATGAATTCGTTTCTATTCCCAACACTGTGCTAACTTCAATGTTTTGTACTTTCATATTTTTTTGTTGACACTTTAGCCTTCAAAGTGAACCTTATGGACAACTCTACAGGGTTCAAGTCCGACGAAAATGGAGAATAATCGAAGTGTTACAAACTTCATGCTACTAAATAGCTAATGGCAGCTTAAGACAGCATGTTCATATTGTGAGAAGCGTAAGTCTGTCAATTTGTTTACAATAACAGGGCTGGATTAACAGTGACGTAGATGACGAATTTGTGTTTAATTAAAATCACTTCCAGTGAGGGCCTGGTAGTTTCAATTATAATAATACGTTGAAAAAAAGTATAAAACAATAAAGTAGTGACATCACAATTTGAAGTCGAGTTTGCTACTTTATGTTTCGCATTATCTAGCGTAATAATGTTTTGTTTTAACCTTTCCGTATATATGCTATGAAGCAATATATTGTTTAACGTAAAACTCGATAAAAATACATAACAATAACATCAACATAACAATAAAATAACAACAAATAGATAAAATAAACGCAAAACACATAAAATTCATAATTTCGTAACAAATTACAAATAAATCTGAATTAAGAAGGAAATGGTGAAACTTGTAATACCACGCACTTTAGGAGAAGTAAATATTATTGTAAGATATTGAAACAGAGATGCACTGGTGCAGTGTCTTAGCTATAAATATTGAGCTCGTTTGCAAGTACAGAAATATATTTAATAACCCACATAACATTAGATTCTCTGTATATTCATATATGCTCCATACTGAGAAAATAATATCGTGTATATGTAATGTATATATATGAAACCATTATCCATAATATAATATATAGATGACCGTTATATCGAGGTTATGCTACATTTATAGCATTTTTCCTAACTTTTAATATGCAAGTTCCTATATTAATTCTCTTACATACATTTTTGCAGCTTCTTTAGTAAGTTATGTAATCTACTTAGACTCATAGTATTTCTTTTAAAATCTATAATTATTTTCAATTTACTGAATGACCTTTCGACACTAACTGCAGTTACCAGAAATGTCAGAAATAACTTTATTGCAGTATACACTAAAAAAAATCATTTTCCAAGCAACCATACTTCTTTAATTTTATCTCTCTAGATCGTGTTTTTAAAATTGCGTACCGTTTCTCAACTTACTTGTTCAAATGCCCTCACAGTAGGAAGTTTTTGTTTATTACGCACACTGGCTATACCCGAATATAGTCACATCGCGTGCCATGATAAAGAATCCTCTAAACTCTAAAAAAGTTCACCCACTTCAATTAAATTTTAGAGTAGACTATACTAATGTATAAGGAAGTATTTCTCTCGGACCAGCACTTGTTATACCGAAAGTATCACATCACTCAATAAGTTCATAGGATGGCATATAGATGGCGTCATTATTGACAAATCCATATGATTTTTAGATAGTGCAATCTTTCAAACGATATGTGTCAAAATTTAATGACATTATGAACATTTCCTTACGAGTTACAGTGGATTTAGTGACGCTACTTTTGTAGTTTTCAAAACAATTCAATAATTTGAAGTTCGTGTGTAGATTGCGTTGCTTCTTAATGAGAAAATAATATCGTTCAAGCAAAGCAATGGCTTGACAAGTGTTATTCGAATTTTGCATTCCTATGGATTGCATAACATGAGTGTTGCAGAGATGGCATTCAGCATCGGGTTAGTAAGTAAATTCATAAATAGCAACTAGCGCCACAAACAGATGATCCTGTGTCTACTTAAAATCATGAGTCATCAATAAAAGACCGCCCAGGAAATAGTTTGTTCACACATTCATTAAAATGACTTTTAATGATCTCAAATAAACCTTACAATAATGTGTTTTAATGTTTATATTTCGTAATAAAACCGTCAACACCCCTGCCCTCGCCGTATACCCTCGCCCGGCCCGTGTCCGTTAGTCCACAACAAAATGTAGCGATCTCTGGACTCGCGTTCATGTGACCATATGACATTATGACAATGTGGCAATAATTAGTCGTAATTCTGAATCAACAGCAAAAACAAATTAAAAATATTCTGTAGTCTGATCAATTGTAAGTTACGTTGTGGGCTTGGATTGGATATAAATTTGTGTTGATTGCTCATAAAATGAGGTTATGAAACTTTAATACGATTGTAACAACATTATCGAATTTATTGCGATATATTTCTACGATCAAATATTTTATTATAGTAGATGGTACGGTACAATAATATAAAATTAATATATTTTGTTGATTATTTCATTCATAAACAAGTTAAAAGATAATCAAATTCATTGAGAGTTTTATGATGATAATAATCTGCGATTAATCAACATAGTCTTCTCTATACAGTTGGTCCAGCGGTGTTCTAACTATTTTATACACTCTAAATTTGTGACATTCTTCAAAATAACCACTAATGCTGCAATTGCTTATGCATTGTTGGCAATTTTTTACAACGGCTTCATTTTTGCAAGTTCCGGAAGATAAAATAGTCCGACGGATCTAAATCCGGCGAGTAAAGAGCGTGAAGGAGCAATTAGAACTTTGATTTGTTGATTCTGGTCAACGCGATAGTTGATGTGTGATCTGGTGCACTGTTTTAATGAAGCAGCGCTTTCTTTTCCGTCAAATAGAGTCGTTTTTTTGCTAATAATATTGAAGTGTAAACTATGGCGCCTGGATAAATGCAACCAATCAAACTGTGAATAAGAACCTGCGTACAAAAAACTACCAAATGATGTTAATATGTGTTTCTTTAAATAATGAACTCTGCACAGTGCAACCACTAGTAAAATAGCAAATACTGGAACTTCATATTATGACGAGTGCAGCTCGTTATTTCAGTAAAAGAGAAACTTATCATGCAAATATTGGTTAAAAGTTTAAAAATGAAAAATCATTTTATTATACTACAATGTGTAATACAAAGTGTACACTTATAAAACATTTTAACTAATTCGGCATTGCAACAATTTTATTCTATATATTAATAATATTATGTTTCATTCATACTCAGTTTGTTGCATCGAGTGTGAGCGAAACAAAAACTGTACAATAGCAATATTGTATACCGGACTTCGCTTTATCATATTCTACTTGAGAGACATTTTCTAAATCAATTCTACTGCAAATATCTATATTTCTTTCGACTTACAGATGAAAAGACACACAATCTTTTTTCAAATCTTTCCTTGTATTTCATTTACTTAGTTCTTCACTTTCCTTTTTGTTGTTTACTTTATGAAAGACAACGTACGACTGATACGAGAGCGTGGGAGCTGAACAAAGAGCCTTGTTGCACAAATCGTGCCTTCAACAGTAGGTCTATTTCAAAGGTAGGCCTGATGCCACTGTTAATCCGGCCCTGAATACAATTTATATGATCTAATTGCAAATCAGAATCTGACAGAATGGCTTTTCATATCAGATCAGATCTCCGTATACATTCAAATTCGACGTTCAGATTTTTGTATTTACATATACTATTATTGATGGGTATATAAAATACTAAAAGGAAAAGCGAGTGAAATAAAAGACACGGGAGAGGTAACATAACACATGGAAGAAAGTAGGCACAATGGTTGGAAGAAGACAAAATTGAACACATTAAGAGTAAGGAGTAGGGGAAAGTGGAAAGTCGTTTAGCACTAGAGAAGGTGTTGAAAGTATAAAAGGACAATATAAGAGAAATAGCGTAAAGACTTAGAATAGACAATGAAGAGATGGAAAATACAGATTAGGAAGATATAAAAGGTAGGGTCGGTAGAAAATGTAGGCGAAAGAAAGAGGCGATGGAGCATATGAGTGCTATTTTAGGATGGATGGTGAAAAGATTATAAAGGATTTGTCCACAGAAGACAATGAGGGCTAGAAGTAAGTGACTGTGGTACAGACAAGAAAGAAGAAGAAAGAAGAAATGCTGAAAAAGAAGGAGAAGTAAGGAATAAGAAGACATAGGGACAATAGTATAAGAATCAGTTCTTTTGAAATAGAAAAATGCTAGAACAGCTCTTAGTTTAATTTAGTAATGAGATATAGTTACGTGATTTAATATTGAAAGAATGTAACGGCAAATACATTATCTATTAAATACATGCACAGTTGATCTGAATCTGAATCTGATCTGATGTTGTGAAAAAACCATAACACAACTTTGCCTAGTGCCTGAAGAGTTACATGATTTAACAAAGTCAATTAAGCAATTTTTAATTAATTCTCCAAATTACCTCCCTTATTTTTCTCTCTCCGTTTATCACAAAATATAAAACACATCATTAGTGATAAAAGCAAGCGTTTAATAAAAGGCAAACTTTTTTAAAAACTATATTAGTTGGAGAGTCACTCGATCACACGCATTTAAACTGATTTTAACAACTAGTAGGGGTGGGGATTACACACACAGAGAAAGAACACCGACCCCTGAGGGGTTGTAAGGGGGTCCTATGCCCCCCAGTCATAGCTTCAACCCGCAACTCAAGTGATAGATAAATTAGTCAAATCGAAATAGAGCACGTTTTGAGTTAAACAACAATGGGGCACAGGCGGCACATTCAATGAATGACACTAAACACAAAACACAGTCGCTGGTGTAGAACAGGCACAGGATCCGACAACGCGCCTTCAGCTCTTTAAGTTCTTTTATCATGTAAAATAATTGACACATTTCACAATTTCTGTAACAGAGATTAGATATTTCCGCGTTTATACAGTTAAAGCTTACTGGGGGGGATGGAATTCAAATTGCTTTACTCTTAATTCAATCAAAGTTACTAACAATTTTACTTCTTCTTAGTAATTACCAGGTGTTTCTTAATAACATTTAAAGACAGTGTTGTGGTAAAACAACAACAAAATTCAAAAGTTTTGTTGCATCTAGTACAAGAGGAACTGAAATCTAAGTAATTTAAATAATACAAGATTAATATAAAGGAGTAAATTTAGCTTAAAATCGGATTATTATGATAATTTATAATCAAACTACAAACTAATATTACAAACGTTGTATATTATAGATAACATGGTTTACGTAACAGAAAACGTTTGTTATGTTAGATAAACCTTAAATACACGGAATTGTTTTTAGCGGGTCCTCATCTTTGTCTAAATACTAGGTGCCTCTATGCAACGATTGTAAATTTTATTTAATTATTTTATTTTATTGATTGTAACGCTAGGGTTCTCCAATACAACGCTTTTACTGCTTTTATTTTTTAGAATAATTTTTATTGGAAAAGGGGAAAATCCTTCCGATATTCAAATAAGTTATTATTTGCCTCCAGCTATTTTCCAGAACACAATAGGGTGCCGGGTGCCGGGCGACAGACAATCGACTGGAACGCCGTATCAGACTGGTTACGAATCGCGTTCCATGTAATAACAGATATTAAGTGATAATTTGATAGACTGCAGTTTGTTAAACAAAAGGGTTATTATTGAGTTTTATGTGATTTTTATGCTAATTACCTGATTGGCATCGCATGCGTCAAGGAGCGTGCTGCTTGTGTTCCTGGAATTGACTTTATTTCAAAGACAATAGCTAATTTATAGAAGAAATCCAGACTTATAATCTTCTAAGAGCTGAATTATTTATAACAACTTCAACAATAGGTAAGCTTTGTGTATGATATGTCAGTGCCGGATTAATCCAACTGACCAAAGGTCACTAGAAAAAATATCTAAATGGAATACAACATCTATTAAATAAATTTTGTCCAGTTCAAACACATATACTCGCATATACTCGTATATCTTTTTAGAACTAGCCCAACAAGGTCTTAGGTACTCGTAAGTCACTGACAAGGCATACCTTAATAGGACCAACTCAAGAGTTGGAGAAACCACTAAACATGGTTGTTATATTGCATCCATATAATATTTACCTAAAAATATATAAAGACATTGTTCTATTGCAACAATATATTTTACTCATTAGAATATTGCAATTAAGCAGTCGCTTGTCAACTAATTTGCATGCAGTTATACAGTTTAATTCAGTTCCACTAACCACTAACTAGTTCCAAAAGATTAGTAAACACTTAAGTGTTTCTTGTTAAGTGTTCTTGTTTGGTTTAGCATCAGAATCACAGGGTCAGATCTTTCGGTTTGACAAGTCATACTTTGGTAGAACAAACCCGATAGAGTCCTACTCAGGCCTTGACAAGGCTTAATAGGACTATCAATACATGGTCCTGATCAGATGTTACTAAGTTCTACTGGGTAGTCATATTAGTTTAAGATCTGACTGCGTGATTAATTTATTAATTAGCTTACACCTGGTTGGCAAAAGATTGCGGCCAAGTGAGACAGCAACCCAAACTCTTTATGTTCTTTATATATCTCTCTTTGAGAAGAATTAATTAATTAATTAAGTGTAAAGCCAGCAGAACTGTATATCTCTATTAATAATAATCTACAAAAAATTTGCTTTGATTAAAAAGTAGATGGACGTAGTAATCACGCAGTTGGTAAGGAAATCATGTGTGCTATATGTACTGTATGAAATATGTACTATAAGGAAATGTTGTGAGATAATCGCCTCACATTTCCTATCAGCGCATTATCAGGACGAAGCGCATGCCTGACAAGAGCCACTACAGAGTACTTGGATCATCTAGGTTAGAACCTATTAGGTGGTTTGCGAAAGATCACCATTGTTGTTGATAACTATATTGATGATACACAATACGATTTAGTGGTACTACATAAAAAGAATTGAGCTCAAAATTGAAATATTTAAAATTTTCCTAAAATTTCCCTACTTTGAAATGACGTAGCTCCGTTCCTGTAAGACACACAAAAAAATATTATATGCATAACTTGTAGGGAATTAAAGTATCTATAAGTTTGATAATAACTATTTTTATCATAGGACACACTAGTAACGAGATATTACCAATAAACCGATTTTAGTCGCCTGTGCTTTCATTAACAGCCGTACCTTTAAAACATAACCAAGAATTAAAACTACTGGCTTTCATTTCAGGTAAGTGCCTTTTCTTATTCTTTGAACTGTGGCACTATACTTTGTAAAGCTCTGATTAGTTTCAAATTTTGACACATTTGTAGTGAAGACCACAAAAAATACCTACATTGTCCGAATTAATCTGAAGGTTGTGACCATAATCTTCGTTACCAGTTTCAGAATAATCTTTAATCTAACTGAGTTGAAACCAATGGAGATTAAAGGGTTTTTTCCAAAAGTAAAATACTAGATGTTCAACCAATGGAGTACACATTTTAGTACATTGAAAGATTTCAAAATGGCAACGCTTTAGATATATTGTTGGCTAAATATCTTACCATATAAACTTTCCACAAACCCAATTTAGTTCATAACATAATTGATTTTCTTTCCAGTAAAGTCAGTGCAGTGAAGTCAACGCTCGTACTCGTGCACAAGTTCCTAACAAGTTTAAAGCAATTCCATTAAAACAGTGAAAGTTCAAACCGACGAGAGAACACAATATCCGTAAATAGATCAATAAACATCCCAATCCGTATTAAAAGATCTCAAACAAAACTCTTTGATGCAGGACATATTTTAATTACCAGTTGGAAGGACATACTGATGGCTGCTGGCGACAAATTATCGTCAAAGAGAGACTCAAATTATGTTTTACACGTACTGCACTTTATAACGAAGCTAAGCGAGTAATGGTGTGATTCTCAAACTTTATCTTTGCTTTTATATATATGTAGAGGTAAACAGTCGTAACTATTGTGGTACAATCTTGACAAACCTTTTCAAAGATTTCGTTCTCTCTAGTATAAGCAATTATCTGTTTATAAATTTAGAAATTTTTAAAGAAATGCAAATTTCCTATTTTTTTTTTTTATATATATAATTTCTCGGTCTTCCTAGGCACGTAGCCTTTTTTCGCCCCTAATATTGTTCTGCTTCTTCTTATACGTTATATCCAGACAACAAGAATGATCTATTCATGGCTACTACAGTTATAAATTTCGGTTTCTCAATCAAAAAGGCGGTGTTAACAGGAAGCGTCTGCGAAGTCTGTAGCACCGCCCTTTGGAGTCCATTTCTTGCCATTGCTGTATAAATTTCCTTTTTTTTTTAGAGTTATTAAATATACTTTTAAGAATATTCTAAGAGTTTACCCATGCCAATACCCCAAATAAAACATGAGTGAAAGCAATTTGAACTGAGAACAGGGATTTTTGAACTGGTCGCCATGACCGTTTAAAAACTACTCAACCGATTTTATTTAAAATGGTTCCATATCTCCTTTAGTGTATTTAAGCGACGGCGAATTCGGACGTAAATCGACGGCTTGGAGTTGTTTTGCACTAACATAATTTATCATGAGAGCAAACTTTTATTTTAATTTTTATCGATAGTCTGTATCGATTCCTTTCCAATCTGAGACGACTGATTGCATTTACAATGTTTGGATAGGTTTAGCGTTTTAGCAAGTAGCGATTGAGTAGTATTCGCTTGGTTAAAATTGGCCGATAGACGGCTATAGTGTGAGAGCTACGTAACGCCCGTATTCGGACGGCATTGTCCCTTGCAGTGTGCGAGTTCATTAAATTTACAGGATTCGATTAGGTAAATCGTAATAGCACGTATACGTCCGTTCAAAATTCGCTTAAATACGCTTGCAGTGTGCGACAATTCTTATACTATTGTCCAGAGCCGCTTCTCGTAAACACGTTCGTTCTTTTACTAACAATACAGTTCTAATGATATTCGGTTCGGGCAGATTCGGCGCTAAGGTTTGCAACCAGTCGCGTCGTGTGCTGAGGGCCTAAGAGTAAGGTATAGGTAGCCATGAAGTTTGGTTCTATATAGTTGGTCTTATGAAGCTAGAGTAACTAAGTGTAAAATATTTTACATCCTGTCATCGTAAGATTATAATCAACATCCTGATAAGTAAGTAATATAAACATGTTGCTCTATAAGCAGAGGATGTTAAAACTCTTGGTTGTCCTCCCCTAAATTGCGGACCTTCTACCACTGATTTGGAACTAGGGACTTAGTAAATTGATTCTGTAATTTGTTATGACGGTTCAGAATGTACGTTTTAATAATATGACCTGCCACGAAGTCCGACAGACTTACTAGAGAGCTGTGAAGACATCGGGGTCGTCCCGGGCCAAGCTGTCACCGATATTTATGACCCGACGACGAGCATAGTGTGACTAAAAGCATTTTAATTGGAAGGCTATCTTCCAAATTATGCGAAGAAACACCGACTAAAAGTACAGACTTAGTGAATGTTTTGTAAAAAAAATAAGTGGAGTAGGTGAGAGTGGGGCAAGAGGAGAAGATGTTTCAGTACACCTACGTAGCTAGTAACGAGTGAGTATGCGTCATCGGCGTCTTTAGAGGAAATTATAAACAGATTCCTGATTTTTGTGATTTATGTATGAGAATAATTTTAAAAGTTTAATAATTTATGGCATTTTTACCGTTGTAACTATATTTTATGGGAAGATAATGTTTTTTGAATATTTCTGTCTATTTCATTTTAATTAATTGTAAATTTTCAAAAATTTAAACTAATTGTCTCTAATGTAGTAAAGGAAATATTATATGTGACAGCTTTAAATATTAGCATCTTTCCAAGTTTTTATACAATTTGACTGTATATTACACAACCATCTTGTTGTGGTAGAAGCATGCGTAGCAGGCGTCTTTTCATATGTATTAAACCATGTTAGTTAACTTGTAAGAGCTTGCCCTTCTTGCATTCAAATTTGATCTGGAATAGGCTGGGTCGTAGTAAGAGGGGGAATAGAACGAAAATGCACTACCTTAAAATGCACATGGTCTATATTAAATATATTGATAAACATTTGGTTTTGATTATAGCCTAAGTATAAGAGGTGAAATTTTTTCTAAAAAAAAACACCGACTAAGAAATCATGTAACGTTTTTACCAAGAAAACTATGAATGTTTACATTGTGATGGATTGAGGTTTTATGTTCATATTTACAATGTGGATACAAGTGACTAAATGATAGTACGGGGGTCAGTGATGGTAATAACCAAAGCTGGAGTTAGAGACTATAGGAATAAGTTACATACTCAAACAAAGGTCACATAGTCGGGAAAAAGTACTCCTAAAAATGAAAGCCTATTCCTGTATGTAGATATCATTGGAGTGGAAAAATTAAATTTCTATAAATTTACCTAAATGTTTAATAATAACAACTAACTACGATGTGGAGTGCAAGGATGGACATGACATTAAATGTATCTTTAAAATTTTGAGGAAGTTTTTTCTTTTAATATTTAATATTCCTGGTGCATCTGTGGAGGAATAAAACTGTGCGTTACGACATATGCAGTTCTGGACAGAAAATAGCGAACCCAACGAACTTTTTTATTATTTCAATTCATAATTTACAATCTATCCCAAGAGATATTCACAAAAGTTTGTTGATACACGAAAATATCATGTGAGGTTACCATCCACCGATACTAAGCAAATAACTTCTATGCTGTTGATAAGCCCATTATATTTTTGTGTTTCTGTCGTCTTATTGGTTTGTGCTGGTAGATTTATACAGCTAATTCATTTGGGTGATTTTTTAATCTTCGTAAATGTTCCTTGTTGATGACTTTAAATGAGCCAATACGTAATTTGTCTGATTTTATTTGAGGAATGAAATGAAAGCATTGGAGAATAAATTATGAGAGTAGGAATTGAGTAGTGGTCAAGATAATTATAATAGAGTAAGTGACTATGCAGACTCTATGGCGAAAAATGGGCTAGGGTCGTGGGAAACTACTTAAAATATAAAGAAAGCTTATTCTTTTAATGTCAATGGACGACCTTAACATCGTATGTTATGTACATATATTGACTATGGATAAATTGCTGGTTGCTGGTTTGACTAGTTGTAATTATGTAAATGATTAAAAAAAATTCTTTGCGACTATTGAAAAAAATCAGATTTAATCATGTTTCTAAAACACAACTACGAATTCACGACTTAAACAATTAAGACATTAGTGAAAATACAATTCTTTTCTTTAATTAGAAATGCGTTAACATCATATTTGAGCCGAATTCAATTTCCAAACGTAACTTTATAATTCCTCAACGTTTGCTGAGTAAATTATAATTGTATAAGATCTGCACATATGGTTACGAAGAAATACAGTATAACAGAAATATATGTATTTAAAAAACAAAATGCGTGAATATTTTATGTGCGAGAGAAATGCAGAGGGGTCATCGTTTTCATGATACGGTTCAAAAGAAATTTATTTGATCTTTACATACAGTTGTAAATCTGTCAAATATTCAAAGAGAAAAAGAATAATCCAGTATATCATTTGAGTTGTAGTATCTACTATACATAATGTTAAAAAAATGTTTAATTTTCATCCACCATTACAAAGTTATATATAACAAATACTAAATATTTTTTTTTAATGATTTTAAAAAAGGATATAAGAAATTTTGTATTAAAAAGTATACAAAAACATATTTTTTTATTTTTCCTAATAGTAATTGTATATTATAGGTACACTATTTCTTAAATGTATATCTGGAAAACGAAAACCACAAAGTTTATCAAATTTTTTCAGGAAATTTTCTTGAATTTCCATGAATGATTACGTCTCCCGCTCACACACGTTAACCTTTCTCTTATTTAGATAGTCATAGAGTCCATCTAATAGAGCTCTAATCAACCATCACAATATGTTAGTCGTTGAGTTCCCATCTCAAATAAAATCACTTTTTACTTCACTTACTACCTAATAAACAATTTGGTGATGTGTCCTGTTTTGTGACGTTTCTTTCACTTCACTTGCACTTCCATTATAGTTCGTATCAACTTTATCTTCATTTGTATTCCGACAGGAGGAGTTGTTTCGCCATATATTGCCGATAAAATAGACATTTCATATGAACGACTGTGAGAAACGACGGTCGAAGAAATGCTTTAGACTCTTTCTTCTTAGACTGAGGCTGCACTGCGAGAAAGATTAGCATAGAAATAATAATAATAAATTTCCGTGCGACTTTTAAATCATCAAAATGCAGAGTTTATATGATTTAATGTATTACAAAATTACGTTTTTCTTTCGGCGCTATTTTCTCTCACAGTACAGCACTAGCCTAAGAAAAAGGCGTCTTTATTACAGTGTAGCTGTAAAGAAGTTTCATTTCAACACTTTTCTACCTACTTACAAGCATCGCCTAAATATATGTCCATATTATACTTATTTTATACCATTGTGTTAATATCAAGACCAGAAAATATGTTCCTACATATTAATTTAACTTAGATGAAGATACTTTAATCTTCATCCCAATAAAATGTCATCTCAATGAAGACTTAAGAAGTCTAGAGATATATTAAACATGACAATGAGTTTGGGAGACGATCCTTTATCCGCCAGTGTCTCCTGCATCTATTTACACATCAAAGCGATCGACATCCAAACGAAGGAATGGTCCTTCTCGCCGGATCTCCCAAGAATACAGCAAATGTTAATTAAAACAGCAAAGTATATTCAGTATCAGCAGCTGCCTTCATTAAAACAATTCAAAAACGTGTTTTGGTCCATTCGAACCACATTTTACAAACATAACCTCAAATCCAATGTCTCTATTTTCGATTCAAGTTCCGTGTATTGGACTAATATTTATGCAGTATTTTTTTCTTTAAGTAAATAGTAATACTGCTCAAATGTTCCGCATAATTTATTCGCACATTTCTCATATTATTCTTTTATATTTTTTTTTCTGCTCTTCGGTTTGTCTGTCTCTATTCCTTGCTTGATGTGTTTAGCTTCATATGCATTACTCACTTTAATATTAATGTTCTTTGCATTATGGGTGGCAGTGGCAGACATATTGCTTTTAAGAATTTAGATTTACTTTACTTTGTACATATCGAGGTAATTAAGAAATTTTATAAAGATGAGGCTGACACAAAAATAAACTAAAGACTTATTGCACATGCAGAGTAAACTTGTGAAACGGGTTTTGCTTAATGCATTGCTTTAAATTACCGATTGCTCTCTTCTTATAGGTTAGCTCACATGTAACATGTGCACAGGGCCGTTCCTAACCTTGGATCGTACATGGGAAAACGATAATGATGTCACTTTTCTGTGTAAATAATAATAATTGATAGAAAATAATAGCAAAAATCATGCAATCAAAAAATCGCACAATTATCAGAAGAATTGTTAGTTAGTAATTATAATTGAGTGCAAGAAAGATAAAACACAATCGGAAAGAGTGTGTGACAGTGTCACTAAAATGTGACAAGACGTGATAAGGGATATGAAAGAGTCATAAGATTCGTTACAGCACATCCAATTTTAAATTTACTTTCTAAAAATAAAAAACCAAACAGGGAAATAACACTGAACAGGAATTATTTCTTTAAATGTGGAGAAAGAGGGAATTCACGATATGTAAGAAGACGAGAAGAGGTGACATAAGAGAGGTAATTTAAGAAACCATGAAGTTCTATATTTACTACGCTGAAACTTCAAGCTCTATATCTCCGCCATACACCTTCTTTCTTCTTTGGCTCTTCTCAGCAGCTCCTCTATCTTCTATTCATTGCACCAAACATTCTCCATATCTGTTCTGCCATTCATCTCCTTGTAAAACGTTTTAAAAGAGTTGTCTAGTAATACCTTGTATTACCTTGCAGACGCCTTAAAGCTGACAAAAAAATTAGTGAAACTCATTTATAGTCTGATGGTACATTTTTAAATATGTTAGCGAGATATCACAGCCTCTGTTTTCTTTAATAAAATTTTCTATGCTCTCTTTTTTGAAATAAAAATGTGTTTTCCAATTTGTCGCAGTATGAAATTTATCGTTCGTCTGTAGAACGCAGAACTTTGCGACTCTGTATGTATGTAATTGTATATAGTACATGACCAGTGCCGAACATCAAGAAGAGTAGACATGTTGAATATCAGGTTACTAATCCGGCTCTGTCAACTGTATATTGTACTAACTTTGTATTTATTTTTGTGTGTCCCAAATATTTAATGTTCGTATTTAGTACCTTGATGTTTATTATTTCATAACAGCTCTCACTGCCCAAATATTTTTCATCTTTTACGACTGTTCTAGGAATGGTACAGCTAGATAATATTTGTTTTCAATCATTGCGAGATGTTATGACATATTATGACACCGGTTTTTAGAATTTAAAAATTTAATATTTTATTTATTAGCTGCGCCTGTTTAATGTTTCAATTTTAAAACATTTTGACGTTGATGAATTATCACTGAAACCTTGAAATGAAAAGAATATATATAGAAATTGAGATCATAGAAGACTACATGAAAGTATACAACTCATAAGGCTAGGCGCACACTGCGGACAAGACTTTCTTTAGACAATATTGTTCATAAATTCCGCCACAATAATTTCATGGTTTTTTACCCTCTATCCTTTCTTGCCACAATGAGTCTGTTGTGACGTCACTCAGTTGAATACAAAATTTAATTGATTCTGTTAAATTAATTAAATGTAATAAATTATGTAAAATTCAACTATTGTTGAATTCACAATTACTGAACGACTAAAATCACCCCGTGAGAACCCCGCTTTAGTTGCGACTCATCCGATATTCTCCAACCCAGTAAACAATTTGGTGAAGTGCCCTATTTAGTGACGTTTCTATAACTATTTCACTTCAATTACCCAGTAAACATTTTGGAGTAAATTCTACTTAATTTTTATTACGTATCATGAATTTTTTGTCTGGAACGTGTTCGTTTTCTATTCAGTCGTTCAAAGGAAAGGTCCTTTTTATGAGCTACAGACATTGCAACGACGGTTCACTGCTGAATTAAAAGCGGAGTAGGTTTATGATTTATGACCGGATAATAAAAATATACCCATGTGGGAAAGAAACAGAAATACTTAATGAATGATGTTGGAAAAAGAAAGAATATTATTATGAAAAACTAACACAAAATCTGTGACAGGTAGAGAACTTGTAAAGCGTTAGAATAGAATTGTACGAGTGACTCGAACTTCACCAAATAGGACACTTCACCAAATTGTTTACTGGGTATAGTTCGCATCAACTTTATCTTCATTTTTATTCTGACAGGTGGAGTAATTTCGCCATCTGTAACCAATAAAGTAGACATTTTATATGAAAAAATGTGAGAAACTAAACTATAAATGAACTCTTTCATGACAAAAAAGTCATGACGCATCTTCAATATGATGTCAAAGTGACTCCAAAATGTTTACTGGGAATGTGCGCCTAAGATCATTGCAATATACAGCTTTGCTGCTTTCTAAATCTCATTTTTGTCTAGCCTTCTCAATAAATGCACTTCCTGATGTTGTAAACCAATGGTACATCAATAAAACATAACAATCTCCATAAAAATTTAGCTGGAATCTATCTCGATTGTCGTTTCTCCATTTATTGCACAATTCAAGTTTACAACTTTACATACTTCCTTAATCCACATCCGTATCCTGCAATGGGAGTCAGTAACGAAACAGTAATACACTTTTAATGTCTTTTATTTTTTTCATTCATATTTCTCTAAGCAATTCACAAGTTTAAGGGGCGGCACGAGTACTTTCAACTGTAGACTTTTAAAATCTACACAACACAATATAACACCGTAGCCGAGCAGCCGAGCAGACGGTGTTTTAGTTTACAAAACCAAACAAACATCTCACTTGAATATTATCCCATTGTAAAATACTAAAATCTTTTACAACTGGCGCCAGAAGTCGACCCTAAGCTACTAGTAAGAAAACGGGCGCAGCTTCCAAAATGTTCCTGAATAACAGCACTGATTTAAAAGGGAAAGGACTTGGGTGTCCTGGGAATCCTTTCGTCAGGGATAGGAAACTATTTGCAAGAGAAACAATGCAGATATTTGATTTACGTTCTTTTAAATTCGGTCTCTAAAACATTGCTTCTTCAATTTCATTTTCCAGAATTATATTCACGTCGCATAATGAACTTTTCCTATAACATTTTTTAACATTTCTATTACCATTATGTGTGAAAAGATGTAGCAAGGGGGGGGGGTGTAAGTAACCATGAAATGTATATGATGTGATGTATGGATAATCTTTTCTACTACAGACATACTACAATTATACGACGTATGTATACAAGTAAACAGCGAAGCACGAGTTGAGACTTCGTACCAACGAAAACATCGCCGTGACGCAAATGTTACTTGATAGTAATGATGTTCGAAGACTTCGCAGGACTAAACCCTCGGACCTAGTAACTTAATCATGTAGAATTGTTCATTAGAGCAATCTCTACCACACCGTTTAATTATAGAAATGTAAGCCACTAGATAAGTATCTATACTTATTTGTTGTATTATTGAAAATAAAAAAAATAAATAAAAATTTGGAAAAAGTAGAAAGATTTCTGTCACATTAGAGATCATCAGACGACACAGTGGGCGAGAGCACTGATGCTTGACGCCGACTGCTGTGTCTTCGGGTTCGATCCCCGGACCAGATATATATTTTCTGGGTTTGGTTATTATGAACTTATATTGATTATGGTCATACATAATCGTACAGTTATTAGGCAGTGGTGTAGCCCACATATATGAGGCCACGACACCATAAATACTGCCAACATTGAAGGAGGTCGTCGGTGATAGGACTCAGCATCGGAAATAGGCCGACGTTAAATAAAAAAAAAAAAAAAAATAGAGATCATCAATATATTACGTCACAAAAATGTCATGGTTGTCGCCCTGAATTTTTCACACTCTCTTTAGCTTTTGGTGTAACATTCATAATATTTAAAAGGAAATAGAATAATTAGACCAAAGTGTTAAAGCATTACAGGAACATGAAGATATTACATGAAATGAATTAGGAAAACTAAGAAAAAATTAAGATTCAACGTTATACGTCCGCTATGTTGCTCTCTCTTTTTTTTTATCTCTCTCTCTCTTTTAAACAACAGAGCGTAAAAGAGATAGCATATTCAACGCAGAACTGTTATCCATAGAAAAAAATAACTGACCTCGCCTTAATAGTACAGACTTCTTACGTCATAAATATGGCCGACATGTAGCACTTAAACAACAATTTAAATTTTTAATTGCTATATCTAAGTCAACCTTTAGATATTTATTAAAATAAAAACGCCAATATACATTTATTAACATCAATTTCAATCATCAATTGAAAAATCGACCCCTAAAAAAGGAGTACAAAAGCCTGATTTATTTTGCGATTATAATTTAACCAAAAAAAAAAATCATTGTCCTTTTCCCATGTGCACCAACTATATATAGAAAATGGTGGTATTTGTCATTTTCCAGTTACTAAAATGGGTACGAACGATCCTCGCAACAATATTCAGAGAGTTCGTAGTACATATTTGTAGGTACAAAGTAGCTATAAAAAGGTTTCTAACATCTGCACGAAATTCTTATTTGAAGTACGCGCCATACCAGGCCTGTCACAATGTACTTCAACTTAAATATCGTTTATTGCAAAAGGGGCGACAACAAGTGTGTTTTAAAGTAAAGTAAAATCTATACCTCACCCTTTAACACCCTTTGATCCCTTCTCTCTTTCCCTTAAAAGATGGAAAAACATAACCAAAGTTATGAAACAAACGTACGGAACAAAGTTTTTATCAAAATATGTAAATTTATTTCATGTAGTGCCATTTGTATAAATCATCGATTTATTTAAGACGTTTTCTGAGTTATTTCATCTGGAATAAACGCGTTAGGCGATGAACGAACCCCGTGTTTATGTTATTGTATTAAACGTAAGGGATTATATCATATTTTATTTGTCTGGAAATTTCTAAACTTTCAATTATTGCCTGTAGAACCCCGCCATATTTAAACTATTCTAGTGATATTGCTAGTTGTACTGCTCCTCCTATATTGCTCCTCCTTTGATTAGATAACCTAGGCGATAAGTGTTTGTCTTTGTACGAAAAAAAACTGAGTATGAAATATTAAACGGGATAGCTTAATTGAAAAGCGACTATGTACTAAATGGGAGATCTGGATTCAAACCCTTTATCTTCGAATACGAAACGCATCTACATGAATGATTGATGTGTTTCTCTGGTCAACGATGGTGACTTTTTTTTCAGTTCAAAGTATTTTTATTGAAAATGAATTTTTAGTACATTTGTTTTACATTTCTTAAGTCTATTTTAAATAAACCTAGCTAGAGCTGTCATTATTTTAATTTTAAAGTTTTTATTTAAAAAGTGGAGTTATATAAGGAGTAATCTTGATTTGTATGTGCAAAAACGGGGAGAAGCACTTCTTTTAAATGATGTTAAAGGTAACTATAGCTATTATATATTCAACTTATAACTAACTTAAAGTTACTTATCTAATACAACGTAGTTTGACATTGGATATTTACCATACCACATTATGTCTGGTGTGAATTTTCCTAAAGCATTAATGTTATTATTTTCATGGTTGTTAATTCTACTATAGAAGTTTTTTGTGGCGTACGAATCTTATGTGTTCATAGCGGCCAGGAGACACTTTATCACTGTGCGTTAATAGAAAATGACTTAAACCGCGATCTAGTGCTTCAAGGCGATTTTAGTGGATCAGTAATTACATATTCATACGGAATACTACCTGAAACAGATTTAAAGACACATTTCGTGAGTGTACTAAAACAGTTTCACTTAATATTCAACTACCAACCACTCAAGTCGCCTCGTGAGAGCCCCGCTTTATAATTCAAATTTGTCAATGATAATTATAATCAGTAGGTCGCCCAGCATTAATAATTGCATCTAACGCATCGAACGGCCATACCATGTTGAACACATCAGATTGATGACCAATATGGTGAGCTATGCACCAGTTGACCCGGTCACAGTTTGGATGTGTGAATAGGGACATCCTTTCAGATTATGGCGGTGAGTAAATCCGTGGACATTGCACACCTAATGCCAGCGGTGAACAGTGTTCGATTCACCATCGTACTTCCTTCCTCTTCCAGGATGATTGAACACGCTTCAGTGATCAATATAACTTTGGGATGTTCTCAAGCAGATGCAATTTCTGCACAAACTTCGCGAGTTTATGGCCAATAAAAGCTGGCATTGCAAACCTCAAGGAGTAGAAAAAAAAATCAATTGAGATTTTACTGCACACAGTGTAGCAATACAACAGTGCTGTTTAAAGTAATTTAAAGGGAAACAAGGTACTATCACTTAGAGTAAAATTCTTTGACATGGGATAAACCGCTTTAGGCAACCCCTGTTGGGATATTATATCTTCTATGAACTAAAATTCTTGGCGACTCAACATCTGAAGGGAAGGAAGGGTGAAGAGAGGGTTCTACACTTCAAAATGTTTACACTTCACTCCCTTCACCCTTCCTTCTTTTCAGTCGCCGAAAATTTTAGTTCGTAGAAGATATAATATCCCAAAACAGGTGTCGCCTAAAGTGGCTTTTCCCATGTCAAAGAATTTTACTCTGAGTGATAGTACTCTAAAAGGAAAGTAATACGTTTATAAATTATTGGCCCAACAACTGAATGTCGGGCGCACAAAAAATTAGTCGTTAGACTCATTTGAGTGCTCCCCTCCACGGAAATCTTTAGTAAAAGGCGAAAGATTTATTCGCTTTGAAGGGAAACCAGAGTAACAAAAAAATTAAATTTTTGACCCCTACTAATAGTATGTAATACAACACTAGCGAGAGTTACTGAAATAGCAGTGTGATTTACCTATTACCTGTTTTACCTGTAGGGAAATAAAAGGGCCATTGCATACTGCGTGAAGAGTATTCGAACATGAATTTTGATTTTAGCAAATTAAAGAAACATCATCAAGCGGAGAATTCAAGAAATCAAAATCAGAAGTCATAGACTAATATTTTTAAGACAATGTTTGGGTTTTTAATAAAACGACTAATAAAGTACTTTGTAGAAAATTAAAACACGTATCAGGTATTATCTTTTTATAGCTACATCGAATTTGATTTTCAGTTTTGACGCTTGTTTTACAAGAAATAAGTAGTAATAAGTAGTAATACACAATTCAGCTGTTAATAGTAAACGACGCATCACACACACACTCGTATGCGCTTCTGTTGTACAAAGGAGATGACTTAATTACTAAATGTGACGTAACGTTTCTATAACGTTGGATAACTATTCTAATTGTTAATCAGTCAGTCATTAGTGCATGATCGTTTTCCGACTAAGCTATCCCGATCGAACTTATTGCCAAGGTTATCTGAACAAAGGAGAAGTTTTCGTATAGTATTCATAACCCCAATTTATAGGTCTGCAGCAGTACAACAACGCTTCCACATCAGCACCACAATAATACTATTTGTTCAATATTTGGAAGCATTTGCTTAATTTAAAAACTAAATATTATTCTTTTAAATTAAGTTAAAAAATATATATCGAGAAGGAACTATAAAGTTTTGTAGAAGTCTTCTTTCGAAACTAGATGTACAAAAACACCCTCCTGTCTATGTTATCTTAAGTTTGTAAGCCTCTACCACCCTCTACCCCTAAATAGAAGTCTTCTAGTTTGCTTAAGACCCATCGTCGGCGCTTTCTACCCTATTTTATCTTAGTTTATAAAACTTCTGTTAAAGTTATTTTAAAAACATCACCCGCCATAAGTTGAGTTGTCCTTGTTACTGCTGCTGCTGCTATTGCTGCTAGAGTCGATGTCTTCTTCTTCTTCTTACCATGTTACGCTGCGTTGGGTGTTCTGTTCTACGGACTCAAGCAGTTGTGTGGCATGTCATATCACGCAGATCTCCAAATTGTATTTAGATTCATTGAAGTTACAAGTTGAAAGATAAATTATACATTTCTTGATTGTAGAGAATATTTTTTTTAATTCAGTTGGGAATATGGAGGTTTCTACCAGACTGACCACAGACTCTTACACCTAATAAATATCGCATTATTTGCATTCTGCTAAATGGTATGATTTCGTTAATGACGGACGTTCCATCATCAGTTCTCTACAAGTTATTTCAAAGTTAAATTTTGGGAGAAATAGTGTTTTCTATATCATTGTTCAGGGAGTTTATTTTGCAGGAAACATGAAGAGTTGAATACCGAAAAGAAATTGAATGAATAAGTGGGTTTCAAACAGACACATTACCACAGACATGCAAACCTAATGATGAAATTAACTCTGGAATACCATAACTTGAGGAATTACCGCTGGATGGGTGAAGAATCAAATATGAGGACGATCATTAGTTTTTATGAAAGACAGACAGCAGCGCTTAGATACGTGTTTAAACATAATGACGCTTTTAAGACATTACAAAGTTTTAAAATAACTACACAGATCTCCACACATATGAGATAATACTGTCTTAAACATTTTCAATAAAAAAAAATATATTTTGATACATAGTTTTTACGCTGATTTCAAAATAAGAAACAATTTTTAAATGCCTGCATTATTTATGCCTTAACATGCTGATATCCCGCAAAACAAAACACTTATCCAAAAATAAAGAGCAGATTTTAAACGACACAGTGTGCGAGAGCTTTGATGCTTGACGTTAGACTGCTGTGTTTTCGGGTTCGATCTCCGGACCTTGGCAACGTGGTAAATTCCAGTTTTTATTATACACTAGCTGTCCCGGCCACGCGTTGCTGTGACTAACGTTTTTGTCATATTACATTACATAGCGCCATCTATTGAATATTTACTCAATCTAGTCAACAGACTTCGATTTACTCAACAGAATATTTACTCAATCTAGTCAACAGATGTCGCCATCATCGTCGCCCGATGTCATATGTCATATACAGATAATTAATAGACAAATAATTAGCAATAAGATAAATAAATTGAGATGTAAGCTATCCTATCTTTCAAGTTGGGTCAAACTGCACACGGTGTACAAATTTCATTAAAATCGGTTAAGTAGTTTAGGAGTCCATAGCGGACAACACAGTGACACGTAATTTATATATATTAAGATAATCTACATAAAAACAAAAAAGTGTTATTATTGTGTAACTAAATACTATCCTAAAACAAATAAAGTACCTACTATATAGAAAACAACTACAAAATGAAACTGTGTTTAAAAAGTAATATTACGATGATAATTATATCGCATAAACAAATTAGCGCTGCATTCAACCGTTCAGTAGGGAGCCGACCGCGCGAGTGACCCGCGCGGCATGGTATCTCGTTGAGCTACACCCCCCTCCCGGCTTGCCCGCAAGCACCGCCTCTCTCCCGCCGCGCCGGCCAGCGCAGAGAGCGAGTTGGTTTTGTTTCGGAGTTATTTATCATTGTAATCTTTAAAGTTTTTTGTTGAAATACCATAAAAACGGTTTTTGTGAGTTAATCTTAAAAGATAGACATATACTATCGCGGACTGTTTTTTAGATCATTAAAAGAGCTATTATTCTTTAATACATATTTTTTGTGTATGTTGAACCGTTTTTAAGGCGCACGCAACGGAAGGCTTCAAAGATGAAATAATTTCTCCCGTTTTTTACACATTTACCACTATATCTTTGCTCCTATTGGTCGTAGCGTGATGTTATATAGCCTATAGCCTTCCTCGATAACTGGACTATCCAACACAAAAAGAATTATTCAATTCGAACCAGTAGTTTCGGAGATTAGCGCGTTCAAACAAACAAACTCTGTCGCTTTATAATATTTTTTTTTTATATTTATTCACTTATTTGCCTTGACTTTCTTTCGTCATAGCCACCAACAATCTTTTTTAAATACATCTTTTATAATTTATAATTTAATTTTACAAATTTATAAATATTTTAATATTTCACTAATTAATTTCCGTCCGTTCCACTGTATAATATCAATTTCTAGAAACCTTATTTACGAATAGACGCTATTTAATAATTATAATTTTATATGTTACTCTAATATGTATGCTCTTATATTATATTATTTTTATAATTTCGCTATTTTTTTCTTCCTCTTTCTATATTTTCAAATATAGAAAATTTATTTGAATCCGTCATGAATTTATTTCTTTCTTCATTTTTATTTTCTCTAAAATTTTGTGATACTAATAATTTAGAGTTGGATTGAATTTTTGGTACTTTTATGGACCTCTGAGAATTATTTTCTGTTTGTTCCTCGTCATTATCTTGTTCATTTTTTCTGTAATTGTTCCTTGTATTATAAGTTCTAGGTGTAGAATTTGTAATATAATTAATGAAACTTTGTTCTTTCTCATTCTGTTTAGTTTCAATTTTATTATCATTTATATTATTTTGTTTTTTAATATTTTCCTTTTTACAGTTTCTATCTAAATATGTTCTTTTTCTAATGGGTGCTGGCTTATATGATGGTATACTATTTTCACGACTTGTTAAATTTTGAGGAAAGTCCTTTTCATAATTAGATAATATATCAAATCTATTTTTTGTAGTTACAGCATACGAATTTTTGTCTTTCCAAATTTGAGGTATTTCAATAGCGGCTTCTTGATAACTAAGATTTCTGTTTCCCATTAAAATTTTTATTTCTTGTTGCCTTTTTCTTTCTTTGCAATTTTTATCAGTCGCATCATGTTCTTCATCACAATTTACACATTTTATAATTTCATTTTTACATAAATTTAGCGTATGTTCATTTGAACCACATTTGCTACATCTACTCTTTCCTTTACATTGATTGGCCGTATGGTTATATCTTAAACATTTATAACATTGTCTCGTATTTTTAATAAATGGTTCACAGGGTAATTTAGCATTCCAAATATAAATATATTGAGGTAAATTTTGACCTTCAAAGAAAATGATAATATTTCTAGAGTCCTCATATTTAATTTCATCTTCAACTTTCACTCTCCTTTTTAATCTCCTTATGGAGTGGATTTTATACGGGTCACTATAAATGTTTTCTTTTAATTCTTCCTCCGAAAATTCAATATCTACATTTTTGATAATTCCAATTCTTGTAATCCAAAACATTGGTATAAACATATCAACTCCTGATGTTTTCTTGTTATTTAATTTCACTAACATATTAGCTGATTTAGGATTTTTACATACCGCCATTATTCTATTTTTCCCTATTTTCTTTATTTCTGTAATATCTTTTCCATATTCTGAATTATATAGCATTTTTGCTGTTTTTAATGTACTGATCCCATATTTTTCATTTAGAATATCTTCTTTCTGAATCATAATTTTATAAGAAGATAAAGTTAAATTATCTTCATTGTATAAATTTATATTGGGGTCAACTCCCACTTTCCCCTCAGAATTCAAATTCATTTTTTAAATTCAGAAAATTTGAATATTAAAATAATAATATTTTAGATAATGCAATTTTACTTTAAATTTAAATTTACTTTTTAATTAATTTATATATATGTATATTTAATAATATTAGTTCAATTAAATTATTTTAAGGAAACAAACAAAACACGTCTATCACGTATCGAATGACTACTCGATTGTGCTTTATAATATTTCTTCCGTTTTTTACACATTTACCACTATATCTTTGCTCCTATTGGTCGTAGCGTGATGTTATATAGCCTATAGCCTTCCTCGATAACTGGACTATCCAACACAAAAAGAATTATTCAATTCGAACCAGTAGTTTCGGAGATTAGCGCGTTCAAACAAACAAACTCTGTCGCTTTATAATATTAGTATAGATTAATATATACTTTTTAATTTATGTTGCATTTATAATCAAAATGTGTAAAATCATAGAACGTCGTCAGTGTGTGTGGCACTTTAGAAATAGACGTATTCGCTATTCTAAAATAACGATGTGACACATTCAAACACTATTTAACCTTTTGACCTAGAGCAATATTTAACGGTGCTTAAAATAAAATAAAAAAACAAACTTAGCAAACAACATACAATTTCAATGATTATTTTGGGATGTTTTAAGTATTTTAAAAGTGGTGTGTTTGTTACGTTACTTTATGTTACGTTACTCAAGTGTTTCCGTTTTGATATTTAAATACACTGTCAAAATGTCAAAAAACATTAAATTTAATATTAACTATGTAGAATACAATCACATTCAATTAAAACAGTGTACAATTTGCTGTCAACTCAATTTATAGTGTGTCCTGTTTTTAGGATTCCTTTTTGTGTTCCCGTTCCCATTCCCGTTCCTGTGAGTCCTTGTTGTTTGTGTGTTACTAAAATAATATCTGGGAATGTAAACAGTTGTCTCCTTGAAACGGATACGTCATATTTTATTCCTGGAGGTCCTCTGTTTATCTACAGGAGACGAAAGGGGAGGTCTGATTGATATATATCACGTTAATTATATTTGAAATAAATGTATTTTATCTGTACGAGTATTATAACATGTATTATGTAGCATATAATAAGGAATTGATTTTATTTATTATCTATAACATAATATTCTTGTAAATTATATTACAAATTCTACACCTAGAACTTATAATACAAGGAACAATTACAGAAAAAATGAAAAAGATAATGACGAGGAACAAACAGAAAATAATTCTCAGAGGTCCATAAAAGTACCAAAAATTCAATACAACCCCGAATTATTAGTATCACAAAATTTTAGTGAAAATAAAAATGATGACAGAAATAAATTCATGACGGATTCAAATAAATTTTCTATATTTGAAAATATAGAAAGAGGAAGAAAAAAATAGCGAAATTATAAAAATAATATAATACAGGAGCATACATATTAGAGTAACATATAAAATTATAATTATTAAATATCGTTTATTTGTAAATAAGTTTTTGTAGAAATTGATATTATACAGTGGAACGGACGGAAATTAATTAGTGAACTATTGAAATATTTATAAATTTGTAAAATTAAATTATAAATTATAAAAGATGTATTTAAAAAATTTTGTTGGTGGCTATGACGAAAGAAAGTCAAGGCAAATAAGTGAATAAATAAAAAAAAATATTCTTGTAATTTGCATTGTTTCTTTATTTTAAAGTATCGTCACTTACTATTAGGACTTACTATTCCTAGAATGCCTATAATGCACTTCCAACTCACTGTTTTAATTTTGTATTTAATTGAAATTGTATAGCATGTGGCAATTGTATATGCGTAGTCATTCACTGTACTATTTTTAATTAAGAACATTACAAAGTCTAATGTATCTAAAGAAAAATGATTAAATTAAAAAAAACTATATTATATTATAACCTCCAAAATGTAACAATCTGTCAAAATGCAGTAGGATTCGTTTTTAAAAGAAAATCAATGTCAGTTTGTCAAAAATAAAGAAATAAAAACAATATCTATTACTAATTGTTATTAAAAGCAGTAATTTTAATTATTCCACATTCAATTTTGTCCAACTGTCGAACTAAATTAACTAAAATTAAACTAAACTATCCAACTTTAACTCAAAATAAAACACGTATATAACAAGGAATGTTTGTCTAAATCTAGATTAAAATATTAAATAAAAACGTAAATCAAATATCAAAACAGTAAGTGGGAATGAGGCTTTACTTATCGAACTCTACAATCTAAATTAAGTCCACTTACTGACGTTAAATAATTGTCAGCGTTGACACAACCAGCAGCGAAAATCAATACGATTTTTATAATTTTAACCTATTGTAAAAAATCGTAAATATTTCATAAAGTACTTTTATTTTTTTTTTTTTTATATTGATATTCATTTATTTCTTAATATTACAACTACAAAACAAGGATCTTAGTAAAACATTTTATAGTAGGAGTATTTTACAGTGTGGGCTATCTTCAGAAACATAAACTCTATCAATTCTTGATGCTATGTTCATTCCCCTAAAGTAAGTGAAGCCCTGTTGAGTTTTATTCTTGAGGATCCAAATATCAGATAGAATTCGTTCAGTTATTAACCTATTTAATCCAGAACAGAAGTTTAGATTCCCAAGTTGGTCTCTCTGGTTCAGCACACAGTTAAAATCGCCAGCAATGATTAGAGGTAGTCTAAAGTTAATCTTCAACAGTTATCGATAGGATACGTCCATCTTCTTCACATATGCAATCTGTAGCTTCTATTCCAGGCCTTAACAAAATTGCAGTTCCTCTATTATTTATGCCAATGTTCGAGATATAGGAATAAGGTTTAAAGAAACTTAAATTTTCTATATTAACTTCTTGTAATAAAATTATGTCCAAATCGTGGTCTATAATAAATTGTTTCAGCATAATTTTAGATGTTACAGAGGATAATCCATTGATATTAAATGTTGCAAATGTTCTTAGTACCATATTAATAAGATATTGAATAAATTAAGGTTATTCAATTGTTTTATCTTTTATATCCATTGCTTTTCCTGTCACTTTTTTTTGTTTCTTTGGTCTTTTGTTATTTTTCTTATCTTTTTTTTCCAATCCTATATCCATTTTGGATGCAGCGGAATTATCTGAGCAATCTTCAATTTCAGAATTTGCCAAAGTATCTTCATTTGACGATGATTCTACAATTTTTCTCTTAATTTCTTTGTGTGCTGTAGGAATTTTGGACAAATTATCATTATTATTTACAATCGCAATAGTATCATCATTAGTAGCTGTTGAAATGATTTTTGTTTCATTTTGCGTATTCTTTGGCATTAAGGGTGGAAAAATTGAATTATTGACAAAACTTAATTCTTCATTTTTTGATTCAGTTGGAACAACACAATCAGTTACCGCTTTGTCATTCATTGTATTCCCCGCAATGGCTGCATAGCTGCGTGCGAAACCATTTGAATTTATTCTGTTGCTAATTTTAGTAGGGCAATCTTGTCCTAAATGGTCTTCTCTATCACAAAACCTACAAGTTTTCTTTTGGGTAGCATAGCTAACCCAAACCTTTCTGCCAATCATTGGTATATACGACGGGATTTCTTTCTTTAAAATCATCTTTATTGCTCTTGTTCCGTTATAAACTGGGAAAGGCATATCTCTACCCCATGTTTCTTTTTTGATGCTAATAACTGTACCATATCCTTGTAGTGCGTGTTGTATCGTTATATCTTGAATTTCATATTCTATATTGTGCATTCTTACAATTGTGAATTTATCGGCTCTTTCTATATACACATTATAGTTATTGTCATCCGTACCTTTGTAAATTATTTTCCCATTTGTCATTTCAATAATGTTATCAATTAATAAATGTTCTGCAATTTTCACAATCATCTTGTTTCCATTCACTTGAATTGCCATCACATCTTCCACAGATAATTTTAAATCGTTTTTTAAAAATAAGTGTAATTCGGTAAACGTCATTCTATAAATCACTTCGACGAAGTCTACACTTAAGGTGTTTTTCCTATTATTATTTTCCATTTTTTTTAATCAAATCAAATTCTTACACCTATTTATTAATTTATGATAATTTATTTAAATTATTTAAATAATTTTTTAAATACATTTATTTTTAAATGCGCGGAAAGGATGTTTATTCCACGAAAAAACAAATGACTGACCTGTTTATTTAAGAAGTTCTCAGTCGATGTTTACATCTACCGTCTAAGTGGTACCAGTATATATTTTGAGGTAGGCTACATGTTTAGACTGTATCTGATTCTTTGTCTCTAATTATGTAATTTTTTCTTACTTTGATTTTCTTATTATTCCCATTAATAAATTATTAGGTACTTCTTAATTATTACCGTTTACTTGCTGTGACAGTTGACAATTCTGCTTCATTACTGACCAAGCGAGAGCTATTGTGTATTTCCTATTATTCAAAAAGAAATTCGCGTTTCTCATGTAGTAAACAGATGCCCCACGGTTCGCTGAGTTTCATGAATAAAGTCTTTCTGTTTAGTTCTCAACATAAATCTTAAAAATGCATTATAGTAGTGCAACTAAGCAGGGTAGTTTATTGTCTCCCCGTGTGTTACACCATAAAGGTATGAATGGGTCATATTTTGTGTCTGTGTTCTTTATTCACATAATACGATACAAATCTATTTCTCATTGAACTTAAATAATTGTTACAAATAATGTTGTAGTTCCTTTGTAGTTGTGAAGTGCTTACGGTTAGTACTAGGTCTTCACCTTTACGTGAACGCAGGTACGTATTTATGACACTAGGTTTCTAATGCAACGCCTGGTGCGCCACTTGAGACTTGGACAATGGTCAGTATAATAAACCTTTAAGTTAAAGAATAGAAGATTTATTTGCACTAAAGATATTAACTTTGATATTCTGAATTACTTGTAATAAAGCGCAAGGTTATGTTTATATGCAGTGCAGTAGTTAGAATCGAATTTGATAGGGCGTTCGACATTTGAGAGAAGGTACTTTGACATACTGCTCTGTCCCACTGTTTTAACCGACTGTCACATTTTGGAGGTTATAATATAATATAGTATTTTAATTTAGAGATATTGGATATTGTAGGGTTCTAAAAAAAACAAAGAAAACGTACATTTCGTTCTAAATTAAAAAGGTGCACCCATATTCCCTCATTATTTTTTAAATTAAATACAAAATTAAAACAGTAAGTGGGAATGATACTTAACTGCCGGTAGACGCTGTAGAAAGCAATTGTACCCTGCGATGCAATATATACACGCAGATCAATCTAGAAGAAGTTGTTCTATGCATGAAAAAGTTGGTATAACGAAGCATGGAATTTCAACATCAGGAATATAAAGGATACACAATGCATATAAAAAGAATTAAACAAACTACTATATGAGAGAATATGTTCCTCGTAGTTACTAATCCAGCTTTTTCTTTGTGTTGAAATAAATTTATGTTTGATACTAAATGATTGAGACAGATATTTTAATTTAATTGAACAAACAAAGACAACAGTAACCATTTTGTCTGTGAAGTGACTATGTCATTTCCAGTGCGTGCCCAGCCTTAGGCAAAGCGTCAAAAAACAAAATCGATATAAGACTTTCAAAAATGAATGTTAATGATTTGTCAATTTCAAAAGATTCAAATTTATGAGCATCGTTTTAATTGTTATGGATGTCTTCCTCTCCTTGTGTCTTACTTCAAATAATTTATCAACCCCTGTTTGTATCTCCACTTGACTGTTCTATTCATACTCCCACCCTGCTTCCCTCGCTCTCTAAGACCCGGCATTCTACCACACTTGAAGATTAGACAGAGTACGCCATGTGCCAGCCCCTGTCCCTAGTGTTCCACACTGAAGTGGGCTTGTTCTTCTTCTTGCTCGTCTTCACGTTTACCATAAGTTCTTGACTCGGCGCGTGTTTTAAGACGGCCGTTTTTTTCTTTTTTTGTGACTTATGTAAGATATTTGGGGATTAAAATAGAGATTATAGCTTTGTGTAGCTAGGAACGTTAACTAGTGTATCACCAATAAATCAGAAAAACTACAAATTTAACAAAAAGTGGGGAATTTGAATATAGAAATAAAGATGTCAACGTGCTTCAACCTGTGGACATTATAACTCAATTACTGGACTCCCGATTGATTTAAAACATAATTGTATTTTATGTTATGTATGATCAGTTTATTATCTATGTACAAGTTTTTGCTTAATCAATAATTTAGGTACAGCAAAGTGGCTGAGAGTATTAATGCTCCAATTTAAATCGACGTACGTATTTGCAAAGCATTAAATAGGCACGGGCCTAATGAATTAAGTTTTAATTTTCCATAACATCCATTCTCTTCTAAGTTTCATACGACAAAGCCTATGCTTTTGATGCAAACTATGCGGACTTGTGGATGCTTACCTGTAATGTGCAATACAAATGTCAGTTTGTTATCTAGAGATCTCTGGTAAATAGAATTGAGCCCACTCTTTGTGAATCTGTTAAAATGTAACTATTATAACAATCCTTTGATTGAATACACCACAAATAAGGTCCATAACGTCTTCTATAAAGACGTTCACAAATTTACAACGCCTCTATCTTCAGTCCGATCTGCAACACAACATACTGGCACATCGTGAGACCTCTCTCGGCAGACAACAACAACAATAACATAAAGAAAAATAGCTCCAACTGTAAAAAGAGCCCATGGGCGTATTTGTTAAGCCCCAACTCTATTCAGTCCGTCTGATAGGGGGCTCGGGGGGCTCAGGGCGAAACAGCTTCATTAAACGAGGCCATTATGTTACTCTTTGCATAATATTTTACTTTTATTATGTTAAATAAATAGATGTTACAAAAAGGATAATTTACTAAGAAATGTTTTTTTTACCCTTAAGACTTATCTCAATGAAACACAGTTGTTGTACAACTGTTTTTATTGTTATTATTTAAAACAGTGTTGGTCAAGGATGTCTTTAATAATAACAGCACTAGCACTGGATTAAACTACAGAGTAAATAGACGGAATGATATTATGTCAGTGGCAGAGTTGCAAAAATTAAGTTCCCCGCAACAATTAATTGTCTTTGAAGGCTCTCTCACACGGGATCCTGCGACATCCCACTTTTTCAGTAAGGTGTAAGACCCGGTGCAAAGTTGAGTTGCGGGGTTCTTCGTACAAAAAAATTATAATAAATGTAATTTGGTATCAGAAACCAAAGAGACTCATTTTTATAAAGAACTATTCTGAGTCTCAATAACCTAAATAACTGAGGCTAAATAAGTCATCATGTTATAAATAAATATAACAGTTATTTAAACGAATGCGTCAAAAGTTTAGAGGAATCTTCGGGTGTTGTATATTTGCCATATTTTAAAAACAGTGTGGACAAGTGTTTCGCTGAATAATCGTGCTCGCATATTCGTCCTCGTATAATTGGAAACAGCACATTGAATACGGTCTAAGAGGTTTCAAGAAGCAATTTTAAGTGAATTATTAAACATCCCTGATGCTGAGCCCTATTACCAACAACCTCCTACCATAGAGGTAGGTTTTGTGATGTTATGTAATCATACATAAACTATACCGCTGCCTAAAAAGTTTGCGATTATAGGGGCTCGAAACCGAAGACACAGCAGTCAGCGTTAGGATTCAATGCTCTCATCCAATGTGGCGTAAGCAGATATATTATCTACAAGATTCTTCTTATCCTTGACCTCAATCAAACCAGATAAAATCAGACTATTTTAAACGTATAGAATTTGTTAATCCGGCGCTGTAATGGAACACTCTTATACTATTGATAAAGTTTTCTCTATATATTAATAGTACAACTGACCATTCACAACAAAATGCATTCATTCAATGCAGAATGCATTCTTGCAGTCAACAAAGAATTACTGGTAAAGAACATCTTTTCCATCGTATATTGAAAAATCTTTATTTACAAAAAAGAACATCGACACATTATAAAAGAAAATATAACAAAAGCTAAGAATCATTTTAATAGAACTGTCTGGCATCTTAGAGAATCCTTAAAGAATAGTAACCCAAACTGATGCGCACGCCACGTTTGACATCGTCCTTACAAAAATATTCAGTCCTTTGTGCTAAAGTGGACATCTGATGTGTCAAGTTACGTTATTATGTCCTATATTGCCTGCAGGACATCAAGATAATAGTAAAAAGGACAAGACATTTGGCCACTGTCTTTGATGTGAATGGTTATTCGAAGCCGTTTGATAAGTACTTCTAGATTGTTATTTTACACAAGTCCTTTTTGTTATTAACATAGGAAAGCCATTTGTGCAACGACTGGAGATGATGCACTGTAGCTGCTATTCTTGAAGGATATAATAATAGACTGAGTAACACAATATGTAACATGGGCGGCGAATGGATTACTTTCAGGGAGGTGTATCTGTATTAAAGAGGCAATCTCCTCTCGGCGCCCATGCGTAGTACTACATGTAACAAATGTATACTGTATGTATTCTATAGAATGGAGTAGTAACAGACGCAATCCTTATTATCTGCGTAACAGAAATTCTCATAAATGCTCCAATAAAAACGTCTACTTCCTTATTAGTTAACAGAAACGTTAATTAATAATTAGCCGATGTAGTAGGACTAGTATCGCCCTCCCACGATAGAGTAGCGAGAGGTTATCGGCTGAACTAGTGTTATGAAATCAAATGTATCGTTGTTTCTATGTTCGAAAGATATTGTTGTCTATTGTGAAAAATGTTTCCTTTTAAAATTGTCTTAATTCGCACTGGTTATTTCATCCTTATATTCATTTCTACTCAATTATAATTTCTATATTCTTTATATGAAGATTAATTATCCAGGTAGATACATAAGATGTATATCCAGGCAGTCTCACGAGGACCATTTAAATATAAACTGGAATTTTATACTGCTTCTGATATTCCGTGGCGATAGAATGAAGAGGAATTATCCTCCACTCTTACATTTGCTATTTTCGTAAACAATAGAATTTGCTACTACCATTAAGATCTGCACCGATGGCGGCTCCACACAGTCTCGCGAACACGTAGCCATTTTCAGTGCTAGTTGCTTCGCTTCTTTCATTTAGCAACGAGTTGTTATTCCTTTTTTCGCCAACGAAGGTGTGAAATCGAGTGAAACTTTGAAGAGACTTAAAACATAGTTTGGTAATTTTTGGAAATAGCTTTGATAAAGTTAAAACTAAAACTACAAACGACTTCCAGTAACCAGCGTCATTAAAGACAATAATTAGGCCATGTATCAGCCTGGGGAAGGCGCTCGCCGCATTACTGCTACTCAGAATGTCTCACAATGATCAGAATATTCCTTTGGAGTTTATTTCTTCATCCTACAACTTCATTTATTCAGTTAACAGTTCTGTTGTCTCTATTTCTATGCCCTCTTATTTTCTTCAGCATCTATTTTCGCTATAATAACTTCCTCTTTGTTTACTTTCTCACAACATTCATTATCTTTCTTCACTAATCCTTCTTTCCTTTGCTGTCTGTCATTGTTATGCTGTGTTCTTTGTCCTTTTCTTAACGCCTTCTACATATCTATCATCTTCTTCCTTTCCTTTCTCCAAGAAAACAGTTATTCCATGCTTCTTCAATCTCTATTTTTCCACTTTGCCAACACTCAATATACTCCTCCGCTTCTTCTTCCTCTTCATATATCCGCTTACTCTCTCTTTTTTCGTTGCATATTCCTGTTTCTCTCAATTTCCTTGTGCAACTCGTACAAATCTTGAAAACACCTTTGCAAATTGAAATTATGTTCTATAGTATTTAGATATTCATCGATTTAGAATAGAATACATCGATGTATTCAATGCTCCTACTTAGTACTTAAAACTCTAATTGAAATTACCAAACGTCAATTAAATAATTACGAGAATAAAACTAATTATTTCTAATAATTGTTATAATCGAGTTATATATTAGATAAGCATCTGACGTATTTACTTTAATCGTTTAATCGTTTAATCGTTTATTATTTCATAAAAAAACAACAATTATCACTAAATTAAGATTGACAGGCATTTTACTTTTTAGATTACAATTTAATTATGTTCAATTGTCCATTTATTTATTACACAGAATTTGTTTTAGTTATTTGTTTTGCTCAATAGATGGCTCTGCTGTTTGCTGTAGGTTTTAGTATTGTTCAATTGAAGCACTGAGTTTATAAGTTTTATATAACTTTACTTCATTTTTCGCAAAGTTATATTTTCAATACACAGTATCAAATCTAGATCCGGTGTACTCTCCGGTAACTCTCTCGATTACCGTGTATTCGTCTCTGTACCATACATACATACCAGAACACTGAGAAGTTTGTGTGACGAAATTTATGGATGACCCAATAATAGAACAATCATGCATTAGCATCATCCTTGGATATTTGACTAATGAAATTTTCTTCGATAGAATCATTAATAATGGGAACGTGATTGAAGTATCTTGAAGTATTCGATGAAATAATAACACCGGGGATATTTTAAGTAATAGAACCGTGTATTTTGTTTCCAATATTCTTAAAACTAACACAAGTATAAAATAGAAACAATTTGGACGTTGATATTTGACGCTGACGCTTGTAAGTACATTGTATTACGTATGTTTCACACGCGAAGATGATATAGTCGAAATTGCGAGAGTTCGGCGGTGCCTTATGCATGAAAGAAAGAGGTTATAAGACCCGCAGAAGTGGTGATACGATGGTGAATTTTATTTTATTAGTTACAATATGCATTATAAAAAAATGTGTAATAATGTGTAACAAAAACACTTTTCTATTGTATCGCAGACTTATACATCACAACCTGTTGTAACCATGAGTCGCCGGCGAACTCTCGTAACTTAAACTATAGTTATATAAATTTTTATATAAAAGCTGATATTCAAAAGAGGTGACATTAACTGGCGTCACCGAATTTGTCCTCAACGAACTTTTTTATTTGGGTATACCTTAAAAGCAAACCAAGAAACTATTGAAGAATTAAAAGAAAACGTAAGTAACGAAATGAAAAACATGTCACCAACCACTTGCCGGGCGGCATGCAAAATTTCCAGTCCATGGTTATAGGAGTGTCAAAATAACAAGGTATACATTTACATAATGTAAAACTCAAAAAAAAAATCCGCTCATTCCAAAAAGAAAGGGCAACACGTAATATCGAGAAGACGCAGTTAATTATGATGAAACAAGATAACTACATTGCTGTACTACAAGGAAACTACACTATAAAAATGATCCAAAATGCTTTAGACGTCTTTTTGTTAGACTAAGGATGCACTGCGAAAAGGAATAGTATCCGGAAATATCTGCACTTTGATACAAATTTGCATTCGATGCAGATTTTTATATTGTTTTGCATTGTCGTGATTTACTATATGTGAATTAAACCGTTGCCTAATACGTGTACGATTATATATACGAGTATATATAAATAATCAAATAACCAAACTTACGAAATAGAACTCTGATGCAAAGTTCGTCACATCGAACCCGAAGACACAGCAGTTTAGCATCAAGCATCATTGCTCTCGCTCACTGTGTCGTTATTAATTTTTAATAAAATAATTGAAATAGAGGGATATTTTCTTTGTGTGAAAAAGTAGAAAATGATTGAAGGTGCCGTTATTTAAATAAGATAACGTGATGTAGAAAATTCTTCAATAAAAGGATATGTTTGTTCGGCTATAAATCTATTCACTTTTACTGAAATTAAAACACTGACAATAGTATATCACCCTTCAATTTCAATGACCATGGACCAATCGAGAGAAGGTTAGTGCAGTTCGAGTTAGGTTAGATCAATTAAGATGCTCTTTTTGTTAATCAATTGAGTTCTATATAAACCGGAGACGGAGACGGAGATTGGACTGGAAGATGGAGGAGAATTAAACAGATAGAGGACCATCGTTTACTGCGGTATGCAGTAGAAAAGACGGACGTCGGCTACTGCAGCGAATGATTAAGTCCCGGTCTGCAGCTGATAACACAAATAATGGGACAGCGCAAAGAGCAAAAATAAAGCAAAACCGTGCAAGGACTTGGACTAGACGTTGTTTTACTAAAGTTTGGAAATCAATAAAATAGTAATAGATAGATTACTGGACAATTTCATTTCGGATTCTATAATTGTTGTAAATATAGTAAAAATGGAATCTAATTTAGACTGTGCAATGGATGATATCGTTTTATTGCAATATGCAATATGGTTGTCAACGTCTGTTTATAGTCGGGTTTTTGAATGTTTATTCAAATATATGCCAATATATGTATATCTGTGCAGATTAACACATAACTAGGAGGGAACTATCGAACACATAGTATTGGGTTGTCCCTACAGAAAAACTGAAAACTAAAACTTTGTGGAACGAGTTGTGCAATATTTATCTACTATTTACATAATAATAAGGGCTTAAGTATTTATAGAACTATTTTTATATTGTAAAGTAAAAATTGTTACAGCTGTTTTGTGAAGTTTCTATCACTATTGCACTTCAATTATAGTTCGCATCAACTTTATCTTCTGTGTTTTCCGACCAGTAGAGTGGTTTCGCCATTTGTAGCCGTGTAGCAAAAATAGACATTTCATATGAACGACTGTGAGAAACGGAACTGTAAATGAACTCTTTTTTTGATAAAAATCATAAGCATCTTCAATATGATAGCAAAGTGACTTTAAAATGTTTACTGGGAATATATTTAATATATGGTAAATTGACTGAATAATCTAAAGCCCCAATAAACTTAAAAGATGAATAAGTCTATACAAATATATTTAAATTGAAATTATTGTTTTCCCGCATAAAATAAAGCAATATTTCTGACGTCACTAAATTAGTAATCATGTTTGTAAATTGTTTACCACCTTAATAATATCAAAACTTTGTGTATTGCTCGTCACAGCTATCAAGTGCAGTAATTTTATGAATGTTTCAACAGCAGCGGTCATTTTAAATCAATAGAAAAACGCAACATTATTTGACGCAAACATCATGGCATTAAAGTATAGTAATTTTTTATTACTGTAGATTCTTTTAATGATTACAGGGACAAACGTTAATAATTTAATAATTAATGTCTCCTATAATATTGCGGCTTGTTACAAAATATTTGTTAATTTGTGGTCTTGATAGCTAACTTTATCAATATATAGTACCGTTGTATACATGTTAGGTTATGGTTCACAACCCCATTGTTAAAATAGTACTGATTCAAAATTGAAAGGTTTTTCTAATGCACCTGTCGGTTTATAGCTAAGTAATATTACTTAGGATTAAATAGTGCGAACAATAGAAACTTGAAAACTATATTTAAAGTTAAACCAAATTGAATGTTGAACTATTTTTTAACTTAAACATTCTTTTAGAATATGTGAAAATATGAAGTAATAAATTTGTATTTCGTAAAATTATTCTGGCGTCCAGTGGGTCTTCTGGTACATTAGAGATTTATGTCCTTTTTAGTGTTCAACGGCGCCCCAGGACTATTAACAGGGGTTTTGTATATCAGTGGCGTAACAAAGAAGGAAGAATTTTCTTGTGCAAGATGTTTTAAGTGAAACCTTTTTGTTCGCGTGCCATTTTTGTTGCGTGCTATTTTGCAAACTTATATTTTACAGATGAATAGTATAGATGGTAGCAATTTATTAATTTATGTTATTGGAATAAATTATAGAATAAATAAAGGACCGTGATGTTCGTGTTTTCTTATAGGTAGATAAAAAGTGTTCTTAAAGCACCACTGCCTCGTAGTTACAAATAGTTTAACAACACATTAAAATGAATTAAAAATTACTAACTGGCGACAATGCAACGTCTTTTTGGCGTGTATGATTTAAAACCAATAATAAAATTATTTTTCAATTTATCAAAATAAAAAATATTTTCAATTTATGCGTTATTTGACCAACTTTTTTTCAAAATTTGGGATTTTTGTTTTAGATTCGTAAATAAGTTACCAAGGTTAGCCTATATACAAAATTTCAACTTTTTGCACAATTTTTACTCTCGGCAAATACTGCCTCCGTGCCCCCAAATAAAATTTTGAAGTTTTGAATTTTTTTTTATTAATAATATACTTAATTATTCTAGAATCCAGAATATGAACTTTCTTCAAAGTTTCCTACCGGGCCCCTGAATTTCTTCATCCCCCCCTTTTTCAATTTTTGAATTTCTAATTTTTGAGAAATGTCAGCATTGAATAGCTTAATACACATGCAAATATCAACTTTCTATCTTTTACTAATTAAAAGTAATACAGCAAAAACGGGCTTACTTTTTTTCCAGTTTTTCCAAAATTGCGGGTTTCCAGGAAGTTCAGGGAAAAATCTGGGAACTCCAGAAGTCTTAGAATTTTTTTCTCTATGAAATAGGAAATTTTCAAAAAGATTGATTGAGTCGTTTTCGAGCGACCATACAAAATTCAGTACCAAACATATAAGAATAGAAACATATAAGAATATAAACATACAGTTGGAACATTATAATATAGGATATAAAAACAATAACGTAAGATAGAAAGAAAAATACAAAAAAGTGGCTGATAACACAGTGAGCGAGAGCATTGATGCTTGACGCCAACGACACTAAATTAGTATTGAAGTTTGAAAAATAATAAGTAATCGATTCTATTTATTCATGTTTACCACCTTAACAATATCATTACTTAATAAGAAGTAGTATTTGGGGTTTGAATTTGATCCTTGTGTCTTCGGGTTCTATCTCTGGACCAGAGTTATATTTTCTGGGTTTGATTCTTATCAAGTAAATTGATCATGTTATACATAATAATAAACTTAATAGGCAGCGGTTAAGATATATGAGGCCACGACACGAAAAGAAAGAATGTAGCATAAATATGCTTAAAAGAGTATATGGCACAGATTTTCTTTTACAAAATGGTTTTATCTTTTTCAAAATAGTTGATGTACACACAAACAAATCGTTGTCTTAAAACAAATAGTTCCTAAGACCATCAGCGTGTGAGGCCTTTGAATACGTAAGCTAAGACTAAACTATGAGAGAGAGGGAGAACATTAACTTAAATTTAACGTGTTCTATTACTCTAAATTAGATAGACTCAATTAGATGCCATCGAAGAGAAATTATTTTAATTCCAAAGAAAAAAACAAAAACAATTTTGGAATAGTTTCTGTTGTTTACTTCTTTGAGAGCATACTTGACGATTCTATCAAATAAAATTTACCTACAGTTGCATCTTATTTTGTTGCTCTGGTACGCCTCTGTTAAACTTAAAATATAAAAATTTAAACCGAAAAATAGAGTTTTATTAGTTATACTTATCCACCGTTAAAAATAAATGATAGTTATGTATATTAGTACTTTAATACACACACACACAAATGTTAAACTCATATACAAAGCCCTGAAGGACTGGTACGGTGCACTCGTAGGTACTTATGACTTTTGGTTTCTTAAAAGGTGTATTTAAAAAGTCATATAATTTTTATATAGTCTCGAGGAAAAAATAACACTTAAAACCGTCTTATACGGAAATCATAAAATATATACCAATCCTCTTGATGACAGAGATCTAGCAATGAACAGGGGAGAACAAATTCAGCCCGCGGGCTAGTGTGAACACGGAGCAGTCTATCTATATTGAAGAGTCACTCAAAGTGATAAATTTCAAAGTTGCATTCAGAATCTGCATATATAACCTTACGATATATTAAACAATGCAGAAAATACGTCAAATCAAGTCCAGTCTTCTCGTGAAGGCACTGCACGTTGCAAGAATGTGATCCTATGGAATTCCTGGCCATGTTATAATTATTTCACACCACCATATATCCCAGAAAACATTTGGATATACATACTTTATTCAAGGTATATACATTCATGTATATTGCATATTTTATGTATATGCTCTTGTGATGTATAATCTACACAGTATGTTATGTGTATGTGCAAATGCTTAAGTATGAGCAACATTCCTGCATGTACATAGTATATACTGTCATGATTATTCATTTCAAGTATATGCAATATATATATACAGGATATTATTTTCACATTGTGGAGCATATATAAATATTCAGGGAATATCTAATGTTATTTAGGATATTTGTTGGTAACTTAGTTTCATTGTTTTTAGTTAGACCATATGGAAGAAATCCATCGTTTAAGTCTGGCGAGTATGAAGGCCACTCTTGCAAAGAAATGAACTTGTGGAACGTTCCTCGTGTTAGAAACATAATTAATTCAAAGATACCAATCTAAAATACTAAGGATTGTCACGAAGGCACCATTGTTTGTACATAATAACATCCCAGTAAACAATTTGGTGAAGTGTCCTATTTAGTGACGGTTCTATCACTATTTCACTTCAATTATAGTTCGCATCAACTTTATCTTCATTTGTATTCCGACCGGTGGAGTAATTTCGCCATCTGTAGCCGATAAAGTAGACATTTTATATGAAAAAATGTGAGAAACTGAACTATAAATGAACTCTTTCATGACAAAAGAATCATGACGCATCTTCAATATGATGTCAAAGTGACTCCAAAATGTTTACTGGGATAGTACATCGGGATCTGGATATACTCACAATTAATGAAGAAATAGTGCTTAGAACCTAAGCATACAAAGAGAGAATACTTGAACAATAATTCGGTAGTACGCAGACTAAAAAAGAAAGTACCTCAGGACTTATTAACAACCTAATCAGAATCTAGGATATATTGACATTGAGAGATAAGTCGATGGGCACATCCCGCGCAAGACACTTTATTATATTTACATGCCAATCACTGAATGTCCTTTAAACAGGACAGATTGTAATAATCTATAGAAATCAAATTAAAAAAGAGAAATTGAATGCTTCTAAACAACTGATGACAAGTGAAGACGATGCGAAGAAGCGTCAATTACGTCAATACGCCATCAGATTACCAAAAGGTTCGTAATTGCCATAAGTGACGATTCCGTATATAATATTACTATACAATTCGTTAACTATGAAAGTGGGATATTTTTTAATTCGGCACGCTATCAAAGCGTTCACCACCTCTTTTTTTAAAGGACACGCAGTATATCCAGGCTCTCGCTATCAAGTTCTTCTACTTGTACGTCACATTCTGATTTATTTTTAAAGCTAAATACACTTTTGTCATTTTATAGATTTGATTTTTTTTTATCTCGTTTTTTAAAACATCTGGTACTTAAATTTTTAAAAGATTTCTTTCTTAATGGTTAATGTTAAGTAATGTACTTTAAAGATTTGTTTCTTTGATACGGAATTCTCTTAAAGCGGCGTTTTCAGAGATCACATGGAGAGACACTTGAAAACATTGTTTTGGGGTTAATAAAAGTAGCTACATTGTAGATTTGTTCTTCATTAAATTATGTGACTATAAATATATGTCCCAGACGTTTGGCTGGAAAATTTCCCCGAGATAAGAGCGCGTTACAGATGTTCCATTTATAAATGGAAATTTCAGTGTTTATACAATAAAATGTTGATTTATAATGAAATAATTTCAGTTTCGGTTCGGGACGTGTCACGTGACGTGCCCTTCAGACATGAGTAGAATAAACAGAAATAATCTGAACGCAAAATCTCTTTAAATATGCTCGTCGTACTTGTGATTGTGATTCCCCCAGATGTTGCCGACCAATTTCACTGCGCGTTTGCAGTAATTGTTCTTAATGCGACACATTAGAATCATCTGAATGCTAAGGGTGTAAGATACTCATTTCTAATTTCGATATTCGTACATTAGTAATTGGAAATTTGTGAATTGATGTGTCCTAACTTTCGGGTTAGCGATTCAGGTGAAGGCTTAACATGAGGTCTTCAAATTATATGAGCATTACTGCAAATAAAAAGTAAAATTGTTAAAAAGTAAAAAGATTAAATTTATCACGTGTTTGGGTTTTTAAGTGGTTTAAGCGTTTCCAAAGTGGCCGAGAAAACGTTGAAAATGACGCATACCCGAGACATCCTTGCAAATTTACCAAAAAACATAAATATATTGAACAAATTGGTAATTTGCTCTTCAGCATACCTTACTGAATGATATGAAATATTTAACATAAATATTTATTACGTTTTGCACGATTACATTTTATTACATTTAATTTCATTAAATTAACTGAAAAGGTTGAACCCTTTTCACTCTTCTCTTTGTTTCTCCATCGTTGTCCAGTAGGTGTGCTACCTCGTCATTAACATGTTGTTGCAGTCTTTCCTGGTGACTCTTGGCAAATTTCCTTATTGCAGTGTCCACAGTTTCCATCTTTAAGTCCCGGTGAAGATCACTGTTTCTAATATGCCACGGTGCTTCCACGATGTTTCTTAGCACATTGTTCTGGAACCTTTGGATTAAATCCTTGTTACTCTGACTGGTACAGCCCCATAGCTAAATACCATAAGTCCACACTGGTTTAAGTAGCTGTTTCTTTACTAGTATCTTATTTTGTATTGACAAAGTGAAATCCTTTCCAATCAGCCAGTACAATTCCCTGTATTTTATATTAAGTTGTTCTTTTTTCTTCTTTACATGTTCTTTCCAGATCAGTTTAGCATCGTAGCATTGTAGGAAGTGACAAAGAATGCGTAATGCAAATTTTACATAAGAATTTCAACAATTATAAGATCAAAGATGTTTTCAGCAAAGTATCCTAGCATAACCTGGCACCATGTGACTCCTATCTATTCCTCAAGGGCAAATCTGCATTAAAAAGAACAAGATTTCAGATCGTTGAAGCAGTGAAGAAAAAGCGGCACGCGTCATGAACAAACTCACAGTAGACTATTTTGAACAATGAAAAATTCGCATTGAGCGTTGTAGGCATAGAGGAGGGATGTGTATTGAAGGGAATAGTAATTAAATATGTATAAACTTAAAACTAAAAGTATAAAAGCATCGGTCTTGTTATTTTAAATCCATGTATTTCGAAATACACTATAAATTTCGAGTAACGCTGTTTTGTTACAATGTCTCAGATTCTATACAATTTAGTTCAAATTTATACTCTCCCAAATAGCAGTTACCAACTTTGAGCCCCGACCCCGATTATTTTTTTTGATAATTAATAATTTCATTTAAGATCGAAATATTTATTCACATCCCTATACATATACTATAAACTACTAAAAGATTACTTTCTACTTAAATCCTAAACTAAATTCAAACAAAAACTTATTGTCCCTGTCAAAATATTTGCTTTTGCAAGTATAATGCAGTGGAACTGGAACTCGATTATATGAATAATTCTATCATGAATCTGCTGCTGCACCAGATGTTGTGGAGACAAGAAAGATATAGAGATGGTGGGGTTTACGGGGGGTGCTTAAATAGGAGGAAGGACCCAAATGGTCAGTATCCAGAATTTGACTGAAATTTAATATAGTAGATATTTAAATAACTGTTATAGATAAGGGTTGTTGAAGGGGATGAATATAAAAGCGTTTAGGGTAACCTTAATAGGTAAAGGGTTATTTTCACAATCGTGATGGTGTATAAATGATTATCTTAAATATCATAATAAAAATTTGTTACAGTTTATACTAAATAGATGTACTATAAACCACACAAATTTAAAATCATTGACAATAAGACTTAGCTGCAGCTTAGCAGACATAACTCACTGGCGGCATGACGGGGGTATTAAGGCAAATGAACCTAAATCTATATAAGTGACTTTTACCATCTAAGTCAAGTCAGTCTAAATAGCGTCCAACTACTAGAATCAACAAGCAAGATACATATTTGGGAATAGGTATATCTAGGCGTCGCACAAAGAGGAAACATATATTTACGAAACGTAATGCCTTAGGACTACAACTTCGTGAACTACACTGGCTTACGGACAAGACTTCCCAGGTATTGACAGAATACAAATTATTAATATATAAATGTATACTTAAACCAATATGGATTTATGCGTTACAACTATTGGGTATATCAGCAAACCAAATATAAAGATCTTACAAAGATTTCAATCAAACGAAAGACTGCACCTATAGTGAGACAAGAAATGAAACTCGAACGGTGAAATATAATGACCGAGTTGTGAACCATCCAATTACTTTAGTGACCAACCTAATGGAAGACAGGGCTACCTTCAGTAGGCTGAAGAGATGACCGTATCAGATCTTAATTAAATGAAATAATACTAATAATGGAAATGGTTATGTCACTGGACACTTACCATACCAGTTAAATTCTAGTATAAAATTATTGTTAAATGTGTATAAGACAAGTCGCAATATAAATAAATTTAAATAAAAAAATTTAAATTGACAATTAAATTGATTGTTGACTAGTAATACAAGAGTTGTCTGAAAAGATTTAAGCCTTAATACAGAAGCAAGTTCTTTTATATTGTCAAATTGTCAATTGTCTGCTTGTAATGCTGTGCTCTTTTCCTAGCGATGCTGCCATCTCCTAATACCTCCAACTACTCATTGACATGTTGTTCTGCAAAATAGTTGTTTACTATCGATGAAAATCTCTCTCCATCGAGGAAACTTTGAGCTTAGGAAAGAGAAACAAGTTGCTGATGGCCAGATCTGAATAATACCGTGGGTGGTCAATCACTTCGAATCGCTATTCGGGACTTTTTGCTATGCCAACCGTCTTAGTCAGCGTTCTATGGTCCGTCTAATAATGTTACCCAAATCTTTAGCCAAAATGTGACAAATATATTCTATCGATATGTCCACGGCCTCTGTTCTACGGTCGTCTAGCAACATTTGGTGAGCTCTTTCAATTAAATCAGTAGTATTTTGTAATTTTTCGACGTCCCGTACGTTCATCTTCAGTCAACGTGGTGCTTTACGTATTATTTCAACTGCCCAAAATTTCACGGTGTAAAATGATGAAGCAGAGATCCCGTAAACAGCATCCATCTTGACTTCAATTTGCGTAGGCGTACCTGCCCAATTTAAGAAGTTAAGGACGCCCCGATATTCGATTTCTTCTATACTTACAGAAACTGTAACATCGAATGATACAAATGACTGTTAAACTACATCTGAGCATTTAATATGGCTGATATTTTCAAAGATATCTTTAAACGCAAGCGCAATTATATTACTAGAATATCTTTGATGCATAATATCATCTTCATGTTCAAGTCTGGAAATTTTCCACTACTCTTCTAGGTAGAATCGCGAATTGAAGTATATATCGCTGGTAAATGTACATATTAAAAAGAGTAGGCGGCGTCAAAACAATGTTAATTGCTCAATTACACGACAAAGAAGGGTTGTATTATTAAAACCATGTGCACCATTCGTTCTCCATCGACCATATAATATTCAGAAGTTACAACAGCAAACATTACTCAAAAGTTTGATTCTATAGGCGCCATTTATCTTGTGCTTGTTCCTTTTATTATCAGGGATGTCTTCTTTTTGTTTGTGATGCACACACACACACATTGAACTAAATATAGAGAACAACATTATATAAATAATTAAAGAAAAGTAAATTATACTTAGAATTGTATCGAACAAAGCAAATGCAGAAGTAACTGAATGAAGCATATCATTATGTTTATTACAGTACACAGTTCATGGGACAATATACTCCCCCTTTCCTCCCACTGCTCCACCTTCTCCACTGGTATGGTAGCTGGGAGGTGAGGAATATTCATATTTCCATCGGTTACCGTTCATTTTGCTGTACCTCATGGATAATCTAAGACTCTCAAATGTTTTTCTTATATTATTCAGTGTCCAAATCGCACGCTCCCCCAATGTCCCAGTGTCCCAATATTTTAAGTTCAGTGTCCCAATACACTATTGAATCATACGTGGCCAACATTTGTTAACAAGCAAATGGCGTAGGTTAGTTAAAATAACTTTTAAATAGAAATGATTAAATACAATTTTTTATATTTGTGTCAAAAAATATTATATTAATATTTAATTTTAATTTAAAACTCATTGTATTTATTAAATCATTGAACATATTATTTTAACTTTAACGTCTCTTTTATCGGTGAAAGAATTCATTCTTTCAAGTTTTTTCACATAGTACATCGTAAATATTGTGTACTTCTTACGTCCAAGAGTGACCACAGACTTATAAATTCGGTACAAGACTTCTTATTATCACCAAATGACATTATTAATAATTTCACAGTCAACTACTACAGAATAATAAAAACTTCAGATCGTTTCACACCACTTTAAGAGTTGAACTAAACTATTAATGATCAATATGCTTGGCAATTTGTGAAGCATGTTTGCATGTTTATCGCACTGATCCACAATCAAAGATGTTGGTTGAGTCAGTTGCTACCAAACCAGTGTTTTTCTCAAAATTTTAAATAAACCTAGATTGCAACTTAAATAAACTCAGGAAAAACCTAGTACGCGACTGTTCGGTGCTAAAAGTGGAAAACAATTCTCAGCATAACAATAAATTATCTTTATTTTTTTAGCTCTCAAGTGAAAGCCAATTGCATCTAATCACAATTATCTTCTAGCTTATCTAACGTTACCTTTCTTTTTAATAAATTACCTAAATATGGTGCTGAATAAGATATTTCATGAGGAAAACCTATCCACCCATTAAAACTCAGGAATGGGTTTTTTCCGATATATCCAACATATTTGTGTGTGTGTTGGTTCTTTTATAGCTAAACATTGGCCTTAACTACCCCACGTTAGTGATGGTCGAGTTCGTTTACTCATTTCAAAACGAATTCTGTACGAATTGTGTCATTGTACTACTACATGACTTCGAGACATTTTGTTTGAAAAAACGAAGAATGAGTCAAACATTTTGTAATGAGCTTGTGAACTCATTGAAACAAGTTTAATATATGTATATTGACTTTGATTGATATTGACTTATAGTATATTGATAATAACCGTATATAAAACTTGATGGGATGCACAATCTAGTCGTTGCTTGTAAATCACGTATCGCACACACACAGTCGTATAATTCCATGTTTTATATAAGAAATGGCCAATTATGAAACGTGATGTACCTTGCAGTGGTATTTTGTAAAAATTGCATGAGTAATCTAAAAATAAATCTTTGTAATCTAAATTGTTATTATCTCTTAAAATATAGCGAGTTGTTAAAAAGTAATTGGATATTTGAGTTCCTACTAAATATAGTACAGATTTTTATAAATAAAGTCATAGTTCTTAAACCTAAAATAAATAAATACCACACATTAAAATAAAAAAAATACCACACACTTTGAGAAACGCAAATCAATGAACTAACTCAACCCCCTGGTGTATCACTAACATTTATAAATAATTAATAAACTTTTACCTGCTGTCATATTTCTATTTTTTTATGTAACTCTCTATCTTTCTTCTCCCTCCTCCTCCTTCCTCCTGCCATCCACTTCTATTGCCTTCCCCTCCCCATTCATTGTAAGTTTTATTCAACTAGTTAGCTATTATTTAAATTTGAGCGGCAACCTGCTTTTGCCATTGCGTGTCAAGAGGGTAAAAAATTGCTAACATCAAGTAAATCACAACATACGACTATGATACCAACCGTAGTAGGTACATATTATGGTATAGGTAAATGTCAAATCAATATCACCAATAAATAGAAAAAGTAAAATCAAAAGAATTATTAATGTGAAACAGTGTTCAATTGATTGGGTTATTTATGAGAGTCATTTTATTAATGGCGATTGAGACTGCATTTAAGGGTAGGCGCTCATCGGCAATAGTAGGTAACTGCGAGAGTTTAGAAAAATTATTTAAAATTAAAAGAAAGCACGGCTAGTCATTTATTAGCGTATAAATGTTATTTAAATTATATTTTGTAGGTTTCACACATTAAAGTTAAATAAATATATGTAAATAAATTGTATTTATTTAGTTAGTAACACTGACCAGAGATATTACAATTGCATTCTGGTCAGGTGAGCTAACGGTATATATTAGTCATAGCAACTTTCACTGTAGTGTGTGTAGTGCAACGGGTAACTACCTAGTCCTATTCCAACAAAGTAAGTTAGTACAAAGCTCGTCCGTCGGTGGAACAGTGACCATATACTCATGGACTCCATGGATAACGTTGTAAGGAATAACGTCTAACACGGTTGATATTTGGAGCTGACAAAGCTCATTGTGTATAATGTTAAAGTTATAATAAAATTAGATAAAAAGAAATTGACAATTTAAATAATAAAATTTAATTTCGTTTCTTTGATTTCAGGTAGGATAGTATGATTTAAGTTTAGCAGTGTAGTTATTATAATGTGTACGTAAATTACTAAAATAAAAGTCTTTGGTTTCAGAAGCAGCACATAAGTTTGATTAAAAATTTACAATTCCTAATAAAATTGTTTTAAACATATTAAAAAAAAATTATAACGGAACGAATAAGACATAATTCGTACTGCACCAAATATACGAAGCAATTCCAGAAGAAAAAACTATAACATGTTCAGACTTAAAGAATAAAATCAAAAATGTAATAAATTGTTTATGGCAAGAAGAATGGAAAGAAGAATTTTATTATAAATTAAAGGAAGTGAAGTGAAACCATCAATTTGCAAACAAGAGTTACTAGACGCACTAAATGAAGGCTGAAAGTAGTAATATGTAGAATCATGATAGATCATGCAAATCTTACTCATACGTACTCATTCAAAAGGGAACCACAACCAATATGTGAACAATGTAACAGCTCAATAACGGAAAAGCATATTATTTTTTGATGCTCAAGGTACTGGTCTCACAGACAAGGCTGTAATATGGCTGAGGAATATAGGCACATATTTGAAAGCAGGAAAAGTCTGGAAAATCATATTTACTTTATCAATAAAACTAATTTAATTTCGTTAGTTTAAGCACCGATACTCGTGTAAGTTATGTTTTGTAAATGTTTATAAATGTATATATTGTTTTAAGCGCTAATAACTGTTAAAAGTTGATACACTCAAAGAAATATAAAATATAAAGAAAAGACATATTTCATCGTATCCCAGATTTAAGGTAAGCGTTGTCATTGCACGCATAGTATTACGTATTCTTAGTATGGCTACTTTTAGAAGTGCGTTCACTGCGGACAACATCAGCTTTGCGAAAAAGAATAGAGCGAAAATAAATTCGTAATCGTCGTAATACATTTAGTCATATAAATGTACATGCACTCTGCTGATTTAAAAGTGGCACTAAAAGTATTATTTATATTTTTATTGTTATTATTTCCGCAGTGCAGCCTTAGCCTAAGAAAGAGCCGGCTAATCAATTTTTTCACAACGCAGACACCTCGTAAATGCAACCAATAAATATAGATAAACTTGTCCGATATCGCTAGAATATAGATATCTCAATTATTGTTTTCGCCAATTTATCTCAAAGCTTAATATTCAGAGTTATCTCTCTAATGAAATTAACCGATCATCAGTAACACCAATGCAGTTTTTAGGCGAATTGGTACAAAGTAACTTAAATCCGGCATTGAAAGTTCATTTTTAGTATAATAATTAAGTATAATTGGTTTGAGAAAAAATAATTAGAAATGAATTAAATATGGATTTCAAATAGTCTCTATATTTTTTTATTTTTTTGTGCTTCCCTGAATCTTACATTCTCGTACCAATTCCACTGCTAGTGTTTTTCAATAATTCAAAGCATTTAATAACTGTTATATTTGACAAAAGTTCTATTTTAAAAATAATCTCGGTGTGAACTATTTGTCGTAATGACCAAATTAATAATTAACAATTTTCTCAGAATACAAAAATATGTTTCGTAAAATATTCCCATTTCCCTATAGCACCAGATCGTCTATTTTAATACGTGGTAATAGTTTTCCTATTTCCTCACCCAGTTAGATAACGATGTCACACACATTTCCACACTATTTGAAATACTTTATTTTTTTAGTGAAAAACAAAACACACTTTTAAGTTGCTTGAAAAAGCTCACTATACCAAGGCCCCTAAACCTTCTTTCGTTTCGACTGAATAACTCATGTGGGAAGCATGACATTTGTTCTCCCATGCCTCTCACCCCGCGTGGCACTATTTCCCCATCGTCGAACGCTGCTGTGTGTATTCCAGTAAAGTGCATCACCCCCAAAGAGGCGGATTGTGAAGCCACCACCCTTCCGACTCCCCTAACACCCTCGAGACCTTGTTCTTTGTTTATAAGAATATCTCTTGACGTATAAGCGAACACACTTTGCAGTACCACCGGAACTAAATCATACAAAATTGATTTAAAGTGATCTTAAATTTTTGTGGTAAATTTCTAACAAAGGGAGAACTTTATTGCAGCATAATATTTTATGGAAGCGTTTTTTGTTCGTCGAGTTATTTTGCAATATCAACGAATTTTCTTGCATTTGCTGAAAAGTACTTCGTAAATAATTTAAAAGATTTGTCAGCTGTTCTTAAATTTTATTTAATTCAGCAATTGCGATAGAAATTCGTGGAAAATGAAAATTCTCTCGGCAATAGTCTACCTGCTTATGTATATAAGGGTCTAGACTTACTACGCCGCTCCCAACTACGAACTTTTATATTTATATGTTTCACGGTGGTAGTCGTTGTCCTAGACATAAGTATTTCTCGATATTAAGTACAAAACTTTACGTATACTAAATACAGTGTTTAAGACTGTACTCAATACGTATATCTAGAGATAAGGGGGAGTGAGTTGATCGATTTACGTGACCTATGTGACACAGAATCCACAAACAAAAACGTGTGATTTAGATAGAATAGAAATGCACATATACAGATACACATATAGCTTGATGCTCAAACTGGATACGCTGTAGTGTGTAATCCTAGTACGTTAAAGTAAATGTTACGGTTGATATAACAAATCTGGTTTATATTAATAATACCCGGCCATTATTAAAAATATCAACCCCTTTTGGTAAATATAAATAATACATTATAATAATTATATTTATCAAAAGACACTAGCAAGTAGAGAAATCAATATGAAATGGACTTATTGGCAAAGAGCAAAAATGAAGTGAAAGAGAAGTGGCAGGGTATGTGGAACAATTCAGAGAAACGAAGAGAAATTTTCAGTTTACAGTCTTCGGTGTGCGGACGTCGTTGGTGGTGGAAAGCCCAAGGTCCGAGAAGAGTGTTATCACTTATCTCGAGACTGAGAGTAGACCATACAGGGGCATTGACACATCTTAAAAGAAATCACTTGGTGCAAGTAGATATGTGCAATTGTGGAAAAGGGGTAGCAGATCCAGAACATTTGATCTTCCAATGTACAGAAACGGAGGCCTGCAGAAATAATTTGTACAGAGTTTTGGTAAAAAATGGAGTGGTGTTGCCAACGAGTATGCCGGAACTACTAAGATATCCGAGGTGGCCAGTGTGCTTAGTGATAGACAGGATATGGTATATAGCGGGTTTAAAAGTTTAGGTAGTAATAATAAATGAAATGTAAATATGTAAAATGTTAATGAAATGAATTAAGAAGTGCGAAAAAAGGACCGTGGTATTAGGAAGCCTGTAAATTATTATTAAAAAAAATAATTATATTTATCGGTTAATTTATACTACACTATAACGTGGTCAGAAAGAAGTTTTGACAAAATAATTTTCGGTCCTCATTGATATTTTTAGATAGTTTATCATATACAAAGTACATTCTTCCCTTATAAACTATTTTTCTATTTAATTCACTTTCACTTTGTCTTTATCACTGATAAAAAATCGTCCTGCAGAGTAGTTTCAAGCTTGCTACAAGCTAATTTTACGATTAGTTTTCTATGACTCACATAGATATTGCAACACAGCTTGTTGAAATCAAATTGATAGCGTGTTACAAGCTAATTTCACCGTTACATATCTTCCTGGGTTAATAAACATTTACCGAATATAGTTGTGAATTACAAATAATTACTGGTATTTAACATATTCTTACAAATTAATCACATTGACCTTTATTTAGTTAGTATCAATAATAGCCGGTTATTATTAATATTACCTAATAATTTAGTTTAATAGTAACATATACATAAACAAGAGCACTCTTTCTTCATAGTTTTCACTTACACGTTTTGTTTTTGCCAGACTAACAAAATCAAATTTATAAATAATGAAGGAATCACAATATTTACCGTGATCCTAACCGAGTTAACTCGCTGTTCAACTCCCCTGATACTCAGATCAACTCTATTAGATTATCTATCCATACATTTAACGGTCGGTCAACATAATTAGCACTTTGACTGACGTTTCTGACAAGGAAGACATGAACATTGAACCAGAGCACACATATACAGACCATGTCAATGTATGTGTGTGGCATTCTTCATCTATATCTGTTTAATATAAATATTTATTGAATGCATATTTCAGTTTATGACATGAGTTCATTTAACTATTAATTAAACTCTCACAGTACAAAAATAAATAAATGTGTTCATTAGAATTATAGAAATATAATGTGTATTTGTAAATATGTAATTCAGTCCCGTGGGTCCAAGAGCCGCCCGAACTGTAAAGTACATAGATACATGAAAGTGTGAATTCAGTCTACACGTCACTCTGTTACATTCTAAGTACATCGTCAACGTCATTGTCAAGTTCTGCATGAATGGGCCTTTGTAGCGCTGTATGATGTTATTGCTTACCTCCCCTGAAGTTACAGGGTTGTACTGGAAGATTCATAGAGGCACAATCATCGGTAGAATGTTATAAAATAATTGGGTTTAATGTGAGAGCACCCTAAATAATGCTACTTGCCCTGCGCAGGCGCAGCACCACTCTTGAGTCGTATTGCGGCACGAAAACGTTATTATGAGAAGTATCGTTAATATTTTTACCTAAAACGAAAGCTAGAAATGCCATTTTTACAAATGAATTGGGTCTTTCAACAAGAGGTGAGAATTTATATTTTACACTGTATTTGAACCGTCAACGTACAATCGACATTGCGGTGACATTTGGCAGATATTGTGTTCATTATTTTTTTTTATATTTATTCACTTATTTGCCTTGACGTTCTTCGTCATAGCCACCAACAATCTTTTTTAAATACATCTTTTATAATTTATAATCTAATTTTACAAATTTATAAATATTTTAATATTTCACTAATTAATTTCCGTCCGTTCCACTGTATAATATCAATTTCTAGAAACCTTATTTACGAATAGACGCTATTTAATAATTATAATTTTATATGTTACTCTAATATGTATGCTCTTATATTATATTATTTTTATAATTTCGCTATTTTTTTCTTCCTCTTTCTATATTTTCAAATATAGAAAATTTATTTGAATCCGTCATGAATTTATTTCTTTCTTCATTTTTATTTTCACTAAAATTTTGTGATACTAATAATTTAGAGTTGGATTGAATTTTTGGTACTTTTATGGACCTCTGAGAATTATTTTCTGTTTGTTCCTCGTCATTATCTTGTTCATTTTTTTTGTAATTGTTCCTTGTATTATAAGTTCTAGGTGTAGAATTTGTAATATAATTAATGAAACTTTGTTCTTTCTCATTCTGTTTAGTTTCAATTTTATTATCATTTATATTATTTTGTTTTTTAATATTTTCCTTTTTACAGTTTCTATCTAAATATGTTCTTTTTCTAATGGGTGCTGGCTTATATGATGGTATACTATTTTCACAACTTATTAAATTTTGAGGAAAGTCCTTTTCATAATTAGATAATATATCAAATCTATTTTTTGTAGTTACAGCATACGAATTTTTGTCTTTCCAAATTTGAGGAATTTCAATAGCGGCTTCTTGATAACTAAGATTTCTGTTTCCCATTAAAATTTTTATTTCTTGTTGCCTTTTTCTTTCTTTGCAGTTTTTATCAGTCGCATCATGTTCTTCATCACAATTTACACATTTTATAATTTCATTTTTACATAAATTTAGCGTATGTTCATTTGAACCACATTTGCTACATCTACTCTTTCCTTTACATTGATTGGCCGTATGGTTATATCTTAAACATTTATAACATTGTCTCGTATTTTTAATAAATGGTTCACAGGGTAATTTAGCATTCCAAATATAAATATATTGAGGTAAATTTTGACCTTCAAAGAAAATGATAATATTTCTAGAGTCCTCATATTTAATTTCATCTTCAACTTTCACTCTCCTTTTTAATCTCCTTATGGAGTGGATTTTATACGGGTCACTATATATGTTTTCTTTTAATTCTTCCTCCGAAAATTCAATATCTACATTTTTGATAATTCCAATTCTTGTAATCCAAAACATTGGTATAAACATATCAACTCCTGATGTTTTCTTGTTATTTAATTTCACTAACATATTAGCTGATTTAGGATTTTTACATACCGCCATTATTCTATTTTTCCCTATTTTCTTTATTTCTGTAATATCTTTTCCATATTCTGAATTATATAGCATTTTTGCTGTTTTTAATGTACTGATCCCATATTTTTCATTTAGAATATCTTCTTTCTGAATCATAATTTTATAAGAAGATAAAGTTAAATTATCTTCATTGTATAAATTTATATTCGGGTCAACTCCCACTTTCCCCTCAGAATTCAAATTCATTTTTTAAATTCAGAAAATTTGATTATTATAATAATAATATTTTATATAATGCAATTTTACTTTAAATTTATATTTACTTTTTAATTAATTTATATATATATATATATTTAATAATATTAGTTCAATTAAATTATTTTAAGGAAACAAACAAAACACGTCTATCACGTATCGAATGACTACTCGATTGTTGTGTTCATTAATAACCTCAAAGTTTGTACTTAAAATTAAAATTAAAATACCACTTTTCATGTAAGTATAAAGTATCATTCCCATTCACTGTTTTAATTTTGTTTTTAATTTTGCACGTAATTTAAATTGTGCAGTATATGGGAGTACTCATCGTTATTCCCTGCACCATTTTTAATTTAAAATTTTAATTACTTAAATTAAACTTCTTTGTTTTTTTAGAACCCTACTATTATAACCTCCAAAATGTGACAATCTGTCAACAGTCAATAGGATTTATTTTTAATAGAAGCTCAATGTCAGTTTGTAAAAAAATAAAAAAGTAAAATCAATTACTAATTGGTATTAAAAACAGTAATTTTAATTATTTCACATTCAATTTTGTCGAACTGTCAAAATTTATATTACTAACGACGCATACGCACCTAAACACAACTAAATTAACTTAACTTAAATTAAAACACGAATGTGACCAGGAATGCCTATTTTCAAAACCGTAAATCTAGATTAAAATACTAAATAAAAACGTAAATTAAATAAGGTTTTCCGTTTTTCTGTTGTTTTAAAATGACACATCTTGTTAAAAGTATTTTTACTTTCCGGGTCGACTAAGTAATGGTGTAAACATTTGAGAAACTCTTTGTTAATTACTCAAACTAATTACTACATTTACTGCTATCCATAATATCTGCATTAAATGACTCCAATCATTAAGAATCAGAAAGACGATCTCCATTATACAACGCCTCAATAAACATTTTAGCGTTATCTTAGTTTAGAAACCTGTTAAATAAAGTAGCTGTTGTTAAGTTTGCTTAATGAACCCTAAAAATATTATGTAACTTATTATAAAAACATGAACTAACAAAACTCATAAAGTATTATAATTATTTTATGAAATTATTATAATAATTATTATGGTAATTTATGTAACAGTATCTTTCTTTTGTTGGCACTTGAAATTCTCTTTCTAACTGTCTTATCTTAGACTTTAGTTAGGACACGTAAACAAGTGTATGCTTATTTTCTTAAATATTTATTTAACTTCTATGAAAGAGTTAAAATTGTGTGTATTTTAGGTTATGTCCACTTTACAAAAACTGTTAAAGTATTTTGTTAAATGGAAAACGGTATTTTTTATTTATACATTGTTGTTTTTAGACAGGGCCGGAACATAATGGGACCCTTATGTAAGTAACTGCTTAGAGTTTCATTTAAAGAGACTTGTTGGTGCAGAATTGATCAAGTGAACTACGACTTATGTAGTTGTACGAGTATGTATGTAATTATTTTCGCTTAAATTTAATATATATTTAATAGCACATGGGCTGAAAAGTCCCGGGCCTAACACATAGATGGCGCTAGTTTTATTGCAGTCACCTTTTTTTTAGTTAATACTAACCTTCAAAAGACAGCTGTTCAAATTTCATGATATTCTATTCAGTAGTTTGTGAGTTATTGTGCTAAGAGTGACGCTACTTTTGTTATTTTCAAAACAATGGATCAAAAACAATTTCGTGTTTTAATTTTACACTGCTTCTTGATGGGAAAAAATACCGTTCAAGCGAAGCAATGGCTTGAAAAGTGTTATGGGGACTCCGCTCCATCAGAAACAATAATAAAACGTTGGTTTGCTGACTTCAAACGTGGTCGTAGAGACACCGATGATGCAGAACGCAGTGGACGTCCAAATGAGGCGGTAACACCAGAAAACATAAAGAAAATCCACAAAATCGTTTTGAATGATCGAAAAGTGAAGTTGCGTGAGTTAGCTGACATCGTAAAGATATCAAAAGATCGTGTTGGCTTTATATTGCATGAGTATTTGACTATGAGAAAGCTCTGTTCAAAGTGGGTGCCGCGTTTGCTTACTGTTGACCAAAAACGAGAACGTGTTGATAATTCTGAGCAGTGTTTGGCCATGTTTAAACGTAACAAACCGGAATTTTTGCGTCGATATGTGACAATGGATGAAACACGGATCCATCACTTCACTCCGGAATCAAAACGATCGTCATCTGAGTGGACAGCAACTGGTGAACCTCGTCCAAAGCGCACGAAAGCACAACAATCGGCTGGAAAGGTTATGGCCTCAGTATTTTGGGATGTGCGTGGTGTAATATTCATCGACTATCTTGAGAAAGGAAATACCATTAACAGTGAATATTATATAGCGTTATTGGAGCGTTTGTAGGCCGAAATTGCAATGAAACGACCGCATATGGCAAAGAAAATCACAAGTCAATCAAAACAATGGCAAAACTACATGAATTGAACTTCGAATTGCTCCCACATCCACCGTATTCGCCAGATTTGGTTCCCAGCGACTACTGCCTGTTCGCAGACCTGAAAATTGCTCGCCGGTAAGAAATTTCGCACGAATGAAGAGGTTATCGCTGAAACTGAGGCCTATTTTGAGGCAAAAGATAAATCGTTCTACAAAAGTGGTATTGAAATGTTAGAGCGGCGCTGGAATGATTGCGTTGCTCTTGATGGAGATTACGTTGATGAATAAAGCTAATTTTGAACCAAAAAAACTGTGTTTTCCCTCCTTGTCATTCCCTAATGCATGTTGATATCTCGCTCTATCACGATTAATAATATTTTGCCTCATTTTATACACTCGAAGGCCGCATCGGTAACATCTAAAGTCACAATCTGGTCTTTGTCTAATCTACTCTTCGTTGAATACACCACTTAAAAGAGTCACAACAAAAAGCTGCACAGGGTAAACAGGTAAAATAATTTTTCATCTGCTGCAGGGCGCACAGCTCAACTACGTAAACTGTTCATCAGTTTAATCGTTTAATTAACTTAGCTAGTGAATCTGGCGCTACACGAGTTTGTTTTTAAAACCCAATTGCAAAGACGAGCGCCCAATAGTTAAATCAGGAGCTTACATAATTTTAATTTTATGTATTTCATATGTGTTAATTTTAAGTATGACAAAGGAACAAATACATAAGTTTCTTTTTTAATTAACACCGATGGTTTTTTTCTACGAGATCCTTTTCAGACTTCCCTCACCTTTCTCTAACAAATCAGCTGCGTAGAACTAGCAACTAGCCCTGACGCTGAAGCGTTATGCCTTTACTCAACCGTTGGGGCAAGTGAAGTAGTTATAACTTGCGTTATAATTATTATAAAATTGCAATAAGTAAAGACCGATCTGGTCGTGGACCCGAGTAGCAAGTTAACAACTTTTTAGAATATTTTCATAAAATGTATTCGTTAAATAAAGGCCTACCATACGTCGAAGCATGAAATCGATTGTCACAAATAATCCGAGTTTAATGCTAAAACACTTCTGATAATCCCTTAAGTAGAAATGGCACAGTGTTCAGTGTTCAGTGTTTCACTGCTGAGTGCAGCCAACCCAATAAAACTAACACAACGTTTATGTGAATAAAATCCACAATCCACTTGCCCCCGTTCCGTTTCGTTCCAATCCGTTCCGTTTTGTTCCGTTTTTGTTCCGTTTCTCGTTTGAACATTTTACTTGTTCTTAGTGCTCGCTGATATAACTATACGTTATACGGTTTACGATATATAACGACTAGCAAAACTGTATCTAAAAATTCTTGATCCGTGATCTAAGTGAACTCGCATTTGCTCTTTGGGATGTATGTAAAGTATAAATAAAAATGCAGTCCATTTAAATAAGTAACTTTAGAATAATTCAACAGCAACTATATTGAGTTGTTGAGAAATAGTAGATATACAGAGTGTTCCGAAAGAACGTTTCTGCGGGAACGCAATCCGTTAAACAGAAAACGTGAATATAATTTAAGTCGACTAGGTATCAAGTTTAAAACAAGTTGTGCCATATAAATCTACGGTATAATGAAAAAGCATTGGTATAATGTAAGCCACTAGATAAGTACATCTATACTTAATTGTAGTATTATAGAAAATAAAAAAAATATATAATAATTTGTTAATAATGTGTATAAAGATGAATAAGATAAAATTCACTACCGTATCGTAGACTTATACCGCTCTTATATCTTCGTTTATAACCGCCGAACACCGCAATTTAAAATATACGCTAAATATATATAAGACATTTTAGGAATTGTAAATTTTTAAACAAACTTATGTGTTGCTTTTGAAATCAAAAAATTAAAGTTTATTATTTAAATTGTCAATTCCTTTTTATCAAATTTTATAATAACTTAACATTATGCACAGTGAGTTCTGTCAGCTCCAAATATAAACTGTATTGACCGTTGACACACACTACAATGAGAGTAACTATAACTAATATATACCGTTAACTCATCTGACCAGAATGCAGTTGTAATATCTCTGGTCAGTGTTACCAACTAAAGAAGTATAATTATTTTATATCTAAAATTTTATGTAAGTGAAAGTTACTAACATTTCATGTACTTTTTTTACCTAATTTTAAGTTTTATTAAGTGGGTATTCTAGTCTACAGGCACAATTTTAGGTCGTTCTTTCAAGCTCGATAACAAAAAACTAGTGAATATTTTTAACATTCATTTTTTTACAATTTATTTATTCATGTTTTAAGAATGCACAGAAAAATAATCAGTAAAGGAAAATTCAAAATTCTTAAAGTTACAGGCTGGTGAAGGGGAGGGGTACAAAAAAAAGAGCGTGCACTGTTGACACGATTCCAACTCTTCTAGTCTTCTAAAGAACAAACAGAACAAAAAGTTTCTTAATTAGTAAGGATGTCGTTATAGCCCCTACCCCAGAGGAGAAAAAAGATTTTTTTTTAGCAAAATGGTATTATACCATAACGATATTTTAGATATTTTTTTCACTTTTAGATTTTTTTGTAAAATAGTAAAAGTTAAAATTTTGACTTAATTCTGGTAGCGGTTATAAAGGGATATATTCTTACCAAATTTCCTTATCTAAGGGAAGGTCCTTTCCAAATTTCAAGTAAATCGGTTCATTAGAACTTGAAATATCATGTCAACCGTGTTGAAAAAACGGTTATACGCGTTTAACGGTTTAGTTTCCGCATCACTAAAATAGCTGTAACTCCGTAAATAATTCGAATTTTGAAAAATCCTTTTGGGGAAATATTCTAAACTTTCTAAAAGTCTAATCTTTCAAATTAAGTGATTTTTTCTAATTGCTGGACCAGGATACTGCCTTAATATCAAGTTTAAGTATATGTTTCACTCTCTTTAGTCCCTAAAGCAAATGATTCGAACTTTGATTAAATGTATCTGGAATACTAAGCAAGTAATCGACTTCTAGTTTTCAAGATATTTAGATAATGAGCACAAAACCTAAACACTCTTATTTAATTTGTTATCGATTCTTTTTGTATTTTTATGAACACCTCGACAAGAAACGACCTCTGTTTGGAACACCCTGTATATAGTCCTTTTGAGTCTAACCGTTTTCAGAAATTCTATGTCTCCTCCAATACTATTCTCCTATTGCCCACTTCAATTTCTTTCCAGTTATCTTTTTAACACAATTACTTAATCAGATAAAAAGCACAACATGTATATTATAATCAATTTATTGTTCAAATTTAATCTAGATAGTCTTGGCGTTTGTTTACAGATGTCTCTCCCTTCGTTATTTGAGTCATTAAGGCTCCCATTAAGGCTCCTCTGTACCTTGTTAACAGTCAAACGTTTATCTTTACATTTACTCACCAGGCATAGTTAATAGTTTTATGAACATTTTGTTTTATGGAGCTGAAGTTAAAGTAACTGACATTATTTATGATTACTTGTTTAGTTAGTAACTTTACTAGCGCATAGTGTCAAGCTACAGGAAGACTCAAGTGCTCTTTGGTGAAGCAGTCCCACCGATTCCCGACTCCCCGAGTAAACCAGACTTTAGTAGTCATTAAAAACTTCTTAGATAAGAGAGCTACAAAATTATAAGTGTTCAGCAGCTATCTGATATAACTCCTACGAATTAGAACATATGAGTGATTTATCCAGAGGAGGAGTCCCCAAACTTTTGCAGTCCGTAGGCCAAATTGAAGTATTGAACTTAGGCGGGTTGGGTAGAAAAAATACTAATGCATACATTTGTAATTTGAACTATAAAATTAATTAAATTTTCCAATGAATTGCTTTTATAGTCATATTATTCTTCCCAGGTAAAAATGAATCTTGATATTAGATTTTATATGGCATTAGCTAGTTTTAAGCTTATTAATATAGATTGGTCCAAAATTAAATGTAACCAAGCTGAATAACCTTGCAGGATTAGCTAGTACCAATTGGAAAACGCATGAATTTTACTCTTTCAGCAAGTTTGCGCTACGCTTATAAAATGAGCATACCAAATTTCAGAGAACACTTGGAAAATAAGCTACTAGATAGCTAATTTTAATGCTTAATTTTTTGTTTAGAGTTGTGTTGTATATTATTCTAGTAGCAACCTTGCAGTTAGCTGGTATACCAAGCCTTGTACACCAAGCAAAACGAACGCTACTTTCAAGTTTCAAACCTGCACTCCAAGACGATTTTCTACCTGGGTTTAGACTTAGCCACTTGTGATGTTTTTTTGTTTTTAAATAGGAAGTGAAAATTATAAACATATGAGCAATTCATTAAGGAGTTTGGCAAATCACGAATGTAATAAGTGTACCGAGCTAAAAAGGAAGTATTTTGAAAAATAAAATGAATATAAAAGAAAATGATTTTCAATACATGGACACGATGAAACAAGAAATCACTGAACTTGAATTTTTGGACTGACGATCCAAATCCATTTCTTCGTGTATAGTGTACTGTTGCAGAGACAATAAACATGGCAAAATTAGACAGGTTAGAATTTCGTAGAAGAGTCGTATTACCTGAAAAACCTGAGTTGAAAAAGGATGTGAGAGAATCTTTTTTTTAAATTAACAAAATTATAATCTCAAATACAAAATGCAAATGTAAAACCATACACTCCTGCAGAATGCGTGACCGCTATAATACTTTTGTAAACAATGATTATGCGGAACTTTCTCATAATCTATTTCATTCAGAATAGTTAGTATAAAATTTATAGCGAAATTTCAACTTTCTATCTTTTTAAAGTTATACAGAAAAAGTGTTCCAGTTTTTCCAAAATTTAATTTTCCAAACCAATTTTCGGCGCCCACATTGTTTTTTTTTAAACTTTCTCGTGAAATTCTCGTGAACCCGAGCTTTTGAAGACTTATGTATGGACGAATGCCCCCTTCCCCCTCGGTATGCTGCGGTATGCGGTCTTGTCTTCAAGCGTATCTGAAATAACATTTTCTTTTAATTTTTCACGCAAAATCAATTCTATCTAGTCATAATTGAACCGAGCAGTTGGGCAGGCCTGTGGTTGATCGCACCCTCCATTCCACAGCCGTTTGTATATTTATAACATTTAATATTTTTATAATTTTGTAAATCAAAATGCAACATATACTTTCTTGTTAACTTCATTGGTCAATCTAACACTGATTTTTTATCTGTCATTTGAGAAAATATTTAAAGAGACAAAATACACACACACACACAGTTTGTATACAATAGAATGGAGTTTTAGTATTCTCAACATAAAATTTATATAATATACTTTTTTTATTGTTATAATGTTGTTTTTTGGTGATAAAATTAAAAACAAAAATACAAAAAATCTTTGTTAAGGGTTTCCCCTAATTGATATAACATTTGACTAGAGAGGAACGGGGGGACTAAATTCGAAATAAAGTATGTTTTATGGTAATGGGTTTGTGAGTTCTCCTTCGCGACCTCCCTGAGTGGAGGAGTGTATAATGTGTCCCTGTTGGTGATAAGGGAATAGTCTGGTTTATTGATATTCTGTAAATGTGTTTGCCATGTGAAATGCCAGATTCTGATAACAATACAATAATTTTTAAAATTTAAATGTAATTATTGTGATGTCTCAACTAATTTTAAAGTTAAGAATTAACATAATATATATAACATATGTAGATACATATTTTATAATTCTTTTAGTTATTATTTAGTTTAATATTTTTTTGTATTATTAATTCTAATATTTATATTATTCAAGATTTCTTATATATTTACAAGTTATTGTTATATGTTTTGTTAAAGAGATTTTACTTTTAATTTTTTTGTAACGACACTAACAATGTTTATGACGGGTCACGTGCTATATAGCCAAACGTCAGCTCTACGTAGTCCCCCAAAACTGTGTTGAAATATGACTAGGTACAATTAAACTTGCGTCGAAGCTAAAACCAGAAGGCAATTGTGTGTAGATATAATTGATTTTGCATTGCACTCAAGTATTGAGTAGCGCTCAAGCAACCATTAGTATCGGCACGCCACTGTATTTTCCTAACTACTTCGTTTCATTATGAACAACTATTTCTCTCGCTCTAACGCGATCTCTTGCCTCTCTGGAATAAACTCCATTTAACGTTGGTTAGAATCAAAGTCTCGCCGAGTTCACCGCTCAAATTAAACAGTCACGATCTTATAGTCGGTGTCTATTTATACTTCATTGAGTACACAGCTTAATATAACGCATCTGCGTTCAATATCAATATCCACTTTGTAATTATTTTATACCAAACCTTATTCTTGTATTACTTTTAAAAAGACTGGAGTACCTATTATTATTCTAATGTCTAGAAAAATATGAAGAAATTGAATATAGGAACGGATAACAAGCCATACAAAGTTCTATTGGAAAGAGCTGATAGGTATAGTAAAATAGGTATAGTAAAATTACACGATATTGAATATGAAATGCAAGACATTACCATACAACATGCACTCCAAGATTATGGAAAAATAATTAACATAAGAAAAAAAAATTGGGGAAAAGAGATGCTATTTCCAGTGTATAATGGGAAACGGGCCGTAAAAATGATTTTAAAAAAAGAAATCCCATCGTACATTACAGTATGATGGGACGAAAAGTATGGGCAAGCTATAGAAACCAAAGGAAAACATGCAGACTATGTGACGGCCTGGACCATTTGGGACAGGATTGTCCGACACCCTTTAAAAATAGAACCTCAGAAAAAAGGACAACTCTCAGCTATGCGTCGATGACAGGAAACAAGACAATAACTGAGAACAATATAGAAGCAATAAGAAATAGATTACCAGGTGTTATCAACGAACATGACTTCCCAAATTGGGTTAATGAAAAAGGGAAAAATAGTGCAAGGAAAGAAGTTGAAGCGGTAAATCTTATCGGCGAAGAAAAAGATATATTTAAACTACCAGAATAGAAAATAAAAGGAAAAAGAATGAGATTACCGTGTCAGATAATGAGGATGATAGCTCGGATTCAAACATGGTATTGGAAAAAGAAACATCAGATAATAACATAACAAAGAAAAATGCAAAAAAGAAATACAAGAAAACAGAAAGAATTACTAGAGCAACGGAAAAGAAAAATAAGAATTTATAATTGAAATTTAATTATTATATATAGTGTAAGTTATGTTTTATAAGAAAAAAAATGTATATAAAAATGATTGAAATGATTGAAAGTGCTAATAACTTCCAATAGTTGATGCACTTAAAAATAAATATTAAAAAAAAAAAAACAGATAATATATTATTTATTGAATTACTTTTGATTTTAAAATTTTAATTTGGAAACTTGTTATGTCGGAAGGCTCAGTTTTATAAACGTTTCATAATTGGTACAACTACTGAGATTATACTAGAACCTGCTAGAACCTAAAAACCTACTCGTCACATTTATTAAAGATCACATTCAAAATCGCAATCCTTTGTAGTTTAATGCCAATCTTTGGAAGCATTTCAATAATATAAATATACTCCGTCGAGTTTTAAAGAATACATAAGTGGAGTCCTTATTGGTGTCGCATGTTTATGTCGTACTACTAGTCTGTACGTTAAATTTACAATAGATTTAGTATACTCATGTCTAAATAAAGTCAACTTATGAATAAAAATATATAAATGTTGGATGTTTATGTCGCAGAGATGTGTACGAGGCATAACGCCAGTGTTCTTACTTCTTTGGGTTCCTGCAAGATACTTCAATTTCCCTTTTCAATGCAAGGCTAAGGAATACCTGAGATCGTATCCAGATACCACCACAAACAATTTAAATATCTCTCACTAATAATAAGTTCCTTTGTTAAATACGTAAGTAAATAAATGTAGTTTTTACGTAACAAATACGTCTATACTATTACGAATAAAAATAGACACCCGAGTATATAGACTCTATCCTCGGGAAATTCAAAATTAATTCCATCAATCAGAGCCTGGGAATGACAAATACGAAACATATAATCACAATCACAACCTTTTGTCAATGTACTCATCATTTTATCTTTGTTTTAACTCTGGTTACAACTCCCATCCCTCATCATATCACCCCATTTACATGTATTTGTTTTAGAGGTCATTGGATTGAGTACAATTGGTTGGGATTGGGGGTTGTGGAGTTGTTTTTTACCCCGTCGTTAGTGGTGGTTGAATGCTGGTGTTTTATTTTATGAAATATTCACACGGGGGTCGCGTTTACATGTGTATATATGACACAAGGTCAATTAATTAATTTGATGTACATGAATATTGTTACGTAATAGGATATTTGTGTTGAACATGGCCGCAGATGACTTGGGGTTGAATTTGGTGGTGAAAACGGGGTTTTTAAATGTTAAATTATAAGCACGTTGGCGCAATTTAACTTATTTCTTCATTGAATTTAAAAAAGCATACAATCTCTAGTATCTACACTAGACATGTCACTGAATTCGTTGGTAAAGAATCAGGTAAAATTAAAGTCCTCCTAAAACGAAGTTGTATGCAAAGACGGCTGTACCTCAAGTGTACTCGTGCGCTGCACTACCAAATATTTACAACTTGAAAAATAAAAAAAAAATCACAAAATATCTTACAATACCCCAATTACATGCTCACTTTATACTTAATCTGTATGCCGAATTAATTAAAACTTATTTTCTCTCGAAGAGATATTCCTCGTTCGCTTCCCACAGCGCACGTAGCTGCTCAATATAACTACTATGGAATATGCGATATATTGAGTAGTGCGTGAGACAGAAGACACTCAGTGCAAACTATATGAAGAATCTGGCGTTGAAAGTGCGGCACACGAGACTGAAAATTACCAAGGCTTGCTGAAATATTATGACATGACCATTCACCATTTCGCAGCGTAATAGTCAGATAAAAATCGTCGAATTGATTTAATATATAAAAAATAAAATTATTAATAATTAAATGTTGCTTTATTGCAACTATCAGTATTAAATACAATTTCTAGATAATACATTTTTTACGCTGGGTTCAAAACTAGAAACCATGTTTAAATATCTACATTATTTACACCTCAACATGTTGATATCTCGAAAACTATTTAAAAATAAATTGCAAATTTGGAATGAACATTAAAAACTACATTAAGAATAAGAACCATTCAAAATGAAAAAAACCGAAACGTCATTTTTTATGACATTAACAATTAAAAATGGAATTAAGATTTATTTGATATGAAATTATAAATTATTTAATTGAATTCAAATCTTCTACACAAAACAGACTTTGTGAGTTATATTATAAATTATAACGAAACTTATGTAGAAACAAAATCAATACAAAATAAATCAAAGCACCAGAATAATTAAATTAATAAAATAGATATAATAGAATAGATGTAATATAAGATAAAAATGTGGCAAAGTAGTCATGCCGTAAATTTTGTTTTACCACAATCTCAGTAAAAGATTAAAAACAAAATAAAATGAAAATCTCCTTTTTTCGACTCGACTTGTCTACGTGATGTGTTTCTATCATTGAATGGGATAAATATAATATATATCAATTGTTTACAACATGTAATTCTGATAAGCACCCCTTGGGGATGAATTAGAATTATTAAAACTGTTTTGTAATTCATTTAATGCGACATAATGTATGCAGATCTCGAAGGGATTACGACATTGGATTGGACCGCTATAAACGGGACACGGGATATGGGACCAGAACTAGGGATAAACTACCAACCCGTACCCGTATGAACAATATTTTTATAGGGTTGTTCTCGCCAGACATGTACGGTGTACTGTGTACATGTCTGAGCCTGGGAATTAATTATATTAAACACTGATGGATGAAATTGTTTATTTAAAATATGTAACATGTTAATCTAATAATATGAAAGAGTGAATTGATTTAGAGGTAGGGATTGAACACTTTGGGTGTTGGATGCTTCTGTGATAGAGATAAATTTATATAAAGGCAGTTGGCTTGTACTCCAATAGTTTTAAGGTGAAAGAAGTCTTCATCAATGGAATCTGCAATGGTTGTATTATAAAATAATCTTTGTATTTCCTTCCTTAATATTGCTTTCTAATTTATATATAGCTTACTAAGTAATTCTGAAGTCTTATCTTAGTCTTAATAGTCTTATCTTTTGTGTGCGTTTTTCCAGGTTGAGTTGATAGAAGTATAACAGAGACTAAACACAATTTTATAGTATTTGTCTTTTACGAAGAGCACAACAATAAAGTCAGTGTTGTGTTATTTTCAAATTCTAGAAGTATAAAGCATGCTAAATGTACAACAATGTCATGTGCTAATCCTCACACTAAGTACCCTCCCCCTACACTCCCTCTTGCCCGTCCTCCTTCAGTGAAGCAGTGAAAATCAATTGGGGGGTCGAAAATATCCAGCCCAAAATACATACACAACAATCAGAAAGGGAAGGGGATGGACAATTTACGTCCAGTTCAATACATAATTAATGGAATTAAATGTAACAATGTAGTATTATGTTGCCAGAAAAGTGCATTGTTGATTGGCTGGAGTTGAATGTAGTAAAAGCAAAACAGATACATAGTTGCACTTGCAACAAAATCATTGAAAAACTGTTGGTTTTTCAAATGCAATGTCACTCACTACTACAGATAAATATAATAGTAGTAAGAGTAGTCTTTAATAAAAATTAAGTAATTTTAAACATAAATAAAGCATCCACCTATCTAAGACAATAAAAGTTTCCTTTTCGTATACAATATTATCTAATACATCAGGCTTTGTTACCAATTTTACCATTTCTTGTCAAATAAATCTTTTCCATTAGTGTGATCATTAGTGTACTTCTTGAGAAGACTTTTCTAATGAATGTAAAATCTTAAGAATCCCATTTAAAGGATTAAAGGTATATGATATTATATTTTAGGTATAAATTATCTTTATAAACATGTTAGCGAAAGTGTAGAGTCCATCTAGTCTAGACACAATCACTGACCCGACCCTAAGCCCAGGCGAGTTTTAAGTAAAGTTTTCTTGGGAAACTTTCCTACTACCTCCAGCGAGCATCCGAGGAAACTCGAGAACTGTCGAACAATGGCTTGTTTAGCACAAAATTGGGAAAGCAACAGCAACAGTTTTGTGATCGCAGCAACCACACCGATTTTAAAGTAATAATTTCAATATTCGATGGTCTTTCAATTGTTCTAGTAATATTGTTTTAAAAAACAAAAAAGGAGTCAGGTCTCACGTGTGCTCGAGTAAAGTCGTATTGCTAATATTGGATAAATGTGCATTGGCATTCATGATTTGTCTAAGGTGTTTTCATTATATTTGATTACTTTGTATATATTTACCCTCTCTATCAAACATATTTCAGGTAAAATTTAGAGTTTGGGTAGAGTTTGCGTAAAATATTACTTGAATATAAAGTAAGCGTTCACAGATCTACACAGCTTATATTAGATGCATTACATTTATCGTAATAAACGTTGTACGCCAAGGAAGCGGGAGGGAAGGTATATGCAGCCACAGCTACAATTTTGAGTATTATCTGTATGGGCTAAAAATACAACACTGTTCTCATCTGCATTGTACAACACGTTTGCTTCGAAGAGTAACTCTGTCAATGCTGTCTCAGTTATTGTCACAGTATATTCGTAGCGGTCATGCATACTCGTTTCCTCTTGCTTTTCTTCCCTTCCATGTTTGATAAGATAAATCCAATGCGTTTTATGTAAACCTTACGGATCTGAGAATGAAGGGGCCTTTTATTAATTACATCACAAGAGAAGGGAGAGGTAATGACAAAACGTGATAAGCGAAAAAGGAGTTAAAGTTTCGTGACATCACATCAAATCTGAAATTCCCTTTCCCAAAATAAAATAACAAAATTTTTGACATTAAAGAAACTCTACTTACATCCAAGTAAAACCATTTCGTGCAATGTCCTACTCATTATTACGTATTTGAACCCAACTTCTCTAATGTAAAAATACAGCTCGATATGAGAACAAAATTATTGAAACTTCTTCTCTTGATTGTTCTCCACTATTCCCTGCAGATGGAATATTATTTCACGTGGAACACCTAGGCGATCGCCAATTCCAATCGGCGCCGCCGGTACCGCGTCCTTTTGTTCCCAGGTTATCCTGTTCCTTCCCCTGACCCCTGAGTTTGACATTTTTCGTATAGTATTACATTTGGTATTTCTATTATAATATTTGTATAGCATGGATTACACCACACCACCTATGACGTCACACAATAATCATGATACAGCGGCTTCAATAATTATTAACATTACCACCGCTGCCTATCGTCGAACACCAGATCAACCCTACTTATACGAGTTCTATCCTATGACTATATCAAATAAGTTATTATAAGGGTTAGTACGTTAGCCTGTTAGAATTAGAAAGCTAAGGGATGAATGTATAGTATTCAAGGGTTGTAATTGTTGTGACGCTCAATGAACAAATACTATAGATGCTGTAAGGGTAGCTCACAAACTAATATGATTATGATTGGTATTATGTAGTTTACAAAAAAAACTTAATTATACTTATATTCTGAAGTAACTAAGTATTGTATAAGATTTGTATAACATCGGTGCAGCCTTGTTACCCTTGTACCCTTGCATATTCTATGTACAGTACGAAAATAATTACACATTTCTTTTGGTGTTTGATTAATATTGCTTTTCAGAGTTAATTTATTACTTAATACATGACATTTATAACATTTATGGTGATGATCTTTCAGCAAAATCTCAGAGTCCACGTATAGTCTATACTCAAAATGAAGAAAAGAAGATACAGCAGCTGATAAGATGGGACATCGGAAGGAAAAGGTGAATGTCGGAAGGAATTAGTATATCAGTAAAAAGAGCTGTTAAGAAGAGACAATTTAAGAGTTGGATGGCAGAGGTACAGAGAAGTAGGAGGAAGAAATGGGAAAGAAGTTAAAAACACGGAGTTGAAAATACAGTTAACTTGACAACGACGTGCAGTGGTCGACAAGGAGAATATGACACGAGAAGAAGAATAAACATTTTTGTAACGTTGATAATGGGTAAAGTTTAGTTTGCTGTTAGTTAAACTTAATAAAGGCAATAAATAAATAATAATTAACCATTCATATCTTAGAAATTACTGAAAACAAGATATTTTGAAAAGAACGTTTTTAGCTGTATCAACAAACACAAATTAGTCAGAAAAAATTATTTAAATTAAATTCGCGCTACTTTAAATATTGTTAAGCGAAGGAAAAGGCATATTGAACATTGATAGTATTCGTATATTTGTACAGACGGTTTTGTATGCTTATACAGACTTTGACAAAAGTTTTTGCTTACTAAGATATAAATCGCTCACTGGTACGACGTAAATACAACCAAATTTTTAAATCATATTTTAGCACGATAAGTCCTTAATTACAAGTAAAATGTTATAGTTATTTGCAAAACGCAAAACATGGATATTACCTTACATTCATGTAATACTTACCTCAAACAAAATCTCATATTAGTATTTAATAACTATTTTAAAAGCATTTAATCATTAAAAAAGTAGTTTTAAGATTTCTTAAAACTGAAAATGATTTTGTTAATAAGTTTCGATTATGCTAATGGGCAATAAGGTAGATTTTTCTAAAAGTCAAGAAATAGTTGTATATTAGGTAAAATTGTTTACGTAACTTTTGTTATTTTAGATAAACCTTAAATACATATACTGTGTTCAGCGGAAAATATTAAAAAATAAACGTAAGGCTATATGGTTCACATTCAATAAGCCCAGGTGTTCCACAGGCCCATAAAAGATGCCTATCTTTAATATAACAGCAGGACCGGTTTCGCCTCTGTACACATAACACATATATTATATTTTTTTTTTAATTTTGATGCCACAGAAGGGTTAAACACAAAAGTACATTTAATACAACATACTCGTACGAGCATTTGAATCAGATAATTCACTTCCAAGGAATGAAACATTGTGTTATGAATTCATGTGGTCAGTTTAGGGGTAGGGGGTGCATTGGAGCATGTGTGTTACATACTCGTATATTTATTACAGATAGATTAGTACACCGTATGCGGCATAGATTTAGAGATAACAATTATTGTAATTAAAGTATTGAACGAGTACTGCATTATGGGTAATAAATGTATTAAATAATAAGAGGAGGTTCTTTATTCGATATATTGGAACTCCCCATATGTTTTACTTTTAATACTTACCGTTATTTTTATTAATTATTTTTTATGTAAAGAATATTAGTAATTATGTTATTTGTGGAAATCTCTTACTGTTCCTGATAAACACAAGACATAAATATTCCTTTTCACCCAAGTAATATTTTAAACAGAAAACCTCTAAGTAACTCTAAGTATCTCTCCAAGTAACCTCTTATACAGAAATTTTACAATTATAGATTCCTCCTTCTAAAGTTACGTGTATTTAACGTTTATAAAACATAACAAATGCTACTTGTTACGATTTTATGTAATATTCAATGTTTTGTTACCTATTTTTCTGTATTTTAAAACATTAATCTACTTTTTTGCCCATTAACATAATCATATAACTTCTTAAGTAGACGCTTTTATGGATTAGCTATTATTGATTATAAAGTATCTGGTAAAGAAAATCTTCTTCTATTCGATATATTTGGTAATTTATTCATATTGAATGTTAATTTTATATTGTTATTATTTTATATTATTTTACATTATTATTATTATTTTATTTTAATGTTTTCGCTATTTGGTGCTACATTCTGGAGCCTTAACTCATTTATTTACATGTCATTATGCTTAATTCAATTTTGGTCCTTATAAAATCTATACATTCACACTCCTTCCAAACGAAAAAAAAATAAAATTATCCTTAAAGAAATAAAAACAAAACTGCTACTGCACTCCTCCTGGTACTCTCCTCTTGTTTCTACTCTGGCATTCCTTCTCTTTCCTCGCTCCTTTTCTATATTTCTGCCATCCACGTCTACCCTTCACTGCCTCCCTTTAATAACTACCCAATATTCTTTTCCTTATTACCTTTTTCTCACTTCAAAACTTAATGTGCTCCAATGTTTCTACCTCCGTTCCGCACACGCTGCCATCCTTTCCTCACTATTTGCCCAGTATCTGTTTCCTTTTTTCTCGTTTCCCAATCTAAATTTGGCAATCCTTCTCATGTCTATTTTCCATTATTGTTTTAATTGTATGCTGTCCTGTGTCAACGCTTCTCATCATGTCTTATTAATCATTATTATTAAGTGTTCAATTGCCAAGATCGGCATTCAGTAAGCTGCTTCAGATCCACCAACATTAGAGTAGTAGAAGCAGTATCAAAAGTATTATTGACGGTAGCGTTGACATAGCTGCAGAATACGAAATATTAATCAAATGGTGAACCTGTTGATTAAAAACTAGTATTTTATTTGTACCCGTCGAGAGCGTTATTCCATTCAATACCACACTCTACGTAAAGGATCTCTGGGTCCTCTTCCGCTGGTTGAAGAATCTTCCACAATTTTCTATGGTCCATCGAGCCGGATTACTGTAAAACTTCCACAATTTTTCAGTATCCTTACCTAAACTCTATTACATTAAATATTATCAAATTTCGCTTAAGTAAAATATTACATAAATAATAAGGAAACATCCATATTTTGTGTTAATCGAGCAAGCGGAAGGAGTCTCTTCTAAAAAAGTTTTCTAATTCTGCTAATGCACAAAAAATTGGTAGACACAAATTGTTTTATATTAGATTACTTTGTTTACGTTGGAGGTAACTTTAATTGAACATTAGTTGAACGATGATAGTTGATTCAAAAGAAGAAATGAATGATTTAGGCAAGTTTTATTGGCGCGTTACTGTAGAAACTGATCAAAAATTTCAGTTTTAAAATGTCGTCGAATGCAGAACTATGTTTATCATAACCTAAAAGTAAACGTCAGATAGTAATCAGCACAAAATGTCCGTCATATGCACATGGATATATACAATGTGACAACTGTCAACTTAATTTAGCAAATGACGGATAACGGATTGGGTAAAACTATTGTTAAACCACTAAATAATTGATCAACTCCATTGATCCAGAGGTTCTCACGTTTTAATTTCATTTTAGATAAACCTAAAATACACGTAACTGTGTGTTAATCAACACGTGTGGACAAGACGCTGTTAGGCCTTGTATCTAGGTAGTGTTGCTTTTACTCTAACTATTACTTGAACAGAGTAACAAATGTACAGTATTCCAAAATGGCCGCCGAATAATTATTACAATATAACCTAACATATTGTACTACATGTGAAATTAAATTTTACATACAAGTAAATTTATTCCAACAAATAAATGGATGTTGTTTATATTTATGATAATGAAAGTTGGTATAAATTTCTCGTATATTAGCTACGGTAACGCCATCTCTTTATCGTGACATGAACATTTTCGCATTCATATTGAAACAATACCCGATCTAAACAAAGCCAAGCGTATGTCAAACTCCGTGTTGTACTTTTGATTTTATTGTTATTTATATTCGAAACGAATACACAATATTAAAATCATGTGATATATGTGTTTCAATTTATAATTAAATGAAAAATATGTACAAGCAAAAATAATGAAGTATGGAATATACAGGACAGGGGTCGTCATTTGAAATCATACCAATTAAAAATGCTGTAGTTTCGTCAATTATGAATCTATTTATTTATTATTTTAAGACTTTGTTGAAAATACATTACATTTAATGAAAAATATGGCATTGTTCGATATTGCTACTTATGGTGCAAATTACAGCATCAAGTCTAGCAAAGGAACAGATTTCATTTGGAATTTTTTTTCTTTTTAAGGGGTTATATACAGTTAGAATTTAAAAAAAATCGATGTTTTCATAATGTACATATATTTAAGTACACACACATAAAATTTCAAGCCAATCCGGCGATCATTTTCGAAGCAATGTAAGTTGAAAAAAATTTTTTTGTTCTGAAAGCTGTTTTTTTAAAGTCGGTGACCAAGATTTCTCGGAAACGGCTTAACGGATCAGTCTTAAATTATAACATAAGCTTTTTAAGTATATTTGTAGTAATTAATCGAAGGTTTTTCTCACCAATAAATATTTTTTTTTATAAACAATTTAAAGTCAAAATTTTGGTCAAAAATCGATTTCTTTTTTGAGAAGCCGCCATTTTTTCAAAAAAAATTAATTTACTTATTCCTTCAATTAATACATTGTTTTAACAAAATCCGTTTGGTTTTTTCCTTTGAGATGATCCAGTCCAGAGATATCGCGGTCACCGCAAGATGCTTATTTGAGAGGAGCTCTTGGAGATTAGCTATAGCAACTTTACAATTATTATTTTTACAAATACAAAATTGTTAAACTACAGTAAAAGTTACTGTAATATGTGTACAAATACAGCTTATATATGCCATCTTTTTTAGGGAAAAATAAGTTTCAAACATATGGCAAATAGGTCTCAAACCAGCGGCACACCTGAAATTCAAATTTGATTAGCTATAACTTCGTAAACATTTGGATATACGCCAATACACATATATTAACATTTATATCAATCAAAAATTAAAAATACAACCCCCAAAAAGTGTGTTCATAAGCCCATTATATTACAAGTAACTGCAATAACTTTAATTTTGTTTAAACAAAATGTGTAAATAGTTTAGACGAATGTTCTGGTGTTGAATATTTGCTATATTTTGTTAAGTGTTTACAGGTAGTTTGACACAGGACCGTGCACGTCCATTCGACCTCAAATAATCAAAAAACACGCATCGAATACGCATTTTCAATATTTCTTTTGTTATAATGACAATTTAAAAATTAATTTTCTACGAGGGTAAACGGCTACGTTTTGAGTGATTTTCGAGTAATATAAAAAAGTGCCCCAACCTCTGAGCCCTGTGATATTATTACATAACACAAAAATATTCCTTGAGATCTCGACAACTTTGTTAATGAACTAATTGCATTCAACTGTACGCATTAGTTCTGGATGAATTCGTTTTGAATATTGCTCCAGATAATTAAACAACCCAGTACATATATCTACAGATAAACCGGGAACTGGTATGGAACAGTACAAGGATATCAGGATAGCTGGATAGCTGGATAGGGGCATATTATTACATTTGTATAATATATAGCAAAGACTGCACATTAATAATGTTGTCAGAAAACAGAAAAACAAAAAAATTATATAAAAAATAAAAATATGTATATTAAAATAATGCGGTACTTCTCTAGACTCAAAGAATCGGGCGAGGGTTAAGAAACAGAACATCATAATTAACGGAGAAAACAAATATCGTTTAAGCCAGCACGGGACCCACACGTTTCACATTTTTGAACAGAGTTTTGAGATGTAATTTTAACACCCGGATTGACATCGTGATATATCAAGAAATATAACAGTTACCTTATGCCGGTTTCTCCCCAGAGAAACAGTTTTGAAAACTGTTCTGTTTTTCGAAAACAAATTGTTCACACTGAATTGGTTTTGTTTTTAGTGTTTTTCTGTGTGTCCCATAAAAATTATGAAAACAACAACTGACAAGCGCAAATGTTCACAAAAAACAAAACTGCGTGTTCAAACAAAGCAAACTAAAAAACAACAACAAACGTGTTTTCCTTTGATCTTACCGACTCCAGATGGGAATGTGTTTTGTTTACTAAAACAGCAACAAAAGACAAAAACAAGTTTTTGATCCTGTTTTATTGAACTGTCTCTCTGGTGTGAAACCGGTATTAATTAATAATAATGTTGATATAAAATATCTACGCTCTGATATAAATTTATAGTTCATTTGATGAGAGGTTGAACTGACTCAAGCTTAAAAGAAGTTGGGCTGTATAAATCTGCGATACAATAACAAAGCACGGATTCACTTATTTCTTTTATTATGAATACAGGAGCGAAAAAGTAAAATTCATCATTGTTCGTAGATTTATATGGCTGGATAAGTTACTATCTCTCCTAACTTGACCTATATCTAGTATTAAGCTTTCTATCTCGGACCAGATTTCAAATTGTAAGAATTTCGTTGTTCATTCAGGTTGAATCCTGACTAATAGTTCAATACTACAAGGATGGATCTTAAGTTTATAAGATTTAAACAATGTACGACTCAACAAGTCAACTCAAGTAATATTACTCTTATTATACCTAAATTTAACAATAAACTTTCAACTTATGCCCAATAAATACTTGCAATTGTATTTTCAATTCTAATTAATAATAACATCTCAGATTATGCATCCTATATGTCATACTATGTTTTAAATATGGCAAAAGTGTTGCATAATCTAAAAACAAAAAAGTTAGATTAAAAACTACTAGCTTAAATCTCTCATTAATTGTATTATAATAATCATGTATTTAGTTGATTTGATTACGTAGAAGCATGCATTTTGTTGAGTTTATATTTTTGTTTATCATTTAGTGAGTTTATGTTGTTGCTAGTAATTTATTCCATCTTCCGGAACTGAACCTGGACCCAAATATAAGCCACTATTAAAGTCTACTAACTTACTATTTCACTTAACCACACGATAAAAAAGTTTTTTAAAAAGATTGTTTATTTTTTTCTAATTGGACTGTCCCGTGCTCCCTTAAGAAGAAAACAAATATCTCTTAAAAGGGTTACAGCAATAAATCCCCAAACTGCCGCGACTAAAATATTACGGATAGATAAAATGACTTATTACATCTATTAGAAAGTTTTATAAAAATATTAAGTTTAATAGAAAAATACGTGAAGGAGAATGAAGAGGGGAAAGAAAGACTACTTAAGTTTAAGATAATAGCTCCTTTGAAACTCTATATATTAAATAATTTGATATTTTCTTAAACTTAAATTATTTCCTAATTGGATGGTAAATATTAAAAGAAATATAAAATTTCTTCATTAATTTTTATACGTGGAAGTCTTCCGAGGGGCTAAATGAATCAATTTTTGATTCAGCGTCTGTTATAGTGATTTGATATATAAGGACAACGCCGCTGCTTATGTGAACAGTAGGCCTATGTCAAAACATTTGTCGATGTGCCGAGAATGAACGTGGCTATTGGTCTCACCTCTCGTTTCTTTTGCTCTTCTTTGTCAAAAGACCGCTCATCAATCGAGGCAAGCCAACGCGAGGTGAGAGCACTCGAGACAAGCCAAAACGAAACGAGAGCTACAGTACACATTAGAAGATCTCGCCTGTCTCGACAAGAAAGAACTGCCGGAATAATATCATGTCAATGTTTATGTCCACAATCTGTAATTGAGTAATAAAATATACTACTGGAACTGGATTCGAACACAGATCTTCAATTTAGTACACGTTTGCTTTTTCCATAAAGCTACCCCGTTTGATATTTTATACTCAGTTTTAATCGAAGATGTGAATGTTTTTCTATCATTCACAGGTAAATGCGAAACGCAAGTAAAATTTGAACCCGCATCCGATTTATGTACGTATGTACTATACAAGTATGTGTGCAATTGTTTTTGTAATTGTGTGTGTAATAAATATACACACAAGTATTTACAAGTATCAAATGCGATAAGAAATATAACATTAATAATCATAAAAACAGCAAAGTTAATTGTAATTTAATATTTTCTTGTGTTAACGTAAATTAAAAGCAAAAATTACAGCAAAAGTAATTTAAAATAACAATAAATTTGTAACAGTTATTCATTATAAATGTTGAAATAAATATTAGAGATAAGCTTACAAGAAGAGAGCGATTCAAAGATCGCTAGGTTTTTATACTTAATTGAAAATTTATTTCACTTAAAATTAATCGCTAATCCAGATTACACATCCTTACCCTTATCCTAAGCAATGGCCGTTAAGCAAATAAATCCACTAGTTATATCTAGACAAGGGTTATTTTAGTCTGACCCACGTTAAACCTTGATTTTTCTAATTACCTCTTTAAATACTATCTGGAAATATTACTTAATACCTACTAAACCTATAGTGACCTACTAAATAACAAATCTTTAAACTTACATAGATACTTACAGAACGAATTAAAAAAATCCACTACACTAAATAATTAAATCTTATAACTAATTAATTAATAATCATCATGCCACATATTTGAAGAAAATAAATCTCACTAATCTTATTAGTTTAAGTGAATTTACATAAATTAATAATCTGTGTACATATCGAACGGAAGCTATAATTAAAACATTGTATTAATAAAACAAATTCGCAGGTTTCCTCGGTCTTCTAACAAGTCTGTGCCTGATACAACAACATCGAAGTGGAAGGAGACAGCAGAAAGGTAAACGTTTTGTTTTTAGGTCTAGGTCTAGACCATTTCCTTTCTCTTGTGGCTTTTACATCCTCAAATATTGACAGAACTTGGAATTCTGCAAATAAAATGAGAGTCTATTTACTGACTTGTCAAACACCGCTGGCGCTGGTCCGTTGGAAATGCGAGAAGGCATCCCGCATCAGACATTAAACCTTGTCGTTTCCTTATTGCCAGATGATAAAGATGACAACTGCGAGAGTTTTTGAAATGTTTTATTCCCATCTCATTAGCAGAGATTAATTAGCGATAAGCAAATAATGAACTGTATCAATACTATGTACCGTTACTTTGCTCTGGATTGTGGTTTTTTGTTTTAGTTAATTGCTTAATTATTTATTTATTAAGTAGCATAATTTTTTATTCACTTTTTTTGTATAGAGATATTCAGATTAAAAGATTATTCGAAAGCTGAAGGAGATAGAAATGATTTTCAATTTTGAAATCAGAATGTATTATAAAAATTAACTTTTTTTATTTTTAAATTATATTTATTTACATCGGCCTATTTTCGATGCTGATTTTTATCAATATTTTTGATAACAACAAAGTATAGTCCAAAGTCCAACCAGAAAATATAAAACTAGTTTGAGGATCGAATCCGAAAATGTAGGACTCTGGCGTGAAGCATAAAATCACTTTTTTACTTTGTTTTTAAATTTATATTTTAATTTAGTTTGTTGTACTGTATATAGTTCCGGTATACTATATTTTAGATTTTAATAGTTTAGTGGTTTTTAACATGCTTTTAAATGCTAATTTTGATTTTGCAATTCATTGCCACAATAATGTATATTTAGAGGATTATCCAACATAACAAAAATTACTTCATTCGAAAACATTTTATGTAATATTCAACGTTTTGTGACCTATTTTATTATGTTATAAATTAAATAAAAAAGTATATAAAATAAATGAATGCAAGATTAAATCCATATGTTATGTTTTGCTTGTTTTAGCTTTACGTTATTGTATTTCGAGATATCAGCTTATTAAAGTCAACACGAATATGATCTAAACTTATGGTTTGAACAAAATCAGCACAAAAATCAACGTTAGAAAAGATATATCATATATCTTTCTCTTCCTAAGTTGCCATTCTCTATCACATCTCTTATCTTGCCTCCTCCCCGTTATCCTGCTTAAACAGGTATCCCAATCTATATCCTCTTTTCAAACCGATTTAATTCATTTTTAGCGTTTTTTATAAAATGAAGACTTTATGTTTGACGTCTTCAAACTTTTCATACCAAAATACTTATTGTCTTGCATCCGGGTGTTCAGCTGCGGGAGCTTTGTTTTCAACGGCGTTAATAATTAACTAAACATGCGCACATATTGTTTACGTACGTACCCCGTGATACTCCTGCACTAGATCTTCCCTATCTGCACTAGATCTTCCATTACAAGATGCTTGGAAATAGGTGTGTAGACCCGTATCATCTATGACATATCATACTCAATAATGAGCAGTGCTGGTAAAGAGTAGGGTTATAAACGATTAAAAAATAACATCAATTAATAGCAATGGCCGAGAGCATATATGCTTCACAACAGACTGCTGTATCTTCGGATTTTGGAACAGTGCTACATGTTCAATGTTTGATTATTATAAAAGTTGAATTAGTTATACAGCAAGGGAAATAGTTAGACTTTACTTATAATACTATTAATAGTGATATGAAAAAGGAATATTGATAAAGAAGAACAAGTTAGAGGCAGAGAGTGAGATATAAGAGACCTCAAAATGATGTAAGAAAATTGTAGATAAATATAATAGAGAAAAAGAAGAACTGAACATAAAATACAGGAATATGTATTGGCTAATTGGACGACGCTCTGAACTAAACATTGAAAACAAGCTGCTTATACGTATGGAGTGCAACTCTGGGGTTGCACCAAAAAATCGAACGTTAAAAAAATACAAACGTGGTATATCCGCAATGACGACATACCTGAAGATTAACACAGTCGGAGAAGAAATCAAATCTAAAGCAGCAAAGCACGAGTTGACACTTCATTACCACGAAAACATCGCCGTGACGCAAATGTTACTTGATAGTAATGATGTTAGAAGACTTTGCAGGACTAAACACTCGGACCTAGTAACCTAATCATGTAGAATTGTTCATTGGAGCAATCTCTACCACACCGTGTAATTATTCAAATGTATCTATACTTAGTTTTAGTATTATATAAAATGAAAGAAAAAATAAAAAACTAAGGGGCGAAGTATTCTACTTTAAGTTTTGTTTTCTTACAAGCAATTTGTGAAAATAAATATAAGACTAATGTAAAGCCAATAAGCAAATATTAAAAACGTATTCAATATAATAATTGTACAATTCTACAATCATAATACCCAGTAAACATAAATGTCACATTTACAAAACAATCAAATACGAAAAATACGTTCAAAACAATATTTCATAAGTGTATTGTTTTTTTTTCTTTATTGTTGTACGGTAATTGTCAGTGTATTGTTTTTAAATTATTTCCGTTGCAACAATTAATTATAAACAATACAGTAACATGTATTTTATTGTTTTATTGGACCAGAATGACGGATGGTACGTTACAAGAGCCTTTTCACACATACTAGTACATTGTAAGAATACCGAATATTCAATTTATTCAATGTGTAACATAATATTTATAAATATACATTTTATAAATAAAAGCTTTAGATCACTTGCGCTTGGTACTGATGATAACACCCCTATGACAGGCCATCCAACTCTACCTTGTACCGCAACCAGAGAAGTACAACCTTTCGGAAATACTAAATACTTGTATATAATACTTCTAAAGGTTCTAAATGCAAACACTTGTGTATTTACACACTTTCATATATATAGACAGTGAAAGAAATATAATGGATGTGACTATATGTACAAAATCTTATTTACCACCTCTAAATTTATAACGAAAACTGTATATTTATAGAGGACAATATATCAATCATTTTATTTTCTTTTATATTTATTTATTATTTATTGTTTTAATGTTTTTGCCGTTAGACACCACATGGTTAAGTATACTTTGTGCTTCACAACTTCACCATAAATGAAATTCTTTAAATATTTAAACTGTAAATATTAAAAACAATCCTGCCCGAAAACTAAGTACATACTAAAAACTACCTAAAAACCATGTTCCCTCTTCCGCTTTCTTCTTTAACTCTATTTTCTTCGTTCTTCGCCGTACTTCCATCATCCACCTCTTTCTTCCTCTCATCAACTCCTGCCTATTTTCAATTTACATTCTTATCTTATGTGTTCCATTCGCCTTACTTTCTCGCCTGCATATCTTGCATAATCTTTGCTCTCTTTCTTCCCAATATTTTCTCTCTTTCTCTTCGTTACCCATTCTGATTTTTTTCCTTGAATTCCTTTACCGTTCCTAGTCTCCTTTCATCCTATATGAACTGGTATTCCTCTCTTTCATATCCTGTTGTACCTCTCATTATACTTCTCTTGGCCAGTTTTCGTCATCCTCTCTTGCTCCATATCTCCTCCACACTTCTCTCTTTTCACTTCTTCTACTGATATTCCATTCCTTTCATAGTACTCATTCTTCCTTTTTCTTTTAAATTTTTTCCTTTTTTAGAATTATATATATATAATAGTTGTTTTTAACATCAAGGTCATCGTCTGAAGTTATTTTATTTTGATTGAATTTACAATTAAGAACTCGAGCACTTTTTGAATTTCATCTTAATTGTCTGTGTTTTGTTCGTTGAGTTTGAAATTGTGGACTGGTTACTGGTAGATGATGGACTGTTATTTGCGTCTGACAGCTGTTGCACTGTGGAACGGTAGCTTTAATCATTAAATGTTCATGCTTTCAAAGTTTAAATATATATAAATTAAATAGAGATTTCACAAGATACATTAAATTCAAACTTAAAACGGTTCCAACCATTTTTATATTCACTTATGAGTTGTCAATCTCACCTTACTAGTAGTGCTCGTTTTCAAATAATTTGCTAAGTTCAGAGACGTGTTCTTATAAAAAAGAATAATTTTATAATTTCATCGTATGCTCGTATTTTGCAAAAGTGTTACACTATACAATTTAATTTACATTTAAATAATCCTGTTCTCTAGTTTCTAATGTTTTAAAATACATAAGTCAGCACAAATTTATCTACTTATGTTCTAAATAACCTATAGCGTTACTTACACAAATTGTTACAGACACCTGAACAAAAGGTTTATCTGAAAAGTGTGGGAGAGAACTCGAAAAAGAACAGGGTTAAAACACTACCACAGAACGAGTACATACTCGTACACCGAGGCGAGGGTATGGAATACAGAGTGGGGGGAGCGGTACCGTATAATTAAATTCAACATTTAACCCCAATCACATTTGTCTGTGACACATTAAAAAAAAGGTTTTTACAAATACGACAGAATACGATCCGCATGAAATAAAAAAAACTACAAGAAAAATGTTGAACACAACACAGAATGAGGGAGAGTAGGGAGGGTGTTTGGTAATTTGTGGGTTTGAATAAAAAATCTTTTCAGTGGATTTATGTTCAATTCTTCATGGTTGTTGGCTAAATGATATCAAATTACGTCTTGATGGAAAACATTAAGGTTATAGGGCTTGCAGGAATCAATGAAGTAATAATTTTATCAAACAATTCGACTTTATACATAAATCATAATCAACGACTGGTAAAGAAAGGTAGCTATCTAACTAGGATGTCATTTCCTTTTATATTTTAATTTATTTAATTTTATTTCAATTATTATTTATAGTTTATAATAATATTGCTTGTATCTTTGATGTATTTTGATATTTTTTACATTAAATTGCACGCGGGGTTATACCAACTCCACAGTAAACAATTTGGTGAAGTGCTCTATTAGGTGACGTTTATATCACTATTTGACTTCAATTATAGTTCGCATCAACTTTATCTTCATTTGTATTCCGACAGGTGGAGTAATTTCGCCATTTGTAGCCGATAAAGTAGACATTTTATATGAAAAATGTGAGAAACTGAACTATAAATGAACTCTTTAATGACAAAAATCATGACGCATCTTCAATATGATGTCAAAGTGACTCCAAAATGTTTACTGGGTCCTATACCAACTTCCTAAAGATGTCCTGTGCGGTTATCTTCGTCTTAGACATCAAGCGTTTACCGGTAGGCACTTATCATACTCTAACACAATAAAAAATTGTCAGCTTTGGAATAACCAGCAGTGCAGTATAAGTTTACTCTATTGTAACAAAAAGTGAAGAATAAATTTATTTAATCAAAGCTGCCACCAGTATATCACAAAACATAGTTACGTACGAGTATTTTTAAATTTTATCTAACATATCAAAAATTAAACGATTTTATCTAATATGTTGTATATTAGTATTTTGACCTATTTTACTGGTTTTTGAAAAATTATTTTATCTTTTTGCGGATTAACAAACTCATAAAACTTTCTTAGAACACCATATTATGATTATAAAATCAGAGAAAGTTCTTTTTAACGATAAAGCACTTTTAAGAATAGCTATAAAATAAGACACTTTTAGGTTACATAGGTTTTGCTTAAGTGAAATTGTATTGTGAGTATATAATTTGAAGAAGACTTTCTGATTAGATTTAATTGATTCCTTAAACCGAAAATCGGGGCACATCAAATAACTTTTTACCAATTTTCAAAAAAACAATTCAGCTGTATCTTAGCTAATTATTATTTTATCAACGCCTGTGTAAATACAGGGTGCGGCACAGGAACTGACTTATTTTAAAATATCATAAAACGAAAGGTGTTGGTGACATCATTTTAATTCTTTTTCCTTTACGTAGAGGCACATTTATAGTTTGTTTTACTTACTTCTTGAAAATAATATCTTGAAGGTGGCCTCTGTTCTGATCAATACTACAATATTTGCAGAGTCAAAATCGGAAGTTTCGGTCCACTTTGTCCAACATGTACGTGTCAAAGTTAGTAATAGCAGCGCGAATATGCTTCTTCAGCCCAACCAGGGTCTTTAGACGATTGTTATACACCAAAATTTAAAATATCCCATAAATAATTTCAGTGTGCTATGTCAACGGCACACAATGTTTCCAGGTGAACGTTCCTGAATTAAGAACTGGTGCTTTCAACATGATATCATATAGAATCCTATTTCTACGTGAAATTTCAAACACACAACAAATTCATTGACGTCCGCGTCCGCATCCTGCTCTTCTTATTTCTATTTGACGTGCGCGATGCGTGCGTAGGCGCGTATAAATCAAGCAATGGTTTGTGGGTAATAGAATTATATTTATTGGAATGTTTTTGAGGTCAACATGGTATTAGTATCTCTATAATACAAAAAATGTTATTCAAGATTTTAAAGAAGTATTATTTTTATATCAAATTTTAAAATTATATAAAAATACTCTATGAAATGATATCGTATGGTATAGAAAAAGGTAATAGGATTATTTACCATGAACAACATATATGTGTATAGTATTATATTACATGTAAGAGTGAGAGAGATATATGTAGGGAGAAAGAGAGGAACATGTAAAGTTGATGTATAGTAGAGTACATATACGAACTATTCCCATAATATTAACCTGTAAGCACTCATTAAAATCATATTTCCATTTAGTGAAGTATTCAATACAGAACCGAACTTAGGCATAATTTAGAGGACACTAGAAAGGACTTGACTAGAAAGACATATTGCAACAGTCTTTATAGTCCTCTTCATATTATCCTGTACGTTAAGAGTCCTAATATTAAGGTTCCCTCAATTAAAAGTCTATAATTATATAACAATCATTTATTAATAATTAATTCCAATCGAATATGTATATTGCCAGGTCTCTTAACCGATCTGTATGTGTCGAAATTCAAATGCTGAGCCTCTAAGTGTTCTGTCACTTTATTCCCCATGTCCAACAGGTGCCCTCAAACGTGTTCTGGTCCTTAATTTCTAAATCAACATTCTTAATGAATGGGCACCTCTGTTCTTCTGCATGATGTCACGGCCAGACTGTGTTCAGATAGAAATCACAGATGTCACAGTGGGAGTATTCATAGTATCGAGTAGCAGTAACAATAATTTACTATATATCGAAAAATTGATTTAATTTTTTGAAATATTCCGAAAGATTTAAAAGTTTGCAGCCAAAACCCCAGACCTACGTTGTTTTAGAAAATCTGAAGTTACGAAAGAAAATAGTGTAATATGTGCTTACTAGCTTAAAAGTGGGGCATTTTACAAGTAGAAGGCATGAAAGGTACATAAAATCTTCACTCACCCAAATGAAATTATAATGGCTGGCTTTTATATATGTTTTACAGAATATTGTTTCCCCTCCCATGTGCCTTAACTTCCATCAGACGCTTCAAAACTTTTAAGAAAATTAGTTAAAGCTGTAATTGGGTTCCGCTTTTAAGCTAGTAAGTATACATACGTTCTTAACTACATATTACACTATTTATTCTCCAAATTTCTGCTTTACTAAAGTGACATAGGTTTTGGGGGCTCTGGAATCTTGGACTATACTTGTTTATTTATCTAATTTATTTATGGATATTTCGGTCATTTGAATACGGTTCTGTTCTATAATTATGAATGCAATGTAAATACTAGTTAACATTAAAACACACACACACACACAAACAGACACTATTGTAATCAGAATGTCCGTCAAATAACTAGAGGCTAGAAATAACACGTTGTAGTACATGAAGTGAAGTATGAAAGAACATGATAGTCAAAGCACGTGATGAACTGAAACCAAAACCAACACTAACACTAACACCACCATGAACACAAAACGAAACGAAACCACACTTCATAATAAATCGCTTAAGTAAACAAATTAACGGAAAAATAATAAATAATAACAAGATTTAAATCTTACAAAAATATGAGTTAAAACAGTGAAGAAACAAAACATATATTGACTTGAAGAAATATTTGTACACTGCAAAGAGTTAGACATTCACTGTATTGTATATGTAAAGTGGTGTCTACACTGGTGAAACATTATGCAATGTACTTCCAACACAGTGAAAAACACCAATATATGTTACAACTCCTTAAGTATTCAACTTATAAATGGGATTGAATATCTCGTAGGGTAAAAACCAATATGTGAACAATATAACAGCCCACTAACAGTAAAGCATATTGTTTTTCGGATCTCAAGGTACTCGTCGTACAGACAAGGCTGTAATATGAAAAACTTTATTGACTTTATCAATAACACTAATTAAATCTCTTTATTTTAAGTACCCATACCCGTGTCTATAAGTTGAAAATTATGTATTATAAATGTTTATAAATGTATATATTGTTTTAAGTGCTAATAATAATTTTAATTTAATTAGAATAGATAATATGTAGAAAAGTACATTTCTTGTCTAAGAATATGTTTTGTTCAATAAAATGAATGCAATCTGGACATTTACAGTAGACATGAATTCTTTTAAGTGTGTCGACTATTGTAGTGGTTGGTCTCAGTTGTTAACTCTACGACTATCAGATAGTGACGAGCTATTCCTTGAGTGCCATCTGAATTATAACAGTCGTAAGATGGTAGATGGATTTCATAAACGTAGGAGACTACCTGCGACAAGTCTTTTTCAGTAGGGTGTACTGGACTTATTCTCGCATAAGCATACTTTATCATGAGATGAAGCTTCTACTATAATATTTATCAATAGACCACTGGATCTAAGGTAATAAAATACTCAGTACACACTATCTCGATACAGTGATGTATTTAAAAATATTAAGGTAGATAAGGTGTCTTCACTAAAACTGTTAGAGTTCTGAAATAGTCTGCTCGAGTGTAAAAGTGTCCTTAGACAAGAGTCATAGTTATAAGCTACATAGCACGCGACCCGTCATAAACACTGTTGGTGTCATCAAGAAACGATTCAAAACGACATAAGTTTAACAAAGTACATAACATTAACTTCCATAATAGAAGAAATCTTAAATAATTATATAATACTAGCTTCTACCCCCGTCGCAAGCGACGTCTGTCTTTTGTGTGTGGCTTGAACTTCATGTAAAAATTTTAATTCCACCAGAGTTTACCCCCGTCGTAAAGCGTCTTTTTGGCGTGTATATTTGAATCCAATAAAATAATTCGTAATTACAATTCATATTTAACTCTACTATAGTTTACCCCCGTTGCAAAGCGACGTCTTTTTGGCGTGTATCATTTGAATCCAATAAAATAATTCGTAATTACATTTCATATTTAACTGTTCTATTTTTAAATTGAAATAATAAATAAACTCGCACATATACATTGACACATATAAATTGACTAAAAAAATATATTTTTTTTATCAAAATAAAAAATATTTTCAATTTATGCGTTATTTAACCAACTTTTTTTCAAAATTTGGGATTTTTTTTTCGATTCGTAAATAAGTTACCAAGGTTAGCCTATATACAAAATTTCAACTTTCTAGCACAATTTTTACTCTCGGCAAATACTGCCCCCGTGCCCCCCAACAAAATTTTAAAATTTTGAATTTTTTTTTATTAATAATATACTTAATTATTCTAGAATCCAAAATATAACCTATCTCCAAAGTTCCCTACTGTGCCCCCGAATTTCTTCAACCCCCCCTTTTTTAATTTTTGAATTTATAATTTTTGAGAAATGTCAGCATTGAATACCTTAATACACATGCAAAATTTCAACTTTCTATCTTTTACAAATTAAAAGTTATAGAGCAAAAAGTAAAAATTTTTTTTTTAGTTTTTCCAAAATTACGGGTTTCCAGGAAATTCAGGGAAAAATCCGGGGACGCCAAAAGTCTTAGAATTTTTTTCTCTACGAAATAGGAAATTTTTAAAAAGATCGCAGGAGCCGTTTCCATTCTACCATACGAATTTCAGCAACAAACATATAAATATACACTTGGAACATTATAATATATGATGATGATGATGATAATTATAAATATAAAAATAAATAATAAAACTTATTAAAAAGTGGAAACTTGCTAGATAAGATGTTGTGGTAGTGTACACGATGCTTCACTTCGTTGATTTATCTTAATGAAGCAACAGCATCTTCGAATTACGTGATGGAGCGTTCCCTATTTTATTGCCAGTCTTACCCAATACCCCAATACCATTACATAATTATGAAGCCTTTGTATTACGCCTAATGACATGCTTCCGCTACTCTATATAAACAAAACTATGTACATATTTAGAATATGTTAATACAATAAAAACAAGGATGAAAGCAACAAGGATAACAAAAGCTAAGCAAAACAGTTTCATCTAGAAAAAATAAAGATCCTGAGAGACCTAGGACAAAAGGACAAGACGTTGAGTTGATGCCTAAGGAATCAGGATAAAAAAAATGTGTACTTTGTGGAGAATCCTCTTAAAGGATACACCCTCTTGGTTATCTCGCGCTTGTCCTTGCTGCTCCTTGTATTTACATCAAATCCCTTAAGGAGGGGAGTCAAATCAATAGCCCGAGGGCTTCAATTTATCTCTAGACTTCTAAATCAATTTCTTCTGTTCATGAATTTATATTTTATGCTGACATATTCCAGTGATATTTTCTAAGAAGAACAACAATACCACCAAGGAATGTTTACCCACTATAGTATTATACAGTTACGTATATTTAGGGTTTATCTAACATTGCAGAAGTTACATGTTACGTTAAAGATTTTACCTAATATACAACGTTTTTGGACCTATTTTACTGCTTTTTGAAAACCCTTTTAAACATAGAATGGTTATAAATCTTCTTAAGAAGACATTTTTAAAGATTATAATAACATATTAAAAAGTTTTTTTCAAGGATTAAAGGCACAGAAGTAGATATGAAGTAGTTATGGCATAATAAAATAAAACCCTTTTAGATTAAATATTACTATGTTTTACTTATGTAAAATTTTATATGACAGTAAAGTTTCATCATCAAAGTATGTATATTATATGTCTAAAGAAAGCCGGCCCGAATAAAAATGAGACCCGGCAGAAAAATAACTTACCAGTCTTATATCCTTTAAAAAGACAATGTGATCATTTTCATTTTGCAAAATCAATCAATGGCACAGGATCTTGTTCGTTGGCATCCTTACTTTGCCAAGCTATTAATGAAGGAATAGGCAAGTAATAAAGGAATGAAATTTGTGATATATATTGAATTAAAGTAAATGAATTTCTTCAAAAAACTTTAAGACACATTAAAGACCGTTTATTCAAATTTCAACAATTGTAGTACAATTATGTTTGACGAAGAATGTCTAATGTAGAAGTCTAATGTAAGAAAGTATTTTGTTGTTTAATTATGTTGAAATATTTGTCATGTTACATACAACCAATGTATTTCTTGTTCTTACAAGTGTAGTTATAGATACCATTAAAAGATGGACACAGTCTGGAATGACACTGCAGAGACCGCCATTGGTCAAAAGTACTTGTATTTTACGAGCGTCTTTTAATAAATTTTTTATAAAATTTTGCGTACTTAGTTTTACTTTCTGTGACATTCAACATACAAACGCCATGCAGTGATATTTGGTAGATATTGTGTTCCATTAGTAATCTCAGAGTTTATACTTTGGATTAAAATAAAAACATTACCACTTTTCATGACATCTCTTGTTGAGAGACCCTTAAAACGGCACCTCTTGTTGAATGACCCTACCGTAATTAATGTACCTACCGTAATTAATGTAAGTAAGAAAGATTGGTTTGCGGACTCACTGCCATTGAATATGATGCCATTTTCACACAGGATAAAGCACTGTGTCAAATATTTAATGGAGTTTCCAATAGCAGAAATTAAATTTGAAAACTTTTTATGGTACATCAGCATGTAGTGTCCAACCCCTGCTCTGAACAATAGTTTTTAAACAGTATTTGCAGTTATCACCCTCGTTGCCCTTGTTGGCTGTCGTCTGTCACTCACCCCTTCTTAAGTTTAAGGGCGAGCGAGTGGAGCGTCGTCATCGTATGTTGTTACATGCTTGTTTTTGAACCGTTATCAATGATCTTTATGTTCTCGCGTGCGAAACTGTGTAAACTATCGGATCTTAAATTTACGATGTTGAAAAAAGGATTTAGATGAAATTTTTGTACAGTAAACACTATGATGTAATGTGTTTATTGATTTATGGTGTGTCTATGGGAAATGTTATATCAATTTTCATGTTATTTGCCGTGTTTGTTTTTAGAGATTTCTTATTTAGCGAACAAATATTTATAGTTCGAATATTTTACTTACTGTTGGAGGAAAAAATTTTCCACGTGTTCTTCTAGTTAGTCTACCCAGTAAACAATTTGGTGAAGTGCCCTATTTAGTGACGTTTCTATCACTATTTCACTTCAATTATAGTTCGCATCAAATTTATCTTCATTTGTATTCCGACAGGTGGAGTAATTTCGCCATTTCTAACCGATAAAGTAGACATTTTATATGAAAAAATGTGAGAAACTGAACTATAAATGAACTCTTTAATGACAAAAAAATCATGACACATCTTCAATATGATGTCAAAGTGACTCCAAAATGTTTACTAGGTAGTAACTTTGTGTGCATGTGTCAATTTCTCGATTACTATTTTATGCGGCATCAGTTCGTTACATTCTTCCATATAATCCTTATTTACAATTCATGAATTCTAAATTTAACTTAAAAACTGATTATACCTCTTCTACTTCACTATTCTAGACTCCGTGTTTCTTCTGTACTTTTTTCTCTCTCTTCTTCCTTCTTCTCTCCATCTCCTCAATCTACCTTCTTTCTTCTCTTGCGCCTCTCGTCCTATTAGAAGTAAATGATGTATCACACACACCCTCGTATACGTCTCTGCTGTATAAGAAATATGATAAATTAATGGATGTGACGTACCATGCGTTGGAATATTGTTACATGCCTTTAATACTTAGACAAAATGAGTTATTAAAAGGAATTATTAAAAAATAATTGGACATATGAGGTTGTGGTAGCCAACTTTATTAATAAATACTTCTGTTTTATAGAAACCCGTTATGTACCCCATAAACGGTGGAGCCTGCTACTCCTGTGAGAGAATCCTCCAATATGTGGTGAACCAATTTATTTACTATGGTACTATTCAGCCTATTTTTGCAGAGTATGAACTATCCAATGATCTCCACTATCTATATTCCATACAAACTCTACCAGATAATAATGCTTACAGTTTTGCCAACCACCTCCCTAACAAAAATACGATGTGTTTAATATTTACTTTGATATTCAAACAAAGTTTTTTAATGTATGAAAAAAAAGAGATAATGAATGGCTCAGATTGTATCGGGCTGACTGCAACGGATGTAGATGTGTGTGTATGCAAACAGATTTTGTTTTCCGTTGCAACTTTCTGCAATGTGCAGTTGTAACTTTATGTAAATATTTATTTTCCTCATCGTTTTTATCAAAAATCTCTAGAAGAACTAACATTACTTGTGGTATCTGTTTTAGTAGACAAATAGTTAAGATAACGACCACAACTTAGAAAGGGCGCTACTTGTAGTGGATAGATAAGATAGAGATGTTTCTTTTCTGTGATATTTACTTAATCTGCATTGTGGTGGATAGGTTCATAAAGGTATGCATCCGATGCATCGTATATAGCATTCCTTAGTAGCCAAAGAATCCGAAACACTGATCCGTATCGTATTCATCGAAGCCACTGCATCCTAGGTAGACATGTAACGCTTGTAACACGCTAGCAACTTGACTCTTGCACAATGGGTTACAATTTCTATGAGAAAGGTAGAAATTATCCTTAAAATTAGCTTGTGGAAAGCATGAAACTTAAAACACAAGACAATTCTACCTAGGGTAATCTGATAGTCGACTCTGTTATTCTAGTGTTATTCTGATATTCATAGTCGGCAGTATATCGATGGAAAAAGAAGAAATCCTTGTCTAAAGGTATAGAAAGTAAAGAATATACTTTTACTCCTTAACGAAGCAACCCAATCGCAACTACTGACAATATGATGCATACTGTCGCGCCTGTCGAGGCCAGTTCTATAATTATCCTGAGGTGGAAATGTCACTTTAGAATTAGCTTATAGCAAGTTTAATCCTGCACTCTGTGTCACAATTTCTATGTAAAATATAGGAAATGAACCTTGTAATTAGCCTGTAAGAAACTAGTAAGCTTGATATTATAATTCAAGACAATTTTCTTCCGGGTTCATTGGAAACCATTTAATGTGGAGAATGGAGCTTATAGAGATATATAAGCTGGATAAGGCGTATCTTTGATCTGTCGGCGGTATCCAAATTCTCGAACAATATGTTGCTCCAGATGTCGTTGGTGGTGGAAAGCACAAGGTCCGAGAAGAGTGTTATCACTTATCTCGAGACTGAGGGTAGACCATACAGGGGCATTGGCACATCTTTAAAGAAATCACTTGGTGCAAGAAGATATGTGCAATTGTGGAAAAGGAGTAGCAGATCCAGAACATTTGATCTTCCAATGTAGGAAAATGGAGAACTGCAGAAATAATTGTATAGAGTTTTGGTGAAAAATGGAGTGGTGTTGCCAACGAGTATGCTTAAACTATTAAGATATCCGAGGTGGCCAGTGTGCTTAGTGATAGACAGGATATGGAATATAGTGGGTTTAAAAGTTTAGGTGTAATAATAAATAAAATGTAAATACGTAAAATGTAAATAAAATGAATTAAGAAGGGTTCTAAGAAGCCCGTGAATTATTAATAATAAAAAAAAAAAACAATGTTGCTCAGCTCCTATCGATAACTTAGTGGGCGTACAATTTAATTGCCAAGTGCCTTTTAACTATTAATTACGTAATAGCAATTTTTTATTTATATCAAAAGACACAGCAAAACATAAGAACTTTTTTAGATTACATTTATTTTAACTTACACTATTGAATTACATATTAATTGATTTTATACTTTAGTTAATAAGAATATTAGTTACGACTCTTAACAAATGTAACTCGCGGTTTACGTTATAAATAGAAATATGAGTATTTATTAATATATGTATATGCACTAAAAGGTTAAGCGTGCTGTAGGTTTGAGTTTTGAAGCGATAAGAATAAATTGGGAACATACGCATAGTGTCAAAAACCAATAGAAGCAACTCGTGAGACAGAAGATGTTTATATAAGAAACAATTATCGTTTGTCCACAGAAAGCAGTGTATATAAATCAACTCGGTATAAAATATAAATGAATTGAGACAAAGGTATCTTAAATCTAACATTAATTAAAATAAAAGGAAGATTTATTAACACCATTTGACTTGAACGCCCTCGATTATAGTACGCACTATTGTTATTAAATTTTATACAACGCCTCCAATGCAGAATTTTTTTAAATCTTAAAAATAAAAAGGAAACTATTTTGATATTTAAATAGTAATTTCTCTTGAAAAATATTTCAACCCCCGCTGGGTTTTATGGGGTTATGGGTTACGACACCTACCCTTAGCTTCTGAGAACGTCCGTGCCCGCGCCTTCAACTGCCGTTAAACTCCCAACGTGCTACGGTTATCATCCGTAGCTCACTCAACTCTACGTTTTGTTAACTCTCTTCGTATATATCCAACGATACATATATTTTTTCGGGTTTTATAGTTTTTGCATAACATGAATAACAAGAGGTTTGCTGTCAACTCCATCAGTGAGACTGAGACCTACAGCTTGCTCTATGGGGTCCTTGGGCCTGGGCGTCTAGCTGTATAGGATCTACGCTTCACAGAAAGCCGGCGCTGAGAAGAAAAGAATGAACAGTGTAAACACATTACGTAACACAAAATGTCCATAAATGTACATAACGTCAAATGCTGCGTTCACAACCTTATGCTTTAGATATAAATCTCGGTGTTATACCGAAGAGAAGTGATTTGTTTTCTTTTAGCCTAAATCCAAAATGTTGCGCAACAGTGTGTCACAGTGTTAGGTTTCTCTCAATTACAAGATAATAATTTGATAATATTCATTTATTATTATTCAACTCCAATCGAATATTAGTGTATATTGTCAGGCCTCTAAACGAATCTATGTGTGTCGAAGTTCCAAAGACGAATCTCTAAGTGTTCTCTGTCGAATATCGAAATCGTAAGTGTTCTCCGTACCCAACGATGTTGTCCACCTCCATCACTCTGCATCATGTCATGGTCAGCCCCGAGTTGATGTACTGGGAGTATTCGTAGGACCAATTAACAAAAGTATTGTGATAATCTCTGCAGAAATTGTTCAACTGAATTGTTTTAAACATTCCCAAAAACAGTTAATTTCAAGATAAGGATATTGTTTATTATGTGAATATTAGAAATACAATTATTTTCTTATATCTAAACTTATTTTATATTCGTTTGAAAATAAACCACTATCTTATACACTCAAAGCGTGGTTTTTTATAATTTATCAGTGCTGTGAAGAAACTAAACACCTTAGTCTTCAGGAAGGCGAACTGATCAAAAGAGAGAAGTAGCTACTTACCTAATCGCATAATTTTATAAGTTCAGATAATAATATTTATGCTAAAGAAAAAACATATATTTTACCTTACAACCATGTAATATTTTACTTAACCGAAACATAGTAATATATTTGAATTTTTTTTATTTAAAAGCGGATAATTCAGATACTTTACTACAACCGTACAAACTCTAAGACAGTTTTCTTAAAATGTTTTTCGATTATACTAATGCACAAGAAGGTAAATTTTGTTTCCAAAAAGCAGTAAAATTAAAATTCATTGCATATTATGAGTCATTTATATATTACCTAACACAAATTTCATGGTTGTTTAACACACATTGTCACGTCTTGTTACACATTGTTGATACCCCCCACCCCCTCCTTCTTAACGTTCTGTGTCGTCAAACATTTCTCCTTATTTTTTTGATCTTGTTTCTTTTGGAGGTTGAATTTTAGATTAGATATCACACTTTGGAGACCACCTTCTTGTTCCAGTAAACAATTTGGTGAAGTGTCCTGTTTTCTGACGATTTCTTGACTATTGCACTTCAATTATAGTACGCATCAACTTTATCTTCATATGTATTCCGACAGATGAAGTGGTTTCGCCATTTGTAGCCAATAAAATAGACATTTCATAAGAACGAATGTGAGAAACTGAACTGTAAATGAATTCTTTCATGTTTACTGAGATGTGTATGACGTAATTAATACGTTACCCACTAGTTATTGCTTACGTTTTTGTTATGTTAGGTAAACTTTAAATACACGAACCTGTATTTAGCGGACAAAATATTAATGGAATATAAAATAAACTGTTCAGCAATCCAGATAGAAAATTGGCTTGTAATTCAAAATTACTAGCTTGCCACAAACATTCATTCCAAGGTTTATTTTCTACATCCCATTTAGAAATTGTCTTGATTCACACTTATTACTAGCAAATTAAAGTGTTACATTTTTACCTGGGTTATCTCGTTTCAAACATACCTATTTCACAAACCAGGCGAAAAATAAAACTTGAAAATAAAATAATTCGGTGTATTCATTATAAAAGACAGTTCAAAATCAAAGTTGAACTTGTCTGATTCTTGACGAATATGGTTTTAAATTACATATTTGGGTATAAGCACCATAAGTTTCAGCCGAAATGTAATTCTCAGAAAATAAAACCTAATCAGAAAGAAATAATGAACCACGAGAACCATGTGGTTGCAAAACCCACAAGTGAATCATTCCATATGTGAGCGTTAACATTGAATTGTTTATAGCTCCATGACAGATGAGTTGTTTCCTTGACTAAACTAATGACAAATAACTATAACTGACACAACACAACACAACACTGCACTACCGACCAGAAAGTATGAATCATTCAAACTTCACCCAGATCCCAGATCCCAGAGAAAGGACATCAAGGACACAAGGATGTATAACAATAGATTATAAAAGTTGCAAGAATCCATGCCAAATCCATCTAACTGAATAAGAGAGATTGATATTATGATAAAGGATTGAAAAATCTGATACAACGTTCCGGAAAAATAGAAAAACTGGAAACGTTGAAGAATTGAATACAATGGTCTAAAATTCTTATATACTGTGAGATATAAATCTATTCAAATTTAAATTATTTACATTTACATCTACATTTATATACACTATATATATATATATACATATATATAAATATATATATATATATATATATATATATATATATATATATATATATATACATATATATATATATATATATATATATATATATATATATATATATATATATATATATATATATATATATATAAGACATTTTAGGAATCGTAAATTTTTAATCAAACGTATGTGTTGCTCTGAAATCAACGACTAATTTTTGTAATTTACATACACATTACAATAATTACACTGTTTAACTTAAGTCATACTATCCTATCTGTCATCAAAGAAACGTCATTTAAAGTTTATTATTTAAATTACTTTTTATCTAATTTTATAATAACGTAACATTATGCACAGTGAGTTTTACTGACTCCAAATATCTACTAATATATATCGTCAGTGTTATCAACTAAAGAAATATAATTTCTTTACATATATAGGAGTAAATTTGCTCAGTATGATGCAAGGCTTCAAAAAGTTGCCCCTTAAATGAATTTCTTATAAATATTCTTTGTTATAAAGTTATAAACGACTGTTAGCGTTATTTAAAAATATCAATACTCTCAGTGGATCCTTGTGGCTTCACACCAGGCCTACCCATAATATTATGCAAAGAATCAAAGATATCCATTCATCAGGGATGCTGATGCTTTTATTCTTTTTCTTTTTAATAATAATTTCTTAGGCTTCCTAGGCACGTAGCCTTTTATCGCTCCTAAAAATGTTGTGCTCTTTCTTATACTTTATATCCCGACAACAAGAATGATCCAGGACACGTAGTATGAACCAGTACACGTATCTGAAGAACTTACGCAGTTCGTGCAACTGCTGAACACGGTGAAAACAGCTACTTCGAGTTGAGAGTTCGACACAGCACATTGGACACACTTGGATATTCGTTGAGAAACCAGACAGTATACATATTCAATTGACATTGATTATTAATAAAAGAATATTATTATTAATTATTGACTTTAAACTAAGGGAACCCTAACACTATTTTAAAATAATGATTCTAACTTTAACTTTAACAAATTTATTAATTAGGGATCTGTAGTCTGAATCTGGAGTGGCAGCCAATGTAGATTCAATAGAAATTAAAGACAGAAGTTTACGGTTTAGTTAGCAATTGAACCTCTTAACTCTGCTATTGTCATGAAACTTGCGTTGCAAGACAATTTCTATTTGAGAAGTAGAAAATGTACCTTGCAATTACCTTGTGGCAAGCTATCACACTATCTTTTATGCAATACCTGCAGTTTAACTGTGAATTAAGACGACACGGTGGATGAGAGCATTGATATTTAACCATGACTGCTGTATCTTCGGGATTGATCCACGGACCAGATTTATATTTTCTTGATTTGGTTATTATTAAGGTAATTGATAATATTCATACAAAATCATAAACTTATTAAGCAGCGGTGTTTTACACATACACACACACATGGCCACGACAATACAAAAGAAACTGTCAATATAGTAAGAAGTCATCGGTGATATAACACAGCATCGGAAATTGGCGGACGTTAAATAAATGAAATGGAAAAAATTTTGAAAATTGAAATATGTTTTTATTTAAGTATATTTTTAAAAATGTCGATCGCTGTTCTAGGCTGAAAACTTTCTTGCAAAGATTATACCCCTATCATAATTTCTAATTTTTCTGATCATTGCAAACTCTTTTCTATCTAAATACGACAATAGAAAAGTTTTTCTTATAAGGAGCACGTGGTATTTTCAGGCAGTCTCTGCGCGCAAAGTTGCTTATCTTCAATCCCAGGTAGAAAATTGTCTTCAGGTAGGTTCATACTTACTAGATTTACGCAAACTAATTTCAAGGTTCATTTCTTACTTTTTATTTGGAAATTGTCTTGCCTATAAGCTAATTTCAAGGTTCATTCTCTACCTGGATAATGTTTCAATGGGGTGCTACCCAGTAAACATTTTGGAGTAAATTCTACTTAATTTCTATTACATATCATGAATTTTTTGTCTGGAACGTGTTCGTTTTCTATTCAGTCGTTCATAGGAAAGGTCCTTTTTATGAGCTACAGACATTGCAACGACGGTTCACTGCTGAATTAAAAGCGGAGTAGGTTTATGATTTATGACCGGATAATAAAAATATACCCATGTGGGAAAGAAACAGAAATACTTAATGAATGATGTTGGAAAAAGAAAGAATATTATTATGAAAAACTAACACAAAATCTGTGACAGGTAGAGAACTTGTAAAGCGTTAGAATAGAATTGTACGAGTGACTCGAACTTCACCAAATAGGACACTTCACCAAATTGTTTACTGGGTATCAACATAATAACATCGTTGTCATATGACCTTGGTAGTCAAAATCGCGGTGAATTAAATAATTTTTTGAAAATACATATGTGTATTGTGATATATAGAGTATATGCGCAAACCCAGCTGCGCAGTGGAACTCCACGAGAACATAAAGCTCACCCTGACTCTATACTGAAGCATTTCTTCGTGCGCCAAGCTGTGTGCATCGCGTCAACATCCAACATCAGCCGTGGCTTGAACTCTAGCAGTCAGTTGCCGATGGGCTATCAAAGGAGAAGCATCGCGGTCGACCACGTGGGACACTCAACAACGTAACGTAACGAACGCGTAAATTTCGTGATATAAACAATATGCACGTGTATTTCTAAATAATAATCGTGTTAAAAGTTTTATGTGTTAGTTGTGTTATTTTTTACATTAAAATAAACTGTTACTAAATATTTATAATTATTAAAACAATTTTTAAGTTAATTATTTTTTTAAAGACTTTCAAGAAACTATTTTTTATGTTAGTGTTTGTAAACAAATTTACTGTGTAGTGTTTATTAAATTTAATTTTTTTGAAAATTAGTTAGTGGGTATTTTTAATTGGAAATAAACGAGTTACTTAGAATTGTTCATTCCAGAAATATTTTTAATTTTTTAAATAACTTAACGATATGTAATAGTTTAGACAATTTTATATTTGTGTTGGGTTCCTCTTCATTTAATATAACTTTATTAAAAAACATGTACATTATTTTTCGAATTAAAAAGAAGTACCAAAAAAATATTTAAAATTATTTTTACGCGGCTAAAAACTTTTGAATGAGATTAAAACTCTATCGCCGCTAAACACAAAACGTAAACTCATGTTATATATTTTACCTAACGTTACGTGCTATTATTTACTAATTTTAAAATATAAACACTTTCCATTAATAATGTATTCTTGCATAAAAAGATTTATTTACGTTAGGAAAGATAAATTAATGTCGAGAGATAAACTTTTGTTATTTAATTTAACGTATATAATTATGTAAACTTATTTATGTTTTATAAACCGTATATAAACGTAATGCCGGTTTCACATCAGAGAAACAGTTTAATAAAACACGAATAAAAACTGTTTTTTCTGAACAAAAACACCAATGTTTGTCTTTAAAAACTGTTTTAGTAAACAAAACACATTCCCATCTGGAATCGGTAACATCAAAGGAAAACACGTTTGTTGTTGTTTTAAGTTTGTTTGGTTTGAACACGCAGTTTTGTTTTTAGTGAACATTTGCGCTTGTCAGTTATTTCTTATCATGTTTATAATTTTTATGGGACACAGAAAAACACGTAAAACAAAACCAGTCTCTTCAGTGTCTGCTTTCGAAAAACAGAACTGTTTTAAAATAAGACAAAACATATTTTTGTTTTGTTTTTTGACAATCAAACTGTTTTCAAAATGTCTCTCTCTGTGTGTGAAAGTGTTTGACCGCGTAAAAATATTTACAAATTCTAAATTAGTAAACTCTGTCACTTAAATACACATCTTAAATATAAAAAGCAATGTACATAACTTTTAATATAATTTTACAACATGCTATAAAAAGAAGTAGAACATAATTCAATTCACAACATCGCGATATTGTTATTTTGTTTTAGGTTTAAAAATATTAGATTTAAGAAATGAAAGTTCTAATTGTATTCGTTCAAATTCTTTGAATAATTTAGAATTTCAAAAGAGCAATTTTGTTGAAAATAAGGCCATGATTATATAAATACATAAATGCACTGCTATAATCATTTTTATAACGTGATATGACCCATTAATTTCGCTACAGAATTTTCAATATGGTATATAATTTTTAATTAAACCATATGGTTATTTCACATAGCCAAATTACAAGCTGCTTTGCATATTATATATTATTAATTTACTTTATTATATTTCCTAAAATTTCATTACTGCAGTTTTCATTATACTGTTTCGTTACTAGTAACATAAAGTTATCTAGCGATAATCTTTATAGCATTGGTGGTTAAGGATTTTTAAATAAAATTAAGAAAACGAACAGATTATTTCCACAAGCAAGCTAAACTCATTTTGGAAATTTTAACTGTTATTGCAGTAATGTAGAATTTGTTAAACATTTATAAATTCTATCGTAAAATTAAAAAATGTATCTAATACCCGATTTTGCGTACAAGACTACATTATAATATTATAGTTCAAATTACGAGAGTTTGGCAGTGACTCCACAGTAAACAATTTGGTCAAGTGTCCTATTTTGTGACGTTTCTATCACTATTGCACTTCAATTATAGTTCGCATCAACTTTATCTTCATTTGTATTCCGAGAGGTGGAGTGGTTTCGCCATTTGTAGCCGATAAATTAGACACTTTATATGATCGACTATGAGAAAGTAACCTGCAAATGAACTCTTTCCTGACAAAAAAATTATACACATCATCATTATGATGACAATCATATGAATGAACTTTATCTTATATGATAAAATATGATGAACTTTATTTTATTTGTTAATATATACATTATAAAAAAATTAGAAAGGTATGAGCCATGAGCCACTGATGAACTCTCGTAATTTGAACTATAACAACTTTTTGGTTTGCAGTAAAAAGTTATTATTAAAAATAACATCGCACTTATTCTATTATATCAGCTCGTTCCATATGTTGAACAGTACGTTTAAGAAAAAATATTGTTATTAGCCATTCATGACCCAAAGAATAAGCCTGAATATCCTAATATGCAATGAATGGATGAAGACATTTTTAGACGATCAGTTGATATCTTTAATCAGATTCAGATTCCATTTTAGTATCATTTTATTAATATTCAGATTTTCAGAAACAGTAGTAGTCTTAGTTAAACAGTTGTACAAGTACACTGAAGCAGACTTTTAAAAAAAATCAATGAATTTTAATGTCATCAGATATTTTATTACCTTAACGATGATTCCTAGATCTAATTGAAAACGAAAATCTGACAGCCTGATATCAGTGTTTACTCATACGATAACTAAACAGTTTATCTGAATCTGATCTGATCGTGTAAAAAGTTTAAGTTCTAAATGGGTTAACAGATAAGAAACATTGCTTTATACATTTCACAAAGACCCAACGTTTTTCACTTGGAAGCCACTGTTTTCTGCACAGCAAAGCTTTAAAACTTTACACTACTCTTATAATTTTATATTTACATGCATTTTATGAGTTTATCGCATTATTAATACCATAAACCAATTTTAATTACCATGCCTGTCCTATTTAGAACTTCTTATCACTCCGTTGCATTATCATTATCAATATCCATATCATAAATCATACATAGTATTATTTTTCTATTATAATATTAATGTGTGTGTCTGTGCTATTTCAGTGACATCTTCTGGTGAAACATTAAAATTAATAATCAACATTAATAAATAACCGTTCTATGAATAAACTGTGAAATAAATAACAATTAAAATACTACAAGAATAATAATTTATTAATTAATAGTGATAAACATTAATTGTGCGTAATTAGTGGAAGAAACTTAAGCGGAGCATCAATTGAACAGTGCGCTAGGATTTTTTACTTGACTAATCACCAATTTATAAGTAAGTTATTTTAATTGTTTTAATTTCTAATCATTAGTTGACAAGAGAGCTAGACTCGAAATTATGTTAGCTACTGTACTATTTTAAGTTCAATTATCATAGATAAGATTTATTAAGCAGTAGTGTTGTAAACATTTTCGTGAATTTGACACACTTAATTGATAAACATTAAATTTGAAGCTTAATCTTATGAAAAATGCGAATATGAAAACAAAAACGCCAGTAGTTTAAGTAGGTTAGTAACAACAACCACTTGTGAAAACAAACGACTCCTACAATTATGTTTTATTCCTCTAGCCCTGTAGCTGTTCCATTGTGAGAGCAGTCTATGAAATTACCCGCAAAACAGTTACGTATATTTCAGGTTTACGTAACATAACAAATGTTACCTGTTATGTAAACAAAATTATATGGCATACAACGTTCTGTGGCCCATTTGACTACTTTTTCAAACATAACCCTACTCTCTTAAAAAAACTTCAAACATTTCTGAAGTGTATTTTATAACCAGAGTATTAAAAAAGAATTCAGATCCCGTATATATTAGAATAATTCAGATTCAGATCAAAGAGTTTAGTAAAATTGTATTAATTTTAGTAAATTCAAACAAAAATTCAAAATATTGCATCTTTAAAATAATTGATATAATCGGTTCTTTATTTATATATGTATTTTACTACTAAATTTGTATTGGAATTAAGAATATTTTTAATCGTGTACCTTTTTGCATATTAACATGATTATATGTCCATTATAATAACACTTCTTAGAAATACCTTTTTAAGTATTATAAAACCTTCCTTTCAAAGATTAACGGATGATAAAATGTAGTCCTTTGTGGATTAAATATTACTGAGTTTCGTTTAAGAATGTAATGTATGATACACATTGGTGCGACAGAAACATGCGACATCCAACATTTATATATTTTCATTCATTAGTTGACATTATTTAAACATGAGTGTACGAAATGTTTTGTACTTTTAACGTACAGACTTGTACGACATAAAAATGCGACACTAATAAAACCTTACTTATGCTATTTTAAAAAATTCTAGGTAGTATTTTTATGAAATAAAAATGTTTCAATTCCAAGTCGGAAATTTTAAAGGAATTGCGTTTTTGAATGTGATCTTGAACTGTGTTTGACAAAGGTAATTACGAGGTAGCAGAGACCTAGTTAAATAACTGAGATTTATTACTTTCTTTTGTAAATATTTTTTTTCTAAAGCAGCTTTTGAGAATTCGTTCGAAGTATGAAAGCTTGCGACGTATTAAGTTGCATATCGCACTAGTGTGTTGTACAACTTCTTACAACAAATGTTGGATGTCGCATGTTTAAGTCGCACGTATGTGTACCACACTTAATATAACATCCATGTATATGTTTAACAGATTGCAGAAGAAAAGGCTCTTTTTTTCTTTTGTAATTGTTTATATAATTTAGGATACTTTTTATGTAAAATATACGTTAAATATATGTATATATATATATATATATATATATGTAATTGTATTACGCATACATAACTGGTAATCTTCGTTAATTACAGAGTAGTAAAATGAAAATAATTAATAACGTTTTATTGAAATATCTCCAGTAATTAAAAACAAATTAAACCTTGGCTTTTTCTCTCATACTCGAACTACCCGCACTAATGCAGATGATGTAATATAGGAATTCCAAACTCATTAAAACTTTTCAATATTTTAAATGATTGCAGTTTTTAGTTTTGATTTATGCTATTTGTTTTTTTTTTTAAGTTTTATTTTAAACGAATAATATTTCTTCAAAGTTTGGCTTCTCTCTAAATTGTTTGCGTTAACTGCAGCGTCACAAATGTTATACTCATCTATAGCTAATATGAGACTGTCCTGATGACAGATAAGTTAATGTGGGCTTATATCTTTTAGCGAGAGGGATTGCACCAACTGATATAACACATTCAAGATGATATTAACATAGTCAAAGACACAATTTTTGTGCTGAAAGATGCATGAAGGATTCAACGTCAAGACGAATTGGAATTAACTTCATATTTCTATAGTACCTCATAAAAAAGATATTAATCTATTGAAGGTAGCTACTTCGTTAGAATGTTATACATTTCTTTGCAATTATAAGATTATCCGTTTTAGGTTCGAGATAAATTTGATCAAAGTTCGAATCACGATATCAACTGATAGTAAACATGGACGATGTGATTACTCCAGGCTTTTATTTTTAATAAAACAATAAGTGGGTGTATTTCCTAATAAAAGTCACTGAGAATATTGGTCTCGTCGGTGCTTAAATAAGGCACCGTAACGTTGAACATTTTATTAATTTATGAACGTCCAAGCACATTAAATTTGTATAGAAATATAGGGTCATAGGGCTTTCAACATTATAAATCTCGCAGTATTCTTAAGTGTCAACATACAACCGTTATTGCGGTGATATTTGATAGACACTAACTATCCATTGCTCCATTACTAACTTCAGAGTTTGTACGTTGGATTAAAATAAAAGTATCACCACTTTTTAAGAAAATATTGCGTTGATTTAAAATGACAGCTCTACTCTGAGAAACCTTATTGACTTTATCAATAAAAGTAATTTAATGTCCTTATTTTAAATACCCATAATCGTGTCTATAAGTTTTAAATTATGTATTGTGAATGTTTCATTTTTTAATTTATAGTTTCTCGGGCTTCCTAGGCACGTAGCCTTTTATCGCCCCTAATATTGTTCTGTTTCTTCCTATACGTTGTATCCAGACAACAAGAATGATATCTATTCATGGCTACTGCAGTTATAATTTTCGGTTTCTCAATCAAAAAGGCGGTGTTAACAGGAAGCGTCTGTAGCACCGCTCTTTGGAGTCCATTTCTTGCAATTGCTGTATTTTTACATTGCCACAGAATGTGGTTAGGATCTGCCTCCTCTTCACCACTTTCGCATTTAGGGTTTGGAATTTTCCAAACAAGCCAATATTTTTCTCCAGTATGATTCATTCTTAGTCTTGAGGTCATTGTTATTAATCTTCTTGGCCATGTTAATTTGGAAAACCATGGCTTACGTTTCAGTATTGATTTTATTTTATAGAATTATCTTTATCAGAATTATCCCACTTGTCTTGGCAATTTTTCATTTCATTTTTTTCTAATTCAGCTTTCATATCTGATTTTATAAAATATGAAATATAGTTATCACAGGATGCAGCTAGCTTGGCCATTTAGTCAGCTTTTTCATTTCCCTTAATTCCCTTATGTGACGGTATCCAAATTAGGTTAATATTTCGGCCCTTACCTATTTCCCTATTTATTTTTTATTGTGAATGTTTATAAATGTGTATATTTTATTAAGTACTAATATAATATAAGCTAAAGTTGATGCACTCAAATAAATATTTAATAAAAATCACCTTTAATATTTAAATAAACTTTTAATTTTCACTTGCAAAATTAACATCATTATATCTCTTCTCATTGAAATCTGAAACAACACAATTGGTATCCAAGCTATTATTAAAGTATTTATTTAAGTATTCTTCTAATATCGTATCTCGTAAATATATCATCACTTAAAGCAATAAATTCCATCCAGAGCAAGCTAAGACATGTTCCCAATTCAACTCAACTCCACTTTAAAAGAAAAATCTGCTTTAAACACATATAAATATGTATTAAAAACGTCGTTAATTTTGAAGCTAATAAAAACGTTATTTCTGTACACTGTACGTTACGAGTACACATGTAATTAGCTGCGGCTATGAGCTAGTACTCCTAACGCAATAACGCTCATTTTATGTATTTGGTAATTAGAATTTTAGGAATAGAAACGTTCGCATAATTTCTGGAATCATTTAATTTATTCACTTCTTTGAAATGATAGTCTGGAATGATATTAAATGTCTGCCGCAGCTTCAGGCGTCAATGCTGGATGCGACAGGAATGGCAACAGGACTGCTATCTGTCATACGGGATGAATAATGTGTATATTATGTTAATTCAATTAATAATTTGTTATGCAGTTATTTTAAACTTATCCTGCCATAAATAGCATTGGATGTTGTTAAAAATTACGGCATGTTTTGCAGTAGCTTGATAAAATAGCTGTAACTTGCCCACTTGTATTAAAAATGAAATACATACATAATACATATAGATCGTCCAGTTCATTAGTGAGACTTTTTATCAGAATTTTATATGAAAGAGCGTCTGATTACCACTGGAATGCATACAATATTTGAAGATGTCTCGATAATGAACCAGACTTGCGATATATATGTATTTTTTTTTTAATTTATAGTAAAAAATGTATAGTAACTTATAGTTTTTTTTAACTTTAGTTAACTTATTAAAAATAGGCCTATTTCCAATGCTCCTACTGTGTTTACTGTTTGAATTATCATGTCTTCACATATCTGGAAACAAAATATGGCTCTGGTTCAGGAATCGAACCCCAATACACAGCGAAAACTATATTTAGCGGATATAAAACTTCTTGACGTTGTTCTCACAAGTTAAAGATATTTAAGAGCCGGTCAATCTTACTCGGGTTTTTATGATTTCTTTTTAAATATTAGTAAATTTAAATATTAAAACCTTTGAGGTACTTTGTTGTATTAGTAAAAAGTCGAAAAATGAAAACTGTATACCTGTTTCGTTTGCTCTCATACAGTCATACATAAATGCTTTTCGCTTACTCATTGATAGATGTTAACCAATAACATTAAAATTAAAAATTAAATAGTTTTCTTATTATTTCATGAAAGAAATTAACAATAATACTTTTATGTAACATTGTGCGTTTTTGGGCATAGAAAGATTCAGGAATCGAACCCCAATACACAGCGAAAACTGTATTTAGCGGATATAAAACTTCTTGACGTTGTTCTCACGAGATAAAGGATATGAAGAAGTTCTTCTTAAGGATTTATTAGATAAAAAATATCTTTATAATTCGATTTTAAGCAAGACTTTTTTAGATTAAATATTAGTAGGTTTCCATATTTGGTATTTCAGTCATTATTTCCAGTATTTCAAGATTTCCTTTCCAGTTATTTTGAAGTAACACGTATACAAATCCAGCTAATTTATTAGTCGTCCAAGTACCACGCCATCTACATCCCATAAATTCCTACAAATGTTTCTACATTTAATATTTTGCAATATAATATATGATATGTCCATTTTAAATTTTTTTCAAATAAATGAATATTCTTTATTGAAGATAACCCTTGACCTGCGTGCGGTCAGCGTTCATTTCTTCGTAACTTTGATTGTTTATGTTTATATATTATCACACTGACATTTCAAATAATTTGCCTCCCAGCATCCAGCATACAGCGTCTGCGCATGCGTCTGTATCAAATAACTATCAACTACATACTTAGCTTGCTTCGTTGGTATCTAGAAAACATAAGGTTTCTGAGATGTGTATTTATTTCTCAATGAAAAAAATAATATGTTGAGTCACCGGCGACCGTCGCCAATGAACCGAACTGTGACCCCCCCCCACTCCCTCCTACGCCCCCCCCCCACGATCTAAACATAACACTCGTACTAAAACAATATCAAATATATATGTAAATATTTATTGGCTATAAATGATGTAAAATTTATATTAATATTTTATTAATGCTTATTTATTGTTTATTGGTGGTCTGGAATCTGCAGAAGAACTTTAAATGCTGTGTTTATTGTTTAAGGTTGTTGTTGAGTAAGCCTCTTCTGTAAAATGATATAATTGTTTTAGAAAAGCCTAGAAAATATCCCAGTAAACAATTTGGAGAAGTGTCCCTTTTTATGACGTTTCTATCACTATTGCACTTCAATTATAGTTCGCATCAACTATATCTTTAATAGTATTCCGACAGGTGAAGTAGTTTCGCCATTTGTAGCCGATAAAGTAGACATTTCATTTGAACGACTGTGAGAAAACTCTTTCATGACTATCCGAAGATACAGTTGCCTGGCATCAAGCATCAACGCTCTCGATCACTGCAGTTTTGTTATACATTTTTTTGTATAATTACAAAGGATATCATTTTCTAATTATCTTAAAAGTTTGAAGTCGATTGACCTTTTCGGACTTGAGATAATAAAGTTCAAATCATTTGTATAAGGATCATTGAGAGTGAATAAGAAGCAATTACATTTGACATGCGGTTGCACCCGCTTTTTTTTTTAAATAGCGAAACGGTATATTTCTGATAAAAATAACTAAAAATAAAGAATTTTTTTTGCATATAAATAAAAGACGATAATGATTGACCTTGTCGGTACCATGAACATAATTAACATTGAAATTTGTATTCATTACAACACCATTTGACCTCCTAATTATTTAAAAAAAAAATTCTTTCATTCATTTCTGTTACGGTTTTGGTAATTATTCGATATAGCTACACCTTTTGTTTTGAATCTAATTAAAAAACTACTGCATTTTTAGATGTCTTATGACATTTGTTGTATGCTCAGGACATGTACAAATCTTACTAAAATACATTACACCTCTTTTTAATTAGAAATACACAATATTAATGGTTAAAGTTAAATTTTCAAATTAGAGGTTAGAAATAAAATGACAATGTTCCATATATAAGTAAAAATGGCGTCATATTTCACATTTATTAGTCAACTTTAAGCATAAATTCTGTCTGTTTTTTAATAAAAAAAATGTATAAGGTCTAATACGTGTAATTTACACATGTTTTGACTATAATAAAAGCATCACAAAATATACGAAAGTGCAATAGTTTTTTTATAAGATTCAAAACAAAAGGTGTAGCTATATCGAATAATTAGCACGGTTTTTCAATTAAATAATGTATATGCAATGAATATGAATAATAACTGATATTTATGTGTCGAAGTGCAGTACCGAATATCTAAAAGTTTAGTGTCCAATGTCCCGTGCTGAACTTTCAACTCGAAGTCCTTGTATCCTGAAGTTGTTTTAACTACGTAAGTCACTCAGCTACGTGTCCTGGTACATAAGTCCTGAAAAAGTTGCATCTAATGTATAGGCATTTTTGTACCTATGCATGATGTCATGGCTAGGCCTAGGTTGAATTCATAGTGTTGTTTTGAGAGTTTTATTGAGCCAAATAACGTTGGACCAATTAGAGCACTAATTTTTCGAAATTATTGATTATGTAGGTTTTATAACGACTGTGCTTGTACAGAGTTCGACAAAAGTTTTTACTTGCTTAGTTATAAATTGTTTGAATCATACTCGTATTACAGCACGACAATGCTCTTAACTACGGTTTCTTTATTGTTAGGAAGAAAAAGTCATTAACTGTTTCATTATTCTATCTGTTCTAAAGTAAAAGTCTCCTTTAATATAAAAATATGTAAATAAACCGCATAATTACGATGAATCATTCTTATCTGTATTTGTATACAATTTGCCCTGGTTACTAAAAAAACATGAATTTTTTTAATAATAAAATTATAAGTGGATTTATCAGACATCGAACTCGAAATTCAATTAAAAGTAACATACACATAAAAACACGATAACTGAGATTATTAGAAATTATGTATCTGGTGTGGTGTGGCGAATAGCTGATAGCTTATAACAGGGCTGTACAACCTTTCTGACACTGTAGTGGAGTAATGACAAGTAAAAGAAGTCAAATATTTAGGAACCGGTCAATCTTATGCGGAATTCTATGATTCTTTTTTAAATATTAGTAAATTTAAATATTAAAACCTTTGTGATACTTTGTTGTATTAGCAAATGTCAAAAATGAAAACTATATACCTGTTTCGTTTGCTCTCATACAGCCATATATAAGTGCTTCTCGCTTACTCATTGATAGACGTTACCAATACTACCAATAACATTAAACTTAAAAATAAAATAGTTTTCTTATTATGTTAATGAAAGAAATGAACAATAATACTGTTTATTTAACATTGTACGTTAATGGGCGTAAAAAGATTAATTGTTATATGATAAGTGTTCATTTTGCAGATTTTTCTCTTTTATAATGTTTATATTGGTTGGTTTTATGATTTGTTTATCATTTGATGAGTTATTTCTTCATCTTCGAACTCTGACTCAAGCATAGATGAGATTTAGTGTCAAGGGACCTTATATTAATTATGTCATATGCAAAGGAGTCCACAAAGTTTCAGAAAACGTAACAAGGGGGAAGAAAGCAAGTTTTGTGACGTCACATCTAATCAGTCGAATCAAGGGAGTCAACATTGTGTAACAAGACGTGACAATGGGGCGGGGAAGAAGTAAAAATCCATGAAATTTGGATGACGTAATTTAGGAATGTCTCGCAATAACTATTCAAAGTTTCTTTTTAAATCTATTTATTAAACATCCGCTTATTTCCAATACTGAGTCTTATCACCCACAACCTCTTACTATTGTTGGCAGACAGACTATTATTGTCGTATACTATACCACTGCCTATTAAGTTTATGATATTTGTGATTTGTGCCTTACATCATCAATTTAACTTAATAAGAAATAAACACAGAAAATATAGCTCTGGTTCTGGAAAAGAATCCGAGGACACAGTTGTCTGGCATCAAGCATGAACAGTTTTAGCCACTGTACTATGTAAAGTTTTTTAAAGTCGAGTGTACGCCGATTTGTTTGTACTACTTAAAATTAATTAATGACCGCTAGTTGCTGATTTGTGCAGTATTCTTAACTTCTTAGTTACTTCAATTGTTTAAGAGCATTTGCGTATATTTAACGTCCATTTAGTGATGCGCCCTACTACACCACCCGCAATCGACGGTACTCAAAATTAATTTATTTAAATAAATATAAACCAAAACAAAACAAACACCATAATCGAGGGTAATAAAAGCGAATTATCTTACTCTAGTATTTTTTCGATAATAAAAGAAAGCCTAATTTAATCCTGCCACTATAAACCAACCTTACCTTAATAAATAATGAATATCGTATTTACAATCCTCTTAAAATTATTTAAAACTTTTTTTCCCAAATTATACATTCGGTATGTTCAGGTAATTGCCCTAATTACGTACTTGAGCATAAAACATCTATAGTCGTACATCTATAGTTATGTATTATTAACATTTTTTTGTTGTTCTTTATTTACAAATATTTATTCCTATTTAATATTTGATTACCGAGTCGTCGAGTTCCTGTTCTTTGTTTACGTAAACTAAGGAAAGTTTTTTTAATTCAAATTGAAACAATTGTTAAAACAAAAACTTCAACAATTAAATTATAGATTATATGTTAACAATGGCGTTCATTGGATCGACTAGTGTGGTCAACCTCCCCTCCCACTCCTCCTTCAACTCCCATCTATACTTAGTATGTATATGTGTGGCTGATAAGTTATGACTTCGGGGCATATTTAATTTGCTCTTAAAATAACGTAAATAAATCAATTATAATTTGTGATTTATGTTTCATCGAACGAATAAAAATATCGTACACACTCTCGTGGTGGTATTACTTTAAAGGCCCCATACACACTCGAATTGTTGGGTTGGTAACTCGCTCGGCCAACATGCTTGATTCCTTATGGATACGTTGAACAAAGTTGATGGTTGGCATGTACGGCTCAAAATTAACTGCCATGGAAAGCCTGTTGTACACTGCAAGCCTATTTAAGCGTCGGCGAATTCGGACGTAAATCGGCGACTTGGTTGAGCGACTAAAACTCTGAAATCCAGCCGACTCCTGTGTTCTTTGCATGTGTTGTATCACAAGACATACAAACCACGTACCGATACGACTGTACGCAAAGTCAAACTTGTGTACTGTAGGGTGTATTGGAGTTTTTTTACTCTACCACTGTCTACTAGAGTCACCAGAGTCTATTGCATTCTCCTTCATATGCCTTCCAATGTATTCGTTTGATGCCTTTCATGTATACGCTTGTATAAAATTCGTTGATATACGTTTCCAGTATGAGAGCTATGTAACGCCCGTATTCAGACGGCTTTGTCTTTGCTTGCAGTGTGCGAGGGTTCATTACATTTAGGCCGTCTGCACACGGGTCAACTGATTGCAAACTAGCCGCGAACGAAGTTTCCAACGAAAACGAAAACCGAGCCATGTCGAGCCGTGTTTCGTGACACTATAGAATTTTTAACAACAATTATTATGTTGTATTGTGAGGTATTTGTATGCATTCATGTATTGAAATACTTTTGAATAGTATTTGTGCACATCTCTGCTCATGATGTCATCAAAACCATGCAACGTAATTGCACTGCGACCAACAAACACAGTCGCTCAAAACGAGCCCAAAACCAATATCAAATTAGTTTAGTTTCGTTCGTGCTGTGTGTGTTCTCTCACTTGTATACACGTGCGTTCTCTCACTAATAACACGGTTGCATTCTCGCGTATACGTCCGGTCAAAATTCGCTTTAATAAGAAGTTGTCTTTCTTAGTCATGGAACAACTTATCTCCTTGGAATCGAACCAAAGCTTTGGAATTTGCAGCCGCTGTAGTGCTATAAACTCATAAATAAAACAGTTTCGATTTTATAGATTTATCACATAATGAAATTCAATTTATTAGTTCAAGGCTTCGATGAGGGCATGACATTATAGCTCCCCTCCCGAATGAAAGAACGAAGGCACAATATTTCAATGTTATCGATTTTATGATTAATTAATTGCGTCATAATTTCCGTCGATACGGGTTCGTTACACATTGCGCCCCGATTTCATTGATCCTTTATTCGTTTTTTATTAGCTTTTAACGAAACTGTGCATGATGCAGTCTAATAAAATTTAAGGCAATAAGATCGTTATTTAACTTTACTCTATAAATTAATCGACATATTACTTTATATTTATGTTCGAGCTTTATTTTGTCCTAAGCCTTACAGTTTAACTCTGGACCAGTCTGGACCTTATCTTATTGTCTGGCCATGTGTTGTTGTTATGTGTTTCTTAGACTTGTGTAATGCGACACATCAACCCTTCCGTCTTAACTTGGGTCTGGACCAATCTCAACCTGCGACAATCATTATATAACATACAATAAAGTTACATCTAGTCTGTAGCATTGTATACATCCACATAACATTAGATATTCCCTATATATTCATATATACTCTATAATGTGAAAATAATATCCTATGTACATGCTGAAATATTTAAATATTCACATACCTTTGCATATCACATCAGCATATACATAAGATATGCAATATACGTAAATGTATATACCTTGAATATAGTGTATTTCCATGTTTTCTGTGCAGTTCCTATATTTGTTAAAAATAATATTGTACCAACATTACAAACGGCTTATGATTTGTAATTAGTAAATCCTAATTATTACTGGAATATAATAAAGTAAAAAGAAAATTTCAAAGCCGTCAATGGAACGAATTAGTGAATTCTCTGCAATATTCCAAAAACGCAGTTGCGAAATCCAAGATATTTTGTTTTGGAGAACGAAGTTAACTTTCACTCTTTCATAATTTCGACAAAAGTCATGTTGTTTATTAGGTAGCTAAAAACAATCAGGCGTCCGTAATGGAAGGAGAAAAAGGGGGAGGCATGTTGTATTGAATTATATTTAATTTTCCTAGTAATTCTATAATTAAATACTATAGAAAACACTACCAACTCTCAAGTATTCTATAATAAAAACAGAGAATTTCTCTTTGGGCTACATTAAAGATTAAAATAATATCCATTATCTATAAATAAAAGCTAGAACATACGAAACATCGACATAGAAACTTAACAACAGCGACTGGTGGCTTTACATATGAAGATTCTCAAAATACCATTCATATCTATATAAACTGTAACTAATTAATGATTTTATTATCGCTTTTGAGAACTCCTGGACCTTGGAAAGTGAAGTCAGCGATGACAAACATGCTATGAACTATATGCCAATAAACTTTTCTTTGTATATAATATTATTTAGTGAAGTGTTTTAACAAATATGCAACTAATACTATCTGGTCTAAACTAAACATAAACTAATAAACAGGGCATGGACTCGGGACCGGGAGACGAGTCACACTCACTACTCAGCTGTTTTATAGATCAAAGGTTGCCTTCGAAATGTGTTGGATAATTACTTATTATATAAACTTGTGGAAAGATTTAGTAGTCATTCGCAAATGACAACATTCAGCGAAAATAATTCAGCCACATCAGATCAAAGAACTTAAACTTATGAATAGTTTTATGTAGGAATGCGGAAACTCTGCCGTCACTGTTTTTCTTATATTAAAAGTCTATTATATTATTCAGAAATACTCCCGAACATGTTTAGCTACTCTACTCTGAGCATTCATAAAAACGATTTTTATCTCATTGTCGAATTATCAATTTATAGAATCTATAGCTAAACATATGGTGCTTATAACCATATCAAACGCATCTAAAATACTAATTTGTACCTTATTGTAATCGCAGATTTATTGATAGCAAGCTGCGATTTATCGCGTGATAGGATATTAAAATTATTGCACTCCAAATATAAAATAATGAAGTACTCTTTGTGGAATGACAGTAATAAATCGGTCTCTTACTAAAGATATAGGAATTTTTATTAAAGCAAGTGTGGTAAACGAAAAGCTGTGCAAAAAACTCTTATGAGCATATTTATGCCAGTTGCCATATAGTTTTATTAAGTATTTAGTTTACTTTGTTTGTTAATTTAATGTATATACTTCTTATAATAACAATTCAATGGTCAATTTAATTTACCTTAAAACTATTTCTGTATTCATGTATAATCATCTTGTATAATCCAACGTTGGACACGTAATGGTTGGATGCATCGTGTGGTCGATGCTGGAACTATGTATGTCCAATGATCACGTTGGAAAAAGTTCGGGCTGTTGTCGGTCTTTTGATCGGCGTTAAAAGGGATTTTTCTACCTCCACCACACACTTGATCCACATGTCATGTCACGCTGATCGTCCAACAAAGGAATGTTTTATACTTGAAGATTTCTCTATTTACTTGAAAGTTTTTGTTAAACAGTGTCAGTTCGGATCAAACATTTACTTACTAGGCATGTAGCCTTTTATCGCCCCTAATATTGTTCTGCTTTTTCTTATACTTTATATCCAGACAACAAGAATGATCTATTCATGGCTACTGCTGTTATAAATTTCGGTTTCTCAATGAAAAAGTCGGTGTTAACAGGAAGCGTCTGCGAAATAAGAAAATGAACTGTTGAATTAGCTTATAGTAAGTTATCACGTGTGAAACCTGCATTGTAATGCAAATTTCTGCCCTACATATTCAATAATACTGTCATTATTAATGACATTATCCGTTACATTCGCTTATACAGATATTAAAAAATTAAAATATAAAAATGTCTTATTTAAAGACTTAACGTGATTAAGAATACTGTCAATTATTGATACTTAATGTGTCAATGTCAGTATATTCAAATCTACACTTTATCTCACCTTATTGGTTTAATAATACTGTCAGTAATTCAAGAAATTAAATAATTACTGATTGTCTATTGTCTCTTTAAGGTCATTCATTATTTAATACATATCTGAAGTAATCATTGTTAAAGAACCATAATCAATAATCAAAGTAGTCTTAATCGAACCAGAAAAAATACAACTACCCGTATTAATTATGAATAAAGCATATGTTAATTGTGCGTGCGTGTGTGCGTACCTCTGTGTGTGTGTGTCGCCTGTCAATAAGCGTTCGGATAACACGCTAATAAATCAATATGAAGACATATGATGGATGTACTTGTCAATTCTCTATGTGGGCTAAAAAATACAATTGTCTTAACCATATAAGTAAATACAAGCACATTGAATATGCAAAGAATTCTCACACAAATTATACGAGTGCTTCTTCTAACGTCTTACATGCTAATAAATTAAATGTTTCCGGCTTCGTAATTATTAATAAGACGTGCTGCTGCCTTGTGGATGGACCTGTCCGATCAAGTTATATGAACTTATGAAACTACTAGTTTTTAGACCCGTTATAGACAACGTAGCATACTAAATTTATTAATTTCTTATATTTCTCGTACTGGGATATCTGTCTACATGTAATTGAGTTGTGAACTCATTGTAGAGTGATTTTTTTAAAGTTTTATTAAAATATAGAATAATGTATGCAAACGTTTTCTAAGTAAAATATTTATATAATGTCACAAATTGTATAATAAATTAGGAGTATTTTCTTAAAATCATTTTGTATAAAATTAGTTATAATGAAGACAAACAAAATTGGGTAATCATTTATATTACGTACAGTATTATGTTGTTTTTTTCCACTTAATTTATATAACGGCGGCCTATTTTCGATGCTGAGTTCTATCACCGACGAGCTCCTGCTCGGCATGCAACAAATGCGAATTTTTTGAGAATGTATTGGGCAACGGAAAGTGAAAATAATTTATAAAATAACAATGCAACTGATCGGTTTACAATATTTTTATTTTAGTTTCTACGTGAGTTTACATAAATATAAAATAACAATTATATAATAACCAAAATAAACTCTCAACCTTTTAAACACACATTGGAGCTAATTAAATTACCAAATTTTTAATTACACTAAACTACTTTAAATGATATCTTTACTGAGAACACAAATGATAGGATTTATATTATATTACCAAGTAAAGCATTTATTAATTAAACGATCAATGCACGATCAAAATGTGAGATTGAAATTGCTTAATTTTGGCGCCATATTTAAAAATCCCGGTAAGTGTAGAAAATGTTACATTCGTTACATCCCTAGACTATGTGAACTATACCGATGCCTAATACATTTATGATTATGTAGGTAAATAATCTTTTGTATTTGGCTACACCCAGAAATTATAACACCGCAGAAGACACAGCAGTCTGGTATTAAGCATTAATCCTCTCGGTCCACGTTTGTAGTGACCATGCTGTTTGACCATAGATTGACTTGCTTACAGCTCAGACAATGCAAAATGTATATTAGTGTTTCAATTTGTTTTAAACATCCAATTTACACAATTGGGTGCCTAATTTTTTTTTTTAATTGTACTGTTTTTTTACGGTTCTAATCCCTTTATCATCATTGTCATACTTCTCATATTATACACCCAACAAAATTATATCCCAAAACTCTATGTCCAATGGCCAAACATCACAAGTTTATGTAAAATAATAGTAATCAATTTTATTAATTTTTATAATATCAAAATTGTACGTGTCCTTTACTCTTTGTTGTATTACAAAGATAACAATTTATAAAAAAGAGTTGTAATTATTTGTAAGTTTTTATGCCTTTTATGATTGTTTGGGCAACATTGACTATTTTAATTGTTATTGTCTTATATACTGTCGCGACTTATTAAAAAATAATTAAACATTTGAGGTCCTGATAGCCAATTTTATCAATACATATAGTACACTTTTAAAGAAATGGTTCACAACGCCATTCATAACCTCTTTAAACTTAATTTTTTATAGATTAGATTGTTCATCAATGTAATTTTTAACATATATTATTAAAATTTAGTTTTATAATTACTGTTTTGATAATATGTTGAATAAAAACATTCATAATTATATAACACAAATTACCCTTAGTTTGAATTTGTTTGAATACGAAAATGTATAAAATAAAAATACAGAAATATTAAAATCTATTTTCGTCACGTAAAATTCAATACCAAAGAAAAATGATTACAAGAAAAAAATTGAAATCCAATTAATTAGAATATAAATAGACGGCACAGTTTGTCAACTAACTAATATAAGCCAAACCATGTAACCTCATAAAAACCAACGAAATAAACACAAACAAAAATGTTGAAGAGGAAGGAGTGAAACTACTCACAGGAATACCTAAGCGACTCCGCTACATTGTATCTTTGATCTCCGGGACCCAGAGGAAGTAGTTTAGTAATATGTGTTGCGCTATTCATTTAAAACATTATCGAATTACCATGACTGACTGTTTTCAACTTCTGTAAATAAATATAACTTACCTACTGGGTGTTTCAATACCTAGACACCTCGAGTTTTGTTTTGTGAAGTTAGCAGTCGATTAACAGCAGTTAAACTAATTCTTTCTGAATAATAGAATTTATTTTATGCTTTTTTATCGATCTATGTATGTGCGAGTATGTTTTTAGAGAATTGGTAGATTGTGCGAAATTAAAGCACTAAAGCACCAACGTGTGTTTTGGCGGACTATGCAGAGGATTTCTCATGATTAACACCCAACAACAATGAGCATGTTAAAATATAAAAAACGCGACTACCTGTATTGAAAGAGACGACTTTGTATAAGAGAAACTATGAGGTGATTGACTCTTCCTTTCCCAGTGCTGTTTTCTCTTCTTCAAGCCACTCTTATTTTCTTTCTTCTACTACTTCATTCGCACTTCGCTTTCTAAAAGCACAGTTCTTCTACGCTTCTGCGAACCCTCACATTTCCACTGTTTTTCTGTCTTCGTTACTCAGCCTGAATCTCTCGATTATTTTAATAACCCCAATTTTTTATTTCTGTATCTCATTTTGAAGTCACTTTGCCATCTTATTGAATATGCGTATGATTTCCTTTTTGTCATGGAAGAGTTCATTAACAATTCAGTTTCTCATAGTCGTACATATGAAGTATCTATTGTATCGGCTACAAGTGGCGAAACTACCCCACCTGTCGGAATACAAATGAAGATAAAATTGATGCCAACTATAATTGAAATGCAATAGTGATAGAAACGTCACAAAATAAGACACTTCACCAAATTGTTTACTGGATAAGCACTTCTCGTGGTCCTTCTCTTTCATCCTGTCTAAGTATAAGCTATATTCAACGTTGTTTAACTTCAGTGATCTAATAGGAACTGGTTCTTTCAGCATGACATGCCCTTTCACATATAAATGTATAATAACAGATACATTTTGGAATCACCCTATGATTTCTATAGGTATAATTATATGTGTGTCGCTAATGAATTCTAATTACAAAGGAGAAATCCTAAACAAAGCTTCAAATGATTTATAATAATATCGTTACAAACTTTACTAATTATAATTAAATCAAATTATTTCGTTAATTATTAACTGGTAATTTAATTAATTATTTATTATTAATTTTGTATAACAAGGTCTCTAATTATTTCTTTATACATAAAGCTTCTTAAATTTGCATATACATGTCTATGTGGATTAACTATTATTTTGGAGCTAAATAGGAATGAGATTTAAAAAACAAATATTTCGGGAAATCGATTATAGAGGGCCCATTCTTTAGTTTAAATATGACATCGCTGTTTAATACACAATCGAAAATCTAATTAAAAAAGAAAGTTGACAACACTACAAAAGAATCTCTCACATCATTATTTAAAAGTGAGGTTAAATCCGTCCTTTGCTTTAGAGATAAATTAAATGTCCCTTCTCCAAAGGTTTAGGTTAATTACCTAGTGTGAGAAGAATGCCCTAAGCCCTAACTCACTGTTGTGTCAAGTATTTTAGTATCAAGTATCCAGAAAAATGAAAACAGGGGTAAATTTTCAAGGTTGGTAAGTGACTTTAACAATTTATGTGTAACAAGTACACCAACATTAAAAATTTCTTTTAAATATTTTTAAAAATAAACATATAAAATGTTATTGTTTTACATATATGATATTTTTTTGGTAAGTTGTTTCTTTTAGAGCAATAGAAATATCATGCTTTCTCTTTCGTACTAACGCCATGCTTATTGGGGATTTCAAAGGGGTTTTTTAATGTTTGTTTTTGTTTATACATTGATAGGATTTTAATGTTTTAAGTAACTTGGAATTAATGACAGTAAACGATTGAATTATTAGATGTTTAGAATATGAGCTAATGTATTTATATGACAAACATTAAAAAAAGTGTTGTACTTTGTAGTGTGTAGGGTAGAAGTAATTAACAACGCTAGAAATACATTTTATGGCATCTTGTACATGAGTAGCGTGAAGAATAGGACTGTATTCAGTCAACTTAAGAAACAATCCCACCTACGGTTTACGTTTTACTTTTATTTTTTAGTTGCCAGAATAGTATATCATATGACAACATGCGTAATCATTTTCTGCAACATTTTGAGGTGAAACTGTACAATTAATTCTGATTTAAAGATTCAGGCAAAGCAGAATCTTGAAGTCTTCTTCTTTTGCCGATGGATTTGGATAGACATCTATTCATTCAAATAGTTTATTATGTTTCACATATGGACTTCCGCTACGTATACAAAATGGTAGTTTTGCTGCAGGCTATGCAAAAGCTGACGTTGTTTATCTATACTTAAATTCCGCGCTTTAGTATTGTAACTGCGATTGTCGATTTTAGATGCTAGCGAGTCTATGGTATTTGACTGATTTGTTTCGATGTTGCTACTTTGGACAATTGTGAATCACTACTAGCCTACGAGTCGTTGTTATGGACTTACAACCAACTATGGATGCTTTATGGATAAAAATTGTTGCCTTATGCATACAAAAAGCAACAGCGTTGGCAATTATTAAACGATAATAAATAGAGAAATATAATAAAAATAAATTAACAAATTCAAATTGCTAGAATTGTTTCAATTGCTTAATAATAATTCACGGGCTTCTTAGGATCACGGTCTTTTTTTAGCCCTTCTTAATTTATTTTATTAACATTTTACCTATTTACATTTCATTTATTATTACACCTAAACTTTTTAACCCGCTATATGCCATATCCTGTTTATCACTAAGCACACCTCGGATATCTTAGTAGTTCCGGCATACTCGTTGGCAACACCACTCCATTTTTTACCAAAACTCTATACAAATTATTTCTGCAGGCATTCGTTTCTGTAAATTGGAAGATGAAATGTTCTGGATCTGCCATCCCTTCTCCACAATTGCTCATATCTTCTTGTACCAATATTTTCGTCTACCCTGTGGATAATTGATAACACCCTTCTTGGACCTTGGGCTTTCCACCACCAACGACGTCCGCACACCGAAGACTGTAAACTGAAAAAAATTCTTCCTTTCTTTGAATTGTTCCACATACTAACATTGCAGTTATATAGGTAGTTTTCTTTACCATATGTTTCGTTTTAATTTTTGTTTAAGTTTTTGAAATAAGCATACTACATATTTTCTAATAATAAAACAATAACTTGACAGTAATTGACTCTTGATGGTCTCTTTATTGACCGAGCTAATAATCTATAATCTCTCATAAGTAAAATGAAGTTTTAGCTTGTGAAAAATATAGTATAGTTCAAAGTATGAGAGTTCGGCGGGGGCTTATACTTAAAATAAGTTGTGCTGTATAAATCTATGATAAAATGAAAAAACACTGTAGTATTTATTTTATAATGTGAATAAGAGAAATATTCATCATCGTATCGAATCTTTTTTAAGAATGAGTCATAGCCGGACTCTAATAATTTGAACTGTAATAGAAATAATTATGTTAAATAACAACAATAATTGATGCTAGATGCTTTGACACTAAGTTCATTCAGCAGCATCCCCTTGCGCTCCGCACCGTCGCATGGGCCTCTGTCCAGCCCTGGTAATCATAAATAACCCAACTACTAGTTAACCAGGTTATCCTACAGTAGCAATTTGTATCCTACGCTGAAAGCCCGACGCGCTTATTGCAACCGTTCAACTGCAGTTCGTTAAGGCAAACTAATAAGTGACAGTAAAAGGAATATAACTTAGCCCCGGTTTCCGGTAATAAACATTATAAATTTTGTTTTTAAAAAAAATATCACTAAAACAAATAAATAATTGGTTGACATCTGGTGGCAGAAATATTACTTTTCGGCAAATAACACGTGGCAAAAATAATTGCAAACAACAAAAAAAAAGTTCTCTTTAGTTTCGCTTCGTCTCTGTATTTTTTCTCGCATGTGTGAACCAAAGCCAAATCCAAACAGATTTTTTTTATTAATGACGAATGCAATATAAAAGTCAATGTGAGCATGACTTTAAAGCAGGGGAGGACTAGTGTTATTCAAATATATATTATATATTCATGCCTGTACTGAATAAAAAGAGATGCTTACTTGTATCTTACTTTATTCTATTTTAAGACTCACAACCATTTCATTCTTGATGTGAAAGTTCATTCCAGTTTCAACCTCTGAGAAAGACAACATCAACTCTAAATTCAACATTATGTTTTAGTTATTCAAAATCATGGTTTTATGTTTATGTTCTAAATTAAACAAACTACAAAAAGAAAAACTTATCAAAACTGTATTTCTTTAATTAACAAGAACCTAATGCTACTCAAATTGCCATTGTTATAACAAAATCTATAACACATATTTTTCGATAAAATACTTAAACAAGCAAGTTAATTCTTGTACATTTTGATATCATCTTCAATTCTTTATATTTATGTAAAGAAATTATATTTCTTTAGTTGGTACAAAGCTCGTCTGTCGGTAAAATAGTGACTATATACTCATGGACTCCACAGATAACGTTGTTAGGAATAACGGCTAACACAGTTGGTTGGAGCTGACAGAACTCGCGGTACATATTGTTAAGTTATTGTAAAATTAGATAAAAAGAAATTGACAATTTCAATAATAAATTTTAAATGTCGTTGCTTTGATTTCAGGTAAGATAGTAATAATTTAAGTTAAACAGTGTAATATGTATTTAAATTACTAAATTAAAAGTCTTTGATTTCACAGTAACACATAAGTTTGATTAAAAAATTACTATTCGTAATGAAATTGGAGATATTGTCTTATATGTAGACGAGCTTTCACACGAAGTGATACCAATTATAAATAATATTCCTTCGCCAATTATTAATCTATTCATTTCATATTTTAAGACAATGTTAAAAATATATTAAATGTCATAAAAACGTAAGAGTCCATGTGGCTATCTCTGGAACGGATGATGGTACCAAGTCTTCAGATGAACCAACGAAGAGTTGACGTTTTTACACTTTCATATTTTTTTGTTGATAGCTCATCCTTCAAAATTTAACATATGGAGAAGTTTATCGGATTCAAGTCTGGCGAATATGGAGGATTTCGAAAAGCAATGAATTTTGGAACGTTACTAACCTCATGATGTTAAACTGCTGACGAATAGCGTGCGTATATTTTAACTATCGTTAGTCTGCTTAATTGTTTACAAGGCTAAGGAAAGATATCATTCTTTGTCGTACTTGAAAAGAAGTATTCCAATTGAAATATCTTTGCCGGTAATATTCGTGCAGTATCGGAATAATACGCCACGCCATCACAATGTCTTAAAATATTAATTAGAAAGATTCATAATTGTCAAAACTACAGTATTTTTAATTGCTAAATGTTGGCCCATATATTTTTACGTTTACTTAGATTTTTAAGACAGAGAGGTTAGAACTTTCTTTACGCTACTGATCTATGTGTGGCCCTGTTTTGTTGTTTTTAGCTATAAAACATACAAACACATACAAATATTATGAGTTTCATACGAAACACACATTGGATTAATTATAAAAATAGTTTCGAATTTGTTTCAGTGTTTCGAATTACAAAATGATGGCGCACATCGACCATCGTGCATCGTACGAGTGCGACTGTATGCATGTGAGAACATAGACACAGAATTGTTTAATTAACTTTTTTTTTAAAGTTATTTTTTAATTTAATTGTGAAATTTGATCAGATACGTCACGTAACGGTAATCACATTGCATAAATCAAACAGGTAAACATAATAGCAACTCGAATCATCAAAACAGAAATATGTACGGTACGGGTTTAATGTATAAGCTACGTAACTAGTATATTCGAGCTCTATTGGAGCGATATAGTACATCTGAAATGATTATTTTAATTGGAATTTTTACTAATTATATCAAACTGTAACTAATTCTATTCAGTTCGAATTTGTAATCTAATAAAATAAATATAATTGGATAATTTGTTTTTTTTTTTAAATATGTTAAATGTTATATTTCATCGAGGTAGAACATTAATCTTTGAATTAGCTTATAGCATACTAACACTGGTTTGAAACTGCACTGCATTACAATTTTTTATATGAGGGCTAGAAAAGCAACCCTAGATTTAGCTTATAGCAAACTAGCAAGTTAAATAGTACTGTAGACTAGCTCTGTAAGATAATTCTCTACCTGAGAAAATATATAAATTATATATTCGTTTCATTCCATTTAAATGTACCAACGCTTCTCGTTTTCAGAACTTACCCGTTTTATTTTTTTTTCAAATTTGGAACCAAATTAATAAAGGTCTTTAGTTCAAATACTGGCAAAAATACTAACAAAACAAAAACATGATTTGCTTTATTTTAAAACAGTTCTGTTTTTCGAAAACAGACTGGTTTTGTTTCCAGTGTTTTTCTGTGCGTCTTATAAAAATTTGGTATCCCACAAATTATGGTGTTGGCGATACATTTCTATTAAATTGCTGGTCTTATCTTTTGTCCACTGCATTCTGCACTTATTTATAACTGCTCTTGGAACTAGGTGCTAGCCAAATGATAAACAACAACTGACAAGCGCAAATGTTCACAAAAAACAAAACTGCGTGTTCAAACCAAGCAGACTAAAAAACAACAACAAACGTGCTTTCTTTTATCTTACCGACTCCAGAGGGGAATATGTTTTGTTTACTAAAACAGTTTTTAAAGACAAAAATGTTTTAAAACGTGTCTCTTTGGTGTAAACATTTTTGTTCAGAAAAACAGATTCTGTTCCTGTTTTGTTGTTTTGTCTCCCTGGTGTGAAACCGGCATAATAAAGTAAACTACGGCCAGACAGAAATCCAAAAATTTGGATGTTAAATATACTCGAAGAATACATTACGTGAACAATTTTTTTTGTAATATTTATTTGAGTGCTTTAATTTTCAAAACATTATATACATTTATAATACATAATTTACGAGTATGGGTACTTGAAATAAAGACATTAAATTAGTTTTATTGATAAAGTCAATAAGGGAACAAACTTTTTATAAAAACCCAAAATTGGATAACAGTTCTTCATTGAATAGTTTTTAATAATATAGCTGTAATTTTATAAAATATTCAAGCAGACTGTTTTGTAAATCCGACTTTAAAAAAACTTAAAAGAATTAGTACTCTAGTGTAATACAGGCTTTGTACATTTCCCTTGTAAGAGCTGTTGTTGTTGTTGTTTTTTGTATCTGTATCTTTACTTCTGACAGCGGCACGCTTAGATTCTTAAAATAATATTTTGAGTTAATTTTTTCACGTTTTTTTCTAACTCACGTATATTATTAGTAAGTTACTTTCTTTTAAATTTATGATTTGTTTTAGTAAGAAACTAGCAACTTAAGTCCCGTGCATTTGTACATTTATTTTGCAACATATTTCGCTTTCATGTTTTTTAGTTATATTTATTCATCGTTACTCTGTTGATTGATTTATATCTAATGTAACATATTAATCATAAAGATGGTATTTGTAAAGGTTACCCACCAGAGGTGCTGCAATATTTATTGCGCCGACTGAATCATGAAAATGAAGTGGAGATTAGGAGAATAAATGTGTCGTACAGTGGAGGCAGGGCAAAGCAGAGCAGAGCAGAGCAGAAAGATAAAGAAGTGCGAAAAACATTTAACACATTACTCATAAGGCCATCTGTTAATGATCTGTATTTGTTCATGATGCAAATCGACTTGTGGTTTCACTTCACTTATGCAGCTTGCTCTTAAAATACCGATAGTTATACAAAGTGTTGATTGAAGGCAAGGAATGACAGGCTTCAGTATAAGTAGACTATTCGTCCTAGCAGGATACGATTTTAATGTCCATAAAATTATTATACCTTTAAAAAGGTTAATATCTTGTAAAGTATGAATAATAATCCAATGTATAGACACTGGAAGATGCTCAAAGGGTGCATTTTTTTCTTGTTTATGCTTTCTCGGGCTACTTAGGTAAATAGCCTTTCACCGCTCCCTATAATTCTTCTACTTCTTCTTTTTTAAATTTTATATTCCGACAAAAAGGACGATCTATCCACTGCAATTTCAAATCTCGCAAAAGGGGTGCACTGTCATCAAAAAAATTCATATCAAAAATAAAATCTTTAATGTTAAAGTGACTGGTAACACTTCTAATAAAAACTACTAGATTGAAAGCAGTGTCCTCATCTACCCTTTTCCAATGATCACTGCACATACAACTACCTAATGTAGATGCACTTTATTGTAAGTAAGCCTGCTGAAGCCCATTATCCAGTGATTTAAGATTTGTTGGATAAATTATAGAGTTTATATATAAAATGATGTACAATATATAATAGGGTGTGCAGCAGTGTACAATTTTTTTGTACTGCAAGATATAAATAACTTAAAATAGATTCCTATTAAGTAGTAATCTACCCAGTTTAACACACAAATTTTGTGGTCTTTAAACAAGCTATCTCCCCCCTCACGTCTTGTCACGCATTACAGACAACACCCCCCCAAATGTTTTTTTTTATTATATTTTTAGTATGTGTATTTTAGAGATTATATGTCGTGTCAGAAAACTTATAACTTCCCTCCCCACTTTGTCACGTTTTGTCACACATTTTGGACCGTGTCGTTATTTAAATAAGACAACGTAAAGTAAAATACTGTATTAATAAATAAAATTTGTACATATAGTTTTTTACGTATGAGAATACCCACTAAATATAGTTCCGATTATGTAATATAACAAAAGTAACCTATTACGTAAACAATGTTATTTAAAATTACATATTTTCTAACCTCTGTTACTGTTTTTTGGTAACTAAGTCTACCTTTTTTCATTGATATAATCCTAAAACTTCTTAAGAACACACAAAAGATTATAGAATCTGAAGATGTTTTTTAAACTAATAAACGGATATAAAGCATCTTCTTTAGACATTTTTAGATTAAACATTAATAGGTTTCGCTTAAGTAAAATATTACATGAATATAATAAGGTAGCAATATAAGGTAGCAACCATATTTTATGTTTAGCGCATAACGGCTCTGCTGGTACAGGCTTCGACAAAAGCTTTAGATTTCTTAGTTAAATGTCCTCTACTTTTACTACACATACGCAATGCAACATTTAAATCATATGTAGTAATTGTATATGTTTAACAAGAAACATTTTCAAGCGTCCCTCCGGCCCTGTTTCTTTACTGCATAAATATTCGATAAATCATAAAAGTATCGTATGTTATTGACATTGTGCAACTGTTCGCATCTTCTGTGGTTCATCATTAATGTTTATTAAGTAAATAAATCATCCCTTAAGTGATTTTAAGTGCAAAACGTTGTTTAAACTGCTTTAAATGTATCCATTTAGTGCTTCGTGCAGTTCTCGTGTTCGGGAATCAAATTTCAGAACGAAACTTCTCCAGTTAAATAAGGTCTACAAATAATTGAACGAACAAAACGACCACAGGGAATATTGTTTTTAGCCTAAACTCATTAAAAAAAGTAACGTAATCCTGGAAACCATATAAGGGTGTGGATTTCAAAACCGGAAACAAAATGTTACTTAAAAAAATATAGAAAAAACATTCCCCTGTTCGTGTAGTGTATTTTATATGCAGGTTCTATTAATATCAAAATGCAGCTGGCGTTTAAATTCTTATTAAATTATGAAAGCGATTAAATTTTATGGCTAAAATGGAAGTAAAGTAATATTTAATATGTAAATGACTCATCCAACCCTGAAGCTCTGAAGGGTTCTTTGTACCCTTCACTTAACGCGTACAATTATATAGAAATTATAAACTATAAAAATGTGAAACTTCAAACGTTTTATAATCTTAGAATAATTCATGTAAAATTGTTCAAAGCTGCGAACAAATTTGTTTTTTTTATCTGAAATAGATAGTAGTAATCACTTTATAATTGAAAAATGCTAGAGGGTAGATAACCAATTAATTCGTGTACAAGGGAGTTTCAACAATACATAGATATTACATACATATTCAACAAATATACTACTAGGTGTATCAATAGAAAGTGACTGTTTTCATTTTTAAATAAAGTGATAAATAATACAAACATTTGTTATTTTATAAATTCATTATTTAGCTAATACATTGGAATTACTTGTAAAATACAGCAGTGTTCAAATTTCCTCCTCGATTTCTTTGAAAGACGACCTTTCTTTTGATTATCATATATCATTTAATTACTAATGTCTCGTGCCTTTAGTTTTTATGTCAAATTTCCAATTAACGGTGATTGAGATTGTTGATCCTTAATATCCTTAATAGTGTTTTCGGGTTCGGCTTCCGGACTAGCGCTTTATTTTCTGGGTTTGGTTGTTACACGTTTAATGAACTCATGACATTAATCACCTTAACTTTAAGACAATTGTTTGGATCTTCTTATAACAAAAGCAATTTGAATAGTCCCTACGTTTTTCTTCTTAACCACAAAAATACAGTTTCGCATGATTTTTCTTTGTGTTTTATTTCATTTACAATATAAATTTAGATGAGATCTAAACTAGAATGATTCTTAGAACGAGAAGTATTTGGTAAATACCACCGCAAAACTAAAAAAATCTAAATACAAATTTCAATGAAAAATTTGTATAACATTTCGGTAATTTTAAAACAGTGAACTTCTATTGATACATCCTTGAGTTTTTAATAAATTTCATAGTAAGATATTGCGTACATTCTTTCTAATCCAAAGATAATTTCATATAGATTATTATCTCACAGTAAAAATAAAAACATTTCGTTATTATGAAACAGCTCCGCGTTGTAACATTTCCTACTCAACTTCTAAAGTTAGCCACATAAGTAAAAAATTAATAAATAACGATACAATAGTTTTTATATAAAGTCATTTATATTTTTTGTAAGTCTGGATACAGTCGTTGAAGTGGATGATATGTATAATCTAGTGAATTGAGCGAAAGGTAGTGAAAACGGTTTATATTATTAATTTAATATATATTCAGACGACAAATTTGGGCGAGAGGTAGATCATTGATGACCCTGACTACTGTCTCTTCGTATTCGATCCCCGAAGCAAAGTTAATTTTTCTGGGTATAGTTGTGATCAAGTTATTTTGATTATGTGCTTACATACTCTTAGTCGGTTGTCGGTGATAAGACTCAGTTAAAGACGTTAAATAAATAAAGTGAGAAAGTAGTATATCTCTATTAATATCGCAGTAGTACAAAACCTAAAAGCCAGGAAAATCATCTTTAAGAAAAACCGGAGAAAAGAGAGAAGAGAAGAGGTTTGTTTTATTTTATAATGAGAAAGGGTTCAGAAATTATTTGCAAATGATAACTTCACAAGTCAAAGACGCCCTCTTATTATGTTAGCAGTTTTTGTTGTATCGTAGCCCCGTATATGTGACTACACCAAGTTTATGATTATGTATGTTCATAATTAATTTTACTTTAAACAACCATACCCAGAGAATATAACGAAGATCGAACCTGTCACACACATTAATAACTTCTTGTTATACTGATAAATTTATGAGCAAAAACAAATCTTAAACGTACTCACCGTCTTTTGTATTACAGTGCAGTTACAAACCTTGCTACAACCTAATTCTAAGGTTCATTTTCAATCTCTCATATAGCACACTGTCACACAGTTCAAGAATCAAAGATGCTGTACTACAGTAGTACATCCCAATTGTTCTTATAACACTACCTAATTTGATCCAGCTATGATACAGGAGCTTATCACTGTGTTGGACATAAAATATAAATGCAATGACTCCATCTAGTGAAGAAAATCAAGACAAAACTGCAAGAAAAGTGACGAGTGATCATTATTTAATTATGGGCACCACATATTCTTTCTAATATTCGTTTTACTTATTTTTAAACTTATTTTTTTTATAATTTATAGATAATTTTATATAAATGTTTATACGAGTTACAGTTTCAAATTTAAATGAAATAGGGGCGTCATTCACCCCGTAAATTCAAATTTAAATCAAAGGTTAACTAACCTATTTATATGATGAAAAACAAAATAACTGCCTGCTCATATATACGGTTCCATGACGGATTTCACCGACTATAAATATATTTTGAACAAATAATCTAAAACACTAAGTTAGGGCTTCATTCGAGATTGCACCACACAGATGAAATCTATAAACCTATTACATGTTAGAAAATTCTTTATATGTAATATTTGAACGTTGTTATCGTACATTTGTGTTGTGTATGTTTTGCGGTAGAATCGTACATATATTGATAGAAGTATATTACTGTCCATAGAGAAATAGAGACAAAAGTTTATAATAAATTTCTGAGAGATAGCTGGTCAGTTTGCTATTTATTTATATACGTCTGTACATAGGCGTGCGCAGAAATTTGCGACAGACATGGGATGTTGAAATTTGTACATAGAAAGCACTATTTTGTAGTTTTTGAGGTGGTCGTTCACATGATGAAGTGATTTCATTTTCTGCAATGTAAATGTTGCTCTGTTTATCATCCTCTGCGGACGCCCTTGTGTATACTCGTACAAATATATAAACAAACCGCGGGATACTCTTTTCCTCTATAAAGGATTAATTTAATATAGAAAGAATAAGAAATACAAATAGTTTGGTCGTTCTTTAGATTGTTTCCATTTCTTTCTTTTATTTTCTATTTTTTTGTTTACTTATAAGCGCAGTAAGTAGTTCTATATGGAGAAGTATATTTCACTATCTCTCTATAATATGATATTCTATTGTCCGACGGTCTGTCCATCCGTCCATCCGTCCATCTATCTGAATTCAACTGCGCACAGAAGAAAACCAATCAATGTCAGAATGTTTTTATCCGATTACATACAGAGTTTTATATATTTATATTTGTCTGTTGTGTAACATATACGATCCATATACATCTCACAGTATGATATGTTTATATCATTAGAGATGTTCCTTTCATGACAGTTTTTGTGTCTTCTTCTTCTTTTTGTTGTTGTATTTATACTCGTAAAGAGAGTTCCAGCTAAACTTTGAACCATTATCTTTTCGTTTGAGTGAAAGCTTTTTTTGTTTTGATAAGAACAGCATAAATATTGTCTAATTATATTGTTGTTATACATTTCTTGTTTATACATAGCGAGATTTAAGTAATTTTTACTGTTAACAAAATGAAAATCACTCATTTCTTAATTTCTTTTATTTTATTTATTTAACATCGTTCTATTTCTTTTGCTGAGTCTAATATATGTAAGCTAAACTGCTTCCTAATAACTTATTGATATATTTAAACAATTTGCCTTAATAACAACCAAACCCAGAAAATTTAACCCGGGTTAGATCTGAGCCCGGAGATCAAAGCCGAAGGTACAGCAGCCTGCGTCAAGTATCAATGTTCTCGCCCACTGTGTCGTCATCCCATCCTACTGAGATTAATTGTCGAATTGTATAATCAATACACTTACAATGGTGATTATTATTACCGGCACTAAACTAGGTGATTAGGCCTATAACATTAGACTACTCCAAAGGCTTATATTTTACAAAATTAGGTTACTTATTGGGCACGTTTTGTGCACTATTCGCTTTATTGTGCCACCTATAATTAAATAACGAGCAATCATTTTCTGCTTTGTGTTGTATCTTTGTTCTAAGTTCATTTTGTGGCCTAATTTTGTGAAAATAGTTCTTTTAAGAACCACCTAATGCTAAACTGCGCCCTTTAAATGTTACAAAATAAGCCTAATACTTTCAAAAATCAAAAAACAAGCTAACATTAAAAAACTGCACCATAATCTTGCCGTACTTACAAAGAGACAAGAAATTAAAACCCGAAAGATGAAATATAGAGACCATCAAAATACATTAGTGACCAAATTAATATGAGCGTCTCAGGACTTAATTAAATGATATAATAGATCAATACCGTTGTGTCACTAGACACATATCGTGCAAGTTGACTTTAACCATAAACCTATTTTTAAATGTATATAAGACAATATTTCCAGTTTTATTAAGAATTGTAAATTTTAAACCAACTGATGTGTTGCTTATGAAATTTAATGTTTATTTTAGTAATTTACATACATATTTTAATAATTACATCGCTTAACTTAAATCATACCTGAAATTTAAAGAAACCTCATTTAAAGTTTATTATTTACTATAAATTGTCAATTCCTTTTTATTTTATTGTAACCTCACAATATGCATTCAACTAACTAACTAAAAACGTGAGTTCTGTCGAATCCAAATATCAACTCTGTTGGCCGTTATTCCTACCTCGTCATCTATGGCGTTCATGAGTATATGTTTTCACTGAACTAAAGAAATATAATTTCTTTACATGTCTATATGACAAATAAAAAATTCTGTCTTGAAATGTTAGCAAATGCTTAAATTTTATAAGAGTTAAAACCGACAAATACATGTTATTGGAAAATTCTCTGTGTGTATGATAATTAATTATGGTACACACAATGTAAACTTTTTGTGAGTAATTTATCTGGTCGCCGACCAACCACTTCCGACTTCCTGTCACGTGGGTGGCGATCATCTATTAAATTTCCAAACGACTCATCATTTATTAACGCTCCGCGCAGTGTTTTCTATTACTTCTAAACACTTAAATATGTATTTACTTATGAATTTCCAAGCACAGTTCCTCCTCCACAATATTTTCCCCATATTGATTTAATTGACCATTTATAATGCATATAAATATTTGGGTTACTCCATCAATATTTAATAAGAATTTCAAAATATTTTTCTGACTTTTTACTTCGTATAAAAATCATTGAAATATTAAAAGAAAACATGTACCACATTCAACTAAGTTTATGACCCTCTTTTTTTTGAAATTTGTGTATGTAGGAGGAGGTAGGAGGACGTACGTCGTGTATTACTTCGATCTTGTGTAAGTCTAATCATTTCAAAGTGAAAACATGAATCATATATTATTTTTTCAGTAGTTTCGTTCAACGGTCGGTACTAAAAAGTTGAAATCAAATTGTACACGGAAGGAAGTTGTACATCCATGGTGTTCTATGTAACAGGGATGGACAAATTGTCATGCGAGGGAGATTCGATCAACCCATTTACTTATGTTTCTAATTTTTCGCTTGTTTGAATTTCCAAAAAATCGTTTTTTTTTTAATTTCATTTCTGTAATGTACATATATCTAAGTGCCAACTATGTTTTCAAAGTCGGTGACCAAGATTTCTCGAAAACGGCTGAACCAATCAGTCTCAAATTTGATAACAAGCTTCTTTAGTATATTTTTTTATTAATTAATCGAAGGTTTTTTCTCACCGATAAATATTTTCTTTTTTATAAATAATTTAAGACAACAATTTTGGTCAAAAATCGATTCTTTTCTGAGAAGCCGCCATTTTATTAAAAAAAATTATTTTGGTTATTCCTTCAATCAATTACTAGACTTTAGCAGTTTCTAAGCTATAGCAGCTTTAAAATTATTATTTTTACAAATACAAAAACGTTAAAATATAGTTCAAAGATACCATAATATGTGTACAAATTTTTACGTTAATACATTTAAAAGTCTTCTCAGGAAAAATTCTTAAAAAATCGCATTTTTTGGGCATACTAACTGTATACTAATAGTTCTTCATAATAGATAGTTAGATAGATATAATAGTTAGATAGTAATGCACAGTGATTTCTTGTTCTAACATAAATAATAATATTTCGTCTCTTTTTATACGTTCATTTGAAAACTACTGTAAATTTGTCAGTCACAACTAAATCGGCGCACCGGCAACAACTTGTCACAATCAGATTTTCGTCTAGTTAAACATTAAATATGCTTCTACTACTGCAGAACGCACCGCTCTAACTATTCTGATTTCGTATTCTGATTTGATATTCGTCAGTAAAATCAACGCTTAAGTAATATTATCCGGCAGTTAATTTCTTGATTCCTACGTTATTTTAATATTAATTTACATGTAATAGTTTTAAGTACGATAAAAGAACAAATTCACAAGTTTCTCTCTCAATTAGCATCGGTGTTTCACTTCTCGTGTCAGAAGATCTATTTACCCTTACTGCTATAATTCTAACAAATCAGCTGTAAAAAAATGTCCGAATTGTAAATACAATTCGCAAATAAGTGAATATATGTACTGCATGTTTTTTATTATTTCCAACAAATTGTGGGGCTAATAGCACAGAGAATTGACGCTCTGAATGAAATAAAAGACTCTGCCTATGGCAATGGTCATGGATGGATCATTCCTTTTGTCGGAATATAAGGTTTAAGAAAGAAGAAGAACATTGTTGTGTGCTTCTTGCCTAGAAAGCCTCTCACTGTTACTTTCTTTCAATATCCACTAATTTAGACAAACCATTTATCCAACAATTTTATCAATTTTTTGGTCGCTAGACCTTTAAAAGAGAGCTTTCTATACCAACTTAGTTTAAAGCTTTAGTTAACTGATAGTTCCATTAACTTTCACAATTTTCGCCAATACAATATGGTTCGTAGTTAACACAATTGTCCATCTCTGCTACGTAGTATGTATATATGAAAGTCGAGCTTTTTATAGTAGAGTAACAGTCGGCTAAACTATAAAAAAAAGTTCAAGTCGTAAAACGGAGACCTCGGACTTTCCGACTCCAAGTGTTCGAAGCATTCTAGGCTCTAGTACGAGTCCATGGGTCAGTACTGAATTATTAAGATTGTAAGTTGATAAATGGATTGAGTATCCCAGTCGTGTCTGACCTCGTTTCCAGGTTGTGTTCAAGCTTACTGGATGTATGGTATTACGCGTCAAAGTACGGATAAATAAAGCTCTAAAAAAAGCTCTGACAGTTTAGAGGTCATAAACAAACACAATCTAAAGCTCAATATCACCTGATAAAAGGTTGTCGGATATGTTTGTTGAACAAATAAAAGGTAATGTTTTCATGTTGGGAAATTAACGAATTTATTTTTCAGATAATTTATTCTGTAATATTTACCTAACTACGCAAATATGAGCGAGGTGCAATTAGTGGAATTCACTAACAATTACTTAATTTCAATTAATCGTAAAATGAAAATATATTGTAATACAACAATGTACGTGTATGTAAAGAGCTCAGCACAATTATGTTAATTTATTTTTAATGATTAGAAGAGTAACTTTTGTTTTATTTAAAATCCTTCTATTGTTTGTATACGTTGAACAAGGAGACCTTCACTTAATGTAAAACCTTGTTATACTGAAAAAGAAAACGTTTTTAGCGACATCATATATTAATGTCCTTCTATGAACTAAAATTACTCGACAACTCCACATAAGAAAGGAATGAGGAGGGAATAGGATATATTTCAAGTACCGCTTTTGCCGACACCATTTATTGATGTATCTTCTATGAACTAAAATTACTCAGCGACTCCCCATAAGAAGGTAATGAGTGGGGAAGAGGGTACATTTCAAGTACCGCTTTTAGCGACACCATTTATTGGTGTATCTTATATGAACTAAAATTACTCGGCAACTTTATATAAGAAGGGAAAACGAGGGGAAGAGGGTACCGCTTTTAACGGCACTATGTTTGATTGACGACACTATTGATGTCTTCTATGAACTAAAACTACTCGGCGACTCAACAAACGAAGGGAATTGGTTTAACTCCTGTTATTCTTGTTACCAGTGCAGAGAATAAAAGAAGTTATTACATAATACTTAATAATATTCTTTAATTATAAACACACAGTCCTTATCTAGTCCTTATGTGACAACGTTCACGACGACGACATCATTCAAATTACATAAAGTTTTTCGAATTCCATAAAGTGTCTTGAATAGAAATAAGTCTCTAGACTTAGTACCTAGACAAAAATGTCAAGTATGTTAATTACATAAGCACTGCCAACCTATAAAATTACTAATAAATAACTAAACTCAAAGGAAAATGTCTAATTCAATAAATATAAATAATTTTATGAACAACAGGCTAAAAAACAAATAGTTTGTACAAGTTAATTTGCAATTTCATTCGAAGTAACAAAATAAAATACAAGAAGAAAATATTTACGATGTGCAAATCAAATTAAAATCCTACCAAAGAGAATCTTGCTCTAGTTTACACTTTGGAAGTTATAAAATAAATTAGTAGTTTAATGTGTATGTTTGTGCATTAAGGCTTATGTTTATTAATACTCGCTAGATGGGTCTGTCATAAACCGACAAACTAGTTAACATTGTGAAAAATCATTAAAAGAAACAGTTAAAGATATTAAAATTGTCTGAAGGTAGTATGTCAGGGTTGGTAAACCTGTGACATGCCAACGAATTTAACTCGAACGCCAATGCGTTAACGTAATTCTTAATTCATTTATATTTGTATATCAATATCTTATGCTTTTATTTTAATAAATTTTTTTTGTCTCAATTAATTTATATTTAATACCTAGTTGATTTATGTACACTGCTTTCTGTGGACAAACGATAATATTTCTTATATAAACATCGTTTGTCTCACTACTTACTTCTACTGGGTTTTGACACTATGTGTTTGTTCCCATTTCGTTCTTATCTTTTCAAACCTTAAACGTACAAGACGTTTAACCGTTTGGTGCAAATACTTATAATAAATAATACACACATTTCTATTTATAACATAAACCGCGAGTCTTATTAACTAAAGTATAAAATCAATTAATATGTAATTTAAAATAATAAATGTGAATAAAATATAGTAATATAATATTTTGCTGTGCCTTTTGATATACCATAAATAAAAAGTAAAAAGTTGCTATTAAGTAATTAGTAGCTAAAAGGTCCTTCGCAATTGAATTGTGCGCCCACAAAGTTCATTGACGTTGTTGTTCGAGAATTTGAAAACCGCTGACAGATCATAGATACGCCTTAGCCAGCTTATAGATTTCTACACTAATCATAACTAAATACAATTGACTTCGCTAGCGTGGCATCTAAAGAATATAGGTGGTAAGGAAATGGTAGCGATCTAAATGCGGTGTACAGTTATATACTTGTTATTGTTTAATTATATTTATAAATTAGCTATAGTTTATAACGTTTTTGTTATTATATTATGTGTCTTTTATATTTCGAACATCTGAATACCCTTCGTTATACTAACGCTGACACTTCATCGTATGGGCACAGGGCAACTTCTTCTATGTTATCCTGCGTGTTTATGTTACTTCTAGACGCGGATGGCTCCAATCATTGCATCGCCGCGTTCGGTGTCTTTGCAAAACGTCTATCGGCAGTTACTTGTGACACTCAAATGCCAGCATCGTCTAAGTGCTATTAGTATATAATTGAAGAAGATTTCAAGTTTGGTTCTCACCTGAGAATTATTTTCAGTATCGGGCTGTCGTACACTACTGTAAATCGGCAGCTTAGTTGAGCGGCTGTAACTCTCAGAGCAAGCCGACTCCTGGGTTATTTGCATGTGTTGTGCCACAACACATATATACCACGTATCGATACGACAGCACAACAAGTCAAACTTGTGTACTGTAGAAAAAATTATTTAAACATTCTCGGCACGTCCTTAATATTCCTAAATAAAAAGGTTCGCCTACCGCGTACTATGAAGTACTTTTAACGCATGTGTTTTAAGTAATTTAAAACTGGAATGATGCTTGCTTGAATTATGTATGTATTATATGTATATAAATGTTAAGTTTATTTATTAAGCATCAGAAACCCTACACTCGTAGCATGGCACGGTGGACGAGGGTCGGGGGAGAGGGTAAGATGCACCACGCCGCCGCCTTTACATTAAACAAATTTTATGAAGTTTAATATTTTTTTATGAATATTAAATTTTTACTCTGAGGTGGTCGACGTCTACTAACGTTTCTGTTTATTTTAAATTTTAAATAAACGGATATACAAAAATATAACAAAATCATTATTTGTTTTACTTTGTTTCGGGCTTTACATTCATAAGAAGTTACTAATTGTCATAGGACATGGTTAGTATAAGTTTAAGACTAAACGTCAACCTATTTTTAGAGTACTGGGCAAAATATGACTTAGCTATAGTTAAAATCACTTTTTTTCTATTACCATTCCTTATTTCTTTTCTTTCTTACTACCACCCTCATGGAGTGTGTAACCCAATCCTCCATTATTATCTCCTTGCTATGTTCTTACCTTTTACTTCTCTCCCTATTTCTATATTCCCATGCCTGTCTTTCATCTTTATCTCTTTTATCTCGTTTTCTACCTTTGTTTTGATCTCATTTTATTTTTCACTAATCTTTTATTTATATTCCCTCTTGAATTCTTGTCTCCTCCTTACACTTTTTCAGTTCTCTTGTTTGCTCTTTTTTTCTTTCTTTACATTCTCTATCCCATCACATGTTTTCTCCAGTTCCTCCACCTCTCGTCTCCTTTTTCTTTGATTTGCTCCTTTCATTATCTCTTCAATTTCCTCTATTCAATCCGTTCCTCCTTTTTCTTCATATCCCCGCTTCAGCTCCTCTTTAAACTTCCTCTTTCCTCCTTCCGTTCAGTCGCTGCCTTGAGTCCGTTCACGTCCATTTCTCTCTTCTCTCCTCGACTCCAACTTCACACTCTCTTCCATCTTCATTCTGTCTACCTCTCAGCGTTGTCACCACGTAATCGATCACTGTATTCCTTCTGCCTCCCACATAGGTATATTCTCCTCCATCATCTCCTTCTTTGTTCTCATTTAACACCATCCATCCTGCTTCTTCCAGCCTTTCCATCAACTCTTTTCTCTCTGCGTCATCAAGCACGAATTATCGTCGAACTCTCATAATTTGAACTATAATGAGCCTGTACACATAGAGCAAACCTGTCTGAACTTACATAACTTGTTAAGGATGCTGCGTTCCAATCTGTACCATTTCTAAGCAATAAGTAAATATCTTATTTTGTTATTATTAAATAAGAAGATAATGCAACCTGCCTGCTGGTTTTCAATCCGTTTGGGGGCGTCCATAAATTACGTGAGATGTTTAAGGGGGGGAGGGGGTCGAGTCAAATCTCATCTAATCTTCCGTTGGAGAGAGGGGGGGGTCTCGGCAAATATCACGCAATTTCTTTTCTGATTGAAACAAAAAAAAATTATACTATTTTGGTCCATTTAATCTAGATTGTACATGCTTAAGGCCTGTCTCAGTATGGGACCGTATTTAAGCGAATTTCTGCCGGACGTATACGGGCTACTACGCTTAATACCTATCCGAACCATGTAAATGTAATGAGATCGCTCTGGAGCTCTCAGACTGCACGCTACAAAGCCGTCCGAACACGGGCGGCACTACCTCGCACAGTAGAACCGAATAAAGGCGAATTTTATCCAAGCGTTACCACTACTACAACGATACCCTATCCGAACCTTTGTAAATGCAAAAAGCCCTCACGGATTGTCACAAGACGAGCTAATGAGTTACTGTGCGCAAGCGCCAACGGCTTAGAGTGGCTAGATCAGAACGAAGTTGAAGGAGCAGATGATTTTGCTGAAAATCATATGGACATGTTGGTTCCAATAGTCTCTCTTGAGACCGCGCATGATTCTCCATGGACTGAATTAGAGTAGATATTCTTTTTTTAATCACAGTAATGACGATTTAAGTATTCTATTGTTAAATTTTTATTACACTTATAATTAAACTCTCAGCAATATTGATTACTAGTCTTAACTAGTCGTAAATAAAAGCACGAAGCAAATTTTTTTTTTCTTTTTACAATAACAATCCAACGCGTTTACATAAGAAACCCACATTTTGAAAAATCTCACGTGAGATTGGGGGATGGGGGAGGGGGTTGAATAAAATCTCACGACATCTCACCAGGGGGGAGGTAGGGACAGAAAATTTAAAAAAACATCTCACGTAATTTATGGACGCCCCCTTTCTTGTAGATTTCAATTCGATATCGCATCTCTTCTTTAATGGTTGGGATTCTCAAATCACGGTGGAGGCGGTTCTTGGTTATATACTTAGGTGCGTCAGTAGTTATACGAAGATATTTTGACGGGAATCTCTAGGGGATTTCTATATTCAAATTGGCTGATGTGCCCCATAACTGAATTCCATTAGACCAGATCAGTGTCAGGATATGTAGAGGAATAGCTTATTGTTTAGAGAAAGTTGTGATTTACGGTTGATTAGACCAAGTTAACCGTCTGTCCAACCTAAATATCTAGTTACGTTTGCTTGGGGTATAGCCACACTATTTAGTTAAATATGGAATTGATTTAGATAAGGGATAACCATCCAATTACTGATATAGTATCTCCGCATAACAATTAAATATTAAAATCGTTGTGATAATTTCAACACATTATATCTTTTTGATCTCTTAAAATCAGATGAGTTTTTATCCAATCCATTTGGGTGATTGTGAAGCCGTTGCTGGCATCTCTGCTTGAAATTCATAATTAATTCACGATTTATTACGTACATTATTTAATATTTCTAAAGATTTCTTTTAAATTTATTGTTACAAAACTTCTTGACCTTTATATTGTAAATATAATTACCATAACAATTAAATCTACGTTGAAAAAAAGATAGTAAAGTTAATTCATAAATATTAAATTCATTATTCAAAATTAAATTGAAAATCAAAACCACTTTTTTTTTATTCCGAGTACAAGTCAAATAAAAAAACACTCGACAGGTGCACACGCACCCAGCGCACGAAGCTATAAAAACCACAGAGAATGGAATGACTCGCATGAGAGAGACGGGAGCAATATCCAGTGGCGTGCATGTTTTTTTTTATATACATATGTATAATTAAGTTGCATCTACTTTTTTATTATTTGAAATACATCTACCTAATTACTTAATATAGATATTATTTATATGTTCTGTACACCCACTATTAAAAGTTGACTACTCCGCCTATGGCCTCGTTAATTCAGATAAAAATTTCTTTGATCTAATCGTAGATTTATATTAAACAAACACTGAAAACCCAAACAAATAATAGAGTTGATTTAATTAAATATAATGAAAGTAGTGTAAAAAAATAATCCATATTAAAAAACGGTTGTGTTGAAATGTTGATTACAATCAAAATGGTGAGGCGGTTGAGCGTTAAGCGGTCAGGCTGACAATAAAGGCTGATAATAAACATTATCTTTAGATAACTATAGAAAGTAGTTAATAAGTTTAGCTTCCGTAAAAGTAATTAGTAGATATAATAATCGTTGTAATTAGGTTAAGCCCTTCGTGCCCGATCTAGATAATTCGGTAGCTGCTAGCCACGAAATGAGTGTAACACAATTAGCTTATCAGCTGTAAACAAGTGGAGCGATAGACGTTCGTTAGCTGTGTTGGAATTTCATGGGTTTTAAGATTTGACAGCACAGTTATTTGGGAATAAAATGAGCTCTGGTTTGACATGACGTGGAATCCAGAAATTAAAGCTATACGTTGTAAACCTTTCCTTCAGTAAACTCTCACTTCTTAATTTCATTAGATTTAGCGCAACGGTGTTCGGATGGTCACTTTATAATTTCAACTTTGATGCTAGGTAGCTGCAGGTCGTGGTGAATGTTTTTAGGCCGTTTTTTCAATTATCTAAATAAGTTAATCAAGAACTCTTATTTCTTAACCCCCATTTTTGTACCAGTCGAACTTAATTTAAGCTTAGCCAAGCAATATACCCCCGTTATATTTTTCGTACGTAATTATGGTCGGTCTTTAACAATACTAGAATTGAAAATCATATTTTTAAAGATAAACATCAGTTATGTTTACTAAGAATTGAAAAAGGGATTCTCTTATATGAACAAAGAACCATGGACTATTTTGAAAATTCGTAGCACCTTACCCATAATTGTAGCTATAAATAATCAAAGAACATTTGTAAAAATAGTTTTACGTGTAAAACCAATATTTCATGCTTTCATGCTCACTGGAGACACAACTGTCTTAAGGCATTCTTGGTATGGATAAATAGAACTAAGGTAAATTTGTCTTATGATTGACACTGCCCTATAGAGTACACCGGATTGTCCCGCACAAGAGTGAGTTGTCCCACATCTTACATAAACTTTTAAATGCATCACACAGAGCCGGATTAATCAGTAGATACTTGATAGATGACTAGATGCAATTGATTTCGCTTTCTTTCTTCTTTCATGTTTGAATAATAAATCCGATAATAGTTAAAATCGTCGTAAAACTAGAGACAGAACTATTTTAACACTGATTTATATATATCTATTTTGCACCTTGGTTTCCACCTTATAATTTACTACACCGTAATCTGGACAAACCCACGATTACTGACGAATTAGTGCTTAGAACCAAAGCCTACAAGGAGAGAATACTTGAGCATCCAAACAACTTGACCTGTCTAATGTCCAATAAATCGATATTGCGCAGACATAAACATATTACCTGAAGATCTATTAACCAAGTAATCACTTTCTTAGACTTTTTACAATTGAGAGATAAGTCGATTGGTACATCCCGCGCAAGGCACTTTATTTTTACACACTTATCAATGTCCTCTAAACAGGATCGATTGTAATAAACTCTGAAAGTCAAATAAAAAAAATACAGATTTTGAGTTTAGTAAGCGTTATGCACCAGACAATTCGTCTTAACACAAAATATCACAAATGGTCTACAGAAAAGACAAAACTGTTACTCTTGCCTCGGGCTACTGTAAATGTAACTACGACACTGCCTGTGGAATGTACCCGTGCAGTGTTTATAAAAGTCTCTATAAATAACTTAACGAAAACCAGGCTCCCACCGATTATTACCAGTGCATTAATCTCTCTATTTATTCACCGCTATCTAATCAAACAAATCAAAGACGAAACTACAAAGACTTTAAAACTGATTAAAAATATCACATTTCAAATAAAATTCATTCAGAAATAGATTCTACGATATTAATATGACAATACCATCAATTATTATTCAGAAGCACCATCTATCCCAATGCCATCTATTTTATAAATCACAAAACTAAATTAATACGTTGAGTGTTTACTATCGAAATGCCACGGTGTGATAAATTAAGATGTTCACTTGTTTTCGACATTCTCTTTTTTTCTCACTTTAGATTTATCGTTGTTTCTTGAAGTCTTGAACGAATGAACGGTTGAAATAGAGAGAATGTGGATGCTTACATAGTCCCAGCTCTCAGAACAGCAGCACCAGCAGCACCCAGTACACCAGATTCAACTTCTGCTCCAGCTAGAGATGCTGAATACTGGATGCTGTACACAGAAGCTCTGCTTCTCTTTACACTATAATACTATACGATTGTAATGTAATGGATCTTATTAGTTCAATAGAATTCCAGAAAGAATGTTGATTGTTTTTGGTGTGTGTTACGTTTACCACCACTTCAGTTACTCCCCCTAACTTCTCTCTCGTTTATCCTTGAAAGAATTTAGTACTTTGAAAAAGTATTTTTATTGAAAATCTTTTCCTGAATTAAAATATTGTTTAGCACAAAGGAAATACTAAGCAACGCCTACGATTTTATATGTTAAGTAGTTTTGAATCTTAACACTATATTATATATAACCATATTCATATTATCAATTGAATTGACGGCTTTCTTATTTAAGATTTTTAGATTTTAATAAAAATAAGCCTAGACATACACTGGCGTGTTTTTCCAGAAAATTGCATCGATTTGTAATCTCTATTTCTGAACTCTAACTTGAAATAAATACTTCAACATCAAAATGAGAAGCATCTAAAATTACTTATCTGCTGCTAGTTTTATTATACAAGTGATTTGCACTGATTCTGATTTGATTTGCCCAGATAAAAAATGAAGTTTGGAATTAGCTTCTGGAAAGCTAGCAAGTGTGAACTTCTAGCAGGGTATTATTATCTAAATCATTTTATACTATTCGTGCGTTATTTAATTAAATGTTATAAGAAGTCAATATACGTTTCTGTTGTTATTTTTGCAATATTTCAACGAATAGGTATAATTGGCTAAAATTCTCTGCCCGGGGTTCTCTGCAAACTTGATTTTAAATTTTCTGTTGCACGGAACAGAAGAAGTCTAGAAAGTAGAACCTTCTAACTGGAGATTAGGCTTTTATTAAGCTGGCTCCAAATGATGCAACGAACACATTCATGTTGGAAGAAGTTCGGGCTGTTGTCAGTCTTTTGACCCACTTGATTTTTACACACTTGATCCACATGTCATGCAGAGCTGCAAGATCGTCCAACACTGGAAGATTTTATACTTGAGAGTTTGTTTATTTACTTGAAACTTTACCAATAATATCAACAAATTAATAAAATAAATAAATCATTCGGATGAAACATTCGTTCCACCGTGTATCAGGAAACTTTTAATAATCCCATATTTTCTCTATTATTAAAAACATTGACTAGTGACATCTATGAGTGAATCACCTAAACTATCCTTATTAGTATAGTCTGGCAGCAACCTAGCAGCAGACTGTCTTTTGAATAAATTAAAGCAAAGGTTCGCGTACTATTTATTATTATTTGATTCGATAGCCGCGATGCATAACAAATTATTAATTTTATATATTTACACATTTATCACTTATGCGTGTAAGCTGCTAGGCGTGTGGACAGACAGATAGATACATGGGAGGAAGAAGGGAGTGGGCGGGGAGACGCTGGAGAAGATTACCTACTACAGTAGTATGTATTTGAAATATTTATAGGTGCGTTTATAATGAAAAGAATATAGGTGTTATCAAAGATAAATAATTGAAGATTTATAGAAAATACATAAGAATAACAAATTACAGCATTAAAAGAAAACTAAAATAATTATTACTTTCCTTATTCATTACTCAAGAAAAATGACTAAAAATTCTTTGAAATAATGTGTCTTTTTTAAGTAAATAAATTGAAGCGAACCTATATAGTCTTTTTATAATGATATAATACAATTACTGAAAGTTTAGTTCTTATTAATTAAATTTACTATTTGTTTAATAAATATGCATACGAGTAGATTGCAATACAATACAATACAAGTGATTTTCAATTAACAGTGCAACATTTACTGATATTTGGAAAATATAAACAGCCATCTAAAAAACAAACACAACATCAACGACAAATACAGGATGCTATATCATAACATCCGATCATAATTCAGACAGGTAGACCAGATCAACAATACTTGTAGTTATTAATATCGCCGTAAAACTAGAGAAAATAAAAATTAATGTAATTCAGCCTTTCTTAAATACTTTCTTTTTAATTTTATAACGTATTCTTCTCAAAGAGAATGTAACACTTTCTCATTCTATTTTATTGGATTTCCGGCGCAATGTAAGTATTCTATGTACTATTGAAATCTGCTTTTTTATTTTATCGTATCCTATTTTAAAAAACGTCTTCCTAATTTTCTTTGCTCTATCCATAGACCACAGTGTCATTCCTGGCACTCAATTTTTAATTAAAGTCACTGTGATATGTATTACTATAAGTTTAAACAAAAATTATATTGCTGTGATTTCAAAAGCTTAAATCTCACAGTAATTAATAATGTACGAGTATATAAACCTGTATGGAATTGCGACATTGAACTCTGTGGCAAATCTAGAAATACTGGAAACTTTTTAGTCTAAGACAGTAAGAACCATTATGAATATCCCGTGGTACATAAACAAGCAATATACAAACCAAGACACCGGCATAAAAATTGATACCAGCAACGACTAAAGAAACAAACTATCTAGCTGTGAATTTACTGAATAAAAAAAAGTCTAACTTTAAAAGACTAAAAAGACATAGTGCTTTAAAGCTACCACAACGTTCTTAATTGTCATTCATAGATATAGCCGTCACTGGACGACTATTTCTTATCTGGGTCAATTTTATAATTAGCACAGGTACTTGTTATCCATATTTATTATAACAGATTGTAACGTGACATATTGCTTTATTATACAGTGAGAGTATTTAGTTTTCGTGTTGTATCCAGTCAGAATGACAAAACTGATGTAAAACTGTAAAATATAATGCAACGTTATTGAACTGACAGTGTAAAAATGCAGTATGAAATTAAATCATGGAAAGAAAACGCTATTAGTTATAAAATAAGTGAGAAATCATGTCAATTATAATTTATGTCTTATGGTATGATATTTGTTCCCTTATAATTCATTTTAATTCAGTTACAGTTTAACATTTTTAACATTACAGTTTAACATTTAAAAATGTAATTTGCCATAAGATAAATATATTTAATCCGCGTTTTTGATTAATATTCACTACGTAAACCTGCCTTTAAACTATCACATTCTATATTGTCAATAAATTATTGTCTGGATTGATAATGCATTGACTGCGCCTAAGTTATGCGTATATACTCATACATATACATTCATATTATACATGTATATATAAGTTTTAGGACCCAGGCGACGAAATGTCGACACGAAAATTATTGGTTATTTACATAATTTTAAAATTTATTTATAAATCATTACTTAGGTTAATATTAGGTTTTTAAATATAAACAAACTCACACTATAGAACATACTATCATAATATTTACATATGTAAAACTATTTACAGTGTAAAAAAAGAGATGCATTATGTAAATACTTACAAGAATATTGCATTGTCAATAAAGTAAGATTACAGGCCCTTTTAGAAATGTATCAATAAGGGCAATATGAAAAATAGAACATTATTTATTGGATTTGTTTGTAAATCTACTACAGGGGTGCTAAACTATTTGATAGAGTGTAATAACATTGCATTATTAGTTCCAACCTTTATACTGGTTCGGAGCTTTGTTATATAATTACAAGTTATTGTTATGTATTGGTTAAAAATTAATAGTTTTTGGTTGTAATTATTGGTGCTAATAACATCTCGCTCCATTATGAATAAACACGTTTCTCACCCTTATACGTTTGCTTCCTGAACAATTTGCTTTGCTTAATTTGCTGATAGTATTTACTATAATCACAATCTCAGAGTGTACCGTTAAAGTAATCACCAGTCGTCCAGTTAACATCTATAAATAACATAATCTATATTCTTCAGAGTCCACAACTAAAATCATCACAATCCAAACTTTGACAATCATTTCATATCATAAACTCAATCCAAATCAGTAATATTTTAAATTTAATATTCCAAACCTCATAATCCACAACGAGTGCACCGCTCAACATTAAAATTACATTGTTATTGTTTTATGTGAATTATAAGATGAAAACAAATGGAATAAGCTTTTCTATATTTTTAGATAACATGAGATTCCAAAAGATACTTCTAATCTTTCCAATATGAAGAATCACAATATATTGCATTTATCATCTATATACGTTTCCAACACCTGCTTTTTGTTTCCCTCTTGTTCTCATTCTCCTAAGATGTAATCTTTGTATCGGTATTAGTAATCCGTTTTGCAAAAAAGGAAAAAATAATCCGAATTGAAAAACATTTAAACCGGAAAAATAGAAAACTGCAAAACACGATTTAAATAATCTACTGGACGTTCAATAAGAAGTTCCATTTCTTTGAAGTATTAATAGAAAACTTAATGCTATTTACATAGAATTTAAATCTATATGTATATATCTACATACATATTTATATATATATATATATATATATATATATATATATATATATATATATATATATATATATATACAAGCATGTAAGAAGACGAAGTTACGATGTACACATAGACAAGTAGCATTAGCTGTTGAAGAATAAGCTAAAGCTAAAATAGAATCCCAATTTTTACTGATTTAATAATAACATTTAGTTTCATGTTAAAATAAAATATGATTGTATGTAGGTGTATTATTTTTCACACAAATTATTTAACACACATGTCATAACAGGCTCGCGACATTTGCATGTTAACTGATGTTGGTCACTTATGGTTCGGTCGTGTATAGGGAATCGCGAGCATGCTTAGTGGAGTGTGTATGAGGCCTTTAAGCAGAGAACTTATAAAGAATCAAATAAATATATATATAACATATATATAAAGTGTAATTTCCTTTCCAGCTTCTCAATAAACTTGTCATATTTAAAAGAAAATAATTTCTACAAGTGTAAATAAGAAAAAACCACAAGAAAAATATAAAATAAATTGAAAATCTTTTCATATATATTTTTTTTTAAAAGTTATAAAATATTTGAGTGTTTTTTCTTCTTTTTTTTCATTGGACATTGATATATTTGTATGTGCTGGACAACATAAGGATAAGGATAGAGCTAAGGGGGTATATGGTATACACATCTACTCTGTTCACGTCCAGTCGCTGTTACTCGCATGTAGTCTCCACCGACACCCTGTACCCTTGTATCCATTGAATCATGTTTTCTAAAAGTAGAAACTTTTTCAAACTGTCACTTGTTTGGTTTGACATCTGGGTTGTTTTGTGTTAGGTTACAACAGAGCCGGATTTAAATTGAAAACATATGGTACAGCATTCCAACAAAAAACCCTTGTAAAGAAAAGGGCCGCTGTATCTTTTAGTAGTTTGATAATTCAGTGACTTCTTTTAAAGAAGCTCATTATATCTCAATAAAAGATATGTTTTTGGGCAAAAAAGCGGTTTATTTATCAACATAGTCTGGTTTAGGCTCGATACATTTAATACAGCGTTTTCCAACTTTTATATTCTTTCCAAATAAGAGGTTTTCTCAAGGCCCTCAAAATTTTCGTTTTTTTTCAGTGACGATTTCTTTGTTAGACCAAATCCCGGGTTTGGAAACTGAAATTAGTTGCAGCGGGCTAAATCTGTAGAATATGCTGGATGGGGTATCAGTTCGTAGCTCAATTTATGGATTTTTATGGACACACTCAATCGCAATCGCGGCACCCATCGCGCGGATAGCTTTTGCATGTCCAAATATTCATGTAAAATGTGATGTATCCGCTCAATTGAGATGCCTTCAGCCTCAGATACTTCACGCACTTTCATTCTCCGATCATCCAAAATCATTCCATGGATTTTATAGACTACTTCTTGCGTGACGACCTCTTTTGGGCGACCTGAACGTTCGACGTCACTTGTGCTGGTACGATCACAACGGAACTCAGTAAACCACATTTTCACCATTAGAATTGATGGTGCATAGTCCGTATAGAATTTATCAAACCTTTTCTTGGTTTCGGTGATGGTCTTTTTACATAAAAAATTATGCTTATTAGTACACGAAATTCACTTTTCTTATATTTTCGTTAAAATTCATGAGGTTATGCCTACAATGACTGGTAAACACAAAATAAATGATGCAGCTTGCTTAAAATTTGACAGTAGTCTATTAATAGATGGCAGTTGACGGGAGCAGTGTTGCATTTAAAGTTACTTACTGCTAAGGCTTCAAACGAGAACGAGACTTTTCTCGTCTCTTAAAACCGAGACGATACGAGGCGAGTCATTTCTGAAAACCATTACCAAGAGGAATGTGTTAAGGAAAATAAATGTGAATATAAATTATTTACAATGCGATTGTTTGAAGACATTTTAGCCTTCAGTTGCCGCAAAAATGTCGTTGAGTGTACATATTAGTAGTGTCAACCTGACAAAAAGGCCGAAATTAGATGCAAGTTAGATGAGAAATTAGATGAAAATTTAGAATAAAAAAAACAATTTGCCGAAATAATATAATGAATTACTTTGTTTAGGACTACCTTACTAGTAAGTTCTCACAATAACGATATTTGACGAGACGAAACGAGACAAATATCGAGACATTACCTGTTTTTTTTCTAAACTAACGAGAAAGAGGAGTGATTTTTGAAACTGTCGTCTTATCTCGCCTCGTGTAAAGCCCTAGTTACTACGCGGGAAATTTAAAAAGTCTTGTTATCAGAGTTATCAAACTGCCCTCGTAGATTGGGCTCTGTGTTACTTCTCCCAGTTCACCCCTATTTTAACTACAGTTACAATTTTCTAGTTCTGATATATATCTCTTTTTTATAAAACTCTGGCGGGAAAATTGAATTGAATTCAATCTACACAATGCCACGTTACAATCAATGTACTCGTATTGATGGTGAACTGTTCGGAACTGATTTGAACGGTCTGAATGGGTTTGAACGTTTTAGAACGGTGGACGGATATTGTTAAAAGGAAAAAGATGTTTCTCAATTGACCGTTCAAGCTGATAAGACACGTTTAAGGGTTGCTAAGATCTAAGGGAAGAATATAAGGTTAAGAGAATGTAATAAGGGTCTTCTTTTACTATATACAAGTATAAGGGGTGGTAAATTGAATTTCGAAATTAAGTCTGATACAAATTTGTATCGTTTTGAATATCTCATTGATCTAACTAAAAGCATTAAGGGGGTAGAACACCTAAAACAAAGATTCTATTGCATTTTCTTACAGAAATCTATTATAGTTTGCTATATATAGACGGTGTAATATTTTAGATGTGTTTTTAAAAAAAAAATTCTTGCAATAAAAGTTCATACATGCTAGTTTTCTACAGGCTGATTCTAAGGTTCATTTTCTACTATTCATCGTCTTACACGACAAGGTTCACACTTGCAGCTTACCACAACCTAATTCTAAAACTAACTGCTACATTCGTGTGGACTATGCATGTTATCAAAATTAGTAATGCACCAATATGATAGACAAATTAATAAATAAGAAGGCACCAAATGACCTACAAATACATGACGATACACAACAAAAGAAGCCATAATAAATTATTAACATCCCTTGTTTATTTCCAATCAAATCAAACCCTTACATAATAATCAATTTTCTTGATTCTAAATAAAACATTCACTATAAAATCTACATCGAAAAAAAACGAAAAATAGTAATACATCTCAATTCTTAGACTGTCTATAGAGTTAGAGCAGTGATACACGAAATGAGGGTCATTGTCGATTGTCCTTTTTACATTTCTTTTTTGTGCATTTCAACATAGTTTATAATTATACTTGTTAGATAATTGTAGATTGTTAATTGGAAACTTGTTTTAGGTTAAATTTTATTGTTTTATTTCATTTACTCGAAAGCCCCTGGTAGACACTGACTTTTTTCCTCAAGAAAATTCTTCCACGCTGTTCTTTTGTAGATCCAAGTTTTTCAAGTAGATTCAACTTTTAGTCTTTAAGGCAGCAAGATATTTTTCAAGACGTTCAACCCAATTGAAATTGGATCTATCTCTTATTGAAGTGATTTTTATAGCTTGGCCAAAGATATTAATAAAAATTTTCATGTCTTTTTCTCTATAAATAATTCAAGGTCTAAAATTAAGCTCAGTAAGGAACAGGTTCTATAGTTATCTGCAGAATTTCCATGTTCTTATGTCTTATATATCTTTAAAATTTAGGAGTAAAACAACACATACGGTTCGATATGATATTATCTTCTTAAGAAACCTTTCTAACTATTTATTTTAATGATATCACTACCACTAAGGTCATATCTTCTTATACCAGTGTAGCAAAAACATTAGAATTATAATATATTGAAAAGTAATTTCACTTTTTGCAAAGTTATTAAATTTAAGCAGATGTCTCAGCATTATCTATGACAGAAGTTTTATCTATGTTTCTACATTTCTGAGAAACACAATTTGAGTAGCCAGGTTGAGTATTTTTAATAAAAAAAAATACAGTTTGGTATGTTTTACTTGCGTTAGAATAAGGAATAACAAAAATATAAAGTTGAATTTAGAATTAGATCTTTAGTTCAGAAATATAATGCGTCTGAGTTTAGAGATAGAATTAAATTAGTTGCAAAAAGGTGTATCCTTCTAAACGTTAAGGGTAGCAACAAGCTATGGATACGAGTTTTAAAAAATAAATTACCTGATAACACTTAGTTTTTGACTATAAATTAAAGTGAATCGATTTTATAGAAATAATATCCCTCTTTAGGGAGTCTTGTCACCACTGCTCTAGCTGTAGCTCCAACTCTAATACGTTTTGCTCACAGCCAGTATGTTGTATAAAAGGCTGACTGGTTATATATATAAATAAATAACAAAAAAAAACACATATATGGGTTTAATCAATTACACAGCGGGTGAAATAAAAAGAAGGGTAGAAATAAAGAAAAAAGAAACACAACGAAGAGTATGTGTTCGAACCTCTAAATTGATGAAGAAATGAGACAAAATCTAATCTGATGTAAATAGGAGTGAAAGAGATGGAGTGTGACTAGGGAATTAAACAATCACTGTAAGAAGTATCTGGTGATGAAGTTTGAGGGACCCGGCTGTATGGGAGGAACGTTATCAGTAAATTGTGAAAAACAAGAAAATAATGTCAAGGAAATATGTCACGGGAGAAATCAAATAAGTTGATTATATCAGTGATGTAGGAGGCTGTTGGAAATGCCTACCACGGAGAGCCTACTTCATGGGGATTGAGACAGCAAGGCTTCTGTTGTAAACAATTTTGACGTCAATAGGTTATTTTGTTTTTCGTTTTCGTAGAAGAATTGAAATATGTTATTTTCCAATGAAATTCACAGCAGGAATTTATTGACAAAATATTTAGACCAGTTTTGAAAGATAATTAGTGTATGGAAAAAGGAGGGGATAAAATCATACAAATATAAACATAATATAAATTGATTTTATCTTTATAATTAGCTACGAGAATCACTCACTCTCTGAATTTCCCTTCTGACTCTTAAAGCCTTCATATTAGATAGGATAGGAGATTAAGGTATCTTCAAAAGATCTTGATGAATAATAACGCTGATGTTAAATTAATATGTAGAAATGTTTATTTCTAGTCTCCTAAAGACTAGCACAATTAAATATATTATAAAATGCAATCCGCATGTTAACTTTAGAGTGCGTCGTAAGACTTATTTGTTACTAAATATGCTACTTATGGTGCGTTCCACTAAGCGTTTACAACAATCACGCTCACGACCGCAGTTTTTCCCGTTTCACTTGCTTCCGAGCGTTGCAAGCATACACTCATGTAGAATGGATTATGAAGCAAATTGAGTGGTTCTGAGCGTTGAAAAAATAAGGATTGCGATACTTGATCAAATAGCGCTCTAGCAAAAGCTATATCTACAAACAAAATAAATTTGTCATAAAAGAAATATATTCTAAATGATAATGAATATTGTTAATTTATTAAGTTAGGTTGTGGTATGAGGAAAAGTTTATAAATGGCTGTTAAATATGAATTATAATTAATTTTCTTAAGCTTATTTAACTTAATTATATAATAAAATAAAACCCAATAAAATATCTTTTTCCGAATTATATAAAGTAATTTTTTCTGTCATCGTCATCTTTAAGTTTTGCGTTATGTTTAAACATTGCGCTGAAATGATCAAGAACGACCTCTAAGACCCAATTCTTCAGATAGGTCGTTTGTGCTTGGCGTGAGCGAAATTAATGACGTCATTAGTGATGTTTTCGCCGCGACCACAATGACCCTGGTCGCCATGTGGAACTCCTGAAATAATATTTTGGACGTTGTGAACGCTTAGTAGAACGCACCCTAATGGTGACGATTTTAATTTAATGTTTATTCAACGACTATTAGATTCTGACTAGTTGTTGCCTTTTAATTATGACTGTCGTAAACTAGCGTTGATTCCAAAAAGGAAAGAGAACGTGTTTTACCTAAAGACGTATTTGTGATAGAACTAATAAAACACGATAAAAAAATTGGTTGAAAAAATTAATTAGAGGCTTCTCTCTTAGGCTAAGAAAGCACTGTGAAAAAGAATAACGCGGAAATAATAATAATAAAATGTACTCACTCGTGTATGTACATTTATATGATTCAATGTATTACAGAATTACGAATTTATTTCCGAGCTATTGTTTTTCGCAGTGCTGTCTAAATCTAAAAAAGAGGCGTCTAAAGTTTTTTTTTGACCAGTTCCTTTTACAGTCAAAATTATAAATAATTCAACATATTAAAAACTAGAGAATTGTTATTCTCTACCTATTCTTTGGTTGAGACTATTGCATGGACTATGTGATTTAATTTGACATAATGAATTCAATGCGTAATTAAGTACAAAGTAAGTAATTACCATCTTAAAATGAGCACCAGATGTATTGCTAATTGATAAATCCATTCAATAGAACTTCAAAGACAGGATAAAAGAATGGTTAGTTCGAATGAAATAGATCTTAAAGTAGAAATGGCATCTCCAGATAGTTAGGGAATAAGAAGAAACCGAGAACGAGCTAGTAAGTGAAATAAGGGTGCCAAAATGGGTTGGAAAGGGTGAAAGGGTGATATAGAAGTGTAGAAACGAGGCTAAGGGGGTTAACAGTAAGAGAAGATCTTAGACGCCTTCGATTTAGCCCAGATTGTCTATTTGGTATACTCAATCTATGTATTATGTAGATTAGGAACAGCAAACAAACTCTAATAAGAAAGGATCGTGACAAATGCCTCTGCAAACAATGACGTGATGCGATGGGATACGATGGGATGGGATGAGATGAGATGTGCTTATGTTATGATGAAATGAGAGTGAGTACTTACTTTATTTGTTACTTAATATTTACTTATTCGGATAACGAGTAGTGTGGAGCTATCAAATAAGCAAGCAGCTGGAATTCTAATCGTGTTTGGGGTTAAACTATAACTGAACATTTTGTATCATATCATACTCCTACTACCACATATGAAGTGTTCAATGAAAGAAAGTGTTATGTGACAAAATTGAAGTGTTGAGACACAGAGAATCAAGAAAAGTGACGGAAAAAACTTCAATTATAGTTCGCATCAATTTTATCGACAGGTGGAATGGATTCGCCTTTTCTAGCCGATAATATAGACATTTCATATGAACGACTGTGAGAGAATGAACTCTTTCATTACAAAAAAGTCATACGCTTCTTTAATATGATGGCAAACTGACTCCAAAATGTTTACTGGGTACAGTGTGCAGCTACATGCCGTATACTTCATTATATTTTAGTTATTATAATTCAAGTTAAAGTTAAATTTCAAGTTAAACTTCATTATAATTTAGCTAAATTAAAATTAATTATAATATTGTTTTCATATTATGTACCTTTTATATTTTTTACATTAAATCGAACGTGTCATATACCAACGCTGACATTCCTTCAATGCGCACAAGGAAATTTTTTCTAGTCTTATACTGTGCGATTATCTCCGCTTTGAAAATCGAAGGGATAAAATTGTCAGCTTTGGAATAAAGCAATAGTGCAACTTGTACTGTTGAAGGTCATTTTTTTAATGACGTCACGTGCAAGGAAAGTGTTATCCTGAAAGAGGGACAAGGAGGAGGATGAAGAATCATAAGTTTCATCACATCTAAACTAAAATGTAACTCCTAAAAAAAACAAGTCCAATAATCAAAATTTATACTAAAAGGAATTTTCTTTTTCAAGTTATTGACGTTACAGCAAAAGAAACAAGACATAAGAAAAAGGGTACTCAAATATTATTGAGTATAATAATAATATGACTATGAGACGGGACTATGAAATAACTGACACTGTAAAACTTCTTATTTTGAATTTTTACTTATTTAATAACTATCCCCTACATTATTCATCCATCCTCTATCCCTACACCTCTCTGTACTACCTCTTCTTCTGCAACATCTATCATGACAGATGCCCCTTTTTCTTTCACAGCAATTATAATTTTTCTTTTTAATTATCACAAAACTAATTATGAAATAACACAAATTAGATCTTATATAAATGATGGCAAATGCCCAATTAATATGTGCGGGAAGACACGGGAAGGACGCTAATATAAACATAAGGGTTTGCACGACATTGTTGTCGGTCGTCACTTTTATAGTCATACCTCGAATAAGCAGTTTATTATGTATAATTAGATGTATCTAACATAAAAAATAGCACAAAAAACATAATACACTGTCTAACAATGCGCTAGGACAAGAACACAGTTCCCAAGCAATAATCTATTTTCTCCTATCGTTTAATTAAAATAAATTTGCATAAATAAAAGAACCGACAAGCCGTTTCTAGAAAGTGCTACCGATTTTTATATAAGATTAATATAAAGCCGTGTACATGTTCGTTTGATGCATATCATTGAAATAAATCAGCTGCAACTTATCCCCTGTCAATCGGCTGCTGCATGAGTATCGGAGAAACGGGCACCGACACCGGGCACTGGACCCTGGGTAATTGTAAGCCAACTACACTTAATGAATCATTTAATTAATATTATTGTACAGTTTTATATGAGACTCTAATTAAACGATATGAAATGAATTTCAAATTATATGTATGGACGGACATAAAGAAAAAAAAACAGATGTCGTATGGCAGGGGTTGTTAACCGATATTTCGCGAGACAGTACCACTCTGAAGACTTTTTTTTGAATTATATATAATTGTAATTAAATATAAATTTAATTTAAATAAATAATATTTAATTGAGTGCATGAAATTTCAAAAGTTATTAGCACTTAAAAGAATATACATTTATAAGCATTTACAATATAATTTCCAATTTATAAATATTAGTAAAGATACTTAAAATAAAGAGATTAAATTAGTTTCATTAATAAAGTCAATAAAGTTTTCCAGACTTTCTTTGCTTTCAAATATCTGTTTGTATTCCTCAAGCATATTACCGCTTGTCTGTGCGACGAGTATCTTGAGCATCGAAGAATAATATGTGTACAGCCCAATAATATCTGTACTATTATTGGGCTGTATTATTGTTGACATATTGGTTGAAGTTCTCTTTTGAATAAGTAGGTACTCTGAAAACTTGTTAAACGTGCCCAAGAATATTTTGAAAACATTTAGTGCCTTCACTCTATTCTACTTTGGTCAAAGATCGAAAAATGTTGTACTCAAACAAAAATAAGTGATGAGTTACAAAATTATAAACCAAAATTTATAATACTAAACTGAGTATTTGAAAATCAACCGTAAGTTTAGCTACAGTTATGTTTGATTCCAACAAAAATTAAAATTATAGAGCCAAGGTTTATAATAAGTCTGAATTAACTGAGCATTGAAAAACAATCACTTTTAGACAATGGTACATTTCTTAACAGTGCAGATTTGAACTTATATATTTGTGAATATGTCAAACGCGTCAGTGTTGTCAATGTGGAAATAACATGCACTTCAAAAAGTAACCAATAGATGGTTCACCTCAACACATCACTCAGTAAGTTCGCAGGTTGACAAATAGACGGCACCACTATTCACAAATCCATATGATGTTTAGATAGTACCAACCTTCAAACGATAAGTGTCAAAATTTCATGATATTCCGACATTTACTCTTCAAGTTACAGTGATATTAGTGACGCTATTTTTTAAATTTTCAAAACAATGTGAAAAAAGAATTTCGTGTGTTGGATAAAGCATTGCTTTTTAAAACGAAAAAAATACTGTCCAAGCAAAGCATTGCCTTGACAAGTATTATTCGGACTCTGTATAAAGAGAAGTTCATTTATTAAAATAGCGATTCGAAAAAATTTCTAATTCTCAAGAGTCCGCGATTTTAAAAAGGTTAAGGCCCACTGTCAGTAGAGTGTATGAAGTTAATTAACGCACGTAAATAGTTACATGCAGATGCAGGATTACGGAGAGAGGAGTGAGGGGAAGGCATGAAGAAGGCAGCTCTAGTAAAGCAAGCAACAACTGCAATATGGCGACCGTTTCCTGTTCTAATTTTACGTCAATAAAAAAAGGAATTAAAAAAACAAAAATAAACCAAAGGTTTATATGCGGCGTTTGTGTATATAAATTATTGTAACATATAGTTATTGCAAGAGTCAAATGAAATGTATTAGACAGATGGAAAGTTTGTGATGTCAACAATTTTCAATGACTCTATTCCAGGAAATTGGAAATGTTGAATATTAGTTGAGGCAAAGTTTTGTTCCTTCGGTTCTATGAGTCCAAACGATAATAAACGCGAAAGACAGCTCAGGAGAAGTTGCTTTGTGAGAATGCGAGGAAATGGCAGCATTGGTATAACGCCGCTTGTTACTATCGATACTAATATAAAACATTTTAAACTATTTTTTTTATTTTATATTAGTATGCCACGTTACAAGCTGTTACAATAAGTATGAACAATAAGTACCTATGCAAAATTGAAAATTAACCTAGATAAGAAATAGTCGTCCAGTGGCGGCTAAATCTATGAACGGCAATTAAAAACGTTGTGGTAGCTTTAACACACTATGTCTGAATTTGCTAATTTCTTCTTTCGCAGTTTTAATGCCGATGTCATCGTTGATGAATTTGTTGCTTATGTACCATGGGATATCCATAATGGTTCTTAGTGTTCTTGACTGAAATCTTTCTAGTATTTCTATGTTTGAAACACTATATGTTCCCCAGATTTTAAACTATAACTACAGTTATCAGGTGTAAATTCAAAATGCTCAGTCCTACCATCGACGACCTTTTACTATATTGGCAGTTTTTGTAGTATCTTAGCTTCATTTATGTACACTATTAAGTGTACGATAATATATGTATACTAGAGTTTACCCCCGTCGCAAGCGACGCCTGTCTTTTGTGTGCAAATTGCATTTCATTTCAAATTTTAATTCCATTTTTAAATTGAGATGTTTAATATCGTTCTATATTAATTTTACATATAACAACAAATAATTTTTCATATAAACTAACTAAAAAAATATATTTTTTTAAATTTGCTCATTATTTGACCTTTTTTCCAAAATTTTTCTCGATTTGTAAATTAAATATCAAAGTTAGCCCATATACAACATTTAAACTTTCCAGCATAATTTTCACACTCGGCAAAAACCGCTCCCGTGCCTCCAAATAAAAATTTGAGCTTTTTTAGCGCCCCTTTCATACATTTTTGAATTTCTAAATTTTGAAATATATTCGCATTTAATAGCGTAATACACATGGAAAATATCACCTTTCTGTCTTTTACGAATATTTTTCCAAAATTACGGGTTTCCAGGAAATTCAGGGGAAAATCCGGGGACGCCAAAAGTCTTAGGTTTTTATTTCTTGTATTAAGTTGTTTTAAATACATTGTAAGCTGTCTTTTAACAACAAAAGGGTAAAAATTATAATTAGCAGTCTCATCAAAAATGTATAAAACATAGAGTCACGTGACTTGCATCAGCCTGAAGTCAATAACATAAAAAAGAATTAATTAAATCGATAAACAAGACAAATAAAAAATGTATAAACCTGAGACTGATCAGAGCCCGAGCTCAGAAACTGTAAAAGTGTATGGACCGGACCTTAGGTACTGGTTTAGATTGTATGGGTGTATTGGGTATAGTAAAGGTTGTATAGGTTGTACATAATAAGAGTTTAATTGAAAAATAATTAATTACTATGACTGCTCTGTATTTTATTGAAACCGCTTTTGTATTTGCCAAGCATACCGCTTGACTGGCTGCCCTGCCTGCCTGCCCTGCCTGCCTGTTTGGGCAATGGGCTCGCTTGATCGTATTATAATAGTGTATTGTTGAAACTAACATGAAAAAAGGTTTGATTAATATATTTACAAAGTATTGTACTAAAAAATCTACTTATTTTATTAGCTTTTTTTGTTCAAATATGTACAGTCACTTCAATTAGAATAAATTTGTATTAATTCATTTTCTAACAACTTCCAAAACGTAGTAACAACATTTTTGAGGTTTTCTCAAGAGATCGTAACCAATTAATTCGACTACGACTTGAAGTTATTTCCCAACCCCTTCTAGTTCCAATTCTTGGGGGATTAAAACAAAGAAAGTAATCAATTTATTTGACCTTTTATAATTTTTATAACGAAAACTTTTTTTGTTATCAAATTTTCCCAATAGGCTGTTTGTAGTGATCCAATACAAAATCTAATTTATTAATTAATTAATATTAAAACATTATTAATTTCTAATTCTATTGCATATTAAACGCTTTAATGACGAAATGGATCAGCTGCTTCTGTACGTAGATAGAAAATTAAAATATTTAGGTGTTCACCAATATCGTAAGACGGTTAATAACCTGTTAAATTTAATAATGATATTTTTCGCGATTTTTAACGTAAGACATGCCAAGTTTATTTTTTATTTTAATTTGTTGTTTTATATATATTTTTTAGTTACAGTTTATAATATTATTGTTTTTAAATTATGTCTCTTTTATATTTTTTACATTAAATCGCACACGGCACTATACCATCGCTGACATTTTCTCGCATGCAACATCTTCTATTCTGCCATGCGCTTTTATCATCGTTTTAGATGCTATATAGAGAAAACATTACTTATCAGGTTTAGGCTCTATCGACCGGCAGTTACATTTTAGACTCAAACATCCAATTCTGGAGTCTCTTAACGATGTTCATTAATTGTCAGCTTTGGAATAACACAGCAGTGCAAGCCTAATACTATTTTTATCAAAATTAAACAGCTGTAATATACATGAAAATATAATGAAGTCACTGTTAAAAATGTTCTTAATTTTAATACAAATGCTCGTCTGTCGGTAAAACAGTGACCGTTCAACGAAAACATATACTCATGAACGCTATATATGTCACTGTAGGAATAACGGCCAACACAGTTGATATTTGGAGTCGATAGAACGCACGTTTTTAGTTAGTTAGTTAGGTAACTCCATATTATGAGGTTATAATAAAATTGAATAAAAAAGAATTGACAATTTATGGTAAATAATAACTTTAAAAATAATAAATTACCAAAATATTCTTTAAATTTCAGAAGCAACACATGAGTTTGTTTAAAATTTGCAATTCCTAATAAAACTGGAGATATTGTCTTATACAAATTTAATAGAAAATTGCGTATTAAAATTAGGAACCGGTTACTAATTTTTTTTAAAGATCATTTTTTGTCTGAATTTATTAAACAATTCTATTAAAATGCACTGTATATGTTATGAAAATTATTATACTGGAATCTGAATTTTTTTAATACCTGGTTTCAAGATATGGTTCAGAACTGTTCTAAACTTTATAAAAAAAAATTAAAGGTGTAATTTTAAATAAAAACGTGTTCGAGAGTTGTTCTTGCATTCATCGTCTAAGTCTATATTTTTAAGAAGACTTTTAGTTTGATTTTAACCTGATTCTCTTAAGTGGCAGTCAGGGGCATAACGTCAATTATTACCAACTGCTCACTAATTTCTGACAAACCAAATTATAGAAAAGAAATATTTTCATGCAACGTAAAGTTCGCGGCTTGTACCTGCAACGTCTCAATTTAAAAATACTTTTTTAACCGTATGATGTTATTATCAAATAATTCGTGTTATTTTATTGTTATTATCAAAACAAATAGTATTTTGTAATAGAAAGCAGCTGAATTCTAGGCGTGTGTATGTGTGTGTTCAACATGTAGGTAGCTAGCAGTCCATGCAACATAACGGCTATGACTATGGACTATGGGTCATGAGATATTTTTAACTTTCGATTAAATTTAGCCTCCTGTTTTTTTAATACAGTAGTACCAACTACCAATACAGAAGTAAACTGATTCCATATCATAGTGTAAAAGTTTCACAATTTAGTGAATAATAAAATATTATTATTTATAGTGATATATTTATTTATAAATAAAATATAATACAAAGTATACTATTATAACAAACTGGAATGGAATTGGAATTTATTAGAATGATGCTACATAATATAAATAACATAATTTTAAACTCTCGTAAATGTTCATATGAAGAAATATCATTAAGAAATACGACTCTTGCATTTTGTTTAATTTGTAAGAATAAATTTAAAGGACAGTTTACACTTTATAGGATTAAATGAAATTTGCAATATAATGTAACCAATTACAAGTGTTGAGGACCCTCATTGATATATTGGCGCACTTTGTGACTCAGTCAGCTTTCAGTTGTGCTAATGGGAGCATGTATTGCCACACGTTTGTGCATAATAAAATGGCTTAGTTACCGTGAATGTGTGTACTGTACACTGTACAAACATTATTAATAAAGACGTTGTGCGTCAGCGGATCCGATTGCTTAAAGAGGCAAGAACATACATTCATGATGAACCAGTCAGTCAGTTATGACCAATAAAAATGACGAAAAAAGTGATGGATTTGTGATGTCGAAACTTGACTAACATCTCCAGAAATTTCCCCTTTTTGTCACTGAAAAGTTTAAGTTTTAAAAATTCTCTACTCTTTGGTTACCGAATTTTGCCTTAAAAAGATTTAAAAAGCTTCAGCCTTCCTTCTTCTAATTATTTCTGCCATCCATCTGTACTGCATAATGTAATGTAGCCATGAAGTTCAGTTCTATATAGTTGGTCTTGTGAGTTAGAGTAACAAGTATTTCTTTTTAATTTTGGTTTAAAGATATTTTAATTTTATAGATCATTTATCCTATGTATTATATTTCTATTTTATTTATTAACTTTGTATTATTGTAAAATAATCAGTAATGTTGTCGTCTAGTTTTAAATTTTGTCTAATACGGTGAAATTTATTGCATTGTAGTAGTAGGTGTTCAATTGTTAATTCTTTGGTGTCGCAAATAGGTTGTCGTTCTGTCTTGAAGATGTATTCATGTGTATTTTATTCTGAGTCTCGTCAATGCTTTCTCTTCCTTCATGTTTTATTGATAACTAATGTTGAAATGTTGATCTTGTATAAGTATTGTTTTTACATGTGCTGCAAAATAAAATATATATTAAAAAACATTCTAATAACTAAGAAATATAAACTTCCACAGCAATTAAACATTTGTCTACTTTCATCATCGCACAATTGTGTTTTCACGCGCGTTACCGCAACGGATCCATATCCCGTGATGATAACATACTTGTTGTATTACCAACACATACAAAAATATTTAACATAGAGAAATTAATAACACATATGTTAACATAATGTCATTATTAATAACACAAACAAATGAAGACATCTAAAGTGCCGTCCACACATAACCTTATCAGCTGAATCCTGGTCGGACATCAACACAGAGTTCTGGACAAAGTGAATGTTTAAACTAAACCAATAGTTGACCTCTCATCCACCCCCCCCCCCTCCCTACCTCTTTCGATCTGTCTGTCTAACTATCATTTTATCCGTCTGTCTGTGTCCTGTACCGCTGACATATTTAATCCTAATTGAACATAAATAAACAATAGTTCAAATACCGCTAATACCTTGTTGATAGTATATAGAAAGAGGCAGACAGAGAGAGAGAGAGAGAGAGAAATGCTGTGATTAGAAATGCTTTGAGAATTTTGCAAATAGGAAATAGAAACCAATATTCCGTGGCTGGGTTAAAATTAAAAGTCAATCTAAAATGACCTTTTTTAGGGAAGTTCCGAAAACTTAGAACCTTTTTAAAAGAAATATTATTCGGTAGTGTTTTAATAGTATTCCAATAACCACAGTTATCTGCATTTAAAGTTTATTTACCATCAAACAGTTTAACTTTTTAGTTTAGTTTAACGTCAGATTACATTATAAATTTGAATGAAAGCATTTAAAATTGACGCAAAGTCTGCTGTGTCTTCGGGTTTGATCATCGGACCAGAGTTATATTTTCTAGTTTAGCTGTTATTAAGGGGAGACTAAGGTCAAATCGACACGAAAAAGCATATTCTCGATAATGTTTTTTGACAACACAGTTAATATATAATTATTCCTATAATTACTACATGATAAAATAACATTTATAGAATACTTTGTAAAATTTTCATAAATAAATATCAAGGAATGAGGCATTGACAGCGAATCTCCGCAGATGTCACAAAAAAAAGTCTCAAAATACCAATTTTTCATGAAAAAAATCAGAAACTTTATTATTTTAAAATAAGTTAAAATTAAAAATAAATAAAACTCGACAGCATTACCTCGGCATTTATGTAAAGAAAGAGTGTGCAAAATTTCAAAAGGATCGGTGCAGTAGATTTTGAGCTAGAGATAGCACCGACTCTGAAGCTAAGTGTGAGAAGACTTAAAACTCTATATCTTCGACAGGTTTACTCCAATTGACTTCAAAATTTCACATAATAAACTTATATGTAGTACATTAGTATAAATAAATAAAAAAAATTAAACCGTTAACGCCTTCCTTCCCCCCTTAAGTTTAATTGATTCATACATAATCCTAAACTTATTAGACAATGGTGTAGTTCACTTATACGAGACCGCGATACCACAAAATCGACGAACATAGTAGAAAGTCGTCGGTGATAAGACTTAGCATTAGAAATAGACAGACGTTAAATAAATGAAACAGTTTGCAGTGTCGTGCGAAATTTTATTACAACAAATAATACCCGTAAATTTGTTAGTTTTGTGAATACAAATAATGTTTTCACACCCGAAATTTTAGAAGTTTACTAGCAGAAGGAGGTGGAGTACCTGGCAGACTCAAAAGTAAACAAACTATTGTCTCCCTGTAACTTGTTTAGAGTCTTTTAGATACTTGTTATTTGTGTAAGGGTATATTTATAGCAGTGGCTGTACTTCACATGCAATTATGTAAATTTTAGTACATTAATAGACTCAAAATGGCGGTTTATACACGTACAAACCAAACCGGATGCGTAGCCCACTGTCATACCTTTTTATAAAATTTTATTATTTTATTTTTTAACACATTGTTCTCATATTGAAATACTAATTGCACGTTACTATTTACACGTCGTTTATTTGTTTGTTCTTTTTTGTAACAAAACAATAAATGTAATAAACATAAAATAGATAGCGTTAAGCTAGATGCACGTTAGAGACAAGACAAGTTTGAAGACATAGAAAGAGAAAAAAAATTCTTGAAACTTTAGTTCCATTTTTAAATTAAAATATTTCACCTTAATATTTAATTTAAACATAATTTTTAATAGACTGTACATTTTAACTTCAAATGTCGTTTCACAAGACAATATTTCCAAATTTATTAGGAATTGAACATTTTTAAGCAAACTTATGTATTGCTCAGAAATAAAAGACTTTTATTTTAGCAATTTACATACACATTATAATAATTACAATGTTTAACTTAAATCATACTATCTTACCTGAAATCAAAGAAACGACATTTAAAGTTTATTATTTAAATTGTCAATTCCTCTTTATCTAATTTTATAATAACTTAACAATATGCACAGTGAGTTTTTTCAACTCCAAATATCTACTGTGTGGCCGTTATTCCTCAAACGTCATCTATGAAGTCCAAGAATATATGGTCACTGTTTTACCGATAGACGAGCTTTGTACCAACTAAAGACATAATATTTTTACAAACATATATATACCTCTAAAACATTATAATATGTGAATCAGAGACACCAAATTCCTTAGTACAGCTCTGTATATTCACCTATAGAAACTAAAAATGAATATAAATTTTATGATGTTTTATAACTTTATATTTTTTAATAATATTTTATAACTACGTTTTCTAAGCCCGACTAATTACATTTGGTTTTGAGAGTTTGAATTTCTCACAATATTTTACGTTTTAATTAGTTGTTTGAATCGTATTGAACTGCGTTAAGCATTGACGTCCGCAAGTAGGGGCAAATAGACACTTGCCCCTTTCTACTTTTTATAATTCATGTTAGATTGAATGGGTTCTTTGACAAACTAACACTAGATAAAGTAGAATTCTATTCTCTGTCAAATTATCCACGTACGCCCATGGCATTGAGTGAAGTTGAGCCATAAAGGTGTTATTCATTTGAGAGCTATTCATGGGACTGCATATGTGGCTTCATGGCTCATGGGTAGGTGATGGTGATGGTCTACAGTTGACTTGGGATGTAATTATTAAATTTATACATATTTTATGTCCTTTTTTTTTTGATTACTTTCATGTAAAAGCTATTCTGTAATAAATATTTTCTCACAAATAATAAGATAAACTTCAGAATAGCTTTCCAGAAGTTTTTCACTATTAAATAAATATATTTGGTTAGAGCAAATCTGCAACATAAACTTCTTTAACAGATTTATGCCACTTTCTTTATGTTTTGTTATGTTTTTATAATCTGAAAATCTGAACGGTTCCTGTTCTCGTTACGAGTCATTATCATCAATTTTATGAGTATTAAAATATCAGCTAGAAGCCGGATTCGATCCCGTGTCTCCCAATTAGTACACGGGTGTTCTTCAACTGACTACTTCTGTTCGATAAATTAAACTCATTTTTAATCGAAGACATGACTCGTTTGCCCAGGTCGTTTTTACAAAAGAAGTGTTATCTATAGCATTGATAACCCTATTGATTGGGTAAAGACAGTATCACTTGGTACTGCTTAACTGCACCACAACAATATAATTATTTGCATTATTTTTATCTGTATTTAATATGCAAAAACTCTGCGAAATTCCATTGCTGACATCCATGGCAAGTCTGTCATACGCCTTCAGTGTCTTTTAGGTGTCAGAATCAAATATTTCATCACCGGGTGTTTTGTTTTTGCACAGCGTCGATTTATTCACAGTCTAGTCTTCCTAAGAGAACAATTTCTTTACAGATTATACGTTTCAAGTTGTCAGTTTTGCCATCACTCAGTTGGACAAGCACATTACGATTTTATAGAAGTTAACAGTTTTTAACCCATATTGATATTTGTCGTTGCCATTTGTAAATACAAATGAATTAAGTAAACGTAATTATATTAAGGAAGTGGGATTTTTAGAACTTTTTTAAGCTACTATACAAGTGCTACTGCAGCCTACGTTTGAAGAAGACTTAAAGTTTAATTTTGGCTAACTTACTTCTTTCCAAACGGGAAAAAATGGATGAAATTATTAAGTATGAAATTAGATAAGTATTGGCTCATCGCCTGGAAGTCGCACATTTCCACTTATAACAAACTACTTTTATACAGAGCAATACTAAAACCCATATGGATTTAGAGCTATGGGGTAGCGCTAGCACTTCTAGTATAGAAATCCTGTATCGTTTTCAATATTGCTCAAACAAATCGCTAACCTTCCAAGATATGTTCCAAATTGGCTTATACACCAAGATCTAGGTACACCTTACATAAAGGACGAAATCAAAGTCATCAACAAGAAATATCTACGAAGATTTCTAGATCATCCAAATGAATCAGCTGTACAAGTCTAGTACCACAAACCAACAAGGAAAAATCCAATGGACTTATCAACAACGGCATGGAAGTTATTTGCTTAGTTGCATAATACTCGTATTAATATAATAAGTTAAGCTAAAGAGTACGTCATCAGTGGATGACAAGCTCACATGTCATTTTTATGTATCACCAAAATTTGATGATTTGAATTAAAACAAGGAAAAAAATGTATGGAAGAATTTACAACATTAGTTGAAGCAAGCAAGTTATAATGTTAAATATTTCCAAATTTCAGAGTTGTCGATGGATTTGTGTTGGATTAAGCTAATAATTAATTGATTTCACTTTTTATCTTATAACATTTGTGCAGTATCATCATTTTGTTGCAGCAAGTGAATCATAAGAAATGTAAATTAGATTTGTATTACAAAGACTGCTCTAGATAAGCAAATGGGTTGAACTAAAACCATCATTTATACATTTTAATTGTAATTATCTTATTTTTGATATCACATTTAATACAAAATAAAGAAAAGAAATAAATAATAAATTGAGCGATACGATGCTCTTGAGTTCTCAGAATCTCTAACAAGAGATCACTTGCTCTTGGCAACAAATCAATTCTATGCATGCTATTGCTACCCAGGGGTGGGGTGGAGAAGGAAGTTTGAGGTGGTGGGTGGTCGGAATTGCCTTTGTTGAAATCCAACTGATTACTGATTGCATTCTCTTACAGAATTACTTGATTATGCACTTCCACATGGTGTTGTGTTGTCAGCCTGACAAAAACAGTCAGGAGTTTAAAAAATTATTTAATATTATGCTTTTCTGCTCTAAGCAAGCAATGCACAATTATTTTCTGAGTGAAGTTTGTTATCTTGTTATTCGTAGGTAAAGGTGGACTCACAATGGACTGTACTAAATCAGGTTTTAGTAATGGCGCTAAAAGAAATTTTGCGCCAAAAACTCGAGTCGAAATTTTAGACCTATCCTGATCCTAAAATGAATTATTACCCCTCTTTTCGTCCTGAAAACAGTAAAGTGAACCTCGTCTCATATATTCATTTAATGTAGGTTAAATTTAAATTTTCTAATGAACCACTTTAAGGTAAACATGTTTTTAATTATCTTTGAACCTTTATCAAAATATTTGAACATTATCAATAAAAGATTAATCCGTTTTACTAAGTAACAACATTTTCTATTGCTTAAAAATAAATTTTTACTTTTGGTCCTTATTTAGTAAAAGAAACTAGATTTTTTTTATTATGTCAGAAAGATACAAGTACTACCATTGATGAATCGGAATAAAATGAGCTAGTTTTTAAAGTAATTTGCTCATTTCGTGTTGTATTTTTTTCACGGCAGCTGGTCAAAATGAAGGTAATGTTTTTGGTGAGGATTTAAATCAAGATCAAGTACGTATTTTACATTGATAAAATAATGCTTGTGTCGTCTGAAGTAACTATTCACGATAGCGTAGGGATAAAAAAAACTAAAAGAGAGAGCTCAAGAGATTTAAGAAAATGTTAAAAAGTGGAGAATTTAAAAAAAAAATTAACCTGACGATATCTCGAAAACCACGCGACTTTTGCTAAGATCATGTTAGGCTTATTCAATGCCTAACGAAGCCTAGGCTTATTAGTACCTCCAATCATTAAACCATTGGTAATTATAAACGAATTAAAAGCACAAAATTTTTATATAATAGAATCAGCAATAATAAATATAAAAAGACTGCCGTATGACGCAAAACATACTAAAATATTTTGAAAAATGTGTCGAAACAGTTTTCTTTTCTATTTCCTAAAAAAAATGTGTATAAACAATACTTTGGTATTATTGTGAACTATTTGCAATTAAACGTCTTATCCAATCCAAGTTTCAAGTTCCGACCGGTGCGACTGAACTTACCGTCTTAGCGTTCTGCGTTCTGTTGTACCTGTAGGCTATCTAACCTAACCTAACCTAACTTTAAGGGAACTCAATATAACCTCACAAACGTGCATTCCATAAAGCTACTATATAATTATTTATTTAATGTTTTTTTTTTCATTATTTTTTAATTTTTATTATTATATTTTTCTGTACATTTTTTACTTATTTTTATTATTATTATTTAAATGTTAATAGGCCATATTTTAAATTGTGTATTTCTATATTAGCCATTAAATTTGAAAATAGAACAGGTTCGTTTTTGCTATTTTAAAGGTTTGAGTTTGGTGAAGATCGAACTGCGAATAAAATTAAAGCGAAAATAAATAAGTATCACCAATTTTTACCAAACTTAATTGCGAATTTAAAATCGTCGGTGTCCTCGTAGAAAATAAAGTTAGAATTAGCTTATGGTAAATTTGCAACCCTGCACCGCTAGGGTTTCTATACGAGATCAATTTCTATACGAGAAGTAGTAAACAAATCTTAGAATTAGCTTATAGCAAGCTAAGTAGTGTGAAACTAGTTTTAAAAGGGAATTTTATGTATTTGAGAATTGCGGATTTATTTCTCCGTGATTTATCGCAATGTTGACTAAACCATGCAATAGTCGCAAATGTTCACAAAGAACAAAACTGCGTGTTCAAACCTAGCAGACTAAAAATCAACAAAAAACGTGTTTTCCTTTAATCTCTTACTTACTCTAGATGGGAATGTGTTTTGTTTACTAAAACAGCAACAAAAGACAAAAATGTTTTAAGAACTGTCTCTTTGGTGTAAACATGATGTTTTTGTTCGTGTTTTATTGAACTGTCCCTCTGGTGTGAAACCGGCATAAGTTTGGGTTTATGGAAATGGTTGTTGATTTATAAAGAGTTAAAACCGTTCTACACACTTTCTTTTGAAATAATAGGTACATACAAGTATATACTTCCAGTTGTATTTCTTTCTTTGTTGCTTTTGAATCAACATAATGAAGTGCCATTAACTGATCATTATTCTTCGAAGTACAAAGCATGGTCATATTTTTCTATTAAGTTTAATTTCAATGTAGTGAGTTTCGAGTATATTACAAACACCTCAGTTTATTAACTGTATTGATCAGATGTATTGAAAAAATATGAAAAACTTAGAATATAAAATGACAAAGAACACAATAAGGGTCCCCTTTGTATTGTAACTCGACTCCTCAGCTAAGAAGGGCCTACAACTACTTACATATACATGTATGTATGTGTGTCTGTCTTTTATTTTGAAATATACGAGTGCAGCCAATGTAATGTAATCGGCGTGAAGTTCCCATGAAATTTTGAGTTTAAGATTCTCAAAAAGTACAATGTTGTATGGTGTGGTTTGGGACTTGGGTTATTACTTTGCCTCGGGGCTCGGGCGAGCATTTGGACCGTATGTTGCTTATGGTTTATAATCTGAACGCACAGATAGTACAGCTATAGACCAGGACAATGTGTTATTTTGTTTAGTTAAGGGTACATTATTATTATAGGTTAGAAAATAACGATAATACCCCTAGTTATTAAAGTGCGTCTACTACTTCACATGAAGTAAGATAAATATGTATATGCATTTATATAGAATGGAATAAGTGCTTTCTTATGGTTTACAGGGCAGTTTAAAATCTTATGTGTCGTATACACTGGTGCGACTTAAACATGCGACACTAATCAAACCCTTACTTATGCTTTTTTTTTCAATTCTAGGTAGTATTTGTAGGAGACAAAATTGTTTCAATCCTTCGGCGATACTTCTAAAAGGATTGCGATTTTAATTGTGATCTCGAGTAGAAGTATAATTTCAGTGTGTTGACGTTTTTTTTAGTTGTGTTTAGTAAATAAATAATAATAATTGAAAATGATGTTTAAGTGGACAAATGAAATCGACCTGAACAATAGACCCCTGTCGAATTGAATTTGCATGTTTAAGTCGCACGTATGTGTACACATATGACGTTTTAGGCGCTCAATTCCGTATATTTTGGGTGCTTACAATGTGACAAATAGAGAGGGAGCACCACACTGAAACATTGAACCGATAACTCCTGACTGCTACGTTTTTTCGTTTATTCCCGAATCAGCGCTATATTTTATTGGAGTTTCATTGGATTAGTTACTAAATATAAACATACAATTATTGGACAGCAAGATATGAGACTTTGATTTTTACTTAAAAGTTTACTGAGTTATCATAGTGATAATAATTATTTTCATCTTAGATCCCACTAGTAAGGAGATATTCCACAAGACCTGCTATAGCCGCTATTTTTTTTCAAGATGGAGGCCATAATTTTATATAATTGATAATTGAGACTGGTAACAAAATATTTGGAATAAGAATTGTTAATTTCGCAGTGCAACCTTAGCATAAGAAAGAGGCGTTTAAAGCTTTTCTTCGAGCAATTCCTTTTACAGTGTAGCTTTTCCGTCAATTTGCCGCATTTTGTTTAGACCAATATTATTTTGAAGATAATTTTTAGTAAATAGTTTTCGTTTCTGAAATTCGTATACAGGTAGTACTCAACCTGCGATGATTCATAATTACGACCTAAGATTTTCCAAGTTGTTATTTTAATTAACTCAATGGATGTGTGAAGTGCGGATAACGAAACCACAGAGGCACATTAATACAGCTCGAACTTTCGAAAGCTTTCAGGAGCTTTTTCTTAAATAAATCTCGACTTACGATCAATTTCTACGAATCTTTCTCGGTCGAGGATTACCTGTAGTTATTCTTTTTAGATACGTGAATGCTCTAAAACGTAGAATTTTAATGATCGATCAGTAACATCATATTTTACCACGACATAATGCTCTCAACATACCCTTAACAATAAATAACACTAAAGCTCTAATTTATTAGTTTAAGATCTCAAGTTTCACTTGTTAAAAATATGTTTCTATCATATAAAAAGAGACTACGTAACAAAAGAATACCTTTACTACTGTTTCTGATGAGAAAGTAGTTGTAAAAAAATACAAACAACCTTAAAAAAGCATCAAAACCTAATCTAATATAAAATCAAAATGAAATACAAAAACAGCGAAAAAAAAAAGAACAATAAAAATAAATAAAAAACACAATATCTTACAAAAATCTATTACAGATTAATATCTATGAAACAATAAAAAACATAACCTCCAAAAATATAAAATAAATAAGACGAATCTCAAAACAGCTGTCTCCATGCGATTGTGCTGCAGTTGTTAAACTGTGATCCGTTTTGAAGTTTTAACTTTTCTTCAATTTACAAAAACATGTAAATTAAGACATGTCCTTCTTAAACATTTATTTTCTCAAAAATGTATTGGTTTTTAATTAATATTTTTCTTTTATTGCAGAATATTGTGACATCCTTCTCTGCTACACCTTGGCGAAGAAAACGGCTAAACAATAGAAGCTTGATACTCATAGACAAATAAGGTTAGTTGCAAGTTTTGTTATAGTGATATACTCGTATTTAGCAGCCTAGGAGCATTGTACGCGGAAGATTTTAAATGACGTTATTTTGGTCTCAGAACTAATTCAATTGCATCCAGTCACATTTGGACTCAAATGCAACAACTACTGTATTTCTAAACAACAACAAAATTATTAATATGTTTACGATTTAATTTTTATATAACTTCTCTGTCTTTTGACACTGCACACTGAATATTGAAATACAATATTACATGTCTTTAAGTTTTATGTAATATAACATAACAAAAAGTTTCCTGTTACGTAAACAACGTTACCTAAAATACAACTTTCTATTACCTTCTTTACTACTTTTTAAAAAATAAATCTACCTAAAAAATCTAAAGGAAAACTAAAGTTATTTAAACCATTCTTGATTTAATTTAACTGGGTTTCGTTTAAGTAGAGTATTACATAGAAAATATGGAGGGTTTCATATACAGATCGCCAGTTGTTTAGTGAGATATCTTCGAACATTATGTTTTGAGATTACGATGAAAGCAATTTTTGAGCTGTAAGCATTCAAGCAGTATTCAACAATTTTAGACTAGTTTACACTACGCAAATTGACTGAAAAGATGAAAAATTAACCGTTCTGACTCACTTACGTTTACTGAACACCGATTTATTTTGTTTACGAGTCTCAAATTCGATCATTTATGCGTCCATCTTGAAAAAAAATACATTTAAAAACAGTATTTTTGCAATACCTTCTTACCAGTACCTCCAACGATAAAAATACTAATTATCAACCTGATAGAGAACTTCATTTCTTACAATTTGTAAAACACAACATTTTTCTTATATATCTGATATATCTATCAGATTTACATTTAACGATCTATTTGAAATTTGTAACTAGACAAGTTAATTCTAATCCTAATTTTGTTTCGTTAGTCAAGATGTCTGCCTAATGAACTGGATGATTAGTAGTGATATAAAAATGATGTACAACTTGATTCTATATTTAGCAGCGCGAAAACTAAGCACATTGTACCTTCAACCAATATTAAAAAGGTAGAATCAAAAAAGGGTCACACTTTGAGGGTCACAAGACTTGAAGACAAGTTTCGATATTGTTTACCTGCTCATTTATTCCCAGTTCTTGCTGAGAACGAGCATACAACGTACTATGGATATCGTATTTCATTGCAGCGGTTTGATTTTTGAAGAATGAATGTTTTAAAAACCAGGCAGGGGTATGGAATTAATGCACAAAACATGTTTAAAAAAGGCAAACACATTTTACCACTTATAGATTGGTTTAAGTTTAGTATGGTATACACTCTCATTGGGTACACAACAGTCAACACTGGCTGCCAGTTTATTTGCTTTGGTGCACGATTTAATTTCTAAGTCAAATACTTTTAAAAGTTCGGTTCGCAAACAAATTATTTATTATTTACAGTGTTTTTGAAAGAAATTTATAACTTTATTCTGGATTTACAACAGTGTAGTATTATGACAGGTTTATCAGTGAAATTTTAAATGATTTTTTGTTCGTTAATAATTTGTTTTAGTTTTGTGTTGTCATTGTTATAATTAGTGTTGGTAATTAAAGAAATTAGTGTTGTTAATTAAATAGAATGGATACGTATATATAAATTTTATTTGTAAGTAAAGTTTTAATTTTATTATTTAGAAAAAATACCCGCTGAATATATAGTTAATGTATTATTTACATTATACTTTTTTAATTAACGTTATATTTTATAATTTAATTTAGCATTTAAATTATAATGTTTATTAAACGTTTATTTTATTATTCAACTGTGATAAACTGTTACATTGTCATTAAATAAAAATGCCAATATATTATATAACATAATATAATTTTGCATAAAAAGTTTAACTGACATCAGAAAACATAAATTTATATCGAAAAATATTCTTAGGTAATAAAACCTTTAAAAACTTATCTAAAAGTAATCTTTTTAATGTTAAATAAATGTAACATATATGTAAGGATTGTGTTGCAAGACTCTGTCTAATTACACTTCCAATTTTTTTTTTTTTTTTATTTTCATTAAAATTCTTTTTACAACTGAATATTTTTTCATAGCGGTTTGAGAGGACCGAAAAGAAAAATAACAAAATTGGTAAAATTAAACTCCCAAAACATAAAGTTTCAATGTTTACTGAGTATAGCATAATAAATATGTAAACAATCGACTCTCGAAAACAATAGACTTTCAAATATTTGTAATTGACAATCTAATAACTTTGGTAATTTTGTTCTATCAATATATGTACTGGTTAGATACCCTTGAAAACAAAGAATCAGATTTTCGAGGTTTTGACATGTTTAAAAACAAATTTATTAGGTAATGGCTTATGCCCCATTTCTTCTCATTGTTTTTAGTTTTATTTTATGATTGTAACTTTAAATATAATTATGAACTTGTGAAATCATGCGTCATGCGTCAGTAATATACATTATTTTGTAATAATTACTATCTTTATTTAATATAAATTATTGTGTTTAATGTAATTATTCTTATTTCTTCATATTTCAAAATCTTAGATTAAAACCTTAAATTAACACTAAAACTCAGTGAGTGGGAATGAGGCTTACTCAGCTTACTTGCTAAAAACCATTTTATACATGGATTCTAATATAACATTTATTTACTTAACTATTGTAATACTATACCTATTATTAAAGATTACATTGTGAATTACACAACAATAATAATAATGTAATGAAACTTTATATAATAACATAATTTTTATTTTTAAATGTCAAATTTATTATCCAATACGAAATCGAGTAATAATCAATAATAAGTAAAGTACTGGAAAATTTATGTCATACCTTAATTTATATATTACGGTAGTTGTTTTAATTTATGTTCTTTTACATATTTTATATCATGGCTTATACATTCCCACCCAAAATTTATATCTCAACTTCAAAAATAGGCCAGAACCCACTCTATCACACTACTCTTTTGATTCTTTATTGTCGTGGTTGTCGGTTCAATCATAAAACCAGTACTACATTTTTAACTGGACTAACTATACTAAAAGTAGGTTCAATATAGTTTTAGCAAGTAGATCGACATTAAGAAAATAATAAACCAGATATATGTGTTATCTTTGCGTTACAAAGAATCGTGTGAATAAAGAATGAATTTGTCTTCGTCTCTGGTTGCGGCTTTTATTAAACGAAAGCAAATATGCTACTTACAAATAAATTTCGATAAGAATAAAATGAGTTTATTTACTGCAAACTTAAGATAAGGATATTCTCCGAAGATGAACAAATACTTCCGTTATAGGGCCGAGAGAGGACAGACCACAAAACCACTGAAAACAGACCACTGCTTTTCCCGCAAACTTGTTTTATCTATACTTCAAACAGATTACTCCGGATCCGGTCATTTAATAATTCTGAAAGTTATCTATCAGCATTTTACCCAGAAATCTGCAGCTTCTCTTTATTCAGACATAACTACACTAGTATGTTTATCTCCCTGCACCCTGCACCCTGCACCCTGTAAAACATTTAACTCAACATCTCAGTGGCGCTGGTAGCGTTCCCGAAACCTTCCCAATCTTGTTTGGTGCATTTAGGGTGATCTAGTGATGTAAGGGAATGTTGGAAAACGTGAAACCTACCCTTAGGCCATTGGGGTAACTCCAGATACATGCCAGCAGCTACAGACCGTTCAGGTTCAACCAGCGGGCCGGGCCGGGGGTAAACTTGTTAAGGGTTGTTATGTGAATTATGGTTAACTGCTGCGTTTCGTTGTTATGTAATGGATCTGTATCTGTATCTAGTGGCTCTAGCTCTGATTCTGTTCTGGGGATTGTGGCTTTTAATTGTTGTAGTTATTTCGTTATTTGTTTAACTTATTTAACCATTTAGAAGGAACGCAATCCTTTTGATTTGATGCTCGGAGTCTGACTGCTGGCTGAGGATCATTATAAAAATACGTAGCTTGCGTTTACATTATTATTGTTGCTCTTGGATAACGATTCTAATTATATTAATGTACAAGTATATCTTAGGTTTAACTGGGTTGTTAGATTCAATCCAGCCATCAAAGTATAGACCACAATATTGTAATTAATCTGTAACTAATCTGAGATAATGTGTATTTTGTGGAATTTAGTAATTCGTATCTAGTTACTTTAATGGATACATTAGAAATCTAGTAATATCTTCATTAGTTAAAAATTAATAAAGATTTTAAATAATTCAAATTAAATAACTGCTAAACACAAATCGTAAATTTTATGTAAGCTAGATTTACTAATATTTTACATATTATTAAATGTAATTCTTTTTACCAAACGACACGTTTTATTATTTACCAAAGTTTAGCGTAATGTTATTTATTTTTTAATTTCTTTCTTAATATTTATTTGAGTGCATTAACTTTCGATAGTTATTAGCATTTAAAGGGAATATACACATTTATAAACATTAACAATACATAATTTACAACTCATAAACATATTTAAAATAACCATATCAAATTGATTTTTTTTTATAAACTCAATAAGGTTTTTCACCCTTTCCCTGCTTTCAGTAATGCTATTATATTGTCTTCCAACAAGAGAACCTTAACAGCAATTATGAAATTACTAGAAATAATACAAAAAACTGACAATAAAAATATATTAATCTTCACAGATTCTCGTAGTGTTTGTGTATCTTTAAATAACAATAAATTCAAAAACAATAATAATAACAAAATATGTTCAATTAAAGAATATCTTTTAAAAATGGAAAAAAACGATATCAATGTTAAACTTATTTGGATTCCTGGACATGTAGGCATAAAAGGAAACGAAATGGCTGACAAACTGGCCAAAGAAGCTTGTGTAGATGGGGAAATAATCGAAATAAATTGGTCAATAAATGATTCCAAAAAAATAATTAAAGAAAATTGTATGGCAGAATGGCAGAATATATATAATGAGAAAAGTCAAAGTACTGGAAAATTTTTTTTTGCAGCGAATCAAAAAATTCCAACAACCACATGGTTTAATAAAAATCATTCACGGAGATATATTTCAACAAATTGTCGAATGAAATCTGGGCATTCTAGATGTCCAGCTCATCTATACAAAATAAATATAATAGACACACCAAATTGTAGATGTGGAGAAGAAGGGTCTTTGGACCATATAATTCTAGGGTGTCATCTTTTAACATCAAAAATTGATAGACTTTTAAATGATTTATGTAATGTAACACAGTTCCCAGTCAATATGTCCTGTTTAATGACAAGTGAAGCAACGGCGGAAATATTAACAAACTTTGTGATAGAAAATAATATAGAAGTGTAATTTAAGTTAAAATATTTTATTTAGTATGTATTTAATTTTAAGTTTAATTTTTTAAAAGAATCATTTTGTTTTGTATTTATTAGAACAATTATAATTTATATGTAAATTTTTATATAATTTTACAAATAAAAGCAATGGCAAGAAGGCTGAATAAGCCAAAGCCTAAATAAATAAAAAAAAAAAAAAAACAAGAGAACCTTTTAAATTTCGCACCTATTTTGAACTGATAACGTACACCCCTTATTGGGGTGACATTATATTTTGAATTCAAATAAAAATATCACGACAATATTCACGAAAACATTGCATAATTCTCTTGATTTAAAATGACGACTCTTGTTCAAGATCTATAAATTCAAAAAGTTTTATTAACAAAAAAAGACGCAAGTTAGTTCTAATTTATTTGTTCTAATTAGAATAATTGAAACATGTTTGTTCGCTTATTATGCATACGTAACAAAAGTTAAAAAAAAAAACAATTAAATAAATATTTAAAATTAATTCCACAAATTTTCTTTTATTCTATATATTTAAACTATATTCGCTTTGCTTGTTGAATAATATAGTGTTTTCAAGTTTATTTAAATTGGAATAATTTACAAAAAAAAACTTGCTTTTTAAACCTTCGTTACCCTTAAAATCTTCTATCTACCACATTGGATATAATTTATCTTCTTAGCCAAATTATTTTATTGCAATGTTTTTGTCATTAGGCACTACATTCTTCCGCCTCATTCTTCTTCCTCATTAAATTACATATCATTGTGCTTAATTAAATACTATATACCCATTCTCACTCCTTCCAAAAGAAACAATAAACATACATACAAAACAGATAACTTTTAACCACTACTGCTGCTCTCTCTCCTGTCCTACTCTACACTTCGTTCTCTTTTCTAGCTCCTTCTCTCTATCTCCGTCTCTAGTGCCTCCTTTTAACAATTGCACAATCTTGTTTTTCATTATTACTCTTTTCTCACATGAATACTTAAAACGCTTCAGCGTTTCTTTCTCTCTCCAGCACACCCTGAACATCTTTTTCTCTCCATTTTCCAAGTATCTGCTGCCTTTCTCTGTGTTGCGATGAACAAATAATTCGTCTGTCTGAAATGTTCGTCTGAAACTATGGATATCTGATCTGAACGAATAAAATACCGTTTATCGTTTGACACAATTAATGATATTTGACACAAACTTTTAACTGAACTATATCTTTAACCTTTGAACTAAAATACCCTACTTTAATTACAAAGTACACATTATTAATTAACGTTTCTTGATTATACCTTATGCCAAGTTTAACATATTCATTATTAATTGCCGTGTATAATTTAAGCTTACGTCACCCTTCCGATCACTTTACCATTTTACACATCAGTCAAACTGTGAGTTACGGAGTTCTTCTTCTTCTCAACGTATTTTATTATTTACATTTACCATAAATTTTAAAACACTTGATGGTAGTATCTCGAAAACGTTTTAACGTTCTCTGAATGGAACGAAATGGATGATAGGAGAGGATAGGATAGGATAGGATGGATACACACTACTCAACTCTCTTACCCGTACTATAGAAACACCGTTAAACGTATCAAGAGGATAGAAAACCTACATAAAACGTAACTATACATACAATGATAGTGTCTGTACTGTACTCGTACTATCGTATACACGTACTTGACGTGTTTGTCGTCATCTATTTCCATTCTATTTCAACAAAATGAGGGTCCTGTCTTGTGCTCCTGCTTGATATACCTTCTAAAGTCAGGGGTTTGTAACTCAAACGCATTGGTAATAGAACCTCTGCCCCATAAACTGCTTTAGAACTAAGTATAGATATACTAGTAGCTTACATTTCAATAATTACACAGTGTGGTAGAGACTGCTCCAATGAACAATTCTACATGATTAGGTAGTCTTCGAACATCATTACTATCAAGCAACATTTGCGTCACGGCGATGTTTTCGTGGTTACGAAGTCTCAACTCGTGCTTCGCTGCTATAGATTTGATTTCTTCTCCGACTGAGTTAATCTTAAGGTCTTTATGTATGTCGTCATTGCGGAGATACCACGGTGCTTTAACTATTCCTAGCAAAACTTTATTTTTGAACGATTGGATTGCTGTAACGTTAGATTTCTTGGTGCAACCCCTTGATTGCACTCTATACGTCCACACTGGCTTTAGCACTAGTTTATATTTGAGCAGCTTGTTTTCTATGTTTAGTTCAGAGCGTCTCCCAATTAACCAATTTCTGTCACTTTCTTTACATTTTTGTTTCGTTATAATTTTTAATCATTTGCACTTGGAAAAGGTTAGCAGATTAAACTCGTTAGAGTCTTGCACTACCTATTGGCATGGTAGCGTTGGTTTTCTATGTTAATGCTTTGAATCTCTCCTTAATATCACAATTCATATAATATAACAACTGGTGATATACCACGTCGTTATAATAGCGATAGTTTGCATTTTACAGCATACGGAAATGACCGATTGTAGTATCACTTGTCACGAAGCCATTTACTTGTAGAGTGCCTGATCTAATAGTTGATAAGCTACTAACGATTGCTAAGGTGCTGATGGTTTTGCTATCACTCTGTGACTGACAACAATCGGAGTTCCATCCAAGAAGGAAGGTAGCAAGCGTTAGAGATAGAACAGTACAACGAGTCATCGAGTATTTGTCAGAAATGCAATAGGCATCGATCTAAACGCATATAAGATACATATATTGCACAAAAAATAAAAGGCACTAGTAAAATAAAGACAAAACCGTTATAGCGGTGCTACAGACTTCGCAGAGAATAGATAAATCATTCTGGTTGTCGGGATATCATGTAAAAAAAAAGCAGAACATTATTAGAGACGATAAAGGCCAAGTGCCTATGAAGCCCGAGAAGTCATAAATTAAAAATATAGACAGAACCTTAAATATAAATATATAGAACAATTGAATAAAATATTAGATAATTGGAGCGAAACATACCTGCATATCTACATAGGTTATGTGCGAACAATAAGTATCTGTACGTTATATCATGAATCTGCACATATTTACTATTTTAAATCTGCAAGCTGCGCAATGGCACTGTCGACAGACCATTACACGCGCGCAATACAGTTTTATGTAAAGACTGTCATACGATTTTTTGTGCTTTAGGTGTCAAAGTAAAACAATCGATTCAAGCACCAATTACTGCCTTCCTATAGGAACAGAATGTCGGAGAAGACGCCAAATTATAAAATGGGTATTTATGTATTTAAGTAATAAACATGGATAAAGTTTTATTTTTTAATTTAGAAAGTATGACCTTATACTACATAATTAAAATTAAAATAGTAACTGGGAATAAAATTTAACAGTAAATTAGAAATGTGTACATTTATATTTTTTATACGTCGTAACACAGGTTGATAACACCTGCCCTATGTTACATAACAGTCCTAGTGGGTCCCACTTAGCCCTGATAAATCCCTGAACCCTCAGGCGAGTGGCGGGAAGGTAAGGGGAGCTTGTCATTGTAACTTACACCTTGCGGTGGTTGTGTAAAGTGTGAGGGATAGACCAGAGAACCAAAAGACCAAGAACAAGACCATGGATAACTGATGAATTCGAAGGACCATAAGAAGATCCCAATAAACAATATGGTCCAGCACCCCAGTATATCAAGGAGTAAGAAGCCCTGCAAGGAACAAGCGGGGATGTTTGGTGTTTCCTTGTAAACTGCTCGTACTATATGAAAATAAGGAGGAGGATCTTAGGATCGTAGAATCTCTTGGAAGCCCTGAGACCTTTATGGATGTTGTAAACTGTAAGAAAGTATCATGATGTACATTTATATGTAGATAGCGTGTAAAAAATGTTACGAGATACTAAAATTGCCTAGTTTCACATAAAATATTATATGGATTTGGAATAAATAAGAATCCTATGACTCATGGATTATTTAGGAGCGGTTTTGATGATTTCTTATGCTGTTGTTAGCTTAGTTAATTTAGACTAATTTTTTATATATGGATTTCAAGTAAGAGATGTAATTTGAAATGTCGACATTAATTACCCGTCTAATTCCAGTGATTTGACATTGTTATTTTTTTCATTTGAAATACACGTAACTGTAGTGTCTAAAGACAATATTGTAATATGAGGTTACTCACGAAGTCTATTGTCCTCTATTGTATTACGAAAAACAATTGTATCCTAGCAAACCTCTTTATAATTACCTGTAAGGTCCGTAACAAGAAGTCAATTGTATCTATAGAGTTATCCAATTAGGGCAGGTCCATTTGTATCATCTCATTAAAACAATCACCCTGTATAACCATATAAGTTGTATGAAAGTGTTTTATATGAGATAATACTAAATCGACACTCTGCGAAACATTTCTGTGTTTGTGCGACAAATAGCTTAGGACAAATAATTCTTGTGCGGACAATACCGGGAATTCTGTGACGTCAGGAATTGCATCCCTTTGTAAATATATTTGTATTTTATACATTCGTTACTTTTGTAGTTCATATTACGAGAGTTCGAAGGTTACTAAGTCATACTTAAAACAAGTTGGGCCATAGAAATCTACGATATAATGAAAAAGCACTGTTTAATCTTCATTCTCGTGCGGCGCACAGTGAACACCAGATTCTTCATACAGTTTGCACTGAGTATCTGAGACCATGTAACTCATATTCCACAGTAGTTATATTGACAAGCTTCGTGCGTTGTGGAGAGCACATGAGGAATATTTCTTCGAGCGAAAATAAGTTTTAATTATTTCGACACAGATATAGACTTACAACTTCCTAAGTATAAAGTCAGTATGTAATTGAAGTATTATATGATATTTGGGTTCCTTTTTTCTTTGTCAAGTTATAAATATTTGGTGGTGTAGTGCACCAGTTCACTTAAGGTACCTAAGAGGCCCATAGTGTGCGCTCAATCTATTTTTCTTCTTCATACTTTTATGCCGATTGAACCACTACCTCATAATCGTCGATCGTTGTTATATAACTTGTTGATACGGTACGTCTCAATGACAAATTCAACGCCGCGAGCTTTTGCAATGGGCTTGTGTCCTATGTCTTAATTTCTATAAAAGTGTACTATATATTGATAAAGTGGGTTACTAGCACCTCAAATGTTCAATTATTGTTTAATAACTCCTTATATGTTAAGAGATATTAATAATTAAAAAAGTCATTTTGTCTCTTTAATTATTAAAGAGATTCAACGTTGTGCATATTTCAAGTGCATGTGACATCACAATCATTGTGTAACGTTACCAACCTTACAGCTCATAAATCTTTGCTATATGTATTTATATATCAAAATATCAAATATTATTTACAGCTATTTCAAGGAACAATCAAATTCCAATATTATGTTTGCTTAACAGGGTTAAATAAAAGAAAAACTTATTATTCTTTGATTTAACTGAATTATTTGAATACCAACAGCTACAGAACATTACCACGGCACTGACCTACTCAACAAATAACTGACATTAAAATGCATTTCACGTCATAGATGACCGACCATTTCTAGCGCTAAAACTACAATTCAAACTTTTAATTGCTATATCTCCGTCAATATTTAGATATTTAATAAAATAGACACGCCAATACACATTTATTAACATCAATTTCAATCAACAATTGAAAAATCGACCACTAAAAAATGAGGACACAAGCCCATTGTACTTTAATGTTGGTGTTTTTCTGGGATAGCTTTATATAATTTTCAAAAAATCAACAGGTGTTGATATCAACTGTCACATGGCAATTACATGTAGAACTCAATCCTAAACTATTAAAGTCATTTTAAAGATATTCTTTCAATAATTTAAAAATGAAACACATAATATTATTAACTTGCTAGGAATATCGTTTGGGTTTTATCGGCCAAGGCTTGCATAAACTAACTATAAAAATATCTTTAAGATGTAACAAATCTCATTAAGTTTAACCTCCAAAAAGCATGTGTTTTTTTCTTCCTTTGGTCTACAACTAGTAGAGTACAGATCCTCGTCTATGGTATATCTTTACCAACGCAGGGATCAACCGTCGGACGGACCGTTGGATGTTGAGCCAACCACGGATGGTTACAGTCTAAAGCAGAGATGTCTCATCAATCATTTAACTCAGGGTCCAAATTCAAAGCCCCGATCCCTGCTGAGTGGGTCCTATCGTCCTATCGTCCTACGTCCTACGCGTCCTGACGAGGGGAAGCGGCTAAGGGCTAACCAGACCAGACACGGGAATATGGATATTCTAAATAGCTTTAAAAAGGGTCCCCATGATTTTTTAAACGGGCTCGATGATCTGTTGTGGACATGTTAAAGATATATGTTAGTTGTGTTTTATTGTAGACTATAAATTATTAATGTTAATACTCTTGGAGATGTTTTTGTTTTTTTTTTGAAAATGTTTTTGAGGTTTTTTGACAGCAGACATCGGAGGGTATGATATTTTTGGTCGCTTGTTTTTGTTAATTAATGGATTTTTGTATCCTAGCCTAGTTAGAGACTTGTAGATATCTTTATGAATAATTTGCACAAAAACTGTTGATATTTCAATGTCTGTGTTTTTATTTTTGTTTAGTAACGTTTGACATACATTTTGTAAATCAAATTAAAACAAAAGAAGTCTGTGACAAAAACGGGTTGACACAAAACGGTACAATAGAAGTATTGCTCTTCTTGCAAAGGGTTTGTGAAGTTCTATTTTAGGGGTTGTTTTTATTTCTATTGATTGAAATAAAAGTATATACATATAAGACATTTTAGGAATTGTAATTTTTTAATCAAACTCATGTGTTGCTTCTGAAATCAAAGGCTTTTATTTTAGTAATTTACATACACATTATAATAATTTCACTGTTTAACATAAATCATACTATCTTATTTGAAATCAAAGAAACTACATTTAAAGTTTATGATTTAAATTGTCAATTCCTTTTTATCTAATTTTATAACAACTTAACATTATGCACTGTGAGTCTGTCAACACTAAATATCAACTGACTGGCCGTTATTCCTCAGAACGTCAATTATCAAGTCCATGAGAAATGGTCACTGTTTTACCAACAGACGAGCTTTGTACCAACTAAAGAAATATAATTTCTTTACATACATACGAGTATATGTACAATTTGACGAAGTTATAGTTGTATCCAATTTGAATTTTAGTTTTGCCTCATGATTTAGTTCAGCATAAGACGTCTATTTCCTTTTTCAGAACCTACGTAATATAAAACTTCATGAGATACACAATCCAATTAGTAAATAGTTGTAAATGACGCAACACACACACACTCGTTTGTTTCTCTGTTGTATAAAAGAGATACCTCGGGTCACGTGCTATATCCACTAAACAATTTGGTGAAGTGTCCTGTTTTGTGACGTTTCTATCACTATTGCACTTCAATTATAGTTCGTAACAACTTTAACTTCATTTGTATTCCGACAGGTGGAGTAGTTAGCCGATAAAATAGACATTTCATATGAACGACTGTGAGAAACTGAACTGGGTATGAACTATTTCATAACAAAAAAGTCAGACGCATCTTCAATATGATGTCAAAGTAACTTTAAAATGTTTACTGGGGTATAGCTAATTATTTCATTATGTATATTACGTTATAACGCAGTCTCCTTCTTTTATGGAACGAGTTATATCATTCATGGCATATATATTTGACGCCAGTCATGAAGACGTATCTACTAAAGATGTCTACCAATTTTAAAGTTAATCGATCTTATAGTTTTTGAGTTATTTCTAAAAATAATGTTTTAAGTATTATGAATAATTAGGACTCACTAATAGTGATACAATAGTAATTATTAGCAAATATATTAAATGTATACAATACAAGAGTAGATGTAACTCCAGTGACTGTTATCTAATGAATGTGTTGGAAGTGTCTTAGATCAGATGTAAAGGGTCGTACTTTTTCCATGCTACTCCGTGTCGGGTTACAAAATTCTCCTCGAGTACTAGTCCAGACAACATTCAACCAAATACTCTAGTTCCAGGTTCCATATACCAGGCATCCAAGGATTCTTGGTTGTACTAGGGATTTTAGAGAGAACAAGAAAAAAGTGTTTAAAAGAATAAATACATATTTACGCGCAACATTTCACAACTCCCAGAATTTTGTCTTAAAAATTAAAACATGTGTTCTTAAGATGTTAATTCTTGGATATATTTAATTATACCCAAGTGAGTTTGGCTCATTTTCAAAATAAATGACCTTATTATTAATATGAATCCTCCAAATCCAACCATACTGTTCATATGATCACTGCAAGTGGACCTTGCATGCTGTATATTCTTCCCCGTTCCCCTCCCCCGCCCCTCTCTCCTTTGATGCACCAACAGCATCCCACCATGTACCAGACCCTGACCTGCCTGTCATTCACTTGTTTTTGATGATGAATCATTTTTTAGTTTATTTTTCTACACGAATAATTAAATCATGTTTTATATCAAATGGATATATTTATTTATTATATATCAATCATTTTTGTTTGAATTAAAATAATAATACCATTAACTTTTATGGTCCATTATACATAAATTTATATTTTAAACAATGTGATGTTTGTTATACTTTTTATATATAATATTTATTTAATTGTTTATAGAGAGGTAGGCTTTAGATGCTTTAAACGTTTGATGCCTAAAAACGGTAGCAATAAAAATATTTGTGCAGAGAATTTTGATTTTCAATTTTATAATACAATAATTTTTTGTGCACATTTTGATAATGTGAAACATATACAAATGTTAACCGTAAATGACGGGTTTCTTTTGTTTGACTATAATCAGAACGAGTACAATCCAGTACAGTTTTTCGGGCCCCAGACTGGTGATTCATTACTGTTTATTCATCTCTACTGGAACCCCATTAAAAACCCTCAAAACCTCAGCCGTCTCTGATAATAAAAGATAGTTATTATCGCACTAGTAATACCACTTTTTTACAGAATTCAATATCATTTAAATTTGGTGTTAATATGTGTCTTTAATTTAATTACAAAATTTCAAATTTTTTGACCAGTCATGAAGCGAGCCATTAATAATGAAAATGATATAGTATTTAGCATCGTTTTAACGTAGATCTCGAGAACGGTTTTACATATTAAAAAAGAAACTGATAGCACAGGTAGAACATTCACTTGATAGCTTGCCACTAGCTAGTTTCAAGGTTACTTTTCCCTTTCTATATAGAAACTATATTGTAGCTAATTTCAAGGTTTATTTTTCTGAGATATTGTAGTGGTATAAATTAGGAAAGTATTAATTTTGTTTTAGCTTGTTAGAGTAATCAGTAAAAAAAATGTATAAATTTTTAAAGTTAATATTTGTTATGTATCATTTGAAATATATGTTTTAATATATAGGGATTGTTATTGCAACTTGGCAACATACGATAGTAATTCCCACAATGCCATGCCATGCTTTGTGCGCATTAGTATGTAAATACATACGTTAGTTACTATACTACTGCAGTTGAGTTGCAGTAATATTGGTGATTGTATTTAGTCTAAATATCGATCGGCCAGTTCATTAGTGAGACATCACTGAATATTAAGGATTGAGATATCAACGTTATTCGATAAGTTTATCCGCATTATTATTTTGTTTTGTTCATTTAAGAGTTATCTGAGTAATAAATGTGGTAGAGGGTAAATATTTTAATTGTTGACTGAAATATATGTTAATAAGGAGATATTGGCGTTTTTGTTTTAGTAAATATCTAAATGTTGACGGAGATATAGCAACTAAAAATTCGATTTGTAGTTTTAGCGCTACAGATATCGTCCATACTTATGACGTAACATGTCGCACTATTAAGGGATATGTCAGTTATTTGTTATATGTATAAGAGTTCGGTGTTAATTACGCTACCTCTTTTACGCTCGGACATGACATTGTATTGGAATTTTCTATAACGTTGAATCCCTTTAATAATTAAATGGAACAATGACTATTTTAATTGTTATTATCTCCTAAATTATAGCGAGTTCTTAAAAGATAATTAGACATTTCAGGTCCTGGTAGCCAACTTTGTTAATGCATTGCACAGTTTTACAGAAATTAAGAAATGGTTCACAAGCCCATTTATAATAATAATTCTTTCTTAACAGAAAGTTCGGCTTAAAGTTTGTCCTTCATCTCTGTAATTATTTATTTTTTTAGAAAATTACAAGGCTACTTTAAACACATATTATTTAAAGAATAAATTAAAAATATCTAAACCCTCTCAACCCTTTGAGTAAAGTAATTATTTGCGCTCCAACTAACCACCATTATTATCTGAATTATTCCACAGACAACTCATAATTTAGTAAAATTATTTCTGAGACCAATCTTATATGCAAATAAAGTATTTGAAGTTCCAAGGCTTCTGCAGCATCTACATGGGAAGTTATTCCATTCTATTCCATCCTCTAAACCGCAGAAACCCAGCCGCAGCATCAAATTATCTTGCGGCGACTAATGCATTTTGTATTATTATTTATTCGCAGTAAAAATAATTACATATATTATTTTTTAAGTCTTCTTTAATAACAGAAGTTTCTTTCATTAAATTTGTTGTTTAACTTTTTTTCTTTTTCTTACAGATTTTCAAGTCAACTGCTGAATAAAATGAAGTGAAAATTAAAGAAGAACATCCAATGAAAACGATCTGATGGAAGATAATTGAAACCAAACAATGTGAAAACCCTTAAAAATTAATTTTTTTTCACCATGTCTTCATTTTTCGTATATTTAGTTATCGCTATTTTATTTAACGGTATTTCTTGCAATATTTTACCAACGGACACGGATGTTCATCAATTAACCCCGGAAAATTTTAAAAATCAAAATAATAACGACGAATATGATTCTTCCGATTTCGGAGAAGGTTTGGATAAAGCTGTAAGAATAGATCACGATGATGAAGGTGATTACGATGATGATATAAATGAAGAAGATGAAGAAGAAGCGAAACCAGAGAATGAACACTTTGATTTCGGAAAGTCGGATAATGGGGAAAGTGGAGAAAGCTTACCAATTTTTCTCCAGGAACCACAAAGTGCTTTTGTAATTCGAAATAAGCCAGCAGTGCTTCTGTGTAAAGCTGCAAATGCCCTACAGGTATTTCTAATTTTCTATACTTTCATTATCACATTGTTCTATTTTTGAATATCTATTTATACTTAGAATTTAGCATCTAATGCGTCCTCAACAGTTGTTGAAAATTTTTACAATCTGTCCAAACCGAACTAGCCTGTAACTTAATACATCGGCCTCCTTTGTTGTTAATACGTATTCGTTTAATCAGTTTTGCATGTTTAGAAATTGTAATAAATTAGGAAATTGAAGTCAGATTAGATACATTTGGGTTTTTGGACCACAAAAAGCTCAGTGTATTTAACATTCACAGGGTTTTGCTCTTTACCGATTGACGGCCGGTAAGAGGATATTACAAAGAATATAATAAAAATACTGTGACGTAGATTTTATATGAATGTCGCACTAGTTTGGACCGCACTTAATGCCGGTTTCCCAACGAACAAAAACTTGTTTTTCTGAACAAAAACACCAATATTTACACCAAAGCGACAGTTGTTAAAACATTTTTGTCTTTTGTTGCTGTTTTAGTAAACAAAACACATTCCCATCTGGAGTCAGTAAGATCAAAGGAAAACACGTTTGTTGTTGTTTTTTAATCTGCTTGGTTTGAACACGCAGTTTTGTTTTTTGTGAACATTTTTTGTTTATCATTTTTATAATTTTTATAGGGGAGACAGAAAACACTAGAAACAAAATCAGTCTGTTCTATATGAATAGTCTGTTTTCAAAAAACAGAACTGTTTTAAAATAAAATAAAATATGTTTTTGTTTTGCTTTTTGACAACAAAACTGTTTTTAAATTTGTCTCTCTGGTGTGAAATCGGCATAAAACTCCAATATCTTCTTGTTTCAGTTGGACTTCAAATGCAGCGGTAGCGACGAGTCTCCTCCAGGTAATCGAGACAGTCACGTCGATCCTCATAATGGTGTTCGACTCCTGGAGGGTTCTGCGACAATCTCCAGAGATCTTGTAGAGGAATACTTCGGTCGAGAGGGATTCAAGTGTGTGTGTACTGCCATGTCCGCCAGAGGGCGCGTCAAGAGTCAGCCGGCGTTCATCGAAGTAGCTTGTAAGTTTGATTCTTGTATTTATTTAATCGGTTTCTGGTTTGTGCCATGTTCCCATGTTCTTACTGGTTACGACTCTTTTCAAATGAATTGTTTCTATTTCTTCTTATTCTATCAGAGTTACATGTATGGTACTTATAATATTGAATTGTGATTTAATCAGTTTTATGTTTCATTTATTTATGATTCATTGTTTTTCCTATTGGTCACGGTTTTTATTTTTAGAAGCTAATGCATACTTATACAAATTATATCAATATACGAGTATACACACAATAAAGCTTTATATATAGAAGGCATTCCATTAAGACATAACATTAAAAGTAAATAAAATATATGCAGTTAGTTATAGGTATTGCAAAAACTATGTTTCCTATTAAAGTGTAACGAATGCTATTATATTTAAAATAAAATTCCTATTCCAAATTCCGTTATTTTGGAATTGTAATCAAGACTGGAAACCAGGGACGGAAAATTGAAAGACAAAGTACCTACATTTTTCTAACTTGATTAAAGTATTTAGCATGGTTTTACAATTTCATAACAAAATCTAACTAAGAACCGTGTTTTAAATTTTATTGACGTTTCCACCAACTGTTGCGTCTGCTGAGCAAGATTCAAGAAGTTAAAACTAATATTAACTTATTTAAGGCGTAGTATGTCTCAAGATCTTCTTGTGCCTTAACTCATTTATTTATATATCATTGTGATTAATTCAGTTTTGATCCTTATTATATCTAAACATTCTCACTCCTTCAAAAAAAAAAAAGAAAAAATTATACTTATAAAAATAAAAACAAAACTGCTACTGCTTCGTTCCTCCTGCTCCTCTCCTTCCTATTTCTACTCTACCATTCCTTCTCTTTCCTCGTTCCTTTTCTCTATCTCGGCCATCCACTCTTACCTTTACTGCCTCCCTTTAATAACTGCCAAATATTATTTCGCTTATTACTTTTTTCTCACATGAAAACTTAATGTGCTCCAATGTTTCTATCTCCGTTTCGCACACTCTGCACATCCTTTTCTCGCTATTTGCTCAGCATCTGTTTCCTATCTCCTAGGAGTATCTGTTTCCCAATCTGAATATGGCAATCCTTCTCATGTTTTTTGTGTCTTTTTCTCTTAAGAATTCTGGTATCTCTCTCTCCCAAATCGTTTTATATCTTTTGTTATAATTGCTCTTCTCAATTTTTTCCATACTTTCCTGTTGTTGCATTTCCTTGTCTGTTCTCCTGTCTACGTGTATTATTAACTCTGTCTGTGGAAAGAGAGACATCAGAAAATAGATTTTAATTATGTAATTAAAAAAATTGCTTCTTCTAAAGTAAGGAAACTCAGTTTTTTTTATTAATAGCATCGTTGTTCATTTTAAACAACTTTCGCTTGTGTTATTAACTTGATTGTAGCTTGAAATATCAGTACTCGACTAATTGTGTCTGCCTTTCTTGTTGATTATAATTAATGAATAATAAGTTTATGATTATTCTGTGATTATTGAGATTATTAATTAGGAATTAGGTAGGAATGTGCCTTGATGTGACACTCGCACACTCCAAAACTTTAGACATCCCTGTGTTATGTAAAATTCGGGTCGAAGGAACCAATGTCAATGCAATATTCGATGTTAATATTTATACTTGTTTATTTATTTGTGGACTTATTATAAACATGATTCAATATTAGAAACGACTTAGTAAGATAACTTGATGCAACTCAAGATACTGAAGAGCCTATATTTTACCGTGTCAGTACCCAGAAAACAAAATTAGTTTATTTGTCTACTGACAATGAGAATTGCATTGATGTTGTCTTTATTCTTTGGTAGCAGGCACCTTGACTTAAACAATCCAGATAGGGTTGCTTAGCTTTCTGATATTTAAACCTTTAAATGGGGAATAATTTGCGAATACCCTGATTAAAATGTTCTGCACATAATTCTCTGGTATAACTTTGGTTTATACCTCACCAATAATAACACGGGCAAACTTGTTTAAAAGCAACAACTAAATTTCATAGATGCCCCTTAAAAACCCAAACAATACCGGTTTACTTCATAACTTTGATGTCATCATACTTAAACGGGATTAATTTACCGAGCAACCCACTAACAACCCAACACAACACAAAACATAGTTAATTTAATTATGAACTAACGCTAATTAACGTGGTATGTAATTGAACGCTATAGATAATATTATAAACCACATCGTGGTTGCGAGTGTTAGCGTGGTGCTAAGTAATCCTCTTAGATGGCATCTAATTACACTTCTAAGGAAACTAGTTGAACGAGGAGGCTTCTGAAATAATATGATTTAGGTTTAATATGCAACGAGAAAGAAAAGAAACCAAGTCTCGCGTTAACTTAACGGCTCATGTGCGGCTTCTGCAAGTATCTGATGTCATGTTCTAGGCATTCGTATGTCAAATAGTTAAGTAAAAAAGACAAGACAGAAACCTCGAGTCGAAGTGGAAGGATAAGCCAATGTATAGAGACAAGAATAAGGCCAACTAGACCTCGTTGGAGATAAGAATATATCGAATTACAATTTAAGTACTACGTAATCTTTAAAGACTTTTGACTTTTCTTTTTTTCAAATGTCTGTGGTATGCAAAAATAGATATTGTCTTAAATAAGGCTTCTTATAAGTAAGGAGTAAATAAGATACGTCTGTAGGTCATTATCAGTGGCGTAGTTGATGTATACTCAGGATGTGTACATAGTAAGCCCCCAAAATTATAAAATTTACATAACTAATACGTGCAAACAAATTTGTTATTAATTCGTGGTAACACCATAGTATTTACCACAACGGGAGGTAGAGATATCTGTATTCGGGGAGAGAATGCGGGGTCAGGAACAAGCAATTAATTTTCAACACCTTCAATGCCAATTAAAGACCTTTCAAAATAAGATTCTAAAAAAGCATGATTGCTTATTATTATTTATTTTTTAACTTAATTTATTTAACGTTGGTCTATTATTTCCGATACTGAGCTCTATTACCGACGAACTCGTACATGTTGGCAGTTTTTTTTTGGTGTTGTGGCCTTATATATGTGTGCTATGAGTACTTAGAAAGTCAGTTTTCTGAAGTATAATCTTACAAAATTGTTATTTCTAAAACTGCCGATAATAATAGCTAGTGTCGAAAAGTCATTCTGTAAAATGAGAATATTTAATTTAAGATTAATGTAAACCAATACCTAATATAATTTTTAAATGAAACATAACCTTGATTTATCGGCTCTCTTCGTAATAAATATGGATAAAATGAACAAAAATGAACAAATGAAACTCACCTATTAAGTTTATAGAGTGAATTTGTCTGTGTGAAAAATCTACGATTTTTTTTAACTTAGATAATAACATATACTAAGCAAATAGAGAGGAAAGGATGTGCAGGGTGTGCGGAACGGAGAAAGAAACACTGGAGCACATTAAGTTTTCATGTGAGAAAAAGGTAAAAAGCGAAAAGAATATTGTGCAGTTATTAAAGGGAGGCAGTGAAGGGAAGAGGTGGATGGCGGAGATAGAGAAAAGAAGTGAGGAAAGAGAAGGAATGGCAGAGTAGAAACAGGAGGGAGAGAAGCAGTAGGGGCTTAAATTTAAATGTTTTGTTTTTATTTTTCTTTTTTCTTTTGGAAGGAGTGAGAATGTTTAGATATAATGAGGATCACAATTGTAATTAAGCACAATGATACGTAATTTAATGATTTAAGGCAGTGCCCAATGGCAAAAACATTAAAAAATAAATAATAATATAATAGTAACTTAACATTAGTGCGTACATAGTATGAATTTTTCGATTTTTCTTTAATGTTTCCTCTTTCTTTCGTTAAGAAAATTAAGTCAAAAAAAATAACAGGGCAGTTTATTTATTACTGACAATCTCCGCTAAGAACTAAAATAAAAATAAATGCCATATCTCGTAAAAACAATTTCTTTTAATAAACTCATAACGGGGCGAAATTAGTTTAATTATTTCCTCTATTAATCAAGGCACATATATGAGGCCGCGATATTGTAAAAACTGTCAACATTGTAGGAGGTTGTCAGTAATAGAACTCAGCATGTACAATGTAATATGTATTCTTTTTTTATTTTCAGTTACTAAATATATTTTGCAAAAATCAACATTTGGTGTGTTTAAGAGAAAACCTTCCTACTATGCTTACAAACGGGCCCTATATTCCTAGCTACGTCACTGTCATTACTGTATATGTACAAATAGGTTATCACCTAATATTTCTCTTTAATAGCTCCCAAGAATCTAAGATAAAATCTCCCAAGTTTCCTAAAAAAAATATTCGATTAAACTTTTAAACTTTTTTATTACAGATCTTAAGAAGCAGTTCAGTATCGCCCCTTCTGCTCAAAGGGTGGAACTAGGTGGACGTGCAGAGCTTCGTTGTGGTGCTCCCGCGGGTGTGCCACCCCCTAGGCTCAGCTGGCTAAAGGCCGGACAGCCATTAGTACCTGATAGCAATGTTTTGGTGACAGCTGAGGGACATCTACTGGTATCTCAGGCTTCTATGCAGGTAAAGTAATTCAATACTAGGGCACAATAGTAGGGCTCGTTAAAAGGAAAAGGTCTTCTTCAGGGACAAGTTAATAGGCGAATATAAAACAATCACGAAATTGGTTTTTTATTTCAAACGATTTTATTTTCTTTTTAGGATATGGCGAATTTTTCGTGTGTTGCGGAAAATGTTGCTGGGAAACGAATCAGTGAACCAGCGCTACTAACTGTTTACGGTAAGATTTTGTACTAAATTCTTGTAATATTTAAAATTTAAACTTCACCACTTATTTTTAAATATTAATCTATTATATATTATAAACATATCCGGTTAGTTTTTACGACACCGGAAAATAAACCATTTTTAACTCCGTAACACCTACATGTATGTTTTCCGGGCCGTGACTACCGGACCCGAACTGACGTGTTATATTTATAAGATTATATTTATCAGCAGTTCTCAAACTGTTTCTACAACTATTGGCTGAAAAGCTGAATCGAGATTTTGATTTACTTTGACCGTTCATTGTGTTCATATAAAAAGATCACTTTCATAGAAAGAGAGTAAGTGCTGTTGAAAACTTCATTTTTATCAAAATTAACTTGACCTATTTTTAGAACAAACAAATAATAGATGAGTAAAGCAGGTTCTGGGGCAATTTTGAAGTTGAGATGATTTTTTTTTAAATATATTTATTTAACGTCGGCCTATTTCTGATACTAAGTCCTATCACCGACCTCTTACTATTGTTGGCAGTTCTTATAGTGTCGTGGCCGACCGGGAATAGACTCAAAGGCAATTGTCTGGCATCAACGCCTTTGGCCTCTCGGTCACTGTGCAGTCTAATATGATTTTAAAAGTGGGGACATGGTTATATTTGGTACGTTTATGTTCCTTTTCGTTAGAATTCCTTTTCGTTGTCATATTTACGTTCGTTTAAGTTCCTTTTACGTTCGCTTACTATCCTTTTACGTTCCTTTTACATTCTTTACACAGGGCCGAATTTGGAGGTCTTTAGGCACTGGGGCAACGAAGGAGCGAAGGCAATTTAATTCTGTCAAGTCTTTCAAAAATTTATTACCAACAAATAAAATTATTTCAAGAAAGAATATAGTAATTAGTTAAAGCCAAATACAATTTATTTAAAAACTAAATAACCGCGTTAACGAATGGAACTTCGTCTTTTTTTAACGAAAAGTCGTTGATGATTTCGCTGAAATCTAGCTGCTGGAGTAAATCAATTTCAATGCTAAGTAGAGTTTTGTGTTTCATACTATTGTGGGGCCTCCTCTCTTGTGGAGGTTCCAGAGCAGTAGTCCCGCCTTCCCTCCCTCAAATCCGGGCCTGTTAATACAAGTTGTGTTACCATCCGTCAATTCAATACGGACGTAAAACAACCACTGATCTACTTTCAAAATAATTAAGAAAATAATTTCAAAATAATTTCAAAACTGTCCCAGAACCCGCTTTTCTATTCTACTACACTCCATAAAAAGTATGTTATTCTACAATCGAATTATGTTTTTAATTTACTTTTAAAATAATTTAAGTTAACTTTACTTACGAATACGAGTGTAAAAAAAAGCAACAAAAATAAGATTTAGGTTGCATGAATTATTAATTTGAATAGTTTAGAGTAAATTATAACGCAGGTCCTCTTTGGTGAACGCCTTTGTCCATAATCTAAATACTAAAAAAACACTTATTTTATAAATAAAAGAAAAGAAAAATTCATAAAGATCATTTTTTGTTTCTTACAACAAACTTTTGTTTCGAAATACAAAACTTTTAAGGAAAAACTTTTTATCAAATATTTTGGAATATTTGGAGAATGATAATTACGAAGTTAACATTACTTTATTTTACTTAATTTTATTTACTAACTTTTAGTTCTGTAAATCATACGAAACCCTTCTCTTTTCATTCTGTAAATAAATACGTAACGGATTTAAAAGTGACATTTTAAATCAAAGTTAATCTCCTTTAAATCTCACTGGAATGGAGAACATATAGAACATAACTACAAATGCACCACGTGTTCCAAAAAATCAGTTTCAAATATTTTGTGTTTCTCGTTTAAAAAATGAATCAATATGACGAAATTTAACTTAGTTAAATTATTTCGAAATAAATAAAGCAGGTTCACATTAGACAAGCTACTTACTCAAATCGTTCAAGTTAATTTTTAAGTGTGGCAAGTTTATTTTATCAAAGAAAATTAAGTTACTTATTACAACAGACCTTTTTATTTAATTTATTTAATGATTGCTGTTATTTTTATGGTGTCGTGGCTTCTTATATGTTAACCACACCGAAGCTTAATAAGTTTTTATGATTAAGTAACACATAATTTTACCCTGTTAAAAACGAACCCAAAAATATAGTGTCGTTAACAGTCTGACGATAATACTCAATGAAACGTATATTAACAATTTTTCCCGAAAATATAATTTGAGGTCCATATATAATTCGTATCGAATTTATAAATTATTGTATTCATATGATTGTAGACAGAGGCGAATTACCGCTATGAATTAAAGTGCCCCAATTCCAACAAGTGCAATTCCTGAATTGCCTTCACAATCTATTAATGTTGAATTAACAATTTGGTTAATAAATATAACGAGTTTCATTAACTTGCAATTGGAATACAAAGTAACTTGCAAAATACAAAGCAAGGAAGTTACCTTAAATTCATGTAATATTTATCTAGTAATGTTTAATACAAAATGGTCTTCTTTTATTTTAATCCTTTAATCCTTGAAAAAGACATCCTAAGATTTTATATTCCTCGGAAGCTGTTTTTATGAAGTTCTATGAGTATGTTAATACGCATAAAAGTTGATGTATTTTTCAAGAAAGAGTAATATATGTCACAAAAAGTTGTATATTAAATAAAATGTAACTAGTAACTTCTATAACGTTAAATAAAACTTAAATACACGTAACTGTGTATACCGGTAAAGAAGTAAAAACCATCTCACACATGGACAAACAAAATCTTAATCTACCACTAAAATAAAAGAAAGATTACTTTGATGGTAAACGTTTTACAAAATATCAAGTTACTTGACTTCAAGTCACTTCCAAGTATTGAATGTGAACCTGTCTAATGTCAGTTTAGTTAGTAAATATAAATAATACACATATGTAAATATTATGAAATATAATACCAGACCGGGTATGCATTTTGTTGATTTTTATGATCGAATTTAAATGCTTTTAAATGGGGTTCTGTTTACGATTCGCTCGTAGTATGTATTACATTTATAATGATACTATAAATATCCATAAAAATATATACATACATATATGTAGAATTAAAAAACACTTTATTTTTTATATTATAATTTTCCATAGCTAGAATAACGCGTCTTTACTCCTCAACATACAAACTTAGAAGACTAACCGCTAATCCAGATTACACATAACCTTTATCCTAAACAATTATCAATAACCAAATAAATCCAATAGACAAGGTTAATTTTAGTCTGACCCATATTAAACCTTGGTATTTCTAAAACAGTATAATGTTTGCTTAAATCCATTAAATGCTACCCGGAAATATTACCTACTTTATAGTAAATCGTTAATCTAACACACATTAAAAAGCATGCTCGTATATAAAAACAATTCTCTAACTACTTTATTTTTTTAAGATTCTAGTGTCGTTCTTGGTCTCCTCGCCCAGTACGTCACTGTTATCAATCATGAATATATTTGATTACCAATGTTCTTCTAACGTACCTTTTACAAAGAAATTTGTGTATAAATATTTAACAACAAATTTTACGCTTTAAAGCAATTTGAAAAGACTTTTTTTTTATCTATTTAAACAAAAAAAGAAAAACACTAAGAGCATGATAATGTAAACTTCAAGTTAATATGACATTTATAAATGCTTCCAAATAACGGAACATGTTCTCTGGCAACACTAGTACGCTTTTGAAAATGTCAGGTTAATGTTTAATGTTTACGGAGACAATACTTTTTTTAATGGTAGTCATGCGTGAACATTTTTGACAGCGAACATATCATTGTTTGTTGAAACAACTATTTTAAAAAATTATATAAATACAAATACATAATCATATCTAGATTAGAGTTTAAAAGATAACTATCACTTTGATAAAATAGATAAAAATACATACAACAACTTTCAGAGAAATATTTATCATATACAAAACATCTTTTGACATTTTAACCTCACATTTTTTGTGCTAGTCACATAGTTGAACATAAAAATAAAAAAATGATATTTAAAAATGTAAAAGCTTTTCAAGAAATACATATTTCAGAACAAGTATTTTAAAATGACTTTCAAAATATCGTGTTATTAGATTCTGAACGATTTATTCGAGAGTTTTGAACGCGCATTTTTGAGTGAGATAAATCAGCCTGATTTACTGAATATAAACATCTATAAATTTACAAGTTTTAGGTAAATACCTCGGAAATAAAAATCAATATGTTGGTGGCTCAATTTGTTGGCAGTTTGCTTGAGCGAGTTGTAAATCAGATAAGCTGTCACATGAGCTGATGCTGCAATCTATTAAATTTAATGGATTCTTTAGCTATTACGAATGGCTACTAATATTAAGAGGACATACAAATTACAAATTCGTAGGTGTTAAAGCACGGACATACTTCTCTGTATCCGGTCCGAAGCCCGACGTTCAGTTCATTAGTGAAACATCTACTAATATTGAGTAATGAGAGAATGACAAAAACTATATTCAAGTTACATTCAAGTTATCATTAGAAACAGTAATTAATAAACATCTTGATAATTAACTATGAGACGATTGCTATAATGAAAATTATGAAAGGTTTAAGTTCTACAGGTCTCGGGCAGCTCTACACGAGAGGTGCCTTTATCTTGGGGTATGGTAGAGGCTTTACGATCGAAAGATTGTTAATATTTCTTTATTACTTCAAAAATGAGTTTTCTAAAAGCGTAAGAAATACGAGTGCGGTTCTTAAACATAAACTAATTCATAAATAATCATATTACTTATGTATAATTAATGAGAGACTACAGCATTTTTATTGAAACTCATTTTTAATGACCTCTTAACAATACAGAAAAAGAATTTTGAGGTAAACGTGGTTCAGCGTCCGGAAATTTTACTCCGTTGGTCACCCACACACTTGGTTCTAATTTTTTTAATACGGATATATCTTAATATTATTTAAGGTACACTTAAGTTTAACGATTATGGTTAAACCGTTATTTCCTTGCGCCGCGTTACGTATAAATTAAAAAAGGGAAACATTATTTATCCGGTCGAAATGAATGTATCTCCTCTACTTTACTATTTGGTAGTATTTTTCTTATTATAGTACATATGTTATATATATAATATACTTTAAATATTACCGCTCAACACCGCGTGAAGAAAATACAGGGTGATCTCTAATACCATATCAAATTTGAATTGATATTACTATTTTAAAGTATTAAAGAAAGTTACGATATCAAACAAAAATACATGACATTATCATACAGTTACATAAGGGTGCATTAGGTATAATATTAGTAACAAACGTTAGGTATAACGCATTTGGCATTTGGACTTTATCAGCAGGGAAACAGCTATGATGTCGTATGAGATTATCAAAATTTTTTGTACAATGATATTGTATATAATTATCTAATTACTTATTCGTTGGCCGTTTCGAACTTGAAATAAATTTAATCATTGTTCGGTACATTTGCATGGAGAGCAAAAAGAATGAATGAGGAGTAAATGCCGTGTCGTTAATCAACGCAGACAAGTTTAGTTGGATATTTAAATAAAAATGAACATGGCGGTATTTTGAAAACATACCACTTTAAAGGTATTGGTATATTAGATATTCCTACACCACTTTTGATCATCCTTAATACAAATGAAAATCCCGGTAAACAACACTGACGCATATATTGAAAGAATGCCCAGATTAGTATGGAGCAAGAGTAAAATTTCAAGATAGATAAAAGTCAGAGAAATTGGAAGTCTGAAGTTTCTAGTAAATGAATATCTAGTATTAGATATCGATATTATAATGAGTATGCGAAGGAGATTTTTGAAACTAGAAAAATGCTATTGAAGAATGATGAAGTAAGAAGAAGAAGAGATGCAGAGACAATAATAGGAAGTGAAGGAGAAGAATTAGAGCAAGGGAATTGGGATAATTTCACGGCGGATGAGATTGAACAGTAAATTATATAAATTGAGTTATGATAAGCTCTTTATTTATAATAAGTTATAATAAGCGCGATAATTATATATGAATGTAATTGAAATGTAAAAAATTAAGGGAGATAGAATAGGTGGACAAAGTAGCACATATGGGCGGAAGCCTGGGAGGTGCTATTAAATTTAACAAATGAAAAAAAAAACCCGCTAAATACAAAACATGACCCAGGTAGAAACTGAACATTGGAATTAGTTTGGCAAGTCTGAACCTGCGCGGCAAGACAATTTCTCTATAAGAAGTAAAAAACGAACCTTACAACTAGCTTGCACACAAAACTTTTAAGTAATATATGTAAAGTAAATTAATGTTATTGTAAGTTATACTGCGAAAAAGAGCCGAGATCCTAAAAAGCCCATGAAAAGATTTATGTAATATTTTATTTAAGGGAAACCTGGTAATATTATAATCTAAAAACGCATTATAAAGATAGGTTAAGACCCTATTATCTTCAAAAATGATTTTGGAAAATGTCTTCTTTAGAAGTTTTATGATTCTATTAACCTCCAAAAAGATACAATTGATTTTCAATACGAATTTAAACTGGATACAGTTTGCAATGTTTCTTTATTATAAAGTATCGTTGGAATAGTCACGTTGTAGAGCGTTTCAATCCGGTTCATACCTAAGTAGAGTAGAATCAGGTGCTATTAAATTTAATCAACAAAACAAACAAATTTTTAAACAAATCCCGCTTAACACAAAATCACCTCGATATTAAGCTCCCAAGTTTGATAAGTCTCGAGTTCGCAGGGGCTAATCTGGAGTTTGTAAATATTGTTAGATAAACCTTAAATAAAGCACTATTTCACTAGTAGCCACCCTGTACCATAGAACAGTTTACAGAATGAATCGCGTTAATGTGATACGCCCACAACACTAACAACGCAACGCTGGCGCTGCGCTGCTTTGAGGGACGTGGACATATCATAAATTATATTAAAAATATATATAAACTAGCTTTTACCCCCGTCGCAAACGACGTCTGTCTTTTGCGTGTGGCTTGAACTTCATGCAAAAATTTAGATTCCAGCAGAGTTTACCCACGTCGCAAAGCGACGTCTTTTTGGCGTGTATGATTTAAATCCAATAAAATAATTCGTAATTACATTTCATATTTAATTCTATTTTTAAATTGAAATAATAAATAAACTCGCACACATACATTATCACATATAAATTGACTAAAAAAATATATTTCTTTATCAAAATAAAAAATATTTAATATTTGTCAAATTTTAGGCATAACAATCTATTTTGCTCGTAACAATTCTCTCTACCTTTATAACCTTTATCTACCTCTACTTTTATAAATGATCGAAATTTCAAAATTCAGCTCTTTGGCAAAGCCTTTCCCGCCCCCACTTCCCCAATTTCACGCTGCTACTAAGGTTAAATTAATTTTTCGCAAATATCCACATGCGTAGTTTCTATTTTTTTAATTTGATATTTGGGGCTGTTAACTATTTCCCCCCTATACCTCTCACTACTGTTTGATTTCACAGCACAACAAACGTACCAAAAATCAATTCAATTCTACTATTGAATGTAATTTGAAAATATTATCGTTGTACCTCTATTTTGTTCTTATACTCGGTTTATCACACCCCACTCTAGTGTTACACTTAAGAAAATGTAGTTTTTTTTATATTTTCGTTATTAATATGTCAATCTATATCTGCATACTAAATTTTAGCTTTGTATTAATATTTTAGCATTAGTACCCCCCACATACCTGCGCTACTGAACAAGTTTGTCAAATTTCAACACAGGGATCTATTTTATTTATATCTAAGAACATATATTCTAAACTATAGCCTTTCATCTCTATCTATTTCATATTACTGGTTTTTGGCCCACAGCGCCCGCCGCCTCTGGAAAGTTGCAGTTTTCTATAGTTTGTCTTTATTGACACTCTATATAGGGCCCACGTTCCAAATATCAACGTTCTAGCTCTGTTGCGACATTGCCCCCAAAAAATCACGCCGCTACTGAATGAAAATTTTGGTAATCCAATTATTGGCAAACATGCGCAATTAGTGTCTTAATACATACCCTAAGTTATAATACTACATTTTCAATATTTTTGGCTTTTACTGTCTCAACTCCCGCCGCCACTGGAAATTTGGGGCGCTTTATTTTTTTTCATTAATTACTGTCTACAGCGAGCCTACATATTAAATTTGAACGTCCTAACTCTATTCTAACATTGCCCCCAAAAATTCGCGCCGCTACTGAACTCAAATTTCAAATTTCCAACTATTGGAAAATGTGCACAATTATAATCTTAATACACATACCAAATTTCAGTTTTCTATCTTTTCTAGTTCGTCAGATATTTGCAAAAGTATTTTTTCGAATTTTCCAGTTTTTCCAAAATTACGGGTTTCCAGGAAATTCAGGGAAAAATCCGGGGACGCCAAAAGTCTTAGAATTTTTTTCTCTACGAAATAGGAAATTTTTAAAAAGATCGCCGGAGCCGTTTTCGCGCTGCCATACAAAATTCAGTACCAAACATATAAGAATATAAACATATAAGAATATAAACATAGATTCAAACACCTGGGACATTATAATATACTAGCTTTTACCCCCGTCGCAAGCGACGTCTGTCTTTTATGTGTGGCTTGAACTTCATGTAAAAATTTAAATTCCAGTAACGTTTACCCCCGTCGCAAAGCGAAGTCTTTTTGACGTGTATGATTTGAAACCAATAAAATAATTCGTAATTACATTTCATATTTAACTGTTCTATGTTTAAATTGAAATAATAAATAAACTCGCGCACATATACATGACATATAAATTGACTAAAAAAAATTATTTTTTTTAACAAAATAAAAAATATTTTCAATTTATGCGTTATTTGACCAACTTTTTTTCAAAATTTGGGATTTTTTTTTTCGATTCGTAAATAAGTTACCAAGATTAGCCTATATACAAAATTTCAACTTTCTGGCACAATTTTTACTCTCGGCAAATACTGCCCCCGTGCCCCCAAATAAAATTTTGGAATTTTGAATTTTTTTTTATTAATAATATACTTAATTATTCTAGAATCCAGAATATGAACTTTCTCCAAAGTTCCCTACCGGGCCCCCGAATTTCTTCAACCCCCCCTTTTTCACTTTTTGAATTTCTAATTTTTGGAAAATGTCAGCATTGAATACCTTAATACACATGCAAAGTTTCAACTTTCTATCTTTTACGAATTAAAAGTAATACAGCAAAAAAGGGTTCACTTTTTTTCCAGTTTTTCCAAAATTACGGGTTTCCAGGAAATTCAGGGAAAAATCCGAGAACGCCAAAAGTCTTAGAATTTTTTTCTCTACGAAATAGGAAATTTTTAAAAACTTCCATGGAGCCGTTTTCGAGCTACCATACGAATCGCGTAAACATATAAGAATATAAGAATATAAGAATATAAGAAAACAAACATACACCTCGGACATTATAATATAAGACTAGCTTTTACACCCGTCGCAAGCGACGTCTGTCTTTTGTGTGTGGCTTGAACTTCATGTAAAAATTCTATGTTTAAATTGAAATAATAAATAAACTCGCGCACATATACATGTCATATAAATTGACTAAAAAAAAATATTTTTTTTATCAAAATAAAAAATATTTTCAATTTATGCGTTATTTGACCAACTTTTTTTCAAAATTTGAGATTTTTTTTTTCGTTTCGTAAATAAGTTACCAAGGTTAGCCTATATACAAAATTTCAACTTTCTAGCACAATTTTTACTCTCGGCAAATACTGCCCCCGTGCCCCCCAATAAAATTTTGAAATTTTGAATTTTTTTTTATTAACAATATACTTAATTATTTTAGAATCCAAAATATGAACTATCTCCAAAGTTTCCTACCGGGCCCCCGAATTTCTTCAACCCCCCCTTTGTCAATTTTTGAATTTCTAATTTTTGAGAAATGTCAGCATTGAATACTTTAATACACTTGCAAAATTTCAACTTTCTATCTCTTACGAATTAAAAGTAATACAGCAAAAAAGGGATCACTTTTTTTCCAGTTTTTCCAAAATTACGGGTTTCCAGAAAATTCAGGGAAAAATCCGGGGACGCCAAAAGTCTTGGAATTTTTTTCTCTACGAAATAGGAAATTTTCAGAAACATTGACGGAGCCGTTTTAGGAGCTACCATACGAATCGCGTAAACATATAAGAATATAAGAATATAAGAATATAAGAATATAAACATATAAACATATAAGAAAACAAACATACACCTCGGACATTATAATATAGGATGATAAAAAAAAAATGAAATATATAAATGTACGAAATAATAAACATTTATAAATAATGTTATACATTAAAAAACTATAAAAAAGTGAATGCACTTGGTGAGATGGTTTTGGTCTGTGCGAGTGCGAGTGCTCGTCAAAAAACGTTTTAATTTTATCATCTCCAATCGAAATCGAGATGCCTGCGTGTAAGATCGTGTTGGTTCTAAGAGAACTTGATATGGAGCCAGAGTGGAGCCAATTAATCTCAAATAGTTATTTAAATGCGTTATGAAAAGATGGCACTTTAGTGATGACGTCATAACTAAGATATTATCTTAAGTATCAAATATCAATTCATTTGCTTTTATTGCTGGAAGTATAAAAATTAATTTAACTAAATATGACGTTTAATCATTTTGATAAGTTAATAGTTATGTGTTAATTAACTTTAATATAAATTAGATGCTTAGGCGGAGGGGGGCGGTGGTACAGCGGCTTTATCTTGTGCTTCAATGGGATTTAAAAATGTATAAATAATATTAGTTCAGTAAAAATTACTTTGATATTCATTTATTAATATAATATAATCAATTCCAATCGAATTTGTTATATTGTCAGGTCCCTTAACTGATCTGTATGTGTCGAAGTTCCATTGCTAAATTTCTAAGTGGTGTGTGTCCAACATCCCGTGCTAAACCTTCAACTTTAAGACTCCATGTTCCCAGTGTCCAACAGTTGTCTCTCGCATAATTCCCAAATCACCATCATTCCTTTTATATTTGAAAACATGGAGTGCTAATACAAATTTGTAAATCGATTGTCGGTTTAGGACACTGTCGCTATCTATATCTAACTATATAACCATGAAGTAATGTTTCACCTTAATAGTCACCTTTGTACCTCTGCACGAAGTCATGGCCTGGGTTGTAGTTACTGTTGTCATACTGAGAGTAATCATAGGGTCAAATAGGGTTAGTATTGATATTTATTTATTAATAATCAAGTAAAATAGAATATTTATATTATCAGATCTCCTAATCGATCTGTATATGGTATGTAGAAGTTCCAAAGCCTTGTTTTTGTGTTGAACTGCATCTCTGAATAGTAAGGCCCACCGATTGGTACTTGTCAATTTTTCAAAGTCAAATCTGTGTGACTACCTTAATGTATTCTTTTGATTAATAAAATTGTATCTGTACGGAATTAACAATGACAAAACGGTCAGGCGCTTTCAGTTAATATTACAAAAAATATGTTTTTTTAAATATTCTAAAATAATTTGAAAAGACGAAATATAAGACACGTTTATAAACGGGATTATATTATTTCTTAACTTTAATATTATTAATTTTTTATTATACTTTGTAAATAAATCTTTATATGCATAACGATTAAACTGTTTAAATTAAAATTAATTTTTTTTATATGGATATTGATGCATACAATACGTTTTGATTGTATATCCGGACTACAATGCGTGACGTCATAAATTCGTTGTTAGGCCTTGTATCTAAGTGGTGTTGGTAGGACTCGTTTCGTCGCTCAGTCGAGAATGACCTGCTCTTCCTAAACTGTCTGGAATGCCTTCTATCCATCCACGCTGCTATTTCCGATGAGCATGTACTTAAAAGTTTTAAAAAGAGTTTCAAAAATTAGCTACGATTATGATTTGCCAGCATCTTGTTATGAAACTACTTTGCGAGGTTTACAACTGATGTAGTGGATTAATGGAATCTATGATATTTAGTAAGAATATCGAAATTAGAATTGATGAACGCCCAATTAATAAATCATGAAAATGAATGAACATAATCTTGAATAATTATGTAATATGACACGTTTTACTCAATGAAATATTTCTAAACTACATGTAATTAACATTTAATATTGTAAACAAGTAATACAGATCCTGATCATAGCGCCAGACACGCAAATTTGATAAGTAAGAAGAAGAACCTTCAGACAGATTGTCCACGTACAAAGTATTGGTGGCGGCGCGTAGAGAGTCAAATTACTTAAAGGTCTTGCAGCTATTTAAAATAAAATATGTAAAGTACGTCTACCGCTGTCTGGACGGATCGGTTTGACGGACGACAGACTCAAATACCCGCAGACCCGCAGGCGTCTGAAACCTTTTATTCATCAGCTGACTGCTGTGATATGAATATGAAATATTACAGTATTTGCAAAAAGAAAAAAATACTAAAAAACGCAATTTCAAATTTTAGGACACTATTATTTTCGTCGTAAGAAATGTACATATCAGGGATCATCCATAAATTACGTCATACAAATTTTATGTTTTTTTAACTCTCTCGTCTCGTCTTTTCACATATTGCGGAACCTCCCCCACACTGTTGTGACGTCACACATTTGAAAAAAGATTTATTTTTTAATCTGTAATTTCAAAATTGTTTACATTTGTATTTTGAGAATAATTGAATATACATTTATATAATGTTAACATTTTAGCATCCCATTATAGTTTGGCCATCGTATAAAATATGGCATTAACATAGCTACTAGACAACGATAAAAAAAACTAATACCTTCTGAATAAACCAGCGCCTACGCATGCGCATTACGTGAAATTACATATGAGGTAGACAGTGCTTTCACGCTGGTTAACTTTTCATACTTCAAACACCTATAACTACATTAATTTAATGATTATGCAAAAATGTGTAAAAGCAAGTTCTCAAGAACATTATCTAGAATCTCTTAGGAACTTTGTATCTTGAATATACAGGTGCTTATTATTTCATTATCACCACTACATCATATTCTTTAGATAAAGTATCTTTTTAAACTAACTGACAGTTACTTTCTGGATTATTCCTTGTAAGGACAGAATGATAGCTTTCAAAAACATGAAAAACACAATAAGAAATTCAACTAGCGTTCATCACTTATCTTCCATCTCATTCTTTTTTATAAGCACCTCTCTCTTTCTAACTACTAATCATATGTTCTAAACTTTTCTTATAAATTTAAACTTGTATATATTTTTTTAGAACGTAGGTGTATTTTTAATAACATATTAACTAACTTTGTGGGTGCGTCTTTGATAGTGTCATTTGATTGCATTAGTCATGGTAACAGAACGGGATATGGTAACAAACTGCGTGAAATATTATTGCTAATTAATATTATATCAACTTTTAATGATAAATCCATTAAGTTTATTTATTGTTATTGAACTAGTTTTAATTTGTAGTTGATTGTTGCTTCTGGTTATGATAATTTTATTCTGATTTCGACATAGACAAACCTATTCCCTACAACTATGTTGTATTCGTTTCTATTCATTTTCAAATTCGTTCTTAGCTTAATGTACGTACAGACTGGTGCGACATACACATGCAACACTAATAAAACACTTACTTATGCTATTTTTAATACTTCTAGATAGTATTTTCATGAAACCAAAATGTTTCAATCCATAGTCGAAACATTTAAAGAAATTACGGTTTTGAATGTGAGTTTCTACTCAGTAATAAAAATTTATTTTGAATATTTTGTTGTGTAAATATTTTTTTTCTAAAGCAGGTTGAAGGAATTCGTTCGAAATATGAATGCGCTAGTGTGGACGTTTTGTACAACTTCTTACAACAAATGTTGGATGTCGCATGTTTAAGTCGCACGATGTGTACGGTTCTTCAACCAAATATAGAAACGATACAGAATAGCACCGTCCTTTCAATTTCTAGACGGTTGGTGCTTTATTTGTTTGCCTGTCCCACGTTTTAAGTGGTGTAAATTGATTGTACTAATCTTTTATACGTTACGGTTAGTTTGTAATTAAATAGCTGAATCAGGTTCCGCCTTTTTAGCGCGTAGGAGTATTATAACAACTAGAAATAATGAGAATAAATGACCCAAACGCAGACGGCATGGGACGGGACGCGATGGAGGTGCTCCAGTTGTGAAACGACTAACAAGATCTAGATCTAGATGTTACCAAGATGGATATATTGTTTAGAATGCATAATAGTGAAGGTCTTCTTGACAATACCACTTGTAGGATGACCTGTGTTGAATGAATCAACTCTTTTTTGGGTATGCAATTATCTTAGTTCAAAAGTTAGCGCTTTACATATCTTCACTTTAGTTCCATCAGCTCGACTATAGGTTGTCACAACACGGCATTTGACTTAAACCACAAGATATACTCCCATACAGTTGGTCTTATGGAGAAAAAGTAAAGAGAAACAAGTGACAACGAATATTGTTTATGTGTTACATGTTTTATAAAATAAATTGTGTAGTTAACATTAAAGTTTTAGTGTAAATTCTGATGACTAAGAAATATCAACTTCAATATCAATAGCCAACATATGTATATAGATATTTTTAAACTAGAACTAGATTTACTAATATTGTTAGTAAATTCATTGAAATAAACGTCTGTGAATTTCACCCCTTGAACTGACCTTAATCTATTAATACTCTAACTTAATTTCTATTAACAAAATAATTATTTGTTAATAGAATTTTTGTTTGATATTTACCAAAAACAATGACACAATAAATATCTTTAAAATATGGGGCACTACCCAGTAAACAATTTGGTGAAGTGTCCTATTTTGTGACTATCACTATTGCACTTTAATTATAGTTAGCATCAACTTTACCTTTATTTGTATTCCAACGGGTGGAGTGGTTTCCGTTTGCAGCCGATAAAATAGACATTTCATATGAACGATTATGAGAAACTGAACTTTAAATGAACTCTTTCATGACGAAAAAATCATACGCATCTTAAATATGATGACAAAGTCACTCCTAAATGCTTACTGGGTTATTACAACAAAGGTATATTGAGGTCTAAGGTTGCACTAAGACATGGTGCTGGTAGAGTACCGATTTACTTTAAGACTTTTCTCCAATTCTTTCTATTGGCCATCTTCCTCTTCCAATTTACAATACCTTGGCTTTATTATAAACTTTACATATACAAATTTCAGTTTCCAATACAGATCTAAACAAGTTCTGTAATATATTATAACATTTATTTCCGGCTGTAATTTCTGCTTTAATTTCCCAAGATATCTAAAATCACTTACCCTAACAAACACCTCCCGGTATCTTTGGTCATTCTTTGTATTGATCAGATACTTTTCTTGGCATTTTCAACAACTCTGGACCTGTCTGAACCTTATCTTATTGCTTGGCCATATGGTAATATTATGAGTTTCTCAGACCTGGTTAATCCGACACATCAATCCTTCGATCCTGGCTTGACCTGGGAGATACATCTAGTCTTGCTTTGTATATTGTACTAATATTATAAACGGATTCTTTTTTTTTTAATTAATAAGCAATTTATCCTTAACATACTATAATATAAACATTAAAGGTTTTGCTCTTCAGCATACCTTATTGTATGATATGAAATATTTGACATAAACATGTATTATGTTTTGATCGACTACATTTACTTACATTTAATTTAATTAAACTAACTCAAAAGGTTTAATCCTTTTCAGTCTTCTCTTTGTTCCTCCATCGTTGTCCAGTAGGTGTGTTACGTCGTCATTAACATGTTGTTGAGTCTTTCCTGGTGACTCTTGGCAAATTTCCTTATTGTAGTATTCACAGTTTCCATCTTTAAGTCCCGGTGAAGATCACTGTTCACTATGATCACTATGGTTCTTACCACTTTGTTCTGGAACCTTGCTAGTCTGACTAGTACAGCAATAAACGGATAATGATTTGTAATTTTTAAATCCTAATTATTCCTGACGTTAGTGAGTTCAAACGTTATCTTTTGTTAAAGTTCTTCGATATTTCCAATAGTAATTTCTATGGAAATGAGACCTGAAATAAGCCCGATGCAGTACTAATTAATCTAGTCACCTTAAGGTTTGACCATCACTGAACTATTTCACCGTACAAATTCTTTCACTATGGCAGAGATTTAAGCTCTCCAATAAATGCATCCAATGCGTCAGTTCATCTTTCGTGTTAAAAGGTTGTTTTAAATTTATTTAAAATAAACATTAGTTTAAAATCACGATAAACATCAATAGAGTTACGACCTCGTTGACGGACAGACAACGTTGATGATTTAACCCTCGCGCTATCCACACCATGTGTGGTCCAGGTCCAGGTCCAACTCTCTCTCACTCTCTTCCAATCCATGTCCAACTTCAACTCATCCATGTCTCCTGCTCCTTCCTCTCTTAGTCCTTCATCATTTTTACTTTAGCAGAATTAAACATAACGTTGTATCATTTTAGATTAAAGTTTTATTTTTATTTCGTTTTGTTTGTACTAAGGTGCATGTTTTTCTCAAATTGAGGTTATGTTTTTTAAAATCCATTAACTTATTCTATTTTATTTTTTGTTTATTTTTTAACACATTTAAAATGTATTCTGTCTGTGTTAAAAAAGAGCCAATATATGTTGATATGTTTTAATATATAATGTATTTAATAGTTTATATACATATTTTTGAAATTAACGTACCCCTACAAAAAATGACTTAATAGAAATGGCTTCTGAACATCCTAATGTCTATTTTCAAAGGCAATCAATCATTAACGTCACAAACAAAGAACATCTGTCAAACGGTAGCTTGTCTCTCTGCTCTTAACAACTCGTGTACTCGCATTTTATAAATCGAAATCAAACAACACGTAACTGGAGCTGGAATTTGTATTTAGCGTTGCGTGGTTTTTAATCCGATTGTTTTATTGCAATAAGAAACGAGTTATAACTTTAGGGCTGATCATACCAAAATTGTCAATGAATGACGTCATCAACATCGCAGATTTTGACATATCGATACTTTTACATGTATGTAAAATTGGAAAAAACTATTTAATCATAAAAAAGGTTCTTTAATAAATTATAATTTTCGTTAGCTCCTAACACATCTTTATCCTATGACTGACTAACTAATAAGAAAGAACGATCTTAATTGATATGCTTTTATACCCTATTACACCTAAAATTAATCACAAATCCGAGTTGCACATAAATCCTAATCCTAAGCAAATATCATTATTCAAATAAATCCTGGACAATAGGAATTGCGACTCACATTAAGATTTGGTGTTTCTACCTAATGTCTAAATCCTTTTATTCTTACCTGAAAATATTTCCTACTTCTAATAAATCTTTAATACTTTAAGCCCTAAATACTTCCAGGAGATATTACCTACTCACGATAAATCCTCAAATAAACATAGAACGTACTATAAAAGAGCAAAGTTCACTAACCAAAGAATAATTATAAAAATATTAAAACTTCTACATAATTACTAATCATCATTCCACAATTTTAACAATTCTAAGATACACAAGTGTTTATTTTTAAATACATCGATTAAATACATATCGAAAATATGTGCAAAACAGAGAGTTTACAACACTTATTTTGCAGAGGTAAATAAACAAGCTCGTGGCATTTAATGAAGAACGGTGTGCTTCTGCAAATGTTCATTCTGCATTCTAGATGACCGTTAAAGAATATTAAATAGATTTACACATAACAGTTAAGGGTCTTGTGTTGAATTTAACTGCCAGCAGAGGTGAATCAGTTGTGTCCTCATGGACCACAGATAGCTTTATCCGAAACTGTTTCCTAAAGCCTAATATAGAGTGTACGCATAAGAGAGCCATATTTAAATTTCGCGCCATATTTCTTATAAGGTTGGCAGCTCTATATATGTTATATATTACATCTGTCATTGTTGCGATTAGTACACGAAAGAACAACGCATCACTTTGATAACAACCAAAACTACAAAATTTAGCGATTACCTTCCAGGTAATCAACCCTCAGCTCTAAAATATTTATGGACTAAATAAAGAACAATTAATTCCAAAGATAAATTGTTATACATTATGTATGTCATATTAATTACCCTTTATAATAATTGTAGGTAGTTATTACAAGGTTACAATCAAACTCATAATATTAGCTATTAAGTACAAAAGCTTATAAGGGGTCAGGTCAACCCTGATAATACCTGAGTGGTTATATACTATATATAAATACGTAGCATATATACTATACGTAGCGCATTTTTCATGCATAACTCCTCTTTATGGCCATCCGTTTTCGTTCTTTTGCATATAGCACTGCCATGGCCAAATCATAGACATCTGAAGCATAGGTAACACTTTCCAGAAATCCAGTCCATCTTTTATATAACTTATTCTCTTTTTTACCCGTCATTCCAAAATTCTATTCCATCTAGAGCACAATTTCGAAGTGGGAAACCTCTACTTAGTGCTGCTTCTAACAATAAACCCAATAAACAATTTGGTGAAGTGTCCCTTTTTGTGACGTTTCTATTACTATTGCACTTCAATCATAGTTCGCATCAACTTTATCTTCATTTGTATTCTGACAGATGGAGTGGTTTTGCCATTTGTTGCCGATAAAGTATACATTTTATATGAACGACTGTAAGAAACTGAACTTAAAATGAACTCTTTCATCACAAAAAAGTCATACGCATCTTCAGTATGATGGCAAAGTAACTCCAAAATGTAAACTAGGTTATTATTTTAATTAAAAACGTATCACATAAAATCTGATACAAGTACCTATAGAACATCAGATTTAAAGACCAACAGGTATTTTTTTAACGATCACGTGGTACATACTCGAAGTAATCTGATCTGGCAATACAACTGTTAATACATCTACTCATAAATTAAAGGATTGTCTAATAAAACAGATCATTTAAGAAATGAGCTTCATAGAATCATTAATTAACATTCAGAAATCTGTCGTCGTATCAGAGAGGGCTCTAAAATACGAGCTGGAATGAAACATGAAAACAAGTTACAAACAACGAAAGCACTGCACTCAGTGGAGTGTTATTCATATGGAGACAAACAGCTGTTTCGTGTTATTACAATATTCAAAACGTTGTTGGTTAATTACAACAGCCATAAGTTCCCATAGATGTCAGTAAAGATGTCCCTAATTAATTTGATTAACTTAAAGAAAAAGAAAAATAACGTGCTTTCGAAATATTTAATTATTTACATATCTTAGAAAGTTTATGGGAAATACATTTTATTATTATTATTATTTTAAACACATTCCATTTTATTATTGAGATATTTTTGTTTTTAATTAGTCTTCTGTTTTTAATTTTTATGTTCTTTATTTTCTTTTTAATGAAAATAATAATAAAATTAATTGGAAATATTTTTGAAGTGATGACCAGAAAAACATTGTTTAGGAATTTATTGTAGGTGAATTTATTAATTGTTGAATGCAAGGTTTAACCTATTGTCAAATTCTATGATTTTTCTTATATCGTAAGAAATAGTAAATGTTGATTTATGATGGATATTTGTTAGAGAGAACGTAGTGTGCCGTATGAAGACTCAAGGTAGAAACCTGATGTGTCGATAGTAGCTGATAGTTTCATTTTGGTGTTGCCAAAGATACAAATAATAGTGGATGGAAATGAGATACTAAAACTAAAGTACATATTTTGTCATTTTTGCAGACGTTGTTTAACATTAGAAGCTCTTATTATTAGCTTAATAGTATATCGAAATAGCACCGTCTAAGTAAACGGCGGTTGTGACAATTACAAAATAGTGGACTTACTTAATATTAAATTAATGCTAAAACATATTTAAACCAATGTAAATACAAACTAATGATAAAATGAGTACAAAATGAGGATTTATTACATAAAGGAAAGACTAAATATTAACTATTTGTCGACAGATGGCGTTAGTCTTTTATTAAATTTTTTAATAAATATCTTCAGTGGAATATTAGGTTTTCAAGAACGTGATTAGTGGACACTAATTTTTAATGGGACGTTTTTCTTGTTTTTCTCTCTCAATATTCAGTTATATTGAAAGTACAGCACAGAGCCTCGATCTGGGATTATATAGTGCTGTTTTCCTGACTTATTTTTGTTTTCATGACAAAAGTTTTATATCTTCACTCTGGATTTGTTAAATTTGGAGCATGTAAATGTTTTTTGCTTTTTTTAAAATATTTATTTGAATACATCAACAGTTATTAGCACTTAAAACAATATTATATATATTACTAGCTGTCCCGGCCACGCGTTGCTGTGTCTAACGTTTTTGTCATATTACATTACATAGCGCCATCTATTGAATATTTACTCAATCTAGTCAACAGAATATTTACTCAATCTAGTCAACAGATGTCGCCATCTTTTAAAATCGTCTAATCAAATAATTTGCAATAAGGTAATATTGCAATCATAAATTGAGATTTAAGCTATCCTATCTTTCAAGTTGGATCAAACTGCACACAGTGTACAAATTTGATTAAAATCGGTTAAGTAGTTTAGGAGTCCATCGCGGACATACAACGTGACACGTAATTTATATATATTAAGATTTATAAACTTATTGTCGGGATATAAAGTATAAGAAGAAGCAGAACAATATTAGGGGTGATAAAAGGCTACGTGCCTAGGAAGCCTGAGAAATTATATATACATTTACAATACATAGTTTACATCTTATAGAGACGAGTGGTAATTTAAAATAAAGAGATTGAATTAGTTTTATTGATGAAATATTTGCCTATATTCTTAGGCATATTACAGCCTTGTCTGTGCGACGAGTACCTTGAGTATCGAAGAATAATATTAATGTTAGTGGGCTGTTACATTGTTCACATACTGATATATATATATATATATTACATATCACGAGTCTACATATGTTTTTAGCTTTATTTATTTAAGGAAACCTTGCAACGCTGTGTGTTCTTTTAAATTAATTTCCGTCTGGGAAATTTTTAATTTTCTCCGAGAAACGGGTGTGAAGATCAGTGTGATTTTTCGGAAAATCCCGCACTGCTCTCTGTATTCGTGATCGTTTCAACTGCTACTGCATAATATGTAGTTTTTGCAACAATTCTACGAATAAACAACACAGTAGACCAACACCATATTTACAACAATTACTTTGCAATTTAACACTCAACATTGTAATAAATGAAAAACTTTATTGTTTCCTTACGTTACCAGGAACAATAAGGAAATATCAAACAATGCATAATTATAATGAAATTTATCAGTTTACAATCGAGGCTTCATTCTCAGAGTATACTTGTGCATTATTATTTATTTTATTCATTGAATTTTTTTAATTAAAATTATAAACAAACATTTAATCATATACTTTTTTAACTGCGTGAGTAAAACATAAATTATAAAGAAATGAATGTCCATTCATTATGGTAATTCGCGTTGTATTTGAAGATCGATTCGAGATGCCCGACCCCCTTCCTCCCCGCTACGCCCTGCCTCACAGTTCGGGTTTCAATCTTCCAGAAGAGCACTCACTCTTAGAATGTTACAATGAAGTTTTAAATGATTACATTGTTCAGTAGCCAACGTAGTTCTTCTACTAAATAAAAATACTCTTTGGATCTTATACAAATCAAATCCAATTAAAAACATCATTAGGGTAATTAAAAATAAGGTTTAGCACATTATGAATGCTTTTATGAATGAAAATTCGCATGGAGCGGTGTAGAGATAGAGAAGGGGTGTATATTGAAGGGAATATTAATTAAATATGTATAAATTTAAGATAAAACGAATTTAATCTCTTCATTTTAAGTACCCATACTCATATCTATAAGTTGTAAATTATGTTTTGTAAATGTTTATAAATGTATTTATTGTTTTAAGAGCTTTTTTAAAAATCGTTAGTTTGTTAACTTCATTGATCTCTTTAACTTATTACCACTCGCTAGTACAATGAAAGCATCCGGAGCAGAGGAGCGTATCGGACCATCATTTACAGCATCCCATCGCTGTACCAACCAGCTAACCAACAAACGAGAGCCACACGCAGTCTTCAGATAACCGATTTGTACTTAAAATAGTATAAATATAAATGAATCGATTAAACCGTATAAAATGAGATGCCCATGTTTATTTATGCCCATTTTGTACCTAATCGTACATCTTGTTTGTAATTAATGAAATGAAATAGTCGACCAAACGAAACTTTTCTTTGTAATTAAAATAATAGAAAGAATACACATAGCAAGGCTTAGAAAGAAATATGGCTGGTAGATTGATTTGTGGGATAGGCTAATGAGGCCGTTAAATGAAGTAACGTTACGTTATTAAACGGGCAGTTAGTTATAGCTGTATAACTTCACAATAATTAAGCTTTATGACCAGTGTTCCTTATGTATGCCCTGACTTCTTAACAATTACAGTTGAATATTATAAAAAAATATATTTAGATTTTTGCAAAGAATACTTAATGAGAAAACAATTGAAAATGAGAAGTCAGAAATTCCATAGTCAGAAAAACAACCCAAGTTTTTCGGTCAGTAAAGTAATCCAGAATTTTTGCTGTGCTAGCTTATCTAGGTGAGTTTCCTCGTGGAAATCACCACTGTGTTAAATTTTCATTCGTTTTATCTATAATTTACTATATAAAAGACCATTATATCTAGGTTAAACTTCATTTAAAATTAAAATGATTTTTCCTGCTTTTATATTTGTAAATTTACCTATTAATACAGTTACATTCATTTTTGGAAATGCTTTTTGGTCAATATAGCTTATTTCTGGTCATAGTTTTTCTGTTATAATCTTCAATTATTTTCAATTTACTGAATAATCTTTCGATACCAGCTACTGTTACCGGCAATGTCTGAAACAACATTATTGTAGAGTATACTTAAGAAAACTCGCTGTCTAAGCACTTACACATTTACGTATCATACACATTTTGTTCATCAGAAAATAAGTGATGTCTGCCGGCTCTGAGATCTTGGACTATTACATACATCCCAAATCAGCATATCTAATGAATGGGCACCTCTCTCTGTACCTCTGCATTATACTCGTATCATCACTAGTTCTGCTTAAAGTCACAGCGATGTACTGAGATTATTCATAGAGCATTTGGCTCTATTTAGCGCTAACAACGGAAGGTTCAATTAAATTTTATTGTTAATTGATAAAAATATATTTAACTCTAAATTAAATTGGGTCACGAATACTATACTATAGAACTATTTCTATTAACATGAATTTTTCAATTACTTTAAAAAGTATGTCTTGATAAAATCTTGCACAAATATTAACCCCATTTTTAAAATACAGTAATTTTCATATAGTTGATAGAAAATTTAATTGTAGGTAAAAAAGTAGGACTTGAGATAAACTTACTTGGCAATCGCTACACAAACAATAATATAAATTTTTAAGCTAAATTTTACAACCAATTTTATTTTAGTAGGTATATCTCCATTCCAATATGAATGTCTTAGCTACCATTACACTAATAACATTACTACTATTCAATAGTAAATTTATTAGCTTTGTATGTCGCTGGCTACGTGTTCTATATATGCATATATAAGCACACACATACATACTAACACATATATAACATATAAAACATAATCAAAGAATTAATTATCAGTTGGTCTCGGGGCTTCGTTTAATTAAATTCCAAGAAAACAAAACAATCTAAACCTCAGCAGGCTCATCAGATCAGATGCACCATCTACATCCACATCTACAGAAGATATAACTTGGAAGTCGTAAGCCAACTTGGTTTAGTTTGGTTTGGTTGGATGTTAGAAGGCTTCACGAGATGTCTATCCATATACCTCAAAGTGTGGCAGACGTGTACGAGTGTTCGTTGTACAACATATATACATTGTGTACAGGGCTGTCTTTTATGAATAAGTTACGTAGGGACCTTAAGCCCTTCAGTACTTCAAATGGGAACGTTGAATAGAAAAGTGCAAGCAATTTCTTTGGTGGGTAATATCTCTTGATTATTGGCAGCAACAAATCTACGATTTTTTCGAACCGGGGCAAGCACTTGACATTGCCCCCCAATTTTAAAAAAAGAAATTAATTTTTTCTTTTCCATTAGTGAAAAAAAATAATCAAAAAAATTTAAACAAGGTAGGTTACTTGTCCTTGCCCGCTGCATATCCTGGTTTGCCCCCCCCCCCCACTCCCCTATATTTTTAGAGCGTTTTATGCGTAACTTCATTGTTATTTTCTTATTTGTTAGTCATTGGTGTATTTAGCCTTATTGTCAAAAATTAATAGATACTGACCAGGTGTGTTAAGAAAGTAAGGAGAATTTGTAATTTAAAAAAGCCCGCGATTATTATTTTATAAAAATCTTTTTTTTATAAGTTGGTAATACTGTACTTCATTTTTTATTTGACCAAGATTTGTTCAATCCGTTTGTTTACAGCAGCTGGTTGAATCAGTTCACTTCAGTAGAGCATAACGATTTTTACAATGAATGTATTATTGAACAAATAGTTTGCCTTCAATTTTGTGTTGCGAACGGAGTTTCATGTGCTAAAAATATTAGAAAAGTCTAATGGTGAATCAATTTTATCAAAAACACGTGCTTACCAATGGCATGAAGCGTCCAGCAGAGCCAAGAGTTGTAGTTGAAAGATTTGGGGAAGAAAAATTATTTTTTTTCGATATTCGTGTTTTGGCGCACCATGCTCTCGTTCCAGAGCTAAAGACGGTAAACAGGCAATACTATTTGATCGTAATAAAGCGTTTGCTTGAGAGAATCAGTCAAAAAATGGCCAGATTTGGAAATTTGACCTTGGCATAAAGCGATAGTTGTGACCAAATTTAAGGCCAAATAAATACCTTTAATCAACCACCGTATTTATCAGATATGGCCCTCTTTGATTTCTTTATGTTCTCGAATCCAATGCCGGATTTAGAGGTGTGGAGGCCCATAATTATTTTCCGAATAAAAGGAACATTTTTTTCGGTCAAGTCTATCAAAAATTTAGTGCTTTGATCTCTATTGTGGAGGCCCCTTTCTTGTGTAGGCCCCGGGGCAATAGCCCCACCTGCCTTCCCTCAAATCGGGGCCTACCCGAGACTACAATTGTCGTTCCGGGATACGTTTCGATTTGATTAAAGCCACAAAGCAAAAATCGCCATGCACTACTAAGGTGGAGTGGATTCCACTTCTATAAAGCAAGCCATGTAATTCTTATGGAAAATTCAACTAACCTTTGCGTTATTTTTAAAGTTCATGATATGACATATGGCTGATTGCGTATGTACCATATACCAATCAGCTTGGCGCTAAAAGCCTCCATTGTACACAATATTTAATCTGTCCATACCAAAACGTAATACATACAAGTATACAAGTTAAATGGTAAATATTTAAAATAAAACAGTATAAATAGTGTTTAGTGCAACATAAAAACTTAAAAAACTTTTAAAATAAACGGATAGTTAAGAAATAACATAAATGTAAACAAGATGCAGCATCTCTAAACACTTAGTACCATTAAACAGAAGAAATTATTCGATCTATTTAAATTAGAAACAGACGAAGACTTTAGGAGTGTAGATGCTTTGTATCATCATACAGATCAGATTAAACATTTAAAAATAATGACCAATTAACAAAGTAAAACGGACCAGTTTTATGACGTCATCAAATCAACCCACACCACTATTAATGCATTGAAATAGTTTGAGATGAAAATGGTGTTATTCATGGTAGTCAGTGTAGTGTAGTCACTAGTCAGTCGTCTGCACATATTTCTGCTGATGCTGCTTTAAGCGCAGCCAATGTTTGCTTTACTTGATGTTGTCTGTATTATATTATGAATTCTAAAGGCACCGTCGCTTCACTGGATCAAATATTCCAGCAGTAGACTGCATTTATTACATTCTAAGCTTTTGCTTCAATAGACGTTAAGGCTTGTTTCCACTGGTGTAATATTTTTCTATAACACTGTCATTTATTCTTGAAAAATTCAAAATATCTCACGACTCTTTAAGTGTTCATATTGCGAAATATCTTCAAAAATCTTATATAAGTGATGTTTTCCAAAATAATAGCAACATATATTTGTGATTTCGGAGCTTACATAATTAAAATAGTATAAAATAAGTATAATCTGAATGTAGATTTAGATAATACGTCGTAAAGTGTCGTTACACTTATGTACGCAGTGTGTTTAATAAATAATTTAAGCGGTGCGCTTGCAGTAACGTTTAGTGCGATGTTGTCAATAAGTAGTGTACATTTATACTTGAGTAGATTACTCTGTGAAGTGAAGAGTACTTTTATTTGAGATACGAACACAACAATGAAAAAATAACGCTGCTGCGGCTTATCTATTAATTTATATATAAAGTTAAATGGTAGTCAATTGTAGTATGTTCCAAATTAGAATTGTTCCAAAATATTAATAATTAAGAAAACATTTGTTATTGTGCGCCTTATAGCAGCAGAATCACAGAATCAGGTCAAGGAAATAATAACGAAAATATTGAAACTAGCGAAGTGATTTCTATAAATTCTCAATATATTTTTATCTATTATATCTATATTATCCACTGTTAATTTTTAATAATAATAATAATAATGTGTAATAATAAAATAGAACAATAATTAAAATAACCGGAAACCGCAATTATTACACATTTGTTCCTGTTTCCGTTTATGTTAAAATTTCGGTATCGTTTTGTTTTTGTTGTTTTTATTTCCTAGTTAGAACAAATTCAACAGCCTTAAAGTAAAGAATTATTAAGTACCTAGGTCGAAAACGAATCTTGAAATTATCTTGTGACAATCTCCAAAATAATTTTCTACCTGTGATACTATATATTGGTATATATTAGGGATATATCGGAGATTCGACTCCTTCTTCGGACTCCGATTTCGGAAAGTCGGAATTTCCGATTGATATTACTACTCCGATTTCGGTTCCGACACTATTAAATCGGGGGCTATAATCGGTCAGCGTGTGGTCAGCTAAGGCTCCCAAAACAACCCTGGTGTTACTCTACCCCTGTCTTATCTTAACATAAACAACTCGGGAATACGTATATGGCTCTGCATTTGAAACCCCTCAAAGAGAGTGATGTAATCTGAGTCATGAGTAACCTTGGAAAGCTAATACACGTAATATTAAGTATTAACTGAAATTAAAGAGACTGAATGATGTTAGTATCAATTTGTTTTATTAGACCTGCACTTAACAGTCTTAACATTCTATCCCATGTCTATATTAGTGATACAATAACGTAGTGGATGTCTCACCAGTAGAGACAGTGCTTTACGCACCGCATATTAAATTCTATAAATCAAATAAAATGGAATGAAACATGTCCTGCCGGTATCTATCGGACAACTCGTCAATCCTCGTGAATGATCGTCAATCAGGGCTTGCACAAAAACAATGGAATGCGCTCATCAATGCCTAGACAACCATCCACAATGTCTATCACGTAAACAGAATCCAAAACGAAGCCAATAGCACTATTAAAAATAAATGATAAAAATTAAATTAAAAAATATACCGAGTACAAAACCTAAACAAAAAGTTTTTAAATTATTAACACCACAGCTTGGACGGCATACTCGTAGAACATTCGGGGCGTAGTTTCGTATTAAATATGTATGCTGTACTGGGTTTAAAGTTGTAATTGAAATAAATCTTAATTAATTTAATTTATAGAAGGGTATAATTAGTCTAATTTTAATTAAAGTGAATTAATTGAAGGTTTAGAGAAGATATAAATTATATAAATAATATACTATTACAAAAAGGGTTTTCCGGACTGAATATATTTCTATAAAGGACGGCCCTCTGTGCTCTAGGCTTTATAAATGTAATGTTGTGTTACAGTGTGAATATAAAGTTTCATAGAAGTTTTAATGACCGCTGAATACATTTTATCACTATATTCGTTAAAAATGTAGAAAATGGACCCAATTAGTGATATGCATGATTATATGTAGGAAAATATTGTTAATATCTGGAAAAATAACGTTGAGCAATGGGGAAAAATAGGTTCACTACATGTATAGCTGTATCTATATAATTCTTCACATTTAAATTAACTTATTATGTTTTTATATCGTTAATTGTTAAATTAATTTTAATTAACATAGATAGAACATTGCCTTACACTTCAAAGTTTACATTTGTTAGCTTAATACAACCTAATTCCTAGGTTCATTTTCTTCTTCTGATTAATTATATTGATTATATTGAATTACGAGTTATTGTGTTAATGAACTAGGCAGTGAAATAACTCACCAAATGTAAGCAAACTAGAAAATCTTAATCCTAATCTTAATAGTTATTGTAGTTGCTAAAATTGCAGTAATAAAATTAAAAAAAATATAAATTCAAACAAAAAATAAAAAATAATATTTTAGTGTTTCAAACAAAAACAAAAGTATAAAAAAGAAGTTTAAATAAGTTTCAAGTTATTTTAAGTAAAATATTTAAGATAACAAAAGATAATTAAAAATCGTAATTAACTGACCAAGAAGAAGAGAATGCAATGATGTAGAATGTTTTAATAGTTGTTAAATAGTTTGTTCAATTCTATAGAATTCATAAGAAGATTGAGATCTTGAAGAATTTCAAACTTTTGATCATATTTTTGCAGATAAATGAGTAGAAGATTCTCAAGATGTAGTGCATAACTGAATTGTTTTATTTCATTTTAATTTTTTGGATAACAATTGTGAATATTATACAGTAAAGTCTCTTTAATCCGACATTAAACGGTTCTGCATACTCTGAAATCCGACATATGGTAGTTAGTTTTACAGTGAATTGAAACTGATCTAAGTATAATATTGAATACAATAAAAGTTCAATGTTTAAATTGGTATTCTACGGTTGTTCTTTAAACCACACATTAGTTAGAATGACAAAATACTTTTCTGGACGTATAAATTGTCTGCACAGGTTCATAATGTGAGTAAACACATAAAATACATGATTGAATCGTTTATATTTTTACCTAGAGTGATTCATTTTTAAAACTATTTTATTGTTTGATAATCTGACATAATAACTAATTCGATACGGTCGCGGATCATGCTATCTAAAGCATGCTATTTGTTCACAGTTTTAGCTATATAGCACATTTAGTTTGTTTGTGAGAGGCATAAAAGTTAGAAGTGTTTTGCGTGTTCGGCGATTTTTTGCTGTCGAAAAACATGAATTCAAAGAGTTTGCTTTAAATTTTGTGTGAAAAATGGAATCAAGTGATCCAAAACACTTGAAATGTTGAAAGTGGCATACGGTGAGTCTACTTTAAGCCAAAAAAATGTTTACAAGTGGTACAAGCTTTTCACAGAAAGTCGAGAAGATGTGAATGACGACGCTCGCCCTGGACGCCCCAGCACATCAACAACCGATGAAAATGTTGAGGAAGTGAAGAAATTTGTTATGGAGAATCGTCGAATCAATAAGTACGGTCAATAAGGAGTATTATCTTGAAGTTATGCGCCACTTGCGAGAAGCAATACGAAGAAAACGTCCGGATTTGTGGAAAAACAGTTAATGGCTTTTGCATCACGATAATGCACCTGCTCACTCGTCATTGCTTGTTCGTAATTTTTTGGCCAAAAACAACACCGTAATCATGCCTCAGCCACCGTATTCACCAGATTTGGCCCCCTGCGACTTTTTCCTGTTCCCAAGATTGAAGAGACCCATGAAAGGACGGCGTTTTGAGACGATTGAGGAGATACAAACCGAATCGCCGAGAGAGCTCCAAAAAGTGCATATCAGAACTGCTTCGAGGATTGGAAAAAACGCTGGCACAAGTGTATTATATCTGAGGGGGACTACTTTGAAGGGGACAAAATAGAAATTGATGAATAAATAAATATTTTTTTGAGAAAAATGAAAATTCACCTTATTTTTTGAACAGACCTCGTATGAGGCCGCGACATCACAACAACTGCCAATATAGTTGGAGGTCATCGGTAAAAGGACTCAGCATTCAAAATTCAAACTCTCTGTAGGTGATCGCCAACAGTGTAAGGCGCTTAATAAACTTTAAGATAACTGACACCAATCCCATTTTAACTCGTGCAGTAACACTTTTTACGCAGCAAGCACAAATATAATGTATCAAGCAATTTACATAAGTAGTTACAAAGTAAAATATTATGTAGTTACTTAGAGTTCGGTTATACTCGTACAATAAAATTTTATGTTTTAAACTCTCATACTAATGAAGCTGAATCTTTAGATATTCTATTACATCGACATTGTGTTTTAGAATCCAAAGATTTACCCTTCGTGGACACTCATGATTTAATATATTACACACGCACGCTGCTTTGCAACGGGGCGAATAACTTACATACATGTATATGTAATGTGTATATAGCGCAACGTATAATATGTAAATTTGTATCCCATATATGCTGCATAGGAAATTGAATGAATTTCGCAACAAATCAACCGGAAATAATTCGCATTGCAATGCACGGAGCATAAACACATAATGGACATGAAGACTAAATGGTATTTATGGGAAAAGAAGAAAAACAAGTACATTAAATAAATACATGAACATTTCAAAATATTCAGTCGCATACAAAATATTAGGTCAATAAATAAAGTATATACGAGTATATACATACATGAAATGTCGAAATATACGGACGATTTAACAAAGCAAGTTTGTTGTGAACCTAATAAATCATATGAATGACTAAGATTTCCAAAATATTAAAAACCACTAAAGAGAATTAATTTGAATGATCGGACAGTTAAAACTTTATTAAAGAAACATCACCCATTAACAACGAAGAATTTTCAACATTGCAAATAAAACCATATATGAGTATTGACTTTATCAAATCTAATCTAATTTAATCTCCATATTTTAAGTACACATACTCGTTATTTCTAAGTTATAAGTTATGTATTATAAATGTATATATTGTTTTAAGTGGTAATAACTATCGAAAGTATACTGTTGAAAAATATGCTGCAAAGTATCACGCCCAAATATGGAAAAAGATTAACCTCAAATTTTTGAGAACTAAATGAGGATTATGTCTATACCGCTTCACCAACGTTAAGAAGTCAAGAGAGTCTTTCATTGGTAGATAACTCTTCTTACACTAACATGCCTGGGAATTTGTTTCACATTTTCCAACCGTAACCAGGAAAACATCGCCGTGACGCAAATGTTAATGATGTTCGATGACTTCGTAGGACTGAACCCTCAGACCTAAGTAACCTAATCATGTAGAATTGTTCATTGGACCAATCTCTACCACACCGTGTAATTATTGAAATGTAAGCTACTAGATAAGTGTATCTATACTTAGTTGTAGTATTATAGAAAATAACAAATTAAAAAAAAACTTTATCCAAAGTTTTACTGCTACGCAATGAGGTTCAGGAGTGGTTTCTTGAGCGCTTAATTTTTCAATGATAACTCATTTACCCTTAACAAGGTTACCCCTGGCATAAACTTTAAGTACTGTAATTTATTCCTTATTCTCTTACATTGTAGTACAAGAGAACATAGTCAATGTTTAATACTTTCAAACAAATTAGTCTTTTTTAACGGAAAGTCATTTTCGTGTAGTAATATAATTGGAAATGGGAATCGAACCTGAATTACAATTTTTATTTTTTCTTCATCAATTCGTTATCCCATTTCCCCCCTTCCTCTGTTACTCCCCTCCACTCACTATTCTATTTCAGGCTCTAAGCACCTTCGTTAATTACATTAAATTTACATATACTCGTACTATACATTTAGTTATATAATATAAATAATCGTTAAGGTTCATTCTTTACAAAATTAAATTTATTTTAATTAAACAAATTATTCGTTAAATTTAAAAAAGTAAAATTCTAAAATAGATATTTATAAATATCTATACAAAGTAGAAAATATCAAATAACTCAAAAATATGTTTTTAAAAAAATGAGAATAAAAACACCTAAACTCATAAAACTAAATTTATTGTCAAATAAATTCACTTAGTTCTCTTTTGTAACACCAGGCGGTGCATTTGTCGGCGTCAGTTATAAATAAAGTTCGGGTTTTGAGCTTGTTAACAGAGCCGTACTCAAATAGATCGCAGTGTTATATGTATTATAAAAATTAAAGTTCCATTCCATTTGTGAACTGGAATGAAATTTGTGATATGGATGGAAATGAAGATCATCATTTAGAATTCTCCTCACAGAACGATCGGAACGTCCAACGGCTATATGATACATGTTTGCGCGCCGTTGGACGCCGTGGTGATCGCAACATTAAAGCTCTCACTGCCTCGATGCTCTAAAGTAAATGGGCTGAGGGACTCCAGTTATTCGTCTTGTCGCACTTGTAGTTTGTCTGCCCATGTAACAACTGATTTCCTGTCCAAGACAGGGACCAACGGGGATAAATTAAAGCGATTCCGAAAGACGTGCTGGATTGCGATCACAGAACATCCGCTCGAAAAGTAGGCCTTAATGGGAAACGCACGTTCCTTACTGTTCCAACGCATGAAGGCGATTGAACTGTGTCGGGGCAAAACTTTATTGTCCCGCCTCTCAAACAAGACCGCTAGCGCTCTGCTACGACATCATCCGACTGAATGGCGCGCTTTTTAAAAAAGGAGGTTATGCTGTCGCACCCTTTTTTTTAGACATTACTGAAATACTATATTATAATAATTGCCCAACTCGAATGCAACTCTGTTGGACAACCCAAACATCCGATGTGGGTCTATTAACATTAGGCATTAGCTCTTAAAATATTCTTTCAGTTAATGTAAGCAACGAGCAACGATCTTACATAAATTACATTATTTTTTATTCATATGCCGTTTCAATTTAACGACTAATTTTACATTAGTATAAGTCGTTAATATACAAATAAAATAGTTATATTTTTATGGGTTTAGTTGTGTTTTTAAGACTTAGGCGTAGTTAAGAGGTACATATAATTTTATTATTACACTAAAGCTAGAAAACAAATTGATGATGGTTTTAGTTTTAGTCTTAAGTCTGTCTGTATGTTCATACGCGTACTATTTAATCGTAAATCTACTTCTTTAAAGTGGTGCTGTGTTTACTGCTTTATAGAGATCTTAAAAAAAGAATTCAGAACCAAAAAAACTATTATGTACTGAAACCTCTTTAAGATACGCCTACATTGTTAGGTTAAGAAGGCAGACATCGTTAGAAAATAACTGTCTTTAATTTTAGAGAAAATATGGCAAAGAGTTTACGACCACATCCTCTGAATGGCTGACGCAGTTAGGTTGCACAATTCACACTCTAACCGCTTTACAAATAAACCTTTTATAAAGGCTATACCAGGTTTATACCTGGTATAAATTTTATAACAGGCTTCTTTGTAAGGCGGTAAATGCAAAAGCTTTATTTTCAACTTCTCAATTTAATCTTAAATTGTATGTTTTTTTTGTTACATTTCTTTCTACATTTTGACGTATTTTAATTTAATTTTTAATTAAATTAGTGCGCTTACATTGTGCGTCAGTAATATACATTTTGACAGTCTCGGTTAATAACTGGTTATTGTTTACATATTGTTTTAATTGTTCACGATAAATTTCTCCTTCCTTTGTAATATTTCTAATGCCAATACTTTGACAGATATTCACAGTTTATAAGTTATGAATAAAGATTTATTTGTTCATTTAGGAAGTATGGAATAAAGCCCAATTCCCACTCACTGAGTTTTAGTGTTAATTTAATGTTTTGACCTAAAATGTAAAAATCAGCCCGTGAAATTTAAAGAAATTAAATTAATTATATTAAATACAATAATTTATATTAAATAAAGATATTAATTATTACAAAATATTGTATATTACTGACGCATGACGCATGATTTCGGAAGTTCAAAGTTACATTTAAGGTTAAAACCTTAAATTAATACTAAAAACAGTGAGTGAGAATGGGACTTAATGCATACATCTTAACTAAAATCTAAAACTAAAATTTAAATTTAAAGTTGTGCAAGGAGTTATTACGTATATTTTCATATACTATATAATTTAAATTAAAGTTTAAACAAAAATTAAAACAGTAGCTGTGAATGATACTTAGGCGTACTGAATACTGTATGGATCGCATTCAACGCATTGGATTTATCGTATGAAACATAAAAGAGAGCACAACAACAATAGTTTTTCTTATATAGTTATAAATCATTCCACACATACTACGACGTCTTTCAGAAAAGGTATAGTAGGACAAGATGATTAAAAGAAGAATGGTTGGCAACCCTGTTTATGCTCTGTATTATAATATTCCATTAAAAATGTACAAAGTACCTAAATTTTATTCATTTTCTAATAAATATTAAATACGACATAATAAAAATATGTGAATAAATCGAGTAAATCTCTCGAATTAGAATAATAAACGTTTTAAGTACATTTCACGTAAAATCAATAATGGAAATGACCCATCAAGCAAAACCCATAAATAATCTGTTTTTCACATAAAAGGAAAACACGAGGTGACTGATATTAGATGAAAATATTCATGGACGACGTGTTTATCACCAGCTTTAGAAAAAAAACAATTTCCATTTTATTTACTTGACGTATTTTGCATAAATAATTGAGAGAAGGGTGGATTGATTTTGCAATGGAGGGTTGAAGAGTGGGGGGTAAAGAGTGGTAACGTCTTTGATGGATGGGTTTTTATTATATCTAAAAATAGGTTAAATTTAAAATTAAAATCGTACTTGCTTGTTAAGTTATTAGCTGCGAAATTAAGCACTATTACTGGTAAGAATAAATCAAACCGTGTAAACGTATGTAGTAGTATTTTTGTAGTTCTTTTCTAATAATTAATTGAGTGCATCAATTTTCAGAAATTATTAGCACTTAAAAAGAATATATACATTTATAATCATTTACAATACTTAATTTACAACTTATAAACACACTTAGATTAAATTAGTTTCATTGATAAAGTCAATAAGGTTTTTCATACTTTCACTGCTTTCAAATATCAGGAATATTACAGCCTTGTCTGTGCGACGAGCACCTTGAGCATTGAAGAATAATATGCTTTACCGTTAGTGGTCTGTTACATTGTTGACATATTAGTTGTGATTCTCTTTTGAATAAGTAGGTATGAGTAAGATTTGTATGACCATGAGTATGAGTCTACATATTACTACTTCCAGCCTTCTATTTAGTCCGACCAGTAACTCTTGTTTGCAAATTGATGGCTTCACTTACCTTAATTTGTTATCACTTTCTTCATTCCATTCTTCTTGCCATGAGCAATTTATTACATTTTTAATTTTGTTCTTTACATGTTTTGTTGCATAATTATTAACCTTTTCGTTTCGGGTGATATCGGTGTGGGAAGAAATCCATAAATTTTTATTTTTATTATTCATATTGTTCAGGCTTATTGTATTAAATGTAAACCAGATATGCTTGTAATTGCCTTGCTAACACATCGGCTATTTTCGCTAATATGTATATTGTCATCTCGCTCTGTTGTCCTCTGGATGGCTGACTCTCACCTATATTTGAATTCGAGTTCGCTTCGCAGAGATAGAGTAAATTTATTATTTACTTTATTAATTTATTTATTTACTGGCAAAGAATTAAGTCACTAAATGATAAACAACGATTATTGCAACATATAACCTAGCTGTTATTATCGCTGTGATATAACAAGAAATATATATCGCTCTGTCATGAAATGTCATGCTTGTCTAGTTGGGACCTTTCATATTTAAAATAGTCATGTCTAAGTAGTCACACAGCAATACCTAAAAGTCATTATAGCCTACACTTCGTCAAGCGCACCGCTCAACTGTGTAACAATCAAAGTGTCACTCAGCACATAGCTCTGAAGTAATCATTTATATGTCACTCCGGCAAATAGTCAATACACATCTATTCTACTGTAGAATACCCCGCTCTAAGTATATATTTCTGCCTAAAACATCGCATTATTTAACGTCGCAGTAAAACCACTGCTAGATGCGATCAATGTGATATTTAGAAACCAAATAGACAAGCATACTGCAACTAATACGTTGTCTACAGATTTTACATTAATTTGTATTATTTTTAAGAAGACAAAGAAAGAAGTATACAAGTTTCTCTTTAAGTTAAAGAACTCGCTTCAAGAAGACTTATTTCACCTTCCACTATCGATAATTATAAGTAATCACTATAGATTATAGAATTCTCTAATTAAATCAATTTTTGTCTTCAATGAATATCTTACAAAATTTAATCTAATTTGGGAAATAAGTTATGCTATAATAGCTATGAAATATAGTTTTTTACCTATACAAAAAAATATAATCCAAAATTGATTTATTAATAAGTGCAGCTCGTTTCAAAAAGTTGTAAAAAATCTTTTTTTTCTCTCTCTCTCACTCTCTTTCCTCTACAACGTCATCTTTCATAGCCAACATCTTTCATATTTTGAACAAAAGATTCCGTTGTAATAATTCATCCCATTGTTGCCAACCCCGCGTATTAAAAATAAAGAGCGGAAACCATATAAAACTAAAAGTAATAACAGTTCAAATGACTTATATTCCTCAAAAAGGAGGAGAATGAATGGGGAAGGGGGTGGGGCACAAAAAGGGGCAAGTAAAGGAAGAACATAATTGGGATTTAAAAATTATGATTATTAGTTTAGTGATTAAATAGTTGTAGTTAGGAAAATTTTATGGTAGCATATTGTAAGCGAGGTATATTGTCGTAACAGCAAGATTAACGCATCCGCAAGTGTCATAAGTATTAAATAATATAATAATTGTTTGGACGAGAATCATTAATAGTTTGAAACGGTTTTTACACAGTTATATTTTCTGGGTTATATTGTTATTAACTTAATCTGATTATGTCCTTACATAATTAGACAGGAGTGTATTGATGAATGTAATAAACGGGCGTTACGTAGGTCTCATACTGGAAGCGTATATCAGCGAATTTTAACCAAAAGAATACATGGAAGGGACCAAATGGATACACTGGAAGCGATATGAAAGAAAATGCAATAGTCTCTTTCATAACAGTGGTGTATCGATAATAATTAAAATAAAAGTTTGCTCTCATGATAAATTATGTTAGTGTAAAACAACTCCAATTCACCCGACAGTACACAAATTTGTCTTGGCGTACTGTCGTATCGGTACGTGGTATGTATGTATTGTGACACAACACATGCAAGGAACACAGGAGTCGGCTTAATTTGAGAATTTGCCGTCCCTTAAATACGCTTGCAGAGGTCAACATGCCTAAAGATTTGCTACACAACGAAGGGAGCGCTTTATTACCCGCAAACAAGAACAATAGTTTGTCTTCAACAGTTTTTCATTCACGTCAAGTATTTTATAAATGATGATGTTAAACTTAACGTCATCTTGTAATTAATATTTTTAATTATACACAACAAAGAACATAAAAATGCATTACTGAAGCTTCACTGAAGTAACAAAAACTAAAATAAAACAAAAAAAAAACTAAATTAAAATCGATTTAAGTTTCATGAAGTCTCAAATCTTGATAAAAACGTCTTATAAATTTCGTTCGTTTGGCTTTAATTTCTAATTTATCATTTGAATCTAACAGAGAAAAGTTTTAAAAAAGTTTTTATCTCACAAATGAAAAACCGCAGCCTCAAATGAAAAACCAACACATTTATAACTGATCCAACAGAAATGAAATAATAAAAGTGGTGAGGTTGGCAGAGTAAAAACAAACACGGGAAAATTATGATGCGAGACCGAAGGAAAATTTATGACATGAAAATCAGATGTTTTTCCATTTGAAAGTGATTCATTTTTAGTTTTTCTTTTCGATGTCGTTGGATTCGAAATCATAACTTACATGTTTAATATTTATTTACATATTTATGGAATTGTGATTGTGGTAGTATGCGAATGAAGGAAATCTGTTGACATTGCACCCTTTGTGCCTGCGGAACAGTGTTTCGTTCACCCTTTACTTCTTTTCTCCTCCTGGACGAACACACTTCAGTGGTATCCATATTAGGGATGTATCTTCTTATTCTTCATACCTAAATTCCATCTTCCGTGTACACATGCAGATGCAATTTTTGCGCAATGTTTCGCGAGTGTATGGCCAATATAGGCTGGCATCGTAAAACTCTTGGAGTAGAGGAAAACCATATCAAGATTTACTTTACACAGTGTAGTGTATAACTCGCACTCCATCGGATAATGAATTATTTTTCTGTGATAATATTTCCTCATACTGAAGTTCGAAATTAGTACTTCTTATTTTAATTAGTAACTATTTAATTAGTATCTATATTTTATCCTACGAACTTATTGAATGATACGATATGTTTTAGATGGAGTACTCACAAATATATTTACAATAATATTTATTAAAAATTCTTTCATGTTAAAATCTTATTAACTTTCGGGCCGCATTGAAAACAGACGGCGGGCCGTAGTTTGCCGACGTTTGGTTTAATGCATAACGTTTATGGCTGAAGAATGCATTAATACTTGTGAATAACTTCAGTTACCTGAAACGATTAAAAACGATTACCTTTATACGAAGAATACGTGAATAATTGCACGTGTTACCTTCATGTAATTTAAGTTTAAAGCAATTTGATCAAACTCCAGCGATACCACTGCAAGCCGTTAAAGCCTGGAACACAATTATTTCCAGTTTAACGATTGCATGTCTGAACCGGATAAGAATCTTTCTCCATTTAATTTATTATTCACACTTTTTTAATTAAGAAACTTATGATTATAATTATAATTGAAAACCCTAAAATAATCTTCAACATTATCAAAAACAAAAAAGTTTATTGCAAGTATAGGTTGAAGCGCGGTGTGAATTATTTGTTTCTTAAGTTATATTAAATTGAATTGAATTTATTTTTTATTTACAGTTGATGGTGGGTGGACCAGCTGGGGCTCCTGGACAGAATGTCGATGTCCAAGTCGAGGTCCTGCCGGTCAAAGACGCGCCAGGACCTGTTCAAATCCACCCCCTGCAAACGGTGGCTCTCCTTGCGGCGGGGGTAGTTTTCAAAAGACGCCCGACTGCGTTAACTGCCCGGGTAAGTGGTTTCAAACAGTTTCACCATATCGTTGTTCACATACGCCAATGCAAATCCAGTGGTTCTCAAATATAGCGCATTTTCATTCAAAAATCTGATGGTTTAAAGTAAAGAATATTTTTTATAATACTGAATTTGGTAAATTGGCAGACAAACTGGAATATACATTTTTTTTGACTAATTTGAGTGTGCTACTTCCGAATATATTATTTCTCAACCTCAATTTAAAAAAAATGCTTCTAAAAATGACTATAAGATAAATACAGTTATTATCAATAGGACAGAAGTCCGAATTTACTACAATTTGTGTATAAAGTATTTGCTCTGTATGTAGATATTGAATTACACCGTTGTATAGTAGAGCGCTTCACTGAAAAGTAATATTGATTCAAAGCAACTGAGTACGTATTTAATGCCGGTTTCACACCAGAGAGACAATCAACAAAAACACCAATGCTTACGCCAAAGTGACAGTTCTTAAAACATTTTTGTCTTTAAAAACTGTTTTAGTAAACAAAACACATTCCCATCTGGAGTCGGTAAGATCAAGGGAAAACACGTTTGTTGTTGATTTTTAGTCTGCTTGGTTTGAACACGCACTTTTGTTTTTTGTGAACATTTGCGCTTATAAGTTGTTGTTTATTATTAGTTCACGTAGTTTCAACAAACAATAAGACCAGCAATTCAATAGAAATGTATCGCCAACACAATAATTTGTGGCATACTAAATTTTTATGGGACACACAGAAAAGCACTAATAACAAAAACAGTCTGTTTAATGTAATCAGTCTGTTTTCGAAAAACAGAACTGTTTTAAAATAAAACAAATCATGTTTCTGTTTCGTTTTTTGAAAGCAAACCTGTTTTGAAAATTGTCTCTTTTGTGTAAAACCGGCATTACTTATAATAAAGTTCAATTCAATAGAATTAATTAATAATAAAATTGCCATTCTAGGTTAATGAATGTCATACGCTATTTTGATCCTTATTATTCATTTAGTAGAAGTGCCCAACTTTGGAGCAGTGCAGCTCAATATCTATAGGATATACAAAAAAATGTTATATGCAGATATTATAGAAAATTGAATCCTCTATCAGATTGATAATAAGTGTTTTTATCGTAGGATCTACTGGTAAAGAGATATTGCAAAAATAAATAGTTTTTATACGCCATTTTTTCACAATAATGGAATAAATTTAAATAAATGTAAAAAATCCACAACCAAATTAGTCGCAATAGTTTATTTATCATTTTTTTTGTCAATTTCTTCCTTTGAGTAATTTAGAGATATATTCCCGGGATTTGTAACTAGTCTATAACATCTTTGAAGGTATATTTTCATCTTTATTTGGGAACCACTTGCATCCCTTTCCTAACTTAGGCATATCCCATATGTACATAATTTAAGAGTATAATATCCCACATTATAGTCTCTATAAGAACAGTTGTATCCCCATAATACTGTAACGCTTATACCGCTGCCAGTGATCGCTGAGTCTAGTCTAGGCCCGCGCTAGTCTAGGCCATGTTGTAAATCCATTTAGAATATAAAGTGTGTAAAATAACTACTCAACTTGTATATTTTTACGTAAATGTTTGAAATGTTCATAAATTACAATAATAGTAAAACACATATACACATACACCTACACATACATGAATACGGCACATACATTGTATTGAAAAAAGATAACCTCAAAAAAAATTACGTTACTTATGTAAATATGTACATATTTATGAGGAAATCCGATTGATTTTTCTGTTAACTATTTTTATTTGTTGAATAAAATGATTTTAACGGCTTCTGCAGGCCCACGTTACTTCCTTTTTCTCATTTTATGTACAATTTAAAGGTTATTTTATAAGACGTTTAATATAAATTCATAAACGTTGTAATCTTATTATTATTATATTAGTTTTATTGCACTTCGTACTCATTTATTGACATTAATTTGAGTAATGAATTTAAATGGTAAAAGAATTAAGTTATTGATGAATAGATTAACATAGAATCTTTAATCTTTCGTACTAATTATCATCTAAGGGGCCACCCATAAATTACTTCATCAAATTTCATTTCTGTACCACTTGTTAATATACTCGTAGGTAATAAAGGGGGTTTTCAAATTGTGACAATGGGGAGGAAGGCGTATAAGCTTTGTAATATCAAATGTAATCTAAAATATTAAAACTATTAAAAAGTGACACAACGAAATGAACATTATATAAGTCATTTTGAAGTTTAAAATTGTTTGTTAGTTGAATACCACCTGTTATCCCAAACTGAACGACCCTAAGAAATAGACCTGGTAGAGGTTATATACTTTTTTGTTGGGAAATACCAAATTATTTTTGTGTAAAACTTCAAAATTTGAAATTATTTATTTAAGTATTTATTCAGACGTCCAAAGCACTCGTAAGACATGCAGACATCCACGTTGACCGAATTATGGAATTATAGTTATAGTTTGCAGTTATATCAGTTATCAGTGCAAACCCGATTATTAGATTCAATGTTTAAAATTTGTTTGTTGTTATTCAAAGTTTACTTTCGCTCTTTTACCGTCACATTTACTTAGTTCCGTTATTTAGGGATTATTGATTTTCTATATATAGTTATATAGTTCTAGATAAAGTTCTAAATATACATTTTCAAAATGTGTAACGCCACAGCAAGGGGGAGTGGGTCGTAAAGTGTGACATGCACGTGGGAGTAATCCAAAAGACATGAAATTTTTGTGACGTAATTTATGGATGGCCTCTATGCGATAAAAGACTAAAAAAAATATTTTCGAGTTTAATACAAAATCAATGTTAGTTTTTCATATTCACGGCAACCTCACTGATAAGACAAGCTTTGAATCATCGCACTTATAATATTATCGCTTAATTAATTTTATGAATGTTGACACTTTTGTGTTCGTCTTTAAATGTAATCATCACTTCACGCTTACATTTCTCACACCGACATGAGGAAGGGAAGGGGGACACTTACATACTGTCGCACAAGTCGAAAAATAATTTTCTAACTTTTATCTATAAAAAAGAAATTCAAATAAATCAATTTTAAATACAGCTTTAACAGTTCCTAACGTTACATTTCTATAGTAATTAGAAAAAGTTAATTAACACAATTAGTGAGTAGTTTCAAACAAACCTTTCTTCTGTATAAAATTATTTCAAATCATAACAATTATTATTCTATTCCAATAACTTATTTATAATAAATAAATCGCACGCTTTCAATGCAGAGGATACTGAAATACTAGATCTTGCTGGGATAGAACTTGCACTGGGTAATGTACAAATTAATAACTAACCCCTGTATTTATATTGTGGTACTGCTGCATGCTTATTAGTATTTTTTTTATCTATATTTATATGTATTTATTATTTCTTTACAAAAAATATATATTACTGCGGAAAATTATGTATCGGAAGCACAGATGCCCGAATGAATGACTTGAAATTTATAGTGATTGTATGTAAGGTGAAACGAATATTATGCAGATATTTTTACGGTACAAAACGCCCCGATTAAGAAGTCTGTGTTCAGTAGTCCAAGATAATGACTACAAAGAGGTTATTATCAGCAATCAAGCTGAAAATAACAAGCTTAAAATTTTGGTTTGTCGTTAGAATTGTATTCTAAATTTACTGTATATTATTATACTTTTTAATCTTTCACAGGCACATTTCTCTATAACTATTGTCTTTTCTTTTAAGAGTGTCGCTCAATTTAATACAATTTATTACGTAATTTTTTTACTTTGTACCTTTGTTAACTACCCTAAGTACTATGGAGACTTATGTTAAACCAATTTAATAAGGTTATATCTTATAATTACTAAATCCTAATTTCTTAACTCCTAAAAAAAACCTAGAGTATTTTTCGAATAACCATTTCTCAAATTTTTGTTTTTGAAAGTGTGTCATTATTGCTATCGCACCAAGCGATTGATAGGACAATAACGGAAATAATTCTGTCTTCATATTAAGTAGTCTACATATTAAGTAGCAATCATGTACATATATGGAGATTTGAAGTAAGGCGTTAGCGCAATTTTGGGTAACCGGTTAAGTATCCAATATAGTCAATAAAGTACATAATTCAAGAGTTAAAATTTTGCACTAGATACATGAGGCTCCAATAAGGCGTTGTCAAAACATGCCTTATTAACGCTTGTCTATTGCGTAACTGACAGGGTATTCATAATAATCGCCCAAGTAAGGCACTGGTCAGTAAGTCCTGAAATTTGCCCGATTAGAGCATGTCAGGCAGGATCCTAATCGGTTACTCTAAACAGTGGCATAACTAATGTAATATTATAAATGGACCCGGTTGGATAGTCCTGAGTTAACAATGACTGGGGAATGTACGACAGGGATATAATAAGGCACTCATAAGGCTAACCCAACAAGTTACCTGCTTGACAAGAACCAAAAATGGTATATGATGGACTTAATAAGAAAAGTGATATTGCATAAGAAAAGAAAAATTTATTTAGTAGTTAGATGACCAAAACAATTATATTAATGAATTTTATTAGTGTACCTCCAACTTCAGATTGTCAACGAAGTTATTATCCATACAGCTGTCAATCATCTTACAATATTAATATAATAACCGTGTCCAACTGCAAACGTAACGTTTTATTACTTATCTAATTAACACACAGCATATTAAACATTTTTACTATAATATAATTAACACCTCTGCATGTACTTACTTTGTTTGTGTAACCTATACTTTGTTTAGTTATTATTTTTATTGTTATTTTTTTATTGTTGTCTATTTTTTAATGTCCCTGGCGTCCTCCTGGATGTCTACATTATCGGCACCGTTATCTTTACGACGCGACGTCCACCACACGGCCAGGTTTAGTACATTTTGTAGATATGGCGCTTAAATTGCTGCGTTGTTTTTTGTGTGCATTCAGTCACGTTTCGTGTGTATATCAAGGAAGCATACCTGTGCACGGACAGTTGGGAGGATAATTCATTTTTATTTATGCATGGGACGACTCTGGGATTAGATAGACGATCTCATCTGGTCTCATCTCATTATTTTGCTCCATTAAAACCACTGCTTATAGTTATGTTCTTCATTTATGGTAGAAAAATGGCAACTGATGGAACTGATACATGCATAAATGGATTAAAGATTATTAGTCAAAGATTATAGACATACGGTTGACATGGTAGAGACATATATTCACTAAAGGGACAGTTTTCCGACTAAAATTAAGGAAATTATACTGCCCAATCAACCGTAAGTCACAACTTTCTCTGAACAATAAGTTCCTCGTCTACAAATGCATCCTGAAACCGATCTGGTCTTATGGAGTTCAATTATGAGGCACATCAGCTAATTCGATACAGAAATCCTCCAGAAATTCCAGTCCAAATATCTTATAATTACCTAGTGACGCACCTTATTTCATCACTAATGACCGCCGAATCCCAACCATTAAGAAAAAGATAAAATTTCGAATTGAAACCCACAAAAAACGGATTGAAAACCATTAAAATCAGCTAACTTCAGGCTTGATGAATCCCAAGAAAATCTTTCATAGACTAAAAAGAAAAGATCCAAAAGAGCTAACTAGTTTAATTATTGTATTCTTTAACTATCGGATATATCATTGGACATCTACTGCGCAAGCCTATTCTACATTACAATGCTGAATGTCTTCATAGACAGATTGATATCGACTTATTTAATAATAATAAAAAAATAATAATAATAAGTAGTAAAATTGGTTACAATACTTTGTTCATTAGGTAAAATCGTTTACGTAAAAGGTACCTTTTGTTATGTTAGTAGAATATAAATATACCAACAAGTAGTGCGCCTTTCAAATAAAAAACATTGGTCCTTATTCAAATATATTTAGTTATTAAAATTAAGTCGATAATAATAGTTATTTTTTGGTCATTTACAAAATTATTTCATGTTTACTATATTTAACTTATTGAAAAATTTTATATAAAAGTTTATAACTTATTGAAAAATCTTAAAAGTTCAATCATTGATAAACGGACGCAGCACAGCAGCAGTTCTGCTAACATGCGATTTCTCGACATAAGACAATCCTCTTAATTTTATAGTTTTAACAGTTTTATAGCATATTTACTCATAGAATAAATAACACGGTATGACAATTGTTACCTGTAGTTCATTTTTTATTACCTACAGACGATTTACAGCTTATCTGCCTACTTCCAACTTCCATGTAAGTTCCGGCGTGAGACGTGCCTTACATTACCCATCTATTTTAATGTACCACACGAGCTATGCCCATAAAATTAGAAAGCGCCATAATATGTCCTATGTACACTATATGGTATACCATGTACAATACAACAAGTGCATGTTTTTTAAACAGTACTTGTTAGTTTTTATGATTTTGTTTTATGGCCTTATACATTATTATTTCTTTTTTAAAGTCATTCACATAATTTAAAAAAATGACCGTAGTTACATTCATAATTCGTGTGCAGCAGTCGCAGAGCTGATGTAGTTGCAATGGGTCTTGTAGTAATGCTACTAACGCGTAGGATTCGGACGGTAATTTATGAGATACTGTAACATATGAAACCATGTGCTCCACGCCGTGTCGAGCCGTATCGCGCCGTACCGTGTGGTTCCATTCCATTCTGCTCGGTGCTCTTCTGTTGTTTGTATCCTTGCCTGTAGTCTGTTGTCTGTTGGCTTCGTTTAGCATTTATAATTCGAGCTTTATTGTCTCACTAACATTGCTCATCTTGACATTGGTTTCATTTTGCTTTACGTACCTTAAGCCGGTTCCAAACGATGCGGTGAACGTTTGATTTTAATGCTTGCCCCCAACGTGTGAGTCAAATATTGGTAGATTGACATGGCAAGTTTCCTACTACACGGTGGAACGAATGTTTAATCACACTGCACTGTTTAACAAAAACTTTCAAGTATAAAATCTTTCTTTGTTGGACGATTCGTGCAGTGTGTGGTGGGGGATAGAAAAATCCCTTTTGACGTAGGTCAATAGACCGACAACAATCCGAACTTCTTGCAACATGAACGTTGGACATATGACATTGGACACATTTAGTTTCAGCATCGGCCACACGATGCGTCCAACGTTGAAGGTGTTCGTAGCATAGTTTGGTACTAGCTTTAGTCGACTACACTAATATTGTTATATTTCTTAGTTAATCTTGAGCCTAATTAACGACGTTTACCAATTGTCAGTTTGGGAATAACCCAGCCGTGCAAACCCAGTACTATTTTTAAAGAGCTGTAACGGAACCAAAGCCAGGAACAAAGCAACAATTATTTCTACTCTTGCTAACTTCTTTATTGATTTAATGTTTTAGAAATGTCTTTTACATGGTGGGAAAACGTCTCTTATATAGAAGTATAAAAATTCCGTTATATAGAAATTTAATTCCAGAGCAGTTAGTCCTATCGCAGTAAACAATTTGGTAAAATGTACCATTTTGTGACGTTTCTATCACTATTGCACTTCAATTATAGTTCGCATCAACTTTATCCTCATTTGTATTTCGACAGGTGGAATAGTTTCGCCATTTGTAGCCGATAAAATAGACATTTTATATGATCGATTGCGAGAAACAGAACTGTAAATGAACTCTTTTATGGCAAAAAAATCATACGCATCTTCAATATGATAGCAAAGTGTCTGCAAAATGTTTACTGAGATTTAAAGTGGATGCTTCTTCTAGGAGGTAGGCTCAACTTTGTTTTCTTCTTCAGTTACGGAATATATGTAAAATGACACAGGATATGAAAGGGCTATAACGGGTCATATAGAAGAGATAAAAAGAGTGGCATCAAAATTTTGTTTTTGTTTTGAGATGATATCAAGAAGTATGCAAAGTTGATCACAACAGAATCAGTATCTATCACATTATCTTATCAGAAACGTAGGAAGCGGAAGTGCGGTTAATAAAGTAGTTATTATTATAAGATTTGTGTGTATAATGTAGTAGTAGTAGTATACATCGATTACCAAATAAATTAATTCATAAATAATATTTTATTACTAAGATTGCTACTGCATAGATAAAATAAAATTTATTTAAAATAAAATATTGAATAACAGATTGTAATAGAACGACTCCCTCTCCCTCTTTCTCTTTCTCTCTTAATGTGTACTCGAATGTAGTAAATCGTAGTTATTGCAATAGCACTCGCCAGTAAATTCTCAAGTCCGATAACCTTTTTATTTTCCCAACGATTCGAAACCAACCTGCTTTGGTTCTGTTTACTGTCCTGTTCTGGCTCTTCTCTTCTGACAGTTTGGTTCAAGCTTCAGGCACTTTAGGGCTGTGGCGCTGGCATACGAACGTACTACGACTATGATATATTAACGTGATGTACGGCTCAAGCTTGGACGCCTTGGTTAGGCAGCCACCGGCTATGGATAACACGTTTATGAGGCGAACAGCACAGAGTTCAGGTGTTTGGAACTGATTGGCCATTGCCAGAGCTTAAAGGATTAGAGGGATTGTCCTGTGACGCACAAGGATCAAATCAAAATAGTCTCTTCGCGAGATTTTGATATTCAAGCATTTTTATTTCAGTTTATTTTATGAGGAAATAAAATATAATTGAAAATAATTATTGTTTCACTAATGCAAAAGTTTTAAGTAAGCTAATTGGCTTTAAAAGATTAAAAATTCGTGAATTAATGTTTGTTTCAAAAAAAGTAAATTGCATTTTATTTTATTTAATCGCTTTGAAGCTAAGAGCTATTCTTATCAATGTTTGCACGTCTTCTTCATATAAATTTCATTAAAACTAATGATTCCTTTTCCTTCTTCTCCTGTCTTTTTCCTCTACTACTAGTTATTTTACTCTTATTTCTTCTTCTCTGTCACTACCTCCTTTTAACTGTCTGTATGCACAAAAAAAATCTAAGCCTAAAATAAATTTAAAAGTACAAACTTCCTTATCTAACTAAATTATCATTCCCTCCTCATATGTTCCAGCTTCTTCTTTACTCACTTAAACTTTATGTAGACTTTCGTCTCCCCTTCTTCTCCAATCTCGCATTCTTCTAGTGTGTCTTATATCTTTTCCCTTTTACCTTTTCTTTTATATGCATTTCTATTATACTTCATCTACTTGATTTGCCAATTCCTATCCCTTAGTTTCACCTCCTTAATTCTCTCTTCTTTTTTCCTCCTCTTTGCGTCTTTTATTTTTCGTTTCTTTCTCATTCTTCTTATACCATTCTCCTTCCGAAGATCCTCCCTTATCTGATCTCCTTGTTTGTCTGCTTTCATTATGTTATTAAAAGTACAGCGAACATATTACTAATTTTTATTAGAAATTTAAAATTGAGTCCCTTATTACAAAATCCTCTACAACAATCTTGCTGTTTCTTATTAACATTGCTATTACTCGTAAATTTCTCTCAAGTTAACAACAAAGCAAGTAAAGTTATGTTTCCAACCTCTGGATTCTTCCTTCACTTTTGTATTCATATATTTTTTTGGACACACATTGTTTGTATTCGTTAACATTGATATTGTTCTGCATTTGTCGACACCATTTTGTTACACATTGTGCTGTCATGGTCCGTGGATGTCATATGTATTCCACACGACACTAACATATCCGTTTGTCCACCCGTTGTCTCTGGTTGTGTCCTTATTTGTGTCCTTCACCATACGGCCATACATCATGCGTAGTTAAACTTGGATCGCAGAAGAGTAACCAGATCCGTCACTGCAATATGATTGTTTTCCACTTTTTGATTGGATTAAACTTAAAACTAGAAGCCCCATTGATTATCGAACATGTTGGGTTGCCAAGTGGCTCGGCCAACATGCTTCGTCGATTATTGGTACGATTAACCCAGTTGGTGGTTGTCTTGTTTGATTCGAAGTTCGTCTTGAGAACTACTGCCAAAATTGGCACTGGAGTCATGGAGATACATATATAATGCATATATAACAACATGACCAGCATGTTGGTCATTGCTAGTTTAGTTCAACTATTCACGTGGTGTGAAACGTATCTCTAGTTGACAGTGGACTTCATAAGAGTGTCATTTGGTGACACCAATTTGAAGTTTTGGAATAAACTTGCAAGGTTGTATAGGGAACAGATTCCACTTTGAGACGTGACAAGAAAAAAGTACTACAAGAAGCATATGAAGAAAGTTACGATGTTATGTGAAATCTTAATGAAATTGATTCATGATTTATTCACATAAATATAAAAGTTATTTTTATTATTTCAATTGTATTTTTAATACGATTTTAAGTGCATTGAGTAAAAAATGTGACACAATACCATGTAGAAAATTGTCTTGGAGTGTTGGTTTGAAACTTGAAAGTGGCGTTATTTATGCTTGGTGTACCAGGCTTGGTATACAAGCTAACTGTAAGGTTGATACTAGAATAATATACAATACAACTCTAATCAAATAATTAAGCATTAAAATGAGCTATCTAGTGGCTTATTTTCCAAGAGTTTTATGAAATTTGGTATGCTCATTTTATAAGCGTAGCGCAAACTTGCTGAAAGAGTAAATTACATACGTTTTCCAATTGGTACTAGCTAATCCTGCAAAGTTATTCAGCTTGGTTACATTTAATTTTGCACCAACCTAAATTAATATGCTTAAAACTAGCTAATGCCTTGCAAAGATAGCTTTATAAAATCTAAGTTCAAGATTCATTTCTACCTGGGATGTAATACTTGAATTAGATTGTAGTAATCTTGCAAGTGTGAAACTTACATTGCAAGACAATTTCTATATGAGAAGTAGAAAAATAATCTGAAAATTAGCTTGTGGCAAGTTGGAAATTATTCTTAACTAACATATGAAGGTTGCTACATTTCCTTTTAACTGATGGTCACACATGGTTCATGTATTGGAAACCGCAAGCATGCTCTATTCAGATCCGAGCCCAACCAATTCGGTCCTTTTAAGATGTCTAAATTAAATGAGTAGTTTGACGTTGTCGTTCGTAAGTTTAACATAGAAACATATCTCTTTAAATTATATACTAGAGAATCAAAGAATCAAACATAAAATCAAAGAGAGTAATAGTCCAATAATGGAGAACATAAAGTTGAATCCAGACATTGCATCTTCTTCTTCTTCTTCAGTGGCTCGACAGCCCTGGGTGGGCTCTGGCCTTCTCAAGAATTTTTCCGAATGATTTAATTACTTGAGATTTCCTAACAAAGTTTTTTTCACGGGGTGGAGTTGTTAGCACCACGCCTAACCCCCAACCTGGAGGACCAGTCCCCTGATATAATCCGCAGGGGCAGGGTGCCCGGCTATACCCCCAGGCACTGGGTACCCATTTTAGTCGCCTCTTACGACAAGCATGAGCAACATTGGGACTATTCTTTCACACCCGGTCACCACTCGGGAATTATAACCAAACCCAGATAATATCTGGCCCGGGGATCGAACCCGAGGACATAGTAGTCAGAGTCAAGCATCAATACTCTCGCCTACTGTGCCGTTAGACATTGCATCTACTATCCTCCTATTATCTGCACCCAATTTTAGCTAAACTTAATAAAGGTGAGGCTTCAATTTGAGTAGAATACAAGTGTTCAAAAATACTGTTCATACTACAATTACGTACATATTCGGTCCGTCCGTCTGTCCAGCATCCAGCCTGATAGTTTGTTGATCCACAATTTAACAAACTCTCAAAATATTTAAATATATGTTCTTTGGATCGTGATGCCCAGCCTCCTGGACCAGTTGGGTTCATTGTGTGCAGATTATTTGCTTTTAGTTAGTTCACAATATCGCCCCTGAGGTTAGAAACAAATATATTCTCTATTATTACTTTCCTGTTCTCGCAGATGAAGTAATATTTATGTATTCAATATATAGACACACAAATGCTGTATGTGGTGTTTTTGCCATCAAATTATTTAAAATACACAGCGAATTTTGTAAAAGTGATTTTATATTTATTTTCTCTTATTGTGAACTGTGCAAAATTATGATCTTGTTAACGTCTTCGAATAACGAGTGCAGCTGATCTGAGTCAGTGCTGTAGCGGTCGTGTAATAGGCCAAGCCATTCGTCTTATCTTGGTAATTCAATCATAAATGGGCGCAAGACAAGACAATGCCCAACCCGAGTCCGAGTTATAAAGGTGACATGTTTATATTATTCAAGGTTAACTGTACATACTGAATACTGATATAAGCTCTATATTACAACATGCTTAAACTTATTGGTGAAAATGACTCAGTAATAAATTATCTAAATTTGCATACATACAGGGACCGTCACTCGAAGTGATACCAATTTAAAATGCTGTAGGTTCGTCATTTATGATAATGACACAATGCTGATAATATATGAAATTTCGTGAAAAAAATGTCACTGTGCCATAAAGCTACTTCTGGCGCGAGCGATGGCTCACATTGCACGAATGTTCACGCTGAATAAATTCCATTTGGAATATTTTTTTCCAAGTACGACCTAGAATGATATATGTCCGTTAGGTTTGTGAACAACTTGACGCTTTGTGTCTATATATGCGCATACTGTCTTTACCTGTAATTAGACATACCACAGTTCAATTTTTGACTTGAACCCGATGGACTTCTCCATATGCTTCATATGCGACGACACTAAATCCGGTGCTCTTATTGGACAGCCAATAAGTTATGATGTTTAAATCTTTTAATGACTTAAACGAAGATTTATAACTTCAATTTCTTACCGGAAAAAAAATTAGGAGCATGATTTTGTATTGTTGTAAATATTGAAATAAGAAATACTGTAAAAACATACACAATTCATAATTAATTTCTTCTTTAATTAATTTTTAAAATTCTATGCATGTTATACTGTTCTGTGTTTCAAACGTTTTCTTTAAGAATAATTATTAGATAAGGTTTGTAACGTAAATATTATACCTTTAATGTGGTCTATATTAAGTTTTAGTAAAATATGATTAAACACATCCACGGCTCTTCAATTTCTTAGCAAGTAACTAAGAAAAATTGTTACTTTCTTTGGTTCTTTTTTAAATTTTGGTTATGTACTATTAATTTTGTTTTATTGTAAATTTCGTGTTCTCTAATCATAAAACGTAAATTCGTGTATTATTTAACGTAATATTTTTAGCTAACGTTATGTTTTGTTATTTGTCGAAGCTTAATATAATTATGTTACCAAATCATTTACTTATATATTAATTTAATACAATCTGGCATAAATCTTTAATAATGTCTGAAAATGTTAATTTATGTCTAAAGATTACTTTCGTTACGTAAATCTTACATAATATTAACTTAAAAAAAAATTATGTAAAAAGTAAACATTTTTAAACTTTAAATTTGATTATCTTTTATTCAAAAAAATGTGCAATAAGTAAAACGCTAATAAGAATAGGTTCTTTTATTAAAATAAAAACACTTCTCGCTAGGACAAAAAAGTTTACCCTAAGCATAACTCTTTTTAGATTAATATTATGTAAAATAACATAACATAAGTAATCTTTAGACATAAAGTTAAGCTCGCTGATATTAAGATAAGCTTTCCATGCAAGATTGCAATAGCAGATTTTTAATCTCTTTACATTTATTTAATGATAATGTAACAAAGTTATGTTAAGCATCGATAAATAATAAAAAATTATTATGGGTCTTTTAACATGAGGTGTCATTTTAAATCAACATAAAAACGCATCATTTTCGTGAAAAGTGGTGATATTTTTATTTTAATCTATTTTAATTTAGTGGAAATCAGTATGTCACCGCAATGACATTCCAAAATAGTGCGAAATTTAAAATGACACCTTTTATTGAAATACTTTATATTTAAATCAATAAATCTTGCATTATATTAACCTAAATGAACTATAAGTAAATTGCAATAAAGAAGGTAACATTTTCTCTTACATTTCACATAAATCCGCGAATACGAAGTCTTTACTATACATTGTTTGTGTCCTGTTTGTGTAGTATGTTATCCTGTAGGTGTATGATGAAATAAGACACATACGTTACATGTTTAAGTAAAGTATGTGAATATTTATGATCCGTTGAAAACCTGATAACGTATGACGTAGATAAATATGTTGTATTCTGATCGCTTTATTGTAAACGTAAACTTAACTCATAAATATACGTGTGTGAAGTTGGTTGCATTTGATTTTTATTTAGTTTTACTGTGTTGATAGAACTGACTGTGTATATATATATATATATTATTTGTATATGTTTATATATTTATATTATTTATGTCATCGTTTATCGCCATAACTTTATGACATTTAGCAACATCAGGGTGTGTTATATAAAACAGAATGGACATAATTTGTTTCATGCTATGCTGAAACCATTTACTGTGAACGTTAACCATCCAGCTATTAAATTATATTTCATATTTATGGCACTATATTACATGCTAAGTATACATTAATTGCTAATATTTATTCCCTTCTCATGCTGTATTAAATTATTTGTCTGTTGACTCTACATTATCAAAGAAGCAGCTTTTTGTAGCAGCTACAAAATATCCTACAACATATAAACATTGAACCACAATAATTAATTTTCATTATCTTATTCTTTTGATAGTTCCTCGGTGGTCTTCTTGGACAGACTGGTCGGAATGTTCGTCGGATTGTTCGCAATATCGTCAACGAAGTTGTGAAACTCCTGGAGGACGAGGTTCTGATAGTAGTGGTTCAGTATCACAAGCGCATCTGGGTGCTGCTCCTGCTGGAAGTAGTAAGGTGGATGAAAATCAAAATCTGAAGTCATTGTGCACTGGAAAGGATCGTCAAATTGCACAATGTCGAGGAGGACTCTGTCAGAAGAATGAGGATGGTAAGTTCATGTTTATTTTATAGTTTATCTTATAGGTACTTAGATTATCACACTTACACTGCCTTGGAATTGAAGGAGCTTCCATTTATTCAGTTAATGTGCAACCGAGCTTTAAAGCTCGCTGATAGAATCAAATTGTCATTTTGTCTCTTTGAAAATATGAACTGAGTATATTCAAATTTCCCGCGATCCCAAAAGCTTAAACATATTTATTTTCATAAATACAACTGATACTTCACAAAAATTATTATCTTCTTCTTCTTCTTCAGTGGCTCGACAGCCCAGGGTGGGCCCTGGCCTTCTCAAGAATTTTTTCCGAATGATTTAATTACTTGAGATTTCGTAACAAGGTTTTTTTTCACGGGGTGGACTTGTTAGCACCACGCCCAACCCCCAGCCTGGAGGACCAGTCCCCTGATATAATCCCCAGGGGCAGGGTGCCCGACTATACCCCAGGCACTGGGTAGCCATTTTCGTCGCCTCTTACGACATGCATGAGCAACATTAGGACTATTCTTTCACACCCGGTCACCACTCGGGAATTATAACCAAAACCCAGATAATATCTGGCCCGGGGATCGAACCCGAGGACATAGTAGTCAGAGTCAAGCATCAACGCTTAAAACGAATAAAAAAACTTATTAACACCTGAGCCAAAAATATAGCCCACTATGTATAAAAAATTGGGAACACTTAATGGTAGAGTATTTAATTATTTCGGAGAATGATACTAAGCTATCAAGTTCACTACAACTTTTTTATTTTGTGAAGATAATTTAAATTTTTTACAATTATTTGTTTTTTTTTAACTCTTTTTAAATTTGGTAGGCTTCCAGCTTGTTACATATGCGCACTTTACTAGCTTGCTTCAAAGCAAGTTAAGAACTTTAATTTTTTTTATTGAATTAAGAACACTTCCCTCTACTACAAAGAATATTACCTTAAACATAATTCTATTTAGGTTAATATAATGTAAAATAACATAACACAAGTTATCATTCGACACACATTTATGCTATCTAACATTTATAAAGTTTTTCATGCAAGATTGTACATATATTGTTTTATATCAAATTAATATTCCAATAACAGATTTTTAATGTCTATTACATTTATTTAATGTCAATGTAACAAAATTATGTTAAGTATCGATAAATAATAAAGAGTAACGTTTAAAAAATATTATGTAAATACATGAATTTACATTTTGAGTTTAGTTAGTTGAGTTATTCATCACATATTTCAATTATATAAAAATTCTTAAAATAATATTGGGTCTCTCAACAAGAGGTGTAATGGGCTTGTGTCCTATGTCTTAATTTCTATAAAAGTGTACTATATATTGATAAAGTGGGTTACTAGAACCTCAAATGTTCAAATATTTTTTAATAACTCCTTATATGTTAAGAGGTATTAACAATTAAAAAAGTCATTTTGTCTGTTTAATTATTAAAGAGATTCAACGTTGTACACATTCCAAGTGCATGTGACATCACAATCCTTGTGTAAGGTTACCAACCTTACAGATCATAAATCTCTGCTATATTTATTTATATATCAAAATATCAAATATTATTTACAGCTATTTCAAGGAACAATAAAATTTCAATATTATGTCTGTCTTAGCAGGGTTAAATAAAGTAAAAACTTATTATTCTTTGACTTGACTGGATTGTTTGAGTACCAACAGCTACAAAACATTACCACAGCACTGACCTACTCAACAAATAACTGACGTTAAAATGCATTTCACGTCATACAAATATGGCCGACCATTTCTAGCGCTAAAACTACAATTCAAATTTTTAATTGCTATATCTCCGTCAATATTTAGATATTTAATAAAATAGACACACCAATATACATTTATTAACATCAATTTCAATCAACAATTGAAAAATCGACCACTAAAAAATGGTCAGAATAATGGAATGGTAATGGAACACAATATCAGACATATATCATCACAATGACATTTAAAAATAGTGCGAAATTTAATATGACACCTCTTGTTGAAAGATATATATAAGTCAATATAAATCATTACTTTAAAAATAAATTTATAAAATATTTTATACAAAGTAAATCGCACTCGAGAAGACGAAATATAATTGAAATACTGTTGTTATCACCAGGAGAAGAGAAGCCTATATAAACACTTTAACCACTGTAGCTCGTATATTAATATAACTTCAAAGGTAATCCACGTTAGTTACCTGACTTATCGACTTCCATTAGTTACAAACTGTTACCCGAGGACGATCTGTATTAATATACCTTAGGGAAATTACCACCATTCATATTATAAAACACCCTGTGCCTTCACAAACACAAAACAAATACGACAAGAATATTTATCATCATCTTTTGATCACACAACATATTTCTAACAAAACATTTCATCCCTATTTCATCCCTCTAGACCAGGGTAGGCGAACCAATGGCACGCGTGCCATTGATGGCACGCGACACAATATTTTGGGCACGTCGCCGATCATAAAACATGTGTAAAAAATGTGTTAAGTAATAGGTATTTTGTAGTATTTAAGTAGGATCGAACGCGAGTGATCCTACGCTACGGAGTGTTCGGTGCGCGGGGTGGGGGCGGCGCGGCAGCAGAATAAAAAGAATTAATTGCAAGTGCATTGAATGACAGAAATAAACAGTCAACATCTATGATTAAATATGTTTGCAAAAATTGTCATACGAGCGCGGCAAGTTACGCGGCTGCAAATGTCATTGCTCGGCATAGTAAACCTTTTCAAGAAGGAGAGTTTTTGAAGGAAGCCTGGTTAGCATGCGCGCCCTCTCTTTTTGATGATTTCGATAATAAAGATAAGATAATTCAGCGCATCAAAGATACTCCTCTATCAAGAAACACAATAAAAGAAAGAATCTTAAAGCTGGCCGAAAATATAACAGATCAACAAAAAATTGACATTAACGATGCTTCTTTTATATCGCTATGTCTTGACGAAAGCACTGACGTCACTAAATCTGCACCTTTAGCTGTTTTTGCTCGGTATTGTGTAGGAAACGTCATTAAGGAAGAATTAATTGCGATAAAATCGTTGCTAACAACTACAAAAGGAACAGATATTAGTACGGCAGTTAAAAATGTACTTGAAAGATTTGTTGATTGCTTGGAAGAAATCAGACTGTTTTTGCAAAATGAGGGAAAAATTGAACAATACCCACAGTTGTTGGACGTTATGTGGCTTTCAAAATTGATGTTTTTTACAGACATATGCCAACATTTAAATACATTAAACGTAAAGCTTCAAGGGACAAACAAAACAATTATTGTCATGATAGATCTCATTAGCGCTTTTGAGGCTAAACTGCAAGTATTCAGAAACGATATTATCACCAGAAACTACAAGTATTTTCCAAACTTGAAAAAATATATCAATGATTTTGATATTCACGAGACAGCAGACAAAGAAAAATTTACTAAAGAATTTATTTCTGTGATCGATTCTTTAATCAAGGAATTTTCAGGGAGATTTTCTCAGTTCAAAGAATTGTCGGAAATACTCAAATTTATTATGAACCCTGATGTGGCGTCATTTCATAAACTGATCTTCTCTCAATTCGATTGGTTGGAAATTGAAGAATTTGAAATGCAGTTGATTGATTTCCAATCTAGCTCAATATGGATTCAAAAATTTATTGAAACAAGGAAAGAGTTGGAATTATTTGAAACTGAAAGATTGACAAGTAATTTAAGTAAAAACGCTAATAACAAAATTCGGGAAACATGGAATGCGTTACCAGACACATTTAACTGTTTGAAGAAGCTGGCTCATGCTATTTTAACAATGTTTTCATCTACCTATGCCTGTGAGTCATTATTTTCAGAGATGAATAACATTAAAAACTCGGTTAGAAACCGTTTGACAGATGAATCCAGTTCAGCATGCATTTTGCTAAAAGTAAAATCTTACAACCCTAACATAAATTATTTGTCATCCAACCTGCAGCAACAGAAGTCACACTAATTTTACAGTAATTTAATTTATGCATGCAATAAAAATATTCCAAAATGTACCTCTTTTGTTTACTTTATTTAATAAAGAGTTTTGATAGATAGTATTTATTATTATTATTTTCCAAATAATCAGAAAGTCAAAATTATTTGATAGCACGTCAATGACCTCATTCAACATTTTTCAGAAAAAATGGCACGTTGATGCATAAAGGTTCGCCTACCCTGCTCTAGACCTTTTAAAACTAAAATATTGTCCCCAACATTACAATAGATATTTCAATCAACTTTTTCGTATCAATGACAAAAACAAAAACATCCCTTGACGGTAGATTCTTCACCTCTCCTCTCCTCACCATCACCACCACCACCCCTTTATGTTTTTAGTCATTATTTATAGATATATATTTTTTCATTTAGATAACATAACATACTTTTGTTTTGATTGTGACAATGTCTACTGACTGAGTGACTACTCTATGTCATGTATTTATTGTGAAACTGACAAGTGACGCTGACGCACACTCATCTAAAACAAGAACAACGGACACACACACGCACGCACAAACTCACGCACAATTATTAAAATATGGGGTGAACAAATATCAACATTATTGGGTTCCATGTTTCGATTATAAACAATATGATTTGATTTCTATTTAATTGAACTTTATTCCCAAGTGTTCCACATGTAGCACAGCCAACAGTTACAGAATATATCGCTCGTTTGCAAAAATTTATCTTTTTTCAAAAACAAAGTAAAAAAGTTGTCTTTGTCTATAAAAACTATTGTCATATAGTGAGAAATAGTTGAGATATGTAGATGGGTCGTTGTACAGGATGAAAGTACGAATATATCTAGATAGGAACTATATCAGTTGATAGATTTAATTTTCAATAGTCTTCATCAAAAAAGTCTTCATCAAAATAATCTTGAAGAATAAAACACCAACGTTATTAAAAAACAAACTTATGTCATTAGTTTCTTGGTCTTACTTAAATTAAGACAGGGTAAAATAATAATAACATGACAAAAAATCAGGATGAAGTATAATTGCCTCTTTATGCAGTCTAAATTATTAATTAGGTGCGTTTATTAACATAGGTTTCAATAGCGACGTTAGTTGTTAACTAAACTGTTGCCGGTGCGGTTCATGCGGAATTGTGACGCTAACCAAATAATGGTTTAATTGAGACCTTTCGAGTTGGTTGATACTTTAGATGTTAACTAAACTAATTATAAGTTCAAATCACGATAGTTCGGCGGCGACTTATACTTAAAAGAGGTTATAATAACGGTATAAATCTATAATACGATAATGAATTTTATCTCTTTCGTTTCTAAATACATTATAGAAAAATAAGTGAGTCAATGCTCTTTAGTTATATCGGCAGTTTATACCCCACAACTTGTTTTAAGTATGAGTCGCCGCCGAACTCTCGTAATTTGAACTATACCTCCCAATTGATTAAATATATATAAAAGAAGAACACAGTATTCATGATAGAACGAAATATCAGTATCAGGTGAAATGCGTTCCGATCAATCGTAAATAAGATAAATTTACTTGTAAGCACTACTGTTTGAAATTGAATAGAAAAACAAAAAGAATATCTACCGTAATTGATCTTTCAAATTAATAAATTTAATAATAGCTAGTAAATATAATTGATGAGCGTGGCGGCATTTAAAGTTTAAGACATTATTGTAATGTATTGTAGATATTGATAATAAGTGCAAAAAATGAATCGGGGTTCTATGAAGCCCGGCAAATTATAAATAATAAAAAAAATTAATTTAAAGATAAAGAATTTTAAACATACAAATAAATACTTACAATGCATTAATATCATTATTGGAATTGTTTTTTAAGGTTTGCTACTCTTCTAATAAATTTAAGAATAAAATATATACTTTTTCGAGTTTTAAAGATATAATGGTTAAGTACGAGTATATGAAATATAAATCAAGAAAAGCCAACAATATTTTGTAAATGCATAAATATGAGCTTAATACAAACAAAAATATAGCTAACAAAGAAGCATTTAAATACGATATAATCCGTTATGATAATTATCGCAAAACATAGCCTAGTAGAAAGTGTTGCATAAAAGAATTTCATATTTATGTTTCCCTTTGCTAATTTGTACATTGCCTAGCATTTTCTGCAACACCCTGTGCTATTTTCTAACGTGTTGGTATTACAGAATGATGTATAGCTTTATTTGCGTGCATTAGGACTTTTACTTTTGTCATTTCTCATCTTTATGCGATCGTCATTTGTATGGTGTCTGTTGTACAAAATAATTCGAGTGATGAAAATACTCCTAGGAGCCCAGGAGGAAACGCGCACTGAACATTCACGTTCACACTGAGCGGACTCACAGTTCGTGGAATACATTGTGACGACAAAAACGGGACGAACTTAGACATTCCAGAAATGCGGGACATATTATACACACAAAAAAAATTGCTTGAAAATAATAGCAGATATAATTGAATTTATGACATTAGGTTGGGGTTCACAATTAAACGTAATCATTTCAAAAACTTTTAGATGCAACTTTGTATGTTAAGCCGATTGTTTAATTGTGGTCTTTTAGTTGTGTACTAAACGTAGCGTTAATTATGAATTGCTATTAACTGACGGTGGCCAGATTGTGAGTTTAGATTGTGTACTCACCCAGTAAACAAGTTGATGAAGTGTCCTGTTTTGTGACGTTTCTATCACTATTGCGCTTCAATTATAGTTCTCATCAACTATATCTTAATTTGTATTCCGACAAGTGGAGTGGTTTCGCCATTTGTAGCCTGTAAAATAGACATTTTATATGAACAATTGTGAGAAACTGAACTGTAAATAAACTCTTTCATGACAAAAAGAATCATACGCATCTTCAATATGATGGGAAAATGATACCAAAATATTTACTGGTCAGCAGCAATTATGTTATGACTAATTAATTTATAATTACCTCTCAACGGGCTAAATCCATATTAAAAGAAAAGAGAAAGCTAGTAATATTCTTGATAGAAAGAGATATAAATGTACCACGTGGCATGCACACGTGGCAAGCAGTGTTACTGATTAGATAGAGGTAGTTACAATAAGAATTACTTGTATTTACAGAAATTAAGTTATAAAACTGAATATTATAATTAAAAGTACATAAATCTAAAGTTTCAATACATTCCTATAGCAAAAATAACTAAATTGGAATTAAGGAAAAAATGTATATTTACCGAGAGTCCCTTGAAAATGTAACGCGCCCCAGTTTTTATGCCAACAGCATGCAGTTTTCAAGACCCATTTAAATACAAACTGCATCCAATGTTCTTTAACTTCAGTGATCCAACGGGAACTGGTGCTTTCAACATGGTGTTGCCGTTGACATAAAATTTTGAAACTGTTCAACCTATATTTATATCTCGTGTAGTGTAAAATTCCAGTACATCCCTGTTTATTATTGTCATCCCTTAGCTATTAAATATGAGGGGTTCGTTTTTGTATAGACATTACTTTACAGAGTGAGTTACAGTCAAAATAAAAAGCGATAATATTTACATTAAAAATGAGGGCGAAAAATGAACAATAAAATGATATTATGTTGTAATTAAATTATTGTTAGCGTAATGTATTTACTTATTTATTCGTATTCGAATGGGATTTAGATTTAACTCACCCCTGCTCCTGCAACGTGTCCCCCACTCTTGTCCCCATGACACACTTGATGTGATGTCATTAGAAGGAATTGAGTACAATTTTATTTTCTATATTTGCATAATATTTGCTACGAATAATTGAAATATAATTTGTTATGCAAATTTTATGTTTTATTTTGAAGGTAAATTTATTTAAAATAATTCCTTACTTGTTCAAATTATGCCGCTGTTTATTTTAGAAATTGTGTAGAATAATGATTTCTGCTATGTGAAACAAGAAGTTATAGTTAGACCAAGACGGTACTGTGGCTGCTTTATCCGAACCAACGCTATATTGTCATGGTTTGGTTGTTTTCAAAATTAAATTGCTTATGTGCTGCATAACAATAGAAACATATTAAGCAGCGGTATAGTCAAATTAATAGGGAAGTTATCGTTTTTTGTCAATTCCGATATCAATTTTGTAGAGGGTCTACTCACACCCGCTATTTGAAATATGCCACTAAACAGAGATTTACCTTGCCCGGTTTACCTGAACAGAATACCTTCTCAGGTAAACCGGAGCATCTATGTAATAAAACTGTGCCGTTATCTTTAATACATACTCCATTTAATCGGTACAGGATATCTGCTCAGGTAAACCTGTCCGATAAATAGATATAATGTATAAATTAATTTTATACTAGAAAAAGTACTGAAAATTGCAAATTAGTATTATGGTCTCTAATTATTATGCAGCAATTTGTTTGTTATTTATAGGGATATATCCCAAAATACGACTTTGCTATTCAATTATGTTAAGTTTATGAAATATAGTTTCAATCGTTTTTAATTTTTAATAGAGTTAAAGTAATTATAGTCCTCTTAATGAACTTGGTAAAACTCAAATCTATAATTATATAGATATAAACTGTAAGGATAATGAAAGGAGAAAGCTATTTCCATATAATGAACTAATTATGAGAGTAAATCTTTGTTTAATAATTAACAACTTATACAAACTATTAGTACACAATCAAAACTTTATCCCTATAATTATTACAATTAAATAAACTTTCCAACTACTTCAAACTTCAAACTATTAACTATTTCCCAAATACATAAACGTACAAACACTTCAAATACCGAGAATTACACAAATACAGATATACATTGTATATATATATATGAAAATACTATCTAACTATGCTATTATTGTATTCATTATCACTTAAGATATTTTCATCTTTTCTGAAAATAATTTTCTGTGTTTTGTTCTAAATAAAGTATGGTCTATTATAACAGTAATTAATTTCCTGAACCAGCAAACAAAAAAATGTCTTCGTTATTAATATATTAGGTATTATTAGTGGATTCCAAACAACTTCTTAACTTGCGACATCATCATCATCAACAGAGCGTCCCATGAATACCACGAGAATATCAGTACGGCACGTCAACTGTCAACAGAACGTTGACGAAGAAAGCAAAGAAAAAAACTTGTAATCGTTGACTCTAATGGAGCTTTTTTATTCTATATATAAATGTGCTTAATAAGCTGCGTTTACATCATGTTTTAGATAACATTTAGCTTCTCTTTTTATTTTAATCTGCAAACTCAAACGTCTTGTATTAAATTCTTGCTAAATATTATTTTGAAAATAACTTTATTTATTTCTGTCAGAAGGAGCTTCAGCTTCACAATTTAACCTCTAACAAATCTGCATTAAGTAAACCAAACGACGTACGCTTTGGCATAAACTGCAGTAAAATACCATTTTATAAGTGCAGCTGTATAAGTGAAACATAATAAAGCAGTGCAAATAAGCTAGAAGTAATAAATATGGAAGAAATAAAACTATAGTTTAAATTACGCGAGTTCGGCGGCGACTCATATTTAAAACAAGTTATGGGGTATAAACTGTCTATATAACTAAAAAGCCCTGACTCATTCATTTTTCTATAATGCATATAGAAACAAATAAGATAAAATTCATTAACGTATCATAGATTTATACATCTCTTATAACCTCTTATAAGTATTACTCACCGCCGAACTCTCGCAATTTGAACTACAGAAGTTCTTTACATCTATCATTCAAAGTACTATTACAGCACATTAACTTGAAGAAGACTTAAAGTTTATGTTCAACCTAATTCTTTAAAGCAGCAGAACACTACCACACCAATCTTAACTAAGAGTAATTACTTTTTTTTTGCATCTAAATTTATAAATCATTTACGTTCGATTCTTATATCGATAAATGTATTGAAGAATTAATACAAGTCGCAGAAATATTAGAAAACATATGTTAATATGTTGGTAAACATGCGCATGATATGAAACCTTTCTTCTTTTACAAGTTATTTGTATTACTACAGAATGATAAAGATGTGTGCCAAAATTACATCTGATTAATTCCCCATTAGTAATAATTTGTAGTAAACACATAGATTATCACTTGTGAGATATTACTTATATATTCCTATACTGATTCAACAGATATGTAGAGAACTAAAATAAACTTTACTAGATAGTCTGTTGTCGTTATTTAATTCCTTTCATTATAAACGGAGCTTATTAAATAAGATATTAAATAAATGAAGTGTAGTCTATAAAACATATTACACAAGTCTATTTCATAAAGTTGGAAATGATTGATTCATTTTTACGATCCGATGAACATGAAGAAATATAAATTTAAGCATTATTTTTTGTGATTAATTGACATTTTGACTTCACTTGCAGAAAGGAAATAGCTTCCAATACGAACAAAGAATAACTAAGTAACTTTCATAGTTACATAAGTAGTCGTTAAATATAAAGATGGCAGCACTTTATTATATACAATTATTGTAACAATAGAGGCACTGTGGTCAAAGTTGCAAAGTCATTTAAAAATTTATGTTAAGTAACCAATTGTATAATGACTTAGTTAGTACGTTTGAAATGGTTGGGTACTTGAATCGAATTACGAGTGCATGTATTATGTATATTGCTTTCTTATTAATGAGATACTTATGTATTTGTTAGTCGATTCTCTGAAAAATGTACAGTTCATTAAAACGTCAGTGCATTGTGTTTGGTCCTTCGACCCGGATACGAACTGGTCTATAATACTGGCCTACAAACATTAAGGAGCCTTCGATTTTTTGCCTGTTTTTAGGTAATTTTTAAGTAGAGAATCCAAAATTGCCGTCAGATTAGGCCTATCACATCTAGATTTTCAGATACGCTTGAGATACCATTTTCTATCTTAGGTAACTGTAATTTCAAAAAGAGGCGAAGAATACAAGTAAAGTATTTCCTTCGCAATAAAGAAATGATAGGTAATACTTAAAGGAATGAAGACTATGTGTTAGATTTAGTCTCGTCATTGATGAGGTAAAAAAGTGGCTGCTTTATCTAAGTATCATGAAATATTTCCGTGCCTAAATACATCTCGTTTTATAGATGTTACAATCTCCTTCATAAGTCCCAAATATGATTCTCGGAGCCTCGCTTTCTAAGATTCCCTCAACCTAATGATCGTTGGTAACGTATTGTTGTCTTTGAATCACGAAATTGCTGACAATTAAAAGCCAATTTCGGTCAACCTAGTACTGATGCTTATACCTGCTGCCCCAAAAGTAAAATACAAATAAATTTTATATATCCACTTTGCTGTCCAATGACATTCTTATCAAATGAGCCCAATTAATTTGCCTGCAGCATGTGTTAACAAGAAGTAGAGCTAGGTATTTTCAGATAAATGTACACATATAAATGTCCTGTATCAGTTCTTACTTATTCATCAGTTTTTTCTTGTTTCACAGTGTAATATATGATGTTATATAGTCTAAAGTTGCCCCTACTTTTGAAACGCTTTTGAAACCACTGATGCAGTGGAAGACAACAAACATTTCATCATCTAAATGTAACGGTCTTTTACATATTTCTACCTTAACGATAATATATGCATTTCTTTTGAACCCCATTGTTGTCACATTTTAAAAAAATATGAACATCAGTCGGTGTGCATTCCGTTATTGTTTATTTTCACATACAACCAAAGTAAATACAACATCCCTGTGAAAAGAGAAAGGGATGACAACAAGGTGGTCATATATTATAAGAAAGAAAAGAGAAGGGGTGGTGATTTCCGTGTAGAATCTGTCAAAGAATGAATCTATAGTAGAAGTAAAATAGCTTCAGAATGGTTTCTATATCCACGGTTTCACGACAAGCTTCCTAGATTCTAGTGCCTAGCCTGGCTTGACTCAAAGCTGCAATGTATACAGCGTAGCCTTGTTAAAGCTTTGCAAAGTGAAAAGAGAGTGAGAGGGCTTACTGTGGAGATCTCCACCTCGTAAATGTCGTCAGGAGGAAGTCAGGAATGAAATGTTCCTTAAATTCTATAGCTGAAGCGTGTGGACAGGATGTGGATTATGGGATTCACAATATAACATTTAGACTTCTAGTAAATTTGAGAAATTAAATAAGTGTTAATCCCGCTAAACAAAATGTACCTTTATGTAATATTTTACTTAAGTGAAACGTAGTATTGTTTGATTTAAAAATGTCTAAATGAAGATATTTTATAACTCTGTAATCCTTAAAAAGGTCTTCGTAAAAAGCCTTATAATTATGTTAATGGACAAAAAAAAAAAGATTATTTTTTCGTAAAAAGTAGTAGAATAGGTTACAATACATTGTATACTAGGTGTAATTTGTAATATGTAAAATTCTTGAAAAATTGCTTTTTTGGGACTCCTGACTGTATATAACCCCTTAAACCGGTAAATAAATAAACGTAACGTTACGTAAATAATATTTAATTAAATATTACATGAGTTTACGTTATGGTGTATAAGTTTACGTATTTACAGGGATAATACCTTGATATTATTTATGAGTCAGATATAAATTATAGCATACAAAGTTTATGGTTTTCCTTTTTCACATTGTAATATCTTGTCACACATTGTGGACCTCCTTTATGACGTCACAGATTTGAGAAAATTAATTTTTTTAGTCTAATTTTATTTTGTTTCTTGGAAATCGAATTTTAAATTAGAAGACACGTTTTTAACATTAGAAGATACCTTTGGATACCAATTAAAATGGGATGTATAAATTTATTTTGTATATATTTGGAAGTACACCGTGTTAGTCCATTTAACGATTATGTTTACCGTTGCTAAGTGGCAAACAATGTTACGTAATTAGATCAAGATTACCTTAATCTAATAACTTAAATTGTGAATTAAACCCAAATAATCCGAGTCCAGTTAACAAAGCTTGTGGGTGGATGATATCCCATAAACCGGAAGTAGGACAGGAAGTCAATGGATCAGTGAGGGGGATGAGTCTACTTCCGATACGTCAGTTACGAAGACTAACTCCATCTTCCAACAAATGCACAGTCATGTTCCATCTCCCAATAAACCCCACGTTGAATCACCACCCTAATATTTTCTTTGGCCAAAAAATGGTCACAAAACTAAGACACCAAAGGGATGGTACTGCGTGCAACCCTATCACATAAAAAAATAACTTGTAAAGAGAATAAAGGATCGTATAAATAAATGTATATAAAATATATATGAAATATGCATTAGGGGAGGGGGTTTCTTACTTATAAATATTTTATTTATTGTATATATTATTTGGTAGAAACATTAAGTGTTATTTAATTTTATGTTTCAATTGTTTAAAGTGATAAGTGTTATTTTAAATGAATTCTGTGTTTGTGACAGTCATGGTGTCATGGTGTCGATTTGACAATCCTATTACGTGTTATTCCTTTATTAAAACCGGCTGCACTTGTCTGCAAGTCATTTAACAATGTATGTGACAATTGTATTGTGTCCACAGCTTTATAACTAATTATATTTTAGTCAGTCGCAATGTAATGCTCGCTTAGAACGCTACAATTAAATTTCATTAAGTGCACCGCTCAAATATTTATAAACTGCGTGATATATTTATCTCTTTCTATCTTGAATAATTCAGGTTTTCATCACATTTATAAAACTTTACCTCGTTGGGAGCTAGTTTTATTTTAGTAATCTAACTATCGTTTGGTTTAATATGTAAAGTCACACTATAAAAAATATTTGTCTTCTTCTTTCTTGGACTAAAGCTACACTACGAAAAAGAATAGCGCGAAAATAAATTCGTAATTCTGTAATATATTTAATAATATAAATATAGACATAGTTTGCTGATTTGAAAGTCGCATGGAAAAATCAACAGTTCAATATAAATTTGCAAGCGACTTATTTGCAAGCGATTTTCTTTCGCAGTGTGACTTAGTCTTAGAAAGAGGCGTCTAAACCATTTTTTTACATTGTATTAAACTCAACTAAACCACCGTCTTTGTTAATGTTCATAAAATCGCAATAATGCCGCAACTTTCCCGCTTAAGGCCTGTCGCAGACTGCAAGCGTATTTAAGCGACTCAGAAAAAGCCGACTCCTGTGTTCTTTGCATGTGTTGTGTCACAATACATAATTACCACGTACCGATACGACAGTACGCCAAGTCAAACTTGTGTATTGGAGTTGTTTTCCATTAACATAATTTATCATGAGAGCAAACATTTACCTAAATTTTTGTCGATACACTACTGTTATGAAAGAGACTATTGCATTCTCTTTCATTTCCTCATTCACTGTATTCATTCGATACCTTCCAAATTCGATGATATACGATTCCAGCATGAGAGCTACGTAACGCCTCTATTCGCACGACTTTGTCGCTTGCAGTGTGCAAAGGTTTATTATATTTACAGGATTCGGATAGGTAAAGCGTAGTAGCGCGTATACGTCCGGTCAAAATTCGCTTAAATACGCTTGTACTGTGTCATAGGCCTAAGTGATTAGACGAAATGAAGACGCACGTACAAGTACAAGTGTTCTATATTTTTATTCAGATTTTACTTTATTTTATTATTATTTTTATATAATTTAAATAAGACCAAGCAACTGAATACATTCGTAAGTTTCTTTTTAAATAACATAGGAGTTTTATTCGAGATGACGTTTAAAATTGGTTTAACAGATATAAAAACATTTTTTACTATTAAAGATTCTAATGAATCGACATATAGCGTTCAAGACGAAAGATTAGGACTTCAATTGACGGAATAAAGAATACATAACGCAAAACGTTCCAAAGAAACTGACTAGAAGAAGAAAAAGTTCAATTTCTTGTTTCTATACAGACTGTGGTAATTATTATTTCCTCTAAATATTTTTCCAATACTTCCAGCCTCTGTTCAACTTCCGGTTCGTTTCTATAGACACAATAAATTAAATATAAAAGATATATATCAAATCAAACAATTATACTCTTATACCGAAAAGCTATTGGGAATTACGGGGTGGAGGCTGGCATCTGCTTTCACGTTGGCGTTGGCGTTGGCGGAGTTTGAACCACCACAAAGATTTAAGCGGCTTCTGTCATTACAATCACTACTGCTTCTGTCTTCTGGTTAATTTATAGCGTTATTTCCCGGAGTGAAGGGAAATTCAGAACCTCCTCCTTTATCCCTTGTCCATGAATTTCCCCATTTTCCTACGCTAAACGGAATTATTACTAGCGTCGTCCTACAATCCTATATTGTATGGGAACAATACGTAAATGTGTTAGTGTGGTATACATGTATATTCGACTACATATTATCAAAATGACTTGTTATACGCATACCGACGCACAACGACGCATACAGGGTAGAACTAGTACAAATTTTAATTACGCATACACAGTTTACAGTATATTTTGCTATGGTGCGTGCATAATTAACAAATAGCTTTTATAGGTTAGAATCGACCGCTGTCAAAATGGTTTTATTGCTTTAAAGGTAATTAAATACACCAGTATTACCCCACGATTTGTGGTCTGTATCTGACTATACCATATATCTGCCACTAACTTTGCTAGTTATTTACTAACCTGCTATATATTCGTTAGGCCTAGTGAAGTCAATGAAACCATTAAGAAAACGAAAGTGTATTGTTTAGTTACGCAGTAATAATATAGGATACTTATTTTTTAACTTTCTTTTTGGTTTTAACTTATTCAACAATGAAAATAGCAACATATATTATAACAACATGTTGATATGTTATGTTGATAAAATGACATTTGATGAATACTTTGTGAAATTTCCATAAATAAATATCAAGAAATTGACAGTGAATCATGAAATTGACAGTCACAATAAAAAGTAACATTACAATATCACTCATAACTCATCACTGGATTTTCTGAAATCGAAAAACCAAAATGATTTCATTAGTTGATAAGTTTTTGCAGGTAACGCTGTCGACTTTTTCTTTTTTTATTAATTTTTCAATTTCAAAATAGCCAAAATACCTATTCTTCAAGAAAAAAATCAGAAACTTTGTTATTTTAAAATACGTTATAATTAAAAAAAATTAAAAAAAACTGCGTTACCTCGGCATTTATGTAAAGAAAGAGTGTGCAAAATTTTAAAAGAATTGGTTCAGTAGATTTTGAGCTAGAGAGTGCACCGAGTCTGAAAAAGCTAAGTGTGAGAAATCGCATTCACCAGAGAGGTGAATACTTAAAACCAGTGGCGTAGCTACCGCTGTATCAGTGGTATCAATGAAATGGGCCCCAAGTGTGTGTCTTTGTTCCTTTTGTGAAAAATCTTTACCCATCATTTGGGCCACCCAACAAATTTTGATACGGAGCCCGTCTAAGGCACGCTACGCCACTACTTAAAACTCTGTATCTACGACAGTTTTACTCTAATCAACTTCAAATTTAATATGTTGTACAATAATATAAATAAATTAAAAAGTTGAAACCTTAAACACCCCCCTCCCCTCCCTTAATTTCCACAGTGTTATAGTAACCTTTATTAATGCACGTTATGTGAGGTTAACGCTATATAACATACTTGATACAATATTGGTCTGATTACATGTGTAGGTATACTTAGATTTTTTTCTTTTTACTTACATACTAAAAATAATTTCTTATTGAGAAAGTTGCCAACAATGAATTTCCACAGCTTCACGTTGCTCTTTTATTTCCACAAATAGCTGTGTAGCATCAGTGTATGTGTGTTTGTACTTTAGTTATATATTATAGCATGTTGTCATTATAATAAAAGGGAAATAATAATAGAAAAATGTCTCTAACCAAAGGAGATATCAGAGACGGGGAAAAGCGTTGGAAATAGGGCGGAATAGGAGCGGTGGAAATAGATTGCACCGAGTTTACTTTGCCTTACATACAGTTATTATAATGTCTGTTTATATTATGAATAGCAACAGGAAAATAGAAAAGAAAATTCTCAATAGAAAACTTTTTTATTTATTATTTTGTATCTTGAGTATTTATTTTGTTTTCCCAAAACTTTCTTTGATCACTAGCTAATAAATATTCTGAGATGTTCGTATGTATTAATAGTATTTTGTCAAATGTATTAAGTTTTACGTAGGAAATATTCGTAATAATTTTTGGTTGTAAATTGATATGAAGAATTGCACAATAAACATTGAAAGGGCTCCTTGTCCTTAGAGATGCGTTATTAGACAGTGGGTGAGACAGAGAAGGGAGATCTTTGACTGACAAGGGGAATGAGGTGGAAACGAGACGGATGGATGAATGACATATCGGAAGAAAAGCGTGTATTGTCATGAAATGTCATTGTTCAATGTCTGCTGCTATATATCTATACTTATTCTATTGAAAGGGAAAGTCTTTATGAGATGGGAAACCTTTTTCCGATTAAAAACGCGTGAATAAATTTAATAAAGAAAATAACATTCATTTTTTAATGAATGAAACAAAAACATTTAAATAGCATATATATGCTATAAGACATTTTATTAGGAATTATAAATTTGTAATCAAACTTATTTGTTGCTTCTAAAATCAAAGACTTTTATTTTAGACATTTACATACACATTTTAATAATTACCCTGTTTAACTTAAATCATACTATCTTACCTGAAATCAAAGAAACGACAATTAAAGTTTATTATTTAAATTGTCAATTTCTCTTTATCTAATTTTATAATAACTTAACGTTATGCACAGTAAGTGCACATTCTGTCAGCTCCAAATATGAACTATATTGGCAGCTATAACTAATATATATCTAACCAGAATGCAATTGTAATATCTCTTGTCAGTGTTACCAACTAAAGAAATATAATTTCTTTACATATAACCCAGTCAACATTTTGGAGTCATTTCGCCATCATATTAAAGATGCGTATGATTTTTTTGTCATGATACATGACATTTGTTAACGAGGTCATCATTCATATGAAATGTCTATTTTATCTGCTACAAATGGCGAAACAACTCAATCTGTCGGAATACAAATGAAGATAAAGTTGATGCGAACTATAATTGAAGGAATAAAGGAACACTTCACTAAATTGTTTACTAGGATATAGTTAACGCTATAAAATCTTTGCTAAGATCAAGTCAAGCCAATTTTCAACTCATTTCTATTTTTACTGCACCAATGGTTTAAGTCAGGCACCAAGTAATTCAATGGCCATATCTTAGCAATGGCGCTTCTGCCGACGTGCTCTTAATAACTTAATTGAGAAATTCTTGGCCGAGTATTACTAAGTAGCCTATATTAATAATATTCAATAATATCAGCATTAATCCACTTTAAGTTTCTCTGCATACGTAAGGTCTTCTTCCATCTGGCTCTGTATATTTGTTTCTCGGACCCTCTCTCTCTCTCTCTTGCACTTCCTGAGTCCCCATTCAGAAGTTTCTTAGCCATTCTATTTTGGTCCATACTTCATACTTGTTCTACCAATTACCTGCTACCATTTTGTATGTCTGCCATATTAATTTGATCTTATTCTCTACAGTCCATATTCATATACTGCACCATATATTTTTCGTAAAATTTTACTTTCCCAAAATTGCATGAACCACAACTGCTCTTCCAAAATTCGAGTTTTCGATCAATATAGTACATCACGTTTTATTATAACTTTGCATACGAGTATCACAATTTTTAGTTTTCAATTTAGATATGCAGATCTAAAGGGTTTTGTAATTCATAATAAAATTTATTTCTAGCTGTTGTTCTTGCTTTAATTTCAACCTTCATATTTTTTGAAAGGTGTAAGTAGATATCTAAACTCTCTAAGTGCCGATTCGTGTACTGATAGTTATGGCAATATTTAGTTAATTTGTTAAAGTTAACACAGAGAAATCGGAAAAAGTCGGGAGCTGTTATTTCTCTTTAACTGTCCAAGGTAACTAACTCTTGCGCTAAATATGAGTACAGCAACCGGATCTTACTCTATCAAACACCTTCTTCATATTTCTTGTATTAATCAAATATATAATCATCTGATAAAACTATAATAAAACATGTGTATTCATGACGCACGGCCCGCGAACAAAAGGTTTTCCCTACTGATTCAGCGTACACGATCACTGAGCGGAAAGCAGTGTATGGCAGAGGATGGATGACATCGTAAGGGTAACTTGTACTTCTAAGGGTATATATTTTCAAGGGGATCGAATAAGTGAAGATGAAGGAATTGAAAAGAGAAGGAGGTTATGGTTGAATTCGTGATTTAAGGAAAAGTATAAAAGGACACTACACACATACATTCACATAACTACGTTCTACGACTACGACTAACGGCTTGATACTTAACGAGTATAAAAAGAGAATTGTTAGCTGTAGGAAATTAGCCACGGTACGAAGTTCCTTTATTCGCGTGATTTAACATTTAGCGGGATTGATAGTGATATGATTAAGATGATACTTCGGATTTAATGGCGGAGACACACGAATATTTACGATTACTAACGATGATGACTCATGTTGACAAAATCTGTACCGGGTAAATTATTAAATGTAACGTATATTAACCTATAAGGTAAATAAAATATGTCTAGACAGTTGCATCTGTCTATCACAAGTCTAGTTCCCCACTCTCTTCATTACCAATTCAAGAGCGTACTTCATAAAGTTATATTCATTGTAATCGTTTATTAAAATTCTAAGTGTTTCCATATGCTTATACCTTTGATTATATACTACGGACTGCTAGTAAAATGTACTATATTACACTCACTAAAAACTAGTCGTTTCTTTTCAATCCTCAGTTAACTGTTGTTTATTATAATCCTTGGTTTATACTTTCGTTTCTCAGGTCAACTTAATCACTATATCTGGATTTATATTTTAGTTACCTGTGGTGAATTCTGACAGATCTAAAATAAGAAAAACCATTTTTTAGGGTACACTTAACTGATTTTGAGAAAACGGCTGCTAATAATATTAATTTTTAAAATGTATGGTAGCTATAGCTACTCAAGACATAAATAACATTGTCAATTTTGTTTAAAATAATTTGGAATACTCATAATATCTTAGAGAAGGTATTTTTAAGAGTTATTATTCTATGAAATAATAGTTTTAATAAGTTTTTTGTTAGCATTCTCGAAACTGGTATCAATTAAATATGTTAACGAAACGTCAATTATCAATCTTTTTATTTAATATTTAAAAGCATTATTAAAAATACATTAAACTTCCTGAAAAACATGTCATTGTTTAATACAACTGCCTATAGCAAGGATAGCATCAAGTCTTCCAAAACGCTGCATAAGTTCCATTTGGAATATTTCTTTTTCAAATACGACGAGCTTCCGAGTTATATTTCCGGGGAGCTAAAAATATTTAACAAATTTATCTTTTTAACATATGAAACAGTAAAATGTTTTTCATGAAATATGTTGTATTTTTTAAATAATAAATGAGAAAATTTATAAATTATGAAACTACTGCTATTTTAATTGCATCACTACTACTTGTTATTTATATTGTGAAATATTTAATAATAAAATGACGTCAGACAATATTTGACAGCATAAGAACGTTTAAGAATTGTAAATAGATTAGAATACTTAATCCTAAGTGTAATGAAACTTGTATTCTGTTAGCAGTCCTTTGTATATAATCAAAAGTTATTGCATAAATTTACACATATTGACATTAGCCAGGTGTTGTGACCAATTTGAATTGATTTAAATTCTATTTAAGTATTGGTTTTTTATTACCACAATGCATTTCTATTGAATTGTAAAACAAAAACAACACACACTGTTAGCCGTATTATACGAGTTAGGAAATTAATGAATAAAATTTCTTTGATTGTGTTGTATAAGCAAAATAACAATGGACGACATTACAGCTATTACCCAGAGTGCGTTACGTGCTTTTTTCACGTAAATGGTTATTTCAAATGTAACCCAACTATTTCCTAAATATTTAATGAAATAAAAATAAAGCACTCGATCTTTGTAACGAAGTTATAGAAAAGCTCACATATGGGACATTCCCGTACGTAGGAGTATTGTCTGGAATACTACTGGCCATGCATTGAATACTAAAACAAAAGAATGGATTTCCTTTGTCTAGCTGTATAATTACTAAGCAGATATATATATATTTTCCTACTTGGATAATTCTTTCACTGTAAAAAATAGTTAAGCAATAAAATGAAAGCTCTATAAAAGTTTACAAATTTCCCAAGCCCACTTCCGCCTCCACAATGATGACATCACGTGGAAATGCGTTTTTCATAAGTTATAAACAATAATGGTGGCTATAAAATTGTTATAGACCTAGAACTAGAGATACTACATGATTTTTTTTATTGCTGTAATAAAGCAAATTGATTTTATTGCTTGCGATTTTACATTTTATGGAATTTTCTATTGTAACTTTAGATACCTATTCTTAGTGCTTGTACAGTCTGATTGAATAATAATATTAATTAATTTGTTTTATTAAAAAATCGAAAAGTTTACTTAAGATTCTGTGGTACGCTTCTCATACTTACTGCAGGTGGAAAAGTGTGAGATGAGAAACCTTTTTCAAGCAATAAAACGACTAACAAAACCTCAGAATCAAACCATTTTATTCGTCATATTTATGTAAGATGGCAGTTATGAAACCAGCAGTGCTGTTTAATAAATGATTCTTTTATTTAATATTGTTTTCAGTTTTATGGTTTAAAAAAAGAATATCTATATATGAAATTACCATTTATAGTAAAGGCTATGGAATTTGTATGTTAACTTTGGTATCTAATTTACTAACCAAATAAACAAAATAACAGAGTATGCAAGACGTGACAATAGAGACTCTCTCTCTCTCTTTTTCTGTGTGTGTGTATAATAAATAATGATTTAGTTAAGAACACTCACCAGTAGCAAGTCTAACTTAACTTCAAAAACTTTTAACTATTCTATTTACTTAATTTATTTATTCTTGGCTTACGACCATCCAATGTTGGCAATTTTTATGATGTCTCATATCTGTATAATAACACTATGATTTATGCACATTCTCATAACGAAGCCCTGAAAATATAATGCTGAACCTGGGATCGAACCCGACGGGTACGAGTTATAAAAGCACTACTCCTAGAGTTTTGCGATTCCAACCTATGTTGGCCATAATCTCGCAAATTATTGTGCAGAAATTGCAGAACTTAAGGAATGTAGTATGGGGGGATTCATTCCAAACTGATATTGATCACACTTGAAGTGTGTTCATCCTTAGAGGAGAAGGAAGTATAAAGGTGAACCGAACACTGTTTGAAGAGGCACGAGAGTGCAATGTGAACGGATTTACCCTTATTCGCGATCGAACAACATAGCAGTTTGGTGTAGAGCACAACTGCTTCAGACTATAGTGCCGTTTGGAATAGCGCAGAATGTTATGATCTTTATGCTATTACTTTATAACCGTGAGTTATTTTATATCGCAATAGCTTATTTTTTATTATATTACTGCGATTTTAACAGCTTATTTATATGGTTGATATATTTATTTGATTTGTTTATCATTTGGTGAGTTAATACTTTGCCAGTCATGGAACTCATATATTCCATATCCGGGAATCGAACCCGGACCAAAGCATAGCTGAGTCTATGGCCTACCTTCGCTACCTTGAGGACAGCAGTAGAATTTGATATGGAAATATATACAACACCCCAGTGTATAAAATGAACTAAATACTAATGTAATATGAATTTTGTACCATCATATCGAGCGATGCAGTATTATCCTTTCCATGTTGTTTTAATCATCGAAATAGCTTCATTTATTTCATTTCAAAATGCTTAACCTCATTTTGTAGTACCATCAAGCCACTTGACGTTACTATACTGGATAAATAATTAAATAGCCTAAATACAAAAAAAAACCAATTTATCTAACAGCTTTTTCACATAGTAATATATTTTACTTAGTGTAACTATAATCAGAGTCGGATTTCGGTATTTGCGTTGAAAAGAAATATCACGGACTCCAGAAAAGAATATTGTTAAAATTGAGTCTAATGTTTTGAAGAAGGTATATATAATGTTCATTGCAATAATTGTTTATTAATGTAGCTATCTTTTATTATTTTATTCCTGTTATAGTATAGAACTCATCCTAATGCCGGTTTCACACCAGAGAGACAAAACATCAAAACACGAACAAAAACTGTTTTTCTGAACAAAAACACCAATGTTTACACCAAAGAGACAGTTCTTACCACATTTTTGTCTTTAAAAACTGTTTTAGTAAACAAAACACATTCCCATCTGGAGTCGTTAAGATATAAGGAAAACATGTTTGTTGTTTTTTTTTAGTCTGCTTGGTTTGGCTTGTCAGTTGTTGTTTATCATTTGGCTAGCAACTAGTTCCAACAGCAGTTATAAATAAGAGCAGAATACAGTGGATAAAAAATAAGACCAGCAATTTATTAGAAATGTATAATAGCCAACACAATAATTTGTGGGATACTAAATTGTTATGGGACATACAGAAAAACACTAAAAACAAAATCAGTCTACTTAATTTGAACAGTCTGTTTTCGAAAAACAGAACTGTTTTAAAATAAAACTAATCATGTTCTTGTTTTGTTTTTTGAAACCAAAACTGTTTTCAAAACTGTTTCTTTGGTGTAAAACCGGCACAATAATTTCCGAAATCTCTGAACCAAAAACTAGTGAAACATCTGGACTAATTTGGGTGTCAGAATTTCGAATATTTTGTTTGCCAGTCTTAATTTTAATCATTCATCTTCAAAAACTGTTTTACGGCAATATTTCTTTACGATTTGATCCTAAGATAAAAGTAGTTATTATCAATCTGATAGAGGACTCAATTTCCTACAAATTGTGCATACAACATTTATCTATACATCTGAAAGATATTGACCTGCACTGCTGTAAAGTAGAACCCTGACTAAAAATTTGTAATGATTAAAAACTGTAAATAACATTCAACAGCAAGTGTATAGGCTTATAATTTTAACACTATATCTTAAAGCCATTATAGCTTATAAAGATATCATTTAGAAAGGATTATTAACGTTATACAATTTGATAAAATAAATCTTATTTTAGGGGCCCGGTAAATTTCTTGGTAAATGGCCTAAATCCGCTACTGTCTATAGCTCTCAAAAAGTAAACATACAACTTACAAAACACATTGCCAAACGGCTAAACGAACATGCAAGCTGTATATCACAATTAAATCTGTTTTAAATATGAGAGATATAAATTACACATAACCTCAATCTGTTGTCACCCACTTAAAGTCAACATTCTGCTAACTTCACACAGTGGCATAGTGTTACCATATATGTGCTAGTGTGTGTGTGTTAGTGCCAATCCTTTTTTATGCTCTAGGGTTATATAATTTAAACCTAATTCAATGGGAATCCCCATATCATCCCCAAGTGTTACAAAAAACATCCACCACCCCGTTTTATAGCTGCAGGGGAAGTAACAAACCATCGTACCATAGAAATCGCATGATTTCATAAGCTGTGGGAGGGCGAGGGAGGGTAGTGTTGCGTCTCTGTGTTATTGCAGTGACGGAGGACACCGTCTATTATTAGCCAACCATAGTAGAAGCTTAATGACTATACTCGTATGGTTAAAAACTACTAGTGGATATAGTTAATGGTGAAAAACCTATGCACAGTTTAGCAGTAAATACTATTAAAGATGCAGAATTGAGCGCTGTATTTGTTAGAGATATGTTGCAACAGTGAGAGGGGGGAGAGTATAGCATACCTCTCGTGCTATAGCCCTCATCTGTAGCATATTATTAATTTTTATATTATTACAAAGGATATAATTATCCTGAAAATGTGTATTCAATTGATTCGGAGTTCGAGTTATAATGAGAGTGAATGAGATGCAAATATATTTTACATGTAGTTAAACCATTTTGTTATTTTTAATAGAAAAAGATTTTTACGGAAATGATTGACTGTCTCTGTATTTATATAAGAGATAGTAAAGTTGAATATTTTATTAATATATTTGTATTTGTATTTATGAAGTATCTGCATATACGTACATGAAGTTTTGCATGTACAACGAATTGGTTTGTACAAACTTTGACAAAAGTTTTGTCTTACGTAGCTATAAATCGTTTGACTCATGTTACGCAGACGCAACTCAACCTTTGGATCATATTATAGCACGTCAACGTCCTCAAGGGACCCAATACGCACTCGAATATGTTGGCTTGGGATTGGCGATAATCCTTTATAGATCGTATAAATTTAGGTTAGGGTTGGTGTGCTCGGGTCGAAGTTTGGCTGTAGCCGGTTCCAAACGATGCTACGAACATCTTCCATCGTTGGACGCTTGATGGTTGCACGCATCGTGTGGTCGATGCTGGAACTAAGTGTGTCCAATGTCGTGTGTTCAACGTTCCTGTTTGAAGAAGTTCGGGCTTTTGACCTGCGTCAAAAGAGATTTTTCTACCCCTTACACACTTGATCCACCTGTCATGCACTGCTGCAATAATCGTCCAACAAAGGAAGATTTTATACTTGAAAGTTTCTTTATTTACTTGAAAGTTTTTGTTAAACAGTGTCAGTGTCAATAATATCAACAAATTAATAAAATAAATAAATCATTCGGATCAAGCATTCGTTCCATCGTGTAGCAGGAAACTTGTCATGTCAATCTTGGAGGCAAGCATTTGAATCAAACGTTCACCGCACCGTTTGGAGCTGGCTTAACAAAACAGCAGCATGTTGGTCATTGATAGTTTAGTTTTTATTATTCTGTAGTACATGACTGTTAAAAAAAATAATTATGGCATTTGGTTACTATAAGAAGATTTGGAGCGAATTTATAAGTCTGTATAGGGAACAGCATGCAAAAAATGGCAAAGTTATAATGTTGCTTGTGGAAAAGCTTGAGGACATTAATTCTTTCGTTAATGAAAAATATTCTTAAACTAAAATAGAATCTTTTTTTCAATAATTTTTATATGAATTAACATTTTATTTTTAACAAACATGTTAGACTAATGTTGACAACGTATCGTTCGAGATAGTATTGATAACAGAGAGCATGTTTTGTTCGGAGCCTAACATATTCCAAGCCCAGCCTAAGATTTTAAAGAAACAAAAAGAAACTTGACTCATTTAATAAATTCACAGAACAAAATATAGTGTCCCCCTTTTTTTTAACACGCCTTTGTTTTTCGACACAGTGCTCCCTATATTCCACCAACATACTAATATAATATAGAATGCAACGTACCGCTACTCCCATACTCCCCTTTCCCAACGTTGGTAGCTGCTGTTGACATTTTGGTGATATTTGACAAAGTTCAATAAATCGAGATTAAAGTCAACAGCATCGAATACCGCGTCATCTGTGTTAGCGTTATATTTTACATATACTCATCGTATTTGTTATATTTTAATATTATAAAATATTTGCAATCTATAACATCATGTCAATTTATTTAATTATAATAAATTAAACGGTGCCGAAGTGATTTAAATCAGTGTTCTATGTTGTTTACATAATGGATCATTTAATTAAACACAATACGCTATTCTATCAGATTCGACAGTTTAATTAATATTTATAGGTTTTCATTACATTTACTGACATAAATGTTTTGATATTTTTAGTTAAACCTCTCTACACATGTATGGTACATGAGTATCTCTAGTTGTGTGTATTCAAGGCAATGGGTTAAATGGGTTGACTGCTTCAATTAAGTCAGGCGTAATACATAAACGGATTTGATTTTAGCTGAATGAGGCAAATCGTTCATTATCATTATACGTTTTGATTTCAATTTTAATGATTTTTTCTTTTACTTTCGGAAGTTTATTTAGAAATTTGATTACAATATTTAATGTTACTAGACCAAACCTATTTGTTAATATATGGTATACTTTTTAATTTTAGTTTTAATTAAATTCCAAATTGTATATCTTGAGAATAGGTTGAATTACTTTGTGCACATACGTCGTGCGTCTGTATATACTTTTTGACAGTTTAATTTGTGAGAAATGAACAGTGAATTATAAGTGTTTTTTTTATTGATAATATTTTTGGAATTCAGAACAGAACACTATATCTTGCCATGGTACACTTCGATGATTACTAAATACATATTGTTTTAATTTATCCCGAAATTTCTGCTTTCTTTGTAGAATTTCTTGTGACAATTTATTGTAGGTTATAATATAAAAATGGTATTTATGTATGTAGCTTATTGTATATATTATAATTTGCTACTACCACCAAGATCTGCACCGATAGAGGTTTCAGACAGTCTTACGTCCAGACCCTTCTGCGCACACCACCGCAACCCTCGTACTCATTGAGGCTTTATACATACTTTATAAATACTTCACTTGCCCCAACAGCTGAGTATAGGCATAACGTATGCACAATATGTACTGTATATGTTACAAAGATTGTGACTCATTCCCCTCTACTTTCCCTACCTTATCACTCTTTAGAGACTCTCTTTCTCTCCCTCCCTTTTGCGTGTGATGTAATAAATTAATGTCATTTAAAGATTTATGTCTTAATTTAGAAAGTGTAGAGTATTTATACATCTAAATCAACATTTAATACTAAAATTAAAATATAAATTAAAAGTTGTGCAGAGAATGATTATGCATATACCCATATGATATATAATTTAAAATTCCATTAAAATTAAAACAGTAACTGGAAATGATACTTAAGTTTTAAGTAGTTAAGTGGGTGTCTCACAGACACCGTGTAGACTTATTTGAATCTTATTTCGTCATTTTAAATAATTTGCATCCTCCAAAAAGTTAATTTTGCATAAATATTATTTAGTTTTCTATTCCTTTTGATCCTAGATAGTGTTAAAACTAATTAATTAACTATTTATAAACTATTAATAATTAGTTCATATCATACTCACCATCTGTGAGACGTCATATCACCATTCTTAACCACGTCAGTACTCAAAGGTTAAAAACAAAATACAAATTTTCCAATTAAAAAGAAGTTCGCGATTCGTCATCTTAAAGAAAGCCCTAAACATACTCCAAGTGAACTTTCTGCTTGACTACCACCATACACTGATTCAGTCCACCCGCATTGCCACCCCCGAAGCTTTCACCCTTCCAACGACCCTGTGCTATATCTCTAACAGTAATCTGAAATAGACACCCTGTTGTTAAATATATAGTGGCGTATTAAGGGATTAACCACTTGATTGTTTTGTTTTCGTTTTCGTTTTTGTTTTTGTATTTGTATGTTGTTTGTGTTCATCTTGTCTAGGAAACATCAACACTGTTTGTAATTTTAAATTTATTCGGTTTTGTCCCCATTTTATTTCATTTAAATTGTTTTGTTGTTTAAGATTGATGCTATGTAACAGCAAGAGATTAGGGACTAGTTGATATTAATTCCTGCTAATTGGGTATTGTCCTAGTGAACATTATTGGAACATTTATGTAGATTAGACCTACACCGAGCAATCAAGCACGAGCTCCGAGATTACATTTTAACGTTTCACAGTGAAGTCGTGTGAAAAAATATATCCTGATATTAAGTACAAAATTTTACATGTACACTGTGAGAAATATACAATAAAAAGTACTATGTGAGCTTAGTATCTGGGTGCTTTGTGGTTTTAACACTTAATATACCCAGTAAACATTTTGTAGTCATATTATTCATATTAAAGATGCATATGATTTCTTTATCATGAAAAAGTTCATTTGCAGTTTAGTTTCTCACGGTCGTTCATATGAAATGTCTATTTTATCGGCTACAAATGGTGAAACCATTACATCTGTCGGAATACAAATGAAGCTAAGGTTGATGCTAGCTATAATTAAAGTGCAATAGTAATAGAAACGTCACCAAATTGTTTACTGGGCATATATCTTACATGGAATGAATACTGAATGAACGGAGAGTGCACTATTTAATGTTTCTCAGGCCACAGACATATTCGAGTAGAGTCCGACACGTGAATCGTGCGGCAACAAGTTCAAAGAAAAAATGTGCGGTATTTTAATACACTGATACAGCGGTAGAATGTGTTTAGACCTTAGATAATGGGCTACATTATGCCGGTTTCACACCAGAGAGACAAACCAATAAAACACAAACAAAAACTGTTTTTCTGAACAGAAAAACAAATGTTTTGTAAAAACTGAACAGTTTTAAAACACTTTTGTCTTTAATCCTTTCCTTTGATCTTAAAGACACCTGATAGGAATGTGTTTTGTTTACTAAAACAGCAACAAAGGATAAAAATGTTTTAAGAACTGTCTCTGTGGTGTAAACATTGATGTTTTTATTCAGAGAAACAAGTTTTTGTTCGTGTTTTATTGAACTGTCTCTCTGGTGTGAAACCGGCGTAACATTATTAAAACAGGAAGAACGTCCTGATGGTGAAACTGATTGGTGGCTCTTTCTCATATTACAAAAAATAATTCCCCATATCTCTAAACTAAATTAATACAAAATAAAGACTATTTATTATATCGTAACAAAGTACACCACTGCAAAGCAGTGATTCAAAAAGACGTCCGAAACAATACTAAAGACATAAATATCATCGTATGACGCATACAGATATTGCACTTGCAAGAAGTACCTCCTCCCCACTCCCTCACATCCTCCCCTTATTGAAACCAATATTCTTCATATAAAAGGCAAGGAAATAGGGAGCCAATACACGAAGAAACCCTTAAAACAGTCAAAATATCAAAACATTAAATATGATAGTGCTATTCTGCCCATACTGTATCTCTTATGTGGTGGAGGAGGTAGGCCACCGTCACGTCTACGACCACCCTGTAAGCATGACATAAAAAGTGAAAAACTTTTGATAAATCAAATAAAAATTAATGACGTGGGGAATGTATTCAGTGATGACAATATTTATTCTATGGTTTACGATTTAGTATGAAAATATCTATTGAATGTTATGATTTGAATATACTCGTATGTACATATTGCCTGTGCGTGGTGTGTAGAATGGTAAGTTGGCCGTGCGACGCAGAAAGCTGTGGGCTGGTTCACTGGCTGGCCGCCAGGGTATGAATAACCGGGCATGTTAAGTTTATTAACTGGAAAATAATTTTATGCGCTCTTTTTTTTTTGTAAATAGTATTAAACAATATGCTGCGTTGCATGAACGTGCTTAAGACTTGTGAGAAATGAACAATCATCAGATACAGTACCTTCTAAATACCAAACGTAAACTTACAGAGTATTTAACGTAATACTTTTTACCCAACTGTAGTAACTTTAACATAATTTTGTTACACTGTCGTTAAATAATATTAAAAACTTCTACTAATATATTAATTTATTATTTAACATTTGGAATGGAGTAACATAACAAATTAAAAGAAGTGAAACCATCAATTTATGTACAGATTTACTGGGACTAAATTGGACCACTGGAAATAGTACTAAATAGAAATATGGTAGGTCATATAAGATTTATGCCTACAGTTTATATAGCGTCACTTCATACGCACGGTTTCGTTATTTACCGGTTGTTGTACGCTTTACCGTTTCTTGTAGCTTGCATTTAAACAAAGGAGGCTTTGTCCACGGAACTGCAACGTCGCATTTACTTAGTGGCAAACAACCAACAAGCAACATGTCATAGCTGTAGCGTTATATTCTCGGCTCGGTAGTAAGTTTTGTTCACATTATTGAACAATAGTCATTCGGTATACTGAACCATCCTCTGATAACTCTCTTGCAGTAACAAACAATCTGCGGTTAGTGTTCTTTTCGATGTATGGATGAAACCAATACATTCTACGTCTTATTCGTAATTTTTTAATAAAACCGTATGCTAATCACGTCTTTTTCACTTGACATTTTCCTAATGAAAAAAACGTACTTTTTCAATGCTAAATTTCAGAGAAATGACCCCATATGCAGGTTGTATGAAGCTTGTATGACGTTACGTGGACAGAACTGAGATGCAGAATAAGTGCTTATACTTGCATGCAACCTACAAATGAAGCTGTCGTGGACAGCTCTTACTCATACCACAACCAATGTATGATTAATGTAATAGCCCAATAACTGTAAAACATATCATTCTTCAAACCTCTACAAGTACTCATTACAAATACAAAATTGTAATACGTATTTCTAAAGAATAGCTGATATTTGGAAACAGAGGAAGTCTGAAAAATCTTAGGGACTTTATTCTCTTTACTTTAAATACACATATTAGTATTTACATAAATTTACATTATAAATTATGTATTACAAATGTTTGTAAATGTATACATTGTTTCTAGTGTTATCCATTAGTATATATAAAAAAGTATTTAACATTATATTCTTGTAAAAAAAGTTTTATAAAAGACTAAAGCATATAACTAAAAAAGAAACGTTATTTTATAATTTACATTTTATAGATGTGTTCGTTTTTTTGCAGTACAAACGTCGTGTGAATGGTTCTATATAAAATGTATGTGCGCCACTGTTTATTCGATGATATTTATGCTGCAAAAAAACGTACAGTACAATGCTGTGTTGAACTCGGCCATAGTTTATTCAAAAAATATAATTTGAATCATTATTATTAGGTTATTGAGTATCGTTACATTAAGATAACAAATCTGTAACTACGCCATATCTTTATTGATATTGAACCCACTACAGGCCAAGTATTTATCACCCTGTGTTTTATACACGTACATCTCGTTAACTCTTCAAAAACTAATAAGCAAGAGAACTGCAGTTAAAACTATTTAGAGCAAAATGAAATAAACTAGTCGTATTTTTACTAACATAAATGAATAACGTTAACTGTTAACTCTTAATGTTAGAAACAAAAACAAATTCAACTTTGCAGACAACAAAAAAAATCCTTAATTTTCCATTTGACTGTAAGAACTAAAACTATTGCAAGAAAAGTTAAAGAAAAGTTAAGTGCAGAAAGACCGAAGTAACTAATGACCATACAAAAAGATTCACAAATCGTAAAATCACCCTCTACACCCAATCAACCCCCAATGCATTTCTTTATAGTGTTTTGTATGAGCCATTCTAGCAACAAAACAACCCTCATCTAATGTATAACAATGTTGTATTGTCAGTAAAAGGGTCGGTCGGTCGGTTGCTTGCTCGGTATTTAAAGGATAGATGGCTGGGTGGGGTTAGAGGGGGAAGATGACGATATCTGTAAATCTGTGAGAATCTCCTTACTTGCTAATCTTTCAACTATCTGACAAGAGTTAGGAAACAATTAGAAGAGTTCTGTTCACTGTAACGACTAACAAAACCCTCATCCCTTACATGCAGCCCTTACTTGCTGTAAACTCATCCCTACGAATAAGTCGATGGAAAACAACCCTAAAACACATACAGTCATTTCTTATATGATGGCATTATCGTTAGGGTTGTCAATGACATTATATATATATATATATATAACTGCGTTCCCGTACCCCAGCGCCCAAATCTGTTAGTAATATATTTTCGTAATCACATAACAAAAACCTACAACCAACATACCAAATTTCAACTTTCTATCTATCTTTCAGCATGAATATCAAAATTTAACAAAAAAGTTTTCAGCTCGTTTTCGTGATTCCACATAAGAGTTTGATACCGGATATATATATATATATATATATATATATATATATATATATATATATATATATATATATATATATATATATATATATATATATAGAAGCCTGGCAAAATATAATTTAAAAAAATCCTATCTAACTGTTTATTCTTAACGACTTTTGCTAAAGATTTAAAATAGTCAAGAGATGTATAAATATCCTCGACAAAAGTTGTCCTTATTATAGGTGTCTTATTTCAATGTACGAGTACTTATCAACATTCAATTAGATTCTCAAATAAATTTCTTATGATGTATCAATCCTCCCTTCTCCCCGCTCCCATCACCCAAATTGTCATCGTTCTCCTTCCAGGTTTTTTATTATAACTTTACTGCTAGACATTTCATTGTGTAGTTTTTTGGTGTTTTCGGTTTTATGTCGACCATTAATGTTTTTACTATTATGAACACCTAATTTAATGAAATGTCATCTTGATATTAAAAATGTTTTATGACTTTTGCCTTCCTGGGATATCCTGCCGTCCTGCCGTTCAGCCGCTCTACCATCCTGCCATTCTGTCATCCTAACGGTCTTGTTCTTGGTTTGCCTGCAGAATTGTGTGACTCTCTTCGCATATTTAATTGTTTCTTTGAATTAATTCATGATATAAATCTTGAGACCTTCTTGGAATTCGGCTTGATACGTTTTACAATAAAACGGCACATTATTTCTTTATAACGAGACTGCTACAGGGCTATGCCATTCATAATTCTTACATACATTTATAATAGTAGGGACAACTTTGGAATATACAACTAAAGCAAATATAATCGTCGTACATAGCCTCGCATTTTAGTTATTTTTTACAGTAAGGGCATATTACAAATTACTTTTAAAAGAGTATTCCTGAATTTTATTATTAATTATTATTACAATTCAGAAATACTCTTTTAAAAGTGATTCGTAAAAAGTTTCACTCATATAAATCAGATCTGTTCGTTCATGTTCATTGCTCGCAAGACTCAGGAAAATTGAATGAATTATTACAAAACTCCAAGCTTTTGGCTTCTGATGTACCCACTATTCAGTACGTGTTGGAATGCGTCTTGCAATTTCTTGAGGGTTTTTGATAATCGTCAAAGTGGGATCCGCATAGTTCCTTCACCGTTTTGTGTTCCCTTTGTGAAGTTCCCACTTCCACTCTATTCCAGAATCTTTGAACGTTCCCGATTCCTGTAAATCTTCAACACGCGTTTATTGCAGTATACAAAAGTGTTGTGTTCCCTCTCTCAATCTTTCCCCCGTCTCTCACCCCTCCCACAAGCTTTCCTCCACACTGGGGGTCCCAAGAAACCAAGCAACTTCTTTATATGAAAAGAAATCCCCGTACCGCCTGTGACTATGCTTGAAATCTGCATATAAGCCAATGTGAATATGTGTGGGAAATGCTTAGAATTTTCTATGTGTGTGTGTATATGTGAGATGGCATTTACGTGGACTAATATGTCAGGAATTACTATAACTTGACGTTCTTCTTGTGCCTGTGTGTTTATGAGGAGCAATAATTCAAATTATGAATTGTCCGTGTATCATATGAACTAAACTAGTGTTCTAGAATGTTCGTAATTAATTTACGAAATTTATGCATATGTATAAGTAGATTATCAAGGCGAGTATCTCGAATTGTGCTCATTTGTAGTATTTACCCAGATACCTAGAATATTAAAATATGTTACCACAGTGCTGAAACAGTAGTAGTGAATGAAACAAATTAACTTCAACACAAATTAAAAGTTTATTAATAATATCGCTATATTCTTCAATACAAATATATATAAATAGCTATACAAAGTTTCACAAAGCACAAGTCAACTCTAAGATAGACTCACTTAAAACTAGATTCCAGGTAGTTTTCCTATACTTTAAGATTAACAAATTAACAAATAAATCTAATCATACATTTTACATAACTCATTAAGAACACTAAACTAAAAAATAATAATATTAAAACTTATAACTACTTAACATTATGCACAGTGAGTTCTGTCGACTCCAAATATCAATGTGTTGGCCGTTATTCCTCAAACGTCATCTATGCAGTCCATGAGTATATGGTCAATGTTTAACCGACAGACGAGTTTTGTACCAACTAAAGAAATATAATTTCTTTATATATATATATATATATATATATATATATATATATATATATATATATATATATATATATATCGTCGGTGATAGGACTCAGCATCGGAATTAGGCCGACGTTAAATAAATTAAATAAAAAAAAAAAATATATATATATATATATATATATATTGATATATATATATATATATATATATATATATATATATATATATATATATATATATATATATATATATATATATATATATGTATAAGCTATGTACTATACGTTTAGATATTATATGTCTACAGTTGGAATTATTTGTAGTAAAGCTTATTTCCAAACATTGATTCTTCCGCTTTCAGCATTAAAAGCTTTTGAGCTTTTCACTGTCCATGCCCCTACTCTTCCTCACAACTTGTTTCCTTTTCCGTTCTGGTTGCTTCATCTTTTCATTAGAATTTAATCTCAATCTCCATCAAACTAAAACTTATATTCACAGACTTTTCGAAATAATTTTCATTGTCCACTACTTTTATTCGGCGTTATTTGTATGTGTATTTAAAATATTAAATATTTTGTAATTCAGAGCTTTATTTTGATTGGCAATTGTTGAAGGTCCACAGTGTGTTCGAAAACATGACAATGGTAACGAGAGTGTTAAGAAACCATGAAATTTGTGTGACATAATTTATGGATGGTCCTTAATTGATAAATATAATTATTTATATTTACCAAAAGACTATGATATTATATATACTGGCCGGTTATTATAAACAATAACAGTAATGTTAAAGTATATTGAAATAGTAGTGTCTAGTTGGCTTGTAGTGTAAGACGTTATCTAGAAAGTAATAACAATTACCCTCTTTTCTAATATTTCTGAATAAACAAGTTCTATAAAAAATTTTAATTTTTTCCAACCATTTTTTCTTTTCCTATTATTAATTCTAAATTATAAACGCTTATGTATCAATAATATATTTTTAACAAATATTTTTACAGTGAAAATTCATAATACTAATATTACTGACAACATTTATGAATATCGTAAAATAAATAATAAAAAATATTTGACATTTTCATTTAGTTCACAATAAAAATATACTATATATAAATATACATACCACATACAATCAAATACAATGCACAATAATGTTTTCAATAATAACAAAGTAAACAACGTGCTAATGGATACAATTGCATCAATTAGAGTTTAAATGCGCGTCGATTTTTCCTCCCATTTCCCTCAAACTTTATTTTATTTTCTACCCTTATATTCAATAATGGGTTGACAACAGTCGTCGCCATTTTTAAATATTTGCAAGTTTCCAATTCATTTAGCACTTATAGCCCTCTTTATTTTCTATCATCGATATACCGCCGATGCGATGCTGATGCCGATGTTGATGGTAATGCTGATGCTGATTCGGCTGCATTCAAGCGCCCTTATTTACCTATCCGATGGATTTTATGGTACAGACAGCAGTGAAAGAATTATATGAGCATAATATATGATTTATGAGGGAATAATTTGATTAACAATCTGGTGTTTTATGTCATAGGGAGAGATTTAAGAGGGTACACCACAAGTAAAACTTCAATAGAAACGGATTCTTTTTTAAAATTCAACGAGAATCTTTTAATTCTTTTTCAAAATTTGTACCAACAATATTAGTAAATATATTTATATTTGCAAGCACTTATACTTAAGCAACATGTTCAAACTCCTTTTTCTCTATAGAAGAAAATATATTTACATGTTCTGCCAAAATTTTCAAAATTTTTCCAAAATGCCCAACATTTTCTTTTTTAATAAATTAATTCGAATTTTTATTTTTTAATATGTTGTGAACATTTGACTTTCAACATTTAAAATATATTTAAAATATATAAGATATTGCATCAATAAATAATATTTTTAAAATTAAAAGTACACCTAAATTGGTCGGTAATTGGCTCAGCCAACATGCTAAATCATTTATGAGTGCGAACATAGTTGGTGATTGGCGTGTTCGCCATGAGGATAACTGACAACAATATAACAGCGCCAACATCATTGATAGCTAGTTCAACTCTTGAAGTGGTGTGAAACTTATCTCAACTTTTTGTTGTTTAGTAGTAGTTGACTGTAAATTTAATAATAAACTTTTTTGGTGACATTATGAAGTCTTAGCTTATTTATAAACCTGTGAAAGGAACAAAGGTCACTTTGAGACGTATGAAGTAATCAGTACATCAACAAGGATATAAATAGAAAGAGTTATGATGTCCTTGTTGAAGAGATTAAGGAATTAATTTTTCGCTGGTTAATAAATAGGTTAAACCTAAAATAGAATTCCAATTTTCACTGATTTAATAATAACAAGTAGTTTTACATTAAAACAAACTATTGTTATATTAAGCCTCATTCTCTCCCACTCACTGAGTTTTAGTGTTAATTTAAAGTTTTAACCTAAAATTAAAATTTCAGTTTGTGAAATATACAGAAATAAAAATAAATATATTAAATACAATAAAAGATAGTAATTATTACAAAATAATGTATATTACTGACGCATGACACATGATTTCACAAGTTCAAAATTACATTTAAGGTAACTAATAACAGTGAGTAGGAATGTGGCTTTATTGTTTTAAATATAAAAAATTGTTTTATTATTTCTATTTAAAAGTAATTTTAACTAAGATAAGAAATTCGCAACATTTGATTGTTCGGAGTCGAGCCCAACGTATTCATAGAGTGTGTATTGGACCTTTAGGAAGCTGAAAGTATGAACAAAAATCTATTAAACATAAATATAAAGCTGAAAGGAGTACCACTAATTTATACAAATCATAAATATCTACTTTTGCTTTAGCTTCTCAGGGTTGTTCAACTCCTTAAAGGTTTTCCGTTTTAAAATATCCGTACATCCCTATCTGATTGATTTCTTTCCCTTAAAACGAAACAAAGAATCGATTCTGTAATTATCATCCTTAAACCATTTCAAAGGTTCTAACGCTTAAGTAATTAATTAACTTTTCATTTCTTGTTTCGGTTTCACCACCCGTAATTCTGTTGGATACTCGTATAATAAAGCTGCCAGGAACCGTACTTTCCTATTATGTCTATAAATAGCTGATAAAACTGGCTTTACCTCTCCCCCACACCTCCCTCTATCTCTTCTCTTACCTAACCCACTTCATTTTCAATTCATCATTCACATTTTATTTAATTAAGACTTTTTAAAAAGTAATTAATTTTTGTCATTTTGTGATCATTTAATTATTAAGCTACTTTTTTTGTTACATTGGTGGAGCAGGGAACAAAGAGGTCGAGGAGGGAATGGTGGGAGAAATAAGTAGACTGTATGATGTCATTATATATATATTAGATCCTCTTTTAATGAAATTTAATATGATAAAGGGATAATTGAATTAGCGATTATAAAAGTAAATTAAATGAAAATTCTTTTTACGAATATGTTTTTTAATATTGTTTTTGACTTTGCGTTGATTTCTATTATAACAAATTGTTTTACGAATAACAGTGTTAAATTGACCGTGCAAATAACAAATATTTATTACATATTAATTATGATTATTGAACGGGGTTTAACATATTAGTTATTGATTTGTAGATTATTATATTGCGGATTTAGTTGTGAACTAGTTTATTATTATATACTGTAAGATAAGAAAATCCTTAATAAAGCCATTTCTTAGTCAGATGGAATATCAAAAGATTTTCCAATATAATCATTATATATTTTTGGCTAGTTTTACGATACTTTTTAATCTAGTGCTACTTTAAGCATCATTCCTACCTACTGTTTTAATATAAGTTTTAGTTTTGTTTTTTTTTTTAGTTGCAAAAATGTGGATTTACATAGGTATAAATATTAGATGTGATTAAAACTTTTCCTGGTAATACTAAATTTTTGTTAAGTGATTCAAAATTAATTAGTGAACTATTGAAATATTTAGAAATTTGTAAAATTGAATTATAAATTATAAAAGATGTATAAAAAATGTTTGATGGTGGCTATGACGAAAGAAAGTCAAGGCAAATAAGTAAATAAATATAAAAAAAAACAAACATAGGTAATCATTTCCAACACATGTTTTAATTTTAATTTAAGTTTTATATTTTCTCTGCTGAACTGAAACTAAAATTTAAATAGTAGATGGGTAATAATACTGTAAAGTAGCCTGGTTTTCTTGTTATCAAAATAAATTTGATTATATATCCTTATAATAGCCACTATAAATACCGCTAACATAGTAGAAGGGCGTCCGTGATAGAACTCAGAATCGGAAAGAGGCCGACGTTAAATAAAGCCTAAAGTCCCTTATCGTTGATCGTTTTTTAAAGAGCCAAATGAGTCTAAAAGAAAGGAATTTTTCAATATATTATGTAGGCTATTGATATGAATAGAAAGTTTAATTCTAATTTATTTTACACACATGCACAATTCACCCGTATTCCTGTGAGACTCAACCATGACTGAGGCTTTTCTCTGTCGTGGTCTACACTTTTTGAAAATATCAATGCATAAGCATAAATGCCAACACAGTCGCTATAATCAGACCGATATACTCTAAATGTAAATATTTAGGGCGCTAATATTCAAATTAAAATAAAAGCAGTTCCATATAATTTGAATAAAATATTTCTATCTTTTTTTTTTAATATTTATTTATAGTGCATCAACAATGTATTGAATAATGTATAATATGTAAAAAATATTATTATTATTATTATTAAATATTAATATTATGTATAAAAGTTATTAGCACTTAAATAGCAGATATACATTTATAAACATTTACAATACATAATTCATAATCTTCAACTTATAAACACACTTAAAATAAAGAGATTAAATTGGTTTTGTTTATAAACTCAATAAGATTGTTTCATCTTATTATTTTAAGACCACTTAAAATACAGATGTCATATTCGTAAGTTTCACATTTTCACCCGCGTTTATAATTGAAATGAAATAAAATGTCTTAATACTCAACTAGTTTATTAATTCTTCTATTTATTTTTAATTAAACGGCAATCAATAATGCCGTACATTTTCCTGAATTAATAAATAGCACGTTCTCGTATAAAATCTTCGATTGTACCTACAGAAAATACTAACAATGAAATTTGATCTCTAAAACGTGATTTTTTTGTTATAAAATGTTTACATTTTGGATTTCTCAGTCTCGGTACATTTACAGACTACAGTATTTTATCCTATTCCACTTCACTCTTGCATCTCATCCTTCTGGTCCCCTAGCGGTGGTTTTCCCAACCATAGGTTGTCATATAATGGTGCTTTATTTTAAATGCAATGTTTAAACTAAATATATTTGAAGCTTAAATGTATGTGCAGAGTTACTTGATATATTGAAAGGGAGGTGGGTGAATATCACCCCTTAAGTCACTGTAACGGACAACCCTGTAAATATACGATGTTAAGCTGACGGAGGGATGATGGGTAAACGTCTACAAACCCTTATCTTCATTGATGAGGATAAAACTAGGATGAATACGTCATCATAAGTGTTAATACATTTTTTGTTATAATGCCACCATTTTACTGAAATATAATAACTGACATCCAAAATAAAAAAAAAATCATTGAATTTTTTTACACATTATTAAAATTTTGTTGGTGGTTGAAAATGTTTATTTTGTGGCTTAATCTTAACGCTAGGGATTATTGCAATTAAAAATATAGAACCCTAAATATTATTCGGTTGTAAGGACCGTCTCCTCTGAAGCAACATTTCTCAATAAAACCAAATTTTACGGATTCCATACTCTTTAACGTATGTATTAGCCGCGAATACTCATTTTCAGTAATAGCACGAAAGCTTGCTAATGTCGAGTAAATGTTAATTACTAGCATATGTATAAAGCGCAAAGTAGAAATGAGCATGCTTATTTTAAATATGCCACTGAATCGCAAGCCAGTTGATTTTTCAGTACGTGTTTGCTTATTAGCATGCTAATATTGAATCAATGATAAGTGGCGATGAAAATAGCTATAATAAATTCGGATATTTAATTTCCGGCGCCTCAAGGTAGAGTAAAAGTTCTTGTTACAAATGTTTTCTTACGTCAAATTCCATAATTACAAATGATTCAATAAGAGGTCTCTGAACATATGAACCCCGGTGAAAGTGCCCCTATAGCTTTTGAAGTATTTATAATTTATGAAACTTATGATAGATATAAATAAGGTTCATTTTAATAAAAATGTTTGGTTCACCTTATCTTTCTCAATTTTTTATGAATAATAGTAAACAAACGCTTGCTATTAGTGATCTAGTTGTAATGCTTTTTTAGTGAGTGCTTATAAATAGCATGCTAAATCAAAACTTGTCATGAATAAGCTATTTTTGAGCACGCGCTTTTACTAGCTCGTGTATTCATACCTTTATTTTCAGTTATGTTTGTTCATTGTATTATAAAATGTTGCTTTAGTAAGGATGATCCTTTACACACATTTGAGTTTACTTACTTTGTACAATATGAAAGATTATGATAATTTGTGTACTTACATAAAATTTTATTGTTATAATATTAAATGTAAAATATTTTTACACACACAGTAAAACATGAAACACATACAACAATGCAGTGGTGTGCAATACATTACCATGTAATGGTGTATATGATTTTATTAAAAAATTCCGCGTCTCATTTGAAAATGAAATGGTGTGCGCGTGCTAAAGCGATTCCGCAAATAGTGAACATATACAACAAATACGAGCCGAGTATGCAAGCAGGATGGAGAATCTGTACTCGCAGTTGACAGAATGCATGGCAAGGAGACGATGTACGATGTAGGACAGGTGTTTCTAACCGTTGTTCCGCGGGTACGCTAATATATAGAGCTATATTCGAAACAGCAAACCGAATCAGTCAATTTGGTCTAATTACTTGCTAATTTGTCTGGTTATATGATACGAGTTGGCCTGGTGAGTTGCTCCAGTACAGTTATTCGAACCGTATTAAGTGAGTTACTGCTATGTGCGAGTCGGTCAGTAGCACATATCTTGTTTTCACTAACTACTTGCCTTTTGTTACGTCACAGGGCAGTACCTCGCATATCATTCGCATGGTTTTACTTCTGTCTAATACAACACAAAGTATTTTTGTAACTGGTCATATCACAGGTCATTGCATATTTTGTTTTGACATCATTGCACGACAATTATTAATTATTATAATTCTTGCACACACTTGTTTACTGTCTTGGAGATTGTCTACTCGCCTGTGCCATGATCGACAGAAGCGTGTCGAACTAATGAAATGCGAGTGTGCAAAGGCAGTGAGCTGTCTACTGTCAAGTCAGCAGCTCGCATCGTGTATCCAATACTTTATTCAGTTAAAATTTTGGAAACTGTCAAAAAATCGCTGTCAACCTTATAGGGACGTAGAAATGAATTACCTAGTCTAAACAACAGTTGGTTTATTAAATAACAACAAGAATTTCAACCATTATTTAAAAAAAGTCTCAGTCCTTATCAGGCATTTAAAAAAATCTTAAATGAAAAATATTGTATGAAATTCAATCCTACCAAATTGAGATAACTATTTGTATCCTAAGACACATGGGTAAGGAGATATTAACCACCGCTTTTTTAATAAGGAAGCTTAAAACATTCAAATCGTGTTAGAAAATCCGAATTAGTCCGTTAACCTTGTTTGCCTGCTTTACCGCGAATTTTCTATATTCAGTTACATTTCAGAATTTAGAAATACTTATAATGAGATCGTTTTATTGGCATTTATAATTTCATTTACTATATTTTTCTTAATTACTTATTTTAATATAATTTTTTGTGTATTTTCGTAATTTTAGTATTTATGCTCTGGTAGAAAATTTTCTTGTACTGCAATGTGCGTACTTGCTAACTTGCTACTAGTTTATTTAAAGATACATTTTCTACTTTTCATATAGAGATTACTTATAAACCAGTGTTACACTTTCTAGCTTAGTACAAGTTAATTCCAATACTAATTTTCCTGCTGGGTCATAGTAATTTTATTATCACAAATGTCCGTTATTTCGAAACGGTTGTGAACCTCTGCAATAGGGACTGGTGCACCCACGGTGGAGAGCGGTGTCAACGACAGTGGAACTGTTTATCACCTACAAATTATATTTTTTAAAACGTCTGCAAAGAATTTTATCGTTTCTGTGTAATATGTGCTCGGACTTTTATTTTTTGCATAATTAAAATTATTTATATGTAAAATGAATGCTTAATTCTCCGTATGTAATAAAAAGAAACGATTACGAGATTAATATTACTCCATTAACGAAATCATTTTATTCGTCTGGGGCTTGAATTAAAGAAATTAAATGCGGAACATGTCGCATGTGAAATATGAGCGGATTTAATTTCACCAAATTAAATTAATTGTATATAAATAACTTGTAATTTAATGTGACTTAAAATATAAAGTTAGATGCAAATATCCAACAGAATTATCGCGCGGTTAGTTCAAGAAATGTACATTTTGTGAACTCGAATTCGTGTGTAGTTCATTATGAATTCAAAGACCGAACCTGAGTTACCAATGAATTCACTATTCTGGCATTGTGTATGCATGGTGGGCAATTGTTTGTGTTGTCTGAAATGAATTAATGAGTACTTGTTGCTGCTTTGTTCTTGTTAGTTCTAGTTTTTGAGAAATTAGCATATATTTAACGTCCATTTGGTGATGCGCTCTGGTTACCACCCGCACTGGACTATGAATTCACTGTTAATTCATCAAGAAACTCTTAATACCATTTATATGGATTGTTTTTTGACTGTTTTAGACACTACTATATGTACAGGATGAGCCATCTGTTGGCTTTTTTTGAAGTGAGTGTTATTGCGACATTAGCAATACTGACGCGCTTGACACACTGATAAATATGTAGAGGCAAGCCTCCACTATTAACAATGAAATGTGTTTATTATGTAACCGTGTTATTAGTCGTTTTGTAGACGTTCGTTGGCTGTCACGCAATTATGATTTAGCTCTATTTAACAGAAATTGTTTCCATAATTAATCGGAGGAACTACTCTCTTAAATAAAATCAGCGGTAAATTAAAACATTTATAAGGTGTAGTTTAAGTAGCAGTTTTAAGAAGAAATATTTGATTTATAAACCAATCCGAGTAGAAAATTGTCTTGCAATACAAGTTAATAATATAATATATAGAATAATATAATAAGCTAGGTTGCCACAATCTAATTTCATTCCTATATGGATAAATTCAGTTTCTGCCTGAGAACACACACCATTTGCTTGTATCCTGGTTTTCTTATTACAAATTTTTAAACTTTACAAAAATAGACATTTACAATTTAAAATTGTTTTTATAAGTATCAATTTTAAATTGGGTATAAATCAACATTTATTTGCCCTTTAAATTACTTATATTATGATTTTTTAAACATTCCCATGTAGAAGAATGACATGCTGTTTCATACTTGCTAGTTTGTTACATAATTTGAGATCTATGTTACGTGCAGAGGATGGCCCAATTATATATCTTTAATTAAAGTAATATTTTGTAGTACTTGCAAGCACTGTTGCTTCGTTGCTGTTTGAACTGTGACTTGTGAGTATGCTACATTCTAACGATAAAACAAGTACGTTAGCGCTTCTAGAGACAATGAACATAGTGTTGAAAGTTATAAGCTCTTAACAATAAAGAAGTATTGATTATTAGTAGTAGAAGTATATATTATTACCCGTCCGGACAGGCTTATTATCAGTTTATACCTGGTATAAATTTTATAACAGGTTTATTTGTAAGGCGGTTAGAATATAAATGATTAATTACTCTACTTGTATTATTGTAAATGTTCTCCTAATGTTTCTTTTACGTTATTTATGTTATTATTATATGATTTCTTCTGTTCCTTTATATTTCTGTAATATCCCCAATCAATAGTTGTGTAATCTGATATCACGAAAGGTCAATACCATCCGTTTCCTTATCATTTAATCCCTCTGTTGTCAATATTATTAATTAATACAGGATCTCTCTTATTTTCAGGTTCTGACCTTTTCCTGTACCTCGGCCTGGGTCTCGTTGGCATCGTGTGTTTGGCGCTGGGAGCTGCATTGGCTAGAGGAGCACGTAAGGGACGCAGACTACCCCCGTACAGCATGGCAAGGGCTGGTAAGTGTCAAGTGACATCCACATCATAGTCACATGTGTCAAATGACACCACGTGACATCACTGAACATAGCTCTTATTAAAGTTAATGTCAAAACCAACCCCCTACCCTTCACCCTACCTCACGCTCTACGCATGTGGGTGCGTGTGTCAGTTGAGTGTATCACGTATTAGGGATGGAAACAAAATCTTAGTTAATGATGACTTGTGAAGTATACAAGCATAGGGATGAAGTTATTTATAGGGGATTATATTTTTTGGGCTAATTATAAATATATTGGTTTATAAATGGTGGTCAAATCCATAGACCATATTTAATGATAGATTCAAGTGAATACATATATGACGTATAAGACAAACGGCTTATTCTGATATTAAGAGACAAAGTATGATAGAAGGAACTGATATTTCTGAGGCCCCTTTAAAATCAAAAACTCATGTATCTAATTACAATTTAATACTTCCAAAATCCCAATTAGACGATGCAATGGCCGACTGTTAAAGTTTGTTACAAGGAAACTGTTTTTCTGTTTGGATTTTCGGACCACCGCTATATTTTCTGGGTTTGGTTATTATCAATATATTATAACTGAATATAACACATGTTATGGTGAAATAAATCCATCTAATAAAAACACATCATCAAACGATCCAGTATAAATCTGCCATAAATCCCATTCTATCCAGTACAAATTTATTTCAGATTTCATTCAATTCAGTGTAAATCTACTATAGTGCAGTATAAATTCTTTTAAAATTGGTTTGGGATCCCCCGTTGAAGTGAGATTCCTACAATATTCAATGTCATATGTCTAACGTTCATGTTGGAAGAAGTTCGGGCTGTTGTCAGTCTTTTGACACGCGTCAAAAGGGATATTTCTACATCCACCGCACACTTGATTCACATTTCATGCACTGCTGCACGAATTATCCAACATTGGAAGGTTTTACACTTGAAAGTTTCTTTATTTACTTGAAAGTTTTTGTTAAACAGTGTCAATGTTAATAATATCAACAAATTAATAAAATAAATAAATCATTCGGATCAAACTTAACTTAGCCAATTTTCCAATATCTGTCTCACACGTTGGAGGTAAACATTTGAATCAAACGTTCATCGCAACGCTTGGAAGCGACTTAACACACTTTTTAATTTGTGTTGTAAATAATATGTTAAATTCTAGAAATGTATAATATTTCTACTGTACTAGGATAGCAAATACGAAATCTTTTAAAGATATAAATAATTAAAATAGTAATCTAAAGAATTAGGATAATTTAAGAGACAAAAATCTACAAAAAAATTGAAGAAACTTAATTTAATTACACCTTAGTTTATTATTATTGCATTTGTATTATTTAATTCTATATCTTCTATTATAAATAAAAATTAAATGCTGTTCGTTGGTAAGTGCATCACTTGGGAACAGCTAAACCGATTTGGATAATTTCTTTTTTAAATGTTCGTAATAGTTTAAATATGGTTATCAGGTGGAAAAATTTGAAAATTCTGGAAAAACTTAAAGTGCCTTTTTACTACTATGTGCGGAGTGACAAAAAATTGATTCAGTTGTTTATTTTCAATTGAATTGTAAAAGAAAGTATTGAAATTTGGACAAGAAACGTCTGTCAGGGCCAGCTACTATTATAATCAATTTACTAGACTTTAAGGGAGGCTCACCTAAGGGTCAAGCTACATCTTTTCCGACCTTTGTGACTAGAAATTTCTTCCGATTCCGGCGGAGTCATAATTAACATTTTGGAGGCTTCTATATAATTTCGACTCTGATTATAGCAGCATTCTTTCGTTTATAATTTCGGCTTTAATTTTATGAAAACTATTAAATGAAGGAAAGCAATCAGTACGTTGCGGATTCATAAAAGCTAACCCGCTAGCTACCCCTTCCCTCCATTCCCCCCTCAGAAACCATCCTTGTTTAATTGCAACTATTAATACTTATAGTGCTTATAAAATCCAAACTAAAGCAAAACTATTGTAAACCGAGGTAAGATCTGTGAAGGGTTGAAATGAGGGGAATAGAAGGAGGTAGAATTGTGAATCGTAGCCTAAACATAAAGGCACAGACATAACATATGGAATGCACGGAAGGAAGGACGTGCCGGTCGTAACTATTAGAAGGAGCTTCCCTCTCCTTACAACCCTCCTTTCCCACTACCCCCCGCACAATGCTTGTGTCACTGCTTCCACGCTTCAAAGTGCTTGGAATTACCGGGCTACGACACGTGTGCTTAATTTGGGTTTTGTTTGAAACTGAACCACCAAGTATATATTCTCTGTAGTAGTCTCTCCGTCCTCTCGTCCTCTCTGTCTAAAGTAAAGTATCTCCGAGTGTCGCCTGTCGACTGGCGGCTGTCACAATCACAGAATCACGGTAAGCTTGAAATACCAGGCGTACGAATATATTGCTAAAGAGTATTAGAACCAGTGACGTACATCGGAAAATATGTTAATTTGGAGCATAGTTACTTTATTTTTAAAGTTTTGTATGTGAAGTCGTTAAGAATAATGAACACTATTCAATGAAGGCCTATTTCCGATACTGAGTCCTATCACGCGACATTCTGCTATGATACCAACTTTTATAGCGTCGTAGCCTCTGCTGTCGTTTGATAAGTTTCTGTAATTATGTGAGCACTTAATCAATTTAACTTTAGAAACAACCAAACGCAGAAAATATAGCGCTGATTTAGGAACCGAACTGTTCGCTATTATAGTTCAAATTACGAGAATTCGCCGGCGACTCATACTTGTTGAAAACAAGTTGTGAGGTATAAACTGCCGATATAACTAAAAAGCACTTACTCACTTATTTTTCTATAATGTATAGAAACGAATAAGATAAAATTCATTATCGTATTATAGATTTATACCGCTCTTATAACCTCTTTTAAGTATAAGTCGCCGCCGAACTCTCGCAATTTGAACTATAATAAATAATATACTGTGAACAGTTGAGATTGCATAGAACTATAGAAACAAAAATTGGCATTGCATTCAATAGATTCTGAGTTGAAAGGACCAAAATTTTAACTATAAGTTTGTACCTAAACAAAATTATAATATTGCACATAATATTTTGCAATATTTTAAAAACAAAACAGTTTTTATTGGCTTATCAACAAGGTTTTGCTTGGCTTAGGTATATGAGCAAGTTCGAAAGTCACATTTCTACGCAAGATAGGACGTCTTCTCTATCGTTATACTTAAAATATCAATTAGGATTTGTTAAGACAATATTTAAGGGTCCCAAGTTTTCTTAAGAGGTGATAACCGTCTTACTATATACCGAGAATTATCATGAATTCTTTTTTAGGGAAAACATGTTTCCTAATTAAATAAGGATTTTTAATTATTTTCTTGGTTTCAAGTTTTCTTTATAAGTTTACTGTAAATTAAATTATGATAGATACAATAATTTAAGCAGATAACTTTTTTCGCGATATGTCGGAATCTTGCTCGGAAACAAATCATCCAAAATTAAAAATCACATTTAGTTTTTGATCGAAAACAAAATTATCTACTTTTAGTGAAAAAACTCTGTGTTTTCGTTGATAAATAGATAAATATGAATACAAAAGTTTCTTCTTTCAAGCACTGTTTTTTGAATGTATAAACTATAATTAAAATTAAGTAATATTTAATATGTATACTATGAACATTAATAACTCCCTTAATGTTGAACGAATTCACTTTAAATTTTCGAATTAAACTTGTAATTCCAAAAGAGTTTGTTTAAACCAAAAATCGATCTTTTATAAATTTCAAACATATATGATATAAACACTTAAAACTGAATATGAAACTTTTCCAGTTATTATTCATGCCCCTAGAATTCTACGTCTATGGTTATCCTCTCGAAAGCTATAACACACAGGGATGACAGAGCAATGCTAGAATAGTAATTAGTACTTCAGGACGTACAAAAGTAATTTGCTTTAATTTTACTAACTTTAAATTTAATGATTCTTTGGTATCATAATGGTATTTAGATATTTCAAAATGTTAATTATCATTGTGACTTTAAATTAATTATAATTATTATTTTAGGAACGAACGTAAATTAAATAGTAAATTTAGAAATGTTAAAATGATTAATAAACATGTTGACAAATATAGAATAGTTAAACAATATATGTAGTGTGAAAAAAAGCGTCCACAGGTCCGTACTACTCGTTTCAAACGTATTAAATAAGGGTGCTCTCATATGGGAACAAACTACTTACTACGTTTTCAGTAGTATTAATTGTTTCGCATATATACATTATATCATGACGCGATGTTTATACTTTAATGTTTATCAATATACCACTGCATCGAAGAAATCAGTAGATCAAAGTACTACTCTACGTTCTACTCACAAACGTATATACCCGATATATCTCTGAGATAAATGTTACTTCCTATGTAACGATCGCGGTCTTCTTTCTGCTTTCATATTTACGATTTCATTTCGATATAGTGATACATATTCGATACATTGATAAACATTAAAGTTGAAGCTTCATCTCATGAAAACAACTCGGGAGGTATATTTAATTTGACTAAATCATACTGTTCAGTTGCCCAGTAAACATTTTGGAGTCACTTTGTCATCATATTGAAGATGCGTGTTCTTCGTATGAAATGTCGATTTTATCCGTTGCAAATGGCAAAACCATTCCACCTGTCGGAGTACAAATGAAGATAAAGTTCATGCGAACTATAATTGAAGTGCAATTGTGATAGAAGCGTCACAAAATAGGACACTTCACCAAATTGTTTACTGGAATGTGTCGCTGCATACGCCTTTCCCCCTTTCTTCTTTTCTACATTTTACTTAATAAAGCTAATTTGTTTAATACGAACAATGTCAACCTCAGGACGGTTACCTTTAACATATATCTATGTTTCCACAAAAGAATAACGTGTTTCATAAGAGAAAAATAATTAGTTACTCTTTCAGATACTCTAGTTACTTAACAACGTAACAATATACATTACACCACTACTAACCATAAATAAGTACATTTTCATATTAATTCGCTGTGGTAATTAAGCACATTTCTAATTAATATAAGTACAAACACATTTAACATGTTTAACAAATCTTAATTAATGCTGGAAACTTCACGGTAATGATGCGATTGCCGGCGGAACATTCTGACGATGATTTCTTTTGACAAACATATGGTCTGTCAAGAATAATTCTAAATTTAACACAGATACACAGAGCTCAGCGCTGCGTTGGTTTTTTCTCAATACAAACTCGTACATTTCATTTCTTTTGAACAGTTATGTGCAATGTGCTAGAAAAATGTTGTAATTATCCGTGCGACAGTTGCAAGGGCACAGGGGCTGTTTCACAAATCAGAAGTGGGATATTTTAGAAAAGGGTGGAAAGGAGAGGTTAGTGAAAGGCGGATTCGCCAATTAGTGTTGTCTTTCGTGTGAGAAATTAAGAACTTTTAAAAGAAATAACAGAGATCAAGGATATAAATACTTTAGAAAAAGAGTATGGTATATTTCTCTAGACATATAGACTATTACCGAAAATAAAAAATGAACCACTTGAAAAGAACCCGTGATGATTTCTAACAACGAACCAAATAATATGAGTAGTAGAGTAATACGACTCGAATCAAATTAAATACTAAGCCATTTTAGTATGTGTGTAATATAAAAAGGAATAATTAGAATTTATACTAATTACAAATCATAAACCGTTTATAATATTGGTGTAATATTATTTAGTGAAAATATAGAAATTGTATTCAATGCAAAACTAGATGTAACTTTCTTGTTAAGTGTTAGGTTACTTAGGTCTGAGAAACACAGCTCAACACCATATGACCAAGCAATACAGGTCCAGAATTACTTAAGAGTTTTACTGGGAGTCTTAGAGCGAAATATCGCTAACATACCTAAATTGTTAAAATCAGAAATACTTAGTAACGGACCGAATCGCCAGATTCAATTATACCCAGTACGAATTTGTTACAGACTTATTACTAATTTTTAAAGTTTATCTTTCTAAGAATCATACGTATCAAATACGATTTCTATACGATGTTAATACGATTCGATTCGATTCTTACGAATCTTACACGATTATTGTCAGAATTGTTTGAAGGGTATTTTATTACGTGTAAATTTGTCTCAGGTTCCGTTATAGTTTAAAGTCGCAATATTATTGAGGATATAAATAATTAAAATAGACATTTTAACAACCATCGAGGTTTATGGGACCTAATTAAAGGGACAAAACTCTACAATATAATACAGAAACTTTGATATCTTCTACCTTACACTATAAACCTTCGTTAATTATAATTTTTTATATTTCTAAAATATTTTATTACTGTTGGGAGAAAATTAAGTTCTCCATTATAAAAAGACTACGACTCCACTAACTAGAAATTCCTTGCTGTTACAATCATTATTGGAACATTCTTTGCCCAATAATGACAATTTCTTGTTATCACTAGCATCAACTTATTCGAGAATTGACTTACCCTGCTTTCGAAATAAGCATCTGAATTATTCTTTGATAAAAAAGATTTTTTACAGATTTGTAACGGTTATTAACGATTATTTTTTAGGTTTTTCCGTTACTTTCATGCTTGTTTTTTTTATTACAAAGTACTTCATATTTTTATTTTTATTTCTAACCTAAGTTTTTATGCTCCATAAAAAATATGTTGCCAGGTTTTCAGCCTTTCAACTTTTATTAATGAGTGTATTAAATTTCAGCTCATTATCTTTGTATATTTTTGGTAACTGTCACAAAATAAAATCACGAGCAACATGTTTTTGTAATGAATTATCTCCGTATAGCTTTTTAACGGTTTTCTTTTTACGGTACGTTCTACTGGAAGAAATACATTAAATTTGGAGGTTATGTGCAGGTAGTTAGCAGTCGAAATTATAGCAGTCATATTGAAAGTATCTCACGGGCCATATTACAAGAAATATACATATATAAGACATTTTAGGAATTCTAAATTATTAATCAAACTTATGTGTTGCTTCTGAAATCAAAGACTTTTATTTTAGTAATTTACATACACATTATAATAATGACACGGTTTAACTTTAATCATACTATCTTACCTGAAACCAAAGAACGATATTTAAAGTTTATTATTTAAATTGTCAATTCCTTTTTATCTAATTTTATAATATCTTAACATTATGCACAGTGAGTTCTATCGACTCCAAATATCAACTGTGTTGGCCGTTGGCACACACTATAATGAAAGTAGCTCTAACTGATATATACCGTTAGCTCATCTGATCAGAATGCAATTGTAATAACTCTGATCAGTGTTACCAACTAAAGAAATATTATTTCTTTACACATATAATTATTATTCATGAAATAGCAATGGCAGTGGAGCCATCAGAAATCCACCCCCTTGGGGGGCCTCGTCAGGTGTCATTCGTCGAAATCTGAGCCTATATTCATCATATGGGCAACCACTGCTCGTGTAGGTACGAAATTTGTAACAAATATATTCTGACTAGATGTGGTCCCAAAAGAAATAGACTTTTACAATTCGGTTTAGTTAGAAGTTTAGTTCCGGTTTAAAAAATTTTTAAGGAGACAATAAGCGTAACAGGTTTCAAATCAAATTTTACTATTTGGGTTGAAGGTGCCTTTAGTTTCTATTATGTATATTGAATTCTTCTATGAATTTTATTTTTTAGCTTTTTTGCAAAGGAACCCGCGGACCGGATAGAACATCTCAATGGGCATTATCCGCGGCCTTAGTTTGGAGACTCCTGATCTAATTAAAAGGAATTGTATTTCATCTACAAAGTAAAACAAAATCTTTATTTTCTATAAATGGATGCGACTGAACTTTACGTTTCTGTATTTTTACAAACGGAGTTTTGTTTTTGTTTTCATTTTCTGTTTACAGTCTTGTAAATGTACATTTAACTTCTCGCAAGAATAATCAAACAAAAACTAAAAAGGTCAAAGAAAGAAAACAAACATCTGGTTCGTTTTACTTATAATTGGGATGCAAACGTTATAAATTGCGTTGTAGATTCTTCCCTTACATATTATTCATTTGAAAAACACAAAATCCATTCTTATATATTAATGTCAATATTTTATTATTTTCAGAAATTCAGCAAGAATATTTTCCCGAAAACGACAAGAAATCTCTATCATTTCAACCTGATTTGACTCAGTCTACTGTAGCGCCATCTTACGAGTACCCAGTCAACCCGCATCCCCAATCACAGAATGGTTTATCCGGGACGCACACCCACCCTGGACACATGCCTCGATCAGTCAGCGAGCACCATTATGATGTTCCGCATTTAGCAGCTAGGTAAACACCTAAATAACTGAATTGGTGTGTATCTTAAATATATATAATAGTTATTAATTGTTGCGTTTCGTTACAGCTACGCTATGCCGCTAGATAGGGTTAACAACGCTGCCGGATCCGTCAGTTCTTCGGATTATTCGAAACGAATTCATAGCACAGAATCTATAAACACGACATCGAATTCCTGTAAGTGTTGACTATATTATATTCTCGAGTTCAAATTCGACTGTGTCGTATGCCCTTCTATAATAATATCGAAGATATCTACAATTCAAAGTGTGATTTAAAGAGACACTTCACTTTTAAAGTTTGCTGACGTCACTATAACATATTATAACATTAATGGAATTTATTAATTTATGTATAACTGTTTGTTTGATTATTTCTATAAGGACAAATATTTATATGATTATTATAACTTATCTTTACAAAAATGACGCCAGAGTCATCGGATGACGTCAGAATAGTTTCCAAAAATTATATTCCTGTTAATTTTTTTTTGTAAAAGAAATATCTTTACACATCTTTTAATAAAGTTTGACGAATGTTGGTCTCAACATGGGCCTATTATATTGTTTAATTAATATCTAATTATAATTTTTATTTTCAGCTGATTCAACATATGATATAGCAACAGAGCAAACGCTGCCCTTAGCTCACAAGTCCCAAAACAACTCCCCAAATAAACTGATGACGGCTAGCTCTTTGCGACAGTCCTTAACTTCAAACGGAGGTTGGCTGAAACTCGACCCGGCCTTAATCGCGTTGACAGTTCCTGAATATGTCCTACCCAAAGGAAAAACGACCAACATGTTTATCTGCGTTGTAAATGAAGACAGTGAACGCATAAAACTACCAGAGGGAGTCACACAAATCAGCCCAATTATAAGTTGTGGCCCGATTGACTTGCATTTGGCAAAACCAGTAGTTCTAGAATTTCCTCATTGTGCAAATCTCACACATTCCAATTGGCGCATTTCAGTGTATCATGATCCAGCCACAGATGGCATTTCAAAATGGCGGAAAATCGTCACTATCGGACAAGAAACAATAAACACCCCAATTTACACACAAATTGACGAGAATCGTGTGTTCATATTGACAGACACTTTAGGAAAATTTGTTTTAACCGGAGAATCAGTGAACAATAAGCCTGCTATTAAAAGATTGCGACTGTGTATTTTTGGTCCAATCTTATGCGGCCAAAATACAGCGGATTACAGTGTTAGAGTATACGTACTTGAAGATTTATCTTCTTCTTTCAATAATTGCATCGAATTAGAAAAGAAATTAGGCGGTGTTTTACTTGACAGTTCGAAATGTCTTCTGTTCCAAGATGATGGACACAACCTATGCCTAAATTTAGAATGTTTGGGAATCGGTTGGCGTGCAAAGCCCTGCTCGGAGTATCAAGAAATCCCATTCAACCATATTTGGAGTGCCAATTCCAACAGCCTGCATTGCAGCTTCGCGTTGGAACAAATGGATATCTCAAATAACCTACAGTTCAAAATTCACGCGTGTCAAAAGCATCATACACAAACTGGGGTCAGTTTTCATATAACAGCTTTGGAGACATTTGGAAATTCGGTATTTAGATCGAAGCCAATAAATTCCCCCGAAAAGTGCATTAATATCACAGAAAATTTAATTGAAAATCGATGCGGCGATCGAATCCTATCAGTTATTGATGAGACTATCGAAAACTCCTCACTGAAGAGTTTACAAGTGACCGACCGTGGAATAAACACGTGCTTTGTTGATAACGAAACAATATTTAGACTACCACGATCTGTTAAGAAGGAATTATGTTTAGTTTTAGATGTTCCAAATTTAAAGGGAAACGACTGGAGGTTACTAGCTCAGAAATTATCTGTCGATCGATATATTAATTACTTTGCAACGAAACCATCTCCTACTGAACATATTTTAGATTTGTGGGAGTGTCGAAATAGACAAACTAGTGCTCTCGCAGATCTCACATCAATCTTCCGATCTATGGGGCGGGGGGATGCTGTCGGTATAGTAGAACAATGCTTAGGCCCTAGTTGGTTGTGAACATTGATGCATAGACATTTTTTCTATTATACATTATTCAAAGTGATCATAAATTTAAAACATCTTATTTTATTTTTAACATTGAACTAATTGCTCTATATCCAATGACTGCAAAATATAATTTGAATGCTCAAAAGGAGCGAGCAGAGCAAATGACTGTCTTTCGGCTACAGAAGCACTCTCTTTTAACATTACCAAATGTTTTTTATTGCTAAAATAATGCTTATTCATTTGATTTATATATTCCGATAATATTTTATGTAAATCCTTTATATAATAGGAAAACTCTACTAAACACAAAACATAAATATTATGTAGTTCACTAGTAAAACCATTTTCTACAGAATGTGATTAAGTTAAAATATAATATTTATATAAATTCCTTATCCTTAATTTAATTATTATTTCAAATGTTTTATTATTATGTTATTTCTAAGTATAAAGAAGCCATCGTTTTATATTATATTTCCAGAACAAAATTTTTTTTAACCTGATGTTGTAGAGAAATAAATTAGAAAAGTTTGACAGGTTTTTAGATTGTTTGATCAGTTAGTAAAAAATATATAAAGGCTTAAAATTGATATTATTTTAAAACAGTATCCGTGTCTTCTTCTTCTTCAGTGGCTCGACAGCCCTGGGTGGGCCCTGGCCTTCTCAAGAATTTTTCCGAATGATTTAATTACTTGAGATTTCGTAACAAAGTTTTATTTCACGGGGTGGAGTTGTTAGCACCACGCCCAACCCCCAACCTGGAGGACCAGTCCCCTGACATAATCCCCAGGGTCAGGGTGCCCCGGCTATACCCCTAGGCACTGGGTACCCATTTTAGTCGCCTCTTACGACATGCATGAGCAACATTGGGACTATTCTTTCACACCCGGTCACCACTCGGGAATTATAACCAAACCCAGATAATATCTGGCCCGGGGATCGAACCCGAGGACATAGTAGTCGGAGTCAAGCATCAATGCTACAGTATCCGTGTAGGTATCGCAAATTGGCAACGTAGTAAGTCACGCTTATATTTAAATATTTAATAATATTGTTAAATATTTAACAATATACGTTACTATACATAACGGCGTTGCCATATTTCCCAACAGTGTGATTCTATATAAAATGTACGTTACGTTTTTTATTTAATATCCGACTATACTTTTGCCTGCGATTGCCACTAGTGAACTACGTTAAAAAGTCTACTAATATTTTATGTATCATTTATGCAACATTTTCTATATAAATAATATGTAAAATGTACATAATCTTTTGCTAACATTGTCTGAAAGTTTATCAAAGATGTTACTATATTTACATATTATTTTTTATGTAATTAATTTTACTTTAATTGTTTATTATTATACTTGTTTACGTAAAGTATACATAACTGTGTTTAGCAGAGTGTGTAAATAAAACTTATAAGAGTATCATAATAGATTATGGTATATAGCCACAAAAATATATTTAATATTTTCATTCATTATTTTTAATTGAATTTTTAATTAATTTAGACAAGTGTACAGCTAGATGATAATTAATTAGTTTATGTTTATGTTAATTCTATCTAATTATTTTATCATAATATGTAATAAATAAACTACGGTGATGAACTGATATATTAAACATTTTGTAAATATAGTTTTCTTTGTGAAAACGACTTTAACATTATTTAAAGTTACAAATTTATTTTCTTATTTAGAAATTGACCCGATATGACGCAATTTTTGTCATTTAAATTATTGGCCAGTTACATCTTGCCAGCGTTAATCTTAACATAATTACATAAAAATTATTTTAAATAATAATTTAAATTTAAAAGAAAATCACCAGCAATTTTTATTTCATATATTCTGTCGTTTGAAAGAGAGAACAGATATGTATATGCTTATGTTAGAAAGAGATGCAATATGAACATCTTCACTCATACTCTTCAAAGAGATCCTCAACATAATTAAAAAGTTATCCTAATTGTAACGAAACTGTATTAAAAACTTAGATAAATAGTCTTTGAAAATTTTCTGCTCAGTTAACATATAAATTTTTTTAAATTAATATTTTTATGAATTTTAGAATATTTTACTGACATCAGACATAATTAAAGAATAAAACTATGTGCAATCAAATTGAATTTATAAATTTTAGATAATATAAATATATTTTGTAAAAGGTAAATTGTATTTTAGATGTAGAGCAAAAAAAAAAGGATCAAAAATGAGTATTTTTAGAAATAAATATAAGAAATAGAAGTATATATATATATATATATATTAAAGAAAACAAATGAAAATATATTAGAAAAGGTTTACGATATATAGCCATCGAAAACTTTACAGTAAAAATATGATACAAGCTATGAAATATTAGTAACTGAAAACTTATAACTATAAATGTTTCAAAAATATTGTAATTAGTAGGTTGCTACTGTGCTACTAATTTAGGTATATTAATGAATGACTATAATTAATGAAACAGTGCTTTAGATATACCTAGGTCTCACTTGTTAGAATTGGCACACCCCTCAAGTATTTTCCATTTTTCGTTCACAAGTTAGGCGAGTTTTAATTATTTTAAACGCTACCAATGGGTTTGTGAACTTTTTCTTTTATTTTTATTGAAATATATGCCAATTAAATTATTTTAAAATTTACAAAAATTCACGGAGATGTAGCTATTCAAAATTTGAATTTCTGTAAAGGTCTAAACACAGTGAGATGGAACTTTAGCGCACCGTGTCGTCTTTTAACATATGTTACTAATTCCCTTCTTTTGAGATCAAATATTATGGTATTTTACCTTGTACGGTAAATGTATCCCCTCTACTAATAAAATACCATAATATTTGATCTTGAAAAAAAGGGAATTAGTAACATATGTTAAAAGACATCTCACTGAAAACAAGAAAGTATTAAAGTCTGTAGAGTAATAAGTAGTCGATTTGATTTATCTTTGTTCACAATATTCAAAATATTAAAAGGTTATGTTAATAGTAGTAACTGCCATTTGACTAGCTCTTTAATACATCTCTTTTACACTCAGTTGTATAAAAGAGATGACAATTTATGGCAAGGAAGAGGTAGGAATCCAAAGTAACGTCAAAAATGACTATTTTAATTGTTAATATCTCCTATATTTTTGCGACTTAATAAAAAATAATTAGATGCTTTATCAATTTGTAGTACGATTTAAGAAAGATTAAGCGCCTTATTCTGTATGTTATTTTCAGCGGTGACAAAATTTCATCGCTGAATAATGACGTAACATGACTCTTATGACAGGAATGCATAAGGGTCATATGACGTCACTATTTACTGATGAAATTTTATCACCGCTGAAAATAACATATAGAATATGACCCTTAATAAGGAAAGACTAAGTTCACAACCCCGTTATCACTTACTTTTTTGCAATTTCGGTTTTAATTTTTAAATATACGTGAATTATGAACAGGTCTTACAAGCACTGCTTGTTTTTGCAGTAAAATATGAGCCGATTTTTCAATAGTACATGAAATGTGTTTTATTAAAAACCGTGATTATTTTTGTTTGCGATGAACATAACTGTAGTTTATCCAAGTGAAATAACTGGTTTACCTTTTTGCTGGTTAACTGTAATCGATATTTGACAAAACTAGAATGGAAAAACCCATTTTTTAGGTTAAGCTAATAACTGTAATCTACTAAATGACTATTTAAAAGTCGGCCTAGACTTAAGTTAAGCTTTGTACAGCTATGCATGGTTTATTTTAGTTACTTTAATTTAAAATTCTTTACAAGTGAGTTAAATGTTATATAACTAACTATAAACATACATGCCAAGAAAATAATTTTGTGATTAAATTTAAAAAAAAAGTATATAAAAATAATCAAATGGATATTTACTATTAAAGAACAAAACGAAAACTAATTATGATTATAATAGCTGGTAGTTAATGAGTAACTTTATTAGTTAATCAGGAAAAATGTGTAGTTTATAGAAATTTTATACAGTTATTACTTTTATTTTAGAAAATTTCTTTTTGTAAATGAAAACGACAGTATAGTTCATAAGGCCAAACTATTATTAATCATTTATTGATAGCCTTTAAGGGTAGATTGTTCGAGAAATAGTTAACTGTAAGGTATTAATAAGTGAAATATTTATACTTAATACTTAGAAATGTATATATAAATATTAAAATAAATATATAATACTGAAAATATATGGTGTATATTATTTATGAATGCAAAAAAAAACGTTGATCAAAAAATTTAAATTGTTGTAATTTTAATACAAACAAATTATGAAAGTTTTTTAAAGCCTTCCCAGTAAACATTTTGGAGTAAATTCTACCTAATTTCTATTACATATCATGAGTTTTTTGTCTGGAACGTGTTCGTTTTCTATTCAGTCGTTCATAGGAAAGGCCCTTTTTATGACCTACAGAGATCGCAACGACGGTTCAGTGCTGAATTAAAAGCGGAGTCGGTTTATGATTTATGACCGGAGTTATAAACTTGACACTATCAGGGATGGCAGGGGTATAAAACTTAATGGAATTCTACTTTTTAGTGTCTGCAAAATATAAATATTTAAATGAAGAAATAAATAGATGTAATCTTTAGTACGGATAGTGATTTTTTTAATGAATATTATTAATCTTCAACAATACTCGTTATATTAGTTTTTTACATTGTTTTGGTGATTCAAAAATCCACGATCGGCAGGTCTGCGTTAGGTTTAAAACCTCTGTCTTACCCTCGCTGCTTAGAGTATTCGTTTAAACACAATATATTCGGAGATTGAGGAAGCAGCGTGTGCCTATTACCATTAAAGAAATATTTTTTGAAAAAGGATAGCATATATACTTTAAACATACTGTACTGAACGAAATACTATACAAGTATACAAGTGTAACGGTGAAAAATATATTTTACTTGTCTAACCGCATCTCGTTTCTCTCTCACTTTGGAATGAAAATGAACTAAACAAATATATATCCGAGTGTCAAAGAAACAACTGCTACTTAATGAATGATGTTGGAAAAAGAAGGAATATTATTATGAAAAAAATCTAACAAGTAACACAAAATCTGTGACAGGTAGAGAACTTGTAAAGCGTTAGAATTGAATTATACGAGTAACTCGAACGTCACTAAATAGGGCACTTCACCAAATTGTTTACTGGGTTCTCACATATTAATACAAAAGTTGAATATTATCTGAAACATTTTTTTTTATAATATTACTACGATTTCAACAGCAATAATTGTGTGTTTTTGTGGATTTCTTTATTTATATGGTTGGTATATTAGCCAGTCATGGAATACATTTATTACATATCCGGGAATCGAACCTAACGACCTAAGCATAGTGTAAAGAGTTTATAACCTAGTCCTCGGCAACCTAGAGGACTGAAACACATTTCATGAGTGTACTAAAACAGATTCAGGTAATATTCAACTTTTGTATGAATACGCAATTACTGAACAATCAGAACCCCGCTTTAGGTACATTTAAAAAAAATGACAAAACAATAAATATGATACAATACTATTAAAAATAACTAGGTGCATTATTTTGTAACATTATCTCTAACGTCATGCGTTATGAATTGGACCAGTGTACTCAAAAAATTGATTCCAAACATTCGTTTATCGGACTATACTTTTAAACTATTTGAAACATTTTAAGGGCACCTGTTAAGCTTAGACGATTTGTAAAGGTCCATATTTTCTAAATTAGGCTTATTTTGCACCTTATAAAACTTATAAAAAACTTATTAGACTACTTTACTGGAAATGAGCATTTGAAATATTAACAGACGCCCCTTAAAAATAGGGATCTATATGGTTAAGAATGAATATACGATTTTATCAAAGATTTTAACTTTCTCTACGGCAGGTTGCAAACATATTTCAAAACTCATTATAATACTAATTACATCTACTACCGAAAGACGTTGTTAGATGATATTATACATAACTACCTTCATTGCATCGTATCTACCCCTATTTTTAGAAAGTATTTGGTTGACAACATTGCTGTAATTATACTCTGTAAAGGTTTAAAGCTTTGAAAATAAGTTGTCAAGGATTCTAACTTTTCTTAAGGTTGGTTTTATTTATATTTCTCTGAAGAAATTTCCACTAATGTTATCTGTATCCTAAAACCTATAGATGCAAATATTTTTAATGTATCATCCAAGAATTTATCGGGTTTATATTTTTTTTTAGCAAACTTACAAACTTTTGAATTTGTAAACTATTTAAGGGTATGAAAGTCAGTTTATAGAGACCTGTAAACTGCACATAGTGGTTATGTTCTATACTAGAGCGCAACATTAGGACCTTATTTTGTAACTTTTTCGATGGCTCCATACTTCATGAATTGGATTAGATTAGATGATATTTGGTTGTTAATATTGACAAATAAAATAGTAGTGAAAATGCAGCTTAACAAACAAGTGAATATTATTATTATTATTTATTATTAATTGTGTGTGCCTTTCGGCTTTACAATCTACCTTATTCTATTTCTTAATACATTTCATTCCTATCTTAACAATTCAACCTTAAAACTAAACTTTATTAATTTTATTTAAAACTAATTAATTACTTAAACTAAACAAGTGAATATCACACTAGTCTAATTCATTACACATTAAATCCGTCAAAGAAAAAGTTACAATATAATGCTATTAGTTTATATTCTAAATACAATAAAAAACACAAACAGAAAGATGTGTCAAGAAGAAAAACTATTCCAAATTCAATGCTAATTTATGTTTTTAATATCCTGAATTCAAATTTTATATTCTAAATTTATTAAAACACAAAAATTTACCAACTCTTTCTTTTTCATTAAGAAGAAGAACCATTCCAAATTCAATATTAATTTATATTTTTGCTATTCTGAATTCTTAATTCTAAGTTTATATTCTAAATTTAATAAAACACAAATATATACGAACTTTGCTTTTTGATTAAGACAGGAAGACCTGAAGTTACTCAAATTGCCTTTATTACAACAAGATTTATGTCAGTACACTCGTACATATCATAAATAGAAATTGAAATCAACACCACAACGATGCATTTATAACTTGGTTACAACTTGGTGATAATAAAATAAAATATGTCTTATTTATAACATTTTCGGTTCATAAATTCCTAACAAATCATAATAATCACATATGACTGGGTCCAGAGGTTCAGGGACAGAGAGAGGGAGGGAGGTTCTGTGTTCGACAACTCGGTGACTATCATCCTCTCGAGTCTCGGTGGAGAGAAGAACTGTTACAATATTTCCTATGAATTTATTCATGATTTCCCGTTCCCCTATTTTGTTACTTATGTGTAATATTTCGGTGGGCAGCTTCTGAGTGTTAATACGTCATTGATACATTATGGGGTTCGTACTAGAGAGCTTAAAGCTCTAAAAAACGAGCTTCCGTATCCTTATTTACCCTGTGACTTTGATAGAAGATATATCAATATTAAAATAATCAAAAGAGAACTAGGTTTGAATTGTGCTACAAAGTAAAATATATTCTGTAAAAATATGTATCTAAAACCAAAAATAAAATATTACTTCTAAAATATTACTATGGCATATTTTAAGAATGGTTCCAATTTCTTAAAGTGTCAACTGTATCTTTTATTAAGAAGAAGAACCATTCCAAATTCAATGCTGATTTATATTTTTGGAATTCTTAATTTTAAGTTTATGTTTAAATTTAATAAAACACATATACCAACAGTATTTCTTTGATTAAGAAGAATAACCCAAATAAGAAGTATCATTCTAAATTTAATGCTAATTTATATTTTTGTTATTCTAAATTCTTCAATTTAAGTTAATATTCTAAATATAATAAAACACAAATATATGTCAACTTCTAACTTTTATAGAATATTTTAAGTAGGGTTGTCAACTTGTTACAGTGAAATAAAAAAAACCAGATACAATTTAATAAAACCAATTATTACTGTGTATTGTAATAATACAAACCCAACAAAAATCTTATTCATATTTCTATTTCATATATTAGACTTATATTCATATTTGTCTCATTAGTAATTAAAAGGTTAAAAATTTGTAAATTTATAAAGCCTCATTCCTACTCAGTGTCTTGATATTTAATTTATAGTTTTTATTTAATATTTGTCACATTCGTGTTTTAATTTGAATTTAATTAATTTAATAAATTTTGACAGTTCGACAGTTGGATGAAGTTGAATGTGGAATAATTAAAATTGCTGTTTTTAATATCAATTAGAAATAGAAATTGTTTTTACTTGTTTATTTTTGACAAACTGACATTGAACTTCTTTTAATAATCAATAATAATTCACATTTTACAGGCTATAATATTTTATAGATTTTCTTAATTTAGTATTTTTAATTTAGAAACATTAGACCTTGCAAGATTAAAAAGAAAACATAGACATAAACGTAACTTAAATTCTAAATTACAAATAGTGCAGTGAATGGATACGCATATTCCCATATGCTATACAATTTAAATTAAATACAAAAATAAAAACAAAATTAAAACAGTGAGTACAAATGATACTTAAAAATGAGTACTCAAATGTCAGATTGTATTCATAGGTGTCTCGAGCAAAACATAAAGGTTTGATATTTTAAAAGTAGTAACCCAGTAAACATTTTGGAGTAAATTCTACTTAATTTCTATAACATATCATGAATTTTTTGTCTGGAACGTGTTCGTTTTCTATTCAGTTGTTCATAGGAAAGGCCCTTTTTATGAGCTACAGACATTGCAACGACGGTTCACTGCTGAATTAAAAGCGGAGTCGGTTTATGATTTATGACCGGAGTTATAAACTTGAAACTAGCAGGGGTATAAAACTTAATGGAATTCTACTTTTTAGACTCTGCAAAATATAAATATTTAAATGAAGAAAAAAATAGATGTAATCTTTAGTACGGATCGTGATTTCTTTAGTGAATATTATTCATCTTCAACAATACTCGTTATATTAGCTTTTTACATTGTTTTGGTGATTCAAAAATCCACGATCGGCAGGTCTGCGTTAGGTTTAAAACCTCTGTCTTACCATCGCTAGATGCTAACTTCGTTTATATACATTATATTCGGGGATTGAGGGAGATAGCGTCTGTCTATTACCATTAAAGAAATATTTGTTGAAAAAGGATAGCATATACTTTAAACATACTGTACTGAACAAAATACTATACAAGTATACAAGTGTAACGGTGAAAAATATATTTTACTTGTCTAACCGCATCTCGTTTCTCTCTCACTTTGGAATAAATGAGATGAAAGTGAACTTAAAAAAAATATATCCATGTGGGAAAGAAACAGAAATATTTAATGAATGATGTTGGAAAAAGAAAGAATATTATTATGAAAAACTAACACAAAATCTGTGACTTGTAAAGCGTTAGAATAGAATTGTACGAGTGACTCGAACTTCACCAAATAGGGCACTTCACCAAATTGTTTACTGGGAAAGTAGTTATTATTCTACAGATTTTAATACTAATCCCATAACGTCATCAATATTACTTAATATGACATTTAATTTGTAATTAGCTTTTAGATTTAATAAAAATATGTCAGAATATGTTTCTATAAAAATTTAAAAATTCGAACCCGCCTGCTCACAAGTTTTGAAACAATAATTATTTCTAGAGCCCCATGTCTTCAAGCTACTCGTATTATTTTTGTGACAAAGCTCTCCAGAATATGTATTCAAAATGACGTGCATGATCTTTTATTGAGAGCTAGTCGACCGGAAACGTCCAAAGCAGCTTCCATATGAACCCATACTTTGTACAACAGAAGTACCACTACAAAGAATATAAAAATGTAAAAAAGTGTGAATAAATAAATTGATCTAGCAGCATCTAAAGAAATCCTTTGTCAAATCAACATATCAAATCTATTTCAACACCCCGCGCAATTGAAAATTCAAATTTGTAAGGACGAGCGGATGGGGCGGCTCTTTTGGAAATTATCGTCTCTTAAACGATGCTCATCAATTTCTATATTCTCCGTAAAGTATTGGTAATATAATATTTTGGAAACCTTTCGCAGTTTTAGCTGAATTAGTTTAAAATAATACGCTATAAGAATTGAGAATTCAAATGTTTCTCGTAATAATTTCTTTTTTATGTTTATCAGGGTTTGGCTTATTAAACCTGCCTGTCAAAATGTATGACATATATAAAATTTACATAAATCAACATTTAGAAACTTAAAACATTTAACCTATATTTAATATTAACTTGAGCAATAATTCTCTGTATACATTATTCCATTGGTAATAAGTAAAGTACATTGACTATGAAATTAACTTCATTCGCTTATATATCAGTGGTCTAAAGAAGACTTTCAATACTATAAAATTTTATTCAAATATTTGGACATCTGTAGTGTTCAGATTTAATTCTACATATTGTTCATACGCAACTGCGAAATTTATTTTTGTTGCACCATAATATTTTCTTGGTTGAATGTAAAAATAGTTTAGCGGTAATGAGAATTCTATTATTCTAGATATTTTACCATTCTTTTATACTTCTTCTAATTATGCGCCGCTTTTAATTTTAGAGGGTTGTCCTGAAAGTGCAGGCAAACATTTTCTTTTTAGAATATTTCTTTTCTACATTAGCGTGGATATTATTATTTAATTTTTGTTGTATAATAGACATGACAATTCATAGAAGAGAAGAGGAAACTCATCAATACAGAATATTCTCTTTAATCCGGCATTGTACGGTTCAGAAATTTGGTAATCCAGCACCGATTGAGCCGTTTTTTAATTTCTTTTATTTAACTTTTTATATGAAATTTTTTATTGAACTTTTTTATTAAATCGACAAAAGTCTCCGCTGCTATGGAAGAAGTCTGTATACGCCCAACACCATTGACCGACAACTGTTCATCGTGAAGCCTTCTCTTTTGAATGCAATGACTGTCGCTTAAAATTGTTTTTTTGTTACCACTACTGAAACTTATAATTTATTGAAAGAAGTGTGTGGCAATGAAAGCTTATCGCGTGCACTTATTCTTGAAAGGCTTAAGCGTTTTGAAAATGGTCGAGAAGGCATTCAAGATGATTCACGCCCGGGTCTAAATTATCGGTAATCTGATTCGATCCGACCGTCGGTTAAGTATTCTTTTGACTGCTAAAACTGTAGGAATATATAAAGAATCGTACGCCTATTTTACGTCAATCTGGTTATTTAACAACCACATTTCGTATTCAATACTTGAATTAAATTTTGTACTCTATGTTGGGTATGGAAATTAAGATTTGGGTAGTTCTGAAGACGACCAGATCCGTTAATACTTAAAAACAAAATAACAAAATCAATAAACTCTAAACAATAAGTTTATAAAAATCTATTACAAAATTCCTGATGCATAAAGCACCCATAGACATCCCCTAAACCGAGTTCATCCCTTAAGTCTTCGCCAATAGTTTGAATCCGCAATAAACTTAACAAATGCGGTGGTGAAGTGATCAACAGATTATCAACATTACGTTAGAGTCCGTTTGCATCACGTGATCGGCATAATAAGCGGTCAACCCCATGCTTAGCTAGAAGGGTAAGCACCGAGCGTCGGACAACGGGAGACGGCTGATAGGCGACGGACAGTCTAATGTGGTCCATACAACGAGGGATGCAAGGAGATGCTGTTGCTGTGCTAGCTTTCAAGATCGTTTCACACATTATTAACATTCGGGATACATTGATTACATTTACATTGAAGTCACGTCCGCACGGCACGGCAGGGCGCATCTACCTCTGTCATCAGACAGAAGTAAATCTCCGTTTGGCGAGTGAAAACCTCTTTAAACTTCTTTGTGGTGTCTACTTGTTCAGGAAAAATACTACCTTTGTATAGAGCCGGTCTTATCTTAGAGTGTCATCTCGAATGCAAAATATCTGAGCACCTAGGTTTATCACATAACCCAAATTTTGTATAGATCAATCAGAGAGTACAGAGCGAGAGTTCAACAAGTCGATTGTCAACAAAAAGATTAATAGTAATCATTAATTTTCATAATAATTAAAAACATCACCGAGATATTTATTCTGGAAAAAATAAACTACTATTCTTTTTAGGTTAAACCAGTTATTGCTGTTTAAACTAGCTACTAAATAATACTATATATATTATTAGTATATTAGTATATATAATACTATATAATACTAATATATAATACACACACATATATATATATATATATATATATATATATATATATATATATATATATATATATATATATATATATATATATATATATTATTATTATTTTATTCTTAATGTTTTTGCCATTTGGCACTTCTTTGGCATTCTTGTGCCTTAACTCATTTATTTACATATCATTGTGCTTAATTCATTTTTGATCCTTATTAAATCTAAGCATTCTCACTCCTTCCAAACGAAAAAAAAAAGAATTATCCTTATAAAAATAAAAACAAAACTACTACTGCTTCTGCTTCACTCCTCCTGCAACTCTCCCTCCTGTTTCTACTCTGCCATTCCTTCTCTTTCCTCGTTCTCTATCTCCGCCATCCACCTCTTCCCTTCACTGCCACCCTTTAATAACTGCCCTATATTCTTTTCGCTTATTACCTTTTTCTCACAAGAAAACTTAATGTGCTCCAATGTTTCTATCTCCGTTCCGCACATCCTGCATATCCTTTCCACGCTATTTGCCCAGTATCTGTTTCCTCCTCGTTTCCTAATCTGAATCTGGCAATCCTTCTCATGTTTTTTGTGTCTTATTCTCTTAAGAATTGTGGTACCTCTCTCCCTGAAATCCTTTTATATCTTTTGTTCTTCACAATTTTTTCCATTCTTTCCTGTTGTTGTATCTCCTCTGTCTATTCTCCTTAGCTCCTCTTCCACACTTGTGCCTTCTTCTCTTCTTCTCTCTGCTTCCTCTGTCGCCATGTCATTATTTTCGTAATACTCCTTTCTCTTTTTCGGGCCGTCTCCCCAGCCTTAATTCTACTCTCCTCACTAATTTCTCTTAAGATTTTACTTTCAGCGTTACTCATCTTCTCCTCGAACTTGACTGCTCTCCTTCCTGCTTCTATTCTTATCTTGTCCCTTTTTAATTAATCCTGGCATCCTATCCTGGCGTGCACCTGTCCAGCCCAAGTATCCATTATCCAGTATCCTAGTATCCATTTAATGTATCTTTCCTGGATATATATATATATATTTGATTATATAAATATATTAAACATTGATAGTAATAAGTAATAACAATAAATGTAATAATTACTGAAATACTTGTCATTTTAAAACAAATGCTAATAAGGGGATTGTATTCCCTATCCAAGCCACATGTTTGAAATATATGTTTTACTAATATTTACTTGAGCTTCTTTAATGTATTCGACATTCAATATGTATTCTTATTGCAAACACTACTCATCTTATACAAATAAACGTTATAAAATTTATACCAGGTTTAAAGCCCGTCCGGATAGGCTTATTATCAGTTCATATCTGGTATAAATTTTATAACAGGTTTATTTGTAAGGCGGTAAGATTTTACCATAGTGCCACGTCAAGTAAAGTAAGCCATCAATTGTTTATAATCAATAAGATTTTAATTATTAAATTTAAGTCGTATTTAAGTTTGTATTAGCATAACTTCAATTATCGCGGATGTCCTATCATCAACACTTCCCCTTTGCTTCCAATTTTCTTGCTGGGGATGTCAGCACCCTATTTAAATCCCACCTCTGTCTCTCCCTCTCTTCTCGTTATCAAACTACCCTTAACGTAAATCTGTGCCATTGAATCATAATTAATGTCCATTCGTCCGTATGCTCTGTCCACAAGAGTAAGCAAGACAGAATTATATATATAACAATCATAATAAGTAAAATAATTGATTGTTTCTCTTTCGCACGTATATACAGAAAATATAGGTTTGATATTAATATACCTAGCTTAGCAACAAAAGACAAAATATTAGTTAAAAATTAACTATCAAAAATTATTATTCTTGTTAAAAACATTTTACTGAATTTTTGTCTGCGAAAATATTTCTATTCCTGGCACTAGGTTATGATCCACAATGTACATTTAACATTAGTACTACACTTTGGCACTCGTTTATTTCAGGAACCATATTCTGTTTGTTAGGTTTGTCACCACACTTAAATATACCTTAGAGTACGATAACTTTACTTCAGAAATTAAACTAGTTAATAAAACCATAAGAATAAAAATAGCTGTGCAATAAATAAAAATAATCAAATATAATAAAACTTTTTTGTAGACTAAAAAACACAAATCTACAACAAAAAAGCAACAATTTTATGCCAACCTTTATGCCACACTCCACGTAAGCTACGTTTATAAAATTTCCTTTTTTTTTAATTTATTGTCCCTCCTTTTCCGCCTGTGAACCTCTATTGAGCCACACATCGAATTTTTGACGTTTTAGATTTTCTGCTACTTTGTCCTTGAAAACTCGCACCATTACTGAACCTAAATTTGCACAATTTTATCAAGTTTTTGTATTAGTTTGTTGCAAGTTAGTAGTTGTGAACCTGGGGTTCAGATTTAGGAACATTATAATGCGTTTAATAATTTTTTATCCATTATTGTGCTTAATCATATAGTGTACTTTTTGAAGTGAAACTTCTTTAGCTAGTTTTATATTAAATATATTTTCTCAAATATAAAGTCTAGAGTGTACTTTTACCATTATTCTTCAGCAATATTGTACTTGGATGGAAATATAAAAACGAGGTATGAATTTAACTTGAAATGAAAAGGTTGACTGTACCTAATCATCACGAATAGAGAACCAAATGGTAAAAAAAGATAACAGCAGAATCCGATTTTCTACTTAAAATATATATCTCCTTACAACCGCAGTCTTACAAAGGTCTACACTGAGCGACAGAATGAAAACCTTATGATTTAGTTACAGCGTTACAGAAAATTTAAACAGATTCCATTATAAAGATTGAATAAATCAAACATTGCTGTATTTAGATTGTAGTACTAGTACCTTCTGGTGTATGGAAGGGGTTACAATTTGTACGATTGAAATAACTGTTGGAATTTTGGCTGGTATCTTCACCAGCTCCGTTTTATGCTATGGTGGCCGTTGAATTCACTATGGTGAAGCTGTTTTAACCAGAGTACCTATACTTCAACTATACAAGAGTTTTTTCTTGTAGAAGCTAAACATGACGTCATGCATATGAATGTAACTTATGTTAATAAAGACAACTTTAATATTTCTCGAATCGAACAGAAGTATACGTGGGTTACGTCAGTTAACAAGCAATTAAGATAAATTTTAAATAAAATAATAAAACTAATTTCTTTTCATATTTTTGTGAAAAAATTATAAACATAACATTTTCTTTTAATATAAAACTAATTGTTATTATTAAATCAGTGAAAATATCGATTTTATTTTATCTTTAGCGTATTTTTCAGCAGCGGAAGACAAAACATCATTAAGCTTTTCCACAAGTACAGCATAACCCTACCTTTTTATATGTTTGTTGCTGTACTCCTTGCTTCTTACGACCCAATGTGGCCTCTATTCCCTAAACAGACTTACAAATTCGCTGCAAAATTGTTATCAAATGACAATTGTCAATAATATAATTAAATTCAAAATCAATTGATACAGAATAATAAAACTTGAGATACGTTTCGCACCACGTCAAGGTTTAAACTAAACTAACAATGACCAACATGCTTGCCGTTCTGTCATACATATTTATGTTGGTGCTTGGGTCATGTTTTCAATGATCGTCAAGCCAAGCTTCAAGCCGAGTACTCAAAGCACCAACTCTATTCCTTGCGGTATTGGGCACTTAAAATATCTCCTTTTTTGAATGAATAAGATATCTCCTCTAATGAATCCTATGACTATTCATTTCACCCCGCATAAACCAATGCTTAGTTTTTTTTTATTTATTAATTTAATGTGTGTGTCGTTAGACTTTACATTATTTCAATATTAAATCAAATAATTACATCTCACTGTTAACCTAAACTTAAAACTATTCTAACATTTTTAACAATTCCAAAATAACAGCAATGTTTGATTTGTATACCCTTGTTCAGTGCTGGATTTAGAGGTGTGGAGGCTCCTAATTATTTTCCGAATAAAAGGAACATTTTTTTCCGTCAAGTCTTTTAAAAATGTAGTGCTTTGATCTCAATTGTGCAGGCCCCTTTGTTGTGGAGGTCTGTAGCCCCACCTGCCCTCCCTCAAATCCGGTTCAAACGACCTACCCTTGTTCCTATATTTTCTTAGTACCTACTCCTTATTGTTTCTCTCCCTTTACTCTCCCTTTTCTTGGCTCTCTTCCTTTATTATTTCTATTTCCTTTATTATTTTCTTATTGGCTTATTCTCCGCCATCCACCTCTTGTCTTCCTTATCTCCTCTCCGCAAACTCTCTATTTTCTGAATTGAAGTTTAACTGTTTCTACTCTGCTATTCCTCCTCTTTCCTCGCTCCTTTTCTCTATCTCCGCCATCCACCGTTTCTCTTCTTTTCACTTTTTACTCTTTTCTAACATGAATACTTAATGTGCTCCAACATCCTATTTTTAGTTTTTTAACTAAGTATTTTATGTCCTACAAACGCTGCTTTTTGAAGTTAACTTTTAGACTATTGTAGACTAATTCTGGCCTATTATGACTGTACTTGAAAAATATTTAAATTCATATATTGGAGACAAAGGAAAGTTACCTTCTATTCATATAGCATATTATTTAATCAAATCTTCATAATATTTAATTTAAAAGGATCTTATTTTATTATTTTGTAGCTGTTTAAAATGATGTTCTAAATATGTTTATATTCTATAAATTATTCTTCTTAATAAGTTTTTAGGTCACAAAATGTTCTTTATTACGTAAAATTGTTTGCGTGAGAGGTAACTTTTGTTATGTTAGATAAACGTTAAATGTAACTATCTGTGTTTAGCTAGTAACAAGAAACACATACTCGTACATATACATTTTCTACTTCTTAGTGTAAAATAAATAATTTTACCGCCCGTACAACGTTGTAGCAATCATATAGATTGCAATCGTGTCCGCCATATTTGCTCTGACGTCAGTTATTTTATGACATAACCTCAAAGATACCCAAAAAGTGTTTATTTTATTATATTTAAGCTATTCCAGAGTTCACAGTTCGCAGACTGTATTCCTATAGTAGATTTCTTACTATTTGAACTGAGAGAGGACAATAAAATGAATATTTTTCATGGCGGACCAAGACATTTTTATATTATATAAGCTTTGGGGCGTATGGCTCATGATTTTTGAGATTACATCGTTAAAATATGATTTGGTTCGAAACGGAAGCGTATGGAAAGTCCAAAAAAATAATAAAGTAGCAGAAAATAACAAAAAGAAGTATGGAAAATGTGGTACAGTCTGTGGAGTTCAAAATATGAAAAACTTTATGCATATTTTGAAATAGTTAACCAGTTTCTATGCAATACTCATTAGTCTATAATACTAATTCAAAATGAATATTTTTTATCAGTGATACAATAGTTACATAGTGTCATAGTGGTCACAAGGGGTGTGACAGGGAGTAGGGATGGTTCGTTGATGCTCTACTTCCAAACAAATGGTACATTCTCATGGTGGATTTTATTTGGTTTATAGTTGTTTCTATGTTTTTTGCTGCTGTTTCGCGACAAGCTCGTAATCAGATTATTAATGTATTTATTTTTTATGATGGGGTGTATTCAAAATCAAATAACAGTCTGTGTTAAATTCTCCCGTTAGTAAATGTATTGGTATTATATGTAATTTAATTCTTAATTTGTTATTGCATTCAAAAAGACTTCAGCTGTAACATGTAATGAAATTTAAAGTCGTGTCCCAGGTAGAAAATTGTCTTGCCATACAAGGTTAACTTGCCACAAACTAATTCCAAGGTACATTTTCTATTTTTCACATGGAAAATGATTTGCAGTGCAAGGTTCTAATAAATTCCAAGGTTCATTTTATATCTCTGCTATAGAAATTATAGCGCAGTGTGTAATATTTATACTCAACATTCTTGCTAGTATGCTGCAAGCTAATTAAAACGTTACATTTCTAACTGGAATCTCAATATTTTTATATAGAAGTGGTCTAATAGTATATAATTGTTCCGTTTTGATAAAATAAGTCTTCTTAGACACAATAAAGGTGAACAAGCGATATGAGTTACAAAATTTAAATAGAAATTATTGTTACAAGTAAGACACATTTCAAAGTATATTTTTAAAATAATGTTACCTTCTTCTTAAAATTTTTCTATTTCTTTTCTTTAATTTGATTTCTAGAGATTATTATAATCTGTCCTGTTTAGTGATATGTATGTAAAAATAATAAAATGTCTTACGCGGGATGTGCCCATCGACTTATCCCTCAATTCCAATATATCCTAGATTCTGATTAGTTGGTTACTAGGTCCTGAGGTACTTTCCTTTTTAGTCTGCGTACTACCGAATTATTGGACATTAGACAGCTGGCCAAATTATTTGGATATTCAAGTATTCTGTACTTGTAGGCTTTGGTTCTAAGCACTATTTCTTCATTAATTGTGGGTATATTCAGATCCCGATGTATTTTGTTATTAGGTACAAACCATGGTACATTTGTGACAATCCTTAGCATTTTAAATTGGAATCTGTGGATTATTTCAATATTAGAGGTAGATGCACTATTTCTTAGTAACCTTTATATTTTGGAGAGTGCTTGGATAATGTAGAAACGTTAACTTTAGTTTTAGACACATTAGAAATGTATAGTTTAAAACTGTATGAATTACATGATTCAAATTTAACCAAAACGAAACGCTTATTGAAATCATGAAATACTCCACCAAGTGTATGTTACCTTGCAGATCAACTTTAGTTAAATATTAAACACTCTACCAGCTACACCCCTGTAGCGGTCGCCGCGTTGTTTTAATACAAAACATGTTTAAACTCCGTAAAATTAAACGACAGGATTTTTGTCCTGCGGATTATTTTCATGTAGTTATGATTTCGATTATGAACTGCATTATAACACATCACATCGGAGTAAAATATGAAAACCAAATTAAAATTAGAAAATTATACGAGTATGATGATATTAAAAACAGAAGGGAAAAAGCAAGTGCTATTGACATATCAGTTACAATAAGATCAACGAATCTAAAAAACAACAACAATGAATTGATGCAGGTGCAGCGGTAACAAGGGTGGTGGTAAAGAGATACGGTGGACACAGAGATAAGCTACTTAATAATAAAGTACATACGCATCATACGTACTAAATAAATGATATTTGTTAGTTATATACTTACGCTAAAATAATTATTAAATCTTTCAAATAAATGTCTCATAAATTCTAAATACTATCCTATATAACGTGTACGTCATTTTTGTACTTAATATCCGATTATACGATTGCTTCTAGTGATCTACCTTAAAATATTCTTTATACTTAAAAAATGAAATGCAAATACTCCGAGTTCGATAACGTAGATCATGCAGGAAGCACGCATCCTGGTTATCATTATGAAAAGCTGGGCCTGTATATTGTCATAATATACAGGCCCGGTTAAATACAGTTGATAGAGAATAAAATTCGTATTGTTTTTAATAAAAAGTTAATTACAACTGTTTGGTTCATTCATAACACCGTATCTAACATTCCAGGGATGTTAATTAAAAAATCTTAAAATTAAATTATGTTCATAGTTTTTAGTACACTAATTTTTTGAGATATGCGAGTAGCAGTATTTCTTTTTTATCTGCAGCATCCATTTTGTGCCAGCAGTCTCCATATTCAGTTCCATATGCTTACGAGAGATCTCTCTGTGTTTTATGTCATCTTTTATAATCATATTTTATGTTATCTTTAACTTAAATCTCATGAAAATGTTTTATTGGATTCATTCTTTAACTAGTATGGTAGTTTTAAGGTTTAACACATTACACCATATTCAGCGCAAGCTATATGTATATCCATATATGTGCATTCCTATTCAAAAATAGTATTAAGATACCACTCATTTTATCTTTGATCTTGCTACCAATTCATAAACGTTGTTAGTGATGGTAGTTTATATTTAGATGCGTTTGAGTATAAAATATAACTGCCGATAACTGTTAAGGAGGTATAGGACGTTAACGTAAATGATGAAAACGTTGTGAAATTTGGAGGGTCGATACAAATAGTTAAAATACATGCAGTCTCAAAATTTTAGAGACCTAGGGTTCATAGTTTTCTTTTTATACATGATTAAAAATAGTCATTTTCCATACAAATCATAATTTATAGCTCCATTTCACCACATAATATAACTTTTAACTATTAAAAAATGGTGACACGGGTTTCAAAAACTAAGTGTATATAAAAGAATCTATTCTGTAACTATTGCAAAAAGAAAATTATCAAAAGGATACCTATATACGAAAATATTTAAATAAAACCAGTAAGAAACAGTAAATGTAGGTTATAAGCCGGTAACGTTGCAAATGCCAATTTGAGCGGGAAAATCAAAATCGGAATAAATATTTTATAAAATTTATTTATAAATTTATTTGTCAAAATACCACATCACGCATGCGCCAACACCCGTACATTTGCAGCGTTGCCAAATTTATTATTCCTTTTTCAAAATATTTAATTTGAATTTAAATTGAATTAATATAAATTTGATATTAATTATAGGTAATTTTTCATTTATTAAACTATTATATGCATAAAAAAATCATTTTAACAAGCAAAAAGCAGTTTAATAGGGAATTGAAAAATTCCCTTTCAAAGGTACAGTCCCAATATTTGCTCGTCCCTCATGTACTTCGTATTTTGCATTTCGTATTACCGAGAGATAAACTTTTAGTATTGGCGGTACGTCCTGTACCTCCTTAATAAACACTTGTAAAGTTTTGTTCCTTCCGCATCTAAAAGGAAAACAAACATGCAGTGCAGTCTAGGAAGAGCCTGTTATTTAATATAGAACATATAGAAGAGATATAATATAAGAACAATGATTTTATAAACTGTAACAAATTAAAATATAAAAAGGAAGTGACGTGTAGCTGCACACTGTAGTTAGAGAGTGGGTCTATATGTTGTGTTGACAACGTGTATCAATAAGCACTCGTTTATTGTTTTAGGCGGTATACTAATTTCAAGTTACTGTCCGGTGTTCTTGCGTACATTTAACGTCCATTTGGCGATACACCCGAATGCACCACCCGCGATGGACGACGCTGACCCAATAATTTCACAGCAACGTGGAGTTAAACGTAATCGTGTGAAATCTAGGCCAGCTGCATTCTATTTTAAAGTCTAACCTGGATGTTCCTATTTTCTTTTTAGCTTTTTAGATTTTTATGTAGCTTTTCTTTACCAATAATATATTTCTATATTGCGCTATATTTAGTAAATAATATAAAGTACGCAATACACAGTATAGAGAGAATCTAATTCCATATGCCCTTGGCACCTTTTTATATTAAGGAGAAGTGTGAAAACTAGAATAGACAACAGGCAAAGGGACAAGAGTTATCAAGGGTTCACTTTTCCGGTAAATTGCCTGGAGGTCTCGCCTGGGGCAATTACCAACAACATGATTTTGTATCAACGAAATACTGAATAACTGACACACTCTATTTTCCATCGAACGTCTGTACCACTATCTAAAAAGATATTCTAAAATACATATAAAAAAAGCTTGTTATATTTTATCGACACTTTTTGATCGACTTGTGAACTAAATTGCTAAATATTTACAATAATGAATATAACTTATATATAATACATAATTATTTATATAATTACTACATGATAAAATAACATTTAAAGAATAATATGTAAAATTTTCATAAATAAATATCAAGAAATAAGTTTATGACAGCGAATCTCCGCAGAGGTTTCAAAAAGAAGTCTCATTACAGTGTCCCTTATAACTCATATCTGGATTATTTAAAATTAAAAAACCAAAATGATTTCATTAGTTGATAATTTTCTGCAGGTAACTCTGTCGAGTTTTCTTTTTCTTTATTGATTTTGCAATTTTCTACAACACTTAGAAATCAAAAAACCGATTCTTCATGAAAAAAATCAGAAACTTTGTTATTTTAAAATACGTTTAAATTAAAAAAAAAAACACTCAACAGCGTTACCTCGCCATTTATTTAAAGAAAGAGTGTACAAAATTGAAAAGGATCGGTGCAGTAGATTTTGAGCTAGAGAGGATACCTACCCTGTTTAATATAAATAAATTAACAGAACAATTTGAAACCTTACCCCCCTTAATTGATGTCATGTGCTTTTCCTACCCTCTATAAATTGTTCTCTATAAATTGTCACGATCTATTATAGAAGAGAGTATAAAAGAGATGCTTAAGAGAACGTCAGATACTGAACGATACAGATAGTGGTATATAATACTAAATAAAATTGATTACATATTATTCCACTAAGTTTAATATTAAATTTGTTGATATCAAAAATATGGCTAAAAATTGAGCAGTTAATAGAAATCAAATTTTAAATAAATCCAATATACATATCCCGCAAAGCATAAATCTATATGTATGCAGATTTTACCATACATTCTACTATATATTCTAAAAGTGCGTTTTTAAATTATTCATTTTCTAAAGATTCTTGACTCCTTAAGATTTTTAATCTTTAAAAAGCATTGACATTTATTCGCCACAGCCACCATCAACTATATTTTATTTATACTTTTACATGAAATTTATAATTCTATTTAACAATTGTCTAAATATTTGAATAATTCACTAATTAATTTTGAATTTTCAAGGAAGAAAGATATTTTATCTAGTAGAAATTCACTTAAAAAATGTGATAACTGTTTTATTTCACAAAGCTGTTCTTCTAATTAATTTCTAATAGACTAGTAATTTAATAAATTTATTTGTTTTAATTTCGATCAAAATAATTGTCGATCACTTTCAAGTACGCCCTACCCTGAGGGTTGCTAAGAAATATGTCTAAAGTGACTTCTGTCTATATGTCCGGTAAAATGCAATTACCGACAAGCGGATTGTCAATGACTAGTAAAATATAAAACTATCTCAAAAGGTTACAAATGCACAAGGGGTCAACTACTAGTGATCGTAATTAAATTCAATATTAAATTGATTTAGAGAAGGTCGATAGTTTTTTTTATTCTCTTGAGAGTTACTTAAAAAATAAAATCAATTTCAAATTTAAAGATTTTTTAAAAGTGAAAATTTAATAATTTCTTTTGATGAGTATCTTTAAGAAGACTACGGTTACTATAAATTGATTATCGGTCTAAATTGCATTAAAATCTCGTTTTAAAAACATAAGAAGGGGTCTCACAAACCAGTATCATATAACCTGTGCTTCACAATAAAAATAAACTTGTACGAATACCGCTCGTTTGCTTGAAACTCGAATATTGTTTTTGTCATTACCTAATATTTAACTATAACATATTTTATTGAACGATAGAAGTGTACACTGGTCGATTGCAGATTTTTTTTAAAATATAGATAATACTCAACACAGTTGTACTTTAAGTGCACTCGTGCGCTGCACTGCCAAATATTTATAACTTGAAAAAGAAAAAAAAATCACAAAACTATCATATAATACCCCAATTACATGTTGACTTTATACTTAGGAAGTTGCAAAGAATCAACTTAATCTCTATGCCGGATTAATTCAAATTTATTTTCGCTCGAAGAAATATTCCCCGTGTGCTCTCCACAACGCATGTAGCTGCTCAATATAACTGCTATGGAATATGCGATACATCGCCTAGCGCATGAGACAAAAGATACTCAGTGCAAACTATATGAGGAATCTGGCGTTGACCGTCGCACGAGATTAAAGATTACCGGGTCTTGCTGAAATGACATGACATGACCATTGACAATTTCGTCGCGAAATAGTCGGATAAAAGTCGTCGGATTGATTTAATATATAAAAAATAAATTATTAATAAGAAAGTGTGTGAAACAAGTGCATTGCCAATTCATGTAGCCAGTAGCCGCCACTGTTCAACACACAAATATTCGTCTAAATAAAATTAAATTAATATAAAATACTCGGCAATAATTTCTAATTATGGGCAATAAAAGAAATTTGCAGGTAAACTCATGTGTGTACGGTATCTCGAACATGGCAACAGATAATATAAAACGCTACTACAGTGACCATATTCGTGATCGTTGAATACCAAATGATCGTACTGTGAGTACGAACTGTGTCCACAGATGTGTGTTCGTAAACGAAACATGAACATTCGTACACGAATGTGAGCACTCAGGGTTAGGAAGAGTGAATTGAACCAAATAAAACAGAACACATATAAAAGAGAGTATATTTATTTATATATTGCACTTTGCCTATAAAAACAATATTTTTCTGAAGTAAAACGACACATATAAGAAACGAGAGATGAAAATAATAGAAAATAGTTCCAAAAATAGTTAAAAGTATAAAGCAGAGGAGACACAATTAGAGGAAGAGAAATTAGGGTTTTGTCAACGTTTCATAGGCCAACGAGCGCTAAGTAAAATACAAAATAACATAAAATAAGAAATTTAATTACAGAAAGGATAGTTAGGACAGTTATGGGAAGCAACTCCAGCTGGGTATAGACGCTCATTCCATCCTGGAAGTGGGGCAACCTGTGGAGCACCATGTCCTCCGGCATTTACATCACAGTAAGGATAGTTGGGGCAAGAAGATGGATTTACTCCAGCAGGAAATCTAGAAAGAAATTTACAAAATCATAGCACACAATATTTGTGAAATTATTTTCATTGTTGTTGAAGGGTTTCTTACTTATCTCCACCAGCTGATGCTGCTGGGGCTCCCCAAGATGGAGCTGGTTGTCCCCATGCTGGAGCAGGCTGTTGCCAGGAAGGAGCTGGTTGCTGCCATGAAGGAGCAGGCTGTTGCCATGAAGGAGCTGGTTGTCCCCATGCTGGAGCTGGTGCTGTGCCATGGAGAACAGCGTTGTCGCAGTGAGGATATCCAGGACAAAGTTGGGGATTTACACCAGCTGGGAATTGGTGTTGGGGATTTGGGTCAGCAGACGCCAAAGCAACCCCCACGGCAAGAAGTGCCTAAAAATATCAAATATATCAAAGACATACTAAAATTTTAACTACAAATATAAAAAAGTTAACTTACGAATTTGAAGAACATATTTCCGGTCGGACTATGCTACAAGTGCTGGTGCAAACTTCGCGACAATACTAATTATAATAAGAAATCCCGTTCGGTTTTATAGCTGGTGTAAGTTACCACTCCCTTGCGCGATATGTTGCTAAGTAGTGACCCCTTCTCATATTAACAGAGCGGAAGGTCATTATATGTATCAGATCAATAACAAAAGAAAAGCATTGTCCAGTAGCTATCGCCGTCGATAAACTACCGCCGTTATAATACTTACCTGGTTGAACTCCAGCTAACGCAAAAGGGGACAACGATTTATGATGAAGGGCCAAAGGGAAATACATCAATCTATACTCACTTTCTCTATTGAACTGAGTATTCCTAAAATTAATACACCTTAAGCTATTCTTCATTTATAAATATTTTAAAAGAACTAGGAAAATTGTAATGGACTTTTTCTAAACTCCAGAATTGTGAATGAATAAGACAAATTTGCGGAAAAGCAGGCAAACAAGTTATTCTGACTAATTTGAGTATAGTTTTGTTAACCGATATCTTGGTTTTACCTCATAGTGACGTGAAGTTTATTTAACAACAATCAAATTATTATTTTTTTAAGCAATAACCATAAAATGGAATATTCGAATTTTAGGAAATTCAGTTCTCTATCAGATTGACGACAAGAATTTTATCCTGGGATACACTGTTAAGAAGATATCGTTTTTGACCATCATTGTTCCAAGATGATGATCTAAAAGATCAACATAGAGACTGGCAAACATAATTTAACTTGTTTGCTTGCTTTTCATCCAATTTTTAGCATTAAGTGAATTAGCGACACGTTTCTGAGAAGTTGAAACCAGACTATTTGTAGTTTATTTAGAATGTAGTTATTTAGAATTATGATTTTGTATTTTTTTATTATTTAACGTCGGCCTTTTCCGATGCTGAGTCCTATCACGTACGACTTCCTACTAAGTTGAGTGATATCGTGACCTTATATAACTAGGTAGTGGTGTAGCTCACATAACACCACTTCCTAATTAATTTATGATTATCTATCATAACTTACTGATGTATGACATAACCAAATTGATTTGATGACAACCAAGTTCAGAAAATATAATTTTGGCCAAAAGATGTATATGTATTTAATTTAGAAAAACATTAATACCGGTCTGAAGTTTGTGTACCTGTGGTATAATGCAATGCGTGGTACATGAAGCGCGAAGTTTAACCCACCCCTTTCCCCGATCTCTCTACTAATCTGCATTCTCAACACGTGAAGGTATTTGATCTTAATTGACGGTCTATTAATAATTATCTCCCACATCATATTTGTGTTGTAATTATATTGTAATAGATTTAGATTAGTGTTTAATTTTATAATCATTCAAAATTTATTAATGCTTTGTTAATTATCTTAACCAGATCATTTAACATACTGCAATTCATATGCTACTGGTCTTAGAACAAAGAAAATGTATTTTAATTTTGTTAAAAATAGAAAATTAGTATGAAATAGGTAAATTTAAAATTGATGTTGTCATTCAACATCGTACGAGTGTTTACATTAAAAAATGTGTGACATTGGCTTATAATTTATGGAAACAGTACAGTCACACTTTTAATATAATGTCAAGTGCATAATTAGCATTCCTCCTTAGGGCGTAACTGTTCTATGTATCTAGATATTCATAATATGCATTTAAATGATATATCTACAAAGACATAGTGTCCGCCGACCGCTGGTTAGCCCTGAGATAGCGACACACATATAGCTACGTATTCATATGTAATGAATACCGTCTTGAAAATAATTTGTGAATGACTTACAAATGATACGCATTTTTCTATGTAATTAATATGTTGTTATTATAGTCTAATATCACAGAGCCACCAGGCTACATCATTTTAGTAAACCTAAAATTTTGTTAACAAATAGTGAAATATGTATTTAAGAACATATGCGAAATTACCAGCTTGAAAGCGGGACCCTTTTACCGGTAGCTGGTACAGAAGTTACATAAAAAACTCACTCATTTAGGCTAGTTTTTATACGAGGCATGTTTTTTAAGGAAGTACCGTTTTGCGATTCCGCCTTTGCAGCGCTACGGTCAGCGTTCCGCGCATGCACGCTGGTTACCTACATCTCTTGTCTACGCACTGACGCCATTACAGTCTGATTCTTCATTGTATACGTTGTTTACTGAGTGTTTAAGATGCCTCCGACAATCGTGAGTCCCGCCGATTGTGAAGTACGGGCTGTTATACGATTTCTTAGTGCTAAAGGCGTAAAACCGATCGATATTCATCGTGAGATCTGTGAAGTTTACGGACAAAACATTATGAGTGATGGAATGGTAAGGAAATGGGTGAGAGCATTTAAAGATGGCGTCAGCGTCTTCAAGACGATAACGAAGTCAAAACAGTTGTGATACAGTGGTTAACAAGTCAGGCGGCAGAATTTTATGAGGAGGGTATTCAAAAACTGGTGCCACGTTATGACAAGTGCCTCAATATTCACAGAAATTATGTAGAAAAGTAGATTAAGGTACAGGCTTTCATGTAAAAATAAAATTATTGCGATATCTTTGCACGTCTTTTTTTAATTCCAAAACGGTACTTACTTAAAAAACACGCCTCGTATATGTTTTACAGAATATTGTTAAAAAGTAACATTCACTGACAATAACTTCCGCAGGCTTTAAAATAGTAAACTACAGTACTAAAGATAAGGTGAGATACTAAACATTTCGGGTGGTTACTATGATCTAGTTTCAAAAAGTAACGGGAATTTGTAGGGACTATTTCTTTTACAGTGTAATTATTTATAAAGATGTTCTTATTTTTGTTGTTGGACATACTTTAACAGAAACAAAACTAGCAGCGAAATAAATTTATTCAAATATATTATCAGGATAACCTGATAATACAATACACGGGTCGATGAATAAACATGGTAAAAAGTAAAGTCATTTTCATAGTTCTTTTCACGAACCTAGAATTACTTACCAGCTTTAAAATTCTCTTAAAACCACATAATGTAGAGTAGGTTTAAGAGCAGGTTTAAAAATGTTCAAACATATCTAATAACCCGCCCATGTTGAGATTCGTATGTTATATTTAACAAATGCTTCTTTAAAATTTAAATTGGATAGATCAAAAATTATAATGTATTACTTTCCTTACTCAAAGTTATGTTCTATTTTTTTGTTAAGAAATTAAAAAAGAAAAGAAATGAAAAAATGTGAATTTATTATTGTCGATTATCCATCAATCAGACCGATCGGAAATGATCTGACCTTGGCATATGCAATACTGACATCTGTTGCATTAAACTGTAATTGCAACATGTATCATGAACCGCCTTCGCTAGTATTTAATTGCATTTATTGGCATGAATGTTATTCACTTTTCCTTGTAATAATCTAAAAAAACTAAACCAGTTCTACACCCATGTCGTACTTATATATTAACTGTAAAAATACTCAAGTCATTTATACCGGTGTGCCAGGACAGTATTAGATTCAACTGCTGGTAATTTATTTTAAAATTAGACTTATAATGGTATTCTGTATGAATAAATTTGGAATTAATATTAACCATTTTACTTAGTTCATATTGATACAGCTTTTATAGGAGATATAATAAAGTTCAAGCAGTTTAAAGTGTCACGAAATTTAAATGGATAACTGCTACGTCATTTTTGAAATTCTATGAAGCTAAATCAAATACTGACACAATCCAGTAATACTTCAGCTACTATATTTATAGTATTTAAAAAAGATACAATATATATATTCAAAGTCAAAAGCGTTTATTGTTCATAAATTATTTACAAAATGTTTACAATTTTATTAGTCTATTTCTAATGTCTTCTAATATCCACATTGTACATGTTGCAGTCGAGTTTATTCTTGTGTGTGTGTATTTTATATTAAAAGAAACATATCTCTATCTCTGTGTTGTGTAGCGATTTAAAAGGATAGGCTCTCGTGTGTGTATTGTCCTAATTGCTATAGGAGTGAATTTTCGCATGTTTTTATAGTATTTTAAGGTTTTTCAACAAGAACTTTGTTTTTTCAACAAGAACAGCAATTGTTACAATGAATTCGCTAATAAACGTCCAAGTGCGCTATGTAGTCTGGAGGCGTGGTCGAACCGTTTTTTTTTTTTTTTTGAAGATACGGTTGGAAATGCGGTTACGGTCAATGGATTACGCTGTTAAGAGATGTTAACAACTCGATTTTGGCCTGTTATTGATGATATAGATATCACTGACTAGTGGTTTCAACAGGACGATGCCACAAGTCACACAGCCATCCGTTACGCGATTTACGAAATATGGTAGACCCACCATTTTGCCAAAAAGTGATTGCAAATTTTGATAAAAGAGTCGACATCTGTCAGCGTGGTCGTGGTGAACATTTGTCCGATATCATTTTTCATTTCATACAATAAAAATTTGCTTCATTTTCTTCTAACATTCTTGTTTTATTTTGTTTCAAAAAACAAAGTTCTTGTTGAAAAACTCTATATTGTTCAGTTTTTTTTATTTATATTTGCGTTTTAGTATGATTTTGATACATAATGAGTTAGTTTCTTCTATGTAGTCATGTATTTATGACACTTGTTTTACACTAACAATTTGTTATGTAAATATATTACGATCAACTATAATCAGAATCAAAAGTAATCATTGCAAAACCCCAGCTCACCTGTTCAAAATTAATATTAAATCTGACGATAGATGTCAATGTGGTGAAGAAGGAACTTTGGATCATATTATATTTGAATGCATAAATTATAGTTTAGAATGATCAAAATTCAATAGTGAAATATTAGATGTGGTTAAAACTTTTTCTGTTAATACTTGTTAAGTGATTCAAAATTAATTAGTGAATTATTTAAATATTTAGAAATTTGTAAAATATAATTATAAAATGTGAATTATGTAAAAAAAATGATAAATATATTACGTTTAAAAATAATGTAAACAATAATTATGTGTAAGGACCGTGGTTCTAGGAAGCCCGGTAAATTATCAATAAAAAGAAAATTAATTGTTTGTATATAAGTGATAATAACTACGATTCGCAGGTAACCATGACTACTTCAATAGGGTTGCAAAATATATTATGTAAAAAAACCCATTCAAGGTTTACGCAACCCTAAGGCGGATATTGAAATAAATAAATGCACTATCACCAATTAATATCAACAATCATAAACCAACAACATATTTTTCTTGCATTTTTGTTGCACATAATTTACATATTGAACAACTAGCAGTAACGACATGTTAGCCGTCACGTTTTGTTGCACTTAATAAATAATACCTACCTAATCCTTGTTTATTAACACTTCCTATTAGTACTACGAGTAATCTAATCACTAGAGTATTCACCAGCGTTCTCCGTTCGAACAAGAAACACTAAATTAATTTAGTACTTTTGATATTTTTTTTAATTACCTGATGATATATTAGACGTGGTGATTACTGATTTCGGGCATTATTCATTTTCCAATACGGACGGGCGTCGGACCATAAATTATCCATTTAACATTCAGCAGTTATCAGACTGTGTCCGTACCTCCCCTCTCTCCTCATCACCCAGTTTTGTATTTCCCAACCCAACCCGACGGCTTACACAATACAGATTTAAAAAACAAAGGGTATTTCTATATGACGAATCGTATTCATATTTTATAAATTATAAAGTAACATTTAATTAAGTTATAGTAAAAATTGTGATCATTTTCTAATAATAATAAAGAAATTAGACGACACCGTGCTGTGTCTTCGGCTTCTGGTTGTTATTAAGTTAAATTGTTTATGTATATACATAATCATAAACTTATTAGGCAGCGGTGTAATTCACATATATTAAATCATACTGGAAATAGGCCGACGTTAAATAAATTAAATTAACAAATAAAGATATATTTCATTTTTAGTAACTTTCTTTACTCTAATTTTTCGATGATTTTAAACAGTGCTCTTTTCCTGATATTTTTGAGAACCCAGAGCTGGGTTTTTATTATCATTTGGTTTTTTATGATTATCTGGTAATTTATCGAAGAATAGCTAACTTGGGATAACCTGGAAGACAATTACTACTAGATATAATTGTTGTTTGCGTGCGAGCTAAGAAAAAAGTTATTTCAAATAGGCTGGAAGGAGATTGAGATAATTAAATAAACATAATTAAAACTATAATTGAAGTGCGATAGTGATAGAAACGTCACAAAATGGGACACTTCTCCAAATTGTTTACTGGGAAGTTGTTAAAACCGACTCACAAATTTGAAATAAGCCTAAATTGTAACTGAAGAAAAACATAATTGTATGTTTCAATTATAGTTTGCACCAACTTCATCATCATTTGTATTTCGACAGGTGGAGTGGTTTCGCCATTTGTAGACGATAAAATGGACATTTTATATGAACGACTGTGAGAAACTGAACTGTAAATGAAATCTTTCATGACAACAACATCATACGCATCTTCAATATAATGGCTAAGTGACTTCAAAATGTTTACTGGATTGGGTCAAATGTGTGAAATCATTTTATATGTATAATCACTTCTGCCTGGTCTGTTGTTCGGACTACAGAGGAATAGAGAAAGATGTCTTTAAAGCTATCCTACAAAAATTAGGTAAACTACGTCATTTAGCCTAAATTTGATATATGGTATTTTTAAGAGCTGTAAAGTGTCTGGTGGAAGTTAGGGCACACGAGAAGGATTCGGCAAAAGTGAATGTTGGTATTTAACAATATTCTGTAAGGCATATATAGAAACCAGCTATCTTACTTGCACATACATACAATGCATGCAACGTCCAATACTCAATCTCCACAATAAGCAAATAGAAACACAATTTTTATGGATCCGCACCGGTATTGCGCCAAACGAATAAGTTGATAATTATATAAAAGAAGCAATTCATTCAAGGCGAATTCCAGAAGAAACAACAATAACATGTTCAGACTTAAAGAACAAAATTAAAAATGTAATCATTGTTCATGGCAAGAAGAATGAAACGAAGAAAGTGATAGCACATTAAAAGAAGTGAAGTCATTAATTTGTTAACAAGTTACCGGTTGGACTAAACAGAAACCTGGAAGTATAGGTGATACAAATCTTACTCATACATACGTATTCAAAAGAGCACCACAAATAATCTGTGAACAATGTAATAACCCACTGATAGTACAGCATATTATTCTTCAATGCTCTAAGTAATCATCACACTGACAAAACCGTAATATGCCTGAAGACTATAAGCAGAGAATGTCTGTAAAGCTTTATTGACTTTATCAATGAATATGGGTAATACAAAATAACATAATTAGAGAAATTTGTCTCCACCCTGCAATGTTCATATACATATACATATATACATTATCTGTAACTAATAAATTCAGCTAAGAGACGCGTTATCAGTCCTCACACTCCAATTCGTGCAGCCTGGAACAGAACAACGTTCTCTCTTCAGGGGGTATCAGGAGTGTCAGAGAGACAAGGGTGAGATGTGGTGGATGCGAATAAGTAGAAAAGGGTAGGAGTGTAAAACAGAACGGAAGGTATTATCCTGTCATAAGATAATAGGATAATATTTGCATAATATTATATTAATTTATTTATATGATTGTATGTGTATACCATAAAGCGTCACATAAACCTTGTTCTGCTTAATCCGGGTGGCAGGAGTAGGAGTACAGCAGTATTGTTGTAAATTGATTAATGGGACCACTGCACATTGTACAGAGACGAGTGGAAGAGCTACCATGGTTTAACTAACGGTCCAAACTTAACTGTTACTATTTTCTAAGTATCAGTAACGCTAGACGACAAAAGAAAACGTGTAGGAAACCAACTTTAAAATTTCTATACACCAAATTAGTATTGAAGTTACTCGATAATCGACCTTATGTTGCATTATTATGCTTTCTATATAACGCAACTTTCTATAAACGGCATATTGGCCTTCAAAATGTTATATGTAGAAGCCAGCTTTTAATTTGAAACTTACTGCTTTACAAAAAAGCCTATTACAAAATGTATACCAGATATAAACTGATAACAAGCCTGTCCGGACGGGCATTATACCTGGTATAAGTTTTATAATAGGTTTATTTGTAACGCGGTTAATGTATAAGTTTATCTCTTTCTCACAAAGTAATGAAAAATAAAGTAAACATCTAGTTGTCACGTGGTTTACAAATAAGGGTTGCCTTAACATTTTATATTTTTTTTATTATTTTAATTCATAATTTACAATCTGTCCCGAGAGACATTCATCAATTTTTGTCGATACACGAAAATGACATGTGAGTTTGGCATCCACTGATGAAGTACTCTTTAGCTTAACCTATTATATTAACACGAGTATTATACAATTAAGCAAATAACTTCTATGCGGTAGTTGATAAGTCTATTGGATTTTTCCTTATTTGTTTGTGGTGGTAGATTTGTACAGCTGATTCATTTGGACGATTTAGTAATCTTCGTAGATATTTCTTGCTGATGACTTTAATTTCATCCTTTACGTAAGGCGTACCTAGATCTTAGTGCAAGCCACTTTGGAATATATCTTGTAAGGTTAACGATTTGTTTGAGCAGTTTCTTTTGGAAACGTTGAAGGATGCCTTAACATTAACATTGATAGTGTTATGTGTTAGTGGATGTGTTGCAGTAACCTTTTACTAACGTACGTTACGTAAAGTTAACGTTAACGAAGTTAACGAATATAACGAAATATTTGGAGTCACTTTGACATCATATTGAAGATGCGTCATGATTTTTTTGTCATAAAAGAGTTCATTTATTGTTCAGTTTCTCACATTTTTTCATATAAAATGTGTACTTTATCGCCTACAAATGGCGGAATTACTCCACCTGTCGGAATACAAATGAAGATAAAGTTGATGCGAACTATAATTGAAGTGAAATAGTGATAGAAACGTCACAAAATAGGGCACTTCACCAAATTGTTTACTGGGAACTTAACATAATAACTGGCCGAAACGTTAGAATATTGACTGCGTATTGTAGAATAGTATATCAGATCAGATATATATCTTTTTAAAAAGTATGTTATATATTATACTTTCGTCGTTTACTTCTAGGTTGTCTTGCGTTCTCGTTTTAGACATCGATAACACAAAAACAGTCTGTTGCTTTCTATAGCAGCTAAGAGCAGGAGTTATTTGAGCGCGCTGGAATCTAAACTAAACAAACGACCTTCAAGAACTGTCAGCATTGGCATAACGAGCAGTGAAACTCAGTACCAAAACAAAACCGTAAAAAATAGTAAGGAAGTTTAATTAAAGAAGTTTTAGGGCGTCATTGTTGAGGTTCTAATAGCTTTATTAATGTAAAATACAGTTTTATAAAAATTATACGTGGTTCACAAGATTATTTTACGCTGTTTCATTTAAAATACACCTCACATTGTACAATAAATTGTGAACTATCTTTCACACTACCAGACTTTATTCTTTAAATAGTTCTCTTGTATATATTAATATTATAATATAAATTTTAATGATAAAGCGACGGAGATAATATATTTACCAAGTTAAAGAGTTCTTTCACGAATCACGTTTTACCCCTTTAACGTCTTTATGTTTTATTTGAAACAACCCCACCCTCCTTCCGTTACCGCACTCCCACTCACTATAACCCCATTCTTTACTTTACTTTTACCCCTAAGTCTTAACAGAACTTGATACAATTCCCTTATTCTACAAGGTTTCTGATTCGCGACCTGACTTTACTTAAGACACCACCCACCCTTTCTAACCCTCACTCTACCCCCACCTCGCACTCTACTGTGATTCGGTAACTAACTCAGCTATTAGTTATCTAGACCGTCTGAGGTTACCACGGAAAGTAAATTATTATTTTTACCAGGGTATTTATTCAACTAAATTCCACTTAAGTGATATTATTATCTTGTTTAAGAAAGATTACCTTTGTTTTCTTGAGAAATATAGACATATACTCGTACATGGGTCGTTCGTAAATAAGGAGGCAAATGGAGCACGTATCCCGTCGTATAGTATATGGTATAAAGAATTCACACTATATGAAGTCTATTGACAAATAGACTTCAGTTATGGCATAACTTATAGTTTTGTTAAAGAACAACCACAGTTAACTAACGAAGTAACTATTCCATATATATTTATTGACATTTTTCTTCCAAAATGAACCATATGAAGAAGTCGGATTCTGGTCTAACGAGTATGAGGCCACTCTTTCGACGATGCAAACAACGATTATATTTTGAAAAGCTGAAATTGGATGGCGCTGAGGCGATATGCCTAACTCAGCCGTTGGAGCAAGTAAAAATGTATAATTTGTTTATCCTATATTATAATGTCCCAAGTGAAAGTTTATATATTTATTTGTTTATCCATTTTTCAAAATTCAAAAATTTTATTTGGGGGCACGGTGGCGGTTTTTGCCGAATGTAAAAATAGTGTTGCATAATATACAACGTTTCGTGACCTATTTTTCGGCTTTTTATAAAATAATCATTTTTCCGCATTAACATAATCATAAATAAAACTTCTTAAAGAATATGTATAACTATTATAAAATAATAAAATAAGACTCTTACGGATTTAATACCACTAGGTTCTGTTTAAGTAGAATGTTCGGCAACATTCATGTTTTGCATTTAGCAGGGCTAACTTTTTACTACTACAAAGATCTGCACTGATGTCAGCTCCAGCCAGTTTTCCAAAAAATGTTGAGTTTTTTCAACACGACTATAATTTAAAAAATCAATTACATACTAATAATTTCTTCTAAAACTTACAACAGCAAATTTCTCTAATAGAAATACGAAATTACTAATTAAATGTAAAATGTCCTGAAATCTCAGCATTAATAGAATTTCTTATTATTCCCATTTGAATACATTATCCTGTGCTATCGTATTCTGTATATAAATATCCTTTTTGTATTCCAAACGCAATCTTGTTTCTGGCTCATTTCATTTAATTACTGATTTCCTTTTTAAAGAGTTAACTCCCCCGCGTAGTTCACTTTATATAACAACAAACGAAACCACGAGATCACAACCCTTAAACGGTAAGGATATCATCGTGGTTGCTGTCACCCTTGACGACACGATCTTAACCACCACTCATTTTACGAACTAGGGAGGTTCTTGGCTTGTATTCTCGGATTGCTTAATGCTAACTGTTTAACCCCCACCCTTACTTGCTCACAGGTTTGTTATCGCGATTAGAGTTAAACAATAAGGGTTCGGGGAGGTGCAACCCTTAGCTCTTCACTCTTGATATGAATTTTCTACATTACTTTTTACAATTTATTTCACTCTTTTGTTATATGACGTAGACAAAGACTGTTTTGTTTTGAAATTAGTTTAATACCTGGTTTATACAATTACATGTAAAGAATTCCTCGCTTTACGCTGATTTGAGTCTAGTCTATTGTCTTACTTTATCGGTAAATTACATTTGCTACAAAAATGAGAACAATTTTTTTTTTAATATTAATTTAAGTGCATCAACCTTCGATAGTTATTAGCACCTAAAACAATATATACATTGATAGACATTTGTAATACATAATTTATAATCTATAAATACGAGTATGTGTATTTAAAATACACCTCCAGTACAATATTTTATCACGTGTAATAGTTGTAATACATAAGAAAAATTAAGGAGAAAATATGGAGGTTCAATTAGATTCATTAATAAAGTTAATAAAGTTTTTAAGACTTTCTCTGCTTTTAAATATCTGCTTGTAATCTTTAGACATATTTCATTTTTGTTTATGTGATGAGTACTTGGAGTATTGAAGAAGAATATGCTTTACTGTTAGTGGGTTGTTATATTGTTTACATATTGATTGAGGTTCTCTTTTGAATATCTAGGTATGCGTGAGGTTTGTATGACCTATCACGAATATATATATATATTACTACTTCCAGATTTGGAATAATTTTGCATTCAATTTTCAAAAAAGTATTGAATGTAAATTAAATACCACAGATACATTGCAATATTTCGTCAACTTTCGTCCTTCATAAGATTAAGTTTGACGTATATATAGAATGTCGATTCTTTTTTTTGGGTCCGAAGTCGGTCATTTACCTTAAACTATTTTCAAAACATAATGGACGGAAATAATTTATATTGCATCCACGACATTTCAGTTAATGGAATCAGATTAAAGCCAAACTTAAAGTTTTCTTCAAAATATAAACTGGATGATAGAAGAAAGCGTCTTTATATAAAATTCCTTAATTTTTCTTATTTATTATAACTATTTAACGTGATAAAAAATTGTACTGGATGTGTTACTGGTCAATTTAGATATTAGCGCGTCTAATTATGATAAGTACCTATCGGTAGACGCTGTTAAAAGCAACCATACCCGATGATGCAATAGTTGCTGTCACCGATTATAAACTATAACCAAAAAATATAAATATGACAATTATACCACATGTTTACCAATTAATTTTATCATATTTTATCTCGAATGATAACTTTTTTTTGTATATTATATACCGTACATTTGATGTACAAAAAAAAAATTACAAGCTCAAGATTTCAGATAGAAATAAAACTTGGAACTTTCTTGTGACATGCTAGCAATTGTGAGCTTGCAGTGCAAGACAATTTCTATATGAGAAGTAGAAAATGAACCTTGGACTTACCTTACCGAATCATAGCAAGTGTGAACATAGCACTGCAAGACAATTTTGGAGGTTTATGCGATTTGGTAATTGGATTTGGTATTTGGGATTGATATTTTGTAAATATTAAGAAAAAAATAATATACCAACCCCTTCACGGGAGCATTTGATTTATACGGATCTAAGTAAAGTGAACTTGGTAGAACCTAAGGATATATCATTATGTTCTTATTTTATTTTAAATATGTACAGTTCTCTTTTAACGACGACGAATTATAAAATAGGTTTACAACATATACGAGAATATAACTTGAAATCAATTATATATTTCTTCTAATTTAATTTCATCATCCAAAAAATGCTGACTCATTTCTGAGACAACAGACAGTTATAACTTAATTTCAATATTTGAGAACAGCAGCATTGTAAACTCATCTACAGTCCATGGCTTTGAACGATTCAATGAATCTATATCTCGGTACAGATTTCCAAGTTCTTGATTATCATTTAATTATCTTTGAAACTGATGCAAAAATAAAATATAGTAATACAGTAAAAATATGATTTATGTTGTATACAACTTATTCCTCAAACGGTGAAATACAAAGACCGAGTTGTGAACCATCCAAATACATTAGAGACCTTTTGAAAAGCAGTCTTTTTGAAAAAATCATTTTGATCATTTAATTATTAAAGGGACCGAAAGTTATGAAAAAAAGTTGTTCATTGACGTCACATTCGATTCCCTTCGTAAAAGAGATGCATTAAAGATCTTGTCAGTTACTACTTACAGTTGGCTCACATTAGGTTTTGATATTATAAAGGTGCTGAATAAAAATAAATAAAATCGAATACTTATTAGTCTACAGACTTTAATACTTGTCACGTGACGTCACAATATGTAGCATAAAATGAAGAGGAAAAACAGAAATTCAAACTTTAAAAAGCCAAGAGATGTTTCTTACCATATATTTAATTAAAATTTTTAAAAATCTGTTAGCAAATCATTTTCTATTTACAAATTGATGATCAAAAATTTTCCCAACGCCCTGTTACAAACAACAAATGCGTCTATATTATAATTCATAGCTTGGTATCATAAATCTAGTTTACATATGACAAAACTAATTTGCAATTCGAATTCTTGTTTTACTCACAGCGCATGAAAATTATGCCACAAATATGTTAGATATTATTCCACCAGCCAGTCCTGGCCTCTGCTCTCTTCTCTTCCCGCCCCTACCGCCTGTTTTTATGTTTAAGAATTTCATTTTTCTGTTGATTTTTCTATGCTAATATTCGCAACATTTAAATATTTCTATTATACATGTGTTACAAAAAAAAGCTTCATGTCACTGGAACGTATGTTCTGATACTTGTAATAAAAACTGATATGAATTAAAAAATATAGTTTTCGCATAGAATAATATGCCTGCAGTTACAACACTGACCGAAAAAGCGAAATTTCGCGTATAGTAGTCTTTTTAGAACCTAATAACAATAACCAACTGTGCCGCCCATCAACTAGTCCGTTTTGCTAAACTCGAATTTTAATGAGCTTGTGAATCATTTGTGAGTTATGAGTGAATGAGCCATTTTCTCTGTTGACACAATTTGTAGACCCTCTCCCCCTCCTTTGCGTGTGACGTAATTAATGCATGGTCTCTTAATACGTCAGACAGAAAAAATAAGTAATCGAGACAACCGAGTAGCCCAGCAGTTAGTAGTAAATGACGTAACACACATACACACACTCGTATGCGTTTCTGTTATATAAAACAATTATCCAATCGTAGGATGTGACATACCATGTATTGGAATTTTCTATATAGATCTCTTTAATAATTGAAGAGACAAAATTACTTTTTTACTTGAAAATACCTGCTAAAATATAAGAAGTTTGACATTTAGACATATTAGAAGAATATTTGACATTTGAGGTTCTAGTAGCCTACGTTCTGTTTTTTATAATTTAAGTCATGGTTCACAAGCCCATTATGTGTTTTTCTTCTGTGTGTGTTTTTGCCTGTTTAATTTGCAATCTAGATGTAGTCCTAAGTACTTAACTGATTCTTCCTGGGAAAGAGTTTTATTATTTAGGTAAAGATAAACTGTTTTCTCTATTTTAAAGGTACAATCCTTAACAATATTTATACAAATGTTATATTTCAGAACGAAAAAGAGCAAAACGAGTGCAGAATTATTTATTTGAAGGCACCCGGTATTGCAACCATCACTAACCACCCAGCTACAGCTACGGCTATAACATTCTCGGTACAGCATCAGCATCAGCATGTAGGGTACCGTTCAGTTCTCCCGACAAACGACCACGCTGTAATGTTGTTCCCATAGTGAATCTGGCAACACACATGATTTGAAGGATGGCCACTTAGTAGATTACATTTTGCATTAGTATGTGTACGAGTATGAGCGAGAATCCTTCTAACTATATATGATATTAGTGTTAACAAGGATACATATAGAAAGAGGCGTCGAATGCAAGGATATCTGGGGGTACACCTAAAAATATAAATTTAATAAAATGAAGTTATCTTTGGATGGGCCTATACTATATCAAAAAGAGTGAGCCATGGAGTTATAATAAACAATTGGAAATGACGAATTTAATGATCCAATTTATTTTATGATTTGACGAGCTTTTTAGACCTACGACCATTACAATAATAACATTACATATTTCCCACTCCATACATAGAATTGTCTTCCCTAACTATGTTATTTCTTCTTGACTATTAGTATCGTTCTTCATAGATCGTGTTCATGATTTCCTTGATTATTTCTTCTCGATAATCTCCTACTTCTTCCATCCTTTATCCTCAATTTCTTATTCATCCTACTCTGCTTCCCCATCCTTACTTGAACTCAGTAAACATTTTGGAGTCACTTTGTCATCATATTGAAGATGCGTATGATTTTTTTTGTAATGAAAGAGTTCATTTACAGTTCAGTTTCTCACAGTCGTTCATATGAAATGTCTATTTTATCGGCTACAAATGGCGAAACCATTCAACCTGTCGGAATACAAATGAAGATAAAGTTGATGCAAACTACAATTGAAGTGCAATAGTGGTAGAAACGTCACAAAATAGAGAGAGACTTCAGCAAATTGTTTACTGAGAATTATCTTAGTTGAAATAATTTTTCTTTTCCTATCTGTAAAACAATTCCATTTTTTATATATATAATTTGGCTGGCTTCTTAGAATTTTGATCCTCTTTAGTCCCGGGGCGCTCCATGTCCGGTCAATAATCAAGAACATCGGTCAGAGCTTGAATATTGGTTGGCAACACCAAACCCTTCTCTACAATAATCCTATTTAGAGTATTTCTGCTTTCCAATATTTAATGCTTTAAGTAGGCTAGGCCCTTTCCACACAAATCCTATTTTCACTTGCAATTTCCAACGTCTGATAAAATATGTTAAGAGAAAAGCATTTAGCTAGTTAAGCATCTAATACTTTGACTCAAACTGCAGTGGTCGTTTTTAAGAAATATTTTAGGAAAGTTATTAATTTATGGCGCTTAAGATACACCTATGCACTGTCAAAGTTTCTCAGAAAATCGAATGTAGTACATTTTCACCGATCATATTGCAAAAATGAGGAATGACTCAATGAAGAATAGAAATTTTATAATGGGTCGATAAGGTCCAATAAAATTGCTCAAGTATTTGAGCTTAAACTAGAGAACAACTGTCAAACTTAAGTGCTTATAATGGAGACCTTGTGCTACTAAAATGTAATTTCTTCTCGACACAAAGATCAGTATATTAGGTTATAGATTTAGGTTTTTGTTGACGTAGTTTTATAAATACTGGTTAATTTCACTTTAGTTTTATTCTTCTTAATTGCACAACATTTCTATTTCTTCTTCTTTAAGAGCGTAACAACCTATTACAAGTCTTAGCTGCCTCAACAGCACGCTTCTTCCAACTCAATCGGTGCAAAGCAACTCTTTGCCAGTTTTTTACTTTCAAAGTTTTGATGTCATCTACTGTGCCGTCTTCGGGTACGGGATCCCGTAGGGTTGTTAAAAGTGTATAATCTAGTAACATTGTCTTCAGGGGATCTCCAGATGTAACCGAGCCATCTCAGCCTGTTGCTTCGGATGACCTGTGTAACTTGAGGTTGTTTATAAAGTCCATATAATTCAAAATTATATCTGGTTCGCCAGCACCCTTATTCTTTAACAGGTCCTAATATAGTTCTTAATACTTTTCTTTCAAAAGTTTCCAAAGCTCGCTGGACATTTCTATTTACTAGTTTTAATTTCTGATAGCTATATTTCTTAAGGTATATTTAAGAGTGGTTGCCAAACCTTTACCAAACTTTCCAAGTTCTGTGAAATAAACCAGCGCCAAAAGTGTGAATGATTGGTACTAAAAATAGATCGCAGGGAAAGTATCAGTCAAGTATGTTAAAAAACAAAATTTAAACTTAATTTCAACTGTTATTATGTTTAACCAAATATATTTGAGCCCTAAATAAATGGATATCTACTTCACTGCGTGAAAGTATGTATGTGTTTTTGGTTATGGAGATGATGTATTGGCGGAATGAGCTGTCACATATGCCCACCGAAATGTTGGAGGATATTATGAGTAAACATATCTCTTTCTCTATATACATAGCCGTCGTATATCTCGAGAAACACTCAACAGTATAACCCAGCACCAACACCAGCACCAGCACTACCACCACCATATAAAACAATAAGAGAATGAATGAATCCAGCATCGTATTAAACGAATTGATATAGGAACAGATTTCATATCATAAGTAAAATATATTGTTCATACATATATTAGATTCCATATGTGAAGAGCGATTCCAACTTATTTACTGCTTCTGAAATGGGGTCATCAGTCAAATGCTGATAAAATTTTATTGAAATATTTTGGTATTTTCGTTATTTTATGATTTCGTAAATGGCCAATGGACGATAATTAAATTAATGTAGATGTGTCTCAATGGATTCTTTTCTAATGTATGGTATTGATATTTCACCAAATAATATTTCGCCTTTGGTTATTTATAATGTTTGGATATTCAGTAAACAGAATTGAATTGATATTTGATTTTGTGACACGATTTGAGTTGAATATGTGATTTTTAATATGCAGGACGTAAACTAATTTTATCTAAAAATTTATCTAGTTTATTTTAGAAACTACCATAATGAAGTAGTTGATAAAACAAGTACAACTGGTTTTCATTTATGAAAAAATATTTTCAAATTACAAATTAAGAGTGGCTCGCATTGATAATTGAGAAGGGAAAATAATAACGCCGTTGTTAAAATAACGTCTATTCTTGTTTCCAGTATTCTTAAAACTAACACAAATTACAACATTTAGTATTGTTGTGGTACAACTAAACAATACCAAGCGTTACTGTATGTACCTAATGAATAGAGTTAGGAATGCAAACGAGTCAAGTCTTCAATTAAAAATGAATTTAATTTATCGCCTTGTACGGTAAATGTATCCCCTCTAATAATAAATTTCTATTAATAATTAGTAACATATGTTAAAAAACGACGCGGTGCGCTGCAGTTCCATCTTACTCTGTTTAGACCTAGATGCTATTACCAGCGACATCTGCTTAACAAATTACTTAACAATGACTTAATTAAAGACTTCTTATAACTATATAAGAAGCCTTGTATAACATAAATATTAGAATTTGAGATACAGAAAAATATTAAAGCTTACAGAATTACAAAATATTAATTGACATACGTGGTATGTTTTTTATTGTAATGCATTACATTTGAAAGTTTTCAAATAATGCTGTTAGAAAACAAGTTTTTGCATTGTTTACGTTTATAAATTGCCATCGCTATGCTTTTGATTTAAGTTGTTTTTCCGGAGAACATTTCTACTTCACTTTCAAACAATTTAAAACTAATATCAAATATATAAACAAAGATATCGTAACAATAATTTTCCTACTCATATATACTTTGAAATAAAAGCTCTATATTTCCTCAGTCTGTAGTTTCTATCGTTTGTCCATAGTAAGTTAAAGCTGGGGTACAGAATAGCCAAGGGATTAAGCTGTATAAATCTAAAAAGATTTCTAAAAGATTATATGTTTTTAAGATTTTGTTTGAATTGGACTTAATAATGATAATAAAATATAAGATATATTTGTTGACGTCCTAATATTGTTTTCAAGCTTTTCGTAAACTTTAGCAGAATATGTATGTGTATGTTCATATGACTTGAAACTTATACATTAGAACAATATATTACTTCTAGCATTTTGTCTCATTGTAAGCTAACGCATGTAAACTATGTATTCATTTCAGAATGAATTTATTACAATTAAGAAATGTTATAGGCAATATTTGCTCCTTATTCATCCTAAAGATATTTTAAAAATATTTTTTTCTTTCTCTTAATTGTTCTATTGAAATTTCAATTACAGGTGTATACGTGGATATAAAGTTGGATATTCTGGTTGATGTAATTTGATTTTATTATACCTATTCACCTTACCATACGCCGAAAGACATAAGAAAATTATAAAAAATGCATACTCATACATAAACTAAAATTATTATATTTCTTAAATTGTAGCCTGCTATACAGGGTGTTGGTAGCAAGGTACAAAGCCTAAAGGGGATGATAATTGACAGCATTTAGAACATTTTGCTGTTTTTGTGAGAAGACTTAATGATTTTGGTTTATTTAAATAATAATTTAAATTCTGCAATAGGTCTTATACAATACAATGTTTCAGGGTTTCCATCTAACCAAGTATTTAACATTGAACAATATATTACAATATGCAACCCCAAGCAATACAACTATACTCGTATGGGGATGGTTTAACAGCCTCCAGCGTTCTATAAAAACGAAAAATCTAAACCTTAAATGGCCACTGAATCATATTCCACCGCAGCTTACAAATAACTGTATAAAAACAAGCAGCAATATGGGCGTGCATATTTTATCGAGAAAAATATATGAATAATAAATAGAAAATAGAAAACCTTTATTATACCGATACCATATTCGAACCACCAACCCATTAGGAAAATAGAATGGAAATGGAAAGTCTCGAACATGAGTAATGGTCGACTTCGTTTTATTTATTTTAGTGTGATGTAGTGTAATAGGAACCTATGGAAAATAGACGTGGAAAATCTTAAGTTTCTCTTAGAAACTGTATTTTTCTAAAGTAATGTTTAAATAAATGGGTGTCTTATGTGAATTTTTAGCAGCGCTGCGGAGTCGATGACGAAATCGGAGATTGAAATAATTTCTAGGCAGACGAATAACGACACCGACTCCGTCGTAAACTTCGTACATTGGAAAAATTTCAATTAACTTAAGTCGGATGAAAAAGATTCCGAGACCTGTAAATTGGATGAAAATGAGAATTAGGAAAATAATTATGCAATAAATATGTTATAATTGAAATAACTTATTTTAAACACAAGATTCTATACAACAATATATCTATCAAATTTCACAGTAACAAAACATTACAGTCTAATAAAAATGTTCAATGACTTATGTGCTATTCCTCCTATAACATACATTAAAAAAAGCAAAGTCTATACTGCACAAAAACGTCATAAATTATAAAAATACAATTTTTCCGGAAAGACATTTCCATATTCTTGCATATCGAGGACTTTATATGCGTGCAGCTCCAAAATACAGTTTTCCCAAGACTGCTTAAACTTTTCAAATGGAAATGGACTTGGTATTAAAATGTGGTGATAATTTGAATAATTATAGACACGTATATAAATTAAATAGAATTTTTTTAATTTCATAAACTTTATAGTTCTATTTTATATTGTAGAATGATTAAACCATATCTGCTTAGCTTAAAAAGACGTCGCTTTTAAAAATATTCCGATGAAATTATGCTAATGTTATTATGCTCACTTCAGACCTATTTAAGGTACACTTGATCTAGTAAAATAAAAATGTAGCAGACGCATATGTATAAAATATTTCCCACAGAGTAGTATTCACTTGTTCGGGGTGTATTGGTAGCCCAGTGTGCAACGGTTTGATTAAAAAATATCAAAGTGTATATCAATTCTATATTATTGCTATTTCAACAGATAAGTTAATTGTAATATAATAATTGTGCGTTTAGCATTTGGTGAGTTTATTTCATTGCCAGCCCTGGAATAAATTTATTCCATACATTACACTATGTGCAGTAAATCATGATTTGATTTTCCTCCACGCCTAGAGTTTTGCGATGCCAGCCTATACTGGCCTTAAACTCGACAGAAATTACATCTGGAACCTACGTATGCAGCATGGGGAGATACATCCCAAACTAATATTGATATCGCTGAAGTATGTTCGTCCAGAAAAGGGAAGGAAGTATGTGGTGAACCGAATAACTGTTCACACCCTCATTCGCATACCACCGCAGTCACAATCTGAAAGGGTGCTCTGGAAATCGAACATAAACCCAAGCATTAGAGCTACGACTTAACTACTTCGGCCAATTACTGTAAAAGGAATTTGTTGCGCTGATAAAGCAGATTACCTGTTAAAAACATTTTTAGATTACATAATATATTTTGCATTTATTTAATAATAACTTTAATAACAAAACAAACTAAGTTAAACTAAGGTTAAACTTAAACTTTGTAATATTATTAAATCTCGCGCTCATAAAATTTTGCATGTATGCAAGATAATATCCATGTTTTGTGTTTAGCGGGATATTTAAATTTTTTAACGTCTTATGTTTAAAGGTTCTAACACCCCAATTTTGTAACTTTTATAGAGCACCTGTTACCTTCAGACTTTTGCTTCAGATTTTGAAAGCCTATTGCTTGATGCAAACTGCTGTGCCTCCAGGTTCAATCCCGGACCAGTGTTATATTTTCAAAGTTTCGTCTTTATCAGTCACTGATGTAGCCCACATATATATGTAGATCACAGCACTACAAAAACTGTCAATATAGTAGAATGTTGTCAGTGATAGGGCTCAGTATCGGACATGGGCCGAAAATAAAATAAAATAAGTCCAATATCTTTAATGGCCTTTGAAAAATGACCAAAGGTTAATCCGGCTATGTAAAAATGATGTGATAACTCTGTAAATATATAAAACACTTGACCGACTATACCTAGATTCAAAAATATCTGCTTGTAATATAAAAATACGGAGCAAGTCGCCGCCATCTTTTCCGCAAAAGAAACATAAAAATAATAATTCACGGAAGCAAAAGGCAATGTACGAGTGAATATACTCTATAGTAGAACCAGAGTAAAGCGATAGAAGCAGAGGGCGCTTCTAGCTTGGTTTGTAATGCCAAGAGGAAGAATTAAAACAACAAAAATGCAAATGTTAAATCTCAGAACTGTCATCCTACTGAATAAGTTACAATTCTAAAACGGAATCTAAAGAATTCCGGTACGACAAATGTAAAAAAGGAAACATTTGAAAATTCTATAAAAATAATATCAAAAATGTCAAATAAATTTATTTTAAAAGAAAAGAAATTGTACGGTGCATATTCATATTGCCGAAGCTTTTTGTTGGAGATAATTGTAGAATTTTAGCCCGTTATGAAGTATGTAGAAATCTTGGAGGTAGTTGTAGAATTGCTATACTTAAATAATTGCTAAAACGTATATTTCATTGTCTCCTAAAGGTAAGGTCAAAACGATAAAAAAAAAACATATTTTCGATAATGTTTTTTGACAACACAGTTAATATATAATTAATTCTATAATTACTACATGATAAAATGACATTTAAAGAATACTTTGTGAAATTTTCATAAGTAAATATCAAGAAATGAGCCATTGCCAGCGAATCTCCGCAGACGTCACAAAAGAAAGTAACATTGCGGTGCTACTCATAACTCATCACTGGATTTCCTGAAATCGAAAATGATTTCATTAGTTGATAAGTTTCTTTAGGTAACGCTGTCAAGTTTTTTCATTTTAATTGATTTTTCAATTTTTTACAGTACTTAAACGTCAAAATACCGATTTTTCATGAAAAAAATTAGAAACTTTGTTATTTTAAAATACGTTAAAATTAAAAAAAGCTTGACAGCGTTACCTCGACATTTATGTAAAGAAAGAGTATGCAAAATTTTAAAAGAATCGGTCAATGGAAAACGCGTATAAAAGTTTCAAAGTAAGACCAAACCAGACCGAGAGGTGAAAACTTAAAACTTTATATCTCCGACATATCTTTATACTCCAATCGACTTCAAATATTCACACAATAAACTTAATATGTTGTACATTAATATAAATAAATTTAAAAAAAAATGAAAAAAAGAAGTTGAAACCTTAGATATGTTTATTTGGTTAAACTGAGAGCTCATAGGCGACACAAATGTGATCTAGATGCTAAATAGGCAGCAGTTCAACTGTGACTGATGGAAGTCGAAGTCCAATCAAAGATGGATGGAAAACCCATTACAGTGGGAGAGCTATTCATGAGAGAAGAATACCGTGGTCTGCCATGAATGCTACAAGCGCTGGTACCATAGAGGTATAGGAATAGAGTGACCAAGAGGCTGAATACTACGATAAAGGCCTAGAGAGAGACAGCTGTCGAATATGCTCTGTGTCTCTTTCTAGCCAAGCACTGCGTCTGTTTGCTTGTTTACCTCCTACCTCATCGCCAACCGTACAAGCCAGCAGCATCGGTTCGTCTAGAAAGAGACAGATAGCTATCTCGACAGCTATCTCTCTCTTTGCCTTTAACACTCTATGCTTATATCTCTATGGCTGGTAATAAACGATTACAAGCTACATCTATTGTACAAAACATGAAACAAACTTGTAAAATGGTGGAAAAAAAACTTAATAGCTAGTACGACGTAATAAAAAACGAACTTTTTGTCTGACTTGTTATCAACTAATAGTAATTAGCATAAATATGACCTATGTAATACTTTACCTTTATTTCTATGTAACAATCTCAACCATCAACCCTTAAATAAGGGAGGAAACTCAAGAGACAATGTGCAATCCGCTTACTAGTAGAGTTATCTATTTTAATCCGCATTAACTCAATAAGTACTTGATTAATATGACGTCACCTGCGTTATAATACAAAGCAGACTAGATAGGAACTTTGGAACCACCTCTTAACCCACCCTTGAGACCAGATAGTGAAGAGGTCACATTCTATGAAGAAAATTATTGTTTGAGAGAACAAAATATATTCTGACTCATATAGTAATGCGGTTATATATTTTGTAATTCTTTTAGTTTTTAATTTTCTATGAATTATTGGTTTTATAATTACAAGTTATTGTTATGTATTTGTAAAACTCAACAGCTGAGTGTTGTAGTTGTACATCGTAATGAACTTACACCTATTCACTACAGATTATTTCGCTCTATTCTGAATAATCAAGATTTGTCTTTTTTATGTAGTGTTATCACTTCGAGAACGTAACACCTTTAATTTAATCATAATCTATAATTTTTCCAGTGCACAATTCATAAAGAATGACTAAAGTCACGTCTAAGTGATCAATACTAAGTGGCTAATACTACACATCGGAGTATATTAAACATTATACTTATTCTACAACGAGTACCCCGCTCAAATAAATATTTCTGGTATCAGAAATAACGTTGTCCGTAAATAACAGTTATAAGTGTTTACAGTGAAACTACCATTTTACGCCTTAATTAGAAACAACAGCGATTACTATACTATCTATTCAATTACAGGAATTTACATTATGTATTTTGTGTTCGATTAAGAAGACAAAGAAATGGAAGGAAGACACAGTTTCTCTTTTATGCCGGTTTCATACCAGCGATACAATTTTGAAAACAGTTTTGTTGTCAAAAAATAAAACAAAATCATGTTTTGTTTTATTTATAACAGTCTATTTTTCGAAAACAGACCGTTCATACTGAGCAGATTGGTTTTATTTTTAGTGTTTTTCTGTGTGTCCCTTAAAAATTATAAACATGATAAACAACAACTGACAAGCGCAAATGTTCACAAAAAACAAAACTGCGTGTTCAAACCAAGCAGACTAAAAATCAACAACAAACGTGTTTTCTTTTGATCTTTCCGACTCGAGATGGAAATGTTTTTAGAACTGTCTCTTTGGTGTAAACATTTGTGTTTTTGATCGTGTTTTATTGAACCGTCTCTCTGGTGTGAAACCGGCATTAAAGTAACACAAGTGTTCTACTTTTTACGCTGTCCCAGAAGAAAATTTTTATCACGTTTACAATATGTCAGTTCTAACGAATCAACTGATATATTAAACTGACTTTAATTATTAATAATATTTAATATTTAAACTAACAACATTTCTTAACATTTCTACTTAAAAAAATTATAAATACTGGCAGAAAAAAAAACGCTTAACATTACAAACAAGCCCTAAACGAAAACCTGATAATTTATTATAAATTTGTTTTTGTTTTCAGCATTTAAATACTTTCTAATACTTTTAAAAAATAATAGGGTTTTTTGTAATCTTGTGGTCGTATGAAGGCGGGAAGGGGTAGAGGGTTACAGAGGTTTTGTCATCGCCTCGGGACGTTTGTGTAATGAACTACTGAGATTGGGGTTGTGATCTCAAACCCTTCTGCCCATACCAGAAAGAACAACACCCTTCGTACACTCACATGATGATCGAGTCTACAACAATACGAATATTTGGATGGAATTATTATGTATTTTAAATTGCCTAATGCGTAGGCGAATGTAAAATACTACATAAGCTTAAAAATTTTAATGCTCGAATATGTTGGGTTGGTAACTGGGCGATGAACATAGTTGCCGCGCTCAAGCCGAAGTTCGGTCAACACGATCCAAACGCCAACAAGCATTGATAGTTTGGTTCAACTCTTGACGTGGTGTAAAACGTATCTCAAGTTTTTATTATTCTGTAGTATCTGACTGTGAATTTAATTATAATGTCATTTGGTGACAATTAGATGATTTGGATAAAATGCATTTTAACGTCAGTTATTTATTGAGTAGGTCAGTGCTGTGGTAATGTTTTGTAGCTGTTGGTAGTCGAAATAATCAAGTCAAGTCAAAGAATAATAAGTTTTTATTTTATTTAACCCTGCTAAGGCAGACATAATATTATAATTTTATTGTTCTTTGAAATAGCTGTAAATAATATTTGATATTTTGATATATAAATACATATAGCAGAGATTTATGATCTGTAAGGTTGGCAGCGGTTATGATGTCACATGCATTTGGAATGTGTACAATGTTGAATCCCTTTAATAATTAAAGAGAAAAAATAACTTTTTTAATTGTTAATATCTCTTAACATATAAGCAGTAATTAAAAAATAATTGAACATTTGAGGTTCTCGTAACAAACTTTATCAATATATAGTACACTTTTATAGAAATTAAGACATAGGACACAAGCCCATTCTGTGTTTTTTGTAGATTTCTTTATTTTTGTTTGTTTATCATTTAGTGAGTTAATTTATTTTCCATTCATGGAATACATTTATTACATCTACGACCTAACTACCTCGACGTCCAAGAGGACTTTACAAAATATTGATTTGTTCTATACCAACTCAGATAGAAAATACACTCGGAAATAGCTTGATGCAAGCTAGCAAAGGTAGCTATGAAAGGTAGAATAAGAATCTTGGAATTAGCTTGTGGTAGAAAATTTTCTACCTGGGAAAGAATGATCAATAAAATTCGGTTATATAAAATGCAAAGCTATGATTTTCAATTTGACTAAAGCAATTCACGTTTCACTATACACTAAACAAGTAACTTTACATTTTGATATACGAGTACAACGAGTATTTAACGTGGATAATATTTATGTAGATTTTAATATTAAACCGACATCAATGTGGATAAATGATTTTTGATTCAATAAAATGTACGGTGGCATTTACAGTTGTATTACTGCTTCCATTTTGTATCATGAATATTTTGTACAGGAAAATAAACATTTTAATGTTGGCTATTCTGTAGATCGTATAAAAATGAGAGCGGAGTACATAGAGCACATGATTCAATTTAGCGATAAAATATATTAGTCATTTCAATATTTATATACGAGTATATATTAGTTATCTAATATCAATAATGTATGTATGATATACTGATATATATATGCTGATAGAGGGGATTGGACGGGATTGCCCGGGTGGGAATAATTAAAAACATAACACTGCGTTTTTAAGTATCTCTAAATACGTAAAGGTAAAAACAGTTAGATGTTTTAAAATTTACAAATCGAGAGTGAAAATGTAATACTCATATCCATTAGACCCGGGCCTCAAACTTCCAGGCAATAATAAATTTAAGAACCGCCAAAACATTAAAGGATTTATCACCCAATGCCAATCTAAACTTACAGATACCGAGAATATTCGTTCGTTATCCGTTGAAATTGGTTTTACTGTGAATAGCGCGTCATAAAGCTTCTCTAAGTTCAAGGTTCGTTTTTTTTTTTTGTTTCTAAAAAAAGCAAACTCCTACTTTAGCTTTCCAAAATTATCAGCCTCTATCGCAACATTTCCAACAGTTTCATCTGCATTTTTTTAAATTAAATTTTATTCTTCCTCCATTGTTAATTCATCGTCATCGATCAATAACGATTTCTCCAAGTTGTGCGTAGAATAGACTGCCAACTTCATGGAAAGTGTACTCATTAACTGTGTAGCTAAGCTTAAGGTATGTTTTGAAGGAACAAAATTAAGGTCTTTGATCAACTTTAGTAAATTCATCAAGTTTGAATGCATTCAGCCATTTCTCAATGTTTTGCAGCAATTCACTCGCTATTTGACTTGTCGAATTCGCCATCTTTTCTTCATATAATTCAGTGCGTTGCCGGCTGAATATAGTGTTGTGTCATCAGGACTTAGGACTTTAATTGCCAATTTGGTAGGTTTAAGTTCAATAATTATGTTCAAAATCACTTCAATATTAATTAACTCGACTTGTGAAAAGTCTAACTCTAACAAAACTCGATCAATAAATTGGTTAAAGAACTCTAAATTGTTTTGCAGACTAAAATTAGCACTTTTTAACCGAGCTCTGCCATAATTTTGTTTTGTAACCAGGCTCGTATCCGTCGGGTTTTATACCCGGGTCCGGGTTTAGGGTCACAAAAATGACCATTTTAAGTAATAATATCCCTTTAAATATTGTGACTTATTAGTAAATAATTGAACATTTGAGATTCTGATAGTTAACTTTATCAATATATAGTACAGCTTTATGGAAATTAAGTCATAGGACACAAGCCCATTGCAGGTTAGAAGACCCATTAGTTTTATGGTATAGATATTTTACAACAGTTGTCTTTAAAAACAACTAATATATTATTTTTCTATTTTACTATTTAATATTTAATTGTAAGAATTATAACTGAGGTAAATCGCTTGATAAATAGAACATTAAATCAAATGACAGTTATTCCATAAATTTTTAGAATCGGTTTAACAAAGCCCTGCGGTTAAATAACTTTAAACGTGTCTCCGCTAACTAAATTGTTAGTGAATATGATTTTAACAGGAACATTTGCATACAATTTTGCCACCTATTTAAGTTAAATTACTTGTATAAGTCGCTGGGAGCATACTTCAAGGGGTTTGCCACTTATAGTGGTTGTTTGCAACGAAGGAGTACAATTGCACCACCCTCGACACGTTTTGGAGTTTACAGAGGAGAACAGCAACTGTTATTAAGAAAAGTCAAAAGCTAACTTCAACTACCTACACAAACTTCGAAGAGATTTAAATTAAAAACAGTGTATTGTGAAAGAAGTGTAAGCTAAATCATGAATTGATGCAGTCATGTATTACATCATCATTATTCATCATAATTTTGTCAATAATGTGTTTCACTTAAGACCGTCTCCAAGAAAATTTTCTTACTTTTCTTACAACCGACTTGAAAATTTAAATATTGATTTTGTTTGTTAATTCATTTTATATTGCTTGATAGTTATAACTAACTCATTATTTCATATTCATCCCTTAACAATAAAATCCATGTCGTACAGGTATAAATACATTTCTTAACATTCTTTTTGTCCATTTCAGGTTTAAATGAGGTTCACACAGTAATAAAATAGCTCAGACTTAAAATTAGACGAGAATCATGATTTCATTTAGGATCAAACGAGGGTCATATAATAAAGTTTAGTATGAGACGAGGTTCACTTTACTGCTTTCAGGACGAAAAGAGGTGCAAAGATCCATTTTAGGATCAGGATAGGTCTAAATTTTCATCTCGGGTATATATTGTTATTATTTTATTATTGTTTATTGTATGCTGTCCTATGCCAACGCTACTCGTTTTACTCTTATTGGCGTCAGTAGCACAACGAGACTCTGTTAAGTGTTCAATAACCAAAATCGACAGTCAGTTTAAGGCGAGCTTAAGGTAAGATTGGTTTAAGATATTAGCGATGGTATAGCTGCAGTGCACCAATTTAATTAATTAATGTTTTATTTGTATTCACCTTAATTTTGGGTCCATACTCGCCGCATCTGATTAGCTGGATTAATAAAACTTCCAACTTCTTTGCATGATACGAGCAATCCGAATATTAGAAGCTGAGTGAAGAATCCTTACAACCTCACAACATTTCCAAATAAACATCTTTATTAATCTCCTATAGTTTCAATACTCCTTGCGGTACTAATCTTTTAGATTTGACTATTAAATTTTCATTTTTAACATACGAATTCTAGAACGACCTATGTTTAAACGGATGTTTTGTGATGTAACAATGGTAATTTTCTTACGGTTGTTTTGAAAAACGAATCGTTAATAGAGAATATGATAAATATTGTTGTGTAAAGACAATTTTTTTTATAAAATATGTTAAAAGTGATCCTCCTTTGATCGTTTTCATGCACATTTGGTATCCCTTTGGACTTTTAGAAATTATTTTGGTTTATGAAAACTATGTTTACTGTTATATCTTAATATATATAAATTACGTGTCACGTTGTTTGTTCCCAATGGACTCCTAAACTACTTAACCGATTTTAATCAAATTTGTACACCGGGTGCAGTTTGATCCAACTTGAAAGATAGGATAGCTTACATCTCAATTTATTATTAATTATTATGATTTATTATTAATTATCTGATTTTAAAAGATGGCGACATCTGTTGATAAATAGATTGAGTAAATATTCTGTTGACTAGATTGAGTAAATATTCAATAGATGGCGCTACGTTAGGCACAGCAACGCGTGGCCGGGACAGCTAGTAATTGTATATATTATAACGTTATTTACATTTCTCTTTTTCTACTTTTGTCACTTTTATTTTTAAGCTCACAGCGACAGCACAAGCGCCACTGCCACCACGCGGCGCAGCACCGGTACGAAATGAAATAGAATAAGCAGGCAATTTATCAAGCAACTTAAAAACAAATAGGAAATAATAATGAGACTAATATTTTGATAAAATTTATAGCGGAAACATTAATATATTTTACCGCTGCAATCTAAAGTTATTATTAATTTATATTTATAAAAAGAACACAAGAAAAAGATGATAACAAAAAACGAAATTATAGCTCTACAAAATTCTAACAATAGTTTGTGAAAAATATTTTTTTGAAGTAGAAAAATCTTGAAATATGACTTGTACAGGTTGAGTCAAAAGTAACAGTTCTTAAGCTAAAATAGAGATAACTCTCAATATATTCACTATAGCAGTGCTAATAATGGGCTCGTATATAAAAATGTATTAATAAAATATGTATCAATAAGAGATGACTGTTTTAAATGTATCGCCATTTCTCAAAAGTATCACTTTCATATTAGGAATATGATGAATCTAGTCTGGAGACGTTAGAAGTTAGTCATGTATACCGAAACATATAATGGGCTTGGGCGTGAAAAATAATCATTTTTGATCATTTATTTCCTGCCCTCTTTCTTTCTATAAATTGCAATTTCCTTTATAGAGGAAAATATACAAGATATGCTGGTTACAGCTGGTTCGTACACATAAAGTTTTGATGTTATGAATATGGTGAACAAAGCTAACTAATAAGTTAACTTGATAACTTAGTAGGCCTGTATTCCTTGCATGTGTTGTGTCACAATACATACATACCACGTACCGATGCGACAGTACGCCGCAGTATTGGAGTTGTTTTGCACTAACATAATTTATCATAAGACAAAACTTTTAATTTTTATCGATACACCACTGTTATGAAAGAGACTATTGTCTTTGATATATCTTCCAGTGTATTCGTTTGGCCCTTGCATGTATTCCTTTGGTTAAAATTCGCTGATATATGCTTCCAGTATTTATTACATTTACAGGGTTCGGATAGGTAAAGCGTGGTAGCGCGTATACGTCCGGTCAATATTCGCTTAAATACGCTTGCTGTGTGCGACAGGCCTTAGTTTACATACTTTAATACTAGTCGCGAGATGATTAAAGATGATTTATAATTAAGTGACAACACAGTTCAAATTTTAAATAACTATTTTTAAATAACCATTAAGAAATGGGCTTACAAACTCAAATAACATCGTTGCATATCTTCTAATTCCTATGTATTAGTTTTACAATATATCTAAAACATTATAAATATTTTAAATATGTTTCGTGTTATTCAGCAAACAAAACAGTCACTTCTTATTGATACACCCTTTATTAATAATAATAATTTCTAAATCATATACATGAATCACCTCTTGCGTTTACCTCTTAGATTAAGATGTTTCCTAGCGAACCTATTACTAGAGTGTACTCCTGCAATGTTTCGCTAATTCCATGCCATGGTATACGAGTATATATTTATTCAAACCATATTTCATGAAATTTAATTCACATGCTAATTCTACAGTATTTGTCATTGTGTACATTCCTTGTGCCAGGATTCAGTTTCCACTGTTGACTGTACGTAGATTTATTTCTATTTCTCTCTCAAGTTTTAGTTACAGCTGAGTTACATTTATAATGGTTGCTATTATGCTTAATATTAATTGTAACTAATTTGATAACAAGAAGCTTTTAATTTAGAAGTTTTTTATTCTGAAAAATATTGCCTTTGTTTTGCACTTCTTTTTGATCTTGCAGTTAAACAGGGCATCATTTTCTTAAATAAAATACGATAGCATTTTTACCCGTACTAACTTTTTGTATAACTATATTAACTAAATAACTAGACCATCAGAAAATGTAGAAAAAATAGTGCAACATTTTTTTTTGAATAGAAAGCTGTTTTTGTAACATAAAAAACAAAAAGATGGCTGGAGATTTATATGGAGCTGATTCGTCAGGTACGTCAATAGTAGGAAGTAGAAATAAAGACCGATTTTTGAACCATTCAAATACATTAGTGACCAACCTAATGGAAGACAGGACATTTATTAGATTGAAAGGGACGGCGCCTCAGAACATAATTAAATGAAATAATTAATGTTATAAATCTATTGTTTAATGTCTATAGGACAGATCGCAATATAAATAAATTTAAATAAAAAAATAGTAGAAAATCAAAAAGTTTTCTTAATGAATCTCGTAGACTTAGTAGCCAGCGTAGTGAACTAATGTTTGGTATATACAGCCGCGACATAAACATGCATCATCCAACATTTATATATTTTCTTTCATAAGTTAATAGTTATACATAAGTGTACTAAATGTGTTCTACTTTCAAAGTACAGACTAGTGCGACATTAATAAAAGCCTTACTTATGCTATTTTTTAAAATTCTAGGTAGTATTTTTATGAAACAAAAATGTTTCAATCCTAAGTTGGAACATCTTAAGGAATTACGGTTTTGAATGTGATCTCGAACAAAAATGTTGAGTACCTACTCAGAGTCCAGTATAAAAATAAGTAAAAATAATTAAAAATGGTATTTAAATGGACTTAGTTTGACAAGGGTAAGCACGAGTTAGCAGAGACATTGTTAAATAACGGAGTTTTATTACTATTTTTTCTCTAAATATTTTTTTTTCTAAAGCAGGTTGAAGGAATTCGTTCGAAATATTAATGCTTCCGACGTATTAAGTTGCACGTCGCACTAGTGTGAACGTGTTGTATAACTTCTTCCAACAAATGTTGAATGTCGCATGTTTAAGTCGCACCAGTCTGTACAGATCTTAATGCTATCGCTCACTATGTCGGCACAGGAATAAATGATTTCTTTTAAAATTATAAGATTCTCTAATAAAAGTAATTTCATACGAACTTTAGAAATAAATACAAGTTATCGTAAAACAAATTGATTGCTAGTTAGGTCATTCTAACCTAACTAATACGACAAAAATAATAATCACTATTCGGAAATTATAGACTGTTTTTAACACTGTAAAATAAATAATTGAAACGCTCAGTTAAGATTAAGATAGAAAGCTCAAAATGGAAACCCTGGAACAGATACTTAAATAAAAATCTGATAAACAACCTTCTTTAAACTTTGCTAATGCTGCCTATATTTGAAAAAAATACAGGCTTCTGTAAATTTAGATTACCCTCATATATAATTAATTAGGATTAATATGTTTCCTAAAATATATGCAATCACAATAACACTAATTCAATACTCTGACGTAATATTTGAATAATTCAGTGCCACACAATATGCGTTTTGCATATTACACAATTATTTGGAAGGGAAACATAAATACTAGAATTGCGGAAAACGAATACAAGTATTAAAGTGAATTTATGAACAATGTTGCACGGTACAACAATAACCACCCCGTTACCTCTCTCCAGAAACCCTCTTCCTACTAGTAGAGCTACATCCGGCAAAAGTCAACCACCGGATGTTTCGGTGGATAGACAACGCCATCGTCGACAACAGCGACATCATAACGGATTTATTTTGAATTAACAACCCATGCTATTAGTACAGAATGTAAATCAATTATTTTATGAATGCATTACATAAATAAATAAATGTCATAAGGTTAAAGGGTTGAAAAAATATTTCTCTAACTAAATCTTGGACAGAATCCTTTAGTAAGAAGTAACCAAGGATTCCATGAACAAAAAAATTTAAACATCTTAACACTTTAAGATATAACTCAAGTTATTTTGATTTATATAACTTCGGAGTTCTGATGCTGAGTCTCTGATCACTGACAACCTCCAATTTGTGCAACATTGATGCCTCGCAAATTTTATGCATATTAAATCGTTACCAAAAAGAATATTTTCGATAATTATTTTTGACGACACAGTTAATATATAATTATTTCTATAATTACTACATGATAAAATAACATTTAAAGAATACTTTGTAAAACTTTCATAAATAAATATCAAGAAATGAGGCATTGACAGCGAAAGTCCGCAGACGACACAAAAAAATGTTTCATTGCGGTGCCACTCATAACTCATCACTGGATTATCGACTTCAAATTTTCACACAATAAACTTAATATGTTGTACATTAATATAAATAAATTTTAAAAAAAATTGTAATATATATATATATATATATATATATATATATATATATATATATTTATACGTTAGAGAGACTAACCAAAACTGAATATGCTTCCCTGAAAAGCAAAACACATTGCCAGTTAACAAATCTGTAGCTTAACCTACCTAATTCAACTAATGTTCTAATACGATATGAAATTCTCTCTCTCTTCCTTCTTCTCTCGCTCTCTTGGTTGAAACACATAAGGGTATAAGCTTAAACCACCCTCTATAGTGTTACTTGTAGTTATAGTTATATGAATTTCATTTCTGGGGTTATGTTATGATGTTAAAATCATCCCTTTCAAATCTTGAACCATAACCACCCTCAGAACTCAATGTGTGGAACCTCGCGACACGATGTTCATGGTTCAACTCAAAATCTAGAAATTCAGGGGGTGCGTTATGATTTAATTATCTTCCGAAAGTGATAGCCTCAGAGTGCGTTATAAGGGATGTGTAGCACTGTTAACTAAGGGTTTTTAGGGGGTAGTTTGCAGTTACAGGGGTTAAGAGAGACTAGAAGTAAGAATAACCGACGTGGTGATGGAATTACTAATATTTTAAATGACACATTTTCATTCACTTAACTAAATTGTGTATGAGGATCGGAAAATATTTCCAGATGATATTGTACAGATATTTATATGAAGGCCAGAGTATTGTCTTATTCAAGTGATTCATAGACCCGGAGTACAGCTGCGAACAACTTCAAGACAACTTAAATAAATAGTATTCGAAATATTTGAATTAACACTTTTTGTTAACTGTTTATAAAGAGATGTGTTCTGGCCGTCCTTGAAAACATGCAATAAAATATCGCTAATTCGCTCTTATCGCTTCAACACTCAAACCTGCAGCACGCTTAACCTTTTGGTGCATATACATATAATAATTATTACACACATTTTTATTTATAACTTAAACCGCGAGTTACATTTACCTAGTGTCGCAACTAGTATTCTTATTAACTAAAGTATTTAATAAATTTATATGTAATTCAATAGTGTAGTTTAAAATAAATGTAATCTAAAAAAGTTCTGATGTTTTGCTGTGTCTTTTGATATAAATAAAAAATTGCTATTAATTACTTAATAGCTAAAAGGTCCTTCATAATCAAATTGTGCGCCCACTAAGCTATTGAAAGGAACTGAGCGACATTTGCCGTTCGAGAACTTGTATACCTCCGACAGCTTATAGATCTCTATAAGGTCCAAACTCCACAACCAGAAGGTTTCAAATTTTTCAGAAATCAGAAATTTTATTTCGGGACAATTAAACCGAATCAGGGTGAACGGCTCTTGTTGACCTGGAAGTCTTTATAGTATTCAGAATCAGTTTACAGAAAAAATGTTTTATATGTTACCAATTATTTATTCTTTATACACATACATAAATAACACCACCTACAGCAAATATTTCCCATCAAATTAAAATATGTTACACAGATATTAGATGTATGTACTCGTATTTAAATATTGCAACAACATCATTACCATACTAACAAATTGAACAAAAATAAGTTGTTTAAATTTTTTCCGCTTAGGCGTAACAAATCATTTAGGTCACGTGGCAAAGCGTGGCCAATCAAATTACAGTTAACTTTCATATCAGTTCCGTTTCCGTCGTGTCTTGTCCACAACCCCTACGTCTCGTCAGGGGTGCGTTTGCTGTTTGCGTTTATTTCTGTCTCTAACATTGGGCATTGGGGTACTAACGATCCCTCAAATGGGGTGCTAACAATCTGTGTAGACCAAAACCACCCCCCACCTTCCTTTATGTTGTTCACACCACGAGAAGAACATTCTCGTTTGTGTGGGTTATTTGTGTAGAGAAGGGAATGATACTGATCGAAATGATGGGCTTTTATTTGATTTTTGGAAACGCTAAATGTTTATTAAATTAGTTATTTGTAATTGAGTTATATGCATTGATTTGTTCACTATTGAGTGAGTACTGCATCTAATGAAGCGTGGATCTTATTACGATTTTATCCTTTTATATTATATTTTACACTTTCTTCTATTTATTTATGAAGATACACTATATAAGTCCAAAAAGAAAATCACTTCAATGTATTTGTAAAGAAAGTCATTAAAATTTTATAAAATTCTTTTCTATGTGAAAGAAGACTAGCTCATTTTCATCTACTTTACAATCTGTTACAATAAGTATGAGCAATAAGTACCTTTGCTAAAATGAAAATTAACCTAGATAAGAAATAGTCGTCCAGTGACGGCTATATCTATGAATGACAATTAAGAACGTTGTAGTAGCTTTAACACACTATGTCCTTTTAGTCTTTTAAAGTCAGACGTATGTTTATCTAGTAAATTCACAGCTAGATAGTTTGGGTGTTTGTTTATTCGCTGCAGGTATTTTTGGCTGAATTTGTTAATTTCTTCTTTCACAGTTTTAATGCCGAACTCATGGCTGATGAATTTGTTGCTTATGAACCACGGGATATCCATAATGGTTCTTACTGTCCTTGTCTGAAATCTTTCTAGTATTTCTATGTTTGGAACACTAGATGTTCCCCGGAGTTCAATGCCGTAAGTCCAGACAGGTTTCAGTATCGTTTTATAAATCACTAGTTTGCTGCTATTGGATAAATGAAATTGGCGTCCAATAAGCCAGTGTAACTTTCTGCACTGAAGATGTAGTTGCTTACATTTTTTCGTGATGGTTCTTTTCCAGGTTAGGCGCCGATCTAAATACATGCCTAGATACTTAGCCTCTTCATATTTCAGCCAAAATTAACTGCCAATTTAAACAGTGCTCTCTCAGTACACATAGCGTTGCTAAAAGCTAAAAACGTCATAGAGTATATTAAAATTCCACAAATCTTTTAATAAGTAACCTTATTATATAATCAATTGTACCAATAGTACCACCTGAAGGAACGTACAAAAGAATATTTAAAAAATGCAGGGGTCAGCGCTCGAAATGTTACCAACGTCATTTTCTGACAAAAGATAGTCTGTTATGTTGTTTACAAGCCTACAAAAGTATATCATTTTACGTCGCAATTAAAAAAAGTTATCGAAATGGAATTCAAACGCAACAGTGTTATTGCTTTATATTTGGCTCTAAAATCGCATTGTTAATGAGCTCCAACATTTACATGTAAACAAATTGTTTGTGTATCGGACCATTAACGTTACAATGATACTGGTAGCATCAAAAAACGCCATGGAGGTGGACATGCAAAAATATAAACATCACCAGAAATGGTTCGAAAGGTGATCGTCAGTATTCAACGTAATCCTGGTGGTTCACACTTTAAAAATTAGTTTAATTTACGATATTAAGTAATGTAATATCTTTTTCGCTCCTATATACATTGTAGTAAAATGAGAGAGACAGTGCTTTTTCATTATATCGTAAATTTATATTGCTCAACTTTTTTAAACATAAATTACTCCTGCTCTTTCATAATTTGAACTATACATATATGCTATACTATATACTATTATATATATATACTATTCATAGTATAAGTGTGTTTAACGCTTGTTCAATATTGAAATGTTCCAAACTAGAAGGAAATAAATCAGCGTATAAAATTCTCCAGTAATATCAAGAAGAATACGTTCTAATATTTCCTTCCCACGTGAATTTAAAAACCGTGCTAAAACATGTGTTGTTACTCTACAGTTCACACACTTTTTGTTTCCAGTATGTTTAGTCTTGTGTCCTACAAACGATGTTTGAAGGACACGCTGAATATCCTGATGGAGCGAGAAGAATCAACTCGTGTTCTCATTGCAAATAAAAGACAATTCGATGCGCCCAATTCACTAATTCAACTGGGGATGCATTAGCTGAATAAGAGAAGGTTATCCCCGATGTATATTAGGGAGTTAAATGGTGCTGACGCAGTTACCCATTATGGCTTGTCGATGGCTAAATTGAATTGTCAACTATCGATAAGTATATATCTATTATTGTTATTACAATAATTCATTTGGAGAAGAAATGTCACTGGCAAATTGAAAATATTTCCTTCACAATTAATTTGGGTTCTCAGCATGACCGAGAATGTTAAGTCGTTGACTATAACACGCCGTATATGTTGAGACAGGGTTCGAGTCCCAGAGCCAGCGAGTCAAGAAAAAATTGTAAGTGGTATACCGTACTTAAATGAGTGGTTGATGGAGGGTGATGCTTACTACTACTTAAGTAAAGCGTTTTTACCACAAGCTGCAAAAATGTGACAAGAAAAATGGTCTGTAAACCATGGAAGCCATTCAAATGGCCATATAAAACAAGAAACTATGAATTTGTTTTTTCAAATACTAGTATACTTCCCTAAATTAATTACTAAATTATTATTTACATGCGTTACAAACAAGTAAAGTTAAAACATTTTATGAAATTTAAACATTGTTATTTTAAATTTCAAAATTTACAAAACTTTTTAAACGACACTATGATGAAAAATATTATTTAAATTTCTAATCTTTACAAAGACATTATTTCTTTCGTATGTTTCTCTGAATTCAATCTATCTAATTCCAATTATTATTCTTTAAGCTTACAATTTAACTTCAATTTACTGAGACGATCACTTAGAAATTCGTTCAGATGCTGACACCGATTGTAAATGCTGAAAAACTATATATACTTGTATAAATCACTATTTACTTTCTGTTTGCATCTTTTAATTTTCTACATTAAATCATACGCGGCGTTATACCAATGCTAACAATTCCTCGCATTCGCAATTGCAATTACTCTTAGACTGCCCTGCGCATTTATTTTCGTTTGAATGCCATGCAACTTAACATTACGTCTCCAGAATAGGGTTGTTTTTAACAGCATCAATCATACGCGGCGTTATACCAATGCTAACAATTCCTCGCATTCGCAATTGCAATTACTCTTAGACTGCCCTGCGCATTTATTTTCGTTTGAATGCCATGCAACTTAACATTACGTCTCCAGAATAGGGTTGTTTTTAACAGCATCAACCTCACTAGCATCTAAATATTAAATACCTAACAATATCCCGCAATTGTTAGCTTGAAAATTAACAGTTATAATACACGGGAAAATATAATAAATAAGATTTAAATAAAGACTACATTTTGAAGATAACTTCAAGTTTCCTCTTAACTTAATTCCTTAAAGCAGATGTCATATGGACACAACATAAAAAAAATGTAACAGATAAAAATTTAACGTCAATGTATGCTACATTTTGTGCCTAGTCCAGTTACTTTCTAAACTATATTATCAACCCTGTGTACATTCATCTGAATACAAGCCTGCTTTATTTAAGCTAAGCATAATTACATTGATCTTATAGACATCGGGACCCTCACCACTTAAACAATAATACTACAACCTACAATTTATGACTTGCATATATTGCAAGCCTTGTAGTACAAAAGGTTTATATAGGCTAGACAGATTAAGAACACATCAGATTTAGTCTAGCACTCGGTAAGTAAAGACTTCTAAATTACAATAACTACTTCTCACCTTTGATCAGTTCACCTCTCTGAAAACTAACGTACTTAGTTTCTTCACGTCACTGATAAATTACAAACAACCACGCTTAGAGTATATAAGCTAGTGTTCCATTTTTAAACACATTAAAATAAGTTTAGATATAAGAGAATAATTGCATTAACTAATAAGTATTCTGAAACTGAAAATTAATTAATAAAGTTAACTATATTTATATTCCAAATGAAACCACTATGTATAATTCGGACAAGTAGAAATTGTTACTATACCAGACGTGATTTACTTTACAAAATTTTCACTGAGGACAATCTTTTCCTCAACATAAAATTACTTTAGAAATAAATAATTTTTATCTAAAACAACAAAAAAATGTCAGTCTATTAGTGTGATTTATATTTGAAAACATCTTTTCTTTGTGCACAAAAACTCTCTCATTATACATTACATATTTAACCTCTATTTCCAACCCTAAGTCTATTATACACCCATACCACTCTCCATTTACACTAATACTAATACAGATATATTTTTAACCCCCACATTTAAAACTTACGGGTGTTGAAATAATGAAATAATGTAAAACAATGGAATCGCTTTGCCCGCCACGTTATCTATGCACAGACCATTTGATTCGTTGTTTGTAAAGTTGGTGGTGTGGGTGGTGAACTACCCTTATATTTTACCACCCACTTTGTGTACGTAACAAGGGACGCGCTGCGCTTCTCGTGTTCGCGAGTACGATCATCGATATCTGTTGTTTTCAAATGATAAACGTTTTTGTATTAACGAGTTTTACATTGTTTTATTTTTAAATGACTTGTGTATAAATATTTACAAATACATCAAGGGTTTTAAATCGCTCTAAAGCTTTGTGGATTATCACACCCCGTAAAATGCTACCCCTGAATAAAATGTACAGGTGTAAGGTGTTAAATTATACATTTAACAGTTGTAAACCAAAATTTATTTAACCAGTCGAAAAGTGTAAAAGCTTTTAATAATAGTTATTCTTAGGCCATCCCCACACGGGGCGACTGATTGCAAACTAGTCGTGCAACGAAGTTTCTAACGAAAACGAAAATCGAGCCATGTCGACTCTATAGAATTTTTAACAATAGCATAATAGGGGATTTTATTGTGTCGTATTGTAAGGTGTTTGTATGTATTTAAATACTTTAGAAAAGTATTTGTGCACATCTCTGCTCATGATGTTCACCATCAAAAGCATGCAACGTAATTGCCCTGCGACCTAGAAATACAGTCGCTCAAAACCAATTTCAAATTAGTTTAGTCGAGTCGTGTGCGTTCTGTCACTCACAACACAGTTCCATTATCATTCGATTCGGGCAGATTCGGGCCACACGTTTGCAATCAGTCGACTCATGTGCGGGCCAACTAAATGTCTAATATGGGTAGTTGCGAATGTTGTTTTGAAATGATCGACAGGTTCATCTCTATTAGATGACACAGTAGTAAAGATCATTGATACGTGACACCAAACTGCTGCGTTTTCGGGCTCGAACCCGAACCAGCGATTTATTCTCTGGGTTTGGTTATGGGAATTATGTAAGGCACTATAAATACTGCTATAATACGGCACTAAGTATAAATATTGTAGAAGGTCCATCGTCGATAAGACGACGTCTAATAATATTACATTTAAAAATTAATTAATTATATTTTATGAGTAACAGAGAAAGAGCTAAAAAGTTATATATTTTAAAACAATGATGAACCTATGGCCTGCCGATAAATTTTGAGTACAAAATATTAAATACAAAACGTAAACTCATGTATTATTTAATGTAATATTTTTTACCTAATGTTTCGTCTAACTATTTACTGAAGATTAACATAATTCTGTTACATTGTCATTAAATAAATGCAAGAAACATTAAGAATTTTTTATTAATATATTGATTTAATATGTAGCATTATGCAATCTTCCATAAAAGAATTAGTAACGTCAGAAAACATACATTTATCTCGAAAGATAACTCTTGTTATGCAATCTTACGTTGTATTTACATTTAAACAATTATTTAAAAGGTAAAATTTTTAATTAATTTAATTTATAAAGTAAGTAACTCTGTTTATAGCGGAAAAATAATAAATATTTTATTTGATAGTTAAAGGACATCATTAATTGCGTCACACGGTTCACAAAGTGTGACAAGACGTGTCAAGTTAAACGTAGAGGAGTCATAAACTTCGCGGCATCACATCCATAAATTAATAAATGTAAATTCCAAAAAGAAAAGAGTAAACATAACCAAAAACTAAGACTAAAACTAGATATTTTTTAAATGAGTAACGTTCGGGTTGTCGAGTCGACAATGTGTGACAATACATATCAAGAGATGTGTAATAGGGGGATCAGAAAATCATATAATGTATGTGACATAATCCATTGCTGATCCCTTATCCCAAAAACAAACTCACCTTACATAAATAAACTCCCAGAATTGTAAGATTTTAATAAGGATCACGTTAAAAAGTTTCAAGCAATACATAGGGTTCTTTTTATAATAATATTTGTTTCACTGAAAATTTCAAGTTATGATAGGCTTTTATTTTGTCTTTTTTCTATTTAATTTATTTATAGCCATTCTATTTCCGATGCTGAGTTTTATCACGGATGATCTTCTATTATTTTGGCAGTTTTTATGGTGTCGAGGCCTCATAACTCTCAATTACAACTCTGTACTATGAACTGTGAACTGCAGTGTGCCTAATAATTTAATGATTATGTTTGTACATAATCAATTTAACTAGAGAAGAACCAAGCCCAGAAAATATAGCTCTTACTTTGTACTAGTTGAATTGTATCAAAAAAAATATATATTTTTATGAGTAGACGATAGTATTTGAATGATGTATTTTTCGCATAACAATATTTTGTGAAAATGCAATTACTTTTATTTTTATTTCAAAGAATAAACTATCCCTCTAGATCCCAAACGTATTTTACTGAAATACGAAATAATTTATAATATTAATATTTATTCTTTAATAGTCATACTGATAATAATAATAATGTTTACATTACATATACTATTTTTATTTATATTATTATATATTTATGTACTTATATAACTATACATATTTTAGGGTAACATTATAATTAATTTCAATAAACATATATTTTACACAGTAAGTTACGACTTCAGTAATCTACATAATAATTATTTATTAATTGATATTGCACATTGACATTTATTCTACTTATATTAAATATTTTAACAGCCATATATCTAAACAATCTTTTATACCCGGGTAGAAAAATTGTCTTGCAATACAAGCTAGCTTGCCACAAACTAATTCCAAGATTTATTTTCTACCTGGGTAAATTTACACAATTTGGTTGTGTCCTAGTTTTCTTATTACAAATTTATGTAAATATGTTTTTGAACTTTAAATAAAAACTTATAAATTATTTTTATAAGTATTAATTGTAAATTTGTTTTATCAACATTTAATTGTCCTTTAAATTACTTATAATATGACTTTTTAAACCTTCCCAGATAGAATAATGTCATGCTTCATACTTGCTAGCTTGTCACAAGCTAATTCTAAGGTTTATTTTCTAACACTCGTATACAAGCTTATTAAAGTGTTACATTTTCTACCGGGGATGTATGGATAATATATAGCACAACTTTATAGAATTAACAGTGAAGGACACAACCCAATTATTAATTACAAATTTACACTGATTTCCTAATTAATAATCATGATATTTTTGAGTTTTTGATTTCATCAAATTCATTTATCTATATATACAAAATCTTTAGCTGCACATTTGGCCCTCTGCCTGGAGCGGCCCTTACTATTAATAAAACATAAAACTTAAAACCTGGTTAAATAAAATGACATGATAACAAGATTTGGTCAGAGAAATGGCATCAGTTTAAACAGCGAACAAATTTATATTTATTTTAACTAATATTTAATAAAGTTCTTTAATTAATAAAAATGTAATTAGTAATGGAAAATGTCTGAATTTTATTAGAAAAATTCCGGTATTTACCGTCATTTACTCGCACTACTATTTTGAAAGCCGTATCTCGATTTCTTGGAACTAAATTCACTACTTTGTTCAGTATCTAAGATATCACCTTCCTTATCCTGATGCGCTGTCATATGCCGCGTCAAATGGTGTCTTTCCCTGAAACTCTCGCAACAAACAGGACATTTTAATTTCTCCTCCCTTCTCCTTCTCGACATGTCGTTCTGGACCTCACTTTTATGATGAGATCTCATATGGTAAACTAAATCCGAGGTCATCCTGAAACTAATATTGCACTTTGCGCAAACATTTTGCGCCGGAAGTGAAAAAGAAGTGAACGTTGTTGGGAGAAGCGATGATAAAATGGCTGCCGCCGCTGGATTTCGTATAATTCCAGGTTCCTGCTGTGGCCCATTATTGGTGTATTTCAACAAATCAGGATTTTGGGAGGAAAAGTTTTGTGGCTGGAATTGATATGGATGAGGGGCCATGTAAGGAGCCATGTCTGGTCTGTACGAGATTATCGACTGAAATTTAGAGTTCTGAAATGCTTGCGCGTCACTTTTCATATTATTGAAATTAGAATTTGATTTCAGGTAAGGATTTTCTGACGAATTGTTGTAGGAGCCGTCCATTATCGGATAGCCGGGCATTGCAGCGTTACGTAGAATGGGGGATATCATAGGATATGTGGGTGTCTTAGGGATGTAGTTTAAAACTGGTGGACTAGGAGGCACCGCTGGGGGACTTAAGGACCCAGGACAACTCAGGTGATCCGGGCTCGTTGACGGCGCCGGTGATCCTCCAGACACGGGCTCAAATTTCCCGCTGCTGTACGACACTTTAGTAAACGCACTTTTCTGCATGCGTTCAGGGGGCGGTGTTTGCTCCCTAATGGTAATATTTTTTTCCACATTGGACTGAACATCAACATCTGAATGATCCACAGGCAATAAGTTAGACCTCGCGATAGTTTCATCGATTTTCTGACGATTTTGTAAAGCGTAACGATTTAATCGAACATGATCGATGTTATTGGAATGTCGCACGATATCGGAAAAGTCACGGTCACTATGAGATTTTTCGTACATTCTGCTAAAATCTTGACGCACTGATAATTGGGGGACTTCAATATATTTTGTCATCTCGATGGGTTTTTGTTGGTACACCGACTCCTGGATGCGCTGCTGCTTCTCCAATTGCCGCTGCTTCAACTTCTCATCAGGTAGCATCAGAAATGCGACGTCGAATGACCTCTTAATCGTTTTCGGTTCACTGTAATGTATTGTTCGAGATTCATCCGCTAATTTGGGTGACGTCATTTTAAGATCCGGTGTTCTTGTTTCGCGCGATTTTTGAATATCCATTGTCATTTTTGAAAATCTTTTTTATTTTATATTAAACAAACAATTAATAAAAGAAGCACACAATCACAACAGTTAAATTGTCATATCACAAGCACAAGAAGTTATCAAGAAAAGAACTGCACTTGTAGTTGATAGCACGACATCTGATGATGCAATGAACAGATGAACAAACAGATGGCGGTATCGAAAGCACGTGCTTTCCACTCCGGGTTTTGTCAAGAAGTGATTTCAAATGCAAGCATATTTCCCTTCAATACTGTTCCACTATATACGAGTATTAGGAATATGCCTGCTGTTATACCTCGGATACTTTTAACATATTCGAGTGGGGGATGCAATGGGCGTGTTTCAACCCTTATTACATCCAATCCTCACAAAGGGATGGTCTTTATTTAAACCAATCAGATGTTGAGTATATTTAAGGGATGATTATTTTCTCTATTATATAGAAGGGGTTTCCTCTTTTGGTAAATGTGTTCTATTCTATATAGTGTGTACAATGAGATCAACTTGTGTTGTATATTTGTGGTTTAAATGTACATATAGGCTTATGGTTTTACTACCCGTGGTAATAAGGGTTGATTTTCATATTAAGAAGATTGTTTTTCGTGGTTCTTTAAATATATAACGGTTTTTAAAAAGTCTTGAACATGGGGAAAAAATGACAAGATGTTGTATTTGCTTAGCTCAACTTCTAATAAAATTTCTTTGATATTCATTGATACGTATGAAAGGAGGAATTCCGAAACTAGTTGGCAGCTACGTAAAAACACACTTAAACACTTACCGCATTACAAATATACTTGTTATAAAATTTATACCAGGTATAAACTGATAATAAGTCTCAGGGTACTATCACTTAGAATAAAATTCTTTGACATGGGATAAGCCGCTTTAGGCGACCCCTGTTGGGATAGTATATCTCTATGAACTAAAATTCTCGGCGACTCAACATCTGACAACATATGGAAAGGAGCAACATACATACATTTCAAAATAGTGGATGGGTATAATTATACTAACATCTATACATTGATGTGTACTTATGATAAAATCTCTGTCATTAGGTTGATAGAGTTATAGTTATTATTATTCTTCTTATAGTTAATTTAAAAAAAAAAAAGAATTTTAAAATCTCCAAATTAAACGCTTTTTTTGCTGTAACAGAAAAGTTTTCAATTTTTTTTATTTTCTATAATACTACAACTAAGTATAGATAAACTTATCTAGTAGCTTATATTTCAATAACTACACGGTGTGGTAGAGATTGCTCCAATGAACAATTCTATTTGACTAGGTTACTACGTTCGAGGGTTTAGTCCTGCGTAGTCTTCAAACATCATTACTATCAAGCAACATTTGCGTCACGGCGATGTTTTCGTGGTTACGAAGTCTCAACTCGTGCTTCGCTGCTATAGATTTGATTTCTTCTCCGACTGTGTTAATCTTCAGGTCTCTATGTATGTCGTCATTGCGGATATAGCACGGTGCATTAACTATTCCTCGCAGAACTTTATTTTAGAACGTTTCTATTTCTTTAATGTTCGATTTCTTGGTGCAACCCCAGAGTTGCACTCCATACGTCCACACTGGCTTTGGCACTTGTTTTCTATGTTTAGTTCAGAGCGCCGCCCAATTAGCCAATACATATTCCTGTATTTTATGTTCAGTTCATCTTTTTTCTTTTGCTTTTTCTTTGCGATGAAAACAAACATAAGGTGCTATTTTACCAATACCAAATTTTCTGAATAATTCACTGTCAATCAAAATTTCGAGATTTCAATAGGTATAGCTCAATGTGTAATCAATTGTATCTACCCAGTAAACAATTTGGTGAAGTGCCCTATTTAGTGACATTTCTATCAATATTTCACTTCAATTATAGTTTGCATCAACTTTATCTTCATTTGTATTCCGACAGGTGGAGTAATTTCGCCATTTGTAGCCGATAAAGTAGACATTTTATATGAAAAAATGTGAGAAACTGCACTATATATGAACTCTTTAATGACAAAAAAATCATGACGCATATTCAATATGATGTCAAAGTGACTGCAAAATTTGATAATGTTTCACCACTTTAATGGACTCTTGCGAAATTTCCTCTATTATAAGACGCAGATTTTTTAAATTCATTTAAATGATACAAAACTGCAATCTTGTGAGTAGCGTGTGCAAAAAATACTGTGATACATATACTCGTATTGTATTACATGTACGACTTTAAAAGGAATCAAACCAAATTTATGAACATTACTATTGATAAAAAAGTTTCGCATTTAAACTGGTCTATAAAAGAGATAAAACCATTAGCCAAGTTATCTTTAATGCACTGTATGTAACATTAAATGTCCCACACACCCTCCTTCCTACTCTTCCCACTTCCACCGCCGACTTACAATCGTATAAGGGATTTATTTTAAGCTCTCTAAATCGTCACCCTTGTTTCACATTTTATTTAAATGATTATCAGAACAAAAGATTTAAATATATCATTACTACATCCCCCACCCACCCTGCGTATGTGTAGTGGTAGATACGGACGCTGAATTACGCCACAAGGGTAGGAAATATGTTTTGTATTTTAAAATATGTGCCGCTCTGTAACGATTTATCTGATAAGGGTGTAACTTATTGTTTAAAATATATCTAGCCACCACAACAAAAAATATATATAAATAATGATAGTACTGTTAGAAAATTTGGGAAAGTTATTATTCATTTTTTTAAATTTTACCAAAGATGAATAAAGCAGAGTTAAAGCCAACGAATTTATAAAATTAAAATAGAGTATTCCAAAATGATATTTCTTTGCAAAGTACGAAACGTTCCCATGAAATGCTCAACAGCGACTGAATTTCCGAAACTAGTACTAGCGATTGACTCTAAACTCTAGTACTCTGGTTCGAAACTTTCTAGTAGCTAGTTACGATAACTCGAGTAAAATATTCTGAAATTATAGAAAATTTTCTTTTAATTTAACTCATACTAAATCCATGAATATCATTATCCAGTTATCAATTATCATCTCAAAATATTTGAGAAATTAAATATGTTCATTGTATCCTCATCATCTGTTAGTTTGATACATCAGTAATATGTTTTCTTAGACATTCTCTTTCTCATTTTTTCACACACATATAAAACAGGGTCGCACTCACGCTATAACTACACATTTCAGAATCCTAAATCACATTTTTTATAATGCAAGTTATTGTAGATACAATTTCTGCTGTTCAGCAATTCAAGACTAGAAAGAATTTGTTATTTTTTAGGGAATTTTCCAAATAATTTTTATAAACATGTAAATAAATTATATTTCTTTAGTTGATAACACAGACCAGAGATATTACAACAGCGTTCTGGTCAGATGAGCTAACGGTATATATCAGTACCTACTTTCATTGTAGTGTGTGCCAATGGCCAACAGAGTCACTGTTAGAACTCACTGCGCATATTGTTAAGTTATTATAAAATTAGATAAAAAAAAATTCAATAAACTTTAAATGTCGTTTCTTTGATTTCAGGTAAGATAGTATAATTTAAGTTAAACAGTGTAATTATTATAATGTGTATGAAAATTACTAAAATAAAAGACTTTGATTTCAAAGCAACACAGAAGTTTGATTAAAAATTTACAATTCCTAAAACAAATAAAAATATATCAACAAACTTGTACGAGTATTACTTTAATTGTAAAAATACAAGGCTAACTTAAATTGCCATTGTTAACAGAAGTTGCGGAACTTAAGCAAACCAATAACTAATCTAACCTAGAAATATAACGAAATACAGGAAAATAACCTAAAAGATTAATAACTTTAATGCTTACTTATTCGTATTTTATTCCGAGAACCTTGCCCTAAGCTTACAACACACGCCTTGTATGCTAATCTAAAATACTAGCTAGTTTAAACCTACCGCTGTAAGACAATGTTCTACCTGGGATTCGGCGAGTGTAAAGTATCAGAGTGGATTTTGAAATTGACGTGGAATTTATGACGAAGAAATTTGTGGATTTAGAATGGTAGTACGCTTTCCAGGGATGCCCAAAATGAGATATTATTAAAAACGTTTATTATTCGGCTACGCCTCTGTGCATGGATGTTCAATGAGTCAGTGTTACTTGAAACATCAACCAGGGTTCATCAATCAAAGTTCTGATTTGATTTTAATATCACAAATCATAGAAACTTGAAATATATGTTTACAAAAAGCAGTTAGCAAGCATATTTAACCCCATATTTCTGAATAATTCTGTATTGATTTATATATATATATATATATATATATATATATATATATATATATATATATATATATATATATATATCTATACATTTCAAGAATACATTTCCCAAACAAATTACTTTATAACAAACTATTTCCCTTTATATCCTAATTTTATTATGGTGAAAATCCCTTCTTAAGTTAAAAAATGTTCATAATAAAACCAATAAGTTAAACATAATCTTCTAATATCTCTACCAACACTACTGCCACGTGGCGGAAGTGTGTGAACTAATGAGATAACATGTGACATAACCTTATTTATTATATTTGAGTAATAGGTGACACGTGGACGACACGTGTGTTTTGAAGTTAAATTGAATTGTATTAGAAAAATTGATATTATGTATTAGATAGCCACACATTTGTCAAAAGAAATTATATTTTGTTTATTTATTTAAGAACTACGAAAAAAGGAGTTTACTGTATATTTCTGGTTTCTTTAATATAATGAAGGTTACCTTTTACATTGATTTAGGTTAATGTAATGTCAGGTTATATAACAAAAATTACCTTTCGAAATAAATTTACTTTTTCTGACTTTAACATAACTTTTTAAGCAAGGTTATTTTAAGTTATACCGTCCCCACCGTTGTGACATTCAAGATTTATGTTCATTTGTTGGAAGAAGTTGTGCAACACGTCCAAACCGAAGTAACGCATTCTAAGGGAGTATTGTATGTTTATAAAGAAAAGTAATAGTTTAAACAATAAAAATCAGATCAATTCTTTAACATTTGCATCTGGTCTACAAAAGACATACCCAGTAAACAATTTGGTGAAGTGCCCTATTTGGTGAAGTTCGAGTCACTCGTACAATTCTATTCTAACGCTTTACAAGTTCTCTACCTGTCACAGATTTTGTGTTAGTTATTCTTTCTAGTATTCTTTCTTTTTCCAATATCATTCATTAAGTATTTCTGTTTCTTTCCCACATGGATATATTTTTTTAAGTTCACTTTCATCTCATTTATTCCAAAGTGAGAGAGAAACGAGATGCGTTAGACAAGTAAAATATATTTTTCACCGTTACACTTGTATACTTGTATAATGTTTCGTTCAGTACAGATGTTTAAAGTATATGCTATCCTTTTTCAACAAATATTTCTTTAATGGTAATAGACAGACGCTATCTCCCTCAATCCCCGAATAGAATGTATATAAACGAAGATAGTACCTAGCGATGGTAAGACAGAGGTTTTAAACCTAACGCAGACCTGCCGATCGTGGATTTTTGAATCACCAAAACAATGTAAAAAACTAATATAACGAGTATTGTTGAAGATGAATAATATTCATTAAAAAAATTACGATCCGTACTAAAGATTACATCTATTTATTTCTTCATTTAAATATTTATATTTTGCAGACTCTAAAAAGTAGAATTGCATTAAGTTTTATACCCCTGCTAGTTTCAAGTTTATAACTCCGGTCATAAATCATAAACCGACTCCGCTTTTAATTCAGCAGTGAACCGTCGTTGCAATGTCTGTAGCTCATAAAAAGGGCCTGTCCTATGAACGACTGAATAGAAAACGAACACGTTCCAGACAAAAAATTCATGATATGTAATAGAAATTAAGTAGAAATGTTTACTGGGTTGTACTGGGTTCCTTGTAAAGTACTCCTGTCTCTTTTCGTTCCTCATCTTCCACACTCATTTCTACTCTCCTCTCTTAGGATAAGTATTATTTAATTATATACAGAAATCATAAAACCATTAAATAATGGAAATTAACAAAGTGACAAAGTTTAAGATTTAGAATCTGTCCAGTTCTTGTCCGTCTGCTCTTCCTTGACATATGACAAATAACCCTGCCACCATTGATCCATTTCCAAAAAGAAACAAGAAGTGAAACAAAACATAAATTTCAACCATCCGATAGAACCGATCCAACACCTGAGGCTAATCTGTTTTTCACATGTGTACTATTTTGTCATGCTGTTCTAGACGGTCACACTGTGTCAAATAATGATAGATGATGACCTCTGACCCCATGTGGTACTTTGCCAAACTGTTTGATTTGAAGAAATGATTAGATCCAATTCACCAGAGACTTGTACGAATAAAAAATATAACAAATTGAAGTACATACTAACTTTATTTATAGATGGAATAAGAACTTGTAAGTGAAGTAAAGGACTTTTCGATTATCTTTCAGTGAAGTATTAATTGTTTTAGATGTTGTTAAATCTGATGGGAATTACGAGTATGGGGGGTTAAAAGGTGATAGTGCATTGAACCGAGAAAGAGTCGCTATGGTATAAGTTTATACAGATTATTTTGGATCAAAGTGTGTCTAGTGTGTGGGTTTGTTTAGAACTTATAACGTTCAAGTATTGATACCTAGTTTGTTGTTAGTTAGTGTGCTCTAGCCTGCAGGTCCATCAAACGCTGTCAAAATCATTCATTAAATACTCTATATCAACCATCTAGAGTAGATAATGAACCTGAAATTAGCTTGTAACAAGTGTGAAACTTGTGCAAGTAAGTATCTATCAATATGAGAAAACTATGAGATCAAATCTTGCTCAAATTATGTAGAATGATTTTGTCTACAAGAGATGCACCACACCAAATAAAAAACACACACCCATATTAATATAGATCAAAAGAATCTAACCAAATCTAATATTTCAGCTAACTACAACTATATATTTATATTTCAACGATTTTAAATTCAATGGCAAAAAAGTTGACAGTTGTTTAAAATTAGTACGATTCTAGTTAATATAAAATCAGTCTATTGACGAATCTAGGCTGGGACTATTATTTGTATTAAATGCACAATAAATGGGTGGTTGACTGGTTGGTACATTCATATTTCGTTTTGTTGGTATTGAATCCCATGTGCCTGCCATGTAAAAAATAAATAAGAATATAATAGCACCATGTCCTAGACAGTATGAATGGATTCGAATAAAACTGTGGACCATATGGTATTGAAAACCACATGTTAATACGAAAAAACAGGGCTGAATTGAGCGATGCTGTTATAATATGTAGGGAAATCTGAATTATGATTACAATAAAGGGATGACACAGTAAGCAAGAATATGTATATTTCATGCTAGACTGCTGTATCGTCGGGTTCTATCCTCGAACCAGAAATATATTTTTTAACTTTGGTTGTTATCAAGTTATATTGATTATGTACATTCATAATCGTACAATTATTATGCTGCCAATATAATAGGATGTCGTCGGTGATAGGACTCAGCATCGAAAATAGGAATACGTTAAATATATTAAATTATAATAACATACTTAATATCTAAAGCTTTAAGCAAAACAAAAATTAACAAACTGGTTCTACGATTATAGCTTATGGAAATAGAATAACAGCAGTCAACTATATACTAACGCTCTCTAAGGGTTCTCTGACACTGAAACAACCTTCTTGCGACCTCCGACTTTTAAGTATGATATAGATGGATTAATACACTTTAGTTTTTTAAATTAATCTGTTACAATAAGTATGAACAATACGTACCTATGCTGAAAATGAAAATTAACTTAGATAAGAAATAGTCGTTCAGTGACGGCTATATCTATGAATGACAATTAAAAACGTTGTGATAGCTTTAACACACTATGTCTTTTTAGTCTTTTAAGGTCAGATTTATGTTCATCTAGTAGATTCACAGCTAGATAGTTTGGATGATTGTTTAGTCGCTGCTGGTATCTTTGGCAGAATTTGTAAATTTCTTCTTTCACAGTTGTAATGTCGAAGTCATGGTTGATGAATTGGTTGCCTATGAACCACGGAATATCCATAATGGCTCTTACTGTCCTTGACTGAAATCTTTCTAGTATTTCTATGTTTGAAACACTAGATGTTGCCCAGAGTTCAATGCCGTAAGTCCAGACAGGTTTCAGTATCGTTTTATTAATCATTATTTTGCTGTTATTGGATAAATGTGATTTGCGTCTAATAAGCCAGTGTAACTTTCTGCACTTAAGATGTAGCCGCTTACGTTTTTCCGTGATGTACTTTTTCCAGGTTAGGCGCCGATCTAAATGCATGCCTAGATATTTAGCGTCTTCACTTTAGTAAGAGAGGAAATTTTAACTTTAATGTTTATCAATACACCACTGTTTCTAAATGTTTGTAATTCACACGTTCATAGATCAAAGGAGCGCCAACGTTCTATATGCAGCCGTATATTTCCTATATCTTTGGGTTAAATGCAACTTCGACACAAGCTGCCCTTCATAGATATAATTTTGAAATAGAATTTTAGCGTATTATGCTGACTATTTCGTACTATAACAAAAACTGTGGACTGCTCCAAATAATAACAGACAATCTAGTTCGTCCCTGTAAGTACCACAAATAAACATAACAGGTGCTGGCTTAGGGTGGATCAGGTCTAATCAGGGTTATTCTGGTTTGAGGGGTTGATCAAAGGACGCCCCGGGGCATAAAGGTTAAATGCGCGGCTTTACGTATGTGTTTAGATTTGAACGTGTTTTCTAAATGTATTAAACGTACTGTAAAAAAGCAGCACCCTATTTGAAATAAACTTACGATAAGCGTATTTAAATATCTTCTTGAAATAATTACATTTTTGATTATATATCTATTACGAAAATGCGTCTATATTTATAAATTTGTAATGGTTCACTAGAAGGCTTAATGAGTATCATACTGTTTTTTCAATACTCCAATAAACTTCAGTAATAATAACTAAACATAGGTGAACCTTAATTTTAACAATGGGTATTGTAAACGACGGTGCGTGACGCATTATGCACCGAATTATTTAATATTTTAAATTGCAATTTGATTACAGTTTAAACTTCAAATGGACTGTATGGTTTGTTGAATCTATAGGGTTTTCCAATAAGAGTGGGTCAATTCATATAAAACAAACACCCTGTATATCCATATAAGTTATATCAAGGTGTTTTATATGAGATGATACTGAATATAATAAATCTATTTATTACGAATATTTTATGGTTAATAGGAAAAGGATGTGACGACAGTTGCTAAAATATGTTCCTTTTATGATTAAGCTCTAATAATAATTCAATTGTAGAATGTTTTATTTATGTGACATTCAATCAAGATGGGTTTAAAATGATAACATGGTAAAGGTACTGGACTATATCAGTCAGGGTTTATAGTAAAACTCAGCTAACTGAGCTTTAAAAAAGGCCTGTCGCACACTGCAAGCGTATTTAAGCGAATTTTGACCAAACGTACACGCTTTACCTATTCGAGTCCCTGTAAATATAATGAACCCTCGCACACTGCAAGCGAAAAAGCTGTCCAAATACGGGTGTTACGTAGCTTTCATACTGGAAGCGTATATCAGCGAATTTTAACCAAACGAATACATGCTAAACCTATCCCTACCTTGTAAATGCAATCAGCCGTCTCAGATTGGAAGCGATATGAAAGAGAATGCAATAATCTCCTTCATAACAGTGGTGTATCGATGAAAATTGAAATAAAAGTTTGCTCTCTTGATAAATTATGTTAGTACAAAACAACTCCAATACACCCTATAGTACACAAGTTTGACTTGGCGTACTGTCGTATCGGTACGTGATATGCATGTGTTTTGACACAACACATGCAAGGAATACAGAAGTCGGATTGCTTTGAAAGTTGAACCAAGCCGCCGATTTACGCCCGAATTCGCCGTCGCTTAAATATGCTTGCAGTGTGCGACAGGCCTTAGAAGTATAAAATTCAATAAAAAAGTTTAGTAATCAAATATTTGCGAGTGATGTATTAAGGTAAGGGAAAACAGTGCAGCAATGCTCGCATCAAACGCATTTACTTTATTGAATAAGATGTGAAACGAAGTTGTATGCACCGCACCGGCGTAACTACCGTATACCAGAGCCCGCAATGTACAAGAACCCATCGCATTTGTAATTTCTACCTACTCCACTGAGCGACAGATTTATTGCAGTATATTTATATTAAACCGACATCTCATTAACTGAATATTTCACTTCCTCGCAAGATTACAAAGAAGCAAACTGATGTCCTTAAGGTATTTGTGTTTGGTTAACCAAACTTCACTTAATTCAACCAAAGTTTGGAGAAGAAATACAAATTTAATTTATATTCAAAGAAATGCAACAAGTGTCAAACATGCATAGTACGATATTTTCATCCCAACACCAAAAGAGCAGTAGTTTCCAAACTATGGGTCATAGCATATAATTCCTACAGTGTTAATATCAAATAAGCTTATAGAACGAGGTAAGATGATGGGAGGAGGACATATTCGTATTAAAGTCAAGTTTGGAAACCACTCCTATATTTTAAAAATCACTCACCGAGCTCATTGTTGCTGCAATTGAAACCATGAAGTGAGCTGCAAATAAAGAAAATTAATTAGATACAACTTCAAGATAAATTAGGTGAAACTAATAAATTAGGTTTTCAGTGCGACAATCACCTTTCTGTTAATGTCCTGATGCAAGATGACTCCTGCCGCTAAAGATGATGCGCTATGGAACTGCTTGAATTAAACTGCAACAATAGAAACAATTTGTTTATAGAAATATTTATTAAAATAAACATACCTAGCTAGAAAATTGTTTAGCAATTCATAGTTTGCCACAAGCTAATTCCCTAATGTTAGAAAATGTCTTGCAGTACAAGGTTCACAGTTACAATGCAATTCCAGACGTTAAATAAATAAAATTAAATTAAATTAAAATAAATGCAGCGACTCACATAGTGCTATAATGGCTATCACTAATTATAGAAACACAAAAATCAACCCTATCGTTACAAATATACAATTTACAAATTATGCATTTTAAATGAAAACAACATTACACTGATGTGGATACCTGGACATTGTCTTATATCGGGGAACGAGTCAGCAGATTAAGCTTCCAAATTGGCTGCAATAGAAAGAGCTCCAGTCTCTTACATATTACACTTAAATTTAATAGAATGGTATGAAAAGGGTATGAGGCAAATTCAAAATCAGTGCTGCACGCAAATGAGTAACAAAAAATTGAGAATAAATAAGAAAAATACAAAAAGTGGGAAACTTCTTATTAAAGCCATAGACAATTCGAAAAAGCCATCTTCAGACTACGAACAGGACATACGATATTGACGAATCAACATTTAATCAGTAAAACAACAGCTCCGCAGTGCAGCAACTGTCAGACGCAAATATCAGTCTATCATCTACTAGTAACCTGCCCACAATATCAAACGCAAAAAACAAAACACAACATCAGTGGTGATCTAAAGAACACACTTTCAGACAATAAAGAAGAAATCCAAAAAAAAATACTGGAATTCCTTAATGATATAAATATAATAAACCAGTTTTAATTAAAATAAATTAACGTCAGGCAAATATGACCTTGTTGTTGGAATCGCCTTAAATTCTAAAATTAAAAAAAAAATTAAAAAAATATATATAAAGATTTTTATTTGAAATTCTAATAATTGACACTGAATAAAACTGATCAGATTCGTCAAGTATCTTGTCGAGCGCATAAGCCTTTTACAAATTACTACAAAATGGAAATAACTATTAAATGGCCGTGTAAGTAGTTATATATCTTTTTCTTCCATAAACCTACCTCCCTTACCCTCCCTATTATTGCCCACAAGTTCTATTGTGCACTAAACTACAATTCACAACAAAGTTAAGTAACGCCTGTCCATTTCAAACTTTCAGATATGACGATCAATTCAAAGCGTATTAGTAAATAACAAGTAAGCACTTCTGCAGTATGCTTAGCCCTGAGGACACTACTCGACCCTTATGCCTTAGCTACTAGTTGTGAGGGCATGGGTAGGGGATAGAGGGGAATGGTGATCACATATGCACCAGCATTCTATACATATGGTGCACTTCTCTGATTGAACAATATGTGAAATTGTAAATAATATCCACTACACATATGTATTTAAAATTCATATTTATGGGATCATAAATGCATTGTGTGGTACGCAAAGGGAAGACGACGGGGAGGTGTTAAGGATCAGACAAGTGTTGGAACTATAATAGTATATTAATATAGACCACGGGTTCCAAATCCACTCACTAAGGCGAAGACTCGATGGAACACAAAATAAAATAAGACATAAAGAAAACATCACCGCAAAAATTTTTTACTAGCAATCAAACAATAGAACTGTCCACAACTAAAACTTTCAAATCACGTCTAATAACCATATTTAATATTTAATATTAAATGCCATCATATTACGTTATATTTATCTACAACGAGCGCACCGCTCGCATACTTATTTCTATTATTAGAAATACATCGAATATAACGACACTATTAAACAAACATCTAAATACGTTCATAGTGAAACACCATCTTACAACGTATTACAAGAAACAACGTCTATTATTCAATATAATCCAGAATGGGCTTGTGTCCTATGTCTTATTTCTATAAAAGTGTACTATATATTGATAAAGTGGCTTTCTAAAACTCCAAATGTTCAATTATTTTTTAATAACTTCTTATATGTTAGGAGATATTAACAATTAAAAAAAGTCATTTTGTCTCTTTAATTATTAAAGGGATTCAACGTTGTACAACATTCCAAATGCATGTGACCTCACAACCACTATGTTGCTATCTCTTTTATACAACAGAGCGCAAAAGAGATATATTCTTGACAGAACTCTGACAAGTTTACAGGTTACCAACCTTACAGCTCATAAATCTCTGCTATATGTATTTATATATCAAAATATCAAATGTCTGCCGTAACAGGGTTCAATAAAATAAAAACTGATTATTCTTTGACTTGACTTGATTATTTCGACTACCAACAGCTACAAACACTACCACAGCACTGACCTAATCAACAAATAACTGACGTATGCAATGCATTTCACGTTATAAATATAGCCAACATCTCTAGCGCTAAAACTACAATTCAAAATTTTAATTGCTATATCTCCGTCAACATAAATAAAATAGACACGCCAATACAAATTTATTAACATCAATTTCAATCAAAATTGAAAAATCGACCACTTAAAAATTAGTACACAAGCCCATTATCTTACTTATTATGCGTTAATATAACAAGACAAGAAGCTTAATTAGAATTTGTATATTTTTAAATAACACTAGTACTAAAATTTACAGTGCGATCCTACAAGATATTACCTACCCCCTGCCCGATGTGAAGATTTAAAGAATATTGAATTAAAAATCTTTAATGAAACCCAAAATCTTTTAAATTAGAGCACTATATATTTTATTCTATCCTGCTGCTATTTTTAAAAACAAATTAGTGTGTACAGCTAAAGTAAGACTGTTTTAAAGTTGAATTATACAAATTATCACTGAAAATAACTGCATACAAATTTTAATTTTAGTGAGTACAAAAGAATAGCGGATTCTACTTGATGTTGGAGTAGCAGATAAAACCGGTATTATTTCGAGAAGGATGTATTTACCGAAAATGTAGCATTTATACCACTCGCTAAAAATAATAAATATATTTTTAAAAATGATAGCCAAATAATCTATTTACTTTTGGTAAAATATTTTTCTTTAGATGATAATTCATCTGTCTCTCTCCTAAGCTTATGCCTGAATCGATCATCCTTCTGTAATATTGCATCCAGTACAGTAAATATCCCTGATACCGATAATCTGACTAATACCAATCGAAAATATCCTCCCTAAATTAAGCTCAACAGTTTAAATAACCCAGAAACTGTATTTACTGGTTGGATATTAGAATTGTTCATCTATAGAGTACCAAGTCGGTTAGGTGACATATTGGCAAGTGCATTTAAAACATCCCCGGTAACCCCTGGTCTAATAACTACCCCTGTATAGTACTAGGGGTAGTAGGTATGTCTGCAGCGCAAAGACCATCTGTTCGCTTTGAGTCAACGATAAATGAAACGAATAAAAGCAGAACCAAAATCTAAACTAACTTGACATCTTTTAGTGGAGTTCAAATAAATAATAATATTGCAGTAGATTTTAGATCAATTTCGATATACAACTCTAATATAACTGAAATTCACTGAAACCTATCACCTGAAACCTTAAACATGAAAGATTGATGGAAACAAATTCTAAATTTAAAATTATATTACAATTTCTTTTAAATAATTCTGTTAATAAATAAATTTAGAAAGTGAATTATTATTTCAAATTTGAAAATGTAGAAAATATGAAAGGAAGAGTGTCACCTACCCTATGTTGTGATCTAAGATTACATCAATAATTTATGATATTTAAAAATAAATAATTAAATAAAATAATTAAAGTAAATGTATACATGATTTTTAAAATAAATTCATTAAATATTTAACTATCAATACCGAATAAATGTATATACTCTTGTAACATTTGTTGTGATAAAAACATGATAAATAAAATGAAAAAGACTCTTCAGGCAGAATGTCCAGCATCATAGTTGAATCATCGACATGGTCAGGTTTAAGAAGATCCCTCAGGTGTATAACACAAAGAGAAATAAGTCCAAATCATAGAACAAGTTGACAAACTTAAGTAATAATTCTTTTTTAAATATATTTTGTATAAAGAAATGCTGATTTTAAGTTGAAACTTTGATTTAGGTCCTGCAGGTGCATTTTAGTCTTAAGAGCTAAGTGTATCTTCAGGAAGTTACTTTGTATTTAAGTTGGGTACTTTGTAAACACAGAAACACAATTCTGCATTTTTATACACAATTGTTGTAATGATTTTACATTAATTTTGATTTAATATTATGTGAAAATCTTGTAAACATTAGCAAAGATTAACCATGGAGATATATATTGGAAGGTTCAAAATGTGTTTAATAATAGAAGCAAAATGTTATTTAGGGTCTACAGAATGATTTGAAAGAGTAGAACTATTCGTAATAATGTATTTAATTAAGAATATATGTTGATTGACTTCTGAACACAAACCCAACAGTTTAATCGAACAGATTTGCAATAAATCTTTTCTGGGATCCCATCAATTGCACATAGAACAATATAGAATTTGTAATTTTATTCATTGAAAACAAGGAAATCGTCTAAAAGAAGCAGCACTTATTCCTAATGATTCTTCTATAGAAACGTAATATAAATATGATGGAATAACTTTACAGTTATTAGATCAAAATAATAGTATGAAGTCATATAGATTTACATATGACATATTATCAATCGAAACATTTATCAACCTTTTGTCAAATCAATAATGTATTTTCATAAACGTTCTGTAACGAACTAGTACTAAAGTTAGGTTATGTTCTTTTACGTAGTTGCTATGTCTATTAAGCAAGTTTAACTTTTGTTAAATTTTACATAAATAAATTGGTTAAATAAAATATGTACATTTTTAATGAGCTGTCATACTTTTCTGGAATCATTTGAATCTTACTAATAGCTCAAACCTTTTAGAAGGGTACTATAAAGAAACATTAGTATGTGAATCTTTGCTTACCTTACATACTCCAAAGTTAATAAATATATTGCGTTAAACGATTAATATATGAAACAACATTAAACACACAAATATATTAATGAATTAAATTATAAATTAATAATAATAACTAGCACTAATAACTCACAAACTGCAAATATTGCCAAGCTGGCATCTTTTGCACCTGAAGTGTTACCACCCCACATACATTGAAGTCTAACGGAAATAGTCATTCTAGGATGATATTAATCTAAGATTTACACTTAAAAGAAATGTTGAATTAAAAATATATTTTCTTTATAAATTATCGTAGATATTATATAATTAATTTATTAGGTAAATAAACTCTACTTTTTTAAATTGAATAATACAAACAAGTGACCTCATTGACCACTCAAAAACTGCTTCCTGATGCAATGCTACCAACGCCTGGAGAATCACTACACGGTGTACAGGTATACGTTTGCGTGCGTGTTACTTACAAATCTTTCTTTTAATTATATATTTTAATTGGTAAAACTACTTAAATCGTGTCTGTGGTTGTGGATTGATGTTTATTAATTATAATTTCAAATCAGTTTAAAAGAATTCCAACAGGTACAATATCATTTCTTTGCATTAGACTAAAATGTAAATTTGCAATTTGAACAAGTCTTGACGTGTCAAAACGATTAATTAATATTTAAATTAATATAATAATGTGTCGTTTGTTTATTTAATACCTTATTAACAATAAAATTAATGTTGATAAATATCTTTGAGAAACAATCCAATTAGAAGGAAGATACCTTTATGATAATTTGTTTCTAAGCTAACCCTATTCTTTTCCTGAATTACTATTTCTGAATAATAATTCTTATTAAAAAGACATATCCTTTCACATAGAATAATAATGTAAGTTGTAACATAATATAAGAAAGTAATAAATAGACAGATTCAATATAATTTATATTTCAAATTCTTTCGCTCTATGCCAAAAGCTGTGACGCAATATAAAAGTGCAAATTATTTCTTACTATGTATACAGATAGTAGGATCTAGGGTTTCTATTTTGTAACTAATTTTATTCGCAGACTATTCATTTTATTTGCATTCTATTCATCAAACTATTGACTAGCAATTCTATCTGTTCTTTTTAATTTCTTGAAATCCAATACATATATTTGGTTTGTGTCCTGAATCTATTCAATATTTAATAGATGTAATGTTTTTTAATGAAATTAAATTCGTTAATTTTTTTATTTCGTAATTAGCACATTCTTTTGAATAGTTCTATAGATTAAATATATTATGCTTCTTTCATTGCCAGTAGATTTTTTTTAATTTACCCTTCTAATGTGTATTTTCACACTGTAGTACCCTTTGCAAATACTTATCATATAAATAATAAATTAAAAATAATTTAAAACCGTTAAAACAATTGTGTGTGAAGGTGCAAAATTTTGTATTAGTGTTTAAAAATTACCAAACTTAAGTACTAGTTGTTTTCTTAGTAAATATTTTGGACTTGAGAGTAAAATGCTCCTGCAGGATCTAAATCTAAGTTTGTAGATTAAATCTAAATTTTATTATACGGTAAAATATTATTATATTTGTAATAAATTTCTTACTTAAGTTTGGGAACTTGTATTATGATTTGGACTTGTTTTTTATTGTGTGGAGGACTTGCAAGATTATTTTTAAACCTGAACAGGAGAATGTGTCAACTAGAATGCTGAAGACTCTTCTTGGTGAGTCTTTTTATTTTATTTAGCATGTTTTTATCATAAGAAATGTCCCCATGAAATTTATCTAAAAGAAAACCTGTCTGAGTGTCTACATCAGTAAAAGGAGGCCCTAGAAACATTAATTTGGTGTGTCTTTCTGACACGATCCTTTGCGTTCACAATTACAAATTTTATAAAAAAATATTTAGATATTTCTTTGTATTCTTTTCAATAATTAATATTTTTGTTTTTGTGATTCAATATTTTATTTTGTGGTTCAATAGTTAAAGTTGAGAGAGAGTGCGTTATAGTTTCATATTGCTTTGGGTCTTCTAAATCAAATTTAAATATTTTTACTACAATACTGAGTATAGTAGGAACTTTTTATCCGGATCAATTGAGTTCAAGTGTAGTGGTTATGGGATACTAAGAAAATTATAAACGGACAAATGAGAGAAAAACCTTGTGTAAACTGTTATTATCTTCATATTCACTAAAAATCGCACATGCCTCAAAAGAAAGATGTGTAGAGTTATGTAAAATAATAATTTTCAGAAAATGAATATACAGGTATAATACCATTTTCACTTGTACTGAAATTATGATTTGTCTTAAAGATCAAACAAAGGAACGTAACCCATTATACAATTTAAACATGTATTTTTAATATTTTAATTGTATATTAATTGGTTTTAATATGTGTAAAGATTTTTTAATATTTCTATCTGTATAGAATATAGATAATGAGTATTGTGCTGATTTCTCAGATTTCTTTCTTGGTGAATTGTGCTGTATCTGGTGAATTTAAATTGGTATTCTTCAATTCAACTATATGTGCTGCAATGACACTTTATGCATCAGATCATACTTGTAAATACTTTTTTATAGATTTTGTAGATATTTTTTTCTATAATACTACAACTAAGTATAGATATACTTATCTAGTGGCTTACATTTCAATAATTACACGATGTGGTAGAGATTGCTCCAATGAACAATTCTACATGATTAGGTTACTAGGTCCGAAGGTTTAGTCCTGCGAAGTCTTCGAACATCATTACTATCAAGCAACATTTGCGTCACGGCGATGTTTTCGTGGTTACGAAGTCTCAACTCGTGACTTTTGATTTCTTCTGTGTTAATCTTCAGGTCTCTATGCATGTCGTCATTGCGAATATACTACGGTGCTTTAGCGATTCCTTCCAGTATATTTCCAGTATTTTATTTTGGATCGCTTGTATTTTTTTAACGTTCGATTTCTTGGTGGGGTTGAACTCCATACGTCTACACTGGCTTTAGCACTTGTTTATATATGAGCATCTTGTTTTGAAAGTGATGTTTAATTATGTTTAATAATTTTTTATTTTAAATAGTTTATCATAGTTCACTTTTTATACAGCGGTTATCAAATATAAAAAATGTATATGGTTTCATGTGTTGACTTTTGTTGAACGTCATTAGGTAGGCTAGTTTATATGTAACTGTTAAGATCCACTTCACTATATCCGGTTCGAGCTATATCCATATCTGTATATGTGTATTCCTATTCCACAAATGTTATGTAGATGCAAGTTGTAGTGTGTTTTAGACTAGGGGATGGACGATTTTATGAAAGTAAACACACAACCAACAAATAAAATTACTCAGTGCGCATACGATATTATGCGTCGGCATAAGAAAACGCAGTATTAAAATATTGGAAACATAACAAATAAAATGAAAACAATAGTAGTAAAATAATTAATTTTCTTTATCACTTATATTTATATCTTCTTCTTTATACATAAAAATTCGGCTTACGTATGTTTGTGCTCGCAAAACTGGAAAAGTAGTCAGTCGATTGAGTTGAAATTTTGATACAACGTTACATTCGGATACGCACGTGTTTTATAAAATCGAATTCATTTCTTTGCAGTTGATCGTCCATTGTGTTTTTGTCTGTGTTTGTTTGTTAGTGTCTTTTATTTACATTCCTATTCATTTCATATCAAACTGAGCTTCAGCAATGCGATGCCAAGTTTAACTAGTAATATATAAAATATTATAGCAAAAATAAAAACTTTTCTAAAAACATTAGTTCGAATTTCCTGTAAAATAACAAACGAATGAACACCACTAGTCACATAATACATTTACTTATCACATATGCATTTTGAATACAGGTTCAATAATATTTTAATTCTATACATTACTTACATCCCCGTACTTAAATTACACCCAACTTCAGTGGCGTCGTTCTCCCCTATTCTATTTGTATTATTCCCTAATTTTATTTGCACCAATTCACGGACGTCACTGGACTTTGTAGTCGAACTTAACACAAGTAGATCACCAACATTTAGCATATGGCTCGTAATGTTTTTCATATGTAATATTCATTAATAGCGCAAATGTCCAGGGTGAGGTGCCACATAGGGTGGAGGGCATGAGTCGAGAGCTGCGAATGGAGAGAGGGGAGAGGGGAGTCAAGTACCAATGTAACATAAAATGCATTAAATTTATATAAAACTCATATTTATATAAGTCTCATTTATATTATTGCGCTAGTGTTATTATTACATTACTAAAATTAAATTTATAAATATAATGTTAAGTGTTACATCTGTTAGTAGTTTGCCTGGAACTGTTACTTCTTCTTAATAATTTATTTAGAGGATATCGTGGCGTAAATGTTTTTATATTAATAGCCTTGTGAACCATGGCCTAATTTTTATAAAACTGTACTACATAAATATTGATAAAATTGGGTATCAGAACCTACGAGTGATGTCACATTCGATGCTTTGCCATACAACAACAGAGACACATACGAGTGTGTGTGTGATACGTCACTTACTACTAACAGCTGAGTCGTGTATCTAATCAAGCTTTAAATTACGTTGGTTGTGAAAAATGAAAAATATTTTCGCTTACTTATTTCTTCTGTGATGTCATACGCAGAAAACAACAAAACCAAAATTCAAATATTATATAGCTATAGCTCTTAAAAATGAGTTCACAAGTCCGTTGTCAAAAACTGTGATGATCTACTTAAAACTTAAGCTGCACTAGGATTTACAGGGTGTAAAGAGATCTTAAAATACCAGTTTCTTAATGAGAATTACGTTTATTTAATTCATTGGTAGTGCAAATTGTTTAACGATGTGTGCATAACAAATATTAAAGTGGATTAGAAAGTACACTTCTATAAAAATTGGTTGAAAAACTTTGGACGCCTCTTTGCATTATACAGCTTTGTTTAAAACGGTATCTGAAAGGAAATCCAGACGGTGGAAAATAATCTAAAGAGGATGATAAGTTCGTGGTTACAAAGTCTCAACTCGTGTTCGCTGCTATAGATTTAATTTCTTCTCCGACTGTGTTAATCTTCAGGTCTCTATGTATGTCATCATAGCGGATATACCACGGTGCATTAACTATTCCTCGCAGAACTTTATTTGGGTACGTTTGTATTTATTTAATGTTCGATTTCTAGGTGCAACCCCAGAGTTGCCCTCTATACTTCCACACTGGCTTTAGCACTTGTTTATATATAAGCAGCTTGTTTTTAATGTTTAGTTCAGAGCGTCATCCAATTTGCAAATACACATTCCTGTATTTTATGTATATTTTTTGCATAGAAACGAATGGAAAAAATCTTAACGGAGCCCAGTGCTCTACATAGGCTTTCGCATCAAGAGAACGAGGATGTTATAAGGTGTCCAATTGCTCCTTTTCTAAGTACTGCACTGCTTTTTTGTGCAACGTACTCCATTTAAAAACATTTACTCTTTTGTACTATTTTTCAGTATTTTGTAGTACAAATACATAACATATACAACAAATACATACATGTTACAAATGACCTTCATTTTAGCTCGTAATTGACAAACAAACGCTGGAGCACATTAAGTAGTGTCTAATATCAAAAACATTACAATAAAATAATAAACAAAAAAAGTTACAAGACATTCTTCTTAAAATAGTTTTGGCGAACAACAGTCTAACCACTTAAATGAGTGAAAGTAGCGACTTTAGTATACCTTCAGCGTAATCAGTGCGAACTTCTAGACGAGCATGTCATCTACCAACTATGTTTACTGCACCCATAAGCAATCTAGCATGTTGGCCGAGCTACTTACCAACCGAATTCTTCGAGTCTTTCAAAATAGACTACTTAGTTAGTCTTCTTAGGAATTCTACATCCGTGTTTAGTTTAGGAGACTTTTCCTATATTAGCATCATCGCATCGTTTCCTTTATCTTAGCCAGTGTTTAAAATAATTTACCCAGAATATGTAAGAACTCCACAAATATTTTCACAATATTATTCAAATCAATTTTTTATTAAAAATATTCAAATTTATATTCAAATAAATCAAATAAAAATAAGTTTGAAAGAAGAGCAGTAAACAGTAAAACAGGAACGGAGCAGCGTCAACTTCGCGCGATTCATTGCCCATTTATTATTCAAATGTCTCCAATCAGAATTATAATAAAACTTAAGCTGTATTTTGTAACATATAAAAATTTATTATCCAAATATCTATGGTTGTTTTTTTATATTCAAAAGTTTTTTTATATGAAAAATGACATAAGTACTTTTATTTTATAACACTGAAATATAATTCTTATTTATATATGACATAAAGATAAAAATTGCTTGAAAAAATATGAATGGTGTTGAATATGTTTGTAAAATGTGAGTAATTTACATAATCGAATAATGAAATCTGAATATTAAAAAAATATGGGTGCGTTCGATTCTATATGACAGATAGTGAGGGTATAAGAGTAGGGGGTTGGATGCAATGGGGTAGTAACTATAGAGCGCGAAGTATAGTTGGGAAATAAAAGAAACTTTTTAAAATGCTCAAAGTATTTAAATATTTTCAGAGTATTTCAAGTTAAGTATTGCTGCGCTAAAAAGTTAAGCGTGAGGGCACTCTTGCCACAAGATAATTATAAGACAAATTTTTAATGTTGTCTCTGTTTGTTCAATGTACGAGGGATGATTTCAATATGCCTATTACGGTTTTATCATCCAAAAATCTGATGAGGCTGAATCTGAAATGAGAAACGTATTTGAACAATATTTGGGTTATTTTGCCATCGCGATAACTGACGTTGGGGCCGGTGTATTGTTCTGATGAAACAATATTTTCTTTTCCGGCAAATGCGGTTGTTTTTTCTTGATTTCATCATTTAAACGCTTTAAACTTTGATTGATTTTAATGGTCAGTCTAGCAATTGAATCGGTCATCTGCGTAGATAGGTTTTTTTCATACAAGAGTATCATATTATCTGGATTTCTTTTTGTTAATTTTCGATAGACAAGGAGATATATGACTTAAATAAAAATTACAAAAAGTAGTTTCAGATAGGCAAGCCAATATCCGGATAAGAGAAAAAGCGAATAGTGACTTGGACTATGTATCTTCTGAGTTTATTTAAGTTATAAACTTTATTTAAAATTTGTGGGTTGTAGCAGTGGTACATTCGTATATAAGTAGTAGGCCTTCTGAAAACCCGGGGTTTCAATATCCGCCGGTTCCTAATCCAATATTTTGAAAATTCGACGGTCCGGGTCCGAGTTGAGTCTAAAATCTGAAAAATATAAAAACATCTGCATTATCAAGTATTTATCGCAATTCATTATTATTTGTTTCATTCATTATCCATTTTGTTTTACTAGCTCTAATATAGTGATATTTAAGAATCACCAAAGCATTGAGGGACCTAAGACCAATCTAAGTTTGTTGCACCTCTTAGTGCAAGGTTCGTTTTTTGTATTTCTAAAACGAGCAAACTCCTGCTTTAACTTTCCAAAATCGTCAGCTTCCATCAACCAATAGCGACTCCTCCAAGTTGTCCGTAGAATTGACTGCAAAGTCCGCGGAAAGTCTACTCATTAGCTCTGTAGCTAAACTTAAGCTTTGTTTTGAAAAAACGACTTAAAATAAATTCAATAAGTTTGAATACATTCTATCATTCAGCCGTTTCTCAATGTTTTCCAGTAATTCACTCGTTATTTGACTTGTTGAATTCGCCATCTTTTCTTCATATAATTCAGTGCAATGTCGGGTAAATATAGTGTTGTGTCATTACGACTTAGGACTTTAACTACCAATTTAGTAGGTTCAAGTTCATTTGTAAACAGTTTAACTCTAACAAAGCTCGTTCAATAAATCTCTAATGTTTCACGAAAACACTAATCATATTCGCTAAAGAGTTCGTCTTAAGTTAGCGTTTTGTGATCCCGGGTCCGGGTTCGCGTTAGGTCAGTTACAGAAACCCTAATTTTAGTTTATAAAAAAATTTGTAGATGATAGCACTGGTATATTTCGAAGTATTAATTCGATATTTACAGTTCAAGTATATTACAAGTGGAAACATAAAACTTTCAAAACAAAATTTTCCGAACTTATGTACTCCCTTAAGGCCATTCCCAAGTAGAAGTCGTGCTCAACCTACAGAAAGATCACCCCATGTAAACTAACATGTTTATAATATGTGTACAATAAAAAATAGTTGATGATAGAACATCTTTTATAAACAAACGAATACAATCGTAAGAAAATTATTGTTGTTACATCACAAAATATTGAAGGGTATTAACTTTTTCTACGTATAAAGGACAATAATAAATATACACATATATTTAAATTTACAATATGATCGAAAGAAAAATGATTTTCTTGTTAACGTCCTGAAATCTTATGTTGTGAACCTTTCCTTAAAGCTCACAGCAAACTTCCCGTCCAATAATTCACCAGAGACTGTCTTCCATAGTGTTCAGCATATAGTAATAATATTTTCACAGTAATCTCTCTCACGCCATGTTGTTCCGCGCGACTTTACCGCTTTTAGAGTTGTTATCAGTTATCAGTTTGACTTTAACAACGCCACTAAGTAGAGACGTGCCGCGGTTTAGAATTAACGATAAAACAATGGTGGGATGGGGTGAAAGGAGCGGTGCGCGGGGTGCCACCCACTGAGCTCTATTATGGTTAATTTACCTCGCGGTATCACGTCTTTACATAACTCTAACAATTAGCGATACGTATGCGTGGTGCAAGGCACGAACCTATAACAGTAAAAGCTCGGAGCTTAAAGCTCCTTTACTGGAAAGCTTCATTTTAATATAATAATACACATTCGATATACATACAGGGGTTGCTCATTATTAATACCATATTATTATTGGCTCATTTCGTTAGATGTAAGGTTAATTTAAATACCCTAACCTTATAGTACCATAAATGCTATACGTATTATATAATCCTAAGTGTTATATATACTTTACATAAAAAATGTTACCATTTATATAAATACAGGAATATGTGTTGGCTAGTTGGGCGACGCTTTGAACTAAACATTGAAAACAATCTGCTCATATATAAACAAGTGCTAAAGCCACAAGTTTAGACGTATGGAGTGCAACTCTGGGGTTGCACCAAGAAATCGAACGTTAAAGAAATACAAACGTTCCAAAACAAAATTCTTCTAGGAATAGTTAACACACCGTGGTATATCCGCAATGACGACATACATAGAGTTCTGAAGATCAACACAGTCGGAGAAGAAATCAAATCTATAACAGCGAAGCACGAGTTGAGACTTTGTAACCACGAAAACATCACCGTGACGCAAATGTTGTTTGATAGTAATGATGTTCGAAGACTTCGCAGGACTAAACCCTCGAACCTAGTATCCTAATCATGTAGAATTGTTCGTTGGAGCAATCTCTACCACACCGTGTAAATTATTGAAATGTAAGCTACCATATAAGTGTATTTATACTTAGTTGTAGTATTATAGAAAATAAAAAAAATGATGTAAAAAGTTTAATGTTGTTAATGTTTTGAGACTGCGAATTAGAGAAATACCGTTTTATGTTACACTGCTACAGCATATATCGATCGTCCAATTCATTAGTGGGATATCTCTAAATGGAACTATTAAGGAGGATGCAGTTATATCTAAAAATATAGAAGAAGAGAGAGAGAGAGGAAAAGACGAAATTTAGAATGGAATCATAAACGCAATCAAACAAAATTATAATACACTCGTAACTAATACAAACTTATCTAATATCTCTTGAATTATTATTATCTCTAATATTATTATCTCATAATTCAATATTCGTAGATGTCTCACTAATCAATTGAACTAAATATAATTATTAGACTAGCTTCTAAAATATTCTTTTTGTTTAACTCTATAATAAAGGAGAATTTTTATAAAGCAAATTATAAAATTTCTTCAAAACCAACTTAGAATAACTGTACTTAGTTTCAAAACTTTTCTAATAAGAAAACACATTTTTTAACCGCACAAAAATAAGCTAAATCGTTTTATTAATAGTCTGTAGCGATTATAATATTCCCAACGGCGCCGTGAATATAGACAACCATTTATACACATATACATACATCTACATTTGCGTATACGTTTTACACATGTTATTCTGTTTGTGACAAATATAATTTGAAAATGTATTAAAGTTTGACAGTTTTGTTGTCAGCCATATTGGCTAATAAACTAATAATCGTTAAGCATAAAACTAACCGCTGTTTGCTGTATCATTTCCACACAGTTTCCACTCATTTTCACTTGATAAACTTTGGGGAAGAGTTTTTTTATTACTGTTGTAAAATTAACACGCAGCGTAATATTGTTTGTGTGTTATAAAACGCATCACAAATTAAACAGTCTTTGGTATTGTTGGTAGCACTGGTTTTTTATTCTCCCACTACTGACTTTCGTTTCAAAATTATCCTTCTTTTATACTCTAATTGTAAATTTAAAAAAAAATATTTAATGAGAATTTCTTTTCTTACTTATTCAAACGCCATCTACAATTTTAAAATAGGTCTAATCCTTCCAAAGTTATTTAATATCAAAATTTCTACAGATAAGCGTACTCACGACCGCATCAAACGCATTGGCCTAATTGAATAAAACGCGAAAGACAAGGGCACCCTCTTTTTTTCTCCTCCACGTTTTATTTTATAAAGCCAATACGTTTTATTCGAATAGTGCGAACCTGTGAGCTCTTACCTTAACCCAATATTGCAAAATGTGCTTGTGTCCTCATTTTTTAGTGGTCGATTTTTCAATTGTTGATTGAAATTGATGCTAATAAATGGGGTTTGGCGTGTCTAATTTATTAAATATCTAAATATTGACGGAGATATAGCAATTAAAAATTTGAATTGTAGTTTTAGCGCTAGAAATGGTCGGCCATATTTTTATGACGTGAATGCATTTTAACGTCAGTTATTTGTTGAGTAGGTCAGTGCTGTGGTAATGTTTTGTTGCTGTTGGTACTCAAATAATCAAGTCAAGTCAAAGAATAATAAGTTTTTATTTTTTTTAACCCTGCTAAGGCAGACATAATATTGGAATATTGTTCCTTGAAATAGCTGTAAATAATATTTTATATTTTGATATATAAATACATATAGCAGACATTTATGAGCTGAATGGTTGGTAACGCTTGTGATGTCACACGCAGTTGGAAGTACAACGTTGAATCCTTTTAATAATTAAAGCGAAGGATTGACTTTTTTAATTGTTAATATCTCCTAACATATAAGGAGTTATTAACAAATAATTGAACATTTGAGGTTGTAGTAACCCACTTTATCAATATATAGTACAGTTTTATAGAAATTAAGACATAGGACACAAGCCTATTGCTGAAGCTCTTGTCTAACAAATGTATGCTTATATTTGCTAAGTAATTAATTAAAGGAAACAGCAATAAATCCCAGAAAAGGAGCACTAGTTCGGAAATTTATCCAAGAGCATATATAAATTGATTTGCCATCTATGTTTCAATAGCGTTGTATAACAAACCCATTTACTTAATAAATTTACTTGCCAATAGGCTATAGCTAAATGTAGTAGTTACTTCAAAGATTCATTCATAGATGGCAGTAATTATCTTCTGATTGTAACAATTCTCAAACGAGTATAATAAATTATTAATAAATTATTTGATTATATTTTGCTGCACTTGTTTTGTGCTTTTGGAAGATAATGTAGATTACATTTTAAACGGTATTAAATATTTACCCGTGACTTAAACCAAAGTGGGTTGAATCTTTGATTATACTTTTTCTAATTGAAAGTATTAATTACTGTACTTGACGTAACTTTGAATTCAAATCTTAAATTATTAATTCTTTAAACTATAACATCTTCACTGTTTCTATTAATTAAATTAATAAAAGCCATTAAAAGCTGCATCTGCTCCTTGGCAAACGTTTATATTTTTTCGGTTGGTTTACTTTAGTCAATTCAAAAGGTTGGTATACAATAATATTCCTTAATGTGTATATTTCATATAATCTTATTTTCAATACATTTTGTTGCTCATATATACTAGTATATCCGACTCGTCTATACTGTTGTTGTTTTTTATATATATATTTTGGGTATCGAATCAATCAAACGTAACGCCATCTGTCATTCATTTACTCACATCTGCCATCATATTATATATAAAGAAGACTAGCATCGTAAGTTAATTAAAATTTGGAATAATAATTTAGGAAATGTGGTTTTAACTTCGGTCTGGTTTTTTTATAGTCACTATGTTATTTCAAATTAAACTTTAACAATAGCTTGATATTGAATTAAACTATCAATATCAAAAGATATGCATTAAAAACGCATTTACGTAACTATTATGTTATATATACGTTGTGATACGATAAATGTTATGAAAAGTATTAGGGTATTATTTACTTTGTTAATTATGCATACTTTAGGTTGCAAAAATCTTAAAACGTTATTCAGTAATAATGTTAGTGTTATCAATGGGCTTGTGTCCTCATTTTTTAGTGGTCGATTTTTCAATTGTTGATTGAAATTGATGTTAATAAATGTGTATTGGCGTGTCTATTTTATTAAATATCTAAATATTGACGGAGGTATAGCAATTAAAAGTTTGAATTGTAGTTTTAGCGCTAAAAATGATCGGCCATATTTGTATGATGTGAAATGCATTTTAACGTCAGTTATTTGTTGAGTAGGTCAGTGCTATGGTAATGTTTTGTAGCTGTTGGTAGTCAAATAATCAAGTCAAATCAAAGAATAATAAGTTTTTATTTTATTTAACCCTGCCAAGGCAGACATAATATTGAAATTTGATTGTTCCTTGAAATAGCTGTAAGGTTGGTAACCTTACACAAGGACTGTGATGTCACATGCACTTGGAATGTGTACAACGTTGAATCCCTTTATTAATTAAAGAGACAAAATGACTTTTTTAATTGTTAATATCTCTTAACATATAAGGAGTTATTAAAAAATAATTGAACATTTGAGGTTCTAGTAACCCACTTTATCAATATATAGTACACTTTTATAGAAATTAAGACATAGGACACAAACCCATTCAGTCCGAGTTTATTGACCAGTATAACATGCATGTGTATATATTTACAGAAATTTATATATTCACAGAAAGTACTATTCGAAGTAGTAATAGTCTAGAATAGTTTAAGTTTAGTTTTTAACTTTGAATTTATATGAAATGCATTAAGAAATATAATAATGTAGATTGTAAAGCCGAAAGCCACACAATTAATATAATAAAATTAAAAAAAATATTTACATTTACATATGTTTTTGTATTAATAACGACTCCGCTAGTGCAGACTTCGACAAAATATTTGCTTTTACAGAACAAAAACTCTAAAAAATCATTATCATAAAATGTTACCATAATTTAAGTATATTCATTGTTTCTTATTTGGTTTCTAGGAGGTTACATCTTAATTCTATAGCCAATTCTTTTTGGCTAGTAAATTTTCAAAGGTTTAAAAATACTGAGTGAAAATGCAATATATATTTTTTCTAGATTTGAGGCTCGTGACATTTCCTTGTCAACTGATGTTGGTGACGTATGACTCGGTCGTCCTTGAACAACCCCTTAACTACCATATTAACAATCAGCCTCTATACATATATCTACCATAGTATCAGAAACAACTAAATTTATTTTTTATGGGCTTTTAATTATTTGATAGTAACTTTTTATTCGAGTATTTTATGTTTCTCCATTCTGTTTTATGTCTAATTTATCAAAGTCAAACTTCTAACGTACAAACAGCAGAATCATCCAAAAACTATATGAAATTGTATAGGGTATTTGAAAAAAGCGATATGACTACTCATTTTTTAATGTATTTTTTTGTTTATGTATAGTTTCTCGGGCTTCCTAGGCACGTAGCCTTTTATCGCCCCTAATATTGTTCTGCTTCTTCTTATACGTTATATCCAGACAACAAGAATGATCTATTCATGGCTACTGCAGTTATAAATTTCGGATTCGCAATCAAAAAGGCGGTGTTAACAGGAAGCGTATGCGAAGTCTGTAGCACCGCCCTTTGGAGTCCATTTCTTGCCATTGCTGTATTTTTACATTGCTACAGAATGTGGTCAGGATTTTTGAATGTAATGCAGGCAGTTTACTCCACAAACCACATAATAATATTATGTTACCATTTTCGTGGTTCACTCTCGTTGAGACAGTCGAGATCTAGTGGGTACAGTAGCTCTCGCCTCGCGTTGGATTGCCTCGGTTGATGAGCAGTATTTTCACACAAGTCAAAGGAAACGAGAGGTGAGACCACGCCACAGACCACAGCCATGTTCCTTTCTCGGCACATCGCAAATGTTTTGACAAATGTTTCGCCGGGATCTACGTTTTTTCCGAACCGGGACAAGAACTTGGTATCGGCACCCTCTACATCCTACTTACGGCGAATATTTCGATTTTTTTTTTTTATTAAACTTTTCCTTTTTCATTTGTGAAAAAAATAAAGCCAAACATACAAATTGTGCACACAGTGCCTTTCGGAATACACCTAGTTTTTCAAATATATGAATTTACTCGGGGAAAGTATCCTGGTTTCAAACATTACAAATATTAACAAAATAATAAGCGATATAATGTATCTTCAGTTATTTGCGAACACCTTGTTATTTTATCGTGTCTATGATGAGAAACTGTATAAGATAAGTGTAGTAAAGTCTTTAACAGGACAACAAATAAAGATACCGAAAGTTCAACATACTCTTTGGTGAAATATCCTGTTTGTTTCAAGGACCTCTTATCAATTTATAAAGTTTACGATAGTCTATAAGTTCTAAACGGATTCGACATTGAATCTATATAGATTAGGAGTGTATATTCTAGAACACATGCAGTGTCGACTTTAGAAACCCTGGGGCTACGATAATTACTAAATATCTTAATTAGTGCTTTGTTTTTATTGATAGAAAAAAGTTAGATCAAAAAGAATGTTCTCCTTCCTTGTAGAAAACTGAAAAAAGATTTCAACTTAAAAAATTCAACTGTTTCATCGCAGTAATATTTTATCTAAAAAGATGTAATTAAAAAGTTTATAACCCTTAAGGGAAAAAGACTTTCTAGAATATTTTGTAATAATTAATTGTTAATATGCAAAAGTGTGATCGATACTGCTAACAGTCATCAGTGATAGAACTAGGCATTGGAAATAGCCGGACGTTAAAAAAATCAAATTGTGCGAATGTCAAAATTACAAATATTGCATTGCAGAAAGCAATAGCACTTAAGGAGTGTTAATTTATTTAATTTTTTTAATTTATTTATATTAATGTAGTAAGTTTATTGTGTGCAAATTTGAAGTCGATTGAAGTAAAACTGTCGGAGATATAAAATTTTGAGTCTTTACCTCTCTGGTCTGGTTTCATCAATTTTTGAAACTAATTTAAAAATTGAAAAATCAATAAATGAAAAAAAAACTCGGCAGGGTTTCCCGCAAAAACTTACCATAAACTAATAAAATCATTTTGGTTTTTTGATTTCAAATAATCTAGTGATGGGTTATGAGGGACACCGCAATGAAACATTTTTTTGTGACGTCTGTGAAGATTCGCTGTCAATAATTCATTTCTTGATATTTATTTATGATAATTTCACAAAGTATTCTTTAAATGCTATTTTATCATATAGTAATTATAGAAATAATTATATATTATCTATGTCGTCAAAAAACATTATCGAAAATATGTTTTTTTGTATCGATTTGTCTTTAAATTAAACCACCCTCCCCCTTTTATCTAACATTATTTCAATTTCAATTAACATAAAACCAAATGTGTGTTTCAATTTTGGATAAAATATAAATATGTTTGTATTTAATCTGATCATGTATATGATGCTATGAAATATTAAATATTTTAAATAATAAAATCAAATGTACAGATTAAATTTTGCATGAAAATTTTAATGGGCTTGTGTCCTCATTTTTTAGTGGTCGATTTTTCAATTGATGTTATTAAATGTGTATTCATGTGTCTATTTTATTAAATATCTAAATATTGACGGAGATATAGCAATTAAAAGTTTGAATTGTAGTTTTAGCGCTACAAATGGTCGGCCATATTTGTATGACGTGAAATGCATTTTAACGTCAGTTATTTGTTGAGTAAGTCAGTGCTGTGGTAATGTTCTGTAGCTGTTGGTAGTCAAACAATCAATCAAAGAATAATAAGTTTTTATTTTATTTAACCCTGCTAAGGCAGATATAACATTGAAATTTGATTGTTCCTTGAAATAGCTGTAAATAATATTTGATATTTTGATATATAAATACATATAGCAGAGATTTATGAGCTGTAAGGTTGGCAACCTTACACAAGGATTGTGAAGTGACATGCACTTGGAATGTGTACAACGTTGAATCCCTTTAATAATTAAATAGACAAAATGACTTTTCTAATTGTTAATATCTCTTAACATATAAGGAGTTATTAAAAAATAATCAATATATAGTACACTTTTATAGAAATTAAGACACAGGACACAAGCCCATTACGCAAGAGTCGAAAATGTATGTTAAAGATTTTTAAACTAATGTGACATTTTATATACGTACAAATATTATGTAACATGTAAACTTTTTTATATTAAATAATCCATAAATAACTGTGCTTAACGGGTTGACTTTTGTTTTATCAAACCTTCACAGAATTTAATACGAAAAGGGCAAAATAAATTAAATAACCCTTCAGGAAGACGGCCCTGTACAAATCGAGAAGAGTCAGGGGTTATACTTGTAGTATAAAATCCAATAGATCTTCATCAAGAAAAATGTAAAGAAAACTAAAAAGACTCCACAAATAATCGAACAAACATGATAAAAGATCTTCGGACCGAATGTTGATGTTGTTTAGCTGGAAAGTCTAGCTACTCGCTACCGAATAAATAAAGATACAAGATAAATTATCGGAATACGGATGTTCACAGACTCTTGAAGATTGCGATGATTAATTTGTCAGCATTGTCTGTAAAGAATGGGCAACGAGTTCACACTTTAACAAAATGCTAACCCAAGCAGGAGCTTCCAAGGGATAGACTTTGCAGCCAAACTTTATAATAGACCTGCTGTATGTAGGAAAACAGCAGATAATCAATCAACATTTACTATGGTATCAATAGAACGATCCGATCATCCGAATAGAAACCGATACCGAGTCCGAGTCCGAGACCGCACAAAAAATAAACATTAAATTTAATTCTAGAGTTAATTAAATTACAATGGGTTGTTAATTAATTACGTAAAACTATTTGACGTGAGGTAACACACGACACGCATACCCATGCCCATCCTTATGACTTTATTCTCGATATTTGTAATTATTCGGTCTTCAGAATCCATTAGTGCGATGCAGGAATTATTGAGTTGAGAGCGTCAGTAGGTTTTGTTGGCTTTTAAAGGGATATCAGATTAAGATCAGAGGTGTACTCGTATATGAGGGGAGGGTAGAGCTAGTGGCGTATTGAGACTACTGGGGGTCTGGAGTGATACTCAATATGACCTCCAACTTCAGCTCCAACTCAAAATTAATTCTAGTCATAATTGCGCCACATTTATAAGGACCTATGTTTGGCTTCCAGCTTATCTGAAATTATCTTTTTTTAGGTTCTTTGCAAAATGAGTTGTATCTAGTCACAACTGCCTTTCAACATAACTGATTACATTAATTTACCTCTCACGCGAATTTAATTGTATTTAGTCACAATTGCCTTCCAACATATCTGAAATTATTTTCTTTTTAGCTACTCGTAACAAGACAAATCTTGCCCTAATTGAACTGCGAACCTGTAACACACACATACAAATGTTACATTTATATATATTTATGACGCGTTTGACGTCACAGAAGAAATTTGTAATCATTTGTTGTGATTATTTTTCTTTTTTCACAACCATCATAATATAAAACTTGATGGGATGCACGAGCCAGGTGTTACTAGTAAATGACGTAACACACACACACTCGTATGTACCCTTGTGTATGGCAGACCGCCATAGGTTCGGTACGCTTCTGGGTTGGATGGTGGTCATTTTGAAGCTCTATCCGAAAATGGGCCTCAAAAATTTTTGTTTCGAGTAAATTTCTGCTAAACACAAAACATAGATTTTACCTTTATATTCAATTAAAATTTTGTGTAAGAACGTTTACAAGAAAATCACTTTTCTGACAATCATCTTGAAAAGTTAAATATATGTATATATTTAATAATGTCCGTTATACGTATAAAACGTTTTAACACTCCTTACTGTTAAACTTTTCATTTTTTACTTACGAACCCTACACCGACCTATGTTGAAACGAATATTTTGTGGTATAACAATGGTAATTTAGAAAAACTTAGAATAATTAATTGAGAATGTGACAAATATTGTCCTTTAAAGAAAATTACAGCAAGCGGTATTCACTTTTTTAATAAAATTTGTTAGATTGAGCTACTTTTGATCATTGTCGACTTTCCTCATTGGCAAACCACAAGGGAGCACATGTTATAAATATGTTAGTATACATAGCTCATTTGGAACGTCCTTTAGTGAAATCTAGTAATATTACATCTAAGGAGATTTATATATGAATACTTTACTACTATTTAACCGTAAAAAGAACTTTATAAGATTTTATAATGCCTAAAAGGGTCTATATAAGAAGTTTTATGATTATATTAAAACAGAAGAATCAAATATAATCACATTGTATTTTAAGTAACATTATGTACGTAAAAGGTTACTTTTGCTATGTTGGATCCACCTTAAATACACGTAACCGTGTTTAAATGGACATGACTATAAAATGCACTTCGCGTGAGATTTAAAGAAGGCCTCGCCTCAGACATTGACCCAGAACACCTTGTTCTAGACATAATGGGTTAATGGACTTTTTTTTGGGTGTCGTTTTTTTAGTTTTTGATTAAAATATAGGTTAATATATGTATATTGGCGTTTTTAATAATTTAAATATAAAAAAGTTGATGGAAATATAGCTGTTTCAAATTTAAATTTCAGTTTTGCAGCTTCTGTTAGCTCTACATATGACATCACAGAAGAAATAAGTGCTCAAGAATATTTTTCTTTTTTCACAATAATAATATAAAATTTGACCCAGCCGTTAATAGTAAATGACGTATTACACACACACTCGTATGTATCTCTGTTGCATAAAAGAGATGGCAAATTAGTGAATGTAACATCACATGCAGATTTATTTTTTATAACTTTGGATCATTTTAATTATTAAAGATGTTATTTTAGATGTTAATATGTTCTACAATATTATCGCTTATTTCAAATAATTAGACATTAGACTTTATCAATATTAGAAATTAAAATTTTGTTCTCAACTCAATTACTCATATACTCAAAGATAGGGGCTAAGAATGTATTACGAGAACATAATTATAGTCACAAGATGTCACTACTACATAATAAATCCTTGAACACCTTCCCCTTCACTCCGCAACGCACTCCTCTTGTACATCTGATTAATTTTGATGTATATTTAATGTAACACAAATGTCGTGTACAGGTTGGTTTAATTATAGTTTGTTAATTAGAACGCATTTGTCTCCCGCAAGGATTTCAATAAATCACTTTTACGAATCGTTAAGTTCTCGTTATATAAGATGTTATATTTTTACGAGGACTAGGGTTGGAAAAACATAATGTTCATATTTCAGGTAGTTGTTTCATTTCCATTTTCATTTCCGTTTCCGTTTTGGATTCGACTTACGCTTAAAGTTACATTGTATACTAATGTTAAAGTATCTTAGTTTTACTTCTTTGTAAATAGTTTATGTCTTGGAAGATAACGCAGGGTGTTTCTAAATAAATAGCACTTTCATATTAAATTTATAGAATTTTAAAACTGATTGTTCAAATTCGGTGGATTAATAGGCTTATGCCCTATATCCTAATTTCTATAAAAGTGTACTATATATTGATAAAGTGGGTCACTAGAACCTCAAATGTTCAATTATTTTTTAATAACTCGTTATATGTTAAGAGATATTAACAATTAAAAAAGTCATTTTGTCTCTTTAATTATTAAAGGGATTCAACGTTGTACACATTCCAAATGCATGTGACATCACAATCCTTGTGTAAGGTTACCAACCTTACAGCTCATAAATCTCTGCTATATGTATTTATATATCAAAATATCAAATATTATTTACAGCTATTTCAAGGAACACTCAAATTCCAATATTATATCTGCCGTAACAGGGTTAAATAAAATAAAAACTTATTAATCTTTGACTTGACTTGATTATTTCGACTACCAACAGCTACAAAATATTACCACAGCACTGACCTACTCAACAAATAACTGACGTTAAAATGCATTTCACGTCATACAAATATGGCCGACCATATCTAGCGGTAACACTACAACTCAAACTAAAATCTAATTGCTATATTTCCGTCAACATTTAGTTATTTAATAAAATAGACACGTCAATACAAATTTATTAACATCAATTTCAATCAACAATTGAAAAATCGACCACTAAAAAATGAGGACACAAGCCCATTTAATTATTGTTTTCTTGTTAAATTTAGAATTTCAACATCAACGTCATGTTCGCCTGATATTTATTTTAATAAAATTTGATTCAATAAGTTTATATCAGTTAGGAACTCGAGCATTTTTAAATTTTTTTTTGATTGTTTGCAAGCATGTTGTTAAGTTCACCACTGATGCTGTGTTTGATTCATTGAGCTTGAATATTAATAATTCTTAGTTGTAAAATGTTGTTGCTTTGCTTCGTATGTTGAGGTTAAATTGTACCTCGGTAAAATTGAGATTTCGATTAGAAGTGGCACTTCCTCACAGAGGCGGCCTTAGGGGGTGGCAAACATTTGCCTCGCTCTTGTAAGGGCCTCGCATTTTCGCGCAACAACCCAAGTAGAAAAATTCATTACTATATATATACATGATCCTCGCGCCTCGCTCTTTAAAAATCCCACTAGAATCACTGCGTATATATTTAAAGGCATTTGTCGTCTTTGTGCTTGTTAACTTTTATAACACTTCCAATATTAAATTTTATTTCTCTTCAATTATCATCAAAAATACTTACAATTTACATAAATTATACAAAGAACAAGTGCCTCGTAAAGTTCTGCCGCCCGGGGCCCGCAAAGTTCTGCTGCCCGGGTCTCGCAATGGCTAAGGCCAACCCTGTTTCCTTAGCGCGACACTGAAGAGAAATATTCCTTAAAATTAACTTTTCCTTACAAATAATGAAACCATAAACACTCATAATAGGACTTGACCCATCATCTTATGCGTTGGTTAATTGTTTTTAATATCTAAATATCCTATACTAAATAGAAATGAAATAACTTTAAAGAAAGTCTTCTTCTAATTACGCCTTAGAATTTCTTCAATTAAACTATACTTTAGTATATTTTCAAGATTTGTTACATCTGGTTAAAACTTATAAATATCGTATTGGTTTTGCGGTGCTGTTTATGGCAACTCTGACAATTGTTGAACGTTGTAAGAAAGGTTTAATTTAAACTTAAGCGCGTGCAATTACACTGACTAGCTGTTTGATAAGTATAGATAGCTAAACGCTATAAAAAGCATCCGATGCAATGGTTGGTGTAGTTGGCGTCTAAAACGGAGATAATCCCGCAGAGCATAACGAGGTTTAATTAAAGAAAATACAAAACGATCCATAATATAAAAACAATAATATAAAAAATATAAATAAAACTAACAAATTAAAATATAAAATAAACCTTATCAACTTTATTAGTGAAACAAATTCAATCTCTTTATTTTAAATACACATACTCGTGTCATAATTTGTTAATTATGTATTGCAAATGCTTATAAATGTATATATTCTTGTAAGTGCTAAATAAGTAATAACTGGAAGCGGAACAGTGAAGGTGGAGAGAAAGAGGGCAGCAGGAAGAGCAGAGGAAGAGCAAGGAATCAGAGATAGACAGATGCAACAGTAGGAAGGAATGAGCAAAATGGATAAAAGCAGATACAATGCCAGATATGGAAAATATAGAGGAAGAAAATATAAGAAAAATATAATATAATAAATAAAATAAAATATAATATAAGAAAATATAAGAAAAGAAGTGTAGGGTGTGCAAAGCAGAAGTGGAGAAACTGGTGAACAGGGCGAGCAGCAGTAGGAAGATGGAGGAGCTATTAAAATGGGGAAAGGAAGAGAACAAATGGATGGCAGAACTAATTAGAAGGAGGAGATGAAAAACCAGAGGGTTCATCTCTGAATAGAGTGATAGAGGTAAAACGCAGGAACGGGAAAATGAAGTCTGAAAGGAAGAAAGAATAGTGCAAAGATAATAGAGGGTTTGTCGAGAGGGATCATGGAAAAAAGTAAGAAGTAGCAGGAAGGAGGTGTAGGGAACAGGAGGGGAGAGAGTCAAGCGAACAAGAAGTAGAAAATACTTTTGGAAAGGCAAAGGTTTAGAATAGTTAAGATTAATTTTAAGTTGAAGTTCTATGAAATGTTGTAAGGAATATTAATGTAGATTGTAAAGCCGAAAGGCAAACAATTGATAATATAATAAAAAAATGCACTCAAATAAATATTAAAAAGTAATAATATAAAAGAATACGTCATGGGTAACATATCTTATATAATTTTCTTTTTCAAATTATGTTAACCTTCGGTAAATAATAAAATAAAGCAATATATAAATGTTTGGTTTAACTTTAGCGAGAGGCCTAACTTCGCTGGTAAATATAAAGCTTCTTAAGAAAATCCGTATATCTCTAAAAGTAAATTAACGGATGTATTTTTAGACACCCTGCATTATCTCTCTCTATATTTTTATATTCTTTTAGTTCTAGTAGTAGTGCAACGAATTCGTAATAGTATAAAGTCTAGATCCTCGTATACAGATAGGCATAGGGTATACGAGTATACCTATAGACTAGAAACGAAACACAGAATCATAGAACGGGCGCCGTCGAGACGCTCCGTACCATAAAGACGCTCGGAGCCAGTAGGGTGTAGCCGTGAACAACATGTAGTGAAAACCCAAACCAAAATACTAAAAAAAACCTCAAACCATAGTGATATGGAAAACACGATGGGAAAAATATAATCGCAAGCACAACCCTCCCTCCACTACTCCCTTACAAATGGTTGAGATGTGGTTGACATTGAATGTTGGAGTGGGGGTATTTAGAGGGTAGATATTGTAAAAATGTTTGTGACCTTACCATGACCTCACGTAACCCCATATCAATGACCATGTACTTTACGTATACATCAAGCGTTTGACACTGTATGGGTGTAGGTCATTCACATTTACTGGGATGGAATATATTTTTGTATGGTTCTATATGCGCGTATATAGCGACAAGATTAATTACAATAGAGATGATATTTATTATAACATCGTACGCAAAGTTACAGAAATATGAGCACTCATTAAAACGCTGTCTGACGTCATTTTACCATTTGTGAGCAATATGTTGGAATAGGTTATTTGAAAGTTTTATATGATTTGATCTTTTAAATTCATTATTTATTAGAAGTAAGTGTGAATAATTGTCATATTAACAGAAATTAATAATTTTCATTCATTGTGATATATTATTTTGTACATAATCTTCTCTCTGTGATGTATTTTTTTTGTATTTTTTACAACATTGAAAAAATATATAAAAAAAGAGTTCATTATACATGATTAGTAGATGAACAAGGAGGGTTCTGGAATGTTTCATAATGTGGTAAGGCGAAGTTGAGTTTAAAGGTCCAATATACACTCGAATATGTCAGGCTCGGCTTTGAATCGAGAATGCTCGAGGTTCCCAGTACAAGAAAGAACCATATGTGGCCAATATTATGTCGAGAGATTCACACCTTAGTTTAAATATTATTAATTAGTTAGTTCATTAATTTCTTTAGTTGGTAACATTGACCAAAGATATTACAATTGCATTCAGGTGAGCTAACGGTATATATTAGTTATAGTTCCTTTAATTGTAGTGTGTGTAGTGCAACGAGTAACTACCTAGTCCTACTCCAACAAAGTAAGTTGATACAAAGCTCGTCTGTCTATGAAACAGTGTCCATATAGTCATGGACTCCATGGATAACGTTGTAAAGAATAACGGCCAATACAGTTGATATTTGGAGCTGACAGAACTCACTGAGTATAATTTTCAGTTATTATAAAATTAGATAAGAAGGAATTGTCAATTAAATAATATAGTTTAAATATCGTTTTTTTGTTTTCAAGTTAGATAGTATGATTTAAGTTAAACAGTGTAATTATTATAATGTGTTTGTAAATTACTAAAATAAAAATCTTTGATTTCAGAGCACACATAAGTTTGATTAAAAATTTACAATTCCTAATAAAATGTCTTATATATTTTTATCTAATAATATTATCCTCTAATGTAAAACTATTTGTTATTATTAATAAGATTTTATTTGATCTTTAACGTAGCTATTTCCCAGATTCATAACTCTCTCTTTTTAAATGCTTGTTGCAATACTGTTTGTTTCTTATATCCCAGAGTGACATTTATTCGTTATACGATTACTTACTTATAAATTCGGTATAAAACATTTAAAATTCAGTCAACTGCTACAGAATAATAAATGCAGGTCAACCAGGTTGACCAAGCCAATTACCAACCCAATATAATCGTATTCCAATGTCTAATGCCCTAATGTACTTGTCAACTACTTCTTTTCTACTTCAACAACTTCTACTGTTAAAAATTAAATTGCAGAGAACCATAATTTCTAGGATGCAAATCAAAAACAAATCGAAAAACGAGGAGCAAAAGGTACTTTTAAAAACCGTTTCCATCATTCGACTTTTCATCCGTACAGTTCTCCATATTTATTTAAATCTTATGAAAGAACAGTAATTATTTTGAAACCATCTCTAACATGCTCATAAAATATGTAACGAAAATAAACATTACAATATTGGAACAATAACTGCAGAGTTGTTTTTCCGCCTCATCTTTCCAATGTTACGACTCTACATACGCCCTACGCCCCGACAATAAAACTTCGCTTTATGCAATCCAAATTACCCGTGCTGTTCAGTCCTGTGGTCCTGTCCTGTACTGGGCTGACTCCTCAGCGAAGAAGAGTATACAACAAACACTGCTCAGCACTTAGAACACAAGCTGATCTGCGAGTATCACACGGTGACAAATCCTACGGTATAAATTATAGTATCGCCTTGTGAAACTTGTCATCTTTCTCAACGATCACGCTAAATTCAGTACATATATTTACGATTTAAATAACATTACAAAATTAAACTGTTACGTAACCGATTTTACCTAATAAGCCAAGTTAAATAAGGATTTAACCTCGGAATGAGAGGCAATAAGTTAAAAACTTGTATAAATCTTTGTTTAAATATCTCATGGTATCTCGTGTATGCAAGGCGTGATTTTCAAAGGGCAAAGGCCACAAAAATCGGTTTCCTGTGCTCTAAATAACACTTACAGTTATTAGTCTATCTGTGCAATTAGAATATCACAAAATTGTATGTATGTATGTATTCTATTTTATTGTATATGCAATTTTGGACTTATCTTTTTACAATTATTTCTTATTACATTTTCTAAGTTACATTTTTTTAAATATCTAATTCAATTCATTTCTTTCTATTAAAAACATGCCTATACTCTTTATCCTTATTTTCTCAGTCCATACTCTTTGCTATATCTCCTTCAGATCTCCTAATCGATTTTTCACTTTCTCCCAACCCCTATTCTTTATGTACTCTAACGTTCGATAATACAGTGTTCTTTTTATCTACAATTAGTTTAGACCCTACAAACTAACACGCTTCATCTTCCTTGTCTTTATTTTCCTTTCTCTTGCTTCTAACATCATTCATCCATTTGTTTCGACTTTATTCCTTGCAGGATTTCGATCAGGTCCACTTTGTTTTCCTCCTTCTCCTTAAACCTACTCTTAAAATGCTTTTGTTGTTTCATGTTTCAGCCTCCGTGCCACATATCCTGCATATCTTAAAATTAACTTAAATTAAACTTATTAGTAAAGTTGTAGATCATAAAATTCTCTACAAATTTGATCTTACGTATTTTTTCGTATGATTAAACCCTTCCCGTGATATGGATTATTGCTAATTTGGAATGTATTAGCAGAGATACAGTGCAGGTTAACTAACAACTGCACTTTATGATAGAAATATGAAATTTGGTTTAGTGAAAGAGTTTAATGAGTAGATAGCGTTTAAATGTAGAGTTACTCAAACTTTCCCCCGTCCTCCACAATAAATGCGATATCCAGACAACCGCTTAACATACTTTAATTATTTTGACAGTAAATGAAAGCCGATTAAATTACGCAAAATGTATAAAGAACAACATTTTTTCAAAAAGCTAATTGTTTATAAGTTAAAAGGGGTTTTATAAAATAATAATTTGTTAGCAAATCTCCTATTCTCGAAATTCATTTGCTTAAGGACGTTAACGTAAATGATGAAAACGTTGTGAAATTTGTAGGGTCGATACAAATAGTTAAATAGTTAAAATACATGCTGTCTCAAAATTTTAGAGACCAAGGGTTCATAGTTTTCTTTTTATACATGATTAAAAATAGTCATTTTCCATACAAATCATAATTTTTAGCTCAATTTCACCACATAATATAACTTTTAACTATAAAAAAATGGTGACACGGCTTTCGAAAACTAGGTGTGTATAAAATAATCTTTTCTGTAACTATTGCAAAAAGAAAATTATCAAAAGGAAACCTATTTATGAAAATATTTAAATACAACCTTTAAGAAACAGTAAATGTAGGTTATAAGCCGGCAACGTTACAAATGCCAATTTGAGCGGGAAATTTAAAATCGGAATAAATGTTATATAAAATATAACAATTTATTGGTCAAGGAACCAAATCACGCATGCGTCAAAACACGTAAATTTGCAGCGTTGCAAAATTTATTATTCCTTTTTATTTATTATTATTGAATTAATATAAATTTGATATTAATTATAGGTAATTTTTAATTTATTAAACTATTATATGCATAAAAAATCATTTTAACTAGCAAAAAGCAGTTTAATAGGAAAAAATTCATTTTCAAAGGTACAGTCCCAATAATTGGTCGTCCCTCATGTACTTCGTATTTTGCATTTCGTATTACCGAGAGATAAACTATTTGCATTGACGGTACGTCATGTACCTCCTTAAAAATTCACAAATAAATCACTCGAGAGTTTCTCATTGAGAAGTACATTATCAACAAATAATTATCGGCAAATATGATAAAGCAGTTAAAATCGTCACAAAACAACGATGAAAAAAATCAGTTCCATTTTGTTTCATAACTTATCGTGTGATATTCGCACACTATTTAAGAGAATAGTATCTGACGCAGATAATAACGTAGACTTGGGATATTTTCCACCATGTGCTGTAATACTAGTGTCCCACTACTGATATGTCAAAACATAGTGGATACGTGGATCACCATTTCACATGCAAATGCGCCAACAGACAAATGTATGTATGTAGTGGATGGTATAGCGCCTCCAACATTAACTAGCGCCAATATTAGTAATAATAAGACAACCACATGTGGTGGCTCGAGAAAATCAAAGCATGAGTAACACGAAACGTGGAAACGTCCAACTGTATTTGTAGACTTAAGAACACCGACTAGCACCAGCACCGAAAGAAACATGTGTGAAGCTTATATAACAGACTGGAAATAGTATTTGAAGTATTTTTAATTTTCGCGCCAACATTAATTTGTAAGTGTTTGTATACATTAGCGTTTTTTTAGAACAGAAACACTATTAATCTAAAAATGAAATATTTATATTAAATTGAGATCATTTTTCTTGAATCCTGGTTTAATAACCTCTGCAACAAAACGAGATAATTTAAAAAGGACAGGAAATATGCAAGAAGGTCTAGAAAAGACTCATCTTATTAGAAAACGATACAATTTGGTTTTTCTTTATTTTGAACACACTATTATAAAAACTTATTTGAGTGCAAATTAACACTTTACAATTAGTACTAATTTATTTAAAATAAGGACGTCCCTGAAACCCAATTTAAATTTCGGCAAATTTCTAGATCGTTTACACTTGCATTTTTGTACTATTATTTAAAGCAAGTGTAATATGAAGAGAATATAAAATTTAAAGAATATAAAATGTTAGATTAGTGAAAATTTCTCAGTGAAAAGTTCGAAAATAAGTACAACTTGTGATGTGAAACTGATAGTCTCCAAAATAAATATAAACTGGTTGCATTTACAACTTATAACTGGTTTAGGATTTCCTTTGAAGTAAATAAGTAAAGATGAAAAATAAAACAAAGCGTAATCCATAAATATGACATCAAATCATAAGTCTAATTAATCATAACTCTAAAAATGTACGTAATTCTTTGATTTGCTCAAAAAGGTATCAAAACACCAGGTTTTTCCAAAAGAATCACCCGAGGTGACGGGCTAAACAAGAGTCTGTCGGCAACTGCGTAAAACCCGAGATTTCTCTCTTTCCACCTATACATTATTCGATCGAAACAGATGAATAGTTATGATTCTTTTTTAAATTGGATGATTCTTTTTGAAACACACTGCATTATAATGACATTTACAAGTAGCTTAATTACATTAACTAAATAAAAAAAAGTTTAACCTGCCTTAGTATATTAATTAAAAAGTTAGGACCATATCCGAAGTGCTTGAAGTAAAATTCATTTCTGTGTTATTCCATGGATATGTAGTCTACATAGAATTTGTCGATTGTCAAAATATGGTAATGATAGTTAACATGTACCTTCATAACAGTTTCATACCATTAGTATTGCTCATTTTCTTCTTGAACTTCAAAGACATAAATTAAGGACATTAAATCGATGAAATCAATTTGATTTTTAGACTTTCTGTGCTTCCAAATATTTGCATAAATGGTAAGAATGTTGCAATATTTTTACTGAGCTAAATAGTTTGAGCATTAACGAATAATGTATTTCACTGTTAATGGGTTACGATATCGTGTTATACCTTATACACTCGTTATGAATATATGGACGGGTCGGGTCATTGGAGTATATGAGAAGACTGCTTAAAATATTTTTGCTTTTATATTAAAAAGATAAGGTTATATTGTAACTATATGTGGTTAGATGTCATCATGTGAATTGTGCGCCTCTCCATATGTATCTAATACATATATTGAATACACAGACTCTCTTGTCTCCAATATGTGATCGCCTTTATGTTTGTGTCTTGTTTCCTTTTTCTATCTAATACTTTGATACGATAAGGCCGGCATCACACTGCAACCGATTACTTGTAATACTTTTTGAGTAGGATATATTTAAGTTGTTTCGCATTGATACATTTTATTATTAGATCTTGGAGGATTCACGTTATGTACGAATACGCATGTATCCTACTATGTTTCAGATATCTGCGACAGCAAGTATAAAGTAGTGTAGCTCTTTTATATCCAGCCGTATGAACCATATTATGGTTTACTATTGGTGTATTAATAATCATTAAAATAAAAACTTCCTCTCATGATAAAGTGTGCTAATGCACCCTACTAGAACAATCACAAACGCGTCGACACTTACCTTTATGTGTTATATTCCTTATTTAATTTAAATCGTTACATGTATTCGAATTCGTTAGCTATATTCGGTTCTAAAATTCTTTAGTGTAACAGTAGTAACGACGTCGTATAACGCCATGCCCTCATCCCTCCGCTCCCATTACAATCACCCCACAACAACCGCCCACTCTGTCGTTACACGACGCTTCGATGGTTTTATTTTATAATTTTATGCGACTGTATAGTCGTTTCATATTTTTGCTGTTTCCGAGTTTCCGAGATATGAGTGTAGCTAGTACTACGCTTACTGCTAGTATTATACCATACTCTAGACATTTTATAGCCCATGTTGTTATTACTCTCTTTTTATATTTTATCATATTCTAGTACTTGTATTAATAAAATTATTTTAATTTATAATGCGTTAATAATTTATAATAACTTATTATGTATTTTTAATAGCTTGTTTCGTTTGCCATATTAAATTCATATTACGAATTTATTATGTACGTTTATGACTCTAGTTTTATAGTTTACTGTATCACTTGCTATCAAGATATTCATCACTTAAAATAGTTGTTAAAATGTTATCTCTAAAGTAAAGTAATGTTTAGTTGCATGCAGGACCGCTGTTTTGCTGTAGATTTGTAGTTTACTCATCGAAGAAGTTGTTCAATTTTTACTTTGAGCTATTTTTGTTTGTTTTCACCTTTACTTTTATTAAGGTACTTTTACTTGGTACTGTACTAAGCTACTTTTATTAACTTCTGATGATGATTACTCCGCTAAGGTATATTAAAAAGTGTAGATAAACCTAAGAAACATAATATGCTTTGTGAAAGAAAGTAGTGCCAAAGTGTGGATATTTGTATTAAATGGAGATTAGGTACAGTACATTAGGAACATAACCTTGTGTGTTATAATCTACTGTCAGGAATAGAAATATTTGTTTGTGTTATTTAGAATTAAAAGAGTTCGCAGGTAAAATATCAGTAAAATGTTTTTAGCAAGATTTATAATTTTTCGTAATTAATTTTCTACCATTATGTTGATGTATTTTGAATATTGTAAATCCTTGATTTGAGGTTACCACAAGGCAGAGCCGCTTTTAGAATCGGTCGGTCCCTAGTCACAAATTGTAATGCGCCACTCCTGCCCCCTACATACTGTGAATTTTTCGATTTTTTTTTTTTAAATAAAGTCAAGAAAAGTAACAGGGTAGGTTACTTGTTCTTGTAAATCTCCTTGAGAACTAAGAAAAGGTTGTTTCCCCAAATAAATTAAACGAGTACTAAGGGCTTGAATTTTCTCATCCATTGTTGTTGGTTTTGTTAATGTTTTTTATTTGTTGACTCCAGTCTTTATTTTCAGGTACTATTATACGAGTAATTATAAGTCCTAATATATATTTCAATCTAAAATTGTATGTTTAGTCAGAGAATAAAATATGCGTTTCTTGCATTGATTTAACTTTTGATGTTGAATTTTATATAAAGGCAGTTTTATCGCAAACACAGTTGCTGAGTAGCTGTCAAGGAGTCGGAAGGAATTTCTGGTTAGTGGAGTCTGAGTCAGAGTCGAAAAAATGTACGTAACTGTTTACTTAACGTCTGTTAACGTGTGACGATTTTTCAAAGGTTTTCTAAACTATGCTATGTACGTTTACACAAAACTATCAGACTACCTTTAATAAAGAGAAAAATGGGTCCCATACCTTGAAACTGTCATAAGTAGTTCAATTTGTAAATTATAATACTTAAGTGTAGATACTTGTTAAATAAATTTTCCTAAAATATTTAAATAATTGATGGACATTGTGAGAGTTTTGGGTTCGCACCCAGTGCAGATCAAATTACAGATGCATATACATTACAGATACATGCATATTATTTTGGCAATATATTTTTTATTTATTTATATATTAATTGTGTATGCCTTTCGGCTTTACAATCTACAGTATTATATTTCTAATACATTTCATTCCTATATACATTCCAAACTTAAAAACTAACTTAAAATAAACTTAAAATCTTCTCGACTTTTACTACTTCCAAAAGTGCTTTCTGCTTCTTCTTCTTTTGACCCTCTCTATTATTCTCCACCAGATTATTTATTCTCCTGTTTTTCCTTTTCTTCTTACTATTTCCGCCATCCACCTCTTTCCTTCACTGCCTCCCTTTAATAGCTGTCCAATATTCCTTTCGCTTGCTACTTTTTCCTTACACTCAAACTTAATGTGCTCCAGTGTTTCGTCCTCCGCTCCACACATTCTACACTTTCTTTCCTCACTCTTTTCCCAGTATCTGTTTCCTTTTTCCTCATTTCCCAATCTAAACCTTGCTGTTCTTCTTATGTGTTTTATGTCCTTTTCTATAAGGTACTGAGGCACATTATTTTCCCATAACCTCTTATATCTTTTATTGTAGTTACTTTTTTCTATTTTTCCCATTCTCTCCTGCTGTTGTGTCTCCTTATCCCTTCTCCTTAGCTCCTCTGCCACACTTGCGCCACCTTCTCTTCTCCTCTCTGCCTCCTCGATCGCCATTCCATTCCTTTCAAAGTATTCTTTTCTCTTTTTTGGACCTCCTTTCCCCCCATTCTTTATGTAATCCTCTCTTATTTTCTTTAAGATTTTGCTTTCCGCTCTGTTCAATTTCTCCTCGTATTTTACCGCTCTTTCCCCTGTTTTAATTCGTATCTTGTCCCTCTTTAGCTCCTCCATCACCATGTATCCTGGCGTGCACCTGTCCAGCCCTAGAACCCATTTCATATATCTTACCTGTATTCTTTCCAACTTTTCTTGTTCCTTCCACCCCCAAACCTCTGCTCCATACGACATCATACTGGCTATCAGTCTCTCGTATATCCATATTCTCTTTTGTATGTCCCCCCCAAATACCTTTTCCCCTAGTCCCCATACCCGTCGCATTGCTTGCTCTGCCTTCTTTGCCACCTCCCTTATATGCGCCTCTTCTCCATTATTCTTTTTAAAAGTGTAGCCCAGATATTTAAATTCTTCAACTTCCTCAATGTCCTCTGTCTTGTATTTCCACCTTTTAAGTCTCCTTTTTCCACCCCCTTTTTTAAATACCATAATTTTTGTCTTTTCCACGTTTAACTCTAGTCCTTTCCTGTCTATATACCTCCCTAGCCGGTGTGCCATCTCCTGCAGCTCTCCTTCCCTTTTTGCCAACAGGACTATATCGTCAGCGTATGCTAAAGTCCATATCTTGTAGTGCCTTCCTATTAGCACCCCCCCGTCTTGTCCTCTTTCCATTACCCCCTCCAAGTCTGCTGTATATATCGCAAATAAAATGGGGCTCAGAGGACAACCTTGCCTCAACCCCTTGTCTGTCCAGAATTCTTCTGATTCTTCACCCCCAACTCTTATTCTCATTCTTGTTTCTTCGTAAATTTCTTCAATACATTTCATTATGTCCTCATCTATTTTTTTCTTTCTCATGTACTTCCACAATTTCTGTCTGTCGACCATGTCAAACGCCGCTTTAAGGTCGATGAACATTGCATATATCTGTCCTCCTTTTTCACTTAGCTCTTTTTCAACTAAATGGTTCAGTGCGTATATATTGTCTAAAGTCCCTCGTCCCTTTCTAAAGCCTGCTTGTGTCTCGGGAAGTATCTCTTTTACTTTTACCTCTTCTTCCAGTCTTTCTCTAACAATCCCTGCATAAATCCTGTACCCTGTGTTCAGTAGTGTGATACCCCTGTAATTTTTGGCTTCATGTCTATTTCCCTTTTTATATATCGGCGTTATTACCCCTTCTCTCCAGCTGTCCGGCAGGTTTCCTCCTTTCCATATCTTGTTCATCGCTGTCAGTAATCCTTTCTCTATCCTTTCTTGCCCAGCTTTCCACGCCTCGTTCTTTAGTCCATCTCTACCTGGTGCTTTCTTTTCCTTGAGTTTTTGAATCTGTGTTTTTATTTCACCTACTTTTATATCGTTTACTTTCTCCTTCTCTTTTATCCCCTTCTTTGTTTTCTCGTTTCTTTTCTTTCCTCCTAGTACTCCCATAAAGTGTTTCGTCCACTCTTCCATTTTTATTTCCTTGCTTGGCTCTTTCCTTCGCTTTTTCTCCCTATTTATGTAATCCCATGCCTGCCTCTCCGTTGTTATATCTCTAATTTCTTTTTCTATTCCTATTTTGAACTCATTCTTTTTATCTTTTATCCTTTCGTTATACTCCCTTTGCTTCCTCTTGAAGTCTTCTTTACTTGATTCTCCTTTCTTCCATCTTTTTAGTTCCCTTTTTACCTCTTTTTTCCATTCTTTACATTCTTTATCCCACCATTTGTTTTCTCCCGTTCTATCAGATATTCTCCACCTTTTACTTTGGGTGGCTTCCTTCATCCTCTCTTCAATTTCCTCCATCTCCTCCGTTTCTCCTTCTTCCTCGTATCTCCGTTCCAATTCCTCCATAAACTTCTTCCTTCCTTCCTCTGTCCAATCGCTGCCCTCTTTCCATTCGTTTCCTTTTCTTTCACCTCTCCTCGCTTCCAACTCCACCACTAGCGGTAGGTGATCCGAGTCCACCCTCTCTTCCACTTTCATTCTTTCTACCTTCTGTCCTCCTCCCAGCGTTGTCACCACGTAGTCGATTACTGTCTCCCCTCTGCTTCCCACATAGGTATATTCTCCTTCTTCATCTCCTTCTTTGTTCCCATTTAGTACTATCCATCCTTGATCTTCTAGCATTTCCATTAGTTCTTTTCCCTCGGCGTTTATTGTTTTGTCTTTCGTTGTTCTTTTCTTTTTTCTATTCCCCCATATTTCGTCCACCTCTCCCAACTCCCCAATTCTCGCGTTGAAATCCCCTCCAATTAATAGGTTTTCCTGTTTCTCATCCTTAATTATTTCTTTTATTTCTTTCATTGTTTCTTTTATATTGCCTTTACTGTATATTGTTACAATTTCCCATGTCTCTTCTTCCAGTTTTATCGTCCTCCTTACTGCTGTTTCTCTTCTGTCTGGTACCTTCTCCTCTTCTAGCTCCCTACGTACCCCCATTATAATTCCACCTCTCGCTCTCCCTTTCTTATGCTCCCTAACAGCACCTTGGCACACCCATCTGTAGTTTTTCGGTAGTTTGTCTTCCCATTCTTCCCAATCTTTGCTTTCCAGCCATGTTTCCACCATCCCAATCACATCCCAACCTTTGATGTATCTCCAGAAATCCTTATCTTTTCTTTTTATACCCGCCACGTTCCAGAAACCTATCTTTATCCTCTTTTTTATTTCTCTTCTTTCCTCTCTCCCACTTTTACCCCTCTCTTTACTTTCCCCCAACTCCTTCACCATGTTTTCGAAATTCCCCCTTTTCCAGTTCTTTGTTTTTTTCATTCCATATATACTGCGTTCCTTCACACCATACTTTTTTGTACCCGACCTTCACATCCTTTTTCCCCTCCTCTCTTTTCTTTTTTGCCCATTGTCTCAATTGCCACTGCACCTCTCTCTCCTTGTACGTCAAGTCGTCCTCTATGTACACATCCGTGCCCCTCAGTGTACTTTTTTTTTCCATTATCTTTCTCTTCTTTTCTTCCCCCTCACATCTCGCTATCACTATTCCCTTTTCTTTTCCCACTGTGAACGCTTTTGTTATTCTTACTTCTTCCTTCAATTCTTTTTGTATCCACTCTTCCACTTCTTTCCTCAGTTCCGCGCCCATTTTGCTTGTCTTTACACCCCTTATAACTATGTTCTCCCTCTTCTCGCGCTTCCTGGCCATTTCCTGTTCTTTTTCCAGCTCCTCCACCTTTTCTCTAACTTCTTTCTCTGTTTCTTCCTTTTTCTTTTCTTCTTCTTTCTTTTCTTCTTTTTCCTCTTCCTTCTCTTTTTCCAACCTCCTCATCAGATCTTCCCTTTCCTTGCACGATTTTGGCAATATATATTTTGTTTTCTATTGCATACACTTTAAAATGTCTTAGTAGTATTTACACAGTAAACAATTTGGTGAAGTGTCCTGTTTTGTAACGTTTCTATGACTATTGCACTTAAGTTATAGTTCGCATCAACTTCGTCTTCATTTGTATTCCGACAGGTGGAGTGGTTTCGCCATTTGTAGCATATGACATTTCATATGAACGACTGTGAGAAACTGAAATATAAATGAACTCTTTTATGACAAAGAAATCATACGCATATTCAATATGAAGGCAAAGTGACTCCAAAATGTTTACTTTGATCGGAGTCGCAGTAAGAGTCAGAGTTTGTGCTTTTTACCAGCTGCGCATCCCTCAAGCAAGTGTGTGTCCGCACAGGCGTACGAAATGTAATAGGGTTAATAATTTACTATTTTTTATAACAAAAAACTTGGATCATTGTGTAGCAATTGTAAAATCATGAATAAATGTCCATTCCCTCGTTTCAGAGTTACTGTTATTGTATATTTGATAATAAAGTCATTCAGTAACACCTCGATCGCACCACCCATCGTCACATTGTGTGGAGGACAATGCCAATGCCAAGCATCGAACAAAACAAAAAGAATTCGTTTTCGTTAGAACAGGAATTCACCTTTCCTTGATAACTCAACTTTAGGGAAAAGTAGACACACACACACACACACTGCACAGGAAGCCAGTCACACCGAACTGCACCACACAGCAAGCAAGATTATCGGTAAAAAAATATTCCCACAATTCTAAAAAAATAATAATAATAGTAAAATAGAATAATATAAATATCCCTAACTGGCCGACAAACAGGGATGCATGCCTGGACGACTGTAAACCTGGAACCTGGAACCTGGATGGGTCACCCACATATTATAAACAATTTTACACGTTTTAAGGGAATTATTATTTTATTATATTTTGAAACGCAGTGTTCGAATTGCATTACATTATATATACATTTCGTATTAATTTAAAAGTTTGCAATATTTTTATAGTGATTTCATCAATTTCTAGTATTTTTTCTTGAGAATTTATTTTGTATCCGTGCTTGCTCGCGTTGTTTTTATTACTATAAAGTTAATATTATGAACTATTTTTAAATATGTATATATCAATCGGTCCGTTCATTAAGGAGTCAAGTCCGAATTTTGTATTTTGAGAAATTGAGGAATTATGGATTTTTAATTGGTAAAATATTACATCGTTATTGACAAGATATGAAGCGTGGCGGAATTTAAAGTGTGATATATATTTGGTAACGTACGAGTATGTATTGTATAATATTGTAGATGGTAGATCACTGTAAAAGGCAAAGATAGGACCGAGATCTTAAGAAGTCCGGCGAATTATCAATAAAAAAAAATTACATAAATGTAAAGTAACATGCATGTTTCGTGTTTTGCGTATAAGGACTTAATTTTTGTAATGTATTTAAAAAACCTTGAGCTAAGCTAAACCAAAAAAGTCCTAAAATTTAGTAATTTTTAAGCTTTAAATATATATAAGTAGAATATATAATTCCATTTCCAATCGAGCCCTGCAAATTCAACCCTCATCTTACTATCCTTCCCTCTCCATTCTCCAATGGGCAGAAGTAGTCAAGTCACTGAGGACAAATTGTTTAGATATTTCACAGGTGATTTAATCCGCTTTCGTTTGTTCGTTGACACGTTTCACAAATATCTGACACAATTGTTGTGTTTATCTATTGTTGCATTTTACGAGCTCTAAACCCCATATTACTATGTATATCTGTTTGTACAATAATACTATTATAATAATAAAATGCAAATATTTAAAAAATAAATTTTACGGTAATGCTTTGGCATTATAGTCACACAATTATTAAAATCTTTTTAAAATACCTTTATTAGCCTCAACTTCCATTAGCATAGATTTACCTTTACTAAAGTAATCTTTAAAGAGTTATATTACAAATGACATTACAAGAAATTACCATTTTGTAATTTTAATCAGCCAGACTTCTTTAAAATTATTTACCTGTCATTTTTGACTGAAGGGATAAGAAAAGGCAAGATTTGTCGTAAACTATACAAGATTTAAATTCTGTTGAATACATAGCGCTACACTTCTGGATTAAGATATTGGTCTCTTGGTCCAGAACATATAATTTTGTTTAGCCAAAAATAACCGGATGTAATTCTTGTAGTAGTAGCTCCTGTATTTCGGGCATCTCCTTCTAGGTGAGAACTTACTTGTGAACCATGTCTTAATTTCTATAAAACTATGCAACATATTGACAAAATCAGAACCTCAAATGTTCAATGGGCTTGTGTCCTATGTCTTAATTTCTATAAAAGTGTACTATATATTGATAAAGTGGGTTACTAGAACCTCAAATGTCCAATTATTTTTTAATAACTCCTTATATGTTAAGAGATATTAACAATTAAAAAGTCATTTTGTCTCTTTAATTATTAAAGGGATTCAACATCCTTGTGTACCACAATCCTTGTTTAAGGTTACCAACCTTACAGCTCATAAATCTCTGCTATATGTATTTATATATCAAAATATCAAATGTTATTTACAGCTATTTCAAGGAACAATCAAATTTCAATATTATGTCTGCCTTAGCAGGGTTAAATAAAATAAGAACTTATTATTCTTTGATTTGACTTGCTTATTTGACTACCAACAGCTACAGAACATTACCACAGCACTGACCTACTCAATAAATAACTGACGTTAAAATGCATTTAACGTCATACAAATATGGTCGACTACAATTCAAACTTTCAATTGCTATATCTCCGTCAATATTTAGATATTTATTAACATCAATTTCAATCAACAATTGAAAAATCGACCACTAAAAAATGAGAACACAAGCCCATTATTTTAATTATTAAAGGAATCCAACGTTGCAGAAAATATCAACACATGTAACGTCACGTCCGCTTTTATACAACAGAGCATAAAAGAGATAGCATATTTAACACAGAACTCTTATACATATAATAACTGACCTATCCCTTAATAGCGCGACATGTTACGTCATAAATATGGCCGACATCTGTAACGCTATAACTTCAAAGTTTTAATTGCTGTATCTCGTTTAACATTTATATATTTAATAAAATATCTATTTCAATCAACAAGTATAAAATCGATCCCTAAAAAATGAATTCACATTTTGCAAACGTATTGGAGATATAGAGATAATCTAAGGAGGTGCTGCAAGCCATCTGAAAAGCGTTTCATGCCGTGGGAACAATGTTCGAACAAATGTATTAGATTAGCTAGATTGTATTAGCTGATTAGAACTAAAGCCATTTGCAAAATAACTCTCTAAAGATTAGTTTTAGTAAAGTTAATTTATGTAAATTGAAGTTAAGGCTAATTCTTTATCTCCGAATACCAATAATGCAAAGCTGTATTTACACCTTTGAGGAATTCTCACCATTCCATGTCACCAAATGGAATATATCGTAGTCTAAAAATTGTCAGATGATATCCGGAATTCAGAAAATCTGCAATTTGTGACTTTACCTCATCTTGTCTAGTTTTACTCGTGTCGATGCGACGTATACGAGGGTAGTTTGATATTTCAGTAACCTTATTTTGAAAAAACGCATTATTTCTCAATAAAAGTTATTTTTTTCGGCAAATAGCGCTTTATTTATCAACATAGTCTCCTATAATGTCGATACATTTAATACAACGTTCTTCCCTTTTTATTATTCCTTCCAAATAATAGGTTTTCTCAAGGCCCTAAAAATAGTGCTCTTTGTTAGACCAAAATCTTTTACCGCCTAGCCATTTATTTAGGTTTGGAAACAGGAAATAGATGCAGGGGGCTAGATGGGAATTTTTGCCATATTGACTACACATTTTATCGCAATGGGCTTGTGTCCTCATTTTTTAGTGGTCGATTTTTCAATTGTTGATTGAAATTGATGTTAATAAATGTGTATTGGCGTGTCTATTTTATTAAATATCTAAATATTGACGGAGATATAGCAATTAAAAATTTGAATTGTAGTTTTAGCGCTAGAAATGGTCGCCCATATTTGTATGACATGAAATGCATTTTAACGTCAGTTATTTGTTGAGTAGGTCAGTGTTGTGGTAATGTTTTGTAGCTGTTGGTACTCAAACAATCCAGTCAAGTCAAAGAATAATAAGTTTTTACTTTATTTAACCCTGTTAAGGCAGACATACTATTGAAATTTTATTGTTCCTTGAAATAACTGTAAATAAAATTTGATATTTTGATATATAAATACATATAGCAGAGATTTATGATCTGTAAGGTTGGTAACCTTACACAAGGATTGTGATGTCACATGCATTTGGAGTTTGTACAACGTTGAATCCCTTTAATAATTAAAGAGACAAAATGACTTTTTTAATTGTTAATATCTCCTAACATATAAGGAGTTATTAAAAAATAATTGAACATTTGAGGTTCTAGTAACCCACTTTATCAATATATAGTACACTTTTATAGAAATTAAGACATAGGACACAAGCCCATTGCGGCATCCATCGCGCGGATAGCTGCTTTGAATGTTTCGCAGTCTATGGCGATGATAGATGGCAGTTGGCGGGATCTGCGCGGGAAATTTAAATAGTCACTGAAATGTCAAACTATCCTCGTATTATTACATAAAGGTAAACGTTCACAGATCCGCATGGGGTATATCAAACGCATTAAATTTGCGTGCCTAACATGTAATAGAACGAACTGGGGGGAAGACGTACGTACGGGTGTGACCCATCTGTTTTGAAAATTTGCGATTTCTTTTTTGGATTTGTAAATTAGGTACCAAAGTTATCCCATATATAAAATTTCAACTTTCTAGCCCTAATTTTACCCTCGGCAAAAACCGCCCCCGTGCCCCCAAATGAAATTTTTGAATATTGAATTTTTTTTCTTAATAACATACTTCATTATTATGTATTCCAAAATTTGAGTTTTCTTCAAAGTTTCCTATCGCGCCCCCTAATTTCCTCAATGCCCACTTTTCAAATTTTTCAATTTCTAATTTTGAAAAATGTTAGCATTGAATACCGTAATACACATGCCAAATATTTTATGAATTAAAAGTTATAGCGCAAAAAGTAAAATTATTTCTTTTAGTTTTTCCAAAGTTACGGGTTTCCATTAAATTCAGGGGGAAATTCGAGGACGCCAAAAGTCTTAGAATTTTATTCTCTACGAAATACACAATTTTCAAGAAACTGCGCGGAGCCGTTTTCGAGCTGCCATACAAAATTCGTACCAAACATATAAACAAAAAGGAATATAAGAATAGAAATATACACTTGGAACATTATAATATAGGAAATTACACAAATAATAATAAAACCGTAAAGTTCTTGCATACCGCATCACTTTTATTCTACATTGTATTAAATAAAGTGTAATAACACACGACACCGTATACTGTGTATTCGACGAAAGCAACGAATTAAAAATAAGTTACATCAGTGGAGACGATCCTTAAAACTTAAAATACACCTGTAATACCCCAACAGAACTAATGTATTTTATTATCTATTTACTTTATAGGTATCCATACATATTTTATAAATCACTTGCTATTTATTTGACTTAGTTTCAATATCCGGTTTTCCCAGGCAATTATCTCAGCCTGCTGTAATACAAATGTATACACCACCCGTACTTTGCCAAAAGGATCCGCACCCAATAATAATATTTATAGTACCCGTAAACCCAGGTATGAAATTCAAAGGTAACCTGGCATGGCAAGGCATGGTTCTACCGTTGACAAGGTATCCTATGGGTAACACAGAGAGAGATTTAATGCTTAACCTTTCAAATATTTTGATTTATAAGATAGAAATGTAGCACTACACAATAAAAAAAACCGTTTCACCATGTGATTTCACATGAATTATGGGAAATAAAATAAAATTTCATGTAACTAAATAGAGGCGTGTGAATATCAATGGATAAAGTTGGTTTATTGTTTGTTTTATGCAAAATTATGTTTTATTAAGAAAACAATTAACAATTTAAGTAATTAGCCAGTGACGTAATATGTATAAAGCATGCCTGTTATTATCAATTTGCTGATAAGACTTTTATTTACGCACTGCTTCATAATTTACATCGCGAAATAGGATCTCCCGATTGACTAAGGGGCTATTAATAACGTCACATGCAAAGAGAGAGAGGAGGGGGTGCATATAGTTGTACAAGAGGTAATATTGAGGATGGGGAACTTAAAACATCATGAAATTCGTGTGCTTCTAAATATGAAATTGTTGCTCCACTCATTCAATGAATAATGATGATGAGTGGATTAATTGTGGAAGTGGATAATTAATACATATTTCATTGCTATCCCTTTCAATATATACCCTTTCCCTATTCGTACATTGTTGCATCTGCATTTTCCTTGATTGGAAACTGTGCAAAAGTCTTCTTCTATTAGCTCGTTCATGAATCGTACCATTTTTTCTTTTCAATTATTATTCGCATTATCTTCTACGTTTTCTCTGCCATCGTTAGTTTCACTAGCGATTTTTCTACATTTTTATTTCGATAATTATACTTGAATAATGAGTTTCATAGGGTCTTCTACCGAATGGCACAGAGTCTGTTATGTCCACCAACGGCGAATTTACCGGCTGAAACACAAGGGACTCTTCTGAGGGACCTCGCAAAATCCTAACTAACTTTACCTTTTTTTTCTTATGGTATCAAATTCTAGGCAATTTTAATTACGTACAAATTTTAATAAGATGAACGCAGCAAGAATAAGTGCATCTCAATTTTGGGTAACAATGAAGAAAGCAGCCACGACAACAGACTAAACTAATTCATAAGGGATCGTCTATAAACTACATGTTCCACATTTTGGTTTCTTTACAATAAAAATACCTTTTGCAGTGGCACTTTAAATTCGGGAAAGATAAATTCGCAAACGTCAGCGGTCTAAAAGAAACACCTCAAGAAATTTAACTTCAATTAAGATGTTTGTGTAACTAATGAAGGATCTCGAATTTAATGGATCCGATAAGTTCAGACAAAACTTTATTTCTAAGATGTTGCAACAGTCTTTTGTATTATTTAATCTACTTATTAATTAGCACAAGGATTAATTATATACTTAACTACCATATACTAGTTGTATTTGCATATATAAGTAGAAAATATTGCTCAATTACAAAATATTGTGATTCACCTTTCATAGATTTAAATTTTGGATGGCTTAAACATTTAATTCTTAAACAAAAAGCTATAATAATGACTTGCATAACAATTGTATGTTTCGGCGGATTATTTATTTATAAAAAACACAATACAAACAAATATATTTAGTAGATCAAAAACCTTTGCTTCTTTATATTAAACCGCAAAACTAAAAACCCAAAAACCCGAAACCAGATTAAACAACATCCTTTGACTCATTGTTAATACTTTGTAAAACTATTGTTATTCAAATCAAATTAAAGTAACAATGACTCACTGCTAATACACGTGTTTCATTTCAATTAAATTCGGCTGACAATTGTTATTGACCTCATTGGATGCGACTAGATTGTCATTACATCAGTGAACAGCCAGTCAAGTCGACACAAACACACCCAGTGTCAGAACCCAGAACTTCGAATATTTTTGTTTTGTTTTGGACATTGCTGCACGTCCATATATGTATGCATGGGATCATCTTCTTCAACCTCTGCAAAACTATTTGACAAAAAAAAAATACTAATAATAATTCATTAACGGATTATTTGATATTCTATTGTTCAAAATCTATCGCCTGTTGAAGTATTCTTCAGAACAGAGTCGGATTAACTGTGTTTGTGTAGGCGCTAAGTTGGATAGATAGCGAAGACCATCTACTATGGAATTTCTGATCTTTCTAGGCCCCATACACACTGAAAATGTGGAGCTCGGCTCTTAGCCTTGATGATCACTGCCAACACGAAGGCAAGCATGTTGATCATTGATAGTTTTGTCCTATGGCTTGTGCACTCATTTTTTAGTGGTCGATTTTTCAATTGTTGACTGAAATTAAAGTTAATAAATGTGTATTGGCGTTTTTAAATTAATAAATATCTAAATGTTGACGGCAGATATAGCAATTAAAAATTCTAATTGTAGTTTTAGCGCTAGAGATGTCGGCCATATTTATGACGTAACATGTCTCTATTATTAAGAGTAGGTCTGTTATTTTTTCTACGGATAAGAGTTCTGTGTTGAATATGCTACCTCTTTTACGCTCTGTTGTATAAAAGAGATAGCAACATAGCGGATGTTATATCACATGTCTTGGAATGTTTTATAACGTTGAATCCCTTTAGTAAATAAAGGGACATATTGACTTTTTTAATTGTTAATATCTCCTAACATATAGAAGAATAACATTTGAGGTTTTAGTAACTTTAACAATATACAGTACAGTTTTATAGAAATTAAGACATAGGACACTAGCCCATTCTTGACGTGGTGCGAAACGTAACTTAAGATCTTGTTTTCTATGCATGCTAGTTGACTGTAAATTCAATGATCTTGTCATTTGGTAATAATGAAATCTGTACAAGGAAAAAGAATATATAAGTTAATATATAAGAATATAAATTTTTTGTGTCGAAGCAAAACTTCATGCATTGATATTGATTTATTTATTATATAAAATACATCCTAAATAATTCACATTTTGTAGTCATCGGTAGGACTCAGTATAGGAAATAAGCCGACATTCAATAGATTAAATTGAAAAAAAAGAAACTTAAATCCCATTCCCACTTACTGTTTTTAGTTTTAATTTAAGGTTTTAACCATATGCATCCGTAATATACATTATTTTGTAATAATTACTATAATAATTATTTCATATAAATTATTGTATTTAATATAACTAATTTTATATGTGTGTGTGAGTGCATCAATTTTCAACAGTTATTAGCTATTTAAACAATATATACATTTTGCACTACATAATTTATAATTCTTTTATAACTTTGCTATACTTTTAATGTCACTTTTACATTTCATTTTACAATAACTGTTTTCAATAACTTGTTTCCAATTTGTATTTATCCTTCTATGGGTTCATTTTTACATCTGACATAGCAATCGCATCTATGATGTCTCTTTATTGGAATCTTCGCTTTTTTCTTAAACATGCATACTCTGTCTATCCTCGGAAGAATTTCTTCTGTTAACGGTGAACTGTACTTCATTATTGTTCCATCCAATTGTTTACTGTTAATTAAGTCTTCCAGTGCGTAACTTTTTATTATTTATATTTAAATATACCCAATTCATTTTTTATAACCAAACCCAGAAAATAGAATTCTGGTTCGGAGATTGAATCCGAAGACACAGTAGTCTAATGTCAAGCATCAATACTCTCGCCCACTGTGTCGTTTAAATTTACATTTTAGGTTAATACCTTAAATTAACACTAAAACTCAGCGAGTGGGAATGGGAATTTAAATAATTATTTAAATTTATTAATTAAAAAGAAAATGCTAATTGGGAACTCTATGTCGGTGTGCCAAACCTGAGATTTCCGCTAATGAAAAATACGTTAAATTAATATAAAATCTTGTTTTTCACTGATTTAATAATAACAATTAATTTTACATTAATATAAATCGAAATGTTATTATATTATTTATTCACAAAAATATAAAAATTAGTTTTATTATTTTTGTCTAATATGGCTCGTGATATTTGCTTGTTAACTGATGATAACCACGTGTAATTCAACTGAGCCCAACATATTCCAGTGAGTATGGGGCCTTTCATACTATATCTTAAATCTTGCATATAAATATAATTCAACTAATTATAGAAGCAGTTTTAATTTTTAATTATTTCAATTTTCATAATTCCCACATTCGCAAAATGTTTGCTAACCTGACCATAAAATCTCACGTTTGTTAAATTTGGTAACACACACATCATTTTAATTTAATTTTAATTAATTACAACGGTACTGAGTAACGATTTTATTATACTAATTACTTAAAAAAGAATCTGACAACTACGTCATAAGCCAAGTCATATTAAATATATTAATCATTATTAAAATATTTTTAATTTTAAACTAAATTTATGTATATAAATAATACATCAAATATTGGTAGATTTATTTATGTAAAAAGTTCTTAGCAAAATATTCGTGTTGCGTATATTGAAAACAAGCTCTTTGGTCAGGCACTAAAGGTAATAAAAATGTTCTATTTTCCCCGGTTTTATATTCACATAATTTTTGACAACTTTCAATATTTTAGGGGTTCCCACGCTTCTATTGGTATATTGGATGTAACAATTAGCGTTCAGAAGACGCATACACTGGCAGAACAACCCTACTTACACAGCTAAGTTCACACACTATTTATAATAATAAGTCAGATACACACGATAACAATAATAAACTTTATTTTATTTTTATTTCTGGTAAGAGATATAGTGGAACCTCGCTTGACGAAGCATAATCTTACTCGTAACGCGAAACACTCGTTAAAAGAAAGAGTTTTTCCTATACAAATTAATGTAAAATACGACAATTTATTTTGTATGAAGTTTATTCAGAGAAAATTATATATGCAATATTAAGGAGCGTGATTCATCTTCTTCTTCTATCGCGGGTGTGGAAGGGATATTTCCAAAACTCTCTGAGAGTGAGATTGGTCTCTTCAGTCATCTCAAAAAATCTCTCGAAGTACAGTTTAGTGTAAAGCTTCTTAAGGTTAGAAATAACCCGGGCCTTGCCACCCTTTGTCACTCGTTATGTGTAATATCACTCGTTAAGCAAAATATTTTTTTACTTATTTATTTTGCTAGTTATGCGAATTACTTCTTATGCGAGGAGTTGGTTAAGCGAGATTCCACGAGAACCTTTCTTTGTACGGGAGGTAAAATAAATACCAAAAAATATGCTGGTTTCACGAGCATACAACAACTATATAAAAGTTAAGTTAATTTTGAAATGTAAACATAGAACAAATGAAAAATAAATGTTTGATTTACGTTGAAATTTTATTAGCGTTTTAATTACATATATTTTAAGTCTTGCAAAAAGGCAGACACTTTTATTAGTGTTCAATAATTGATAAACGTTAAATGAGAACAATAAGGACAAATGTTAAATAAGTTAGAGAGAGAAGCGATTGGGGCAGCTATAAGTGCGAGTGAGAGCAATATATGATGCAGACTTCTCTCAGCGATGCCTACTATATTAGCAGTTTATATGGTGTCCAGGACTCATATGTGTGGACTACACCATTGCTCAATATTGAACAAGTTGAACTAAACAACCAAACCCTGAAAATATAGCTCTGGTCCGATAATCGATCCCGAAGACTTAGAAAGCACTTTTATCCGCTGTTGGCATCATACTAAAGATGAGTATGATTTTTTTGTCATGAAAGAGTTCATTTACAGTTCAGTTTCTCACTGTCATTCATATGAAATGTTTATTTTATCGGCTATAAATAGCGTAACCACTCCACCTGTCAGAATATAAATGAAGATAAAGTTGATGCGAACTATAATTACAATATATAATAGTGATAGAAACATCACAAAACAGGACACTCCACAAAATTGTTTAGTGGCTTATATAAGATTTATAAGTAAAAGACGAATTATTCATTCTTGTTGTCGGGATATAAAGCTTAGAAAAAAGGAAAGCAGAACATGATTGTGGGCGATAACAGGTTACGTGCCTAGGATGCCCAAGAAATCATAATAAAAGAACGACGGATTACGCAAATTTTTGTGTATATATACTTTGAATGAGTGTACCATTCTAGCTGTGTGTACCCAACACCTCCTAAATATACAAGGCCTAACTGCGATTTTGTGACGTCATCACTTGTAGTCATCTGAACACCAGATGTTTTACACAATTCTACCTAAATATACTTGAAATGTACTTTAAGGGTATTGATTTAGTACAATTTAGAATCTCTCTGTGCATTACGTATTGTATTTACTTCCATGTTATTTCGGTTAAAAAAATCGTATAAAATATATAATTAATTAAAAATATAAATAATCAGTCTTAAGAGGGTGTATTTATAGTAACTGTGTTTGTGTTTTTTTTTTGTTTATATTTGGTTTAAACATTAAACTGTTTTAATCTAAAAATTAGTGTTGTGTATGAAAACCTTGTATGGTGTATGTGCTGTAAATGTTTTACTGATCATTACGTGTGTAGAATTTTAGCTAACTGTGTAATATATAAAACTAATTATAATATTCCACAATTAATAACCAGTTTGTCGAGTGAGTGACTTCTTAAAGTGTAAATTATTAGACAACAAAATGCCAAGTAGATGCTGCGTTCCACTTTGTAAGGGCAACTATCCTACGGGTCCAAAAGTATCTGTATTTGGCTTCCCTAAAGACGAATGCTTAAAAAAGAAATGGTGTTCTGCTATTCAGCGAAAGGCGTTTGTTCCGTCGAATAAATCCAAAGTAAGTAGATAATGAGAACGTATGCGTGAAAGATTAATTAGACAAACATACCGACCATCACAAGACTATTATATTAAACTATTTACAGGTCTGCGAACTCCATTTCAAAAGTGACGATATTGAAACAGAATCGAAAGCGTATGACAACAAAACTGGTGTTCTAGTTTCAGCAACTCTTAAAGTCAAAAGACTAAAGAAAGGAACTATTCCTTCTGTATTTTCAAATTACCCCAAAAGTGTTGCATATTGCTCCTCAAGCAACACCTCGCCGGGCCCTTCAACAAATAGAGTATCTCCCGATTCAAAAGCCGAAGAAAGAGAAAATAGATTATTGAATTCAGCGATCATAAACAGTATAAATTCAGCAAATGCCTATAATACCGATCGTAGAATTAATAATATAAACAACCTTCTGGATTGTATTAGAAAATACGGTGTTTCTGAGAGATGGTCACATCAGTATTTGCCAGATAAAGAGCTTATTTGCATTTTTTATTTAACTGTTGAACCTGAACCCTTAATTCAATATTCTATTACAATAGATAAACATTTGGCATTATCGGTCTTTATAAAGAGTACATTAATTAAGAAAATAGGCCCAAAATTATTACCACAGAAAATAACTAGCTACAATGAGATTACTGATATTTTAGAAACCATTGTTTTAATCAAGGCAGACAGTAAGACATGCAAAAGAAGTGCTACATTTCATTTAATCGATGAATTGTTAAAGGACGTTGTAACCAACAAGAATGAAAATATTTTACATTTCTTAAGGGGGCAAATAGAATTGTGCATATGTCCTACAAATAATTTTAGATATTCCCCTGAGTTATTAGTATTTGCTTCTTTATTAAATACAATTTCACCACATGCCTACAAGTTCTTAAGACAAAGTGGATATTTTATATTTCCGCATCCTAACACATTGAAGAAAGTATGCAATGATTTACATGTAAATCCGCAGTTAGAAACTAATGATAAAATTTTTTTGATGTACGCTAGTAATAGAGTAAGCTATCTTCAAGATTTTGAAAAAACAGTTATACTAATGATTGATGAGATACACATTAAACCATTTTTTGACTATAAGGGAGGATCTATTGTTGGTGCATCGTTTGATTCAAATACTGCGGCTACAAGTGCCTTTGTTTTTATGGTTTCCAGTTTATTATCACAATTTAAAGATGTTGTTCATATTGTACCAATTAAAACAATAAATTATGTAACTTTATACAATTTGATAAAAAAGCTTATATTAGGGTTAGAAAAGGCGGGATTCAAAGTCATTTGTGTTGTTACAGATAACAATGCAATAAATAGAAAAGCTATGAGTTGTTTCGCTGTTCCTAATAAAACATCTTTTCTTTATCAGCATCCCCAGGATGCTAATAGGCTATATAGGATAATATTGTTAAAAGAAATATATGAAAAATAAAGTTAATATTTTTATATAATACATTTTTATTATTATTATTTTTATAAATATATATATATATATATATATATATATATATATATATATATATATATATATATATATATATATATATATTATGGAAGGTATACCATTTTCCTTTTTTGCATATGTGTGTTACTAGTCTATTTATTTTAATTTTTGTAGAAATGTTACGATTTAGAAATGTTACTTAGTTTAAAATTAAATTTTCGATGTATTTTACTTCTTTAATTACTCATTATAAAACCCTTACAAAAACCAATTCATAAACAAACAATTCATTAATTGCAAACTAATTAATAATTTAAAAATGATAGTCCTTAATAATTTGTAACCAGAAACTTTGTTCAATACCCTATATGATACTAACATTTTCAAACAAACTGTCTTATACCGATAGCAGAACTCAGCAGCATATGACTACAAGTGATGACGTCACATACCATTGACTGAATCGCTGTTAGGCTTTGTATATTTAGGAGGTGTTGGTGTACCTGACTTTATGAATTTTGACTGTAGACTTATGCTTTTACTGCAGACGCGTATACTACAAAGTTCATATGTGCATTTGTATGAGTTATATAAATGTCTTCCCCAATTTCAGACGGGTGTATTTTGTGGTTGTGGTATATACTATACATATTTTGTTCATATTAGAGAGGGCACTTCTTTTTACAAAAAAAAAAAAAAAACAAGTGTTTGATACGGCTCGGCTCCCACGCCTAAGAAATGTATCTCAATATTAAATAAATATTATTTGTATGCATATTCTTTTCAGTTTATTTTAAAAATTACATAAATATATATTTATTTATTGACGTTTTCAATGAAAGATTGTGATGATGGCGGCAAAGCGCGGCACTTTACGAAGGGATGATTAACTGAAAATAAAACCCAAACATACGCAACCATTACAGGCTGCTCCAATTGGTTGTGACGATTTTTGAAAAATTGCGCCGTGACGTCATCCACTTTGTCAGAGCGTTCTCAATCGAAACCTTTAAATAAATCTAGATTAACACTTAAATAAACCCAGAATAAACATAGTATATTTTACTCGCTGTTTTCATGAAAAACAAGTATTCGATATTGCAATAAATTACACTTTTTAAACTCCTATGCGACCTATATAAGTGATAAGTGTATTCCAATGGGCTTGTGTCCTATGTCTTAATTTCTACAAAAGTGTACTATATATTGATAAAGTGTGTTACTAGAACCTCAAATGTTCAATTATTTTTTAATAGCTCCTTATATGTTAAGAGATATTAACAATTAAAAAAGTCATTTTTTCTCTTTAATTATTAAAGGGATTCAACGTTGTAGAACATTCCACGTGCATGTGACATTACAATCCTTGTGTAAGGTTACCAACCTTACGGATCATAAATCTCTGCTACATGTATTTATATATCAAAATATCAAATATTATTTACAGCTATTTCAAGTAACAATAAAATTCTAATATTATGTCTGCCTTAGCAGGGTTAAATAAAATAAAAACTTATTATTCTTTGACTTGACTTGATTATTTGACTACCAACACCTACAAAACCTTACCACAGCACTGACCTACTTAACAAATAACTGACGTTAAAATGCATTCCACGTCATATAAATATGGCCGACCATTTCTAGCGCTAAAACTGCAATTCAAACTTTTAATTGCTATATCTCCGTCAACATTTAGATATTTAATAAAATAGACACGCCAATACACATCAATATCAATCAACAATTGAAAAATCGACCACTAAAAATGAGGACACAAGCCCATTGCACAGATGCCTCCCACCGCTGAACACTTTAAAAAGTTCTGCTCTCGCATGATGTGTACAATTGATAAAAACTAATTAGCATAAAATGTAAAAATTCTTGATATTGTTGACAATTACTATTGATTACTATTTCCAATACCATTGTATGAAAGGATTTAATACTTTTAATAATAACTTATTTTATTTATACCGCAAAAATATTTTTTTAAATAAAATTAAAAGTATAATTAAATTTATAAAACTGAGTTATAAGTATAAACAATTTTTGAGAATAAAAATAGACTAGTATGGATGAAAGTACAGAATTTAAAACTAATGTATGTTCCAAATTAATCATCCGCATAAAGCGATACAATGCGCCACTAAGTGGCATTATAATCTGTACTTGCAAAACACACCTTAAAGATTAATATAACTATAGTAATGTTGTCATAGCACCCTGGTATTATTTCACATAGTAATTCTTAATATGTATTTCTCGCAGAGTTTGAGGTTTTGAGAAAATGAAAAATTTTTTTTTGCAGAAATAGATGTGTGTGTTCGGGTTTACTCGTGTCTAGTCGTGTTTTCTCGTATTGCGCAATCAGACAGTGAATGCAAATTCTTTTTAATTGTGTCAACACGTCTGATAACACATTCCAGTTATTTGTGCACAAGTCTACCTACAGTTGTAGTTCCTATGTCTCTCTGTTATCATATTAGAACAAATTGATTATCACACAAGAATTTTATTTAGATTAGCTCTATCATAAACAATTATTATAATAATAGAATAGCACAGTGATATGCAATTATTTTTAAATTTAATTATTTATGTATATAAGAGCTGTACTTTCTTCTATGCCACTTTTGAAAATTTGGTGGAATGTTATAACGTCTTAAGGATCCGTTCTGGGCAAATTTGAATTTGGCGCTCACTCTATTTTAATTCCGATAATCTTACAGTAATGATTTTATAGTTCGATTTTGTTTAGAAATTAGAAAAAAAAAGTATTTCTTTTTCGAAAATTGAAACACCTTAGATGTTTTTAACTACTATGACCACAATTTTTCAAATATTTCTGATTTTTTTTTTGTATCGGCAACCTAAATAGCAGTGCTATCCACCACAACCATTAAAAATTCCAAAATGCTAGTAGTTTTTACACAAAAATCAATCAAAATTATTGTTTTTCCAAAAACTTTTAAAAATTTTTACTTTCTGTCCACTTTAACTCATCGTGGTGTAAAAAAAAGTATGAGCACTACTATGGCAAGTTTTTTTAAAAATTGGCGCAATTCTTCAGGATTCCAAAATGGTATAATACTCCAGAATAACTAGCAATAAGAAAAAATTATGCATACTATTTCTAAACAAGAACCATATTTCATAAATTGTTGTTGTTGATAGTTATCACTTTACCCCACAATACCCAAAAGAGGTTTTTTATTGTTAAATGAATTAAAACTAATGGTACAAACAATTTTTCATTCATTTTATATGCCATATGCCATAAGTATAAACTAAAAAATGGATTTTTAGATTTTGGTTTTATCAAAAATGAAGAAATATTTAACCTAGGTATTTATTTGCTTGAGGCTTGGCCTAAAATATAAAAGTATCAACTAAGGCTTATAAAACTCGTAAACCACAGTTAATTTACTATTGAAAAATCAACCCTAAACACATATGTGAAATGAAGGTCCACAGACGAGAAGCAAACTCCCGTATCTGTCGAAACCAATCAGCATTGATTCGACTTGATGATCATCTAGCACCGGTACTGCATACATGTACCGCACTCCAATTGAATTAAATGATCCAAACTTAATGTGATCAAGCCATGCGGGATAATAATAATGGTTAACCAATAAGTACACAAATAAAGATCCCAGACCAGCACCGCCACAGGGCGAACAATGGGACATTCAAACTTTCGGCAGGGCAGTTGCAATTTGCAAAGCACCCCTAAACAGTAAACAGACTCTGTCTGCACAGTGCACAGCCTCCCCGTGTCTATTCATCTGTTATTTATGACTGCCTGCTAAACTACTGAGATTCTGTGGACCATTGTGTTTGATTATTGGTAAATAATAATCACTAAATCACTTAATATATTTATTGTGTAAATAAAACGTTAAATTAAAATTATAGGGTGATTACAAAGTGATTTATTCAATTGTTAACTTGTATTTCTATGGTTTTGTTAGTATTGTTATGATGAAGGGATACTACATACAAACTGCGCTGAAATAAGACATTAGAGGACTCTGTATTCCTCTGAAATATTTCAATATTTTTCTGATTCTATTTATACACTTACGAATGACTGTTTTGGGTGCTGTTATATAGGACCTTTCAACAAAAGCTGTCGTTTTAAATTTCGCCCCATTTTTAAGTGTCTACAGTAGGCATGTAACGAATATTCGCATTCGCAATAGATTATGCGAATGTATTTGGTAACGAAACAATGCAACTGATTCGGTTTACTATATTTTTATATTACTTACTACTTGAACTTGCAATGTAAAATAACAATTATACAATAACCAAAATAAACTTTCAATTTTGTAAACACACAATGGAGCTAAGTAAATTACCAAATTTTTAATTACACTAAACTACTTTCAATGATATCTTTAATGAGAACACAAATGATAGGATTTATATTATATTACTAAGTAAAGCATTCAGTAATTAAACGATCAACGCACGATCAAAATGTGTGATTGTAATTTCTTACTTTTGGCTCCATATTTAAAAAACCGATATTCGCATTCGTGAATGTAGGAAATCGAACATTCGTCACATCCCTAGTCTACATACAATCGTCATTGCGATGACATTTGCCAGTTGTTGTATTTTATTACAAATCTCGGAGTCACCGCCGATCTTTCGAAATTTGAACCATAGTTTATACTTTATTACTCTGGATTGCATATGTAGTTGTACCTATAACTATACAAGGAGATATTTTTTTGTAGGTACTGTAGCTAGAATGAAGGTATTCTATTTTTAAATTCCAAACCATTGTACTTCTAAACTGAGTCCAGTTTCATACTTTAACAGACATTTTATTCTAAATAATTAATATTGAGTTTATATTCTAAATTCATATTCCAAATATATTTTTCAAGTTTATATTCTAAATTAAATGAAGACATTCCAAACTGTATTTCTATGAATAAAAGGAATCTAACGCTAGTATAATTACCGTTGCTAAAACAAAATCTATTCCAAACATTGCTAGTATATTCTAAAATAATTAAATTCAAAAAAAATAATAAAAATTGTAACGAAAATTATTTTAAGAATAATAAAATCTTAAGAAGTTATAAAATTGGATTATTTAAACCCTTTTAGCTTAAATATTACTAAAGTTTAAAGTACAAATATTTTACTAACATAAATTCAGCATAAAGCAAAATATGTTCAGGATTCATATTTTATTTTAAGAATATTTTTCGAAAGTTGACGAATATTTTCACTGAAAACAGTTAATTTATAATCGTCTTAGAGAAAATATTTATAGAAATGTGGCAGACTAGAATCTGGTAACATGATTTGCAGCAAATTACGGATCCGGGATCACAACGAGATGAGATGAAGAAAGAAGGACGAACAAACAGACGAACGGGGAACCGCGGATTGTAATACGCGGTCTCGCGGCTTCTGCAGGTCGGAGACAGTGTCACGTGCACACCTGTGTAACGAGATTGCACCATATTCCGTCAGAGAAGAACAACCTTGCACTTTCATAAACTTATTACAAACTGAAAAGTTCTTGTCTAGACTAGAGGACCTACTCAAATCCCGTATAGCCGTCAAATTAGTTAAATTCTAGAGAAAGTCTAGTTCATTCGGCTTATATTATCATTCGGAGTTGTATTTATAATAATTGCCTTATGAAATTTTGCAGTTAAGGGTTGTTACATTGCATCATCATGAATTATCATAGCCCTGAATTTATTAAGAAGATCTTTTTTTGCCGTACGCCAATGTCTTCCAGTTTTTAGTCTTTAGAAAGACAAAATCTATTTCAAGGTAGTCAATTCATCTGAGATTGTGTCTACATGTTATTGAAGTGCCCATGTCGGTGAATGTTTGATTGAAATGTCTACCTCCAACGGATGACTCAAATATTGGAAGATTGACATGCAAGTTTCCTACTACACGGTGGAACGAATGTTTGATCCGAATGATTTATTTATTTTATTAATTTGTTGATATTATTGACACTGACACTGTTTAACAAAACCTTTCAAGTAAATAAAGAAACTTTTAAGTATAAAAACTTCATTTCTTGTACGATTCGTGCAGCAGTGCATGACATTGGATCAAGCGTGTGTGGGGGTAGAAACATCCTTTTTGACGCGGGTCAAGAGACCGACAACAGTCAACACCTCCTAAATATACAAAGCCTAACAGCGATTCAGTCAATGGTATGTGACGTCATCACTTGTAGTCATATGCTGCTGAGTTCTGCTATCGGTATAAGACAGTTTGTTTGAAAATGTTAGTATCATATAGGGTATTGAACAAAGTTTCTGGTTACAAATTATTAAGGACTATCATTTTTAAATTATTAATTAGTTTGCAATTAATGAATTGTTTGTTTATGAATTGGTTTTTGTAAGGGTTTTATAATGAGTAATTAAAGAAGTAAAATACATCGAAAATTTAATTTTAAACTAAGTAACATTTCTAAATCGTAACATTTCTACAAAAATTAAAATAAATAGACTAGTAACACACATATGCAAAAAAGGAAAATGGTATACCTTCCATAATATATATATATATATATATATATATATATATATATATATATATATATATATATATATATATATATATATTTATAAAAATAATAATAATAAAAATGTATTATATAAAAATATTAACTTTATTTTTCATATATTTCTTTTAACAATATTATCCTATATAGCCTATTAGCATCCTGGGGATGCTGATAAAGAAAAGATGTTTTATTAGGAACAGCGAAACAACTCATAGCTTTTCTATTTATTGCATTGTTATCTGTAACAACACAAATGACTTTGAATCCCGCCTTTTCTAACCCTAATATAAGCTTTTTTATCAAATTGTATAAAGTTACATAATTTATTGTTTTAATTGGTACAATATGAACAACATCTTTAAATTGTGATAATAAACTGGAAACCATAAAAACAAAGGCACTTGTAGCCGCAGTATTTGAATCAAACGATGCACCAACAATAGATCCTCCCTTATAGTCAAAAAATGGTTTAATGTGTATCTCATCAATCATTAGTATAACTGTTTTTTCAAAATCTTGAAGATAGCTTACTCTATTACTAGCGTACATCAAAAAAATTTTATCATTAGTTTCTAACTGCGGATTTACATGTAAATCATTGCATACTTTCTTCAATGTGTTAGGATGCGGAAATATAAAATATCCACTTTGTCTTAAGAACTTGTAGGCATGTGGTGAAATTGTATTTAATAAAGAAGCAAATACTAATAACTCAGGGGAATATCTAAAATTATTTGTAGGACATATGCACAATTCTATTTGCCCCCTTAAGAAATGTAAAATATTTTCATTCTTGTTGGTTACAACGTCCTTTAACAATTCATCGATTAAATGAAATGTAGCACTTCTTTTGCATGTCTTACTGTCTGCCTTGATTAAAACAATGGTTTCTAAAATATCAGTAATCTCATTGTAGCTAGTTATTTTCTGTGGTAATAATTTTGGGCCTATTTTCTTAATTAATGTACTCTTTATAAAGACCGATAATGCCAAATGTTTATCTATTGTAATAGAATATTGAATTAAGGGTTCAGGTTCAACAGTTAAATAAAAAATGCAAATAAGCTCTTTATCTGGCAAATACTGATGTGACCATCTCTCAGAAACACCGTATTTTCTAATACAATCCAGAAGGTTGTTTATATTATTAATTCTACGATCGGTATTATAGGCATTTGCTGAATTTATACTGTTTATGATCGCTGAATTCAATAATCTATTTTCTCTTTCTTCGGCTTTTGAATCGGGAGATACTCTATTTGTTGAAGGGCCCGGCGAGGTGTTGCTTGAGGAGCAATATGCAACACTTTTGGGGTAATTTGAAAATACAGAAGGAATAGTTCCTTTCTTTAGTCTTTTGACTTTAAGAGTTGCTGAAACTAGAACACCAGTTTTGTTGTCATACGCTTTCGATTCTGTTTCAATATCGTCACTTTTGAAATGGAGTTCGCAGACCTGTAAATAGTTTAATATAATAGTCTTGTGATGGTCGGTATGTTTGTCTAATTAATCTTTCACGCATACGTTCTCATTATCTACTTACTTTGGATTTATTCGACGGAACAAACGCCTTTCGCTGAATAGCAGAACACCATTTCTTTTTTAAGCATTCGTCTTTAGGGAAGCCAAATACAGATACTTTTGGACCCGTAGGATAGTTGCCCTTACAAAGTGGAACGCAGCATCTACTTGGCATTTTGTTGTCTAATAATTTACACTTTAAGAAGTCACTCACTCGACAAACTGGTTATTAATTGTGGAATATTATAATTAGTTTTATATATTACACAGTTAGCTAAAATTCTACACACGTAATGATCAGTAAAACATTTACAGCACATACACCATACAAGGTTTTCATACACAACACTAATTTTTAGATTAAAACAGTTTAATGTTTAAACCAAATATAAACAAAAAAAAAACACAAACACAGTTACTATAAATACACCCTCTTAAGACTGATTATTTATATTTTTAATTAATTATATATTTTATACGATTTTTTTAACCGAAATAACATGGAAGTAAATACAATACGTAATGCACAGAGAGATTCTAAATTGTACTAAATCAATACCCTTAAAGTACATTTCAAGTATATTTAGGTAGAATTGTGTAAAACATCTGGTGTTCAGATGACTACAAGTGATGACGTCACAAAATCGCAGTTAGGCCTTGTATATTTAGGAGGTGTTGCAACAGTCCGTACTTCTTCCAACACGAAAGTTGGACACACTTAGTTACAGCATCGACCACACCATGCGTACCATCCATCAACAAGCGTCTAACGTTGGAAGGTGTTCGTAGCATCGTTTGGAGCCGGCTTAATACGAAGCTTGAAATTAAAGCAAGAATTAATATATAAGTTACAAGAATTAAATATATAAGTTTTGAAGGAATCTATAAATTTGAAAATTTAAATGAATTTTGAAATTACCTGCATATGAAATATTTAGTATAATTTGAAAATTGAACTTCAATTTGAGGAACAAAGGATTCTCTAATAAAAGTCAGCTAAAATTAAAATTATTGTTATTTATTTCATACAAATTTAAGTAAGGATATATGGTTCAGGAGCGAGACTAGCAAATTTTCAAATTAAGTTAAATTAAAATTAAATTGAAAGCAGCTAACGAAAATGGGTATGATTTATAGAAAAGAAATTCGGCCAATAAGAAATAATGGAAGAAAGTCTTAAGCACCATGATGAAGATGTGTGTTTCTCTCTACATTCGCCCTTTCCACCTAGCTATCTTAGCTATGTGTTGCATTACATCTCGAGTTTAATTTTTAAAATCCCGCAATTCAGTAAATATTCATCGAGATAGTATTGAATTAATTTCCTTAGGTTGTGAATCAAATAAGTCAAAAAATTCGCTTGCAAAATGTTTACTCCACCATGTCTTCTCCTGACATATTATTTCTGAATATGGGTAAGACGAGTCGTTACAATATTTGGGCATGCAAGTTTTTCCATTGTTTTGTTTACTCAAGTACTAGTTTGTTGTTTGACACTACGAAATGAACGCAGTGTTGTGTTTGTTTACGGAGCTAAGTTGTGCTAAGTTGTGCGACTCACAAATCCAATTCCAATTACAGATCAATCTGACCACTGAACAAGTCAGGTCAACCTTAAGACCGCCAAATTAAGAAACATTTTACTAATGGCTTCGTCTGGTGATCTAAGATATTATTGCTTGGCTTTTATAAAGCTATCTTAAGAAACCTTAAGGTCTTGCGAGGAATTACTTTATTATACTTAATAATATTAATTACTTAAACAGTTTTAATTTTTTTTTAATTTTGTAATAATATATACCACGTTAAAATCTGTTGCAATAGGTATAAACAATAAGTACCTAGGCTAAAAATTAAAAATTAACCTAAATATGAAATAATCCTCTAGAGACGGCTATATCTATGAATGGCAATTAAAAACGTTGTGGTAGCTTTAACACACTATGTTTTTTTAGTCTTTTAAAGTCAGACGTATGTTTTTTCTAGTAAATTCACAGCTAGATAGTTTGGATGATTGTTTAGTCCCTGCTGGATCTTTGGCTGAATTTGTGAATTTCTTCTTTAACAGTTTTAATGCTGAAGTCAGGGTTTATATATTTGTTGTTTATGTACCACGGGGTATTCATAATGGTTCTTACTGTCCTTCACTTAAACAATTGAATTTATTTTATATAAAGAAAAATGTATCTTCTGTTCTTTAATAAGATTAGGAATTACCAGGACGAAGTTTTATCCGTTTTAAAAACATTTCTTTGTCAGAGCTATTTTTAGCTCGTTCAATATATTTTCACGATTTAATAAAACTTTTCTTTCTGGCCTATTTAGTGGCATACTCATATTTTATATCTTTTTATGGGGACCTTTTTATATTCTTCTATTTATTCTTCCATAATATTGTGTCTGATTAAAGAATATTTATATATTTTCGCTAATTGTAAAACAACATGTAAGATGACATGTTACATTCATGTAATATTTTACTTAAGTGAAATCTATATCATTACATTTAATCTGAAAAAGGTAAATTTTGCTTAAAATCGTATTATAATAATAACTTATAATGTTCTATATTTTCCCGAGTGGTGACCGGGTGTGAAAGAATAGTCCCAATGTTGCTCATGCATGTCGTAAGAGGCGACTAAAATGGGTACCCAGTGCCTGGGGGTATAGCCGGGCACCCTGCCCCTGGGGATTATATCAGGGGACTGGTCCTCCAGGTTGGGGGTTAGGCGTGATGCTAACAACTCCACCTCGTGAGAAACCTTGTTACGAAATCTCAAGTAATTAAATCATTTGGAAAAATTCTTGAGAAGGCCAGGGCCCACCCAGGGCTGTCGAGCCACTGAAGAAGAAGAAGAATGCTCTATATTGCTTAACAAAGACTTTCTAAGATATAGTAATGCTTCGTTTTTTAATTATGTTAATGTTCAAAAAGGTAGATTTATTTTTCAAAAAGCAGTAAAGTAGATCACAAATCATCGCATACTAGGTAATATTGTTAGATAAATCTTGATTGACCATGTTTAATAAATATATATTTTAAACACTTTCTATCCGACAAAATGTAAATCAATATATAAATATTATTTTTCTACTTTTTAAACGTTCTAGTTTTCGTGGAGACACCTCTTTACCGCACTGAATCTTTACATATCTTTTAAAATACATGAAGCGAACTGCACTCCCTAATTGAATCAATCCTGGTTTAACCCTACCACTAGTTCAGTTTAGAACACAGCACAGTTTAGAAGAGCTAGTCGACTCACTTTACACAAATCTTCATTTGTTTACGTAGTAACTTGTTAGAGAAATTAACCACATCTAAGTGCATGCAGCACTCAACCCATAAATTATTCAATTCTCTTAATATTAAATTCTTAACAAATAAATATCATACTTTATTAAGGACATATCTAATTTGTTTTCTATGTTTACTTCAATTCGGATATTTAGATTTTTGGTGTAAATTCTGAGAATTGAGATTATTCTTCGCATTCACATGTACTACACACTTGAACATTTATTTTTAGGGTATTTTGTATGTATATGGTGCAATTGCGCAACATCATTTTCGTTACTTAAAGGTCATCTTCTAATAATTTGAAGTTTGCGTTGGTGTATCAGTAACTGGTAACTGGTAGTGTGTGCCTGAAATAATAAACAATTCTTACTAAATTCTAAGCATGCCATTACAACATATGTTAAATTTAATAATTTTGACTTCAACAGTTCAGCGCAGGCAGGACCGGACAGAGGCTAGAATGCCCCTAATTGATTTTACAAAATCAAAATTATTTCATTTTATTTTCTTAAGATTTTAAATTAATCTCTAACAGAAAGATCAATCATATGATGATTTTTTTAAATGTTGTAAATACTTAAATGCCACCATGCAAAAGTAAATTGATTGCATTGATTTATGTAATCAAATCAATCAATCATAAATTTATTTAATCAAAAAAATCAAAATTTGTCGCCGAGTTTTCCCTTTCTAGGACTGTTCTGATTAATTTTACCAATACTATCGCATCTGTCTGAAAATTGTCGCCGCACTATAATAGCTCCAAGAGAAGCTGTCCCGGAGTTTATGTAAATTTGAACATAAGTCAAATATCAAAGTATAGGATACTCGTATACAAGTAAAGTATAGGAGTCTGATAATTTTACACTAGAGAGAATGGAATCTGTAGCAGATTTACTCTAGATTAAATAAAATCTGGTTTAAACTTGGACTTTGAGGAAGAGCGATTGTGATATCTTAAGGATTTGGGAAAGGAAATTTTGTGGAAAATGTATGGAGCAGTATGTGAAAACGGACAGTGAAGAATAAGTGAAAATACCGAAGTATATCACAGATATCAAGAAAGCATTATAGTGACGGAAATTAGGAAAAGAAAACTGCAATAGTTAGGACATGTAGAAACAATGGACGGAAACAGAACCGTTAACAAACGTATGAAAGGAAAACGAAGGGGTGTAACAATGTAGGGAAGACGCAAGGCGATGGTGAAATACCAAGTGAAGGAGCACCTAAACACAGAAAACATTTTGGAGTCACTTTGCCATCATATTGAAGATACGTATGACTATTTTGTCATGAAAGACAGTTCAGTTTCTCACAGTCATTCATATGAAATGTCTACTTTATTGGCTACAAATGGCGAAATTACTCCACTTGTCGGAATACAACTGAAGATAAAGTTGATGGTAACTATACTTGAAGTGCAATACTGATAGAAACATTACAAAACAGGACACTTCACCAAATTGTTTACTGGGAGTGGAAGAAAATTTAAACGGGGCCAGCGCTCTACATCTGAGAGAAATTTAGACTGGGTAAAAGAGAATTAAAAATTTTGGAAAAAATCCATGACTTGCTGATTTCACAAATATGCAAACCATTAATAAGGCTGTTGACAAATACGACAATACTAGATAAAATGAAATATGATGGTGTGGTCTATTCTTGCAGTAGTATTTTTGAATAGAGTACAAATTTCGATTCATTAGAAATTGATTTTGGTTCTATGGTTTTTAATCATTTCTATATTTATTTTTTACTTTCTTTTATTACATATCACAAAATCTCTTACAATTTAGTTAAGATGCAATTAAGGTAAATAAGGAAAATTCTCTGAAATTCACTAAATTCACAAAATAATTCAACTATCACTGGTTCAAAGTACTACATTATCAGCACACGTTTCGTTTTTTTTATTGTTGTGATAAATCGAAGTAACAACAAATATAGAGATTACAATAATCAGCAAAGAATATACTTGACAATTGTACAGATTAAATTTATGAATTACGAGTTCATGTTAGACCTGTGTGTTTTTGAAGCTATGCGACTTCCTTATCAATAACAATAGGTATTAGTTTATGCGGTCCATATCAATAACGGGGTCCGTCTCCAGAGTCATCGTTAATCGGTGTTCATTTAAGATTAGTATTTAACTAGATAATACTAATGAGGTTTTCACGTAGTTGCCGTGTGAATTATCTCGATTTTAAGAATACATCTAAAAGATATCTTGTTGTCCTATAGTTTTGTTGCGGTAATCTTATGTAAAAGTATTAGCTCCAGATTTAAATGCTATTTTTTTCCTTAACCAAATAATTAATTTCACATCTGTTAAGAACGCTAGACAATTGTCTTCTTCGAAAGAGTAGAAAGAGACAGTTATAGTCTGTGGGAAAGAGTGACGACAAGGACGTGACTTTAAAGCCTTATTTATCAAAGGGGCAGAAATGACTATAGAAATTGTACTGTTTAATCTAATTATGATATTATGACTAATTTAAGAATTGGTTATTAGTAATCCTAATAGAAAACTTCATTAATCCCTTAATCGCAATATTATAATGAATTTTACCTGTCCATGTAATATTCAAAATATAGAAATGTTTCATTTAAAAAGGGTAAATTTTGCTTAAAATCGGATTATAAAGATTATATTATGTTAAAAGCCTTAAGTTAATGTGTAAAAGGGGTTTGTAAGCTTCTAGCACATTATGGACTTCCCACCTTCTTCTTGTGACGTCACTTATTTGAAAAAGAAATTTATTTAATCTTTCTCTTGTCACACCTTATAGACCACACCTCCTCATTTGCGTAAAACGTAATAAATGAATAACCCAAAATGCTGCTTTATTTTTCAGAAAGCAGTAAAATAGGTCAGAAGACGTTGTACACAGGGTAACATTATTTACGTAACAGATGACTTTTTGTAATGGATAAACCTTAAAAACATGTAATTGCATTTAGCGTGTATACTCGTATATTTTATAGGTATTTAAACCGCATTTTGATATTCACTGCTTTAACATAGAGCATATGTTTACGACCGCACGTTGATTTCATGATCACCTGTACACTCGGTCGTGTTTTTTGTTGCATAACGCTTTGACCGAACAATTAAAAATATGTTTTTTTGAAAATATAATTAATTATACAATGATGTGCACAGTGCTAAGTAAATAAATTTAATGTATTCTTTAATAAATAATTAAAAAAGTGATAAAATATGAACAGAATTCATTAACATTAAATTTAATAAGTACATTGTTTTGTCTGTCTAGCGTTCAGCGTTCAGTCAATTACAAATTATACTGTTTTCTTTTTTAATTACTATTTTACTCGCTCATATTCACTGTGCAATATTTATTTGTATTACATTTATATAAGGTATATAAATTTGTAATGTATTAAAAAACAAATCAGAAAAGTCTTCGGGAATCGAACTAGAGCTCAGTATCATTCGCTGAACATTAGTAACTCAATGATCTCGGCATATTGAAAATAACATTTTAAAAGTCTATGACATTCCTTTGGAAACTTTTGGAGAGACAGTTATTTATTGCATAAGGTTTATTTAACATAAAAAAGATTACCTATTCGATTCATTTTTGTAGGTTAATATAATTTAAGATTACATAGCAATTGTTATTTTTCAATGTAAATTTACTTTCCTATAAAAATCCTTTTATGCAAGATTATATAGGGCCTTTGAGATAGTGTCTTTATAATTCGCATAATTTTTAAAATGTCAACATACACCCGTAATGGGCTTGTGTCCTCATTTTTTAGTGGTCGATTTTTCAATTGTTGATTAAAATTGATGTTAATAAATGTGTATTGGCGTGTCTATTTTATTAAATATCTAAATATTGACGAAGATATAGCAATTAAAAGTTTGAATTGTAGTTGTAGCGCTAGAAATGGTCGGCCATATTTGTATGACGTGAAATGCATTTTAACGTCAGTTATTTGTTGAGTAGGTCAGTGCTGTGGTAATGTTTTGTAGCTGTTGGTCATCAAATAATCAAGTCAAGTCAAAGAATAATAAGTTTTTATTTAATTTAACCCTGCTAAGGCAGACATAATATTGAAATTTGATTGTTCCTTGAAATAGCTGTAAATATTATTTGATATTTTGATATTTAAATACATATAGCAGAAATTTATGTGCTGTAATGTTGGCAGCGGTTGTGATGTCACATGCATTTGGAATGTGTATAACGTTGAATCCCTTAAATAATTAAAGAGACAAAATGACTTTTTTAATTGTTAATATCTCCTAACATATAAGGAGTTATTTATCAATAATTGAACATTTGAGGTTCTAGTAACCCACTTTATCAATATACAGTACACTTGTATAGAAATTATGCATAGGACACCAGCCCATTGCGGTGACACTTTCCAGATACTGCGTACCATTACAAACCCAAAAGTTTGAAGTTTGAATTAAAATATAAACCACACCACTTTTCACAAAAATATTAGTATTAGTATTTTCTTGTAAGTTTAAATTGACAATTTTTGTTGAAGACCCTTAAAATGACATCCCTTGTTTAAAAATCTTTTATCTGTGGCTTTGTGATAAAAATATATAATGTAACATATCTAATGAATATATTAGTATAATCACATTAATGTGTCTTGCATTAATTTAATGACAATGTTACAGATTTATGTTATACTTCGATAAATAATATAATAGGCTGTGTCCTAGGTCTTAATTTCTATAAAAGTGTACTATATATTGATAAAATGGGTTACTAGAACCTCAAATGTTCAATTATTTTTTAATAACTCCTTATATGTTAAGAGATATTAACAATTAAAAAAATCAGTTTGTCACTTTAATTATTAAAGAGATTCAACGTTATAGAACATTCCAAGATATGTGACATCGCATCCGCTAAGTTGCTATCTCTTTCATACAACAGAGCTTAAACGAGATAACATATTCAACATAGAACTCTTATCCATAGAGAGAAAAACTGACCTTAGTAGTACAAACATGTTTCGTCATAAATATGGCCGACATCTGTAGTGCTAAAACTACATTTGGAATTTTTAATTACTATATCTCTGTCAACATTTAGATATTTATTAAATTAAAAAAGCCAATATACAAACAACAATAGAAAAGTCTACCTTAAAAAAATTAGTAATCAAGCCCATTTGATGGTCGTGGTGGCGTGCGCTGAAGAGTTTGGTCTTGAAAGTGCCTGGAGCCGCCATCGGTGCAGATCTTGGTGGCAGTACTATGGTAAAATATAGTAGTGAAGAATATAGCGATTTACAACTATTACTATAAATGAATTATTTTTTATACATAGAATCGACAAAATGACGTCAGAGAGACTTTAAAAGTGACGTACTATTTTTAAATACCTTGAATTATCGTGTCTCTTTAAACTGCACTTTCAATGAGTACTTGCTAAACACAAAACGTACTCATGTATAATTTAACGAAATGTCTTTTACCTAAAGTTACATTTTGTTATTTACCGAAGTTTTATATATAACAGTTCTCTTACATTGTCATTAAATAACTGCAAAAGACATTAAAAAATCTTTTATTAATATAATAAATTTATATATGTAATTATATATACTAGAATAGAAAACTTTATTAACGGCAGAAAACGTAAACATAAAAATTGTTTTGTAACAGGTAAACTTTTTTATCTTAAATAAACTGTAAACATATTTAACATACATGTTTAACGGACTAGTTCATAATAATAGTGATTAGTCTACATATTGCATTGCACAGAACCGCCCCTCAGGCCCCTCAGACCCCTGCCAGCCAACTATCTATCTATTAAACACTATTTTGTACAAATATTAACATTAAAACTATATTTTAATTACAAATAAAATAATGTAATAATTGAAAACAATGGTCGTTTCATTTCCATATTACATAACGAATAACGAATAACGATGCAATGCAATTCGACACGCCCGCTGTGACTGGCAATACGATAATGTTTTTATGTGTGTATGACAAATTCAATATGTTTAAACCAAAACAAATATCATGTAACAACAGCACATCGTACTATAGATGCACATACAGACATTGAAGACTTGAAGTCAGTGTTAGTGGCAATGGTAAATGGTAAATGGTAAATGGTAATAATGAATCCTCCTCAGTCTAGAGTACCCGTCGTAAAGTCGTAACATCAGCGTCGGTTCGATGGTTCGATGATTCGACGCTGGTCGTTTTCGTTCTCGTTCTCGTTCAGGCTCTTGGCAATAGCGCCGACTTGTAGTATCATGTTATTCCGCTATACGGCGCTTCGCTACTCTGAAATGAGTTTGTCTGTTGGTGTGATTCAGTGTACGGCTACCGACGCAAGCAGACGCATTGCAAGCAACCAAGTCTCCCCGGCAGTAGGCAGTCGGCTAGTCAACGCAGTCAAGGCAGTGACGGAGCCAGCGTAAACTTTTAATAAATATACCATACCATACATAAAGTCGAGAGAAACATCAACTCGATTGGAACATTAATCCAGTAACATTTGAACAGTGGGAAAGTCCGTCGAGGACGCGTCGTTTTCGGTTATCAGTGCCGGTTATTCTTCCAGTACAGCGTCCCAGGACCAAGTGATCCAGCAATCGAGTGACCATCGCTGGACACAACTCATAAGATATAATTAGTAAAGTGTGATTCGAATGAGGCGCGAGCAAGGCGCTTCTGTAGCGGCCGGTTAATTGTGTTTAATTTCTTTAATTGACGTATTTGTCTTTTATTTTTTCTTTGCTTTGAAGCATTTTATTTCATTTCGTTTCTTCAAAAATAGTGCAGTGAATAATTTTGTTTAAAAAGTTGTTTAAGTTTTTTTTAAAAATTCTTGTGTTTTGTTTTCGTTTTAATTCACGTTTCCATTTGGTGTTTGATGATTGCATTTTATAAGGTGGGCTTTAAAAAGTATATTTAAATTTGGAATACTCTGTCTGCATAAGAGAAGCAGTAAAGCAAAGTTAACAGCACGCAGTAAGTAGCAGTAGCAGCAGAAGGCAGTCGTTTGTAAATCTTAGTAGAACGAGTGGATTCAAATTTAAAAATAGAACCAAGAGTTGATGGCACGGCGCGCGCACCGGAGCAAAAAAACACCAGAAATCTTTTTGAAAAAAACAAAAAAAACGGCATGTGTATTCTGAAAATACACTGATTCCTTTTAGATAAAAAACGAGACGGCTGAAATGTGCAGGCTGCCTCGAAAAAAAACAAAAACACTGTCTACAAAAAATTCAGGTTGGAGAAAATAAAACAAGGAAAACGAATTAAAAGTTTTCACAACAGTTCAACAATGAAGTGCAGGCTTGCCAGGCGTAATATAACAAATATATCCTCTGGTGTAATTAGTGTTGCCAATTTAAGGCACCAATCAAAAGGCGCGCCGTGAGTGGAGGGTGTTCGTTATAGAAATTTACCGGCACCGGGTTTTTCCCACGAGCCCACCTCAATAATTATGTATGCAAGGACGCTTAGGAAATGGTGTTTAAAAAAATATATTTATTATTTATGTGCGCTACTGATATGCGTTTTTATTTTCGCGCCACTGTCCGTCACAGGAATGGCTGTTTTAAATTCAAATACAGAAAGGCATGATAGAACTGTTTTAACACAAATAAATCAACCATACCAAAAATTATCAAATGTTCCAAATTACTCGTATTATAGTCAGTTGTCTAGCCATAGTTTTAGTTCAAATACTCGTCGACGTCTTCGTAGCCGAGACCGGGGTCGAGATCGAGACCGAGGCCGACTACGGAGTCGAGATAATGTCGGGAGCTATCGAAAAGTAAACGAGATTGATCGAGAAAATAGCGAATTAATGTCCTCCGAGTCATTACAAACTCCAGAATCTTATCACCCCGATGAAGGGCGGTCTACCAGACAAAACTACCCTGAGAAACCAGCGTACGATGTGTATCGTGACCCTGAGAACAATCGAATAATGTACGATACTCGGCCACGCTGGAATCTTATACCGCCGCCACTGTCTCTGCATCTGCCTCTAATCCAAAGACAGTGGGCAAGCAACCGCGAAGAGTTGCTCATTCCGTTACAACAGCACTCAACCACCGCCACCGCAGTGGACCAACCGTTCGAATCCCAATATGACGTCGCATCGAGAAGTCGTCGGGACTCCCAGAAGCGTCGGCCAATCGCCCGAAATGCGGGGAATCCCAGGAAGAAGCGTCGTCCCTATTGTCACTCGCAAGACACCGCGACAAGGGCCTTCCTAGCGCCCACCGTCTTCTTGGGCAAAGTGGAAAGCATGACACCCACCAACAGAAGAACCAACTTCTCAGCGACATTCAGAGTCCTCCACACCTACAAGAACCAGGAAGGATTTACTCTCAACCAAAATATTAGACTTCGTTTTATGAAGAAAGTTGGTTCTAGTAAAGTTCGGTGCGATTATACGAAGGATCTGTATTCAAACGGATTGGTCCACGCGAATCTGAAGCAGAAGTCTGTGTACATACTGTTTGTGGAGCAGAAAGGGTTGAGGAATTACACGGTCCTTGGGGAACCTGTGTTGAAGACACAGAAATCCGTGCAAGCTGTCCAAGCAGGTGTAGACAAAGACTATGGTGAGTACCATTTGTTTCTTACTAGTAAATTTAATAAATAGTACCGTTAATATTACATGTACGTCATTATCTTTGTGGAAACAAGGCCGTCAAATAGGCCCAGGAAACGAGGTGAGAACGTCAGTTTAAGAATGGTCACTTGAGACCCTCGTCTTCTTAACGTTGGTAACCGCTTAACGCTTAACGTTAACGTTAACGTTTGATTCTTATCAAGTTCCGATGAGTTCCGCTCATGAATTACGAAGGAAACAAGTATATTATAGTAAAAGTATAGTTAAAAGTTCAAATAATTAAATTATTCATATTTATAAAAGTATAATTTATGTTTTACATTTAAAATAATTAAAAAGTAGAGAAAAATAACGATAAAATGTTAAACATGAATTCCCACTTCAAAAATAATGCAAATGGCTTAACTATATACACTTTGTTTTAATGAATCTATAAATAACTGAAGAATTATAATGGAATAACTTCTAGGAAAATGCCTGTGTTTCTGTTCTTGCGTAGCTCGCCATATTTATTATAGAGTGCGCCGTTGTCGACCAGACGAAGAATCTGCAGACAATTCTATCCGGGTAAAGAAAAATCCCAAAAAAAAATTTAATTCTTGAAAAATTTCAAACATTAGTTTATGACTTGTGATAAGTCAATAACGTAATGAACCATGTCTTAATTCCTATATAGCTGTACTATATATACCTAAAAACATAAAACATAACCTCATGTATTATTTAACGTAATATTTTACATAAAGTTACATTTTTTATTTACTTAAATTTAATATAATTCTGAAACAGTGTCTTTAAATAAATGCAATATTTTTTAACATGTTAATTTAACGTGTAACATTATATATTGTTGCATAAAAAGCTTTATTAACGTTAGAAAACATACATTTATGGCGAAATGTAGATTATGTTATGTAACATTTACATTATATTAATCTAAAAGAAATTATGCAAAAGATAAACTTTTTTATGTTAAGTAAATCTTACATATACGTAACTGTACTATCAAACATCCAATTAATTTTTGAACCAGTTGAACAGTGACGTTACTTCCGATTCCTACTCTCTTTTCTTTCATTAATTGCTATCTCTTTTACACAACAGAATGTAAATGAGATGCATGAAACTGTCAGTAACAACACTTTTGAAAAAAAGTATTTAAATTTTAGAATAAATTCTAAAGAATATTTTAGACCCAGGAATAAAAAAAATTAAGATCCGTATATTAATTTTCATAGCATATACTTACACAGTGCATTTACAAAGAATTCCTTAAGAAATTCAGGCCAAAATGTATCTTAAAAAAAATTAATAACCGGTTCCTAATTTTAATACACATTTGTTTATTAAATTTGAATTAAAATTAAGAACATTTTTAACAGTGATACTTACAATTTTGTTATTATGAAATTTTGAACAGAGAAAAATAAAATCGATTATTTCTTAGTCTACAGTTGATCCGTGACCTCAAATGATTGTTAAAAATTAGGCGGTAACACTTAAATTTAAATTTAAATAGCTATATCTTCCTAACTTTTTGATATTTTTAAATAATAAAAATTCCAATAGATATATTAGCTACATTTCAATCAGAAATTAAAAAGAACTAGTTCACAAGCCCCATGGCAATACAAAATAATTTTGATCAAACTTAGCTTATTAATTATAAATCATTTTCAATTTGTTTAATAGCTGATGTACCTGGTATTTAATTATTGACATGTGTGCCTTATCTGCAATAACAAATTGTTGGGTTATCTATCTAATTCACGTTCGTTCGGTCGTTACACCATTACACATCGCAAACTACAATATTTTAATGACGAGCTATCGTCAAGCTATCGTCATATGATCTCCTGCCAATTTTTATTTTTATTTATTACTAACATAACATTTAGTGCTTTTGGGATCGATTCCTGAAACTGTGCTATATATTAACTGCAACGAGTTATCCACTTATATGAAACATAGACTATGTTAAATGTCCACAATATCAGGAGATTGTTTGTGATATTTTTAATAATATTTTCTTTTTAAATTCTCATATAATAAATAAAGTGTCTCTCTAAACACAAAATGTACATATTCTTCTATTATTTAACGTAAGTTTTTTTACCTAACGTTATAAATAATAAAACATTTACTGAGGTTTAACATAATTTTGTTACATTGTCCTTTAATAAATGCAAAAGAATCCAAAAATCTTTATTAGTATATTCATTTAATATGTAACATTATCGAAAGTTAGCTTTTGTTTTGTAATCTTACATTATATTAACTTAAAAGTTAAATAATCTGTACATGTTCGTAAATGTATTTAGAGTGAAAATATTTAAAAAAAATAATCGCAAGTTTTTATCAGAAAAATATTTTAAACGCCGATTACTCGAAACGCAGAACAACAGAAATTTGAAAGCAGCATTTAAATTTTGTAAAAAATATATCCTTATATATATGATAATAAAAAGAATTCTGTCCGCTAACAAAGTTACATTTATTTAAGGTTTATTTAACATAAAAAAGATTATGTAACAAATAGCATTCCTTTTCGACATAATTTTACGTTTTCAGACGTAATTAAACGTTTTTGTGCAAGATTGTATAATGTTACATATTGACTTAATATATTATTAAAAAAAAATTAATGTTTTACGCATTTGTTTAATGATAATGTAATATAATTATATTAACGTTTGGTAAATAACAAAACTTTGAACGACACAGTAAGCGAGAGCATCAATACTTAATGTTGACTGCTGTGTCTTCAATTTTGATCTCCAGACCAGGGTTATATTTTCTGGGTTTGGTTCTTATCATGTTAAATTGATTATATACATATATAATCATAAATTTATTAAGCAGCGGTATATTATATATATAGCCTCTCGTATAAATAATTAAATATATATATATGTAGGAGGTCGTCGGTGATAGGACTCTGCATCGGAAATAAACCGATATTAAATAAATTAAATTAAAAAAAAACCTAAAAAATAATATCTTGAATAGTACATTTTTAAAGGCTAAAAAAGATATGCTAAGAAGCTTGTGATTTATATTCGCAAAACAAATTTCTCAATACTAAGTATACAGTTTTATTAACTGTCATCAAGTTAACAGCCTCTTTAACTTCAAATTTTTCATATTTTGCCGAATAAATAAATAAATTGTCATTAAAGATATCATAACCTAAAAAATGATAAGAATTTGACTAATGAATCAATCCAGACATATTGATATATATTTAATTGACTTGTGTATTTGTGTTTATGTGTATTTGTATTTTTCTGCAGATAGGTAATTAAGGACTACTAAGATAATTGTTTTATCTGATGTTTTGTATTTCTGTTTATTCAATTATTTTTTTTGTTTTAACAAAATGGTCAAGTAACTCGGTTACTTGCAATAAAGGTCGATTATGCTTTCTATTCATCGCCATTTGTGGAATATTCTTTATACGATATATAAATCCTTACATGTATCAAAGAATCAAAACGTCTAAGTATGTGTGTGCGTAAAAACACGACATACATATACAAACACTTAATATAATAAATCGGTCATTGCAAAAACGTACTAAGTCTTAAATATTTATGTTTAAAAAAACGGTGGTTAATCAATTATAAGCGTGATGTCAGACTGATGCGTCTTCGGGTTCGATTCCCGGACCAAATCTTGCCAAATTTGTTTGATTATCATTCTACACAATGATAAATTTATAAGGTTCACATATATAAGGTTAAAATACTATAAGCCTTCCTTCAAAGTGATAAAACTAGTATCGGAAGTAGATGGTCTAATTTTTCTAGACTATAAATAATAAAACATTGGAGTATAAATCTTATGACAATTGTATATAAGGTGTATATTAGAAATAATAGGATCGCGGTGGTGTGCGCAGAAGGGTCTAATCGTAAGACTATCTGGTGTTGCCATCGGTGCAGATCTGAATGAGACCCTTATTTTTAAAATTTATTTTTTTAGGAAATGAAGTCCTTAAATAGAAATCCGGGCGTGACAAATTTCAGATGACCTATTTAAATTTTATTTTAGCTATGGCCTTGTAGATTTTTATAATTTTTCTTCATGAATATAAGAGCATTTATTTATTTACTAACAAAAATTATTATTTATTGACAATTGATAAAATTGCTTGCCATTTTTCTAAAAATAGATGACAAAAATCAGCATAAATATATGACCTTCTCAGAAGAATATGTTTTACAATATAAAATTTAAGATTGATCGAATGATTACTTCTAGAGCAAAATTCGGTTAATTTTTTGGAGAGTTGTCCCAAATTTTGTGTATTTTCAACTACCCAAAAATATTTATGTGTACAATGATATATTCCCTCTGTTTAAAAGAAAGAACATATAGAAAAGATATTCGTAATCTACAGAATTCGACCTGAAGGGCATTTAAATTCAAAATATTTTACGCAATGACATTAAACAAATATAAAAATAATAGTCAATGGACAAAATTAATAAGAATCTCATTATGAAACCAGATAATTTTTAATTGGACTTCATTGAAAGTTATAATATATTTTATTTACCCGATATGTTCCTGGATATGTTTTATCTTACATATAAGTTTCGAGACAAACGCGATTCATCAGTTCCTGATTCTATAAGTATTTTTATTGTTCAAAATTATATAATTCACATTTTTCACATGGTATTTTAATTAAATTTTGAGTCTTTAATATTTTCTTTCTCCAAACGCTAGAACACCCCCTTAATATTTCAACGATTACTCAGATTTAGTCATAATTATTTCTCAAATAATACCAGGTACTTTGTTTTAACAATTACTTTCAAAAATTCCTTTTAAACAACTATTTTTATGACCACAATATGACGAAATGACGTATTATCTCTATATACGTCACCTTCATTTTAAAAAACCATGCAATTTTTGATATCTACGTTTGACAATCGAACAATAGCTTCTGATAAGCTTGGTTATCTATTCTCTAGAATGTGTTACGAAGTGGCGCCTATGTACTAAGCATAATCAGCAGTGATAATGATTTTTTTTGGTTAATACTTTCCTGGTGACCAAAAATAAGTGCTTATTGACGGAACTCATTTTTTTGGGGTCGTTTTCTAAATTTTTGATTGAAATATAGGTTTATACATGTATATTGGCGTATAATTCTTTTTTTAATAACCAAACGGTGACCTTGATATAGCTATTTAAAAATTGAATTTTTGTTTGTGTTAGTTCTGCATATGACGTCATAGAAGAAATAAGTAATTGAGATTATTTTTATTTGTTCACAACTATAGTGACATAAAATTTGATGGGTTAAGTAGGAACTGACATGACAGTGACATACATCTCTGTCACCCACGTTTTTATAAAAGAGATGGCAATTCATAGAAGAGAAGAAGATAGGTTTTCGGATGTGACATCACGCAGATCGTTTTAGTTTTGATTTCTTTAATTATTGAATGGTGAATGGCATTGAATTATTATGCTGTAATACAACCACATTCGCTTAATGGCCCGCGGACTATACTTTGAATACCCCTGCTCTTCAATATTGATAATTATATCGTCAAGAAAACATGCTGGCCTGTTCTTGACGCCTCGCCTTCCCTCGCCAGTCCAGTATCATGTATGAATTTGTCTATGTGTGAGTTTCATGTTTAAACTTGTCGACAGCCGTAGTTTGTTCCTTTGATATCATTTAATTGTTTATTCGGTAATTAATTTCATTTTGATGTAAAAATAGATTGAATGTTTTAAGAATTTATTTAATAAAGAACTTCTTCATTCTCTTCAAAATACATACATACTTGAATATTATTAAGTAAAGCAAATAATGTACCCGATCAATGGAAATTCTAAAATTATTGATTGAAAATTTTACATTTAGTATTTGCACTTATTTTAACAAATTATGCGGTTTTTATATAAAACTGAAATTTATTTAAGAGTTTTTAATTTTTTATTTTGAGAAGTTTCTGTTTAATTTTAATACAACACAGTAAGGGCCGGTTGCTGAATTCATAACTATCGTAAAAATTAGTTAACATCATCCAGTTAAAGATCGTTTTGTGATAACTATGAGTTCAGCAACCAGCAACTCGATGTTATGTTATGAAAGTTCGAATCTTTTGCAATGGGAGCAATGAGAGTAAATGAGAGAAAAATACAGTTTACCTTTAGTTCAAGTAATCAACGTTCTATCTATTAAGGATAGCCAAGAATAGACGGATATTTGTTATAAATATTAAGAAAATGGTTAACCGTATCGGTATTTAAATATGACAACTTAAAGTTGAATATTTTATTAAAAATGAACGTGTCAATACTCTGAACAGAATACACATTTATAATATTCGTGTATATGTAGATGTATATGTTGATGTACAGTTTTGTATCTCCACATACAATACAAAACATACTTTACATAGTTCTCAAAATTCTCTAAGAGTTAAGATTATTTAATATGAAAATCTTAAATTTGTACACTCAAGCATTGTACCCAGAATAATAAAGTAATATTTACATTGCACACATGTTTACACGTAAATACTACATAACTGTTTGTAATTAATGGTAATTAATCAACTTATCTAATTAATCAAGGACTGCTAAGAATATTTCATCACAGCGAATATTAAATTATATAACAATAATTTGATAAGTGCGTTTTTTAACATGTTGATATATTCACAAGCAACATTGATAAGCACCTACTCGTATCTACTATATTGTGCAATTCTTATCCATTGATAATTTCGTACTAAGGTATTTTGAAAGGTTCATTAAGAGATTACTTTTATAGTATTCATTATAATTCTATTTCCATGAAATTAATGAAACAATTTAAAAGTGATCACATTTAATTTAGAACATCTTAAGTATTGTATGTATTTGTATTTTGAATTGTTTTGCCTCCCGAATATGTACTGTCTTTAACGTAATTTACAATTACAATCTATTTTCCTCATTTTCGTCGTTTGTTTTCTTGCTCTGTCTTTCTATTTCCGCCATCCATCCTCTTCCTTCACTCTTCACTTAATTTACATTCCACCTCCTTCCGATACATCCTGCATGTTTACTCGTTCTCTTTTCCTCAGTACCTGCTTCTTATTCCTCATTCCCTGGTCTACTAAACCTTACTTCTATGTTTTAAATTATTTTTATATATTATTTCTCGAACTTCCTGGGCATGTAGCCTTTTATCGCCCCTAATAATGTTCTGCTTTAACTTTAACTAAACTTTATATCCCGATAACAAGAATGATGTATTCATGGCTACTGCTGTTATAAATTTCGGTTTCTCAATCAAAAAGGCGGTGTTAATTACTTCTCTGTTTAATTGTATAAATGTCTTACCGTCAACCAGGTTATGTGGAAAAGCAACTCGTTATCAGATAGCCACCCTCCCTCCTCCACACTTGTCACACTTCTCATATCTTCTATGTTTCATACGATAAAACCCACCGCTTGTTGCGAGCTATACAAATCTGTTGACGCTTACCTTCAGGTCGAGTTCTATCACGTGTATTTCTTTTTATTTTTAACTTCGCGCTTAAAGTATCGGATAAACTTTGAAGTTGCGATTCGTATATTTTCCATTTTCGGGAAATTGGAGAATTTGGTTTTATATTCACTTTTTATTAAACAATTTGAAATCCCAATTTATTTGTAATGCCGGCAGTTCACTCTCACCAAGTGTTGGTCTTTCTCGCGTCGTTTCGTGTGCCTCGATTCGGCAAGTATGTAGTATATAAGTATAGTGTAGTAAGAGTGTGTACAGTAGCTCTCGCCTCGTTTTGGCCTGTGTCGAGTGCTCTTGCCTTGCGTTGCCTTGCCCCGATTGATGATCGGTCTTTTGACATAAGTCAAAGGAAACGAGAGGTGAGACCAATAGCCATGTTTACTCTTGGTTCATCGACAAATGTTTTGGCAAATGTCTCGCCCGAAAGAGATATATTAGGGTCTGCAATCCCGATTGCGATTCGGGATATCTGGATTATTGGGAGAGGATATTTATATTTTTGTTTCATTTTACTAATATTTCATTTTTACTTAACACAAATTTAATTTCATTTTTTCTTTGATTATTTGATATTAAAAATCACTGGTTTAATAAATGGACTTTTACTTAAAAATCGAAATATCGGGAATATAATTGTAATCCAGGATAATAATCCTAATAATATTGGGATTGAAAGATTAACACTCGGATTATAACCCTGAAATCTTGAGCGTTAATAATATTTACCAAATTTTCAAAGCTATACGTCAATAACTATGTTGAATGATATAAAATTGGCATAATAACAGTGTCCTTGCACACAAACCTCGATTTACCTCCTAATCCCAATGAGTTGGATGAATGTCTACCTTGTCGTTGCTTTCGTTACCAATTTGTGTGATGTATCATCTTCGTAATTTATGATTATTTATTTGAAATTCTGTGTAAATCATCTTTTGGAGGCGGACGCGGACGGATAAACGTGGATTCCCTGCTAGACGACATGAGGGGACTTTGCTTATGATATACATACAGTACACGACATCTTAGACGACGCTAGGGACGCCTGCAACAGCACGAAGGGGAAGAGGGAGGACGCCTTAGTGTCAGCTGTAACTACAGAAAACCCAAACATCATATGTTTACATTTTTTGACAAGTAACATCGCTGTTCTCTCACTAGCATTTATTTATATTCAAGTAAATACAAAATACTAACTTTAAAATACTAGTACACGTTTTGTAATAAATCCATACCGTTATTATCGTGTCGCCATAATTCTTATTAATGATCTCCGTTAAATGAGATGAATAGTTTTTTTTATTTTGAAACAGTAACATAAAAATTTTGGATACACTCACTATAAGGAGATATCCATTAATTACGTCACATGCAAAGGGTGGAGAAGTGGAGAAGGGGGTCCACAAATGTGATAAAACGTGTTAGGGGGGGAGCGGAGTTATCTAATGTAAAATTCGGCTTCCAAAAATGAGAAGAAAAGCAAGAACAAAAAACAAAATAAAATTTTAAAAAAATATCTATTTTAATATATGTGGCGCCACAACAGGGGAGAGGATGTGACAAGACGTGACAATGGTGACGAGGGATTAAGAAACTGTTAAATTTATATGACGTTATTTAGAGAGCTTCTTTAAGGGTCTAATACACAGTGTTGCGTTGGAAACTGATTTATGATTGCGATGAATATAGTTGGTAGATGGCCATATCTACAAACTATCTAAAAGGCTAGGCCTAGGGAGCCCGAAGAATTATAAATAAATAAAAAAAGACTTCCCTAGCGCTTATCTTTTTATCACTTCAAATTATTCATAAAGCCGATGCGGTTGAAGCAAAGCTTAAATCATTTGCATTCATTTCAAAATTATATTAATTTCAATAAAGTGAAGTACAAGTTTCGATAGTTGAGTTCAATTTTCATGTGATAATTAAACAAATTCCTATAAATGGCAAGTAAACTGACATTGTACTATTAATTTTTCAATTGATTTAACATGCATAGTTTGTAGTTACACACACTATGATGCAAGTTTGCAGAAATTTCTTGCAGGCAACGGGTAAGGCATCCTAAAGGTAACTGCCATGTCCTAATACGTTTTGCAGATGATCGCTTTACCATTTCAATAAGCAGCAATACATTGCCATACGTGAACTCGAATGTATGCAGCATACAGATGCGTACGTACGTGCGTGCGTGTGTGCAAGCCATAATTGAACCGGCATTAAGTGAACCACATACGATCTCAACTATCATACATACTAACTTTATTGGTTACAAATTATTAGTAGTTGTGATAGTAAAAGCATATCTATATATCAAGGTCATTGGACAATAGTTGGACATGTAATTATCTATACTATGATTACGAGAGGTATTTCAAAAATGTGCCAATATCCAGGGGCGCAGTTTATCGTTAAGGAGGTATAGGACGTTAACGTAAATGATGAAAACGTTGTGAAATTTGTAGTGTCGATACAAATAGTTAAAATACATGCAGTCTCAAAATTTTAAAGACCTAGGGTTCATAGTTTTCTTTTTATACATGATTAAAAATAGTCATTTTCCATACAAATCATAATTTTTAGCTCAATTTCACCACATAATATAACTTTTAACTATTCAAAAATGGTAACACGGCTTTCAAAAACTAAGTGTATATAAATGAATCTTTTCTGTAACTATTGCAAAAAGAAAATTATCAAAAGGATACCTATATACGAAAATATTTAAATAAAACCAGTAAGAAACAGTAAGTGTAGGTTATAGGCCGGTAACGTTGCAAATGCCAATTTGAGCGGGAAATTCAAAATCGGAATAAATATTATATAAAATATAACAATTTATTTGTCAAAAAACCAAATCACGCATGCGTCAACACACGTAAATTTACAGCGTTGCCAAATTTATTATTCCTTTTTCAAAATATTTAATTTTAATTTAAATTGAATTAATATAAATTTGATATTAATTATAGGTAATTTTTCATTTATTATACTATTATATGCATAAAAAAATCATTTTAACAAGCAAAAAGCAGTTTAATAGGGAATTGAAAAATTCATTTTCAAAGGTACAGTCCCAATATTTGCTCAAGTACTTCGTATTTTGCATTTCGTATGTCGTTGTCCGAACACGTCCGAATATATACGGCAATATCACTTTGTCAGTGGATCAGTCCTAAGATAAAAACAAAATGTTTTGCATTTTATCAATGTTTAATGTCTTAATAAGAGACGTTTGAAATATGAAGACTTCTAATTGATAGGGATATTTGTTGATAGCCATATAGTGAATTTGCCTATAGTGAATTGTACATCCTTCTACAGAACCATTGCCATGATGACGTCACAGAACATTTAAAAATGACGTATGGGATATTTACCTTAAGCGTACTTATAATTTTTATATCTAAAAATAATAATACATCTCTTTCTTATTCTGATAATCATATTTACCAATGTATTGAGAATTGGGACCAGAGTACACTGCTGCCGGAGTACTGCTCTAAAAAAAACAGTAAAATCTAAATTTGTTTAGATATATTTTTATAATGCATTGCAGTATGGCAAAAAAGCCCCTCTTAGTTTCTTAATTATTACCGCCCGAATGCGGTACAATCTTATAAAAGTAAAGCTAGGGATACGGCAGCGACCATGAATAGAGCATTTTTGTTATCGGGAAATAAAATTAAAAAAAAAAGAAAGTAGAACATTATTGGAAGCGATAAAAGACTACGTGCCTAGGAAGCCAGAGAAATCATAATATTTAAAATAAAGCTAGGGAAACAATACAAGTGATAAAATAATATTATCTGCTTATGTATTGTGTATAAGGTTGACTTAAATCTTCTTCAGCAACGAGCAACGAATGTATCGGTGGCTAATTCAGCGAAATAAACGCTGCGCAGAACAGTGTATACTTCCTTCTGCACTGTGAATGTTATCAGATCCTCGGCCGTCGTCGTCGTCGTCATCGTCGGCAACATAGAACTTGATGGACCTCCAGTTCTGCCATTTACGTTTTGTACATATAGGTGACGTGACGTGATGGAGACAGTGATGGTGATGTCCACTTTGATGGACTTGCTACGGCCTTAAACAGAGTAACCGGACCTGAAGACTTAAGGAGTGTTACGGAATCGATAGTCAAGATCATGATCAGATATCTGAACAAATTTTATAGTTATATATCAATGTTCGATTGAATCATGATAAAAATGTAAGCTGCTCTAATTTGTCAACAGATTCTTCGAGAACGAGTGCCAAAATAAATTATTAAAGATGCCACCATGAAACTTTTTTTCAAAATATGTTGACACTTTTCAAAATTTCGAAGTTTATTTATTCTGCATTAGTGCAGGGGTGACCAAATTGTGGTCCGCGAGACAGATTCTGTCTCGCCGAGTCGTATTATTCAGCTCTCTTTCATGAAAAGCTAGAAACTATAATTCAATGAATAATAGAAACTTAAGGCATCCAAAAGCTTCATTTTTTTTAAATTTTGTTCAACGATTTATTGTACTATAGTTACGAGGTCATTTTAGAGTTTCATTCCCACTTACTGTTCTAATTTTGATTTTAATTTTCTATTTAATTTAAATTATGTAGCATATAGAAATATGCTTAGTCATTACCTGCACCATTTTTAATTTAAAATTTAATTTATGTATTCTTTGTTTTTGTAAAACCTTGCAAGGTCGAATATTTCTAAATTAAAAATACTGAATTGAAAAAAAACTATATTATATTATAACCTTCAAAATGTGACAATCAGTCAAAATGCAGTATGATTTATTTTTAAAAGAAGTTTAATGTCAGTTTGTCAAAAATATAGAAGTGAAAACAATTTCTATTACTAATTGTTGTTAGAAACAGCAATTTTAATTATTCCACATTCAATTTTGCCCAACTGTCGAACTGTCGAAATTGATATTGATAACAACGCATTGCACCAACTAAATTAACTAAACTCAAATTAAAACACCAATGTGAGAAGGAATGCCTATTCTGAAAATCTGAAATCTATCTTAAAATATTAAATTAAAACGTAAATTAAATATTAAAACTGTGAGTGGGAGTGAGGCTTAATCCATTGGAGTTGTAGTTTTCTTATGTTCTGCAAAAGAGTCATTCATTTTACCAATGACATTTCATGTTTGAAACAAAGAACGTGGGGCTATGTGTCCCTTGCATAATAGCATAATTTAACTAATTTTTAATTCGTGTAGTTCATTAATAATACATCTCTGAATATTGAGTTTTGAAATAAGGACTATAGCTATATTTGAGTTTTAAACATTCCAGCATTTAGTGTTGTTGTAATTTATGAATTACCTGATGATTGAGTATTGAATCAGCCCATTTACTTTAAAAAGATTCGAATAAAATAAAATTATTAAAGAAATTATTTTCTATTAAAGCGGGATCAGAATCATATTCAGATGTTATAAAAAGAATAATAGAAAAATAATGAGAAACACAGATTTTATGAACAAAAGTCAGTTAAAAGGAAGAGATTATTATATGTTACATCCAAATTTAAGTAAGAAGAGATGGTTTAGAAATGAGTCCCACAAAATTATATCAACTATAATCAGAATGAAAAGTAATCATTGCAAAACTCCAGATCACCTGTACAAAATTAATATTAAATCTGACGATAGATGTCAATGTGGTGAAGAAGGAACTTTGGATCATATTATATTTGAATGCATAAATTATAGTTTAGAAAGATCAAAATTGAATAGTGATATATTAGATGTTATTAAAACTTTTCCTGTTAATACTAAATTTTTGTTAAATGATTCAAAATTAATTAGTGAATTATTGAAATATTTAGAAATTTGTAAAATTGAATTATAAATTATAAAAGATGTATAAAAAATGTTTGATGGTGGCTATGACGAAAGAAAGTCAAGGCAAATAAGTAAATAAATATAAAAAATATATAAAAAGAATATTATATATTCCGTCGAACTTAACAAAAAGCAAATAAATATGAAAATAACGGAACTAACGGAACCATATTGGCTTTTAAGCGACTCAAATATTTCTTACAGTAAAATCATCAATCCGGACGTTGCATAATAAAGGAAATGTGACATAAACTTTAACTCTCCAACGACACAAAAAGTTACCTATTTTTTATGACCCATTTTTAATGCTTAATTAAAAAAAATTCATTCATAAATTATATATTTCTTAACTAATTATTAATATAATTCTGGTGGTGTTTCATAGATGGCTCTAGTATAGTTTTGCTTAAGCAAAAGCTTATATAATTTCATAATAAGAATATATTTAGATTTTAATGTGTTCTTTACTCATACTCTCTGCTACTCTCTGCCAGTAGGAAACACTCACTAGATGCATTATATTTCTAGAATACTTTTACAACGCAATTTAATGCGTTTTGACTTAAACAAGTCTAGTGTGTCATTGAGATCATAAAACTATTATTTGTAAGTAATTCATTTTACATTTCAACAGAAAACTCTAAACAAATCAATTATTCTTCATTTATAAAACAGAACAGATTTTATTTTAATATACTTGATGTACATAAACATATATTTATATTTCATCACTTGGGTTGAATTTTGTGTTTCATTCACTCTTAAATGATCGTGGGGTTAATGAGTGAGATGGATGATGAACACAGCTGGATGGTACTTGAGAGATTTTATTAAATTTAATCACTATCATTCTATTAACAGTTTCATGTTTAAAATTTAGACATAGGTAGAAGATTTTTCTTCTTATTTTACGGCGGTTGATTCGGTATTCGTAGTCTTCTAATCAAATTTTGTATTATTTGTACGGTTTGCGAATAGACACAATTGATTTTGCGAGTGAGAGGAGGTGCATTCTGACTAGGTAGAATTTATTTTTTTACTATTGCGCCAGGTTCATCGACTCTCCGTGTAGGAGATTAAAAGAAAGATAATTTCAAATGTGCCGGAAGGCTCAACATAGACCTCAAACTCTCGCCAAAAGTCATTAATACTAACGGAAGACAATTATGACTAGATACAATTGATTTCGTATGAGAGCTACTGATGGTACATACGACCGATCACTCACTGTCACTTCTGTTGTAAGCCTACATCAAGCCTTACTTAGACTTAAGAAGGTGTTTCTAAGGACCATATGATTATAAAATTGTCACAATTAAAAGCATTTTGAATTAAAGATTACTAGGTTTAGATCATGGAATAGTGAAGAAACTAATATTTTACACGGATAACTTCGTTGTTCAAAATAAAAATTAATATTTAATTTCTAAATATTACTTATCTAAGTATTTAAACATATAACTAATATCTGGTTCATGATGAATTCAAAATGTTTAAAATGACAATATATTTTTTTAACAAATCCATAATTCCTCAATATCTCCAAACTCAAATTCGGACTTGACTCCTTAATGAACTGACCGATCGATATATACATATTTTAAAATAGTTCACAATACTACTATTTTTAAATATGTATATGTAAAAAGAAATTGTAACCATTGGAAATTATGAAACGCATATCCTCGAATTCAGGTATAAAAATATTAACAGAAAATAGAGATTTGATTTTCAACACGCTATATGTTTCTAAATAATTGATATAATAATTAATGATCTATTTACAAACAAAGCTTGAACATTTATCTGACTCCTAACGTTTATATGGTTTAAATAGCTCAATCGTGTGCAAAGTTATTAACGTTTTTATATTTGAAAATATGTAGTTGCAAATCGATTGTCATTTTAATACACTGTTGCCATCTATATCTAACTATATAACCATGAAGTAATGTTTTACCTTAAGTAAAATGTTACATGTATTTAGGATAATAAAAATGTTTTCTGTCTAGCGGCGTATCTTTAATAGAGTAAATTTATAAATAATTAATCCACCTTGCAACAGATTTCCATCTAGATCCGCATACATCCGGGATTATTGACCTATATCACGGCTAAATATTATAAATATTTATAAAAAAATGTAAAACAATTTTCTGAACTTGAATACAACAAGATATTCGGTTTTAAAATGCTTTTTGTTTAGTTTTTGTGACGATGAAACTATCGACGATGAACGTTCTCTGGGAGCACTACTGGGAGTTGGGGGAACGCTTGACTCTGTGGAGTGCTACGTCGTAGCGCACTACGACCAGCCGTTATGTCTCACCGCTAGATGATTGTTGATGATTGGGTAGAGTGTTGGATGCTCGCTTCGGTGTAGACATAAAAAAATTCTTAATTGGCGTAGGTGACAGACTGTTTTAATAATAATGTTTTTTTATTAACTTCCATTTGTAAAGACAATGAACTTTTGAAAGGCACGTGGGATACCATTACAACTATCGCATTGCACTCAACTTTATCCAGAGAGTCGTTTTACATGTGCCAGTGTATTATTTATATTTCAAAGAGAAAATCACGCTTTTATTCCTAAAAATATATTATTCTAAGAGTTGTCGCGCAATGGAGACTTTCGCCTCGTGACTCGCGTCGTAATAACAAATGGAGGATGCTTAGCAATCGTTAAATAAGCGTATTTAAGCGATTTTTGACTGGACGTATACGCGCTACTACGTTTTACCTATCCGAGCCCTTTAAATGTAATGAACTCGCACACGTTACGTACCTCTCACATTGGAACCGAATTTCAGCGAATTTTAACCAAGCGTATACATGCTACAACGCTAAACCTATCCCTTGTAGATACAAGCAGCCGGCTCAGACTGGAAAAGTTTGCTCTCGTAATTAATTATGTTAGTGCAAAGCAATTCCAATACACCCTACAGTACACAAGTTTGACTTGGCGTACGGTCGTATCGATACGTGGTATGTATGTATTTTGATGCAACACAAGCAAAAAAACACAGGAGTATGCTTGCCTTAAGATAATCGTGCATACGTCCTCATGGCTCGCTTTAAACGCATTGGAATTATCACGTGCAGAAGAGAAGGAAGTAAAAGAAAAAGCATATGCAGCAACCACTATGGTTTTTTGTGGTATCTGCATCTTTTAGTCAAACAAATATGTTATTGTCGACACGAGATTGCTATGTATCGATGACGTCATTTGCCTGGCCGATCCAAATCGAAGAGGTCATGAGATCGCCTTCCTTTCTCTTCTACATTTGATACGATAATTCCAATGTGTTTGATACCAACCCTGTGAACGTTAACCGTTTTTTTATTTATAATTTCTAGGGCTTCCTAGGCACGTAGCCTTTTATCGCCCCTAATAATGTTCAGCTTTAACTTTAATGGCCATGGCCACTTACAAAATTAATATAAGTGTCCTTAATTTTATACAAATATTTCAAATGTTTTGACCTGCTGTAATGAGAGATATAAATAAATAATTAATTATTAATTAATACTTCAAATACTACGTCTTAATATGTTTTCTCGCATTTGTCTTCAAGACCAAGGTTTTATAACTATTTTTCTTATTATGTTTCTTAGTTTTCTCACTTAGGCTTTCCTCACAGTATAAAGACCATTTTAAGTCAATAATGGGCTTGTCAACCATGACTTAATTTCTATTAAACTGTACTATATATTGATAAATTTGACTAGTCGAACCTTCAATGTCTCGTTATTTTTTAATATCTCGTTATATTTTAGAACATATTAAAAATTAAGATAGTCATTTTGTCTCTTGAACAATTAAAGGGATAGAAAATACCACTGCATGGTACGCCACGTCCGATTATTTACCTTCTTCTTAATATAACAGATGATATGAATATACGAGTGTGTGTGTTAGTGATACGACATACGTCATACGTGTATTCCATCAAGTTTTATATTACGATTGTTGTGAAATAGGAACAATAATATCAATTATTTATTTCTTCTGTGACGTCATACGCAGAGATAAAATAAGCAGGGATAACATTTCGATATTTAAAAAATAAAAACGTCAATATTCATATATTTACTTCAATGAAAAATTAAAAAAACGACCCCTAAGAAATAAGTTAACAGAAAGTGAAACATCCCAATTTGGCTGTGGTTCAATATAAAAGTTTGCCTCATCTGTCAGTGACATCCCGCACTAATGTTTCAGATGTGGATGCTGCATGGAATTTATTAACTTACTAAATTAATAAAGTCAATGATCTTAGTCTTATAAATAAAACCCAGCTGACGACGTTACGGTTCACGCGTTTCACCAGTTTGTAATTAATTTAATTTATTATATAATTCACTATTTTTCGTTGTAACTTTTATAATTTCCTTGCTTGCCTAATGTTTGATTTGTGAGGGATTTTGATTGAAATACTCGTATTATTTCATAACACACAAATACACAGGACCGTGTTAAACTATGTTGGTAAAGTTAGTCCCGTGACTTCTGTCTATCTACTATAGGTTCTTTCAACAAGAGGTGATATTTTAAGTATATAGAAGAACGCAATATTTCCGTGAAAAATGGTGATATTTTTATTTTAATCTAAAGTACAAACTCTGAGGTTAATAATGAAACACATATCTGCCAAATGTCACCGAAATACTGCGTTTTCTATTCATTTAAAATCACCGCTCTTGTTGAAACACCCTATAAATACTATTTGTTTTTGCCTTTTTTTAGGTCTAATAGTCAAAGCACAGAATTGGAGCCCTGAATAAGTTAAAACTGTGAACTACGCTCTACCCACAACTATTACGCTAAATATAAAAATAACATATTTACTAAACCTATATATATTTAATCCTAAAAAATCTGAGTAATAATAAAATCGTGTTATAAATGTACTTAATAATCTTTAGGTCTTCTTTAGAAGTTTTCTGATTTTAGTAATGGACAAAGATATAGATTCATTTTTTTAAATATGTAAAATAGGTCATAAAACGATCTATTTCACAAGTAACAGATAACTTTTCTTACGTTAGACTCGTACCACGCAAACACAACATAAATTTGTAATCATATTGGATCACGACAACATCATTAAGACAGACTTGTCTAACTATCTACATAAGATTTATATTTTTATTTATTTATTTATTATTAATTGTGTGTGCCTTTCGGCTTTACATTCTACCGTATTCTATTTCTTATTACATTTCATTCTTATCTCAACAGAGTTTAAAGTTGACGCAGATATAGCTATTTAAAATATGATTTTGTAATTAGCCGCTTAATTTTTATTTACCTTTTCATATCACGAAACAAGTATTATAGTCTGTAGACTAATAATAAAAAATTGATTTTATTTATCTTTCTTCACAAATTCATAATATCGATGAGCCAACTGTAAGTAGTAAATGACATTATTTTGTATAAAAGAGATGACAAATCATAACAGAGATTTATTAAGAAATAACTGGACATTTGACATCCTGATAGGCAACTTTATCAATATGGTATTTATACAGTTTTATAGATATTAAGAATGGTTCACAATCCGATTGCAATATTTGGGCCTTATTTTGTAATTGTTTAACTGTCTGTTAACTTCTGATGATCTTTCAATGACCTATGTTTCCTAAATTAGATGATCTATGCCCTTTCCAAGGTATGTAATTTATTATGCTTTTTATTTAAGATTGCTTCAAAATTTTGGGTAATTTAGAAAACAAAGGTTTTTGACAAATCGTCAGAAATTAACGTACACCAGTTAAGTTTAATTAGATTATCTGGTTTAGAACCAGTGGTATAGATATATATTTAGAACTTATTAGATATATGTTGAATGCACCTCAGCCGTCATAAAGGTGTGCGGTGCTCTATTTTCCGAGATCTATTTTTGAGGTTGTTAGGAGAAACAGAGACCAGAGAATATCTCACTCTAACGTTAACACAAAATCTCAGATTTCGAAATAAAATTTTAAATTAGTGGGTAAACTGATTTATTCAAAAATAAAAAAGAAACTGTTCTCATGATAACAGAAATATCCTTCTGGGCTCCTCTAACTGTGTCAAATGTTAGGACACATCCGGACGTCGATGTCGACGTCGACGTCGCGACGGATGGTGCTGCAGACGCATTAACTGTTTACTAAATTAACGTCGTTGTATCGGTTTCATTCGCTGGTTTATTGCATAATAACAAATACTTAAATATTCCCGGATTGTATTAAAGTCTAAAATGCAGTGCAAAAATAAGGCAACACTGTATCCTGCAAAACAAATCTACTTTTCTACAGAATTAGATAAAATTTAAATATGATGTTGCTGACGCTGACTGCTTTGGTTTTGGGTTCTATTCCGAAACCATACCTATATTTTCAGGATTTAGTTATTATGAAATTAAATTGATTATATGAATACATAATCATAAACTTATCAGGCAAGGGCATAACTAACAAGTATGAGGCCAACGACGCCATAAAAACTGCCAACATAATAGATAGTAGGAGGTCGTCGATGAAAAAATTAAATTTAAAAAAATATGATGTTAAGAACTGTTTTTAAATTTAATTTAAGGTTTAACCTTAAATATAATTTTAGACTTGTGAAACCATACGTCACTAATATACATTATTTTGTAATAATTACTACCTATATTTAGTATAAATTATTTTATTTAATATAATTAACTTTATTTTATTACATTTCACAAGCTAAAATTTATATTTTAGGTTAAAACCTTAAATTAACACTAAAACTCATTGAGTGGGAATGGGGCTTTAATTTTAATTGTCCTTAATTTAATTACAGAATTAAAAAGGTTTCCACTTTTTGTGTATAAAGCGAAAAATGTATAATTAAAGTGCGCATATTTAACATGCTGGATATAAAAAAGACAGTGTAACGTATAACTCGATAACGGTCCCACAGATTTTAAGAAACTGATATATTATAAGGGAATAAATTAAGAAAATTTTAACTAGTTTTTATTATGTTTAGCCAGTTAGTAAAAAAGATGTTAAAAGAAGGTTAAAAAAATTTAGAAACATTATACGCATAGTAATGATCGCTATCGTAACTTGGCAACGCAGTATGCTGTCACACTTTGCGCACGTTAGAATGCGAAATGCATACGTTACTATATTACAGTATTTGTGTTGCATGATTGTATATAGTCTGTATATGTATTGCTTAGAGTATAAGTAAAGTTTGTACTTAATATCCGACTGTACTTTTGCCTACGATTGTCACCAGTAGTGAACTACCGGAAATTTTATTAAACGCAGTGCAACTGCAGGAATCTTGCAACAGATAGTGAATGCTGTACAATAAAAATAAATATTATAAAATATTTATATACAGATTATAATTATTATTATTATTAAAAATATTTCTATCTCTCTGTCTCTAATTGTAGACATAATAATGCAAAGGAATGCAAAATAAAGATAGTGGGTGAGGTACGTAAAGACAGTGGCGTTCTCCAATAGTTTAATCTGTAGGTGCAGTGTAAGATGTATTAATGCTCTTGCTTGGCCAATATCAAACGTCGGGAAAATACAGCCTGCCGATTAATATATATTTTTTATAAATATTTTATTTGAGTGCATCAACTTTCGATAGTTAAGACTTAAAACAATATATACACTTGTAATACATAATTTATAAATACAAGTATGAGTATTTAAAATATAGAAGTATAGTGCATTAAGTTGATGGTTTGTCGATCTTGCTAGGCAAGTAGCTTTTTATCGCGGGAAAAAGAATGATCTACCCATGGCCATTGCCGTTTTAAATCTTTTAAAAAGGAAGCGTTATCGATAGCGATTAAATTGAATTTTTTAATAGAGTCAATAAGATTTTTTAGACTTTCTTTGCTTTCAAATATCTGATTATGGTCTTCAGGCATATTACACTTTTGTTTGTGCGATGAGTACTTAGAGCATTGAAGAATAATATGCTTTGCTCTTAGTGGACTATTACATTGTTCACATATTGGTTGTGGTTCACTTTGGAATAAGTTTATATGAGTTTAAATAATATTACTACTTCCATCATTTATTCGGGCGGTAACTCTTGTTTTCAAATTCATGGATTCACTTCTTTTTATGCAGATTAATATTGTTTTTACTTGGAATAGTTTTTAATATAATATAATTATAATTTAATATAAATATAATTTGAGGCTTTAATATGAATATATCCCTTCCTTACACATACATATTCAAGTATGTTTATACGAAAACATTACTACTGATAGTGAAAATGAGAATAATGACTGCACATGGCGCTACTTACGTCTTTCGTCTACCGTAGAACAAGTGTTCTCTTAGTTTTGCTTTTACTAATTAAAATAAGAAGTACTAATGTCAAACTCCAGTATAAAATATTATATCAGAAAAAACAATTCATCGTATTCATACAAAATTGAACCACTTCTATAATACGTTTACTAATAAAGTAAGAAATATTTTTTGTTAGTGTCAGTAGCATGTGCACATAACAAATATTATGTGAAAACATTACTTCATAATAAAGAAATTGACCATGTTTAGATGTTATTTTTGTTACTCTAAAGACTCACAGTTTTGATATTTAATTTACGTTTTTATTTAATATTTTAAACTAGATTTCATGTTTTCAGAATAGGCCAGAATTCCTTGTCACATTCGTGCTTTAATTTAGTTATTGCGCATGCGTTGTTAGTAATATAAATTTTGACAATATTGAATATGGAATAATTCAACTGACATTGAACTTCTTTTAAAAATAAATCCTACTTCATTTTCACATTTTGGATATAATACTATAACATAGTTTTTTTTAAATTTAGTGTTAGAAGCCTTGCAAGTTTCTAAAAGAAGAAAAGAAAATTTAAATTAAATTCTAAATTACAAATGGTACAGGGAATGACTACGCATATTCCTATATTTTATACAATTTATATTAAATACAAAATTAAAACAATGATACTTTAGAGAATGTTAATGTATTTGAACTCGCTACCTGTTCCACCGTACTTAGATTTATTCTTAAACAAAAAATTGCCGACCTCTTGATCCAGATCGTCATTTTATTGACTGCACATTTAGAGAGTCCATTAAACATGCTGTAATCTAATTACCATATTGCAATTGGTGCATATTAATAAACTGTTGCACATATGTGCAAGTGCAACGGTGATCTCGTCCTGCGGCGTGGATGACATATCCACACATCATAGACATTTTTACGTGATGCGTAATGCACTTGTCATGAATCAAATCGCTGTATGAGCTAAGTCATTGCACATTCACTATTAGATTAAATAGAATTCATATTTAAAAGTATGTATCACCTATGCTACTACCGCTAACTTCACTGGATGCATTTAATGTAGGGATGTTAAAAAATAATCGATTTTTCTTTTAATCGATTATTATTTTCGTATAATCGATTTTTTATAATCGATTTTCAAAGCCATATTAATCGATTTTTAATTAATCGATTAATAAATTACGCGATTAAATCGATTTTCATAAATAGCACCATCTATGTGCCGAATGAAAAAACTCGAAGCATTATTATTTGCAAGTTAGTAAATAAAAAACGGTGCCATCTGTAGTTATGTCGGCGAGTTAAGTAGTTTCAGTTTAGTGAGTGAGATCTTCTGAGTCAGAAACCGTATTTTAGGAAAGAGATTATCAAAATTATTGTTTTTAAACTGCTTACCGGAAAAATTATGGGAATAATATTATTCTAATTAAATGTATCATTTTTTAGCATCATGTGACAAGTTGTTTATTTTTTTATTCATATTATTTTATTTCATTTTTAATCTGATTAGTTGTTAAAATGAATCTCTTAGGTTTATTATTGGAATATGAAAAGCATGGAGGATTTTAAATAATAGAAAAAAAATCGATTTTTTCGAAAAAATCGATTATTTATTTTCATTAAAATCGATTATTGACAAATCGATTAATATTTTATAAAATGAAATCGATTTTTATTAAATCGATTCTTTTCCATTCATCTCACATCCCTAATTTAATGCAGTATTTTAAAACCTTGCTTAAGCTGGTACCAAATGATGTGTTGAACGTTTGATTGAAATGTTTGCCTCCACCGTGTGATCAAATATTGGAAGATTGACATGGAAAGTTTCCTACTACACGGTGGAACGATTGTTTGATCCGAATGATTTATTTCCTTTATTAATTTGTTGATATTATTGACACTGACACTGTTTAACAAAAACTTTCAAGTAAATAAGTAAAACCTTCCATTGTTGGATGATTCATGCAGACGTGCATGATATGTGGATCAAGAGTGTGGTGGGGGTAGAAAAATCCCTTTTGACGCGGGTCAAAAGATCGACAACAGCCCGAACTTCTTCCAACGTGAACGTTCATTCGAACATTCATCGAACCGAATATTACTAAGAAATGAAGATGCGCAGTAGCACTCAGCGTCGTTTTCACAAAAATTTACACACCAAAACAATAGTACTAATGGTCGTTGTACTTTGTAAAGGTCTAGACACAATACTTTGTATCCAATCCGAACACGAAGCTATACAAATATGTAATTTGTGTCGGACTCTGCGAGAAAATTTGTGCAGCACTTACACCCTCCTCCCACTCCATTTTCAATACTTCAGTTCTCATTTCTTCTAGATATATGTATTCAGAACAGTGTCAAAATAAAATACTCATATGTATTGAGTATACGAAACGTTTTGTAGTTAATATCGAGATATACTTTTTCTTACGACTACCACTCTACCGTGAAGTAGAGAATATAAAGTTAATAAATGAGAGTGTAGCTGTCAACGTAGTCAGTACTCAATGTTATTTAGCGGTATTATTGTTATTATTTGTTTACAACTTTTTAATAATTTTAAAATGTTTGTACATTAAATACAATACAATAACTAGTTGAAAACGCCGCCTTTATCAATCGCGATCTAATCAACACTTACAAACAATTGAAGGGAATCACCAATTTGGCGCCACACTATCAAAATTAACACAAAAGATAGCATTTAGAAAAATATTCTGTATACTACTCAATCCTTAGCAAAGACGCGAACCATCTGTTTATTATTATTTTTATGTGAGATTTTATGAGAATGTATAAATTTCTTCTAAGAACACATTAAACGGATGATATTTGTACAAATTAATTTGGTATATAAAAATCATTGAATAAAATTTATGATAATTGTAGAATAAATGCAGTTTTGTTGGAACATAAATGCATTTTGTAGTTGTAACATTGCCAAATTGTCAAAACCGAGTTGTAAATAGAACTGAAGCTTAACAAATGATTTGAATGCCCTTCCGAGTAATTGTGCTTTAATAGAATTGATAATTACATAAACGTACTCCAAGTCCAAAATAGATTTTTATATAAGGATAAAATATATGGGGCCATTCCTATACATATATATTTTTAATTAATAGATAATATCTTTTGTAAAAGTAACTATAGTTTTTTTTTAAGTTTTGGAAGAAATGATCTTTTTTTTTTGTTAGCTTACACGGAATTTGTTCTCACTCTTTTCCTGCTTCATTACGCTCAATATTTACTACTTCTTGTATTTTAGACTTCATGTGACATCACAAAAACTTTAGACCACTCCCCAATGTTACAATTTGTGGTCCTATTCCCGTAATGTAATGTATGTATGGTCTCATACGTGCCTTTAATTATGTATTAAATAATAAATTTGACGACACAAAGAGCGAAGGTAATGATGCTTGATTGGTGTGTTCGGGTTCGATCCTCGCACCAGAACTATATTGTTTGTATTTGGTTGTTATCAACGGAGTACGAGTTATACACTACACTATGTGCAGTAAATCATGATTTGATTTCCCTCTACTCCTATAGTTTTGCGATGCCAGCCTATATTGGCCATAAACTCGCTAAATATTGTGCAGAAATTGCCTCTGCATGTGTACATGTAAGACGGAACTTAGGTATGTAGTATGGGGAGATACATCATAACTAATATGGATATTCGGGGGGAGGAAGTATAGGAGTGTACCAAACACTGTTCACCGCTGGCACGAGGGGTGCAATGTCAACGGATTTAGACAGCGGTAAAGTTACGACGCTACAAAATGTGCCTGCTACAATTAGGAAAATGAAAACTAAGACAGTTGGTGGGAATGACCTTTATCAAATTAATTGTTCATCGTTTTATTTCTCGCCGTTGGTTCAGCATCGCGCAGGATTGTCTTTCCAAACCGCACTGAGCATATTTTCTAGTTTTTATGAAAAGACAAACCTCTGGTTTTTTAATTAAATTATAAAGTTTTTATTATTCCTTCTTTTAAAAATAGCTTCTTGATTCAGTTTTTTAAGAGTTTTTTCTTCGAAATATTTTTTCCGTTTCATTTCAACATCAAAGAATATTTTTTTTATTTAAAAAAATAAAAAAGATTTTGCTATATTAGAAATATTTAAATAATTCAAATAATATATTATTTATATAATAATCACGAAGTGTGGTTATAAAATATACGTGCATATTTATGTATTGGCTAAAATCATGTGATAGTTTACAACTAAACACATCTCCAGAGACGCCTACTCGCGTAGAAGCAGCTTCCGAGTCCTGCTGATATCCTGGTGTAGCCTTGAACCATGGGCTAAAAATATCATCGAAAAAATCGATGTATTGAATTTTATTACTTTTATCACGTAGACCACTACGCGGATTATCAATGCAATCACTTTTCGTAATTTATTCGCTTTGGTATTGACAACGGACCAGTAGGCGGGGCTTAAAAAACATGGCTACTGCTGGTGTGCAACCAAAGAATTAACCATAAGTTTACATTGAATTAGTGTCATGAATTTTAATTACTTATGTTTTCTTTAAACCAACTTTTTCACTGGGTTGGATCAAATCCAGCTCAGAAAATTGTTAGAAATGCAGAAAAAATTCTGCAAGCTGGACATTTGATAAAATGTGGTAAAAATAATGATAATCCAAACAGTGACGTTGTGATACACAAGTATATGGTTTAGTATAAATTTTTTAACCGTACGGAAAAAATGCAAGTTAGATAAATTGTAGAGAATTTAAATGCGCATCTAGCCGTACTATTTTAAAAATTTAAAAAAAATATTTTACCATAGTTTTTGTGTTTTTCTGTTTTTGACCTCACGTTTTTTGACCATAACTAGGCGACAAAATCAAAAAGTCCACGTTGTTTGTTCTACAAGTTGTAAAACTTATTGTTTTAAACATATTTATACATTAGAAAAAAAAACACTTTTCATATAATTTTATGAAAAAACGTGAAAAAACGTGGACCAACAAAAATTAATTTTCAACATTTACGAAACGTTTTTTCACGTTTTTTTCATAAAATTATATGAAAAGTGTTTTTTTTTCTAATGTATAAATATGTTTAAAACAATAAGTTTTACAACTTGTAAAACAAACAACGTGGACTTTTTGATTTTGTCGCCTAGTTATGGTCAAAAAACGTGAGGTCAAAAACAGAAAAACACAAAAACTATGGTAAAATATTTTTTTAAAATTTTTAAAATAGTACGGCTAGATGCGCATTTAAATTCTCTACAATTTATCTAACTTGCATTTTTTCCGTACGGTTAAAAAATTTATACTAAACCAATCAAAATTGTGTATCAAGTGCACACCAGAACTAGTACTTCTTTTGACCACCAGGCGTCGTGGCCAAAGTGGTCAGTTGTCAATATCAGGCGCTTAAAGGTAACCCGGCAAACCATTTAATGTAATGTCTCACAGGGTCAGTGACGTAGCTACCGCCGTATCATTCGTATCAATGATACGGGGCCTTCGGGTTACAGGGGCCCCAAACGTTTGTAAACAAAAATAAAACCCTTAGGTTTAACAAGGTAACAGGTAAACTTTTTTATGTTAAATAAACCTTAACTATTTGAATTACGAAGAATAACAACAATAATAATACGATGATGTGAATAACCCTTGTGTAAAATAGTCCGGGTGGTTTAATTTCCAACACGTGTTGCTAGATTATAATTCATAGGACAGACGAATAGTATAACGACACCTTCACCATCAAACTATTCACTAATTGTAAGTTTGAAGGAGTTTTTAACTCAGCAGAAGAAGCAGCTTGCTAGCATAGTATCTCATACCAGACCAGTAACCAAGTACCAGTAGTAAAACCCAATCTAGCAGACAGTTTGGTTTTAAATTGGATTCACACTTAATAATCTGTCACAGTTTAACCATATAAATATTATTTTGGCAATTTGTCAAATTATATATTGATGTATTAAATAAACATTTTGTTTTATTTATATTGTGTTTTTATTTTTAAGCTTTTGTTGATTATTGTAATAGACCTAGAAAATAAAGAAAAAAGAAACATTAAATTTTCATTTATAGTTTGTTTTTTTGTGGCTACAGCTTGGTGGGTCGCATTGCTTTCTAATTGTAGCAAAAGTATTAATAGAATAAATACTAATATAAACAAATACCTAATACTTAAGTTATACAGTTAAAGAAAATGCTTTTCTTAATTTTATTTAAAACAGATGAACTACTGGACTTAAGTTATAAACTCGTACATCGTATGTTTCAACAAATATCTAATTACAATAAACAACATTTCAATGACATTTGTTTTTATAAGTGCAACTGACTTTGAACTCAATCAAACGTCAAACTTCAAAATCGCCAAATAGATAGGTGAAGAAATTCCACTACAGTCTCAATTATCAGTTCAATCTCGTTATAAACACAGTCGTTCTGCAACAAAACTTGAATTGAAAATAACATTATTTGGGTTAAACTTTAGTTGTGCGATCCCTGAAGTTTAACTGAGAATTGAAAAAATGGTTCTCTGTCATGAGGCCCATTATGTAAACCATATATAGTAGACAGTAATGTATAATTTTTATCTCACTTTATTTATTTTATTTACCGTCAGTTTATTTCCGATGCAAAGTCATATCACCGTCGACCTTCTACTATGTTAATCGCGTATATAGTGTAAAGGGAGCATCTGTTACCAGTCCTTGAGATCCAACAATTAAAACTTACTTTATTTTTTTTACGTTAAGAAATTCTGCTATCTTCGGGGGTCAAAGATGACATAGTCCTAATACTTAAGTGCCGGGAAGCTTATATTACGATTTTTTTTGGGTTAGCAGCCGTGTAGGCATAAGCTGACCGACGTAAATATACAAGCATATAAATACCTTCAACACAAAACATAGATGTTGCCTTACAGTGTGTCCTATTTTCCTTTTGATATGTCGGCACACAAAACGTTATTTTTATTATTAAACAAGAATATTCACAACATAATAGTGATTTTACAATATTTGATCGAATTATTTGTTGATTCATGTAATATTTTACAAAAATTAGTAGTTTTTAATCTAAAAAATCTTATTATATTATTTTATATTTATTATAACACCCTTCGTAAAATTGTATAATCCTTAAAAGGATCTTCTTAATAAGTTTTGTGAGTATAGTAATATGCTAATGGGTAGATTTATTTTTCAAACAACCGTAAAATTGGTAGCAATAGTTTGCATATTAGATAGAATCGTTTATAAATCTGTTTAAACAGGTAACTCTACTTGAAAAACGCGTAACTAACTTAGTTTAAATTTTCTTATTAAAATAGAACAATATATTGAATAAGAGACAGATATAGAAACCAATAACAACGTTGTATGTTTTATAACGAATAACATCATGTATTTATAACAAACACATAATATTCTAAACAGCAACATCAGAAATGAATTAGTACATTACAAATATAATTTCTAACATGAATTATTACATGATGATGCAATTGCAAGCTCGGCCATGACAATAGCATTCATATTTAGCCATTGTTGTACTAGCTAATGTAACTAGAAACAATATCACATGAATCATTTGTATACGAGCAATATATGTTGTCTGTAATACATATTAGTATGTTTTGATTTTATAAAATATAATAAATTTAATGTAACGTTTTCGGAATCTTATAATGAATCACACCTTAGACTAGAGGAAAGGTTTATGTTTACTAATACATACACATAAATATATAAAGCTATTAGTATATATGTATTGTTTAATTTTAAAGTTTGTTTCACGTAGCTATAGCAGGTGCACTGGTGCACACATATTTTGTAACGTACCTACGAACGCATGGCTCGGCCGACGATCTATTTCTATCCGTCTGTGTCTGTCCGCTTTTGTATGTATGTATGTATGTTTGTGTGCGTACATATACGGCTGTGTGTTTTCGTGCGTGTGCATATTTCTTTTCAAAAGTTGGTTTGCAAGATGCTTCGATATTACCACCAGTGTTAACCAATCACTAATTATAAAATAAATTATATTTCTATCGTTAAGTGACTTTAAAATTAAAATAAAATACAGGGTTGGTTTCTTACTAGCAACTGATTAAGAGGGGGGTGTCGAATTTAGCCCTCGTGTAGTTTGAGGCATTAAATAAAAACGTTTAAGGGGGCTGCTCCTGGAATTTTCCAGTAGAGGGTTTTCAAAAAAATATTTTAGACAATTTGAAGTTAACGTTCCAAAATTTAACAAAGTGATGCTACAACTTTAAAAGTGTTGTATTCGAACGGTAAATAGAAATTGTAAATGCCCAAGCCGATGAGTTCAAACTTATATTCTGAAGTATAAACGAGTAGAAATGTTACCAAAGATGCATAAGGGCCCGATCACGTTCTGATAGAGATTACTTATTAAGTAATTACTGAACACGATCCTTCTCAGCCACAGACAAGAAATACCTTATCAAGACTAACCCGGTAAGGTTCTAGTTAGGCAGCCGCGTTACTTTCCGTACAGGCATCCTTACAACATCTAAGGTAAAATTATACTCGGACAGTGGTAGTCATACGATAGTTAATACGGATGAGATCCTTGTATCGTGCGGTATACCAATACTACACATGTGGAATAGGAATACACATTACAGATATACATATAGGTCAGACTAGATACAGTGTAGCGAGCATTAGACCTTGACTACTTCTAGACAACACTACCCTTAAGTTAAATTTTTTGTTCTTAATTTTATTTTTTCAACACCTGTTATATATTTAATAATTAGTTCATAAAACCGTCACTGTTTTATTTATGTCAGCACTGCGGCTCATTACTTCATAACTTAATTAGTCACTCAATCATTTTTTCCCCATGCAAATAACAAGCGCGTAAAGATTTCCTAGTATCAAATATTTTTAAAATCTAAATATACATTTTCTAGACATAATATTTTCACATCTAGTTTTTTATAAATTAAATATTTATAATCGCAAAATATTGTACTAAATTACTCCATGAAATTGTTCCAGTGGTGATGAACCTTTACTCGGTGTTACAAGAAACATGAAGTCAAGTATTATCCAAAGTAAATTTTTTTACCAAACGTTTCTTATTTATCGTAGTTTGGTATAATTTTTTTTAAATGTCATAACTAATTGATTCCCATAATAACTAATTATTAAATGCAAAAACATTACAACAATTTTACCTAACATGAAATTTAATAATATTCTTACTGAATGTTACTTGAATGTTTAATGAATCATATTCCATATTTAATATCTAAGTTTATAACACAAGTAGTACATAACCATTATTTGCTGTCACTTAAAGTTAAATTATTTAAGTCGCCAACAATATTCTCATTATATTGGATAAATATCTTGTGTTAAAAGATAATTTTTGCTATTTAATCTTACATTATATTAACCTAAAAATAATGTATAAGAGGTACATTTGTTTATATTAAATAATCGTAACTGTGTTTCGTAGATATACCCTTGCTTCATCAAAAACTGTTTGAAATCTACAAGTTTTGTTGCCATAATATCTGAATTTGTAAAAGCGAATACTAAGAATTTAAAAAAGTTTTAAATTTTATAAAATACTTCGTTGCACTATTAATTAGTACACACGATTAGTGATTTCGAACCGATGGCCCATTGTGTCAGACACTGACCCACTAAGGCCTTTTAAAGGTAATATTTTTTAATACTGTTCGCTTGGTGTTCTAGCTTTTGCATGCCCTCCAAGAAGTATTATTTGTCAGTATTATTACATCAGTCAGTCGTTGGTTAAACCAATGACTTGCCCACTTCTGCCTCATTTTTGGAAAACAAGAGGTTATCAGGGTTACAAGAGTTCAAACCAGGAGAATTGTATGGATGTTGAAGTAACTCACAGCGTAATTTAACTAATTTTGTAGTTGCAATTACTTACACAGTAAACAATTTGGTGAAATGCCCTGTTCTGTGACGTTTCTATCACTTCACTTTCCTAGCACTTCAATTATAGTTCGCATCAACTTTATCTTCATTTGTATTCCGACAGGTGGATTGGTTGGCCGATAAAATAGACATTTCATATGAAGAACTGTGAGGAACTAAAATGTAAATGAACTCTTTCATGACAAAAAAATCATACGCATCTTCAATATGATGGCAAAGTGACTTCAAAATGTTTCCTGGGTATATATTACAATATTGAAATATTACATTGTTATTTTTCTTCAATTCAGCCCTGTAGAACTTATACCTCCCCCCCCCCTCTTCTATAACGTGACCGACTCAAAGGCTAGTATTAAAATAAAAGTGAATCGATTTGACCACTTCTCAAAAAGGTTCGCTATCGGTGGTTAGTTCTTATAGTTAGTGATTAGTTAGATTTGATTTTCTTCTGCTGATACATTAGGTTCCAAACCTCTGACACATGTCCATGACACACTATACGTATACTTAATGTAAATAATAAATTTATAATCCAATCTAATAAACTCAACTCGACATAGGAATATCTCTGTGCAGTTCTAAAGTCTGACTTCAGAGTTCGTTTCTCTCAACTTGACTAAATATTTTGGCTGAGATCCACCCAAGATATTAATATTAATATAAAAAGAATCAACATTTTAATGCCAGCTGACAAGACACACACACGCTCATGATAAAGTTTGTCGCATACTCTCTATAAATCTTGTTTAGTTTCATGTCTAAACAGAAACCTAAACAGAATGTGCAACGGTCGACACTGGATTAAATTATTGTTTAAAAACAAACACAGGCACAGGTGATGCACCACATATGCAAATATGACCCAGATAAGAGATTAATTTCATCGAGGACAAACTCCTACCATGAAAACTCACCTTCAGAGTATGCAAATGCCTCAAATTTTGTAATTTATCTTGATGTTGTTACATAATCCTATTTAAATTCAGCGCAATTTTATTTACAGTTCAGTGTGATATTGAATCGGAAATGTGTACACTAGTATCACCTTCTTGTCTAGTTCTTCTTCTAATTCTTGTTCTTACAGTTTAAACTTACCAGAAAATTTAAATCATATACCTTTGTAGTAATACACTTAAGGAGGTAGAGAACGTACCGTCCATACTAAAAGTTTATCTCTCGGTAATACGAAATGCAAAATACGAAGTACATAAGGGACGAGCAAATATTGGGACTGTATCTTTGAAAATGAATTTTTCACGCTTATAACCTATACATTTACTGTTTCTTACTGGTTTTATTTAAATATTTTCGTATATAGGTATCCTTTTGATAATTTTCTTTTTGCAATAGTTACAGAAAAGATTCTTTTATATACACCTAGTTTTTGAAAGCCGCGTCACCATTTTTTAATAGTTAAAAGTTATATTATGTGGTGAAATTGAGCTAAAAATTATGATTTGTATGGAAAATGATTATTTTTAATCATGTATAAAAAGAAAACTATGAACCCTATGTCTCTAAAATTTTGAGACAGCATGTATTTTAACTATTTGTATCGACCCTCCAAATTTCACAACATTTTCACCATTTACGTTAACGTCCTATACCACCTTAACGTAATACCAACAAGAAATTATGTAGTTTCTCCAATTATGAATCTTGGTCTTTTATATTTTAAGGTAAATGTTTCATGAAATGAAATAAATTAAGAAAGAAATAAATTCAGTTTCATGAAAAACACTTCACCGCTCGAATAGCTAACGAATGAAATATTTTGATGAATGTTATTATATTCGATTCAGATAACAATTTAGTGAAGTGTCCTGTTTTGTGACGTTTCTACCACTACTGCACTTCAATTATATTTCGCATCAACTTTATCTTCATTTGTATTGCGACAGGTGGAGTAGTTTCGCTATTTGTAACCGATAAAATAGACATTTCATATCAACAACTGTGAGAAACTGAACTGTAAATGAACTCTTTCATGACAAAGAAATCATCCGCATCTTCAATATGATGGCAATGTGACTCCAAATGTTTGCTGGAATATATATTCGTTACCATTTTCGACCACGCTGTCTTCAAAGTTTCCACAATTTCATATTTCTTGTTGATACCTTAGCCTCCAAAATGGACCACATGGAAAATTGTATCAAATTCTGGCTCAGCGATTACGGATTTCATCGAAACGAAGAAATGAACTTGGGGAGCGTCACTCGAAGTGTGACAAACTTCTCGTTGCTTAGTTGTCATCCAAAAACGGCGTAGCCTGGTTAGAGAGGGGGGTAGGTTCAGTAGAAAGCTACGCAGGGCTACGTGGAGGGATGGAAAGAGTTGGAGTGAAGCTACTAAACTAGCTTTTGTCATTTATGTCATTTGGCACAATTAATAGATATTTTAGCTCACTTGGAATTGGCCTTATGGGAACATCTGATTTTCTTAAGTTAACAAAGTACGTCCCACCTCGGTGGGGTCATGGTAAAAGCTACGGTAGGCCACAGCGAAGGGAAAGGAGGCTAAAGTGAAGCTATGTAGTTTATGTGTAACCCCTTAACAGCTGATGACAACTGAAGACAGCATGCTCAAATTTTGAGCCAAATTAGTCTGTCAAGTTGTTCACAAGTCTATGGAGCATATCGTTCTACGTCGTACTTGAAAATAAATATCCCAAATAGAATTTGTTAAGTATAAATATTCGTGTATGCAAGTATTGATGCCATCATCCGCACAAGAAGTACTCATAACGCATGTTTCCTATGAAATATGAATTATTTTCAACATTTTCTTAACATATTAATTAAAAACATGTTTAATTGGTATCACTTCGAGTGACCGACCACGATGTATAATATTCATAGCTGCATAGTATGTAACTTTTTATAACTTTTAACAAATCCCAAAAAAAATAAATTAATCAAAAACAAGTACTATTTAATTTAATTAGATGTGGTGAAATAAAAATGGGCTATCAACATTTCAACGGTACCAAAAACTAAAACTTTTTCGGTTATCTGATGAAAGATTAATATTATATTTACGTACGAGTACATATACAAAACGAATATTATATTACTAGTATATAAAAGTCTACGTTTCTAAACTTTCTTTTCATTTTGTTGTTTTCTGTAAATTGAACTTTATTTGTAAAGAAAATTCTTATGTGTTGGTACTCCTGACTCTAAGTGCAAGAATGCTAACGCCTTCACATCTCCTCTTTCCATTACCGGCTTCTGCAGATTCTGTAACAGAAAATACGCATGATCTGAGTGTGCAAATAACATTACATAACCTCACATTTTCACGCGCAATGTTATTTCTCATTACCACTTGTATATAAGACGAGTAACAGTTATTTTCAACAAGATTTATCTCAGCGGGAGTAGTCAAGAATTGAACCACTTTATACACTCTTGTATATTATGCTGATATATTGAAGAGTTTAATCTCTTAAAACTTAAGTACTATTACTTCAATAATGTTATACGACTTATCCAGAAATTATCAAACTTTCGGTAATAACATACGCCTCGAGTCGAAACTTAGCGCATCAATAGGACATCTAGGTTCTCATTTCTTTTGTTAGTGTCGTAAAATTTATGATCTACCTAAATTTAGCGCATTAATAGCGCATCAAAAGCATAATTTTCAATTTTACGTTTTTTACAGTATTCGATTTTAAACGTATAATCAGCGGATGTTCACACGGTAAATTTTTATTAGTAAAATCGTATAGTAGTGGCAAGCAGGGCAACCGCCCGGGGCATCGCATTCTCGTGCAACAACCCAAGTACAAAAATTATTTACTATATATGTATAATCTCGCGCCTCGCTCTTTAGAAATCCCTTTAAAATCACTGCGTATATCTTTTAAGGCATTCATGTGCTTTAGTTTATCATCATTAATATTTGTCGTCTTTGTGCTTTTTAACTTTTATAAAACTTTCAATATAAAATTTTATTTCTCGTCAATTATCATCAAAAATGCTTACTTACAATTTAAATAAATTATACAAAGAACAAGTGCTTCGCAAATATCTGCTACCCGGGGCCTCGCAATGGCTAAGGCCGTCCCTGCGTATAGTCGCAGTTTTCATACAGCAAAATGAATGCACTAAAATGAAATTTACTATATGTTTAAAGTAAATAAAGAAATAAAAAATGCTGTTTGATATAGATATCATTTAAGTTTTATTAATTTCATTAATTTTGAATAGAATAGATTATTGTTGATTTGGAATTCTTGGTTAAAATATTGTCTGTTACGACGCTTTAGTTGCAACGCGATTCTTATATAATTCTATAGTTTTATCTCACAAAACGAGTTTTTGTCCCACCAAAGAAATCAATAAATTATCTAGAAAAGATTCGTCAAACATTTTCTAATATTAAACTTGAAACACGTGCAAATGATACTTCAGCACTAAACACTTGTTCAGTTACTATTCGTTAAAGTTCATTCGATTTGCTTGACAAGTCCGGTGAGTATTCGATAAACGTGTTTAGCTGTGTACGTTTTTTGCAGTACAAACGTAGTGTAAATGGTTCTATATAAAATATATGTACCACTGTTTATTCGATATTATTTATACTGCAGAAAAACGTGCAGTACAATGCCGTGTGAACCCAGCCTTACCTTTTCACATATTTCTACTAGCACGCAACGACCGTCTCTACGTTTTACTTAAAACACACATTCAACATACGACCACAAATTAAACGTGCCCACATTTTGTTATCACAGTTGGCTAAACTTAAGTGCAACTCAGTGTCAGTTCAGACACAAACAATTTTCAAGAAGAAAATTAAGTTGTATGTATTATAACATGATGCGCGCGCATCTCATCCAACAAGCACTTATAATATATAACCAGAGCTTATTTATATAAGAAATAGAGATGTAAAGGAAAATAGAGGGTCATTAATGCGCTGTTCTTATGTTTCTCAACTCTTCTTAAAGTATTGTTTGTTTGTGTATAATTATACATTTGTTATCATTGATTTACTCGTTTACATATGCAGTGAACAACTGCCACTAGAGGTTACGTGCGAATATTGCGTTATAATAATACAACTGTTGCCATCTATTAAAGAAAACTATAACTTACCTGCAATCCGTCCTCATTTTTTAGTGGTCGATTTTTCAATTGTTGATTGAAATTGATGTTAATAAATGTGTATTGGCGTGTCTATTTTATTAAATATCTGAATATTGATGGAGATATAGCAATTAAAAATTTGAATTGTAGTTTTAGCCCTAAAAATGGTCGGCCATATTTGTATGACGTGAAATGCATTTTAACGTCAGTTATTTGTTGAGTGGGTCAGTGCTGTGGTAATGTTTCGTAGCTGTTGGTAGTCGAAATAATCAAGTCAAGTCAGAGAATAATAAGTTTTTATTTTATTTAACCCTGCTAAGACAGACATAATATTGAAATTTTATTGTTCCTTGAAATAGCTGTAAATTATATTTGATATTTTGATATATAAATACATATAGCAGAGATTTATGAGCTGTAAGGTTGACAGCGGTTGTGATGTCACATGCATTTGGAATGTGTACAACGTTAAATCCCTTTAATAATTAAAGAGACAAAATGACTTTTTTAATTGTTAATATCTCTTAACATATAAGGAGTTATTAAAATATAATAGAACATTTGAGGTTCTAGTAACCCACTTTATCAATATATAGTACAGTTTTATAGAAATTAAGACATAGGACACAAGCCCATTATAGAGGTACATACCTATATTAAAATAACCAATGAAACATCATGCCTTAATTTCTACAAAACTGTACTATGTATTGATATAATTGACTATCAGGACAACTATACAAGTATATGTTAATAAGTCGCAATATTATAGGAGATATTAACAATTAAAATAGTCATTTTTTTATTACCCTTTATTCATTGAAAGGCTACAAAGTACCTGTCGGAATACAAATGAAGATAAAGTTGATGTGAATTATAATGGAAGTGAAATAGTGATAGAAAATTGTTCACCGGGCTTAGTGGTACACAAGGCCATTATTGTACTTGATTTGCAATATAGTGTATTTTTAATTTTTCCTTATAGACATCTTACATTGCAAATATTAAGTTTACCAAATGCACATGCGATTACTGCGAATTTCTGATAAAATATTGCTTAATCAAATTTCTTTATTTACTATTTCTCACATGAATACTTAATGTGCTCTAGCGCTTCTATCGCTCTAGCGCTCTCTCCAGCACACCCTTTTCCCAGTATCTTCTGCCTTTCTCTTCGTTTCCCAATTTAATTTTTCGTCTTGTTTGTCACTTTTTCCCGTATATATTCCGGTATCTCTCTGTACCAAATCATCTCATATCTTTTATTATATTTGCTGTTACCAATTTTTTCCATTCTTTCCTGCTGCTGTATCTTTCTGTCTCTGCTCTTCCACACTTGTACCTTCTTCTTTCCTTCTCTCCGCCTCTACAGTCGCCATTTCGTTCTTTCAAAATATTCCTTTCTCATATTCGTTCCTCCTCTTCCACCCTTATATATTTCCTCCTTATCTCCTTTCTACTCTCTACTTCTTTCTACTCTCCTCCTTTTTTTTACAGAGTAGATAATAATTTAACACCAATGTTATCTCCTTCACAATATGAAGATTTGAAGAGTCGCGAGATGTATAGAACGTAACAACATTTATTATTTCACTGTTAAATTTAGATATTTTATTATTATTATTATTGTGAAGCTATTTGTTAAAGTCAATTAATGATTTCTTAAGCACACTAACACACTGTGTTCATTTCAAACGAATTAGAATTACAACCATTTACGCATTAAATTAGCATTTGTACGTTTGTATATTTGTCTGTTTAAACGAGTGTCATTTACGACTCACGAAGAATTATACTCGAACTCCACTAATTTCTGGAGTCTTAAAAGTATTTGGCAAACAACGCGATGTTAAAAGCCAATCATAACATAAAATGTTTTAAAAATCTGTATTGCTTACTTACATTACTACAATGTATTAAACAGTTTAATTAAATAGGTGTTGACAGGCAATCAAAGACAGAGCCGTAATTAGAAACCATAAGTCTATTTATTAGATTTTTTTTAATATTTTCTTGAGTATATCAACAATTATTATTACTTGAAACAATATATACATTTGTAATACATAACGTACAACTTATAAACACAAGTATGGGTATTTAAAATAAAGAGATTAAATTCGTTTTATTGATAAAGTCCTTATTGATATTTACTCGCGTACTTCTAGCTTTCTTTACAGGACCGGAACCCGTTTATATTCTGCCAAATTTCATTTTGTTCAATTATTATTTTTTCATTTATTTATATTAATGTGTACTACATATTAAGTTTATTGTGTGCAAATTTGATGTCGATTGGAGTAAAACTGTCGGAGATATAGAGTTTTATATCTTCACCTCTCTGGTCTGATTTCGTCTTTCTTTGAAACTTTTAAACCCGTTTTTCTCACACTTAGCTTTTTCAGTGTCGGTGCCCTCTCTAGCTCAAAATCTATTACACCGATCCTTTTGAAATTTTGCACACTCTTTCCTTACATAAATGCCGAGATAACGCTGTCGAGTTTTCTTAAACTTTCTTTAATTTTAACGTATTTAAATTAACCAAGTTTATGATTTTTTTCATGAAAAATCAGTATTTTGACTTGTAAGTGCTGTAAAAAATTTAAAAATCAATAAGAAAAAAAACTCATTCAAAATGAAATCATTTTGGTTTTTCGATTTCAGATAATTCAGTGATGTGAGTGCAATGGTAATTTTTTTTGTGACGTTTGCGGAAATTCGCTCTCAAAGGCTCATTTCTTGATATTTATTTATGAAAATTTTAGAAAATATTCTTTAAACGTTATTTTATCATGTAGCAATTATATAAATAATTATATATTAACTGTGTCATCAAAAAACATTATCGAAAATATGCTTTTTTGTATAGATTTTTGACCATAACCCTACCAGATTCTATAGAATTGAGATAAACAATTTCTATTAGTGGAATTAGAGCTGGTAATATAGTTGTAAACACATATATCATGGAGTAAAGTCTTTCAAAAGGTGCTCAAACCCTGAATTAAACAAAGTATCCACAGGATATGGTCCTCTTTCCTTGCCACATCTTCCTTTTATCTAATAGGGCGTTCTATTGTTGCCAATTTTATGAACAAAGTGGATTAAGTCATTGTTTAAACATTAAACATCCCCTTACGTAAGTCACATTTACCAAATAAACAAAGAACGCAATGTTTTTAAACAGAAAATTATTTATGTAAATGCTAATAATGTTAAATGAAGCATAATTTGATATTATGTTTGCACTTAAACAAGATAAAAAGTGTAAGCACTGATAAGTAGGACCTTCCGGCGAAAGACTAGACTTGTAGTCTCGCGGTGCAATCCACACACACACATACGCACACACGCACACGCATAAATAAGAACGCACGGGCAACGCACGCACGATTACTGAAATCTGAAATGCCAACATTGAAGGTGTAATAATTAAAATAAAATCGAAACGTTTAATTTTATTTATTTTAAGCTTAAAGTAACATTAATTTGCAGGGCGTCTTCAGTGCAGTAGTGGGGGAATACGAATCATTAAGCCCCATTCCCAGACAATGAGTTTTCTTTTATTTTTAGTTTTAACTCTAATTTTAAGTTTCAGATTATATTAAATTTAATCATCCATATTAAATAAAAGTAATAATTATTATACCAGCTGAAACTTAATTTATTATTTATTATATTAATTGTGTGTGCCTTTCGGCTTTACAATCTACATTATTATATTTCTTAATGCATTTCATATAAATTCAAAGTTAAAAACTAAACATAAACTATTCTAGACTATTACTGCTTCGAATAGTACTTTCTGTTTCTTCTTTTCTTGATCCTCTTTCTTCATGTCCCCTACTCCTCCTTTATTCATACCGTTTCCTGCTTCTCCTTCCTTATTGTCTGCATCTTCATCTATCACCTCTTGCCTTCCTTCTCTCCTCTCGACAAACCTTCTATTATCTTTTCACTATCCTTCCTGCCTTCTCTCTTCGTTTTCACTTCTCCACTTATGTCTATTACAGGCATAAACACTCTATCTTTACTATTTCCTCTTGACTCTCTCCTTTACTATTTTATTATTGTCTCTATCTCTGTCATCCACCTTTTGTCCTTATATTCTTTCCGAAAATCCTCTATTTTTCTGGACTGAAGTTTAACTGTTTCCTAGCTACTTCTTTCTTTCTCCTGCTTCCCTTCCATGTAACTTCATTTAAACTTTAAACATAAAACTAAATTTAAAACTGAGGAGGTTAAAATGATGCTGTAAAACCGTAAAAATGCCGAGAAGCCTAGATCGAACTTGGTTAAAAATACATAACGTATATTATATTTGTATGCATTTATATATTGTTGTACCTCTATGTCTTCCACAAACAGAAAATTGTATTAAAACAGTTACCTTACATTTGAAATTTAGTAACATTTAATCCAAGAAAGTCTAAGTTTTTGTTAAGATTAGATTATAAAGATCCTTTATAACTCTTTTTATTCATTAAAAAGGTATCCTTAAAATGTTGCAATCCTTAATATTTATGTTGAATTTTTTAGATTATGTTACTGTTCAAAAACAAAAACTTATGTTTTAAAAAACATTAAAATAGGTTGTAAAATATTATGTAGTTTATTTAACCTTATTTATAAGTTACTCTGTTTAGCGAATCTCGTAAACAAAAACATAACCAAAAATTAATTGAAATCAGAATTCAAAATTACATTAGAAATTAATAAGATAAATTAATCTTCTATTGTTGTTTTCGAATAATCGGTATTTAATATATTATCTAGATTTTAGCACATGTAGAAAATTGTTTTGCAATGTAATTTTACCTTTGCTGACTTACCAAAAGCTAATTCAAAGGTTTTTTTCTACTTCTCATTTACGAATTGCGTTGTAGTGCCAGTTTTACAGTTGCTAGCTTACTACAAGCTAATTAAATGTTACATTACGTTACATTTTCTACTGGGTTCGGCTACAATATAATTTTGACTAAATTCTTAAGATATCTTGTCAGTATTATATAAAGATTTATGTCACTATCATTAAAAAAAATGTAAATGTGATCTCAAACATGTAAAGGCAAATACAGTTCAATAAAAATTGAAACCAGAAAATGTTAGACCGATCGCGCACTGAAAACATGACGACCATAAGACAGTCTTGGTATTTAGTTGGAGTTATAGGTACAGATGATAATCATTAAAAATAATGTGCTGCCTATAAAATCCTTTGCTCACTTAACACATAATATTATAATTTGCATCCAATTATAATACAATCATACACACAAATCAATTCACGCAGATAGGGATAGGACACACACACACACGTAGCGCTCTTTTTATAATAACAATATATGTACCGTTTATTTATTTTGTTTTTGTTTTTGTTTTAAGCTCGTTTGGTTTTTTTTGCATTGTTTTGTTCTACATTTCTAACTGTATCTTGGCGGAATATTTATGTAAATGTAGGAATTTAAACAATTTGAAATTTTGCACAAAAAAAGCACACCGTTGGCTAAATATAACAGGGTTGTACTGTAAGTCAATCGTTATTTAAGTTTTAATATCATGTAACAAGAGACCAAAATAAATATTTTTCAAAAACTAAGTCATTTTAAATCAACAGAAAAACTCAATATTTTCTTGAAAAATGTTCATATTTTTATTTTAATCCGAAGTACAAATTCTGAAAGTACGTAATCACGTTTGACAGTTCAAAAATGCAAAATTTAAAATTGCGCTTGTTATTTAAAGACTCTATAGTAAGGTAAGCGACCAAAGGTCCACATGACTCGCATCAAACGTATTGGAAGACAAGCGAAGCGTGAGGAAAATTGTATGTAGTGACAACTACGGTTTTTAGTATTATCTCTACGGTTAGTCATCTAAATATGTTATCGTGCTATCAAAAGAGCAACTTTTGCAGCTGTTCTTAATTGTTCTAAAAGTAGACTCGTAAGAGTTGTACGAACGCTTTTCCTCTTGCTCCAGCGTGTGAGTCAAATATTGGAAGATTGACTTGGAAAGTTTCTTACTACACAGTGGAACGAATGTTTGATCCGAATTATTTACTTATTTTATTAATTCGTTGATATTATTGACACTGACACTGTTTAACAGAAACTTTCAAGTAAATAAAGAAACTTTCAAGTGTAAAACCTTCTAATGTTGGAAGATTCATGCAGCAGTGCATTAAATGTGGATCAAGTGTGTGGTGGGGGTAGTAAAAATCCCTTTTGACGAGGATCAAAAGACCGACTACAGCCTCAACTTCTTCCAACATTGGGCACATGACATAGTACACACTTAGATCCAGTTGGAAGTTGTTCATAGCGTCGTTTGGCACCGGCTTTTTTGCAAATCATGCGAACCTGTGGACGCTTCCTTTAGAAGGGAATGTAGAACGTCACATGCATGTATCCAATATGATGAACAGTTGCTCCCTTTCAACGAGATTTCGCCCCAAAAGGGTGCTTAGTTTTATGGCGAGCGATTATAGTTCTAAGTGGGGCCCTAAATAAGCACTATAGGCACTGTGCTTCAGCCAAATCTGTAGACCATAAATTTGATTTGTTTTCTTTGCCATCTTTATTATATTTTCCGCACCGAGTTCGTCCCATTGCGCGGCCACCCGGTGGAGTTCTACCTGGTGCCCCTCACCTGGAGGTCGGCCTTTGTTAATCGTCGGTTTCACGTGTGGTATCGGCGACGGTGTTCACCAGTTCGCGGTGTTTTGATCGAACCTCCAAGCCGACAGCTATGTGCTACGGCCACAGTAATGTGTCGGCTTGGTGCTTCATCCGAGACCTCTTCATGATTCAAAGCACACTCCGCAGTTCCTGGAATATCGGCTCTTTTGTTTATATTTTGTTACACACACACACATATTCAACAATTACACTAAATTCACCAAATTCTGTAACAAGTTTATTTATCGAACCATATTTTTTTTTTATTATAATTTTGTTCTTCATTGATTTTTTTTCTTCTTTTTATTTAATTGGAAATGAAAATTGCCAGTTGTTATTTTTTGATGAAAGATGCCTTAAACCAAACTGTAACCTTGACTCCCAAATATACTTGAATGTTTGACGATGATTGATATATATGGTATAAAAATCGAAACATAACTCTTATTATTGGCATGCTATGTTTACGTCTATAGAAATGATTTACTTTACTTCAAATTTATCAAATTGTTGACCTTGGTGTTATGCATGTGAGGAACAAATCCAAGTATTTATTCCAAATGTTGCGAATTTCACATCTAAATATGTATTTTATTTTTTTATTGTATCTCTCTTTTTGGCATATAATCTGCTTACAATTATTTCTCAATAATTCTCATAATTCAATTGATTACTTTCTATTAAAAACTATCCCTTGTTTACCTTCCTTTTCTCTACTATTTCTCCTCACTTCCACAATTATTCCATATTCCATAAGTATTTTAAAGTTTTCGTATTGACTGTCGGACTCATTTATTTACATATCATTGTGCTTAATTCAATTTTGATCCTTATTATATCTAAACATTCTCACTCCTTCCTAAAAAGAAAATAATTATCCTTATAAAAATAAAGACAAAACTGCTACTGCAACTGCTTCGCACCTCCTGCTACTCTCCCTCCTGTTTCTACTTTGCCATTCCTTCTCTTTCCTCGCTCCTTTTCTCTATCTTCGCCATCCACCTCTTCCTTCACTGCCTCCCTTTAATAACTGCACAATATTCTTGTCGCTTTTTACCTTTTCCTCACATGAAAACTTAATGTGCTCGAATGTTTCTTTCTCCGTTCCGCACACCCTGCACATCCTTTCCTCTGTCAGAATATACTTCTTTCTCCAATTGCCACGTTAAAAACTACCTCAAGTAATATAATTTCTTACATACGAGAATACCCCACCCATCACATTTAAAAAATTCTGTCAAAGTGAAATATGTCCAAGTGTTTCATTTAAAATTTCTTTAACACTTAGTAATTGATATTTCAGTGTAAGTGTTTGTGTGTATGTGTGTCTCATTAAATGAATTTTTTAAGTAGTCAAAACATTCTCAATCTATTAATTAACATATTTCATCTACAGATCATTTAACATATTTAATTTTTTTTATTTAACATGTGGCAACATTGTGAAAATGTTTTGATTAATTAGAAAATTAAAAGTTGACATTATTTTAAAGAAGTGTATATAACATATGGAGAATTGTCATGTATCTAAGTTTTTGTGCAGCGTATGTTTTTCCTCAGCCGCACTAGATAGAGCATGTTACATCACGTATACTCGGCTAGTACAAGCAATAACGATGATCGGTTCGAATCCACAAATTTTAACAAATGTTATAATTTTAGAAATGATGGATACAAAGAGACCTAGTTTAGTACAAGTCAAAACTGTTGCAACTACATCAAATTTTATTTTTAGTTGTTAATAACTTGTACATGGTTATCCCGACCAGATCCCGATCCGGTTATCCTGGTAAGGTTTTTGTGAGGTAGCCGCGTTACTTTCTCTTCTAGAACCTTATCGAGATCTGTACATCATCTAGGGTAAAATTCTACTGAGGATATGTTGACCGTTAATAGTTTAGTTCAACTCTTGCCGTGGTGTGAAACGTATATCTAGTTTTATTATTCTGAGATTGACTGTTAATCTAATAATAATGTCATTTGGTGACAGTTAGGTATATTGGAAGAAATTTGTAAGTTTGTATAGGAAAAAGGGGTTACTTTGAGACGTAATAAAAGAAAGAGAGACTTACGTGTGGAACAGCTTAAGAAAAATAATTGTTCCGCTGATAAAAAATACACTAAAACTAAAGTAGAATTTCTATTTTCACTGATTTTATAATAGCAATTAGTCTTAATTTAAAACAAAGTATTAGGTTATTAGTTTTGCACACAAATTTTAAAACTGGCTTTATTATTTTTAATTAAAAGTTATTTTAATTGCTAACATGTGAAGCTCGCGAAATTTTCTTCTTCATTGATAACGGCGAGCATGCTCGGTTCGGAGCCAACATGTTCGAATGTTTATTGTGCCTTTAAGAAATACAATTAAATTCCAGAGTTCACTTAACGGAAGAGTTTACATTTAAACAATTTTCCAACATTTTCTTACAGGCCTATTCAGGATATTCTTTAAATTATCTCATAGCAGAATGTCTCATAATCATAATGATAAATGAAACAAAAATTTGTTTGTTTCTAAAATCAAAATAAACATGACATTATATTATAAGCTATAATTAGCTAAGCATGCATCAAGAAATCTCTCTCTCTCTCTCACACACTTACACTACATTGTCTTCCTCCACCAACCACTTCCCCTTCCATCCTTGCCCATTTCCAATAATATCGCAGAATACACGCGTTTCGTTTTTATGATTAAACTTCTTCGCTGTATGGTATATAACATATACGTGTATATGATATAACAATTATATTTTGATCCGCTTCCAAGTCGTATCAATAATGATTCATTAAATGAGACCCTGAGCTGTTGACATTCGGGTCAGAGGTCATTCTTCACGCCCTCGTGAACATTGCCTGAAACAATGTACATATAACTACTATCTGTGGTGCTATGGTCCTATTCACACTGTGTCATTGACGATTTACGATGTGAACTGCATCTGTTAATTAGAAAAACTATCTGATACTTTGTTGGTATTGGTATGGTATTTGTGTTATTTTGTAGGGGCGTTTAGCTCACGTGTGTTATATCATGTTATCGGTGTTATAAGGAAACTATTTGGAATAATTACTATATATATGCCACTATATAGTCTGCATAGGTCAATAATTGTATTGACCTGTTCCATTGAGTGCCTCTTCGATCGTGCTCATCCTTACTGTCTAATAATTGTTATACGAGTAACTTAAGTCGATCCATGTTTTCTCTAACTAACATATGTTAAAACGCCTTGACGATAGACTACTCTGCCGACACGTAGACAATTTTCCGTCTGTCCCAATCGTCTAGTGATATTATTGGCAAAGTGACCGATCTCTCTAGTGTAGTATACGTATTAGTAGAGTTAACGGTGTACTCATCTTCAGCCTATTTTTCTTGATTGTATTGATGTAGCACACCTCCAAAACTTTTAGGAGATCATTCGAGCTAGACGATGCGAATCATCGTCTATATGTATGATATAAGTTTATGTATGTATGCGTTGCTGATTTATATACAGTAGTTAAAAATAATTATTCATATTCTGTAAATTAATGTTTATTTACTTATTCTGTATTAAAATTTGGTGGTTTTGCCGGATATATTTAAAGCATATCTTTTGTTGCAAGGGAATTGAGGGAAATGAAAAAGCTGACCAAATGGCCGAACTAGCTGCTTCCTGTGATAACTATATTTCATATTTTATAAAATCAGATATCAGATGAATTTGTAGTCGTTTCCGTTATTTTCCGCTTCGTATCGGTTATAAGGTCTCTGACTGATGATAAATGGAGATCATTTCTAATAGTTGAATTTCTGACGAACCACGAAGCGTTGACTATGGTTCTAAGTGTTTTGGATTGAAATCTTTCCAATATGTCAATATTAGAATCACTGGTGGTTCCCCATAGTTCAATGCCATAAGACCAGATGGGCATTAATTTTGACTTATAGAGGAGAAGCTAGATGGGAATTAATATTAACTTATAGAACATCGTTAAATACACGTTACAGTGTTTAGTGGTCTAATATATTCTTTCAGAATAAGTCTACTGTTTGTAAGTGTGCATTAGTATAACCTTGCACCATATATTTATCAAGCGTCGGTTTTTCGCGGGTCTCGACGCTTGTGATACACGCTACTTGTCGCATGGTCCACGGCGTCCACGACACATGGATCTGTATATATTTATACAAGATGATTCACAACATTCATGAACGGTTACACTTCACTTTTTGTATATAACATGTATACATATATATATATATATATATATATATATATATATATATATATATATATATATATATATATATATATATATATATATATATTTGTCTAATTTTTAATAGTGTAAGTTCCTGTATTATTAAAGTGTTAGTGAAGAGGTAGACTCATAATTTTCTGTTGTTTTGTCTTTTAATTATATATCTGTATATTTACAGTGTCCCTCAATATTTAGTTCAAATAAATAGATAAATAAAAGCTAACTACAGAGCTCACTTTTATAGTTTTCCGAACTACTTCCATATTTTTTTATATTTATTTACTTATTGGCCTTGACTTTCTTTCGTCATAGCCACCATCAAACATTTTTTATACATCTTTCATAATTTATAATTCAATTTTACAAATTTCTAAATATTTCAATAATTCACTAATTCATTTTGAATCACTTAACAAAAATTTAGTAATAATAGGAAAAGTTTTAATCACATCTAATATATCACTATTCAATTTTGATCTTTCTAAACTATAATTTATGCATTCAAATATAATATGATCCAAAGTTCCTTCTTCACCACATTGACATCTATCGTCAGATTTAATATTAATTTTGTACAGGTGAGCTGGAGTTTTGCAATGATTACTTTTGATTCTGATTATAGTTGATATAATTTTGCGGGACTCATTTCTAAACCATCTCTTCTTACTTAAATTTGGATGTAACTTATAATAATCTCTTTCTTTTAACTGACTTTTGTTAATGAAATCTGTGTTTCTCAAATTGAAGTTTAATTTTTTGATTATATTTAAATTTCATATGAAGGTAATTTCACTTTCATCTCAATTTCTAAATTTATTGATTCCTTTGCCAATTTATCCGCAATTTCGTTTCCTCTTATTCCACAATATTTACTATTTTATTATTATTAATATTTAGTGGTTTTGCCATTGGCTACTACATTCTTCTGCCTTAACTCATTAAATTACATATCATTGTGCTTAATTACATTTGTGATCCTTAACATATATATCCATTCTGTTTTATATACATTTTTATTACATTTATGAGGTCACAACACCCCAAAAGCCGTCAACAAAACTTATATGTATAAATAAATGTCAACTGCGAGTAAATGAATATTTTTCATGTATCCAAATATAAGTAATGATAATAAAATTTATAATAAAAAACTTCTACATTTTGAGAGCCACTGAATAGATATACTATATATAAAATGAAATATTAGCCAAAATAAACTATTGTCTAAACTAATACAAGTCGAGGACACGGCGCGGCGCGTCTGCAACTCTACGGATACTGACGTCATTCAACTCGTATAGGTAACAAGATGCCAATTTAAAATATGTTTTACGTTAAAAACAACTTAATTACTAATTAATTTACATTGGGTACAGGCACTGTAATAAATCTATCGAAAACGTTTAACTAAATTACTTTGAAGACGTAGATATTACATTAAATATTACCTAGTAACGTTTTACATAACATAACCGTTTTAAATAAGAGACTTAGTTATACAACCCTCATTTACTGTTAATTTTTATGTTCTATAGTAAACAATTTTGTAAAATATACATTTACTAATATAATATGAAAGCATTTTTTGTTATAAGTTAAATAACATAACGTTTATATAAACTAAACCACTCTTGTGTAAAGTATACTTAACATATATTCCCTGATTATTTAAAACAAAAAGTGGTAACTAAAGATAGTTTTTTAAATTTTGATATCAGCATAGAAGATGAGGTAGAAAACATAAAGGGAAGATTTGTTAATTTCTTAAATATATATAATTTAGTTTGTGTAAGTGTTTTGGTTTACGAAATATCAACATATTAAGGTCTGAAGAATGCTTTAAATGCTGATCAAAAATCGTAACAAATAATTATCCTGTAACAGATTATGTTGCATTATAGGAGAATATTATTATATCTTCCTTTACGGCATTATAAACTTTGTTATATTTATTTTACATTTGATTTCATTTACTATGCTTTAAAAATATAAGTGCTTTCCTTCTTCTTCTTTTCTCTCATTCTCCTTCTTACTTCCGCTATCCATCTTCTTGATTCTCTCTTCCCTTGCTGCATATCCTTACTCTGCTTTTTATTCTTTAGCTTTACCTCCTCCTCACTACTTATCCTGCATATTGTCTCTGAGCCTGAATCTTGCGACCATTCTTACTTCTTAACTTCCCTCTTTATTTAGGTAACCAGGGTCCTCCCCGGCGTTCACAACTGACTGTACCTCTTATTGCACCTCGATTCCATCATTCTTTTCCGATGTTTCACTTACATATCCCTTTTTCTTATCACCTCTAGCATCTTCCGCCCATCTACTTATACTTTCAATTTATTTCATCACCATTCCTTTTCTTCAGGTTTTTCCCTTATCTCATTGCTGTCATCTTTGTTTCTACCCTCGTTTTGTTTCTCTTCGCTTCCTGTATTCAGTTTCCCGATGCGCATCTAACTGCTCCTGGCGCCCATCTTATACATTTTTCCTTTACCGCTTCTAGCCTACTACATTCCTTCCAGCACAGTATTTCTTCTCCATAAATACTCATGCTCCCAATTAGTTCGTTAAACAACCATAGCTTCCTTCTCACACCATTCCGAAAACCTCTTCTTCGCATTCCAAAACCCTCTTTGTCACCATATTTGCCTCCATTATTACCCTCTATAGTAACATGTAATTAAAAATGTTTTTAAATTTTGAAATCAATATAAATATTCTTGTATATCATATGTCAAGATAAAAAAAAATGAAATAATAGTTTCTACAAGGATGTCATTTCTTTTGATTCAGGTAAACCAGCAAACGTATCCGGCTTGCAGGATACAACAAAAAAAGTTGGACAAAATACCAAACTAATATGTTTTGTAAAAGGTCAACCACCACCTAGAGTACAATGGTTCAAGGACGGAAAGGTCATTCACGGAAAACGGGGAAAAGAGCCGCGGCTTAAAATAAAACATCTCAGGTACCTATTGCAATAAATTAATATATTTCTTTCCACTTTCCATTATATACAATTATATCAGTTTGATTAACTAAAAGGTACTAATTTAAAGTTGAGCTTTGTTCTAATAAATGTACAAACAGATAATTCAGAGAAACTTGTTATTAGAAAGTACCCAACCGTGCATTTTGGCTAGGCAATAATTCTTTTATCTCGGCCTGCACTTGATAGCAAAAAAGGTTATCAGTTTCTTTGTATCTTGAAAACTATAACCTCCACAAAAATTTTGTAAAGAGCTTTTTTGTAGGTAGTAATATTATCTACAACTATTATTGATTACTTTTTGTTGCAACTTTTATAATAAAAAAGTTATAAGCTATAAATCTATAAATATATATAGCTATAAAAAGTTATAACAAAAAGCTTTTAATAAAAGTTGTAAATAATACTATAATCTACAAGGAAGGACTTTATAACATTTTTATGGAAATATAGTTTCTAATGTAAACAAAAACCACTGTTAAACCCTTATTTTCAAGATGGCAGTCAAATAGAAGCGCCTTCCCCTCCAAAAAGGGAATTTTCTTCTGCCCAAAATGCACGGTTCGATGGCAGCTTTTCTTGACTATTTTCTCGAAGTAACTTTGATGATTCCTTTGTTCCAGGCGGCGATCTGTACTCACTATACATCATGTTTCAATGAGTGATGCAGGGCGCTATGAATGTAGAGCTAGGGGGGCCAAAGGGCCCCCCGCTTCAGTGCACGCCAATCTCACAGTGATACCAATACAGGAACATAGTTAGTACCTTATTTTTTAAATATATATTCTAAGAGCTGTGTGTGTGAATGAGCTGAAATAAGTAATAAGTAATCTCTAATTAGTAATATGTTGAAACGCAAAAGGCTCACCACACACGCTGGAATCTGCTGGGCTCGGCCTTTAAGCCGCGGCTTCAAATACACGACCGAATCATATATGACCAACTTCACATCTTAGTTAAAATAATTAAATAGAAGTGAACTCATTTTTTAGGGGCCGATTTTTTAATGGTTATTGAAATAGATGTTAATAAATATATATTGACGTTTTTATTTTATTATATATCTAAGTATTAACAGAGATTAAAAATTTGAATTGTAGTTTTAGCGCTACAGATGTCGGCCATATTTATGACGTAACATGTTGCATTATTAAGGGATAGGTCAGTTATTAGTTATATGTAAAAGAGTTATGTGTCAAGTTTGCTATCTCTTTTAAGCTCTGTATAAAAGAGATAGCAACACGTGACCTTACATGTATTTGAATTTTCTATAACATTTAAGAATTCTTTTTTTAATTATTTCCTAAAATATAGCGAGTTATTAAAAATAATTGGACATTTGAGGTCCTGATAACCAACTTTATCAATTTTTCACAAGCCATTACAATATTATTTTGTTTTAAGATGAAACTGATTAAATCAGTGAAAATAGGGATTCCATATTACATTTAACATGCTTCTTATCAGTGGGAGAATTAACCTACTAAATAATTTGGAGATTGGATTGTATGACATTTCTATCACTATTGCATTTCAATTATAATTCGCATCAACTTTATCTTCATTTGTATTCGGACAAGGGGGGGGTTTCACCATTTGTAGCCGATAAAATAGACATTTCATACGAACGACTGTGAGAAACTGAACTCTTTCATGACAGAAATCATACGCGTCTTCAAGATGATGGTAAAGTGACTCCAAAATGTTTACTGGAAATTTCCTTAAGGTTTTCCACAAATAGATCATAATTTCCGGTTATTACATCCATTGACCAGAACATTAGTGAAACATTTCCAAAAAATCGAAATTTTTCAAGTTCAAGTATATGTAGTTATATTTAAAATTGTATCCTTTAACGGATTCAATAATAACATAACTCATAAATAAATGCAACCAAACAAATTTATAATGAAGATGGAATATCGGTGGAATGCTCGATTACGACCATTTGACTCATACTCAGGAATACGGGCCCCGGTCTCTAAATTATTATTATCAAGAAATAAATCATTTGCGCAGACAGCTAATACATAACAGGCTGCTCTCCCTCTACTTTCTTACAAAAATGAATTTTCCAAATTACAATTTTTACAAATACTTTGCCAGCATTGTGTCTAACTGCTATACTTAAAAATGCATTTTCTTGTAAACAGATGACTAAGAATTATTTTAGCCAAATGGCTACAATTGATATACTCGTAAGTATAGGAGCTTAGCCAAGTCTGATATTTAATCCATTTTTACGCCCACTGCCATATATACATTTTCATAAATCTTAATTTCGTCTGAATTTCATGATGCATACATCTTAAAGAAAAATGAGCTGAACGTTTTTAGATAGAAATTTGATCTATTGAAATTTCCAGAAGTTTAATTTTATCCATTTGAACAAATTACGGATTAAAAACTGCATCTGTACTAAAATTTTACATGTATAGAACAAAAAATGAAATTCCATGAAAAATACAATATTGGGAATACGAGGTAAAAACATCCTTTTTTTTTTATTAATACTTCACGAGCTTCTTAAGACCACGGTCCTTTTTTCGCCTTTCTTACTTCATTTTAATTACATTTTATCTATTTACATAACTCGATGATTTGAAGAACTTATTTTTTTAAATTCAATTTATATTTCAACATACATTCTTTTTAACTCGGTACACTTATTTCAATGGTGTTTTTTGGAGTTTTTTTATGCCCTTTCAGCAATACCTTACCCATTTGATGACATTTATCGGAAAAAGATAAAGTTAAAAGTTGCTAAATCTGGAGAATAGAGTGAATGTAGAAATAATTCATAGCCTAATATAAATAACATTATTTGCATTATATATTTTAATACTTTTCATGTAAAACTATTAATAACTCAATGTCCTCTTCCTACTAATACGAAGTCAATTTTCTTTCTTGTTCTTTCTTTCACACTCTGATAAACCTTGGATACTAGTAAAAGTAACTAGATACGTGTCAGCTAAATAAAAGGAAATTTAAGATATGCTTAAAGTCAATTGTGAGTAAATATGATATATTAGGATGAGAGCTCAAAAAAAGTAATTTAAAAAAGATTTGCCAGCAATTTCGGTAATGTATTCACTTTTTCTTCTTCTCTATGTCAGTTGGTTCAAAAACGGTAACATCATTCATCGGATAAATATTGATTACGTTATTCAGTGGTATTTTGTCTCATCTCACTCCTGATACTACTACGATACATTTCTTTTAAGCTGCTTTATATTAAGGTAGGTGTTCACTGACAGTCTGATTCAAACGCACTACGAATACAAGATAACCGAATCGGTATTTGTACACAGACATCCATAGTAATACAGAAATGATCGAGGCAACTACGCTGGTTATTAATCGTCGTAACATATTGCAGGCATAACCAAATACCGCGCTTATTTCGTAGCAATATAAAAGCGCTGTTGCCACATCGCTACTACTGTTCGATTCATCACTCGAGTTAATTGAAAAAATCAAATTTTAAATAACAATTTCTCGATAACGACGCGACCAATAATTTTATTTTTCTCAATAAGTTTCTTTACATAAATTTCTCATAAATTAGAAGAACTTGATTTCATTTTTTATAGAAATAGCGTGGCCAAATTTGTATTTAATCAAAGAATAATTAAGCAAAATTTTAATAAAATACTAAAATAAACAACTACCTTAATTAGCCAGTGACGTACTAATATAAGCTTAATCAAACATGTATAAATAATTATTTTAATTGGAATGTTTTTATTGTTTCAGCAACTACGACACCGTGGCCTTTAGCGGGGTCGCCTTGTCCACATGAGTTCTACTGTCTAAATGGTGGAACCTGCCTGTTTTTCGCGACAGTAGGAGAGCCTGCTTGCAAGTAAGAAAATGTTTTCACATTTGCAAAAAAGAATATATAGATTAACAAATTCTCTTCGCCTAAAATGGTCTGGTTGTTTAAACCTCGGGTTTGATTTTTGTGAGTTTTCCACGAGCATTCGCTGTCAAGTGCTTCTTGAATCATGCAATTTTTTATAAACGATGAACACATTGAGTGACCTATATCCACCAATAAACCAATTTCGTTCATTTTTATAATTATTCCCCGAATTGATAACTTATTTGGAGCATTATTTCAACCATAAATATAAAAAATAACAACAAATTTTAAATTACAAGAAATTTGCACGATTTTCTTTCGTGTAGTGCGCCTTATTTACTATTAGCAACATTGACAGATGTAATACACGAAATATTTAAAGCTGGCAACCCTATAGGAGAAAAATGGCGCGAAATTTAAATCCGCCGCTTTTATTTATAAACAAAATTAGTTGAATGATGGTAATTTTTAGTTATCCTTCTTAGCAAGTTTCTTGTAAAGAAAGGGTATAAATACCAGTATCTATTTCTGGCTAATTACGTGCTTTTAAAGCTTTTCAAAAATATCACCAAAATCTTAAAATATGCAGAAGTCTCATAAAACGAAAATCACTTCCCGCCGCTGTTGATTCCATTGTACACAAATCTACAGGAACATCCCTAATCCGTCTTTGATTTACAGCCGTCGTAAGATTGTCAAACTAAAAACACACACAACACATTATGACATTATGATCCTTCAGGAACATGCGTATATTCTCTCCAGACATCTTCTGTTTTTTGTCACTCTAATCCAGCTCCTTGTTCCTGGATGTTATCTTATCATAATTTTAAACAGGACACCTTTTAAAGTAAATCAGGAAGTCATTTAACACGTTAACCCCCACCCCAAGTTCCATCAACCCCCGGGGTGTTATACACAGGGTGCAAGGCGCGGGGGGCTGCTAAAATAACATCTTGCTAATATATGAAGTAATTTGAAGCTTACAGATTACAATATGGGTTTTCGTTTACTAATGCAGACATCAACATTTCGACTTGAACACACTTTAAAAACAGCTGCTACCTTACAAAGATTTCATGGAGAAACGAAACCGTTTTTGTACATTCAAATTTATATTTAAATATTATTAGGTAAAGACAACTTCAGGGATGCATCAGCTAACATGGAGCTCTGATATTATTAGACTCAAACTGCTAAATATAAGATTTCAGAGTAAAATTGTATAACATTCCGATATATCCAATGTAAATTCGTTTGCAATGCTTGCAATTTCTTACATTACATATTCTATCCATTTTTAGGTCCGTTTTTTAAATTCTTAGTTCTCCTTCAGTAAATTCTTCAGGTCTAACTGACGTTTCCTAAAAAATCATTTTTCTATTTTAGTTTTGTCAAAGACCGACTTAAATGTAGATACATTTTAGGTTAAAACCATGTATTAACACTAAAACTCAGTGAGTGGAAATGGGACTTAATGAAATATATAACCAATGTATGTTACTTAGTTAAGCTACGGTTATATTCACTCGAACATAAATAAGATCTAAGGAACAATTCAAATGTTCATTATTTTTTAATAACTTCTTATATGTTAAGAGATATTAACAATTAAAAAAGTCATTTTGTCTCTTTAATTATTAAAGGGATTCAACGTTGTACACATTCCAAGTGCATGTAACATCACAATCCTAGTGTAAGGTTACCAACCTTACAGCTCATAAATCTCTGCTATATGTATTTATATATCAAAATATCAAATATTACTTACAGCTATTTCAAGGAACAATAAAATTTCAATATTACATCTGCCTTAGCAGGGTTAAATAAAATAAAAACTTATTATTCTTTGATTTGACTACCAACAGCTACAGAACATTACCACAGCACATATCTACTCAACAAATAACTGATGTTAAAATGCATTTCACGTCATACAAATATGGCCGACCATTTCTAGCGCTAAAACTACAATTCAAACTTTTAATTGCTCTATCTCCGTCAATAATTAGATATTTAATAAAATAGACACGCCAATACACATTTATTAACATCAAGTTCAATCAACAATTTTAAAATCGACCACTAAAAAATGAGGACACAAGCCCATTGTCAATTGAAACTACATGTTTTCTATAGGTAGAATCCAGTAATGAATTTAGGCCTAGACCCTCAAGTGGCACAAATTTTAAATGCAACTATAATTCAAAAATAATCTTATCACTAAACTAAATCTAAAATATCAAACAACGTTTTCAGTTTGGAAAAAATAATGAGGTAACTTTTCTTATGTAGATAAACCCTAATACAGTTACAAAATAAGGAAGAAGCCATATCGGAATAGGCCCTTAGGTTAAAAACTAATAAAAATAAAAATAAATAGAATGGAATCCAATTTTTTTTAGTTACATCTCTCGACGCCCCAAAATCGACACTTTCGAGTGATAGTCCGCCACTGAATATTCGATAGAAAGATAATAATTACTTAAAATTTATATATGTCATGCAGTAATTAAGTTCGGCCGCTCCCGCTCAGCCGTTCAACGTTATCCGCATCTTGACGCATGTGACGCGACGACTGACAGTTCAGTCCACCAGATGTACTTGTACGTAACGTTTACACTGAACCAGAAGCAGAAGCAGGAACCAATACGAAACTCAAACTAGTACGAGTAATCTCCCCTTCAAAATAGCTTATCTTTTCACTGTCTCCCTTATGTTCATTTATTATTTCAAACCAACAAAAAAAAGCCCTAAAAACTATATTAGTATTTGTAGCTAAATACCAAAATATAGTGAAATATTGTGTGTCAGGGGTAGCCAACAGAATACATTCGTACTATATATATTATTTATTTTTGTAGTAAGTGAACTAACTTATGATGTAGTTTGAACTGCTTCCATGTTTCTCTTTGCGACGGTAGATATTAAGCAAAAATTTACAATACAAAGTAAAATTTAATAGTTTAAGTATTGTTAATTAAACCTTCAGTTTAAGTAAGTAATTTTTATATTGTTGTATTCGCTTAGACACTGAAAACTTTTTTATGACATTTTGTTACGAACACTCATGAAGAATAATTAAAAATATTTCCTGATACGGTTTTAGACTTAACACCTTTTATACAGCAAATGCAGATATGTTTATCATTCAATTTATTAGTCAAACATTTCCAAGCATTCAGACATATACATACTCAACTCAACATATGCATACTTAACTTAAATTTCGATTTTTCTGAGATGTAAAAGCACTGATTTTTACAATGAATGATAAAAATATCGTTAAATTTAAAGAATTCATAAAAATAGTTAAAATATATGCTGTCTCTAAATTTTAGTGATCTAGAGTTCATACTTTTTGTAAAAATTAATAAAAATATCAAATTTCCATACATATTACAACTTTAAGCTCAATTTCTTTATGTATCATAACTTTTAACTATGAAAAATAGACATATAGGCAATAGGCCACTGGTATATAAAAAAATCATTTTTGAAACTATTAAATTGTATTCGGCTTAGATCCCCTGACCAGAATTATATTTTCTGTGTTTGGTTGACTTAATTATGTACATACATAATCATAAACTAATTTGGCAGCGGTATTGTTCACATATACTCAGACTCAGTTTCGGAAATAGTCCCATGTTAAATAAATTAATTAAAATAAAATAAGAACAACTATTAAGAAAGCAAAGTATTCCAAGGATATTTAAGAAAATAATTATATAAAAGCTATCAGAAACAGTAAATGTGAATTGCAACGTTGCAAATGGCAAATTGTGAGTGAAATTCAAAATAAAAGAAGATCATACTCCAAGATATGATTAAAGTTAAGCTAAGTTTGCACCATCATGCGTTTCTTTTGGTGTTGTTCAATTTATTATTACTTTTAACAAATATTCAATTTGAATTAATATGAATTAGACATTAATTATACGTAATTTTTTATTATTAAATTGTTTTATTAAATTATTTTATTTTATTATTATTTAATTGAGGATTGAATAATTCATTTTCAAAGGAACAGTCTCTATAAATGTTCATCCCTGTTATATTACTCAGAGATAAACTTTTTTGTGTTGGTGGTACATCAAGTACCTCCTGAAATGTTTCCAACATCTGTCTTAACACTTCGAAAAACAATCATTTTATTTATATATAGAACTGTGAACAACTCAGCATTAGAAAACTTAAGAGGGTAATGGGAAGAGAGTATGGCGGAAAGAGGGGGAGGGAGGGGTATATGTGTCATTTAAAACAAGAGTATACAAATAAAAACTTAACTATTATTATCTTTTAACTTGTACTTCTTTTTTTATTATTGATAATCCCAAATGATTAATGGCTTAATTAATGTCTAAAACACTTTTGTGTTTTTCTTGGGTTTTTAATTACTATGCTGTCATTGGTATAGGTACCAACATGGGTTTATTTATTGGTTTAAAATTACCAATAATGTTACTATAGGATTATCGCATTTTTACACGAACGCGTTTTGTTAAATGTTGTTACTATTTTTACTGATTTGAAAATATTTTAGTGTTTGGTTTTAACTGTCGTTTACTTCATTTAAACGGATTACCTGAACTCGAAACGAGACAACTTAATAGCTAAACCGACTTTTAATTAGTTAATACGTGGTTAAATTCGTCTTTGAGCAGGTAACATCTCCGCTACCAACCATACGGCCATAAAGCCTCTATCCAACAAAATTTTACTCATTAGATATCATATACATGAAGTGGGCTATTTGGAATTAATCACATGTTCCCCACCCTGTCTTAATTCGCCATAACAATGCTCCAAGAAGTGTCACTACCCACTAGTGCACGCATACAATTGGTAAACACTTCCTGATATTAAATATAACACTAATAAACACATTTAACACATCAGAAGTGGGCTTTCTATATATTGTTTTCACATATATTTTTTCTTGACACACATATTCTTGTGATGATTTATTTTTAGTGTCTAATTCTTATAACTCTTAGAAGTTATCTGAGAGAGAAAGAAAGAGAGAGAACGCGTCATATTGTGCAATTCTAACCTCACTTTTCACGGAACTCAGAATACGTAACTTATTAGTTGTAAAATGATTTTGTTTTTAATAAAAAAAAAAGGAATAAGAAGAAGAAGAAAAATCTAAATGACATGTAGTTTATTTTTGTAACAGATGGCGCCATAAACAAAAAATTAATAAAACGTTAAAAATCATTAGAATATAAATATACAAAAGTTAAAATAACAGAAAAAAAATCAGTACTGAATGATCTGGGTTTTAATGTTAATAGCGCATTAGCGATTACTAGCTAGTAATAAATTATTAATTACTTTTCTTTTAAAATAATCGAGTTATATAGTTTTTTAGAAAAATGCCTTATGTAAATAATCTATGTCGTTAATTTAAGACCATAGAGCTTTATTTGTGTTGATTTCTCTTTATTTTATCTTTGAAGTGTTTTAGCATAAACGACGTTTTTAAAACTTGTGTAAAACTGAAAAAAAAAGGATCCGCCGGATACATTAATTGCAGCTTTTGATAATAGATGTTAGCAAGAATATATTTCAAATTAAATTAAAGAAAATTAGATAAGAGTTACTTCTTTAACGTTACCATTTGTAGTACACCTATATCTTAAATTACATTGCAACCTACCTTTGGCATCTTCTTCATTTTTTATTTCACTCACTCCTGTTGCCATCCATTTTCTTCACTACTGCAATAATCTTCATGAAAAATTACAATTTATTTACACAGGTTATATAGATTACTTGTGTTAAATACCCACAAAACACAAAACATGAATGTTACCTTACATCCATGTAACATTTTACTTAAGCAAACCCTGGTAATATTTAATCCAAAAGCTTTTAATCGTTAAAAAGGATTTATTAGATTTTATAATTCTTAGAATTTAGCCCTTAAGATGTTTGTAAGAGTATGATAATGCGCAAAAAGTTAGATTTACTTTTCAAAATATCTCACAAAACATTGTATATTAGGTAAAATTGTTTATGTAACAAGTCATTTAAACATTAAATACACGCAACATATTCGTGATATGACATATCATAAATAAAACCAATATTAATGCATCTAATACTTTTAATTAAATCACATAAATCTCCGCAAACTTCTTCTCTCTCTCTCTCTTCCTTTTGACATCATCCATCACTGCTGCCATCCATTTTCTCCATACTTTCATCAAATTTATTTGCGCATGCAGAAATTTCAGCCTTCTCGTTCATTTTTCACACCGCTAACTAATAAAATATTTTTAGTATGCTACAAAAGTTTAGCTTAATCATATCATATCCAGGGGTCGGTTTGGATAGTCTAGTTCGACCCTGTGTAAATTCAGAAATTAGTTTCAAGGAACATCGAATGCTTCTTCTCTACAGTACATAAATCGGGGTGTCGATTGACATAAACCAGTCAATGGCATAGCTAGATCACTGAAGGGGGATTGGGAAGAGCGAGAGAGAGGGGCTAGGGGAGGGGTGAATGAGTGTGTATATGTAATGTGTAATATAGATTTACAATGTGTGTATGTGTAGCAAAGAAAACATATAATGAATAAATATAGAAATAAATTAGGTAAGTTCACAATTTGTGAAACAAAAGTTTACCTTCAGCATCTAGACATTTAGATTTATCCGAAATCAAAAACTTGGCTCAAAAAATTACATTTTGTTACCTAAGATTTTTTTTTAAAAACGGTTTTTTTTTTAACATTGTTTAACGTCTTCTACTGCAATTTCTTTTTACGGTTTTTTGGTCAAGCAGACAGTGAACAGAAATCATGAATGTACAGGCTTTTTCTCATACGTAGAAACTCAAACTTACTACAAGCTAATTTCTACATATAAATTGTATCGCACTATGCAAGATTTCACTTGTCAGTGCCGATCTTTTTATCTTTTTATCACAACTGCGGTTTAACCAACTAAAATAATTTTGTTACATTTTTCATTACTTAACTGTGATTGGTCTTTCACAAAACTAGAATTAAAAAGCCGATATTTAGATTAATGTCATAACAGTAGTTTAACAGGCCAATTAAAAATCTGCACTTAGCGTGCTACAAGCTTATTCAACAGTTACCCCATTTAGTGGCGTGTCCTGTTTTGTGACGTTTCTATCACTATTGCACTTCAGTTCACATCAACTTTATCTTCATTTGTATTCCGACAGGTGGAGTAATTTCGCCAATTGAACTGTAACTGAACTCTTATCATGATAGAAAAAATCATACGCATCTTCAATATGATGGCAAAGTGACTCAAAATGTTTACTGGAATATTTTTACCTAAGTATAATATATCATATTATATACCAATGCAGCAGACCTCCATATAACGCGAGTTCCAGGAATGCGAATTCATGGAACGTGACACAAATATTACGCGCAACTGGTTTTCTTCAAAGCTTTATCTCACGCAACACCAAACTTTATATAATTTATTTTTATATAAATACAAACTATTAAATATAATATTAAAATTTTTGGTTATTATTTTTAAAAATCTGGTTATTAATTTTGCAATCCTTTCCTATTAAATCTGTAGTACATTTTAAGAGCAAATACAATATTTAACAGTGTATTCTTGGTCACACTTCCTAAATCGTAAAATTTGGTGTGTTTATCCTAGGTAAAGTGTTTCTATCCCTATACCATGCAGTTAACCCTAGCCTGAAATCTTTTTTGTAGTATACACATGCATATGTTTCCAATAACGTAATTTCTTGCCGCCCACAACACATTAACCGCGCTATACGAGGTCCACTATATGTGTTACGGTTAATATAATAAACCTGGTTTGTAATAACAATAACCGACCATTATTAAGAAACTTTAATGGTAATTGAATAATGAAGCTTCGAGAAAAACACTTTTGAAGTTTTGATAGTAATGATTTTTAGGTTAACTTTAACTTCAAGGTAGTGGCAATAACAAAAACGAATTCGAATTCTTTTATTGTAAGGTAAATGTAACCCCCTAAAATTCTTATAGTTCCTCAGGCCATAAATGCAAAATGAATGGATCTCTCGTCAATTTATAGTGATTTTAAAGTTTTGACATTGTTGCAACGAAATAACCAATATGACCTTGCAATCGTTGATGTTATTGTCTCACTAAGACGTTATAAAACATATGTCTATTATTTTTTATAATTTTTTCAGGTGCGCCGATGGTTTTGCGGGTCAACGATGCGAAAACAAGGATATCAGCGGCAACACAGGAAGTATGTATCCATTTGGAAGTTATAATTGCAAATTGGGGCAGTCCACAACCTTCTACTGCTAGCACAAAATAAAATTTTCTAAAAAAAAAAACCAAAAATTTAAACCAAATTGCCAGAATACCAAAAAAATCAATCGAACCAATTCGCCATATGTACCTTCTATTATATATGGATCCAAACCTGACTATATTAGCTTTATACTATGCTTATTATATTTTTTACAAAATTTTGCCCAAATTATGCTGTTATTTCTAAATTAATTGTATCAAATTTTGTAAATGCATGTTCATTGTCTGAATCTCTTTTGTTATATGCTTTTTTTAAGTTGATAGCAAAATTTTGAACATTATTTTTTTATTTATATAATGTTTGATAGTAAAATTGCAAGGTGTTTTAACACGCATCAACACTTTGTAGAAACTCTGTAATTAATCACAATATAAATATTCAAAATTTTGCATTGTTTTTCGAAATTTTGATGACATTTATGTTATTTTTTAACTTTGCTGTTTTACAAAAAATTTGAACTATCCATATAATTACAATTTTGATACGTATTATTATAATACAAATATTTTTAGCTAGCATCACAAATTATGCTTTTTATAAACAGTTTTTTTGGGGTCTCAGGGTTTTAACATTATTTTGACAAAATACAACTAATAAAATAAGCTATATGTTTAGCTCAAATGATATGACTCATTTTCCAAACAAACACGGTGCGCCCTTAGTTTTATTTAAGGGTGTTCTTACGATATTAAACCTTCCGATACTCGCAAATAAGAATAATTTTTTGATAAGAAAGGTGACGAGTTTTAACTCAAAATTTTGTACATAAATAAAGAAAATAATAAAATAGATATTAAAAATGCCAAATAACGTACAGAATTCGGCGTAGCTATAATTTACGTTAATTGGACGTTAATTAACATCCAAAATAACATTGTAAAAATTAAATTACTGAACAATTTAAATAATACTGTCTGTCACACTGTTAACTGTTATGATTATTTATATATAGTATATATTGTATTATTATTATGTAATTTATTTATTTGATGTCCTAGATAAGAATTATTTAAATTTAATAAAAAATAAATAAAATCGCTCGCTCACAACACATATATTTTACAAAATTTCAAAAAAGCGACAAATTTTTTAGTAAGAAAAATATTTCTAAAAATCACCAAAAAAACAATTAACATTTAATTTATTGTATCCGAAAAAATATACAAATAAAAACCGAGTGGCTAAATCTACACAAAAAAAAACAATTTGTTTTGTTTAAATACTGCACTTACTAACAGACGCTCAAAATGGCGGTAATAAGCGCCATTTTGTAAAAAAATACAAATAAATTTCTTGAAGATATAAAATAAAATTTTGTGTATCTATTTATATAATTAATAATTTTCCAAATTTTGTAAGTATAATATTTTGGGCAACAGCAAGAAGAAACCTAGTAAACCATGTTATTTCAAACATTAAGCGAAGTCGAATTCGTAAGGAGTTCGTACTGTTTCATCACACAACCCTAGTTCCATTTCATCTTATGGTTTGGTGGGAAATGTTAATTTACCTACGAGCAGTGGACTTAAAACACACAAAATCAATTAGACAACAAAAATGGTAGGTATTTTTTATATAATAAACCAAAATATGGAATGAAAAATAAATTAATTCACATAACCACCAAAAAACACAATAATTCTTTTTGATTTGGATTGCGAATGTCTTAATTTTTTGTTTTTTAGAAAATATTTGTATTGTAACTAAACAAAACGCCTGTTCATTACATAATAGTCACTAATTAATAAAATTAATTAAAAAAATATAATTAAAGTATATTTGTTGTGAGGTTGACGATATATATATTTATAAAAAGGTCAATTTTTGTAACTAACTCATTTTTTATTTTAATTTGTATTTTGATGTTCTTTTCAACTTTATTTTTTATTCTTTCTTCATTTTAACTTATGGCATGGCATTTCGATTTTTGTCTTTTTTTCTAAATCCAATTTTATTTTGAGTTCTAATTCGTTTCACAATTTTGGTTTGCATTTTATCTTTCTTAATTAATTTTTTACTTTTTTCTAATTTTGTTAAATATTTTTTTTTCAAATTTTTAATATATATATTATATTTCAGATTCGGAAATACAAAACTTGCTGGCAACTGCCTCTACGATGCAGGACTCTTTATAATCACCCTGTGAGGATTGTACTAATTATATAATTTATTTAATTATGGAACACTTTGTTTTACATAGCATTCATTTTTCTCATGGTGCTATTATCCATATAATTTTGTGATATTTTTCAAATTTAAAAAAATTAATTTGTCTAAGAAAAATTTAGTTAAAATTAATATACATAGAATATTTCGGTTTACTTTTATATAAAGTATAATAAAATAGTGCACAAAGTATGCTATTTGCCTACTTCTTTTTAAAACATTTCGTAATATTATGTATGGAATATTGCTCCATGTGTGTACTGGAAAGAAATGTATATAACTGATTTTGTATATTTAATGTAATTCTTAGGCAACTCTCTCACACTGGATCAAACTACATCCGATCACCGACTATGGATGACAATTGTCAGCAGCGTTTTGGAGTTACTTCGCATTAGTACCCTTTATCATGATAACAAGTTTCTTCTTTAATGTTCATTGCTCTGAAATCAAAGAAACAACATTTAAAGTAAGACTTTTGGCGTCCCCGGATTTTTCTCCGCATTTCCTGGAAACCCGTAATTTTGGAAACACTGGAAAAAAATTGGGCTCCTTTTGGCTGTATAACTTTGTCTTCGTAAAAGATAGAAAGGTGAAATTTTGCACGTGTATTACGCTATTAAATGCGAATATATTTCAAAACATATAAATTTAAAATTTAATAAAAGGGGCCCTGTAGGAAACTTTGGAGAAAGCTCAAATTTTAGATTGTGTAGTAATTGAATATCATATAAAAAAAAAAATTCAAAATTTCGAAATTTTATTTGGGGGCACGGGGCGGTTTTTGTCGAGGGTAAAAATTGTGCTGTAAAGTTGAAATTTTTTATATAGGCTAACTTTGGAAACTAATTTGCAAATCGAAAAAGAAAATCTAAATTTTGAAAAAGAGTTGGTCAAATAACGAATAAATTGAAAATATTTTTTATTTTTTTAGTCGGTTTATATGAAATATTATTTGTTTTTATATGTAAAATTTATATAGAACGAGTTTAATATTTCAATTTAAAAATGGAATTAATATTTAAAATGAAATTCAATTCACACATAAAAGACAGTCGTCGCTTGCGACGGGGGAAAACTCTAGTAAGCATATAAATGTCCAAATTACGAGTAATAATTTTAACAATAAAATCTAAAATATTTCCCTAAAAAGAAAAATTTCTGAATGAAATTAAATAAAAAATGCAAACCCAAATACAAAATTTAAAGATCAGAAAAACTAAAAGTAACTACATTAAAGTAAAAGCTTGTTCTCATGATAAAGTGTACTAATACGAATCAACTCCGATACATCCTTACTGACAATATTAATTCATAATCGGCAACCGGGCGTAATCTGTTCCAGTGTGAGAGCGCCTTACGTAAATCAATTACGGAAATTCTTGATAGATAAAATAAGCAGAGCGAAATGTGCGTGTAATATACTCGTACTTCACACGCGCGCCACTACAGCGTGTAGCGGGAGTTGTGTAAACTAAAAAATAAGAAGGTAAAACAAATTATATTTATTTATGTTTTATACAATAATCTATTACAGACAACGTTTAAACAAATTCTGTCTTAAAACGAAAGTAGCGAAGGAGCAGATGCGTAAAAGTACATGGCTGGATTGTTGTTTATTATCACGAGCTTAAGACTCTCAAACTGTGCAGTGCGATAAAGAAATATTATTGTTTCATAGAAAAATATTTCACATTTTTTAAATGTATTAATTAAATATAGGAAACGTCTGTTACTACGTTACAAATTATTGTGAAAATTTCAAAACATTTTGTATAATTTTAATACAATAAACCTCCGTATAGTGCGGATAAAGTACAGTATGAAGTTTCTCCTTACAACAACCAAATGAGATATTTAATAAATATCTAAGATATTATAAAAACGATTGCGGGACAATACTTTTTTTATATATGAGCTTTTCTCAGATTGTATTGATCCATCAGAGTAATGGATTTTTTACACGATCAGATCAGATCTTTAATTTGTTTCAGATTCAGACGAACTGACAGTTTATCGTATGTTTTAATACTAAAATCTGATAGCAGAGTGAAATAATAAAAGTATGGAGAGATCATGCTTTTAGATTTAAAATCAAATCAGAAAATCAAAGTCTGATTGGAGATCTGAAGAACGAGGATTCCTGATTTTCGCTCTCTAGTACTGCGAAGAAAACTCTTCTCTTCTTTTTAAAAAAAAACTATATGAAATTTTGTAAAAAAAAAAGAGTAAAGAGAAATAAGGGATCTGATCAGTTCTTCAATCAGATTCACTTCAGAATTCCAGAGTTTACACGATCCGATTTGTTTTCAAATTAAGTGTACACCGCATTATATATAAATGGCTGAAGACTTTGTCATTGCAGTAGCTTTAACTTAACAGTAGTACACGTACACTGAGGCAGACTTTCAAAAGAACTGACGGTGAGCAATCGGTAGCAACGAAGCGTTTGTTTAGACATCAAAAATATATCACTAGATTAAATTCATCAGCGAAAAACAATAAAGGTACTGTTTGTGTGAAACTGAAACTAATTGGAGAACTGATCAGACCACGTCCCAGATAATCATAGGACGCCGGATTAGACTCAGCTGTATAAATTTACAAAGTAAGATTTCCTCTCTACTAAATCCAAACATCGTCTTTTTAACTGATGTTACTCCTTCTCTCCTTTCGAGATCAAATTTTATGGTATTTTATTAGTAGAGGGAATTGGAGTAATTCGCACTGTCGAATCTCGTGTTATACGGAGGTCTATTCGTACCGTATACAACATAAATTATTTCTTAAAAAATCATAAAACGTTAAATATTATTTTGAATAATTGAATCTGATTTAAAATGATCTTAATTAATAAATTAGTGTATAGTCATTGCATTTAGAACAATTAAAAATAAACATGTAATCTAGCATTACTGAATGAATGATATATTAAAAATCTCATATAGAAATAAATAGCCTTGTTGACAATAATGATTAAAGCTTTAAATATTCTCCTAATCTGTGTAAAATATACTAATATGAATTGTGTGGAATCCTATTTCTATTTATAAGATATATTGAAACTGTATTAGGCTGCCCTCACACTCGAACAGACTACGAGCGATTTTATTATACGGCTAGAGGTCTCACAATAAATTATACTAGTCGAAGTCGTTTGCTCTTTAGAGGTTATAGTTGCCACAAATCACAAACTGACTTGCACTATGCTAACTCAAACTTCTGGCCTTTTTGTGGTCAGTAGGGTGTAGGGATGTAACTATAGGGATATAAGAATAAAGTGCGCAAAGGGTAAGTCCGCTTCTAAGAGGAAGCGATAAAGGCAAAGAGAGAGATAGCTGCCGAGTGTCCTATCCGTCTCTTTCTAGCCGAACCGCTACTGCTGGCTTGGCTGATTGACAATGAAGTAAGGGGTAAGCAAGCAAGCAGACACACTCCTAGGATAGAAAGAGACACAGAGGACACTGGTCAGCTATCTCTCTCTTTGCCTTTATCGCAGTATTCAGCCTCTTGCGCCGTCTATTCTTATACTTCTATGAATGTAACAGAGGTTCAACTCTGATTCCGTAAAGTCGGACCTTCTGATTGTTATTACGCCCTGCTTCAGTCTTATCTTAACATAAACAACTCTGAAATGCGTAAATGGCTCTGCATTTGAAACCACTCGAAGAGAGTGCTGTAATCTGACTCGTGGGTAACCTTGGAAAGTTACGTATATTAATTATTACGGGTATTAACTGAAATTAAATTAATGATGCTAGTATTAATTTCTTTTCATTACACTACCTCCTCCTCCGACTCTTGTTTCGATTTCGGTTTCGATAAAAACCCTCCGTGTAACGTCCCTAATAGAGTGTAGTGGTCTTGCTTCTTATTAGCATGCTTCACAGAAAAATTCACTCTAGCTAGGCTTGAGTTGCAGGTTTGAAATAAACAGAAATAAATGCACGGCTTCGTCGCTTCCAGTGTGAGAGCATTAAATACATTCACGAAAATGAATACGCACTGCAAATTTGTATCAAACTGAATTTTAAATCGCCAGTGCGTGTACGTTCGTATGATTCCTAGCCTAAGAAAGAAGAGTCCTTTTTCGACCAATTTTTTAACTGTATACAATCAAAACTTTTCGGGTTCAGAAAGTCAGAAAAGAACCGACATAGTCATGCGGATACAGTAAGGGCAGCCTTGCGTACAGTATTTATCACATCTACCAAAATGACGTCAGAGCACGTTTCACAAAGAAAAAATGTTTCTTATTTTAAAAACTAAAATTTAATGAAGTTTTATAATATCTTATTTTTGAAAATAGGAACCTACCCAATTAAAAGAAATATTCGCTCATGCGTTCTCTAATGAAGATAATGTAAATTATGAATGAAATTGCAGCTAATAGCTAACTAATTGTTTATAACTATAATATAATAATCAAAAAAGAAAAAAGTAATACCAAAGATAATTTTTGTATGTATATTTTTAACTGTGTAATATTTATTTATTATATATGTATCTAAATACTAAAAGAAATGTAGTATAATATTTGATAAAGAGTACTCGCAGCCTAAGTATTTATTAAATAATTAATATAAATATATGTTATTATATGTAATTGTATATTTTATAAATATTTCTTTTTAATAAAAATAAATGTTAGTTTAACAATAATTTTAATATATTAACAAAATGATAAATGTATAAAATTTATTCCTTGGCTTTCCTTGTCTTTTACAGTGGCGGATTTAACGACAGACATACAAAGGGCCGGCTTGTGCCCCTTTAAAATCTCAATTAGCTTTACATTTTGGTTTGACGCAATTTTAATTACGTACAAGTTTACAAAAGCTAAACAAAGAAAAACTCATCCAAAACGATAGCAGAGAATATTATGCTTTTTAAATTGGTTCCGGTCAAAATTCACTTAAATACGCTTTCAGTGTGCGACATGCCTTATAGAAAAATCGTTTACGTAACAGGTATCTCTTGTTATGTTAAATAAACCTGTGTTTAGCGGGTATAATATATTTTCAATAAGTAATAATTAGATATTTACAATTTCTCTGTATGGGCAAACTTTATACACTAAATCCTCTTTATACGTGTAAACTCATGCAACTTATCAATATAATCAAAAGAATTTCATACGCATCGGAGGAATGCTCATTTTCTTCTGGCCTAAATCCGCCGCTGGTCCTCTGCCTGTGTTCTGCACAAACCTAATAGAAATTCTCAAACCCATTCTGAACCGTTTATTTGAAAGTGGTGTAAATTTATTTTTAAGAAATTAATGATGACAATAAATATGAGTCAATATGATAAATTAATAAATGATTTATTTAATGTCATTACAAATATATTAATTGGACTTACCCCACTTTCAAAATAAAGGTTCAAATATAAAAGGAAAAATATTTTGTTATCTGTAAAACCGAAAAGATTTATATTTATTTTGTACATACTTGTAATTTAAAATTATTTTATATCCAAAAAAAAGGACAGTTTTAATTTTAATTGTATAAATTTAGTGAAATTTAGTAAAAGGTTTTATATTAAAATGGGCTGGTGAACCACGTTTTAATTTCTATATAATTGTACCTTTAAGGAGGTATAGGACGTTAACGTAAATGATGAAAACGTTGTGAAATTTGGAGGGTCGATACAAATAGTAAAAATACATGCTGTCTCAAAATTTTAGAGATCTAAGGTTCCTAATTTTCTTTTTATACATGATTAGAAATAGTCATTTTCCATACAAATCATAATTTTTAGCCAATTTCACCACATAATATAACTTTTAACTATTCAAAAATGGTGATACGGCTTTCAAAAACTAGGTGTATATAAAAGAATCTTTTCTGTAACTATTGGAAAAAGAAAATTATCAAAAGGATACCTATATACGAAAATATTTAAATAAAACCAGTAAGAAACAGTAAGTGAAGGTTATAAGCCGGCAACGTTGCAAATCCCAATTTGAGCGGGAAATTCAAAATCGGAATAAATATTTTATAAAATATAACAATCTATTTGTCAAAGAACCAAATCACGCATGCGTCAACACACGTAAATTTACAACGTTGCCAAATTTATTATTCCTTTTTCTAAATATTTAATTTGAATTTAAATTGAATTAATATAAATTTGATATTAATTATAGGTAATTTTTCATTTATTTAACTATTATATGCATAAAAAAATCATTTTACGTAGCAAATAGCAGTTTAATAGGGAATTTAAAAATTTATTTGTAAAACTACTAGAATTTTGTTTTCGCCGTTATCTGAAAACTCAATATTTAGAGATGCCTTACTAATTCACTGGGCCAAAGATACATTAGACTATATTACAATAAAAGTTTAAAAAACTCGACTTTAAAAAATAAGTTCACAAGCCCTTTTATAAATTTGGACAAAAAGAAAACAAATTCACAGATATCGAAATATTTTGAATTCAAAATATGAAATACATAAAACAAAGAATATAACTTTTAATATTTGTACATTATTGCATATTGATACCTGTCTATTTATTGTTAATTATAAATATAATAATTAAAATTAAGGTATTATTTTTAATAAATTAAAAAAGAAACTATTCCATTTTTTGAAAATACTAATCTGTCATATAGTACTATAATAAAATATTAAATATTAATTTTGTTATTAATATATCCTACTTATAGAATATACATGAAGAATTCTTATTCGGCTTAAAATTATTAAGTCTCATTTTTTTCGAATACTGCCTTAAATATAAATATACACTAACCAGAGTAGGCCAACCTTAAATTTAATTTCTTAAAATAATATGTTTTTTTTGATATCGTAATATTACATAAAATACCGCATTATTTAAATATTAGGAGTATTTAGAAAATAATATATATTGTATAAATCGGCTACAACTTAATTTTTTCATTTCATAGGTTTTCAATCTCTGTAACAATTGCACGTCTTAAAGCAATGTTATGCCCGTCTTTCCATATTCAGAATAAATTCTTACATTTCCTTGTATATTACTTCAAGAAAATAATGACCTCTATAGTAAGACTCTTAGAATCTCAATTTGCACAGAGGAGGCAAACAGTTGTATTCCTATTACTAGTAATTTGCTGTTTAAACAGTGGCGTAGCTAGAAATATCGGGCTCTTATGCAAAAATAGTCGAAACACCATAAAAGAAACACAGAAAAGTGTTACTTGTATTGTATTTATTCTATTTAACGTTTTTTTCGTTACATTACATTCTTTTACATTAATTCTACGAATTACATTGCCTTTATTACTTAAATTTAACGAACGTAAATTGAACTTAACCCAATTTCAACTTCCAAAAATGTTCATTACTCTTCTTGTGTCACTCTTCTCCTTGTACAATATTTCTAACTCACTTGTTTCTTCTCTTTCTCTCTTTCTCCCTCTTCTCTATATCTCTGTCATCCACCTCTTTCTTTTCTTATCTCTTCTCAGTACCTCTTTTCACTGACATTCTTAATTTCTTTACAGCTCACCCTCACTACTACTATTCCTTTTCCATTACTTTCTTAATTCTTTTCTGCACTTCTGCCATCCATTTCTTCCCTTCAGTGCCCCTTCTCATCATCTCCTCTATCTTCTTTTCGCTATTTATTTTACATTCGCATGTCTCTTTTATATGGTCCAACGTCTCTGTTTCTCTCTTGCACATTCTGTACAACGTTCACTCTCTTTCTTTTTAATATCTACTGCTTTTCTCTTTATTTCCCATTCTGAATCTTCCGATTCTTCTTACGTTTTTTATCTCTTTTACTCCGATATATTCTGGTACCACCCTTGTGTATTACACGATCTGAAAATGTCTGTCTAAAGACAATCTTGGTTCTAGAATACATCTCATTATATCAAAAACAAATTGCAACCAGGTTTTTTTTAAACCCATACTTTTCTGAAATAGTTTATACCTATATTGAAAAATGTTATAAAATACACAACCATTGGTAAATTATTAGTAATAAAAATTATTAATAACACAGTAAACGTAACCTTTATGTAACTGATACATTTTAAATAAACGTTACATAAATATACTGATAAAATTATATAAAAACGAAATTTTTTGCTGTAATATTATTGATAGCAAAATACACACTAACAATCTCCTCCCCTACCCTTTCTATCCCTTCCCCCCTCCTTCTCCCGAGCACCTAATGTTATTTATTAATGTAAAATTAAAAATAAATGAAAATATATACTGTTGATAAATATGTATTGTAGTAGTAAAAATAATGCATTTGTAAATCTTATAACTATTATAATTAATTATCTAATTATTTAAAGCTTTACTAATTAATATTTAAATATATTTATACAAATTAAATAAAATTTTAATAGACATATAAAAATAATTGTAATTATTAAATATTCATTTTAGATTTTGAGTTGCGTAAGTCCGGCTCTAAATTACCAAGGAGTGGAAGAAGTACATAGAAAAAATTAAATGTTGCATGATTATATATGTATATATATATATATATATATATATATATATATATATATATATATATATATATATATATATATATATATATATATATATATATAATGTATATACAAAACAACTACTTGTACCGGGTATTGTTCGGGTTTTAATCTTAATATCGCTTATATAAAAACGCGTCGTGAAGGTACACAAATCTTTCTTGTTCTTAGCCCTTTAATCATTAAAGGATAAACAGGTCTGAGTGTGATGACATATCCGATGCCTACTCTCTTCTCTTTTATGATTTATGTGTTGTAACCCTTAAAGTTTTATATTACGATTGCGATAACGATTACTTATTTCTTCTGTGACGTCATACGCAGAACTAAAGCAAACGGCAAAACAGAAATTTTAAATAACTTTATCATCATAAACTTTTTGATTTTAAAAAGAATCAAAACGCCAATATGCATACATTCACATATATTTAAATCAAAAATTAAAAACTACCCCTAAAAATAAAACCCATTCAAAATCACTCGCAGAGGGTTGTTATGGATTATTCTACTTTTATAAATAGAAGAATAAGTAAATAGAACTTGAGCAATTTCGTAAATATTACGTAAAAAGGTAAAAACAGTCAAGTACAACAAATAAATAATATAGTTTTTCAACTGCTTTAAATATACTACAATTTATGTTTGTGCCAGTTTTTATTTAAATAAATAAATTTAATGTAGTAAATTTCTTAACATGAGTTACAGACACATTTTTATTTGTGTCTTTTTAATGAAAAAGAATAATTTTAAACAGAAAATGTCTAAGTTTATGTTATGTTTTTTTTATTTTTCGTCTGAGCCAGGGAGCGGAGAATGATTCATAAGTCACGTGACCAATTTATTTAATACCTTTGTTTATATTTAACTCAGTTCTGGGTTTGAGATTAAATTGGGTTCGTCGTTACTCGTTTGAGTTTCATTATTTTAAATTTAAAAATTATCACAATCACAATGCAAATCTTTCATCCAATTATAAGGAATCTTCTTATTTAAGGTTCTATTCTCCGCTAATTATAAATTTTCTAATTATTTCTGAATATATTTCTGAATGTATATTCCGTATATCTTCCACGTTTAGTAGATCTTCCACGTAAGATCCACGTTTAGAAGATCTTCTAAGTAATGGGCTTATAACTTATAACTATGCCATTTGAGCAAGGAATATAATCTGTAAAACTATTGGCTTATAGATGACTATATCAAATACCTAAACCTTTTTTTATATTATTAAGTTGGCTGCGTTAGCTGATTTAATAATAACGTCAAAGAATTAACTACTGGCGGTAAAAGCGTTGTAAAAGTCGTTGAACATCGTTGGATATTTTGACATTTATAACAATTTTTAATTAAACTTTTTTTTAATTATCGCTTTAATAGAAAAAGTACATTTTAACAAAATGGCAAATTCTGCATCCGCGCAAGCTACTAAAAATAGTATTACTATAAAAGGCTCTGTAGATATTATTTGTGAATACCTTGGTACATGGTTATATGCTACATTCTTCAGTATGTTATGCTTCAAACATCAATTTAATTGTTTATATTTTTAGATTATGGAGTCAATAATATATTATTTCAACGTGGTATTTATCCTACTGAAACTTTTAAGTACGTACAAAAGTACGGAATGACTTTACTAATGTCCGAAGATGAAAAAATTCAATCATTTATTAAAACAGTCATGAGCCAAGTTCGGGGTAAGTAGATAGGGATAGATTGTACACCTATAATTGTAATATTTAGTATTCATTATATCTATAATATTATATTTCAGAATGGTTGTTAAATGGAAATGTTAGCCAAATATCCCTTGTTATAAAAAATGTGAGATCTAATGAAGTTCTCGAATGTTGGGATTTTAAGGTAGAATGTCAACCAGGAGATGTTGAAACAAATGATATCTCTAAAAAGTTATCTAATAAGGACTTAAAACGTATTCAAGCTGAAATTGCGTCTATTATGCGACAAATTGCAGCTACTATATCTTTTCTACCCTTACTTGATTGTGTATGCTCCTTTGATCTACTAATTCATACTCCAATTGACTGCACAGTTCCAGAAGAATGGAGTCCACTAGAACCAGTGTTTATTCATAATTCTCATAATGTTAAATTACATTCATTTTCCACAGGGCTTCACAAAATGGACACCGCTGTTAGTTTCAAAATGCATGCTCCCTAGTTTTAATCTTGTTTTTGTACATTTTCGCTAATATTTAGAATTCATGTATTTAAGTGTTTTTTAATATTATTTGTTAAATCATTTTTAAATAATTTCATAAGATCGTATTTTAATAAACATTTTAATAATTAAACATTCCATTTTTATTATATATTCAAATAATAAAAGCCATACTAGATAATAAAAAATTTAAAAAAACTAAGGTTTGATCTCAAAACCTATAATCTTTCTTGATTAATAAAAAAATGATAAATTTATACCTAAATTCCTAAATAAAATATTCCAACCATGAAATACTATCCTATGAATTTCAATTTACTTCATTCACCCATTAATTTAATTTTCACAACATTTGTATTTATAGTTTTCCTTCACCAAGGATATAAATTTTTCTCAAGTTCAGTGGAACTCGTTATTACGCACATTCTCGATTGTCAAATTAGAACAATATAAAAATATTTAATTTAATAGAATAATATAGTAAAAATGGGTAGTGGTGATGATTCAACTATTGGAAATAGTTTTGAAGATTTTGGAACAAATTTAAAAGTATTACCTACAAATGACCAAGTTAAAGAATTACAAACAATTTTGCGTGACAGGTGAAGGAAATTCTAGGTTATGTCAATTAAGAGCCTGCTTCTTGTATTATTTATTTTACTACAAATTGTATTGTTTCAACTATGTTTCCTTACAATATTTTGTTTTCATGATATATAGTAATTTTTTAAAGTTAATAAATTGTATTTTATTTGGGACTACTTGTTCCAGAAATACTTCAAGAAGTGATTTCAAGTTTTACGCCGATAGACTTATTCGTCTTGTCATTGAGGAGAGCTTGAATCAATTGCCATTCACAGATTGTACAGTTGTTACACCAACAGGAGCACCTTATGAAGGCCTGAAGTATCGTTCTGGTAATTGTGGTGTGTCAATCGTTAGATCTGGAGAAGCTATGGAACAAGTAAATTTTGCTATGCTTTGACTTGGCACACAGTAGCATATGTACGTTTAACCTGACCTCAAATTTTTTTCAGGGGCTTCGTGATTGCTGCAGATCAATTCGTATTGGTAAAATTTTAGTAGAATCTGATGCAGATACCCATGTTGCAAGGGTTGTTTACGCTAAATTTCCCGAGGACATTGCTAAAAGACAAGTCTTGTTAATGTACCCTATTATGTCTACAGGGAATACTGTACAACAGGTATTAATATTAATTGAAGATGTATTCATTTATATTATAACTAAATAAAATAATTTTTCAGGCAGTTCAAGTATTAAAAGAGCACGGTGTTCAAGAAGATTGTATAATTCTTTCAAACCTATTTTGCACACCATTTGCTGCCAAAACTGTGGTTAAATCATTTCCTAAAATGAAAATATTAACTTCAGAATTACACCCTGTTGCCCCAAATCATTTTGGGCAAAAATATTTTGGTACTGATTGAAAAAGATTATAAATTTTATTTTTATAATTAATTTTTAAATATGCACAATAATTATGTATTTTTATTAAAAAGTTTTTTTTAAGCATTTTTAACTATGTTACTTTATTAGAATTGAGATTAGTACGTAAGTTAGTATTTGTATGAAACTATTTTAAGAAATAATTGTTTTTATTGACATTGTAAAAAGTAAGACGAATATTGATTTATTAAATGTTAAAAATTGGATGAAATTTATTTTATGTTTAGTTTTATAAGCATGCTTTGAAAGATTGAAATAGTTTGATACGATTCGATAATGTATAAATTAAACAGTTAATGGGAAAAGATTGGAATTAAAAACGTATCAAAAATAATATAATGTTTATAAATAAGTCAAATTATCTGTAGCAAAAAAATGCCTACAAATTATCTAATCACTAAATTAACATGACACTCAATATAAATTCTGTATTCAAAAGATAACAATGACATATAAAGACAGGAACTCATAAAAATCAGTGAACATGGCGGCTGTGTATTTAGCTCTAGGAGGAAAAGCTAATATAATTCTAACAAGTAATCGTGTATTTAATATTAAAACAAAAAAAACATCACTTTATATAAGACGAATTTTGGAAAATACTAAGGAATTACCGTCTACTGACAGTTATTTCGTAAGGGTATGTTACGTTACGTTATCTAATCACTTATCACATATTGTAGATCAGTGTATCTTTCATTCGGAAGGTGTTTAAAATAGGTTTTCAAAATACAATTCTTATTTCAGACACCTGCCGAAGTTTTCATCAATTTAATCACACAAATATAAACAACAATTACATTCTGTCCTAACCTCAAATTTGTTCCAAAGATCAAGAATAAGGGCAATTATATAATGGGCCGAACTTTTAGAAATCGTATTATTAAGAAAACGGAGAGCTCTCAAAAATTAAACAACGACCTAAATTACATTAAATTAAAAAAATGGTTACACATTAATGGATGGTCGGGAAATCCGGATATTTGCGTAGCCTTGTTTAAAAATACTGGACGTGGTGTCATGTGCAAACGATATGAACATAATATATCAAAACTAATTAGTTTACCATTTCATGTATTAATAACACAAGTAACTTTAGAAAATGACATTAAATTCCAGAACTTGTTTCCTAAACATAATCAAATAACTAATAAGTTCCAATTTCAAGATTTGCTTAGTATATTTTTACTTTGGCACAGACACTTGCGGGATAATTCCGTTTGGACGTATTACATTAAAACTATTCCAGAATACTTTACAGTGCCATATTTCTGTTCAGAATCTGAAATAAATTTGTTTCCTAAATATATCGGCGAATTAATAAAAATACAGAAACAAAACATCGACAACAAAGTTGAATTAATGAAGACTACGTTTTCTAACATATCTTGTCCATGTTGTAATGTTGTTATAAATGAAATATTTAATAAGGAAAGCTACGAATGGGCATATTTTGCTGTTAATACAAGATGTGTATATGTAGATCCAATTTCTATTCAAAATTTAAGTGAAACTAATTTCTTCAACAATTTCTTTTTTGATAAACCTTCCATGGCACTTGCACCTTTATTAGATTTATTTAATCATAGTAGCGAAGCAAAAACACTTGCTGAATTAAATTTAAGTCCAATACAAATTAAAAATTCAAATATCCATATACCGAAATTGAAATTTTTGTCTGATTCTTTAGAAACAAAATCTCAACATAAAGAGCATTTAAATTATGAACTATACTCTCTTATTGGAACAAAGAAATATAATCAGAACTTCATTAACTACGGGGCTCATTGTAATTTAAAATTATTAACAGAATATGGATTTTATATTCCAAATAATGAACACAACTTTATAGAAATTGATACACAAGATGTTATTAAAATAACAAAAGTAACTAACGCTGCAAATAATATTTCTACTCAAAAATATTTATTTGTTATGCAAAATTTTAAAGATGAATTGTTTGTTAATGCAGATGGTTTAAGCTACAATTTAATTACTCTACTTAATTTAATATTTACAATCGATGATGAAAATTTGAGTTCTTGTTTTCATGTTATTCCTGATATTGAGGAAATTAAAATACAAGCTATAGCTTTGTTACATTTAAAATTAAATGAAAACAAAAATTCTTTAGAGAAATTATTGAGTTCTAAGGAAAAAACACAATATTTAGAGATAGTAATAGGATATTTAGAGGATAATATTATATTAATAACGAATGTAATAAATAATTTATATAACAATATACCATTGAAATAAAAAAATATACTCCTTATCAAGTTTTTTTTATCTACGATTTCCATTATTTTTACATTGCTAGATATATTATTTTCAGACTCTTTCTTCATCTTCATCTTCATCTAAAGATACGGTAGGCAATAATGAACCTGGAAAAATTCCAAGAAACATTATGGCCTCCGCCTTGGCCAAAAAGTCTAAAGAAGTCAAGTTTCCGCCAGGTAAAGGTAGAGTGTGCACCCCTTTTTCTAACATTATATTTAGTAGTGATTAATTATTCTGTATTTTTCCATTTCGATTGCTTTTCCAATGATTGAAATTAACAAAATAATGATGAAAAACGATGTGGTTATTGTAAACATATACTTTTTGTAGAATGATCCTATATAATAAAACTAATTCTTTATTTTGGATTGCAGCTTTAACCATTCTATCAATTTATTATATGTGATAAAACTCGTATGTAAAAGAAGTTAAGTTTTTTCTTGAAAATAAAATGTTGTCTGTATATTTTACTTAGTTTAGTACTATATATAAGATATTGTTAAGCTAATAAATGTTGTCAAATGATTATACTATAAATTTCAGAACAACAAAAACGTGGTTGTTTTCATCCCGGAGTATCTGGACTTACAACCACTGTACCTACGGAAACACCTCCTATATCATCGCAACAAATAATAACTGCGATGCTTGGATATATTTGGCCTAAGGTGAGGTTTAACTAGTTCTTTATATGAATTATTATTTTAAACATCAGCTTTACACAAATTTTTATTTTTAGAATGATAAATTTATACGCAACAGAGTCCTATTATCCCTTTCACTTCTGGTTGGTGCTAAGGTACTAAATGTGTGTGTACCTTTTTTGTTTAAAGCAGGGGTTGATAATCTCAATGCTTTATCAATGGGATCTCCTCCCGAAACTGTAGCAACTGTTGCTGCATCAATACTTATTGGCTGTAAGAAGTTTAATGATTTTTAGTAACCCATGTATACTATTAAATATTAACTCTTAGACTTATATTTTAAGATGGAATTGCAAGAGCTGGTTCTGCAGCATTTAACGAACTAAGGAACGCTGTTTTTGCACGCGTTGCACAACATTCAATTAGAAAAATAGCAACAAATGTTTTCACACATTTGCATAACTTAGATTTATCATTTCATCTTAGTCGTCAAACTGGTGCACTGTCTAAGGTATTTTCTATATTTCATACATACCTTATCTTATTTTTGCATTGTTTGTATTAAATTATAAGATTTCAGACTATAGACAGAGGATCCAGAGGTATCAACTTTGTTTTATCTGCAATGGTGTTTAACGTAGTTCCAACTGTATTTGAATTGGCGCTGGTATCCACTATACTTGGATACAAGGTTGTTAATGGTAACAATAAGACATAAAACAATTCATATTTTATTGTTATTTATTTGCTTTTAACATTTTAGTGTGGATTTGCATTTGCGGCTGTCTCACTGAGCTGCGTAGCAATCTATAGTTTGTATACATTACTAATTACTCAATGGAGAACACGATTTAGAGTCTACATGAATCAAGTAATATTACTTATTATTTTAAGACTTAAATGAATTTTGTAGAAAGAATTCAAATAATATTATTACTTTAATATTTACAGGCAGAAAATGAAGCAGGAAATAAAGCTATCGACAGTTTAATAAATTATGAAACTGTTAAATATTTTAATAATGAAAAATATGAGGTCGAACGTTATGACAAAGTTTTAAAGAAATATGAAGCTGCCAGTTTGAAAACTAGCAGTAGTTTAGCTATGTTAAACTTCGGCCAGAATGCAATATTCAGTATAGCGTTAAGTACAATAATGGTTTTAGCGTCTAACGAAATTGTTAAAGGTATTTTTCTTTGTACAATTGTGTATATCCTTACCTTAATGTATCCTTAACAAATTTTCTTTATTGGAATAGGTAATATGTCAGTAGGAGACTTAGTAATGGTGAACGGACTCCTATTTCAATTGTCCATCCCACTGGGTTTTCTGGGGTCAGTGTATCGCGAGGTTCGTCAGGCGCTTCTGGATATGCATTCAATGTTTACACTCATGGCAGTACAAACACCAATTCAAGTTAGTTTATTATTCTTTATACTCGTATATTTGAATTATGATTTATAATACATATACAAATGATATATATATTTTTTAGAGTAAATTTATGGCTCCACCATTAATAGTCTCTCGTGATGATGCAGATATCGAATTTAGAAATGTTTTTTTCCAATATGAAACAGGAAAACCGATATTTAAAAATTTGAATCTTAAAATACCTGCTGGAAAAAAGATTGCTATTGTAGGGGGATCTGGCTCGGGGTAAATTGTCTTTGAAATTTGTTTATAATTTCCTCTTTTATTTTTAATAACGATTATATGATAGTAAAAGTTATTAAACATAGATATTTATTATTTCAGTAAATCATCAATGATTCGCTTGCTGTATAGGTTTTTTGATCCACAATCTGGAGAAATTTTAATTGCTGGACAAAATATAAATGCAGTAAATATAAATAGCTTGCGGAAAGCAATTGCTATAGTGCCACAGGTAATTATTTATATATTTAATTAATTATTAACTATTTTTCTTAATAACTATTTTTATATACGTTTCTAGGATTCTGTGCTTTTCCACGACACAATTCGGCATAATTTGCATTATGGTGATTTGAGTCGTAGTCAGGAAGCTGTTGAAATAGCAAGCAGAATGGCTGATCTTCACGAATCTATAGTCAACTGGCCGAGAGGCTACGATACACAAGTACTTAATGATAATTTGTAAAAAGCGTATACACCTTCAATATATTCTCAATTTTTATAAACCATTATTCAATACAGGTTGGTGAGAGAGGTTTAAAATTATCAGGTGGTGAAAAACAAAGAGTTGCTATCGCAAGGGCAATTTTGAAAAATTCACCAATCTTAGTTTTCGATGAAGCTACATCAAGTTTAGATTCTATTACTGAATATGTGAGTAAATTTATTTTGCAACTAGTTGCAAGCTATTTTTTCCAACAAAACGTTAATCTATATATATATATATCCTCACAGAACATCCTTCAAGCTCTGTCTCGAGCTACTGAAGGACGTACGAGTATTTGCATAGCACACAGATTATCAACAGTTATGGATGCTGATGAAATACTTGTTCTTGAGAATGGGCAAGTTTCTGAACGTGGTAAACATTCTGAGCTTCTACAACAAGGAAAACTATACAATAAATTATGGGAAACACAAACACAGACAAGTAATCTTTAAAAGTTGTATGTATTTATTTTAAATGTATAAAAATGTTAATAAAAGTCATAAATTATTTTGTATACTTTGTTTTGCTTTTCCTTCTCCGGTGCACTGTTGTGTTTTAGTGTGCCCAGAAATTTGGAAGAAATAATTCATTAGATAATAAAATAAAATATATTTATATAAAAAATAGTTTATTTAAATTAACATCTAATTAAACCAAATGTTTTACATTTGGTTACAAAAACTACAAAATATTTTATATACAATAACACAATGTTAAAAATAAAACATGCCTATGGTTTTTTTCTCTTTTTTGATTTTCTTGTAATAGAAAATGTTGTTTCATTTTTATCAACAACGGTCCTTGAATAAGTAGATTTCTTTGTAGATATAAGAGAATTGAGTTTAGAAAGTGAATTGGGTGTTGTTCTTTCCCCTACATCGTTGGATATATTTCCCTGCTTCGACGTTGGAGTTTCAAGTACATTATTATTATCTGCAATCTCTTGGTCTATTATTGTTTTTTCATTCATACTTTCGGATGCAGTCTCTTGGTTACCTGTTATCGTTATTTCAGGTACATTGTATATTAGTTCTTGTTCCATGTTTGTTATTTCGACTACATTATTGCAAGCCATCTCTTGTTCTAAAGGTGATATTTCTCTTATGTTTCTAAATACTAGCTCTTTCTGTTTAATATTTTCGGTGTTGTGAATGTTGTTATCATATGAATCGCCTGTGATACTAGCCACAGCCATCTCCAGAATTAAACTATCATCTGATCGTTTTCTGTCGAAATTTTCTTCAAAATCGTCATTTATGTTTTCTATATAAGAATTTACTATTTCTGTATCTCTGTTAGTTACATTTTCTTCACAAATTTTTCTAATTTTATTTGTATCACCAATACTCTTTACAGGGCTTTCGCCAAATAAATCTTTTATATCTTTAGTAAGTTTAGGATTACATATGTCTTTACTTGTTTTAACTATAGCTTGGTTATTTCGACTGCGATTTACTTTTAAATCTTCTTTTATTTCTTCATCTCCATTTGTTGATACAACATTACTTTTACTAATACTTTCCGATTCCGAATCGCCTGTGATACTAGCCACAGCCATCTCCAGAATTAAACTATCATCTGATCGTTTTCTGTCGAAATTTTCTTCAAAATCGTCATTTATGTTTTCTATATAAGAATTTACTATTTCTGTATCTCTGTTAGTTACATTTTCTTCACAAATTTTTCTAATTTTATTTGTATCACCAATACTCTTTACAGGGCTTTCGCCAAATAAATCTTTTATATCTTTAGTAAGTTTAGGATTACATATGTCTTTACTTGTTTTAACTATAGCTTGGTTATTTCGACTGCGATTTACTTTTAAATCTTCTTTTATTTCTTCATCTCCATTTGTTGATACAACATTACTTTTACTAATACTTTCCGATTCCGAATCGCCTGTGATACTAGCCACAGCCATCTCCAGAATTAAACTATCATCTGATCGTTTTCTGTCGAAATTTTCTTCAAAATCGTCATTTATGTTTTCTATATAAGAATTTACTATTTCTGTATCTCTGTTAGTTACATTTTCTTCACAAATTTTTCTAATTTTATTTGTATCACCAATACTCTTTACAAGGCTTTCGCCAAATAAATCTTTTATATCTTTAGTAAGTTTAGGATTACATATGTCTTTACTTGTTTTAACTATAGCTTGGTTATTTCGACTGCGATTTACTTTTAAATCTTCTTTTATTTCTTCATCTCCATTTGTTGATACAACATTACTTTTACTAATACTTTCCGATTCCGAATCGCCTGTGATACTAGCCACAGCCATCTCCAGAATTAAACTATCATCTGATCGTTTTCTGTCGAAATTTTCTTCAAAATCGTCATTTATGTTTTCTATATAAGAATTTACTATTTCTGTATCTCTGTTAGTTACATTTTCTTCACAAATTTTTCTAATTTTATTTGTATCACCAATACTCTTTACAGGGATTTCGCCAAATAAATCTTTTATATCTTTAGTAAGTTTAGGATTACATATGTCTTTACTTGTTTTAACTATAGCCTGGTTATTTCGACTGCGATTTACTTTTAAATCTTCTTTTATTTCTTCATCTCCATTTGTTGATACAACATTACTTTTACTAATACTTTCCGATTCTGGAATAGTTCTCAATTTTGTGTCACCTGTACTTATTTTTACTTGTAAACGCTCTGTTTCTTCTTTTGATAAATTATTTGTGTTAATAGTTTCAACAGTCGGTGTTTGTCTATCTGCGTTTGTTTTGTTTATTTGCGTCTTTCTATTTTCCGTTATCCGTGTGTTATCAAAATTAGCGTTTTTAGCATAACGGTTGAAAGCTGTTTCATAATTTGGATAATCTATTTCAGTTTTATTATTAGTCATGCTTGTAGAATTAACAGCGTTTTTATGAGTATCATCTTCATTATTTAGATTTTTCTGTTCTTTTTGGAAAGAATTATTTTCATCTTCTGATGAAGTAAGTTCACCGTCAGATATCTGCGATTTCTTAAATGAATTATCTTTCTCTGAACTTTCAATATCAATATTTGTTTCATTTTTATACACAGGTATAATTTCATCCTGATCATCGTACATGTTAATAATAGAATCATCAAGATTATCACTCTCATAATCTTCTGAAGCGCAATCAACGTCTGTACTTACAGAGTCAAAAACACATTTCGTTGTTAATTTTACGTTGTTCGGCCTATCTGTAATATTTTTATCAATTGGTTTATGTCGATTTGTTAAATTAAGCTTTTCCTGATCTTCTATGTTTTTCAATTGATTTTTTAATTTATCACGTAATTTTATATTATCTATAAGATCATCCTCAACCCTTTTTTTCAAATTAGAATGCGACCTAATATGTGAAATTAATAAACAAAATTATATAGTTGTAATTAATAATAATAATAATAATATTTTACCTTCTATCACGACTTCCACTACGTGAATGACGTTTTTGACCACTTGTTCTCCTATCTTCTTTAAAATATTCATCACCTTTGTGGTTACTCCCTCTTCTATATCTGTCTCGACTGTTTTCTTTTCTTCGATCGTCATTCCGATCATTTCGCGATTTGTAATCCATCTTTGCCCTATCTTTAAAATCTCTATTACCAACTGATTTGCGATCTCGGAAACCTTCCCTTCTATTTTCTTCATTTTTATCTCTTAATCTCCCATTGTACCTTTCCATTCTATCTTTTACTCTTGTTCTATCATTATGCATTATTTCTGGTCTAGAATGTTTAGTATTTTCATAGCTTCTTCTTTCATTTCGCATTCTATCTGATCTAGAATTTCTTTCGTTGTCATGATTTTTAGAATTATGTCTTCTAGCCATGTTTGTGTCGCATATTTTCTGACTGAATCTATTAGCATCCTTAGTTTTCAACCTAGATTCATCTCTTCTTCGGTCTAACTTGAAGTCACTCTCCTTTTCACAAGTTCTACTATTAGACTTTCGCATCATTTTCAAGTCATTATCCTTCTCATATTTTTTATCATCAATATTTTTCTCTGAAAATTCTTCCTGTTTTGTATTTAACTCAGAGTTTTTGTGCGTTTGGCTATTGGAGATTGTTTCTTTGTTACAGATATTTTTATTATTTTTTTTAAGAGTGTCGAGGTCTTCCGTCTCTTTTTTGGAAATACTATTGCTAGACTCTAATATTTTGTTATTAGGAAGATCATTTGTTTTGATATTTTCTTGTTCATTAGTGTCATTGCTGGTAGTATGTACAAGTAGTTTATGGATCGGTTTCTTTCTTCTTTTAATTGGTATTGTAATTTCGTTCACATTATTTATAATTATGTTAGACTTCACCTGTGCTAAAGTAGATGGTTTTGAATCTGAAATAGATGGTTTTAGATCTGGAATAGATAGTTTGGCATCTGGATTAGATGGTTGGGCATCTGGTATAGATGGTTTGGCATCTGGAATAGATGGTTTTAGATCTGGAATTGATAGTTTGGCATCTGGAATAGATGTTTGGGTATCTGGAATAAATGGTTTGGCATCTGGAATAGAAGGTTGGGCATCTGGAATAGAAGGTTGGGCATCTGAAATAGATGGTTGGGCATCTGGAATAGATGTTTTGGGATCTGGAATAAATGGTTTGGCATCTGGACGTATATCTGTTCTAGATCGCTTTGCATTCCTATACTCTTCAAAACCAATCTTTCGCTTTTGTGTACAAGAAATAGCTTGTACAGATATTCTTTCTTCTTGAGTTTCACAACGAATATCAGCATCTCCAAGCTGAACAATTGTTTTGTTATTAAAATTATTTGGTTTTATTTCACTGGCTGTGTTCTTCCCACGACGAAAGAGGATTTGATCTTTTCTGTATTATATATAACAGTTTTAATTTTTTAGACCTATTAAAAATAATTTTATTATTTATATTATATACTTACTCTCTCCTGAGTTCAGCTATTACATTATCTTTACGATGAATTTCATTTTTAGCAGTTAACATTAAAGACGAAATGTTATTTTTAAGCGTACCATTTTCTGCAGATAATTCTGATACTTGCTTTTTTAAGCAATTTATTTGTAAATTGGAGTCTTCAATATCTTTTCGTAGTTTGGTATTCTCTGTTTCTAACTGTAGATAATAATTTATTGTTAGTTTAAACATACAAGTTTGAGGTTATTTATATATTATTTTACATACTGTTTTTATTGTTGTTCCTAGGTCAAAATCTTCGAGGTCAGCATATACATCTAAATCCTCAGTTTCAGTCATATTTGGAATAAAAGGAAATTAATTGTTTTACAATTGTTATTGAAAAGTAAAACTAATTATAGAATTACACATGACAGTTCAGGAAATATTTAAAAATATACGTGAGAATAAACGCGGCATATGCAAGTAGAAAACTACTTTGATTATAGCTAAGATGTGAATCATTCAAAACAATTAAATAGTAGATATAGAATAAAAAAGCATTTAGAAGATTTGTTACTTAAATAATTGTCTTAAAAATATTTATTAATCTTAATAAAACTAACAATAAGCTGAGCTTTATAAAATAAGTGCCTGAAAGAGAGCAACAATTCATACTTTGTTGCTATGTCCATCTAGTAAGGAAAAGATAGACTAACCTTAGTTATTGGATAATATAATAGATGGGCCTAAAAGAAAAACCTAAATAATTTTAATAAGAAACTGAATAAATTATTACAAGCCAAAGTAATATTAATAATAATTTATTATAGTAATTTATTTCTACAGTATTATTATAGTAGCGACATCTATTAAAGAGTACTTTAAAACATATATGGTTTATTATTTATTCAATAGATAGCGTTAACATTTATTTGCGCCAAGAGAGTATGCAACCTAAATAACACTATTACGATATTAACATTTAAAGATAATCAGATATGTCTACAGCAGTAACAGGCCTAAATAATGTTTTTGCCTTAGTAAAAGACGCTTTTACAAAAGTCTTTGACTTTTGCGTTATCAAAAAAAAAAAACTTGAAACCACAGTAAAATCTATATTAGGTGGCAAGCAGGGCAACCGTCCGGGGCCTCGTTCTTGTAGGGGTCTCGCACCTTCGAGGGACAACCCAAGTAGAACAATTTATTACTACTAGCTGTTCGGCCCGTCGCAAGACAACGAGTCTGAGTTATGTATTGTTTTTAAATAATTAATATTTCAAATGGGTTCAATTTTTTAATTGATCTATATCCGCTACACTTTAAATTGATAAACTGTTTCATTAAATTTACAACATCTATGCTTTTCTATCTTTCTTGCAATCTTTTCTCAATTCATAGACTTTTCTTGAAAATTTTTTTTGGATTTATTGAAAATTTTTAAAGCAGTTATGTTCACTATGCTCTAAAATACAGAACTGCTTAATTACATTTTAAATAACTATGTGATTCTGGATTTTAAGCGACCTGTTTTAAATGCATGAATGTTTTCTTCAAAAAATTTTTTTTGGATTTATTGAAATTTTTTTGATGCAGATATACTCGTTATGGTTTAAAATAAGGAACTGCTTCATTACATTTTAAATAACTATGTGATTCTAGTTTTTATGCGACCTTGCTTAAATGCATGGACTTTATTTTCAAATTTTTATTTTTGGATTCTTTGAAAAATTTTGATGCAGATATACTGGTTATGCTCTAACATAAAGAACTGCTTCATAACATTTTAAATATCTCTGTGATTCTGGCTTTTAAGCGACCTTTTTTAAATGCATGGACATTTTTTTCTAAAATTTTTTTTTGGATTTATTGAAATTTCTTTGATGCAGATATATTCGTTATGGTTTACAATAAAGAACTGCTTCATTACATTTTAAATAATTAGGCGATTCTAGGCTTTATGAGACCTTTTTTAAATTTATGGACTTTTTTTTCAAAATTTTTTTTTTAGATTCTTTTAAAAGTTTTAATGCAATTATGTTCGTTGTTCGTGCCCAGAAATTTGGAAGAAATAATTCATTAGATAATAAAATAAAATATATTTATATAAAAAATAGTTTATTTAAATTAACATCTAATTAAACCAAATGTTTTACATTTGGTTACAAAAACTACAAAATATTTTATATACAATAACACAATGTTAAAAATAAAACATGCCTATGGTTTTTTTCTCTTTTTTGATTTTCTTCTAATAGAAAATGTTGTTTCATTTTTATCAACAACGGTCCTTGAATAAGTAGATTTCTTTGTAGATATAAGAGAATTGAGTTTAGAAAGTGAATTAGGTGTTGTTCTTTCCCCTACATCGTTGGATATATTTCCCTGCTTCGACGTTGGAGTTTCAAGTACATTATTATTATCTGCAATCTCTTGGTCTATTATTGTTTTTTCATTCATACTTTCGGATGCAGTCTCTTGGTTACCTGTTATCGTTATTTCAGGTACATTGTATATTAGTTCTTGTTCCATGTTTGTTATTTCGACTACATTATTGCAAGCCATCTCTTGTTCTAAAGGTGATATTTCTCTTATGTTTCTAAATACTAGCTCTTTCTGTTTAATATTTTCGGTGTTGTGAATGTTGTTATCATATGAATCGCCTGTGATACTAGCCACAGCCATCTCCAGAATTAAACTATTATCTGATCGTTTTCTGTCGAAATTTTCTTCAAAATCGTCATTTATGTTTTCTATATAAGAATTTACTATTTCTGTATCTCTGTTAGTTACATTTTCTTCACAAATTTTTCTAATTTTATTTGTATCACCAATACTCTTTACAGGGCTTTCGCCAAATAAATCTTTTATATCTTTAGTAAGTTTAGGATTACATATGTCTTTACTTGTGTTAACTATAGCTTGGTTATTTCGACTGCGATTTACTTTTAAATCTTCTTTTATTTCTTTATCTCCATTTGTTGATACAACATTACTTTTACTAATACTTTCCGATTCCGAATCGCCTGTGATACTAGCCACAGCCATCTCCAGAATTAAACTATCATCTGATCGTTTTCTGTCGAAATTTTCTTCAAAATCGTCATTTATGTTTTCTATATAAGAATTTACTATTTCTGTATCTCTGTTAGTTACATTTTCTTCACAAATTTTTCTAATTTTATTTGTATCACCAATACTCTTTACAGGGATTTCGCCAAATAAATCTTTTATATCTTTAGTAAGTTTAGGATTACATATGTCTTTACTTGTTTTAACTATAGCCTGGTTATTTCGACTGCGATTTACTTTTAAATCTTCTTTTATTTCTTCATCTCCATTTGTTGATACAACATTACTTTTACTAATACTTTCCGATTCTGGAATAGTTCTCAATTTTGTGTCACCTGTACTTATTTTTACTTGTAAACGCTCTGTTTCTTCTTTTGATAATTTATTTGTGTTAATAGTTTCAACAGTCGGTGTTTGTCTATCTGCGTTTGTTTTGTTTATTTGCGTCTTTCTACTTTCCGTTATCCGTGTGTTATCAAAATTAGCGTTTTTAGCATAACGGTTGAAAGCTGTTTCATAATTTGGATAATCTATTTCAGTTTTATTATTAGTCATGCTTGTAGAATTAACAGCGTTTTTATGAGTATCATCTTCATTATTTTGATTTTTCTGTTCTTTTTGGAAAGAATTATTTTCATCTTCTGATGAAGTAAGTTCACCGTCAGATATCTGCGATTTCTTAAATGAATTATCTTTCTCTGAACTTTCAATATCAATATTTGTTTCATTTTTATACACAGGTATAATTTCATCCTGATCATCGTACATGTTAATAATAGAATCATCAAGATTATCACTCTCATAATCTTCTGAAGCGCAATCAACGTCTGTACTTACAGAGTCAAAAACACATTTCGTTGTTAATTTTACGTTGTTCGGCCTATCTATAATATTTTTATCAATTGGTTTATGTCGATTTGTTAAATTAAGCTTTTCCTGATCTTCTATGTTTTTCAATTGATTTCTTAATTTATCACGTAATTTTATATTATCTATAAGATCATCCTCAACCCTTTTTTTCAAATTAGAATGCGACCTAATATGTGAAATTAATAAACAAAATTATATAGTTGTAATTAATAATAATAATAATAATATTTTACCTTCTATCACGACTTCCACTACGTGAATGACGTTTTTGACCACTTGTTCTCCTATCTTCTTTAAAATATTCATCACCTTTGTGGTTACTCCCTCTTCTATATCTGTCTCGACTGTTTTCTTTTCTTCGATCGTCATTCCGATCATTTCGCGATTTGTAATCCATCTTTGCCCTATCTTTAAAATCTCTATTACCAACTGATTTGCGATCTCGGAAACCTTCCCTTCTATTTTCTTCATTTTTATCTCTTAATCTCCCATTGTACCTTTCCATTCTATCTTTTACTCTTGTTCTATCATTATGCATTATTTCTGGTCTAGAATGTTTAGTATTTTCATAGCTTCTTCTTTCATTTCGCATTCTATCTGATCTAGAATTTCTTTCGTTGTCATGATTTTTAGAATTATGTCTTCTAGCCATGTTTGTGTCGCATATTTTCTGACTGAATCTATTAGCATCCTTAGTTTTCAACCTAGATTCATCTCTTCTTCGGTCTAACTTGAAGTCACTCTCCTTTTCACAAGTTCTACTATTAGACTTTCGCATCATTTTCAAGTCATTATCCTTCTCATATTTTTTATCATCAATATTTTTCTCTGAAAATTCTTCCTGTTTTGTATTTAACTCAGAGTTTTTGTGCGTTTGGCTATTGGAGATTGTTTCTTTGTTACAGATATTTTTATTATTTTTTTTAAGAGTGTCGAGGTCTTCCGTCTCTTTTTTGGAAATACTATTGCTAGACTCTAATATTTTGTTATTAGAAAGATCATTTGTTTTGATGTTTTCTTGTTCTGTTGTGTCATTAGTGTCATTGCTGGTAGTATGTACAAGTAGTTTATGGATCGGTTTCTTTCTTCTTTTAATTGGTATTGTAATTTCGTTCACATTATTTATAATTATGTTAGACTTCACCTGTGCTAAAGTAGATGGTTTTGAATCTGAAATAGATGGTTTTAGATCTGGAATAGATAGTTTGGCATCTGGATTAGATGGTTTTAGATCTGGAATAGATAGTTTGCCATCTGGAATAGATGGTTGGGTATCTGGAATAGATGGTTGGGTATCTGAAATAAATGGTTTGGCATCTGGAATAGAAGGTTGGGCATCTGAAATAGATGGTTGGGCATCTGAAATAGATGGTTGGGCATCTGGAATAAATGGTTGGGCATCTGGAATAGATGTTTTGGGATCTGGAATAAATGGTTTGGCATCTGGACGTATATCTGTTCTAGATCGCTTTGCATTCCTATACTCTTCCAAACCAATCTTTCGCTTTTGTGTACAAGAAATAGCTTGTACAGATATTCTTTCTTCTTGAGTTTCACAACGAATATCAGCATCTCCAAGCTGAACAATTGTTTTGTTATTAAAATTATTTGGTTTTATTTCACTGGCTGTGTTCTTCCCACGTCGAAAGAGGATTTGATCTTTTCTGTATTATATATAACAGTTTTAATTTTTTAGACCTATTAAAAATAATTTTATTATTTATAATATATACTTACTCTCTCCTGAGTTCAGCTATTACATTATCTTTACGATGAATTTCATTTTTAGCAGTTAACATTAAAGACGAAATGTTATTTTTAAGCGTACCATTTTCTGCAGATAATTCTGATACTTGCTTTTTTAAGCAATTTATTTGTAAATTGGAGTCTTCAATATCTTTTCGTAGTTTGGTATTCTCTGTTTCTAACTGTAGATAATAATTTATTGTTAGTTTAAAAATACAAGTTTGAGGTTATTTATATATTATTTTACATACTGTTTTTATTGTTGTTCCTAGGTCAAAATCTTCGAGGTCAGCATATACATCTAAATCCTCAGTTTCAGTCATATTTGGAATAAAAGGAAATTAATTGTTTTACAATTGTTATTGAAAAGTAAAACTAATTATAGAATTACACATGACAGTTCAGGAAATATTTAAAAATATACGTGAGAATAAACGCGGCATATGCAAGTAGAAAACTACTTTGATTATAGCTAAGATGTGAATCATTCAAAACGATTAAATAGTAGATATAGAATAAAAAAGCATTTAGAAGATTTGTTACTTAAATAATTGTCTTAAAAATATTTATTAATCTTAATAAAACTAACAATAAGCTGAGCTTTATAAAATAAGTGCCTGAAAGAGAGCAACAATTCATACTTTGTTGCTATGTCCATCTAGTAAGGAAAAGATAGACTAACCTTAGTTATTGGATAATATAATAGATGGGCCTAAAAGAAAAACCTAAATAATTTTAATAAGAAACTGAATAAATTATTACAAGCCAAAGTAATATTAATAATAATTTATTATAGTAATTTATTTCTACAGTATTATTATAGTAGCGACATCTATTAAAGAGTACTTTAAAACATTTATGGTTTATTATTTATTCAATAGATAGCGTTAACATTTATTTGCGCCAAGAGAGTATGCAACCTAAATAACACTATTACGATATTAACATTTAAAGATAATCAGATATGTCTACAGCAGTAACAGGCCTAAATAATGTTTTTGCCTTAGTAAAAGACGCTTTTACAAAAGTCTTTGACTTTTGCGTTATCAAAAAAAAAAAACTTGAAACCACAGTAAAATCTATATTAGGTGGCAAGCAGGGCAACCGTCCGGGGCCTCGTTCTTGTAGGGGTCTCGCACCTTCGAGGGACAACCCAAGTAGAACAATTTATTACTACTAGCTGTTCGGCCCGTCGCAAGACAACGAGTCTGAGTTATGTATTGTTTTTAAATAATTAATATTTCAAATGGGTTCAATTTTTTAATTGATCTATATCCGCTACACTTTAAATTGATAAACTGTTTCATTAAATTTACAACATCTATGCTTTTCTATCTTTCTTGCAATCTTTTCTCAATTCATAGACTTTTCTTGAAAATTTTTTTTGGATTTATTGAAAATTTTTAAAGCAGTTATGTTCACTATGCTCTAAAATACAGAACTGCTTAATTACATTTTAAATAACTATGTGATTCTGGATTTTAAGCGACCTGTTTTAAATGCATGAATGTTTTCTTCAAAAAATTTTTTTTGGATTTATTGAAATTTTTTTGATGCAGATATATACTCGTTATGGTTTAAAATAAGGAACTGCTTCATTACATTTTAAATAACTATGTGATTCTAGTTTTTATGCGACCTTGCTTAAATGCATGGACTTTATTTTCAAATTTTTATTTTTGGATTCTTTGAAAAATTTTGATGCAGATATACTGGTTATGCTCTAACATAAAGAACTGCTTCATAACATTTTAAATATCTCTGTGGACATTTTTTTCTAAAATTTTTTTTTGGATTTATTGAAATTTCTTTGATGCAGATATATTCGTTATGGTTTACAATAAAGAACTGCTTCATTACATTTTAAATAATTAGGCGATTCTAGGCTTTATGAGACCTTTTTTAAATTTATGGACTTTTTTTTCAAAATTTTTTTTTTAGATTCTTTTAAAAGTTTTAATGCAATTATGTTCGTTGTTCGTGCCCAGAAATTTGGAAGAAATAATTCATTAGATAATAAAATAAAATATATTTATATAAAAAATAGTTTATTTAAATTAACATCTAATTAAACCAAATGTTTTACATTTGGTTACAAAAACTACAAAATATTTTATATACAATAACACAATGTTAAAAATAAAACATGCCTATGGTTTTTTTCTCTTTTTTGATTTTCTTCTAATAGAAAATGTTGTTTCATTTTTATCAACAACGGTCCTTGAATAAGTAGATTTCTTTGTAGATATAAGAGAATTGAGTTTAGAAAGTGAATTAGGTGTTGTTCTTTCCCCTACATCGTTGGATATATTTCCCTGCTTCGACGTTGGAGTTTCAAGTACATTATTATTATCTGCAATCTCTTGGTCTATTATTGTTTTTTCATTCATACTTTCGGATGCAGTCTCTTGGTTACCTGTTATCGTTATTTCAGGTACATTGTATATTAGTTCTTGTTCCATGTTTGTTATTTCGACTACATTATTGCAAGCCATCTCTTGTTCTAAAGGTGATATTTCTCTTATGTTTCTAAATACTAGCTCTTTCTGTTTAATATTTTCGGTGTTGTGAATGTTGTTATCATATGAATCGCCTGTGATACTAGCCACAGCCATCTCCAGAATTAAACTATTATCTGATCGTTTTCTGTCGAAATTTTCTTCAAAATCGTCATTTATGTTTTCTATATAAGAATTTACTATTTCTGTATCTCTGTTAGTTACATTTTCTTCACAAATTTTTCTAATTTTATTTGTATCACCAATACTCTTTACAGGGCTTTCGCCAAATAAATCTTTTATATCTTTAGTAAGTTTAGGATTACATATGTCTTTACTTGTTTTAACTATAGCTTGGTTATTTCGACTGCGATTTACTTTTAAATCTTCTTTTATTTCTTCATCTCCATTTGTTGATACAACATTACTTTTACTAGTACTTTCCGATTCTGGAATAGTTCTCAATTTTGTGTCACCTGTACTTATTTTTACTTGTAAACGCTCTGTTTCTTCTTTTGATAAATTATTTGTGTTAATAGTTTCAACAGTCGGTGTTTGTCTATCTGCGTTTGTTTTGTTTATTTGCGTCTTTCTATTTTCCGTTATCCGTGTGTTATCAAAATTAGCGTTTTTAGCATAACGGTTGAAAGCTGTTTCATAATTTGGATAATCTATTTCAGTTTTATTATTAGTCATGCTTGTAGAATTAACAGCGTTTTTATGAGTATCATCTTCATTATTTAGATTTTTCTGTTCTTTTTGGAAAGAATTATTTTCATCTTCTGATGAAGTAAGTTCACCGTCAGATATCTGCGATTTCTTAAATGAATTATCTTTCTCTGAACTTTCAATATCAATATTTGTTTCATTTTTATACACAGGTATAATTTCATCCTGATCATCGTACATGTTAATAATAGAATCATCAAGATTATCACTCTCATAATCTTCTGAAGCGCAATCAACGTCTGTACTTACAGAGTCAAAAACACATTTCGTTGTTAATTTTACGTTGTTCGGCCTATCTGTAATATTTTTATCAATTGGTTTATGTCGATTTGTTAAATTAAGCTTTTCCTGATCTTCTATGTTTTTCAATTGATTTTTTAATTTATCACGTAATTTTATATTATCTATAAGATCATCCTCAACCCTTTTTTTCAAATTAGAATGCGACCTAATATGTGAAATTAATAAACAAAATTATATAGTTGTAATTAATAATAATAATAATAATATTTTACCTTCTATCACGACTTCCACTACGTGAATGACGTTTTTGACCACTTGTTCTCCTATCTTCTTTAAAATATTCATCACCTTTGTGGTTACTCCCTCTTCTATATCTGTCTCGACTGTTTTCTTTTCTTCGATCGTCATTCCGATCATTTCGCAATTTGTAATCCATCTTTGCCCTATCTTTAAAATCTCTATTACCAACTGATTTGCGATCTCGGAAACCTTCCCTTCTATTTTCTTCATTTTTATCTCTTAATCTCCCATTGTACCTTTCCATTCTATCTTTCACTCTTGTTCTATCATTATGCATTATTTCTGGTCTAGAATGTTTAGTATTTTCATAGCTTCTTCTTTCATTTCGCATTCTATCTGATCTAGAATTTCTTTCGTTGTCATGATTTTTAGAATTATGTCTTCTAGCCATGTTTGTGTCGCATATTTTCTGACTGAATCTATTAGCATCCTTAGTTTTCAACCTAGATTCATCTCTTCTTCGGTCTAACTTGAAGTCACTCTCCTTTTCACAAGTTCTACTATTAGACTTTCGCATCATTTTCAAGTCATTATCCTTCTCATATTTTTTATCATCAATATTTTTCTCTGAAAATTCTTCCTGTTTTGTATTTAACTCAGAGTTTTTGTGCGTTTGGCTATTGGAGATTGTTTCTTTGTTACAGATATTTTTATTATTTTTTTTAAGAGTGTCGAGGTCTTCCGTCTCTTTTTTGGAAATACTATTGCTAGACTCTAATATTTTGTTATTAGGAAGATCATTTGTTTTGATATTTTCTTGTTCATTAGTGTCATTGCTGGTAGTATGTACAAGTAGTTTATGGATCGGTTTATTTCTTCTTTTAATTGGTATTGTAATTTCGTTCACATTATTCATAATTATGTTAGACTTCACCTGTGCTAAAGTAGATGGTTTTGAATCTGAAATAGATGGTTTTAGATCTGGAATAGATAGTTTGGCATCTGGATTAGATGGTTGGGCATCTGGTATAGATGGTTTGGCATCTGGAATAGATGGTTGGGTATCTGGAATTGATAGTTTGGCATCTGGAATAGATGTTTGGGTATCTGGAATAAATGGTTTGGCATCTGGAATAGAAGGTTGGGCATCTGGAATAGAAGGTTGGGCATCTGAAATAGATGGTTGGGCATCTGGAATAGATGTTTTGGGATCTGGAATAAATGGTTTGGCATCTGGACGTATATCTGTTCTAGATCGCTTTGCATTCCTATACTCTTCCAAACCAATCTTTCGCTTTTGTGTACAAGAAATAGCTTGTACAGATATTCTTTCTTCTTGAGTTTCACAACGAATATCAGCATCTCCAAGCTGAACAATTGTTTTATTATTAAAATTATTTGGTTTTATTTCACTGGCTGTGTTCTTCCCACGACGAAAGAGGATTTGATCTTTTCTGTATTATATATAACAGTTTTAATTTTTTAGACCTATTTAAAATAATTTTATTATTTATATTATATACTTACTCTCTCCTGAGTTCAGCTATTACATTATCTTTACGATGAATTTCATTTTTAGCAGTTAACATTAAAGACGAAATGTTATTTTTAAGCGTACCATTTTCTGCAGATAATTCTGATACTTGCTTTTTTAAGCAATTTATTTGTAAATTGGAGTCTTCAATATCTTTTCGTAGTTTGGTATTCTCTGTTTCTAACTGTAGATAATAATTTATTGTTAGTTTAAAAATACAAGTTTGAGGTTATTTATATATTATTTTACATACTGTTTTTATTGTTGTTCCTAGGTCAAAATCTTCGAGGTCAGCATATACATCTAAATCCTCAGTTTCAGTCATATTTGGAATAAAAGGAAATTAATTGTTTTACAATTGTTATTGAAAAGTAAAACTAATTATAGAATTACACATGACAGTTCAGGAAATATTTAAAAATATACGTGAGAATAAACGCGGCATATGCAAGTAGAAAACTACTTTGATTATAGCTAAGATGTGAATCATTCAAAACGATTAAATAGTAGATATAGAATAAAAAAGCATTTAGAAGATTTGTTACTTAAATAATCGTCTTAAAAATATTTATTAATCTTAATAAAACTAACAATAAGCTGAGCTTTATAAAATAAGTGCCTGAAAGAGAGCAACAATTCATACTTTGTTGCTATGTCCATCTAGTAAGGAAAAGATAGACTAACCTTAGTTATTGGATAATATAATAGATGGGCCTAAAATAAAACCTAAATAATTTTAATAAGAAACTGAATAAATTATTACAAGCCAAAGTAATTAATAATAATTTATTATAGTAATTTATTTCTACAGTATTATTATAGTAGCGACATCTATTAAAGAGTACTTTAAAACATATATGGTTTATTATTTATTCAATAGATAGCGTTAACATTTATTTGCGCCAAGAGAGTATGCAACCTAAATAACACTATTACGATATTAACATTTAAAGATAATCAGATATGTCTACAGCAGTAACAGGCCTAAATAATGTTTTTGCCTTAGTAAAAGACGCTTTTACAAAAGTCTTTGACTTTTGCGTTATCAAAAAAAAAAACTTTAAACCACAGTAAAATCTATATTAGGTGGCAAGCAGGGCAACCGTCCGGGGCCTCGTTCTTGTAGGGGTCTCGCACCTTCGAGGGACAACCCAAGTAGAACAATTTATTACTACTAGCTGTTCGGCCCGTCGCAAGACAACGAGTCTGAGTTATGTATTGTTTTTAAATAATTAATATTTCAAATGGGTTTAATTTTTTAATTGATCTATATTCGCTACACTTTAAATTGATAAACTGTTTCATTAAATTTACAACATTTATGCTTTTCTATCTTTCTTGCAATCTTTTCTCAATTCATAGGTCTTTTTAAAGAAACCAAGTTATTTTTTTCAATTTGTTTGATACAGTTAAAAAAAAGTTACAAAGAAATCCTAGATTGAATTTTAAATAACTAAGCGTGTCTGTTTTTTATGCGACCTTTTTTAAATTCATTGACAATTTTGTGAAAAGAATTTCTTTTAGATTATTTGAAAAATTTCAAAGCAGTTATGTTCACTATGCTCTAAAATAAAGAACTGCTTCATTACATTTTAAATAACTATGTGATTCTGGATTTTAAGCGACCTTTTTTAAATGCATGAATATTTTTTTCTAAAAATTTTTTTTGGATTTATTGAAATTTTTTTGATGCAGATATACTCGTTATGGTTTAAAATAAGGAACTGCTTCATTACATTTTAAATAACTATGTGATTCTAGTTTTTATGCGACCTTGCTTAAATTCGTGGACTTTTTTTTCTAATTTTAATTTTTGGATTCTTTGAAAAATTTTGATGCCGTTATGTTCGTTATGCTCTAAAATAAAGAACTGCTTCATTACATTTTAAATATCTCTGTGATTCTGGCTTTTAAGCGACCTTTTTTAAATGCATGGACATTTTTTTCTAAAATTTTTTTTTGGATTTATTGAAATTTCTTTGATGCAGATATATTCGTTATGGTTTCTGTGGTTTAAAATAAACAACTGCTTCATTACATTTTAAATAACTAGGCGATTCTAGTCTTTATGAGACCTTTTTTAAATTTATGGACTTTTTTTTCTAAATTTATTTTTTTAGATTCTTTTAAAAGTTTTGATGCAATTATGTTCGTTATGCTTTAAAATAAAGAACTGCTTCATTATATTTTAAATAACTAGGCGATTCTGGCTTTTATGCGACCTTTTTTAAATTCATGGACTCTTCGTTTCAAAACATTTAAGTTTAACATTTAACCAAGAGACTTATTTAAAAATGAATTCAAAATTTGGAATCAGCATTCAAAGTTATGTGAAAAACCGTTATAAAAATAAAAGATTTTTTTTCAATTTTTACGAAAAGTAAGAAGACTATAATATATACTCTTCTTACTTTTCACAAAAAAAACTAATTTTATTTTGGCACATGATACATGTTTTCTAACGTAGATTTTTATGCTGATTTCAAAAATGATCAGCATTTTAAGGTTGATATTTTGACTTAATTACTATTTGCTAAAAAGCTAGAAAATCATAGATATTTAAAATGTAATGAAGCAGTTCTTTATTTTAGACCATAACGAACACAACTGCATAAAATTTTTTCAATAAATCCAAAAAGAATTTTTAGAAAAAAAAGTCCATGAATTTAAAAAAAGTCGCATAAAAGCCAGAATCGCCTAGTTATTTAAAATGTAATGAAGCAGTTCTTTTTCTTAGACCATAACGAACACAACTGCATCAAAAATTTTCAATAAATCCAAAAAGAATTTTTAGAAAAAAAAGTCCATGAATTTAAAAAAAGTCGCATAAAAGCCAGAATCGCCTAGTTATTTAAAATGTAATGAAGCAGTTCTTTATTTTAGACCATAACGAACACAACTGCATCAAAAATTTTCAATAAATCCAAAAAAAAATTTTAGAAAAAAAAGTCCATGAATTTAAAAAAAGTCGCATAAAAGCCAGAATCGCCTAGTTATTTAAAATTTAATGAAGCAGTTCTTTATTTTAGACCATAACGAGCACAACTGCATCACATTATTCCAAAGAATCAAACAAAAATTTTAGAAAAAGTGCCCATGAAAATAAAAAAGGTCGCATAAATGCCAGAAAATCGTAGATATAGAAAATCTAATGACGCTGTTCTTTATTTTATACCATAACGAACATAGCTGTGTCAAAAAATATCAAAGATAAGCAAGATAAACGTTTAAAATTATGAAGCAATTCCTAACATGTGTGTAACGTGTGTTACAGTATTAGCGTGAGGATCAGGCGCTTTCAAACTATTAATATTTTAAAAAAATTTACAAATTCGGTTTGAAATCACGGTTATCACCTAAATATTTTACAATTCGCACTGCGAGAAATTTGAAGTTTCAACTCTTTGTGAACAGAGTTAGTAATAATTTTTATTGAAAATAGAAAAAATATATTATACACTGCCTTGCAACAAAACAAGCTTTCTTGCTTCATCTCTGGCTTACGATTTATTACTTTTGTAATAATATTCTCACCATTTACTGTAAAAAAACTATTTTTAAAGTATATATTTGAAATAAAATTCATTTTAGTTGCTAATCATAATTTTATTTATAATTATTAACAATAATTGTTTATAATAGTTTTATAATAAGGTTTTGTAATATAATTCGACGTTATTACATGTACATTTTACAATAACTGTATCCTCATTAATTTTACTAAAAGTAAATACACTTTACACGGCTTATGTGCTACGAAATTAAAATAACGGGCCATGTTCAAAACATAACAGGAGTATAGGTACATTACCAAATGTAGTAGCTTTTCTGAATTTTGCACATATTATATTCTATAAATTTTGTTTCACAGTAAATAATAGGTTTTTGAAAGTTACATAATTTTATGTAACTAATTCATGATTTTGCATATACAAAATTATGTAAATTTATAAATAGGTGTTAATTAACAAAACATTTTAAGCTACTATACATAGTTACTTAATTTTTTTCTAGTTTTAATTCTAATTTGATGTTTATTAAAAATTAAATTAAAACACAAAAATGTTTAATGTAAAGTAGTCAGTCTGTCAATAAAATGTATTTTTTGAAACCAGTTGAATGATTTGTGAATTCAAATTGTGAATGACGATATTTTAAAAAAATAATGCTTTATTTGAAACAAAATATTACAACTAATATATAGTAGTGTATATTGTAAATAACAGATTTTAATTGTGTATATTTTGCTAGCTACGGTATCTGTACATGAGTTATAATTGTTGTAAATTTTCTCTATTATCTTCCATTTAAATATTTTTAACTGCTTATACAAATTTTATTACATAATACACTTAATTAAAATATGATAATTTTTTACCAATAGGATAAGTTTATGATATATTATTTTAGTTTTTTTAATAACTTGAGGCCAAGGAAGCATATATTTATAATATTATTTTAAAATATCATTATTAAACACCAACATTTTAGAGTTCAATTTCAATTACCCGATTATAAAAATTTTAGAAATAAAACAATTAATTATTCGATTTAATATCAATTTAAAGCAAGCTGCCGAACTCTTTAAGCGTAAAAGACATTGCAAAATGTTGGCATCTTAATGCGATATTGATTTCATTACATTAAGTGTACTTTAATATCCTAAATTTAATATTTTTTTCTTATAATTTTTGGCTTTTTCACAAAGGAATGAGGAATCAAAATTTAAAGCTATTTAATTATAAACTTGAAGTGAACAGAACTCAGAGAGCATTCATAAAATGCAATCGTATATAGTTATATATGTATATTTAACTAAAAGTCATATTGAATGGCAGATTATGTTTCAATTAACATTGGATATGGCGCATACAGTTGAAGTCTTATCAAAATAATAATAAAAATAAGTTATTTAAATATGCACAATATATTAGACATAAATCATTAAATCTTCAAACCACTATTTAGTTAAGATAACAACCCAGTTAACACAATTGAAATACAATAAATTATAAAAATTGTTATCTATATATTACTTATGCTTACTGGGTAATTATGTATGTCAATGTATAATTTACGTAATAATTAATCGTCAATCAAGTTCAAAGACTTCAACTAGAATGTGACCAAACACTACAGTCAAAAAGGCACATTGTAAACCAAAATTGATAAATGAATTTTAAAAATAAATACGGTATAATATTTCCCGATTAAATATTATGTGTATATAAATAGTTCTGTTGAAAAAATATTTGATATTTTTTCTTGTAATTATTAAATTAGCCAAATAGTATACGTTTATTACATTCCATTTTAAATGTTTCTTTCAATTTTCTATTTTAATATGTACTGCTGCAGTGTTCTTATAATTTAGGTAGATTTTTTTTTGTAATTTTTCATTAATATTTCCATTAAAAAATTATATAGCTTTTTTATATAGATAAGATAATTATCAATTATTCTTACACACGAAAAATATGTTACATATAAATAATATATTATAACTTTCTTTTATCAATGTAACTTAAAAGGCAAATTAAAACCAAATATATAACTTGCTCAGAACTTAAAACACAGATTCTGAAATAAAGGAACTATTATCATTTCAACTACGACTATGCTACTCGGTAAACACAGCGACAGCTTTACATGAAATATAAAGAACACGTAAGTGACACGTTTACATACATGTTACGTTTACATGTTTTCTATATTTTACATCCATTTACCGGTGCATATATTTACAAATAATATATTATTCCGTGTATAAACATACATGTTCATCGTTTCACAGATTCTGGAAACGTTTCATGTGATATACAAAATTATTTTTGCATTTTTCATTTTTAATTATGTTTAAAATTAATTTTAAAGCCAACATATAGGTAGATTTGTCATTTAATGACGATTCTTAACTAAAAATTAAAAGATAAACATACGATACGATAAATACAATAATAAATAACGCTTATTATTGTTTGATTTCTACAAACCATTTTATAAACAATTTGTAGAAAATGAAAATATTCAGGTAATTATATTTTTAGGAAAAACTTAAGACTTATTGTTTCATAAATATATTGTCTTAATAAAAATTTACTACATTGATTTATGACCTTAATCTGATACTTGTAAAAAACGTCAGTATTATGAGTAACGTTCACAGTAACAATTAGTTACTTTTTATATTAAAAATGCAGTTATTTTACAAGTACTCTTATTTGAAGCTAAATGTCGTTAAATGTATGTCTTGACTTGCCGCTGAGTATTTACTGTTGGACGTTATTAACAGTACAGACGTCGTTAAGTATAGATTAAGATTCAAGTTAATTTTTTAAATAGTTAAATCTACCTCTCAGGCGGCCTTTTTAACACCAAGTTTATTATGCGATGGAGTAAACAGAGTTCTAAAATATGATAGTTCATCTAGAAATCTCTTTACTGTCACATAATCTTAAACTATGAATAATCTCCAGCCTTCGTCAAAGCCTAAGACTTTGTTAAATGTTGATATAACTTGTTGATTACTTTAAAGGCAAAGATAGCTTTTATATTATTACAGTGCCACGTCTGATGATTTAAAACAAATAAATTTTTAGATCATAACCTATAAGTAGTCAATAACACCGGCATTCTGAAGATCGTTATGAATAATAATTCAAATGGCTAAATAAATTATCATTTAAATACTTAAAGTATTTTATATATTGCATATAGTAGTGTATTATGATTTGCAAACGTGAAAACCATACTCATCGATCTTCATTAACTACCTACGCTATTGAACTTTTACAGATCGGGATGTTTGAAAAAATTTACATATATAATAATAGCTGTAAATACTACAAACTTTGTCAATCTATTTAATTGAAGTAGTAATAAGTGTTTTTATTATTAGTTGATATTTAACCTTTTATTACTTTGTATTAAATTTCGGATTAGGAGCTTTAAGCTTTCCATCAATAGTAATGAGGTTGAAATACACACACCTATTATTACATACAAATATTTTTTCGTATCTTAAATTTATAAAGAAATTGCAAGGATTGCATAACACAGATCGTTATTAATATTTTTACTAAAATAATTAGTTCAAATTATAACAAATAAATAATAAATGAGACGTAAATGCTACATAGTATAGGACTATTCACTGGGTTAATTTTAAATATGTACAGATCATTTTAAATCAATGTGTATTACCATAAACAAATTATATCAACAATCACAAACATTTTAAATTAAACTAATTGATCCAAATAATGAACCACGGCTTTACACGCGATTGGTTAATGAATCGTATAATTAATTGCATTGCAGAGTTGCGTTACTTTAACGTAAACTAATATATAAGATACTAATTACAAATATGTACTACAAAATTAGTTTACACAGAAAAACCAATAATTTCATTATCTAATTCGAATAAGTATTCTAGAAATATCTGATCATTTTATCAAAATTTTCCTTACAATTTTCTATCATTTCATTACCTAATATACTTTTAAAAAAAAGTTTCTTTTTAAAATTTGTGCATAATTGATAATTTTATCCAATAAGATACTTATCAACACTTTCAATTTTATTTTAATTTAATAAATAAATTTACCTAATTTTCTTAATCCAATGATTTTGAAAAATTTCCAATAATTACTAATTTTTCAGTGTAAATTCAACCTAATATAATTATTAATTTAATCAAAGTAATTCACCTAAATTTATACCTAAAATAATATGTCCAACACTAATATATTCTAACCAAATTATTACCTATAAACAGAAACAAATGGTCAAATGAATAACCTATTTTAACATAATTTTACTACTTAACCTTTCTTTATTAAACTTAATATTAACATCTTTCGATTTACTTTTCCAACTATTCTCAAATAAATACCTTAACAACTTGTATAAAACGCACAATTTCGTTACGTGTTATGTAAAATTTGTGTTAAATGTTCTGTGCATTTTACATAAGTTGTTATTGTGTTTACAGCGACCACCGCTAGAGTATTCATTTTCATAATAAATACAGATAATATTAACGCAGTAATTAATTTTAATTTAAATGTTTCCACATAATTTTAATATTGCATTAATTTTAATTATTTTAAATAACACATTGAAAATAATTTAAAATAAAAATTACACAACATAGGAGTATGTATGCATATGTGTAATTGTAATACACAAATAATAGGGATTTTAGTATGGAACTTAATAAAGTTAAACTTAATTTACATATAATATTATTTACATATTGTTATGAGTTAATAGCTATCATTTTCAACTTTTAAAATAATTTCCTATAATGGCAGTCTTGTAAAAATAAATTTTGCATTAGTGTACAACTGAATCATACTTTACAATTTAGTACAGTGTCATTCTTTCGCCATTTCGCCAAAATGCGACCAACACTTTACTGCCAATTTTCTATTTTCCTACAACGCAACATGTCGTTGCACTTTACTTTCATATATAAATATATATATAACAAAGGACAATGTTTAATAAGGTTTTAAATTAACTTATCTATTATTATTCATAAATATGTAAACAGGATATACGTAGGTACCCCGTATATAACATATATATTATATAAAACAGTTAACTAAATAGGTGCAGCAATATCTAAACTTTGAATTTAAATATTTTCCCTTTGATGTCAAAATAATTTGGTCAAAATGTATGAATTTTAATGTTTAATCTTCGCTGCAGGGGGCTTCAAGTTTTCACTTTTAATGAAGTCAATTTGCGCATATGTAAAAGCAGGTTCTTGTAAGGCTTGTAAATTAGGACTTGGGGTCCCAGAGGAGCTCTCAGTCACAGAGGTTTGAGCCATTATGGGTCTTGGACTTCTTTCAGGTTCCTCGTTTGAACACGGTGGTAAATCTAAACTAGCGTAATGTAATTCTCCGCCAACAGATGACGGTCGTGATGTACTTGGTTGATCGGATGCAACGGATGCCGGTCTCGAAGGCACTTCACTACTAACAGATTGTGGACGATTTTTTGCATTTAAAATCGGCAATCGATCACTATTAGCTGATGAAGGTCTAGGATTTATTACTTTTGCAGTCATTTTCTCACTATTTACAGAACTAGGTCGAGGAATGAGTGTTTTTGACAGTGCCATACTTTGAGATACGTTTTCTGTGCTTCGGACTTGTAGATTCTCGGCAGCCCCTCGGGCTAGCACTTCATATCCGGATTCAGCACGACGTTCAGATAACTGACGGTTTAAAACGGAACCAACGGGCCTGGGCGAACCGGATTTACGAGGCTCACTTTCAGCAGGTATTGGTTTAAAACTAGCGGAAGTAGGCTGCGATTGATTGGTTATTGTAACCAGTACTGGTTTGCGGGTTGTCGAGTTGTCAACGCTAATTGGTTTGCCTAAATAGGTCGATGATAACTTTCTACTAACATTCATAACAGCGTAATCTCCACTTGGATCGCTAATCCGACGATTTGTCGTCCATCTTGGCTGAGTTGGTGCTGGATTATAATTGACGTAGTCTGAGTCATTACTTGATTCGACTTTATTTTCCTTAAACGTACAGTCTTCAGTCTTAGTACTAGCTCCAAAATCGGTGTTCAGTATTTTAACTTCAGGCTTTGCTTGTTCGAAAATATTTTCCAGTTTTACAGTACCACTAGTAGCATCAACAGGACACTTTCTTCTTGAATGGAGGCAACAGCCTGCAGCTGGTGCAGAACTTGGAGAAAAAGGTTTGTTCGGAGAACTAGGACTAAAGGGAAATATTGTAGCTTGAGAGCCTGAAGGAGTCACCACCCCTTCTTTCGGTGTTGAGCCTCCTTGTTTCTTTCGAGACGGACTTGAACTGGAGCTCGTATTTGTTGTTAGTGGAAGATAGGCAGGGGGAGGCTTCGATGTACTCTCGGCTTTCCTCACGTTCTGATTACTTTGAATTGTAATCGGTTGAGTGGCGTACCTTGAATCTGCTGAAGACCGGCTTCCTCGATCCTTTCTACTTTTGCCATCGTAAGACATGTTCATATATTCTTCTGATTTTGACTTATTTCTTCTTCCATTCCAGGACATTTCTACATAACCTTCTGGAGTCGCTTTTCTTTGTGGGAGATCAACAGGTTGAGATCTTCCAGGGCTCATATTTATGTAATCTTCTTGAGATTTTGGTGTAGACTTTGGTGTCGGTGTTATTGATGAGCTTGAACTGGACAGCTTGTCCTGGACAGTAGGTGTGTTCTTATCTAAACTTGATAACAATTTGGAATTAAAGGATCCCCCATTGTGTTTATCAGCACTCCCTCCCATTTCCATGTAAGGAGCATCACGATTCAATTTGTCCTCGCTGCACCCCATTTCCATGTAGGGGGCTTCATCTTTCAATTTGTCTATACTACCACCCATCTCCATATAGGGAGCGTCGTGATTTAATTTGTCCGCACTTCGCCCCATTGCCATGTAGGGAGCTTCATCTTTTAATTTGTCTACACTGCGTCCCATTTCCATGTAAGGAGCATCGTGAGTTGATTTTTCCGAACTTCGCCCCATTTCCATGTAAGGGGCGTTCCGATTTATTTTGTCAGCACTTCCACCCATTTCCATATAAGGAGCGTCGTGTTTTACTTTGCCCGCACTGCGGCCCATTTCCATATAGGAAGTGCTGTGACTTGATTTGTCCGCACTTCCGCTCATTTCAACATATGGACCACGTTCCTTTGGTGACGTGGCTAGTATACTGTTTTTGGGTGAAGCTATATAATTGGGTTTTACGGGAGACGTGGATAAGTTCTTTGGTGTCGCAATTTTCTTTCCTGGTTTCATATCCATATAAGCCGTACAAGATTCAGGTGAACTTACAACTTTCGGAGACGAAATATTTGAGATATTATGTGACGAGGAGTTTCTATTTTCTCCTCCAATTGGTTTCATTTCAACGTATCCAGTAGGAGCTATTGGTTTTGGTGACATATCCATGTAACCTTCATTTGGAGATCGTGAAGTTATTGGAACTGGCAAAGTCGTTCCAACCCGCTCGTTGGATTTAGTTTTATTTTTATCGCCATCATCGGATGACGGTGATTTTGTGAAATCAATTTCCATCAAATCGTCCATGGGTTCAACAGACCCATGCAAGGGTCTGCCTATTCCCCGCTCACCCCACGACGTTGACAACAGAGGTGCACTAGATGATTTTTTACCATTCGTTTGATTAATATGATTCATATGAACATGGGGTGGAGTACCTTGGTTTAACACTCTATTATACAACTCTGAAGCTCTCTGTTTAGATCTGCTTCCCACACTGAAGGCCCTGACTCTTGGGTTCGATTCAGCGTTAATAATTTCTAAACGATTTTTTCGTTTAATTAATTCAGGTCTGGAGCCTACTGAATATGCCCTAACTGGTCTATCCACGGAACTAGTGTCATCCTCTTCACTCGGCGTGAAGTAGGAAGTTACTTTTTCGAGGTGATACTCTGAGAATCGTAGGTCTGTTGATGGTGTACCAGATGTTATACTGCAGCTGCTAGCAGCTGGTGACATTCCACGCTCAGAAGAGTTATGGGGGTCCATATCGACATAACCATCGTCTGCTGATGCTGGTGTCATCGGAACGTAGCCGTCGTGACCTTCTTCAGCTAGTGACGATGCCCGACTATGTCCTCCAGAGCCCGCAGAATATATTCTGTTAAAATATGAACATTTGTCATTTGTTTACATTCAAAATAAGGTAGGTTCACCAAATAACGCCTACCTAAGGGTTTTTCATTTAATATTACAACAAAGGTTACCAGTGGAATGAAAACTATGAATAGTTTTAATAAAGCATATATATTTCTATTGGAGAATCGAGTTTGGATTAACAAAATTTACTAATTTATGATAAAAAACTATGATAAAGAAACTATGTCAATGGGCGTTATTTGGATCAATGGTGGCTAATAACGCCCATTAAACTAAAATAATCAAAGAAATACATATCTTCCTTAGCCATACCCACACACAGTTCATGATCATTTTTGGGCTCTTGCCGGATTGAGCATTTGAGCCTGGATATTTCGGGATGCCTTTTCAAAAAATCTTTTAGCTAATTTCGGCCAGCCATTTCGTTTTCACTATTAAACTGCCCACTGCACGTGTACTATGGGCGTTATTGGGTACAACTCCCCTATATGTTCGCACATTTATGCTAAATAATTTTCCTTAAATACAATGGATTTTTTTTAACAAATTTTGAAATAAAAACACATTTACATATGTTGAAGCTATTAAATAAAGAGCTTGCGCACAACTTTGCAAATAGCTTATCCTTCAACTTGTTACCTAATAATAAAATCGCAACGCGCGTCGCTTCCCGTTCATATATTGCACCTGACTAAACTAACGCATAGCCGGAAACAGCAGCAAATGTAAGAACTGACTACACATCCTGTCTTCTCCGTTTAGCGGTTTCTAGCTAGCTGGCAAGACAAGTGGGATAATTCTGATAAAGGCAGAGAATTTTATAAAATACAACCAATACTGAGACGTAAGCCATGGTTTTCCAATACTGGAGCTCCGAAACATCTAGCAAGAAACAAAATCATTCCAAACTCTAAATGTGGCAGACCCTGACCACATTCTGTGGCAATGTAAAAATACAGCAATGGCAAGAAATGGACTCCAAAGGGCAGTGCTACAGACTTCGCAGACGCTTCCTGTTAACATCGCCTTTTTGATTGAGAAACCGAAATTTATAACAGCAGTAGCCATGAATAGATCATTCTTGTTGTCTGGATATAACGTATAAGAAGAAGCAGAACAATATTAGGAGCGATAAAAGGCTACGTGCCTAGGAAGCCCGAGAAACTATATATATAAAAAATCTAGTTAGTCAGGTGGGCGTTATTTGGGTGACCTACATAGTGATTACATATACAGGTAAAAATACTTACGTTCGGGTAACATCCATTCCTGGTGACATTGGTAAATAGGGACCTCCGGTATGGTCACCAGGACTACTTCCACAAGGACTATACATATCCATGTAACTGCCGCGCCCCTCTACAGATCCGGTGGGTGCTGGAGAACCCTTTCTCGTTCCTGTTTGATGACCAGCGCTTGTTATGGGCAAGCTGAGACTTGTATGAGTGCGAATGGAATGGTTTACATAGTCTTCGTAATTTCTATTACTGTACAACATTTTATCAGTGGTGTAAGATTTAGTATCGTACAAAGTTTTGTCGTTATCATTGGCCCAACAGTCATCACAAGTCTCTTCTAGAATGACTTGGCTGTCAGGGGTTAGGGAACTTATGTATCTCGATACCAGACCTGGTTCATCAGGAGTTAGTGAATGCTGGTAGCCATCGGGTTCGTCGATGCTCAGTGAAGATCCAGCGCTGTCAGTGGAACAAGCTCCAGAAGGTGGACTAAGGGGGCTGCAAGCTACTGGAGGACTATAGCTGACTCCTCTATTGTACATGGAGTAAGGACGGTGCGTTATTGTGCGTTGGACAGGCGGAGGATTCGACTGGTGGCTCTCACTAGTAGAGCGTGCTCGAGATGGCAAACTGTCACAACGTTCCCGACCGGCAGCGGAACCTAGGAGAAAATATTTTATGACTAAAATTTAATTATTATAGTATAGTTTAAAAATAGCAGATAATCCTTTAATTACAAACATTATAACTTATAATGTAACTTATTACATAAATATTACGTATGCTTGTATTTTGGGAATATCTGGTACTATTTATTATATACACAGATTTCAAAGTAATATTTAACTTGATAAATAGGTTAAATTCAGAATTTATGTAAAAATAATTTCAGAACCCAAAATAAAAGCTAAATTCTGAAACAATATATTTAAAATGGAAAATCATAAAAAGGAGGCAATAAAAACAACAGATAACAATAGTTAAAAGCTAATAATATTAGCGAGCGCGTGTAGCTTCAGTGGCGGATTTATTCATAAGTGCTTAAATTGATCGCATCAGACCCAGTAAATTAGCGCTGGGTAAGTCTCTCTCTCACATTGGAACCGACTACTTGCGATTTTCAACATTCTCAGTCGCATTAGCACACTTTATCATGACAAAAGGTTCTACTTTAATATTTATCAATATGTACTTCACTGTATCATAGAAGAATATAATTCAGACGTCTGTATGATTCGTACGTACGTATTTCAAAGTGCCACACTGTGTTCTAGTCGCTGTCGTCTTTGTCCGGAGCATGCGTGGATACACGTATCTTTTTTGAATTACAATTTTATGGGCACCGGACCGGTAAGAGGGGAAAACGATAGAGATATAATAATCACTTTTATTACCCACAGTATAGTGGTGTATTGATAAACATTAAAGTAGAAGCTTCCTTTCATGATCAAGTGTACTACTAGTTGTACTACTAGTACCGACGATTGAAAAAGTCGATGTCGCAAGTAGTCTGTTTCAGTTTGAGAAGGCCTGAGCTTGAGTTTAAAATTTTGCTCTTTCTAGGCAAAATCCACCATTGAACAAAATGCATGAACAACAAAGAGAAAATCATTCATAAATTAATATAAATACATAAAAAAAAGTTAAAAAAATATTATTTTTAATGTGCATTTAACAATTAGGGGATGTTGTCGGGTATTCCCGGGAAATATTTTTACTTTTCGTTTTCTTAGTCTTTTCAAGTCCTTAATAACCTATTCATTGACCTGTATCTTGAAATACATACGGTTATAACTAACATATCCGACATAGACGCCTACCGAGGTAGGAAACAAACCTTGGAATTAGCTAGTAGCAAATTAGCAAGTGTAATCCTTGCACTGCAAGACAATTTCTATATAGAAGTTGAAAATTAACCTTTAAATTAGCTTGCGAGAAGCTAATAAGTGTGAACCTGGTACTGCAAGACAATTTTCCATGTGATAAATTCTGTTAGGTATTTTTAAGGTTATCTTTAACTTTCCTGTGAAGCATTTATGACGCATTAATTTGTCATAACTAGTTGTATTCAACAAAACAGACCACTAAAGAGTTATTAAGGACCATAAAGCGTAAAGAAACGGAAAATAAAAAGATAAAACTTCCCGGGTATTCCCGACAGCACTCTCTAATAACAAGTGTGTATTGATAAACAACTCCGGCGGTTCTAAGAAGAATAAAAAACAATATTGCCTGAAATTAAAACTACCAAACTCTAAATTAAATATATAATAATAATAAAAGAAAAAATAAATGTTAAAACATGCAAAATACAAGTAATTTATGTTAAGTATAGAAAGTGTAGAAAATATTTGATAAACATATGTACACATCGAGTATAAATTTGTTAAAAAATAGGCAAGAAAACATATAACAAATAACACAATAGCATAAAATAGAAGTAGAGGCAACAATATATGTAGAATAGAAAATAATAGATATAGAATCGATTAATAATATGGAATGAAATGTTACTAAAATGTTCGCTCTTATTTTAGATACACAGAAAACTTTAAAACTAAATGGAACTAGAGTTCTTCAAATTCGAATATAAATTTCACATATATCAAGTTTGTGATTCGTCCATTTCTATATAATTGAAGTAACCGTAAATTATATTTTGAATAATATGGCTTATCATCTAAGCATAGTTCTAAATTTAAAACAGAGATGTCACTAGTAGATACTTGTTACTTAATTTCAAAATGGCAGATTTGGGTGTACTGATTCTAAATATTTTGTTTACCAGCGTCTATTTTGATAAGTTAGGTCTCTATTTTGACAAAAAGATAGCTAAAAACAGTTTCTTTGAAATATCTGCTTGCCAGCTAAAAACAATTTAATTTAGATATTTACAGATTGTTAATATATAGTTTCATCTTAGACCGGATTGGTAAGGATATATTGTAAAAAATTGCCGCCATTTATTCAAGATGGTGGCATAAATCATCAAAATATTTGGAATCAGCACATTAAAGTAGTCAGAAAAGTTTATTTACCAACTGTTCCAAAATTTGAGCCCAGACTATAGGATGTTATAATACTTACAACTATTATAATAGATATAAGTTATTCGTAATAATTGTGATGATTTTGTGGTAAAATCCACATCAAATCGATGTTGTCTTCCATGCCATTATTAGATTAGATTCTGCAGAACATTTGACAGCGACAAGCAAATTTATTCCGTTCCATAATATTAATTTGTTCATAAGTAAATAATAGTAAGATGTATAAAGCAATGATAAAATAGAATTGTTTTGTAAATTTTTCATTTCCTTTGGTAATTATGATACATACTGCGTGAATTTGTTCTGGATTTTGCACCCCGACACCCCGTGCTGCCCCGCCGTGGTAGTGGGGAGTCACCACTTTTAGGACTTAATTTTTTAGTAGGATGATTTGTCATTGTCGTGATGGTTGAACAAGATGAAGATGAATTTGATTTATGATTTTGGACTAATTGGGATTGTGGGTCTTCCACTATACTCTCCATAGAACTATACCCAGTAGAATTCTTTTGGCAATTTAGGACATTCTTATGCAGCTCATGATTATTGTTATCGTGTATATGATTGTTGTTGTAGCTCAGATGATTTAAATGATGATTTTGGTAGGGAAGCGTTTGATGATTTATTTGGATAGCTGTTTCTTCTGATAAAGGAAGGGATCTAGTTCGTTGATGATGGATCAAGGTCATATTTGAATGGGTATTTTGTGTATTTTGGAGATTTTGTTGATTCGTTTGCATGTTTTGGGTATTTGGTATTTGGTTTTGGATGCGTAAAGGTAAAATCACGTCCTCTGTGGTACACGGCAGAGAAAGAGTTCTTTGATGAGATACAACGGGGGCAACTGTGAAATGAAAAAAAGAAAAATTCGAAATACCAATCGGTGACAATTTTTTTTTATCTTAAATGATAGAAAACAAAAAATGTGTGAATTTGAAATTTTGTAACAACATAACTTATTTTGTAAAAATTATTATTGGAACAAAAATTTCAAAAAATTTGTGTATACTAAAATGTTTCGTTTTTAAATAAATTGCATAAGCATATGATAAATAACTAGGAATACGTGATAGTCATCTAGACTAGGTCTAATAAGAGAAAAGGGTAAAATACTTCACCAAAGCCAAGAAGCTATTCTAATAAATATATATGTACAAATATATACAACGTAAACTACTTTAATGGCTTTAATGAACTATTGTCTAAAGTATTTAAGCGAAAGAAATGAATTACAATAATTTGCAGCACCATTTAGAATGTCTTTCTCTTTCTAAAACGGCACCATTTCTATATCTGTCTCACAAGCATAAAACGTAAAAAATTTGGAACAAAAACAGTCTATAGAACTAATGTTTTCTGCACCGACAATCAGTCGATTTAAATCGAGCGAGATAAATATATAGTAAAGTAGCCTTAGAAAGAGAAAAATCCATGTTGGCATACACAGTTGGTGTAAATAACAAAACTAAAGCTTAGCGTATACTGAAAACAAGACTGTCTTAAGAAAGTCTAAGGCAAGCCATAAGTCATTCAATGTATGATATTTATAAAATTAATTCGACCTCACAAATCTCTCTTGATTTTAACTGACATTAAATGCACTGCGAATGAAAACGATGCATTTACGTAAAATATAAACAAGAGTAACACATACGTAACCGTTACGTAACTCTACTTACTAAGAGGTATGTATAGTTGTTTTAAAATTCGAAATGATTGAAATAGAAAGTAATTTGATATTGAAGGAATTCAAAAAGAGATAAAGAGCGGTATTTAAAAAAAAAATATGACATGTAGTAATGCAAATATATTGGTTTATTATTAACAAAATAAATTCATTAGTTCAAATTATTAACTAATATTTATTTTTAAAATTATTGAGATAAATAAAGTATTGTTTTGAAGATTCAAAATGAATTTGTTTTTACATTAAAAGAATTTACATCTCAAAGAAACGCGAACAAATATTTTTAATTTTTGTTATGTTTATTAGTAAAATTAAAATAACAAAAAGCTAACTTCACTTTAATTTATGAGTAACGACCATATGGCTACCTCCAGTACACCCTTGTGTGAAAACTAAGAACTGCGAATTCAAAAAAACTAATTTTAAAAAATTACTACAAAAAATTAACGGAAAAAAAAAATTGCAATTCATTTCGTAATGGCAACTTAAATAAATTTAAATGACTAGAGGTTTGACAGAATTTTTGGTGATTGATAGGGACCATCCTCAGAAAGTAGTGTGTTATACCTGACACAGAATGACGTCTCTGTGAACTTGCGGAGGAGGTCAAGATGCCTCTGACAGTCGATGACAGCGGTCTGTTGTTAAGATGTTGTTGTTGTTGTTGTTGGGGTTGTTGTTGAAGTGATACAGGACCCATTGGAGGGTACTGCGGATTGCAGCTAGTACTAACGGCAATGGGGACTGAAAACAAGCAGCGTGATAACAACAACAAAAAACATAAAAAATGATTTATCTATTAAAAATTTCCGAATTGTTTACCCCATTCTACATAACATAACTGTATTTAATTCGAATATAGTCATCTGAAAATTTCAAGTGTTTGTAAAAAAAAAACAAAATTTTAGTGCTGCCATCTATTATTTAAAAGTATAACCTTGCAATTTATCCGGTGTTTCCACCATATTTAAAAAATCTTATTAATTCGTAAATATATAATGGATTACAGACAGCAGACAATTGTGACTGGATAAAATCGAATATAATGTGGTTCAGTCGAGAATGCTATTATTGGCAGCAAACCAATATTCATTGATTTCTTGCAACTTTATAATTGACTAAGCTGCTCTCACACGGGAACTACAGGTGACGTCAAATTTTCAATAAAGGTGTATTCGAGTTGCTTCTACTTTAATGTTTATCAATATACCATGGTATCAAAAGTAATAAAAGTGCATATTATATATCTGTATTGTCTTCCCCTCTCAACGATCTGCCATCCATGAAGTTGAAACACAAAGAAGTCCGCAGTCGTTCTGTATGAAGCTGCATCTTTCCCAGTGAGTTGGGAAATATACAACTGCGTGTAGAACATAATACGGTACTTTGATATACATACGTATGAACCATATCAATAATTATAACCTTATTCGATACCGTGGTGTATAGATAAATATTAAAATAGAAATTTTTTCTCTTGATAAAGAGTGTTTATGCGAAACAACTCGAATACACCTTACTGAAAAAGTCGGAGATCGCAAGGTGCTTTTAAAATCTTTGTTTTTTTTGTTACTTTGTTGTTCTCCTTTAATCCACATTATCATTTTTAGATGTCTATATAAAAAAAAAATTACTTTACAATAAAAAAAAAAAAACAAGATAAAACACCCCCAACAAAAACAAATTAAAAAACTGTACAAAATTTAAAATATTTTTTTCAAATTAAATTTCGGAAATTTCTAATAAAAATGACCGCTAAAGAAACTAAAAGCCATGAATGATTTAATGATCGATGAGTTTATGAAATTATCCTATAGATAAAAAGTTTTATAAATATGAAGTTAATATTCCATATTTCTAATTTATACGCCATCATTTTTAAATATTTAAATCCGAAGTAAAAATTCATTTTATTTATTTACTTGAACAATCTGCACTTTGTTATAGTTAGGTAACTATTTCAAATAAAAAACAAAAAAAACAATCTATGCATGATGGAATGTACAAATAAGCAATAGAAATATTTATAATTATTTAAATGTTATTGAATAATCATTATTGAGCTAAAAAGAATGTGATTGGTTATTTATAAAACGCAAAAAGCATATACAACAAAAAACATTTAATATATACAAATAAATTCACACTGCAACATTTAAATATGTACCACCATTCCAATATTAACAACATAAAAACATTTTAAATCAACATATATTACTAGGAGAACATAAAAATACATAGCATAATATTGGTAGAGCAATTTTATAATGAAAAATATGATAAAATACTTTATCAAATATTTTTTATATATATACATTATACATACTACTCCAATATTAAAAAATCGTTTTAAATAATGTATATTTAAATAATATCATTTTGAGGTTAATAATAATATGGATTCTAAATTCTTTATTATAAAATAGTAAAATAACATAAGAACAGTATATGTAAGGTTTACATCAATTATTTTGGTTAATAAATGTAAGATTACATAACAAAAGTTATATTTTGAAATAACCCAGTCCTTTCAAAATCTTTTTTATTAAAATATATGAATTTTTGTCATGAAGGACTTTGCATACAGTTCACAGTCTTACAGTCAGCGAAACTACTTCACTTGTCCGAGCCCAAGCGATGAAAAATTTTACGCGAACTACAATTATTCATTTAGTGCATAATTCACTGAATTGTTTACTGGAAATTTACTAACTTTAAATTAGTTAATAAGTACTGGCATATTAAATGAAGGTATTAATAAAAGATATATGCATTTATTTAATGACAATGTAACAGAATTATTAAATAGATTATACAAAAGAAGTTAAACTTTGCTAAATAATCAGAACTATGTTGTATACAGCTGAATAAAAAATAACGTTATGTAAAATATATTACATTGAATAAAAAGTTCCCATTTTGAGTATTGCGAAGCTTACTTTTTAGAAATTTGTGATGATTTTTCATAGTAGAAATTATTTTTCATGATAATCGTAATATCTTTATTTGTATTTGCTTTGAATATAAAATTTCAGCTTTTTTTGTTCTTCAAAATGATAAAATTATTTAAATATACATAATTTAATATACATATCATAAAATAATATCTGAAAAGCAAACAAAAATTTCTTATTAGTCTTAAAGCACGCCCCAAAGAAGAACCATAATAATAATCCTGCTTTAAAAAAACAAATAGAATAACATATGTACAAGAAAATTAAATAAAAATCCGATAAGAAAATATAGAAAACGAGCAGAAGGGTTTTCGGAATATCGTTTCAGAAAATATTTTATTTTAAAAATAAAATTTAGATTTCAAAATAAAAAAAAAGGAAAAAAAGAATCGATTTATTCGTATATAGTAATTTAGATCTAACAAGCTTGATTTTAATAATTAGTTTTTAAAAATGAACAAATATACTTTTATAATTATTAAATATTTAAAATGAAATAGATTCGTTTGAATTTTTATTAGTTTACGTGATTACTATTTATTTAAGTCAAAGAACTGTGAAGTAGAGGCTATAATAGTGTTAGTCTTGTCTCCTTGCATATCAAAATTGTGTGATGAACCCACAGCGCCTGAAATTAAATTGACGCAACACTAGTAACACTATATAGAGTTATTTTAGTATTTCTTTAAATATCTAGAGAACCGTTGAAACATTTAAATGAATTACTTGAATTGAGCATCAGCAAATAACTTTAGCTTGTAAGATCTAATTAGTATATACTGATGGGTATTCTTAGAATGTCGTACCATTGGAAACAAGAGGACTCTCGTAAACTTCATTAACTTGGAGAGGAGCATCCTCCGGACAAGGGGGACAAGTTGTGTAACCACATGTCACTGATGGTGCTGCCGTGATCGTTGTGGAAGATTCTGCAACCACTTCTGTGTGATTTAGGAAATAGATACGACACAAAAATAATAAAAAAAAGTGTGCTATATTTTCGGGTGTTTTATGTCAAATGTATGTACAATGTGCAACTAGATAGAACGAACTACTTATGCGGAAAAGAATTTTATGATAACTAAACTTTACACTAGGTTAAACTATACAGATTTGTTTAAGAATTTAGTACTACATTTATTGTACGACAATAAAGTTAAATCATTTTTAAAATTAGCGCCCTTTAGATGACAATATTATGGCTACCACCATATTAAGTTTAAATACTGAAATGTCAAATGTTGGAGGTTGTCCCAAGTTTCATTTATATTTTTATATTAAAAAAAGTGTTTTACAAATTGTAAAAAGTGTTTGTATTTGTATATAAGTATCTAACGAGTAATTCTAGCTAGTTAGCTTTTCTTGAAACATGTTTTTAAAGTTATAAATATTATAATGACAAACGACTCCAGCAAGTGCAATACTTAACTAACTTTTAATTAATAACTTTACAAAAATACTATTTTATTAAATGACAAGTGTATCGAGTTGTTGTGAGAATTATTAATTTGTGACTAATTTTAAACAATTCGTTCTCTGAAAATGTTCTTTTGTATAATAACCTAACATATACAGTGTTATTTAAACTTCAAATGTGAAGAAAGAATGTCGGTACCTATACTGCCATCTTACGGAGATATTAATATTTACGAACAGGTCAGATATTATTTTTATTTTTGCATGTTGTCATTACACGGACTGTCAAATCAGAACTGTCACAAAGTTGTTTTCTTTGATTTAAATGTCTGTGTTGTAACAAAATCATGAGTTAAATAAAATACATTTACGATTAATAAATTACACATATAATATATTAATAACAAATAATAAAAATAAATTATTTGATGACAAATTTTTAAAGATTGCGAAAGGTTATCATGTAGTCACTTGATAGCGGCTCGCAAATAACATTAACAAATATTAAATCTAAATATTTCTGCGAATTGTTAATTAAATACAAATATATTGAAGACCGTAATAAAAGATTTTTTAGACCGTAGCTAATACGACAATGTCATTCTATTAATGAAATAGCAAGTTAACCAGTCTAACCGCTGACTCCAAGGGCAAGTTGTCAAATAAAAGCCTTCGAACCCGGATGCGTACTAAATTCTTAACAAAATTTAAACTGCTTTATTAAACATTTTTTACAAGTCAAAAAACTATCATTACACAAACCTACTGCAAAAAACTTTACCCCATAGTAACAAAAGCATTAAAAATTGGTATCAAATTTTCTTTTATTAAAAAAAATTTGCGTAAAACTATTTACAAGCTATATTTGTGCAATCTACATTAATTTTATAAAACTATAAACTATTAAAATTCACTAGTTGTTATACATATTTTTAGTAATTATCTAATTTTAGTTACAAATTTTTGTTTTTAAAATTTATAAAAATTTATAACAAATTTGTAAAGTAAACTTACCACTTGATGGTGAGAAGTTTATAGATTTTCCGCCGCCGTGCGTTTGACGGCGCTGTAGTGCTATTGATAATGGTTTTGATGATTCTGTCGCTGAAGATGATCTTGTTCGACTTTTTGGCAAAAGTTGATCAACTTGTTCTTTTGGAGTAGTGTTAGACATCGCGCTGAAAATGAAAAAATATTGATTATTAACTACATCTCCTGAAATGACGAATACAAAATTCTGTAAGATCCGAATCTGCCCGAACCGAATGAGAATGCAACTGTGTTGTTAGTGAGAGAACGCACGTGTACACTGATTTGTAATTGGTTTTGAGCGACTATGTTTCTTGGTCGCAGGGCAATTACGTTGCATGGTTTTGATGGTGACATCATGAGCAGAGATGTGCACAAGTACCTCAAAATACGACACAATAAAAATCTCCTATTATGCTATTGTTAAAAATTCTATAAAGTCACGAAACACGGGTCGACATGGCTCGCAAGCTATAAAAGCTTGCATGTATTGAGTACATTTTCCTAATAAAATAAAATCTTATCCTATATGAAGAGTTCGTAACGTTTTTTACTTAATATACGACTATACTTTTGTCTATGATTTTCACTGTTACTTCCTTCATATAGTATACGTTCTGCTTGTTATGGTCCAATTCGCAACTACATACATCCAGAACTTTTAATGAATTTGTTTATATCTATCTTGAAAGCGAAAGCGTATTATAAAATATGTATATGTGTATGACATGATCAGATGTATCTAAAATTAAATTCTAAGAAGCATTAGAATATATATATATTTATCAAAAAATAACAACAGTTATTTTCTAGAATAATGCTTTGAATTTATGTAGGAATTGTTAATAACAAGGTATACGGTGTTCCATAAATGTCTCGACTATATTTATCCAAAAACTTTCAGAAATTGTTTGAAATGATGTATCATATTTTTATAATTTATTAATACATGAGATAATATTTAAGTACTATTTTTTGGAACACCCTGTCATCATCCCACTCTACATCTTCATTTTCTTCCTACTCTTTTCATGTTGTCTGGCCTTCTTTTATTTTCCACGTGTTGTTTTTCTTTATTATTTTCTCGAAGTTAATTATTTTGCTTTTCAGTTTTTTATTTTCTATTTTTCAAATGTCAAGAATTAAAAGATTACATTTAACGAGAATTGGGCTGTTTTTTGTTTGTTCAAAAGTTATAAATAAAAATAAAACTTTTTAATGAACTTTTTAATTATTTTTGTTTGTTTTTGAATAAAGATGATTTTTTTTGTACCTTTTGAAAGCATGTTATAATACAAATACAAATATATATATAGGTTGTACATTAAATAAAAACGTTAAATAATTTAAATGCTAATATAATGTTATAATAGTACCCTGAAAAATATTTTTGTAATGATGAACAAAAAAACAAGTATGATTCATACATTATATTAAAATTCATAACAGATTTTCTGTAATGTAATAAGTTTTCCTGTTCGAATATTTATTATATGATCAAAACGGATGTGCCACAGCTTCACAAACTATGAGAAAATACATATAAAATATTCATTAGACAATATTCAATTTGGACTCTTCGATTGAGTATAAAAATTGACTAAATCAAAGTTCAGTAATGAACTTGTAGCTTCATACGAAATGTCTGAAGGGAGAGGAGGGGAGTCAAAACATGTAACGATGAATCGGGGCTGCGGCCCTATTCCTGAGTCTGGCGAGCAATGATCCTGATCGAACAGATATGATTTATATGAGTGAAACATTTTACGAATCAGTTTTAAAGAGTATTTCTGAACTATAATAATAATTAATAGCAAAATACAGGAATAGTACAGGAATACTCTTTTAAAAGTGATTCATAAAATGTTTCACTCATGTAAATCAGATCTGTTCGATTACGATCATTCTTCGCAAGACTCAGGAATACGGGCCCAGGTCCGAAATAAATATGTAAGTAGACGCGAGATGAAAATTAGTTTACCGTAAAATTAAATTACCATAGGCGCTACTTTTATTGCAGTTTGTTCATACTCTTTATCTACAGCGGTACTCGGGTTACGAACTTAGCTCGGTTTTTGACTACGTTCGTAAGTAAAGCTTTTTTGCATTATACAGCTGCGCTAACACTATCTCCAGCAAGCTGCTTTTATGGAATTTAAACTAATAATCCACTCTTTTAGCCATTTTAACCGTCCATAGCACATCTTTTTTTCTTTAAGATGGTGGAGTCGTGTCGTACTGTGTGGAGAGATCAGAAACACGAGCACTATTCTCATACTTAGTTATTATTTCGTTCTTCGTTTCTACTGTAATACGCTTAAGCTTCTTTATACCATTGTCACTAATACTCTTCACTTTTTTGGTTGCCATAATGACAGTTCATTTTATGCAAAATCTATTTGTCAAATACAGTCCATAATTAACTAACAAAAAATATAAACCAGGTATTTTGATTGGTTAAACTACAGTTACGTTCAACTCGAACCAAAATAATAGCTAAGATGCAAATATATCAACCAAGGTTTATAATAAACTGCAGTTAACTGACTATTGATAAATCAGCCCTCAGTTTTAATATGCACCGTTTGCTAAAATAAAAATCGTTTATACGTCACTTGAAAGAAGTTAAATTATTGAAAAAAAACTAATGTTTACTAAATATAGATACAGAATATAAAGTAGCGTTTTACATAATTCATTAAACTGTCGCGACAGAATTGAATAAACATATCATGCTAAAAAAAGTTTGACAACCATGAATAAGTAAATATAATATCTAATATATATGTATAACCGCGTACACAAATACATATAAATTACGTTCTGTGTTTTATATTAAACACTCAATATATTACACACCAATACACAAACAACATATGTACTCTATATTAAAGTTGTATGTAGTTGTATGTGTAGACCGTTCAGTAATGGCGTTTATTAGCTATTATAAGGCATTTAATTATTTTGTTTTTAACCAATTATTATTTGTATATTGCTTTTTAATTGGAGGAAAATAATACAATAGCAGTGTCTAATTTAATGTGGTACTATATTGCTTTTACCATTTTATTGCTGGTTTTTTATGAAAAAAACAGTGTTTTTATTTTATATTTGTTTTGGCTTCTTCAGAGAAGCGAGATATTAATAATTAAATTGTCCATACTTAGCCTGCAGGACCCATACTAAATATTGGGAATATTTTGACTGATTGTTTGACCAGTTAGTAAAAAGGACATGAAGGTTTAAAGATATTTTTTTAAAACAGTATACGCATAATGGGAGTAGCCAATAGGTTAACTTGGCAACGGTGCATCTTGTCATATTTTGCGCGCGTACTTCTATAAAGCACAACATACAAATCTTACTATATACTACAGCCTTGCTATATTTCTCTGTCTGTAAATAAAGAAAACATGTTCGAAAAAAATACTATAAGGGGTGAGGAGGGGATGTTTTGGTTAAGGTTTCAACTAATTTAATTTATTTATATTAGTGCACAACATATTAAGTTTATTGTGTAAAAATTTGAAGTCGATTGGAGTAAAACTGTCGGAGATATAGGGTTTTAAGTCTTCACCTCTGGTTTGGTTTCGTCTTTCTCAAACGCGTTTTTCTCACACATTGCTTTTTCAGAGTAAGTGCCCTCTCTAGCTCAAAAACTACTGGACCGATCCTTTTGAAATTTTTCACACTCTTTCTTTACATAAATGCCGAGGTAATGCTGTTGAGTTTTTTTTTTTTTTAATATTTTGACGTACTTCGATAATCGATATTTTCACTTCTAAGTGCTGTAAAAAATTAAAAATTAATAAATCACTAGAAATCATTTAAGTTTTTTGATTTCAAATAATCCACTGAAGAGTTATGAATGAGGGACACCGCAATGAAATTTTTTTTTGTGACGTCTGCGGAGATTCGCTGTCCATGCCTCATTTCTTGATATTTATTTTTGAAAATTCACAAAGCATTCCTTAAATGTTCTTTTATCATGTAGTAATTGTAGAAATAATTATGTATTAACCGTGTCGTCAAAAAACATTATCGAAAATATGTTTTTTTGTATCGATTTGACCACACCTGGATTCACTTTATTTTGACAAATACAACAAATTTTCTAACTTCAATAAACAAGCAGCTGTTAAATAAATATTTTAGCACGTTGAGAGTTTCTGTTTTTCTATATCCTAAATCTATTCGGAACGTGCCTCATATCAAGATAAATAAAAGCAAACACACAATCACAAAATATTGTGAAATAGAAAAATATTGAAAGTTATACCAAATCCATGATTGATATTAGATACCATGCTTCGTAATAGAAGCACGAAATAGCACAAAATATACCATAAAGCATGGTAATAGTAATAATAAACAACAGTATTGAGTAGGAGTTAGTGGGAAGGTTAGCGTAGGAGGTTGTAAACCCCCGCCTGTTTTTCTGCGTCCATACTACCCTTATATCCGATACGATCCAATCCGTCTAGTCGACATATCAACTTCAGAATTACACAGTAAAATGCCACACCCTTATACTAGATAATTAAACCATATGGATTGGGGATTTTAGGGGTAAATACGTCTTCAACTTCGGTTTGAGGCAGGGGGGTGTATACAGTAGCGTACCGAGGAGGGGGGATCCAGAAAAAAGGTAACGCTTTATTTTAAAAGGTAGGCTTGTTTAAAAACAGAGATGTGCATTTTTCAAATACATATACTCAAAATGCAAATATAAAATAGTAAATACCTATTTTCTATGTTGTATTTAAATATCTTTTAAGAGTATAGAATTTTATATTTTATTTGAAAACTTTTACAAATCTATTTCCTATTTGGAAAATACAAAATACTTTTTCATTTTTGTTACTTCTTATTTTTAACGTACATACTTGTGCGACATAAACATGCGACACTAATAAAACCCTTACTTTTGTTATTTTTTAAAATTCTAGGTAGTATTTTTATGAAACAACATCATAATTATTAAAAAAAATAACATTTATATTAGTAAGACGAAGAGTATTCTATTTTCTCAAATGTATTTCTAAAATACGTATTTTGTATTTAAATTAGAAATTTATTTTTTATTTTGTATTTGAAATAGGAAAATAACGAAGTATTTGCATTTTGTATTTAAATGCTTTTGAAAAGCATTTGTGCACATCTCATCATAACTAAACTAATAAATAATTATAGTTTAATGATTAAAATTTTGTTGGATACAGGGTTCACGTTCGTATCTGACTAGATTTCCTATGTAGACCAATGTTCCAATGTTATCTAACATATAAATTATAAATAAATTGATTCGACTGATTTATTTGTTGTTTAGCATGTGTATCGTAAGTATGTGTGACGTAACATAAAGATAAAATCTAACCCGAGCATAAAATGATACGCCCACGAAAAATATGTGTTTTATCAGGATAATACTTGTACCATATGATACAACATAAAATATATTTTATTAATCTCCATGGATTTTGTTTAAAATGTAATTAACTTTTGGATAAGCAAAAATAATAAATTTGGTGTTCTCGTGATCTAATAGAAAGGAGATTCCCATCTTAAGAATTATGCCGGTTTCACAACACAGAGACGGTTCAATAAAACACAAACAAAAATTGTTTTTTCTGAACAAAAACACCAATGTTTACATCAAAGAGACAGTTCTTAAAACATTTTTGTCTTTAAAAAGTGTTTTAGTAAACAAAACACATTCCCATCTAGAGTCGGTAAGATCGAAAAACAGAACTGTTTTAAAATAAAACAAAACATGATTTTGTTTTGTTTTTTGACAACAAAACTGTTTTCAAAACTGTCTCTGGTGTGAAACCGGCATTAGAATGATACATATATTTCTTAAAGATAACGGTTATGAGAAAAAAAATTAAAATAATATATGGCACATATTAAAAATAGGATGTAAATTAAAATTTCCCACATAAATTAGTACAAGCAAAGTATTAATGACTTGTAAAGATAAATACAAAATAATCTCAATAAAACCATGGTATTGTTGACTCTGACTCCGTATGGATCAAAAAGAAGGAGTGGGATGATTGTGATCACCAGTGTGTTTGTTAGAGAAGAGAAGGAGGGGAAGAGAGATGACGGGAAACGCGTAGACTTGTGTGGATCAACACGTCGTTGTAAAAATAGCAAAACAGCCAAACAACATGCCCACAAACAGCATACAGAAAAACAGAAAACAAGCAACTTGCTTGCTACGAGTAAAGCAAAACAGTTCAAATCTCCTAGCTCCTACTACTCACTATTCCATACATCCCCTTACCTCGCTTTTCCCCTCACAATGAAACACCGCTGCCGCCTTCATTCAATATAGTGCTATGTCTACTTTAAAAATCACGGACGCACAAGATTTATTATAATATGCGTAATAAGATAAAATATTCTAATTTCGCAGTTTAAACATATTCGAAGATTCTGCACTAATTTATATAATGTCACAATCAAAATGGTTTTAAGAAAGAATTAAACTGTGTTGAAGAACTGTAATTTTCATTAGTAAAAATTCATTAAAAAGTAAAGTACGACGGAAATAACATACTGTCATTAAAAAGAATTTTAGGAACTTGAATAAAAAGAATTTAAAAAAAATAGAAAAGAAGTAATTAACTCCGAGATCAGACAAAACAATTTGAGACAACAGAACATCTACTAAACCATAAAGCTCAAATTAATAAATTATTAAAATTTTGTTTCCGACAATGTCGTGCTACAATAGGTTTCAAAAGTTGTGTTCCGTTTGCGTAATGTGTCAAAGTATGCACAGGCTAATTTTTTATACATACAAACCATATATACGAATACATAAATACTTCATACATACAAATATTTGTGTATATTTGTATGTATGTATTTGTATATATATTTGTATACAATATATGTATACAAATGCGTTAATATATTAATAAAATATTCAAGCTCACATTATCTTATTTCTTATTACGACACAGTCAATCTTCTGTGGTTTTTTTTTTATATATTATTTATATCATACGCAAAAAAAAAATTCCTCTATTCTTAGCTATTTGTATTAGAAAATATGCCGATTTGTATCACACATAAAATGTATTTTCTTCTTGAGTTCCAAATGTAACTCAACTGTAAATATTAAGGATATTTAAATGCTTTATAAATATAGTGACTTATACATTTCTTCTTTTACGATGAATTTGGATAAACATACTTTTAATATAACATTATTTTAATTTATATTTCTGTTAAAACTTACAGAGCTCAATTATTTATGTGCGATTTTTATTCAATTCTGTGTGCATTTTTTGAATAATTCAATTACAATTAAAACTGCAATAAATTGAAATTAATAATTCAAAATAAAAAAATTCGCTAGAAGAAAGTTGTTGTAGTTACAAACAAAAATAATTTCAATAAAATATATTATTATGATGACCGCAAACCGTAGTATATGTACTACTGCTTTATTGTATATAGTACTAGCGCTATAATATTTGTGACTCGTGCAAGCAGTGACGGCGGGCTGAATTATATGTTACTAGGAAACTGAATGATGAATGTATTTTTAAACGACAAACTTCTTCAAGAATTTGTTTATCTAGATATATATATACCAGTATTCAAGAAATGTAAAGTAATAGTGCTATTAATATTATTTTGTCTACGGCTATAATATCCTATAACTTAGTATAAAATGAGTAATATTTTTGTTGGAATTAAATTTAATGCAGAATTAAATAAATAAATAAACTCTTTTCTACTAATTCATTATTTTATGTAAAATTTTTTTGGTAATAATCCAATCGTTACTATTTTTAAAAATATCAAGAACTCAAGAGATTTGTGCTATAAGCTTTCTCATCGGTGGAATTTTATAAATTTAATTATAAAGGATACCCATTATCGAATTATTCTGAAAATTTGAAGTCGCTGAACCATTTCGGGCCAGATATAAATGCATTCAATGGAGAGTATACATTTAATATTACTTTCATGTATTTTTAATAAAAAATAAAAATTAAATAGGTACATTTTCTAATAAAAATAGTTTAGAATAGAAGAATGTTGTGATAGCGAAAATTGTTGACCGTGTTCTTATTTAAATAAGTGCAACATAAAGTTGAAAATTGTATTAATAAATGAAGACTTCACTTCGAATGCTGATAGTATTTGTATTTATATGTATGCATATAAGGTTTTGTATCTATCACGACTTTGCTGGTACAGATTTTCAGAAAAGTTTTAATGCTTAGTTGGCTATAAATCCTAACTTCGAATACAAAACACAGCTTTTGAATCATATTGCAGCACAACATCCTTAAAAAGATCAGTATAGTTCCAAATCACGACAGTTCGGCAGTGACTTATACTAAAAAGGGGTTATAAGAGCGGTATAAATCTATAATACGATAATGAATTTTATCTTATTCATGTCTATATACGTTCTAGAAAAATATGTGAGTCAGTGCTTTTTAGTTATATCGGCAGATTATACCCCACAACTTGTTTTAAGTATGAGTCGCCGCCGAACTCTCGTAATTTGAACTATATATAATTCATTAAAGTAACTAACTATTTGAGAACGAAAAAATTATGATTATAGGAAGAAGTGCAATTTTTACATCAAAAATTAAAAAATCACAGCAATTAGGAAAAAACCTCTGCAAAGTTTAAGATTGCACTATAAACTTAGGTATTTAAAAAAAAAAAAGAAGGAAAAAATTGTGCCTTTAATGTCGCTTACTATTACAGTAATTTCGTTACCTTCTACAATTTGGCCACCATAAATTAATTATTTTTGATATATAAGCTATTGAAAATTTTGTTAAGTCAAGGGGCAACCGTTTTAGAGTGGCGCTACTGAAAACTATATTATATTTACTCGAAGTTCTGTAATCCTACAGGAATTCTTCCCTCCAACCCTAGTATCCAGACTGTCATATCTCGATACTCCCATCATTTCTCCCTATTTCTATCCATTATCTTTGCGCTCCTCGTTTTACCTTTTCCTGATCCTATCTACACTGCGTCTTTCAACGGGGTTTTTGATATTATTAGGTCGAACTCATTTTTGTTATCAAAAGCTATTATCAATTATCACATTTAGGTTTTCTTCTTCTTCTTCTTTAAAATGATCTGTATCTGTATTGCGTGAGTCTGACAGTTTAAAAATATTTCAATTCGTAAGATTTATGTCTAAATTATATCCGAAGAATATTTATCAATGAGTTTACACTTCAATAAATATTTAAAAGCAATTTCTTTATCAGTGGAAAGACCACGGTTAGAAATTTATAATTGTCACTATACCTCCACTAATAAAAAAATATTGTTTAATGCAATGCATGTACTAACTTCATTTTCAAAGCGTTATTAGAGTTGTACAACTAAACATATAATTCAAAAAAAAAATACGCCCTTATTTTGGCACTTGTATATTTTAGGTCCACTGTACTTCGGAAACGATTTCAGGGAATAATAATTTAGAGTTATTAGGTATACTTTATATTTGGGGCAAAATTTAAAAAAAATTAGTAATATTGGTAGCACCTTTCGGTTTCAATCGTATTATTTTATTCAGGAATTTCATTTTTGTGTCAATATTTTATTTTAAAGTCGAAATTGTTAATTTTTTACTTGCACGACAATCAGATGTTTATGCGGGACAAATTATGTGACAATCCCGCCTATTTTTTAAACTGCTTGTAGTGCAGTCGTGAGGGTCTAAAAAAGTGCTTATTTGGGAACCGATTTAGATGATTTTTCTTTTAAATATTGGTACCATTCATTCACACAATACATACAAAGAAGTGAGGAGGGGTTCTAAAAAGTGGAATAAAACTAAAAGGAGTGGGGTGGAAGGGAGAAGGGAATTCGTAAGATATGTGACGTCACATCTAATCTAAAATTCGATTCAAAACATGTCCAAAAAACAATATAAATGAGAATCGAGTTCTTACTAATTACCTGATTAGATCGACAATATTTAATCCAAAAAGTTTTTAATATTTAAAACGTATTAATATAAAAAAAATTCATCGGTAGTTGTAGAAAAATATCATTGACAGTGTAGACGATCCTTCACATATTTTGTGGAATTTTCCAAGAATGTAACCCTTGTAAATATAGGGGATCTTTTTATGGAACATATAAACATACATATATGTATGTATATTAAAAAATATTTATGTTAAATATAATTTTATCAGTAATTCCAAGTGAATGAGTTATTTGAATGTTGTGTATTTGCTTTTAAAGATAGCGATGGTGAAAATGCCAGTAACTTTTATAAGAAATATCTACGTATATACTCTTACATATATAAATATATATTATAGAAGACTAGACAGTGCAAACCATCTGGCAAACGCATCAAAAGTTCGACATATGACTAGGCAAATAGATTTCACGTGTAAGTATTTGAGACAGAATGACTTTTCTAAATAGTTTTCAAATGATTCATTACAGCTAGGACAACATATGTCTAAGTATAAGTATATATATATAATCTAAGCAGCAGTGGTCTACTTCTGGCAGATATATAACACTATTAATACATTAATAGCTATTGATTTGAACTTCTAACTTTGTCTTGATGACTATTTTGCAATATCTAATTTTAATTTTAAAGATTTTTATTTTCTCTTTAGTTAGTATTAGTTGTTAGTTAAAAAAGTGCGTTATTTGTGCGGTCTATACTACTCCAATTTCGATTTATTTTTTAAATGTTGATAATTTCAAATATTAAAACCTTTACAAGCTAATATAAATATATAACAAATATATATATTTTAAGCACATAGATAATAGAGAGAGAGAACCTCCATCCTGTACCTGTACATACTCTATTTTAAACTTAGAAGTATTCTAATTTCTAAACTGACTATCATTCCATTTTCGTACTCTAAAGAGTCAAGAATTAAGGGGAGTAAAGTTTCAATTTTTTTAAATTTATTTATATTAATGTACAATATATTATGTTTATTGTTAGCTTTTTTTGTGACGTCTGAATTGATTTTCTGTCAATGCCACATTTCCATAACAAAATCCATAACAAAGTTAATAATACTTTAATGAAAAAATTTTAAAACAATAATTTGGAGGTCAATTTGAGGAGTAAGACTTCTTTTTTATTGTTGATAGATAATTTTAATTGAAAAGAAAGTTGATTTTTATGAAAAAACATTGTAGAAGATAAGAAAAGAAGAAGAGTCTACGTCCATTAACGCACAATGTGATCTTCAAATAATTATTTAAAAAATAAGAAAACTATTTGTTTTCTATTATTGATTAACATCTATCAATGAGTAAGCGAGAAGCACTTATGTGTGCGTAATATGAGAGCAAACGAGACAGGTATATAGTTTTTATTTTTCGAGTATACATATATACATAAATAAAAATCGTCATAAGTTAACGGCGCCAAAATAGGGTCATAGTTTTATTTATTTCAACCAAGTGTTAATTTATTATTTTTCATTATAAATTATTTATAAAAATAAATTTTCCAAGACATATTTTAAATAAATTTAAATAAAAATTGCATAATTAAACTATGCTTACTATAAATAACATTAAATATATTTTACATATGGCATTGTTATATGGTTTAATATACGTGCATACATACGTCAAAATAACAGATAGGTTATCCGTTATTACGAATAATATTTACTTAAGGTGACGTACTAGTGACCAACAACTGTAAATTTACGTCATGTAATGCAAATATGAGATGTTTACGTGATTACAGGTACTTGCATGTAATATGCAATAACGCGCTACACTTTACGTTATTAAAATATTGATTTTTATTATTTTATTTATAATATTAAATAAATTCAAATGTCAACGACAATGCACTTTATTATAATACAGTAAATATCATGATGTAACGCTTCGTACAGATTGGTGCGACTTAAACATGCGACATCCAACATTTATATATTTTCATTCATAAGTTGACATTATTTAGACATGAGTGTACTAAATGTATTGAACTTTTACGCCCTACGCACACGACGCGACTGGTTGCAAACCTTAGCCCGAATCTGCCCGAAGAGAATGTAATTACAACTATGTTGTTAGTAAGAGATTGAACGTGTATGCGAGTGAGATAAAACACGAGGAAAGGCATATGAGTCGCCAGAGTGCAAACTAAACGAGAAAGGAAGTTTTCAACGAAAACGAGCAAGAGCCATGTCGAGCCGTGTATCGTGACTCTATAGAATTTTTAACAATAGCAAAACAGGGGATTCTATTGTGTTATATTTTATTGTATGTATATATTTAAATACTATTCAATAGTATTCGTAAACATCTCTGTTGATGAAACCAACAGTGCCCTGCGACCGATCTAGTCGCTGAATATATGCTCAAAACCAGTTTAAAATCAGTTTAGTTACGTTCGTGCAGTGTATTTTATCTCACTCGTAAACACGTGCGTTGTTTTACTAACAACACAGTTTTAATCACATTCGGTTCGGGCAGATTCAGAGCTAAGGTTTGCAACCAGTCGCGTCGTCTGCGGACGCTCTTAACGTACAGAATAGAGCGACATAAACATGCAACACTAATAAAAACCTTACTTATGCTATTTTTAAAAATTCTAGGTAGTATTTTTATGAAACGAAAATGTTTCAATACGAAATCGGAACATCTAAAGAAATAACTATTTTAAATGTGATCTCGAACAAAAGGACCGAGTACCTCCAGTATAATTTCATTGTACGTTGACGTTTTTTTTTGGTTGTGTTTAGTAAATAAATAAAAATAATTGAAAATGGTGTTTAAATGGACAAATGAAATTGACTTGAACAATAGACCCCTGTCAAACCGTGTTTAAAACCATTGTAACTCGTAAATTAATGATTGGAATTTCAAGAAATTTTGAAAGTTGGTACTATCTAAATATCATATGGATTTGTCAATAGTGGCGCCATTTATAAGTCATCCTACGAAGTTATTGAGTGATGTGTTATATGTAATTAAAAACACAAGACGGTTTTATTATATAAGTTGTAACAATAAGTAGTATGTATAACAAAAAAGAAATAGAAAAACAAACAATTAAAAAATAATGGTAACAATTACTGGTAGTATTCCAGCGTAGTATTTCCGTTAATAATTACATTTTTACGATCGGCACACGTGTACTTTACTACTTTATTCTGTGACTAGTATAAAGTACATAGCTTGATATACAAGCCACACATACATACACACACAAGGAGAGGGAGCGAGAGAGATGGAGCCACTTATACAATAATAAACTGCACATATTGTATATACGGTTTACTATATATACATATAAAATATTATTTACTTGGTTCATAACTAAATGTCATTGTTTGTTACAAGTTGTAACCAGTAAACAAGTGTGTTAAAGAAAAATAAGACTACAATTAAAATATGGAGCAGTAATGGCCAATTTTTGTATATACAAGGGCTAGTCAAATAAAAATAATCATTTATTTAATGTTTATCAATAATATGACAGATCAAGAATTTCGGAAATCTTTTAAGAATAATTTTGAAATAGTAATACTAGATGTTTTAGACATTTATTAATTTTATCAAAAAAATATTTATAGAAAAGATGTTGAACGTTAAATATACTAAAATGGGGTTTAGAAATATAGGCTAAATTGTAAACGCATGCAGTCGCTATTGCAAGCTAATTTTCAGTGAAGTGCTCTACTTTTCAGAGGTCAATATCAATAAGATATACAAAAAAATATTGTATTCCAAAATTAGATTATGAACCATGCCTTAATTTCTATAAAACTGTACTGTATATTAATAAAGTTGGCTACCAGAACCTCAGTGTCTGATTATTTTTAATTAACTCACTATATTATAGGAAATATTAACAATTAAATAAGTCATTTTTGTCTCTTTAATCATTTAACAGATCCGAAGTTAAAAATTATAAATCTGCGTGTGATGTCACATCCGATTATTTGCCATTTCATTCAACAGAGACGCAACTAATAACAGCTGTGTTGTGTATCCTGTTAAGTTTTGTATTATGGTTATTGTGAAAAAAGAAAAATAATCTCGTTTGCATTAGTTCTGTGACGTCATAGGCAGAGTTAACAGAAGCGGCAAAGATGAAATTCAAATTTTAAATAGCAAAATCTTCACCATTTCGATATTTAAAGAAACAGATATGCTAATACATATATTAAACTAAAAAGTGACTCTATTAGATTGATAATAACTATTTTTATCTTAAGACTCACTGATAAGAAAATATTGCCAAAAAAAATCGTTTTTAGATTGCTATTTTTAAGATTGAAGACCTAAATAATGAAAATTGAAGCTGAGAAAGTATTTATTCGGAATCAGGACACCCAATTTAGGCAGAAAAATGAACATATTTACCAGTTTATCAGAGTCAATGATTTAGAAATATATTTCTGAGATGTAATAAGACTACTATGAAATTTAAAAATGATTCCAACTAATAATGTTTTAAAAAATGTTTCCCAAAACTACATTAAAATTTGATGTGGTTTAATAGATACTCTCTGTAAGATATGTAACATTTTTGTAAGTTGTTCAATCTTCACACCATTCCTTACTAACTCACTAATACATTTATTCCATTTAGAGAATTTGTCAGTGAAACAGAACTAAGGATATCCATTATACTTAATGAATAGTATTGTTCAAATAAATTGGACCATTAATAGAAACTGCGCAAGGCTTTTAAATACAATAACGTTGGAATTTAATTAAAACTACAATAATAAATGATAAATTAGTGGTAAATGAGTGATAATTTCGTACTTTTAATGATCTACTGCTACTATTTATAATGTTCGCACAAAAATCTCTATTTTTATATAATTTGTTATGGAATTTATATATTTTTATTTATTTACTTAGCTGACTTGACATTCAAAACCGTCTTTTCTTTAGATGTTCAGACTTCGTTTTGAAACATTTTTGTTTCATAAAAATACTACCTAGAATTTTAAAAAATAGCATAAGTAAGGGTTTTTTTATTAGTGACATATGAATGAAAATATATAAATGTTGGATGTCGCATGTTTATGTCGCACCAATCTGTACGAGGCATTAGTTTTAATATATACCTATACTGTACTCGTTAGAGTATTCCTCCAACGGGTGTGAAAAGTGTTTAGAAGAAATAAAACACCACAAGTATTTTAAAGTAACGAAAGAAACTTGTATTGCTTCTTAATACTTAAAAATAGACAACGAAGATATAAAATACTTAATAAATAATGCAAATTAAAATAAGTACTAATTTATTGCAAGTGGTGGAGCGTTTTGAATTGGCATGAATAAATAAAATATTAGATTTAGTGTATTAAAATGCGACATAATAAAAATATTGGTCAAATACAAATGTGTGTATTTAAAGAAACAGAAGAATAACAGAAACTACATACGTATGCGTAGCACATATATGCAGTTTAATATATTCTCCCTGATTTTCTTTAATGGAAAGCTTTTATATTGAAATATACTGCTATGCATGTATGTACTCGTATATATTTCCCCTTAATGCTATATTCAATTCATACTCAATAACTGGAGTACGACTCTATAACACTATGACTCGTGATGAGAAATTGAAACATTAAAATCAATCAAATATAATTTCGATGTAGTATTATAGGTAAAGACATATTTTCTTCAATTTATTTAATTTGTTGAACCATTTTTAATATTTTAGTCATAGTTTATAATACTTTTGTGTTCATATTATGTATCTTTTACAATTCCTACTTTACATTCCATGCATTTTGTATTCAAGTTAATTATTTAGCGTATTTACGTTTTCTTTGTTTTTTAGAACCTTAAAAGGTTCAATGTTTCTATATTAAAAACAACTACATTACATTATAACCTCCAAAATATGACAATCTATCAAAATGCAGTTGGATTTAGTTTTAAAAGAAATTCAATATCAGTTTGTCAAAAAATAAAAAAGTAAAAACAACAATTGATATTAAAATTATTCCACATTCAATTTTGTTCAACTGTCGAACTGTTAAAATTTATATGTGCACCAACTATATTAACTAAACTCAAATTAAAACTAAATCAAAATGTCTATTCTGAAAACCTGAAATCTAGATTTAAATATTCAATAAAAACGTAAAATAAATATCAAAACAGTGAGTGGGAATGAGACTTTATACCAAAACACTAACACTAGTTAACGCTAGACTACCATGTGCGCGCTAATCTTTGTTTTAGATGGTCATGAAACCCAAACACTGCATCGCTCAGTTTAGTTGCATTCAACATCGTCTATCCTCAGTTACTTTTTATAACCCAGCAGTGCAAACCCAATACGATTTTTATAACTTTAAACAGATGTAACAAAAGGAGAACGTATAATGAACTAGTTTTAATTAAAGAAATTCTCGAGCGTTGTTATTACATCCGTAGTACAAGCGCTACCAGTTGATATATTTTGAAGAAGCCTTTAAATCAGTTTCACATCATACCTTTTCGAATTAGTGACTCTATCTGTAACAATCTATCGTTGCACATCGATATTTACTTTTGTAAAACTGCACAGCACTAGTTTAAAGTGATATACTTGAGCTATAGTGATATAGCAATATATCAAAGAATAAATATTATTGTTATTCTAATTCTAAATGGGGGTACTATGGTCTGAAGGATATGTGTAATTTGTCAATTTCAGCAGGCTCTTTCAATAACAAGAAATACAACACATTTTAAATGATATCCTTTAGAAGTAGGAGTGATTGAAGCTATGACATTTCCGTTTCAATTTTATTGTGTCGGCTTCTTAAATGTAATTTTAAGTAATAAAGAAATATACGACACTTACCTTAGTATTGTGGAATGCATATTTTGTGCAATATTGGGGTCCTCTGTATGCATCCATAATTCTCCAGCTCCTGTACAAGCTTGTCGTCCAACCTCCATATAAAAGAAAGATTCAGAATCTCCACATCTGTAAAAATTAATTATTTTCATATTGTAATACCGACTTCTCATTTATTTTTTTGTGAAAAGGAGAAAAATCAAAAAATTTAAATCAAAATATACAAACAGACGGTAAGAAATGAAAAACAATATTATTGAATAATGCTAAACATTCTTTATTATCTTTATATAGAATGAGCTTGTGAATCATGACTTAATTTCTGTACGTTATAGAAAACTCTAATACGTGTAACGTCACGTCCGCTAACTTGGCCATCTCTTTTATACAACAGAGCGTAAAAGAGATAGCATACTTACTACAGAACTATTTTAGATATGATAAATAACTGACATTAACCCATAATAGTAGACATGTTGCGTCATAAGTATGGCGGACATCTGCAACGCTAAAACTACAATTCAAATTTTTAATTGCTATATCTTCGCCAACATTTGGATATTTAATAAATTAAAAACGCCAATATATATTTATTAACATCTATTTCAATCAACAATTAAAAAATCGACCCTTAAAAAATGTGTTCACAAGCCTATTCTGAAATGCAAAAGTACAGGGTGTGTTTCATTATTTAAAGTACATACCTCCTAATGCACATAAGTGGAAATTCGACCTGCTGTTCCACCACTTTATTAGCTTCATGTCCAACTTGGGATGTTAGCTGACCAATTCTAACTAGAGACAAGGTTTTATCGGTAAGGCACAGATGATAGTGTCCTAGGATTCCCTTGCTGGCTCCTAGACCGCGTTTCTGTACCGTCACTTGCCAGACATGTTCTGAAAAAATGAAAAAACAAATTGTTAATAAATTTCTAATTTATAGTTGCAGTAGCAGGTGAAAATAAAAATTGGCATTGCCTTAGATCGTGTCTGGTAGTTCTAATTCTTAGGTATGCTTTAAAGTTTCAATCGTCGGATATCCCTCTTGAAAATATGAACTTTAAAACATAACCAAAAATTAGAACTATTGGACATGGTTTAACATATTTGAAAATAAAAAAAAGTTTGTTATTTTATAGTTTATGCATGCTCCTGCCGTCATAAAAAGTTATTTTGCAGTGCAGTTTCAAGCTTATTAGGTTGCTACAAGCTAATTTCGACATTTAATTTCATCTCTCCAATATAAATTGTAACACATTGTGCAAGATCAAACTTGCTACCGTGCCAAACTAATTCAAAAGTTTCATTTATATTTTTTTTATAAACAATTGATTATTTTTGAAATTTTCACTCTTTTTAAAGATATTTATTGAATATATATCCCCTATCCCCTTCCTACATTAGTTTTTCCATATATTTATTTACTGTGACAATAGCTAAGAATATACATTATTATCATTTATAATAATTATTACAAAATGTAAATACGTCAATTCAAGTTACCACGTTTTACCATAATCTAAATTTCAAGGTAATGTCGAGAGCATTTAGTTTGTTTAGGTTATCTATACACCAGGGAAGGTAAACTATTATTTATTTATAAATTCTGGAACATTACTGCTAGAAACTAATATTAATTGTATTACTTATATATGCAGAAAAGAATGTAATGACTTTTATTTTTATATATTTGCACATGTATTTTGAGAGTTATCATCATCTTGAAGTTACAGCTCTTGTAAAGTTGTCTTCCTTTAAGATTTTTCGCTATTCCTTCCTATTTCGATTCCCCCTAACTCCAGCATACCCTGCATTCGTTCCAGCAGTTTGTTAAGCATTCTGTTTGTATCCATTCTCACTATATGCCCTAACCATTGGAGTCTTTTTAATTTCAATTTCTCGATATCTGCCTTATATTTTCATATTTGTTCTTTTTCTCCAATACATTTTTCGCAAATTTCTATCCAAATTTCCGATTGAAAATGGTTTTATTATAAGTTTGTAAATAGGAATAATTTTAAGTTTATAATTTTATATAGGTAGATCTAAGAAAATTCTGTAAATCATAATACCATTTATTTTCAATTGTAATTCTTGCTTTTATTTTGAGTGAATCAGATAAAAGTGCACCGCCTATGTAAATTAACTTACTCTATCAAACGCCGAGAGTGAAATTAGTCCGTATTAGTTTATTTGAAGTGTTAGAAGCAGTGCTAGACTCATTAGAATAACCTACTGTGAAATTAATTTATAGAAGGTATCCCTTTTTTGAGTTTGGCACCACAATCATATCTGATGGCCCTAATGTCAATATATATAGGTAAAGCCGGCGCCAAACGATGCTACGAACACCTTCTAATGTTGGACGCATTGGAAGTTCGGGCTGTTGTCGGTCTTTTCACTCGCGTTAAAGGGATGTTACTACCCCCACCACACACTTGATCAATATATCATTCACTACTGCACGAATCGTTAAACATTGGAATGTTTTATACTTGAAAATTTCTTTATTTACTTGAAAGTTTTTATTAAACAGTGTCAGTGTCAATAATATCAACAAATTAATAAATTTAATAAATCATTCGGACCAACATTCGTTACACTGTGTAGCAGGAAACTTACCTAAATCAAAGCTCAAAAAAACCAAAGGTTTTTTATCCCTGCATTAGATACTAATGCTAATAGTATATTATTTATCTATAATTGTACTTGACATTATATTTAAATTTATTTCTAAATATCTTATGACGATATTTGAAACAATTTAACTTTTAACAACAATTTACTACTGATAATAACAATTGAAAGCTCGAAATACAATATAAATAACAATAAACTAAAATATATTATAGATAACAGATAATTAATCAATACTTTACAGACATGTCAAATTTAACGTTTCTTATTTTTACAGAATTTACAACTTATTTTGATAAGTAATACCCACTAATTGTGAAATATTTGGGACGCCGTTGTCGTTATCGAAATCTTAACAAAACAAATACTAGTTATGTTACGTTACACATATTTCAGTAATTTGCTAAATACCTTGGGTTATCTGATTTGCTAATCTACTGTATGTTAAAGGTGAGCGTTCACCTGTTCGCATTGGATTTATTGCATGAAAGGTGGAAATGTAAGTGTACATAGATTATTTCCAGGTAAGGATAAAAGGTTAAGATAGTAGGTAGAAACACCCAAGCTTTTGTAGATCAGACTAATATTTAGGATATTCTTAGTCAACGATACTGTTTAGGATTACAGTTATAAGTAAACTGTAATATATATATTTTTTTTAATTAGTAATTATTTTTAAATGCAATAGATTATCAATATGGTATGGTAAAGACAGAGGGTGTGTTTGTAGCTAAAGAAAATTATAATTAAAAAATACTTTTAATTAGTACAATAAAGTTTTCTTAAAATTATACATGAATTATGTGTAGTGTCTTAAAAAGAAAAAATACTATACTATATCGAGTGTACGTTTTTGAACACCCTGTGTTATCCAATTATTCACTCGCAAGCGTAAAAAACACACATTGTAATTACTTTGTATGTACTCGTAGTTTCATTACCTGATATAAAAACAGTGCCGATTCTGTGTAAATATTGCATCATCAAATAAATGTGTAGGTACTTTAAAAAAAAAACAATTTTCCCGTCATTCTCTGATAACAAACTAGCTGATAACATTGTAGTAGTACATATGGTAATGTTTATATTCATTGGAAACTAATGCTTTTATATTTAAATGACAATTAGAAAAATAATAACCTGGCTTCGTTCGGGAGTGCTTTTTTTCACAATATGGGACGGTATTATGGGTCAGACTAATGTCTAGGATATTTTTGGTTAACAATAATTGCTTAGGATTACAGTTATATATATAAACAGAACGATTTCTATGATTTTGTCTCTCATAGAGTGAGGACACATTTTTGTAGCTGTTGAATATTATAATTTAATAAACTTTTAATTGTTTTTTTTTTATTTCTACATAAATTTAAAAGTAAATATATTTAACTACTTGCTTTTTATTATACGAAGATTTATGCCGCCATCACCAGACCGTGAATCACAAAGCAGTCTGTCGCAGTGATATAAGTTTACTACGCGTTTGCTGATAATGCTTATTTTTGTACCAGAAGGGGTTAAGTATACAATATATTTAATAATTTAGTTATATGCTTAAATTTTTTATTTTAATGTTAAATATTTTAAATTTTGACCGCGCTTTGTCGTGTGTTTGTTGTTTTATAAGGTTACAATTTTAATAATCCAATTGAATAGCAAAAATATCAGTTTGATAAAAAAAGATAGCGATTTATCATATATGAATAATAAATATTTGCCAATTTATTTTTGTACTGTAAATAAAATTGTTATTTTTCATTTTATCTCTTTTTGATAAACATGTCATTTTGTTCCGGAAATTTACAAAATATATATATACATTTATCTCTTAAATAAATCTCTTGTTATCTATCACAGAAGTTTATTGACGCCAAAAAAAGAGCTGCTAAATTAAGGCTTTGTATTTTCCAGAAATAGAAATTTAAAGTAAACAAAATTTGGAAAAAAATACAACATAAAACATAGATGTAATATTTTACTTGTACAAAACCGAGATTAGTAATATTTAATCCTTAAAAAAGACTTCTTCAAATAAGTTTTATAACTATATTAATCCACAAAAAGGTATATTTATTTTTTTAACAGTAGTAAAACTAGTTAGTTAACATAATACGTCATTTCTTTTCTATTTCAAATACAAAATAAAAAATTAATTTCATGTTAGTATTTAAATACAAAATACAAAATAATACGTATTTTAAAAATACTTTTGAGAATATAGAATACTCTTTATGTTACTAATGTAAATGTTACTTTTTTAATTACATAAAAATACTACCTAGAATTTTTAAAAATAGTAAAAGTAAGCGTTTTATTAGTGCCGCATGTGTATGTCGCACTAGTCTGTACGTCAGAAGTACAACACATTTAGTACACTCATATCTAAATAATGTAAACTTATGAATGAAAATATATAAATGTTGGATGTCGCATGTGGGGGTAGTAGGAGGTATTAAGACATTTGTGCAGATACTTTTGATCATAGATGGTGCTAATGCTGGTGGGGTTTTAAGTTTAAATTAAAAAATTAATATTTACTGATTAACACTATAAAGTAGCAAAAATGAAAAAAGTATTTTGTATATTCCAAATAGGAAATAGGTTGGTAAAAGTTTTAAAATAAAATATAAAATTCTATACTCTTAAAAGATACGAGGCATGTTCTTTAGGTAAGTACTGTTTTGCGATTCCGCCTTTGCAGCACTACGGTCGGCGTTACCTGCATGCGCGCTGGCTACCTACGTCTCTTGTCTACGCACTGACGCCATTACAGTCTGATTCTTCATTGTATACGTTGTTTACTGAGTGTTTAAGATGCCTCCGACAATCGTGAATCCCGCCGATTGTGAAGTACGGGCTGTTATACGATTTCTTAGTGCTAAAGGCGTAAAACCGATCGATATTCATCGTGAGATCTGTGAAGTTTACGGACAAAACATTATGAGTGATGGAATGGTAAGGAAATGGGTGAGAGCATTTAAAGATGGCCGCACAAATGTGCATGATGAAGAACGGAGTGGGCGTCCTTCGGTCTTTAATGAAGATTTTGTGCAGAAAGTGGAAGAAAAGGTGAGAGAAAACAGACGCTTTACAATTTCATCAATGTGCGACTGGTTTCCTCAATATTCTCGTAGTGTTTGTGATACAGTGGTTAACAAGTCAGGCGGCAGAATTTTATGAGGAGGGTATTCAAAAACTGGTGCCACGTTATGACAAGTGCCTCAATATTCACGGAAATTATGTAGAAAAGTAGATTAAGGTACAGGCTTTCATGTAAAAATAAAATTATTGCGATATCTTTGCACGTCTTTTTTTAATTCCAAAACGGTACTTACTTAAAAAACACGCCTCGTATTTAAATACAAAATAAAATATAGGTATTTACTATTTCCATTTTGAGTATATGTATTTAAAAAACGCACATCTCTAGTAATTTGATCGTATATAATAAATAAGTCCCACAAAACAGATATTTGGTAAATGACAAACAAATATTGGTTTTATTTTGTTTTAAGATTATGAAGTAGCCGGTCGATACTCGATATATTACTCGTAACAAATAATGCCAAAAACAACATTCCAGAGACATTCTTGAACTTCACAAACACGGAACGGAACGGAACGACTCAAGCTGTTTTATTGCTTTTATTAATTAAGGAATGCATTAAGTTGTTTATGTAAATAAAATAATTACATAGTATAATGGTATGGTGGGGTATATAGATATACTTTATATTATATGTATATAAATCTGTCTATAAATATATGTAACAACAACAAAAAAAAAACAAAAAAGAAAAAGGTATATTGGCTCCAAGAAAACAAATGATTCCGACAGAGCAAATGCCAGAAAAACAAATTGCTATCTCACACCTGTGATAGTGTTAGTGATAAATATGTAATATGAGAGGAAGAGGAGGTTCTGATAATTGAATATAATATAACTCTCAACATGTGGGTCGTAATATAATTTTACAAAAATTGACTTGATTAAATCAAAAATATTTATTCGCATCAAAACTATTTGTACATTAGAATTCTAAATATTTCGAGACAATTATGAAAAATATAAAAAATGTAAATCTTTTTTGCATTACCACTATGAGTGTGCAGATTTAAGACAAAACTGTCTTAAGACAATCGTACCCTTAACAAAGAAAGAAAAAGATAAACATATTCAATACACATATACTATAGTTCAAATTGCGAGAGTTCGGCGGCGAGTTATACTTAAAAGAGGTTATAAGAGCGGTATAAATCTATAATACGATAATGAATTTTATCTTATTCGTTTCTATATACATTATAGAAAAATAAGTTAGTCAGTGCTTTTTAGTTATATCGCCAGTTTGTACAAATAGTACAAATACTTATTGATGCAACTTGGTCGTGTGTGAGAGTATTGGAACTAAAAGCCTCGGCTATCTTATAATCGTAGATTGCACTAAGCTTTACTTTAGCATAAGACTGTCAGTGAACAAGAACTTAAAAGATTACAAATTATAACCCTGATATTTGGACCGGGTATAAACTAGGATGACTTCGGACACTACCCTGGTAGAAAATAATCTTTCAGTGCAAATTTCACACATGCTAGGTAGTCACAAGCTAATTTCAAGATCAATTTTTCATTTTTTATATAGAAATTGTCTTGCAGTTCAAGGTTTTCTCGTATATTCTTAACCCATTGTCCCACATAAAGACAAAACTCCCTTAAGATATAAGAGTATCCACCGTGCAACCGCCCTAATAAGGTTTCAGAAGGTTTGATAAGTACGTCACCGTCACACGTCACGCTGCACTGTTCGTCATTTAATAAAATAAACTCAAGATCAATAAAGATTGATTTAAACCGATCGGGAACCGTGGGAACTTCAAATGGGCAGAGTTGAAAACTGCATACATTGTAACATAATAACAAAGCGAAGGAAAATAGCCGAGACTTTGATGGTAAGTATTGTGTACTTCTACAACACAACAAGCAAGCTGGGGTTTATACAATGTTGCATTGAGTTGAGACAGTGATTAATAAAACTTGCAAATAAGCGTGAGTAAACATTAGTTGCTGGAAGTGCTATTACTGTGGAGTAATGATCAATGAGAAAATATACATTTTATTTGTATGTGTTCTGTGTGTGAATAAATATGTATGTATATGTTTATAATACATATTATAATGAACAGTGAAGTAAGTACTAATGTACTGATGAACTAAAATGAACATCACAGAAAGCCGTAAGGTTATTAGTCAAGTTAATAAGTAAAATAATTCAGTCATTGAAATTGTACGGTTACAAAATTATCATTTATTAATTATTTATTACATAATGTTTGTTACTATTTTAAGTTTATTAGACAGAGAGGAATGAAGGAGAGGGGCATTTTTAATACACTTTTAGGGGCAATAATTGATGTCACACAATGTTTACGTTATTCTGATACCCCTCCAACCCATTGTCACATCTTGTAAGAATTTAGAGATAGAAAGGGCAAAACAATACTTTAAAAGCTGATTACTTGAGAATCATAGCAGATAATTAAAAATGGATTTTCATTTTGACATAAAGAAAAATCAAATTTATTTTATATTTTCATTAATTGTAGACATTAGCAAACTTTTGGAGTACGTGGGCCACATTAAGGTATTGAAAGTAGATATAAAATAATTAATATATTTATTACCGCAAAATTAGTTAAATGAACATTCATCCTATTTTTTTGTTTCTGGACATAAAACAAATGAACAAATGGACATAATCAAATGAAGAAGTCGTTGAAATCAATGACTTGAAGAGTTTAACAAATTATAGTCTTTCGATAATGGAATATCTGTACCGAGCTAAAAAGAAAATATGTTGGGAAATAACATTGGTACTTCACTTAAATTAAAGAAAAATATTTTTTCATATACAATTTACTGTAACAAGAAACAATAGACATGACAGATTTCAAATCAAATTTTTTTCAACAGCTTAAAAGTGAATTAATTTGCGGATGCCTTCACTTTTTACTCTGTAGGAATATAACATATTCTTCATTGAATTTAATTTCCTAGTTTTTTACAAAAGACTACCAACAGCTCAACAAATAACTGACGTTAAAATGCATTTCACGTCATACATATATGGCCGACCATTTCTAGCACTAAAGCTACAATTCAAATATTTAATTATTTTAAATATTTAATAAAATAGGCACGCCAATACACATTTATTAACATCAATTTCAATCAACAATTGAAAAATCGACCATTAAAAAATGAGGACACAAGCCCATTATTGGACGAAGTTATAGCTGTATCAAATTTTAATTTCAGTTTTGGTGCATATTTTAGCTATACGTAAGACATCACAGAAGAAATAAGTAATCGAGACTCCTTTTACACAACCATCGTAATATAATTCGGACCCAGGTGTTTGTAGTAAAAAACGTATTACACACATACTCGTTTGCGTCTGTGTTGCATAACAAAAGATGGCATATTTGCGTACGTGACGTAGTATGCATTGGAATTTTCTATAATGTTGAATCATTTTAATAATTATAGAGACAAAATGCTTTTTTTAATTGTTAATATTAAATATGCAGTGGAAACATGCTGGGACCATAACCTATTAATGTATAAGCATAATAAATTTAGAATTGATAATACTGGAAAAATGGCTAGACTAAAATGACTTAAGAACTTGATTATTGAAAAATCCAGAAAAATCTTAAGAGAGAACACTAATTGTTTTCTAACATACTAGATAGACTAAGCCTATATGCTAACTAGATAACTTTATCAATAACTACAACAAATATATCCAAAAATATAAGGAGTTATTAAAAGATAATCGTATATTTAAGGTTCTGGTAGTCAATTTTAACGCAATTATTTTATAGCAATTAACACTTGGTTCACAGGCCCATTATTTGTAATTTTATTAACAAAAACCAAGTATTGTGGCTGCCATATCACATATTACACGTCATACTTTTGATAAATTTAAATACTTACCTAAATCTCAGATCAAAATAACATAATAGTGCATTTCTGCAAAATGTATTTTTTTCATGTGAATTAAAAATATATTGTTTCTCATAAACCCACAACAGTACTTAACTATTTTAAATATAAATGAAACGCTCACGTTTGCATTTGTGTTAAATTTTTTATGAATGTATCATATTTAATTAAAAAAAGTGTTAATGAAAAAAAACAATTTCTGTTATAATTTTATGAATATAATATATGCTGTATTTGTTTTAATATGTGTGATGTTTAATTAAGTAATTATAATTTATTTTATAGTACATTTTACTAATTATAATTAATTCTGAAAATACAACAATAAAAAACTGTAATTCATTTTATTTTTAATTTGTAAATAGGTATAAAAATAATATTTGAAAATTAAAACGACAAAACCGATTTACAGTTTTAATTTTCTTTATTTCAACATTTTACTTTTAGAAAAATTATGTAAGGTAGGTTCACCAAATAACGCCCACCTAAGGGTTTTTCATTTAATATTTTAACAAAGGTTACCAGTGGAATGAAAACTATGAATATTTCTATTAAAGAATCGAGTTTGGATTAACAAAATTGCTAAATTTATCAATTTATTAAGCACCATTGAACAAAATAACGCCGGACTATAATAATCAAAGAAATAACATTAAATTAAAGCATTTTCCCAAACAATAAACATTTTCATTAAATATAATTTGTTGCAGCTTCTAGGACAATTGAAATACATATTTTCCTTAGCCATACCCACATATAGTTCATGATAATTTTTGAGCTCTTGTAGGATGCAGCATTTGAGCCTGGATATTTCGGAATTTTTCAGATTTATTAAAAAACATATTTCTATACTCTCCTAATATTTTTCAGAATTATATCGAGAGATTTTTTATGTATAACATCAAAAAACAGTTGAGCGAACAGGAAGTTTTACATTAAAATTTTAAAAAACATCTATCTAATCTTTTTGAATGTCGATCTTAAAGTGGCCCGCGGAGTATAAATATTTGGGGATCCCTGCTCTACACTATTATAGAGTAATTAAAAAATATTACTTTAATTAATAGAATAAAATAATATTAATTAGACGATAATTAATACTAAGAACGTTATTTTATTAAAGAAGTAAAAATATGATGAAAACCTTGCGTTTAAGAAAAAATTCTAATTACTCAACAATGGTATTATAAAAATTCTGTTACATATGTATAATAAAATGCACTAAAAATTCAGAAATTTTATGTATTTGTCTAAGCTAATTGTATATAATTAATAATAAGTTATTAGCTTCATGGTAAATTAATTTAATTTTTATTTATTTATATAAGTATATCATTTAAATTTCAACTTTTAATAAAATAGAAGTTTTTAGTTTGTTGTCTGAGATACGGTTTGTAAACATTTACAACACCAATTAAAAACATTTTAATTGTCTAGTATCTAGTTCTAGCATTTACTTTATTTGGAAAAGGTTGCAAACACCTGATATAAGATGTGAAATATAACACCACAACCAGATAATAAATTCATGTAATTATTAGATAATTTATGGTCTTTTCTTTAAATTAATACTTCAAATAAAGATTTACCGCCTTAGCGGATTTAAAAGAAAACATTTTACTAATTAAACAATTCATTAACGGAATTTCAGCGAGAAAGGAGACCGTGTATAAAATATATTATGATTAATGTATGAAGGAAATTAAATTTGAATTTAAGCTGCGCATTATAATATATACGTATAGGTATTATCGTCCGACTGTCAAGATCGTAATGTAATAACCTTACAAATTGAATATTCAAGCCCTTTGCAGCAATGTTGCATTCTCAAAACAAATAAAAAAAACTATATGTTAACAACAGAACATGGCAGTGCCGCATTAGCTGGGCTGAAGACCGTTTCGAAATAAGTTTGAAAAACAAATAGTTCAGTTTCTTTTTATGCCAATGAGCTTGTAAACTCATTTTTTAAGTCGAATATTTTAAATTTTTATTTAATACATGTCTATTAGCTTTTTTATTTGTTTAAATATTCAAAAGTTGACGGCGAATTTGACGCAATGAATTTTTTAACGTCACAAGATATAGGAAGCCCGAGTAATTATATATAAAAACGTCACAAGATTAGATTTTAAAGTCTGTAGACTAACAACTATAAATAATCGATTATATTTATTTTGTTCACTACCTTCTTAATATCAAAATTTTACGTGTTGCTCGAAACAGTCGAAACTCTTAATTTTTACATTCTGTTGTCAAAAGAGATAGCAATTTAAAGACGATAAGGAAGTACTTTTTTTTATTTAATGTCGATCTACTTCCGACGCTGAATTTCATCACCGACGACCTCCTACAATGTTGACAGTTATATATAATCAATTTAACAACCAAACCCAGAAAATACAATACAGCAGACTGCGTCAAGCATTTATGTTCTCGTCCCCTGTGTCCTCTTTATTATTATTATTTTTTATAATTCTTGATCCTTTTAACGATTAAAGGAACAAAAAGGACTATTTTAATTCTTAATATCTCCTATAATATTGCGAGTTATTAAATTTATAGAAATTAAGACGTAGTTCACAAACTTATTTCTGATCTTGTGACCATTTAATTCATTTCTATTGACAATCGGAGGGAAAAGCATAGTCCGACAGTTAATACGAAAACTTAATGGCAGTCTAATTTATTTTTGTCGAAGACTGTATTTGATGCATAGAAACTTTCGTATACAGACTCACACTAATGCAATACACGGCTGTTTTTTTATTGTAAATTTCAACTTTTAAATATTTATATCTTTTCAACAAATCGATAAAAAAAAATGATTTTCGTTTCTAAATTTTCCTAATTCTTTGTTTTATTAAATATAAGTTTTTTAGAGCATTCCTCAGAAATGTTTTTCAGATATACGCGGAACTATGTCTTTTCATTTTATACTTTACCGGCCCGTTGCATGTTAATTATGTGCACTTTCATTATAATTTTTTTTTTAAATTAAATACACCTAGATTAATACTATATTTTATTTATTAAGAAAAGTGGCTTTATTACGGCCAAACTACCTCAATAAAAAATTTCGAGTGTGCCCCCCACCTGATTTGGCCCTGTGATAAGTTACAGATTCAGACGTACGATACCATGGTAGATAATATATCAAACACAAATCACAATGTCAATCTAGTTGTATATTAAACATTTCAATACATTTCGGACTTAAAGCGAAGTTACCATATAGGATTTATATAATAAAATTAAAAGGTCAACCGTTCTAATAGTGGACGTAAATGCCGGACAGTTGTTTACTGTAAATATGATCAAGTATTTAGAAACAAGTCTGATCCGGCTTCAGCGTCGGCATGACAACCTCATTATCAACCAGCTCAATCAATAAGAAATATATTATTATTTCTGTGTGTAGGTATACTTCCCAGGAATCACGGGAAATAAAAAAAAAATGGACAAATTATGAAAAAGTACATAATATGTATGTACATTGTACGTACGTATTTATATTCAAAAAATAATGTAATACGTTCTTTATAAAAACTAATATGGTAATTTAAAAAATATATAACTTTTTGTCCAAATGATTTAGTTTTGCAATACAATACTAAATATATATTTTAAACAGCGATAACAGCTTTAATCTGAAAAAACGGAAATTTTCTTTAAATTTTCAGTTGTCGGTGATAGGATTTAACATTGAAAATAGATCGATATTAAATAAATAAAATAAGCTGTGAAGCAAATTATTTTGCTTCAATATATTTATTTAAAACTACATGGAACCCATAACCACTATGACACTTTTGCTAAGTTTCTAAAATTACTATACATTTTTAAATATATCTGTTAACATCTAGGCGATTTTTCATTATTTTTTTTAAATTTAATTGGTACTACTTTTATTAAACCGTAGTGAAAACAGCGCTTGCAACACTAAAACGCAACTAACTTCAATAGAAAAGTCAGTGAGTGCGGTATTTAAAACAAAGTTTGATGTGTTGCATTAATTAATTATTTAAAATATTATAATTATTGTTATAATGTGTTAAAGTGTGTATTGTATATAGTGCATATATAACATCTGCTTCTCTATGCTGTTAAATTATATTTACGGTTTGTTTACATTGAAAATAAAACGAGTTTTATTTTGTTAAAGCTTAACCTAACATTTTTTTTAAACGTTCTGTGCTGTTAAATATTTGAAGTAATATTTAACTATTGAATAACAAAATTTACTTGTTGTACGGCGTGCAGAAGACACCTGCTGATTCTTATAAGATGTAAGTTCTTGGCATGAAATTATTTTATATACAAATGTACATAGTTATCGTAGTGATACGTTTTAAAGTATCCTGCAATTCCTGGGCTTCGTTTATTGTATTTAAACCAATACGATTACTTAGAAACTGACAGTTACCATTCTGCGTCCTGAAATATTTAGATTAGTGTACATATAAATTATTCGAACAGTAGTTTGTACTCCTATTTGGTTTTAAGATTTGCAAAAAGAATGTTTAAAAATGTTCACTTGGTCAACATAAACTATTATAATTAAATGTTAATTTAAATTAAAATACATATGTGTTAGAAGGTCATACGAGACATATTAATACAGGAAATGAGATCTAAACCAAAGACCTCGCATGCGATACATCTATTAAACAAGATATAAAGAGACATTGCTTTTTTGATAAATAGTAAATTAATAAATTTGCATATTAATTAGACACATTTTTGGTTATACAGAGTAGTGGGAAGAGAGGAAATAATTGTAGTGTTTATAATTAGACACGCAGAAGTTCTGCGTGTAATTTTCTAATCAATTATTATTTTTTCTGTGTCTTTCTAATTTAATTATGTATATACTTTTTATAAATTAATTTAAAGTTTAGTTATTTATAAAAATCAAGCCTACAGTTAACGTCAAAAAATTGAACTAATAAAAATGTGTAGTGTAAGATTTGTAATGTAGATGGCGACACATGTACGAGTACATATTTTGGAAATTAATATTTTGACAGTTCTTAATATGTTACAAGTAGAAAAGATTTTATTTCAAATGTAAATTAGTTATTAATAAAAATAAAACAACATTTAAAAAAATTATGCTAATATGTGGTAGTAAGTGAAAGACCTTTACTCAAATAAAAATAACTTTAACGACCTTGAGTCTTGATTACGTAGTTTGTGCAAAATCATTGCACGGTTTATGTTTAAAAAATAACAGAATAAAATATATTTAACATATACCAAGTGTGTGAGAATAGTAAAATAAAATACAGGATGTTCAAAAAATGATTATTATTTCATGAAATGAGAAAAGCAATAATAAAAAATAAATATATAAGTCAATGATTTCTTATCGTTCAAGCAACTTAACTTCAATTCTCCATAATTTAATATAAAGTATTTATTTTTTTATTTTTTCAATTTGATTTATTAACTTTATATTATAAAGATAAAATCAGAATAACATCGTCATTTGTTTTGAATTCAAATAGATATTATCTTATGTTTATGATGTCATCGTATGTTTTGTTTAATCGAAATAAAACGTTCAATGAAAGATAATAAACATGTACTTCTATGTATATCTAGCTCAATGGTTCTTAACCGATATTCTGCGAAATTCTTAAAACTAATATACATTTTTAATAAAAGTGAAAGCATCATGCATTTTGTTGTAAACAATTTGGTGAAATTAGGCTAGGTTCACACGGCATTATACTGCACGTTTTTTACAGTATTCGATTTTAAACGTATAATCAGCGAGATATTCACACGGTAAATTTTTATTAGTAAAAACGTATAGCCGCACTTTTCATACGGCAAAAATGTACTAAAATGAAAATTGCTATATGTTTAAGTAAAGAAATAAAAAAGACTGTTTGATATAGGTATTATTTAAGTTTTATTAATTTCATTAATTTTGAATCAATAGAGTTCGGACTTTGAAGCGAAGGTATTGTTAGATTTGTACTGCTAGAAATTATAGTAGCCGAATTATTGTTGAATTATTTGAATTTCTTGGATAAAATATTGCCTGTGACGATAAAAGATTCGTCAAAAACTTTAGCGCTAAATATTTGTTCGGTTACTATTCGATAAAAATTACGCCGTGTGAAAGATACCGTATAATACTATGCTCCACTGCAAGCCGAATTTGTTAAAGTTCATTCGATTTGCTTGACAAGTCCGGTGAGTATTCGATAAACGTGTTTAGCTGTGTATGTTTTATGCAGTACAAACGTCGTGTGAATGGTTTTATATAAAATGTATGCGCGCCACTGTTCATTCGTTAATATTTATACTGCAGAAAAACGTGCACTATAATGCCGTGTTAACCCAGCCCTATTTCACTTAGTGGAGTTCAGTCGTCTGTGTAGTTGCAAGTTCGTATTCTACTATTTTTCTTCAACCATTTTCAGACGACTTGCAATTTTTTCAGTGTGGTGTAGCCGTATTAGCAGACTATGTCATGAAAAGAAATTACTATTTTAATGTTAATTATTACACCATTGTATATATTTCATACGTTCGTATTCATAATATGGTTCATACGTGTCTATATCAAAATACCGCAAAAGGATTTACTACGTTTACTATGCATATCCGTAAATAACGTGAACAGGGTCAAATCCATCGTTTATGTTTATTGTTTCATTACAGGCGAAATGATAAGAGTGGTAGACATACAGATTTGAAAATAGTGTAGATGAAGAATGTAATAATAAATATTAAAAAAGGTGAGATGTTCATCTCATGTTTAAAGTATGCTAATGCGAAACAGATCGAATTTACCCTATTTAAAAAGTCATCGCCGAAAGTAGTAGGTTGCAGTATGAGACCAACCTTAAGGGTAACATAGTCAATATAGTATAAAACACTATACAGCCGTTTCACTTTGATGTTCATTCAACGACTATTGACGAATAATTTGAGCTGTGAACTTCACGATTATCAGATTGCGACTACCGTAAAATGGAGTGCATTTTAAAGAGGAAAGAGAACGCCTTAGATTTAGATGTAATTATTCATGAGTTGGAAAGAGATAAAGTATGTAATATTATCTCTGTTTACCACATATATCTACAGTATTATACGTAACATTGCTATCTCTTTCATTTGTTATATTGGATCGCTAGTTAAATTTTGAGAAACTATGATACATACAGAGTCACCATCAGAAAACCTATCCTTATAATTACGCACGGAATAAATTCGTATATTAATAAATAAACAAGTAAAAATGTGTTTTAATAATAGACGACATGTGTTTCAACTTCTAAACCTTGTGTAATAATATAGTGTATGGTATTTATTGTAACCTAGCAAATATTGTGAATAAATAAACGAGAATTACGTATTTACTTACCTCATTTATTACCAGATTTTGAAGAAATGGTGTGTTAAATTGTTTATCTATTGTACCAGTACTCCTCAAACGTTTTCAGAACAAATAATAACAACATTTGTCGCGCTTATATCTCGTAAATTATAAATGATAAATAAGGATTTATATTTTGTTGAATAAAACATTTTTTCTGCATTTAAGTAGTGATTTTAATTCAGTGTAAAATTCAATCCAACAATAACTACGATTCATATTTCTTCAATAAACTAATAGTATTTTTTGTAACGCCTAAATAACGTTTATAGTTAAGTCAGTCGCACACTGCAAGCGTATTTAGGCGACGGCTAATTCGGACGCAAATCGCGGCTAGAAGTCTCAGAGCAAAGAGTAAATGTGTTCATACACAATATATACATACTACATACCGATACGACCATAGAGATATAAGACTAGAGTGCGCAAGAGGCTGATTAGTGTAATATAGGCAAAGAGAGAGATAACCTCGAAATTCTTCTGTGTCTCTTTCGAGCCGAGTACTGTGATTGACTGCCGCGCTAGAGTCACGTTGCGTAATAAAATAATATATATATACTAAACTTTATTTTAATTTTAACTATAGCGTCTGCTTGCTTGTTTACCCGCTACCATACCGGCAGGCTTGTTTACTCCCTACCATACGTACACTACGAAGAAACAGATAGGAACCTCGGTAGGGAATCTCTCTTTTTGCATATATCGCTTCCTCTTACACGCGGCCGTACAATTTGCGTATTCTAGTCTTATATCTCTATGGATACGACAGTACGCCAAGTCAAACTTGTGTACTGTAGGGTGTATTGGAGTTGTTTTGCACTAACATAATTTATCATGAGAGCAAACTTTTACTTTAATTTTTATCGATACACCACTGTTATGAAAGAGACTATTGCATTCCTTTCCATATCTCTTTCAGTCTGCGACTGTTGATTGCATTTACAAGGTAGGGATAGGTTTAGCGTTGTAGTATGTATTCGCTTGGTTAAAATTTGCTGATATACTCTTCCAATATGACAGCTATGTAACGCCCGTATTCGGACAGCTTTGTCGCTTGCAGTGTGCGAGGTTCATTACATTTACAGAGTTCGGATAGGTAAAACGTAGTAGTGCGTATACCTCCGGTCAACCGTATTTAAGGTATATTTTCCAGGTTCGTCCGTACAACTATAGATGGTGTAAATAACGGAATAAACAAATCGTAGTACATTTGGCAACACCGGCAACAACGCTTTTATCAAACGATATCAGATGTTAGAGCGAAATAACTTTCCTGCTGTTAAATATTTGTCTATTAACAATTCACTATATAAATTTAACAACAATTAATAACGAGTTCGAGTCCCTGAATTAAACAGAGAGAGAGAGAGAACTGTGATAAGCTTTGGAGTGACATCAATGGAAAATCCAGAGAAATATGTGATACGCATGATTTAAATATTACAAACATTACAAAATATTGCAAAAGCGTAATAATCCCGTATAATAAATATTTATGATTAATCAAATAATGTTGAAAAAACCACGCAAAAACTTGTAATAAAAAAATGTTTAAAAAAAAAACTAGCAAGGTTATTTGTAATTATGATTGTTTTTTATATAATGAAAAATATCATTGCAATGTTTATTGATTATATGCAATTCTATTTATAAGAAATATTTATCTGGTAAAAATCCTAGAAACTAAAAACAGTAATCAAACATAGCGGACAATTTTAAAGTTATAAAAAAATCAACAGCATAAATTACAAAAAAGAAGAAGAAATAATTATAGTATTGAGAGCCCCTTTTAGAAAAAGAAAATAGAATAAAATAAATAAATGGTTCTTATATTTCGATAGACAAAAAATTTTAGCTTTATATTTTATAAACCATCACAGAGCCCCAGAGCTACGTCCTTTTAGCAAAGCTGAAATTTTGTGAATAAATTATAGAATATTGATAAAAACTAACATTCACTATTGCCGAATCCTTCGCGTGGATCCTAACTGGTAAACTACATCATAAAATATCGTCATACGTCATATAAACCTTAAATTAAAACAAAATAAATGAGTGAGAATGAAACTTTACTCTATAAATTATGCAAATATTAGTGGTGTTATAAATTTACATTATTTTATTTTTAAACAAAAAGACTACCATAATACCTTTATCCCAATAATCGATCTCTACTTTGTGTCAATTATCTAATGGTTAAATTTTAATATCATAATGAAATAACTACTACATTGTATTTTTATTTTCACCTATAATTACAACCATTAAGAGACTACATATACTTTCTAAAAAATTGTTTGTAAATGTGTATGTGTTTTTTTTTATCAAAACCTTGAAAATAACTTATTATTATATTATGTATAAGAATGTGTGTTGTTACTCTGTCAGCTTTAAATTTATATTTGATGATTTACGTTAGACCGTAAAATAATAGTTCTATACGGCGTCGTTAACTGCACTGCACTATGCTAATTTAAATGTAAGACCGTCACCAGTGGCGTGGATCGTTGAGGATGCGAAGGGATCACGAAAAAGTCTTGTAATTAGATTAATTCCTGTGCGGAATTTGATTGGTATTTGATATTTAGTGTCTGTTTTCCGGAAAAAATGCAAAAATTCTCGCGGGAGAAACTGAATAAAAATAACTACAATCAAATTGTATATTATATATAACATTTACATGTTTAAAAATTTAAAAAAAATGTCAATGTGGCCCCAAATTTACAAAGAAAAATATATTTTCATCTTCTATATTAATTAAATAAAATTGTAAGTCAGCAAGAATTTTGTAAATTTATGATCTTTTCAGGATAAAGTCGTTATCGATGTTTAAACAAATTTTGTTTGTTATTTCGGCTTGTTGGTATCTTGACTGATTCATTCCATAATGCAGTGCTTAAAACTAAAATAAAAAATCAACCTGCAGGTAAGAAATTGACTTCATGAGCGTTTCTCAAATGTATTTATTTCTTCACTGCTTTAAGTTAATAATCATAAGTAATATTATGAACATTTAGCTAAGTCTATTAATTTTCTAAGTCTTTAATATTAATATTCACATTGTTTTTAATAACAATTATAAACAACAGTATACATTTTTATAACAATAGTATGTTGTTTCTAAAATAAAATTAACGAAGTTTTACATTATTTAAGCATAATTTCACAAAAGTTTAAGCATAATTCAACTTCTTTATATTTTTTTTGGAAATTAGTTTTTAAATTTACCGTTCCCAAAAACATAAAAACCGGAAAAACAGTATTTGTAATGTAACTAAACTCAGCAAGAATTCAGGTACTTTTAACTACAGAGAGTCCCCGATTTACGCAGATTCTGAAAAGCGAATCAATGTTTGAAAATGCTTAACAAATAAGTATTTTTCCATAGTTTCTAGAACACAAAAACTATTATTATTCGACTTACACAGTTTCGTGAAACAACATGAATGTTAAAAACATTCACGAAACCGGTAGAACGAATTAATTTCGTAAGTGCAGGACTGTGCTATTTAAAAATATATCTAAAATTGTATCTATGATAAAAAATTATAATTAAATAGGAAAATTAACAATATTTCCTTAATATCATTTAATTTTTAATTATTTTAACATATTAAAGCTATAATTGTGGTTTAATAAACAAAGTATGTTATATATAGATTTAGTTAGCAACAACCCTCTCCTCGAAATATCCCCCCATAATGTCTGCCTACGACACTGCACAATCTAAACATGCTCTTACAGTGTGCAATGCCCAACATAGTATTTTGCATACATTGTATGAAGTATATTAATTATTTGTAATTTTAAGTTTTGCAGACATGAGTGTCACCATGTCATGCAAATAGTCGGGACGTTGCTAACAGAGGAGTCGTAAATCATTCACACGAACGTTTCAAATAATAAGTTTACGTTTACGTATTCCAGTGCAGTAGACAATAACACAGACATAATTGCCACTTCATGTTAAAATGGAAATTACAAATTTATTTTGAAATATAGGAAAAAGTATTTCTAACAGAGGCAAGTTACAAGAGATGATCTCCGACGCTGTCTGATAAGTTTGTGATTATGTATATACATAATCAATTTAATTTGATAACAACCAAACCCAGAAAATATAACTAATTATACAATTAGGAAATTACAAGTACTCTCTTTAATTCGGTACGTTCATGGCTATACCGTGTTATCCAAGGTCTATATAGCTTTGACGGAAATACCAAAGATACTCTAGATAAAAATCCAAACGATTAAAACATACGTGTTATGCATATTCTGAATCTGTGCATACGATATATATACTATCAGAAAATTATACAAAAACAGAGTACAACATTTAATTCAAACCTTGAATATTTATTTTATTGAATATCACACCTTTGTAGATTTCAATTTACTCCATAACTGCGCTCTTTGCAAAGAAGAAATTAAATTAAAATCAACTCCAACGATGCTGGATTTCAAAATATGACAAACCTTTGAAAACCGGATTAAAGAGAGGTTACTGTAACTCGTAAATAAATCTTTTATAATAAATATTGAATTTTTTTTTAATATATTTATTTAACATCAGCCTATTTCCGATGCTGATTTCCGTCCTATCACCGATGAAGACACGGTTGTCTGCCACTTAGTGATTTTACATTTTATTCCATCATTTAAGTTTTACAATTGCTCGAACACAACTTCACCAATATTTTTATCAAAATTGATATTTTTCAGAGGAACTGTTTCTCAAATATTTGAAAAAATTGAATATTTATCTCTATGTTTAAAATGACAAATAATATTCAGTGGCGGGAGTGAATGGGGACAATAAATCATTACATATCTTCATAAAAATTAAATTTGGTGATTACATAATTCTTAAACAAAGGAAATTTAACCAAATATGTTATGTAAATGCTACGTTTTCATATACGTTCTCGATATTATATTTTCTAATTATATTTTTTATATAAAATATATCACAACTTCTTGAATACCATTTCATTTGTTTATTAACTCTAAATATATTTACGTATATAAATTTGAAGGTCGCTTTTCTGAGTTCAATTACACTACAATATTATTAAATATACCTACATTATACGTAGTATGTTTGGTAGATTCGTGCCCTCTCAATTTTCAAATACTTCAGTCGTGTATTATAGCTATTTTATAAAACGTGAAACATGAACCTAGGTATAAAGTAATAACTGTAAAGTGTATATACGAGTGTATATACGAGTGTATATATATATATATATATACACTATGCGATATAATAATACTTGATATATAATAGCAAGGACGTTTATTACCATTTCTAGATTTTTTGCCTAATGGCGCGGGTTCAATTCTCTTTGGGCACGATAACGCAGAATACAACACGTGTGGCCTGAGCAGCCAGCAATGTGGGAGTGCCTTTCATTCGGATATAAGAGATAAAAAAATATTTTGCAAGTTTTTTTTTTTATTTAACTACCTTAAATATCAAAATACGATGAGATCGTGTTAGGATATTGTTGAAAATCTGTGTTAATGTGCGCAAATGTTTCCTGTTTGAAAACGGTTTCTTTTTTGTAATAAATTAATATAAAGCTAGGTATTCACCAAGCGCGATCTTGAAATAAAATAGCCTTTAATTATTAACTGTTACAGAGACAAAATGTTATTGGACCGTGGGCGACAGCAACACCAAATACTGCTAAATGTGATTTTATAGTTAACAATTTTTTATTTGTATTTCAAATTATTTTGTTGGTATGTATAACAAAACTAAATAACTTCAGTTTTGATTGTTTTTTTTCCAACTGCTGAAAAAAGTGGCCACAAATAAATGCCCGGTATTTCAAATTTCCCGGCTTTCCAATAAACTCGAACTTTTCCCTGATATAGATATTTTATTCGTATCACTTACACAAACATACAAACTATGTACCAACACGACAGTACGCCGATTCAAACTTGTACAGTACAGTAGGATGTATACGAGGTGTTTTGAATTAGCATAGTTTATCATAAGAGTAAACTTTTACTTTAATTTTTATCGATACACCACTGTTATAAAAGACACCTTTGTATTTATTATATATCTGAGTTGTGGTTGTCGCGAATTTTGAATTTTAAATAAAACCTAATACACTGTATATGAAATAGTTGCCGCAATCAAATTCCCTAATATTTCCAGGATATTTCCCGGTTGCATTAAATTCCCTGATAATTCCCAGAGTATTAAAAAAATATAGCTAAAAGAACCTTAACATGGGCTTGTGTCCTTGTGTTCTATAAAAGTGTACTATATATTGATAAAGTGGGTTACTAGAACCTCAAATGTTCAATTATTTTTTAATAAATCCTTCTATGTTAAGAGATATTAACAATTAAAATAGTCATTTTGTCTCTTTAATTATTAAAGGGATTCAACGTTGTACACATTCCAAGTGCATGTGACATCACAATCCTTGTGTAAGGTTATCAACCTTACAGCTCATAAATCTCTATATGTATTTATATATCAAAATATCAAATATTATTTACAGCTATTTCAAGAAACAATCAAATTTCAATATTATATCTACCTTAGCAGGGTTGAATAAAATTAAAACTTATTATTCTTTGATTTGATTTGATTATTTGACTACCAACAGCTACAGAACATTACCACAGCACTGACCTTGTGTTAAAATGCATTTCACGTCATACAAATATGGCCGACCATTTCTAGCGCTAAAACTACAATTCAAACTTTTAATTGCTATATTTCCGTCAATATTTAGATATTTAATAAAATAGATACGTCAATACACATTTATTATCATCAATTTCAATGAACAATTGACAAATCGATCACTTAAAAATGAGGACACAAGCCCATTCTCCCGATATGTATTATTTCTATGCATGAATGTTAATATATTATTCCTCCCAACATGCACTGCGTATCGTGCCAAAAAAAGGTAGTTCCTGCTGTTGACGTTATGTGCGTACAAACACTCAACACCACCGTCTATTGCCGTCTTTCTTTTACAACATAGATAATATAACAGACAATATAACTTTTGCATCTTTTTCGCTCCTATATACATTATAATATAATAAGTTAGATTTATAAGGCTCGTTTTTTTAAACACGAGTTAAGAATCTCCAATAAATTGAACTATTTGTGTATCTGGATGAATTACCATCAGAAAAAAAAAATGATTACCAATCCAATTTATTTTTAGTAGTAAATTTTTTTTATTTTTATTTATTCGTTGCCAAATATTTGATGTATCCACTCCTAGTTTATATCATTGATTTGGAGAATGTTTTCACCTTACGTATTTTCGGTACTTTGATTTTAGTTAAAAGAAAGTTTAAGAGTCTATTAAAAAGTAATGGATTTACTTGTATTTTATAAGTTTTACGTGATATGTATACTTGGGAAGTACATATATTTAATTCAAAATTGAACGCAATAGCTGAATACTGAGTAACTCACAAACGATTCAAATAAACGTTCAAATTTATATTCATTAATTTTCTTTTAAATAAAGGAAACGTAAAGAACCCAAAAATAGATATACAGGTAGTAGATGCAAAAATTATGATGGTTGGTTTTTATATATATTTTAGAGGGTATTGTTAAAAACCAACATTTACTATTGTCAGGCAAAATTATATTTAGTGCCACGGTACTAGAGCAATGATATCAAAATAATCGCCAGATTCAGACCAAAGAATGAAAAGAGGAAGCAATCATTAGAATGAGAAGGCGGAGAGAGGATGCCGGATATGTGGGTAAGACGAAAGAAATGTAAAACAAGTACAAAGTAGATGTAGAGGGAAAGTAAAGGATGGCTGAAATAAGGAGGAGACGTGTATAGGAAGGGGAGGAAGAGAAATAAGTTACATATTAAGTTTAGGTTAAATGATTTAGAATGTAACAGATTTATAAAGCCGGAAGGCAAAACAATTAGACCCGTCGCACACTGCAAGTGTATTTAAACGAATTTTAACCAGACGCATACGCGCTACTACGCTTTACCTATCGGAACCCTGTAAATGTAATAAACTCTCGCACACTGCAAACGACAAAACCGTCCAAATACGAGCGTTACGTAGGTCTTATGCTAGAAGAGTATAACAGCGAATTTTAACCAAACAAATAAAGTAAAATTTAAAATAAAAGTATGCTCTCAAGATAAATTGTGTTAGTGCAAAACAACTCCAATACACCTTATAGTACAAAGTTTGGCTTGACAGTACGTCTTATCGGTACGTGGTATGTATGTATTGTGACAAAACACATGCAAAGAACACAGGAGTCAGTTTGCTCTGAGAGCTCTAACCGTTCAACCAAGACGCCGATTTACGTCCGATAAATAAGCCTTATAAGAAATACAATACATCCAGTGTCGGGGGTGATTGGAGTAAATAAGAGAGTTCAGACCCGAACGGACGCAATTAAATTCAATAAAAACCTTCAATAAAAATAAAATTAGAATTTAGAAATAATTTTTAATTATCTCAAACATACTATACACACATCGCTCTATTATGTTACACATTTACTATTGTATAAAACAAAATGCATGGAGCAGACAGTAAATTACTTCAAAATAATTATGTACTTTTTAATTAATACAAAAATGTTTAAAATAATAAAAAAAAGTTCTAGATATTTAAAATATTTATTAATTAAACAGTAAGTTCATTTTAATACTCGCCCCCCTCCCACAGTCCCCTCTCTTTCCTCCTTCCTTATTTATGACTGTTAATTAAATTGAATTTAAACTATTTTAATTCCGTTTCCTGATTAAAATTAACCCTATATATTACTATATACATCACATAAATTACTCTAGTTTTGTTATATCCGACCTTAAGGTTACAATTTAAAAGTTAAGAAGAAAAATATACCGCGACACGAAACTCTTTTGCCGTTTTAAATCCTATTTCCACATCCGTATGACAACTTTATTTATCACTGTGGTACATTCTACACTTTTTTATTATATAAAAAAACACAATTACAGGGTGTCAGCAAATGATAAGTAGAATACTAGGTGTAAACAAATGCTATCATAATTATATAACAAAGTTATATTTACCGGAAGTTGTTTTGCCAAAGCGGAACCGATGAGATAATTAAATATATTATCATTTGTGCCAATATAAAACAATTATATTAAATACTCAGTCATATTCCATAAGAAAACAATATTTATAAATTGTGTATCAGTAAAAACTGACTGCTTTAAAATTGTCACACTAATATTTAACGTATCGTACATACTGGTGCCACTTAAACATGCGACATCCAACATTTATATATTTTCATTCCTAAGTTGACATTATTTAGACACGAGTATATTAAATATGTTGTACTTTTAACGTACAGCGACTTAAATATGCGACACTAATAAAACCATTGCTTATGCTATTTTTTAAAATTCTGAGTAGTATTTTTATGAAACAAAGATGTTTCAATCCTTCGGCAGTAATTGTAAAAGGATTCCGATTTTGAATGTTGAATGTGTATTAAATTTTTTTTTCTAAACATGTTTTTTTCTAAATCAGGTTCCGACGTATTAAGTTGCATGTCGCACTAGTGTAGACGTGTTGTATAACTTCTTCCAACAAATGTTGAATATCGCATGTTTAAGTGGCACGTATGTGTACGATACTTAAGTACGATACGCTAAGAGTTGGCATATGTTTTCTTCGAACTTAGGAAATTATAAAGTAGAGCAATCAAACGACGCTTTTTTATAAGCACTAATAAGCACAATTTCATTATTAATATCTCGAGTTAACAGGTGGTCAAAATATTTGAAATTTTGTAATTAAATAAAAGACATCTATATTAACATCATATTTAAATTTTACTAGTGAACCACCTTAAATAACTTTTTAATAATTAGGTTCGTTTATGTGCATAATTTATGAAATAACTTCCAATTTAAATTGTAATAAATTTCATACATAAATTAAAATAGGTTAAGTTCTACAAAATCTCTAATTATAAATAATGAATAATATAAACAGAAAGGTAATTAACGCCGCACTGGTCTAGCGAGCTTAACGATGATATTTCATCAATTAATTACAATTGCAGAAACAACACTATTAATTATCCTTGTGCATAGTTAAGGTACGAAAATACTTGCTAATAAAAGAGTAAGCGTTGATGCTCAAAAATAGCATGCTCAAATAACCATTATATCAACGTTTTATTAGTGACAGTTGATGTACATCGATGAACAGGTGCTCCATTAACATTCATGTTTTGATAATAAACAAAGCTCCATTTTTTACATAAACAAGAATTAAATTTTAATACAAATTGCACATCCAACTATTCAGTATAGTAGCACGCTATAGTTCAAATTACAAGAGTTCGTCGATCGCTCATACTTAAAACAAGTTGTGTCGTATAAATCTGCGATACTATGAAAAAGCACTATTATCTTTTTAAAATGTATATAGAAACGATTAAGATGAAATTCATCACTGTTTCATCAATTTATTTAGCCCTTATAACCTCTTTTAATCATGAGTCACCGTCGAACTCTCGTAATTTGAACCATAATAAGCAAATACGTTCAGACATGCTAAAGATTACACCCTTGCACCCCCGCCTTTGATAGAGTACTGAAACATCAACAAGAAGGTCGTTATTCACTAGTACGTTACTTCTAGCACGTGCTTTATTACTAACGCTAGTAGGTAGCATGTGCTCGGTACTGGCATGCTTTCGTGCTATTATTACTACAGAAAATACACATATACTATATGTGATACTTAATTTTTGTGTCTGGCTGTAGTCCCATGCCTTCTTAAAGATATATGCATAATGTATTGCACTATAAACTGTATAAGGATGAACTAAAATGTTTTAAATCAAGTCACGCTAATTCATGATGAGGCTAGAACTAGAATCTATGTAAAAGTTCATTGTTAAATTAGAATGAAATTAATTTATATTATTTAATTAATTATATACATATACCTGCCTGTGTTTCGTTTGATTGAATTTACTACCTTGTAGTACTATACACATATTACTAGTATAGTAAGTTTAATAAAGGAAAGTGGAATTTAATATTAATTGCTACTATTATATACTACTGACATATATGTAAAGAAATTATATTTCTTTAGTTAGTACATAGCTCGTCTGTCGGTAAAACATTGACCATATACTCATGGACGCCATAGATGACGTGTAGGAATAACGGCCAACACAGTTGATATTTGGAGTCGACATAACTCAATGTGCATATTGTTAGGTTTAAATAATAAACTTTTTAATTTTTTTTTTTTAATAATACACAATTTAAATAATAAACTTTAAATGTCGTTTCTTTGATTTTAGAGCAACACATGAGTTTGATTAAAAATTCCTAATAAAATTGGAGATATTGTCTTATAAAGCCCTTGATTTTGTGTTCTTTATTAAATTACGAATAGTTGCTTGACTACGCATAGTAGTGAAAAATAAGAAAATTCTAGGTATAATACAAATCTATTTTTACATTTATTTTGCTAATTTTATTCGTCAAGATAGAAATTCACGCGCAATTGGACAAGTGACGCAAATTCTTTGTATTATTTCGTCCATTCATACCACTGCTATTCTCATCACCCACCAAAATCACAATGTCCGCGAATGACGCTTATTGGAAAGGGGGGAGAGAAGAGTGAAGATAAAAATCACATGCGTATAAATTGTAGGATGCGTACAAGTTACGAATTATTTACATATGGTTACTATGGCTAAATTTATAGTCAAATTAAATTAATATTATTGTCTAAGTATTTGAAAGTTCAATTATATTCAATATGTATGTATACATATATAGTTAGCGTAATAAAAAAAAAGTTTACTTTGGAATTTAATATATGGTCTTAAGAGTTTTAGTAATAAAAGTTTTATTGAAAAAGTTTATTGATTATTTATTCAAATAACATTAAACGGTCAAGGTATTCGTGAAAAACTATCAGAATCAGAAGTGGGATGGATACAAGTAAAATAAAAGTGCCGGCACAGTGGTTGATCTGTCATTTATGCTTGAAATATTTTCTAGGTTTGGTTGTTATCAAAAATATGTTTATTATGTTTCTTACTCGGCCCCTTAATTTTTTCAGCGCCCCTATTATAAAACTTGGAACTTCTAAATTTTGAAAAATGTCAGCATTATTGAATACCTTAATACACATGCAAAATTTCAACTTTCTATCTTTTACGAATACATAGTTATACAATTCAGTACCAAACATATAAGAATATAAACATACAGTTGGAACATTATAATATAGGATTTCAATAACAAGCCGATTCTCCTTTAGTTTAATTGATTGCAATTATAAAATATTGCAAGAGCTGTTTTAAGGAGATTACGCTGTCGCCACACAGGCGGCAATTTGCGAAAACAATGTCAATACATTCTATATATTAAATAATGATAATTTTTATTAGCGGCATATTATATTAATATATACGACGTTTAAATCAGCGAGACGAATTTGTTTTTTAATGTCTCAAGTCTAGATACTGGCAAGAGGGTCAGTCAACTCAGAATAAACCAAAAATAGATCATTACACGTATAAAGCAGTCTATACTGCTAAAATCTATTAGATTTAGATCATTTAATAACATTGAAGTTAATAATATACGTTTTACGTATATCTTCTTAGTATTTTTTGTCTGTATAGGTGTTTAACCTTGTCAAAGATTCATTTAATTATTCTCTCTTGAGCAGTCTGATGCGACAGAGAGTTTGATTATTTTTAGAATCTTTCTATAAAACATAGGTTACACAGTGGGAGCTGCTGACCTGACAGTAGAAAGCTACTGCATTTGTGTACTCGCATGCCAGTAGTTCGACTTGCCTCAGCCAGTCACATGATAATAAGAAGCTGCTGCTTCTAATGATTTTAATCTGAAGTGACAAAGAGACGAAGATACAAAGAAGACAAGAGGTGAGGAAAAGATGAGAATGAAGGAGAACTAGGGAAAATGAAGGGAGAGGGTCAAGAGAAGAAGAAGCAGAAAAGTACTTTTGGAAATAGAAAGTGACAGTAAAGCAACCGCTCCTGGAGCAACTGCCCTTGATGAAACCAGCGCTAAGAAACTCTGGGAAGTGTCGTTAAAACTCGTAGGAATAGAACAGGATCCGTATCCGCTTTCTGAGTGAGCCCTAAAGTGTAAAAAATTAGAAGACGATTGTGTGGGGATAGAGAGAAGGAAAGCAGAGTACAAACAGGAGTAGCAGGAAGAGATAAGCAGCCCCACTTAACTGTTTTGTTTGTTTATTTCTTTTGGAAGAAATGAGAATGGATAGATGTAATATAATTAAGCACAATGATATGTAATTTATTGATTTAAGGCGGAAGAATGTAGTGCCTAATGGCAAAAACATTACAATAATACAACTACAACTAATCAGAAGCTGCTGCTCGAGACAGTAGTCAAGTGTATATTTTTTTATTGCAGACTAAATCATATTTAACATCGATTGACACTCGGTAATGATTATAAATAGCGGAAAGTGGTGAGAAAGGGCGAGTAGCGAATGAAAACAAAAAACGTTGTAGTAACTCGAATGCGAGCTACTGACCAACTCGCATATAACACTAACTCGTACAATACGGTCACACGGAGCGGATGTACCGCCGTAACTGACCAGATCAACACGCACCGTGTATCCTAAGCTTATGTTACTAAACAAATCAATAATGGGACAAGTTTTTCTCAAAATTAGTGTTGAATTCGTTATATTTTCAATTTTTAAAAGTATCTAAACAACTTTGGAGGCATTTAAATTGGTAACAGCACATTAAATCCTTTTCTATTAAGAATACAGTCACAAATATGAATAGTTCTTTTTTATGCCGAAGTAAAATCTCCGACATATTCCCGTCAAAGTGACGGTCTATCGATTTACTTTTAAAAACATTCATTAAAATGTCAGACACGATTTTATTTAACTATAAAAACAAGCCGTTTAACCGTTTCCTTATTAGTTTCCATAACATCTAAATACTTCTGAGAATTTCAGCAAAAATACTTTTCGCAAACATCTTCTTTTTCTTTTCTTTTTATTTTTATGTCGTATAAAATATCCCGTCCATACCTTTCAAATTAACCATGCGTTCTCCTTTGTTTGACTAAAAATAAGTATGAGGTATATTTCTTCTTATAAACGGATCAAAAGCCGTCTCGTTTATCCTTTAAATTGTGCGTATTATATTCTATAGGACACTAGGTTATTAGGCCACTACACCCGAATAGGAATCCGCCACGATTGGGATCTTTGTAAAACCTTGAAGTTTTATGTATTCTTAAGGGGTTAGTCCACCCTGAGATTATCATAAAAACATATTTATTTTGCTTGATTTAGTAAGAATATTTTTAAGTTTACCCATGCCAATATTCTAAATATTATTTGAGTTATATTAATTTAAGGTGAGCGCGGTAGTATATGTACTTATACAAAAGCTTTTTTTCTTTTGCGTTTATCTTGAAGCTACTTTCTTGAACTGGTCACCATGATATCTCTAAAACGCCTCAAACGACTTTTATAAAAATTACATTTTCTTTATAAAATTATCGTTAATTTTTTATTTAATTGTTATTGTAACAATTGTCATTTCCACATATTATTTTTTTTACTTTTTTCCCTACGCTACTTGATGGATAACATATTTGTTTACAAGAATATACAAAGAAAAAATATTTTTGATGATTCCTAAAGATGCATCGCTTCATGTTTAATATTAAAAAAAATATATATATTAATATAAACACAAATATATATAGAATTTAATGATAATAAAAAAATACATATATAATTGAAGATAGGTTTAAGAAAATATATTCTTTTTATATTAGTTTTTCAGAGCGTCAGGTGGGCTAACCCCTTAAGACGAAGGTAAGTTTGTGTCACAACAACAATAAGTCGTTAAAAAAACAACATTTTCAAATGATATGTTTTTCTGCTTATATTCTTTCATTTTATATAAAATATCATGTCATCTTCACAGGTGGTTCCAATATTAATCTCGTGATATACCGCATATTAAGAAAACCCTAAAAATCCACAAAAATAAAACACTTAAAGGTGGTATATGTCAATAAAAATTGATGGCTATAATATTTATTTACAATTATTTTCAATGGTGTTTATCAAAGCGGAACAAGTCCATTTTTATGATATTTTTGTCGATTTCTACTAAACACAAACTATAGATATTAAGGAGGTATAGGACCTTAACGTAAATGATGAAAACGTTGTGAAATTTGAAGGGTCAATACAAATAGTAAAAATACATGCTGTCTCAAAATTTTAGAGATCTAGGGTTCCTAGTTTTCTTTTTAAACATGATTAAAAATAGTCATTTTCCATACAAATCATAAATTTTAGCTCAATTTCACCACATAATATAACTTTTAACTATTCAAAAACTAGGTGTATATAAAAGAATCTTTTCTGTAACTATTGCAAAAAGAAAATTATCAAAAGGATACCAGGGGAAGCTCAATAACAAGAATGGACTTGCCCCACTTTCCAAATGAGCATCTCAATTATTCTGACATACAAATATAATTCACAAAACATATTTTGACAGTTTTTCCTTGTTATTACTATTACCATTTGAAGTACCTACGTTCCACTATAGGTATTCTACGTATACATACGAGTACTTTATTTACATTGACATTGAAAAATACTATTTGTTCTTATCTCTTATCAAATATAATACACCTGAATCAATGTTTTTTCATATCTGCATATGCCACGTGTTTGTTTACAAATTATTATTAATAAAAAAAAAAAAAAACAATATAAAAAAAAATTTGAAATAATAAATTATTGTTTATTAACAATAAAACTGTTTGCATAAAACCGTTTTTAATGCACAAGGTCGGTTATGTTATCATAGTGTAGTTAGTACACATAACGTAACGTAACATAATGTAATAAAATAACATTGCGCAAGCTCTGGGAACGCGTGTACTATTTTTTCTAATTAGTTTAACATGAAAGAAAATATATCCTAGGTTTATATATAATATAATATATAAATTCATGGGCGTACGTTGAAAAATGTCCGGTGGGAGTTATAAACACTTATACATTTGGCTATATATTTGCTATTCATATCTAACTGTAAACATAGCATCATTAAATGAATGCTCGGGGCAATATTATGCTTAGATTTTTTTTATAAAAGCTAATAAAAGATAATTTATGACACATTCAATTGATGAATATATCACAGTGCATAGTATTACAGATTGAAAATGCATTACTGCTGTAAACACGTTACAAAGATACAATTCCGAGTATGTATGTATTATATAAATATAAGATAGTTACATTTTTGTACAAATTATGAAAAATAAGTGTAAAACTTTAAGAAATAATATAAACTAGTCCTTCAGATAGTTCGACAGAAAAATTCCACCCATTTCTTACAGAATACCACCTCTTCAGAGATGGAATAGCTAAATAATTAAAAAAAGGAGCGTGAATTAATAGATTCATGTTCTTTCCAGTAAATAATAAGAAAACTTGACCTCAGCGAAATGCCATATCGAACGATACAAATTAAAACAGCTAGTTTCTTTTAATTTTGTAAAACTAATTTAAGGGACTTATTATTATTTCTTTTAATTTAATTTATTTAACGTCACTCTATTTCTGATGCTGAGACCTATCACCCACAATCTCATGCTATAGTGGCAGTTAATGTGGTGTCTTGACCTCTTATATGTGTACAACACTATTGCCTAATAAGTGTATGATTATTAACTTATAAGTGTAATAATTTAACTTGATAGCAACGAAACCTAGACATATATATAACTCTGGAACCCGAAGACATAGCACTTCGCATGAAGCATCAATGCTCTCACCCACAATGTCTTCTCTTTAATTAATCATGTTCAAGTAGTGTAACTCTTTCGAAAAATCACCACGCCATACCGTTATAAATGTTCGAAATAGTAGTCATACTACCGACTAGAAGAAACAGATTTCACTACTTCTGCTAAATTTGCACCACTTCCGACACTATGGTGACTTCTTAGAACCGTCGAAAATACAAAATACGTAGTTCGGATTTTTCTGTCATCATAAAAGACAAGAAAACAAGCTGCTCATATATAAACAAGTGCTAGAGCCAGTGTGGACGTATGGAGTGCAACTCTGGGGTTGCACCAAGAAATCGAACATTAAAGAAATACAAACGTTCCAAAATAAAGTTCTGCGAGGAATAGTTAATGCACCGTGGTATATCCGCAATGACGACATACATAGAGACCTGAAGATTAACACAGTCGGAGAAGAAATCAAATCTATAGCAGCGAAGCACGAGTTGAGACTTTGTAACCACGAAAACATTACCGTGACGCAAATGTTGCTTGATAGTAATGATGTTTGAAGACTTCGCAGGACTAAACCCTCGAACCTAGTATCCTAATCATGCAGAATTGTTCGTTGGAGCAATCTCTACCACACCGTGTAATTATTGAAATGTAAACTACTAGATAAGTGTATCTATACTTCTTAGTTGTAGTATTATAGAAGTAAAAAAAATCATCTGCCGGTCTATCGATCTAATGAATAATATTTTTGTTATAAACTAAATTGGTAATCCACTTATAGGCATATTTAAAAATGAACACCATGCGTCTTTTTTTTTAATTTTTGGGAATTTTTTAATTTTTTCCGGAAAACAGGAACTAAAAATGAATGTACCCCTTAATAGTAATAATCTTATTTGCAAAATAATCAGATTCCATTCTATGTAATCCCTAAATTCATTTGCTCCGAGTAATTCTTTTTATTAACTACTTTTTCAAAAGTTTAAAATGGTACAATGGTTTTAATGGTACAATTTTTTAAATTCTGTTATTTTTTTTCGTTTTTTAAACGTTTATAAACGTAATAATATTGAAAATTATTACAAATATCCCATACGTATAAAGAAATCAAAAACAAAAAATTATATACAGGAGTACATAAAATATTTAGATATGTATTCTCTTCTTTTTTTATCCATATTTGGCAGATCCATTAGTGATGACTAATGACCATTCACATACATAACAGAAAATGTTCACGAACATAAAAATAGGTTAAATATAACATGCCAATCATAACGTAGTATTTTAACGAAGCCCTAAATAATTCATTCAGAAAATTCTGATATTAAATGCCATATAAAAATGGAGCATTTAAAGAAACGAATAGTCATTTGGCCATTAACCATGAAAAGCAGGACCGGCTCAGGAGGAATGAAAGCTTTATCATGTTAAAATAAAAGAAAGAAAAAACTATTTTCTTCATAAAAAGTGATCTTTTATTATATTTGGTGACAGTTTAGTTGGAGGCGTCAAATTCATAAAATTATCAATTTCGGTTTACCAGTGACGAACTTTAACGCATGTTTCAACAATATATAATCATATCTGAAACATTTAATAGGCCTTTGTTACCTGTATCAAGTTAATTCAATTATTAAAAAACGATAACAAAAATAGCGCGAAATTATAAAACCACTTTTACAATTTAATAATGGATACTACTTTTATAATATAAAAACAAAAAGGCAAATGATAAAGACACAATATATTATTATGTTCGGTTTACAGCCTCTGTGAACAACACCGCCTGCAAATAAATAGCAGGACTATATTTAACAATCTGTAAAAAATCTTTCTGTTTAATATTCCAGAACACCCTATACTTTTATTGCGTTCTGCTATATATCTTTATAAAAATTAGGTAGTTTTTATAACCATTCAGATACATAAACTGTACAATAATATTTAAAAACCCACTAATTATATCGTTAATTATAAAATGTCGGTATCCTCAAACAAATACATGCATACGCTTTAAATTTAAACATTTTTTAGTTCATTTATGAATTATACTAACTTCGTTCATACATCGATGTTTTGCTGTTTTTTAAGAGATTTGCTCCATCAGATTTTAGTGGTGAGAAAGAGAGAGATAGGGAGACAGGTGGGATTGGTTACTCAGAGGAAGTGCGGTGAAGTGACGCTAATGCTACTGACGCATTTGGTAAATGTTTTTTTAACGACGCACGGGTCAATTTTATGAGAATTTGTACAATTAAAAATGATATCATTATCGAACTTATTCTCAAAATTTGAAGTCGATTGATCATTTCGGACCCGATATAAATTTAATTGAACTTCGAATCACTTATAAGGGGATCAAAGAGAGTGAATCATATATTTAAACTTGATACTCTTATTATAAAAACAACGTATAGTTAAATATTTTATTAAATAGTATTTCCAAGATTGAATGGCATATTCAACACTAATAGTATTAGATTTTAACAACTATGTTTGTACAGACTTTGGCAAAAGTTTTTGCTAACTTAATAGCTATAAATCGTTTGACTATACTACGCAGAAGCAACATAACTTTGGAATCATATTGTAGTACGATAACGGGCGATATAGTTAGTACTGGAATATATCCGCTATGACTACTAGAATCAGTTTGTCTTTTATATCTCTTTCCGCTCAACATGCATTTATATACCAATTTTATTGCTAAAAGAATCATTGTATTATTAATATTATAAAAATCATATTTTGTATAAATAGAATCATAATAAATCGATTTAAAGAAATAAACAATATTCCAATAAATAATGAAATGGCTCGCTAGATGAAACTAGATCAGCATAACTACTCTACTATAGTTCGTATCAACTTTTCGCTGTCGCTTAGATTCTTAAAGGTGAAGTGGTTTTGCCATTTGTAGCCGATAGAAACATTTCATATGAACAGCTGAATTGTGAGAAAAAAATTTCTTGCCAAAAATTCATAATAATAGATTACCCTAAAGTAGGAAAGAAATTAATTTTATCTTCTAAAACACGTGCGTAACGTTGTGTTAAAATTTTAAGCCAATCGACTGACTACTTTTCGAGTTTTACGAGCACAAACATACGCAAGCTGAATTTTTAAATATAAAGAAAATATGATTTCAAAGTCACAGCGTAAAACTACAATTATATAACTGAAACTGATAGAGATTAGCGACAAACTCAGCTAACACGCAATTTCTTATTTTATAGTATTCGCCCATCTAAATAAAATAAAAATGAACATGTCCCGTGCCTTCTTAAAGCAGGTGTTTATATCAAATAGACTGTGTACCAGACAAACCAAATTAAACAATACCAGTCATTTTATGTATGATCATACTATATTACATACGTAAGCAATATATAAACAACAACATGTAGCTACACGTATGTATGTATGTCCATGTTGATATGTTATTCGTACACTGTTCTGGAGTGAGTACATATGAGTAGTACTCTATGCGTAAGGTGTTTTTTTAAATAACATTTTTCATACAAACTGCGCACCAGACAATAAATCGATATTGTTGAAATGGTGGATGGTTAAATAGAGCAGCCAATGTAACATCATGCAGCATCTCCACAACGAATGACGGCACCATATTGTGTCCTAGAACTCCTGGGGTTGTGCGGAGAGGAAGGGAAGGGATGAAGTTTGTAGAAGATGCTGTTTTGATGCTTACGTCTTATTTAATTAGTATTGCTTACAAAGCTAAAACGAATTGTCTTGTAATTACATAAGCGACCTGATAAAAATAAATTATCTTCCGTAAAGGGTCTTCTAAACCAAGAAGGGGTCCGTCTTTCCCCTACCTACGGACGCCCATGTATAAATACAAGTATTATACAGTGATATGCAAATTAAAGAGAATGACGTACAAGCATTCCTAAGAACAGTATTACATGAAATACATACCTATAAAATTCCAATACTTGGAAAATAGTATCTTGATGTATGTACTCGTTATTGTCAACAAATACTTTCAGCTTATGATCCGTTAACTTTTTTTTCTTCTTGAAAGTAATATTTAGACATATTTTATTCATGTGTTATTAATTTTAACATTAACAGGTGGGCTAGAAGGTTTATTTTGAACGTTATTTTTAACTGAATATATAATAGGCATGTATTTAAATGTCACTTATATACAATTGAATAAACTAGTTAATTTTTTTGTAAATAAAGGTTATTGTCAATAAGTCACTATTTTTATTAATGTGAATTTGGCTATAAGATAGGTCCCACAGAAGCTCAGCACGAATTTCCCAACACATGTATTTTTAATTCTCGTTTCCCGGGAAAAATGAAAAATTTCCCATGTGGGTTATAATTTTAAAAAAAAATGTGTCGCAAGATTATAAGGTAAACCATCATGACCCTAAATTTGCAGGCAATAATATATTTTCGTCATCTTTACTAAATAGAATTGTAATTTTGTATGAAAATTTTCAATGGAGTTTGTTGTTTTCAAATGTAAATCAGATTTCAACAAATCGATTTCGGTCAAAAAGAATAATAAATAACTATGAACTATTGTTAAATAACCATAATTACTGCCAAATTACTTATTCTGCTCGATAATATAAAAGTTTAACAATCATAACTATTGCATAAGTGCAACTTCTGCTCTTTTCATGTTAAAGCCATTATCGCTATTTAAACTAGCTATTTTCTTATATCGGCTTATTGACATCTTAAGTATACGAGTATACTATGTACATAAGACAGATTCATACGTTAAATGTAGTACTTAAAACTTAGAAGAAGAATATTTTATGTCTTTTTATTTTTGGGTATTACTAATTGGGTTTTCTCAAATGTATTTATTTTTCTACTTTTTTAATTTAATCTTAAGTAATCTTAATATATATAAATTACGTGTAATGTTTGTCCGCGATGGACTCCTAAACTACATAACCGGTTTTAATCAAATTTGTACACCGTGTGCAGTTTGATCCAACTTGAAAGATAGGATAGCTTACATCTCAATTTATGATTGCAATATTATCTTATTGCAAATTAAACGATTTTAAAAGATGGCGACATCTGTTGACTAGATTGAGTAAATATTCTGTTGACTAGATTGAGTAAATATTCAATAGATGGCGCTATGTAATGTAATATGACAAAAACGTTAGTCACAGCAACGCGTGGCCGGGACAGCTAGTATTATATAAAATATAATGTGTTGTTTTGTATTAAATACTTTCTAAAGAACCAACCACTTTACTTTTTATAACAAACATTTAATAACATTTCTAGAGTACCATTTGTGAAATTTAACATTCTTTTTTCATTGTGGTGGTCTTTTTGAATTCACCGTTACAGGGAACAAAAAATTAGGAAGACGAAGAATTAGGAAGAAATTAGGTCCGTTATAGGAGATATTTACGAAAACTCTATAGCGACCAAAAAATGGCAAAATTTGTTGTGATAATGTCTCGTGAACCATAATAATGAAAAAATGATTTAAATTTCGTTGGACAGGGGATTAATTTCTGTATATAAAATGATGGTGTTTGCAAATTATGACTTGAATTTTTATTGCACGTTTTTTTGTAAAAGGGCAAGTCCAATTTTGGAAGAAATGAAGTCAAAATAAAACTATTATCACAATATTTATATTTAAAGTAAACTATCTTACCAATACCCTCTTTCTTGAAGGAGAATAACTAGCAGGAACTTACCTGAAAAATAAAATAACAAAATTAATATACAAAATAATTCAAATTTCTCAAAATATGATTTATGTTTAAATTGTATAACGGATTATATAGTAATTAAAAATAAATTTTAATTATAATTAAATGCATAAAGTGAACGGAACATTTTGTTTGTGTTTGCTTTTCTTAATGCAATCTTATTATGGACTTCTTAGTTCTAATATTCAAGTACGCCTCTTCAAAATACCGCACCGTATAGGATGCATTCAAACAAGTTCTCAACTTAGGTAAAACCAGTAGCGTATCAATAGCGTGGGATCTGGAGAATTTTTATAATTGTTCTCCTAATATATGAAATTTTGTTCTTAGATAAATTGTTTCACGAATATTGTACTATAAGACTCATCTCTTAATCTTATATACTTTTTGATAGAAATCTAATTAATTTGAAGACGATTTACCGTTCGAGATAAATTTAATCAAAGTTCGAATCATTTACAATGATTGAGTGAATGAGAAGCAAATACATTTGGTGTGTAGTTGCACCAGTTTTATGCTGGTTTCACACCAGATAGACAGTTTTGAAAACAGTTTTGTTGTCAAGAAAACAAAACAAAAACATATTTTGTTTTATTTTTGAAACAGTTGTGTTTTTCGAAAACAGACTGTTCAAACTGAACAGACTGGTTTTGTTTTTAGTGTTTTTCTGTGTGTCCATAACAATTATAAACATGATAAACAATAACTGACAAGCGCAAATGTTCACAAAAAACAAAACTGCGGGTTCAAACCAAGCAGACTAAATAACAACAACAAATGTGTTTCGTTTACTAAAACAGTTTTTAAAGACAAAAATGTTTTAAGAACTTTCTCTTCGGTGTAAACATTGGTGCTTTTGTTCAAAACAGTTTTTGTTCGTGTTTTATTGAACTGTCTCTCTGGTGTGAAACCAGCATATAATTTTTAATGGACCGATGCATCATGGGTTAGTACGCCGCTGGAGAAATCCACGCAAATGTATATTCATAAAATTGACTAATTCAGTATGCAAAAATGTGTATGACATATAAAAATAATAATTCTAACGGTAAAAATATGTTGATCAAAACATATGAGTCAGCATTACAAGAAAAATTTTAATCAGTGCTTCTAAATAATCCAAGCTTTCAAAAAAATATAAAATTTGAAAAGCAGCCTACGAGGAAGAGGAGCACATGTTAGTACATCTTTGGTGCAACTTCAATAAAGCCGCAAAAATCCCGCAAGTCCACGATGATGACGTATAATATTGAGTACGTACCATTACCGCGTGAAGAACTAAACGGTGTAATGGAAGAAAAGTGGGGGGAAAAGAGAGTCAGGTGGGAATCTGGAAAACTATGATGGAGTAGGGGGTATGCAACGTGAAGAGGGTCACAAAACACGCCGAGTTCGTGGAATCTTTGGAATGTGGTTCACCGGTGAGGGAATTCACGATTTGAATGTACCGGGGTATTGTGAGGATTCAATAAATATGCAATAGCATTGTGTGCTCGTACACGTATTGGATTAATGATATATTTATATATATATCTACGTACTTTTAATTTGTAATATGCTAATTCATATATTATTTTTTTAAATATACTGAGTATGTATGAAATTGATTTTAAGATACAAAACGTAAACTCATGTGTTACATAATGTAATATTTTTTACCTAACGTTACGTTTTATTATTTACCTGTTTTTATTTAATTCTGTCATTAAATAAATGCGAAAGACATGAAAATCTTTTACTAATATATTAATTTAATATGTAACACTATAAAATCTTGCATAAAAAGGTTTAATCAGAATATGTAAATATATGTCGTAAGATAACTTTACGTAACGTAACCTTATATTAATTGAAACCTACCGAATCCCAATAACACTTATCAAACCTATGCTTCGTTTGAACAGTATTTCTTCCATTAAAAAGCAACGTTTTTGTCAACGCACGAATTTCAGATTTTCCATTGCAAGCACGGTAACTCATAAACTAATTATCGAAATGTGGTGAAATTGGTACTATTTAAAAACCATGGATTTGTCAATAGCGCCACCATTTATATGTCATGCTACGAACCTATTGAGTGATATGATATATTACCCAAAAAATATTATGTAACATTTTAACTTTTTATGTAAACAAAGGGGATTATAACATATATTATATAGTATGTTATTAATCGGTTAACATTAATAAATACCAGTCGTTGTAAATACTATACAAATAAATAAAGTCTATTAAATAAAGGTCAAAGTAAGAATTGTAAAAATTTATCACAAAAACCATTAATTATTCACAATTATCTTCGCTAAGTATAAAGATATGTATGATGTATAAATTTATTATTAAATTAAAAATATTCATTCCTAGTCACTGTTTTAATTTTATTTTGTATTTTGTATTCAATTTAAATTGTTTAGCATATGGCATTATGCGAAGTCATTCCCAGTACCTTTTTTAATTTAATTTAAATTTTCTTTGTTTTTTAGAACCTTGAAAGGACCTATGTTTCTAAATAAAAATACTAAATTAAAAAAAAAATTTATTATATTATAACCTCCAAAATATAACAATCTGTCAAAATGCAATAAGATTTATTTTTAAAAGAAGCTCTATGTCACTTTGACAAAAGAAATAAAAACAATTTCTATTACTAATGGGCTTGTGTCCTCATTTTTTAGTGGTCGATTTCTCAATTGTTGATTGAAATTGATGTTAATAAATGTGTATTGGCATGTCTATTTTATTAAATATTAACGGATATATAGCAATTAAAAGTTTGAATTGTAGTTTTAGCGCTAGAAATGGTCGACCATATTTGTATGACGTAAAATGCATTTTAACGTCAGTTATTTGTTGAGTAGGTCAGTGCTGTGGTAATGTTTTGTAGCTGTTGGTAGTCAAATAATCAAGTCAAATCAAAGAATAATAAGTTTTTATTTTATTTAATCCTGCTAAGGCAGACATAATATTGAAATTTGATTGTTCCTTGAAATAGCTATAAATAATATTTGATATTTTGATATATAAATACATATAGCAGAGATTTATGATCTGTAAGGTTGGTAACCTTACACAAGGATTGTGATGTCACATGCACTTCGAATGTGTACAACGTTGAATCCCTTTAATAATTAAAGAGACAAAATGACTTTTTTAATTGTTAATATCTCTTAACATATAAGGAGTTATTAAAAATAATGGAACATTTGAGGTTCTAGTAACCCACTTTATCAATATATAGTACACTTTTATAGAAATTAAGACATAGCGCACAAGCCCATTGTTATTAAAAACAGCAATTTTAATTATTCCACATTCAATTTTGTCGAACTGTCAAAATTTATATTACTAACCAGACATGCGCACCAACTAAATAAACTAAACTCAAATTACAACAAGAATGTAACAACAAAACTAATTTAATTTCTTTATTTTAAATATATTTATAAGTTGTAAATTATGAATTACGAATAATGTATTGTAAATATTTGTAAATATATGTATGCTTTTTAAGTCCAAATAACTTTTAAAAGTTGATGCACTAAAAATAAATTTAAAAAAAAAAGAATGTGACAAGGAATGCTTATTCTGCAAACCTGAAATCCAGATTAAAATATTAAATAAAAACGTAAATTAAATATCAAAACAGTGAGTGGGAATGAGGCTTCAGCGAAGGATAATTCTCCTCTCTTAAATGGTAATCTTTACCGGTAAATATAAATATTACTATTTATTATTTATGTATTACACAGCCATGGATATTATTCATATTATCCGGTTATTATTAATACAAACCGGATTTATTATATCAATGCTAATATATGCGTGTTTTCAATATCAATTGACTCTTGGTCGTTCAATGTGTTTATGGTGTTATCTCAACAAAAGACAAATCTGCTTTAAGGCCTTCGTGTCTCCAATACACGCTAAAACTAACTCAAAGCCGTCCCAAAATCTCAGACAGAGATCAACTGAATCTTTTTCAAATTTAATGCTTTTATTTAAATGTAGAAACAGTTTTTGCGCTGATGAAAATCAAAATAAGTTTTCTTTAAGTCCGGTTGCATAAAATACTTAAAAATAGATTTAGATTGTCTGCCAGTAATTATATTTCATTAGTCTTTTTGTCTCAAATATTATTTTTAAATGTTTATTTTTGTTTACCGTAGAATTGTTAACCTATATTCTTTTTTTGTCATGCGTCGTTTGAAAATGATATTCTAAAATATTCATATTTAGTTACAGAGTAGAAGTATAGAGATATCATTAAAACTATATATATATATTATTAAATAACAATTTGTGTTATACTCGTTATAATACAGTAACTATGTATATTTTACCACGCAATAGGTCTGAAATGAGCCTTCCAATCCGAAAGACCTTGGGAAAACTTTATATGGCATAAAAACTACGAAATTTTTTGGTTTCTTACCAATATCTCGGCATTGGTTGGTTCTACAGCTTTGGTAGTTATTATCAATCTTAAAGAGAACAAAACTTTGCACAAATTTTACCTGAACATCTTTTCTCTAAACCCAATAACAAGAGCACTGTACCACCAGGAAATAATTATCCAAATTGGCGAAAAAATCACAAAATACAGTCAAAAAATCTTGTACCTACTGTATTTTTTTATTTCTTTTTAATTTAATTTACTTAACATCAACCTAATTACAATGCTAACTCCTATCACCGACGACTTCCTACTATGTTGGCAGTATCTATGCTATATTAAAGACGCAAAATAAAGAAGTAAATTAAACTGACTGCAATTTGGATCTAGTCTAATTTGAAATGTGATATTTTTTAATTAGTCGCAATATTATTGAAGATCTATACAATTAAAATATTCAATTAACGAATCTATCAGGATATCTATAGGGCTAAAACTCTACAAAAAATTCCAGAAACATTTAAGTCTATACGATTTGCGACTTCGATAATTATAGAAAACTAAACAGAATTTCTCAGAAACAAATATTACAATTTTATCATAAATAAATAATAATATCTGATTAATATTGTTGGCATTTCCGGCTTTTATCAGATATTAAATAGCGTACTGGATTTATTTTCTTAATTCCGAAAATGATTACCATTTTTTAAATTAAAATAAAATTAACATATAGATTATTTTGCTATTTTTACAGAAAAATATTGTAAGGTATTAAGAAAATAACCTGCTTTTAAAATAAAAATAAAGGTGGAGGATAAGGCAAAAATGAAAAGAAAACAAACAGGTATAAATGTATGCAAAATTGAAAGGTATAGAAATCACAATATGTAAAATGTATATGGATTATGTTTATATATAACAACGAATATTTAATATACAAAGTACGTTAATGTAGATGAGAGTTATTTTATAAAATTATAGGCAGCAGTGACCGGGAGCGTTGATCGGGTTCGATGCTTGTGCTGGGTTTGGTTGTTATCAGAATATTTTGATTATGAGCTCATAACCATAAAACTTATGAGGTAGCGATGTTGTAAAGGTATATGAGGCCACGACACTATAATAACAGTCAACATAGGCTGAATGAAATAAGCAGACGTTAATTAATAAATTATTAATAAATTAAATTAAGAAAAGAAGATATTAGTGCTATCAACATTTCATATAACTTGAAACTTGAAATTAAACTTAAACTATTTTAGACTTTTACTACTTCCAAAAGTACTTTCTGCTTCTTTATCTTTTGATACTCTCTCTTCATGTTCTCTACTTCTTCGTCATTCTCACCCTTTGCTGCTTCTCCTTCCTTCTTGCCTGTACCTCCATCTTACACCGTTTGTTATCCTTGTCTCCTCTCGGCAAACCCTCTATTATATTTTTACTAACCTTCCTCCCTTCTGCCTTCATTTTCACTTCTCCCGCATTTTATCTCTCTATTACAGACATAAACCCAACAAAATTTAAATCATTATATTAGCACGTATAGTTTACAAGATATAAATAGGACAAATCTACCAATTTTTCTAGTTTGCATTTTCATAAGATTCTAGGCGGCAGTTTACAATATATTTCTACAATTTACACCTATAAAGTAAAGTGGCTTTGCCTTTCTTGACTGCAGGTTTATTGTGCACCAGAGGTTTACAAAGTATGTTCACAGGGGTTAACGAAAATATTGAACACGATTTTACTTCATCAAAACCTAGCCTTTAATCTAAAAGGGTCTTTATTATTGTCTTGTTCTGAAGAGGGTATTATTAAGTAATTTTAAAATATGTTAAGGAGCGAAAAGGTAGACTTATTTTTTAACATTCCTTAAGTAACAGATATCTTTTGTTATATTGAATAAACCTTAAATACAAATAATTGTGTTTAACAGGATACCTAAAGCTGATTTCATACAGGTCACTCGAGTGAACCATTCCAACGTATCCAACATCGCTGGATCGGTTCACTAATGAATTCATTCGACACTTTTGATTCATTTTGTGTTCAGACGGTTCATTTCGAATGAAAGGCAGAAATGAACAAAAAGTAAACCGACTGATATCAACTTAACAACTACTATGTTTTTACTATGCAGTGTTATTTTTATTTTCGCATATCACCTTTACCTATTCAACCCTGTAAGTATGTATTCCACTGCTGCCTATTTTATATAAGTACAAAATAAGCACATTCAGTCTGTTGTAGGCCCTCCAGCGTTCTTAACCACTTCCGTCGCCTTAATGATATTTAGTTAATTATCAGTACCACCGGACCGAATTTTGAAAAAAATACCGTTAGAAAATTATACCACATATAAAGATTCTAAGACAAAATTAGTATTATAAAATATGAAGAAAAAATATACTGTAGGAAAACATTCATATAATATGTAGGCTACAAAAAATATTTCACAATTATTTTAGTTTTGTTCTATATTTAAATAACGAAGAGAATAAAACTATTATGTAGAATGTTTCTACACCGTTTAGACTGGTGTTAACTGTCTGTGTTGTTTGTTGCATTTATTTTTGGAGACTCAGAAACAAAAAAAAAAACAACAAAAAAATATTCTACTATCATTTCAGTTATATAAATAACTCGATATGATTTTTAACTTTCATGCATTCAGAGCAGATAAATATAAATATAACGTGTTATATAATAACGTCCATCAACATAGCGTTAAAATCACTGTTTTATATCTTAAACAAATAGTTTTCGCCTCCTAGATCGTGCGATTTAACAAGGATGTGAGATGCGATTAATGCTTAAATAGTGTAAACTTTCCTTAAGAGAGGTCGGTCATTTACCACATATCGTAGTATTCCACATTTTATCTTGGACTTTGCACTTTCCATATCAACTTTAACTTATATATAAAAAAACAAATGTTTGTTTTAAGCAATCTTATAAATATAAATATATTATTTTTTGTTCTCTTTGACTTTCTTTACAGGGCTCTTTTAGACAGGAACTAGAAACAATTTTTACCGAAAGATTTGACAGGAACTTAACCGGAAATGTAATTTTTTGAAGCTAACATATTCCGGTTTTAAGTTTAAAGAATTCAATAAATCATTATCTATATAAGATTCATCAAACATTTTCTAATAATAAACTTGCAACACGTGCAAATAATAATTCAGCACTAAACACTTGTTCGGTTACTAGATAAACGTGTTTAGCTTGTCTTCGTTTTTTTTTGCTGTACGAACATCGTCTGAACGGTTCTTTATAAATGTATGCGCCATTATTTATTCGATAAGATTTATACTGCAAAAAAACGTGCAGTACAGTGCCGTGTGAATCCAAATTATTGTTAATTTCGATTAAAGAAAAGCAGCTTACTAGAGATAGTGTTAGTGAGACATAAATATATGAAAAAATTATACTTTTGCGTATTAATTTAGTGGATAAAACACGGATTAATTGGATATACATTAATTTCCATGCTCGATTTGCGAACATTTCGACTTACGAACGTAGTTAAAGAACGAATAAAGTTCGTAACCCGAGGTGCCACTGTACTTGTGTAATACAGAATATTGTTATATAAGATTGAGTGAATGTTATTTATAATAATAAACAATCATGTATCACATTTTACTTATAAATATTATTCTCCAGTAGGAATTTTGCCTAAAGATATTGAATCCATTAAGCTATGGGAAATAAGAACATGTGCATTATAAATATTTACATTAAGTATATATATAATTTATACTGTGATAATGATTAATTATTTTAATTAAATATAATCGATATTTGTAACCAAACGTATAGTAAATATTATTAAAGTAAAAAGAAATTCGGTATAGCACCTAAATTATTTAAATGAAAAATATAACTGTAATTTATATATACTTAATCTTTATATTCAGATCATTAATAAAAAATTAAAAAATCATTTCATAAATTCGGTCAATTTCTATTTTAGAAATGATCATTAGATTAATGTCTTTTATAATGAACTACTTGCAAAAATTAATTTTAAAGAAATTAATATTTTAATATAAAAATAATATTTAATTTTCAAATTAATATTTTTTTGTGTTCAAAAATTAGCGTTTTATTTGTTCTAAAACTACGAAAAAAAATTATCAAATTATATCGACCAAAAGTTAATGAAACCAATATGTAAATATAACACAACATTTTGATTTAACATTTATTCATTTAAAAATATTCCACCAATACTAACATTTTATATAAAACACAGACAGTCAATACACATTCACGTGGTAATTTATTACGAATGGATTTTTCCTTTAGTCTGGCTGTCTATAAGCCTCGTCTGTTGCTTGGTGTTACATAAGATTCCTATAGTATATATGTACCAAAAATAAACTGCTATTTTATTTACGGAAACATCCTTATTTTTGGAAACTCGATTCGATTGTCATAATTATGAGGAAAGACAAGAACGTATAATTTTCCAATTTTCTTGATTTCATGTTATTTAATTTAAAAATTTTTAGATGATAATTATTTTATATGATTATAGACGTCTATTTTTATAATTTTTCGTTTTATTATTTATAAATTCATTAGTATTAAACCCCATTCCCACGTACTGTTTCATTTAAATTTATCGTTTTTATTTTGTCAGTAATAAATTTTTTTTATATTAATTGTTATCTTTATTTAATATATTTAATAAAACTTTTTTATTATTATATTTATTTATTATTATATTCATTACTATATTTGTTTGTTATATTTATTTATTATTATTTTTTTATATTTTATTTATTTATTATTTATTTATTATTTATTTATTATTTATTATTTATTTATTATTTATTTACTATTTATTTATTATTTATTTATTATTATCATTTATATCGAATAGTCTGAATAGAAGAAAATTTTTTGTTTACAAAAAGGTTTTTTTTAATTAAATTTTATAAATATAATATAAGAAATTATGCTTGACTTTAGATCTGCATGTATTTGGGTTAGATCTTAGGAACAGCGCTATATTTCTGGGTTTGGTTGATATCAAAGTTAGGTTAATTATGTGCTGACATGATTATAAAAAAAACTTATTAATCGTCAGTCGTCGGTGATAGGAAAGTAGCATTAAACATAAGCAGACGTTAAAGAAATTAAATACATAAAAGCCTAATAATTTTTCTTTTATTTAATCATTTAATGGCTTAATGAGCGAACCCATTCATCAAAGTAATTAATAAGAATAGTGTTATAAATAATTAATCTCAAAATTCGATAATTATTGTAATTAGTAATCATCTTCAATAATCAAAAACAGAAAGGCAAACGGAAAACCAGTTTGGATAGAGTCACGAAAAGATTCCTAAATATTCTATCTTCTGTAGTAGACTTTTGCTAATCAGTTATTATTTTATCAAAATTCCTTTCTACTCAAAAATATAGAAATTATTTGTAACCACAAAAACATGTTTTTATTAAATAAACTAACTCTCAAATATAATATCCGCTAACGCAATTATTACAATTTATTATTTGCATTTATCAAAAATACTAAGACATTATTCATATTAATTTTATTCGGTTATTATTAATAATAACCGCATTCATAATATCAACAGTAACATAAAAAAAGAAAACCTTCTTAGCATACTTATGAATATTTTTCCTTTCCTTTAATTTTCTGATGACCATGAATAAAACATGATAATGTTCAAAAACGTGCGTGTGCGAGTTATACTCAAGTTTTATCAACAAATTTATTTTATTGATTCTATACTTAGAGATTGTTTATTTAAATACCAACGACTCAACGAGTATGTAAGATACAAATGCATTGCGCTACTTCTATACTCTATAATTATGAATAAAACATATGTAATTATAGAACTGAACATTAGTTTGTTTAGTATATAATAGTTAATTATAAATCAATAATAACACTATTACGTTTTACAGTTATTAGAGATATGACTATTTAAAAACTGCTTTCTAGAAATGAACATTGTTTTTATATTTACAATAGGCCCTCTTATAGTGCGGTTAAAGTGATATAAAATGAATGTAATGAAATCGCGTTATAGCAAACCGTATAAAAGAAAATATCAATGAAAATAGACAACACACTGTTTGGCGTGCTACGCCTTTAAGTCCGATTCTCGGAACAGTGCTTTACTTTCAGTGTATGCTGTTACACAATTGTTACATTGTTATTACATTTTCCTGTTTTGTCGCTTATCTTATTAATTTTTAATCATATCATAACGTCACAAGTTTAGTATCATAGTTTGAGACTATTAAGTATTTTGTATTTGTATTTATTAATTTAATGTGTGTGTCGTTAGACTTTGCATTCTTTTAATATTATGTCACATTTCATACACCAAATTAAACTATTCTAATATTTTTAAAACATTGTCTGATTTTTATACTCTTGTTGCTCCTTCTTCTTCTTGCCTATACCCCGCCATCTTCCTCTTCTCTTTCTTATCACCTTTTCGCAAATTCTCCATTTTCTTTTCTCAATCCGTTTTAAAATATCATTGTCATCTCATATGCTTCAACCAGGGTGGCCACAAAAAAATTATTTCAAATTTTCCTGATAATTTCAGGTTTTCCAGTAAAAGTTTTTCGTACTTTTCCCTGATATAGAAATTTTATTCGTATCACTTAAATATTTAAAGTTTTGATTATATTGCAATTATCAATAATTAAATCTGGTATTAAATTAAAAAATATATATATATATATATATATATATATATATATATATATATATATATATATATATATTAGTTGGCGTTTAATAACTAATTAAATACGATTTATTACTCGTTAATAAAAAGTAACTTAAATTGAGTAAAACAAAAATAAGCTAATGACTAGTATAAACTAGAGCAAATTAACTCTTAATAATTAATAGATAAAATTATTGTAATAACTTGAATTTCAGCTAAAAGTTTAGCTTTTTTTGATGCCAAATTTTTGTTTTCATTACCTTACACTTTTTCTTTTTAAATTTTCGGATTCATTTCATTTTGAATTTTAAATGAAATATAATATACTATATATGAAATAGTAGCCGTAATCAACTTCCTGATATTTTTTTAAATATCCTTAAATATCCTGAAATTCACTGATATTTCCAGGTTGCATAAAATTCCCTGATAATTCCAGGTTTTCCAGGTCTGTGGCCAACCTGTTTCTACACCTTGAATGATTGAAGACATAAATTATTATTTTAATTGAAATCATTACACATTTAAAGTCTTGATAAAGTGCATGGTGTTTGATTCCATAAAATCTCCTAACATAGTAAGAGGTTATTAATGACGGAACTAGCCTATTAGGAACTAGGTTACCATTAAATAAATATTGACTGTTAATTGACTAAAATAAATGATTTTTTATTTACAAGTAATTAACTAGAATTGCCGTCATAACAATGGGAATCACCAGCTTGAAATAATATTTGTTTAATATGAAGAAATTATCTATAAAAACATAGACAAATAATATTATGTTCAAGCAGAGTTATTATTTTCTATAAACAAATTTATTAACGGTACATTCTATTTGTTTTTTTTTGTCTCATGTTGGTATGTGGTATGTTATATATGCATGTATATTTTTTCTTTTTACACCAAGGTCGACTTGATACTGCTCAACTATTTAAATTCTATCCTACGTATGCATTAATAGTGTCAAATTAATAATTAGGGCATATCGATCAAATTCAATAGGATAGTATTGCAACAGCCTATTAGGAACTCATGTTAATCTATATATATTATATCAAATCCCAAAGAATTGTGAGTACAAATATCCTCCAAGCAAATAGCTTGACAAGTGTTATTCGGACTCGGTATGTCTTCCTATTTAGAAGCAATGCTTTATTCAGACCTGTGGCGGCTGAACCTTGCACTCGTGTGCTGCACTACCAAATGAGAATACAACTGTGTTGTATTGAGAGAACGAACGTGTATACGAATGAGATAAAACACGGCTCGAACGTACCTAAACTAATTTCAAACTGGTTTTGAGTACGTTTGCAGCGAGTCTATTTCTCGGTAGCAGAGCATCCTTGGTTGCATGCTTTTGATGATGACATCATCAACAGAGATGTGCACGAATACTATTGAAAGGTATATTTAAATACATACATATATACAAATATGACACAATAGAATCCCCTGCTATGCTATTGTTAATAATTCTATACAGTCACCATACATGGCTCGACTACCAGTTTTTTCGTCAATTCGTGCTTTGTGTTTTCTCTCACTTGTATACACGTTCGTTCTCTCACTAATAACACAGTTTCATTCTCATTCGGTTCGGGCAGATTCGGGACTAAGGTTTGCAACCAGTCGCCTCGTGTGCGGTGGGCCTTATTCTCTTTGCCGAATTAATTAAAACTTATATTCGCTCAAAAAAATATTCCACGTCCGCTCTCCACAACGCACGTAGCTGCTCAATATAACTACTATGGAATATGCGAAACAGAACATACTCAGAGCAAACTGTATGAAGAAGGTGTTGATCCGTGCATCCCGAAATGCGAAACCGAAGATTACCAGGGCTTGCTGAGATAACATGACATGAGCCGGCCGACTGCAGTTGTGACGTGTCAGTTATTGTAAGATTATTTTTGTTTTCATAATTAAGTTACTGTGACTGTGAATAAGCGTAAAAATGAGTATTAACTTTAATATTGATTACATTAAAAAGAATAATAAAACTTTACATAAAATCAGCTGGACCCTATATAGGTCATTTCTTAATTTAAAACAAGAGCGTAAATTCTCTATAAGATAGTAACACTGATTCAGACTATTCCATTGCTTTGAAAATTACAAAAGTGGTGTCACTAAAACCACTGTAATTCGTAAACTAATGGTCCGCATATAAAAAAATGTTGACACGTATAGTTTGAAAATTGATACTCTCTAAAGACTATATGGATATATCAATAGTGTGCCAGATATCGTTCTCCCATATTTCTACCGACTACATACATGAAATGGGCTTGTGTCCTATGTCTTAATTTCTATAAAAGTGTACTATATATTGATAAAGTGGGTTACTAGAACCTCAAATGTTCAATTATTTTTTAATAACTCCTTATATGTTAAGAGATATTAACAATTAAAAAAGTCATTTTGTCTCTTTAATTATTAAAGGGATTCAACGTTGTACACATTCCAAGTGCATGTGACATCACAATCCTTGTGTAAGGTTACTAACCTTACAGCTCATAAATCTCTGCTATATGTATTTATATATCAAAATATCAAATATTATTTACAGCTATTTCAAGGAACAATCAAATTTCAATATTATGTCTGCCTTAACAGAGTTAAATAAAATAAAAACTTATTATTCTTTGCCTTGACTTGATTATTAGACTACCAACAGCTACAAAACATTACCACAGCACTGACCTATTCAACAAATAACTGACGTTAAAATGCATTTCACGTCATATATATACGGCCGATCATTTCTAGCGCTAAAACTACAATTCAAACTTTTAATTGCTATATCTCCGTCAATATTTAGATATTTAATAAAATAGACACGCCAATACACATTTATTAACATCAATTTCAATCAACAATTGAAAAATCGATCACTAAAAAATGAGGACACAAGACCATTTCAAATGTGAAAGTGAAACTTGTGGCAAATGGCGGCAAATTTAAAACAGCCAAGTTTAGTTGATACATATATTTTTTATATGTACAAATTTCTTCTGCGCTCAGACTGACTACATTAATGTGAGCTCTTCCTATATTTTAAGTGCGGTGAGGAGTGATTGTTTACATAAACCATCTAGTGGTATATTTTCATTATTGTTATTAATAGAAACTGCGCGTTACAATAAACAATAAAGGAAATAATAATACTCGTAATAAAACGCAGTAAAATAAAACAATTACGTCTAATACTATAGACATAAAACTATTTTATACACTACAATAGTATGAACAGAGACCCACAAGGATAGGTCCGCGGAAAATGGTAATGATTTAATTCTTACTTTTTAATTACATTTAAGTAATATTGACATTGAACTTTCAGAGATCGAAAACATTTAAATTCACTAACAATATATAAAGATGAAATTAATACCTTGTTTTTATATCTGAATGTTACAAAATAGAACATGAATATGGTGGACAAAATAATATTGACACCATATTTATTTATTAATAAGGTGTTGGGTCACCATTTGCTTTTAGAACATCTGCGACTCTTCACGGAATAGATTCATAGAGTTTCCAACAGAATGGTGTCCTATTCTTGTTCCAAAACATCTGCCAATTGCTTTAATGATGTTGAAGATGAAAATCTACTAAAATTTCTGCTCTTGTACATGCTGTCATTACCATGGACATTACTGCCGCTCGTAAAACGTTAGAATTTAAGTGATGGCGAATTCGGACGTAAATCGGCGGCTTGGTTGTTCGCCTAGAACTCTCAAAGTAAACCGACTCACTCCTGTGTTCTTTGTATGTGTTGTGTCACAATACATACATACCACGTACCGATGCAGCAGTACGCCAAGTTAAACTTGTGTACTGTAGGGTGTATTGGAGTTGTTGTGACTAACATAATTTATCATGAGAGCAATCTTCTACTTTAATTTTTATTGAGACATCACTGTTATGAAAGAGACTATTGCATTTTCTTCCAGTGTATTCCTTTGGTTAAAATTGGCTGATATACCCTTCCAGTTTGAGAGCTACGTAACTACGTAGCTTTATCGCATACAATGTGCATTATATTTACAGGGTAGTAGTGAGTATACGTCCGGTCGAAATTCGCTTAAATACACTTGCAGTGTGCGACAGGCTTTAAACACAGACGCTCCCTCTAACCGAGCACTAACGATTTGCCCTTTTTCGAAGTCTGAGAGATCACATATTTCTCCAATCGCTTGTTTTAACCGTCGCAGGATAAAGCGTATAATGCACTGAAATTTAAACTACAAGACTTGGCACATAAATTGTGCAATACATATATAAGATGTACTACATCGCCTGTATATACCTAATATGATGAATTGTTATTTTGACATGATAACGTTTCTAAATTCAGATCGGTACAACGTTACTTACATCAAACGCATTGAATTTATCATATGAAACATAAGAAGGAAGCGGAAGAGAAGCCACATACAACGAACATTACGGATTTTAGTGGTATCTGTATGTATGTTTAGTCGTACAAATTTGTTATTGTCGATAGTTTCAATGAGGTTGCTTTGATCTGCAACTCTATCTCAGATAACTGATCTCAGTTGTTATCTTGGTAGTCTCTTTTTGCTGGTGTAGAATTAAAAATTAGGTAGTCTCTTTTTACTGATGTAAAATTTAAAATTGCATATTAAATTACACAATTTTAACAATATGGCATAGAAATTCATATTTTCCTGCACTGAAGTTCAACCCTGTATATAAATAACGCAGTTTTACTACATTTTTATATAAATTCAAACTACAAAATGTACCCCAACACAATTACATATGATTAAATATTTTACGCTCCTTTTAACGTAAAAAATCTATAAAATTTTGATTACGGATGTCCTAAGCTGGCACAAAGCTTCCTTGAAGGGTATACAGTAGAGTTAAACATAAAATTAAGGAGGAACACCACCCCCCTGATAGTCAAAGAAGTTTTCCCTGATCTTCAATATTGTTTTGTGCCCCCTTAATATTCAAGTGAAAAGCTCACTGTAGATTTAGTACGATCCACGGCTAAGGAAATGATTTATGATATAAATATTTTACGACTTTCGTTATCTTAAATCGCAGGCTGATTTGTATCACAAAATTTTACGATTTTATTATTATACGTACTACTTGTATTTCTATTTATACTTTTATATCACTTTTACTTGCTATATTAGAAATATTATTTTCGGAATTTTGGACTCATTTCCTTGTGGGTTACTATTTTTATTTCTTTTATATGAAACAAATAAAAATTTATTATTGAATTTTCTTTTTATTTAAATCATCGAGTTATTTTGTCCTTTTCTGATGACTTATCTTATTCGCACACTCACAAGAAAACTATTTGACTATTCGAAATGGATTAGGAATATAACGAATGTTCGATTTCCTACATTCAAGAGTGCCAATGCTAATTTAAATATGGCGCCAAAAATAATCAATTTAATATATCTTTACTCCAATTTAATTACTGAATGCTTTATTTAGTAATATAATATAAATACTATCATTTGTGTTCTCATTAAAGATTATCAAGGTTTTAAAACAATTGTCTTGTAATACCTTATATTACCTTGCGGACGCTTTAAAACTGACAATTACTTAAACTCACTTATAGTCTGATGGTACATTTTTATATCTGTTAGCTAGACAACTGTTTTAAAACGTATTACAAGAGGAGTAAGAGTGAGAGGGTATTATCCGTGAGCATAAGAGTGAGTGACACATATACCTTGATTATCTGATACCTGGAAAATGGCCGCCTAGTCAAGCTAGTAGGTAGGCTTACGATCATTGTACATACTAGCACTACTCAATCTTACACATTTTATTCATCAGAAAATAAGTGATGTCTGGCGGGTCTGCGATCTTGCTCATATGCACGGCTTCGTTGCTTCCAGTGTGAGAGCACAGATTATATAAATACGGTTCGGTCTATTCTCGTATGCCAGCAGCTTAAGTGGGGGGGGGGGACTTAATCGCGCGGGCACCCTATACATAACGCTGTCTAAATTTCTTATTTTGTAGTTTTTATTCTATTTTTTACACAATTTAATTTTTAATGGGTAATTAATATCATTAGTAAAATACCAAACATGTAATTAAATCACTTTAATATGAAACCTGCAACACTAACGAATCGAGTCTCAATTTCGTCCCGTCCCGATTTTGCCAGCTGCTCTGACAGACTTTTTATTGCATTTGTGATCTTTGACATTTTTGAGATAAAAAACAAATATTATTTACATATTAAAGAAATTATTTGCAAAATAGAATGAATGTTAAATTTTATATTAGCAAATATTTTATTATTGGTACAACCTCCTTTTGTTTCATAAATATTTTATGAAAGTTTTTAGCAAATTATTCTTCTTCTCATGTATGTTTAAGAAAATCATTGTCACAGATTACCGGGTATGGAGTACTTGTTAAAATTTGTTTTTTTAATTCCAGACCCAAGCGGATTCGAACTAAGAACTTTGCTTCTGCAAGAGTCAAAAAAGGAAGCGAGGATACATACTTAGGATGTAATTTTACCATGATAATCACAGAAGAGTGCATATTTCAGTAAACGTAAGTTTTTTTTATGTAACAAATTAATAAAAACAAAAACTAATAAAAATAATGAAAAAACTATTTATATAACATGTAAGTTTAAATATACGAGTAGGTATATTTGAATTATTAGAAATTAATAGGTTTTAAAATATCTAATTTAAAAAAATGCCACAAGCACAATCTAATTACAGCGCTAACCTTTTATTTAATGTTATATAATAATTTTCTACTTTATATAATCATGTAAAAAGCAATATTAACACCTTCACCATTTTAAAATAGTCTGCAAAAAATATGATCATTGCCAAATTGTTATTCGACAAATATTACCTTGGTAATTATATAAAAAAATCATTATATACAATTATTCTTAATCTAAATTTCCAATCTAATTAATTTGAACGATGTTTTTAGAAATTGTTAAGAGGCTAACATGCTTAAGATTTTAATAAAACGACACAACAAAATAACACGGTTTAAATAGCAATAACGGCTTTAACATGAAAAGAGCAAAATTTATAAATCCCTCGCAATATGCATATTAAGCAATATTATGCAAATTAATGATTATTAATATTCTTAACGAAAATCGACTTGTTGAAATTTGATATATATTTGAAAACAACTATCATAGTAGATTATAGAGCAAAATTGTTAAAACTCTTTTTGATTTGTAAAATTGGGGCTCTATTTCTCGTTCGGGAAATTGTTTCTCGAGATACAGGAATCAAAATCAATGTGTTTTCCCGGGAATTCCCGCCTGACACCCTCTAGTCAAAATACATTATAAAAAAAAAATTAGTTTCTCCTTTCAATAACTCAAAAAATAATTATTTTTAAATATCCAGTGGCGATGATGATTGGGATGAGGCTGCATGAAATTGAGTGGATTGCACTGATCCCTACATATTTATATTCATTTAATTTGAAGTCTCATAATAACTGTATCAAATAACATTATAATTGATCTGTATTGTATATAATAAAGTACAAAATACATGATTTGTTTACTTTAATTCTTACTGCTATATATTTATGTACGAGTATATTGTTGTTGTTTTTATATGTTGTTGTCTGCAAGTCAAAGTACATAGTAATACATGCACAAGTATACTGATTTTATTTTATAAACATATATATAAAGTGTGTATGTACGAGTACTCGTACATACACACAATATAACATATAATATACAATATACTCGTAGTTCGCACGTATCGTTTCATTGACACCAACATTATGGAATTTTCCCTTATTTCTGGTATTTAACATTTATAATATTATTTGCCAGTAGGTGAATGGTTTTTTTATGGTTACCTTGAAATTCGTGACCTGCGATATCTGAATTTTTATTAAAGAGTTTACCTGGTACTGAATTTGTTAAGATTTTTAATTATACATTTGGTGTAACAAAAAGATTGTCCTTATAACTGTGTCTGTGAGAGATAGGAGTGTTATAACTCAATACATTTAACCAACCTTTTTAATACAAACCTTTAGTAATAATACTTAGTAATATATAATTTAGAAATCGAAACTAAAAGATCAAAATTTAGGTAAACAACAAACTTTTATTTGACAAACTTTACAAACAATTTTGACTTAAATCATCACTATTAACTGAATTCACAATTTGTCAATCAGCTGTCTCACAATTGCGTACATGGTAGCTCTCAGTTTTTCCAAAATTTTGCAATTTTTCGGCCAATTTTTCTATTTTTTCCTTCCCTAAAAACCTTATTAAAACCAAGTTCAGCAGTTTTCAAATGATACGATTACCAACGAACAGCATCTATCATTTTCATTTATATAGATATAATAGAATTTTTTAAAATGTATCAAATTGATTACTACCAAACTGCTGAGTGTTATTGTAAAATTTCTGTATAATTGCTTTATTACCATTTATGATGTACTCCAAATTTCGCAATTATAACACGGTAATCGATCAATTTTAAATCTATTATATTTATCTTAATTCACCCCGACAATAATAACAAAATTTTATGCGTTGTAGGAACCAGCTGTAAGTAATAACTTACGTTTGACTTGTACTTTTATGTGAAGGGAATAAGATAGGATTCGGACGGGACATCGAAGGTCAATTTGTTTTGTATAACTTTTGAGCTTTATGTGTTGCTCAAAACAACTGTAAATACTATCTGACGTTTGAGTTACACTGATATGTATCTCCGTCTTGTATAAAAAGAGAAACGTACAAGATTTCGTTGGACTATTCATTTTTTATAACTTTTGATTCATTAATTATTATTGAAGGTACACAAATCAATTTTTTTAGTTGCTAATACCTTATATAATATTGCAATGTATAAAGAATTGTACATTGGAGGTTCTGATAGTCAATTTTATCAATACAGAATTATAGAAATTAAGACTTAGTTTAAAAAAGCATTCCGATTAAAAAATTATGTAAAAATGTAATAATATATTTTTCTTTTAGTTCATTATTATTTAAACTTACAATTTCAATGACTTGTTAACTTGATACGTGTATCATAAATATAAATGGACAAAATAACATATTATAAATATTTAATATATTACAGGGTGTTATTAAAATTAAAATAACTAATTCATTTTAATTAGATTATATATTCTTCCAGAATTTAAAATTTAAATATAGATAAACATACATTTTTTCTGATATCTTTTCTTAGCAATTTAATTTTTAAAAATTACCTCACATATACAGGAAAAGAAGAGGATCGTACATTTTATCTTTCTAGAAAGTATTTAAATACTATAAAGATAATTAATACATTTTTAATCATCCTATACTTATAAAAAGATAAAAAATCAAGTCAAGTTGTTATTCCAAAACAAGTTTTCTTTCTTGCACATAGATATCAGAGAGTAAACAATCTGAATCGCTTTGAGGCTAAAAAGAAAAAACAAAAATTCACTGTCAAAAAAACATATTTTATAAACAAATGTTTAAATTATATTTTATATACATATATATATAAATATTTATTTATTTATTTTGTCTATAAGTTTTTATTTTCTTTTCAATCAACGGTAAACAAAAGAATTATAAATAGAATTAATTTTGTGTAACTGCGAAGGTTATATGACAAATCTTTTGAACAAAACATGTTTATAATATGTTTTCATTAGATGTTAAATTTAAAAGGTCGTTGATTATTAATCAGACAGTTAAAAATGTTAAATTGTACCAACCACAAGCATACGAGTATACTGTCAATTTATAATGTATGAGCCAGCTGTTTATTTTAACGATAATCTAACGATTTAATGCTGTTGCAATAGTGTAATAACGTACAGCAATGAAAGAAGGAAGGATGAAGCTTTTAATGTCATTTTACACTGATTTCTTCTTTTTTCTGAAAAACTAAGGTTACATTACTATATTGATTCGTGGAGAATCATCTCATAAATGATTTTCAATAAAAATCGTGTCTTTGTATTTATAACATTTATGCAACCAGTATAAATTTATAAATAAGTACGAATTTTTGCAATATTTAGGATGCTTTATCATATCATAGTATCAAAAAATTGAACTTATAGAAGCATAGGTTTAACCTTACACTTTAATACTTTATTATCGTTACTTATTTTCGAATTAAAATGAAAGTACAAACTAAGAAACACTAAGATAAGTTTTTTCAATTCTTTAATAATAAATATCGCTCGCCTACACTGAAAATCGTAATTACGCCTGCAAACCTTGCTTAGGATATAGTTTTTAAGCTGTAGCGTACTGCACGACGCTAGACGTAATATTCTTTTAAAAATAACGAGTTCGGCAGTCAATTTTGTGCAAATTACTGAACAATAGTCATTCGGTATACTGATTGACAAAGATGTGCACAAATGCTTTTCAAAAGCATTTAAATACAAAATGCAAATAACTCATTATTTTCCTATTTCAAACACAAAATAAAAAATAAATTTCATGTTAGTATTTAAACACAAAATACAAAATACGTATTTTAAAATTACTTTTGAGAAAATAGAATTAGAAATTTAAGTTTAAAAGGTAGTTTTAACAGGAATTAATTTTATTTTGTAGAAGGATAAAATATTTATATTTAGTTGGGGTAGTTTACAGATTAAAGCGAACAAGTTTAAGGTTAGTAGGTAAAATAATATATAGTTATGTATATAAATTTAAGTAAGGAATGTAGTGGAGTAATTGTCTTGTAGTAAAACAAATAATGAACGAGAAAATATGATAAACAAATTTAGGTAAACGAAAATCAGATGTTTTATGGTGTGGGTAACAGGAAGGATAATAAAATAATGGGCACATCTATCACTTTAAATTAGAATTCTAAGACAATTGTGCAGATACTTTTAGATCATAGATGGTGCTAATGTTGGTGTGGTTTTAAGTTTACATTCAAAAAATAATGTTTATTGATTAAGACTATGAAATAACAAAAATGAAAAAAGTATTTTGTATTTTCCAAATAGGAAATAGGTTGGTAAAAGTTTTCAAATAAAATATAAAATTCTATAAATTATATTTAAATACAAAATAGAAATAGGTATTTACTATTTTGTATTTGCATTTTGAGTATATGTATTTGAAAAACGCACATCTTTTCTTATAACTCTCCTGCAGCAACAAACAATGTGCGGTTAATGATTTTTTCGATGTATGGATGAAGCCAATACATTCTACGTCTGAATCGTCGTCTTCTAATAAAAGCGTATACTATAATCAGATCTTCTTCATCACTTGACATGTTCCCAACGAAAAAACGTGCTTTCTCAATGCTAAACTTCAGAGAAATGACCCTATGTGCAGCTTGTTTGAAACTTATGTTACGTGGACAGAACTGAGATGCAAAATACGTCTGGCTTCATTTGTAGCTTGCATGCAAACTTTTTCATATTACAATCTTTCTGACTAGTGTTGATTTTGGGTTGGTAGTCAATAAGACGATCCCCTTAAGAAGAAATATTCTATAAATATAATCTCGCAAGATGGACATAAGTATCCAAGAGTAAAGCACCGGAAATCCTTCAAAACTAAAAATAGAAAAGCATTACATTTTTTATGTTGGCACACAAAAAGGCTACAGGTCAAGCTAGTATATTCCAAATGTCATAGTTCAAAGTTTAGAGAAAGATTATCAAAAATCATTATGCAAAATATAATAGACAAACGAAATATGAAATTATTCAACCTATTTGAATTTAAATTAATGCAATATCTAATGCTGTTTTAAATGCATAAACCTTTGTTAACAGAATCGGAAAAGTTATTTCAGAATCACTATAACAATAACATCTTGTTAACAAGGTATATGTGATTTTAAAAATACATTTAAATTTGTATTGCTAATTTTAAAAGGACCTTCAAAATGATAAATATATTCAAATTACAAATGTATTGAAATATTCATATACTCGTACATATGAATAAGAAAATGTTGTGGAGCAATTGAAAAAAAATTGTCTGAGTTTTATGATGGCAACATGCTTACAGAACAAGGGCGTTCGCAGAAAGTTTGACAAAGGCAGAGCAAGATTCAATCTTTTTGATTTTATCTAATGTACATTTGTCATAGACTGTATCTTGTGACACTCAATTCTAAAAATCTATATAGTGTGAAACTCAATATCAAGAAATGGGGGGAAAGAAGGGGGCAAGTTTGTCGTTGCTCAAATCTGCGGACACCCATGCTTATGGTTGTGTATATAGCTTAAATATTTGAACAAATATATGTTAAATATAACTAATTTGATCATTTTTTATTCCACAGTAACCAACTGAACTAACAATATTAACAACGGTATCATAGATTACAAAAATATTCAAAAATGTATAACCAATTTTTTTCTGAATAATTTTTAATATAATTTTTATTATATGTTGTATAAAGATTGGCACATCTTTTTAATACGTTAAACAAACAGATATTTTGTCGAAAACAGTCTACACGACCCGTGTTTCGTGACTCTATAGAATTTTTAATAATAGCATAATATGGGATTTTATTGTGTCGTATTATGAGGTATTTGTATGTATGTATGTATTTAAATATTTTTGAATAGTACCACCATCAAAAGCATGCAACCAAGCATGCCCTGCGACCAAAAAACACAATCGCTCAAAACGTGGTCAAAACCAATTTGAAATCAGTTTAATTTCGTACATGCGGTGTGTGTTTTCTTTCACTCGTATACTCATTCGGTTCGTGCAGATTCGGGGCTCGCGTTTGCAATCAGTCGACCCATGTGCGGACGGCTTTAGAAAACAGTAATTCTACTCGTGATACAGTCTACAATTGATTGAATCTTAAGAAGACAAAATGAATACAGCGATTAATATTATTGAATAAATAATATAAACTACTCATTAATTTTTTTTTCTTTTTGAATAAATAAATAAGAGAACAATATAGTATAAGTTTTTAATTGGTATAAATGTCTCTGCGTGCAGATAATTATAGGAAAATAAAGTTTGTTGTTCTCATATTTGTGTATGATGTTTTGTTTCTATAATTAAATTATAAGGCGCCGATTAAGAAAGATATAATATAGACTGTCTATACTCAGTGGCGGATTTAGGTCGGTGGAAGACCCAAAATTAAACAAAATTAGAGACAACGTGTAAAACATATTTTTGAATAAATAATTATTAATTTTGAAGAAATAGTTTGGCTCTGACTAATAATGTATAGTGATACGAAATCAATTGTATTCCAACATGTCTCAAGTTAACTTTGGGGGGCACTTCCAGTTAAAGCCGCCCCTGTTTATACTTCTATATTAATATTATATTTATAATTTATTTTATATAAAAAAGAGGAACGTTTAAAATATAATATCTGACAATATAATTGAATTTCAAAATAGGATTCTGATGCATTGTTAATAAAAATATAAAATTAGATGTATCCGTTAAATATATAATAAGGGCTCAAATCTGATTTAGGTATTCTTACCAGTGATTAATGTAAAGGGTCACCCAAAGAAAGTTTCGAACAGTTTTCGGGAGTACAGTTGCTTTTAAAGCCCATTCCCTTTTTTTAGTTTTGATTTAACGTTTTAACCTTAAATGTAATTTTGAATTTGTGAAAACATGCGTCATGCGTTAGTAATATGCATTATTTTGTAATAATTACTATCTATTATTTAATATAAATTATTGTATTTAATATAATTAATTTTATTTCTGTATATTTCACTAGCTGAAACTTACATTTTAGGTTTAAACCTTAAATTAAAACTAACACTAAAAGTCAGTGAGTGAGAATGAGCCTTCAGTTTTAATATATTATATGTAATTTTGAACTTATAAAAACATGCTTATAAAATATTTGAAAAATGGTGGTCTTGGTAGTTAAAAACATCTTAAGGTGTTTCAATTTTCGAAAGATTTTTAATTTATTTTTTTTGTAATTTCTAAACAAAGTGAGATAAATTCTTTTTTTTTTTTTTTCTCGTGTAGTCATGAGCAGGACCACCCTCTGGTGCCCGCTTATCGTTGAATATGGTTATTTATAAATGAGTATTATATATTACAGGTTAGTAAATATAGAGAATTTCATTTTGTAAAAACTCTTATAGAAAATTTGTTATAGAAAAAACATGTTTTTCTGGTTTCTTTAGAATTAAAAAAAAGCCTCCCTTCCTTGTCGTTGTAAACAAATATATTTGGGGGAATACCCAAAAAGTTCACCAACCCTTGAATGACATCTAACATTTTAAATTTATTTTTAAACTATTAAATAATTTTTATATTTGTAAAACCGAATATAAAATACATGTACTTTTTCACAAAATATCAGAAAGCGTTTCAAAAATATGATAATTTTTATAAATAGAATTTCAAATAATAATTGAGATTAAGCATTCGTTAAAAGGTTATCTCAAATTACTTCTAAGAAAAAGTAAACCGTACAATAACAGAGTGAACCCACAAAGATATTTTCTTAATCAATTACAAATTATATTATTTTTAAAATAATTTTAGAAAATTTAGAAAGAAAATAACCTAATAGTTTTTTAGCGAAACTGAAACAAACAACAGCGAGGCGCAAAACCTTGTATTTGTAGAGTAGATCCCGTCGGGCACGAGATCAGTGGGAGGGGAGGAGGGAAAGACGAAACAATATGTGTGGCGCCCGCGAAATTATCACAAATCGTCAGGAATTTGTTATTTTTATTATTTATATGTATAAGTATATCAGTAACACAGGGTATTCAAAAATATTTTTAAATAAAAATTAGAAGTGTTTATTATACAAAAAATACGCGAAATATGTTAGGTAAATTATATTTTAACTTAAGGTTCACAAACTTTCGACAGAATTTGATAAAATTTAAATATGATGTTAATATAAGTGTACTTAATTTTATTTTAAAATTTCAAATGTTTTGATCAGCTGTGAATCAGGATTTTAATAATTAAAATGCGCATATTTAACATACAGGAGGCCTACAAAATATATATAAAAAGTTGTCATTTTAACGTATATCTTGAGAATATTATAGACAAATAAATTAGACAAATTTTGACTGTTTTACCAGTTAGTAAATAAGATATAAAACACATAAAAGTTTCAAGTTGATATTGTGGGGATAGCTATCGCAAAATGGCAACGTTGCATGTCCAAATATACGTCATATTACACAAAAGTATATATGAAACATTTATACTTAAAATCGGACTATACTTTTGCCAAAAATTGCCACTAACGAACAACGTTACAGTTTACAAATGATTTCAAAAATATTTATTTCAAGAGATTATTTTTAGAGTCTTTAAAAGTCTAAACCAATCCTAAGAAATTTACATTAAATAAAATGAAATTTTGGATTGTTTGAAGATATATATTATACTAAAAATTTAGGTATTTTTAGTGGATACAACTGAATGTGGTATTAATTTGGGACCCCAAACCCATTACTGTAGGAAAAATGTCGAAATTAGAATGGACGAAATTGGAATACAGATACAGGTACTTTAGAATAAGGGTCTAAAAAGTATTAGGGGCTATAAGGATAATCTTTTTTTACATCGGCATAGTAGAAAACTAGATTAAATTTAAATAAGAAGGCATTATCAATATATTTTCTTATAAAATACATTTGTATCTTTCATTTAACTAGTAGTTAATTATTCTAGAATAAATATTAAACCAGTAAATAACTGCATTAGTTTAATTTACTGTTTCACGTATGTACGAAATAAAACCATGCGAGTATTTGTAGATTGAATAATTATTCAATTGTTTAATGATAAAATAATTTTACACTTTTTAATAACTTTGAACCAACATTCTTATAATAACAAGATGGTTGGGAATTATGATCTTGACAGTGTAGAAGCCCAAAACACAACTGACACGAATGCCATATCGCTGTAGCGTACAGCAGTCGTCGTATTGTAGTCATGCGCATTACTTCTATTAGAGACAACAATACATTATAATGTTGGAATGCCAACAGAGACATCTTCTTATGTTCTGTACTAATTTTGTACTGAACATAAATTGCCAGCCAGCAGAAGTAGATAAGCTCACAACTAATATCAAATTATACAATGTTACATAAAATTATTATAAACCAATTTACAAAAAATAATGTGAACTTCTTAAAACTATTATAAACAAAATTACACAAAATAACATAAACTTCTTAACTCTATGGTAGTCTACATAATTTTGTGAAAATAATATAAAACAAATTAATTACTATCCTAAATATAACAGAAACCATAATTATCAATGTAGCATACATTATCAATTGCATAATGTACACAACAATCATCAACTCAATAGTTACAATGTTATTGAAACAATTATCTTTTAACAATTCCAACAGTACAGATGTTTGTTTTACATCAATGTTGTAAACATTGCAATTAATATCTGATGGAAGTATTGTATTTGAATCAAAAATTTTATTTGTTGCTTGTTTGATTCGCACCAGCAACACTGCGCTAATAATCTCAAGCTGGGGTATTGTAAGTACCTTACTTGATGGAGCTACACTGGACTTGTAGCAAATTAAATTTGTTTTTATTTTAATATTTATAAAAATAATATTGTGTTTTAAACCTAATGTCATAATACTGGTTGATCTGTTTAATAATGTTTTATAAACCTCCAATAATGAAGGATTGTGTCTAAATCTTTTTTCCAACACATTAAATCTTTGCGGGGCAACTGAGAAAGAATCCTCCAATTCTATTTTATTTACTAGGCTGAGTAATGGCAAATCAACAGTTAAATTATTTTTAAGTGCTACTGAATTTTGAAATTTATGTTCAGCCTTTAAGTAATCCTCAGAAAACTTATCTGATTCCTCTGGGACTTTCTCAGTTGTCCAAGATTGTTCCATAACATTCTCAAGGTTTGTATATTCACAAATAGCAAGATTACATACAATATTATTATGTGAATACTTATTTTTATTATACAATTTTCTTGGAACCACATTTCCTTTATTATTATTATTGTCATGTGACATATTTTTATAATCTAAACTATACTCAATTGCAATTGCACGTCTTTCTAAAAATGAAATAAATTCTGCCATAGTAGGCAGTTCTTCTAAATTTCTTTCCATGTGGAAAGTGCGGTTAGTAACGATATCTAATTTTCTACTTAAGGCCGAGATTAAAATCATATCCCACTTGTCTACAGGCTCATCAAGATTTTTTAACGCTTGTAATTGCTGTTTTACTTGACATAAAAAAGCCCTTATATCGACTGCAGTACCTTTCTGCATGTTGGGAATATCAAGTATTATATTAATGTGATAAAAGATTAATCTTGCCTTATTTTCATACCGCGCTAACAATAAATCAATAGCCTCTTTGTATGAACTGTTCACAAGCGGCAGATTTATAATTATTGAGAGAGCCTCATCAACGAGATACTTTCTCAAATAAAAAAGTCTTTGAACATCGGACAATGATGCATTATTGTGAACCACTGCTTGGAAGAGCTCATAAAAGGGCTTAAACCTGGTTATATCCTTGCCATCGAAGGTTGGAATTTCCACCGCTGGGAGCTTCAATGGAACTAATTCAGGCCTATTAACTTCTTTTAACTTATTGATGCTAGCATTTAATTTTGCAATAATGTTAAAATACTTCTCTTCAACTTCTTCAATGTCTTCCTCATCTTGATCATCAATTTCTAAAATGCTGTACTGCGTGAGCTCGTACGATTGGAATGTAGTCATCATCTTTTCTTTTTTCACCTGCAGCACCTCCACTGTAGCGGAGTCGAGAGCCCTTGGGTCGCTGACGTAATTGTCCATCCGTGATATTGCACTTTTTGCAGCCGTCCGCGCCGATCTAAGCCTTTTCAATCCCTCCATCTTGCTTAGGTGATAGATTCGTACTTATATGATAGATGAAACGTGGATGACAAACTAATCCAGGTTAATCCAGCAACATGAGAAGTTTTTAATAGATTGGTACTTGCAGATAGTAATAATAACTTTGTACCTTCATGAGTAAAGAAGTATTTTACTCTCCTCCAGCATCCATGTATCCTCTTCCGTAATGAATAATTTTTCTTAAAATATAAACGTGTAGTAATCCAAATTATATGCGAATCCGCTTAAATCAAACGTTGCATTACCCAATCAATGGCAATTGATGACTTGCCAGGCCGCCATAGGGTAAATGTAACAAAATAGCTTGCACTTGTGCTGGTTACTATACAGATGTAACCTCAAAACACCACGAAATCACACGCGGGTACCAATGGCTTGTAAGGCCAGTTTTTTTTTTTTTTTTTGTAGGATTTAAAACCTTCTTGAAATGTAATTGTAAAATATCCAGCTTCGCTTGTAAGGCTTCTGGAAATGTAATTGTAAAATATCCAAATCCTCCGTGAATCCGCCAAAATAGAGCGTCCCATTTACCCAATCAATGGCAATCGCCAAGGGGCAAATGTAATAAAACGCCAAAAATACAATGAAAAACACACGCGGTTAATAAACTCGAAGGATCGGCTTTGTAAGACTCGAAGGACCAGCTTCGCATGTACGAAATAAAACCATGCGAGTATTTGTAGATTGAATAATTATTCAATTGTTTAATGATAAAATAATTTTACACTTTTTAATAACTTTGAACCAACATTCTTATAATAACAAGATGGTTGGGAATTATGATCTTGACAGTGTAGAAGCCCAAAACACAACTGACACGAATGCCATATCGCTGTAGCGTACAGCAGTCGTCGTATTGTAGTCATGCGCATTACTTCTATTAGAGACAACAATACATTATAATGTTGGAATGCCAACAGAGACATCTTCTTATGTTCTGTACTAATTTTGTACTGAACAACGTATATTATTAAGTTCAACTTGCATAAAGAATGGATTTATGGCCCTAATGTCTAGACAAGAACTGTGCCGCCATTTTATGTTTGGGAACTTTATGCATTCGTGTGTCTGCTGAATGTCTGCACTGAAAATCACAGATTTTAAATCTAGGGGTCGCAAATATTATGTCACTCTTATTTGTTTTTATTTTTATGTTGTAATTAATACGATATATTTTCTTTAAAGGTTTGTATGCAATGATGTATGGTAGTGTTTTAGTGGTTGGAACCACGTGTCTCCAATTTCAGGTATTTTTTGTACAGGAATGGAAGGTTCTCAAAAACAGGTATTAAAAAAAATTATTTCATAATTAAAACATTAAGAAATTCTTATAAAGTAAATATGAAAAATTAATTTTACAAAACTTCTTGATTTATTTCTTTTCTTTGCAGATAGTGTAGTACTTTTTTGAAAGTGTCCCTGCAGATTTGAGACTTCTATTTAAAATAGTTTTCGGAGCTCTTTCTTCTAACTTTTCTAGGTTCTTTGGGATAAATTCTGTCGTTATGTAGTTGAATTTACGAGAAGTAGTCAATGGAAAAAAAATAACAGGAAAGTTGACCAACAAAAATTTTAATTGGAGTTGGATAAGTTCGATTGAATGTTGACCAAAAATATGGCCATAAACTGAAAGTAAACAAGCCCTGAAACGGACGTTATTTGATTTTCAAATAATTTAATTATGTAAAAGATTTCACTAGCTGTAGCATGTCAAATCTCAATATTTCTTTAGCATTTGATATGATTACATCGAGGTATAATCCAGGCGCCAGAACTATAGCAAAATAGAGCGATTACCGTCGAATAATTGGACATTGCATGATAGAACTAGAGATAAGATAGGAAACATAAGCAAAATGGAAAAAAACAATATTACAACATGGAAAAAGGGTTCGAATTGACTCTTTTAAAAACTCACCAAATGTAGGTCTAGGTGGTTCACCTTCTTGGGCCTCATCTCCTCTTTGCAGCGAGAGCAAAACTCGCAACCATTCAGCAAGATCTTGTTCCGCATCCAGCAGGACACAAAAACAGTCATCTTTCGTGTAAAGTGCGATAACACATCGATGTTTAGTATCGAGTCTTCGATTGATATTGAAACAGCTTCTCAATGGGATGATCCTTTTTGGAGGAGTGCGAGATTTAAATTTCTTCTCCGAATCATAATATTCCAAACGGGCTGAAGCTTCTGTTGATTCTCCACGAATGACAAAATATTTCTTCTTCATTGTTTTTAATTTTTTGAGGTATCCTTGGAGGACTACCTCCCCTGCTGTGCCCTTCACAGCAGCCATGATCTTAATTGTGGTTTGTTGCGAATAAAAAGAATGTTATTCATGCCAACTGGCCAAATCACGGACCGTAGCTTTAAATTTTAATTAATCAGCATGCGGCCAATGACTTCGTCGTTGTAATTTCGCGAACTCGGCACGTGCACCTTTTTGACTGTCAATATTATCGTATTTATTAGTAATATAGCCACTTTAAAAGGCGTCTTTACAATCTTAAAAGGACTTATTTTGTTTATGTAATAAATAATACACACTATTAACAAATATTGCACAATTTATTACGAATTGTTATTTATATGTTTTTACATTTACACTAGAGCTATATTTCAGTTTAAATAACACTTAAATTTATATTAACTGCACTATATTACGCATTTTTAAACTATGTAACTACGCAGCAGTTTGTAACAGATTTTACGGATGTTACTGATCTCACTTCAATCAAAAACACAAATAAGTCATGCGTCCGCAACGCAACGGATATATTGTTGGCGTAGGAAATCAGAGGGGCACAAACACTGTCATCAAAAAGTTACCCAAAAAAAATGTTTAACTCGGGCTTTTTGCAAATTAGAGTCATTGAATTGTTAGTAATTCTTAATATTTACTCCTTTATATCTATGATCAGGGTAGCCAAGGGCACTAGCAGCCTGCTTGGGCTCACAATCAAGCTGAGGCACTAGGTACTCAGGCAGTCAGGCGGGCATTGTATTTCATGCGCAATACAGCAACACAACATACAACTAAACACAGACACCGCTTCGACGGTCGCATTCCAGGTCAATGAAAGTCCAACTACAAACTAAGTAAATACTCCTGTCCCGTTCACTCTTATATCAAATACCCTTAAACTATATGTTTGTCGATGTCTTTTTGCGTCTTTAAATAAGAGACTGGTAAACGTAATGGCTCACAACACTCAGGCGTATTTTCCACGAAAACAAATCGCGCACTATACTTGCTTCCAGCTCTTGATCTCGCGGAGGCGGATGCTAGTTATGTCTGGCGCATAGTTCTATAGCTGCTTGCAACCGTCTGGGCTGCAAATAACTATAACCACACACGAACCAATAAGACATTACACCAAGACGCAAATATATCGATACACCACATAGTATTCACATTCGCAGACAGAAAAATGTGCTCACAAATATCGTTTTTTTCAATTGCTAAATCCGGTAAAACACATTTAATTAACTGTTTAAGTATTAATGCACTTAACACAATAGTTTTGTATACACAGAAACAAAAACAACACTTTAGTTCTTTTATAATATTATTATTTTTCACAAAAATATAAACAATTAACAATTACGTCCATCTTGGCCTGCGCTGTACGATCATGTGTCGCCAGACGGCCGCAGTGAAGTATAGCTACCATCAAGAAAAGAGGGGCGATTCCGTCTGGATTCAACAAAACTTAAAACGCAAATATGTTCTGTCGCACAATACACGGATGTTATGAACCCGTTAGAAAGAAACACAGCTGAGCTCACCAAAACATAACAGAAGGAGTACGTTGAGACGTACGTCGATTTTAATACAGTAAACAATACTCCGGTACGGGCAAGTTGTAAACAACAACTGCGCATGCCTTGAATATACTATTGATACATGCCGAGCTGTGGCGGGACTTTCCGGGCTGTGGAGTGCGAAGCTCCGGAGAGCGGAGGGTCGTGGTCGTACTATGTCGTAGAACCGTGTTTGTAGTACAGCAAAACAAAACAAACGCTCATAACATATAATTAAATACATAAATGTTAATAACAACACTGTTCTATTAAGGATTGATCCACCCTAAACTTTAATCTGTAATCCTAAATGCCTATTTCAAATTATTATTTTATCAAAACGTAGTATTACTTCATTAGGATATCCATGCAGAGAAGCGTATTAAAGAATAACATAAATATAATGTTAAATAGCTCTATGCTATTAAACCTATTTACATATGTTTCTCTCGAAGTGTAATTGTATACAATCAATACTTTTGTTTGTTGTAGATCCCTTTTGCAAAAAAGAGCCCCCAATAGCATAAAACCTCATGTTTTGGTTTTGCAAATCTACTTTATTGAACATAAGTATATCTTTTTGTATTGTAATTTAAATAGATATGTAATTATGATAATCATGTGAGACTTGACGCCGTTATCAGAAGTAAGGCCTATTTATATAAATGTACGGTCCTGTCTTTTAGTCAATATTGTGCAATATTTAAAATCCACGGATATACACTACTGAGTACAACACACTACTTTCCAATCTACCTATACAGCACATCGATTCATACTTTATACCGTAAACGGAAACCAACACATATACGCCCATAAAGTAAAGTTGTAACGTAGTGGGTGTTGTTTTTGCACGTGTTCCATGTTTTGTGCAGAGTGCGGCTGTGCAACTTATTGTTAGGGAGTTGTAAAGAGCCCGCGCAGATTTACGCGGACAACGCCCGGTCATTCAAACCTTTGATTGTAGCTATAGAACTGTATAGAGAAGAGTGCGGCACATAGAAAAATTCCCACACAAGATAAACTATCACTCCCAAAAATAAACCCACTTCCTGCTCGAAAGGATATTGCGCGTAAAGCCAATCAAATGTTTTTAAATTTTATATTCCATCAGATATTATGTCCTCGAATGTCAGCTAAAAATATAGCATACATTTTGTATTGGTAATTAATCCAATACCAATAACTCTTAAATTAAAAACGTTTAAATTATGTTCATTATTTTTTATTTCCGCTAGTATTATAACTTCCTTTATGGTGTTTTCTAAGTTTAATTGTAAACGTAATTTTTTATATCTAATTTTCTTCCTACCTGAGCCAAAAACATTCATTTCAATGAAGTAATAATTTACCTGTTCAATAATTGATTTATTTTTGAATTACAGTAAAAAATTTATTGAATATTGTGTTTATAATTAAAATTCATTATTAAACCAGCATCTAATTGTAAATAGTATAATTATTTGAAGTAGTATTGCACTTCAAACATAGATGTCATTAAATAAAATAACCGAAAGTACTTCTTTTAAAAACATATTTTTGAAAATTTAAAGTGTTCGCTCATCTTCATAAAATTTTATATGTGAAAACTTGCTCAACTAAGAATGAATCATACTGTAGCTCCGAAACATCTAGCAAGAAACAAAATCATTCCAACCCTAAATGCGAATGTGGAGAAGAGGAGGCAGATGCTGACCACATTCTGTGGCAATGTAAAAATACAGCTATGGCAAGAAATGGACTTCAAAAGCCGGTGTTACAGACGCTTTCTGTTAACACCGCTTTTTTGATTGAGAAACCGAAATTTATACCAGCAGTAGCCATGAATAGATCATTCTTGGTGTCGGGATATAAGGTATAAGAAGAAGCAGTACAATATTAGGTGCGATAAAAGGCTACGTGCCTAGGAAGCCCGAGAAATTATATATAAAAAAAACACTTACTCAGTGTATTAATTAAAAATACAACATGAATATTAAATTATTGTTTCTATATAAAGGAATTTGTTTTCATGCAAATGAAGAAGGGAAATAAATAATTTTAAGGAAACACTAAAGTGAAAAATTAAATCTATATTCTCGTGTATAACAGTAACAGTAGAAAAAAATTCTTATTAATACATATATCTTTTAAAAACTCTAATTGCATATAACATAGTATAATAATATATTTTGAATGATAAATATAATTATAACATTATTCCATATAATCAGTACTTAATTAAAATACATATACTTTTTATTTCATAATATTAAGTCTTAACGTAAGGTTAGTTCATTTCTATAAAATTTTAAGAAAAAAAAATTCAGACTGGAGATCGTTAAATATAATTCATACATAGAAATAAACATATATTACACTCATACATACATAACAGATCTGGTAAAAAAATTATTATTACATTATTAACTGGTCCACGGATAACTGGTCTTCTTAAACCTACTACAACGAAGTGCATCTTTATCTGTAAAGCTGGTTATAGTTATTGAAATAGTACTTACAATGCAAATGCAAATGAAAATTATAACCACTATAACCATTGATTTGAGATTGTTGTTGTTTACAAGTAATACAATCGATCATTCATGCCTTCTTGAGGCTTTTGTCTCACGTTTTGACCAATAAGGTACGCCAGTTTATGAGCATACTGAAATAAAAGTTACATTTTTATTCATCAATGTAAATAATCATATTTTCATATTTAATTATATCCCACCTGGCACACAGCAGGAACACGTACGGTTCCCGCCCAATTATAGTACAGGTGGCACATTTTGTAAGAAAGAGTTTGGATGTGATCAGGTTTCATATAAGCGGTGTCCTTTAAAACTATGTAATGTGTTGGCGTCACTGTGCCTTGTCTCACATTCTGGGGGACCAGGAAAAAGTCGTAATAGTTTCGACGGGTAATTGTATGATCCATAACAGTACCTGGTTGCGCATTTTCTACTTTATTACCCTAAGGAAAGTTATTATTCATTAAAAATATTTCTTTTTCAAGTTTTAATTATATACATTGGCAAACTGGGGTTTAAAAATATTGGTTGCCATGAGACAAAGGACAGAAGAAAACTTGAAATTAAACAAACTGACACCTTGACCAATGGGCTTGTGTCTTATGTCTTAATTTCTATAAAAGTGTACTATATATTGATAAAGTGGGTTACTAGAACTTCAAATGGTTAATTATTTTTTAATAACTCCTTATATTTCAAGAGATATTAACAATTAAAAAAGTCATTTTGTCTCTTTAATTATTAAAGGGATTATTAAGGCATGTGACATCACAATCTTTGTGTAAGGTTACCAACCTTACAGCTCATAAATCTCTGCTATATGTATTTATATGTATTAAAATATCTAATATTATTTACAGCTATTTCAAGGAACAATCAAATTTCAATATTATGTCTGCCTTAGCAGGGTTAAATAAAATAAAAACCTATTATTCTTTGATTTGACTTGATTATTTGACTACCAACAGCTACAGAGCATTACCACAGCACTGACCTACTCAACAAATAACTGACGTTAAAATGCATTTCACGTCATACAAATATGGCCGACCATTTCTAGCGCTAAAACTACAATTCAAACTTTTAATTGCTATATCTCTGTCAATATTTAAATATTTAATAAAATAGGTACGCCAATACACATTTATTAACATCAATTTCAATCAACAATTGAAAAATCGACCGCTAAAAAATGAGGACACAAGCCCATTCGTCACTGACTATAAAATTAAATACATACCATAACTGCCATCAAACGCGTATTAATCCGTTTCTGAACTACAACAAATGTAAGTAATGGCGTAGTTTTAATAGCTGAGTTTTCAAAACATTTTTCCATCATTTGGATTTCAGCTTCATTACATTGCTTAAGTTGACCATCACCAACACCATCTCTGCAGAAAAAAGTATAATATAAAAAATATACATATACAGAGATATTTAAAAAATTAAATAAGTAACCTAAAGATTATAATTTTCTCCGGGAATACCCCATTCAATTCATTATACTTCATCAAAGCTTTGCGGAATGATTTTTGTAAAGCGTGACCGATTTCTTCGTGTGGATTTTGGAATCCAACATCGCTATAATATCTTGTGCAAGATTGGTTCATTGAAGCCACGAAACCTACAAAATTCATATTTTATTATGTGGTACAACCAAAAGGCAATATATTATTTGATAAGAAAATACCAACCAGTGACAGAGCCTCCTTTCCGCAGAGGATCATGATACGTGTCAATACCACAAATCATGACATTTTTAAGTGGGATAAATACCGACCATAGAGAACCACCCAGTTTGCAGTTAATTTGCAGTGCGATCTTCTGTGTTACAGATCTAAGTTTGTCTTGCTTGCTGATCGTACGTGAATTAATTACCTGAGATGCAATGCACTTTTCTGAACAGCAGAGTTTCTTTATAGCTGCATACCTGTCGTCTCTAGAAGTCGGGCAAATGGCAACAACTAATTGTAATCCTTTGTTTGCTTCAATCTCTTCGCGAATTTTACTTATATACGTATCCGTTCTATCGTTCGCAAGTTTAATCATCTTGGGTTCATTGATATTGATACCCATAGGAGCAGCACAACGCCTCACACATTGCTTAAACTGATCAGTGTAATTTGCATCTCTTTGGGTAAAGAAAATAGCCCATGATTTCCATACAACTTGACTGAAAACAGGATTGATACTTGTTTCTCTTCCCCAATCTGCTTTAATGGTTCCTGTAACCCTCTTTCCTGATCCAAATTGTATATCTTCAGCTTTTAATAGTCTTCCTGGAAGCTGTTCAGCATGAGGAGAAAGTCTTAAGCCCCAACTGCGAAGAATTTCTGTTGCATCTTTATTATTTGCTACATTCTTTAAGAATGTATTATACCCATGAATTCTTTGGTTTGGTGTTATTTTCGTGTAACTGGCTATATCTTTCATCAAGTTAAAGTTTGTTCTATTGGTATCAGATAATCCTGTTAAATAACTTAATTCCGGAACTAAATGTACTTCACTTTCTATTTTCTCGTTTTTTCCTGCAACCCTTCTTTTAGTACGACTAACCAAGAGTGGTTGCTTCAGATCACGTATGTGTACGTTATGACGCTGTTTAAAATAATCCATGTATTTTACTAGATTCCCACTATCGTCAGTAAAAGAATCCATAGGATTCATGTCAAACATAATTTCGTCAATACGATATGATTTATTGTTATATCTTGTCAATACTGTTTGACCAATCAGATTCTTGCCAGCTTCTTCTCTGATATTTGCTTTAGTGTTTCGGACTAAATCGTGGAGATAATCCAATACAGTAGTCTGACAAAGAACTCTGTGAGAACTATCTATACACAACATAATACCCCCCTCATATTCATCAACAGCTGTAACATAGCCCGGCCAGATTTCTAATTTATGTTGAGGAAGAATCATTGGTCCCGAAGGATCAAAATTTTGTCGACCAAAACGAATTAGTTTTAAAGCGTTCATGATACGTTTGAAAAGTACATTGTATAAATGAATGCATTCTCCAAGACGTTGCTTCTTCTTAAAAATGACTTTGATTTTAACAATACTATTATCAGTTGGAAGAGTAGAACTAAAATATGTTATCTTTTCGGATAATTCCATGGGAAGATATAACACACATCCATCGAATGTTTTTACTCCTCCTAGTTCTTGTAGATGTTGATTGAGAGCGTGTATTCGAAGTCCTAAAAACAAAAAGAATAATATTAACATGTTTATATTAGAAATATAACACGCCAAATCCATAAATGCATAAATAATATACCTTTATTATCAAGATCAGGTTTAAAACGGACTTCATATTCAAAAACACCGCGACCTGGTTCCAATATAAGTTTTATATAATTTGTCATCACTGGAATTACTTCGCCAAAATTTCCTTTATGAACTTCTGGAGGCTTTTCAATATCTTTTAAATCATCATCAAAAGCTTCTTTTGCTATTTCCGGCGTCTCCTTAAATACTTTTACTATGTTCTCTATACTTCGTGTACTTGTTGTAGAACTTCTAGAGCTCTGAAGACTTTTTAGAAGAATAGATCGAGTACTTTCACCTTTCGTTCGTTCTGTAGTATTAGTTTGCCTGTCTCCAAAAAGTATTCGACCTCTTCCTATGCTGGTACTGCTTTTCTCGGTTACTCCTACACCAGAATCTCCTACAGTAGGGTTACTATGACCTACTTGTTGTCCAGATGATATTAAACTCCTTAACATTAAACCCCTTCCTCTGCCAACTGACACAACACCAGAATCAAATTCTTGGGTAACAGACAGGTTTCCTACACTTTGTTTAATAAAGTCAACATTTGCATTTTCTGTGTTTTTATCATCCCCAGTATCTTTCCCAACTTGTGATTGAAGTTGAGAATTTTTGCGCAATAGATCCAAGAGATACCCACGGCCTCTACCAAAGCCTGAAGGTTTGGAATCCATAGTATATATTTATTTGTACTGTGCTGTTTATCCCAAAGATTTATACTATGCTCCTTTTTACTTGCTGTCAAAAGAAGAAATTGAATTAAATCAAAACTAATAATATTCTACAGTATAAAATAAAGTATGAATATGACTAACACACAAACTAACCTCTTGTTCTAGAAAGAAAATAACTAGTAGTACGATTAGAAAATTAAACTTATTTTACATTTATACCATCTATGTTTCTTGCCCAATAACTAGGTACTTAGAATAAAAATTAATACAAAAAACAAATGAAATTCTAAAATTTTTTCACAATTCTAATAAACTTTAAGAAACATAAAAATTAATAAGAATTCTACCAAGGGTATGGAAAAAGAAAAACCAAGTAAACACAGTGAAGACAGTATCACACAGTATAAACCGCAACATAATGTTGCCATATCTGTAAAGTAAATAATACCCACAATAATAATCACACAAGAAAATTTAAGTTCAATGGGATTGTGAACTTATTTTTTAGGTGTGGTTTTTTAAATTTTTAATTGAAATATTGATTAATATAATATATATTTATTAGAGTTTTTTTTTAATATCCAAAAATTGACGAAAATATAGCTATTTAAAATTTGAAGTTTAGTTTTACCGCTTGAGTAACTCTACTTATGACCAGAGATAATACTTATGACGTCACAAAAGAAAGCAGTAATCTTATTTTTCTTTTTTACAACATTCATAATATAAAATTTGATAGCACCATACTATATTTTTGCACGACACAATTGGCGAGAGGTTGATGTTGTCGTCAGACTGCTGTATCTTCGGGTTCAATCCTCGGACCAGAGTTGTATTTTCTGGCTTTGGTTGTTAGCAAATTTAAATTGATTATGTACGTACATGATCGTAAATGGGCTTGTGTCCTATGTCTTAATTTCTATAAAAGTGTACTATATATTGATAAAGTGGGTTACTAGAACCTCAAATGTTCAATTATTTTTTAATAACTCCTTATATGTTAGGAGATATTAACAATTAAAAAAGTCATTTTGTCTCTTTAATTATTAAAAGGATTCAACGTTGTACAAACTCCAAATGCATGTGACATCACAATCCTTGTGTAAGGTTACCAACCTTACAAATCATAAATCTCTGCTATATGTATTTATATATCAAAATATCAAATATTATTTACAGTTATTTCAAGGAACAATAAAATTTCAATATTATGTCTGCCTTAACAGGGTTAAATAAAGTAAAAACTTATTATTCTTTGACTTGACTGGATTGTTTGAGTACCAACAGCTACAAAACATTACCACAACACTGACCTACTCAACAAATAACTGACGTTAAAATGCATTCCATGTCATACAAATATGGCCAACCATTTCTAGCGCTAAAACTACAATTCAAATTTTTAATTGCTATATCTCCGTCAATATTTAGATATTTAATAAAATAGACACGCCAATACACATTTATTAACATCAATTTCAATCAACAATTGAAAAATCGACCACTAAAAAATGAGGACACAAGCCCATTGTTATGTGATTTTGAAAACATATATGATGCTACTAAACATAACATAGTAGGAATAAGTCGTCGGAGACAGGATATAACATCGGAAATAGGCCGATGTTAAATTTAATAAAAAAAAACTTGATGGGATGTACAACATATTCATTATAAATTTTTACCTCTTCAATTATTAAATGGACAAAAATGACTATTTTTAATGACCCCTTCATTTCTTTCTTCACCACTACCATTTGCCACCGCTGAACAATAACGTAAAAGTGCTAGCAGCTGTTGCGGCTACCCATAAAGTAATCGTATAATAAAGCATGTTATTCAATGATAGATATATTAAGTTACTTATTATATTCTATTGATTCAGTGACGATAAGAAATATTAAGCAGTAAACGAAATTCAAAATTTAAATAGATATATCCGTCAATTTTAGGATATTTAATAAAATAAAAAGGCCAATGTACATTGATTAACCTTTATTTCAATAAAGAATTAAGAAATCAACCCCTAAAAAATCAGCTCGCATACCTATTTCAAAATAATTCGCTTCAGAGATGATCAAAAATTTTGCGAAATTTATCAGGTGGACTCTAACAGGTACATCGGTTATACTTTTAAAGTTCTGTATTTTAAATTCTTCTCTTTCTTTAATTGCAAATAAATATAGTTCATTGTTATAGCTTGTATATATTAATTAAAAAATATTTTGTAGTATTAAAACATTTCTTTAATCTAAATCTTAAATTAACATCGTTCGATGAAAAATTAATAAAGCGAAATAATACTTCGTTTTAATAATTTATCTTGAAACTGAATACCAAATGACAAGAAATAAATTAAGAGTAATATTTATAAACATAATTCTGCAAAAAAATACCCTTTAATTAATACACTATCTTTACCCTGCAATTAATTTTCAACAGGATATATGAAAGGAACGCAGGAGTACGACATATTAAGTTAATTATTAACTTCAATGATATACATATATATTATCAATTTAGGAATGAAACTGCTACATTGATGAATAACAATTCATAATTATATGACTAAATGAAATCAATTTTCTTACATAAAATAATACATACAATTGAATTGGGAACACACATTATTATAAATAAATTATGTGTCAATCTGAATTACTACAACTTTGTTTCTTCATAGACTTTAATGCCCTTTCGCGTAGTTTTCTCTCGAGGTCGTCATTGTTTAATTTTTCTTCTCCGCCTGTATCAGACTGGATGTCGTCACGCTTGTCTTTAACTTTCTTATGTTTTTTATGCTTCTTATGCTTTTTAGAATGCTTTTTGTGTTTTTTATGCGATTTTTTAGTTTTCTTCTCTTCTGCCTCTGATTGACTTGAACTTCCTGAAGAACCTTTTGACTTAGAATACTCTTTTTTGCGACGTTTTCGCTGTTCATTTTCGCTTTCATCACTTGATTCAACTTCTTTGCTACTCCGTTTCTTTACTTTTTCTTTAACTGGAGACTCTACACTTTCTGATTTTGACGATTTTTTTGGCTTTGTCACAGCTTTTTCCTTATCAGTTTTACTTTTAATGTCAGCGTCAGATTGAGAAGAAGCATCTCGTTTTCGTTGCTTCAGTTTATTCTCTGAACTACTGCCACGAGATGCTCTTCTTTTACTCATTCGAGACGGACTACTTTTACGCGGTTCTCGTTCCACTTTTTCATTATCTCTCTTATTAACTCTCTTATTTTTCGCATGCTCAACACTATTTTCGCGTTCTTTGGATTTTTTGGTATCTACACTTACTTCTCTTGGAGCCGAAGATTTCTTTGTAGTAGATTTTGTTCTTTTATTATATTCAGCGGAGTCAGCACTGGAATCTCTTTTTCTGTTAACTTTGACAGAGTCAATTTTTGATTTATGTGTTCTCTTTTGTTCAGTCTCACTTTCATCACTTGAAGAACTGCTCTGTTGGCGTTTTGTAGTTTGTTTCTTATATTTTTTTGATTTTGTTTTTGCTTCAGAATCACTGGATTCATGTTTACGGTCGTCATCAATGTCTGAAGAATCGGAGTCACTTTCTTTCTCAGAAGATGAGACATTTCTTTCGGCAGTTCGCCCTAATATTTCAGCTTTACCTTTGTCTACATTTTTCTTTTCTTGTGTTTCTTTAAATTTATTCTTGGATTTATCTCCGAATTCATAAAGCTTCATATATGGTGAAGGTGTTCTAGACAGACTAACAGAGTACCGTGATCGTTGTTCAACTTTCTCTTTAGGTGCAGTTTCAGGCTTTTTAGTTTTCTCCTCAACCTTTTTAACCAGCGCCTTTTTGTTGTCTTTATTTAATTTTTCTTTATCTGCACTTTTACTTACATCATCTGTTGATTTCTTGTTTTCTTTTACTTGTATTTCAAGACTAACACTTCTATCTTTTTTGGAATATTTCTTGTTACTTGGACTCTCTGACCGCTTTCGTTCTTTTTCTTTAACTGGCTTGGATTTTTCTTTACTTGAAGAATCGTTCCTAGTATCTGATTTAGAACCCTCTAAAGTAGAGCTATGCTTATCCCTATCGTTTCTAGAATATTCCTTATCTTTCGAAGCATTTTTGTCTTTTTCACGTTCTCTGTCATTTTTAGTTTCTATTTTTTTATCGGAAGACTTATCAATATCTCTGTCTGATTTTCTATCGGTAGATTTTTCAGTTTCTTTATCTTGCCTTCCTCTATCTCGTGAACGATCATCCGGTCTGCGCGGTACATCTTGGTTTCGTTTTTGGCGATTGTTGGCATCTCTGTCTCTATCACGCTCTCGCTCGCGTTCGCGTTCCCGTTCTCTTTCCCTCTCACGAGAGAAGTCACGTTTGGTTCGATTGTCTCTTGCATCGTAGCGTCCGGTTCTGTCGTTTCTACCCCTATCTCGATCGTTGTCCCTATCTCTAGAGCTATGTCTTCTATCATTCCTAAAATCACGGTCCCGATCCCGATTGCGATCATTTCTGCCGATATCACGATCTCGAGAATTATATCGATCACGATCATTTCGCATATTACGTTGTCGATGATCAATTCCTCCTCTTTGTTTATTATCATATCGATTGTCATACTGACGACTGGTATAGGGTGGGCTTGAACGATGCCTACAATTTGAGATAAAATTAATAAACATAGATTAAGAAATAAAGAGTAAAATTCATACAAATAATTTTATACCAGTCACGTTTTCGAGATCTACGTTTTCTCCTATCATCATCACTGTCGCTGGAAGATGAATCTTTATTATTGCGATAATGTCGTTTCTTTTGAATACTATCTTCTTTCTTCTTAATAGCAAAATCATCTTTATCTAAAACAATTTTTTTAAATTTTAATATATATTTTTCTAATATACTAATACTATTTATAAACTAATATATATTTATATATTTTATATAAATTATATAAAAAAACATCTATACCATCTGAGTCACTGCCACTCGATGTATGCGACTGCTTTCTTTTCTTTTGTTTATCATTCGTATTTCTTGAACGATCCTTTGAATCGTCTGAACTGGAGTTACGGGAACGGCTTCTTGAACGTTTTGATTTATCTTTCCTAAGAGATCGTGATCTTCGACCTGCAGACCTACAAATAGAAACAACACATATTTATGTTACAAAAGTTTATTATGATTAAGCTGAAGTACTACTACAATTTCTTGACACTAGGTAGAATGCAAGTACCTTGATCTAGATTTCGATCGACTCTTTGATTTAGACTTATCTCTCGATCGCGAACGAGACTTTGACCGCCCAGTTTTCAAATTTTTGCCCGATGCCATAGCTTGCAGTTTCGCCTGCAACTTTGTCACAGATTCTTCTTTTTCCAAATTATCTTCATTCTTTCCTTTCTTTCTGTCGTCATTCTCAGTTCTCTTCTTTTCAGCACTATGGTCCCTACCACTTTTCTTTCTATCTACACTATGTTCACGATCCGATTTTTTTCTATCAACACTGTAACTTCTGTCACGTTTCTTTTTCTCGACACTGTTGCCCCGTTCATATTTTTTCTTATCAACACTATGTTCATTTTCAGATTTCTTTTTATCTACATGTTGATCGCTTTCCTTCTTCTTGTCGATACTAGTGGTCCTTTCTTCAGAACGTTTTCTATCAATGCTCTTTTCTTCAGACCTCCTTCTGCGCTTATCATTTTTCTTGTCATCGACAATTGGTTTTATTTCTTCTTTCCCGATTTTCTTCTGTGCCTGTTCTTTCTTCTCATCCTTAGCTGGAGTTTTATCGCCATTTGTTGCTGGAGCTTCAGAGTTATTTTCTATAGTTGTTTTCTTGTCACGATCATCTGGTTGATCTCGTTTCACATCACGTTCTTTGCGGCGCGTTCGTGACCGTGATCGTGAACGAGGCCTTCTTCTATCACGACGATCTCTCGATGTACTCCTTCGTCTGTAGTAAAATTGTTTGTAGTTTTAATTGCTTAATATGTTATATTTTAATATGAACTTTAAAACACCTACCGTTCTCGACTACGATCCCTTCGCCTATCTTTAGATCGTTCCCTGGATCTTGCTCTGTCGCGTGAGCGATCTCTTTCCCTCGTGATGTCTTTTTCACGATCCTTTGTTTCTTTTTCCTTCTCCTTTTCACGGTCCTTTTCTTTTGTTTCCTGAATTTTTTCCTGTTCCTCCTTAAGATAAAATATTTATTTGTTACTAATTAAGTATTTTTACATAACGTTAATGCAATAAAAAATAGGTACCATTCGTTTTTTAATTTCTTCTTTCTTTTGTTCTAGGAATTCTGTGGGTATTCCAGATTCTGTATCTTGAGCTGATAAAAGTAAAGCCCATAATTCATCCATAAACTGCCTTGCGTTTTTCCCATTGAGGAAACCAGTCAAATTGATCTGCATCTTCTTGGGACATGGATACTAACAAAGTAAGTACCAATATTGTTAATTGTCTAGTTGCTAATATAAAGCAAGAACTTAAAAGAAATCTTACATCCATATGCTCATGTATAATAAAACCTTAAAAAATTAACACATCAACTTTTTCAATTGATATATTTAGTAGAGTAGAGTAAATATTTTTACAAAAATAAAGATTTAATGTTATGAATTAATAATATTTATTTAATATGTTTCAAAACAACTGAATGTTGTTCTTAATTAAAATTGATGTCGTAAAGATGTATACTATGAGCTTCTTAAATAGTATTTTTTACCTGCACTTCCAGCTGATTGTAAACAAATTCCGTGACAACATCGTCTTCCAAGTGCAGTATTTCGGTGATCTTTTGGGTAATCCATGGTCGAAGAACGTCCAGCTTTACTTTGTTCATATCCACCTGCAGGCATTAACTGCACTCAGTAAAACAAATATAAAGTTAGGCATATCTAGAATATGACTCTAAATGTAGGTGTAGCCAGGTAAATTTCTTTATTGTGTATTATAAAATTTGCTTAAGATAAAAGTGAAAATCCTACTTTGAAAACTGCTTATTGCATTTTGTTTACAGTTTATGATTTGGCGGATTAAAAACTGGTTCACTATAAACGTGTATAAAATCAATTATAACACATTATTTTGATATTTCAGCAATTAAAAAAAAAGATTGTAACAGTATTATAACATCAGAGATCAAACTTCGATGCAACAGGGAGTTAACCCTAAATTATTTCAAGTTGTGTTAACTTTTTCAAATTTTAGAACATTCTTTGAGCTTATTTATTTTTGTATATACCCTACAAATAATTAAAATAAAAATTCTCAAAACAAATTGTAGATAGTCTTGCAAGAAATATATATCTTTTCGTGTAGTAACATATCAATATCAGAAATGATATCGATGTTCAATTTTAAATGTTATAAACAATGACAATATTAAACATTTGAAAAAGCAGTAGAAACTTGATCTAAAATATTGTATCGAACAATTCTCAGAACTTTATCAATTTTAATCAAATTCTTAATGTAAATTAGAGTATAAAATTACATTATGGTACGTACTTCCATTGTAAAAATAGAATATAATCAGTCATTAAATAAACATAGAAAAATAAATTTAACTCCATTAAAAATGACGTTACGAAGTATGTAGTATTCACTTAATTAAAAGAAAAATTATACATAGTTATAAAATATAGTTGCATTCACAAACAATAATTATTAAAACATCTAAATATTATCGCAAAACATGTATTACATATAGACCATTATTACAAATTTATATTTACAAAACATAAAGGATTGAATGTTGATACATACCCTTTGGCTTAAGCAATCTCCAAATTTCATTTGCTTCATTAATTTTTTTTCTTTGTCACTAAACCTGGTGTCTTGCTGAGTGGTCGTTCCCTGAAAGTTAAAAAATATTTCCAATGCTCATATCCAAATCCACGACTGTTATTACAATATTTGTAAATACGAAAGGAACTTACAGTGTACATCATCTTGAATATCCTTGTTATATACTTTCGCCAAGAAAATAAAAACTGAAAAGTGAACCACCAAATTACGTGTACAAGAATTGTTTTTCAATTTTCACATCAAGGCTAGGCTAAATTTAATATTATAAATTCACTAATTAATTATTATTTCTTATAACTAGCACATTACATAATTGAACAAACTACCCTTAACGATTAAATATGTATATAATATTAGTAGTAAAACACATTTATTATAACTATATTATAATAATTCTTGCGGAAAAAACTAGCATTTGCCTCATGCGGCTAAATGCAAAATGGCGACGCGTCTATATTGAACACTGTAGTTGTGACATCTTTTGGAAGATTCCACAAATGAAACCAACGTCAGGCATGTTGGTCGTAGAAATAAATGTTCTCTGGTTCATGAAAATGTTAATCAATTAATTTGAATTTCTCTTACTTTATAGAAAAATGAAAAGAGAATTAAAAATAGAAATAGAAAAGAAAAATCTAAATAATACACAATATAAATAAATGCCTCTAAATTTATATATGTACATAATAGAAACAGTAATAAAACATATATTTTTTAAATTTAATTTTGTATTAGTAAAATAAATAATTATAAAAATATAACAATATTTAATTGTAAATTTAATAAATACTAAACCCATTTTTTACATTTTCAAAATTCTCATTGGTCATTTTGAAAATACAAAAATATTTTCAATTTACCACATACAGTTACAACAGTTAAATTAATTATTTAAAAGCCGTTACTTTACTTATAGAGTAAATTAAACAAAATCTCACGATTCCTTTAATAATCGTAATTAAATTGAGTAAGGTTCCTGTTAATATGTTGTTATTCTTAGGATTTTATATATCAACCCAATGAATAATCATTTGTAATTGAGCGTGTAGACACGTACGCATTTAAAAAGTACAGGAATTGAATACATAAATTTTAACCTAAATAAAAACATATAACTGTAATACATTTATATAAAAATTGATCAATTTATGTATATCTAATTATTTCGAACTATATAAGTAAAGTGTGTTGCCTATCATTCAAGTGCAGGCGCTTTTGTTCACAAATTGTCTCATGCATACATTCGGGTTGAGCAAAAAGTTTTTATAATTCCTCTAGGGCAACGTGCTGGGTTCCACCACATTACTTGAGGCATATTTAGGTTTACAAACACACCCACTTTCGACTAATACATAATCCTGTCCAGTTAAAGTTACGGGTCCTAATGGAATCACCAAAAATAGATAAGGAACGTAAGTTTGTGTGCATTCTCCACGCACAACATCGCATTCACTGGATCTGAAAATTAAAAAATGTTGTTTTAAAATCAGTAATAGTATTTATAAAATATAGTATATAGTTTGACACAATACTTACTCGCAAACTTCAAATACTACTTGTTGCAACAGGTCTGGAAACTTTTGAACAATAGTAACAGGCTGCCCAGAGGTCAAAGAAACTCCGTACATTGGCGCTGTTGTGTTGTATCTTGTTTTGCATAACCTAGCAGGCGTTCCACCACATTGGGTTGCAGGTGTTACGTTCGGAGATGCAGCTCTTGCTGGAATTAAATATAAGAAACAATCACAAAGAATTCTTTATTAAAACTCAAGTAAAAAACCTTATTGTGTAATATTATTAAGACATACATGGCTATGTGTTATAACGGGATTTTAGTGAAAAAAAACCGAAGCGATTTTAAATGTACAATACAGATATAACATGTATTTTAAGTAATACCTATATAATTATATATTGATTAAATACTTATATTTTGTTTCTTCTTATAACGGGGAATTTTAAACTGTTAATGGTATTGTAACGCACGTAGCCTGATTTTCACATTCTTATTTATCATTTAATAATGAATCTACATATAATATTTCTTATCAGAAAATAAAATCAATTTTGAGGTGCGATTTTTAAATTTGATACTTTATACCTTTTTTGAATAAGGTTATATTACCTTAAGAATTAGTTAAATAATTACATATTATATATTACATATTATATAATCATATATATATGTATATGTATTTATTATTATAATAATAAGTGTGAGATTAGTAATGAGATTAATAAAATGTTTCTTTATTATTAAATATAATATTTAAAATATTATTTTGTTATTGAATATTATCCGGATCAAAAGAGGTAGTCTAAATATGACAAATCCTGATAAAGGGAAATACAGAAAAATATAGAATAAAAGAAAGAAAGAACCTAGTGCAAACTGTTATTTTTTTATATGTTGAAGGGAAAGATATCACATTATTAAAGGGATAAAAAGTTATAAAGAATAAGTTTTTCCTCGAAGTGACATCTCATTCCTACCTTCTTCCGTTTCGTGAATTGTCATGTCTTTTAGACAACAGAATGTAAAAGAGATGCATTAAAGTGATAAGCAAACGTCAGTTACTATTACTATTTACAGTTGGTTCGTACAACTCATATAGTTTTGATATTATGAATGTATTTAACAAAGATAAATACATAAATAAAGATAATAGTCTCGTGAAGTTAAAAAATGGTTAATAGTTATGTATAAATTCAAATTTTAAATAACTATACCTCCATTAAATTTTGAATATTTAAAAAGAATAACAAATCTAGTAAATATTTCAAATTAAAATAAAAAATTTATAAATTCGACTTTAAGAATTGAGTTAAATCAATTTAAATTTTACTGCATTTCACAATAAACTGATTATGTTGTTCTGTGTTTTTATTTGATAATATTTTCTATAATAATGTTATTCATTAAAAAATGATTATACATATGACAACCTAATAGGTAACTTTATTAATATATGTTACCATTTTTGTTATTAATATATAAAATGATATAAAACAATACAGCAATTAAATTTATAATTTAATTAAAGTAAAAAAGCAACCGAGGAGTCTGCGACCGGTTTTTACGATTGGATATAAAATAAATATAAAAAAACAATACCGCGCCCAGTTATTTAATTATAAATATTTACTAAGAAGTGTTTTGCAAAAACTTTAATTGTGTTGCTTGTGTATTTTTAATTTCTTTTTCATTTTTAATAAAAATGTTATTTATTGATTGATTTTTATTTAATTGTCTTTTCTCAAGTAACCGAAGACCTCATGTTGGATATACATGTTTACCACTGACGCATGCTCTTGAACCTGGTAAGGTTTGTCATCGGCATTCCTTACCGTTATAAATTATGCATATATTTAAAAAAAACAGCGTCCTATTTATTTCTGTGAAGTATTCTGACCCGATCAGCCAATCGTCATATACACAAGTGTGTATACATATACAATAACTGTATAATAGAAGTTTTGCATTCGATGATGCTTACAAGTTAAATTGGTATATCGTGAGCATACATAGTTTTAAAATTGTCTGCTTATACTGTATTTGTAAGGATATATGTCTGATAATATAAAAACGCCTGATGCGCAGACTAATATTAATACAGATTACAATATTTTTTCTGAAATTATTCATGGTACACAATAGGTGTACATGGGTGTTTGGAAAACCTGTTAAATTCGCTTTGAAAATTATAGCGTCCAAAAAATGGCAAGATTTGTCGTTTTTTGTTTATCACGATTTACCAATAAGCACAATAACTGGATAACTGGAGGTCCAAACAAAGCGATTTTGTAAGAATTTTTCCTGAGAAGACTTTTAAATGTATTAATTTAAAAATTTGTACACATATTATAGTAACTTTTAACTTTATTTTAATATTTTTGTATTTGTAAAAATAGTAATTTTAAAGCTGCTGTAGCTGATCTCCCGGAGCTCTTATCAAAAAAGGCATCTTGCGGTGACCACGATATCTCTGGACTGGACATTTAAAATGAAAAAAATGCAAAGTAATGTATAATTTAGTAATTAATCGAAGGAATAAGCAAAATAAATTTTTTTGACAAAATGGTGGCTTCTCAAAAAAAAAAATCGATTTTTGACCAAAATTTTGGCCTTAAATTGTTTATAAAAAAAATTATATTTTTTCGGTTAAAAAAAACTTTCGATTAATTACGAAATAATATACTTCAGAAGATTGTGTTAAAATTTGAGATTGATCGGTTCAGCCGTTTCCGAGAAATCTTGGTCACGGACTTTAAAAACACAGTTTTCACAAAAACGCATTCAAAGTTTTCTTTTCAACTTACATAACTTCGAAAATAATCGCCGGATTGACTTGAAATATTCTGTGTGTGTACTTAAATACATGTACATTACGAAAATAAAATTTATTTTTGAAAATTCTAACTGTATATAATCGCTTAATAGTTTAGGAGATATAAGTGTGACAAATTTTGCTATTTTGTTGTTCGTCAAGAGGTTTCGTGACGATTTTGTGATATATTTGTACCAAAATCTTAAATGGGGTTCGAACCTTGTCTTAATTTCTATAAAACTGTGCTATATATTGGTAAATTGGCTATCACGACCTCAAATGTTCAATCACTTTTTAATAAGTTGCAACTTTGTAGAAGATATTAACAATTAAAAATAATCAAATAAAACTTTTCAAAGTATGAACGTTGTGAACAAAGAAAATGAAATTGTTTATTAAGCGGCAACACAGATTTTCAAATTTGTAACGGCTATACCTCCGTCAATGTTTGGATATATAAAAACGCCGATTAAAAATGAAAGAAACCTTCTTAAAAAATAAAATACAAGCCTATTCATAATGTTTTAGTAAGCGAGATCGTTAAGGCATTCACTCTCGGGTATACACGACGTTGTTCATTATAAGCAAACATGATAATCAAAAATATTTAGATAATTATTCGTAAATATTAACTTGGCTCTAATGTAGAATAAATTTGATAGCACTGCTTTGCTGTTTTATACTTAAAGCAATTTTGACCATGAACCTGACTTGCGTAGTAATTATGTGATATTCTGAGATCGCTTAAGCTAAAACTTATATATTAAGCAGGTTTTAATCGTTTAAAAGCAATAAGAAAACAAAATACCCCTTCCCTTCAAACCGATCACAAACACATTAATTATTTTAAATTCATCATAACACACTTATTACTTATTGTTTCTGTGCTAAAGGCTGGTGCCCCAATAAAAAAACTGGGTGACACAGAATTTAAAACCACAGAATGAATTTCTTATTACACTTGTTCGTATTTTACGGAGTTGTGTTATATGACTTGTTAAAAACAAGACAAACAAGGCTTTCAAGAAATGAAACCAGGATTCTAGAACTTTTATATTTAATTATTAAATTTTCAATTTCATAACCTAGTTTTCTATATTATTTTATTATATATTGTAGGTTTTATTTATGGTTTTAATAATAGTTATTTATTATTCACTTTTCTTTAACCGTTGTTAAATAAATTGTATTAAGTAAAAATGATTAGCTTAGTGTGTAAGAAAAATGAGTTATTTAGTACAAAAATTAATATTAATTAAATAACGTCTTCTTCTTATTATTATCCAAATAATTTGAATTCATTTTAACACACTTTGGCATGTTTATAGCTTAATAGCTTTTTATTTTAAAGTCATGGAACAGTTATGAATTTTATATTGATAAGCCTCATTCCCACTCACTGTTTTGATATGTAATTTGAGGTTAGTTCATTTAGTTGGTGCGCATGCGTCGTTAGTAATATAAATTTTGACAGTTCGACAGTTGCACAATATTGAATGTGGAATGATTCAAATTGCTCTTTTTAATAACAATTAGTAATAGAAATTGTTTTCACTTCTTTATTTTTCGGAAACTGATATTAAACTTCTTTTAAAAGTAAATCCTACAACATTTTGACAGATTGCCACATTTTGGAGGTTAAAATATAATATAGTATTTTTTAATTTAGTATTTTTACTAGAAACATTGCACCTTGTAAGGTTCTATAAAAACAAAGTAAATGTAAATAATATTCCCATATGCTATAAAATTTAAATAAAATACAAAATTAAAACAGTGAGTAGGAATGATACTTTACTTATTTAAATTTGACTTACCCATTCTATTGCTCCATACTGATTGTGGACCTTCCCCTTGTGACATCTCGTGCGCTCGTAGAAGATGCTTTTGCGTTACAAAAGGATCTTCAACATTTCTGGCAAAATTTTGCGTTCTGCCTTTTCTACTTGAACCTCCCCACCCTCGTGCAAAACGAGCTACTGCTGCCCTAAATTTAGTTAAATTTATTACAAATTAATACATCATAAATTCATAAATGACATTTTAAATTTAAAAAAATATATCATAGACTGTACGACGGAGCCTTAAATTTTCTTCAAACAAAGAAAGAAAAAAAACTTACGTAGGATATGGGTTGTTATCACGTCCAAGGCAATCAGGGGGGTCAGTCAATGCATCGCCCCATATATATTTAAGTCCTTTTGCATTTTCTTGACATTTTGATGCATTTGTTTGGTGGGTGAAATCCGCCAGGAGTATGAAAAATGTGACTACTAATATCGTCTGAAAAAAATAATTAAGGATCAATGTTAAGTCTACGCAGGTGGCGTACCGTTTCCATAATGGGCTTGTGTCCTATGTCTTAATTTCTATAAAAGTGTACTATACATTGATAAAGTGGGTTACTAGAACCTCAAATGTCTCAAATGATCAAACTCCTTATATGTTAGGAGATATTAACAATTAAAAAAGTCATTTTGTCTCTTTAATTATTAAAGGGATTTAACGTTGTACAACATTCTAAATCCATGTGGCCTCACAACCGCTATGTTGCTATCTCAAGCAATACAATTTCAATGTATTATGTCTGCCGTAACAGGGTTAAATAAAAACTTATTATTCTTTGACTTGACTTGATTATTTCGACTATCAACAGCTACAAAACTTTACCACAGCACTGATCTAATCAACGAATAACTGACGTATACAATGCATTTCACGTCATACAAATGGCCGACATCTCTAGCGCTAAAACTATAATTCAAATTTTTAATAGCTATATCTCCGTCAACATTTAGATATTTAATAAAATAGACACGCCAATATACATTTATTAACATCAATTTCAATCAACAATTGAAAAATCGACCTCTAAAAAATGAGGACACAAGCCCATTTACTGTATATCTATTTTTATTGATAAATTTGCATGCTCGTACAGAAGCATTCGTAATTTGGTACCCCATAGGTGGCTTAAGTGAAGCTAGAGTAGAGCCCCCTCATAGTTTAATTCGGCCCTGTTCACGAGTACTTTCTTTTTAGCCTGATACAATTTATTTAACTCATTAAAAACAGCTGCAAAAAAACTAGCTGCAGGTGTAAAATTTATCGCAAAATATACCGACATTTATGTGTTTCATACCTGCATTATGGAAATACACAAATTGAAATTAATGACCGTCTAATGACTTAAAACCTTTTTATAAAAATGTAATTACATTAATGTACCATAAGAAGGTATGTGATAATAAATTTGCAGTTTAAAGGGACACAAAATAATATTAATATGATAAAGTTTGGTGAACAATATTTCTTTATAGACACACTATAATTAATAAAACAGCATTTTTATTATTTTTTGCAATATATAAAATTAGCGGACAAACTAGAGAAAAAAATAACGGTGAGAACAAACAAAAAATATTCCTAATAAACAAATGACGTCATTAATATGACGTCACTTTATTCTAACTGTATATTAAAAGATTTAACATATTAAGTATTATGGGAAAATATAAATTTAGAAGAATGAAGTGATTCAATAATGTTTAGCACGTAATCTTCATGATAATCTTTATTATTTGACATAATGTCATTGACCTTTTGCTGTTACAGACGCGATGGGATAAACTTTGGTCAGAGAACCTGTACTTGTGAGTCGAGTTGATGCCCGAGGCCGTCACCATCACCGTCAACAAAGAGGGGCCTCCTCGGCCTCCACGGTCTCTACCTCGAATAGCAAAACCAGACAAAGTGCTTGGCCCAGAAAATGCAGTAGAAAACGTAAGTAAGCTCTTTAAAGTGACAATTTGAATGTAAGTCAATGATAATTGGTGCTGTGCTACATAATTACGTGCTTTGATGTTAATTAATTGTCATGACAATTGCCGGAACAATAAATGAAGTGTCTAGAAGTATAATGCTACAAGTCAATATTGTTTTAAAACTAAAAGAATTAGGTTTTTTGCATTTGGGAACTTGATTTTTGTGCAACCAAACGTCCAGTTTTCGAACAGATCTGATTTATATGAGTGAAACATTTTACGAATCACTTTTAAAACAGTATTGCTGTACTATTCCTAAATTTTGTTATTAATTATTATTATAGTTCAGAAATATTCTTTTAAAAGTGATTCGTAAAATGTTTCACTCATATAAATCAGATCTGTTTTATCACGACCATTGTTCGCAACACTCAGGAATACGGGTCCTGTTTTATATTTTTTGCTATTTTACCCAGTTTGGGTACAAATAATTATATTAGTAAATAATTAATAGTTTTACTATTGGCTCCCCCTTTCCTGCCCTTAAAATACTTTCTAAATACCAAATAATAAATAAAGATATATTATACCTATTCATAATTTAAAATTGGTCTTTCGCGGTGTTTAAATTTTATAATTTTGGTATATGTTCATGCGTCAGAACATGCCAATTAATTATTTAGTAAAAAACGGTTATTTCTCACCTTCTCACTACTATATTCACTATCATAAGTATGACGCTTTCTCACACTCGAACAGACTACGTGCGATCGCTCACAATGGATCATACCTATATAGGAATGGCGATCTGAGGTCGATTAATCGAATAATCGATTTTTTGAGTTGAAAAAAATCGATTCTTTTAATCGATTGGTCGATTCAATTACTCGAAAATCGAGATTCGATATTTTTTCGTTGTAAGAATAACCTTAGACATGAAATATTGGGAATTATAATTATTTTATTCAAGCATATAATAAATAACGTGCATGATTTTATTGAATAATCAAAAATCATTCTTCATTTATTCTTTAATTATAAGAAAGGCTTGAATTTTTTTTACGTTTTCAGTGTGAGAACGCTGATTATACCATTACAAGGCTGGAATGGTACTAATACTAATAGATATATGAAGTCTACGCGCGAATTTCTGTAACACAACTATGTCGGTCTTTTTCGAATTCATAGGTTTTAAAGAAGAAGTAGTTTTTGCCCCTTTAAACTACACTTTCAATTGCTAATATCTTCTACAATATTATGACGAATTTATAAATAACTGAACATTTGAGGTACTATGTGAAATCTTTATCTATTCAGTACAAGTTTAATGTAATTACTTCTCTGTCTGTGCAATTCATAGCAAAATATATAGGTACGAAAGAGAGAGCACCATTTAGAGATATGAAAATAATAAGAACGATATTGTACGTTGACACTATATTGAAGTTCATATCAAGATCGCTGTGTAGAAATGGGCCAATGATTCACAAGACCACCAAATAATTTCTGTTAATAACCAAACTGTAATTTACCGCAACAAATTAGGTTCATTTGATCAATTTATAGAAAAAATAAAGTCAATGTACTGAAATTGTTGTTTAACAGTAAATAAATTATTTTATGTGTTTATGGCTTATATATAGTGGTCGACTTAAGGCGAAGGTATCCTGGAGAACAACAACTCTTACTTGTTACTATTCTTTAAGAAAAAATAGGTATAAGATCCCTTGCTATTTTTAATTTGCATGAAACAAAATCGCGGATTTATTTCCTAACCCTAAATTTATTCAGAAAAATTAATAAACATTTATGAAATTCTTTGTGAGATGTAACCTTCACCTTAAATATATGATCAAATTGATTAACACGGTGTACGTCCGAGTGTTGCACGCCTTATCGGGAAGAGGTTGTAACTGTAGTTTAATAAGTAATCCAAATAGTTCGAGCCAGTTGTTAAACTTCAGCAATTTATATGTATTGGGTTAATAATTGTATTTCAATAATATTTAAAATATATATACATATATAATATAATATAAATAATGTATATTTAAAGTTAACATACCGTCTTAAGTTTTGTCTCAATTGTAACTAACATTTTATAGAAAATATTAAACTAAATTTATTATAAAATTAGAGGTTATGTTTTTTTAGAGGTTAAGTCGTCGTTGTAAATTTAAAAACACAATTTTATTTGTTAAGATACGAACACATTTTTGCGATATATTAAAACTATAATTATTAACGGTGTAAGTTGAGGTGTGCTTAGTTTGGACGCGAACAAGCGACTGATGAAAAACTGACTTCTGCAGTTCTTGTATAACTTCAACTAAACTCGAGGAATCGACCTCAAAAGACTTCTTCGAGTTTAAAGTACAATATTACAAGGAGATGTAGGAAATATAAAATTTTATTTTAACTTGAAATAAATGTATAAACTAACAAAGGCTGCTTTCGAAATTAAGAAGTTCTTATTTTATATTTAATAATATCAAATTTGTAAAAATACATATCGACTAAATAAATAAAATAATAAATTACTAAGGAATAGAGTGTAAGGATGGGCATGGAATTAACAGTTTTGTCCCTTTAATTATCCTGCACCTTTAAATAACTTAATTTGCAAATCTTAAATAGTATTACAATTATTTTAAAATAATATTTGTGACCCTGAAAGATAACTTTATCGGTACATATCCTATATTGTAATGTTCCAAGTGCAAGTTTTGTTTATATGTTTATTTGTTTATATGTTTACGTGAATCGTATGGTGGCTCGAAAACGGTTTGCACATTTTCTTGAAAATTGTCTATTTCGTAGAGAAAAAAATTCTAAGACTTTTGGCGTCCTCAGATTTTTCCCTGAATTTCCTGGAAACCCGTAATTGTGGAAAAACTATAAAAAAAAAATTACTTTTTGCTCTATAACTTTGAATTCATAAAAGATAGACAGTTGAAATTTGGCATGTGTATTACAGTTTTCAATGCTAACATTTTTTGAAAATTAGAAATTGAAAAATTGGAAAAGGGGGCGTTGAGAAAATTAGGGGGCCCGGTAGAAAACTCAAATTTTGGATTACATAATAATGAAATATGTTATTAAAAAAAAATATTCAAAAATTTTATTTGGGGACACGTGGGCGATTTTTTCCGAGAGTAAAAATTGGGCGAGAAAGTTGAAATTTTATATATGTGCTAACTCTGGTACCTAAGTTACAAATCGAAAAAAAATCACAAATTTTGAAAAAAAGTTCGTCAAGTAATGAACACATTGCAAAATATATATTTATTTAGTCAGTTTATATGAAAAATTATTTGTTGTTATACTCGTATGTAAAATAAATATGGAACGAGTTAAATATTTTAATTTAAAAATGGAATTAAAATTTGATATGAAATTCAATTCACGCATAAAAGACAGTCGTCGCTTGCGACGGGGATAAACTCTAGTATAATATATATTTTACAAATAAAGATATTGTTCACAACCCAAATTAAGGAGCCCCAAACTAATCTTTAACAAATTTTATACTGAGCTATAGCTGATTTTCACTGATTACATAAATATGTACTGGATACAATGAAATTTGTAGCATATTTATACTGGAACTATAATGAATCTGGAATAAATTTACTCTAAATAAAATAGAATCTAAGATAATAAAATTTATAAATGCATACCCAATTCCAACTGGATTAAATAGAATCTCACGTTCTTTTGTTTAATATTTCTGTCTTCAATAGAATACAAATTCCGGTTCATTTGATTTCAAATTTTAAATAATTTCTTTATATATATTTCTTTCTTTTCTTGTATTTAAATTGGTTGGAGTTTGATGTTTTCTTACTATCCCTGCACCTCTGTAGAGCACGGTTTTGAAATAACATTATTTATTTGTTAAATTATCTAAATCTTATTTATTACGTCACATAAGTACAAAAATATTTCGAATACAGAATATACAATCAATTAGCAACAGGTGAAATATTTTGAAAAAAGGTACCTAAAAATAATTTAAAATATATAATGTGAATATAAGTATGTACAGAAAATAAAAAGCATTCATTTCAAATTCTATTTCAATTTTTTTTTGTGGAAAAGGTTCTTTTCACACCTATTGTTCACATTTATTAAAAAAATGGTCATGCAGGGTATTTAAAAGAGTATTATTTTTAAATTACTCTGATTTGATTCCTGTATGATATTCAAAATTTTAATTTGTCTTTCCGTACTTGTTACAAAAAAATAAAGATATTTCAGATGCTGTTTGTCATTAACATTTTAACAAAATAAACAAAACAATTATTTTGTGATACACTTTATTATGAAATATACTACTTCGATTAAATTGTTGTCTTTACAATAGTTACAGTGGCGTCCTTAGTAAATTGTATTATACAGAGTACTTTATAAGGTATCACTTTGCAAAAACGGAGAACATTTACTTAATGCAACATAATTCAAATATGTATTAACAATTTTTATTCAGAAGCGTTAGTGTAGTTGCAATAAATCAGGCGCAACGACAAGCGCCATTCATTGTGTCAGAGTATAACTTAAATTCTACTTTGTCGCCATCTACTATAGAGTAGAGAACTAAATTACTCACGCCTAAAATATATGCAGCTGAATATACATCAGTTCACAGTGCGGTACATTCAGGCGCAACTATTTTTATTTTTGAAATCAATCTAAACATTTAATTTTTTGATATATATTATAAATTATTAGCAAATAGTGTATTTGTCAGCATTATCCATGTCAATATAGCAAAAATATTTGTGGGGAAATTAAGAATGCAAAACACAAAATGTCTAATGTAATTAAAAAATTAAATTTTGATATAATGTGTAATTAAATTTGATTTATCTACACTTTTCAACATTTATGCAGGTTTTTTTTAATTTCTTCTTTTTTCTAAATCTTAAAATGTTAATTTTTTAAATTATCTAATGCGGATAAATCTAATGATCAATTGTTTCATTTAAGGTTTGTTTTCCGAAAAATCCCTATGATCTTACCTATTAACTTTAATATATAATACTTTTTCAGGAGTGGTGCACAGTGACAAAACTAGCAGCAGCAGCATGTCTTCAAGATCGAGGAAAAGTAGCAATAACTTATAAGAAAAAGAATTGAGGACGACACAGTCGACGAAAGTATTGATTGCTGTATCTGCGGGTTCAATTTCCGGACCACAGTTATATTTTTTGGAGTGCTTGTTATCAAGTTAAATTGCTTATGTATAAATTATATTTTTAAAAATGAATTGTAGTATATAAATGTATTGCAAAAATTAAGAATTAAAAATATATGAAAATAAAATTATTTAAAAATTTATTTTACTTCTTTTATTTCTATAATTCAAATATTAAAAGTCATAGATTCTCATCTTTTTTCAAAATCAACTGCTTTTCTTTATTAAAGGTTCAATTAATTATTTTAAGAGAAATTAAATTTACTCTGTTTCTGGGATGATGCAAGGCTATAACCTTCTTAAAAATGTTGAAAAAAAATTGAATTTTAAATTTTAAAAAATATTATGATTATTAATTTTTTGTCGAAAGAAGACTATAATCTTGTTAAAAATGATGAAAAGGTTCAATTTATTATTTTAAGAGAAATTAAATTTCCTCTGTTTCTGGGATGATAGAAGGCTATAACCTTCTAAAAATGTTAAAAAAAAACTTGAATTTTAAACTTTAGAAAATACTTTTTTGATTATTAATTTTTTGTCGAAAGAAGACTATAATCTTGTTAAAAATGATGAAAAGGTTCAATTTATTATTTTAAGAGATATAAAATTTCCTCTGTTTCGGGGATGATACAAGGCTATAACCTTCTTAAAAATGTTAAAAAAAAACTTGAATTTTAAATTTTAGAAAATATTTTTGATTATTAATTTTTTGTCGAAAGAAGACTATAATCTTGTTAAAAATGATGAAAAGGTTCAATTTATTATTTTAAGAGATATAAAATTTCCTCTGTTTCTGGAATGATACAAGGCTATATATAACCTTCTTAAAAATGTTAAAAAAAACTTGAATTTTAAATTTTAGAAAATATTTTTGATTATTAATTTTTTGTCGAAAGAAGACTGTAAGCTTGTTAAAAATGATGAAAAGATTCAATTTATTATTTTAAGAGAAATTAAATTTCCTGTGTTTCTGGGATGATACAATGATATAACCTTCTTAAAATTGTTAAAAAGAACTTGAATTTTAAATTTTAGAAAATACTTTTGATTATTAATTTTTTGCCGAAAGAAGACTATAATCTTGTTAAAAATGATGAAAAGGTTCAATTTATTATTTTAAGAGAAATTAAATTTCCTGTTTCTGGGATGATACAAGGCTATAACCTTTTTAAAAATGTTAAAAAAAACTTGAATTTTAAACTTTAGAAAATACTTTTGATTAGTAATTTTTTGCCGAAAGAAGACTATAATCTTGTTAAAAATGATGAAAAGGTTCAATTTATTATTTTAAGAGAAATTAAATTTCCTGTTTCTGGGATGATACAAGGCTATAACCTTCTTAAAAATGTTAAAAAAAACTTGAATATTAAACTTTAGAAAATACTTTTGATTAGTAATTTTTTGCCGAAAGAAGACTATAATCTTGTTAAAAATGATGAAAAGGTTCAATTTATTATTTTAAGAGATATGAAATTTCCTCTGTTTCTGGAATGATACAAGGCTATAACCTTCTTAAAAATGTTAAAAAAAAACTTGAATTTTAAACTTTAGAAAATACTTTTTTGATTATTAATTTTTTGTCGAAAGAAGACTATAATCTTGTTAAAAATGATGAAAAGGTTCAATTTATTATTTTAAGAGAAATTAAATTTCCTGTTTCTGGAATGATACAAGGCTATAACCTTCTTAAAAATGTTAAAAAAAACTTGAATTTTAAACTTTAGAAAATACTTTTGATTAGTAATTTTTTGCCGAAAGAAGACTATAATCTTGTTAAAAATGATGAAAAGGTTCAATTTATTATTTTAAGAGATATGAAATTTCCTCTGTTTCTGGAATGATACAAGGCTATAACCTTCTTAAAAATGTTAAAAAAAAACTTGAATTTTAAACTTTAGAAAATACTTTTTTGATTATTAATTTTTTGTCGAAAGAAGACTATAATCTTGTTAAAAATGATGAAAAGGTTCAATTTATTATTTTAAGAGAAATTAAATTTCCTGTTTCTGGGATGATACAAGGCTATAACCTTCTTAAAAATGTTAAAAAAAACTTGAATTTTAAACTTTAGAAAATACTTTTGATTATTAATTTTTTGTCGAAAGAAGACTATAATCTTGTTTAAAATTTACAAGAAACGTTTATAGGTTAGTCTTTTGCTAAGTCCGTATTATCTTACCTTTTAACTTTAATATATAATAACTTTTCAAGAGTGGTCCACAATCGACAAAACTAGTAGCAGCAGCGTCTTTGTCGTGAAGATCGAGAATAAATAGCCAAAACTACAAGTATTGTAGCTGTGAGGAGTATTGTAGTATATAAAATAATGTATAATAAAAATTAGACTTAAAATTATAAAAAAATAAAAATACTTGAAATTTATTTTACTTCTTTTATTTATATAATACAAATATTAGATATATTATCTTTAAAAGGTATCACTTTTCTAAAAATCATCATTTTTTTTACTGATTATCTTTAAGGTAACACGTGCCTATATTATAAAGGTATATCTTTAAAAATTGTGTCCTTGCTGAAAATCGAGAAAATGTTGACTTTGAAAACGTTGATACTTTTAAAGGTTACATTCTATAGCCAAATTTTATTAAATTCTAGTTATACGTCTACTTAATGTAGCATAATTTAAATATTGACAACAATTTTTAAACAAGAGTGTAAGTATAGTTGTAACAGATCAGGCGCAATAATAAGCGCCATCCATTATGCAGAAGTATAACTTAAATTCTACTTCGGACTAGATTGTAAAAGTCTTACGCCTAAAAGTTATGCAGCTAAAGAATCATCAAACCTACACAGTTCTTTACAATCAGCAGCAATTATTTTTCCTAATTATTATTAGCAAGCATTAAGTTACTTGCAAATAGTACTTTTGTCATCCATGTCTATAAAGTGAATATTTTCGCAAACTAAGAAGGCAAAATATTTAATTAGATTAAATTTTAGTCAAATGTATATGTATAAATATAATATATATAAATGTACATATAATTAAATTTGAAATATTTACACTTTTCTGACTTATTAAATTCACGGACCAAATAGTTTAATAGTAATTTCTTCTTGATTGAGTTATGTTCGCTACACATTCAACTAATAAACTGTTCAATTCAAATTGAAATATATATATGCTAACATCTTTTCAGATTATACTTTAAAAGACAAATTTGTTGTATTTTTTTTTCAACCTTGTTTAAAACAAATTATTTTACTTTAAAAATAATGATGAAGCTGGTTTCGTTAGCCTAAGTAACAAAAATAAATGTATTTAGAGCGTAAATAAATGTTATATTATTAGAAATTACTATTTGTTTAATACTTATTGATATGTTTATAATCGGAATAAAATAGATCATTTTAAAATAACAACTGTTGCATCAATATCAATATTTATACTATATTAGTAATTGTGGATTTTAAAATAACGCCTGATAGATTACTACTAGACATTCTACATTACGACTTATTAGTGATATTTTCTAATAACAAATACTTTATTTTTCTTGAAATTAACGACTTAATATATCTGAAAATATTTGCTACTACCAATTTAATCTTTTCATAAATATAGTAAAATCATTTTAATAAAATATAGCTGATTAGCCGAAGTTTTAAAGATAAAAAAAAACATTGATTTTTTTATATTTATAAAATACTTTTAATTGAAGTAATTGCGCAATTATTTTAATAAACATTCTATAATAATCTTATAAACTAGAAAATTCCATATTTATGAATATATCTTATTAATAATTAATTGATAATATGATACACATTATTTTTAAATTTGTATACTAATTTATACATACATGCAACTAACGTTATATTAACATTATGCACATTATAAATGCACTCCACATCTGGAAATTAATTAGCCATTAAAAACATCAAATTTAAGATAAACTATAATATCTCAGAATTTATTGTGTTAGATATAACAAAAGGGAGTAACAAAACCTAATTAATATACAAAGAATATTCTTATAACTACAGTAAATTCACCGGACAAGTGACCGGTCTAGTCTATATAATATAACATAGTTGCAGTTATAAACTACAAATGTTGTAGTCTTTTGCAACTGTACAAATAACATACGTAAAAGTTTAAATATATAAACTTTGCAGTTTCTTATGTTTTTTTAAATATAGAAACATTCTTTCTATCGTTTGTGTGAAATAAATTTCTTTTTATCTTACAAACTACTTTATAAAACTCGATGTCTAATAAAATAAAATAAATAAATACTGTAAAATATTAAAATAATATTCGGTAATAAAGAAAAACTAAGATAAGAAACAAAGAAACGGTTAAAAATATTCGAAACTGATAAAACTGATACTTGTACAATTACAAAAAATATGCTAAAATAATTGGTTTATGGGCCTTACAAATTACGTGGACATTATACGCCTAGTCAAACTTAATTGAATGAACACTCATATCGATGGCTCCACCACGGTAGGCACCTCGCTTTTTCTTAGTTTTCTCATGTCTAAAAGCTTTACCACGAGTGTGTTTCAAATCGTTATTAGCACGCTCTCCCCAAGACCCACGTGACCCTTTCTGTAAATGATATCTTATATTGTTACATCGTCATTTACAAAAATATTCTATAATCAGTAAAATGAAAGGAATTTATCGTATTATGGTGTCGCAACTCACCTTTATAAATATATATCTAACAAAACGCACACGTATAATTTATTCAAATTTAATTTTTTTATTTTGTGGTTCTGCTCCACCAAAACTTTTATTAAATCCTCCTCCTCCTCCTCCACGTCCACCTCTAAAACCGCCTCTATCACCACCACCTCCTCTACCACGGGATCCATCATTTCCACTCCAAGATCTTCTTTGTCCTCCTCTATCTCCACCTCGACCGCCACGGAATCCTCCTCCATCACCTCCTCGACCACGGAATCCTCCTCTATCTCCTCCTCGACCGCGGAATCCTCCTCCTCCTTCTCCTCCCCGACCGCGGAATCCTCCTCTATCTCCTCCTCCCCGACCACGCAATCCACCGGCGCCACGACCACCGAAGCTTGCTCTTCTTCCCTCATTATTTTCATTTTCTTCTTCTTCGTCGTTCTTTTGATAGAATGAAGAAATTGTTGTGTGCGTTTTGTAGATTCGACACGAATAATTCAAGAAGATAATATAGAAAAAAAAAACAAAAGTCAGTTACCAAACATAGCATGAAAGCGATAAATCGTAAGATCAAATATATTAAACATAATTATATTTTATGTAGATCGGCTAGTACCCAAAAATAAGATTTTACCAACAGAAAAGAAATTTAAGTCACATTATAAATTCTTTGAAGATGATAAAATCTTGAGAACACTTCATGAAAGTTCAGCGCTTAGTTAAAATAAATATAATTATGTAACCACATATCATTAAACATTTTAATTTTAAACATATGTCATGTGAAAAAACGTCATATCATGTCATATGCCCGATTAACTTTCATGCTGTGTTTAGCGTGCGACTTCGCTAGAAAGATGGGCACTAACCTTCGCTTCAAAAGAATTATTAGCAACTCGTGGATCTATTTTCACCTCATCTTCTTTAACACGACGGAATGGCGTATGTTTTCGATCATTATTTGGGAAATCCTAATATTCATACTTTATAATATAATTGTATTCAAAATGAATTCATATAACATACGTATATAAAAAATTTAGAATTACCTTAGAATCGTTGCCATTGAAACTATTATTTCCAGCTTTAACAAAATTAGAATAAGCAGGCTTCTTTGAAGCAGGTGTATCTTCATCTACCTCCATTGCTTCTGCTTTACGTTTATTTCCTTTCGCTGGAGTCGCAGCTGGTGTCTTTTCACTAGAAGAGTCACTATCATCAGAGGATTCCTTTTTCGCCTAAGAATTGAAATAACTAATTAGCCATACTTCTAATGTTAATAAATATAAATGAAATTCTAGTTAGTTTACCGTTTTAGCTGCTGGTTTTGAAATTACTGGTTTCTTGGCCGGCGTATCATCTTCATCAGAACTGTCATCGCTAGAAGATTCCTTTTTCTTTAATACAGGCTTCGGTGTTGATTTGGTTACAGGAGCAGGGGTCTTTGCTGCCTCCTCCGATGAACTATCGTCACTTGAGGAATCTGCTTTTTTAGCGGGGGTAATCTTAGCAACTGGTTTAGCGGGTACCTTCTTTTTAGTATCTTCATCTGAAGAACTGTCATCGCTTGAGGAAGATTCAGTCTTTTTAACGGGTGCTTTGGGAGTTGCTTTAGGTGTTACAGTGGCTTTAGTTTGTATTTTAGGGGTTTCCTCATCTGAAGAGCTGTCATCACTGGAAGATTCGGTTTTCTTAATAGGAGCTTTTGCGGGTGTTTGTTTCAATGTTGCTGCGGTGGCCTTGGTGGCAACTTTCGGTGCTTCTTCATCTGAAGAGTCATCATCGCTTGAACTTGATGCTTTCTTTTGTACATTCGGCTTTACTTGTGCTTTTGCTGCGGGTGTAACTGCAGCTTTTGCAGCAGGCTTTTCATCTTCTGAAGAACTATCCTCGCTTGAACTTGATGCTTTCTTTTGTACACTTGGCTTTACAGGTGCTTTTGCTGCAGCTTTAACAGGAGCTTTTGCAGCAGGTTTTTCATCTTCTGAAGAACTATCTTCGCTTGAACTTGATTCCTTCTTCTTTATTGGTGCTTTTGCTGCGGGTGTAACTGCAGCTTTAACAGGTGCTTTTACAGCAGGTTTTTCATCTTCTGAAGAACTGTCTTCGCTTGAACTAGATTCCTTTTTTTGTACGACTGGCTTTACTGGTGCTTTTGCTGCTGGTGTAACTGCAGCTTTAACAGGTGCCTTTGGAGCAGGTTTTTCATCTTCTGAACTATCTTCACTTGAACTAGATTCTTTCTTTTGTGTAGGTTTTACTGGGGCCGTTACAGTAACCTTTGCTGTAGTTTTTGTAGGAGCTGCCTCTTCATCGGAGCTATCATCACTAGATGAAGATACAGCCTTTTTGATTACTGGTTTTGGAGCAATTGTTTTTACTGGAGCTGCTTTTGTAGTTGCTTCTTCATCATCAGAATCAGACTCACTATCTTCACTGCTCTCTTCCTTCTTAGATACTGGCTTAACTGGGGCAACAACAGGTGCTACTACCTTTTTAGGTGCTACTACCTTTTTAGGTGCTTCATCTTCGCTAGAATCTGAATCATCACTAGATGATTCTGCTTTCTTTTTAACTACAAGTGGTGCTGCTGCAGGTTTCCCAGTTCCATTAAGAGTAGGCTTTGCAGGAGTTTCGTCTTCATCATCTGATGATTCATCGGATGAAGATGCTGCAGATTTTAATACCTGTAGTTTCTTTGCAGAGGTTTTTTGATAATGTGCGAAAACCTCAGTTATTGTTGGAGAACCCTTTTGCAATTTTGGCTAAAAATAAAAATAAAATTAAATAGTAAAAAAAAATAAGCAATAAATAAATAATAATAACAATTAGGTTTATATAAAACGTCTGTTACAAATGTGTAAGCATGTGATAAATTATATTAGTTTCGAATTATAGGTTAGAAACTTGACACAAAGTATAAACCATGCGTTTTTATTTTAGTAACTTTTACAAATATTAGATAATAACGTATAGTTTGTACATCTTAATAATTAATCTAAATATTATTCATAAATTAAGCAGTACAATTTGTATAAATGAATTTAAAAAGAAATGTGTCGGTACACTGTTAGAACTTTGGAAATAACCACGTGCGCAAACCAGTAAAATATTATAAACTTTATTAATTGTAATAAATTTTATTGTTTATTAATCACTTTAGACTATAATAAGTTAAAAATAAATGTATGCGTTTTAAATAATTTACACGTGGGGAGGAAAAGCCGCGTCTAAAATTCAATAAACATAAGTACAACAAATATATGCATTATCGATATTAAAAATAATTAAGAATACTTACAGCTTTACTTTTCTTTTGGAAAACATTTGCCAAATTTTTATCTTTCTTCAGTAAATACTCATAAACGAGAGCTGAAATAGTTTCTTCTTCTAAGGAAGCCATGATGTTATGTGTATAGGTTATAAACGAAATTATTTACTGTATTAAAAGCAGTTTACCGCTGCTTAGTAAAATCTATGCTGCTTACTCCAAAGACGAACTAAACGAAACTCATAAACGACACGAGTATGCTATATTATAATGCTGTTTTTAACTTCATACCAGAGATAATACTTGATGTGGACCAGAGAGTAAAGGCAGGTTTACTACTGTGGCAGTACCAAAATTACTCTATTTTTGAATTATTTATGCAATTAAATACAAAAAAATATTTCACAACAATAAGTAATTTCATTAGAAAATGTTCCGCAAATTTTATTATAAATAAATAAATTCATGTCTAGCTACTTTTATATCTGAAGCGGCGTTCTCACGGGGCGATTTTAATTGAACGATCTTGGTTCATGGATAAGAAGAATAAGAATAACTGAACGAGTTAAGGTTCACATCAAAGACTAGTCGTTGACACGGTTCGACTAAACTGATAATCAATTGAAGAAGAAATTTATGTTTTACTACAAACGTTAGATAATAAATAGCCCGAAATATCCATGCATAAATTAATAGCAAATCATTTGAGAAATCACAGTTTTAAAATGCTGCTGAACGCAGTTGTAAAAATAACTGCAATACATTAATTAGCAATTCTACTAAAAGAATAATTAAAAGCAATATTATTGAACATGAGAAAGAAATGAAACAAGCGCCGTTATTAGATTCGGCAATAAATTTTGAGAAGATATAAATTAGGTGCATCCGAAACATTTCTAAAGGAACTTGCGTTAGAAGACAAAGTGCAATCTATGAAACATTTTACGATCCACGAAGAAAAATTTATTTAATTATATATAATATATATTTTTATTATTTGTATGTTAATAATTATTATATTTTAAATTTATTAATTTCATATGTAATATAATTTAGATATTCTTTTTTGTCTAAAACTAATGTACGAGACATGGGACGACAACAAAACAAAATCACGAGAATTGTAACGTAAACTTATACAATGATCACTGTCAAACACTGCCAACAACTATCAAATGCATTCAAATGAAGTAGCGAATAGCGCGAATCCCACGAGAGTTGAACGAAATGTTTGACTGGATCAAACTTTTGTTGAACCGTTCAATAGTTGATCTATCCGACTGAATGGAAGGTTATCACGGGATACTGACGACCGATTTTATTTGGTAATAATTAGAAGTAAAAGAATTTTAATACAATTTTTATTTGCATTTTCTTAGTTTAATTATGCTTTTCATATTCAATTATAAAAGATGTTGCTTTATCAAGTACAGTTTTAAATTTAAATTAATTTTGAACTAAATATTAATTGTGAACGCTTTATATTGTAGCGAACTTCAAAGTAAATTAGTAGTGAATCACTTTGTTGCACTGCTTTGCTGACTATTATCTTTGCTGACTATTACTCACCTTTGAGGTTTGACGAGTTTTATTTTTGTGTTTTTAATATATTTAAAGAGTGAAAGATTTTGAAAAAAAATCTTCTAATCAACTTTTTTATTTACACTTTTGAATATATCTTTCAAGCTGGGGAACGAAATGTCTGTATCTGGAATGGAAAGTATCCTTTTTTGTAAAAACATTATCGACATTCTTTTGACACTTCGTAAGACACCCATTTAGAGTCAAGGTTAAAAACAAATACATTAATTTACCAAATAGCATAATATATAATTGTTCATAATTGTTAGTATGTAATTTCCTTAACATATAAATTAGAACATTTATTTAACCTAAAATTTGCTGTAAAGGATTTAGAACGAAATTCAAAAAAATGCGAGAAAGAAGAAAGGGTGGAGAAAGCAAAAGCCAAAAAGGCTATCCAAAAAGGTAACATGGAAGGCGCCAGGATACACGCGGAAAATGCAATTAGACAGAAAAATCAAGCTCTCAACTATCTGAGAATGAGCGCAAGAGTAGATGCTGTAGCCAGTAGAGTACAAACAGCTTTAACTACTAGAAAAGTAAGTACATTTCTGTATTTTATAAATTAATTAAAGACATATCTAATACTTAAATTATTAATTAGGTAACAACCTCTATGGCAGGAGTCGTCAAAGCAATGGATGCAGCAATGAAAGGCATGAATCTAGAAAAAATTTCAGGTCTTATGGATAAATTTGAATCCCAATTTGAAGATTTAGATGTTCAAAGTAGCTATATGGAAAATGCTATGTCCCAGACGACAACAACAACAGTACCTCAAGGAGATGTTGATACTCTTCTCCAACAAGTAGCCGATGAAGCAGGGTACGTAGTTCTTTTAAAATTAATGCGGGATTTATGTACTGATTTATATTTAATGTGCATTTTATTTTCTGCAGATTGGAACTTAACATGGAACTTCCTCAAAATGTGCCTGGTTCTTCTGTAGGAGCATCTACAGCGGTTTCACAGGAGCAAGATGAGTTAACGCAGCGTCTAGCAAGACTAAGACAAGCAGAATAGGTTAGTAGTAAATTTGGCCTTATATATTACAGTTGGCCTTATATATTACACGAAGGGTGCAAGCTTTCATTCTGAGCACGCTATTATGCTCTTAAGACATTCTTATTCACAAAAATGTGCTATTATTATAGAATTGTCCATTTTATATTTGTTTAATTAATGTAATTATATATTTTATGTTGTTTATATTTAATAAATCTTTAATGCTACTATTTTTCTAATAAATATAACTATAAAATAATTAGTTATAGAATAGATATAGCTAAAGTTAAATACCGATGTATTTAAACTGCTTAAATATCTTCAAATTTATTGTATTAGGACTTACTCCAGATTTAGTTTATCTTCTAATATCATAAAAGGCACGGGTTGGTAGTGGTAGTAGTATTGATGATTGATTTATTAAACTTTGATCAATCAATGTTCAAAGCTTGCAAATGAAACAACCTATATTAACCCCAACATACATAATAGAAGGATGTAGTAATTAAACGTGGAAACGACATCACAGATTCAAAAATACGTGTACAGTAGATATATCTTATGATACGTAAATTATTATTTTATGAATCATTAATTGTTATAATCTGATAACATAATAGGCTTGTGATCCAAGTCTTAATTTCTGTTAAACTGTATTATATATTGATAAAGTTGTCTGTCAGAATATCAAATATTGAAATATTTTTTAATAATGTACTACTATTTTTTAGGAGATATTAAGAGTTAAAAATGTTAAGTAACATTTGTATTCTTCGTTACCACCGATTTCTGCACTCTTTGAATTGCCAACAGAGTGTAAAAGAGATATGCAGTCAGTGTCGGTTACTATTTACAGCTGGCTTGTCCGACAGATAAAGTTTTAATATTATGAATATAGAAAAATAAAATCGAGTACTTATTAGTCAACAGTTATTCTGCGACATAAAAGACCGAAGCTACAACACAGAAATTTAGAATTTAAATAGCGATAACTCTGTCAACTTTGAATATTTAAAAAATAATACTATGATACATACGAGTATATCAACAACCAATTTCAATCAATCAAAAATTTGAAAAGCTATCTACAAAGTGAATTTCAATAGCCCAAAAGAGATTTCTATTAGGAAATGATTCTGAGGTGTCATATTTCTATCAGTTTCTTGAGTAATATCGTCATGTAGTAATATATATCTGCAAGTAAAAATAGTTTTATGTTTAGATAAACAAATCGATTAATTGTAATGAAACAAGTTAAAATTAACTTGTAACATTTCATTTCCGCGTTTAGTTAATTATAGATATCTGCAGTAATTAGGTTCGGATAATTGGTTACCTGCTTAATTTCTTAAAAAATAATGCTACTTATAAAGAGATGGCAATACCTATTTAATTTAATTAATTTGCAATCCTTTTTTAAATTAATGCATAACTCTTTTTTAATAATAATGTATATATATTTTCAAAAGTATAGGATGATGATGAGTCAAATATTGGAGCAGCATACACATATTTTATTTAGAAATGTAATACCTTAAAATATCTAATTCTTTCAATTTGTTTGACACTAATTTCCTGGAATCATGATTCGATTTCATTGCTTCGATCAACACATGATGTAATGCTCATCCACGTAAATCCTGTATGTAATATAATTGCTATTCAAACATAATTAATTTAAAGTCAATAGGTTTAATGACAAGGCAGTATCTTCATAACCACTGCGGAGTTTTCTTATTCACTCCGACATTAAATTTATGTAAATTTTTGTTTTCAAGTTCTTGCTACATTGTCTTTTAAATATTGTCGCAACCTTTTAGAGGCAATTTAATTAAATAGAAAAAGTGTTTTCAAAAAAAATACTTTTAATAATTTTATTTCGTTGTATATATTCATAGAATAGAATTCTTTTAAAAGGTATATATTTTTTTATTTAGTATTGAATCTATAATATGGAATATTTCAAAGCGATAATTAGTTTTAGATCAATTAAATTTACGTTGCTTTACTAACATACCTTGACATATTTGTCTAAGAAACTTGTTTTATGACGTATCTTGATCGTCTGTGTTTGGCACTGCTAGTAGATATCAATAAAAGTAAGATCTTTACCGAGGAAAACATGTAAATGTAATTGCATAAGAGAAAATAATACCATAATCATTACATTTCAAGTTTAAGTGTTTATTAAATAAAGGGGTGAGCGGGGTTTGCACTTACATTTCCTTGAGAGTATGCTTATACTTATACCTTGGTTGCAAAGTTACTGTATATTTTGGTCTATTACTTACTAAGTAAGTAGCTTTTTAGGCAACTTTTTCTCTGACGTCATGCGCATTGGCAAATAAAATGGACTAGTGAACGCATTTTCTAGCTGTCTAATTTTAATATATGTATATTGATGTTTTTATTTTTTTAAATATTCAAATGTTGACTGAGTTATAGCTATATCAAATTTGAATTTCAATTTTGCGGCAGGTTTTTTTATTTATGTATAATGCCGGTTTCACACCAGAGTGACTGTTTTGAAAACAGATTTGTTTTCAGTGTTTTTCTGTGTGTCCCATAAAAATTATAAAAATGATAAACAACAACTGACAAGCGGAAATGTTCACAAAAAACAAAATGCCCTTTTTTAATTGTTAATATCTCCTAAAATATAAGTAGTTAATAAAAAATAATTGGACATTTGATGATCTGGTTGCCAAATTTATCAATGTATAGTACGAAATTGACTGAGAGATACATGGTGAAGCAATGATAATACAAAATAATTTTTTTCTGTATTTCGTTAACTTAATTTATAGGATTAAGTATATAGTATTACTCAGATTAAATGCAATCTTTGAAGGAGATGCAGTAGCATATATTTCGGATTATTTTTTCTACACCACAGTTCTATAGTCTCTAATCAATAATTGATATGGATAGTAGGTTTCGTTTCGTTATTTATTTCTGTACGCAACATTTTTTAAATGACTTCATAAAAAATCAGAATTAGTTAAATACGATAGTGATGATTAGTGTTAAGTACTAAATAGGGTGAAATAAGTTAATTCCCAAGTATGTTTAAAAAATAAACAGCTATTACTTCTGAACCTATTGTTATTCATCAGTGGAACTGGAACAAGACACATAAATGTTATTGTAAAAAATACTTTAGGACTATATTGAAAGGATATCTTCAGCAGCATCAAAAAGATCTCAAAGAGAATCTTTTGCATTCTGATGTATAAAAAAAAGATGGCAATTTATAAAAAGGCAGAAGGAGGCAAAATAAGAACCCTTTATCCTTATTATGATTAACAGGACAAAAATGACTACTGTTATTTTGTCTTGTCTTGTGTAAAAGGCTTGTCGACTAATTTTTTAAGGGTCGTTTTTTTAATTTTTGATTGAAATAAATGTTAATAAATGTATATATTGACGATTTTATTTTTTTAAACATGCAAAACTTGACGGCGTTATTTACAGCTACATCAAATTTGAATTTCAGTTTTGCTGGATATTTTAGCTATGCATAAGAAGTCACAGAAAACAATAAGTAATAGAGATTTAAATTTGTGGACGTGCTCAGTAAACAATTTGGTGAAGTGTTCTGTTTTGTGACGTTTCTATCACTATTGCACTTTAATTAAAGTTCACATCAACTTTATCTTCATACGTATTTCGATAGGTGGAATGGTTTCGCTTTTTGTAGTCAATAAAATAGACATTTCATATGAACGACTGTGAGAAACTGAACTGTAAATGTAACTGTAACTCTTTCATGATAAAAAAATCTTACGCATCTTCAATATGATGGCAAAGTGACTCCAAAATGTTTACTGGAATTGGATATTTGAGGTTATGGTAATCAACTTTGTCAATTTATAGTACAGTTTTACAGAAATTAAGACATAGTTTAGAACCCCATAGTTCGTACGTTTATAATGACTTGCACAGGCTTCGTATCCTGAGGCCAAGTTCAAATGTAAATACAGCTTCATCTACATCTATATTTTGAAGATCCAACTTCTCAGAAAAATTTCTTTGTATCAATTGTACATGACAGAATGAATGAATTAACGATGATAGGAAAACTGCGAAAATAGATGATTATTTTTTTATGAACATAATAAACAGAGTTATAATATTATTAGTAAATAATAAAAATAAATAATCGTATAATAGAATATGCAGATCATGCACTCTTTATGTCGTAACATATTTTCAACATGGATTTTGATTGGCTGATGCGGTTAGAACGTTTCAAACATGCAAATATAGCTTTATTTGTACTTACATAATAATAAAATGTATGCTAATAGGTTAAGAATAATATTTAGTAATCATTTTTTTTTATTACAATTACAATGTAATCAGAAATTTACAATTAACATATTGATTACATACATTAAAAGAGTTGCTTATCAGCGTACCTTATTTTATGATATTTTTTGTATTTAATTACAATTAATATTTAAATATTAACTTTTTTAAAAGTGATTTACTATACAGTACTGTACTGATAAATATTAAAATAAAAACTTCCTCTCATGATAAAGTGTGCTAATGCGACTACAAACCACTACAAAAATCACAAGTAAACGGTTGCAATATTAATAAAAAATCGCTAGTGTCTTTGTAATAAACACAGCGAGTCACTTTCTTCAAAAGAAAGAGACGTTTACATAACCATTTATTAGGCATTCATAAATTTTGTTTTCTATTTTATTAATTGCATCACAAAAAACTGGGTTTCTGCACCATTCCAATTACGATTACTATATATATTTATGTAACACCAAATATGCGCATATTTATATATATATATATATATATATATATATATATATATATATATATATATATATATATATATATATATATATATATGTGTGTGCATCACTTTCTATTAGAAAAACTAAATTGAATTATTAAAATGAATTGGTGAGTTTCCGTCGAGGTCCTAAATCTCTCAAGCTGTGTTTCCTTCTTGTAGTTTTCTCTATTTTGAACTTACATCATATATTGCTTCATATATTTTTACTGTATTTTATTTATTTAACACAAGCGTTAGGAATTACATTCTTCAACCTTAATTCTATTAATTGCATTTCATACCATATAATCGAGTTTAGACTCTTATTCTTATTAAATATCAAGCTTCCTCTCCTTTGTCCTTTATTTCTAAACTTACTCCTAAATTCCGTCATCCATTTTCTAGGCATACTCCACTTTATAACTTGTCTCGACGCCTACTTTTAATGTGCATCAATTTTTTTCCTCTTCCTTCCCACATATCCTCCCTTTCTCTTTCTCTTTCTTTATTTCCCAGTCTGAACCTAGTCATCATTCTAGTTTCTTTGCCTCTCTGTTTTTGTGGCCTCTCTTCTACAATTTTCCATATCTTGTATTATATTTCGGTTCATTCATATTTTCCTGTTGGTCCACTTTATATCTCTTTCCCTTATCATACTCTTACCTCTCTTCTTCGTCCCTGGACCTTTCTTTTTCATCCACAGCTATCCCTCTTCCTTTGAAACACCTTCTTCTTTCCTTTTTCCATTTTGTACCCTCCTTTCTTGATTAATTCTTCCACTAAAATATAATATTATTAAAATTTTACTTTTGACGACACAGTGAGCGAACAGTTATGTTTGACGCTCACTGCTTTGTTTTCGGATTCGATCCACACACTAGAGTTATATTTTCTGGGTTTGGTTGATATTAAGTTAGATTGATTATATACATACATAATCATAAACTTATTAGGTAGTGGTCATATGAAAGCAAAATACTAAAAATCTGCCAATATCGGAAATAGGCGGACTATAACAAATATTTAATGCATACTAATTTAATAAAAAATACGTCAAATATTTATTTAAATTTAAAAAATTATAATATAAAATTCACTAATGAAAAATTTTCTAAAAATTCCATGCGTCATAAAGCGCATTCATTTGTGCGCTCCAAATCTTTGGTTTTAAGATAAAAATGAAATATACAACTCTGAATATTTAACGTTTTAAAAATATAAAATTTTATTTTTACTCACAAATTGAATTCTCCACCGTTTAAGAGCCATTGGTGCATAGAAATTGATCACCATACCATGTCCGTCATTATATTTAAAAAAGTTTGGAGAGTGTGGGTTCCGTAATAGGCAGTCAAGCAGCCAACATAGAAGGTGGAGGGGCGGTAATTTATCATCAACATTGTTTAGATTTTACACTTTCTTCTTTGGATTTGTTTTTCATGTTGAATTCTTTTGATTATTGGCAAAAAACAAGTTCTTATTTAACAACGAAACTAACTTTCTTTATTACACCATCGATCCTCACTATTCTCTTTATACTTGTAGTTCGTTTTGCTTGCAAGTTTATTGGTTTAACAATATGTACAGTCCGTCGTTTTGAAATTTAATTATGGTATTAATTTAATATTTGAATTTACATTTTAGGTTTTCAGAATAGGCATTCCTTATCACATTTCTACGTGATTTAATTTGAGTTTCACTTTAGTTGGTGCGCTTGCGTCGTTACTAATATAAATTTTGACAGTTCTCGTTTTCTTGAGTTTTGTTGACACACACACAAGTGCCGTTTTTCATAAGAGGTCATTCCTAAATTACGTCACACAAGTTTCATCGTTTATTAACTCTCCGTACCCATATTGTCACACATTATAGGTTCCCCTCTGTTCGTGAGAATGAAAGAAGATAATTTAAAAGTTTGAATTAATATTTTCCACAAAACAAATAATTAATGTGCATGAAACTCTATCATAAAGAACAATTACTCAATGGACGAAATTTGTTATTCATATTTTTCTATGTTCCAGGAATGTTTGAATTGTTATGCACAAGATTCCTGAGTCTCAACAAGCAACCTTGGTCGTTTCAAGAAAAGTATAAAAATCTATCTATATGTATATTTACTTAAAAATATAATAAATGTATTGTAAAAATTAAAAAATAGAATATGCTTATACAGAAATAAAAATATATTGATTAGTAAATTATTTGATTTTTTTTTTATAACTTAATAATATATAATTATTTTTTTTTTGGGTGGTTTATAAATAAGATTTCGCTTCCGTATTTAAAAATGGAAGTTTAAAAACTCATGAGCGTTGTACATCGTGTGGTTCAGTGGAAGGAAATCATTAAAAATTTCAAAAAACTTAAGCCCCATTTCCACTCACTGAGTTTTAGTGTTAATTTAAGGTTTTAACCTACAATGTAAGTTTCAGCTTGTAAAATATAAAGAAATAAAATTAATTATATTAAATACACAATAATTTATATTAAATAAAGATAGTAATTACTACAAAATATTGTATATTACTAACGCATGATTTCTTAAGTTCAAAATTACATTTATGGTTAAAATCTTAAATTAAAACTAAAAACAGTGAGAAGGAATGGGGCTTTATGTAAAAATTAAATTAAATAAACAAAACATTTGCTTGAATTTTAAATTTTTCTTCTATGAATTAAGATTTTGAGTTAAGACCTTAGGTGATCTAAAGTGAATTTGTATATACGTGTCAGGTTTCGAAGGCGACTCTCTACTCCTTGCCTATCTAAAATAAAAACGTTTTAAGGTTCTTTGCTCGTGACAATCGGAGAGAAAAATATAGTCCGACAGTCAATACGAAAACTTACTTAATGGCAGTCTAATTTATTTTTGTCGGAGACTGTATTTGATATTTAGAAATTTTCATATGCAGGCACACACTAATACAGTTACACTATAGGGCTGTTATTTTTTTTAAAATTTCAACTTTAAATAATTATGTTTTTTCACCGCTGCCTAATAAGTTTATGTATATACATAATCAATAAAGCAGTTACATATATACGGTTATAGCTATATGTTTTATATATTGAGGTTCTTAAGAATCATTTCTATCCAGAAGAGTCTTAAGAATCATTTCTATCCAGTACATATATGTGTTATGTGAACAATAATATATATCTTGTACAAAACAAGGAAGGCAAAGGAGAGCAAGTGCACCGCTTGCCCCTATCCGCGGACGCCCATGTTAATATATATTCTACCGCACAAAACTAATTATTTGATGCATAAATATCAAAAAGATCTTTCAACTTTAATGAGTCTTGTCTAATGCAATATTGTATGTATATTTTGCTGATTAAGTCAACACATAAATTGATTTATCATCAAGGTTATAACATAATTTAAAAAAATTTGATTCACATTTATTGAAATATACAATTATCTGAATAAACATATATTTCTCACAAACATATGTCTTATTAAAGTGACGTCATAATTCTACAGTTTAAATGCACTAATATACTGTACTTAAAAACACAATACAACATACCTTTCTCTTTCTATCACAATTATTATTCATAAGTTTGTATAAATAGTAAAAGAGACAAGGCTTATGAGCTCATTTTTTAGTGACCGTTTTTTTAATTTTTGATTGAAATAAAGGTTAATATATGTATATAGACGCATTTTTTAAAAATATCCAAAAATTGACGGAGTGATAGCTATATCAAACTTGAGTTTCAGTTTTGCCGCTTGTTTTAGCTTTGCGTATAACTTCATAGAAGAAATAAGGAATCGATTATTTTGCCTTTTTCACAGCCATTGTAATATAAAACTTGACAGGATACACAATGAAAGAGACACTATGACTATTTTAATTGTCTCTTTAAATCTCCTAAAATAAAAGGAGTTATTAAAAAATAATTGGACATTTGAGATCCTTATAGTTAACTTTATCAATATATAGTACAGTTTATAAAAATTATATCATGGTTCACAATCTCATTTTAAAATGATAAATAAATAATGGTTTGACAAGTGGTATTCGGACTCGGGATTTTTTCTCATTAAAAAGCAATGCAATTATTTTGACAATTACAAAATTAGCGCTACTGAAACCACTTTAACTTGTAAGCTGATGGTCGGAATGTCATGAAATTTTAACGTTATATGGATTTGTCGATAACTATATGTTATTATGCGCTACTTATATGCCATCCTACGAACTTATTGAGTGATGTATTAGATATTATAATCCCAGGCTAATATTTAATATACTCGTACATAATGTAATAATATAAAAACGACTTATTGTGTTGAAAATACAATTTTGTAGTAAAAATATTGATTCTATAGTTAATATATCCTACAACATATTAGTACACATTTTCGAAATGTGTTATTCGTTTCTTCAAGACAACTACTTGACTGACCTTGACATTTCTTCAAGATGGACAAGTATTGGGATAACCTCAAAATACATGAGTTCACCATTAATTTTTATTACATTCACACATTAGATATTATCATAGAAAATGTATAGAACATTTTGTTATTATTAGTAAAGTATTTTATAAACAAATTAAAGACAATAGAAAGGAAATATTTAGCAAAGAATCTTAAACATGTTTCTTAAATTAAACTGAAATAAATGATCAACTATATGTGTATGAGCATACAGGATGTTTTAAATAGCAAAATCCTTTTGGTAAGTGCGTCATTTTTGTTGTATGCAATGGGCTTGTGAACTCATTTTTTTAATTTGAAATTAAATGAAATGTTAATATATGTATATTGTTGTTTTATTTTATTAAATATCTAAATGTTTATGGAGTTAGAGCTATATCAAATTTGAATTTCAGTTTTACCGCTTGTGTTACAAGAAATCAGTAGTAATAAGTAATCCAGATTATTTTTCCTTGTTGGCAACCTTCGCTATATAATACTTCATGGAATACATAACTCAGTGTAGTATTAAATGACATAACACACACACCCGTATGCATCCCTGTTGTACAAAAGAGATGGCATACAAGTGACGTAACATAATAACAAAAGGGAAAAAACTAATCTTTTAATTGTTAATATCTCCTAAAATATAAGGAGTTATTAAAAAATAATTGGATATTTGAGGTTCTGGTAACCAACTTTATCAATATATAGTACAGTTTTATAGAAATTAAGACATGGTTTACAAGCCCATTGTAGCAGTTACATGTGTATGTCACGTGATATAGTTTAAATTACGAGAGTTCGGCGGTGTGTCATGCTTAAATCGAGGTGTAACGTATAAATCTGGAATACAAATAAAAATCATTATCTCATTAAATGTTTTTATAATTTATATATCAACAAATAAGATAAAATTCACCATCGTATCGTAGATTTATACGGATCTCATAACCTCTTTTAAGCATGAGTCACAGTCGATCTCTCGTAATGTGAATTATACATGTATTATGCAATTTTTCCCGGGACCGTTTTATTATTATTTTGTAATTTAATTTATTTGATGTCGATCTATTGCCGATGCTGAATTCTCTCACCGACTATATTGGCAGTAAGATGTAGTTGTATCATATATGTTTTTCCTCCTTTTTTCTATAATACTACAACTAAGTATAGATATACTTATCTAGTAGCTTACATTTCAATAATTACACGGTGTGGTAGAGATTGCTCCAATGAACAATTCTACATGATTAGGTTACTAGGTCTAAGTCTTCGAACATCATTACTATCAAGCAACATTTGCGTCACAGCGATGTATTCGTGGTTGCGAAGTCTCAACTCGTGCTTCGCTGCTATAGATTTGATTTCTTCTCCAACTGTGCTAATCTTCAGGTCTCTATGTACGACGTCATTGCGGATATACCACGGTGCATTAACTATTCCTCGCAGAACTTTATTTTGGAACGTTTGTAACCCCAGAGTTGCACTCCATACGTCCACACAGACTTGTTTATATATGACCTTGTTTTCAATGTTTAGTTCAGAGCGTCGCCCAATTAGTCAATACATATTCCTGTATTTATGTTCAGTTCTTCCTTTTTCTTTTTGACATGCGTTTTCCACCTTAACTTAGCATAAAACTTCATTCCCATGAGGAATTGTGTTTGCGTTTATGAGCATAGGCAGATTTTTAGTATTCTTTTGGTTTCTGATTCATATATGTGAGCTCCATATAAATAACTTAACTTTGAAAACAACCAAACCCAGAAAATATAGCACTAGTATGTGGATCGAACTGGAATATACAGCAGATTAGATCAAGTATTAATGCTTTAAGCCATTAAGACGTTGAAGCTTTTTAAAAAAGATTTTTCTATATAATGTAATGTAATTTCTGAAATGAATTTGATTCGAAAAGCTTTTACGACTTGAAAAAAGTTACCTTTTACGTTTTCTCCGCAACAGTAAAGACCAGTTGCTGAACTCACAGTTACTTAACATAACCAGATAAAGATCGTTAGGCCGATCTTGTAGCTGTACTTCTCTCTCAGTGGCCTTAACTTTGAGAAACGTATTACGGACCCTTAATAAATGAAATTGCGCTTAGTATAAAGTTATTCATAATGTGTTAGCTAATAATGTTGTGTTCATTAGCAGAAGTTTAGCATTAATATTAACAAACAATGACAATTCATTTCAGAATAAATCGAGGACAAATGCGTGTAATGCAAATTCGCGCTATATGTAAATATGAAATTGATAAATATGAATCATTAAATAAAAATCGCTTTAATAAGTAAGAGATAAGTAGCAAAACCGTGGATTCAAAAAGCAAATAAAGTAATTATAAATAATTAACATACGTTTTCGTTTTTTAATTATCTACGTTTAAAAATTAATAAAATACATGTAAATAAATTTTACAGCGTCGCTAATAAACCGGAACTAGATAAAAAACAACAGGAAACAATTATTATATTTAAGTTTAATAGCCACTTAGCGATAAGATTTTATAAATTATAAAATCAAATGTTACATAAAAATTACGATACATTTGATTACGATACAAGTTGATTCGAATATCCTTGAAAATTATTTCCAGCTTTTTATCTATTTGTTTTGTAGTGGAATAAGTGACCTAAACAAGGCAGGTTCTACAAATGTTTCAATTATTCAGTAGCGGATTTAACCACAGGCGTATCTAGGGCCCCACCTCGGAAAGCAATTGTTACTAGAAAAAAATAATGGCCTTGTGTTCTATAAAACTGTACTACATATTGATGAAGTTGGTTACTAGAACCTCAAATGTACAATTATTTTTTAATAACTCCTTACATGTTAAGAGATATTAACAATTAAAGTCATTTAATTATTAAAGGGACTCAACGTTATAGAAGACATGTGACATTACGTCCGCTAAGTTGCTATCTCTATTATAAAACAGAGTGTAAAAGAGATAGCATATTCAATACAGAACTCTTATCCATAGAAAAAATAACTGACTTAGCCTTAATAGTACAGACATATTACGTCATAAATATGGCCGACATCTATATCGCTAAAACTATATTTCAAATTTTTAATTGTTATATATATCTCCGTCAACATTTAGATATTTATTAAAATAAAAACGCCAATAAACATTTATTAACATCAATTTCAATCAACAATTGAAAAATCGACCCCTAAAGAATGAGTACACAAGCCCATTTCGATGAAAAGCAATTATGACTAGATAAAATTAATTTCGCTGATAGGAAACTGAAACTAGATATAATTAATTTAGTCGAAAAAAAATTGTGACTAGATACAATTACTTTAGCCGAAAAGCAATTGTAACTAGATACAATTAATTTTTCCAAAAACAACAATGAGTAGACATAATTAATTTCGCTGAAAATAAATTGTGACTAGATAGAATTACTTTGGCCAAAAAGCAATTGTGACTAGATACAATTAATTTTGCCGAAAACAACTGTGAGTAGGCATAACTAATTTCGCTGAAAATAAATTGTGACTAGATACAATTAATCTAGCCGAAAAGCATTGCGACTAGATACAATCAATTTAGCCAAAAAAACAATTGTGATTAGATACAATTATTATAGCTGAAAAGCAATTGTGAGTAGATACAATTAATTTGGTCTAAAAGTAATTGTGAGCAGATACAATTGATATCGTTGTATGTGAGTTAAAAAAAAATACGGTTAACATGTATTTCTGTTTTCCATGTAATTTCTTTAGTGATGTTGAAAAAATTTCTTCTGCGCCTGGGGACTCTTACATAACCAACCTAAATTCGCCACTGAAATTATCGTAACACAAACATTTTTTACTAGATTAGAATTAACATATAAAAATGTGATTTAAATAAATAATTAATTAGGTTGATCATTTCTGGTTTACATAAAAAACAAAACTTGAAAGAACGTCCGAATTATAACAAGTAGACAAAAAAGAAATACATTGAAAAAATAGTAATAAAAATAAAATCATTATAAACAAATCATTAACTAATGACGCATTTGATTTAACTTTAAATACATATATTGAGTCGTCACAAACCGATTTGGGTACGTCCAAAAAAATCTAGAAAATAATATTTTTTTATATAATGGAGAACAAAATCATACTCAGAAGGTTTAAAAAGAAGAATAAGTCCTTTAAGGGGTCATTAATAACTTACGTCACACAAATTTCCAAGTCTTAAACCACTCGTCCACATCTCACGTCTTCTCATACATTGTAGACCGTCTCCCTCCTCTGTAGTGACGTCACATATTTGAAAAAAGTATATCTGTTTTAGTTTTTTTTTGTTAAGTACTACAAATAATAATATTTATACCATTAAGGAGATCCTAGTACTACCGAAGTGTAAATAATTTCCGTAACAATATTATAGTCCAAATCACGAGAGTTCGGCGGCGATTTATACTTAAAGGAGGTTATAAAAGCGTTATAAATCTATAATACGATAATGAATTTTATCTTATTCGTTTCTATATACATTATAGAAAAATAAGTGAGTCAGTTCTTTTTAGTTATATCGGCAGTTTATACCCCACAACTTGTTTTAAGTATGAGTCACCGCCGAACTCTCGTGATGGGCTTGTGTCCTATGTCTTAATTTCTATAAAAGTGTACTATATATTGATAAAGTGGGTTACTAGAACCTCAAATGTTCAATTATTTTTTAATAACTCCTTATATGTTGAGAGATATTAACAATTAAAAAAGTCATTTTGTCTCTTTAATTATTAAAGGAATTCAACGTAGTACACATTCAAAATGCATGTGACATCATAACCGCTACCAACCTTACAGCTCATAAATCTCTGCTATATGTATTTATATATCAAAATATGAAATATTATTTACAGCTATGTCAAGGAACAATAAAATTCCAATATTATGTCTGCCTTAGCAGGGTTAAATAATATAAAAACTTATTATTCTTTGACTTGACTTGACTACCAACAGCTACGAAACATTACCATAACTGACGTTAAAATGCATTTCACGTCATAAAAATATGGCCGACCATTTCTAGCGCTAAAACTACAATTCAAACTTTTAATTGCTATATCTCCGTCAACATTTAGATATTTAATAAAATAGACGCGCCAATACACATTTATTAACATCAATTTCAATCAACAATTAAAAAATCGACCACTAAAAAATGAGGACACAAGCCCATTTGATCTATATATTAATTATTTCATGCAACAAAAATTTAATTATTAAAAATGTATAAACTTTCAATTGACTTAAAAAATAAGGTACTCTATATCGCTTAGGCACATTTGACAACACCGCTAGAGTACATAACCTAAAAAGTTAGACCTAATGCCAAATATTCGCGGTTACTCATGCGCTGACTAACTGCGCAAGCGACGTTGCCAAAGCTTACATCTCAATATGAAGATATTGTTTATAAAAATGTCAATTATTTTTGTTATTATTCTTTGGCAACAAACTATTCTTATTGTTTTAATCGAAAGCTTGATGTTTTCTGAATTTTTTTAATTAATTATTGACTATCGTAGAAGAAATTTACACATTTGCAGCAAGTTCTCTATTCTTTACTACTTTATGAGAATCTCCTTAATATATACATAAATCGTTCGAGTATATCGATCATTCAGATCATTAGTTCCAGTCTAATTAAAATTGAATACTCCTAATTGATTCAATACAATCAAACAAAATTATAATGCAGATAAAGTTGTCGAATACTGCTTGAAACTCGAATATTGTTTTCGTCATTATCTGAAAACTCAATATTCTGAGATGTCTCCCTAATGAACGGGATGAGCGATATATATTGGTACTGTGCATAGTGAGGAAAAAATTGTTACCAGCGTACGCTGCAGTCTAACCACAATACACCATATCTAGTTCGAGCATTGAGCTCCGAGCTATATGTATCTGTATAGCTGTATTTCTATTCCACAACACATGCGAAATATTTGTATACTGCACATTATTTTCTTTGATTTGTGCCGTTCAATTCATGTATCGGAGCTTCTATCTTCAGCTATAGTAGGCAAATATTCCTGTCTCGCTTTAAAAAAAATACTCATCCAAATTGAGTGGTCGTGAAGTTTTGCACTTAATATTTGGATATACTTTTTCCTAGGAGTGCCTGTAAGGAAGGAGTATAAACATTAACTAAAATGGTGGAGTCGACATAAATACCAGTCTGGTCTTTATATCGAGCATTAAAGGAGGTTGTTTTGTACCTTGGTGTATAAGGGTGCTCTCACACTGGAACAAGGGAATTTTACATTCACTCTCACATAAATGAATATAAAAAAATTCATGTAAAAGCAAAATTTTATTTTATAAATAATTTAAAAAATATTTTGTATTAACTTTATATAAATAATTAATTATTTAGATAAAAAAAATTTAAATACTAAGATATTAAAAAAATATCTTTACAAAATTTGCGACAAATTTTTAAAAATATTGTTATATTTAATTTTAGTTGTACTTAATAATGTTTACTGATGACCTTTTCAAAAAGTGATTAAAAAGAGTGCTATGGAATTTCTCATTATTATACATTTACAAGAATTCTTAATTTCGTGCAAGAAATATTAAAATCACAGTTAATAAATGTTCCTTATTTGTTTTTGGGTCTCTTTTATTTCTTTATTATATACATTTGCTTTTCTCAGTAAACAATTTTTTTTAATGTACAAAGTCGTTATATTTTCTTAACACATTCATTGCCGTTATTCTTTTACAAGATTTGCAGTGAATGTGTTAAAAATTTGAACAACTAAAATTAAACTATTAGAATTACAGAGGTAATCTGTTCAATATACCTACATTAGGCTGTATTAAAAAAAAATTAAATAAAATTAAACAAAGAAATTATTCTTAAATAGAGCATAATTAATTTTTCTTTAAAATCTACGTAACACCTCTAACGACCGTATGGGATAACAACGTTTTTTTTATCTCAAAATATTTTTGATTTAAAAAAATATTTGAAAATAGTATTATTCATGACCAAACCCTGAAGAAAATTGATAACTTTTTTTATTTTGTAAAAATTGAAATATTATTTTGAGCAATATCACGAAGAAACACATTTTATTTTTATTCTTTAATTTAATAATAAATATTGGCAAAGTTTGACATTGGTAACATGAGCTTTCAAAGCTCGCTAAAATTATAGACTGTTTCGAGCTTTTAAAAATTATTTATAAAGCTTTTTATTTATTATATATTTTTGTCAATAAAGTAGTAAAAGCACATTTAAACTCAAAAACATAATTTAAGACTATTCAATATTTATTTGGTGTAGCGCAATAAAAAATGGATACGTCCAAATTTTGAATATCCAATAATTTTTATAAATTTTTTCAATATAAGAATTTTTAAAATTAATATCAATGTAAGAAAAATTTTCTACGTTTGCTAGAAAAATGGTATAAATTTTTCTATACGAATTTTCGAAGTCTATACTCTTGTGCGGAACAGCTGCCAACGGTTCTCAACTTCAGCAGCGCTAAATATTTATATTTGAAGTATATTTGCTTCATTTTTCATCGATATTCTTTTGCATTATTGCACTCGTGTTAATCCATGATAGCGCTAAAAATGAAGAAAATCAACCGACATTTTAAAGGAAAAAGTGTGCTTTTACGTAAAAATGACCCGGTAACTTTACTGTATTCAAAAACTCAAAACCATACAAGCGTAGAAAGAAGAAGAAAAAGAAGTGCGCTAGAAGGAGTGTGTCCATGAATATTATTTAAAAAAGATCACCTAAATAACAAAAAGAAACTAAAGAAAAATCAAAAAACACTAATGACTCTTTAGTTTATGTGATGACGTATATTCTGTTGATCTTACATCATCATTCTTTTTATAATCATTGGATCGAGCAGCCTTACCTCTAGCACCACCTAAGTAAGCCTTATAGAAAAACCTAGCAAATAAAACAAAATAACTGAAGTACATGGCAATTGAAAGTTTAATATTCATTGAACTAATATGGCAGGCCATGGGACCGGCTGTCTTAAGGAATCCATGTGCCCAGATGTTGATTGCGCATCCCACAACCATTTGCGCTAATTGGAGCGTTGTAATTACCATCGCTAAAGCGCGAGGGGGGGATAACTTTAAACTTCTTAAGGCATAGTATGAGTACATCACTGAGTGGACACAATAATTCATGACGATGAACCAACGGGCACTGGCAGTGTACTCGGTGTAGGAAAACCAGGAGTAGAGCAGCACGGTGATGTGGTGGTACCAATGGAGGAAGATCAGAGGCTGCTTGCGTAGTACGATGAAGACTGTGTCACCAAGTTCGGGAAGCTTCGATAGAACGAACAGCCAGGACCAGAAACCGCAAACGCGATCTTGCTCGATGAAGCTGGAACAAAAAGAACACCATTGTTGATATACCACCAAATTTGATATAATACTAGAACGGTCAATTATGGTCGAGAAAATCAAGGAGGTAAAAAAAAGAGAATGATCACGAGGTTTAGACTAGGAAACGAAGTAAGAGGAACCATATATTGGTGTACAGTGGAAGAGAAACTATGTTAGATGTGTGGAAAGGAAGTAGACCAGATAGAGGAGAAGAAGGAAGGAATGGGATGGAAGATGGATAAACGAATGGAAAGAAAAGGCAAGATGAAGCTGGAATAAAAGGAAAAGCACTGTTAAACACCAAAATTGATATAATACTAGTCAGTTATGAACGAGAAAAACAAGGAGATAAAAAAAGAAAATGATCACGATTTTTAGACTAGGAAACGAAGAAAGAGGAACCAGTGGAAGAGAAACTTTGTGGGATGTGTGGCAAGGAATTAGACCAGATAGGAGATCTTACACGAGAAGAAGGAATGAATGAAATGGAGAATGGATAAACGAATGGAAAGAAAAGACAAGATGAAGCTTAATAAGTAGTTAAGAATTCAGAATGGTTTATGTAAGAAAATCTATGTAATCAATGTAGCAGGCAGAATGAAATGCAAAACGACACATATGTTATGGCACATAAATACAAATCATCAAAATTCAAGAAACAAAACACCGCGACTCATTATTTGACTACCACAGGTAGGTCATGGATATAAAACAAAACTTCTCCTTCGCACTTGCTGAAGGTTAGCGGACAATACCACGCAGGTGTATTTGTGTATTTAGGACAAATATTTTGGTGTATCTAGTAATTGTAAACAACGTGAAGAATGTATATAGTGTTAATTCGCTTTCGTTTTGTGATAGAACTTTTGTTCCTTGTTTTGCATAAATTTGATTTATGTAATTAGCCATTTTGTTATCAGTGGCGTTCCTAAAGATTACCATTCAGTTAAAAACTTTAGACGTAATGCGAATAATAGAGAAAAAAGTTTTAGTTAATGTTATGTTTAATCCTTACTTTTAATCTTAATCTTTTGTACGTACGACAATAGCAAATCTCTTTAAAGCATATTTGCACAAATTCGAATTTCTTTTTCGTTTTAAAGTACAATAGTTCAAAAAATTCTGTCAAATTTCGAATGAAAATCGATGCGATAAACAGTTTTAAAGATAACTGCAATAAATGTAGTGTCCACGACAGCTTTATTTATAAGTTTTGCATTCAGTTCTGTCCACGTAACGTCATAAAACTGTACAAGCTGCAAAATGTCAAGTGATGAAGAAGATGTGATTATAGCATACACTTTTATTAGAAGACAACGAATCAGACGTTGGCTTCATCCATACATCGAAAAGAACATTAACCGCAGATTGTTTGTTGCTGCAAGAGAGTTATCGGAGGATGTATATTCACCGAATGACTGTTGTTCAATAATATGAACAAAATTGACTGCGGCACTCGGCATTTTTAAACGAATATAACGTCTATGCGTCAACTGCATGACGGTTGCTTGGCACTAAGCAAATGCGACGTTGCAGCTTCGTGGACAGAGCCTTCTTTGTTTAAATGCAAGCTACAAGAAAAAGTACAACAAGCGGTATGAAACCGTGTGCATGAAGTGTAGGCCTTGGAGTCATCGCTCAATGGTGCGACATGCCGCGCGGGATATGGAGAAACGTCTACTGAGTACGACGAGGCAAGCCTGTCGTGTGCGGTGCCGCGCCTTCCTATTTACAATAGATTTTTTAGGAAAACGTACGAACAATTGCTCATTGGGTACAGTCACCCGTGTATGTTTTACAACTGAGCTCTTTTCTTGCAGGAGGAAAAAGGAAAAAAATACACAGTTGGTATTTTTTTATCGACTGAATTCCCCAGCTATTTGTTCATTTATAAAGAAAAAATCACTGATAATGTAAGTGACCTGACTTATGGCATGTTTCAAATAAATCAAAAATCATCTCGTATGATATGAATGTTTATTAAATCTTGAAGCGTAAGTGTTTGTAAACATGTGATAATGTATTAATACATCACAAAAATGGTTTACCCAATTCAAGGGTACACGTAGCACATTATTCAGGGGACAAAGTAGTGTTTTATTTGTATAATCTCTTTCTACTATTTTAAGAGCACTCTCACAATGCTATTTTTTCAGTTACTTTATCATGAAATGTAATTTCTATTTTAATGTTTATTAATACACCGCTGTATGTATTTCAAACGTTCGTATTCATATTATGGTTTATACGTTTTGACATCAAAGTGGTCACACTTCTATCTACTCAGAGTTGCATAGCTCCGGATCATACTGGGAGTTACATGCAGTGCTATTCGTACAGAACGTATTTCTTAACCTAAAGTTGTTACATAATAATTTTCGTGCGACTTTTAAACCAGCAAAGTGCATGTACCTACATTTAAATCATTCAATGTATTACAGAATTACGGATTTATTTCCGAGCTATTCTTTTTCGCAGTGCAGCCTTAGCCTAAGAAAAGGGCGTGTAAAGTATTTTTTTTCATTGTGTACTATTGCGAAAAACTCGAATGCACCCTACTCAAAAAGTCTCTCTCCTCTCCGCCCATGTTGACAATACATAATTTTAAATAATAAACAATATTTTGATTGTGTTTTTCATGAATATTATTTTGGCGTAGAGCCATTTATCGGTAAACGAACTGCTTCTAATTATTAAAAGAGTTCAAAGAGCGAAAACTTACATTACAATAAATAATAATAATTTAACTTTTTAATAATCATGAAATAATTAAATATGCATATAAGGGAAACATTTACGTTTATTATTATACATTAAAAAAATCATTCATATTTAATGGTATGAAATATCTAGTCACGAAATTATACAGTCCTGGACGATTAAACCCGATCGCAATGTAGTTAAGCAACAACCTTTTATAGAACATTAGTTGCACTGTAAATAAAAATTGGTCGAAAAAACACTGTAGACGCTTTGAATTATAATGTACATGCACACACACTCTGCTGATTGAAAAGTCGCGCTATATATATAATATAACATATATATTAAGGTGAAACATTACTTCATGGTTATATAGATAGATATAGATGGCAGCAGTGTACTAAAATGACAATCAATTTGCAACTTTGTACTAGTGCTCCATGTCTTCAAATATAAACATTAATAAACGTTAATAACTTTGCAGACGATTGAGCTATTTAAACCATATGAATTGTTTCACTTCCCGCTCTGAACGTTTTGTGACCCATTTTATTGAAAAATAAATCTATTATTTATGAAATTTCTTAAGGTTTATACAATCATAGGATTAAACGCGAGTAAAATAAGACTCCTTTTACATTAAATATTACCATGCTTCATTCAGTAAAATATTACAAGAATTATTAGCGATATTGCGCTCTAAGTTCTTATATTTGTTAACAAATACCATTATACAAATACTAACGTTTGCCTCCGTCGCAAGCGACGATTGTCTTTTGTGTGTGAACTAAATTTCATTTCAAATTGTAATCCCATTGCTAAAAATAGAAATATTAAACTCGTTTCATATTAATTTTACATACAACTACAAATGATTTTTCATATAAACTGACTAAAAAATTATTTTTTTTAACAAAATATAAAATATTTTTATATTTATGTGTAATTTGACCAACAGTTTTTCAAAATTTGGGATTTTTTTTTTCGATTTGTAAATTAGGTACCAATGTTAGCCCATATAAAAAATTTTAGCTATCTAGCACAATTTTTTTTTAATTAATTAGATACTCAATTATTACATAATCCAAAATTTGAACTTTCTCCAAAGTTCCCTACCGGGCCCCATAGTTTTCTCAACGCCCTCTTTTTTAATTTTTGAAATAAGTTAGCCTTGAATACCGTAATACACATGCAAAATTTCAACTTTCTATCTTTTACGAATTGAAAGTTATAGCACAAAAAGTAAAATTCTTTTTTTTTTTTCCAAAACTACTGGTTTCCAGGAAATTCTGGGGAAAATCCGAGGACGCTAAAAGTTTTAGAATTTTTTTCTCTCTGAAATAGAACATTCATTCAAGGAGCCGTTTTCGAGCCACCATACGAATCGCGTAAACATATAAACTTCACTTGGAACATTATGTTCGGTTGATGATTTATAATTAGTAAATCCTAATTATTTCTGACAGAATGTAGGGTAACATTCTTGTACATTTACATTGTGTTTTATAATAAAGCGGGCTTCCAATAAACTGAGGGGCTACGTATCTGCAATGTTATGACACATAAATACCTCTGAATATTTTGGTCTTTTGACCTCCGTAAAAATATGGGCTGATTATCTTATGGTTCGCATGCAAAGTTATGTAAACAAAATACATATTAAATTATATCTCTTATGTATTTAAAGATAATGAATATATTATATACTGGTATGTACATAATGATAGTCCATATTACATTTTCGTAAATACGGTAATGATACAACCAGGGTCGTAACAAAATACTGTTATATGGAGGGATTAATAATTAGTTTGCTTATTGATTTTGGACAATAAAACTGGACCACTACCAATAATAGTTTGTCCATATCTGTTATAAATATAAAAAATAAATGTTTAAACTATGGTTACATAATACCCAATCTCTTCTGGTTTAAAATTAAAGCCGAAACTTTCATCTCATTGATTTTTTTTTATTATCTTAAAAATTTACACAGAGATTGTGTTATGTCAATTCAGAAAGTTAGAGCTTTCTCTTTCCGCGAACATTTATTTATGTATTTCATGTTTTTTATTTAAAAAGCAACTATTGAATACAGCTGAATCATTTGTACATCATTTTAGAGTTTTTATGAATGTGTAGAATGTTTAAGGCTGCGTCGTATACTCTATACACTGTGAGAATAACCAGTAAATGTTACTATGTGAACATAGTAACTGATTTTTATAATTGTTTTATGACAAAAATTTCTATGTCAATTATATAATATAATTTCAATTTGATTCTATGAGAAGTTTTGTCATAAAACCATTACAGCAAGCTGGCAGTATGTAACATAGTAATTTTTACATAGTGTTTTTCACAGTGTGTAAATTTATAAATATATTTTTTTAATATGATGTTTAAATATTACACAATCCAAAATTTCAGCTTTCTCTAAAGTTTCCTACCGGGCCCTCCAAATTTCCCCATGCCCATTTTATAATTTTTCGAATTTCTAAATTTTGAAACATGTTCGCATTAAACAGCGAATATCTGTTACGAATTAAAAGTTATACAGGAAAAAGTGATTATTCTTTTTCCAATTTTTCCAAAATTACGGGTTTCCAGAAAATTTAGGGAAAAATCCAAGGACGCCAAAAGTCTTAGAACTTTTTTCTCTACGAAATAGGATATTTTCAAAAACTTTCCTGGAGCAGTTTTCGAGCTACCATACAAAATTCACTACCAAACATTTAAGATCATAAATATACCCCTGGAACATTATAATATACGAGGCGTGTTTTTTAAGTAAGTACCGTTTTGGAATTAAAAAAGACGTGCAAAGATATCGCAATAATTTTATTTTTACATGAAAGCCTGTACCTTAATCTACTTTTCTACATAATTTCCGTGAATATTGAGGCACTTCTCATACATACCCTCCTCATAAAATTCTGCCGCCTGACTTGTTACAACGCGATACAAAACACTACGAGAATATTGAGGAAACCAGTCGCACATTGATGAAATTGTAAAGCGTCTGTTTTCTCTCACCTTTTCTTCCACTTTCTGCACATAATCTTCATTAAAGACCGAAGGATGCCCACTCCGTTCTTCATCATGCACATTTGTGCGGCCATCTTTAAATGCTCTCACCCATTTCCTTACCATTCCATCACTCATAATGTTTTGTCCGTAAACTTCACAGATCTCACGATGAATATCGATCGGTTTTACGCCTTTAGCACTAAGAAATCGTATAACAGCCCGTACTTCACAATCGGCGGGACTCACGATTGTCGGAGGCATCTTAAACACTCAGTAAACAACGTATACAATGAAGAATCAGACTGTAATGGCGCCAGTGCGTAGACAAGAGATGTAGGTAACCAGCGCCATTGCGCGGAACGCCGACCGTAGCGCTGCAAAAGCGGAATCGCAAAACAGTACTTACTTAAAAAACATGCCTCGTAGGATTGACTTTTAATTGAGAGAGCTCTAATAACTGTTTACGTAACAGGTGTTAGAAAAATTTTAAATACACTTAACTGCGCTTAGCGAGTGGAGATTTCCAGATATGTGCAGGTGGATATAATAACTAAGAAAGTAATAGTAAGATAAAATACTGACTACATATTACTAATATGTAATACAAATTATTTATCGGGTTGATAGCAACACAGACGCGTGGCTTATCATTTCTTATCGTGGCTGTAGATAACCTAATGTGGTTCAGTGATACTGATACCAATTTAAATTAATCGATGACCAAGCGGGTGGCAGGTTAAAGGTATGACACGAGTACACGTTGAGAGGATATGATCTTTATCATATTGATCTATCATTCACTTCTACTTGTTTTGCAGACGGTTTAATTATAATTTATTGCGTCAGGTGTTAATTTATTGAACATTGAACCTGAGTCTATATTGTGTTTGCGTCCATAAAAGTTGAAAATAACAATTTCAAAGTTAATATACAATAGATTAAAAAAATGTTGCCAAAAAATATATATGATTATTTTGCTTTAGGTGATTGAAATAAAAACAAACTTGAAATATCTGACGCCTGGTATAATACTAAAAATAAACACAGTTACGTGTTTTTAAGGTTTGTCTAACATAACAAAAGTTACGTTACGTTAAGTATACAACGTTTTGTTACCCATTCTTTTACTGCTCTTTAAAAAATAAATCGAAAGAACAGCTTTTTAAAGATAATTAAATCTTAAGCCCCTTTTACAGATTAAAGACTTTTGTATAGTAATGAAATAAGACTAATAGTTAAGTAAAATGTTGCAAGATTGTAAGGTAATATTCACGTTTTGTGTTTATCGGGTATGATGCTCTATTGAGCTTCAAAGAGGTCTTCTTTATATTTGAATAAAGGAAAAGGGCATTTGATGATCATAATAATCCAAAAACGTAATTTTATGTTTCTGATGGCAATAAAATAAGTCTCTGAAAGTAGTTTAATAAGTAACACATAATTTACATAAATGGTAAAATGGATTTTATGTTAAATAAACGTTAAATATACGGAGTTATAAATAGTGAGCTATATATCACTGTGGCACAGCGAGAACCAGAGAAAGAAAAAAAATACTATGAAAGGATCAGAGTAGCGTTTGAACAGATAGAGATGAGAAGAAAAGTAGAAAGAAGAATGAGGGGGTACTGAGGTAAATGACGTGGTGATACAGGAGCAGGATAGGATTAGGAAAATAAAGGATATGTAAAAAAGGGACACAAGAAGAATAGCGAGATGGAAACGAATGGAAAGAATAGACAACAAAGAGAATGAATTTTAAAACTGGGTAGAAGTGGGAGAAAGACCCTACAGAGCGCGAAAAGAAGATGAGGAGACGTTGGAACATATGAAGAGAGAAAGTGAATGGAAGGTACGGAGCGAAAATGATATAGAATAACTATTAACAGAAAGTAAGGAAAAAGGAAGGTGAAGGGATGGCGGATGTGCAAAAAAGATGAAAAGAATCAAATAACGAGCAAGAGCGAAAGAAAGAAGGAGGAGTAGAGGACAAAGAGAGATTCAACGAAGAGAAGAATAAAAACCTATAAAACTTTGATAATTTTAGGTGTATCTTTCGTTAATTAAATTTAAGTAAGAATAAATAAAATGTAAATGACAGTTTTAAGAAAAACAATGTATTGCCCGGCGACAAAAAGATTAATAAATGAGTTCTACAAGGTCTGGTCAACTTATACAGGATATCCTGGATATAGGAGTAACAATATTAGTTTCTCATTAGTTAAATTTCAAGACCATCTTGAATAGGAATCCATATCGTAATCCCTCCAACTGGCAGTCTTTTTTTGTTGTTGCGATAGTACAAGTCTGAATGTTATACAATTTGGATTGATGTAATACTGGGTGTTTGTGCGATAGTACAAGTCTAGGCGGACATATTTGTATTCGCTAATTGTAATTATTCATGTTTTTGATAATTATATTCTATAATTACAATGTTTTGACTAAATGATTACAAAAAATATGTAAAACTTAATAATAGACATCATTAAAGCAGATAAAAGAGACATAAATTAAAGTATACTAAAATATCAGCTATCTAGTTAGGAGCGATAACGCAAAACTAATGATGTATCGAAGTCAATGGTTCAAAAATTTCATGCGACAAGAAAATGGCCATCGTCTACTATAGACTTTGTTACCGAAAATTAAACGATAAAAAGATACGGTAACGATAAAACGGTCTAAAGACTTAAAGAGATAAACACAAGTCCGGATTTCGATCCGGTTTTAATCTTTGAAATTATAAATGATATTAATTATCTAATTTATTTAAAGAAATGATAATATGTACTAAAATATTTCTTGTTAATCTTAAATGAATTAATGGATTGTAAGAACCCGGTGATTTCCCACTGAAATATTGAAATCTTTTACCGACTCTTACGCTGTAAATGGCTAAATACTTTGTAAACTACAGCGAAATTATTTACATTATTGTACATGATATTTAAAACTGAGGATTGAGAAAATTAAATAAATAAAAAGTATGACTTTTTAGGACTCCAACCTAAATGTAAAGAATTCATCGGATTTATATTACTTAATTTAATACTTTTATAAACATGCGAAACTGTTTGAGTAATTATGTAGTACCGACTAAGCATGCCGATGTATTACGGGACATGTTGCTTCGGTTTGGACGTATTAAACAATTTGTTTAAAGAAATGTTGGATGTCGAATGTGGGTGCGCATTCACCTAAAGTAATACACAATTTAATGCGCAAAAAAGTTGAAAATTAGAAACAATAAAATTTCGGCTACAGGTTTCACAAAACGTTACTTTAAGAAATAATTATTTAAGATTTATTATTTCTATTTAAAAGTTATTTTAATTAACATTTCAGACTCGCAACATTTGATTGTTAATTGGAATCGTGTTGAACATGCGTGGATCCAAGCCGATCCAATTCTTTGATTGTTTCTACGGCCCTTAGAACAGCTATCTTCATCAACTTTATTGTTTTAAAAAATTCACTTTGTAAATTGAAATATTTGGCTTGATTATAATTATAAGTTAGAACATTTTTAATATTCCTTTGGTATGTGAAATTGACGTGTGTTGATTTGGACTCATTGAATTTAATTCGCCACATTTTTGTCCAAGAGCTGACCTTGTCCACTGCTTTTTGAAGTTTTAATGTGGCTTCATTGACAGTGTTCCCAACAGCCAAGATAACAGAATCATCCGCAAAGGTGGCCAATGTTGTTTCCTCATCTTTTGGTATATCTCGCCCAAGCACACTACCTTGCGGTACTCCTGCACAGATGTTCTTAAAGTCTGAGTATTCATTGCCACACGTAACACGGAAGATTCTGTCTGATAGATAGGATTTTAGTATTTCACAGAATTGTTTAGGGAGGTCTCGTTGCAATTTATATTGCCGTCCCTCTATCAAGAGACACATCAAGGGAGACGCTTGAACATATTTTCTTTCTTTCTAAGGTATCTTCAATTTGGTCAACTATTCTGTGCACCTGGTCGATAGTTGAGTGATTGTCTCTAAAGCCAAATTGGTGGTTTGGAATTAGGTCTCTCTCTTTTATTAATGACTTCAGGCGCTTTAGCAATAGTTTTTCAAAGATCTAGGATATTATTGGCAGCAAAGATATAGGCCGGTAATATTTTTTGTCATTTGTAGGAAACATATATGGAATCACGACAGTGATATGACTTAGCATCGGAAATACGCCGTCGTTAAATACATTATGAACACAAAATATATTATAATAAATTCTAAAATAATTGGTAATTATGTAAAAACTTAAGTCACGGAAGAGATTTCAGCAACCAGATAGTATTTGAATATTCTCTACTATGTTGACTACAAACCTATTGTCCGTTATTTAATTATTGCGTTTTAACAATCATTGTTTGATGCTTACTGTTGCAGTTAATAATTAGATAAACATCTGGAGGTAGAACAATCAGCAACTCAAAGGTCTAACGTCAATTAATAACTAATAAAAGCTATATTTATGCGATTATTAATTAAACAAATAAAGAATTATACATTTTAAGCAAACTAACGACGTGTGAATGACGGGATGTAAATAATAGTTGGGATTCCAAGTATTTAGGATGTAAATAAGGTAATGCGTAATGACATGCTCGTATGTATGCTCGCGGCTATTCGAGTGAAGTGTCAATCATCATACAAGTGTTTCTCTCAATATAAACTTACAATTATGAAGTACGCGTGACTTTCATTTTGTGAAGGGCAAAAAGTTCAAGATAAAAAATATTTGTTTTTGTAAAACTGATAAATGTATTCATCTTGTACAAATGAAATGTTTAATAGTAAAAAATAAACATGGATTGAAGATGTGTGATCTATGATTAATATGTACAAAGACATTTCAGGGACGTAAGTTGTGGAATTACAATACAGCAATAACATTGAAGCAATTGCGTAACTAAGATCAGGTAATTGCGATTGCCGATTGAAATAACCATTAGAAAAAACTATTAAGGTTCTTTGTAAAAAATAATAAATTGTTATAATTTTAAATTGTTATTAATGAATCAAAGTAGTTGAAGATTCTCGTATGATTATTTATCGTATGATATCCGATGAATGATCTTACGTGCGATCGTAAATGTCAGATGATGCTACGTCATGAAATTATCAGCGGTGTTGTGGTAGTGGCTAGAGACAAGTCAAGCAAGAGATCAGAAAATAAATATCACCTATACATCGTTTTATAACCCGAAATGGTTGAATATTCAACAAAAACATAAAATTACGGGGATTACATAGATTTGTAACTTAGGACTTTATTCTGAAATTTACACAAAATCGATCTTAGGAACCATGCATAAAATACGTCACACAACACACAAATTTCCTGCAATTCTGACCCCCTCCCCCCTACTTCGTTCTTTTCATACCTTTTTTTTTAAATAAAATTATATTGATCTTTGCAGAAATATTTAAAAATTTTATAGTTTTTCACAAAATTTTTTTTTTTTAACTCTTTTTTATATATTTTTATTTTAATAAACCACTTTAAGGTAAACATGTTTTTAATTATCTTTGAACCTTTATCAAAACATTTGAACATTATCAATAAAAGATTAATCCGTTTAACTAACTAACAACATTTTCTTTTCCTTAAGGAGGTACAGGACGTACCGTCAATGCAAAAAGTTTATCTCTCGATAATATGAAATGCAAAATACGAAGTACATGAGGGACGAGCAAATATTGGGACTGTACCGTTGAAAATGAATTTTTCAATTCCCTATTAAACTGCTTTTTGCGTGTTAAAATGATTTTTTTATGCATATAATATGGTAATAAATTAAAAATTACCTATAATTAATATCAAATTTATATTAATTCAATTTAAATACAAATTAAATATTTTGAAAAAGGAATAATAAATTTTGCAACGCTGCGTATTTACGTTATATTTTATATAACATTTATTCCGATTTTGAATTTCCCGCTCAAATTGGCATTTGCAACGTTGCCGGCTTATAACCTACATTTACTGTTTCTTAAAGATTTTATTTAAATATTTTCGTAAATAGGTATCCTTTTGATAATCTTCTTTTTGCAATAGTTACAGAAAAGATTATTTTATATACACCTAGTTTTTGAAAGCCGTGTCACCATTTTTTTTTATAGTTAAAAGTTATATTATGTGGTGAAATTGAGCTAAAAATTATGATTTGTATGGAAAATGACTATTTTTAATCATGTATAAAAAGAAAACTATGAACCCTAGGTCTCTAAAATTTTGAGACAGCATGTATTTTAACTATTTGTATCGACCCTCCAAATTTCACAACGTTTTCATCATTTACGTTAACGTCCTGTACCTCCTTAATGATTAGTTTCGACTTTTTCTTTTTTATGTCAGAAGGATACAAATATTATACCATTCCTGAATCGGCTTAACTTGTAATAATTTTCCGCATAATTTTTTTTTCACGGCAGCCGGTCAAAGACGAAGTCAATGTTTGCTGAGGATTTTAGTCAAGATTAAACCAGTAATTTTTCTTATTTAACATAAGTCATCGACAAAATAATGCTAGTGTCTTCTTAAGTATCTATTCACGATATAGTATAAATAAAAAAAAATAAAAGAGCTATTCAAGAAAACGGTGGCACTAACAATGTTAAAGAATGGAGAATTTAATAAAGAAAATTAAAGTGACGATATATCGAAAACGTTAGATTATGTTAGGCTTAATCGATACGCATGTGCCAGGTCTACCTGCGGTGTCAGTTTAACTTGCTACTTCTGAGACACTCTGTACATATAAGAGCGATAAGAATATAGACTTGTTTCATTGATGTTTTAAGACCGCTCTTATGAAAATATCTAAAGTGGTTTTACTATTTTATAAATTAACGATTGCACTTATAAATTTAAAGTGATCTTAAAATGTAAAAACGATTTGATAATACCTCTTATTACGTCTAATTAAAAAAAAAAAGACCAATCAGATCCAATATTTGTACGAAGTGGAAGAAAATGCAAAACTTTAAATGCCAGTTGTTCATATATCCAAAACATGCCAAAACTTGATAGAAAAGTATCAATAATCGAGTCTACGAAATGAATAACGCAAACATCAAGTTTTAACGGCAAACATTTGTAGACTCCAATTAATTTTCACAAAATCGCAATGAATTTGGAGAAATGAAGAAGATGTTTCCGTCATATTACTAGTGAGCGAAAGTCAGGAAAAGAGTCGCTGATCATGTAAAAGGCTCATTACGACTGAAAAAATCTTGACGAATTTAATCTAGAGGTAATAATAACCTCAAAATTAATTAAAGACAGTTTAAAATGTAACAGAAAAATTCTAGAATTAATCTATTTTTAGATTTTTAAAAAGTTAGGGCACAAGAGAAGTAGAGAATATATATTTGACCCCAAATACTACAATTTCAAAACCGAAAAACAAGTCCTTCATAAAATAAACTCAATAAAATTAAGTCCACACCTGGTAGAATAGTTGCCATTGAAAAATATATTAAAGTTCTATTCCTATTTTTCAGTTGTTTGTTTGTTTGCTTATAACAAAACCCAGAACAAACAAAATATGTGGCTGTATCTATGCATATGTATATATGTGTATTTTTAATCAATTCAATTTCGAAATCAATATTATTATTTGAAGGACTATAAATATTTTAATAAAAAACAAATTTCTATTTGCTACGTTTATGCTAAATACACAAATACTCGTAAATCAATACAAGTAAGTATATTGAACTGTACTTGGATAGATGAGGCCATGTTCTTTGCTTTCGTAGAACCATCAAAATATTTGTGTGACTCTTACCTTGGTACACAGACGGAGTGGAACAATCCATAGTGGGTCAGTACGTGGTACAGCTCAGGTGCCGTTCTGCACGCCCCTGCAATGCTGAACATTGCAAGTCCAGCATTCCATACAGACAATAGACCACGTAACTCAAATCTGCAACAATAGAAAGAATTTCATTAATAACACAATGAAAATCAATAGAAGATGTAAGCTTGGTTACATTCTATAGTAAATAAAACAAGGATTCAAAATGGGTATGCAAAACTTTTGACGGGGATACGTATATCTTTAAATTCACTCTTGTAGTTCATCATGGAAAGTAGTCAACGCTGTGTAACGAATTCAATTCGAAACGCAACTCTGTTTAATGAATGAAACGTAAAAGAGAAGGGAAGGGGAGCGGTATCACCATTTACATAAGCGTCAGCATCAACACTCGGGTTGGTTTTTGAACCAACTCACACTGAAATTCAGCTGCTGACTTTCAGAACGAGTATACTAAGGTAGAATACGAATTAACAAACGATGCCGCATGCATTCGACTTCCCCTCCGCTTCCTTCTACGTTTCATTCATTAAACATAATGCGTTGACTACTTTCCGTGCTAAAATATGGACGCTAACCATTATGGGCCCTAATCATCAGAGACCCTAGGTAGACAATTATAGAAATTTACAACCGAAATTACCAAAATTAGAGCTGAATTGGAACCTTCTTAGTTTAAATGTAAATTGTCTTTTAATGTAATTTACTGAGTTTAGAGGATTCCATTTTTTTGAGATAGAACGACCTTATTAGAAAAGAAACGCAGTGTAGGTGTGCAAAGGAATAGCTGAAATTGGCAACACAAAGGTATTTTAAAACACAAATCTAGTTTAAAATTTTAATGTAAGATATTACATTTTATTTCTTAGGAAATCATTGTTAAATAACTCAAAAAAATAGTTATGGTTCGGTAACAAAATAACCTACGAGGGCTAACAAAATAACAAACTAAACATTTGAATTTTCGTCGCTCATACTTTGTGTGCAAGTGATTTTACTTCAAGTGGATTATATATGTGCCCCGCAGGTTTAGACTATATTTGTCATTAAAAAAAATTACTTTCAAAATTGTGGCCCAATTGTGAAAGTCTATACCTAAAATTTGTAATATTATGTAAAGTTTTGCAGTCCCGGTAAAGTTAATAAACTGAAATCAACTTATAATTTTTCTATTTAGTGTACAACTATCTGAGAATGTTAGTTAATTTTTAGTTGTATGTAACTATTTGAAGTTGATGCAGTAATGATCTTATTTTTAACTATTTTTTTAAATAACAGTGAACTAACTACAAGGCTACAGTGTTGAGATTAGACAAAAAAATTGATATAACCTACTAACAATTTACTATTAATTAATCAAACAAAAAATGAAATGAATGCATAATACAAGTTATTTCACTGCTGGAGGGTAAATCAATTTTAGTTATGTCCAACTAGATTCGTGATTCGAACCAATTCGTGCTCAGTGCAATTATAGATTTCCAAGAGCTATAAAACGTTGAAGTTAGTGTGAATTTGTAGAGAATATATAGGATCCGCGATATTATTTAGAAACAATAACAAATAAAATAAAATTTGTTAAGTTATAAGTCGATTTCCGCAAACATGTGTGATATCTTAGATTCATGTAATATTTTACTTAAACAAAACCTATTAATATTTAATTTAAAAAAGTTATAATTTTGCTAAAAAATGTTTGTGACTACGTTAATGCGCAAAAAGGTAAATTTATATAGATGGAACAGTTCATCTTTACCGGTAAACCTGAGCGTGGATATGATAAAATTGTACGCTCCGGTTTACGGGTTAAGGTGGACTGTTCCGTTAAAACTGTCAGGTAAATCGTTACATGTATACCCAGCATTAGATAAACCTTAAACACACGTGATTATGTTTAGCGGGGAAATACTACTAGCATAAGAATCCATGATTGAATCCGTATATTTTTACACAACCATAAAATTTGTGGGACTTTGGAATCTAGAAAATATATTCCGCAATTTTTTTTGTACTGATGACCCAACAAAAACAAGATATGGCTTATGCATTCAGTAACTGACCTTAACGTTTTTGCCTGTAGGAAAAATAAAATCATTTATCATAATTTGATCATTAAAACAATAACTATTAAGAATTACAATAAGCAATGTCATTAAAAAAATTCCAATGTCCTCATTTAATTAAAGGTATTTCCATACCTGAACATTATTTTAAAATAATTTTGTTTAACATACACGCTCTTACATATATGTGCAACAATTAAGCCAGCACTAATACCGTGAGTATAGTGTAAAGCCGGCGCCAAACGATGCTACAAATATTAAACGTTGGACGCATCGTGTGGCCGATGCTGGAACTAAGTGTGTCCAATGTCATGTGCTCAACGTTCATGTTGGAAGAAGTTCAGGTTGTTTTGACCCGCGTCAAAATTGTTTTTTTTACCTTCACCACTCACTTGATCCACATGTCATGCACTGCTCCACGTTTCTTTATTTACTTGAAAGTTTATGTTCCGCAGTATCAGTGTCAATAATATCAACAAATTAATAAAATAAATAAATCATTCAGATCAAACATTCGTTCCACCGTGTAACAGGAAACTTGCCATGTCAACCTTCCAATATTTGATTCAAACGTTCATCGCATCGTCTGGAAGTAGCCTTATCACAATGCCACGTACTATAAGTGAACGTCGTAAGGCCGCAAATGAGCATCAATCATTTTTATCTATGTTCTTCTACATTATAATAAAATGACCAAATTATTTCAATCATCGTCTGACAAATTAAGACATATAACAAACTTTTGTGATGTAAGTTTTTACATTACTTTAAACACATGTTACTTATTATTAAGGACCGGAATTATATGCATAAGTTAGGTAAAATGTAAATTTAATTTAAAGGTAAATTTTTTGCATATTTTAATTGATTAATTTTACGACTGTACGTATTTTCAACGTATTTTGGGGAAATAAGAGTCGATTAAAATAACTTTTATTTTGCATTTTTTGTGGAAAATACATATTTATATCATTTTTACGTTTTTGCTGCATTTTTAATTTGATTGTTTAATTTTCTGTATTTTTACTTGCATATTTCTTAAAAATAAGTGCATATATTCTTTTTATTTTTAACATCTCTCTCTCTCTCTCTCTCTTTTAACTCATTACATATACCCTGCACAAACCTATTTTCACGTTTTCTATTCAGGATAAAATTACTATCAAAAAATATACCTAAATTTTTAAATTCTTTTCTTGTTATTTTCCAAGTAACTAGATTCCATAGCAGGTTTAACCCTTCCGATAATGCATCTGCCACTAATTTATTTACTCTTTTGAGGGTCTCCCTACACAATACTCTAATTTTTGTGACATCTACAAAATAAATCAGACAACACCTTTTTACGACCTGACAAAAACAACACGTGGATTATTTATGCCGCACTGACGTCATCGTAACGTCCGCAGGAAAAAATTAAATCATTCATCATATCTTGATCATTAAGACAATAACTATTTAGAATTACAATAGCAATGTCATTGAAAATATTTCAATGTCCTCATTTAATTAAAGGAATTTCCATACCTGAACATTATTGTAAAATAATTTTGTTTAACATACATACAGGTGTGCAATAGTTTAGCAATTCAAATATTTAATAATAATAATAAAAAAAAAACAAATTACAAGTAATGTTATTTGATGTAATCATTTTACTATGCAATGGAAAACTTTATTATTTTTTGGTTATAATTTCACAATATCTTATCTTAAAAGCTTTGTTTAATAATAATATCCAATCACTTAGCTTTGTGTAAATTTAAAAAAAATATCTATATTTTTGTTATTGAATACATAATATCTTAACTTGATTAAACAATTTTAGAATATGAAAATACTGCTTGAGACGGTAACAGTTTTGTTTAAATTAAGTAAAATTTAAGTGTTTAAGTAAAAATTAAATATTTAATCATTTTAGGGTGTGTACGTAATAGTAAAGTATATATATATATATATATATATATATATATATATATATAAATATATATATATATATATATATATATATATATATATATATATATATATATATATATATATAACCTCTTTTGGGTATTGTAAAAGAAGTAACTATCAACAACAACAATTTATGAAATTTGGTTTTTGTTTAGAAATAGTATGCATAATTTTTTTTTATTGCTCGTTTTCCTAGAGTATTATACCATTTTGGAATCCTGAATTGCGCCAATTTTTAAAAAAACTTTCCATAGTAGTGTTCATATTTTTTTTTACACCACGATGAGTTAAAGTAGACAGAAAGTGAAAATCTTTAAAAACTTTAGGGAAAAAAATAATTTCGATTGATTTTTGTGTAAAAACTACTAGCATTCTGGGATTTTTAATGTTTGTGGTGGATATCAGTGCTATTTAGGTTGCCGATACAAAAAAAAATCATAAGGTGTTTCAATTTTCCAAAAAAAAATTTATTTCTAATTCCTAAATAAAATGAGATAATTTTTTTCTTCTTTTTTTCTTGTGTAGTCATGAGCAGGACCATCCTCTGGTGCCCGCTTATCGTTGAATATTAGGACACCCTGTATATATGTAAAAACAATTATTCAAAATTTGAGTAGAAATGAAAATTCAAATGAATACAAATTTGTACTATATTAAAAACAATAAAAATAATAAGCAAAGGACTGTATTTTTGTTAGACTCCATTTCATTCAGTACAAACCTGGATTAGTTTGTGTTTCCCCATTAATCAGACCTACATTCAATTGCCCATTTCTCTCATTGCCTAACACACTTTAATTTGGCTTGTGAACAATATCTTAGGTGTATATTTTAGAAAGGTATATGATACGTACTGATAAAGTAACCTATCAGAATCTTAAATTTGATGTTTTTAATAGATAATCGCAATAATATTGAAGCAATTAAATTAATCCTTTAAAAAATCAGGATACTTAAAGGGACAACTCTCTGCAAAATATAAAAGAAACATTTATGTTTCGCATATCTTTACATTCCTCACCTTAGTTAATTATTATTTCATCTTCATTATTTGAATCTTTTAATAAAATTAATGAAAATTTAATTTCTCCACTGTACGCAGTTCAAGCCGAAGTCAACTAGAAATTTCTTTTCCGACTCAAACTTCTCGACTTGGTAGCCCTGGTCTAAATACAGTCTTATACACTTGTACAAATAAATGCACTTTTAATTAATATAACACGTATCGTACGGATGGTAAAGACATTCAATTCATGTTATAGATTTCAATACTTCAAGTTAATGAGAAAAATTATTAACAATTAACACATATTTTAAAATTTCCTTGCACGAAGCATATTTTAATATCAAATACAATCACATAGAACTAGTAAATTAGTATTTCTTTATTACTTCTTAAAAATATTTCTGCTTCTACGGATTTCCGTGTTTTAAATTCAATAAAAATTTACTACACTTTCGTAATATGTACTATATTTTTATGTTACATTATAAAAAACCGTTATGGTGTTTATTTTTATTAGAATCATGAAACAAGCTTTGTAAATTATCGTTTTATTATTTACCGAAATTCAACCAAATTCTATTGTGATGCAAGAGACATTAATACTATTTAATTAATATATTAGTTTAAAATGTAATATATTTTATTAACGTAAGAAAACATAAATTTATGTTAAAAGATAACTTTTATTATGTAATCTAACATTATATTAACCGAAACAAATGTATATAAAAGGTGATCTTTTAAATAACTGTTATTATATCTGTGTGTTGGAGGTATAGGACACTATCTCCAAAAATGAGATCATTGGCACAATCATATGGGTTTCTTGTCTTCTACCGATACCGATTTAAATAACACCAAGTCCACTTTTACTTAGAGTAAAACATCTTCAATCTTCTCTCATTTGGTGGAATGATAATGAGACCTCATCGACGAAAAATAAAAGATAAATTGTCCGAACAAATAGTGGTATTAAAATACCCACGTAGGCACGTAATTAATAAAAAAAAGTAACATTTATATGAGTAACACAAAAAGAATTCTATTTTCTAAAAAGTATTTTTAAAATACTTATTTTGTATTTAAATACTAACATGAAATTTATTTTGTATTAGAAATAGAAAAATTAAGAGGTATTTGCATTTTGTATTTAAATACTTTTGAAAACTATTTGTTAAAAAATTGTGGCAATTTTCTAGAGATTTAAATTTTATTTTGTTTGTAATTACGAAACAAAAATAAGATAAATTATTCTCGAGAAGTCAAGATCAGGTCCATCCTTTGGTGCCTGCTTATCGTTGAATTTTAGAACATCTTGTATAAAAACCGGCCAATATATTTTCATGTAGGTGAGTAAGGTTTTTACGTACCAGCTACCAGTAAGAGGGTTTCGCTTTCAAGCTAGCAAATAGTATACATTACACTATTAACTATTAAAATTTCAGCTTTGCTAAAATGACGTACGTCTCCGGGGGCTTTTACCCTATAAGCTTTAATAAAGTTTGCAGAAAAAGAAGGCCACGACCTAATTTCGAACATAAGCTCCTCTATTTATTTTAAATATTTCTTACAATACAAAACAAATACATATAAAGAGACAAGCATATCTTTTAAAATAATCACTTGTAAAAAATATAATAATTTTACCATCTCGTGCAGTTATGCCTGCGATTTAATAATAAGATTGCAGCGAATGTTCCTATAATATTTGTAATCGATACGCCATCGGGTTCGTGATAGTTGAACATTACGTAAAAAAAAATCTTAACAGGAAACGCAACTGATTCTTATATTATTTAGTAGTACGTTACGATTACAATTGACAATAAAAAAGACAAGGTTCTAACTTAGTTCTAATGCTACTGACGTAACCGGTCTGAGAATACGAATATCATAAATAATATGAATCAATTAGCAATTAAATTAAACGGTCTTTAATATGCGATACGATTGTTTTTCTAAACTGCTTGTAAATAATAATATTTTAAATAATTTTATCAATATTATTATTTATATTTTATTATTGCAATATAAAACATATCCCATAAAAGTTCCCGCTAAAAATAAACGTAAATATAACATAAAAAAAATTTACGTAGTAAACTAATTTTTTTATGTAAATTACAATGTTTTTTTTATATATATTAATGTATTTTTTATGTTATTATATTTTAAACATACATTAAATCGAAAATTTGAATATATTTTTGTATAAATATTAGGAAATATGAATAATATATTTTATGTAAATAAACGTTTCTTTACATAAAATATATTTATATTAATACATATGTATATATATCGCTTGCTGATTCCAATAGTGACACAACTTAAACATTCTTAATTTTGGCTTTTCGCAAAACTTATGGACCTAAATTGATTATATTTTATTTTAATTTTTCAAGAAATACATTTTTTTAACTTTAATGTTTCTTTTAAAAAGAGCGCTCAATTTATTATTTAATTTTTTTTACTCTGTATCACACAATTCAGTTTAAACTGTCATAAATACTGTTAAGACTTATATGAGGCCAAGTAAATGAGGCTATATCCTAACTACAAATTCCTTAAGTCTAAATATATTAAACATAGCGAATTTTTCGAATAACCATTACTCATATTTTATGTTTTTTTGAGTTGAGTCACTATTGCAATAGGTTGTACTATTTTCTATAAAAGTGTAACTAATTAAAAAATAATCTACAATAACTCTTATGTAGCAGATACGTTTAATGTAAATGCAACATAACTGTCTAATAATTATAGTTTTTCTTCAAATTCAAAAAAACGAAATTCAATTTTACGTTTTTGTTGTAGTTACTTCATTTTAAATTAAAAGTACAAAAACTAATTAATTCATGAAATCAAAATTATTATAAATATAAACACAAAATTCAATTTCTAACTTATAATAGCAAGAAAGTATTTTTATGGTTTTGAATTTACTAAAAATGTATGTGTAGCATTCGAAATGTTTGAAATTATGTTAAATTTCTAATTTATTTAAGAGAGAGTTTGTTGTTCGTTCATTGAAATATAGAACTGTCAAATACTAATAATAGTTCTAAAAAGCAGACTGTTGAGTTGAGCAAGTTGTGTTATGTTTTATATAACTTGAGAGTTTCAGATATAGAAAAAATATTATTTATATTTATTACAAATTTGAAAATGATGGATTATTTGTTCGTAATCCGATTAGATAAGGTTCCATGAATTTAACATATAGTATGACTAATAGTGCGACAAGCCAGACATGATAAACGAACACAAATATAGTAAATTTCTAAAATATAAAAAATGTAATATTCAAATTGTTGGGTACTGACCTTGGCCGTGATTGCATATAATGTTGTCCTCCAAAAATGACTAACATGTATATTCCACAATAATAGAACCCCCATGTCCAATTCTTGGTCATCCAGTTTCTCGATTCTTGATGTATAAATTCTCTTTCAAAATCAAATATAATTGAATAGTTAGGGGTAACCTCAACATTCATGTTTGATGTATAATTTTGCAATTGTCACTTAAAGTTTGTATTATATATTATAAATAAATATAATATTAATAAAAAATAAATACACAACACAAAATAACAGTTCTTAATGTAAAATTTCACTTAATTTTTATAATATAACTGTTTTGAAAAGTGGGGCGAGACCACGAGAAACCGACCGGTGAAAAAACTAAATGTTATTTGTAACCTAATTACAAAAAATCACCAAATATAACTTAGAATATTATGAAAATTATATTATAATAAATACATTTCTAATATTTTATTAATTTTAACTTATGTTAAATAAGGCTTGTGCGTTAATGAAAGTTTGCCAATTTGACATAGAACTATTACTTGTGACAGCCGACTTCTCCAGCCGAGTAACCAACACTGTGGGCTGGCCACGAGTTTATTCGAGGACAAACGAACTACTCCCGGAATTGAGATTTTGATTACAAGTGTATATGCGCAGAAGAATGTTGTATATTTCTCCGTAGAAAGAAAGAGATACTGCAGGTTTATCTAATATCAGTAAGGCGGGAAACAATTATATGACACACTAAAATAAATTGCACTACCGCGTATTGATTACAATATTTTTTTAGAATGAAGTCGTCGGTTTGTTTTCAAGGTACTTGGCCATCTACATGTGAAAAGCTGTATTCATATTTTATAAGTAAATTAATAGTTATATAAAACAGTCTTTATAATTATATAATATGTTATTATTTTAATCTACTTTTACACGGCGAGGCATAGGAACCCCATACACAAGATGTAAAAATGAATTACCAACATTTTCATAAAACTTTAACATATTCTCAAAGCGTGCGCTTATTTCTTCTAAGAAATTAATTGACCCAAACGGTTTCAAATCTAATATTTCATTCACATTATGTTCAATTCGCGTTCTATTAACATAAGTATACATATAAGATGCAGGCTCGTGCCCCAGGGTATGTATTTTATGAAAACCACCTGGTGTAATCGAAAAATGCTGATCAACATTTAACACCTTAGAAAAATTTCCAAATTCATTCTCATATTTGACTTTTCCATTCAAAACTGTAACCGTTACATTATCTAATTCGTCTGGTATATAATTTTCCAAGAATAAACCAGGAAAATCAGCAACAAATAATACTTCTGAATGGTTACTCCAACTGTGCACATCTTTTTGAATTACCGCCATTTTAGATCTGAAATCTGTAAACTGATTTAATAATGGCAGCAACCATGAAACTTTATGAAATGGGGACCAATTTACAGTCAGAAGATCTACACTAGGGTCGAACATTCGTTGCTGAAACCTTCCATTTAAGGAGCTCCAAACATCTATGTAGATACTGATGTTATTGGATAGTAAGCCATTGTATTTTGGTTTATTTTTATGAGCTTCAGCAAATTTAAAGAGATTCGATTTCACACAGTGAGCATATTGGTATGCCATATCGCCATGCTTGGTCCATCTATCATTTTCCGTGAATGCATTTGGATCCAAGAAATGTGTTGCATTTAAATCATTTTCTGTGACCTTGACGCCTACAAGTACGGTGTCCCAAGCATGCACCATCATATCCCACGAATATCCATACAATCCTTCTGTCCAATTATTATAGCCCTGCAATTAAATTAAAGATTCAAACCAAGTTGCATAACTACTAGGGGTATTAGTTACTTTACGTACCTTTGTTATAAAATGTGAATACGGTAAAAAGGCTTGAACGCCACAGTAGCTCAACAACAGTCCAACTACTAATCGTTGTTTCCATGTTATAGGCGTCTCTAAATTTTGGTCGGTTTTGACAGCTTTTATTATTTTACATTTTTTTAAATCAGTCTCTGCTTTATCAGTAATTTGTTCTCTTTTAAATTTGTTTAACAATTGTTTAGGCCAATCTGGTTTGCAAAATAATGGTAGTTCAACTAAACAAACCCATGGAAACATCCCTAAAATACATAATAATAACTGCATAATCTGTTTATGTATTTTTATGAATTATTTTATAAATTTTTACCAATACTAAATAAACGAGAATTCATAAGATGAAACATGGTTGCAAAGAACATAGCTGGAAGTCTGGTGCTCTCAATTATCAAACAAAATGCGACCGTAAGGTCAAAAAAACATCCAAACCAGTGCACTATAAGAAGGTCAGTGTGTTCTGGTGTTAAAAACATTCTGGAACACCATGTTAATGTCAGTAAGAAATAAAGATAGTGATATTAAAATCGAATGAAAGTACTTTGTATACCTGAATGGTGAAAACACCCAGTGTTGGCTTAGGTTAGTCATAGCATGCCCCGAAAGCCATTCCGTGCATAACTTTTTAAGTCCAGCAACAAAATAAAGTATAAAAAATTGATATTTTAAAATAAAGTAATTCCAATATGGAACAGTGCTAGAAGAATCTTTTTTACGTGAAATAGAGCTGAAAGATTTTAAAAATAATACAAGTAATATATTTAAATGAGAAAATACTAATAATAGAATATGTAAAAGTTTAAATCAGTCTTTAATAACTAGACTTACCAATAATTGGTAGCACTTGTTCCAACTAATAAAATTGTAATTAGACCAAATAGGTAGCTATGGTTATTCCAAAAACTTTTGTCTAAAAGAAATATGTACCAATATGGAATTCCAAACATTGCACAACTGATGCGTAAGTTGCTACCAATAGCTAACCCAATAGCACCTGAAATCAATTTAAACTGTTTTATTGAAAAACACTGTAAATTAAAAGATAAACAAACATTTAATTTATAGCTTGCAATAGCGGAATAATGTACAAATTACCTAAATACATAATGCCATATAGTACTCCCATATATGCTAATGGAAGAGGTTGCAGAAATGGTAGCAGCGGAAATCTACACTGTTGAGGATCGCCATACCTTATATCCATCTGTCCACCAGCGCGTTCTTCCGGTATGTCCAGCAACATCATTATTCCTACAATAAAGAATAAATTAAATATACAATTGAAATATTATACTTACATTAATTTTGTATAAATACCGAATAGCATTCTGCAAACTCCAAGGCTTGAAGCATCTGTAGGTCTATACATTAATCGAGTAAATTTTTCAAAAGAATAAAAATATTCAAATTTGAATCCAAAAAGATTTTCAATCGTTTCACGATATCTTGTAACTTTTTTTATCATAGTTTCTTCCTCTTCTTCTTTTTTATTTTTGCTTATTTTTTTTCCCGACATTTTTGCTCCTTTCTCTGAAATATATATTATGCCAAATGTAGAACATTAATATTAGGTGTTAATAATTTCTATAAATTTAGAAAATAAATTTGGTGTTTCTATTAATATTGTAAGAACTTAAAAAATGTACACATATGTTAGGCCAGATGGTACTATCTTAAAACATGGAACTGATATACCGTCTAAAAAAGTCTAAAGTCGATTTTTTTTATTTTTTATTGAAATATAAGCTAATATATGTATATTGGTTTTTCTATTTTTTTAAATATTCAAAAGGCGACGGTCATATGGTGTAGTCAAGCGATTAGTATTAAAGCCTGCAGAATAATAAGTAATCAATTTTACTTTTTTTTGTTCACTACTTCATAATATCAAATTTGTATGTGTAGCTTCAAGACAGCTGTAAGTAGTTAATTTCTTTTATTGTTTATTTAATTTATTTAAATCCGATTACTTCCTATAGAGAGTCATATTGCCATCGACCTCATATTATGTTGCCAGCTTTTATGGTATCACTACGCCACTACCTAATAATCTTTTATGATTATGTAAGTCAACATATTCAATTAAACTTTGACAAAAACCAAACTCAAAAAATATAGTGCAAATCCCGAAGACTAAGCAGTCTGTTATCAATACTGTTTTGCATATGCTGTTTATATTAGGATAAGACTGAAGCAGTTCTTGGGTTGTACCTGGGTTGAATTTGAAGACTTAGAGCAAAATATTTCTAACACTTGGCACTTATTAAAAAAATAATAGAATCTTTGAAGTCCTGAGAGCAAACTACGAGTATATCAATAGAAGAAATTAAGACATGGCTCATAACCCGATTGTTAAATTTTCAGATGCAATGCGCCTGTACTATATGCAAATATATTTACTCTTAATGAAATTAATTTTTATTACTGGCTATCTATCTTTATCTAATTAAAAAAAAATTGCCTCAAAAAAAATATAATAATTAAAAAAGCATGTGTACCCGGAACGTAAATGTTACATTTATATATGCGGTAATTTTTCATGGATCATAAAGTGAAAATTGGTGTTATTGATTTTATACAAAATCGGAAATAATAATAAATAAATGTTTACTATTAATGTGAGTCGTTAACCCGATTCTTCAGACATTTACAATGTAAGATTAATCTGACTCTGAAATCGATGGGTCATTTATATAAATAGCATTTAAATATAAACAAATATTTAAAAAAAAAATAAACAATATTATTATCTAATAATATACACTTGAGTATACGCAATATATATACATTTTAATAATGTCATAATGCGAAAAAATTTAAATTTATATTACAGTACAAAAAACTAAAATATTACGTCAAATAATGGAAGAAATTGCATGTAAAAAATTTTTAAAACTAATATTTCCTTATCTAAAATTTTTCACGTAAATACAGTAGCAAGTGATGCCGGTTAAAAATGATATAGTTTAGTCAATTACCCAGTAAACATTTTGGAGTAAATTCTACTTAATTTCTATTACATATCATGAGTTTTTTGTCTGGAACGTGTTCGTTTTCTATTCAGTCGTTCATAGGAAAGGCCCTATTTATGAGCTACAGACATTGCAACGACGGTTCACTGCTGAATTAAAAGCGGAGTCGGTTGAAGATTAATATATTAATCTTTTTATTTAATATTTTAAGACAATGTTCTAAATACATTACATATCATGAAAAATATGCCAAGGTTCTAGTGAGAGAACGCACGTGTATAAGAGTTAGAGAAAACACACGGCACGAACGAAACTAAACTGGTTTTGAGCGACTATGTTTCTCGGTCGCAGTTGGCTGCATGCACTTGGTTGCATGCTTTTGATGGTGACATCATGGGCAGAGATGTGCACAAATACTATTCAAAAGTATTTAAATACATACATAGATACAAATACGACACAATAAAATCCCCTATTATGCTATTGTTAAAAATTCTATAGAGTCACGAAACACGGATCGACTAGTTTGCAATCAGGCGACTCGTGTGTGGAGGGCCTAAGTCTCTAATATGAACCAAATGTAAAAGATCATCGTATTCAAGTCTGGTGAATACGAAGGCCACTTTTGCGAAGAAATGATTTTGCGAAACGTTACTCGAAGAATTACAATTACAATCATATTTTGACAACCGTTACGACGATGTATTTTAAAAGAAATATTCCAAATCGAATTTGTTCAGCGTGAACATTCGTTCAACATGCAATACAATCGCCGAATGATTTGATATCATTGATTTAGAACACTGATATTTTTTCATGAAATTTAATATATTTTTCAATGTTGACTTTAAATATTACAATTCTAATACAATACCAAAATATTATCGCCTTGTATAAGAAGACATCACAATATCTCAAGCGCGTTGCAGGAACTCGTATTATAGGATTGCGAGAGCATTGATGCTTTGGATTCAAATCCCGGACAAAAGTTATATTTTGCGGGTGTGGTTGTTATGAAATTAAATTTATTATGTACATACATAATTATAAGCATCGGAAATAGCCAGTTGTTTAATAAATTGAACAATAATAACTGTATTGTTATGACACTAGTGAAAATCAGACTATACTGTCATCTTTTTCTAATATTTTATACTAAACGCAGAAGTAACATTTACGTAAATAATGCGTTACAGAAAATTACATAGCTTTAGTTATGTAAATATACATTTCTTAATTATATTTCCCTTAAATGTAGATACATCTGTTATATAGCTAGCAATTTAATATTTGACACAATGCTTCACCCAAGTTCATGATCAAAATAAACAATAAAAAGAAATTGAAAGAATTGTTAAATTTATTAAAAATATGATGACATAAAATATAAAACTTACCTCAGCTATTATTTATTTATTATTCTAAATATAATTTCCACTTTAACAGATTTTCATATATTTTCTTGTTTTCCTCTCCAGATCTGGAGCAATACTGGAGATTCTCAACTCTGGCTCGGCTTGTTATTATCTGCACGAGATAGATTTAATTGTGTGGTACTCGGTATCGGTACTGTGGCGTCGCGTCGGCGTATTAAAGATATATATTTATATATATAATATATATTTTAAGAGGATTTCCACTTGATTTTACTGCATATGTAGTATTATTCATGTTATATACAGGCGATACCCAAAACTAAATAATAGGCTAGTGAATGTTTTTTAATTTTCGAATAAAATAAATTTTAATATATGTACAATATATATATTATCGTTTTTATTTTTTTTAATAATCCAAAAGTTGACGGAGTTATAGCTATATCAAATTACAATTTCAGTTTTGCCGCATGCTTTAGATATTCATAAGGCTTGTCGCACACTGCAAGCGTATTTAAGCTACGGAGAATTCGGACGTTAGTCGGCGGCTTGGTTGAGCGGCTAGAACTGTCAAAGCAAGCAGACGTTTGTGTTCTTTGCATGTGTTGTGTCACAATACATACATACCACGTACCGATAAGACAGTACGCCAAGTCAAACTTGTATACTGTAGGATGTATTGGAGACAGTGGCGTAGCTATCGCCGTATCAATGATATGGGCCCCCTGGCTACAGGGGCCCCATACGTTTGTAAACAAAAATTCGTACTATGTTATCTACAATCTCACTTAAACTCTTAGGCCGCTCTTAGCTTAGTTCCTAGGACTATTAATTGTAAGTAATAACGTATAATCAATATATAATTATTTTAATTCAATGCGAGCGTTTTTGTTCCCTTTGTGAAAAATCTTTACCCATAACTTGCCCCCCCCCCCCACAAATTTTGATACAGGGCCCATCTAAGTCACGCTACGTAACTGATTGGAGATGTTTTACACTAACATAATTTATCATGAAAGCAAACTTTTACTTTAATTTTTATCGATACACCACTGTTCCCTTCAAGTCTGAGACAGCTGATTGCTTTTACAAGATAGGTTGAGCGTTGTAGCATGTATACGCTTGTTTAAAATTCGCTGAAAATCGATTCCAATGTGAGTGATACGTACCACCCATATTCGGACGGCTTTGTCGCTTACAGTTTGTGAGAGTTCATTACATTTAGGTTTGGATAGGTAAAGCGTAGTAGCGTGTATACGTCCAGTTAAAATTCGCTTAAATACGCTTGCAGTGTGCGACAGGCCTACTACGTCACAGAAAATAGATAGAAGATTACTTTATGTAATACACAACCCAACTGTTAGTTGTAAATGACGTATCACACTCTGTTGTGTAAAAGAGATGACAAATAGAAATTTTCTATAACGTTGGATGCCTTTAATAAGTAAAGACACAAAGTAACAATGGGCTTGTGTCCTCATTTTTTAGTGGTCAATTTTTCAATTGTTGATTGAAATTGATGTTAATAAATGTGTATTGGCATGTCTATTTTATTAAATATCTAAATATTAACGGAGATATAGCAATTAAAAGTTTGAATTGTAGTTTTAGCGCTAGAAATGGTCGACCATATTTGTATGACGTGAAATGCATGTTAACGTCAGTTATTTGTTGAGTAGGTCAGTGCTGTGGTAATGTTCTGTAGCTGTTGGTAGTCAAATAATCAAGTCAAATCAAAGAATAATAAGTTTTTATTTTATTTAACCCTGCTAAGGCAGACATAATATTGAAATTTGATTGTTACTTGAAATAGCTGTAAATAATATTTGATATTTTGATATATAAATACATATAGCAGAGATTTATGAGCTGTAAGGTTGGTATAGCCTTACGCAAGGGTCCGTATGACACCGCAGCCTACTAAGTTTACGATGATATAAATATAATCGAGCCCGAAATAATTCTGTCCTTAAAATGTACAATGTACAATATATGGGAATTAATAAAAAAAATTCTGACGTAAAAAAAAATACTTATGGCAGCTTGTCGTCAAGAGCCTTAAAATCAGGCCATATTTTTGGGTGATTCCTTAATTAAAATGTTAAACTCAAGTACTAATTGTTCATTTATAAATATCTTTAAATTAGTTAGAATCATTTGTTTAATAATTAGATTAAAACATAATTATGCACTCATTAACTAAAAAAAATATTTTTATTATTAAAAAAAATGAAAAAGGAAAAGGTCAAATCTCAAACGATTATATAATCAATGGCATTTCGATCAGCTGACCGGCAGATCTCTAAATAACTTTAAAGTCTCTTTAAATTTATTATTTAATTGTTGAATTGGATTTAAATTAAATTAAACAATGATAACGACAAATTAATGACAACATTTCATTTTACTTTGTTCCTAAACACAAAAAAACAAACTGTAAATTATTTATTATTATTTTCTAGTTTACAGGTCTGTTATGTACATAGTGTAGATATTAAATGCTAAATAATATTAATGTGAATTACAAAGTACAATTACGCCTGGACTGATTGCAACTAAAGTTACATCGCTTCGTAAGCATACCTTCAAACTTATAAATATTTTATAACATTTCTCCTCGATTATTTTAAAAACAAGTTTATCTTCAATGTATTCACGAATTCGTAAAATTTTTCAGACGTACAAATGCTGAAGGATCTTTTACACTATGAGATCTGATGCGTGAAATTTAAATTACTTCTTTTGATTTATTGTGTAAGCAATGGCCTTAGTAGTGAAAATGATGGCGCCTTAAATAATTAACTGTTCCTTGCCTGTTGCACAGACGTAGACGACTTGTAGAAGGTAAACAACGAAAGAAGCAGCCCGCTGGTATTGATAATGACAGCTGAATAAGTGACAGCGAATATTGTTAATGTACAACATATGTTACAAAAAAAATTAGCTATTAAACAAATATTAGGAAATATTACCATCTAAATCAACAAGCCTTTTGTGTCCTGTTTTGAATGATGTGCGTTTCACATAATTGCAAAAATAAAAATAATATATTTCAATTAAAGCACTGTGTTATTGATTTGATGGAATCTAATATAAAGTGAAATCTCTAAGGGTTTTAGTCATGGTCCAACGCGTCCAGCATGTGAAGGATAATTGATAATAATAGCTTAAGGTGTGGGTGTTAACATAAAATAACACGATGTATTTGTTTTGTTGTGAAACATCAACATATTACACAAACAGCGTTAGGTGATGTAGTTGTTTCTGTTAAGGATTGCAAGGATGAAAAATTGGACTCTGACTTCAGTTAAAAGTACCAATCGAAATCGAAATTCAGGCGAATTAGTTTTTCTGCGATCAGGGGCCCTATTCGTGAGTCTTGCGAGCAATGATCGTGATCGAATAGATCTGATTTATATGAGTGAAACATTTTGCGAATCACTTTTAAAAGAGTATTCCTGAATTTTATTATTAATTATAATTAATTAAATAATATATTATTATAGTTCAGAAATACTCTTTTAAAAGTGATTCGTAAAATGATTCACGCATTTAAATCATATCTGTTCGATCACGACCATTGCTCGCAAGACTCTGGAATACGGACCCCTGTCGATAATAAATATACATTTCGAAATAATTTTGAAAACAAATGCATTTTGCACTTAGTGCTACTAGATTATCTCATAGTCAAATAATAATCAATCTTCATGGATGGTAATGAATTTAAAAAGAAATTAAAAGTATTTAATGTTTAAACGTATTCAATATTTTTATTTTATTAAATAGTATAATAAATGTTTTATTGTTAAAAATATTTCTGTGTGTAACCTATTTTAAAATAGGTAATATTTAATGTAAGGCTATTTGAAATTATTCATTTTATTTAATCTTTAATCGTTAAAATATTATTGTAAAATAATAATTCATAAAATTCTATATAATCGAAAAGTTGATTTTTCAAAATTATTAATTGTTTTTGAAAGTCGAAACTATTAAAATCTTTTTCTTTTTGTTAGTCCTTTGAATCTCTATGATGACAAGATTGTACCGAACAGAATTTTAAATGCATTTCGTTCTTATGAGGACTAGTGACTTTGAATTCGTAAACAATTCGTGGGAAATATAAATAAATACAAGATATTAAGGTATTTATCGCGCTATTAGGGGGCGTCCATAAATTACGTGAGATGTTTAAGGGGGGGATGGGGTCGAGTCAAATCTCATCTAATCTTCCGTTGGAGAGAGGGGGGGTCTCGGCAAATATCACGCAATTTCTTTTCTGATTGAAACAAAAAAAAATTATACTATTTTGGTCCATTTAATCTAGATTGTACATGCTTAAGGCCTGTCTCAGTATGGGACCGTATTTAAGCGAATTTCTGCCGGACGTATACGGGCTACTACGCTTAATACCTATCCGAACCATGTCAATGTAATGAGATCGCTCTGGAGCTCTCAGACTGCACGCTAGAAAGCCGTCCGAATACGGGCGGCACTACCTCGCACAGTAGAACCGAATAAAGGCGAATTTTATCCAAGCGTTACCACTACTACAACGATACCCTATCCGAACCTTTGTAAATGCAAAAAGCCCTCACGGATTGTCACAAGACGAGCTAATGAGTTACTGTGCGCAAGCGCCAACGGCTTAGAGTGGCTAGATCAGAACGAAGTTGAAGGAGCAGATGATTTTACTGAAAATCATATGGACATGTTGGTTCCAATAGTCTCTCTTGAGACCGCGCATGATTCTCCATGGACTGAATTAGAGTAGATATTATTTTTTTAATCACAGTAATGACGATTTAAGTATTCTATTGTTAAATTTTTATTACACTTATAATTAAACTCTCAGCAATATTGATTACTAGTCTTAACTAGTCGTAAATAAAAGCACGAAGCAAATTTTTTTTTTCTTTTTACAATAACAATCCAACGCGTTTACATAAGAAACCCACATTTTGAAAAATCTCACGTGAGATTGGGGGATGGGGGAGGGGGTTGAATAAAATCTCACGACATCTCACCAGGGGGGGAGGTAGGGACAGAAAATTTAAAAAAACACCTCACGTAATTTATGGACGCCCCCTTAGCCTCAATATATGTATAATTATAAAGGATATTATATCCTAAGTTTGCTGAAAATTTAATCGTTTCAGGATAAGAAGAGATAAACATAATCAAATGTTGAATCATTTGCAATGAGAGTGAATAAGAGGCAAATATATTGGCCGTGTAGTTATTGAACAAATATTAAACAGAGAGTTAACAGATATTGAACAATATTGAGTAGTACAGTGAAAATACAAATATTTAAATCATTTAACTTAGTGGAGAAAAAGAAAAGAAAGTATTACTTATATTGCAAATTAAACAAATACTTCATCAATCACGTGGTCTGATTTGAACTTGTTGTAATAAATTTCTTTAATAAAATAACAAAAATAACACTTTTAGCGAAAAATCCTACCTGAATTATAGCCGAGCTGTATTTGATTTTCTAAAAGCATCTCTGAAGTACTTATTATATCTCAAAAGCCTCATAACATCCACCACTGGATATTGTATAGTCTCCAGTGAACGATTCAATCGATCGTTTCAGTTGCCATGGAAACGCCTGCTGTGGAAATGATGCTATAAGAATAACACATTGATCAGTATAAGAAATTATTTAAAACTTTGCTAGAAATATATTGCCGTCGCGATTTTTAAAATAATATGGAAATTATTATTTGATTACTCCTATTAATTATATATAACTGTAAAACTATATTGTTTGTAGTTTGTTGCTCTTAGATGCTTTTTTTTCAGTAGTGTGTTCCATCTTGTTGAGACAAGGGCTATATAGGGCTAGCGGTACTTTTATCTATTTATACTTATGAACTACGCATTATTTCACAACAATAATGTATTGATAAACATTAAAATAAAATTTAATAAATAATAAATAATAATATACACCTACATTACCACTTGGTCCTAAGAAATTTTATGAGTATAAACTGCAATTATATAAATTGTAAGAGTAATGCACAAGCACTGGATATAACAAGACCGCTACAAATATAATGAAATTACAATAATATTTTTGTTAGAGGCACCGCGCTTGTTACTATTTAATATTTGGTATAGACCCTGCGCTGGCTTAATCCGGCACTGCATACACCCTACTGAAAATAGCAAGTAGTCTGTTACAAGGTGAGATTAACTTAAGTGATGTAATTTGTTTGTTCAATGCCGCGAAATATTTTCTTTGGAAAGTTTTAGAAATATGCATACATGTGGTATAAATTTACTTAAAATTAAAAAATAACAATTTAAATGAATCGAATGATCATCGACAAAATTACTTTTGGATAATATGTTATTCATGTAAATTAATTCCACATGTATACATAATCACATGTACACATATTTTGCAAAATATGTAAAATTATTCATTTAGGAAAATAAGGTGAAAAAATAGAGGAAAATTAATATGCATTAAAAGTGTCACGTAGATTTAACGTCGCAATATTTATTAATGACATTTTATACACTTAGTACACGTATGACATTCATTTACATAATTGCTACATAAATTAAATTTGGAATATATTCAGATTGTTAAGAAGTCTCCTTACAATAACATTAACGTTTTAATATTTCTATTTTATATTGACTTTATAGGATTTTTGAACTTGAATAACTTGTAAAGATTTGTTTATAACGATTTCTCACTCAGTAAACAGTTTGGGAATATTGCTTCCTAAGTGAAGTTTCACTCAATTTTACCGCTTTTTAGGAACTTTTTCGTTGACTGATTTCTAAAAGGTAAGGTGTTTTTGACTGCAACATAATAAATACGATTTCAAATGTAGTCCAAATTGTTTACTGGGTCACTCACTAATCAGGAAAATAATGTAACATGAATATGGCAGAATTTCAGACATAAATGATACTTAAATGCTACATACATATTTGTATTTAAAACGATAAAGATTCATCGTAACACCTGTCACATATCAAAATAGTTTCGACGCTAAGAAATTCTAATTCTTAGAGCCGAAGCAACCTACGGAGAAAATAATAGACGTACGACGCAGCCTTAAATTATATTTGGATAACTGTTACTAAATTCCTCAATTTAGATCTTGCTTTTTAAAAATTATAAAACGATAAAATTCTTATGCTATTCAGCCTTCTGTTTCAATATTCAATATAAAGACACTCCAAAATTCATTATCATTACTTTTATTCGTTTTAATATTTTTAGTTATTGTCATTATTTTCATCAAATTATTCTAAAATAATAATTTATATAAGTCTATTTGAAATTTAACTTTAATATATCGTCCATGCAAATTAAATTTTTAGATGTGATCCTAAATAAATGAATTAAAAGGCCCCATATGCACTCGAATATATTGGGCCTAAATCAAACATGTTCTAGGTTTTTCATTTCATGAAAATAATTTTTCATAAGCGCTCGGCTCATGTTCGCCGTCAAGCCGAGTGAGCCATATGTTCATCACAATCATTAACGATGTAGAATATTATATATCGTTAAACGATCTAGAACAACCCAATATATTCGAGTATGCATGGGGTATTTAAAGGCTCCTTTAATAGGTGAGATAATTATATCCTGTATTCAAACCTGACATAAGATAATAGTGTTTACTGGATAATGGGTCAGAAATGCGTTCCAAATATATATTTAAGTTAGAACGCATTTTCACGGAGTGCGGAAGGCAGTATCCGGAATTTTGTAAAAAGATTATTATTTGAGAAAGGTATCAACGAGAGGGCTATTTTATCAATGATTTATCATTTACCTCTTTGTTTGAAGATGCCACACTAATCTTTATACGATATTTTATAATTATTATATCTATATATATATTTATATTTTAATACAGTTATATAATTTTTTAGTACATTTTTTTTATTATTCCTAGACTAGATATATAATTCACAAATAGTAAAATTATTATAAAATATATAATAACTAGAAACAAATAACAATTTAATCTAATTAAAGATCATAACATTTATAATTAAATAATTATAATCGAATAACTAAAATAAATGGATATAGATGCAGGGTTATCTCAATATTTTATTGAAATTTAATTTATGAAACATATATTAAATTTCTTTTTATTATTTTTCATCTGATTAGTTTTTTTTTATCACAATCTACTAATTTAAAACAAATAATATGTTATTAATAGTTATAATATACTAAAGATATTTTATAAAAATTAATTTTGAGCTAAAATTTTAACAAACATATGATATAGATCACATTTCTATTAAAATATGCATGACAATAATAACATCTGTAAACAAAATATGTATAACATATCTGTAATATTCTGTAACACAAGATTTTGTTTATTAATTAGACACAGTTACGGAATATCGCATGTGAAGTAACGTCATCTGCATTGCAATTAGACTGTTGCACTCCGCATCTGTGTTTAAGAATTGCATTACATAATATGTATAATTACATCTCTTAATCGAATAAATTGATTCTATATAATGAGTTGTTGCCCTTTGGCATCAATGAAAATAAAAATAATTATTCCTATAAATGGAAGATTTTTAAAGATATTCAGAATATACTAACATAATAATATATTACGTAAAATAGAAAAAATATATCTATATCAAAACTACAATAGATATGGACAAAAGGCAATAAACATGCATTTTGCTCAGACTAAATTAAATATTCGTTAATATTAAAAAATTAAAATTTGGAAATAAAACATATTTTAAATTTATTATAAAATATATGTAACATTTTCCGCAAATATATATTTATAAATATATATATATATTTTTCCGCAAATATATAGATTGGCAACTGCATCTGTAACAACAATTTGATAGAAAATCATTATTATGCTTCTAGCAGTACAGAAAATAGATTTAGATTTAGGGCGCTTGTAGTATGGGTTATATAGAAAAAGTGTGTCTAATTCAATGAACTTTTAAGTAATAATAATATTAGTGTATTTACCTGAAGTGTAATACAAGTTTATCCTTGAGCGAAAGGATGTACAACTCCTCCAGGTCCAGGTAGAGCACTAGGTGTACCTATAAGGTATGTATCTATTTGCTTAGCTGCTTGGCGACCCTCACTAATGGCCCACACCACTAAAGATTGACCGCGTCGACAATCTAAATGGGAAAGATTCGAATTGTTTTATTTAATATATTAAATAACAGCCGAGCAAGATTGTAAATAAAAAAATAGTTTATTAATATTTTACCTCCTGCCGCAAATACTTTATCAACGGATGTACCATAACCACCTCGCGGTGTCTCAACATTGCTGCGAGCATCAAGCGGCAAATCTAAAATTAAAACAAGAATAATTTATTTGCTAAACTTAAATGAAAACCTTTTTAATTTTAATGTAAAACTGTGTACTAACCAATTTCTGAAGCAATATATTTTTCTGGCCCAAGGAAACCCATTGCCAGTAGGACAAGATCAGCTTTATGTAAATACTCAGTTCCAGGCACTTCTTTCATGTCCCAACGGCCATTTTCAGCTCGTGTCCACTCTACAGTTACGCTGCGCACTCCGGCAATATTACCTTTACCTGAAAAACAATAAATATTTTAAAATAAGTTCTTGAAAACAATCTACGAAGATGTAGAATTCTGACTATTCACATACCATCATCTACAAACTCTTTTGTGAGAGTGCTGTATTGCCTTGGATCTTTACCAAACTTCACCTTTACTTCTTCATGACCATAGTCGACTCTACAATTAATATAAAACAAATTAATACATTTCTGTAATCATTTTTTATTTTTATAATTCTTTTTTCTCTCGTACCTAAATACTCTTGGCCATTGCGGCCAAGGATTATCACTACCTCGTCCTACGGAAGGTTCTGGTAAAATTTCAAATGTAACAATACTTGCAGCACCTTGACGAAGTGATGTGGCGATGCAATCACAGCCTGTATCTCCTCCGCCTGGAAATAGTTACGATCATACATGGATTCTTAGATTCCAGTACTCTGTTTAAAAAGAAATTATCTATTACCTATAATAATAACATTTTTATCCTTAGCTGAAAGAGCTGGTAATTGTGAGTTCTTTTGTTTCTTTTGGCCAGTTTCTAGGAATTCCATAGCGAAATGAATGCCGTGGAGTTCACGTCCTTTTAGCGGTAAATCACGAGGCCATGTTGCTCCAGTTGTTAAAAGAACAGCATCAAATCTAATAAAAAATAAAGATGTATTTGATATTTCGTATTCATTTTAATTATTTTTGAAATATATGTAATAATTATTATGAAAATTACTCTTCAACAAGTTCTTTAGCAGCGATATCCTTGCCGACATTTATATTTGTTTTGAAAATAACGCCCTCTTGTTGTAACAGATCAACTCGTCGTTGCACAACAGCTTTGGATAATTTCATTGTTGGAATACCATATTGCAGTAGTCCACCAACTCTATCATTTCGTTCAAATACAGTGACATTATGTCCGGCTTTATTTAATTGTGCACATGCTGCCAAACCGGAAGGACCTGATCCGACTACTGCAACCTTTTTACCCGTACGAGTTTCTGGAATCTAATAAATTATAATAATTAGTAACTAATTATCCTGATTTAGTTATACATATACATTATAAGCAGCTTACATGAGGTTTGATCCAGCCTTGTTCAAATGCATGATCAATAATCGAACATTCGATATTTTTTATTGTTACTGGAGGTTCGGAAATTCCTAAAACGCAAGCGCCTTCACATGGGGCTGGGCAAACTCGACCAGTAAACTCTAAAAAAAAAACGTAGATTATATTTTGGTGATAAGGTGAACCATCACTTCATTACTGTGTCGATAGATTTAAAAAACATACCTGGGAAATTGTTTGTTTGCAACAATTGATTAAGAGCTTCTTTCCAGTTGTTATTGAAAACAAGATCATTCCATTTCGGAATGATATTTCCTAATGGGCATCCATGACTATTGGACTGACAGAATGGCACGCCACATTCCATACATCTAAATAACATTTGTAATTATTATATTAAATTTATTTTAGTAAGAGAATGAAATAAGACTAATATTACCTTGCCGCTTGAACTCTCAGACCTTTACGAATATGTGGGAAGTTATAAACTTCATCCCAATCTTTCTGTCTCTTTTCAGCTTCGCGGTACATATTGGTCTCTCTCTTATATTTGACAAAACCTCGTGTTTTATCTAAAATTTGATCCAGCTTCTTCTTTTCAAGTGCTAGATCGGAAATGGCATCTTCGATGTCTAATACATTTGGTTCAGAATTAACGTAATTACTTGCAACTGATTTTAGTACAGGTTTTGAGGCTTCAATTTCTTTTAACGCTTTCTGATATTCATATGGGAAAACTTTGACGAATTTTCCTGCAGGTTCTGGCCAGGTTGTAATAAGTTCTTGTGCAATGACAGACCTGATAGTATCAAATATTTTTAAAATTACTATACTCACTTCTATTCAATTTCTAAATGACTCAAATTACCCAGTTGCTTGAACAAATTGTTTAAGAAGATCTAAAACAAGTGCGAGATCTTCTTTATGTACGAGAGGTAACAATTCGACAGATTCAGGGTTCACTTTGCTTCTGAATGAACCATCTACATCAAGCACATACGCAATTCCACCAGACATGCCTGCTGCAAAGTTCCTTCCTGTTAATCCCAAGATAAGAACCAAACCGCCTGTCATATATTCGCAACCATGATCTCCCACACCCTGAAACACATTGAATTCATTAAATATTTAAATTAAAATTGTTAATTATTTAATCATTCTAAATAATTACCTCAACAATAGCTGTTACACCAGAGTTTCTGACACAGAAGCGCTCAGCAGCAATACCTCTAAACATAGCTGTACCTCGGGTTGCGCCGTATAAACAGACGTTGCCAACAATAACGTTTAGGTGGGATTCGAAAGTAGACTCCTTCGGTGGTGATATGATAATAGTTCCGCCGGATAAACCTTTACCAACATAGTCATTGGCGTCACCAATTAATGAGCATGTCACTCCATTAACCAGGAAAGCGCAGAAGCTCTGTCCAGCAGATCCAGTCAGACTAACGTTAATGGTTTTACCCTCCGGAAGCCCAGGTTCTCCGTATTTGCTATAAAGAAAAACACTTACATAAAACTGTATCTTATAATAATCAAGGACAATAAATCCAGGATCCATTTGATTTCTTCTTCAGAGAGTGTCGAATGCAACCTTTATTGAATTGATATGTTCTCCATTTATGCAGGAAATATCTTTATACCTGTATAAAGAAAACTATTCCTTTTATAAACCTACCAAGCAATATGATAACTAAGTGTTGAGGCAAAAGCCCGATCTTCATTGTTAATAATAAGAGTAATGTTAGCAGAATCTGCTCTGCCTTCAATAACATCGAGGGATTGTTCTATCAGATTGTTGTCTAAACGTTTTTCCAATTGGAAATCCTGTACAAAAAATTTATAAAATAATTGAATATTATAATTTAATTTAAATAATTTATATTTAGTAAAAATGATGTAATATTTACTTGTGCTACAGATCCTCCTACGATGTTGACTCCAGGCCGCATATGAAGAGCGTTCTTCAGCATCAGGCTTAGATTTAATAGTCCAGCTTTCTTGCTAGATGTCTCTCTAGCTTGCAGCAAATCTGTACGACCAATTAGATCTTGGAACTTTCGAATCCCTAGACTAGCCATATGACTGCGTACCTGAAAAACAACAACACTTAATTATAATTTGTACAGTGCTATTAATACACCTATTTAGTATTTGTACTAACTAAACTTTTTTCTTCGCTTTCCTCAAACTACTTCATCAATAATTCATTCATTTCGTTAATATTGGAAATATTCTTACTTCTTCTGCTAGCATAAAAAGATAGTTCACAACGTGCTCAGGTTTTCCTGCGAACTTCTTACGAAGGACTGGATCTTGAGTAGCGATTCCTACAGGGCAAGTATTCAGATGACATTTTCTCATCATTGTACAACCTGAAAATAAATATCACAAGGTCAGTGACATATTGCGGTAAAAAGATAAATAACCCAATCCAGTTAAACGATGAAAACATACCCAAAACAATTAATGGTGCCGTACTGAAACCAAATTCATCCGCGCCTAGTAAAGCGGCAACCATAATATCAAAGCCAGTACGAAGTTGACCATCAGCTTGGACAACAACCCTGAAAAATATATTCCAAATTAACTAACATTTACAATTAATTATATCATAATACAAATAGTAAGTATTGTATTTACCTAGATCTTAAATTGTTTAATACTAAAACTTGATGAGTTTCAGCTATTCCAAGTTCCCATGGTAAACCGGCAGATTTAATTCCAGTCCAAGAACTAGCACCAGTGCCACCGTCATGACCAGAAATGACAATGTGTTCAGCTTTTCCCTTAGCTACACCAGAAGCAACAACACCCACTCCTACTTCAGAAACCAACTTGACAGATATGCGCGCCTTGGGATTAGCACATTTCAAATCATAAATCAGTTCAGCTAAATCTTCGATGGAGTAGATATCGTGATGAGGAGGTGGTGAAATTAGACCCACACCCGGCACAGAATGACGAGTTTTAGCAATGTCCGCAGTTACTTTATAACCTTTTCAAAAATAAACATAAATATAAAAACTTCATTGGTCTAGAAAAAGAAAAATATTATTTTTGTAGCTTACCTGGAAGCTCACCACCTTCTCCTGGTTTTGCTCCTTGTGCCATTTTAATTTGTAGATCATCAGAGTGAGCCAAATAGCTAGCCGTTACACCAAAACGTCCAGACGCCACTTGTTTAATAGCAGATCTTTTATTTTCATTTGGATCTTGATCTAAACCAAAGAAAACACGAATAAAATCGCATACACATGTACGTTGTAGGTATATACGAGTATGTTTATTTTGTTTTAAGACTTATATGGTAAATTACTGCACTTACCTAAATATCTGTCTGCATTTTCGCCACCTTCACCGGTATTACTTTTGCCACCAATTTTATTCATGGCGACGGCTAGCGAAGTGTGAGCTTCTAAACTAATACTTCCAAAACTCATGGCACCAGTAGCAAAACTATTAATTGACAAGAAATTATGAAAAATATTGCATACCAAACTTTCTTACAAAACAAAAAATAACTTACCGTTTAACTATTTCGCTGGCGGGTTCAACTTCATCAACAGGAATGGAATTATCGCTTTTGATCAATTCTAATTGCCCTCTTAACGTACATTTCCTAACAGACTCCATTGTAGATTCACGGAAACGATCATATGCATTTTTATTTTTATTAATAGCAGCTTCTTGTAGACTTGCAATTGAAGCAGGTTCATTAATATGAGCCTCTCCGCCAGCTCGCCAATGGAAAACACCAGGATTTAAAAGAATCGATGTATCAGGAACTTTTACTCCATATGTCTAAAAATATTCAATTCAATTATTTATTTAAAATGTTTTTAAACACTAAGATATATAAATATATACTTTGACTAACCGATTGATGTCTTTGGAATGCTTCTAGTGCAAGAATTTCAAATGTAACACCTCCAATTCGACTCTGAGTTCCACGGAAACATTTGTCGATGACTTCCTCGCTTAAACCAACAGCTTCAAATATCTGGGCGCCTTTATACGATTGCAAAGTACTAATTCCCATTTTAGCCATCACCTAAATTAATTCATAAACTTATGGTAATTACTTTTTCTCAAAATAGAAGTAAACATAAAAAGAAGGTGGTACTGACTTTTGAGATTCCAGTTTCGACAGCTGTTGAGTAAGCTGAATAGATCATATCATCAGAAAGATTAATATCTAGGACTCCATCCTTACGAAGGTCATGAGCCAGCTCGAACACCATGTATGGACAAATGGCGTCTGCCCCATAGCCTGTAAATTTTTAAATATAATTATAAATAAGCGTGCACCAAAAACTACAAAAGTAGGCAATAAAATTACCTAATAGTACACAAATGTGATGCACTTCTCTGGCTTCAGCAGTTTCAACAATCAATCCAACTTTCATTCTTTGTCTTGTCTCAATAAGATGATGATGTAATGCTCCTAGCGCTAAGAGAGCACTAATTGGGGCTCGTTTCTCACTGTTCTTTCTATCTGATAATATAAGTAATTGATAACCAGCTTCTGCGGCTGTTTGCCCTTCGACAGAAATACGATTTAGTCCTTCGAGTAGTCCACTAGGACCAAGAGCTACGTCGTAGGTAATATCAATTACTTTTGACTGAAATTAAATAAAGATATATTATTTAATATATACCTGTTATTTTTTAAATAAATTTAGTAATATCGTTCATACTTTCCAGCCACGATGTTTGGTCCTTTTCAGGATTTGTATATCAGGCATGCTTAAAATTGGATGCGGTAAGAGCAATCTATGAACTTGCTTTGCACTTGGTTCTAAAATATTTGCTTCTGGTCCAATTGGACATGTTAGGGACATAACAATCTTTTCACTGAAAAACAACGTGTAAACATAACAATTATATATCAAAATTCAACTTAGAAATTAATTTATGTTAAACTTTTGCCGCGAACTTACCGGAAAGGATCAATTGGTGGGTTTGTAACCTGTGCGAAAAGCTGTTTGAAATATTCATAAGGTAGGGGATGGAACTGTGATAGGCACGCCAATGGACCATCATTTCCCATACTTCCCAAAGCCTCTTTTCTATAAGAAACAAAAGCAAAGTATTTTTAAAAAATGCCATGATCTCAATTATTTTAGCAAATCTAGACATGAATCTTACTTATTGCGAATCATTGGAAGAAGGAGCATATGGATAGTTTCTGTTGTGTAACCGAAAACACCCAGTCTAGGATCAGCGAACCCTTTCTTGACATCATCATCATCAGTCCCATTAATGTCCAAACCATTAGTTTCCGGTAAACTAAGAGCGTCCGCTTCACGAAGATGTTTCATATGAATCTGAGACAAAATATTTGCTTTATTATTACATGAATTATATTAAAAATTATCTATATTAAGCGAAAAGCAAGTGGCTAAAAAGAATAAAACATTCTGAAACAAAGACATATTCATTCTTTTATGTTTTAAAACTCTTAAGACAAGTTTTGATATAACTAAAATTGAAATTATGCGAACGTTCAAATTAAAAATTATGTTTCTTTTGGCCTAATCAAAAACTTAAATTAAAAACGAACATTGCTTAAGCAAAAATAAAAAACAAATAAAGATTATCTATGATTTGTATTACAACGAATATGTGGTATAAGTTCGAAAACATTAAGAAAATAAGTAAAAAAAAAATATTCTAAGAGTTGAAAATAGATAACATAAGATTATAGAAAACAGATAATTAATTAAAAATGAACGCTAAAACATAAAATTGTTGTTAATTACTAAACGTAAAAACTAAGCTCACAAACATTCAATAACTTACCAGCTACAAATACGTCGAGCAATATGAAAAATACGAAATAATTTGTTAATATCATAAATTAAAAATATAATATTTGTTATTATTAAGGTGTTCTTAAGGTGGTTGGCTTGTCTATCCTAATATAATTACTATAATTGTTCGGTAAAATCAACAACTGGTAAATAACATCAAAGATTCGAACCGGTTCGAAAACAGGGTTTAAAAACTATTATTTCAATACTTACTTGATAGTAATTGTAAAGGGTATAAATATACTCTACAATTAAAAAAACATACCTTGATATCTAATAAATAATATACTTATCACAATTTAATATAAATATTAGTATTTACCTGTTCTTGCAACCATTCTGTGTGAGGTCTGCTATTTGCAATTTTCTGTTTCAACTCCACGTCTTGGATCATGGTTTTCTCGACAGTGTCTACCAGCAACATACGACCAGGTTTAAGCCGACTCTGAAATTAAAAACGACGTACTCATCTTAGTATATTTTTCAGAATAGATAAAAACGTTAGCGACTCTGCAAATCTAGCAAAAAAAATACATTTTACCTTTAAAATAACTTGATCAGGATCAACATCATACACGCCAACCTCGGACGCCATAACTAACATATTATCTTTAGTGACATAAAAACGCGAAGGCCTAAGTCCATTACGATCCAAAATAGCACCTAATTTTAACATAAATATTATAATTTAATAATAGTCTGAATATATATTTAGTAAAATGAGTCTGAACAAAAATATTATAGAAATCAAATGCGATTCAATAATTAATAAACGGTTCAGAAATTATTTAAATAAATCTAAAATAAGTGGAAGAGTAACTATACCAATATATCTTCCATCGGTAAAAGAGATCAGTGCAGGGCCATCCCAGGGCTCCATAACGCAAGCAGACCAGTGATAAAAGTCACGTTTATCATTAGGCATAGTCTTGTCGTTCTGCCACGCTTCGGGTACCATTGTCATCACCGCCTGTTTCATAAATTTACAACAATTAAAATTTAAATCGTGATCTAGAGGTTCATGCTTTATAATGAAGAGAAGAGAGCAGGCGGATTAAAAGAAGGTGTACTGGGAAAGTGGAGCGTGAAAGAATTGTTGCTAGGAGAGGTGGAAGGAAGAAGGTGGATGGCTCATATAAAGAAGAGGCGTAGAGAAAAGGAAGTAGACTAAGGACGAAGAATAGGGCTTCACAAGAGCACGAGACATTTCTCGTATCGTCTCGCTTCTCGTCTTGTAAAAGCGAGACGGTACAAGACAAAACATTTCTGAAAATTATTGATACGGTGCCGAGACCATATACGGCGAAATCCCGAGAGGTTCGTTTCTGGTCTCGGTGAGGTTATTAAAAAAAAAATTGCTGGAAAAATAAACTAATAGCAAAATAAAGGTTCAACCTATTTTTATTACAAAAAAGGTTAGGTCGTAAATTTACGAAATATATAATCTGGTAAACAAACATCTATTAAATATTTTATTTTATAATTTTGTCTTTTACAACATTTTGTAGCCGAACGGAAACGAATGTTTTAAGGGAAATTAATGTGAATATAAATTATTTACAAAGCGATTGTTTGAAGACATTTTGCCGCGAAAAATGTCGTTGAGTGTCAACCTGACAAAAAGGCCGAGATTTGATGAAAGTGATGATGAATTAAGTGAAATTGAACGAGTTGATCGATCAAATGTGTATAAAAAAAAATTATTCTTAAATTTTCTTTTAAATTTGATACAAATAATAGTGAGAAAAAAGCGATATGCTTAGTGTGTGAACAATTTAGAATAAAAAAAATAATTAGCCAAAATAATATAATGAATTACTTTGTTTAGGACTATCTTAGGAGTAAGTTCTCACAATATCGAGATGTGACGAGACGAGTCGAGACAAACGAAGAACAAGGACAAAATAGGTTCACAGCATTATAGAGGAATGTTTTAAGTTTAGTTTACTTTAGTAAAGGATAATTACGAAATGAGATGTAATTAATTTCATATATGTCAGTAGATGTTAAATAATACCTCTGGTAAAGAACGCCCGCCTGCATGAACCAAAAATTCAAGAACACAATCGGCAGATCCAGAGTCTGATAAATTGGGCTCAACAACTGGATAAAGCTTTTTGAGGTCTGCAAAATAAATAATACTCTTTAAAAAGAAGTCTTTCATAAATAACTACTATCTATCTTAACCTTTGCCAATAACATACCATCTCCGAAGATTTCACTCTTCATAACTCCCTCACGAGCTTTCATCAAATTGACGTTGCCTCTTAATGTATTGATTTCACCGTTATGTGCCAGAACTCTGTATAAAATAATTACATTAATTCCAATTATATTTCAACTAGCAAAACCCTAACAATTTTTAGAGTGTATCCAGTATTTTTCCAGGCTTGTAATATGCAATTACTATTGACGTAGATCGCAAAATGATGATTACATTTTCAAAGGGTGTTGGGTGGATATAGGCTAGTACACAACAATTATTTACAATCAATAACAACGAACCTAAGCGGGTGGGCTCTTTCCCATGATGGAAAAGTATTAGTAGAGAATCGAGTATGTACAAGTGCCAAATATGTATCAAAAGCTGGGTTCGATAAATCACGGAAATACATCCACAATTGATCAGAAGATAATAATCCCTTATATACAATAGTACGAAGGGATAAACTGCAAATGTAGAAACGAGTTGCTGGGCGCACCAATTCGTGGGACGCACGTTTACGGAGAACAAATATCTGAAAGTATTTTAAAATTATTAGAACACATTACTTGTAAGTATTGATATATTTAGTTTCAGAATATAACTACAAAATACCTGGAGTTTAAGGGATTCTTCATTTTGATTGCCAGTTACAAAAACCTGACGCATAAATGGCTCAGAATTCCGAGCAACTTGACCTGAAATAAAAAAAAAAAAAAAAATTATTCCATTACGTGACTTAGCATGTAAATATGTACAATGATTAGGAAACTTTAAAGTATCCGGGGTTAAAAGATTATTTCAAAACATATTAGTCATTGATACAGAGTTTTATTTCAGTTATCCCTGTTGCGTACAACTTTATCTCAAGTTTAGTGTTGCGTAAAATCCGGCGGGTTATAAATGTTGCTTACAATCAGGCGTAATCATTATAATTATTATTTGTATTACCTATAGCTGCATTATTAACTGGAACGGTTCTCCAGCCGATAATCTGTAATCCCAATGATTCAGCAAGAACTTTAAAATTATTTTCACTTTCTTCATGATGTGCTTTATCCAAATAGAAAATACCTGTTGCATAGCGACCAAATTCAGGTAATTCGATATTTTGTGTGGCTCTGCAACAAAAGAACATAAATGATTTAAAAACATATAGTCTAAAATATTCCTTAGTCAGGTAATATTCTTTTATTATCTTGTAAACAAAATGTAAAAGATTTGAACCTTTTAAAATATATTTATGGTGTTTCCTGTCATTTCTATTATGATGCAACATACAAAAGGTATTTTTTGTTGACAATTTACAAAAAAAAATATAAATGAGGTCCTTAAAGATATACCATTGATTGTACAAACAACATTGACCGAGTGGTATACTCATTTATTTTATTTTTAGATTTATGTTTGTTGATGATATATTACAATTCTCAGCGACATATTGTATTTACACTTCTAATATTTTTGCAGTTTATATGTGTTGTAATTTGGCTTTTACCCAACAATTTTTTTTAGCACGAATGAAAACATAATTCTCATTTCGAAGGTTATGAATTACATGCATCTACTTATATCAAAGAACAACACATGTGCAGAGTTTACATTTGCGGTAATCTTTCTTCTTTACTCAGAATTTTATTTTATCAACATAAATACGCTGAAGTAAATACTAAAAATATAATCCATATTAAATTACCAAAAAATATATAACATTTCACCAAGTTTTTTTTTTATGACCAACTTTATCAAAAACAATTACATAATGATATTACGCTCTTGTAATTTGAATATCTCAAAGATTAGTTAGTAAATTTTTAGGCTATTCATGTAGATCGTAATATTTCTTATTTATCAGGATGTTTGTTATATATATTTTATGTTTAATATCTAATTTATTTTACAACACATGTAGTACATTTACAATATTCGATGTCACTTGTTAATTTCACTAGCTAAGGCTTATTCATGTTTGTGAATATTCTAAGGCTTATTCAAGTTTGTGCGGTGTTGACACAGTCTGATGAATTATGGATTGAGATTATTTGGGGCGTTATCGAAAATTTGTTACATGTAGCATCCCAGTAAAGATTTTGAAGTCACTTTGCCATCATATTGAAGATGCGTATGATTTTTTTGTCATGAAAAAGTTCATATACAGTTCAGTTTCTCACAGTCATTCATATGATATGTTTATTTTATCAGCTACAAATGGCGAAACCACTCCACTTATCGTAATACAAATGACGATAAAGTTAATGCGAACTATAATTGAAGTGCAATAGTGATAGAAACGTCACAAAATAGGACTCTTCACTAAATTGTTTAGTGGTATAACACTTTTTAGTCCTGCTAGACATGCCCAAAAGGTACAATTTAATAAAAGATATCTACGTAATATGACTTTAGAGTTTGTTTTTGTCGTTTTGATTTGTATTTTAAATTTACAATTGCAAATGAAAATAATATGTAAGGAATTATTTAGTATAAATATTAGCGCCTTAAATATATTCACTTTAGTAGGATCAGTTGGACCACAGACTGTGCCACTTCTCTATTTACTTTGCGCGCAGAGGTAGAACATGTGTTACCAATAAGCCACGAGATATCCCAGTAAACATTTTGGAGTAAATTCTACTTAATTTCTATTACATATCATGAGTTTTTTGTCTGGAACGTGTTCGTTTTCTATTCAGTCGTTCATAGCAAAGGCCCTTTTTATGAGTTACAGACATTGCAACGACGGTTCACTGCTGAATTAAAAGCGATTCCAGTTTATGTTTTATGACCGGAGTTATAAACTTGACACTAGTTGAAGGCCTGTTGTCTTCGTCAGGGATGGCAGGGGTATAAAACTTAATGGAATTCTACTTTTTAGAGTCTGCAAAATATAAATATTTAAATGAAGAAATAAATAGATGTAATCTTTAGTACGGATCGTGATTTTTTTAATGAATATTATTCATCTTCAACAATACTCGTTATATTAATTTTTTACATTGTTTTGGTGATTCAAAAATCCACGATCGGCAGATCTGCGTTAGGTTTAAAACCTCTGTCTTAGCATCGCTGCTTAGAGTATTCGTTTAAACACATTATATTCGGAGATTGAGGGAGACAGCGTGTGCCTATTACCATTAAAGAAATATTTGTTGAAAAAGGATAGCATATACTTTAAACATACTGTACTGAACGAAATACTATACAAGTATACAAGTGTAACGGTGAAAAATATATTTTACTTGTCTAACCGCATCTCTCCGTTTCCATCACCGTTTCTCTCTCACTTTGGAATGAAAATGAACTAAAAAAATATATCCTAGTGTGAAAGAAACAACTGCTACTTAATGAATGATGTTGGAAAAAGAAAGAACCCAGTAAACATTTTGGAGTCACTTTGACATCATATTGAAGATGCGTCATGATTTTTTTGTCATAAAAGAGTTCATTTATAGATCAGTTTCTCACATTTTTTCATATAAAATGTCTACTTTATCGGCCACAGATGGCGAAATTACTCCACCTGTCGGAATACAAATGAAGATAAAGTTGATGCGAATTATAATTGAAGTGAAATAGTGATAGAAACGTCACTAAATAGGGCACTTCACCAAATTGTTTACTGGGAATATTATTATGAAAAAATTCTAACAACTAACACAAAATCTGTGACAGGTAGAGAACTTGTAAAGCGTTAGAATTGAATTGTACGAGTGACTCGAACGTCACTAAATAGGGTACTTCACCAAATTGTTTACTGGGATAGTACGATAGTTCTCAGTTAACAATTAAAAAAGTGACAACGAATATTGTTCATGTAATACATGTGTTTTAAAATAAATTAGATATTAAACATAGAATATGTTTAAATAAACATCATGATAACATAGAGATGCCTACAAATCTTGCTTCGCTGTAGACGCTTTCTTACAAAAGCAAGGAAAATAAATATATGTAAAATAAGAACCGGCGTAAATTCCAATAATCAAATAATTTACATAAATAAACTACTACGTTAGCGAGTTAAATTGTTGAGGAGAGTATAGCACATGTACAGAATACATAACAAAAAAAAACATCTTAAATAAAATAAATAAATTAGCACCATTATGCAGTCCAGTGTACAGTGTATTCTTTTTATATTTTTAGAATATTTAAAATTGCAAGCAACGAGCAAAAAATGTGAGTAACAAATAATGGACGACGGACTGCGCATAAACGGTGAACGACCACGTGCTCACCACATGTTCGTTCGAGATATTTGCATGTGTGGTGGTGGCGGTAGTGCATGGTGGCTTGTACGGTGTTCGACGCTTGGCTGCTTGGCTAGGGTCGGCAGCGTGTATCTTATATATTTGTATATCACTCCAGGGTTCGGAAACCGTTTTTATTATTAGTGATATTTCTTTTATGTGAACTGTGTGAGAAAACCGTGGAATATTTTTGAATGGAGTCCAACAAATATTTTTTCTAGTGTAAGATCCTAGCTTGTCACAAAATAAACTTTATGTATACCTGTCATAAGATTCATACGTTCCTCATACAAGACAAAAATATTAGAAACGGGAGAGGAATGAATGGATCTATTTAATATACCTATCTCTTTCTATTTAATCAAGTGCATCATAGTTACCTTTACGTAGGAATATAAAATTACATCGATGTTTCACAATTTCAGTCTTTAAATTTTAATACGATTATTCCTTTTTTTAAATTATCATTTTTACTATAGTACCTTATCCACTACACTTTTTCATTACATTTTTTCATTTTTTATTTATTTTTGCTTATAACTTCCTTATGTAAAAGTTTTATGAGAAAGGTATTTTTCAAAAATTGAATGACAAACATTTTGTGAGAGGTACGGTTTTCAAGATTAAAAAAACTGATAACACCTTATTTTCAAGATAGTGGCTACATGGAGAACAAAGGAATTTGTCAATATAACACAGTGTTTAAAATGTATTTATTATAAAAAAGTTTACCTTTTAGATAGAAATTTATAAATTAATCAAATGTCAGATAATATAGAAAAAATTATCTTTACTAATAAATTACGTTCGAAAATAAATATAATATATATTCCAAATTTGGGACTGAGATAAAAGTTTGAAAGAATTGCATTGAAAGTTTTTATCTAACCTTATATTTTTGGTTAAAACATAGAAACGTTTTCATAGAATCTGATTATGTATTTCATAATTTATGTCACAGTTAAAGAAAAGCTAGATATCTAATTATAGCGTGGAGCTACATGCCATTTTCTTTTATATTTTAATGTATCTTTTATATTTCCTACGCTTTTGCTATTATTCGTCGCATACACAGAGGACAACTACTTTTAGGCTAGCCTGCGTATATATTTTCGTTCTAGACGCTGATAGCTAGAAACATTGCCCCCCGGTACGGTTGCTTTCAATACCAACAGTTACATGTCATACCCAACTTATTGAGTCTGACCAACAAAGTTCACCGATTGTAAACTTTGGAAAAACCCTGCAGGCGCGCCCAAAATGATTAATAAGTGTAAACAGTTGTACCCATGGCAAAATTTTAGAGCATATATATATGGAGAGCGAATACTTTACCTAAAAAGTGTGTCCAAAAGGTGTGCGAGAGGGAAAGGTACATGTTCCTATTTGTTCTCTATGCGCATGCGTCGAAAGTAACAGTTGTCAAGTCAGAGCTGTCTGGATATAGTACGTGAGAGTTGTTAAATATGACATTATATTGATGTAGAATAATGTAGATATGTATAAATATAAATAAACTATATATAAATATAACTAAAAACGTGAGTTCTGTTCACTCCAAATATCAACTGTTATCTCTACAGCGCAATCTATGGCGTTCATGAGTATATGTTTTCAGTGAACGGTCACTGTTTTATCGACAGACGAGTTTTGTACCAACTAAAGAAATATAAGTTCTTTACATATATTTTATTTATTATATCTTAATAGAATATTAATATTTATTATATCTAAACAGCTGGTACTTTCGACGCATGCGCATAGAGAACAAATAGGAACATATACCTTTGTCTCTCGCACACATTTTGGCCACACTTCTAATTTATAGGAAACATAGGCTATTCATTCTCCATATACTCGTTATACTTTAAGTTTGGTATTTACCTTATTCCCTAAATCGGAAGTCAGAAGCACACCATTCCATGTTGCACCACTCAAGAAATAATAAAGAAATTATAAAAATGAGTTGGTTCCATCACCGACGATCTTCTACTACCATATATTGGTAGCGAGAATTAACCCAGTTATTAAACAGAAATTAATTAACCTATTTGTTAAAGTAACGTTTAAAAATACGGGGGCACTGGTTTTAAGCCTCTGTATAAGCAAATAATTTAATCGCAATAAATGTATAAATATAAAGCGTAGAAAAAATTTGTATTCGATAACATAGTAGGTACAGCAAGCAGAGGCAGGGAGTCAACATTGTATAATTGTTATGTACATATTAATAAAGTGCGGTACGGTATAAAAATATAACTGGTGTATCTGACACGAATGAATTATAATAATAATAATTAATGTATTAAAGATGATAATGAGATAGGTAGGATCTAACAAGTTTTTTCATTTACTAATCATAGTTGTTATTATTAATTTGTTGTTATTAAGTAATTATTTACACTTCCTATGTACGTAGTATTTATAATATATGTGAATATATTCCACTCTATTACATTAATACATAACATATTTCCGATTCCAATCATCTTACAGATTATAAAACAAATATATACTATGATCTAATTAACACAAAATATGGAAATAACCTTAAAATTGTATTTAGACAAACTCTAGTATTACTGAATTTTAAAAGGTTTCAATTTTATCTAAAATCGTTTTATTTAACGATTCAAAATATATTTTATAATCGTGTAAGAAGCCTAATGCATTAGAGGACATAATAACTATAATTATTGCCAAATGTTGACCTATTGTAAATCATAATGACTTCATTTCTATAAAATTGTACTATATATTAATAAAGTTGCCTGTCAGGACCTAAAATGTCCAATTATTTGTTGCAACATAATAAGAGATGTTAACAAATAAAGTAGTCCCTTTTGACCTTTTAATCATTAAAGAGATACTTTGTTTTAAAAATATAAATCTACATGTGATGTCATATCCACTGATTTGCTATCTTTTTTATACAACAGAGAAGCATACGAGTATGTGTGTATAATACGTCATTTACTTCTAACAGCTAGGTTGTGCATTCCATCAAGTTTTATATTATGAGTGATGTAAAAAAAGAGAAATAATCTCGATTACTTATTTCTTCTGTGACGTCATACGCAGAGTTACCACAACCGGCAAAAATAAAATTCAAATTTAAAATAGCTATACTTCCGTCAATTTTTGGATATTTAAAAAAATAAAAACGCCAATATACATACATTAACCTAAATTTCAATAAAAAATAAACAAAACGACCCATAAAAAATTAGTTCACAAACCCATTTTCTTTGGAATGAACTAGCCTGGTACCAAATGTTTTTTTTAATAGTATCATTATTGTTTAAACCAAATGTTTATTTAATAGCATAATTTGATGAGCTTCTTAGGGCCACGGCCCTTTTTTTGCTCTGCAAAATTACAATAACATTATTTTACATTACGTGCTTTAAGATGATTTTGCAAGTACAATACGTATTGTACTTGCAAAATCATCTTAAACAATTTCTCGCTTGATTTTTTCCGCTAAGTAACAAATATTGTATATATGAAAATAAAACGAATAATTGACAAGTGCAAGTTTTTTTTTCATTTTAATATTGAAGTACTTAGAGATAGAAGTTCTTTTTTTTTTAATTAAAACGATGATACAAATAAAACGTGTTGACAAAACGAGGAAAAGACTAAAACACGCGTCCGTTACACATGTGTGTTTATGATAAGTAAATCAATATTTTTATCTTCATTTATAAATCTCATATTTCCACGATAATGACTTGTAATTAATAAATTAATAAGTAATACACAATTCCGCGTGTTATCTGCAGTGGGACTTCGGAATATTGACAGATCAATGATTAAAATCTGTCAAACACTTTATACGCCATAGACATTTTAAAAAATAATTCTACGCAAAATACAGTTACGTTGTGCAATTGACGGTTTACGAAACATAAAAAAGTTACATGTTATGTAAACGATTTAAATCTAGCATTCTGCGGGTTAGCATACTTATAAAACTTCTTTAGAGAACTTAACTAACGTGCTACTATCGCTAAGGTCTGCAGCAATGGAAGAATAGCTATTAAATTGCAAAATACAACAGTTCAAAAGTAAATTGTTTGCTATGTTTGGCCTTGTGATTGCTCTCATCCCTGTGACTTCAATCTGGGCTTAACGATGTCTTCATGAACTAATGTATGGTACAAACTGGTGCGACATAAACATGCGACATAAAACATTTGTTGTCAGAAGTTGTACAATACGTCCACACTAGTGCGACATGCAACTTAATATGTTGGAAGCTTTGATATTTTGAACGAATTCCTTCAACCTGCTTTAGAAAAAAATATGGTTATAAAACAAATGCAATAACACTCAGTTCTTTAACAATAGAACCTTGTTGACACCGGATGACTAGGGTCTATTGTTTAGCATGGGTAAGCAGAAAACACAGCAGAATTTAATACTTGCGTGAATACTTTATTTATTTTATTATTTTCTATATTGAATATAGAATCTTATCATGGCTCGTCACAAGCGATGTCGCCGATAGATCTCATTTGAACCGTATTGCAGCGTAACAACAAGCGATCTTAGGTATCCCCTTCAGTCTGAGGCGGCTGTTTGCATTTACAAAGGTTCGGATAGGATATCGTTGTAGTAGTGGTAACGCTTGGATAAAATTCGCCTTTATACGGTTCTAATGTGCGAGGTAGTGCCGCCCGTATTCGGACTGCTTTGTAACTTGCAGTCTGAGAGGTCCAGAGAGTTCTCATTACATTTACAGGGTTCGGATAGGTAAATTCGCTTAAATACGGTGTCATACTGAGACAGGCCTAATACTTCGAGACTCGACATTGGAATCTCGACACATACAGGATCGGTTAAGAGAATTTACTACTATTAATAAATTAATAAAAATATATTACTAGGTTTCGACAAAGTAAAATATTATATGAATATCCATGTTTTGTGATTTGCAGAATACTAATTTTAGTTAGTTTTTCTACTTAGATAGTGCCTGAACGTAGTTAACAACAGCAGCAAGATGTGCCGCATCTCTACCAAGCTTAAATAAGAAGAGGAACATTAAAAAAACAACCGTAATAAGTTTCTTTCTCGAACACGTTTCTGGCTCTCGTATTAATATGTCGTTTGACGAATTTGAATTGAATACGTAACACTTTATCATATAAACCTTTCCGGATGCAAGTTATGCGATGTTGAACATTGATTTATATATTTTTTAACAAAATCAAAATATATTTATGTTTACGTTGAACTCCACGATGTACGCAAATCTTATCAAATCACGTCGCGGAATTCTTTAATACATGTTTCATAAATTATCTTTCACGTGGTCGGACATTGATCTGTTGAACTTCACAAATTCTTTGATTATTTTTGGGTCAGCACTGACCTAAGTTGTATTATATCTTTTATTTTTCTTTGATACAACACAAATCTATTGGAAAAATATTTCAGATTATTTTTATACTTTCTATGTAATCGTACAAAACCTTTCGTATGATTCAAGAATTTAATTTCTCAATTGTATTATCATTTATTGATAAAGTTATTTTTCAGGACTAAAAATATGCAAATAGGTTTTAAATTGTCACAATACGAGTTTTGTTTAAGATATTAATAATTACAATAATGAAGAAAACATTTATATCATATGCGTGCCTATCCTTTGCCACTCAAATCTATTGCTATCTCTGTTATACAACAGAGGACATATACGATGGTAAATTTTATCTTATTCTTTCCTATATACAATATTAAAAAATGAGTGAGACAATGCTATTTTATTGTCTCGTAGATTTATGTGCTACAACTAGTTTTAAGCATGAGTCACTGCCGAACTCTCGTAATTTGAACTATCTTTAACTTTCATACACAAAGTAGTTTTAATTGAACAAACATTATTAACTTTAACAAATTTACTGGGTATAAACATTTTGGAATCACTTTGCCATCACATTGAAGATGCGTATGATTTTTTTTGTTATGATAGAGTTCATTTTAAGTTCAGTTTGTAACAGTCGTTCATATGCAATATCTATTTCATCGACTACAAATGGCGAAACCACTCTACCTGTCAGAATTCAAAGGAAGATAAAGTTGATGCGAACTATAATTGAAGTGATAGTGATAGAAACGTCACAAAACAGAACCAAATTGTTTATTGGGTCATCACTTCCGGCTTATGTTACGTATATGTACGTAATTATGTACGTTTATTTAACATAAATAAGTTTACCCTTTTACTCAAACTTTCTTAGGTTAATGTTATGTAAGATTACATAAGAAATTTATGTTTTCTGACGTTTAATAAAGTTTTATAGAAGCGGTATATAAAGTTACATATTAAATTAATATATTAGTAAAAGATTTTAAATGCTTTTTGCATTTATTGATGACAAAGTAAAAGAATTATGATAAATTTCGGTAAAAATAAAACATAACATTATGTAAAATATTACGTTGAATAATACATACAGTTTACGTTTCGTATTTAGTGTATTTATACTGTAGTAAAAATGTATAATTGACTGAGTTAATGTAGTTTCGTGCGCTGCACTACCAAATATTTATAAGTTGAAAAAGAAAAAAGAATCACAAAATATCATACTCCAATTATATACTGACTTTATACTTGGGAAGTTGCAAGGAATCGACTTAATCTTTATGCCGAATTAATTAAAACTTATTTTCACTCGAATAAATATTACCCGTGTGCTCTCCATAGCGCACGTAGCTGCTCAATATAACTACCCGCCCAGCGCGTGAGACAGAAGATACTCAGTGCAAACTTAATGAAGAATCTTTTTTTTAAGAATCGTTGGCCATTTTTTAATTTAAAACAAGATTGTAAACTCTATATAAGATTCAAAATTCTCTACCTAATTATACCTTTATAGATTAAAACGAAAATATTTCTATTTATTATACAAAAAACAAGTTGATCGAAAAACTATAAAAATGAGTTTTATCAGCAAAAAAGATAATAACATTAAGTAAATTTTAATTAGTTTATAGAGTATTTATTTTTAACTTCATAATATAACATTTAATTTCAAGGTTTTAGTATTTTGACGTATTGTTATTTAAACGGAACACTTTTTATCAATAAATAATCTTCGCTCAATTATTTTGCGTAAGAGCACGCTGTGATCACATGGCCATACGCAGTCAACTGTTTTGTTTGTTTACAAATTCATTTTCCGCGTGCTTCTCTGAGTGACATATGACGTAGTTGACTCCTTCATGTTATCAAATCCTGATTACACAGTGATGACTCCGTGTTAAGAAACTTTGTAGAATGATACAGGGGATTAAAAATGTACTTTGACATTGTTTGACCTTTGATTAATAAAAAATGATACAGAGACCTTTCTAAAATGATAATTGTCAAGTAGAAATTAAATGTATTGTTAACAGTGGATCGCTGTGATTTCATTGAGTGAACAGTTCAGTACAGGACATTGGACAGAACACTTATGCCGGTTTCACACTAGAGAGACAGTTTTGTTGTCAAAAAACAAAACAAAAACATGTTTTGTTTTATTTTAAAACAGTTCTGGTTTTCGATAACAGACTGTTCACACTGAACAGACTGATAGTGTTTTTCTTTGTGTCCCATAAAATTATAAACATGATAAACAACAACTGACAAGCGCAAATGTTCACAAAAAACAAAACTGCGAGTTTAAACCATGCAGACTAAAAAACAACAACAAACGTGTTTTCCTTTGATCTTACTGACTCTAGATGGGAATGTGTTTTGTTTACTAAAACAGCAACAAAACAAACATGTTTTAAGAACTGTCTCTTTGGTGTTTTTGTTCGTGTTTTATTGAACTGTCTCTCTGGTGTGAAGCCGGCATTAGAGGCTCAGCATTTGAACTTCGACACATACAAATCGGTTAAGAGACCTGACAATATACATATTTGATAGGAATTGATAATTAATAAATGAATGTTATATAATTATTGACTTTCAATTGAGGGAACCCTAAGAATATTTTTGAAAGCGTATTTCTATACTTTAAAAAAGTTACGTTTTTTTGGAAACTAATGATATTTGCGAATTCAACACCGTATTTTGACATAGTCGAATTTCGTAGTATTTAATTTATTTCCAGTGCTTTCATCAATTCTATAAATCAATGCCAGATTAACAGTGGCACTGTTGAATCAGGCCTACCCTTGAAATACCATTGAAGGCTATTGTAACTGGATATAATTGATATTTATCGCTCTCACGTAATGATAAAAAAAATTGTGCTAGGCCTATAAAAACGTAAATGCGATAGCGATCGATCATGTTAGATCATGTCACACCTCACCCTTTTACTATTAAAGGGACCATAAGTTATTAAAAAATAAGTTGATGACACTGTTATCATCTATGTATTGTCAACTCTTTTATATAACAGAGTGTAAAAGAGATGCATAGTCAAACGTCATTTAAGAATTACAGCTGTCTCGTGCAAAACATAAAGTTTTCATTTTGTGAATGTAATGAACAAAGATAAATAAACTTAATAATATTTTTTTTAAATTTATTTTTAAAATCGGCTTATTTCCGATGCTAAGTCCTAACACGACCTCCTACTGTGTTGGCAGTTTTTGTGGTGTCGTAGCTACACTATATGTTAAATACACCGTATGTGCATGATTTATTTAATTTGATAATAAACCCAGAAAACTTACCAAACCCAGAAAATATAACTCTGGTCCGAGGACACAGCAATCAGGGTCAAGTAGTAATGCTTTGGCACACTGTATACTGTGGCATCTACTTGATTAATTAATACTAATCTTGCGACGACAAAAGTTGCTTAAAATCTGTCTCAACTTTTGTCAATACAATTTTAAATAAATCGACTTTAAAAAAGGAGTTCACAACAAACCTATAAGCCAACAAATAATGATTTACGTGCTGAGTTTACAATTCGTATCATACAGTGCCATTCACAATATAATAATACAGCAAAATATATATAGAAATGTATAAAATAAATTCTAACCTTAATTCATCTGAATATAGGTTATGTGGAATAGCTGTCAAAACGCCAGCGCCATCTCCAGTGTCATTATCGCAAGCACACGCACCGCGATGGTTCATGCGCATTGATAGCCTTTCCGCATCGCGAACAATCTGAAATAGAATTAAATGAATTACTTGTTAAATAACTGAAAAACGTAACTCAAGCATTGAGATAATATTTTCTTGAAACATGCGGTCAATGTATGATTTTTAAATGATAACAAATTTAAAAAAACAGATGTTTAGAAGACTTTTTTTATTTTTTTGGTTTATGCTATTACCTTATGATTTCGGCGTCCATCGATAGCGACAATAAAACCTACACCACAAGCCTCATGTTCATTCACTGGATCATAAAGGCCTTGAGCTGGTGGACCCTCCCACTCCATACTAAAAAAGAAGAAGGAAAATTTTTATTATATAAATTTTATTAAAACGATAAAAATAGAAAAAAAATTACAGTTAATGGTACTTTTTATACTTTTATTTGGCGTACCGCCTTGTACGGTAAATGTATCCCCTCTGCTAATAAAATATCATAATATTTGATGTCGAAAGAAGGGAATTAGTAACATATGTTAAAAAGACTAAATCTGTCCGCACATAAGGCGACTGATTGCAAACCTTAGCCCCGAATCTGCCCGAACTGAATGAGAATAGAACTGTGTTGCTAGTGAGAGAACGAACGTGTATACGAGTGAGAGAAAACACACGCCACGAACGAGACTAAACTGGTTTTGAGCGAGTATGTTTCTCGGTCGCTGGGCATGCTTTTGATGGTGACATCATGAGCGGAAATGTGCACAAATACTATTCAAAAGTATTTAAATACATACATACATACAAATACGACACAATAAAATCCCCTATTATGTTATTGTTAAAAATTCTAGAGAATCACGGAACACGACTCGATTAGTTTGCAATCAGTCGACTCGTGTGCGGAGGCTCTAAGCGGTGCAGTGTAGATGCATCTCTCTGTGTTTAGACTTTAAGGGATAGAGATAGGAACCTTAAGTGTTAAGTATGCTATCTCTTTTACGCTCTGAAGTATACTATATATACTCTGAAGTATGAAGAAAACAACTTAACGAAAGTGACGTTACATGCATTGGAATTTTCTATAACGTTGGATCCCTTTAATAATTAAAGAGAAAAAAATACGATTCTAATTGTTAATATCTCCTAAAATATAGCAAGTTATTACAAAATAATTGCACACTTGATCTGGTAGCCAACTTTATGCAATATATAGTACAGTTTTATAGAAATGAAGTCATGGTTCACAAGCCCATTATTTAGTTTCATGAATATGATACCCCATATCATATTAAGTAAGCACTGCTTACGTTGGAAACAATTTAATATGAAATGCACTTATTTTGCAAGTAACGTCAAAACAAACATTATGACTAAGTAAAACAATGTCATTTACATAACACACTTGATTGCAACTGGAATGTTGCCTTCGACACTGAATGTCACATTATGAAACACTTCTACACTTCTTTCCCCCTATCTACTTCCCCGCATTAATGTTTGACTTGTTTATCAATTTGCAAACTGATTATAACCATCTGTTGTTTGAAATATACCCTAGGTTTCAAACATGTGTGTTTGAATACGAATACGCATGTTTGTACTCATAGTTCGTGTTCACTGGGCAAACATACATGTATCATACGAGGGTAGCTTGTTAAGTCAGTGATTTTTTGAATTTCCCACGCAGCGTGATTTCTAGATTTCTATACCAATTTATGCACCTTTGCTACCTGCTACCGTGGTAAAGCAACCACGAGTTAAGATTCATAATAGCCTGTTGTGTTGTTGTTAACTCTGTTGTGTAAAAGAGATGACAAATAGAAATTTTCTATAACGTTGGATGCCTTTAATAAGTAAAGACACAAAGTAACAATGGGCTTGTGTCCTCAATTTTTAGTGGTCGATTTTTGAATTGTTGATTGAAATTGATGTTATAAATGTGTATTGGCGTGTCTATTTTATTAAATATCTAAATATTGACGGAAATATAGCAATTAAAAGTTTGAATTGTAGTTTTAGCGCTAGAAATGGTCGGCCATATTTGTATGACGTGAAATGCATTTTAACGTCAGTTATTTGTTGAGTAGGTCAGTGCTGTGGTAATGTTCTGTAGCTGTTGGTAGTCGAATAATCAAGTCAAGTCAAAGAATAATAAGTTTTTATTTTATTTAACTCTGCTAAGGCAGATATAATATTGAAATTTGGTTGTTCCTTGAAATAGTTGTAAATGATATTTGATATATAAATACATATAGCAGAGATTTATGAGCTGTAAGGTTAGTAACCTGTAAACTTGTCAGAGTTCTGTCAAGAAGATATCTCTTTTACGCTCTGTTGTATAAAAGAGATAGCAACTAGCTGTTGTGAGGTCACATGCATTTGGAATGTTGTACAACGTTGAATCCCTTTGATAATTAAAGAGACAAAATGACTCTTTTAATTCTTAATATCTCCTAACATATAAGGAGTTATTAAAAAATAATTGAACATTTGAGGTTCTAGTAACCCACTTTATCAATATATAGTACAGTTTTATAGAAAGTAAGACATAGGACACAAGCCCATTGTTGTTACCTACTGTAATGTACTTTCGCTGAAATTTTTTTAGCCTTTATAAAATGGCGTAAGTCTGGCGGGCCTGGGCTTTTGAGTTATTAGTGTTACCAGAAGTGTAAGGTAATAGAAAAAAACGACCACGCATCCCCATTATATTTTTATTGCGGTACTGTTAAATGAACATACTTGTACGATTACTTATAAAATTAATACTAAAATCTACTTGACACGACAGCTTCGATGCTTGCGGTACTGATATATGCACCCATACCTCTACTCACGTGCTATTGTTATTGATTTTTTTTAATACGAGCCGTTAAATAACTTTCATGCTGATTTGTGGCCACGTACCTTAACATACATAAAAGCGCACAAATCAAACAATCGGCAAAGAGCACGAATAAGCGAACACGCATGTTTGAACCTCAGAACATACGTACTCATATGAGGTAAATAAATTCTTTGTGAAGACCTCCAATAAAAGGTTATAAACCTCTGCTTTTCTTTAACAAGCGTATCAGAATCAATATGGCAATGTTACTTATATAATTAAACAAAACTGTCTATTATTTGCTCACTAATTAAAACTTGAATGGCTGTTCTATTGTTGTGTAAACAATTAAAAATATTTTACTACAAATGAATGAAAAATATTTGACAATTTTTCAAAAAATTTCACTTTTGGTATTTGTGTACCTGACCCTAAACTAGAAACCTTAAATGGCTGCCAAAAAACTTGACAAAAGTGTATATATTATATGCAGTCTCAATTTAAAATACATACAGAAATATCTTTAACATATTTTCGTAAAGAGATATTCGAAATGTTTATTTTGTAACCTGTGTATGTTGACTTATTTCATTTTGTAAATATTGACAATAATATATGAAAAATATTCATGGAATATATGTTTCTCCATATTGTATTGTAACGTAATTACAACATTCATAATATAGTAATTAGTATAGTATTTAGAAAAGCAGCTTTATTTTTACTTTGCCCTTGAATAACAATTAGGCTCCTATTTTGTAACTTTGTAATGAGTCTCTGTATTATTAGACGCGTTTACAAAGTACTACACTGTAAAATGCTATATGCTTTTCTTCTTCTTTTCAATCAATATATTTTACAGTATAATTTTGCATATTATAAAAAAATGAAAATACCTAAGTTCACATAAAGAAATTGGTCTTGTACACAGGTCTGGTAACGACGGAACATTGTTAATAAAAAAGTGACAGCTACCCGTCAAAAATGACAGAATTGTGTCCATATGAAAAAATGTTTCCCACAAATGTGCTCGCATCATTATAGTCAACTATTCCAGGAATCCTTTCAAGCTGCTGTTTATTATCTGCTATTAACATTTTTCGGCAATTTAAGTAATAAACAAGGTTTTAGTTTTTCATAAGGTGTCGTCCATAAACAACGCTGTCCTATTTTTGCCGCAGTAGACGCAGTTTTCTTCAATACAAAAAAAGGATTTCGGTGGTCCCAAAAAAATATCATTCCTTCAATTTTTTTTTTCAATTTGTGAGAGCTTAAAAACATCTATAAGAAAAAGTCTCTTCATTGTGTCAAATAAAATAAATTAAAAAAATAACGTAACTAACAACTACCTCCCCAGCCCCCTTCTGTTATGGAACACCCCTAACCTGACTTAAATTTCGATAAACTGTAAGATCTTGTCACTTATAATATTGTTGTATGAATGAAATTGCTAAAAACTTTGCTATATCAATAGTTAGAACACTTTTCCTTGAACACTTTAACTAAAAGTTAGGTTAGAAACCGCTAGCATGTTCATAATATTTTATGTGAAAAGGGTAGCGATACTTGCTGCGATCGCATGGCGGACTAAATATAACAGACACCTTATTGGAGAGTAACTTTAAACCTTTCCTTTGCCAGACTTGTGTACAGGCCATAGAATAGACAGACATTAAATAAGTAGTCAAACTTCTCAACATGTTATATTTTGTTTGGAAAACACCTTTAACAATTTTTGGCACTAAATTTATCTTCAACAACTAGGTGGTGGTGTGGAGTCAGTAAAGGCAGCTGTACCATGTCAACCATCACGATGTTGCCATTGCAACGCCAGGCGTAACCGCATGTGTATTTTAAGAAATCGGCCATTATGGATCAAGAAACGACGAGACGCGGCGCGCATTCCCTATTCAAAAAAAACTTTGAGAAAGCAGACAACAAAATATAAGTAAAGACAATTATTCGAAGAGGAAAAGGAATGCAGACTTCAATGGGCTTGTGAGCCCATGTCTTTACTTTCTATAAAACTGTACATGAATTGATAAAGGTGGCCATCATAATCTAAAATGTGCAATTATTTTTTATTATGCGCAATATTACTATTAAGAGCCATTTATTTTATAATCCCTTATAATCACTAATCGAACGACGTCACTTTCGTTCTTACTCTCTTCTATGAATTGCCATATCTTTTATACAAAAGAGTGTAGATTAGAGATGCATTAGGGGCCATCCATAAATTACGTAATACAAATTTGCTACTATTTTGAAATTTATACTTTTCTCAGGAAATGACCGTCTTTATAACCTTTTTTTAGATTTTTTTGAAAACCTAGTACCAGAGATGTGCACAAATAGTTTTCAAAAGTATTTAAATACAAAATAGACCAGGCTCCCAGACAAGTTTCTTTGCAAAATATGCAGACTGTAAACTGTTTGCAAAGGAAACTCCTCTGGTTTCCCTTAAGAGTAGTTTCCTTTCCTACTTCTATATTTTATATTGCCTGTAATGTCACAACCCTTGTGAACCCTCTCCCCCTCATTGTCACAATTTGTGACGTAATATATTAATGGCCCCTAAAAGGTAAGCGTCTATGGGTCCGCACTCTTTACATCAATCGGATTGCGAGGAGAGCAGGAAAAATAGTGTGTATAAGTGACAGTTACACTACTAGGAATAGTTTAGTCATATAAATTTGCCACATTGACATTGCCCAACGAGTTAGCTTCGAAGACAAGCGCTTACAGTCTGTGCCAATCTCAGTTGTTGTCACAGTAGATCCGTAATGTCTATTTAGGTTTACTTAGCATAAAAAAGAAAACATTTATATGAAAAAGCGTAATATAAGTTTAAACTACAAGAGTTCGGCGAGGACTCTTAAAACAAGTTTTTCCGTATAAATCTACGATACAATGAAGAAGAACTGTCTCATAAATTTCTTTATAATGTATGTAAGAACGAATAAGATAAAATTTACCATCATAACGAAAATTTATACAATTATAAACCTCTTTTAAGCAAGAGTCACCCTCTGAACTCTTGTAATTTGAACTATATATATCCTTTTGTATATTTAATTGCTATTAGAGTCATAGAACGACCTTTTCAGAATAATAGAATCATAAATATTCCTTTTTGAATTACTAAAATCATAACAAGAACTTCATAAAATGAAACGATTTTCTGTAAAATCTGTTAAAATTAAAATAAGCTCGTAAATTATTAATAAAAAAAAACTATTAGTAGATTAAATATTATCAGTTTTCGTTTAAATAAAGTGTGTTATATATGACTAAAGCGATATTAATATTTGGTGTTAAGCTGCTTAAATCTGGAATTTTAAAATTTTCCATTTACATAGAAAAAATAATGAATATTCATAAACGGGTTTTTTTTTCAATTGTAGACAAATTTAATTCGTCATCGCCATAACACGTTTTGTGTACACCTTGCTAGTAGTGCAATGACAACGACTGAGGAGAAGTCAGTTCAAGCTGATTTGCAACAAATACACAGTGGTGATATGTAGTATATCACGTACGACACAATTTAGAGTCAATAAACCATAATTGGCGGAGACAGTTGGCCGCAACCGTAGTCGCAACGGGTAACCGTGAATGGTCATCAATTGATTCAAATATTTTATCGTTATTTCACACAATGACGTCAGAGTGCGAGTGTGTTGTAATAAAAACAATACAGATTTATTGAGTAATTGCCTTCCTGATTTATTTTTGGGGTTATGTAGGACCATGTTCTTTAAAGCCGTAAACGACAGATTATATTGTTGCGTAACAGTTAGTACGGCTAGTGAACAACTTATTTCATAGCGGTCTTTTTTAAATTTTTGATGAAAATATCCAACGGGCTTGTGTCCTAAGTCTCAATTTCTATAAAAGTGTACTATACATTAATAAAGTGGGTTACTAGAACCTCAAATGTTCAATTATTTTTTAATAACTCCTTATATGTTAAGAGATATTAACAATTAAAAAAGTCATTTTGTCTCTTTAATTATTAAAGGGATTCAACGTTGTACACATTCCAAGTGCATGTGACATCACAATCCTTGTGTAAGGTTACCAACCTTACAGCTCATAAATCTCTGCTATATGTATTTATATATCAAAATATCAAATATTATTTACAGTTATTTCAAGGAACAATCAAATTCCAATATTATGTCTGCCTTAGCAGGGTTAAATAAAATAAAAACTTATTATTCTTTGACTTAACTTCATATTTTGACTACCAACAGCTACAGAACATTACCACAGCACTGACCTACTCAACAAATAACTGACGTTAAAATGCTATTCACGTCATACAAATATGGCCGACCATTTCTAGCGCTAAAACTACAATTCAAACTTTTAATTGCTATATCTCCGTCAATATTTAGATATTTAATAAAATAGACACGCCAATACACATTTATTAACATCAATTTCAATCAACAATTTAAAAATTGACCACTAAAAAATGAGGACACAAGCCCACTGTTGACGGAGTTATAGCTATATCAAATTTGAATTTCAGTTTTGCCGCATGTTTTAGCTATATTTCTTTTTTCACAACTCAGCTGTTAGTAGTAAATCTGCGGATGTGACGTACCATGCATTGGAATTTTCTATAAGGATGAATCCGTTTAATAATTAAAGAAACAAAATTCCTTTTTAATTGATAATATCGTCTTTCCTAAAATATATAATAGAAATTAAGACATAGGACACAAGCCCATTATCGAAAAATGTATCTAAGTTATTCTTTGCTTGGTTAAGCTACAATGTTGTTCGACTGGAACAAAAAATGAGAGCTGCGAGATGAACATGAGAACAACAAAGAAGTGAAAAATCAATGCTAAGATTAAATAAACTTTTTGAATTTTAAATCAGGCCGAACTAAGCGAAGTACTTTTTATTTATCGTTTTATTAACAATTAAAAACATTTAATTTAGTGTTTCACCTTGTAAACAAAATACAAAACAAGATGTTTAATCTTATATATTTACTAGCTGTCCCCGCCACGCGTTGCTGTGCCTAACGTTTTTGTCATATTACATTACATAGCGCCATCTATTGAATATTTACTCAATCTAGTCAACAGAATATTTACTCAATCTAGTCAACAGATGGCGCCATCATCGTCGCCAGATGTCATATGTCATATACAGATAATTAATAGACAATAAGATAATTTTGCAATCATAAATTGAGATGTAAGCTATCCTATCTTTCAAGTTGGATCAAACTGCACACGGTGTACAAATTTGATTAAAATCGGTTAAGTAGTTTAGGAGTTCATCGCGGACAAACTCGGACAAACATGTGACACGTAATTTATATATATTAAGATATATTCTTATATGTTTATATATTATGTAATAAAATGAAGTTTATTTTAACAACATGCAATCGTATTGTTTAACAATTTTTTTAGAAATTCTAACCGAAATCTTTGCGTAAACAACAATTAAATATGTCACTGATCTCACGCTTAGTTTGTTGTTATCGATAAACACAATTTTTTTCATTTTATTTCATAATTTAAATTTTTTTACGGTTAATACCTCATTTAAATTGTATTATTAAAATTGAACTGTCGGCGACAGCTGTCAAATAGTTTAACAAGTGATGTGTACAATTGATATTTAATTTTAATTAACCAAGGTCATTCATTTATTTAAGCATTTAACAAATACCATACTATTAAATTCATATATTGTTTCATAATAGTTTTTTGTTAAATTAAAAAAATATATAATTATATTTATTCTTCGATTTGGACATGTGTGACAAGATATGATGGAGTTAAGCCGGCTCCAGACGATGCGGTGAACGTTTGATTCACATGCATGTCTCCAAGGTGTGAGTCAAATATTGGAAGATTGACATGGCAAGTTTCCTGCTACACGGTGGAACGAATGTTTCATCCGAAAGATATTATTGACACTGACACTGTTTAATAAAAACTTTCAAGTATAAAACCTTCCAATGTAGGACGATTCGTGGAGCAGTGCATGACATGTGGATCAAGTGTGTAGGAGGTTAGAAAAATCCATTTTGACGCGGGTCAAAATATAGACAACAGCCCGAACTTCTTCTAATGTCAACGTTGGACACATGACATTAGATACACTTAGTTCCCGCATCGGCTACACGATGCGTTCAACGTTGGAAGGTGTTCGTAGCATCGTTTGGCGATGGCGATGATTGGCTTTATTAAAGTATTCTTTTTAAAGAGTTTTGACTTCGGGTTACGAACTTGATTCGTTCTTTGACTACGTTCGTAACTCGAAACGTTCGTATCACATGTAAATGCAATTATTACGTGCGCCCGACTATGCAAAAGTAAAGCTTTCTCGCATATTAGAGCCTATTTAACAGCTCCTTTTCAAACTAAACAATAATGTTTCTACTTCTTCTAACACTTGAGATCTTTGCTTTGATAACATAGTTACTCATTTAGCTACATCCACCGTCCTTTGCGCATCATTTCTCTTTAAGATAGTACAGGTCCTAGGTGTTGTTGCCAACATCATTCTCATGTTGAGTTATTATTTCCCTCTTCGTTTCTACTGTAATAACACATTTATGCTTCTTTACACCACTGTTACTAACACTTTTTACACCAAGTTCACCTTAAGGAGGTACAGGACGTACCGTCAATGCAAAAAGTTTATCTCTCGGTAATACGAAATGCAAAATACGAAGTACATGAGGGACGAGCAAATATTGGGACTGTATCTTTGAAAATGAATTTTTCAATTCCCTATTAAACTGCTATTTGCTAGTTAAAATGATTTTTTTATGCATATAATAGTTAAATAAATGAAAAACTACCTATAATTAATATCAAATTTATATTAATTCAATTTAAATTCAAATTAAATATTTTGAAAAAGGAATAATAAATTTGGTAACGCTGTAAATTTACGTGTGTTGACGCATGCGTGATTTGGTTCTTTGACAAATAAATTGTTATATTTTATAAAATATTTATTCCGATTTTGAATTTCCCGCTCAAATTGGGATTTGCAACGTTGCCGGCTTATAACCTACACTTACTGTTTCTTACTGGTTTTATTTAAATATTTTCGTATATAGGTATCCTTTTGATAATTTTCTTTTTGCAATAGTTATAGAAAAGATTCTTTTATATACACCTAGTTTTTGAAAGCCGTGTCACCATTTTTTCATAGTTAAAAGTTAAATAAAGAGCTAAAAATTATGATTTGTATGGAAAATGACTATTGTTAGTCATGTATAAAAAGAAGACTAGGAACCCTAGATCTCTAAAATTTTGAAACAGCATGTATTTTTACTATTTGTATCGACCCTCCAAATTTCACAACGTTTTCATCATTTACGTTAACGTCCTATACCTCCTTAAGAAAAAAATGTTAGCATGATCTCTGTTTGTTAATACAGTATTTACCTAATTTTGAAATAATTTTTAACTATGTAATGATATACTTGTTTAAATTTACATTACTATTTAATCAGATGGAGCATTTAAAGGCACATTGTACAGAACACACAAACCTCCAAATTTCGTGATAATGATAACGATAACAAAACCGCAATAAGTCATTAAATTTTTTGATAACGCGATAAAAACCAGTAATTGAATGACTATAACTTTCTTATCAATATTATCAACAAAAATTGCATTTCATAATATATTAATTGCATTTTTGTATTTATGAAAAAATTAATTCAAGAGTTTGAATAACACACTAAGAAATGTCTAAAAAAAATGATAATAACATATATAAACATGAGTAACAGTTTTAATTAAGGGGATTCAATGAATTACGTTTGAAGTTTATTTTTAGATGAATGCAGAGGTTCTGTAGCTCTGGTGATATTGATTTTGTTCGTGCTCTCCCTTTGCTTTCATGCCCTTGAATCTGTAAGCTGTGACCTTGCTAGAGGGCACCGATATGCGTCCATATCGTACACAAGTAATAATACGTAACAGGAGAAAGAAAAAAAAATACTTAAAACTGTATGAAGTTCAAGAAAATTAGTTATGGTTGAAGTTACGAGAGTTCGGCGGTGACTTATATTTAAAACAAGTTGTGGGGTATAAACTGCTGATATAACTAAAAAGCACTGACTCATTTATTTTTCTATAATGTATATAGAAACGAATAAGTCAAAATTCATTATCGAATTATAAATTTATACCGCTCTTATAACCTCTTTTAAGTATAAGTCACCGCCGATCTATCGTGATTTTGACTATATTTAAATTTGTGTAATAATTATAATATTTATGTAATGAAATTATATTCCTTTAGTTGGTAACACTGACCAGAGTTATTACAATTGCATTCTAGTCAGATGAGCTAACGGTATATATTAGTTATAGCTACTTCCATTATAGTGTGTGCCAACTGCCAACAGAGTTGATATTTGGAGTCGACAGAACTCAATGTGCATAATGTTAAGTAATTAGAAAATTAGATAAAAATGAATTGACAATTTAAATAATAAACTTTAAATGTCGATTCTTTGATTTCACGTAAGATAGTATGATTCAAGTTAAACAGTGTAATTATTATAATGTGTATGTAAATTACTAAAATAAAAGTCTTTGATTTCAGAAGCAACATATAAGTTTGATTAAAAATGTACAATTCCTAAAATGTCTTATATTTATTTCTAAACGCGTTGTCTGAGTTTTCAATATGACTAATTTCATTACATAACCTAAAAATGTGTCAATTTTTTTACATGTTTTACGAGTATTTACTAAAAATTAAAATAATCTAATTTAAGCGTAGTTTCGATAAGAAAACATTGTTACTAAAGTTTGTCTTTGAATTATATTTTGGAATTTTATCTCCAGACTAAAAACGTATTTTTAATCTCTTAAAATATGTCTGTAATTTTCCGTAGCAGCTCTCTGATAACAATTTGGTTGAATCCTTAAGTCTTAAGATTTATGAAATTGAACTATATATTGATAAAATTGTTCTATCGTGACATTGGTTGTTGATCTTTTATTTTATTATTCACAGTTAAAGAAACACACGGAATTAAGCTACTTTATCATGCTGTAAGCCTCATCGCTAGAATGCTAGAAATATCCATAAAATTATAAAGGATATCAGTATCTAATTATCCTGAAAATTTGAGGTCGATTGACCATGTCGGACTCTCGATAAATTTACTTTAAGTTTGAAACATTTTCATTTAGAGCAATGAGAGTGAATGAGAGGCAAATATATTTGATGTGACATACAAATAACTTTTTGTATATGTATAAAATAAACGAAAATGATTGACCGTGCCGTTATACAAATAAGACAACGTAAAATTTAAATAAATGTATAGGCAATTTCACATTGAATATGATAGTATTTGTCAGTAATGGATCTACGATTTTTTCGACCCGGGGTAAAAATTTGACATTGGCGCACTCTACTGCGAATTTAAAAAAATAATTAATGTTTCTTTTTTCATTGGTAAAAAAAAAATAAAGTCAAAAAAAAGTAATAGGATTGGCCTCCGAGAGGACCGAAAAAAAAGGTCATTGCCCCAGAAAAATTATTTTTTTAACAAACTAAATATGTATGCAGTGCCTTTCGTAATTTAGCGGCCCCATGAATTAATGCCCGCCCGGGGCAAGTACCCCGGTTTACTCCCCTTAGATCTGAGTTTTACCGATTTCGATAAAAGTTTTTGCTTAGCTAGCCTTACCAAATCTTTCCACTCTTACTACGCAGACGAAACAAATCTTCTCTATCATATTGTAGCATACTTAAGTGCAGTTTAAAGGGTACCAATCTAATAATTGTGCCTAAATCTTCACAATACGTAATTATCACATAACCGTGTTTCGCATCACAAAAGAATTTTCCTTGAATTTGAAAGCAAGGCTTGATAATACACAAGTTTGTACAATAGCATTCTTTTTTAATTAAATACGCATATGTAAGTCTGCATTTACACGGTCAAACTAATTTCAAGAAACTAGATGCTTGTTAAAATAATTGACTTTTTTCTTCAAAATGATGTAATGTATGCAAAATATAAACACGCTTAATACAGTTACGTGTATTTAACGTTTATCCAACATAAAAAAGTTAGCTACTACGTAAACGAATTTACCTAATATACAACGTTTTATAACCTACTAGCTAAACTCGGCTACATATTGTTTTGGCTCAGTTCGATAAAAAATAAATGGGAAAGTAAATAAAAGACAAATAAACACAGATGACGATCAACTGGAAAGAAAGGAAAGAAATGAATTCGATTTTACTATAACAACACGCGCGTATTCGAATGCAACGTTGTGTCCAAATTTCACGTCTATCGGCCGATTACTTTTCAAGTTTTACAAGCAGAAACAAACGCAGGCTGAATTTTTATATAAACACCAGTTACAGGCTTATACAATTTTAAAAATTCAAGGTTTTTAGAACATCTAGAAAATAATTAGATCAAATATTATTAGTTTTTGCTTAAAGAAAATTTGACATGAATGTAACGTAAAAATCCATATTTTGTGTTTTACAGGTATTTTACAGATATTTATTTAAAAGTGACACTTATTAAGTAGGCTCTAATTAATATTTTTCACAATAAATTAGTTTAATTTAAAAATAATTTACACCTTAGTAATCTGCTTTTAGAACCTGTAAACCACGACTAATTGTAAGCGACATAAGAAAAAAATCTTACGCCATTTATCTAACAATATTAAAAAATAATTACCTATTGATAATACGAGGCGTGTTTTTTAAGTGAGTACCGTTTTGGAATTAAAAAAAGACGTGCAAAGATATCGCAATAATTTTATTTTTACATGAAAGCCTGTACCTTAATCTACTTTTCTACATAATTTCCGTGAATATTGAGGCACTTGTCATAACGTGGCACCAGTTTTTGAATACCCTCCTCATAAAATTCTGCCGCCTAACTTGTTAACCACTGTATCACAACTGTTTTGACTTTTTTCATCATGCACATTTGTGCGGCCATCTTTAAATGCTCTCACCTATTTCCTTACCATTCCATCACTCATAATGTTTTGTCCGTAAACTTCACAGATCTCACGATGAATATCGATCGGTTTTACGCCTTTAGCACTAAGAAATCGTATAACAGCCCGTACTTCACAAGCGGCGGGACTCACGATTGTCGAAGGCATCTTAAACACTCAGTAAACAACGTATACAATGAAGAATCAGACTGTAATGGCTGTAGAAAAGTAGATTGAGGTACAGGCTTTCATGTAAAAATAAAATTATTGCGATATCTTTGCACGTCTTTTTTAATTCCAAAACGGTACTTACTTAAAAAACACGCCTCGTATATGTTATGCGTAATTGCGGCCAACATGATCACCATTTTATGATACTTCTATTTATATATTATCAATTTTATTACTTATTAATTACATATTTAATGAATAAATAGAAGATTACATTATATAATGCAAGTAAATATGTAAATTGGTCTTGGCCTATTTTCCGCGAGATGATAATTGAATAATCACTGTGTGAATGCTAACAGTATGTAATAAAAAATAGGACCACTGAGTTGCGCTGCTGTTGGAAGTGAATTATATTATTATTGATATAAAATAGGTCAAACATGTTGCCTAGATTCTAGGTTCACTAATCGACACCCGGGACTATGATACCATAAATATGTATACCAGGAATACCGTGACTATGAACATGTAACTCGCTAAGTGAATATAAATACTAATATAAAATTATAATATTTATTAAAGAACTGTACGTGAAATGCGCTTGCGCAGTTTGGTTGCCCGCGTTATTTCCAAAACGGACCTTTTAAGCAGAGACTAAAACTAAAATAATTTTGTTTGAGTTCAGATAAAAAAGAGTTAGTTTTTATTTCATGCTGGCAATTCACTCTCAGTGAGACATTTGTCGAAACATTTGTCGATATGCCGAGAATGAACATGGCTATTGGTCTCACCTCTCGTTTTTTTTTTACTTGTGACAGGCCAAAACGAGGCGAGCTACAGTACACACTCGATCCCGGCGAGCCGAGTCAAGGCACCCGAGAAAGACCAACGCGAGGCGAGATCTACTGTACACACTCGATTTCTCCTATCTCGGCGAGAGTGAACTGCCGACATAATAGTTTCTCACTAGGAACACAATACCAGGAGCAAATGAAAGGTAGTTCTAGTTTTCGGAAATATTTCACATAGACATATGAGACATATGCGCGCGGCCATCTTGAAAAAATGGCAACCAAAAACGGTTTCTCCTCAATACGAAACTTGCATTGCAAAACTATCTCTATATGAGAAGTAGATATTGAACTTTGAAATTAACTTGTGGTAAGGTAGCAATTTAGTACTGCAAAACGTTTGGCGAAATACAATGAGAGGTACAAGAGAATTAGAGAGAGCGAAATACCAGTTTATATAAAGGAAAAAGAAACAAGAAACACAAAGCGCGTAGAAGCAAGATTCAGAATGGAAATTGAAGAGAATGGTAACACGTACTGGGAAGAAATAGAGCGAAGGTTCTGCGAAGTGTGTGAAGGAGAAAAGAAGAAGAAGAATCCCTTCTGAGAGGAGACAGAGAAGTAAGGAGGGAAGAACGAACGAGAAAGAGAAAAAGAGAGAGAATCAAGAAGTTCAAAATGGTTAGGTAGAGGAGTAGAGAATATAAAGAATGGCACGAAGAGAAGAGGGAAGAGATGTAATTAGTTTAATTTTTTATAGATTCTATTATTAGTTTTAAGTCAATTTATTGTAATGTAATTAATAATAAAGCGTGGGAAGAATGTACAGCATAGCGGCACGCGTTAAACGTTAAATATACAATACAATTAAAAATAATGGTACAATTAAACTAATAAATTAGTAACAGGAAATTAATGTTTATATGAAACTCATAAATATATTTCTATAAATAAATCTAAAAGAATTACGTCACAATTATGTATGAAACTAGCTGTTACAAAAAATATTAGATAACACGCCTATGACAAAGGTCGCTTTTAAGTTCAATCAAGTGTATTCATAAAAATCTGGAGACTGGAGTACATATACACTTATCATTTCAAGCGTCTGATATTACAGATTAGAAATAATTAGAAAATAATTAATTATGAAGTGAACAACAATCTTGACTTGCAAGGACATTTTTTTATATTACGTCTAGTCTACATCTATGTATATATGATTAAGTAATTATTATTAGATAAGAAAAGTTATAAATAATAAAAAGCTTCAAAATGGTTATGTTTATAAATAAGATTAATTTAATTATGGGAACTAGTTTGTGTGTTTAGGTTTTGCTGAACAAAAAATATGATTTTATTAAGGTAGTGCTCATCGGTAGAATGTTATAAATTATTTTTAAAATAATTGAATAAGGTAGGTTCACCAAATAACGCCCACCTAAGGGTTTTTCATTTAATATTTCAACAAAGGTTACCAGTGGAATGAAAACTATGAATATTTTTATTAAAGCTTATATATTTCTATTAAAGAATCGAGTTTGGATTAACAAAATTGCTAAATTTACCAATTTATGATACCAAAAAGAAACTATGTCAATGGTCGTTATTAGGCACCATTGATCCAAATAACGCCCGGACTAAAATAATCAAAGAAATAACATTAAATGAAAGCATTTTCCAAAACAAATCGAAGCAATAAACATTTTCATTAAATATAATTAGTTGCAGCCTCTTGGACAATTGAAATACATATCTTCCTTAGCCATACCCACACACAGTTCATGATACTTAGACATGGTACACAGCCCTACCCGCATACAGTTCATGATCATTTTTGGGCTCTTGCCGGATTCAGCATTTGAGCCTGAATATTTCGGGATGCCTTTTCAAAAATAATTTTAGCTACTTTCGGCATTTCGTTTTCACTATTAAACTGCCCACTGCACGTATACTATGGGCGCTATTGGGCACAATTCCACTATTCCAATTCACACATTTATGCTAAATAATTTACCCTAAAAACAATGGATTTTTTAAAATAAATTATGAAATATAAACACATTTACTTATGTTGAAGCTATTAAATAAAGAGTTTGTCCACAACTTTGCAAATAGCTAAACCTTCAACTTATTACCTAATAATAAAATCGCAACGCGCGTCACTTCCACTTCTTATATTGCACCTGATTAAACTAACGCATAGATGGAAACAGCAGCAAATGTCACAAAAGACTACACACCCTGTCTTCTCTTATCCACCGCGTTTAGCGGTTTCTAGCTTTTATGTGTATCTAGTTAGCGTCAGGTGGGCGTTATTAAGGCCAGGGCTTTATTTGGGTGACCTACCGTATTTAAGGTCCTGATTTTCAATTTTATCAATAAGTAGTACCAGACCCGGATCTAAGCTGCAGGCAAACCGGGGTACTCACCCCGGGCGGGTAATAATCCATGGGGATGCTAAATTTAAATTCGAAAGGCACTGCGTATACATTTAGATTGCTAAAAAAATATTTTATGGGGAAACAACTTTTTTTTTAGTCCTCACTAACTATCCTGTTACGTTTTTTTGCTTTATTTGGGGTTTAATTCGTAGAACCGTTTCTGCTACAAGTTTTATAGAAATAAAGACATGGTTCGCAACACCATTCACTGTGTTCAATAGCACGGTAAACGCCGGTAAATTCTACTAATGTGTAATAAACAAACAAATATTTTGGTAAATACGCTTTAACAACAATTTAAAGAATGATATTGTTTTATTATAAATGTAATAGAGTATATATGTATAATTATAACAATATTTTAATTGCATTGCAAACAAAGTACGAGTACATTGCCCTATTGTTGCAAATAAATAAAACAAAAAAAAAACAATTATATAAGCATACATAATTAACAAGTACACACAGTCGTTCGTATGTGTATCAATGATATAACATAGACATACGACTACATAGTATAAATCTTGCATACATTAAAAATTGTACTGGTTTGACGCATATAAAGATTATCGCTTTGGAAGGTCGTACCGTACAATCCAATGTCTAAGACACTGTTGCAGTACAAACGTAATAGATGTCATTAAAAATAAGTCGTTGGGATTACTAATTAGGCCGTTCATAGAACTAATACAAGCATAACGTATGTATAAATAATAAATCTAAAATGATGCAACGCTCTATGTGTAAAATACCATGTCCAAAACAGTACTGTGTTTACATTTACAGACAGTGACGTACTAATGGGCTTGTGTCCTCATATTTTAGTGGTCGATTTTTCAATTGTTGATTAAAATTGATGTTAATAAATGTGTATTAGCGTGTCTATTTTATTAAATATCTAAATATTGACGGAGATATAGCAATTAAAAGTTTGAATTGTAGTTTTAGCGCTAGAAATGGTCGGCCATATTTGTATGACGTGAAATGCATTTTAACGTCAGTTATTTGTTGAGTAGGTCAGTGCTGTGATAATGTTCTGTAGCTGTTGGTAGTCAAATAATCAAGTCAAATCAAAGAATAATAAGTTTTTATTTTATTTAACCCTGCTAAGGCAGACATAGTATTGAAATTTGATTGTTCCTTGAAATAGCTGTAAATAATATTTGATATTTTGATATATAAATACATATAGCAGAGATTTATGAGCTGTAAGGTTGGTAACCTTACACAAGGATTGTGATGTGACATGCACTTGGAATGTGTACAACGTTGAATCCCTTTAATAGTTAAAGAGACAAAATGACTTTTTTAATTGTTAATATCTCTTAACATATAAGGAGTTATTAAAAAATAATTGGACATTTGTGATTCTAGTAACCCTAATAAAGATTCTAGATTCTAATAAAGTCAATATATAGTACACTTTTTTATAAATTAAGACATAGGACACAAGCCCATTGCAAAACGACCCGCATAATAGTAACCTTTCACTGTTTTTCTCACGAAAAAACAAAAATTAAAAAAAAAAATTACGATAAATTCGCAATATATAGCGGGTAAAGAGCCTACAATTTGTGGCTATGGGCCCACCACTCCTAAACGCAATGCATTTATTGAATAAAACCCTCAGGAAAAGGAAGCGTGAGGGAAGGCGTATCCAGCAACGGGTCTGTGACAACAAATGAAATCGGCATAACTAAAGCATAACTACGGCACAAACGAAACTAAACTGGTTTTGAGCACGTTTTCAGCGACTCTGTTTCTCGGTCGCAGAATTGCATGCTTTTGATGATGACATCATGAGCAGAGATGTGTACAAATACTTTTCAAAAATATTTAAATATATACATACATACAAATACGACACAATAAAATTCCCTATTATGCTATTGTTAAAAATCATAGAGTCACGAAACACGGCTCGACTAGTTTGCAATCAGTCGACTTGTGTGCGGAGGGCCTATTATGATGATACTATTTACAGATTTCTCGAGCAACACATTATGTTTTGATAAAGGTGGTAAAAAAGAATAAACAAAATCAATTACTAACAGACTTTAATACTAATCGTATGATATCAAAATATGACTAATTATTAATCGGCATAATATTTAAATTCAAATTAAAAATACAAAGAAAAGCCAATATAATGATTTTTGCAGACCGACGCACGTCGTGTTATTTATTTTTACGCTAACTGATACAAATAAACAACTAGTTATGTAAAAAAGACTTAAAAAACAACGACGATTGAATTCTCAATACCAAAATAGATGCCACTATTTATCTCATAGTTCTAAATTTAAACACGAGGCAGTGCTGGCAATCATAATCGATAAAAATCAATTCAAAAAATTAATTTTATAAATATACAAGTTACTATTTTGAGATTTAAACTCAGTAACATCGCAGTTTGACATTGAAGTACTTATATCTTTATTGAATTGAAGAAGGTATAATTCATTTATTATTTAAATATACTTCCGCGTTATTTAATAGTATTTGTTAATTGTTCCATTTTTAATAAACTCATTTGAATAAAGTTGACAAGTAAAACAGCTGTACTACGTCAGACTTTGTTAAATTAACTAATAATGCTAAACACACAGTGTGCTCTCTCAGTTGAGGTTAGGAAAACGTAACATACCGATACTATTTAACTTTTTCGAAGACTGTAATCCATAAGTGCTTTTGTATTCATGTACAGACTAAATACAATCACACTCTTGAGAATTATGGTAACACTATTACCACTTTGGAATAGTCAAGTATATACTTCGCATTTTACCAACCAGTTATTACCAAAAAAAACTTTTTTACTAACGTCTCAAACCGTCAAAACTTTATTTATTCCTCTACGATATTTAAGAAAACATTAGAATCGTTCTTGTATGTAAGTTAAGAAATCGATGCATTTTTATACTTCTACATTTATAAAGTTTATCCAAAGCTATCACTCAAGATTAAATAAATAAGTCCCATACTTAAAAATATACTGGATATACTGGATTTTAAATAATACAATAAGAAAATAATTATAATAAACCACTACAAAATGTTAATGATTCTGCCACCTTAACTACAATTTCTAATACTATACTATAAATATATCGAACATTGTTTACGCAATCAAGCAAAAAAAATATCTAATGAATATAACTCAGCTGACAATTGTAAATATTGATTGACAGATTCTAACTACGCAGAAGCAATAATATAGCAGTTATTTTTAATTGATACTAAATGAAATAAAGTTCGAAGTTTATGTTTTGATTATTTTGAATGAACTTGTGCATAACCTATTTCTTTTTTATAAATATGAATTTACGAATATTTTTGCTTTAAGCGATAAATAACGCTATTCTTATCAGCTCGTATCTAATTTGAATTATTTACAGTCTGAATAGTAGACGTATTGAATAAAAAGAAATTAAAATACAGACAAGATTAAAGTAATTTATAAACTCAAAAGAAACAAACAAAAACTGTAATTAAAATTATTATACAGCAAACGTTTAATTGATATAAACATTAGAACTGTCATTATGGCACCAAACCCAAGTGGACGACATTGTTATTTCAACAAATTGTTAGAACTTTTATAATTTGACAAAAAGAATAAACTGTATTGAATAAAAAACCGAAAGGAACTTATCCAAAAGTTACTCAGACTTCTTGTTGATTACCTCTGCTACAATCGTAAATAAACAAAATAGCAGTATATATGATGAATTAATTAGTTTTTAAAAATTGATTTAATATTCAAAAAATAAGTAACAATTATTTCTGACTTATCATAATTAAAATTAATTAATAACAGTAAAATTACCTCTTCGCCCTAAGTACGTTATTCTTGATTTAGCGACTTTTCTTTGAAATCACAAACACCACTTTAAAGAATATTATTGGTTTTACAAATATCAGTTAATCACTTAAATGTATTTAACAACTTATAAAATATAAATTCTAAATCACTAATATATATATATCAACTCGTATTGATTTTAATATTTATGTTATCTCTCAAACCGGTGTGCTATGTTCGCTGGTTTGAAGAAGACTGCTTGTAAACCACGAAAATGTTATAATGTGACTGCGACTTGCGGAATACAACCAGTGATGCCAACTGCATGCTACTCAGGAGGCATCAGATCAGTCGTAAATCGTCATACAAATAAATTAGGTATGACCGTTAAAAAGTTTTTACCAAAAAACTCTTATCCATTATAAACACTTAATTAAGTGCTTGAAGATTAAATCAAAGTATTATTTTTTTTAACTCTACATAAACAATTCACTTAATAAAAGGTGGAAAAAAATTCAAGACCCAGACAAAAGTTCAAATACCGATCGCTTCGAATCTTTCCAAAGCTTTTTGATATACACATGTGCTCTTCTATCTTCCAAAAATATATCATTTATCAAATCTTAATTACGCTTTATTTGTAGATTACGAAATATTAATGTTGTACAGAACTATACAAATTAAAATATCTACAAATTTTGTAACAAATTTACATAAGAATAGGTACAGTAATAATTTGCATAACTCTTAATTTAAAATAACAATCTCCTTTATTTACAAATATTAATAATTAATGAGTTTTCAAAATTAACACAAAAACCGCCTGAACATTTACGTCAGGCAACCCTATTTACAAATCAATAAATAAGCGGTGGTTATTCGCTTCACAAATACGCTCTGTAATAATTTAAAGTTATTGTACCAGTATTAAAATGAGTGAAATGTTTTTAAAAAATCTGAACATGTATGAGTACTGAACACTGATTTTATTAATTACAGTCATTTTACCATAACAATTATTTTACATTACTGCACATATGATAGTTGAAGTAGTTGTAGAAATTAAAAAATAATCGCAAATAGTCAATAAAAAAGTATATTTTTATAAATAATTAATAAGGAAAGTATTATTTATTCTAATATATATTTATTTGCTCTTATTTAGATCTAAAATTACATAGCTAAACTTCAAACCATCTACAAATATTTTAAATAAACTTTGAACCAGTGGCGGAATACAAAACTTGTCTTAAAAACAATAAAGATAACCAAATATAGCATTTAAAAAGAAAAAGAAAATTGGTGAACTTATGTGATTTCGATTCATTAAATTCATGTGAAAAAATAGGAACCATTATTTATTCTACAAAACTGTGGATTGATAAAGTTGTCTATCAATACCTGAAATGTCCAATTATTTGTTAATAAGTCACAATAATAGGAGATATAAATTAGTCAGTTTTGAACTTTTAATCATTAAAAGGATCCAAAGTTATAAAATAATAAAACTGCATGTGATGTCACATCCGAAGATTTGCCATCTCTGTTATACAACAGGGATGTGTACGAGCGTGAGTGTGATACGTCGTGCCTATCAGGTAAGATATTATGATAACTTTAAAAAAAGAAAAATAATCTCGATTACTTCTATATCATACGCAGAGCTAATAGAAACAGAAAAACTGAAATTCAAATTGTTAATAGTTATATCTGCGTCAACCTATTTTTCCTATATTTCAAGCAAACGTGAAAAAAATGAGTTTACAATCCTCTTATTCTATTCCATATTATTCCAATTATAAGTCGCTGACATTAAGAAATAAAGACATTTTCGTTCCTTTATTCATTAAAGGGCTAAATTAACATGTTTAATTATGGTTAACATGTGGTGCCACTTTAGATTCCTATCCTGTTCTATTCTATGAATTGACATCTCTTGTATGTAACAGAGTGTAAAAGAGATGCACAAAAAAAGCTGGTCAAAAAGTTGCTATAACATCTGTTACTTACCAACACATGAAGATTTGATATTAAGATAGTTGTGAACAAAGGAAATTAAATCGATTACTAATTAGGTCTGAGATGCTAAAATTGTACAAAACAATTTCAGCAACGCAGAATTTCAAAAGCATTATCTCCATTATTTTTGGGATATTTAAAAAAAAATTATTTTTGGCTTCAGCATTCAGACATTTAAAAAAAATATAAAACAAGTAGACAGTGAGATCACAAGATTGGGTACTAGTATTTCTGTGCTATACGACTAAAATTAATCCAAAATAAGGGACTGGATATGCAACAGGACACCTCTAAAAAGGTGCTTTTATTTGAGCACATCTTATGTATGCCGAATGTTTAAATACAAGGAAAATCACTATTATTCTTAAATAAAATGTGTATTTAATAATCATAACTAATACATTATTCAATATATTATTTCCTTCTTCCTTCCTTTTCACTCTCTTTGATTTCCATTTTACTTAGTGTTCTAAATACTTTTTTCTTCAGTTCCTTATGACGTTTCATTTTCCTATTTTCTTCAGCTTGTTTTTCTTTACTAAGTTTTTCCATGCGTTTTGACATACTTGACTTTAAGGTGACTTGCTTTTGATCATATGAAGTCTTTAACATTTTCATCATACTGTTAACCTTTTGTTCATATGGATTATGAACAACAGCAATACGGTTTGAATCAATAGGTTTACTAGGATTTTTGGGAGCATTTTTCGGTTTATCCCGGTATGGCAGAGCCTGCTGTAAAGCTTTCGGGATTTTCAAAGGTGCGAAAACTTTAGGTTCTCGGATAATTTCCTGAAAGATAAATTTAAGTTTTAGAACAGAAAATATATTCTTTACTAATTCACGTAAGTGATATAAGCTAACTTACCTGATATAAACTATCAGGATTAGGCATAACTCGGATATTATTTTCTCTTTTGAGTTGCCCTACTGTACGCATACCACTCCAAGAGTTCTTTTCACCCAGTGGCAATAACAAATTTGTAACTGGAGAATAGAACTGTGGAATATCCACCCTGTACCAAGTACGACAAAAGACTATATCTGCAAAGTAAAGTTATAGTAAGTACAGATAACATTAAATTAAATAAAAGCAGACACATTCAGAAATTATACTTACCACTTAGTTTTATTTTATCTGAAAACGTAGCCCTGAAAGTACCTTCGGGAGCTTTCTTCCCCATGAGATTTTTACCCACTAACTTAACAGCTTTTTTAACTTGCCCTCGTATTCCAGAAACTGTTTGTATTTTAGCACCTTCAAATTTAGCTACCTCTAGCATACTATTAAACATATCTACAAATAAAAACATACATTTAGAGCTATATTACTACATTCTGGTTGTGATGGTTAATATCTTTATTACCTTTAATAAAAGCCGTCTTTTTATAAATTGTTAATGGAGTACCAACTAATTTCAATTTTTTCATAACCTGAGAAGATTTATCAATTTCATTCACAGCACCAGTAGCAGCGATTCGAAAACCAGTATTTTTCATATTAGTATCTTGGCTGCAAGATTGAACTGCTAGAAAACCTATAAAAATTATAAATAATTAATTTTATTATTATAACGAAAATTAAACTCATGCAATTTATGCAACTCACCTGTATTCGGTGGGGTAATTGGTCCCCAAAAATGCATATTACATGTAACATGATTTGGAGTATATTTCAAATAGCGGAACTTCAAATCATCTTCTATTTTGGAATAAATAGGCATCGTTTGGAATCTGAAACACAGAAAATCATATGTTATATTTGAAATATGAAATTATATAATGGATGTAATTTAAAATATCAGTACCTTCTCCATCCTAAAGATATCGTAAGTGGATCTGCGGTTTTTAATATTTTCTTGTACCAACGATGTTTTTTTACTTTACAACTGATGTTACCCACATTATCTTCAAATGCTATTAGTCCACCAACAAGTATGGGATAACTGGGATCAAAATTATCAACAAATTCACAAGGAACATCTTGAAAACTTAATCTAATATATAACCCAGGTCTGTAAGTCTCAATTTGTAATCGTAAATCTTCGTCTAAATTTGCAAATGCTGATTTATTTAGTTCTGATTGTTTTAAAGCTATACTTTTCAGCTCTTCGTAGTACTGGTGATCTCCAGTTATTCTATTCGAATCAGGATTATCATATTCTGCATTAAATTCAGCTTTCTTTTTCAATTTCTTAGCCATTATTTCTGCTTTTGTCATATTTTGATCCTCAATACGATCTCTTTTGCGTTTCCTGCTGTTTTCGTTTTCATCATCTTTTTTCTCTCCCGTTTTATCTTCCGATTCTGTTTCAAGTTCTTCTGCCATATGTTTTTCACCTGTTTCTAAATCTTCGAAATCACCAAATATTTCACTATCATCATCACTTGCATCATCCAAGGCTAAACGGTGAGAAGCGTCTTCACTTGGCCTCCATTTACCCGTAACAAAACAGTTTTGTATTGATGATTTATTGTCTGTCTGCAACATATCTCTCACTGCTACATCATGAGACATAAAAAAAGAACATTCTTCCAATATTTGCTGATCTCTGTCTTTCTGTAGTTGCTGTTGTGTATCAGTGAGACGACGACTAAAAAGACCACCAATTTCTTCTTCATTATCGCTTTTATTATCTTCCTTGTTATTCGTTTCTTCAGTATGAGCCTTTGAATTAAAAACGCCATAAACTAGTTTCATTAAACTTTTGGTATTATTTTGCCGATTTAGATATGCATCTCTCGCTCTTTGTACTATTCCTTCCTTCCATTTAATACCATCAGATTCTTCGTCAGAACTTTCATCTACTTCTGACTGTTCATTAATAATTTTATCAGCAGATTTTTTAGGCATTTGTTGATATTCTTCATCAGAGCTTTGATCTATAACAAATAAATAATAATACAGTTATGCATGTATACTTATATATTAATGACTAGGTGCTAAAAAGACCGAAGTAAAAATTTCAAACTTGGGACTGAGATGACAGGTTTGAAAGAATTGCAGTTTTTATACAAAAATTATTTTAATTTCGATTGATATAAAGTAGATCGTCTGTTTCAACTTTAGCTAAAACATAAATATGTTTGCATATAAACTGATTATCCATTATTTCATATTTTGAAATATTTAAAATTTTAAAGAGAAAAATGACGCTGGCACTTTTAGCACCAAGCTGCGGATATAATACTATTAACACTATTTACTAATCCTTTATTTGTACCTGAATCATTATTCTCGTCCTCCATATTTTCTACTTTCCATGTTTCAGATTCATCGAAATCATTAACATCATCATCGTCTAACTCATCATCACTTTCCATGTCTTCGTCTTCATCATCATTTTCATAAGAATCTGCGTTATCATCACCACGTAATTCATCATCAACCTCATCCTGATCATTTTTATCATCATCTACAAAATCTCGGGATTTTAAAACAGGACCATCGCTGAATAATTTAAATTCTGTGTTAGCAACTTGCAAATCAAATGTCTCTTTTTTATCAACAATTGTTTTAACAAGTTGACTTTTTTCAGTAACTTTTTCACTGTGATTATGTGATCCCTGCAATTCGATATAAACGGCATCCTTATCATAAACGATTCCTCCAACACCTGACAACGGTGCATACAAAAGTCGTTCTTTCTCTACTAAGCTACGTTTCTTTTCTGTAGATGGAAGGGGGCATGGATCAGGAAGAGAACTGACTTCATGAATTCGTAGGTCCCCTAAACCTATAACAAAAACGTGTTTTAAATAAAAATTGAAGGAGCATACATATTTGAAATTATAAATTGAACAAAAATATACCTGCTACATGAACCATTCCATCTTTCTTCAACTGTACTCCTCTCAGATATCCATACAGCACAACCTCACGATCACATTTTCGATTTAATCTAATCTTTTCGGTGCTTGTGATATCTTCCATACGATCAGCTAACATGTAAGGGTGATCTCCACGCCACGTTAATGGTCTAAATTTCATTACAGATATAAACCTACAAAGGTTTGCAATTTCTCTACGAAGATATTCCCCATGTAAAATTCCAGACAAATGAAACAGCTTAGCTCCAGCATAAACTTCTGTCCAAAATCTATGTTTCAAAATTTTTTTTTGTCTCTTTAATGCCTTATCATTCTTAATCATATCTAGATGTGTTAAAACTCCCATAATTTTAGGCATTCCATGTACCTGACACATATTTAAGAACTCAAAAATTTCCATTTCAAAACCAAAACTGGCATCACACAACAGTAAAACTAAATCAGCACATTTTGCAATGTCTATCATACTGTTAATATCATTATTACATTCTATAAGAGTAATTCTACGTTTCTTTGAAGTGACAAGTGTAATTGGGCCATTTATATTTGTTACAGTTGTTCTCGTAAAACTTTTAATTAAATTATTAATTAATGTAGATTTTCCAACTTTAGGGGGACCGACCACAGCAACCAAAACAGGTGGAGGAAGTTCTGGTGTTTTGTCAATAAGAGGTATATGCTGTTTCTTAGAAACAATATCTTCCCTACGGCGAAATTTACGTTCAGCTCTTACCGCTGAATTTATCGCAAAAGCTTTTGGATTATTTTTCTTGTCGGCTACATCATTTTGGTTTTTTAACTTTTTCTTTTCTGCTTTACGTCCTTTAAATAATAGAATTTTAGTAAATACTTTTTCTAGGTTATATTATTAAAAAACATTAAATTGCTTTTATTTAGTACCTGCATGACGATCTCTATGTGATTTCTTCTGATCCAAGGCAGATTCATTTTCCATTTTAACTTAACATAAATATTATAAAAATTGTAAACTTTAGGTTATAATTGGTTATAATACAATTAAAACATGTGCTGAAAAACGTTCAGTCAAGTGACAGTCCAACTGAACTGAACTGAACCAAAGATAATATAACTGAACTGAACTGAGCCAACACAAGTTCGACATATTATCTCAGAGACAGAGATCTCAGATATTGCCCGAGGTGACATCTATTGCAAAAGAAATATAATGTTATGGTTGCCGCTAGAGGGCGTTAGTCATATATTATCTATGGAAATATTTATTTATGTATTTTTTATCTTTCATTTTGTTTCATTTATTAATTACTGTTAATAACATTTCGAATTACATGCATCTGTGTAAATATTATATTTATTATTGCATAATTACTTATAATGGAAGAAATTATTTATAACTTTTAAAGATAAATGTTATTCACCTATATGTATTTTCTTATATTGATGTGTGAAATTACATAACCAATAAACGTAATATACTATCCGACCAATTTGATTTTTATTTATTAACATATTCTTTATTTATATAAAAACCATAAATAATTGAATTAATTAGATATTATGGTCCAAAGTATGTGAGTGATGTATATTTATATCAATAATTGTTACCAGTAATACAAAGTATTCCCGTTCCAAGGTAATTCTCTTTATAAAAAACCGTGGTTACGAGTAGGAATTTAATTAGCATAACTGTAAAGTGAAAGAATTTGTAAGAATCTTTAAGTAAGTAGGTTGACGACAAAAAAATTTCTCTGTGCTACTTACATTAAAAAATACAATATTTCACTAAAAGAATATATTCTAGAATTGAAGTCATTACAGTTGAGAGGCTTGCAAATAAAAATTATTTAGAATGAATTTAAATCGTATAATACTCTTAAATCGCTACAATATATTGTCTGCTTATGCAAGTAAAAGTGATGTGTTAGGAAAAGTAAGAGTAAAAAGTCTGTTTACTTCAAGAAATTCATTTACAACATCATCTATATGTGCTGAAAAACTGGCACAGAATGTTAAACCAGAATGGAGCAGAGCTGTAAGTGAAGCTGAAAAAGTTGTTGGCTATCCAACATCATTTTTAAGTTTACGATGGCTCCTTAGTGATGAAATTGCAAATGTTGCTCTCCATCTACGGAAATTAGTTGGAAGCAATCATCCATTATTGAAGACTGCTAAGTAAGTAAATGATTGAAACTTTCCCTTTAATTGTTTTTAATGTATAACATAATTTATTTTAGAAACCTTTTATACAATGGCAAGAATAATATGCAGGCTTGGGGTCTCATAGTTCTTCTTGTTTCGAAAGCTGCTGGACATATGCCTACTGTACCTGATCTTGAACAAGATAAAGCCGCAGGAGTTCTTCATAGCCAAAGAGCTTTAGCTGAGGTTAGTGGAAAAATATTATTAACACTATATTAGATAACAGTAGAGTTGTGTTTTGTTTATGTGTGTTTTTTAGGTCGCAGAAATGATACGAACAAGTCACTTAGTTCATCAAGGTCTTGTAAACCTGCAGGGGTCATCTGCTTCCAAAGAGAGAAATGAAGATATGACATTTGGAAATAAAATAGCTTTACTAAGTGGAGATTATTTATTAGGAAATAGTTCAGTCGAACTTGCAAATCTCAGGTAACGGTAGAAAAAATAATACATAATAAAAATAATAGTAATTTATATTCGATTTTTTTTTATTCAGAAACCAAGATATAGTAGAGTTAATATCATCGGCTTTAAGAGATTTAGCTGAATCGGAATTTATTGGGTTAAGAGATACCCAAAATATTCCATTACCTTCACGACCTCTAAAACCCCATGAACGAAAAACTGTTACAAAAGAATGTTCTGATGAAGTTGATAATTTGAAATCTATAACGATAGAAGGTGCAATGGGTAACCCTTCAGCCGAATGGGCTCTAAGACATATTTTAAGTGCAGGTATGCATTAAGTTATCTAACACAATAACTCTTAAAATCATTGTTCAAATTACTTTTCTTAATTAGGTAGTCTTCTTGGAAAAAGTTGTCAAGGAACTTTAAAATTAGCTGGGCATCCAGATTCAATGCAGAAGCAAGGCTACTTATTTGGGAAACATCTGGCATTAGCTTGGCAAGCGTGTATAGATTTAGAACCTTTTCAGGTACATACCTAAAATGACATTTAGACCCGAACACCTACGATTAAAAACCGCGTCGATTTAAATCGCGTTGATTTGTAACGCATGGAAACGTTTTACAAGAGGATAGACCGATCCAAGTGGCCAGACATCCCCTAGATCCAATTTTAATTATGAGTAGGAGCGAGAGGGCATTATCCGTGCGCCATACGATCATTGTACATACTAACACTACTCAATCTTACACATTTTGTTCTTCAGAAAATAAGTGATGTCTACCGGCTTTGGGATCTCACTCTATAAACATATTAAAAACAAACCGACCGCGCGGTTTTTAATCGCAGTGTGTGCTAGGTATACAGAACCGCGTGCGATTTAAATCGTAGTGTGTTCCAGCGCTTAGAAAATAGCAACTTTCTAATTATTCAGAATTTCATTTTATATTTTACAGTCTAATACACTTCCACTTGACTCTAAATTTTCGCTTGTGAGTGCTCCGGTGCTTTTTCACCTAGAGTACGAACCTGAGCTGTATTCTGAAATTGAAAAAGGATTTGAATCTGTTGAGAACATCGACTATGTTAAGGTATAGATGAAGAAATATAATTGTTATACATAATATAATTTAAATGTTAATGTAATCTTTTAAACATGAACATATTATTAGATTCATTCAGCAGTTTTGAAGGGCCCCGGAATTGCTCGAACAAAAGAACTGCAACGGGAACATGCACTGGCTGCAAGTAAAGTTTTACATTTATTGCCACCATCAGATGCAAGAACTGCTCTTAACAATATTATTGTAGCTATGCAAGACTTATGAGAGGAATTCTTATTTTGTATAATCTGTCGTATTTAAGACAATATTTTATTATAATTCAAACTTTAAAAAAAAGTTATATATGGACTGAGGGAGACAATATATTGACTCAATATTTTATTACTGTAGTAATAATTTTGTTATATGTTATATAAAATATAGCATATTGGGAATTTATGAATTTAGTAATAAGTGTTATATTGGGAAAAGGTTTATTAAAAAAATTTGTTATATATTTATATCAATGTTTTGTACACATCATTTTTTTAAAAAATAAATATTAAGAATATATATTTGTATTTTATTTAATTTTCCCTCCCCTTCATTTATCTCCACAATCAATGCAGCTAAATATATGGAAAAAGATTACATCCAAAAACAATTTTGATTCTTAAGTTTTTATTTATATTTCACGTTCTAAATTGGTCGTATATGAAGTAGAATATAGAACACTGCCATTTTTTTTCTTCGGCGAATATTAATTATCTATTTTATTTGAAAATAAAGACTTATAAAAGAGCTTTATATACATTTCCGGAGCTTTTAATTTAAAATAGTTCAGGATTGAACAAGCTGCGCCTAAATAGATGCAGCCTGAGCGGCGCATTGTCCAACGTTTTCAACTGACAGTTTAGTGAATTACTTTAATATAAATATTTACGATATAAATTATTAATAAGTGAGACATATTATTATAATTTACATATTTAATTTCGGTTTAATATGAGAATGCATATAGAGGATTTATATGCTTAAGCTACCAATTCAATTTTTGTTTATTAATATATAACCTATTTTTCGAATATGTTTACTGATGTTTACAATGTGGTTACGAGTGAGAATTTATTTAAAATAATCGTAAAGTTTAAGAATTAATATAAATGTTAACGTGAGTTGGTTGAAGAATAAAAATTTAAAATTTTTTTGCTGTTCCTATATTATAAAATAAAATATTTCTTAAGAAATAAAACTTTGAGGTTTGCAGTTTAGAATGAATTTAAATCGTGTAGTATTATTAAATCGGCGTAATATATCATCTGCTTTTCTAAATAAAAATGATGTTTTGGAAAAAATTAGAGTAAAAAGTCTATTGACTACAAGAAAGTTATTTACATCATCTATATGTGCTGATAAATTTTCACAAAATGTTAAACCGGAGTGGAGCAGAGCAGTAAGCAAGGCCGAAAAAGTTGTTGGCTATCCAACATCGTTTTTTAATTTACGATGGCTTTTAAGTGATGAAATTGCAAATGTTGCACTACAACTACGAAAATTAGTTGGGAGCAATCATCCATTATTAAAAACTGCCAAGTAAGTATGCGATTAAATAACTATTACCATTTAAAAACCAATTGAATTATTATCCAGGTAAATATTTATCTGTAAAATAATACAAAAAATTTGTTTTAGAAACCTCATATATAATGGCACCAATAATATACAGACATGGGGCCTTATAGTTCTCCTTGTTTCGAAAGCTGCAGGGCACATGCCTACTGTATTTGATATGGAACAAGATAAAGTTGCAGGAGTCCTGCATACCCAAAGAACTTTAGCTGAAGTAAGTGGAATTATATATTTAATACATATTGTTAAAAGATATTGTGATAAAACGTGATACATAAACGTGTACCTTTTTGAAATAATTTAGGTAACAGAAATGCTAAGAACAGGCAACTTAGTGCATCAAGGAATTTTAAATATTCAGCACCCTTCTTCTTCTAAAGACACTAGTGAAGATATGATAGCCGGCAATAAAATGGCACTGCTAGGTGGTGATTTTATATTAGGGAATACTTCAGCTGAACTTGGTAAAATCCGGTAACGAAATAATAATCTTAATGTTATTCAATATTATTATAATTTATTTTAATTAAAAAGATAAAATCAGAAATCAAGAAGTAGTAGAGTTGATATCATCGGCTTCAAGAGATTTAGTTGACTCTCAATTTACTGGTCTAAGAGATGATCAAAATAATCCTTTACCCTCAAGACCTCTAAAGCACAATAAACGAAAAACTTATATAAAAGAATGTTCTGATGGTGCAAATAATTTGAAACCTATACATATAGAAGATGCTAAGGGCAATCCTTCGGCTGAATGGGCCTTAAGACATATTTTAAATGGAGGTATATATTAATTTCTCTCACTGAAGAATTGTGTAGTATTTTATAATAATGTTTTTTTTTTTTATTAGGTAGTCTTCTTGGAAAAGCTTGTCAAGGAACATTAATATTAGGAGGACATTCAGATTTAATGCAGAAGCAAGGCTATTTATTTGGGAAAAATCTGGCATTAGCTTGGCAAGCGTGCATAGATTTAGAACCTTTTCAGGTACATATCCAAAATGGTATTTTGAAAATACCAAGTTTCTAATTATTTGAAAATAATTTTTATATTTTACAGTCTAATACGTTGTCAATTGACTCCAAGTTTTCGCTTGTGAGTGCTCCTGTTCTTTTTCAATTAGAGTATGACCCTGAGTTATACACCGAAGTTGAAAAAGGATTTGATTCGATAGAAAACGTCGACTACGTCAAGGTATATATGAACAAGTATATAATTATGAACGTAATATAGTTATAATGGCTAAGCTTATCTTACTGAAAATGTTATTAGATTCATTCGGCAGTTTTGAACGGGCCAGGAATTGCTCGAACAAAAGAACTGCAAAGAGAATATGCACTTGCTGCAAGCGAAATGCTGCATTTATTCCAACCATCAGATGCTAGAACTGCTCTCAACAATATTATTGTAGCAATGCAAGTTTTATAATATCAAAACAACCCTTTATTTTTGATAATCTTTACATAATTAAGACAATAATTATTTTAAATGTATTTGTTAGCGGTTTGAAACATTTATAAGTGAACTGACAGATAAATCTAGAACTTTTTTAAAATATGTTTTATAATTTATAACGCTATTAATAATTTAATGTAGGAAACCAGTATTATATTGGTAAAAGGTTTGTTAAAAACATATATTTATATCAATATTTTGTACACACAAATAATTTTTTTACAAAATAAATAATATTTAAAAAATAATATAATTTAGTTTTATATTTTATTTAATTTATGTGTTTTCTTGTCCTCATCTATACGTTTTAGAGCAGCTAGTAAATTCCTCTTTTTTTCGTGATCAATATTTTTAATAGTTCCACGGTTTAGATTACCCCCACGAATAGTACAAAGTTCTTCTGCTAAATCAGTAATGGTATCATCACAATGTGCTTCTAACATTGCCTCAGATTTTTCGCATTCAGCTTTTAAATCACTTTCAATATTTTTCCAAGAATCTGTTAATTTCTGTAATCTATCTTTTGGATCCATATTTGCTAAATCGTCATCATCGAACTCATCAGTTTCATCCTCGATTTCTTCTTCATCTTCAGAATAACTTTTTTCATAAATAGGATAAGCTTCATTAATATTGTGCCTTTCGGGGGAGCCTTTCGTTTTCTCATCTTCAAACTCTTGGTTTATTTTATCACGCATTTTATTTTTCATTAAAGCAATTCTTTCATCCAAACTTAAATCTTTTACAGCATTAAACATTTCTTCAAATTCATTTGCATGCTTTATTGTGATGTCTCCAGTTGGTGATTCTAGAGCCAACATTTTATTAATTTTATTTTCATCGTCTTCAAACACATTATTTTCTACAAGAAGCTCAGACATTCCACGTTTTATATTTGTTAACAATACATCTTCGTTATCTTTCTTAGTTTCCTTTTCTGGAACTGTCTTTGCTTTTGTATTTGCAGGAGGCATTTTGTTAATGGAAGATGTAGGTTTATATGGTTTAGTTTCAGACTTCGTGGAACTTGTCGTTGATGAAGATATAACTGACATCGATGCAGAATGCCTTGAAGAGGTGACATCCAATTTTGAACGTCGCCGTAACAGTTTTGGTTGCAACGATTTTGCAACAGAATTTCGTAAAGCAGAATAATCTAACGGGAGAGTACTGTCTCTATCACTGCCTGTTTCAGAAGAGCCTCCACTTCTCATTTTGGACATAAGATCAGTAGATGCCTTAAAATTATATTTATAATGCATAAAATTAAAAAATATAGTAACTGTAAAAATGCAATATACCTTACCAAGCTATCGTTTCGTATAGTATTAGTTGAAGTTGTCCCCGAAATCAAAACAGAAACTACTTCTAGAGGAGCCAGTGATACTGGTTTTTCTGTTTTAGCAGGCAATCTTATGTTATTAGCAGCAATAGATTTTTCGCGATTCTGAAATTAATCAATAATTAAACAACATAGAGGAAAGGTTGAGAAAAGTTAAAGTTTGAATGAAAAGAATAGAGATGGGAGGACAAGAAGGACAAGATAGTAAAAAATGAATTATATTCGATTTTTTTGTTTTTATTAGTTTAAACTTTGAATTAAATAAAGAAGAAGAAAGAAATTTACGTACCTCTAACATAAGAGTTAATCTCGTAACTTCTGAACTAATAATTTCAAGTTCTCTCTTTGTTTCTCGGTGCCGACTACATTCAGTTTGATATTGTGCTCTTAAATTTTTAGTTTCAAGTGCAAGTTTTCTTTGTAGAAGTGATATTGAAGAATCTTGTTGTGCTAAGCGATCTTTTAATTCTCTTATTTCATTAGTTAATTGCTCTCTTTCTCCAAGATTTCTGTAAATATAATTTTAGGTAAATAAATATACACATATAAATTAAATATTCATTAAAAAACTTACCGATCAGTGCTCAACATTTGTAAATGTTTGTACTGATCTGTGAGGCTGATGACTTCCTGTTCTTTTTCTTTAAGTCTGCAGGAAGTATCACGTAATTGGTCCTTTATTTGCCTGCATTTTGCATGCCAAGATCTTACTTCTTCATCATGAGAGCGCAGCAGTTCCGGTAATTCAGCTTTCGAATGTTCATACCTAAATTTAATAGAAATTCTAAAGTAAAGAAAATTGTACTTTTATTTACTTTTAAATATATACCTGTTTAGGGTAGAGTCCTGTTTCTTTTGTAGTTGAATTAGCAATCGGTTTTCATTTTGCAGTTTCTAAAAGTACATTAAAAGAAACCTATTAAATATAAATCAGAATATCAAGTGTTATACATTTTAAAATTTCAAATATAAGATGCTCACTTCCTGTTTAACCAAATATTCTACAATAATATGTAAATATTTTATACTTACATTAATATGAATTTGCGCATCTCCTAGTTTATTTTGCAGTTGTTTTACTTTCAACATTTGGGCAGATAGTACTCGCTGACGGACTTCACCAGCAGGACCTGCTCCGCCAATAAAACTACCATTATTTGTTGGTCGTGGCCGTTTCTTTAAAGAACGGTATGCAGACGAGCTTGTAGATTGTGCGTAGACAATCTCAGTACCGCTAAGTTTTCTATTAATTTAAAAAGAATTGATAAGAAATGAGTAATTTTATTTACATGTATGTAATCCTATATAATAATGTGTACAAAATTTAACATAGATGATCAGGAATGTCAGTTGGATAAATTATGCAGAATACCTTCCTTTTTTCTTTGTTTCTATCCATCCACCATGAACACCAGTTATATATACTTTACAATGAGACATATTTAAAGTAAAATGTTAAGCTAAAAAGATCTAAACCTTCAATATACAAAAGCAGATGTACACATAATGCAAATGCATATGTGAAACTAATTTAATCAATAATTGTTTATGAAGGTGTTACCAATTACAAAAAAGCTATTAATAGTATTAAAAGCATAGTATAAAATATGAAGAAACTTACCTTGATTCAAACTTCTTTTTATCAGACGCTAGACTTAGTGAAGACATTTCTTAAAAAATTATAAAAATCATAACAAAATATTATCCACAGCTGGACATAAAAACAGACATAAAAATATAAAAAATATTGGCACACAATTTAATTTTTTTTTATATAAAACAAAAATGTATAAAAAGCATGGCCATTTTGATGAGATTATTGTTTGTATATATCTATTTTACTTCTGTTGTTGCCATGGAAACTTTACCAAAAATAAGTTGGAGGACATTAGTATTATTTAAAATCAATTTTTCTATACATGTTTAATATTAATAACAATATTTATTTGTGTCAATAGGTCATGTACATATCATAGAATCAATCAGAATATTGAAATTTGAATTTAAATAAGCAGTAGGAATATTTTTGTAAGAATAGCTGTTTAATAAGTTAGATTTCCATATATATTGTGAACGCTAGTTTAAATTTAGATGTGTATTGCTTTTTAATATACTTAATATTACTTTGTAATAATATTATAAATAAGAATAATTATTCTTAAATCTCACTGAAGTGAGATTTGTTCATACGTATACGTATAGTGCATTGCCGTTTATTCAGGCGTAGTACAACCTACAAAAATTTTGTTTTCAAATACTGCAATAAACTGAAGTAGCTATAATGATGACATATTTCTAGAAATATTTAATAATAATAATAATGTTATCTTTTTAATATACAATACTTCATACAAATCTAGGCTTAAAGGGCTTATACATAAATAAAACAATATCTTTTTAATGCATATTATTTCCATTTATTCAATAATATTATATAGCCTATTAAATATTAGTTTTTATATCTCATTTTGGTTTTTTACGTTCTGAACCTTTTAACTTTGAGGTACCTTTTTTACTTGTATTTTGTTTTTCGTTCGTCAATAATTCTTGTCCTAAAGATTGTGAAGAGTTTGATTCAGTGTCAGATTCATGTTTAGGTACATTTTCAAGATTAGATAATTCGGAACTATATGTAGTAGTTTTCAATGCGATTTCGTTATTTCTTGAACTCGACGCAGCGTTGTCAATTTCACCAGAACTGTCCACGCAACAAAAGGAAGATTCTTTCGACGTATGACATGACATTTTTTTAGAATCAGTTACTTTTAACGCATGAGAAGATTTTGTTCTTACTATACTACTTTTTGACTGCTCCATTTTTTCACAATTATTTCTTTACTATATCAATTCAATTGTTTCATAATTTAAAAAAAATTAATTTTATAAAATAAAAAAACTAAAACAATTTTTGAGTTGAATATAAAATTATGTCAATATATGCAAAATTTGTGCTCCGGTCATTTTGCTTACAGAAAAATCAATCATTATGTTGCAGTCAGTGTGACCTTATAAACAAATTGTTCCTCTATTTATAGTTCTTTAATTATATGATATTTAATCATTTTATGGGCTTATGAACCCCGAACGGAATATAACCTTCTCGTTTAATGGAAACCAAATTCTTAATAGTAATAATAATTTGTAATATAACATATTTTTAATTATTAAACAAAAAGGAACAGCCACTACACCATCTATAGTTTAATAGCAGAAACTAATATGGGGTTGAAATCATCGCTGAGCTTTTTTTCTACTTGACTAAACTTTTTGTGGTTCCGTGGTTTATTCTTTACTTTCATTAATAAGTTCTGCATAGGGGTGTTAAAAATTCTTAGAAGAACTGACAGCTAAATATTCGTCTTCCAATTCGTTTATATCCAGTTACAATTCAGGTTCAGGTGGGGTTTCAGATTTTACTATAGTCAGCCTAATCTATACTGCCTTTTTTAGAGAACACGACCATCTACATCTTCAACTAATGCAGTGGAACATTTTGGAATAGCCGTGGCACAGTCAAGGACAAGTTTTTGACGTCGTTTACCTGACGACCTACAAAATAACAGTTGGCACGAATTTCTTGGCGTGTCATAGTAAACATATAATAAACTTCACACCTGCGTTATATTTGCGTACGACCTAAAAGCAGGTTGAAATCATCACAAATTTAAAATAAATAAGGGGAAAGATATTGTAGTGATGTTCGTTTTATTGTTACATTTTGTTTTGACACGAAGTAAAGTTTTAGAGATTGTTAGTGGCACGTATAATTAGATGTTGTATCAAGGTTATTTTAATTTCTTTTAACATAGTTGTTTGTATGAATGTTTATGTACTTAGTAGAAAGCAACTGGATTCTGGACTGGCCGGACTGGACATCTATGATCGGATCGACCGTGACCGCACTGATCGTGACCATTACCTTCCTTTCTTCAGTGACCTAACCAGACCTAACACACTGTAACAGCTGTAACAGTCAGAAATTAAATCACACGCGCACTCGCTACTGTTACGAAAAGAACAATTTAAAAATAACCGTTAGTTAAATAAAGAAAGAAAACTTTAAAAAAGTATTACTTTCAAAGAAATATTCACAAATAATAAATCACATTCCAATCTTAATTAAAAATGATTAAAATGTTGTGTCGAAAGTAATTTAAACCGAAATTATTATTTATTGAATAAGAAAGTTTAATAAAGGAAATGATTTTGTAATAAATTATGTGGTTTGATTTTCTGATTAGTGTGAAATTTGTCTTTTTTTCATTAGTGAAGTTTTTTTAATAAAGTTTTGAATTTTGTGTAAGTCATACATACGGCAGTGTAAAAGTTTTCTTTTAATTACTGGAGAAATGTAAGATGAATAAATTCCAGTGAAATTTTGTGAATGTCTTTCTTGTTTTATCTTAAGAATTTACAGTTAAATTATGAGCTATAAGTTTCTGACCTTGTTTAATTAACAGTTAGTTTATTATACAAGTTTATCAATTAGTGAATTTGTAAATATATATTGTTACTAATTTTTCGCACCGTTGCAAAGAAACGGATGCGAATGAGCTTGTCATATATTACAACCCAGTAAACATTTTGGAGTCACACTGACATCATATTGAAGATGCGTCATGATTTTTTTGTCATTAAAGAGTTCATTTATAGTTCGGTTTCTCACATTTTTTCATATAAAATGTCTACTTTATCGACTACAAATGGCGAAATTACTCCACCTGTCGGAATACAAATGAAGATAAAGTTGATGCGAACTATAATTGAAGTGAAATAGTGATAGAAACGTCACTAAATAGGGCACTTCACCAAATTGTTTACTGAGAATGTTCCTGGTGTATGTTTATATGTTTGGTACTGAATTTTGTATGGTGGCTCGAAAACTACCGTGCGTATTTTCTTGAAAAATTCTTATTTCGCAGAGAAAAAAGTTCTAAGACGTCTTTATTTTATAAAGGGTTCTTAACATTCATCATCTTTTTTTCAACGAGAGAAATTATTGCTTTCTTAATCTCTCTTTGATGCAATTCCATTAAAAAGCCCTTTATAAAATCCAAAATAGTTATATATTTTAGTTAATAGTTATGATATTTTAAATTAATTAATGCAGTTCGTCTTCTTAAACACAAATGGATATAACTGAATCAAAAAGAATTAAGAAATCATTAACTTCTCTTTTTGAAAAAAAGTCTATAGATATTAAGAATTCCTTATAAAATTCAAGTCTTATTAAAGTTTAGTGGATATAATTGTATCAAAATATTTTAAAGAATTGAAAAAGAACTTTTTGTTTAAATGTTGTCCATAAATTTAAAAAAGATCGCATGAAAGCCAGAACACTTTCCGATTTACGAGGAATTGTTTTTTAAATGAAATTTTATGAAAAAACTAGCTAAACCCGGTCACGCTTTGGTGTGGCTTAGTTTGATATGAAATGAATGGGAAGTTAAATAAAAGGCTTACAACGGTTAGTTAAAAAGAATTTCGACGTTGTGTCAACATTTTCGAGTTTTGGTAGGACAAACGTACGCACGCTGAATTTTTATATATTTTATAAGATGTTCATGAATTTAAAGAAGGTTACATAAAAGTAAAAAAAAGCGTAGATATTTCAAATGCAAGAACATAACTGCATCAAATAATTTAAGAAAATGTAAATAATTTTTTAGATAAATAAATCCATAAAAGAAAGTTTGCATAATTCCAGAAAAGCGTAGATATTTAAAATGTAATGAAACAGTTTATAATTTAAATGTATATTGAATATACTCCCATGCAAAGAAACTAAAAACATTAAATTGTACTTTTTGAGAAGAGGTTAATGTGCTTAAAGAACCGCTGCCGGCTGCTGTCTGTAATATGCGTGACCCATAATATTAATAGTGATATAAGATGTTGACTATTGTGAAGTTTGCAGTGCTGTTTTGTGCCAGTACTGTTTTTTGTGCTCCATCGTCTCCTCACTTACCCACTTACGATATTTGGGGCACTTCTTCAATATCAAAAAGAACAAATAGTGAATCAACAATAGAAGAAGTTGAACAAAGAATCAATTTCAATGAAACTGAAAGAAATGGAAAAGGTAAAAACATTAGAAAGTGACAAAAAGTCAATAAGTCAAGTCAATAATATAATTTTCAAAACGAGACGAATGAGAATTCAGAACAAAACTTTTAGTTTTAGTTTCCGTAAATTTTATAAATTAATTCTTGGTTAATGTAAAAATTTTTTAAGTTCTAAATTTCTTCCCCGTTCCTGTCGATGACGAGTGTCTTTCTGTGGACGGAAGAAGGGCCGGGATTTGTCTTAATGCCTACGAATGTCGGATGCAAAATGGGGACTCCAAGGGGCCCTGTGCTCTAGGGTTCGGAGTTTGCTGCGTGTGTAAGTATTACTTTATCTAATAATATCTTTAATTGCATGTTTGCATGCGTTTTATGCGAGCAGTGCGGATCTGTGGACGCTTACCTTTATAAGTCGTTAGACTTTACATTCTTTCAATATTAAATCACGCAATTACATCTCATTGCCAACCTAAACTTGAAACTATTCTAACATTTAATAATTCTAATAGCAATGTTGATTTTTTTTATCTTGTTCCTATATTTTCTTGCTCCCTACTCCTCATTGTTTCTCTCCCTTTACTATTTCTTCTTGGCTCTCTTCTTTTACTATTTTTATTTCCTCCATATCTCCTCTCTGAAAATCCTCTATTTTCTGAACTGAAGTTTAACTGTTTTTACTCTACCCTTCCTTCTCTTTCCCTTCACATCTTTTCACTTTTTACTCTTTTCTGACATGAATACTTAATGTGCTTTATCGTTTCTATCTCTCTCCCGCACATACTGCACATCCTTTTTCTCTCTACTTTCACAGTATCTGTTGTCCTTCTCTTGGATTCCCAATCTAAATCTGGCGATTCTTCTTATGTTCCTGGTGTCTTTTTCTCGTATGTATTCCGGTATCTCTCTCTCCCAAATCTTCTTGTATCGTTTTCTGTTAAAGAAACCTTAAATAACAAAAACTATGCTATGCTATATACAACTTGTGAAACACAAAACATGGATGTTATTAAAAATATAACAAATATAACCTAAAAATTTTAAAATCTTTAAAAAGTGCTTTTGAACAAAATGATAAATTTCAAAAAGCAGTAAAATATAGTATAGTATTAGGTAAAACTATTTACATAACAGGTAACTTTTGTAATGGTAGATAAAGCTTAAATACGGGAACAATTATTGAATTTTGTGGTTCATATCAGTTACAGCAACTTGCGGCCAGGAAGTCTACAACAATCTGACGTATATTGTGTCCCCAGGATTTCCGGGACTGTCCCGCGATCCGAAATCATGCGAGATTAAAATAAAAATGATCCATCCAGATATTAGTCAGCTAAGACTTGACTTTATACATTTTCATATGGTAAGAACGTTTCTATTTCCACTTTATTTCTTTACATTTTTCAAAAGTATCACAATCTTTTTTTAAGATAAAAAACCACAACTTAAACTTTTACATTGCATCTGAAAATAAAACTTTTAACTCAAGTATAAGAAAAGTTTGTTCTGTAATATTTTTAAAAACGATTAGATTTGTCCATTAAATCAGATCAACTTTGTAATAAAAAAGTTTACACGATTTTAACTTCTTTAGGTACATTGAGTCGTAAATAAATTTCACGGTTTCCGCAACTGGTTTTTCTTTTATTAAGTATTAAATTTAGAGTGCGCTATTTTGAGACTTGTGGTTCATTTTTTATGTTTTAATACGAATTGTGGTTCTTTTATTAAGATAATTCGTTTATTAAGATATAACCAGTTTTTATATCATGTTTGCAGGGTCAGCCAAATCGCCGAACAGGGGTCTGTGATGGAGATCTTTTTCTATTAAGTGGAGGAGCAGCTCCAGAGTTCAAACTCTGTGGACAAAATAGCGGACAGCACAGTAAGTAAACATACCTGTGCAATAATCAATATTTTATATACTAATGGGCTTGTGTCCTCATTTTTTAGTGGTCGATTATTCAATTGTTGATTGAAATTGATGTTAATAAATGTGTATTGGCGTGTCTATTTTATTAAATATCTAAATGTTAACGGAGATATAGCAATTAAAAATTTGAATTGTAGTTTTAGCGCTAGAAATGGTCGGCCATTTGTATGACGTGAAATGCATTTTATACGTCAGTTATTTGTTGAGTAGGTCAGTGCTGTGGTAATCTTCTGTAGCTGTTGGTAGTCGAATAATCAAGTCAAATCAAATAATAATAAGTTTTTATTTTATTTAACCCTGCTAAGGCAGACATAATATTGAAATTTTATTGTTCCTTGAAATAGTTGTAAATAATATTTGATATATAAATACATATAGCAGAGATTTATGAGCTGTAAGGTTGGTAACTTTACACAAGGATTGTGATGTCACATGCACTTGGAATGTGTACTACGTTGAGTCCCTTTTAATAATTAAAGAGACAGAATTACTGTTTTAATTCTTAATACCTCCTAACATATAAGGAGTTATTAAAACATTTGAGGTTCTAGTAACTTACTTTATCAATATATAGTATAGTTTTATAAAAATTAAGACATTGGACACAAGCTCATTGGTCAATAATCAGTCGATATGTTACAGTTTACTTCGATGTAGATGGTGCTCGAAGTGACCCTGTTTCAATTTTACTAAATATGACCAATCGAAGTTTTCCTAGAATGTGGGAAATCCGTGTTTCACAGATTCCATTTAACCAACGCGCTCCTAGCGGGTGTTTGCAGTACTTTAGCGGAACAGCAGGTACTAGAATCATTCCTACTTTTACATATTTAATATTTGAGATGAATTCATTATATATATTTTCAGGGTTAATTCAAACAATGAATTTTGCTGAGAATGGCCGCCATCTTGCTGACCAACATTACCGTGCCTGTGTGAGGCAAGAAGTTGGCATGTGTTCTATAGCTTACGAACCCTGCGATGAAAACTCCTTCCGTATTGGATCAGGTCCTGCGGGAACAGCAGGAACGGGAGGTGTTTTAGGTGCTGCTGGAGGTGGAGGTGCTCCTGGATTGCCTGGAAGTCCTGTAGGAACATTGTCGGATACAGCTGGAGTTGCACCTGGAGGTATGGTATCCTATTGCTTCCATATTTTAAGAGAGTCCATGTTGCAAATTATGTTTGCGTTATGTTTAAGGTGCTTTTGGACCTGGAGGAGCAGGATCGCCATTAGCAGACCCGCAAGCAGCAGGCACTGGAGATACTCCAGCTGTAACAACAAATGATGCAAATGACGCTTCTTCTGATGCCCTGGCTGACGACTTAGAAGGTTCAGGCGATGCTTTAGCTGCTCCTCGTACAGGATCTTCTTATGAATCCTTAGCTTTCACTGGTCGTCAAATGCTGCCAACTTTACAATGCTTAGATCGCATCACCATGCCTTGTATTGTTGAAGATTTCATTGCTACTGGGGCAGCAGCTCCATCCCTATGTGAGCCAACGCACTGTGGAAGCTCCTTATGTGTTGGGGGACAATTTCCGTGCAGGTACTACTGAACTACAACCAATTTCTACAAAATACAGACATTTAAATTGATCTAAATGATATTTATCTATGATTTATTTTAGATTGGAATCTTCTGTTACTCCTTTTGGATTGGGAATTCATTTTGGTCCAGGTGTTGAGAAGGGCTCTCCAGAAGATAATTTGGGAGCTTGCTTAAGGTATCAGCAAGTACCGTGTACAGGATAATGTCATAATTTGAAGCAGACCCTACTAAAGACAGTGTATTTCGGGCTTTTACAATTTTATTTTATTCAATCTATTTTGAAGCTGCTTTCCTTTAAATTTTGGGTAGATGTGGTTTCGTGTCTCTGGGATTTCGACTTTGTTTTTGGGATTACTTTTTGTTTACAATCTGCTGAACAGTGACGGGTTTACCTACTGACCAAATGGGCAATAAGTGTTAATTAATTTGTAAAAGATTTTATTACCTATTCATGTTAATGAGAGCTCTGGAAAGCGGAGTTGTGTTCTCATTTGTATAAAAGTGTCTTCAATTTTATAAAATTGGCATTTTTAATTTATTAAATATCCAAAAATTGACAGATATATACCTCTTTAAACTTTGAATTCTGTTTTGCTGCGTAATATTCGAGTTATCTTAGTAGTTGGTGACTTCACGAACTTGTTAGAATATGATAAGTAATGTTATTATTTGTTGTTTTATATTACGACATTATATTGAAACATTATGGGTCGACGCATCAACTACTAATAGCTTTGACGTCTAATATTGTATCTCTTTCGCACTTCTCTTGTTTAATTAAGGTTGGAACAAAGAAAAATAATCTCGATTTCTTATTTCTTTTGTGACATAATACGGAGAACCAGGGCCCTCTCATTTAGAATAAAATCTCTCGACACGAAAAAAACCGCTTTTCCTCCACCTCTCCAGATCCTCTATCTTCTATGAACTAAAATTCTAAGCGACTCAACATAAGAAGGATACATTTCAAAAAACCGTTTTTAGCGACACCTTTAGGGATCTTTTATGAATTAAAATTCTCAGTGACTCTGTGAGCGTATGTAAAGTTCAACTTTCTGTACAAGAACTAAAATAGCTACACCTCTATCAACTTCTCGATATTTAAAAAATATAAACGACCTCTAAAAAATGAATCCACAAGCTCATTGCCCATTTTGCCCAAAGTATACTTTAAAAAATTCACGTGACATAACGTTACATAAACTTTTTTATACTGTATCACTACCTTATGTAATACTGACGTGTTATGTTTAGCAGGAGTAGATCCATGAAAACGCTTGAGAGATTTATTGAATGTTGATTTATTTAAACTATTTATTATATTTATTTATTTATTGTATTTATTTGTACATTTTATTTAACCTAAGCTAATAAATAAGTATTTACTATATAATAAAATTATATTTATTTATTTGGTAACTTATACTTATGGATACTCATACTCATATACTCATGGACTCCATGGATAACGTTGTAAGGAATAACGACCAACACAGTTGATATTTGGAGTCGACAGAACTCACAGTCATAAACTTTAAATGTCGTTTTTTTATTATCAGTTAGGATAGTATGATTTAAATTAAACAGTGTAATTATTATAACGTGTAAGTAAATTTCTAAAATAAAAGTCTTTGATTTTAGAAGAAACACATAAAATAATTAAAATTTACAGTTCCTAATAAAATTGTCTTATAACTATAAAACATTTTATTATTGTGCTAAAGAAAGCGATCCTACTACCTAACCTGACCGTTTATAAAAATGTATCATTAATATATATTTTCAACCCTCCGTGATATATAATCGAAAAGAAAACACATTATAATAAGCACTCGGTCATTTCCGTAATTGGTAACCGTTTTAGGGCCAGCTGTTGTTTATCGTACCATACCCCACACACAAATGGAATCATTTTTGTATTTGCTCGAATCTAGCACGCCTGATATGTAGGCTATCACATACACTCTACTTACGAGTACATTGGGTTGCGTTCGCTCGATCTGCAGATGATATTTATTTATTTATTTCTACCTATTGATTGTTGTAAGGGCTGCTACTGGTAGAAAAGGGATACAAAGAATATATAGAACACTACGGCATATATAGAATAAAACCACTACCCTACATTCGAACTACACACTAAAATAAATTGTACAACGTTAAAAATAAAATACATATATTTTTATTTTTAAGAAAATTGTACAGTTCTATTAGTGGGGTAGTTTTGCACGAAACTTTTGAACATCTTCCCTGCCTTTTTCATTCAGATTTCAGATAGATATCGGAGTCTCTTCATGAGAATATTCTTTCTCTTTCCAACATAATACATTTAAATGGAGAGAATGCTGTTGTCTTTTTTACATTTGAAAATATTTATTTTAGTAGAGATATCACTGACATTTCCTTAACGAGCGAAATCAAAATGAACTCGTTCAATACAAAAAAACATACACATCTTCAATATTATGTCAAAGTGACTCAAAAATGTTTACTGGGTTGTTATCAGATGAATATGAATTCTGTCAAGTTTGTTATTTATAATGAAGAAATGAAAAAATACCGAGACTAATACTGTATGACTTGGAAAGTAGTTATTCAGAATGGCTTCCAAGATAGACAATTTGGTACTACCACCAACATCTACACCGATGACGACTGTAGGCAGTCCCATGTCCAGACCATTCTGGAAGGTACTACCAATTTTTAGCTACCAAGGATGCTAAACCGGAAATTTAAATATCTCATCATATTTAGCATATTTGTTAAGTTATGACTTTGTGGAAAACAGTTCTTCTGCAGCTATTCCTCCTACTAGTTTTCAAATGAAATTTTCTAGGTGGGTATACATTTTTGTCCTGAAATATATCGTTCAAAACATCAGAAGTAGCAGAAGTTTCATGCTGAGAACCAAGTAAGAAGAATGCTATCATTAATTTGTGCAAAGCTGCCTACTACCTACTACAGTGGCGGGTTTAACTGAAGGCGCACAAATGCCACGCATATGGCTCTGGCACCGAGGACTCATCAACATATTTATCGAGGAAAATAAACATATTTGAGCTTCGCGCTGTGTCAAACAGCTTCATACAGATGCGGTTAGTGTAATAAGAGAAATGAAAATTATTTTATTTATACTATATATTCAGGGCCGGATTAACTATGTCGGAGCCCTTATACCGTGTTAAAATATATTTTTTGTAACACAACGCAATTTTATTTATAAGTATGTCGTTTTTTTACTATATTACGAAGGTTGAAAATTTGTAACAAATGAAATGAAAACATACGTATTTTCTTATTAAATCTTTTTGTAATATACAATATGCTTAAATATTAACTCTTCTAACTTTATTAGGTACAAAATCGTTTAAAACATCTTGACAGTTAATCTTTTCCAATTCATCATTTACCATCGCCAATTAATCTAATAGGTTCTGAGACATTGATGAACGAAGATAGTTTTTGATCAGGTTTACTTTCAAAAAGTTACGTTCACTCGTGGCGTTTGTAATCATCAGACTTCTATATATTTACAATGATGTCATTACATTCGAGAAAGTTGATTGTACCATATTACCAAAAATTAGTTTACACGATTCTTCGACAGGTATCTTATCTCGGGGCGCGGGGTTCCTAGGCAGTTGCCTACACTGCCTATTGGATAATTCGGTCCTGTATATATTGTATTTATGTGTGCGCTTCGTCTGCGTGTGTCATCTTAGTACCCTAACTTTTATCATAATATTTTTGCCAGAAAAAAAAACCAGAAATATTTTGACAGTGTAGCATCACATTAGCGCACAAAACCAACTGTCACAAAGTGAACCTCGCGACACGACGCGCCGGATGTAGTTCCGCGAACCTATTTTTATTTACCTGTACACAAGTAAAGTAAATGCATTAGTTTATGTAAAAATACTTTTTGTAGCTCCTGCCATAAGCTTTTAGTAGCTCTTAAAGAGAAAATAAAATTTTAAAACCGCACAGTTGTTAAATAAGTCAAACTCTTTTAACAGATGAGCAATAGAGGAATTTACTGGAGAGGTAGACTGTCGTAACTAAAAAATTATCGGTTTTTATCTTAACTAAATGAATTGAATAAATAAATATTGTGCTACTTAGGAGACACACGCTTTTCAAATTGTATTATCATTCACAAATAAGAGGCCATCCATAAACTACGCCACACGCAAAAGGGAGGAGGGAGGTGCAGGAACTGTGACAAGGAAGGAGGAGTCAGAAGCGCGATGCTGAGAAGTGTGATGCCACGTGCAGTAATTTCCAATAAAAATAAGGGTCAATATAAAGATTAAAATTAAGAAATAAAGAAAGATAATTTCCTGAAAAAATTATAAATTACCATGAGATGTAAAAAGAAAACAAAAGCTCAAATTCTATAAACTATAAAAACTTATTCTAAAATCTATAACATATTACAAAAAATTGAAAGTGTGACAAGACCGGGGGAGAGAGGGAAATTGGTGTGACGTAATTAATGAATTCAAGAGATTAAATTAGTTTTATTGGTAAAGTCAATAAGGTTTTACAGTCTTTCCCTGCTTTTGAATATCTGCCTATATTTCTCAGGCATATTACAGCCTTGTCTGTGCAACGAGTAGCAGGAGCATTGAAGAACAATATGCTTTACCGTTAGTGGGCTGTTACATTGTTCACATATTGGTTGTGGTTCTCTTTTGAATAAGTAGGCATGAGTAAGATTTGTATGATATATCATAAGTCTACATATTACTACTTCCAGGATTCTATTAAGTCCGACCGGTAACTCTTGTTTGCAAATTGATGGCTTCACTTCCTTTAATTTATTATCAGTTTTTTCGTGCCAGTCATCCTGTAATAAACAAATTATTGCATTTTCAATTTTGTTCCATAAGTTTGTAAATGTTATAGTTGCTTCTTCTGGAATGCGTCCTGAATTAATTACTTTTTTTGCATAATTATCAACTTGTTCGTTTCGGTGCCGAAAGGGTGGGTGGAAAGGATACAGGTCTGGAAAGGATACAGGTGTGGAAAGGATTCCATAAAAATGTATTGTAAATCTAATGTGTATTAGACGGTGAATGGTTTGAACTATTGGGTGGCTGGCTTTAATAATTAAAGAAACAAAATGCCTTTTTTAATTGTTAATATCTCTTTAAAAAGGGAGTTATTGAAAAATAATTGGACATCTGAGATTCTGGTTTTCAATGTATACTACAGTTTTATAGAAATGAAGTCATAGTTCACAAGCTTTTAAGTAAAAATCGTTTTATTCTCTGCCTTACATGAGATGGGGTTCGTTAGTTCGACAGGCGGTTCCTGTACAGTCACTCAGGTATGGAAGGTGTTAAAATTTGACCGAGTTCAACGTTGTAGTGACAAGGCTGCCACTTGTATATTTTGAAATACTTAATTACTGTTATTGAACAAAAGAAACAATGGCAGACTATTCCAAGGTCATGGTAGACACTTTTAAAAGTCCGAAATTAAAAACAATTTACGGTATTTTGACAAGGCAGAAGTTCATATATTTTTTTTTATTAAAAATTCACGGGCTTCTTAAGACCACGGTCCTTTTTTCGCACTTTTTAATTCATTTTCTTAACATTTTACATATTTACATTTCATTTATTATTACACCTATACTTTTAAACCTGCTGTATTCCATATCCTGTCTATCACTAAGCACACTGGCCAACTCGGATATTTAAGTAGTTCCTGCATACTCGTTGGCAACTCCACTCCATTTTTTACCAAAACTCTGTACAAATTATTTCTGCAGGCCTCCGTTTCTGTACATTGCAAGATCAAATGTTCTGGAACTGCATTTCTTCTTGCACTAAGTGATTTCTTTTCAGATGTGCCAATGCCCCTGTATGGTCTACCCTCAGTCCCGAGATAAGTGATAACACTCTTCTAGGGCCTTGGGCTTTCACTACCAACGACATCCGCACCGAAGTTTATATATGATCTTAATAATAATATCTTAAGCTTATATTTAGGTTCTAATATCCCGATAGACAATTCATCATCTATAAACGATATTCTAATGATTTAAATAATGTAGGATAGGTGTTTATGTTCTTATTTAAAATAATACATCCAGTAAATAAATAAAATACAATTATTAACAATTTGATATTTTACTTTATTTTATATATTAACTTGTCTGTGAGATATTTTTATTTTACTTATTTTCATATTTATTTAAATATAATAATATTAATAATAATAGTAATAATTAATACAATAATTAATAGAATTAATAATATATTTTGATAATTAGATAATACTATAGCGTTTTCTTGAAGACAAAATTTAAATAAATATCTAAATTTCATATTTTACTTTATTTAGATTTTTTAAATTTAATTTTACTTTTTATTGATTTAGAATTTTTCAGTTATTTTACATTTTTAGGTTGTAGCTTCTAGGCCCCTGATTTCTATGTTTTGTGCATCGCACTTAAATTGTTAAAATATGTTTCGATTAAAAATGAGTATAATTTTTCGGTCAGAGGTAGTTTATGTGAAAAACGTCTGTGTACTAAACAGAAGATCTGGAATCGAATCTAGTTTCTGAACGATATTTTAATGCTTATAAAATTGATAATATTGGTAAAGAGAATTTAGATGTTGCGTAAGATAACAATGTATGGTAAATGCATATTTGTGCCTGAGTATCTCGTTATTATTTAATACGATTTATTTTAGGTGTTTATTTCGTGTTTACAACTCTACGTATTTGATTACAAAAGTTTTCATAATTATCAATGAAAAAAAAATATAAAATAACTGAAATATTCTTATGATCTTTTAACACACAATTAACATTTTGTTACTTTTTACATTTTTGGAAAGTGTAAATTATCTAAGCAATTTTAATTTCTTTTTTTTTTTTTAATAAATTTTTTTTTTTCTTTATTTTTTTCAAACTTATAATATTTATTATAAATAAACAATCGATATTAATTATAATTATTACTTCATTTTGTATTGTTAATTGTTGAATTATTAACATTAACTCTATTTATTTTATCACAATCAATGCTTTGTTGGTCCAAACTGTACATAAAACATTATCAGAACGAAGCTTTATTGAAAAAAATACATTTTACAGCGACTTTATTCTATTGTGAATGATATTTTACTTCCCCAACCACAATTTAAAGTAGAACCTGCTCTGTTACTCTACACATAACCCGTAATGCGTAGTCCACACTAATGTGTCATCCAACATTAATTGGAAGAGGTTTTACAACACGATTGAAGCAAAGTAACTTAATACATCGGCATGTTTTATCGGTACTACGTATTCATCTATTACAGAAAAAATTAATTAAATAAGTAATAAAACTCAGATCATTTTTTTAATAATAATGAATGACCTAGTAATGAATCACAATATACTAAATGTTGAATGGCGCATGTTGGTGTCACACTGGTGTGGTCGACTCATAATAACCACAATATTTTCACAATTAAAATTTTCCATATAACTAAACTCGGAAAATGTACCATTCCAATAAAATAACCTATCATTCACAATAAAAAACGGTTTTTTAAATTTTAATTTGTACATTCAATAAATGTTTTTCAATACTTTTGTAGTACGATATGTCCCATTTCATTCACCTTTTTAATTAAATCAAAGTAATTTCAATTGAATTTATATTTCCATTTTAATACTCAACAATCTTTATTAATTCCATTCGCTATATTTCTTTTTTGGTCCCAATCAACGCGATTAGTAAATTTTTAAATTGTTTAAAGTTAAATTGAAACAAAATAATTAAAAAATAATTTGTTAAGGATGACTTACAAGCAAATATTCTATAATTAACTACTGGAATGACAGGTACTGCTTGTTATGCTAATATTTACGCAGCGACTAAAGAAATTTATGTTTGTGTATAATACACACTCATGATTGCTCTTAAATAACAATCAGGCTACCCTACATAACCTACAAATAAATTGCACTAAACGAGGGTAACAAATGTACCGATATATAAAAATACCTAACAAAAACATGTAACACTCTTCTAAAAATGTTATAGAAAAAATTTGTAAAATACTATTAGGTTTGTTACGTAAAATATTACTTTGTTATGTATTATTTACTTTATTTGCTTAGTGTTAGACATCCTTAATAAATCATTTATTTTATTTATAATTAGGAAGATGCTTGAAATACATTTTTAATTGTTTTCAATAGAGTGTTTTTTTTGGTTTGCATCTTAACAATTACAAAAAAAAAGGTTTAACTTATTTAAAAAATATATTTATTTAAAAAACAGAAATATTAGAACTAGACTAGTTTCAAAATCCAGAGTTGAGAGTGAATGTGACAAATTAGAGGAAAAGTTGTTAGACTAATTTTGGAGAGTGATTCGAAATGTTTTGTTTACCAGCCGTTATATTAAGGATTTAGGGATTCATTTTAAAATAGTGGTGGCTAATATTAATTATTACAAATTTATTAATTATTTAAAAAATTTCACAATTTCTATTTGCAAATTTGTCCATAATTTTAAATCCTTAAGTGCTCGTTGTGTGGATCACTAAATTCACTACTCACAGTGGATTACTGGTGCAGTGACACAAAATTTCAGCCATTAGTTCAGTGACACCAAATTTACTCAATATCATTAGGTTGATAGTACATAAATTTTAATAGTAAATGAAAAAAAAAAAAAATTAAATTATTCGCCGTTTTGGTGATCTACTTTACAGGAGTACAGCTCAATACCTGTCAGTTATACCTGCACAAAATTATATGAAATTGAATCCTCTATCAGATTGATAATAATTATTTCTACCTTAGGACGCACTGGTAAGAAGATATTTTAAAGAAACGAAACTGTTTTTAGTCGCCATTTTTTCAGGATGATAAATGATAAATAAAATATTCAGAATCAGTACTCCCAAATTAGTTAAAAAAGTTTTTTTACTACATTTACCGCCAATTTACCGCATTAAGTCACATTTCTGAGATTTTGTACATAGACTAAATTAAACTGTTTAGCGTAAATGGAAATTTGCCCAAAGGTACAATGTTCTGGGTACAGTTTCTTGGATTTTCAATAACAGTTATTTTAATGAAATTTTATGCATTAAGACGATTTTTCATTACTGCTTAGACATTAGTTAGTAGTATCATAATATAATTAATAAAATTATAAGTTACAGGTGATATGATTTTTATTCTATTTGTTTATATGGAAGTTATAATAAAGTTATTTTCGTTAGTTGCTTTTTACAGTGATCATGAGGCAGAAATTTCACTACTCTTATATTAGTTTATATAGCATGCGCAATATTTTGATATATTTTAATCGTTCAATATTAATATCTATTAATAAAAATGAACGAGTAAGAGGAAAAATATGAATAACCCGCTAAACACTTCTATGTTAATTAAGCATATATTTAAGATTAACATAACAAAGTTTAACTTTTATATAATGAGATTACAGAACAATAATTTCGATTCAACTTAAATTTACCTTTACTGACGTTAATAAAACTAATTTAAGTAAAATTATGTAATGTTACTTATTAATGTTTATCTAACATAACAAAAGTTTCTGCTACGTAAACAATTTTATCTAATATAGAGTCTTTTGATCTATTTTGCTGCTTTTTGAAAAATAGTCTATCGTTTTACAAATTAACATTCTGATAAAACTTTCTGCGAACACATTTTTAAGAATTAAGAAATAGAAGTTATTTTTAAGGAGAATAAATTACTCAGAATAAAAAAATCATAAAACCCTTAAAAAAGTTATGTTACACTTTCCTAAATAAAAGTAATTATTAAGTAAAATATATTATGTTAAAAAATATATGAATATTCAGCGGGTTTAGTTTACATAAAAATGTTAATATTATTTGCACTTTATTTTTGTAAAAATGTTTACATAATATATTTATGTAAACAGGTAATAAAATAAATAGACAATAATATTGAACGACTTAATCGAGATAGCAGCAATAATTTTAGGGGTGGAGTGATTGATTAAATGGTTAATGAGGCATGAGTACGTTGACCTTATGACCTTACTTTAATGTGCTGAAATGTATGATTAGTTTTAGATAGTAGTAATGCGTATTTTATTTAAATAATAAAAAATAATTGTATAAAATATATGGTAGAAGGTACTTTATAAAAATAATAACTTTGAATAGAAGATTGGTTATTTGATTGTTTATATAAATGCTGCTATTGATAAGAATATAATAAAGTTATTAGAAGAAATTCATCCGGGTAGAATTGAATGATAGCTTACGTCGCCATAATGAGAATTATGGGAAGAAATATCAAACTGAACGTTAAGGAAGATGTCATGCTACAAACGTCATCGGAAGAAGCTTAGAAACTTCTATAATTATAAACAATATCATTATCTAATTATCCTGAAATTCTGAAGTCGATTGGCCGTTAAATTACTAAATGCTTTAATTAGTAATACAATATAAATCCTATCATTTGTGTTCTCAGTAATGATATCAGTTATAGTTTATAATAGTTTAGTGTAATTAAAAATTTGGAAATTTGCTTAGCTCCATTGTGTGTTTAAAAAATTGAAAGCCTATTTTGCTTATAACATAATTGTTACTTTACATTGCAAGTTCAAGTAGTAACTAAAATAAAAGTATTGTAAATCGAATCAGTTGCATTGTTACTTTATAAATTATTTTCACTTTCCGTTGCCAAATATATTCACAAAAAATTCGCATAATCTATTGTGAATGCGAATGCGAATATTAAAAAAGATACGAATATTCATTACATCCCTAATTCTGAGACGTATCACTAATGTATTAGAATATTAGTATATAGGGTTCTATATAAATTTGTCTGTACATAGTTGGACTAAACTGTTTATTTCACAGCTTTTGAACCATATAGTAGCACGACTACGTCCTTAACGATCTCGACTATAATAACGACTTACTACCTCTATTATTACATCTACAGCAACATTTAAATAAACAATGAAATACTTCAAAATAAATAAATGAAACTGATTTTTCGCGTGATTTATTTCCAGGGCTTTTAACATTTTCCAATTCTTTCCTCTATTTTATTTATATGCGGCAATGTAGCAACAATTATTTTTTTGAATGCATTTTTCAATGTATTTTTATATCAATATATTTAGTACTATTATAATAAACTTGTGCTAATTTTTGTGTTTGGTAGTATAGTTATTATATTATTATTGATTAGAATTTTTTTTTATTATTATTATTATTTTATTATAATCAATAAAGAAGGAAAGGCATGCGATAATATCTAAGGTGGATGTCAATTTGTGTTTAAAATTATATTTCAATTTGTTTTATTATTTAATGGTGAATTATTATTAATTATATACAAATAAAGATAGCAAATTATTAATTATTTTTATTCGTGAAATCGAATTCTTATAGAGTTCGTAACGAATACAAAACTGAACTTGAGTTAACAATGAATTCATTAGGGATTCGTTAAAGAATCGTACTGTCAATTATTTAATTTTTAGAGATTAGGTTTTAGTTTCTAGAAGGTAATCAGATGGTGTTTTGAAGTGGTATTCTTGTTTGTTACAGATTGTCTTTAGAAAGATTTATATTTGAGTAATTCAGTTGCAAAACGAGACATCTGACAAAAATAAAAAATCAAGTTATTAGTATCGATGGATTCAACTTGTCAATTCCTACAAAATTGTGAGGAACAATCATGTTGTGAGCCAAGTTTGCATCTGTGAGCCGCATAAGTAGTAAGGCTTAGGTGTGTCGCACACTGCAAGCGAATTTAAGCGAAGACGAATTCGGACTGTGTTCTTTGCATGTCTTGTGTCACAATACATTCATACCACGTACCGATACGACAGTACGCCAAATCAAACTTGTGTACTGTAGGGTGTATTGGAGTTGTTTTGCACTAACATAATTGATCATGAGAGCAAACTTTTACTTTAATTTTTATCGATACACCACTGTTATGAAAGAGACTATTGCATTCTCTTTCATATCCTCTACCAGTATTTTCCTTTGGTTAAAATTCGCTGATATGCGATTCCAAAAATAAACGTAATTCTGAATTTTTGGATTCAAAAGGTCCGAAATGGTTTGACATGCTTATGCAATCGAACTCAGGCGTTATGTTTAAAGACAGTAGTGTTTCCACCTTTACATATATTTATGTTTCAGAGCACTAGAAGACATGAATGACTCGCCTTTTAAGTTCTGAGACTAAATTGATATGTTACAAATACATATTTTTTAATAAATTTATAACTAATTATCAAACACATGTTTATCGATAATTAAACGTCAACTTTGCGTCACATACGTCACGTAACACACGTTGATTCTACTGACTAATTAATTACTGCGATCCGCGTTTGCTTGTTATTGCACACATAGACAATATCGCTGTTTGAATATTAACTAAGCATAATAATAATTCACCATTAAATTAACTATTTTGACGAGGTTATTATCAATTTAATTAAAATTATTTTAATTAATATATTTATTTCAGTGGTAGAGAACATTTTTCTAAAAGTATTGTAAAATTTAAGAAAAAATATTTTAGATATAATTTTGAGTGAAGACAAATGCTGAATTATTTTATATTTTTTATAAAAATGTTCTCCATCTTTGTTACATGTAATATTCCCGCTAAACACAGTTATTTTACATAAACGAGTTTACCTTTTACATAATATTTTTTAGGTTTAATATAATATAAAGTTACGTAACAAAAATGTAGTATTTATAACTTCTTATACAAGATTATATAATGTATATATAAATATTAAATAAATATATTAGTAAAAGATTTTTAAAGTCTTCGGCATTTATTTAATATCTATATAACATAATTATGTTAAACTTTAGTAAATAATTACATGTTACATAAAAAAATATTACGTTAAATATTAATGCCAAAATATATTTTGATGCCTGTGCCTGTTTCTATGTAACTTTTGTGTCCTGAATCCAATAGAACCTTTCAGACTATTCTATCGGATTTAGTTTTTGAGATATAGGCTTTTTCATAAAAATGATCAACTTCCTCTGTGGATAACAAAGTCTTTCGGGCAGCAGTGCAAAGGATCAGAGCCCTATTTACCCAAAATTGTACTTTAATTCTTAGAAATGTCATAATTTTGCCAATTTCGGTCAACCCAGTGCTGATCTCTGTCCTTGCTACCCGAAAGGCATAAGAAAACAGGGAAATTTGACTATTTTTACCAAATTAGCGAAAACTAGAACTGCTATGATAAAGAGCCAGGTGTTTTTGGAATTAACACATAAAAAATTCCAAAATCAGTTCTTATTTTTTCGGCAACAAAAAAATCATTTTGTAAGCTAGTGTAATTAATACAGGGGTTTATGTTTTGTGTTTAGAGGGTTGTTGTTAAACATGGAATTTACTTTAGAATTGTTTTGTTATTATTTATTACTCGTATTATTATTTATTTATACATCGGTAAATATAAATATAAACTGCAAATATATGAATTATTTATATAATTTTTTGAAATTTATTAAACTTTATTATTTTAACTATATTTTATTATATATTATTTTCACATATTTTATTAACATAATTTTTACATATTTAATAAAAATTTAGAAAAATTTAACTCTCTTAAAATTATGAATTATTAAATAGAACTATTTCAAAACAATAAATGTCTAAAACGCTTTTCTTTAACGTTAAGTTTTCTTGATTTTTAACAAATATTTAACCAGACGCTTACAAGCAAAAATATTAATTGTCATTTATTTTAATTAATTCATAAATTAAAAATAAAATATGATTAAAATCTTTTTATTTTATTACTTTTCACATCATTTTTCACCTTCACTTGTCTTGTTATGATTTATTATTATTTTCGGCACCACGTGATTCAAGAAAACCTTTTTCCGTTACGTTAATTTGCATAATTCCACGATCTAGTAACTGTTTTTCCTTTTCACTGTTTGTACTTGGCTGCTGGGGGGGCAAGGGAAATTCCAATTTTGGTTTTGACATTGCTATTATTGGGTTTGTGTCCAAACTAGCGCTTATTCCAGCTCCAATTGCACCTAGAAAATATATTTCATCATTACATGTTCTTAAATAGAATTAATTAATCATCAACAATTAATTAACGTCATGCGACAGAGGGGAGGGGTATGGGGTGAGTGAAGAAGGGACTACATTAGATATGTATCAAAAAATAATTACATAGATTTTTAAAAATAATTTTCAAAACCAATTTTTTTATATTAAAAAGTTTCTTAACACACGGGTAATTAATATTTGCATTTGTTTAAATCCAATAGATTAGAAAATTAATTTTCAGATCTTAGCTTTACTTACAATGTAAAAGAAATTGATAAAAAAATGCTTTAGAAACCTCTTTCTTAGATTAGAGCCACACTACGAAGAAAAATCGCGTGGAAAAAATCTGTATTGCAAATCTGTTTCAAACTGCAGATTTTTCCGCGCGATTTTTAAATCCACAGAGTGCGTGTACTGCATATTAATATAATTCATTGTATTACAAAATTGCAGTTTTATTTCTGCGCAATTTTTTTCGCAGCCTTAGTCTAAGAAAAATGCGTCTGAAGCATTTTTGACCAATTCTTTTTTACAGTGTATCTTATATGTATAGTTGAGGCAAGCCTATCTTTTCGTAATCGTCTAAAGACAGGGGTCCGCAGACTGCGTTTGTACTGAACTCTATAATTCGATTAAAAACAAGACAAAATAAAAAAGAAAAAAAGTGTTCGTCAAATTTGTTCGATAAATTTATCAATTATATCTGAATAAAGGTCTAAACACACTATCTAGTCCAATCACCGAGCTCCGAACCATGTGTACATCGGTATATGTGTATTTTCTTCGATTTCTGTTGAAAATCTCTATTGGAATTTCTAGAACTGTATCAGTCTTCCTTCTTCATGGAAAGCAAAATTTTAAGAGGAAAAACAAGCAATAAGAACGTCTAATGGCAAAATTAAAACGCAGTCTGTGGGTCCCTTTAGAAAGGTACTTTGTAGATTCGTGTGTGAAGGCCTTTACAATTAGAGACAAACATATTATATGATATCAATTTTGTTATAGATTTAGAATCCAAATTGATAATAATATAATTCATATTTTGTAGTAAATACATTATGTTATGAAACAAAACACAGTCGCCAATTTAAAAAACCAAACAATTATAAAAGCAAGCTTGCTTTCTTAAAGATATTGATTTTTAAAACCGCACAAAACTTCAAGTTATATAAATCGCTTCTTTTAAAATGAAAGAAACAAAATCTACGGTAACAAATCACTGCCAAAATAAATAGCAGTAGTACTATTATCTTTTTACAAAAGAATTTTAAAAGCACAACATTCTATTGTACTTGATATAATAAATAAAAATTTTAGGTTAGAATGAATGATATTATCTTCAATTTGATTTATATTTATTATAAGGTTAATTTATACATATATAGTTTTACTTAAATATAACAAACATGCATTTAAAAGTATTATAAGAGAACTGCAAACTTAAAACAGAAAAACAACAACATGCATTTATAACAGCTTAACACAGTAAAGGGGACATAACCTAAAAACATGTACATTAATAAAAACATGGATGGAATATGACGGGGAAATAAATTAATCGTAGAGCGTTATATTTTATCTGAATATAACATTATATGCCAAGGCATTTATTTTTTTGTATTGATTATTATTTAACAAAATGTCAATTTGGATCGCTTTCAAAATAAAGTATCAATTTAAAGAACTAATGTCTTGTAAACATAAGTACGTTAATTAAAATTTTATTCCATTTATAAATATTTAATTAGAAGCATCATTATAAGAGAAAGTAATTAGTAAACTTGACGATTCTTTAATTTATGAAATGACAGAAATAAAAATGCTAACCTAAAAGTTAAAAGATAATAATGGGCTTGTGTCCTCATTTTTTAGTGGTCGATTTTTCAATTGTTGATTGAAATTGATGTTAATAAATGTGTATTGGCGTGTCTATTTTATTAAATATCTAAATATTGACGGAGATATAGCAATTAAAAATTTGAATTGTAGTTTTAGCGCTAGAAATGGTCGGCCATATTTTTATGACATGAAATGCATTTTAACGTCAGTTATTTGTTGAGTAGGTCAGTGTTGTGGTAATGTTTTGTAGCTGTTGGTACTCAAACAATCCAGTCAAGTCAAAGAATAATAAGTTTTTACTTTATTTAACCCTGTTAAGGCAGACATAATATTGAATTTTTATTGTTCCTTGAAATAACTGTAAATAATATTTGATATTTTGATATATAAATACATATAGCAGAGATTTATGATCTGTAAGGTTGGTAACCTTACACAAGGATTGTGATGTCACATGCATTTGGAGTTTGTACAACGTTGAATCCCTTTAATAAGTAAAGAGACAAAATGACTTTTTTAATTGTTAATATCTCCTAACATATAAGGAGTTATTAAAAATAATTGAACATTTGAGGTTCTAGTAACCCACTTTATCAATATATAGAACACTTTTATAGAAATTAAGACATAGGACACAAGCCCATTAAATTAACCAGAGACTATTTTAAAGTACAACTGTCAATATTTTAGTGCGTTTGCAAGAATGGCGCTTCCACTCTATAAATAAAGAATGATGTGAAGTCTGTTTAAAAGAAATGTTGTATGGAAATAAGCTTAAAATAAGCTTCGTTTTTTATAACTTTTACAATGTAGAATGTTTTTTTTATTTAATTTTTACAATTTCTTTAAAGTCGTTAATTTATTATTACTTTTATATATATTTAACATTCTGGGTACGATAAGTAAAAACTTTAGAAAATTCTTTTTCTGGTTTTCGCCAACTTGGACAAATTTTCTTGGCTTATAGTGCGCTTTTTATTGAGTTTAACGAAAAGTTGTAAAGGTAAAATTCATACAAAATTTTGTTTTCTTTAAACTTGATTATAACTACCAAAGTTGTAGAATCAATTGGTGAGAAATAAAAAAGTTCAAAATGCGTAGTTTTGACTGATACACCACTGAAACTTTTCCTGTGGTTTTTCGAAAAGGAAAACTTGATGTTTCACTACTGGCCTCAATATATAAAGTTTGAAAAGTGTTAATAATTAAATTTAAGTCAAATATTACAAAGAAATATTAAAGTAAAATATTTTTTTAATTAAGTAGAATTATTTTTTCAAATTTAAGTCGAATATGTTAAACAAAGGTCTCTTTGTGACAGCACAAACGTTACTTTTGTTACAAATTAATTAAATATTAATTCATTTACAATTTAAGTGCAGTAACGAATTTTTAAAACGAATAGATTCCTTGATATTTTTTGACGCTAGTTTTTCAAGACACAAAACTTTTTCATCCTACATGGTTTTTCAATATTTATTTTAGACAATTTATGTACGAAAATAATAATAATCTTTAAATATAAAAATCAGCCTATGTATTTTTGTGCCAGCAGAACTCGAAAAGTAGTCGGTCGATTAACTTGAAATTTTGACGTATTTACTTCGTTTTCTTCAGTTATTCGTAGTCTGTATTTGTGTGTGTGTGTGTGTCCTTCACTTATTTTCCCATTCTTTTCATATCAGATTAAGCCTCTGCAAAGCGTGGTCGGGTTTAACCAGTTAATTATATTAAATGTTCATATAAATTTATTTAATTGTATAAATAAGTATTGCACGTAAATTTTTGATTCTCTTCTTAAAAACTTACTTCGACTTGCCCGTGTAAATGCAGTAATAAGTATAGAAAAGTGAAATCACTTTGGATTTTAATTAAAGACATTTAAAACACCCCATGATAAACCAAACCACCCTAAAGTACGCCTTGAAATAAACATGAATTTACCTTGATGTATTTAAAAACGTTTTAAATATTTATTTGAGTTGCTTTTAATGTTTCAAAGTAAATCTATTATTCATGATGATAACGCGCGAGTAATTTTAGAAACCAGCTTTCAGTTGAAGTAATGATATTAATTTAATACATTAAAAAGAAAAATACAGCACTTTTTTGACTCAAAATTGTTTTAGTGCTGCGGTTGTAAATGTAAATGTAGTCTGCCATGACTGGAATGACTGCCATTTTAAATTTAATTTTTTATTTTAGATGACTCTTGATGAAAAATATCGATTTCTCTAGATCTAAAGGTCCTACGGATATAAGAAAAAAATCATTTGAAAAGTAATTATGCCACGTATTAAGTAATAAAATCATTTTATAAACTTTCAAATTTAAAATGCCATAAAAAAAATGATTTATGCGAATTTTAGTCCAAAATTTGCCTGTTTTTTTTTTTAGTTTTTCTTACATATCTCTAAAGCTGGCACATTGATGTACATTATTTTTTCAATGCATTGACATACAGATATTATCTACAAAACGACATCAAAATCATTGCTCTGAGTTGCATAATTCGAGAGCTATCGGTGTTTGAATATGACCCTTACGTAAGCCTAAATGTTAATTTTCTAACATGGACAAAATTAAAAACACAAAACAACTTGAAATTTACATTATTAATAAAGTTTTTCTTGGTATATCCAGTGTTGCCATTATTTTATGTAATATTTATGTTTTATAGTTATTACAAAATGTACGTCAGTAAATGTTTTCTGCATCTTGACGTTATCCACGGATAACAGTGTTCAGTGGCTCCTCTTACGGCAAATAAGTTTGTTGACATTTTTGTTCATCTTTTAACAACTCCGGAAGCGCTTTACTGAATATCTAAAGCTAGTTTCTATTGTTAACCGTTATTTACAGCGTCTAGCTTTAAAGAAGGCCCCTCAGGTCCAATCTATTATTCTCTATGTTTATCAGATCCAGACGTTCTCATAACAGTATTTCGAAAGACTTTTTTTTTTTTAGTTTATCTAATGTCATTTTCTATCTTCCATATTGTGGATCACATATACCACGTGTAATATAAGAGACATTTTCCATTTTTAAATAATATTTTCACTCAAATAGTTAAAAAGATATTTACAAAACCATTTTCATCTATTTTCTTGAGTAGAAAAATTGTGATATAATTCTTCATATAAATATTTTTACAACAAAATAAAATAATATTAGAATTGCGGTAGCGTTATTTATCATAAGCATATAGGACAACATATTAATGCCAGGGCCGTAATTGGACAATATATGCATGTAAATAAATTGATAAATCATTGGGCATATTTAGTACTTCGGTGCTGATTTCTTATGAAAGTTGTATACTTTTGATTTATCCAAACAAATATGTGTATCGTATTTCTCCGTGGTATTCGGTTTTAAAATGGAACTAATTGCACTCGTTAAATATACGTCATTTATTAAATGCGCAAATGCGGCCCTGTCTTCGAATCTTCCGTTCAAGTATTTATATAATTCATCTTTTCGAGACGTGAGTTTAACAGAAAAATAAACTTTGTAAACTACAAAATAACTGTGTTGTAAAAACACGGTCGTTCATCCGTTGATGGTTTCTATCTCTACACCCCTTCAACCCCTTGTAACCACAAAAGCTTCCGTTTACCCCTAGTGTACCATAAAATGAAGACAAGTCGATAAAAAATACATCAATCACATTTTCTTTAAGTTTGACATATTTATGACAATTTTCTACTCTGTTAAAAGTCAATTTCTTACAAAGATCTACAAATTGTTTATTTTTAGGTTAGAAAGTTATTGGTTGTTTGATTTGTAGTTGTAGTACCGGTTAGAACTACTAGATGGCAGAGTAGTTTGCTGCTATATTCATATTGAATAATTTTTTGTTCATATATACATTTCATTTATTAATTTCTATAAGCAAAGCAATATATTTGAGAGTGAAATGATTTCTTTAATTGAATAATGTAGCGATTATGATATTTCTAATTAAACCACTACTCCTAGTTCTACGGTATTGCATTCCTCATTCTCTATCTCCCACTCTCATCCTCCTAACCTATAAATACACCTACTACGTCATGCAATTTGATTGAAAAGCATTCATTGACATTGTTATATAATTATATACAAAATTTAAACCTCAATATTTATTTTTACTGTTAAATTGTTTTTTTTTTTGTATTTGTTTTTTGTTATTTTTTAATGTGTTTATGGATCTAGTCACGACCTACGTCGGCTGCACTTTTGGTCCCGTTCGTTCGTAGATTTGAGTTTCGGAGATCGTCATCTGGAAATATAAGTGCGTGCAAATGGTTAAGCGGTATGATTGCAAATTTCTAGACTTGTACTTGTAAAATTAGATGTTTTTATTTGTGAGTATATATTACATTACTTGGCGAACATGGAGCATGGATTTACGTAATATTTTTGTAGCAGATATGTTTTGGATAGGGTTACCAACATTTTAAAGTATAAGCGAAAGACAATAGCCGAAACATTGCGACGCTAGAGCAAAAAATAGGTACCAAAGAAAACCCGTATGCTGGCTTCACACGACATAGTACTGCACGTTTTTTACAGTATTCGATTTTAAACGTATAATCAGCAAGATATTCACAAGATAAGCTTTTGTTCCACTGAAGAAATTAATAAATCATTATCCATAAAAGATTTGTTGAACATTTTCTAATAACAAAATTGAAACACGTGCACTCTTTGCAAATGATACTTCAGGTTACTATTCGATAAAAGCCACGCCGTGTGAAAGATACCGCATAATGCTATGCGCCACTGCAAGCCAAATTCGTTAAAGTTCATTCGATTTGCTTGACAAGTCCGGTGAGTATTCGATAAACGTGTATAGCTGTGTACGTTTTTTTGCAGTACAAACGTCGTGTGAATGGTTCTATATACAATATATGCGCCATTGTTTATTCGATAATATTTATACTGTAAAAAAACGTGCAGTACAATGCCGTGTAAACTCAGCCTTAGCATAAAGAAGAACACGTCTAAAAGGTCCAATAGACACTCGAATATGTTCGGTTGGTAACTGACTCAGCCAACATGCTTGTTCGTTTATAGGTGCAATGAACAGAGTTAGTTAGTAGTTGCCGTGCCGATCGTGAAAGATCGGTTTGACGATCGCTATCATGACGAGCCGCGTGCCCACATAAATGTATATGTATTACAAAGGACAAGTCCATATACATAACTGAGCCTACTTTGGGAAGTAAACAGCAAAGAGTACAGCAACAAGCATGTACAATTTAAAACTTACAATGTACTTGTGGAAAAGCTTGACGAATTTAATTCTTCGGCTGATGAAATATATATAAAGCTAATATAAAATCCCTATTTCCACTGATTTAATAAAAAAATTAATTTTACATTAAATCAAATTATTATCATATTTTTTTCTCACAAATTAGTTTTATTATTTTTATTTAAAACTTTTTTTTAAGCCGGTATCAAACAATGCTACGAACACGTTCCAACGTTAGACGCTTGATGGTTGAATGCATCGTGTTGTCAATGCAAGAGCTAAGTGTGTCCAACGTACACGTTGGAAGAAGTTCGGGCTGTTGTTGGTCTTTTGACCCGCATGAGAAGGAAGTTTTCTACCCCCACCACACACTTGATCCACATGTCATGCACTGCTGCACGAATCGTCCAACAAAGCAAGGTTTTATACTTGAAAGTTTCTTTATTTACTTAAAAGTTTTTGTTGAACAGTGTCAGTGTGATTAGTTTCGCCGTGTAGTAGGAAACTTGCTATGCCAATCTTCAAATATTTGACTCACACGTTGGGGGCAAGCATTTGAATCAACTAATGTATGCACGTATGATTCGGTCATGTATTGAGAAACGCGAGCATGTTCAGTTCGGAGCTTATTCGAGTATCTATTGGACCTTTAATAGAAAGAATGTGTTTCCAATAAAAGCATGGTTATCAGCACAAATTTTGGCCAAATTACATGTTAATTTAAAAATATGAAAAAGTATTTTCATACTAACAAAATAGTAAATGAATTTATGTATATTTTATTTCTGTTCAACACATATTTAAAAGCGCGTGTATCTTTATCAAATATTAATATTTTTAAAGAAATAAAATACATGAATTATAGAATAGAAGTAGTAGTTCAAATAACATTAGTTTATTTAAGATATAACTTATTTAATACAAAAGTTAATAATTACTTCAAGAGATTTCACAACTTGATAATTAAATGAGTAACTCAGGAGCGTTCAAGCATTAAATCTCTTACGTAATCTTTTATATACCTGTAAAGGTAATTGACATTTCCAAAACATATTAACAGATAATTAGACATAATAAAATACCAAGAACCCTCATAATAATACCATAAAAGCATAAAGCTTGAAGAAATTCTATTATAATTTAAATTTAGCGCCAAATATAATATATAACTCCATCTATCTGTTATATGTACAGTCTATAATATGTTAATTATGTGAAATATGTTAAATGTGCGTTTTAATTTATATAAAGTATAATAAATTAGTTATGTTCAGCGATGTGAATATGTGTTTGCTGTAATTTGCGTGGTTTTGCGCAGTACTCTATTGTTTGTTTATATAATGTTCGTAGCTTGTGTTTTATTTGAGTAATAGAGTTATGCAACGTGTAATTCAATAGCATTCATGAACATTAAACGTACGTTATATGAACTTTTTAGGTTAACCCAGATATAACGAACTGTATTGGAAGTTCCCATCAAAAGGGTCACCTTCACTGATACCTTTTTAGGTAGATATTGTTTAGGTATTTGAAATTTAAAGTACACTTATTTCTTAAAAGGTTAGATCTATATTATGAGTCTTTTAAACGATCAGGAATTCTTGACTTTCTAATGGAACTTAAAGAACAGATTTCCGTAAAATTACTAGTGTTACTGTCTGTTTATCGTTATCTGAATTTAATGCCAGATTCACACCAGAGGGACAAAACAATAAAACACGAACAAAAACTGTTTTTCTGAACAAAAACACCAATGTTTACACCAAAGACACAGTTCTTAAAACATTTTTGTCTTCAAAAACTGTTTTAGTAAACAAAACACATTGAGTAGGTAAGATCAAAAGAAAACACGTTTATTGTTGTTTTTTAGTCTGCTTGGTTTGAATACGCACTTTTGTTTCTTGTGAACATTTGCGCTTGTCAGTTTTTGTTTATCATTTGACTAGCAACACTTCCAAGAGCAGTTATAAATAAGTACAGAATGCAGTGGACAAAAGATAAGACCAGTAATTTAATAGAAATGTATCGCCAACACAATAATTTGTGGGATACTACATTTTTAAGGAACATACAGAAAAACACTAGAAACAAAACTAGTCTGTTCAATGTGAAAAACATGTTTTTGTTTTGTTTTTTTGAAAACAAATCTCTGTCTTTGGTGTAAAACCGTTAATTTTGTCAGATTTAAAATCGAATCAGAATCTTTAATCAGAGGCTTTTATTGTAAAGTATGAGCATGTCTACAAAATGTTATCTTTTCGACAAGAATTAAGGTCGTTTGCATCCGTATGAATGGTCGTATATTTGCTGTCACTGCAACTACAACCCATTCTTAACAATATACATTTTTTTGGCTCACTCAGTTCCAGATGTTATGATCTTAAAGTAAGCGTGTACAAGTCCGCACTGCTAGTATTAAACGCATTGGCTTTATTATAATGTGTGACGAGAAGGAAAGCGGGAAAGCTGGCGTATGTAGCGACAAGATCAACTACGGGTAAACAAGTATTGCTTTCGAAGTAATTTCGTTGTGCCATGCCGTCATAAGCACTTTTGATGACTAATCCATTCCTCCCGCTTCCCTTCTCCACCGCGTTTTACTTAATAAAGCCAATGCGTTTGATAGCTGAGGCTTATCTTTATCCGTGTATGGGTTAATCCCGCAGCAATTCCTCTAGTGAGGATTCTAGACGATCAACTTGGTTGTCAATCTTGCTTATAAGCAGGTTGATCTCAAATCGTACAAGGTTGACAATAAAGTTGATCGTAAAGTTGATAAAGAGACACAAGTGCACACAAAGGGTGCGTTCCACAAAGCGTTCACAACAATCATGCTCACGACCGCAGTTTTTCTCTGCGCTTGCGAGCGTTGCAAGCATACACTCAAGTGAAATGGATTATGGAGCGTTTTGAGTGGTTTTGAGCGTTGTAAACATTACAAATGACGGCGAGGTTGAAAAAATAAAGCAGAAGCTTAATAATTATATTTATCTGTGGTCGCACGTTTAGCATCGGCTGGAGAAACATTATCTTCCAATACAATATCTTTTTTCGAACCATGTAATTTAAACAAACGTTATGTTTAAACATTGTGCCGAAATGCTCTATGACCACCACGTCCACTACAGCCCAACTCTTTAGATGGGTCGTTGTGAGCTTGGCGTGAGCGAAATTTATAACATCATTAGTGACGTTTTCGAAGCGACCACAACGACCTTGGTCGCCATGATTGAAAGAATATTTTGAACGTTGTGAATGCTTATGCGCACCCAAAGTGTGCAGTACTCTTAGTAAAGGGAACGTACCATAGCTATAGTTCTAAATGTTAGACGTTTGAAGTTGAGGTTAGGTTTACTCCATGATGCTGTTGAATTACAGTTGGCACACCTTTACTAAATCACAGACAACATAACACATCATAGTAAATAGTTTTTGAAATACGAGAATGACGTATACTTTCCAATAACGAGAATTAAAATGACTTTAAGTGCCAATAAGCTTTTAAACTGTGTTAAAACAGTGATTAAAAAAGCTGTGATCTATAAAACACAACAAATAACAAATGTGGTGTAATTGTATACAATTAGACATTGTTCTTTTTTTTTAAATAATTACTAAATGCTAATTATATGTACAACGATAATAAACACTTCCAACAAAATAACAAAAAAAATGAAAACAATAAATATTTTTTTACAGTTTTTCTTTAATCCTATAATTGATGACATTGAATGACATTGACAGTTGTGTTAATGACATGACAGTTGTAGATGATGTCTACATCATTCGCGCCATCTTACTATGGTTGATTTTAGGATCCTTCGCTAAAATTGGAGTCATTTCGTGGGGCTCTTCTGTTAAAACAAATTTATTTATAAACAATATTTATATTAGTGATATTATTTTATAGTAAATTACTTGGTATTTATTGAGAAAACAAATACATTTTAATTCTTTACGAATTCCAGTTCGTTTTTTGATTTCATAACGAACTCTATACGAATTCAAGGTCGCTAAATGTTTATTTCGTAAGATTGTAAACTTTCCTTGAGTTTTAAAACATGGGAACTGTGTTATTAACGCAGATTTTATATTTAAATTAAGTCATAAGAATTTCATAATTTTAAAATGACGCGAGGACGAGGGGTGTTGTAGGGTAGGGCGAAAGTTCAAGTCAAGTTCAACTGATGAGAGTTTGAAATAGCTCATGAATATTGAATGTGCTAATATCAGATACCATCAAGCACGTAAAAACTTATCAACTTTCTTTTCTGTTGGAGAAAGCCGTAGCATTGGATCAATGGTGTCCAAGGAATGTATCAGCCCTTGAAAATAAGTAAGTCAAATAGAGGAAGCGCTAATGTGGCATTTAAACTTGCGTGTTTATGTACAAATATTCGTACTCACAGAGCAAGCATTCGATATTCGTATATGAACACGAATATTTCCAGGCTTGTAGCGGTAAATAACACTTATCAAAGCCTTTGAATGTTTGACTTAGTTAGACATAATTAATAATTATTACTGAGTATTTAAAAAGTGAAAAAAGTAAATTATCTTTTATTATTTTGTATGTATTACACAAATATTAAAGAGTTTAAACGAATGTTGAAATTGTTGAATATTTGCAATATGTTAACAACATGTGTGGACAGATGGTTTGCAGAATGTTTGCGCACATCTACTCTCCTACGAATAATTGGCAATGGGCACGAATAAGCAAAGCCGCAGGTGATGTTCAATACGAAAATAATGATAATATTTTCTCAAAACACTGTGATTTAAAAATTTTGAAAAAATTATTCATAAATTTAGAAATGTTAACATTATTTGTGATAATTTTTACAATGGTATTAGAAAAAGATCACGAGTATGTCAATTTAAAAAAAATTATGTCTGTCAGTAAGAATAAGGCATGTCAGTTATTTAGAAAAAAATTGTTAATACCAAGAATTATTGATCTAGTTTCCCGACTGTGTATGTAATATAAGCAGATCTGATAAAATTCTCATATTTGTACACAGTTGCAGATATTTTGAATTCATTACTTGAGAGCCACAATCCCGCACCTTTAACAACCCTGTTGTTGATGAAACAACCCTCCTACAAAACAAACCTCTCTGTACGTTAACCTCATCTTATATTAGGGTTTAATACGCCAGCACTCATTCTCAATAATTTATGTGTTTTCTGGAATATTTGAAATATCTATGTTTATATACGAGTACGAGTAAGAGAAGACACGGAGCATTGTCAGCCGGAATAACAAACGAGGCTTAGAAGCTATTTAGATCTCGTTAAGAAAATAAACCATTCGTCTTATTGTAAGCATCTATTTGATAATCGTAATGTATAGAAAAACAATATATTCATATTTAATGGCCATTAAAACTGAATCAAATGTATTATACAATCTGAAGTAGTTAAATTATGCTTCGTTCAAACCAGTGCGACATAATTAGACGTTTTTCAGATATGAGTGTAATAAATTTGTTGAATATTTATGATCGAAATCAATATAATATCCACAAAATATCATCGTTAAAACTTTACGAGGCATCAGAGTGGGTTTATTAGATTCATAAGTTTTGAATGGATGTTGCTAAAAGTATAATCCTTTGTAGACACGGACCTGAGGCTTGAAAAATATTATCTCTCTTTTGTATACGAGAAACAATTGCTAATGATTTCATCTGGTTTTTATACACATATAAAACTGACAGGTGAATATGTAGTACTGATAAAGGATGATGTTCTGATGTATTGTCTTATAGCAGATTCAAACTTGCGCTTTTAATTATTTGTAAACCTGTACTTGTCCACTTATTTCCAAAATATGACAAATATTCAAATATTAAAATATGACAACTGTCAAAAATAATATTTCAAGTTATGTTCATGTTTTCTTTTATACCCGTAGCAAATATTTGAGCGAAATATTTGTCTTTGTGTATGGATTCCAAATGTTTGCCAACTGAGCACGAATTATGTGTCCACATACGAGGTCTGTTCAAAAAATAAGGTGAGGCAAAAATTTCGCGGGCTACGTACATTCGATTATCGATTTTTTTATTTTGTTAAGTTGGTACACTCGTCTCGAACATATGTTCACAGTTTTAGCTATATAGCATATTTAGTTTGTTTGTGAGAGACATAAAAGTTAGAAGTGTTTTGCGTGTTCGGCGATTTTCTGCTGTCGAAAAACATGAATCAAAGAGTTTGCATTAAATTTTGTTTTGATGTACAAGCTTTTCACAGAAGGTCGAGAAGATGTGAATGATGACTGGCCCTGGACGCCCCAGCACATCAACAACCGATGAAAATGTTGAGGAAGTGAAGAAAATTGTTATGGAGAATCGTCGAATCACTATTAGAGAAGTTGCTGAGGATGTCGGTATATCGGTTGGCACATACCATGCAATTTTTTCGGAAACTTTGGGCATTAAGCGTGTGGCAGCGAAGTTTGTTAATGCACCTGCTCACTCGTCATTGCTTGTTCGTAATTTTTTTGGCCAAAAACAACACCGTAATCATGCCTCAGCCACCGTATTCACCAGATTTGGCCCCCTGTGAATGTTCCCAAGATTGAAGAGACCCATGAAAGGACGGCGTTTTGAGACGATTGAGGAGATACAAACCGAATCGCTGAGAGAGCTCAAAAGCATTAGTAAAAGTGCATATCAGAACTGCTTCGAGGATTGGAAAAAACGCTGGCACAAGTGTATTATATCTGAGGGGGACTACTTTGAAGGAGACAAAATAGAAATTGATGAATAAATAAATATTTTTTGAGAAAAATGAAAATTTTCCTTATTTTTTGAACAGACAGCGTATGTATCTTTGTACACAAACATCAAATGTTTGAATCCAAACACGCAAGTCTGTACCCGTCATTGCATGTTACTTTGCTGTGTACGTGTTGTACAACTTCTTCCAACAATTGTTAGATGTCGCATGTTGGATCTCAATGGTTTGGACGAAGCATTACGAATACAAACTGAAACTATAACAGAGTATAGTGAACGGAGTGGTCCTTCTATTTCCGGATAATGGATAAAATTGATCAAAATGGGACAGGAAGCGATGATGCTTTTACTGTGGTTGTAGGCTACTTTTTAATATTGTGTTTTATGGATTTTTATTGAAATATATGCTTATTTTTTTAAATATCCAAAATATAACGGATGACGGCTATTTAACATTTGAATTCATGTGTTACTGCTTAAGCCACGACCTTACAATCGCCCCCAAAACTCGATTCAATTATGACTAGATACATTTGATTTTGCGCGGTGTCTAAAAAACGTAGCAGCTTGACTAGATAATTGTAATCACACATGTTAGAGATAGGGGTCAATAGTATCTGACATTTGAGTTGAGTATACTTCATAAACTGTTGTATAACAGAGATGGCAATTTAAAGAAAAAAAGTGGATAGAAGAGTAAAAACGATGGGTTTAATACTGAGTATTTTGAAACGAAACTAAAACCCATTTGTTTTATATTATAGTATTTTTTTTTTTTTTTTTATATATAGTTTTTCGGGCTTCCTAGGCACGTAGCCTTTTATCGCCCCTAATATTGTTCTGCTTCTTCTTATACGGTATATCCAGACAACAAGAATGATCTATTCATGGCTACTGCAGTTATAAATTTCGGTTTCTCAATCAAAAAGGGGGGGTTTACAGGAAGCGTCTGCGAAGTCTGTAGCACCGCTCTTTAAAGTCCATTTCTTGCCATTGCTGTATTTTTACATTGCCACAGAATGTGGTCAGGATTATAGTATTAAAAATTTGTAAACCCTTTTGCAAAATGTTATGTGGTCACACATTTTTGACTAATTAGAATGCGCCCTGAGAGTAAAGAATTAATATCTTACTTTCTAATAGTCATAAAAATGTGAATCAAAGTGCGTATTAAGGCTAAAGGACTAAGCTCTTATAAACAATTTAATTTCGATAATATACAGTTACTATTTCGATTTCCCTTTAACTTTAAATATAATGTATTTGTTTTCTCAATAATAATTAGCCAGTGCAAACACTTTTATATGTACAATTAATTAACACTGACGTGTAATTAGTAATTAATAATTTGCTTTTGTTTAATCTTTTCTAACAATTAATGGTTTGTATTCATTGCCGAACAAATTATTTTTCTAAGTGGTTTTGTTGATATTTATGTTGGTATTTCTTACCCATTTTTGGTCCGCCCATCATGTCCTTAGGGTGGTTTGATTTAATGGCATTTGTTCTACTTCTACTACCTGGTTGTCCTGGTAATCCTGCTGGTGGTAACGCTGAAGGAGTTCCTACTCCTGGAGTACCTTGAGGTCCACCAGGACCACCTTGACCTGAAACAATTATAAATTATATTAGTTTATACAAATATATAACACAAAACTAAATAAGTTTGTTGGAGGACATATAGTCAGCGACAAATTTATATGATTTTTAGTTAGTACCAACTTTAAAATAATATCTGTCAAAATTTCACGCCATTTCGATCATTAGTTTACGAGTAGTTTTAGAGAAACTAATTTTGTAACTTTCAAAATTTTAAAAATTTGAATTTCGTGTGTTGATAGAGCATTACTTTTTAATGAGAAACCGTTCAAGCAAAGCAATGGCTTGATATGTGTTATTCGGACTCACGTTAGAGTTGAGTATCTTTCATACACTGTTGTGTAACAGAGATGACAATTAATAAAAGTAAACAGGTTAAAAAACGCACATGACTTGAAACAATTATTTATTTTTTATAAATTTTGATCACGTTATATCTCTTATAATATTGCGAGTAATAATAATACTAATTATTTTATTATCCTATATTATAATGTTCCAACTGTTTGAATCTATTCTTATATTCTTATATGTTTGGTACTGAATTTTGTATGGCAGCGCGAAAACGGCTCCCACGATCTTTTTGAAAATTTCCTATTTCGTAGAGAAAAAAATTCTAAGACTTCTGGCGTCCCCGGATTTTTCCCTGAATTTCCTGGAAACCCGTAATTTTGGAAAAACTGGAAAAAAAGTGAGCCCTTTTTTGCTGTATTACTTTTAATTCGTAAAAGATAGAAAGTTGAAATTTTGCATGTGTATTAAGGTATTCAATGCTGACATTTCTCAAAAATTAAAAATTCAAAAATTAAAAAAGGGGGGGTTGAAGAAATTCGGGGGCCCGGTATGAAACTTTGAAGAAAGTTCACATTCTGGATTCTAGAATAATTAAGTATATTATTACTAAAAAAAAATTCAAAATTTCAAAATTTTATTTGGGGGCAGTATTTACCGAGAGTAAAAATTGTGCTAGAGAGTTGAAATTTTTTATATAGGCTAACTTTGGTACCTAATTTACGAATCGAAAAAAAAATTCCCAAATTTTGAAAAAAAGTTGGTCAAATAACGCATAAATTGAAAATATTTTTTATTTTGATAAAAAAAATATATTTTTTTAATCAATTTATATGTGTCAATGTATTGTGCGAGTTTATTTATTATTTCAATTTAAAAATAGAACAGTTTATTATATTAGAACAGAACGAATTATTTTATTAAATTCAAATGATACACGCCAAAAAGACGTCGCATTGCGACGGGGGTAAACTTTAGTATATTATAATGTCCCAGGTGTACGTTTATATTCTTATGTTTGTTTTCTTATATTCTTATTTTCTTATACACGATTCGTATGGTAGCTCGAAAACGGCTCTGTCAATGTTTCTGATGCAGTTATATCCATTTATTTTTAAGAAGACGAACTGTATTAAAAAAATTTAAATATCTTAACTATTTTGGATTTTATAAGGGATTCTAAAAATTCATGGACTTTTTTTTCAAAAAGAAAAATTATTGATTTCTTAATATTTTTTGATGCAGTTATATTCATTTATAATTAAGAAGACGAACTGCATTAAAAAATTTAAAATATTTTAACTATTTTGGATTTTATAAGGGATTCTAAAAATTCATAGACTTTTTTTTCAAAAAGAAAAATTATTGATTTCTTAATATTTTTTGATGCAGTTATATTCATTTATAATTAAGAAGACGAACTGCATTAAAAAATTTAAAATATCTTAACTATTTTGGATTTTATAAGGGATTCTAAAAATTCATGGACTTTTTTTTCAAAAAGAAAAATTATTGATTTCTTAATATTTTTTGATGCAGTTATATTCATTTATAATTAAGAAGACGAACTGCATTAAAAAATTTAAAATATCTTAACTATTTTGGATTTTATAAGGGATTCTAAAAATTCATGGACTTTTTTTTCAAAAAGAAAAATTATTGATTTCTTAATATTTTTTGATGCAGTTATATTCATTTATAATTAAGAAGACGAACTGCATTAAAAAATTTAAAATATTTTAACTATTTTGGATTTTATAAGGGATTCTAAAAATTCATAGACTTTTTTTTCAAAAAGGAAAATTATTGATTTCTTAATATTTTTTGATGCAGTTATATTCATTTATAATTAAGAAGACGAACTGCATTAAAAAATTTCAAATATCTTAACTATTTTGGATTTTATAAGTGATTCTAAAAATTCATGGACTTTTTTTTCAAAAAGAAAAATTATTGATTTCTTAATATTTTTTGATGCAGTTATATTCATTTATAATTAAGAAGACGAACTGCATTAAAAAATTTAAAATATCTTAACTATTTTGGATTTTATAAGGGATTCTAAAAATTCATGGACTTTTTTTTCAAAAAGAAAAATTATTGATTTTTTAATATTTTTTGATGCAGTTATATTCATTTATAATTAAGAAGACGAACTGCATTAAAAAATTTAAAATATCTTAACTATTTTGGATTTTATAAGGGATTCTAAAAATTCATGGACTTTTCTTTCAAAAAGTAAAATTATTGATTTCCTAATATTTTTTGATGCAGTTATATCCGTTAAGGTTTAAGAAGGCGAACTGTTTTAACAGATTTGAAATATCTACAGTTTTGTGGATTTTAGAAGGGTATTATAAAAAATATTTTACATTTTAAAAATCTTATAAAGTCCACAAAAATTGAGATATTTTAAATTTATTGACACAGTTCGTTTTCTTAAAGCTAAAAGGATATAACTGTATCAAAAAATATTAAGAAATCATTCATTTTTTTTTTTGAAAAAAAAGTCCATGAATTTTTAGAAACCCTTATAAAATCCACAAATGTTGGTATATTTCAAATTTATTAACACAGTTCGTCTTCTTAAAGCCTAAAGCATATAACTGCATCAAAAGATATTAAGAAATCAATAATTTTTTTTTTTGAAAAAAGTCCATGAATTTTTAGAAGCCTTTATAAAATCCACAAATGCTGGTATATTTCAAATTTATTAACACAGTTCGTCTTCTTAAAGCCTAAAGCATATAACTGCATCAAAAGATATCAAGAAATCAATAATTTTTTTTTTGAAAAAAAAAGTCCATGAATTTTTAGAAACCCTTATAAAATCCACAAATGTTGGTATATTTTAAATTTATTAAGACAGTTCGTCTTCTTAAAGCCTAAAGCATATAACTGCATCAAAAGATATTAAGAAATCAATAATTATTTTTTTTGAAAAAAAAGTCCATGAATTTTTAGAAACCCTTATAAAATCCACAAATGTTGGTATATTTCAAATTTATGAAGACAGTTCGTCTTCCTAAAGCCTAAAGCATATAACTGCATCAAAAGATATTAAGAAATCAATAATTTTTTTTTTTGAAAATAAAAGTCCATGAATTTTTAGAAACCCTTATAAAATCCACAAATGTTGGTATATTTCAAATTTATTAACACAGTTCGTCTTTTTAAAGCCTAAAGCATATAACTGCATCAAAAGATATTAAGGAATCAATAATTATTTTTTTTGAAAAAAAAGTCCATGAATTTTTAGAAACCCTTATAAAATCCACAAATGTTGGTATATTTCAAATTTATTAAGACAGTTCGTCTTCTTAAAGCCTAAAGCATATAACTGCATCAACAGATATTAAGAAATCAATAATTATTTTTTTTGAAAAAAAAGTCCATGAATTTTTAGAAGCCCTTATAAAATCCACAAATGTTGGTATATTTTAAATTTATTAAGACAGTTCGTCTTCTTAAAGCCTAAAGCATATAACTGCATCAAAAGATATTAAGAAATCAATAATTATTTTTTTTGAAAAAAAAGTCCATGAATTTTTAGAAACCCTTATAAAATCCACAAATGTTGGTATATTTCAAATTTATTAAGACAGTTCGTCTTCTTAAAGCCTAAAGCATATAACTGCATCAAAAGATATTAAGAAATCAATAATTATTTTTTTTGAAAAAAAAAGTCCATGAATTTTTAGAAACCCTTATAAAATCCACAAATGTTGGTATATTTCAAATTTATTAACACAGTTCGTCTTCTTAAAGCCTAAAGCATATAACTGCATCAAAAGATATTAAGAAATCAATAATTATTTTTTTTGAAAAAAAAAGTCCATGAATTTTTAGAAGCCCTTATAAAATCCACAAATGTTGGTATATTTTAAATTTATTAAGACAGTTCGTCTTCTTAAAGCCTAAAGCATATAACTGCATCAAAAGATATTAAGAAATCAATAATTATTTTTTTTGAAAAAAAAGTCCATGAATTTTTAGAAGCCCTTATAAAATCCACAAATGTTGGTATATTTTAAATTTATTAAGACAGTTCGTCTTCTTAAAGCCTAAAGCATATAACTGCATCAAAAGATATTAAGAAATCAATAATTATTTTTTTTGAAAAAAAAATCCATGAATTTTTAGAAGCCCTTATAAAATCCACAAATGTTGGTATATTTTAAATTTATTAAGACAGTTCGTCTTCTTAAAGCCTAAAGCATATAACTGCATCAAAAGATATTAAGAAATCAATAATTTTTTTTTTTTAAAAAAAGTTAATGAATTTTTAGAAACCCTTATTTTTTTTTATTTAATTTATTTAACGTCGGCCTATTTCCGATGCTGAGTCCTATCACCGACGACCTCCTTCAATGTTGGCAGTATTTATGGTGTCGTGGCCTCATATATGTGGGCTACACCACTGCCTAATAACTGTATGATTATGTATGACCATAATCAATATAAGTTCATAATAACCAAACCCAGAAAATATATATCTGGTCCGGGGATCGAACCCGAAGACACAGCAGTCGGCGTCAAGCATCAATGCTCTCGCCCACTGTGTCGTCTAGAAACCCTTATAAAATCCACAAATGTTGAAATATTTCAATCCTTTTAACACAGTTCGTCTTCTTAAAGTTTAGTGGATATAACTGTATTAAAAGTTTTCAAAGATCCTAAATTTTCTCTAGAAAGAAATGTCCATGAATTTAAAAAAAGGTCGCATAGAAACCTAAAAAGCATTGATGTTTAAAGTGTAATAAAGCAGTTGCATCAAACCATGAAAAACAAATAAACTCTTATTTTAGGAAAAAGCCTATAAATATAGGAAAGATTACAAAAAGCCAGAACATTAGTTTATCAATTTAACGTGTAGCGGATATTTCTCTATTAAAAATTAGACAAATAAGAAATAAGATTTCTATAACAAACGTATAATATACACCCATTGCTAGGCAATGGGGCGAAGAGCTAGTATTATATATATTGTTACAATTTAAGAGTATGGGTTAATGTTTAAGAAGATGAACTGCGTTAAAAAATGTGAAATATGTTAACATTTGTGGATTATATAAGAGGTTCTTAAAATTTCTTTCATTTAAAAAAGAAAAATTATTGATTTCTTAATATTTTTTGATGCAGTTATATCCATTTATATTTAAGAAGATGAACTGCGTTATGAAATTTGAAATATCTTAACAATTTTGGATTTTATAAGGGGTTCTACAAATTCATGGACTTTTTTTTGATAAGAAAAATTATTGATTTTTTAATATTTTTTGATCCTTCTCTAGAAAAAAATGTCCATGAATTTAAAGAAGGTCGCTAACCTAAAAAAGTATTGATGTTTAAAGTGTAATAAAGCAGTTGCATCAACAAATAAACTTTTATTTTTGAAAAAAGCCTATAAATATAGAAAAGATTACAAAATAGCCAGAAAATTGTACGTATTTTAAATTTTAATTTAACGTGTAGCGGATATTATTTTATTAAAAATTACACAAATAAGAAATAAGGATTATGAAACAAATTTTCATCGCTCTAGAAGTGTCTCTTTCTATAACAAACGTATAATACACACCCCTGGTAGGATATAGAGTATTGGTTAGCGCTAGTACTAATAAGACAGTAAGACAGGCCCGCATAGCCATATCGGCGCTAATGGGAGCATTATACTGTCGCTAGTTTGCTCACAAAATAAGTATTGCATTAGAAAATCCCGTCAAATGTTATTATGTTATAAATTTAATAGACAAACCGATGCTACTTTCCTACCAGTCCCCTTAATATACAACAGCCAGCTGTGAAAAACATGAGAAACTACATTAAAGAAAATCAAATTACATTGAAATTCCATCGGCTCTCGTCCCGTAATCCAATTAGTAGCGACATGCATTATGCATTCTATCTTTGAATTTTGAATATTGATGATATTTTTAATCTTATTTTTATAAAGCTTTTAAAAATATAATTTATTCCGTACTACACTACAGAACAGAGTACAGAGTACAGACAACCCAATCATCTTTTAGAATATAATTATTAAGTCCTTTTAAAAATACACCCCTGCGATGTATGTATATGTATAGAGTTACAGAAGAACAAAAAAGAAAACAGCTTTCAACTTTGACGTTGTGCTGGAAAAACCACACGTTATTACACGAATACACACGAACATGAGTATTTTCTGGAAGAAGGTTTTTTGTAGAAAAAATAAAAAGTAAAGTTTGTCATGTCATTTACTAAGGGTGTATACCAAACCGTATTCAAATATTATTTAAGTATTAAGGTGCTTTTCCAAACTTAAGTTACTAATTATAAGTTCTTTGGGTTCCGTTTTAAATATTTTGTAATACAGATTAGAAGGTGAGTTCTAAATTGAGGGTGCCGCGCGAGATATCGTAAGAAATCACATTGACTTTTAGTTCACGTATTAAAAAACTTTTGAATTATCATTTCATTTTTTATAACAAACCTGTAAATCTTTCATGAAGTTTTACATCCCATTTTCATAATTGCCCCTTACTTAATTTCTATATTTTCTCCCCTAGAACAAAAAATACCGCGAAATTTGAACATCTTTTAAAGACGTACCTGGTAGTCTAGCGGGACGTGGTTGTTCCACGGGTAGAACTCTTCTTCTTTTCTTCGGCAGCTTCGCTCGTGCTTGCGTATGTGAATAGTACATGGCGAAATTAGATACGATGACGGGAACAGGAAGTGCGATCGTTAGTACACCAGCCAAAGCACAGAGGGCTCCAACAAACATTCCAACATAAGTTTTTGGCGCCATATCTCCGTACCCAACGGTAGTCATAGTGACCAGGGCCCACCAGAGCCCTAGTGGTATGCTATTAAAATCGTTGTGAGGATTCGCCTGAATTCGTTCCGCGTAGTACACCAGACTAGCAAATATAACAATACCCAACACGAGGAAAAAAACCAGCAGTGTCAACTCCTTCGCACTGGCTCTAAAGGTTTGTATTAAGATTTTCAACCCCGAGGAATGCCGGGTCAATTTAAATAATCTCATAATACGAATAATCGAGAAAAATTCTAAAATATCTGCATTTTCCAAATGTGATGCAAATTTTTGTAGTACTAAATCGATATAAAAACTTAAAGTAGCGATGTAATCGATGATGTTTACTGATGATTTGATGAAGATGCATTTATCTGGTGATGATATAAATCGGACGAGTATTTCTAAGGTGAACCAGGCGTTGCAAACACACTCAATGTAAAAGAAAGCGACGTGTGCGTTGGTTTGCGTCTTGTCTAAGACCCAGGAGGTGCCGTTGTTTGGCGTTCTGACGGTCAGGTTGCGTATCACCGGCACACGCATGTCAGGATGTGTCTTCAAACAGAAGGATAAGATGGACACACAGATGAAAAACACGGATATGACGCCGATTATCTGTAAAGAAAAAAAAATACGTTAGTTCCTATTCTGTTTCTTTTAAAAAAAATATAGTACGCCTGAATTGCAGGCAACACATCTAACATGTAATTATACAGACGTAGCGATATTTAATAATTAAAATGTTATTAATACAGTTCATGGGGTAAAAACTCAATTAAAAACATTCAAAATATCGTTTACGATTAGCTAATTAACAAATCTTGTATTTTTCTCAGATTAATTACACCTTACAAACTAATTTTTAGGTTATAAAACCATAAGATTATCAATATAATATTTTGTACGAAAACTAATTCATTATTTAATTATATATAGAATATAAGAGTACTAAATATTAATAACATATATTAATAATAATTTCTTACCATAAATGCATATTATTTATTATTATTTTAAACAATACAAATTTAGTTCAACTTTTGAAAAATAGATGGCGCAAGAGTTTAGGATTAGGCAAGAGAGGAAAAGAAGAATAAGAAGTGCTCCGTGGTTCTGTCAGTGACGCGCGTTCAATTGAACTAGTAATTCAAAACTGTTGTTGTCGTAATATAAATTCATATTTTATTAAAAATACTGAACTAATTACTACAGAAAGTGTTTTATTTTGTAAATGAATTAAGTCCGAACGTTTTAAAACAATTACTATAACACGGGCATTAAAATTAAATTAGTTATATGTGAAAATAAATTTTAAAACTTGTTGTCGCCATTTTTATTTCTACTAGCTTCAAGACCTGTCATTTTAGTTATTTTATTAGAGTGTTTAATTATTTCAGTGAAATGGTATAACATTGACAATTAATTTAGTGTATAATGTAACAGGTTATATTTTAGACGAACGCACAATTAATGTTGGTTAATTTGTTAAGATAATTTTTAACAGAAATCTCGTACATAGTATATTTGAAACATGTTTGAACTTGTCTTTATATTATGTTCATGGTTCTTTTAACACACTCACATGACTTATGTCAAACTTAACACTAAAATATAACCTCTTAATATTGTGTGGTGTTAGTGCAGTCATATTACGTAGGATTTATTCAGCGGCGTTGACCGGTGAGTCTGCTTTTTAAATTTAATTTAATTTTAATATGACAGTATGTGAACTTAACTATTTCCTTATTAGTATCTTAATAGTAGTGAATTTATTAGTTTATAGAATTTATTAGTAGTGAATATTTTATTTTGTTGTAAAATTTCTTTAAATGACTAATTTCATTGCTTATATCTTCAATAATATTGCAAATATTAAAAACAAATACATCTGTGATTCAGATGATTTAATTATCAGGACATATAAGGGATCATTCATAAATTATGTCACACTTATTTCATGGTTATTGTCACGTCTTGTCACACATTGTGAAATATCTCTCCGTGTTGTGATGTCACACATTTGAAACTTCGTTCTCCAGACCAGTGGCGGCTGCAGGCTACGAAAGTTGGTAGTGCACTTTACTGGCTTATAAATAATTTTTCTTATAAATACTTTTATTTTTTATATATTAAATCTATCCGACAACTTTTATCCAACTGCCAATGCCATATTCTTCATATAGTTTGCACTGAGTATTTTCTGTCTCACGCGCTAGGCGATGTATCGCATATTCCACAGTAGTTATATTGACTAGCTACGTTCGCTGTGGAGAGCACACGTGGAATATTTCTTCGAGCAAAAATAAGTTTAAATTTTTTAGGCATAGAGATTAAGTTGATTCCTTGTAACTTCCTTGTAATTATAATTGAGATATTATATAATATTTTGTGATTCTTTTTTCCGTTATAAATACTTAGTAGTGCAGCACACGAGTGCACTTACGGCGCCTCTGGTTCAGACGCTTCATTTCGAATTAAAACCAGAAATGAACAAAAGGTGAACTGCTTGATATCAGTTTTAGTATTTATGTTTTACAGTACAATTTAAGATTCATGTAAATTTAAATTTCAACTCAAGTTTTGAATCATCTTCATATAAATTTTTCCTTAAAATATTTTAATATTTAACTTAACACACCCTGATAACTTTTCTGAATAGAAGTGAGTCAATTTAATACAAAACTAACCAATTTTAAATATTAGTGATAACTAATTACAATATACAAATGATTAAAAGCTAATGAACAATTAATGACATTTTGTATGCACAAACTATAATTACAAATGCATCGAATTAACTCATTATATGGCTGACTGATTTTTAACAACAAAATGTATCCATTCGCGACCATAGACCATGCCGTCAGTTTCATACAGGTATGTAAAACAATGCATCACTTATTCAAAATTTAATGACAAATGATTTTATTATGCATTGTAATTAAAGCTATTGTTGCGCCAATGTTTAAATTTTCCAACAATAGAACTGATAACATGTGCTGTCCCGTTCCATGCATTGTTATTTAGATTCTATACTTTAATTTTCAATGTAATTTATTATTGATATAACGTTATTAATTTGTTTTTGCTATATAACTTATGGGTAACATAAAAACTGTTCTTAATATTTTACGAGTGTAAGTTATATTCCATATTTCTTTACCCGAAAATACAAAACATTACGATACTTTAAATTCATGTAATAATTTACTTAAGGTGAAACATTACTTCATGGTTATATAGTTAGATATAGATGGCAACAATGTACTAAAATATTTGTTGGATATTATCGAATGCTGTATATATTGTCTTAAGCGTAAGTTTGAGAACCATAATAAAGATTTTAAAATTATAACAAAACCTTAGAAATATTAACAGGCATATACATTTGTAATTGAACTAGAAAATATAGCAATATTCATTTTCAAAACATATTTTTGCGCTTCCAAAATCATTAAGAGTCAGTGCAAAAATATGAGAATATGTGCCAATAAAAAAAATGCGTGAAATTTAAAATGTACGCTCTTATTGAAGGACCCTAGAGAACTGCGTTCACTTATCTGTATTGGAAGCTGTCGAACGGCGTAATTGCCAGTCATAATGGTCTACTAGGTAACTCACCGATGCCGTAATCCTTTAGAGCATATATATATGGAGTGTAATTGTCTATATTTCCTATAGATTAAAAGTGTGCCCGAAATATGTGCGAGAGAGAAAGGCATATGTTCCTATTTGTTCACTATGCGCATGCGTCAAAAGTACCAGCTGTCTAGATATAATATGTATTAATATTCTATTAAGATATATAATAAATAAAATATATGTAAAGAAATTATATTTCTTTAGTTGGTACAAAGCTCGTCTGTCGGTAAAACAGTGACCGTTCAGTAAAAACATACACTCATGAAAGCCATAGATGTCGCTGTAGGGATAACGGTCAACACAGTTGATATTTGGAGTGGACAGAACTCACGTTTTTAGTTATATTTATATCTACATATAGTTTATTTATATTTATACATATCTACATTATTCTACATCAATATAATGTCATATTTAACAACTGTCACGTATTATATCTAGAGAGCTCTGACTTGACAACTGTAACACTTTCGACGCATGCGCATTATAATCAAATCATTTCATTTAACGTTTTTTAGGTTATACTAAAAATATACGAGTATATCAAAGAGTTTTATTTAAATGAATATTCAAAAGGATCCAAGCGCTGTTCATGCAAATAACGTTCAGGTAAAACATAACCTGTGATAATTTGTAAAAGTAAGTTGATTTAATTTATTAAAGGGGTGCGTTTACACAGTTGAAAATATTTATTTAAGTCAATTTGTCGGTTTTATAGTTGGCTACCCTGTTCGCATTTAAACCTCACATCTCATATGTACAGAAAGGTGTTGTAAACACAGAAAACGCAAATAAATACGCGTGAAGTAATGGGCACGTGCACACGTGGAGTTCAAGTTTAGAACGTGAATAAAATTAAGGGTGTTACGAATTCAATTAGTTTGTTTAGGGTTACATACGTGCATGGCGCCCCTTTAAAAGGGTACCAACCACTGTTTTATTTACTTCGGTAAATAAAAATAATTAAGTCGAAAATTGACTGCAATTTCTAATAATAAAGTGTCTGGGTTCAAATAAATGGCTTCACAGCTGAAGAGGTCGGCTGTTCCGTATATCCCAATGTGAAATACTTAAGATGCGATTGTTGCACTTGCACGGTCGAAACAATTAAAATAAATAAAGGAGTGTTAGTGAAAATAGTCTCGTATTCTGATTTTTGTTTTCCCTTTTGTAAATATTTTTTCCGAAAGAAAATTAGTCATTGCCGTTCCTGTGAAGTGCCAACTTACCATCGCTATTGTAACGATGCCGTGAATAATAGCGACGCTATATGCATACAAGCTAAGTTGAATGTCATCAGTTTTATATCATATGAATTGTGCTACATCAAGAAGATGAGGAAATATATTTTGAAGCTATTAAGGAGATCGTCGTGAAGTAGTAAAGAGTGGAGAACTTGCTGAAACTTTGTATATATATATATATGTCGGTCTTCTCGTTCATTAGTGAGATATCTTCGAATGTTGACTGTTTAGATAACGACGATAAACAATATTCGAGTTTCAAGCGGCATTCGACAAGTTGATCTGCATTATAATTTTGTTTGATTGTAGTGAATCAATTAGAGAATTCAATTTTAACTAGACTGGAACTAATGAACTGAATGATCGATATACTTGAACGATTTTTGAAGCTATTAAGGAGATCCTCGTGAAGTAGTAAAAATGGAGAACTTGTTGAAACTATGTACATTTGTTCTACGATAGTCAATAATTAATAAAAAAATTAAATAAGGGTAGGTTTCTGAAACTTTTAAGGAAATAATTAGTTTAAAGAAATGAAAATTTCACGATCAGGTATATGGAAAATTTCATGTAAGTATCTAAAAGAGAAAATTGTTATTTCTATTGAATATGGTTAAGAAAACATCAAGCTTTTGATTAAAATAATAAAAATAGTAAATAAATAATGTTTCCGAAGAAATAACAAAAATAATTGACATTTTTATAACACGATGTTAAATTTGTATTGACAACGTCGCTTACTAATGCGGCTAGTTAATCGCCGCATTAGTAACCGCAAATATTCGAAAGGTAATAGGATTGTTACGGAAATTATTTACACTAAGGTCGTTATCATTTCAAAGATCAATTCGACTTTGACTGCAATTCGACCTGTGATTGCAATACTCCAACGAGTTAACTGATTAATTTTTTCATCTACTGTATTAAGATTAGCGCAATTTTAAACAAAAATACCTAATAGAAAATATCCGGAATCCAACAAATTATTTCAGAATCAGATAAAAGCTATTACAGTTTTAAGTGCTGTTCAATTCAAGGTAAAGTGTATTACTCAAAGATATTGAGAGATATTCCACTACAGCATTCTCGTATGTAGTATACTTCCGTGCAGATGGAATTGCTATGTCAAATCTTAAATGTTCTGGAGTTCAGAGCCGGGTTTGAGATCATCTACTCTTTTAAGTTAAAAGATGAACTTATTTCTCCTTTATAGAAAAGAAGAATAAAATAGCTTTATAAAAGAGATGGAAAAGATTGAAAGAAAAGAAGTTGTGCTTTGGAATATTTATTTAGCAGATGGACGGAATATACATTTCAAAAGGGGCAAGGAGTATAATGTGAGATATCACAGAGGATGCGATTCCTTAATCAGATCGTAATGCGGTTGTTTTTAAGGCGAAAACAAGAGAATCCATAAAGATATAAGGAAAGGAATGTTGCAAGATGGATGATAAGGTTATTAGAGACGCAACGATGGAAAAATTTGGAATAAATTGGGGAAAAACGTAGAATTTATGTATTACGAAATGTGCTATTTATGTGCTAATAAATATCAAAGAATAAGGCATTTGAATAAATGAATTAAACATACTCCTGCTCTACAAATCCATACTTAAACCGGTATGGTCATATGGTATCCAACTATGGGGTACTGCATCTATCTCAAATATTGAGATAATCTAAAGATTTCAGTCCAAAATGCTAAGGATTGTCACGAATGCACCATGGTTTATACCTAATCACATAATACATCGGGATCTGGATATTCCTACAGTTAATGAAGAAATAGTGCTTAGAACCAAAGCATACAAAGAGATAATACTTGAACATCCAAACAATTTGGACAGCAAACAATGTCCAATAATTCGGTAGTACGCAGACTTAGAAAGAAAGTACCTCAGGACCTATTAACCAACTAATCAGAATCTAGGATCTATTAAAATTGAGTAATAAGTCGATGGGCACATCCCGCGCAAGACACTTTATTAAACTTACATACCTATCACTGAATGTCCTCCAAGCAGGACAGATTGTAATAATCTTTAGTAATGAATTAAAAAAAAAAAAAAAGAAAAATGTTTGCTGAATCAGCACGAACTTTGTGTTGGAATGTGAATACCATATATAATGTATAATTATATATAATCGTATATAAATTCGTTCCATTGCGAACCCTGGAAACCTAAACCTAAATGCGGCCCTGGTTCGATTCCCATGTTATCCTACATAGAGTACCGAGCTGCAGATGTTATTTCGATGTCTGAGTTTCTTGTTCCTGCATTTATTCCCTGCACGTAGTGAACCTGGCAGTTGCAACACATTTCTGTACTTAACTCGATAATTCCTTTAAATGTTAAGATAGTTTCCTTTAATACAGTGACGTTTTTGCTAGGTGCAACGAATAAGCTCACTTTGAGTTATACTCGTATTGCAATATAACGAAAATTGCATTAATAATTTCATAGTGCATAAAACAGTATTATGAAAATATCTAAGTAAGTTAAAATAATGTCAGTAAATAAGTAAATATTAGTATTAGTATTCGTAAATATTGCTGTTTTTAATAACAATTTGTAATAGAAATTGTTTTTATTTCTTTATTTTTGTCAAACTGATATTAAACTTCTTTTAAATATAAATTCTACTGCATTTTGACAGATTGTCACATTTTGGAGGTTATAATATAATAGTTTTTCTTAATTTAATATTTTTAATTTAAAACATTGGACCTTGTAAGGTTCTAAAGAACTAAGAAAACTTAAAAAATAAATAAAAATAAAAATGGTACTGTGAAAGACTACGCGTATTGCCATATGGTAAACAATTTAAATTAAATACAAAATTAAATTAAAGCAGTAGTGGGAATGATACTCAATGCACTTATGTAAATATTAAAAAAAATTGTATTTATTAAAAAGGCATTAATGTAAACACAAAATGAACTGGCGTTATTTGTCGACGTCTGCCCTAAACTAAACAAATGTTTTCACAAATAATACTAGAATGTTATACGTATACGAAATAGCATTGGTGATGAAAGTGTATTGTTAAAGACCACAGACAAATTATATACAATGTAAGAACGTGGTCAACTTACTTTGGCAGCATTTGAGCTGTAAGGTTCATCAAAGAGGCTCCACATCTGTGGTTTCAAGGTTTGCCACCAGGATACCGAACCTTTGTAGTAGGCTTCTTCAAAACCAAACTTGCGGGCAATCTCTTCATCACTAGGTTTCTCAGTATCCAAATCCAAACGGTCAAGAACAGCCAAGGTCTCTTGAGTATCTCGATGCTGTAATAAATCAAAATCATCAGTGGTTTCAACCCTAAGCTTATGTACATTCAAGGGTGGATATTTATATATTTCGTTGACGATTCGGTATACTATATAGTGTACTATATCTTCACTCACGAGGTACCTTTAGAACTGAAGAGGTTATTAATAAGCAAGCAAAGTGGTACATTTGGGGTAAGAAAATGTCAAAAGAGATCAATCTAAACTCTTAACTTTCCAGGAACAATATACAATACTTTTACCATATTTGATGTCTGCTTTAAAAGCTGATTATTATATAACTGTATTACATAGTTCAAAATAGTTTTCAATTTGGAATTCAACAGAGAAAACTATGTTTCAAATCATATGAAGCTAAAGAAAATGTTTTTTTTCGTAAAATAAATTCATGGGTAGAATCAAATTGAATATAAAAATTACAGTTTTGATTTCTTTTGGATTTTTGAATAGGAATAGGAAATTTGCAATTAATTTTGCAATTAATATCATAATATTTCCCGTTATGCAAAAAATATGAATTTTACTTAAGAGGCTAAAAGACAGTCGACTTCTTTTGATAACCATAGACCAGATGACTATCACTTTTAACGACATCATATAGAGTTGTACATTGGTCTTCTATGAACTAAAATTACTCGGCGGCTTATCCTAAGAAGGGAATGAGGGGGGAGTACTTCAAGAATCGTTTTTAGCGACACCATTTATATATGTATCTTCTATGAACTAAAATTAATCGGTGACTCTATAAGCGTATGTTAGATAAGGATTAGATAAGAACTGGATAGAGACTAGATAAGGACTAAGGAGAAGTGTTTATAATTATAAAATATTATAAAGTAATATGTAATAATTTCTGTTATACTCTGCACTAATAATTAAAATAACAAAGAAGCTGAACCAATTCCCTATGTTGAATCGCCAAGTAATTGAAGGTTGATGACCAAGTTTATCGTCTATAGAAAATGTAACACTGGAATTAGCTTGTAATAAGTTATCAAGTATAAACCTTGAATTGTATATAACAATTTTTTATATGAGAAGTAGAAAATGAATCTTGGAATTAGGTTATAGCAAACCTTGCCTTATTTTACTTAAGTGACACTCGAACCTATTAATATTTAAACTAACAGGATTTAAAGGAAGTTACTTTATTATCATTAAACAGAAATTATTAAGATTCTTTAATCCTTAAAACGTTCTACTTAACAAGTTTTATGTAAAGTATAATGCGAAACAATTTGCGTGACATCCAATTCGAACACATCCAAATTATGCGTAGACGGTTGAGTTGCAAGAGGCGCAGTAAGCGTATTTAACCGAATTTTTACCGGACGTATACGTGCTACTGCGCTTTAGCTATTACCGTGCACACTGCAAGCGACAAAGTCGTCCGAATACGGGCGTTACGTAGCTCTCATACTGGAAGCGTACATCAGCGAATTTTAACCAAACGAATACATGCTACAACGCTAAACCTATCCTAACCTTGATATGGAAGAGAATGCAATAGTATTTTTCATAATTGTGGTGTATCGATAAAAATTTGCTCTCAAGTGCAAAACAAGTCCAATACACCCTACAGTACACAAATTTGACTTGGCGTACTGTCGTATCGATACGTAGTATGTATGTATTGTGACATACACATGCAAAGAATATTGGAGTCGGATAGCTGCTCAACCAAGCCGCCGATTTACGTCCGAATTCGCCGTCGCGACAGACCTTACAACTCAGACAGCAACGATGCAACAGTGTTTGCGAATTATATTATTATAATAAGTATTTCAAATAAAATACAAATTAATTATGTGATTAAACTTCAATTAAAGAAATATAACAGAGACAATCTCTCTTCGTAACAACTACTATTTCACATACCAATAACAGGTTAGTGGAGAAATCCTATTATTTTTAAAAACCACTATACTCTAGTATTCAACTTTAAAAGTAGAACTTGCAGAGTTATTTTTCCACATTCATTTTAACATATTCCAACAATACTCAGTAGCTAATGTATCCCAAGTGATATTTTAATCGCGCCTCCTAATCCCCCAACCCCTCAACCCCCTCCCCACCCTCCCCAACCCATCGTTGTCCCATATAACTTTACATTCAGCAGATGGAGTTGCCGCTAAACATTTTAAAGGCTGACTCAGGATCTCACGCACTAGCAGTAAAATATAAGTTACTGACGCAACATATAATAACCACGAAGCACACCGTATGATGGCAGCACCGTTGCTCACCACTCGACTCGACTCGAGCCATGAAATATATTATAATTCATGACATATTTTCATATTAAATTTTCCGCATTTTCCGCAGTCTTCTGATACTGATACTGAAACCATTTCCTATGAACATTCTATTTACAATATAATTTCTCTTTGATCTTCCACAGTGGAAATCCTATCTCTCACTAGGAATTTTACTGTAGTTTTTTGCCTTTTCAATCTTTGTTTTTATTTTATAAATTTTGTCACGAAGTTTTGTTGTGTTTTTATTTTGTAACTATTCATGTGTAGTTCTTGTAGTTCAGGATTTTGTTACAAACTTCTACAACAGAGGTTGGCAACCTCATATTATAACTTGTACGTTGTCAACGGCTTTGCTAAAAATATATGTATTTACAATGACAATATTGCTCCCAATAGCAATATTACAATGATAATATTATATTAAATAAACATATAAAATAATTTTAAATAAACGAAACCTAGTAATATGTAATCTTAACCCAATAAACGAAGTTAAATATATTTATATCTAATATAACAAACATTACTTATTACGCAAACAATTTTACCTTCTTTATTTTTAATCTGGGATTTTTTCCAAAATCTTAAAAGGTCCTGTTTATGGATTTGATCCTTTTAGAATAGCTATAAAATAATAAAGGAAGATCGTTTTAGATTAAATATTACTATGTTTTACTGAACCAAAATCAAACCAGCATCTATGATTTGTATTTTGTAAATATAATAATCATAAAAAAGGACTTCTTTAGTTTTTTTAATTCTTGAAACTGTTTTCTTAATCGAGCAAGATCTCAGGGCCACCAGACATCACTGAGTGATGTCACCATGATTGAGTTTCTCCATTTTCCAGGTATCAGGTACTCAAGGTATATGTCTCACATACTCCATGCGCACGGATAATGCCCTCTCGCTCCTACTCATAGCGGAATTAAAATTTGGTCTAGGAGATGTTTGGTCACTTGGATCAGTCTGTCCTCTTGTAAAACGTTTTAAAACAGTTGACTAACATATATAAAAATGGATCATCAAACTATAAGTATGACGAAAAAATTGGGTCATTTAGAAACACCTGATTTGTAAAACCACTAAATTTCTTAAAATCAATGGAAAAAGGGATTCTTCTACAATCTAAATGCGGTCCTGATTGATACAGTCCATTAGAAAATCCATTAATTAAAATTGAGTTTTAAGGTGATAACTGAAAAACTTTTAGGTAATTGAAAAATAAATGAAAAGTAATGTGAGTTAGTTTTGGAATACTTAAGAAAACTTAAAGCAGTTTAAATCTAATGCATAAATCATTGTTACGTGTTCGGTGTTAAGTAAATGCTGATAATATTGTCTATTCTATTTTATTGTTTTATTTTCTACTTTAAGGTTCTTCGCGCTAATTATAATTACCTTCATCGTTAGAAGTAATATAGAAAACAGTGTTAACGGTGCTCAACGATATTAGAGTTAGAAACTAGAACAAAGTTTGCAGAGTGGCTTACTTAATGTTAACGACATGGGCGTCCGTAGAGATAAGGGGCAATTACTGTACTTGCAACTCAACCTTGTTAACAGTATGGAATCTGAGATTTTTGATTTAAAAACATGACTACTTGAAGAGTACACAAATTTATAAAATATATATATTTTCTGTTTTTTTTTTACAGATGTCTATGTTCTATTTTGTAAAGGTATTGTAACATTTCCTGAAAGATTGCAGTTTCGAAAATTTATAGTTATAATTCGAAATCGAAATTCATGAAATTGAAAGAGTTATAGATATACATATTTTTTTAATTAAGGTTAAGGATATTTTAATTGCAAAGATCATTTATCTTATGTATTATATTAATATTTCACTTGTAAAAATTGTAATAGTTTGTCAATGGTAATGTCATTGTCATGAAGTATGTCAGTAATGTCAGTGAAATTTATTGCATTGTAGTAGCAGGTGTTCAATTGTTAATTCATTTTTACAAGTGATGCAAATTATCTTGAGGATGTATGCATGTCTTATTTTTGTGTGACCTATTCTGAGTCTCGTCAATGCTTTCTCTTCCTTTCTGTTTTTTCTGTAACTAGTGTTTAAAATTTTGTATTGTTTATATTACGTCTAGATAATTGATAATTAATTTTTTAGTTACAATACTAGATACAACTGCGTGATTACTACGGCCATCTGTTTTTCAATCAAAATATAATTTTTATAGATAATAATTATTAGCGAAATACGGTTCTGCCGGGATGCCTTCAAAATATGGCCACAGGTACTTTTCATTTAAATTTATCAGCTAGCAAACTGTGTCTATTTCTGACAAGCGGTGTGGTGCGCTAACTATCTCTTCCAAGTCACATTTGCATTCTTACCTATCTCAAATTATCTTTTTTTAGCTGCAACGCGAAAACCTATTTGTCTTGTTTTATATTCCTTGAAGCTTATTTCAATTTACATTTTTTTAGTTGCCATCACGCGAATTAAATTGTCCTCATGTTTTAGTGGTCGATTTTTGAATTGTTGATTCAAATTGATGTTAATAAATGTGTATTGACGTGTCTGTTTTATTAAATATGTAATTATTACAAAGTAATACATTCTAGAACACTTGAAGATCTTACGAGCTGTGATCAATAATTTCAGCAAACAACCGATATGAAATCAATTTTAAAATTATGATCGTATTATTTGATTTATATTTTTAATAAAAAAGGAAACAAAAAATTGTTCGTAGAATTCGTAAATCAAATTATTTCGTCCAGCAAATAATAAAGTTGAATTTCAAATAAAATAATAATTCATTGAAATAAAATGTGTCCTTATTCTCGAACTATTCGTATACTACTATAGTTCCTGTAATTGTAACAGTATCCTTTATAAGTCGACTATAACATCTTTATATCTCCCAGAAGATCTTATCCCAAAGCTGCGCTTTTTCACCCTTAAAAAAAGGAAAAAGAAAAAATAAAGAAAGGTCCTGTGTCTATCGCGTTAGCTTGAATTCTACATGATGTTCAAAACAGTGATGGGAAAGTTTCAATGTGAATCTACCAGTATAAGTAAGATGTGTTTTTTAATTTGCTCATTTTGGAATATTTCTTATGCATATTTGAAAGTGGGCAAGAACATTTTTCAAAAAATTTGTAGGTTACGTACGGAACACAATCATAATCATTTATCAACACATCCGTCATTTGAGTGTCGCTATGAGTGAACTGAAAGTATCAAAGTCCGTTTCTACCAACCCAGTAATAGAATTTTTTATTATGGTGCGGCAGCATAACTTCCTTTTTTCAAAACTTAATAAAACCTATTGCATGAATCAGAATTTTTTTATTTGTTTTTTAAAATGTAGGCACATACATAAAGTTTTGTTTTAGTTAGTTTTGAAGATTAAATCAGCGAGGTGACGTCCACCATTCTCCATACACTGAGTGAACCGATTTCTGGCGTTCGTCATGACTCGTGCCAGTCTTTGGCGTTATGCTGGCAATATCTTCCTTTGTGTTGGTCTTCACATCTTGTAGGTTCCTTGGATGGTTCACATAAGTACGGGATTTCAATAACCCCTATAGAAATAGGCTTCATCACTAAAAAAGCAATAGCGTCCTCAGGAACGACTTCCAGAAAAACCTCACACGCCGGCTTCCGTGAATTGAAGCTACGTTCAGAAAGTTTCTGCACAATTGCTATCTTGTATGGATGGAAATGAAGATCATCATGATGAATTTTCCTCACAGAAGGAGCGGAAAGTCCAAGAGCAGACGCATGTTTGTGCACAGAACGCCGTGGTGATCGCGACATTGAAGGTCTCACTCTCTCAATCCTCTCAGGTGATCTAATGGGCCGAGGGACTCCAGTTCTTGTCGCACTTGCAGTTTGTCTAAACGTAGTAACCCACGTAACAATTGATTTCCGGTCCGCGACAGGTCCCAACGGGGCTAAATACATCTGCTCGAAAAGTAGGCCTCAACGGCAAACGCACGATCCTCACTTTTTCCAACGTGACCACTAGCGCTCCGCTACGAGAACAACCGACTGAATGGCGCGCTTTTTAAAAAAGGAAGTTATGCTGCTGCACCCTGTACTTATATTTAAAGTGCCTACATATATTGTCTAGGCAAACTCTTTAACAGATTTTTGCTGAAAATATTATAAAAATGTAGCGATGAATTTTGGAAATGCCTGTTTCATATCACATACTACCCTTACTTCTATTCTTGAGCTCCATAGCGACTTAAGGGAGCAGATCGTTGAAGGGATGATATAGTCAGAGTTATAGCATAAGAAATGGTTTATTCGATTTGTCATTTCTCGTTTATTTCTATAGTATATATTGGTTTATTGTACAACTGGTAGACGACTGGTTGGATGTTGGATGTTCGAGTACGAATAGAGCTAGGTTATTATGGTAGTAGTAGTAGTAGGACTAGTAGGAGTGTGTGTTCGTTATTCTTCTTCTTCTTACAGATGTTCGTAACAGATGTTGACTATGGCCTATGAAAAGCTGTGCTCGCTACTGAGCGTGGATAGCGTGGGTACAGATAGTTTAAGTTTTTTCTATGAATACGTAATAGCAGCGGGTTGCTCTGATGCTGATTTATCCACGATTTAAACACTTGTAATAGACGACATCATTTATTAGGCGATTATCTTTCTTAAACTTTGCATCTACGCATGGGCGTCCTTTTTATTTTAACTGGAGGGAGAGTGGGGTTTAAATATTAGAGACTAATTTTTTTGCGTTAATAAATAAAGTCTGTAAATAGTGCAAATCCTTCTTATTATTTTTACTGTGGCTTTTCTTTATTTTATAAGTTGCAACGCAACTAAATAGTGAAACAATTACTCCGCTCGGTAATTAGAAAGAATCCAAGTCGCAGGCGCGATACGGCGCATAAGAATTATTAATTAAAAGTTTAATTATTGAAATATTGTTACAATTTTACTGTGCGGCGCCGTGTGTGTGCGTAGCATCTATCCTCTTCAGCTTCTAACACCAAAGGATACAAACTTGTAAGTGTGTGAAAGGGGGATGAAGGGAGTCTGGCTCTGGAACCTTCTATGACGCCATAGGTACAAATTTGTATGTGCGAGCGAAGACTAAGGAAGGGAGAGTAGGATTCTCGAACCTTCTATATATGCGCCGGTCTATATAAGACCACATACAGTTGTGTGTTGATAAATTTAAAAATAGAAACTTTAACACATGATAAAATGCGCTAATATAGGGAATAAAAACTACACCCTACTAAAATTGTCAGAGGTCGCAATTAAACGGTTGCAGTGTGACACAGACCCAACTCATACCATCAAAACCATCTACAATACATTACAATTCTAAAATAATTTAATTAGATTAGTTGTGTGTGTGTTTGTACGTTGTATTGTAGATAGAATTTGTACCACAACTTTGAACCCCGACTTAACGAAGGAGGAGTAAGGTGGCATACTACAGATCTATGCAAACTAAGTCATCCAATAATAATGGAAATGGGTGACAAAGTGTGAGGGGGTTTGCTGCCCCCCTTTGAATACCACCAAACCAGACCAAATGGAATGTCAAAATTAATAAATAGCGTCGTATTGTTATGACCTAAATTTGCTGCAGAGGCAAACAAGAAACTCACATCCACTCTCGACCTCTCTTTTTTCTAGTATAAATAACACTAGATGGAATCGAGTCATTACCAACCTAAACTAAAAACTATTCTAATACTCCAAAAAGTACTTTCTCATGTGTACAGTGTACTAATGAAAAACAACGATATTTCAAGTAACGTACATGACAAATACATGCCATCGAATAATTGCTGATAAAACAATATTTTTCCATGAATACGCTGCGTTATATACTCTCTAGTGTCATATTCTAAACGTTTGACAATTTCACAACTTTCCAGTCTGTATCACTAATGCTAATACATACTTTTAAAACTTTCTGCTACATTTCAATCGTTCCCTGACGACTTAAGTGTAAGTCTAACAGGAATTGCAATAAAACTACACTATCGAAACTAAAAATAAACTTAAATTGAACTATTTTAGGAATAGAACCAAGTTTCACAACTGTTAAAGTTTATAAAATTTTATAGACGATTTCCTTTACTTCATTTTGAACTTATTTTTATTTTATTTTACTTTGTATGTACAAAACAATGTAGAAGCTATGCTGTTTTAATATAGGTTAATGTAGCACGATGGTTCAACGCTGATCATAAATTGGAGATCTTCAAGTATTTTCTCTTAGAACACGAGATTTAATAAACAGGATCTTTTTATCTATCTGTTTGTCCTTATAAAGAGTGGTAGTATTGATCAAAGGGAATCGATAATTCGTGAAACTATTCTTTGAAAACTGTGTGAGCCAGACTGCTGTATCTTTATTTCGATTCCCGAACTAAAGCAATGTTTTCTGGATTTAAGTGTTAAAAAGCTAAATTGATTATGTACAAACATAATCATAAACTTATAAGCCAGTAGTGTAGTTGACAAATAAGGCATCTAGATGCAAAGAGATGTAGGTGAAAAAAGTAAAATTCTTCAGAAACGAGTTTAAAGTTAAAATCGTATAGGCGTTTTCGTTCAGTAGGTTTTTGAATTCACGCCATATAGTAAAATCTGTCCAACTTATATCTCTGTGCAACTAAATAGTTTAGTTCATATTCTATCGTTTGCTCTGATTATCACAAATTTTCAACATTTGTCACTTACATCCCTTTGCTTCTAGACGCCTCAAATATGATACAAAAAATCTGCTAATGTAGTAGGAATCGGTCGGTGATAGACCTCAGCATCGGAAATAAGCCGACGTTATATAAAACTAAATTAAAAAATAAATAAATAAAGTAAATTACGTTTCTTAGAATACAATTTGGCTGAACTCTTAGAAGATGTTCTTCTAAATGTACGCCGCTAAATATGTATATTTATTATTATATACTGAGTTGAGATGTTTGAGGTGCTATTGAGACACTATTTAGCGACTTAATTCCTATATTGGCATTATGCACTTAGTTAAAAACGCTATTGATACGCTAAATACCATTAAACCAAACTATACTTGAGGTCATCATAAGCGCATCCAGTATTTCAATTGATGCGTTAATGATGATAGTACAGTAACGTATGTATTTTGTTGAGTGACTGTTTTTTAAGTTACGCTGCACTTAAGCCCCATTCTCAGCTACTGTAATAATTATTAATTTTAGTGTTAATTAATATTTTATCCTTGTTACATTTTGACATAATTTAATCTGTAATTACTTAGCATGCGTGAATTTGTAGTAGTGAGTGCATCAGTAATATCCAGTTTGACAGTTAGCTTTTGTTATTGTAGTAAATAAAAATGGCGAAAAATAGGTTTGCTTTTGCAGAGTGTCACATATTATAGTTTATAATACAACTAGCTTTTACCCCCGTCGCAAGCGACGTCTGTCTTTTGTGTATGGCTTTAATTTCATGTCAAATTTAATTTCCATTTTAAAATTTAAATATTTAACTTGTTCTATATAAATTTTACATACAAAAATAAATAATTTTTCATATAAATTGACTAAGAAAATATATTTTTTTTAACAAAATAAAAAATATTTTCGATTTATGCGTTATTTGACTAACATTTTTTAAAAATTTGGGATTTTTTTGTTTGATTCGTAAATAAGTTACCAAGGTTAGCCTATATACAAAATTTCAAGTTTTTTGCACAAATTTTACTTTCGGCAAAAACTGCCCCCAAATAAAATTTTGAAATTTTGAATTTTTTTTTTATTAATAATATACTTAATTATTCTAGAACCCAGAATATGAACTTTCTCCAACGTTCCCTACCGGGCCCCCGAATTTCTTCAACCCCCCACTTTTCAATTTTTGAATTTCTAATTTTTGAGATATGTCAGCATTGAATACCTTAATACACTTGCAAAATTTAAACTTTCTATCTTTTACGAATTAAAAGTAATACTGCAAAAAAGGGCTCACTTTTTTCCAGTTTTTCCAAAATTACGGGTTTCCAGGAAATTCAGGGAAAAATCCGGGGACGTCAAAAGTCTTAGAATTTTTTTCTCTACGAAATAGGAAATTTTTAAAAACTTTCCTGGAGCCGTTTTCGAGATGCCATACAAAATTCGAACCAAACATATAAACACATAAACATATAAGAATATAGATATACACTTGGGTCATTATAATATACTTGAGTTTATCCCCGTCGCAATGCGACGTCTTTTTGGCGTGTATCATTTGAATCCAATAAAATAATTCGTAATTAAATTTCATATTTAACTGTTCTATTTTTAAATTGAAATAATAAACTCGCGCACATATACACACATATAAATTGACTAAAAAAATATTATTTTTTTTTCAAAATAAAAAATATTTTCAATTTATGAGTTATTTGACCAACTTTTTTTCAAAATTTGGAATTTTTTTTTTTGATTCGTAAATAAGTTACCAAGGTTAGCGTATACACAAAATTTCAACTTTCTAGCACAATTTTTACTCTCGGCAAATACTGCCCCCGTGCCCCCAAATAAAATTTTGAAATTTTTAATTTTTTTTTATTAATAATATACTTAATTATTCTAGAATCCAGAATATGAACTTTCTCTAAAGTTCCCTACCGGTCCCCCGAATTTCTTCTACCCCCCCTATTTCAATTTTTGAATTTCTAATTTTTGAGAAATGTCAACATTGATTACCTTAATACAGATGCAAAATTTCAACTTTCTATCTTTTACCAACTCAAAGTAATACAGCAAAAAAGGGCTCACTTTTTTTCCAGTTTTTTCAAAATAACGGGTTTCCAGGAAATTCAGGGAAAAATCCGGGGACGCCAAAAGTCTTAGAATTTTTTTCTCTACGAAATAGGCAATTTTCAAAAACTTCCCTGGAGCCGTTTTCGAGATGCCATACAAAATTCGAACCAAACATATAAACATATAAGAATATAAGAACACAAATATACACCTGGGACATTATAATATAGGATTGCTTCCACAAAGCTACAACAACTTCTTGACACTATTAACACAGTATGGCTAAATAAAGTAGTGTGGCTGGGATGACGGGAATGATAGCTAATAGTTTATGAAGGAGGAAATCATGCAGCCTAATTAAAATGATTAATAGAAGAGTATAAGAGCCATTTAATGAGTTCTAGAAATTTTCAAACTCCAATAAATTGTTTCAAACATTGTTTCTTTGAGATCATAAATATTTAACGTTATATTTTATAGTCTTAGTTTTGCAAAACAAATTCTAACCTAAAAATAAATAACTGTACATTTCACTTTATGATACCATTTTAAAAATATTTATTTTCCTTATGTTTTCATTTTACCAATAAATAAAAAGAAAACTGTTCTATAGAACAATGAAGAAAAAACTGAAACAATCATCTATTTTTGAGCGACTAGCAACATTATCACTCCATTTCCTCCCATTTCTTTTCCCTCTCCTCTCACACTTATCCTGTGATGTCAAACATTATCCCCTCTCCCTCATTTTCTGGGACAAAAGGTGGTTGACGAACAAGCAGCACGGAGCTAGAGACCTTTAAAGATATTGCTGCTATAAAGTGAATTTACAACTCATAATTCATATCGTAAAGTAGCGTATTTGTTATAGTGAACAGACTGTATACTGTATAGTGAATAGTGTGCTGAAAATGAGTATCAAAAATGACCCAGGAGTCCTAGATGTGTGAGCAGGGGCGGGCTATGGGCCAGGTTACCATTATACAAGGACACCAGATTCATGAAATTGTGTTTACCATACGTTTATGTTGCAAAAATCTAAATACATTAATTGATAAAAATGTTCCAGTATAGTGTTATCAAATCAGTTGCATTAGCAATAAGCACAGCTTGGTACGTTATTACGCAGTATAAGCAATTAAAGATCAGAGTATCTATGTAGATATAGCCGCGGTGCCGAACAGACTGATAGACTCATCCCAACGATCTCCTCTTCCTAACTCTTTCCTTTACATGCGTGAAGTTCACACGCGGTTTCTGATTCTGTATATCTTAATAAATCATATTATATTATGTCTATCGCACACTGCAAGCGTATTTAAGCGACGGCGAATTCGGACGTAAGACGGCGGCTTGGTTGAGCATCTAGATATTTTAAAGCAAGCGGTACTCCTGTATTATTTGCATGTGTTGTGTCACAATACATACATACCACGTACCGATACGATGATGCATGACGCATGATTTAACAAGTTCAAAATTACATTTAAGGTTAGAAACATTTAAGGGAGGGGGAGCGGGGTGATATTGAAAAAAACACATTGGCCCGCCATGCAAAAAGTATTTTCAGCCGGCACTGTGTACGACTATATATCCTTTAAGCTACAAGGACACCATCTAAACAACCCACAGGAGATCCAAGACAAACATGACTCCTCAGTTCTCAGTCTCACTGAAAACCTGTTTATATTTTCAATTACCTTTAACCTTTCTCTTCTTCTTCGTATTTGAAAAATAATGTGTAACCTCTTGTAAGTAATCACTCTGGAGATGTGTTTCAAAATTTAGTTATGACACAAAATTTGGACGCTTTTGAATCATGGAAGTACAAAACTTGACCGTAAGTAATTTGTATTACGAGATATTAGAATTTTAAATAAAGGTAATGCTTGAAATCCTCCACATGCTTCAAGACTACGTTTGAAAACATGAAAAATATCAATATATTAAAATATTATAAAATGGTTATAGTCTGGCTGCTGATTCTTCAAAAACTGTAACACCTAATTAAAAATGCTTTTCTTTTTTGAAATTAACAAAAGAACTACTAGAAAACATGATAAAATAATTTTGTTTTTGTTAATACGACACAAAATACGAATATTACCTTGCGTATATGTAATATTTTACTTAAGAGAAACCTAGTAATATTTAATCTAAAAGGGTCTAAATTTTGATTAAAATCGGATTATCAAGATATTTAACTATATTAACTTAAGATATTAACGTTACATATGTTACGTTATGTTATGTTAATCAAACATAAAATATTTGTTTAGAGTGATATATATTTTAAAGGTCAAATTAAAATTGTTTTTGTTTCGGAACACGTGTCACGTGTCAAAATATGAAAAAATAATTTTTCGAAAAAAATAAACATGTATTTTAAAGGTTATGCTCTTGATAATTTCATAAAAATAGAATCTTTTTGTATATCTTTATTCGTATCCGTATTTTTGAATGATGATTTTTGTTTATTGTTATACGCCGATTTGCTTGAAATTCCGAAATTTGAATGAAAGATTACATGATTTAAATAAAAATAATATTATTTGAATAAAAGCAAATATTTGATATTAGAATAATAAACGTTGTCGTATTCCCAAATGTTCATTATCCAAACCTTCCACGGGTTGGTTTTTCTTTTATTTCAACCCGAAAAACACAGGAACATTGAAAACGAGTACCGGATGCCTGCTGTGTCCAACATAACTACCCTTAGTAGTAACACGAAATGAACGCACCAGCAGTACCAACATTACCACCCTAGCCACTAAACGAGCACCCTCTATCCTCCCCCTCTCGTTCCCCCTGGTACCACCATCCGCAATACAGGCATAAACGCATTGCGGTTAGAGCTGTCAATACATGTAACAGTTAAAATATCGATATATCTTGTATAGATACACACTAAATATTTTGTATACAATATATACTTCAATATGTCGGACTCAGCACGAACCGAGCATGCTCGCGGTTCCTTGTAATAATCAACCGAACCATACGTGGCCAACATCAGTTAGAAAGCATATGTCTAAAAATGTAAAAAAATAATATAATAATATTTTGTTTTAATGTAATTGTGAAATCAGTGAAAATATGGATTCTGTTTAAAATTTTTTATCAGCGGAAGTATTAATTTTTCACAAGAACATGTCTAGCTCGTTGCTGTAATTTTTACTTCTGACGTCCCAAAGCAGCCTATACAGATTTGTCATTTTATTATACATATATACATACACATTATAATAATTACACTGTTTAACTTAAATCATACTATCCTACCTGAAATCAAAGAAACGACATTTAAAGTTTATTATTTAAATTGTCAATACCTTTTTATCTAATTTTAAATCAAATATCAACTGTGTTGGCCGTTGGCACACAGTACAATGAAAGTAACTAAAACTAATTGTATTATCTCTGGTCAGTGTTACTAACTAAAGAAATATAGTTTCTTTACTTATATGTATATATATGTTGAAGCTGGGCTCGTGTTGGTAATGATCGTTAAGCCGACCACCGCTTTGCATGCTAGCCAAGCAACCCTACAAATTCGAGAGTATTTGGGGCTTTTAAGGTTCACGTCAGTTCTTCTATACTAGCGATCCCAACGCGAGCAACTTGCTATAATTGTTATTTTTAAACCTATAAAGAATATTTTGAAGCATAAAAAAATTCCTAAAACCATATGTCACATCCCAGATAGAAAACTGTTTAGTAGTGTAAGTTTCAAGCTTGCTACAAACTATTTCCAAGGTTCAACTTCTACTCCTCATATGGAAATTGCTAGCTTGCTACAAGCTAATTAAAGCGTTACTCTTTTACCTGCGAATAGTATTACCCTTTAATAAAACTAACCTCTTTTATTTATTCTGCAACCTACTGATGTTCCTATTCTTTCATAAATTACAACACATGTTTTGTTACCGTCCTTGAAAATATAAAATATAATATATTTTTCGACAAGTGAATATTATTTTTGAAAATAAATAATGGCGCTTTTAGTATGGTAAATTTTACTATTGCCCCTTTTATTGAATATGACTTTGCTTTTAAGAAAACACATGGTTGAGAAATTAACTCTTATATAAGTTTTTAAATACCGTTATATAGAAATTTAATTATAGGGAAGCACCCCGTAGAAGGTTAGCTCCGCATATGGATTGATAGAATGGTAAGTCAAACTAAGAATTAAGTAAGTAGTGGGTTCTGATTATTGCTTCTGTTTAGTAGAAACGCACGTATCTCGAACAAATGAATAAATTCGTTTATCAATTTGTCTTTTGCACATCACTAGTTATGGATACAAGGGTTGAGTAGATAGAGTTCAATTATGACCATTTATATGAATTATAAAATAAGTAGGGCTTGTAATTTGACTACCAGTGATATAATTTATTGTTTCCTGTAAAGCTCAACGACTTTTCATAAAGAGCTTTGTACTTGGAGAAGCCATTTATTATTTTAATGTTGTTTGGAAGGTACTCGTACGTCCTGCCCTCTACACAGCTTTGATTCAGATTCAGTCAGTGAAAAGGGCTTATGCTTTAATTAGAATTTCTTCAATTAGACTTTTATAATGATAATAATAAAACAATTTTAATAGAAATATGCTTTTTGTTTTACTTGTTTTAAAGGTCTTATTGTGCAGGTTTATTTTGTAAAATATAGATGGCACTAAGAGAATAAAAGATATACCTTTTATGTAATGAACAGTCTATGTAATCCATTTGTAAATACAGAAATATTTGACGGGGCTCTACATCGCAGATGGTGTAGTCGAACACATCACCAAATGGACGTTAAATATACGCAAATGTCCAAGAAATTCTCAGATGGTAACTTAAAATTATTATTCCGCATACTAATTTTACATTAACCCGTGCACAGCATATAAAGGGTGCGGCAGCATAATTTCCTTTTTTCAAAACTTAATAAAACCCAATGTATGAATCAGAAATTTTTTATTTGTTTTTTATAATGTAGGCACATACATAAAGTTTTGTTTTAGTTAGTTTTAAAAATCAAATCAGGGAGGTGACGTCTCCCATTCTCCATACTCTAAGTAAACCGATTTCTGGCGTTTGTCATAACTCGTGCCAGTATAGCAGGCGTTATGTTGGCAACATCTTCCTAGGTGTTGGTCTTCAAATCTTGTAGGATCCTTGGATGGTTGGAAATACGGGGTTTCAAAAACCCCATAGAAAAAATCACAAGGGGTTAAATTGGGAGAGCGGGCCAGAAATGACTTCCAGAAGAACCTCACAATCGCCATCTTGCATAAATGGAAATGAAGATCATTATGAAGAATTCCGTGAAGAACGCCGGCAGAACGCCGTGATGATCGCAACATTGAAGCTCTCACTGCCTCAATGCTCCCAAGTGATCTAATGGGCCGAGGGACACCAGTTCTTCGTCTTGTCACATTTGCAGTTTGTCTGAACGTACTGACCCAAGTAACAATTGATTTCCGGTCCGGGACAGGGGCTAAATTAAAGCGATTTCGCACTGGGCTGCGATCACCGAACATCTGCTCGAAAATTAGGCCTCAGTGACAAACGCAGGCTCCTCACTGTTCCAACGCATGATGGCGACTCAACTGTGTCGGGACAAAACTTTATTGTCCCGCCTCTCGAACGAGTCCACTAGCGCTCCGCTACAACATCAACCGACTGAATGGCGCGCTTTTTAAAAAAGAAAGTTATGCTGCCGCACCCTGTATAATAAATATTAGACAGCGTTTAAACACCCTTAATTTATTTTTAAGTTGAAGTATTGAAGGTACACTGCCACACATTAGTATGAAGTTATTTCATTTCATACTATTAACTCAATTTTTGAATTAGATAAAATATTGGTTATATTAAAGAAAACATTAAATTGGTACTATTACTTAAGTAAATTTTTACGACATATGCTGAATATTAAATGAAGGTAGATAAGGGATAGACATCCAGCGATGGCTGGATAACAATTAAATATTAAAATGACGTGACATTAGATAAAAAATGTAATATACTCGTACATTACTGATTTTTGCTATCAATTGATCAATCAAAAATGGACTAAATGTAATTAAAATAAAACTCTGCTTAATTAATAATTCTCTGCTGTAGACGCTGCGTGATTCGGACAACTGTACGCTGTTTACTTTTTATTTACGCTGTGTGCTTTATTACTTAACTTTACGGCATCACATTATATCTTTTCGTAATTCTGCATAATGCAATAGAGCTGGTAGATCACTTATATACTTCTTTTGAAACTTTTTAGCCATATTTCATAATGTTCGTATTATTCTTTAAATAAAAAAAGTATTATTTGATATAATGTAGTTAGATTACTGATAACATAAAAAGAAATTAATGATACGTTTAAAAGAAAAACAAAGAAAGTTTATAGAAAAGAAGAAAACGAAACACAACAAAACAAAAACCTTAAAAAATAATCATTAAGTATATAAGTTTTTATTTATCTGATGCCGTCTGTAATTCAGCTACATTTGTCTTTTTGATAAATTCATTCTCCATTTATTTCTACTAGGATTCATTCTTCTATACTTATTACAAAACGACCAACGCACAAAACTTTATTTCATTAAGGACTTTTAGTTATGTAATATATAAAAGTTTTATATGTCATCTATATAAAAAATGATCCTTTAAGCCTTTCCTTTACTTAATAATCTAGGATATTCTATGGGAATTACATCTATAAAAAAATACTTATAGATAAGAAATTGGTTATACTGATAAAAAGAGTTTGGTAAATAGTCAAAGTTTCGATTTGTGTGATAGTGGGGATGCTTACCACAAATAAACGCATTGTGCACTCACGTTTTCAGCACGTAACTTGACATATTGGTTACTTCTTGCTTAACACAGTTACGTGTATTTAAGGATTATCTAACATAACAAAAGTTACCTCTGTTTGTTACCTATATTGCTGCTTTTTGAAAATTCTTTCTACCTTTCTGTCCATTAACATAATCATAATGAACATTATAATTTAATATTAAACAAATTATATTTACTTAGTTGCTACAAAGCTCGTCTCTTGGTAAAACAGTGACCATATACTCATGGACTCCATAGATGACGTTGTGAGGAATAACGGCCAACACCGTAGGAATTTAAAAGGAATTTAAATAATTAACTATAAATTTCATTTCTTTGATTTCAGAGCAACACATAAGTTTGATTAAAAATTTACAATTCCTAATAAAATTGGAGATATTGTTTTATATATCTAAAATTAGTATAAGTAAAATATTACATGAATGTAAGGTGAAATTCACGTTAAGGTGAAATTGAAACTCTCTTTCTGAGATCAAGGAGAGGAAAAACTGTAGAAGACCTGATTTTAATATCTACAAACACATCTTTATCTATGAGACATACAAGGCTGTTGTAGAGAAGGGTTTGTCTTTGCCAACGAATATTCAAGTTGCTTAATCATTGACAGGATATGATAATACTGTAATGTTTTGTATAGAGTAACGTAAACAGCAAGAAATGGACCGAGGTCCTAAAAACTTTGCAAATTATAAATAAAAAAAAATTAGGCATAGAAAAATAATGTTAAAAACCAAAATTACATGAAAATTGGTCCACTATATTTATCGTATAGATCACAGTCATAAGGAGATATTGGAAAAATTCGTTTCTGACCGGCATTTTTCCAAGATGAAGGCACGCACGGATGTCCTTGGAACTTTCATTATAAACCTAATTACCACTTCGCTTCCTTTAAAAATACGGTACGTAACTTTTCATCGTATCTTAGGTAATATAAATTAAATCAACAGCAGAGATAGTAAAAGCGGCTAGTTTCTCTATTTTTTTAAATTTCTGTTTTTCTGAAGAAGCCACAGGTGTTACAGCACGTTTATATTTCCAAAATGATCACTTATTTTAAAAGTAAAGTAATAAATCTGAATAAACATGATTATAGAAAACAGATGCCACAAAAGTAATAGCTTGATTAGATTTGAGCGGTAATGCATTTTAAGTAAGTCCTAGCGGAGTCAACTCGAACTAATAACAACCCCAAAAATTCTTTTAGGTCGGGGCTTAATGGTCCGTATAGTGGAATAATTTCATTTGGTATAAATATAGACAAAAAAGTTTCTTGGCAATCCCATCAACCCCTTTCCTTCTCTTGGCGTTCAATGGCGTTCTCGCATGTCTTAAGTGGTGAAATGTATTATTATTCGAATTGAGAGTAGAGGGTTGAACATTTGGTTATTACCATAAATTATTATTTTTATTGTTATCTTTTATTTAATCTTTATCTGAGATATTTTTAATACTACTGCGTATCTTTTGGAAGATCCGTTTAGACGAAACTTTTGAATATCATTATATACAATGTTAAAAATATTCTTAAATTTAATAGAAATTTAATAGATAAATGTATTAATAATGTGTGATAAGAATAGAGTATATTAATTATTCTAAAGATACATTACTTTGAATTTTTACCATTACTATAATTTTACCAAACAAATCTAATAAAAAAATTTATCAAGACCTTGGTTGAGGAAAATGCTATATATATATATATATATATATATACGCACAACCTCATAATCTTAATTTAATCAAATTACAGGCCATTAGTAACAATAAAAGCTTCTGTAAAAGCACGAATATGTTTCACTTTTCTCTACTTTTGTTCTTTTCGAATACAACATAAATTGTTTTATAAGAATAAAGTTTCCTTTTCACGCAATCGTACTCTTTTTATTTTTATATAAGAACTATTTTATAACTGTGATACAGAATAATATACTCCCGCTAAAGACAAAATATGTATATTACCTTAACTATAGGTAATTTTTTACATAAACAATATCTACTAATATTTAATCAGGATATGAGAGTTAAATAAAGTAAATAAAAAGAAAGTATTCGAAAAGCATTAAAAATTTCGACTAAGACCCAAGTGACGGAATAGAAAACCGTGGTAAGTCGACAACTAACTGTACTAACACATGCTAATTTGTTTGCTATGTGTTAGTAGGTTATGGTGTCGAAGCCTCGTTTATTTAATCTCTGCCTTGTATTTTCAAAATAAAAGATATTTTACTGAGTCAGTCGTTAATTTTAAATTCCCATAATAGACTTATTTATTTATCTTATTATGTAATTTCTAAAGATATAAATCAAGAAAATGTAAGTTAAAAAGATCCTTGACTTTGCTTCGATGTCCAGAGTCAGACAGATCTGAGCATTATGACAGAAAATAACTCATAGTTCTGCACCGCTTATTCCGACATACTTAAAAATATAAATATACTTTACAAAATAAACTATAAGTAACAGAATTAGATTTGGCATAAGTTCAAATATTAGAAGAAATATCTTTGATAATGTATCAGCAGAATCTATTCCATCGCTACAGACACATCTGATACACTCGGACGTATATTTAATTATTTAAAAGCAAACTGCAATTCAAAGAAACTCTTACACTAAAAGCTAAGACTGCTAGTACAATGTCCACTCTGTAATAGCTACAATTATCTTGAAGTGACCCTTTTAATAGCTACTAAATAGTGCCCCAAATGTAACCCCAATATTGCATACTAAAAGTTTTGGGATAACAAGGTACTTAACCGAGCTATTCGGAAAATTGTGTCATAAACTGAGATTTTCTCTTGAGAAAACATACCGGCTGATATATTTGCATAGGGTTATCCACAATTTACGTCACACATGTTTTATGGATTTTGAACCCCCTGTCATCATTGACACACATTTATTTTAAAAACAAAAATATTTCTAGTCTTGTTTTCTCGTGAAATTATTATTGCTTTTTTTGCAAGTCGAATTTTAGATTTATTGTGACGTCACAAAGTTTATGATTCCATTCACAGTTCCCCCTCTTTACACATCTTGTCCCTCATTCTATATGCGTGTGACGTAATTAATGGATGACCCTCATCGATGTTGAAAAATGTATTTTATATACTTTAGTTTCATTAATTTCTGTTTTCATTAGGAAAGGTTATTTATTTATCGACTTTATAATTAAAAACGTGTTTGGCGGTCGAAAGGGCATATTCTTAACTTTTGTTCACTAATAATGACAGTGAAATTTTTTCTTCTTCTTCTTATCTCCAAACTCTGTGCGATTTTTTGAAAAAGAAGCAGAGTTTTCGTCACATTTTCGTCACAACAGTAAGTTAAAATCAGGATTAGGACTATTGGTTGAAACATAACTATATATAATACCGATGCCTTAGAGCTATAAACATAGACTGTACGACTGCCGAGTGTCCTATTTGTCTCTTTCTATCTTAACGAGAGGTACTGATATTATATAATCTTTGAGGATCATATACAAAGTCATATATTAAACTTGTAACACGTAATATAATTGTTAACTATTAAACTAAATAGATTAACCGTTGGTTAAATTACCTAATAAGTATTATTGTATTCTATACGAATTCCTAATTTCTGTCTCAACAAAATAACTAATGTTTGTTTTAATAAATTTTATAATGAAATATTAATTAACTGTTTTATTATCCTGCAATAATAAACTTAAAAGAAAAGCTACCGCCTAACTCGTAATAACTTTATCCAACCGATCTAAAAACAATAAGAACTAAATCTATTTAGTTCTGTTACTAAGTATTTAAATGAGCATAATTAGGCATTTTGTTATATCTAGGTAAATCTAAAATTACAGACATGCAAGGAACAAACTTCATAAAGTAATTAAATAAAATGTTAATATCCTATCCTGCTCTTCCTATATCTCTCTTCTTGTCGCTCAATTTAATGTACCGTGAAGTAATGACATTCATAGAGACACTCGTAATTCTCATGTCATGTCATTAATGTAATTACGTCGTTCTAATTATTGCTGATTCGATGTAACTAACTTTCCCAGTATTCCCAATCCCGATCTCGAGTAAGTCTTCACCAAGAGATTCACATTTGAAACATTTTTAATGTAATCCGTTTAACTCGTAAACTGAACCAATTCGTTAGTCATTAACACGTAATAAATTCGTTAATCCGTTAAACGGAATTAAATGTATAGGGGCTCCATAAGCTTGTAAAACTGAAATAACGTAGATGGGTACTATGTAAATTAGAAAATAAATACATTTAAATTTACTATTTACTTTGGAAGTTATTGGTTAAAATAGAAAAAATGAACTTTTAAAAAGAAGTTTACGCATAATACATAATTGTACGTTGGTTAGAATCATGCCCTAATGTAATTATATCCAATAACTTAAAAATAACGGTTTAAAATATATTTCTAATAACGCTAACTTTAAGATTACAATGGTTAGGACATGTAGAAAGAATGGACGGAAACATAACCGCTAAGATGGTAGGAAATTCAGAGAGTGTAAGACAACGAGGAAGACCACTGACGAGGTGGATAGAACAAGAGGAGGAGGTCCTAAAGAAGATAGTTGCAAGGAATTGGAAAAGAAAGAGGAGTGTAAAAAGATCTTATAGGAGGCCAAAGCTGTACAAGTGCTGTATCGCAAAGATAATTGATTGATTGATGGCACGGTACTTTTTGTAACATTAAAATAACGTTATTTTAGATATGTGTTCGAATATTCCAAGACTATATTCACATCTATTATCTATTTTAATTTTTTTTAAATTTATTTGAGTGCGTCAACTTTTAATAGGTAATATATATTCATAACACAAACATTTTCTCTGTTGTTCTTGTAAGTTTTTCTGTTTTCTTGTCTTTTTCGTATTTTTCTTTGTTGTGCCATTATGTGATGTTTCTTTTTTTCAATACCGTGTTTGAATACGAACTATGATCATCGTTATCTGACTCGGTTGTTGTAGTTTCAGTTGTCGTGATCTCATTCTTATTCCTTTTATTTTCTGTTCTTGGACTTGGTAATTTAAATATACCTTTCTCATTTGATAACAAACAAACGCAGAAAATATTACTCTGATCCGGGGATTGAATCCGAACGCGGCAGTTTGGCGTCAAGTGTAAATGCTCTGCAGACTGTATCAACGTCATTTTAATGTTGGTTATGCAATTGTCAACTAGAGTTTTGCGAAGAGTGCTTCCCAGGTAGAAATGTAACGTGTTGAATTAGCTTGTTGCACGCTAGCACGACAATTTACTAGCTAATTATAGTTGAAATGATTTTGCATGTTTCATATTCGAATCATCTTACATCATTTCTTGTCCTTTTGCTATATTTATTTATAGAATCGTTGTTCCTCAGTTTATAGTTTAGAATTTAAGTTGACTAAACATTTCTTAAGTATGAAGTTTTATATTGGTCTTTATCAAAGTTAAAGAAATGAATGCAAATATTTATTCTGTAGAGATGAATAGAACTATATATTTTTATTATTATTAAAAAGAAAAGAAAATGTCGCAATTTCATTACGGTGCAGTGCATATAAATCAAATAAAACATAAAAATAACAACACAACCGTCAGAAACACACAGCGGCTGACATGAACGTGTTATTACCTTTTTCTGTTATTTATTTACAATGGAGCCAATAATGTGTCATCGAATATATTTTGTTAATGCAAAAGTATTGCATTTCAAAACGAATGAAATTTATTTCGATGTTTTCGTACGTGTGAAATTCAATATTAAATAAAATATAGAGGGAAATAGGGGTTGGGAGATGAAGGAAGGTGCGAGTGACAGTGGTATGTTTCAAATTATTGTTGTGTTATGGGGTAAACATAAATTAGAAGCTTTTGAAATTTATTTTGTAATTAAATCATTATGAATTATGTCATTATAAGATGACACAGTGAACATTGATACTTAACGATGACTACTGTGTCTTCGGTATCGATCCCTGGACCAGAGCTATATTTTCTGAGTTTATTTGTTATTAAGGTAAATTTATTAACATATTATGTAAAGGTGGTGTCTTTATATATGAGACCACAAAACCACAAAAATTACCAAACAGAAGTATTTTACATTTTGATAAAGTATTCTTAAGTATTAAGTTAAGTTAAGTATTTCTTAAATTATCGTTTTATTTTTATAACAAACCCATTACATTATTTCACAAATATTTTTTATAAAGTTTTACCTTAAGGGAGGGGTTAGGGTTTTCACTTTCGAAAAATCCAATTTTTTTTTGTTTTATCTTATTGTTTAACTTTTCAAGAATATGTCCTTTAAATTTTAAGCCGATCTAAGCAATATTCTTGAAGTTATTGTCTTATTAATCCGGTATATTATATCGTATTATATGTTAATCAGGTATACAGTTTATTCATTGCTATATAGTCCTGACGAGTTTTTCTCAAAACTACTTTTTCAAAGTCCGTGTTCACAGCCATTTAAAAACTAATTGACCGATTCATTTCAAACTTCGTACACACTTTCTACATATAAAATACCTCCCCCCAAAGTTTAGATAAATTTTTTTTTTTTACATTAAGGGTGTTTCCCACCCACAAAATGGCTGAATTTTTCGAGCAAAATAACAGTTTACACTTTAGATGGCCGCCAAAAAATTTTAAATGAAAAAAAAAATTATCAGAGGCCGTTTTGGGGGAAGATTTGATTATAATTTAACTAAATTTTAATGGTTTTTCATTTTCAAATAATTTCCGACCAAGACATTCTGGAAAAAGCTTTGTTACCGGCTTATGCTTCAATATTGATGCATGATAAAATTATACAACATAGTCAAAAGTATGCTCAATAATGTACAAAAGGTTCGAATAAAATTGCTCAATCTATACTTGAGAAAAAAAATCGCAAAAAAAGTGTTTTTCTTTACGCTAAAACCCTAACCCCTCCCTTAATTTAATTTATTTATATTTCTCGAAAACTATGGGAAAATCGGTAACAAGAACGATTGGGCACCCTCTAACTAGTGTGAACGATCTTTTAGCTCGTTATATATTATGCCGGCAGTTCACTCTCGGCAAGACATTTGTCAATGTGCCGAAAATGAACTTGGCTGTTGGTGTCACCTCTCGCGTTTTTTGACGAAATTGAGGCGAAAGCTACTGTACACACTCGATCTTGGCGAGCAAGTGAGGCACCCTAGATCACGCTAGAAAGGCCAACAACTTGCCTGCCTCTGCGAGAGTGAACTGCCGCCATTAACCCTTTTAGAATGTTGCTTCTGTGACGCCATTTTTGATCTGTCACTATGCCAATACCCATCATTGAGATATGTCTTTAATCATATCTTACGTCATTCCCATAAACACAAATCATATCAATAGGGTTGCACGACAGAGCTGACAACTGATAAGGGTATCTATTATTAAACAATATACTTTTTAAGGTTATGTTATGCTAATGACTATACGTATATCAAAGGAAAGATAATAATGGATATCTTCTTCTTACCTTGTATCATTAACTCGAATAGAGAGCTTGGTTTTATGTAAGGTAAATGAGTTGGATAATGAGCAAACAATGAGGTGTATAACCTTCTTCTTGTAAAACCAGAAGAACATTATCTCATGTAAAACAAAATTTTTACAATTCCCTAAATCTTCATATTACGAAGTGTGATTGAAGTATCTTGTAAGTAGTAAGGTTGAGGTATTTCTTAAGTAAAAAGCGTGCACTCTGTGAAGTGCACATTGATTTTTACTTTGGATATTACGGACAGGTAATTTGAGCTGTGAACTCGCTGAAACTTAGATTGCAGCTAACGTTAAATGGTGTTCATGGGCGTCAGTAGGAGCCTCTGCCATGAAAGATAATACACATAATTAAGACAGAAGTCTAGGTTGTCGTCAAAACTTGCTTAAGACCTTATCCGTGAATTCAGTGTCGTCTTTTACCCCATTCCTATGAAGGGAGGATTGCTTTCCCCCTCTCCTGAAAGTAATCATGCCAGCGCCCATGATGGTGTCTATTTCAAAGATTAAGTAGAGCGCGTAAGGGAGAGCTTTGATTAGTTATGAATATTGTTGGTGTCGTCACGAAAGAATTATAGGAGGAGAAAGAGGAGCTGATGAGAGGAGGGAAGGACGATAGGAGGTGGATGGTGGAAGTTAATAGAGGAAAAGTGTTAGTAGCAGAACGGGGAGCAGGTGATGTGTTCAACTTTACAGCGTTGTAGTTGAGAATTGATCAGAAAAGAAAGAAAAGGAAAAAAGGATGGAAACAGTCAAAGACAAAGACAAAGTAAACGAGAAAACAGAATTAAGAACAGAAGACACAATAAGCAGACAGAGTTTCGTGAGGTTAACACTTAAAAGGAGAGAAAGAAGAAGATGAACGACGGAAGAAAAGAGAAAGTTAAGAGAGATAAAGGCCAAGAGAGAGGAAGTTTGATATACAGGGTCTTCCAACAAGAATGGTCATTTTAAATCAATAGAAAAACGCAATCTTTCGGTGACACATGGCAGCAGATATTGTGTTTCTTTACTTCAGATTAAAATAAAAAATAACCACTTTTCACGGAAATATTATGTTCTATATTGATTTAAAATGACTGCTCTTGTTGAAAGATCCTATAGATAACTAGAATATCAAATAAAATGCAATACTATTAGTAGAGTTAAGGTTGATGAATGTAAAATGTTAAATAAATAAACAATTACAATCGAATAAATAATACAGAAAAATATTAGAACTAAAAGAATTGCAAAATGTGTACCTACATACAGAAAAGTCAAAGAATGTAGAAATACCATGTAGCAGCATCAGATACAAGTATTCCATTTAATGGCTGTAATCATTTATCTCTAAAGACTTTAGCTTGACCACTTTTATTTATGCCTCTATCAATATTAAAGTAACTTTTCTATTTGTATATGTCCGCACAATCTGTTGTAGATTGGCACCATCACCAACTATGCAACCCCCACACCCCATACCACATCTCACATCTTCAACCCTTGTACGATCTTCTGAACACATATTGTTACTTTGTTAGCTGTGACAACCCTTGTCGATCGATTCGTTACGGGATGGTGGTGGGAGTGAGGTTGCTACTGACCTCCTAAGGGAGGATTTCTCTTGCCTGGACAGTGAACAGTGGGTACTGGACACTGTGAGATATATTAGACTTCAGAGTGCGGAGAGGGGGTTAGTTTTCGTTCTAATAAGTGTGTGAGTTAGTCTTTTTTTGTGTGTTAAGCGTAGGGGTTGATAAATATTCTGTGTTTACTGTGGACTTAGTCCCCTAAGGTTTATTAGAAAATCTGCGTATATATTTATGTATTTTATTACATATTAGTAGGCAAAACAGGTTGTCTAAAACAGGAATCAACTATTTTCTACTGTGACAGCTTACATTACACGTTGTCTATTGGAAGTTTATGCAAATTATTTTTTCTAATAACCAAGCAACCATGTTAACAATTGATTGTTTTTGTTTTTTGAAGGTATTTGTGAATGTAGGACGAAGAACAAGTAATGTCTTTATATTAAATGTTTTAGTGATCTTGCCGAGTCAGAAAGTCAGACAATTGACAAATGAATTCCAGCTGATTCTTATCTATTTATTTGTCTAAAAACAGTCACCAGAATTGATAGTCTGGAAATTCCATGTCTCCAGAGAATTCAGGAAACTTACTCATTTAGAAAATAGCTGCTGGAGACTTTCCCAAAATTGTACTTGATGTAAATGTTAAAAAGCGCAGTCGCAAATACCGTAAGGTCAATGAACAAACATCAAATTTACGGAGGTTTTGTTTTTTATTATTTATAGAGAATAGTTATTATTTAATAAATAAATAGTAATAAGTTTTTTCCTGGCGCTATAGCACACAATATTTGTTCTAAATTTTATCTTTTTTAAGATAGATTATAACTATAGATATTTGTAAGAACGCAAAATTAATCCAAAAATTTGGTAGATTTTTGGCTACAGAAAAATTTACTGCGAATTTTCGAATTGGAAAACTTGGTTTTTCACTTACGGTAGAAGCAATAAATAAATAGAACCCGACCTATTTCGCTAAATTTCGGTAAATTTTGCATAGCTACTGAAGTGAACGTGTCCTTTTATCTTTTAATGCTTATTTAATTATATACACTATGCAGTATTGCGCTAATTTCTATCTTAAATAATCAATTTTTTGTCAGGTAGAAATGCTTAATTATATTACATATATTTACATAACCTTAAAAGTAAGCGTTCACAGGTCCGGATGCTATACATTAAATGTGTTGGACTTATCGTATCAAACGAGGAAAGGATGAGAAGGGTAGGGAAGGCGAATGCTGCGAGAATCATGGTTTCTGGTATCTGTATATTTAGTCGTATATATTAATGTGCAAATGTTGATATTTTCAACATAATTGCTTTGAAGAGTAAGGCCTGCCGTACATTGTTGAGCGGGTAGAACTCTCAAAGCAAACTGACTCCTGTGTCTTTGCATGTGTTGTTTTACAATACATACATATAACTCACCGATACGACAGTACGCCAAGTCAAACTTGTGTACTGTAGGGTGCATTAGAGTTGTTTTGCACTAACATAATTTATCATAGGAGTAAACTTTTACTTTAATTTTTATCGATACACCACTGTTATCAAAGAGACGCAATAAATCTTATGGCATTCTCTTTCATATCCCCTTCCGGTGTATTCGTTTGGTCTAAATTCGCTAATATACGCTTCCACTATGAGAGCTATGTAACACCCACATTAGGACGGATTTGTAGCTTGCAGTGTGCGAGAGTTCATTACGTTTACAGGGTTCGGATAGGTAAAGTATAGTAGCGCGTATACGCCCGTTCGAAATTGCAGTGTGCGACATGCCTAACTCTATCTCAGTTAGATAGTTAGATCAGATAGCATAGCTGAGGTGATGATTCAGTAGATTCGTAGCTATCGTGCGTCCTTCCCTTTCTTCTCTTTGAAGTTTCATAGAATAAATCTAATACGAGTAATACTAAATTTTTGTTAAGTGATTCAAAATTAATTAGTGAATTTTTTAAATACTTAGAAATGTGTAAAATAGAATTAAAAAATATTGAATATATATAAAAAATGTGATGGCTACGACAAATAAAAGTCAAGGCAAATAAAAAAAATCATCTGGTCCTTCGAACGCTTACCTTTATTACTTTTATTAAAAAAAAATAAAGCAATCTGTCAGGAAGGAATCAGTAAAGGAATATGTGCAATGGCATATCCGATAGTCAAAGAATACAATAATTAGACTAGTTAAGTCTTGTGGACTTCTTCTATTCAGTCTATGAAAGATTTTCATAGGATTCATCAAGCCTGAAGCTAACTGGTTTGAATGGTTTTAAATCCGTTTTTTGTAGGTTTCAATTGGAGATTTCATCTCTTCCTTAATGGTTGAGATTCTCAAATCATCGATGGAGGTGGCCATTGGTGATATACCAAGATGCGTCAGTAATTAGACGAAGATACTTTGACTGAAATCTCTACATTCGATTTGGCTGATGTGACATATGATTGAATTTCATGAGGCCAGATCGTCGATTACCTTTATGGATGATTACCTAATCTAAGAGCGTGATGTTTTTTCAAAGAAGAGGCATCTAAAGCATTTCTTCGACTAATTGTTTCACAGTGTACATATAATACAATTGCCCCTGATCTGTATGCTATTTTATCGACACTTCTAAATAAAGTGATATTCTACATCTAATGATAAGGGTGGTGTTATCAATAAGTACGTGTTAAGGGTGCGATAATAGTACAGCAGTGAAGCAGAACAAAACACTACACACAATCGAACAGCTTCATACAAAACGTCGATATTAGATTTTGATCTTTTATAATGTTTTTTTAAATCAGTTTAAAATGTAATAAAAAATATATGGAACGTTTTACGTTATTTCCTCGCGTTACGTTGTATAAGTTATACATAGAGCTCATATCTTGTGTGTCTGTGTAAGTAATAATAATAGTAATAAAGACCTATGAATACCAAATCGCTTGTAAACTCTTATTCTCTGTATAGCCCCTTCTCAATGTAAGAGCTATTTCCATTTTTTAAGAGTATTTTGTTTTAGAAATATCATTTTAGATTATTACATTGAATATATTTATTATTTATAGAAATGGGCAATTTTTATTATAACTATTAGAGTTTTATGCCATTTTTATTTTCGAATTTGAAAAGTGCTTTACATTTTTGATACATTTTAATAGGTTTTTTTTATTGCTACTGCATAAAACATCTACATATTGTATTTAATTAATATTTTACGTGAGAAATTTAATAAATATGGGGTTTGGACAGAGGCGGCATAAAGCGGGGGACCTCACACGGCTTCTTTAACTCATGAATAATATTCGCGAGCAAGGATTTTACTTATCTTGCCAAGTTCTTAGAGCAAAAAGGGCACTGAGCAGAAAACAGTTTATATAGTAATAGTTAATTCATAATGTAAAACAAATAAACCTAAAATTGAGTTCAAAATTAAATATTTTTATACTTTCATTAAAGTGCCCTACTTTGCAGTGACGTATCTCTGCCCCTGAAAGACACACAAAAGAATATTGTATACAAAACTGGTAGAAAATTGAGTCCTCTTTAAGTTTGATAATAGCAATTTTTATCATAAGATGCATTTATAACGAGATATTGTCAATAAACCGTTTTTGGCTGCCATTTTTCCAAGATGGATTTTTCCGTCGTCGGTGTTGAATAACTTTTTAGTTTTCATTAGCAGCCTTAACTTAATATTATTAATATTGCCTGTATTAGATTGCCCTCATATATGTGGGCTGCCTAATTAGTGAAGGATTATGTACGCACATAATCAATTAAAATTTGTCACTGTGTTTTCAATTATTTCTACAAAAATTTATAGAAGTTTCATATATATTTAAACTAGCTGTCCCGGCCACGCGTTGCTGTGACTAACGTTTTTGTCATATTACATTACATAGCGCCATCTATTGAATATTTACTCAATCTAGTCAACAGAATATTTACTCAATCTAGTCAACAGATGTCGCCATCTTTTAAAATCAGATAATTAATAATAAATCATAATAATTAATCATAAAATGAGATGTAAGCTATCCTATCTTTCAAGTTGGATCAAACTGCACCCGGTGTACAAATTTGATTAAAATCGGTTAAGTAGTTTAGGAGTCCATCGCGGACATACAACGTGACACGTAATTTATATATATTAAGAAGATAACATAATTTTGTCACTTCGAGATAAATATTAAGAGAGTAATGGAATCATAATTAATGTAAAACATAATAAACAATTTCGCAATTATTAAACAACACTTCCCCTAGGTAAGAAACCCTTAAGTATTTCTTTTAAAAAGTATTTGTCCATTTTCATGTTTCCTGTAGCACTTATTTAAGGGTTTTCAAGAATTAATTAAATTAGTGATCCCCAATATACTCAGGCAACCCCAATCTTCAGAATAGACTAAAACACTTAACGTAAGAAACAATCGGATGGTTTTGAGAAGGGTATTCAACCCTAAAAGGCTGCTTTACTCTACTCTAAACCTAATCTTAGTGCTTTTGGGGAATATTAAGAAAATCTACAGACAAGAAGCGAATATATTTTATGCTGGTAACAAAATGACGGTTCATTTTCTAATGTTTATAAACCTTAGTTGAGAATTGACCCAAACACGTATGTACGTAGTTTTAAAATATTTTGTATTTATTATTCTATGTTTATCACATCCGAAGCTATTTTATAATTACAAGTTATTATTTTGATGTGATTTGTTAAACCTAAGACCGATGTCGCTTGTAATTATATCATTCACTCTTTCTCTTTTTAAAGGTGTCTTTGGATACATCAGTGCTAACATGCCGTTCAGTGCCAGTGAGAAATGATATAGTTCCATACAATTGTACGAAGCATTGTATTGTCACAGACGTTCAGGGTTGTCAGTATTGCTCCTAGTTAAAACCGATCGGTACTAATTGTCACGTGTCGGCCCTGTTATGTGTGTAATATATCTTAAGACGTTGGCGTTTCATCGTTGAATGGACGCCATTTAACATCAGTCACAAACTGATAGTATTATTTTATATTTCAAATAAAACCACTCTTCACTTCACAGAGTAAACAACTTAAGCCTTAAGCCATAATTCAAACTTTGTATTCGTATAGTGTACATCGCGTTTAAAGTACTGGAAGCGCACCGCTCAATGTTCGTATTCTGTTTGGTCATAAGCTTACGTTAACTAACAGCGGTAGTTAAATACCAACTTCTATATCAAATATACATTCAGATTGTACTTATTGTACAGATTGGACTTCAGTTCTATTATTTCTTTACTTTTATTAGGAATTTTATATTTTAATTAAAACTCATGTGTTGCTTCTGAAATTGGAAGTTTATTTTATTAATTTACATACATATTTTAATAATTACATTATTTAACGAAACGACATTTAAAGTTTATTTACTATAATATGTTAATTCCTTTTTATCTAATTTTATTATAACCTCACAATATGCACTTAAGTAAGTAGCTGAATAAAAACGTGGGTTATGTCCACCCCAGATATCAACTGTGTTGTCCGTTAATTCTACAGGACATCTATTGCATTAATCAGTATTTGTTTTCACAAAACGGTCACTGTTTTACCGACAAACTAACTAAAGAAATAGTATAGAAAAAGTATAAGTCGCGGCTGAATTCTCGCAATCTGAACTATATATATATATATATATATATATATAACCAAATATACTAATACTAAAAATAACACCAGTTACTGCAGATACTGAAGATGCTGTAATTTCAGAACATAACAAACCTTCTCATATTGTTTTGTGAATACCAGGTACTATTTGTCCAACTGATGAACTTGGAATAGAGATCTCTAATTGATGCTATATACTGTGTATCATTGCGAAGTTTATTGATGTCCGGCTATTACCGGAAATAACCTATTGTGCGGTTTACATTGACCGGAAGTCAAAATGACATAACAATTAACCGTATAAGACTACAAATAGAACGTCCTGTATTTGATAAATGAGAGGAAGATACTAATCAAACGCAGACCAGAGACATAGCTTGATAATGTAGTTGTTGCGAGATTCATTTAAGTATAATTGAACACTATAAAGCAATTTGCAGCACATGTGCTGCATACGTGCACGTATGTTAAAGAAATAAGTATAAATCATCTTGATGTGAGACAGAATACAGAACAAATTATGTAAGGAAAGCAATATACTATCTCAAAATCACCACAATACTATTGAATCTTGAGGATGCTGCCTTTCCGAGTTCATTTATTCCCGGGAGCGGGAAATTTAAAATCAAATACTCTGGATATTTGTACAAATTATGAGAAAAGGGATGCTAAACTTCATAAAATGTACGAAAGTAATGTTTCACAATACAGTACAGTATAAAACTACATTTAAAAAAAATATTGGTCGAAAAAATGCTGTAGATGCCTCTTTCTTAGTCTAAGGCTGCACTGCGAAAATTAATATCGCGGAAATAATAATAATAATATAAATAATAAATTCCGTCCGACTTTTAAATAAATAGCATGCATATTTATATGATTCAATGTATTGCATTTTCATTCAAATTCATATTTGCTGCAATTTTTTTAATAGTGTACATATTTTATTAAAAAGCTAACAAGATTAATACTATCACTGCAAAGATCATTATCTGGATAGGTTTCGATTTGTTACTTTTGAACCATCTAAATATTTTTACCCTTATATAATTACCATTTATTTATTTCCATACACTCGCATTTATTTATATAAAGATAATTTTGCAACACAATGTGTTATTTTTAATTTGTATTTGTCCGAGAATTTTTCCATATTTCCTGAATAACGAGAACTGAAAATCAATGTGATTTCACAGGAAATCCTGTTCGTCTCCCTCTAATTGAACTCAACCATTAATTTCTATAAAAATATCCATGACAATAATTTTAATAAAAATGGTCATAAGATTTTAATAAATGGGTTTCTTCAAGCAACATAATAAATATCCTTGCGGTCCTTTTTATATGCAAGGGTAGTGTGATGATTGTTAAATTGTTAAGCTCGCTCGTCCTTATTTTTCGCATTGGTCTACATTTGCCGCAGCCACCATCTCTCTAGAGACCCTCACATCTTCTGGCTTCCTGTAGGACCCCCTTGTACCGGGATAACACCCTCTTCCTCTCTTTCCTTCACGCTGACAATGCGGAGGTTGCTTGATTATCTTTTACACAGACCGAGATCAGAAGATCTAAACATTTTCAAAAGCATTTTACTAGCGCAATAATGTTTCATCAGTGTAGACAACGCATTATAAGGCGAGTCGACTGATTGCAAACTAGTCGAGCAATGTTTTGTGACTCTATAGAATTTTTAACAATAGCATAATAGGGGATTTTTTGTGCCGTATTTGTATGTATTTAAATACTTTTGAATAGTATTTCTGCACATCTCTGCTCATGATGTCACTAACAAAAGCATACAACCAAGCATGCCATGTGACCGAGAAACACAGTCGCTCAAAACCAGTGTAGTTTCGTTCGTGCAGTGTGTTTTCCAACACAGTTCCATTCTCATTCGGTTCGGGCAGATTCGGGGCTAAGGTTTGCAATCAGTTATCCTGATGCGGAATCCATCATGTTCTTCTTAATTTAGGTTATTTAGGATTCACACGTTGCCGATGCATGTTAGCATGTTTAAACTTGTAACACGGTTAAAACATGTTGTAAAACTAACTGGTTGTCTTCCTCCTCCAGTGCGGATCTTTAGCCAATATACAATAGCCAAAAAAATTAAATCATAATAGCAAATATAATGAAAGATACAAGAGAATTTGGGAGAGAGAGATACCGGAATACATACGAGAAAAAGAAACAAAAGGAATCACAAGATTTAGATTGGGAAAGGAAGAGATAGGCAGCAGATACTGGGAAAATAGAGAGAAAGGATGTGCAGGGTGGCTGGAGAGAGACAGAAACGCTGGGAAAGTGAAGGGAAATGAAGAATAGCGGAGATAGAGAAAAGGAGCGAGGAAAGAGAAGGAAGGGCAGAATAGAAACATAAGGGATAGTAGCAAGAAGAGAGAAGCATTGTTGTTTAAATTTATATGTTTTGCTTGTATTTTGCTTTTTTCTTATGGAAGAAGTGAGAATGGGTAGATAGTACTTAATTAGGCACAATGATAGTGCCTAATGACAAAAATATTACAAAAAAATAGCAAATAAATAATAGGCAAGTTAATTACTAAACCTTTTAGAACCACTGGTAAAGAGTGTTAAAGTTTCTTCGGTTTTTGCGTGACGGCTGCGGGCAGATTTCATCTCCACTTCCGTTGAACAAGGGATGACTCTCAATTTAAGGAGTGACAACATCACGTCTACTCGTTACCCACAGGATTGTCCAAACCTTATCGTTAATAACCGTCCATCACTTGTCAATGATAAGCTTATTATAAAATATATAAAGCTGATACAAACTTTAACAGTTATATATTAGTTTCTACGATTTATAAAAATACTAGAAAAAAAACCTATATTCTAAGCAGTCCATGTATCCACAGTCTATGGTTGTTTACAGTGTGTCATCAAGATAAACGCAGCTAACTTCATTACGATAATAAACATGTATTATAGCTTTTACATTAGGCCTGTCGCACACTACAAGCGTATTGAAGCGAATTTTGGCCAGACGTATACGCGTTACTACACTTTACTTATCCGAACCCTGCAAATGTAATGAACCCTCGCGCACTACAAGCGACAAAGCATTTCGAAAACGGGCGTTAAGTAGGTCTCATACTGGGAGCGTATATCAGCAAATTTTATCTAAGCGAACACAAGCCAATTTTGTAACTGCTTACCTGACGTCTGTTAACTTCTGACGATTTTCCATAGGCCTAAAGTAAAAGTATTTTCTAAAGTAAGATATGTAAGTGTACACAAAACTATCAGACAACCTTAAATAAAGAGCAAAATGGATATCATACCTTGTAACTGGCATAAATAGCCTAATTTGTAAATTATAGGGTTTTGAAAAATCGTCAGAAGTTAACAGACGTCAGGTAAGCAGTTACAAAATAGGCCCCTAAGTATTATAGTTTCTTTACTATATTTATAAAAGGTTTTCACTGAAAGTAATCTTTCGTAATGTGGTTCTAATATATATGCTATATAAATCTTCACTAAGTATTTTCATCTGCCATTAATTCTTTCTATAATAAATATAATCTCTAATAATTAAATGGGCTTAAAACTTAATTCGTATTACATAAAATAATTAAAATTCAAAATATTTTAAAGGAGTAGGATTATGTCTAGAGCAGCGTTTCTTAACAGTTTTTAGTTAACAGTTTGTTATAAAAGTATAGCTGAGTGCACTACGAATATAAGATTGCTAAGGCGGTTAGTCCCAGTTGGAAATTTTTGTGGGGTGCACACAACCGTTGCAGGAATACACACAACCAAATAGCAGTAATACGATTTGTAAATACACATCATTAGTAATTACATCATACACATCAGAAATGATCGTGACAACTGCGCTGACTGTTAAATTTAATTTTTAAATTTTGTACTAGTATACCACGTTACAATCTGTTATAAAAAGTATTAACAATAAGTACCCATGCTCAAATGTAAATTGACCCAGATAAGAAATAGTCGTCCAGTGACGGCTATATCTATGAATGGTTATTAAGAACGTTGTGGTAGCTTTAACACACTATGTCTTTTTAGTCTTTTAAAGTAAGACGTATGTTTATCTAGTAAATTCACAGCTAGATATTTTGGATGGTTGTTTAACCGGTGCTGGTATCTTTGGCTGAATTTGTTCTTTCACAGTTGTAATATCGAAGTCATGGTTGATGAATTTGCTTATGCACCACGGGTTATCCATAATGGTTCTTACTGTCCTTGACTGAAATCTTTCTTGATTTCTATATTTGAAACACTAGATGTTACCCAGATTTCAATGCCGTAAGTTCAGACAGGTTTCAGTATCGTTTTATAAATCATTAGTTTGCTGCCATTGGATAAATGAAATTGGCGCCCAATAAGCTAGTGTAACTTTCTGCACTTAAGATCTAGCTGGTTACGTTTCTCCGTGATATACTTATGACTGTTAATCATTGCCAATTTCGTAGTAATGCAGCAAATTTCCTTTTTTATAAAAACGGATTGGTCAATGGTAAAATAATTATGCAAAGTTCTTTATTTAATTCCTGCATTAAATACATCCAATGAACAACAATCTTAATCTTTGAAATTCTTCGAAGTCTATTAAAAATGAGGCAATATTTTTTGACCTTTTTAAAGCAATTAATTAAGAGTTATTGTTTCAAACAAGTAGTCATATAGTAAAGGTCCATACATGAAAATGTATCATTTTAATGAAGGTTCTAATCTTTGCTAAAGAAATACAAAAGGATACTGATTACGGTTTAGATTTCGGTATAAAAGGACATTAATAAACCAAACAATTTACAATATCCTTACACAAACAATATCTACATTACTTCAGACATAATTCATGTCAAATTTTCATTGTGCTATTTAATTTACTTAATATACGAAAAATGTGAATACAAACACTACACTTGAGCCAAAGAATAGCAACTAGTGTTGAACTGAGAGAGATAATATAATCTTATCCAAGTTGAAAAGAGATGCTGCTATAAAATGTATCAGTTTCACCCCTTACCCTAAACTGATACAACATAAATAAAGAGTTGTGTGAGGTTTTCATTTTCTTTGCTGAAATCACAGTGATTAATATCGTCCGGAGGAAAACAACAAGGTTTTCGGAATTTATAACGGTTACATTGTTTTTTGTTTTTCAAGGATGTAACGTCGGTTTTTTGGTTTATTTTTTCCGTTTCTCATTGAATCTATCTCGTGATATAAGTCACAAAATATCAGATATTTTAGGAAACAATATGTACTTCATAATCCAGAAAATATCAACCATAAATTACTAATGTTAAGACGGTTCCATCCTGTCAAAAATAAGCGCGTAGCTTCACTCTATTAATGGACGTTCCAACGTCAGTTCATTCCATACCCTTCTTAGTTGATTTCTGTATGCAATATTGTTTTGTACATTAATGGATGACGTATTATTTTATTTGTAGTAGATGACCGAAAAGGAAGTGGATGAAACACGGGGTTTTATTTAAATAGATGCTTTCTTAGCCATGTAAACCAATTGAAGGAATTAACCTTGAAGGTCCATGATTGGAGAAATTACCTTCGCAAGGATGGTTAAGCTCATTTTCACCTGCTCAATCTGGGAACTCAATAAGTTAAGAAGAAAGATATAAATAAAAGATAAAGCTCTAGTTTTCATCAAAGACTGGCAGCATGCCCAGATTTGTAGTATTCCAACAGTTATATCTCCTTAAGGTCTGAGAGTAATATTTTAGCACCGAAATTCGAAGGACGTTTATTATGTATATTTTTATTATATGTATATTTAGGTATATATATTATTTAGGTATTATATTATACTTGGAAATATTGGCGTAATAGTTTGTCCTTAGTTCTCTTTTAAAGAATTAGGTATATCAATAAACATAAATTCTTCCACAAACTATGTGCTACAACACCACTTTTGACGATTGATTTAAAAAACTCTGTTATTCAATCACAAAGTTTATTACGCTTTAATTATTTACAATTAAAAATTGGCGTTTCTGCAGGCTATGCCAACCCAGTAAATATTTTGAAGTCACTTTGCCATCATATTGAAGATGCGCATGGGTTTTTTGTCATAAAAGAGTTCATTTACAGTTCAGTTTCTCATAGTCGTTCATATGAAAAGTCTAATTTATCGGCTACAAATGACGAAACTAATCCATCTGTCGGAATACAAATGAAGATAAAGTTGATCCGAAACTGTTTACTGAAAATTTAACGTAGTTTAATTTTAATGTATTTGAACGGTCTACTTTAGATGCTACCATAATGATACTGGTTTAAGTTATTCTAGTACACTATTTAGGTGCTAGTGCATCTAATGCACATTACTGACTGTCTTGCCGTTACCGAGCTCAACAATCTAAGAAGATTGACTTCTTTGTGCCATGCCAAACAAAATGTTAACGTTAACATAGAACTGCATAGAATGATTAAGACGTTAACAACAAATACAAACAGAAATAAAAAATAAACGTAGAAATAAAAACAATAAAGAGAAATGGCAGGTTGAGTGACAACTTGTCTTCACCAATATTTTCTTAAATTTACCTATATTGTATTTATTAACAAAATGTTGGAACAAGCGTCAGTTAGAAACTTTGGATTAGCACAAGATGGCATCTCTTCTACAGTTAAGTTAGGCTGTACTTTAACATGCTTCAATGGCTTTTAAATGGCGCAGTTACATACATCTTAGTGAGATTTACTCGAAATTCTATTCATTTTTGAACACACGCATTAAAAATTCCGCGAGGTTTAAATATAGAATCATTTTTTGATATACAGAGGTAGTAGATAAGCAGAGATGGTTCTAGAAAATTGTCGATAGAGAGAGAAATTTTTTGAAAAGGGAAAGATAATTAAAATAATTACCTGTGTATACGTCATCCAACAGCAAGGTTCAACCTGGTTAGAATCCAACCCCCAAAACTCAAGTTCCTCTTCAAACAATGGTCCACAAACATCTGTAGGGTAGTGCAACTTCCCCGTTCTGAAAAGATATTCAAAAAATAAATTTTTACCTTAGTTAAGCCACAAGAATTTCATTGTTGGTCGAGGAGGAAAAAATTAACATGAAATTATGGGAATAATTTATGATTTAAAATAATAACCAACTTAGTTGGTTTTGGTTCATGGATCAGTTAACTTTTTATTACAAAATGAAATACCGTTCGATGTAATAATTTTAATGCTGTGTTTTATTCCTCTATAAATATTATACGTCGGCTGTAACTACATAGGTTACTAGCTTTAAGCAAAATTGTGATTATAAGAGGGGGCTGCAGGTACCTCACATTCCGCTATATTATAGAACTAATGTTCTGTACTACAATTGCTAAATATACATTTTGTTACCTATGTAATTACATGAAATGTAATATACATGTAGAATTAAAATAAAACCTTTATTTTACCAATTAAAAGTTTATTTATTAAATTATGGTAATACACGTATTTACTTTATAACATATAAATTTACCAGAGACAACGATTCAAATTGCTTTTCCTTTAAATTAATAACTAATCCAAATTACACAAAACCTTTATCCTAAACAATTATCATTAACCAAATAAATCATATAGTTATGTTCAGAAATGGTCAATTTTAGTCTGACCCATATTAAACCTTGGTACTTCTAATTACGGTTTAAAGTTTACTTAAATCTTTAAAGTACTATCTGGAAATATTACCTACTAAATATATAAAATCCTTAAAGTAACAATGAAATGTAAAAAGTATAGTTCACTAAAATAAAGAATAATCGTAATAATATTAAAACTCACTCATGTACCTTTTTCAAAGAAATACTATCTAGTTCCATAAACACATTTTTCTTTCGTGTTTCACATACTGAATTCTAAGTAAAATTTAAAATTAGTAATAACATATTTTTACAAAATTGATGAACTAGGCAAATCGTAAAATAGAAAACGTTATCCTAGTTTGTGAAATATATATATATATATATATATATATATATATATATATATATATATATATATATATATACATATATATATTTGTGTGTGTGTGTGTCTGAAACGTTGAACTTTTTCCATTCAAATAAAAATAAAAGAAATGTACATTTTTATTTTCAGTTATTGAAAAGAGTACGACAAAAGGAAGCCATTTTTCTTAACATTTTTTTAATATTATTTTTCCGTTAAAAGCTATGTATTGAAATGGATATCTGAAAGGTTTCCGGTCCTTTTTTTATTTTCCTTTGAACGAATATTAAAAGCAGATACAATTACAAGAAAGCAGAAACCTGATTGATTGTATAGTTTTTATAATTTCCTGTATTTATAACTTTCAATAACTTTTAAATATTATTATATTCTTTAAAAGTTTGGAATTGAGCTTTCTTCTTCAAAGAGCTTTTTCTTTTCAACATATGTAGTAAGTATATATGGTATAGTGAATTACGATTTCAGATTTATATACGATTATATACGATATACGAGATTTATTTAGAATGTTCTTTTTAAATTGTATTCGTCTAATAGTGTTTATTTTATATTTTTGCCAAGGCAAATCTCAATTCAGTTCAATGTGTTGCTTAATTTTGTAACGAACCTCGTGTTACTACAAGTTTGTCTAAAATATTGGTATTTTTTAATACTCCTTGATTTGAAATCAATCGCATTATAACATCAGATCGAAAAGCATCTAAACTTTCATGTCTTAACCTCAGTCAAGCAGCTCACAAACTGATGCATCTTTTATAATTAATAACAGGAAATTGTAGTTATTAAGGACGTTTCTGCTTGTTGCGTTTTATATTTTATTTTAAATTAGTAATTACTTTTAACTACGTTAATAATTAAGTATTACTAAGAAACAATATACGTTTCTACTGTTATTTCAAAATATTTGGGGTTATATTTTAACGAGACTTGATTGACTAAAGCTGCACTACTTTATATCAGAGTCCCATGGACTCACATGTATTAGAAAATAACATATATACATGTATAGAAAATAGTATATAATATTAGAAAAAATATATTCTGTTAGAATTTACACGAGATATAATAATATTTGCGTATTAGCATATTCGTATAGGATTAAGTTTGTTTCATTTGAATGTTCCAATCATCCTTTTGAACAACATAACTCATCAATCATTAATTAGTAATTGAATTAGACATAACTACTTGATGACTTGGCCCGGAAGGATGCTTGAGACGTATTAGGCGACACCAATTAATATCTCACTTCATTAACTCCTGTTTGTTTAAGCAAATATGAAATTCCTCGGTCTGTTGAACAAACATCCATTTAGTACCAAGTTATCCATGGTTGTGTTAAGAGGGTCTCGCTCTCCTACAGTTTCATCTTCTAGATACGACACGAGGAAATAATAGATATTGCTAATTCTACTAATTAATGAGTATATAACTTGTATCAATTTATCCTTGGGCTTTTTAACTATAGTGTATTTTTATACAAAAACCTAATTTTCAAAAACATTTGTCTCTGGTAAAATACCATAAAAAATACAAAAAAAACATATTTTATTTACTTAATTATTTCAAGCTTACGTTTTATCTACCAAGTCCGATAATGCAAACGCAAATAGTAAGTTCCTTCTAGTCTACAAAGGATTATACTTTTACCGACAGCAGTTGGAAACTTTTGAATATAATAAAAATACGCTGATGCCTTGTTGAGTTTTAAAGACTATATATCTATATGAATGTCGTATTGTTATGAATTGAAGTATATAAATATCGGATGTCGTATGTTGTAGTCGCAATAGTTTGGTCGGTACCAAACCACGTTGACCAATCACAAGCTTTGAAATTACTGAGAATTGCAAATCCAATATAATTTTTATCAACTTCGAATAATTATAACAAACGGCAAAATATAAAAGTTAAAAATAAATATGTTTCAAGGTCATGTTCATGTTGTAACGAAGACTTCAAGTTTTACTCTAACCTGATTCCCAAAACTGAAAGTCAGGGACACACCATCAATTATTACCACCATTTATTATTGATTTCCTAAAAATAATGTTTTATTTTTAAGAGATGTAAAATACGAGTATGTAGTGATTTTCCACGGAAATGTAAGGGAATGTTCATAGCCGCTGTGGAATCATAAATAACCGAGATTTAAGTGAAGTAACGTACTGAACCACTGCATAGTAGAAACAGACGAGTATATCGTTTCTGCAATATATTTAAAGTCTCGTGAATTGAATTTATGATAGCAGAAACTGAATGTCCCAAAATAAGACAACGGAGTACTCTCACAATTGAATATGCTACTTGCGACCTCCGACCTCTTTCAGTACGGTGTATAAGAATTGATTCGCATAAACACACGATATCATGAGAGAAAGTTTTTATTTTAATATTTATCCACACGTCCATTTTCATAATATTCATCCGTATAACTTGATGGAAAACATACAAAATTTCGTACAGAACGACTGCGGTTTTCTCTGTAAATTTCGTTGATGAAGAGGGAAAACGATACAGATCGAAAGTAGTCTGTCTCAGTTTGAGAGCAGAGGAATAGAAACGAAGCCAACATTAGTAGAGAAACTCAGTGATGACAGCGGCATCAAGTGATGTCGCACAGTAGTCTGAATCACGAATCTAGCAGGTCGAAACTAAAATTGATTGTACGATTTAACCAAGAAGAATTTACAGCAGTGAAATAACTTATCAATTGATAGCTGAATAGTAATAGACAAGATCACTTCTCTTGGAGTTATCTAAGTATATATAACCCAAAAATTGGCAAATATTGACCAAGAGAACTACAATGAGAGGTACAAGAGGCTATGGGAGAAGGGGAATAGGTGAAAAAGGAACAAGGAATTAAGGAAAATCACAAGATTTAGAATAGATAACGAAAGGAAAGGTAGCAGATATAGGGAAGAAAGAGAGCGAAGGGTATGTAAGATGTGCAACCGAAATAGGAAAACTCTGAAGCACATAAGATCACCCGAGTGGTGACCGGGTGTGAAAGAATAGTCCCAATGTTGCTCATGCATGTCGTAAGAGGCGACTAAAATGGGTACCCAGTGTCTGGGGGTATAGCCGGGCACCCTGCCCCTGGGAATTATATCAGGAGACTGGTCCTCCAGGTTGGGGGTTGGGCGTGGTGCTAACAAATCCACCACGTAAAAAAAACCTTGTTACGAAATCTAAAGTAATTAAATCATCCGGGACGAAGTTTAGGAGACGACCTGGCAAATTCTTCAAAGATCTGAAAATCGGTTGGGTTGACTGTCTAGAAAGGGATTTCGCCGCTCTGAGAGTGATCAATTGCAAGACCATGGCCAAAAAAACAGAGGCCTGGAAGGAAATTCTTGAGAAGGCCAGGGCCCACCCAGGGCAATCGAGCCACTGAAGAAGAAGAAGAAGAAGCACATAAGAAAGAAATGAAAATTTAAAATACGTACAGAAAAGAGGATAGAGAAGCTGATGAGAAGAGGCAAGAAAGGAAAAAGGTAGATGGCAGGAGTCCAGAGGAAAAGGAAAAAAATCAGAGGGGGAAACATGGTTAAGGAGAAGAGAATTGGACAAAAGGGGGGATACACAGAAAGGATAGGAGAGACAGCAGCAATCTGTTAGTTTTTAAATTATTGTGTAGTCTTAAGAATTTAATTTATGTTAAATGTTATGCAATGGAAGGTCACTGTAAGAATGTAGTGTAGAAAATAATATAAACCAAGCAGAAAATTATTTACAGTTAAAAGTAAAACGACGAATAATTCAATTTGTGATTGCTATTGAATGTTCCTAATAAACTTTGGTTTTCTACATCAAATTTTTATAACTTTCGTTCAGCTTAGTGTTTTGAATAGTTTTGTGAAGCTGCAGTAGCCATGAATAGATTATTCTTGTTGTCTGGATATAACGTATAAGATGAAGCAGAACAATATTAGGGGCGATAAAAGGCTACGTGTCTAGGAAGCCCAAAAAAACTATATATAAAAAAAAATAGTTTTGAGAAAAATTTTACTTTTAGACTTCTAGGTTAATTAGCGCTTTAGAAAACAAATTATATATGTAATGTATTTGGGGCTTACCTGTAATAGTTAAGTACTTGAGCGAAGACACCTGGATGCCTATCGAAGAAGTACTCATTCAGGACGGGGTCGTAGTTCGCCAGCGCCTCCGTTAGCCTTGACAATCGCGTTGCGGGTATTTTCTTCAACGTAGCTTTGTACGTCTCATGACGAATCCCCCCCACATTTAGAACCACGCGGTTTTCCGCGTCCATGTTTATCAAATTCATGTTGTTTGCTGAAAAACAATTCCGTGTGTCGTGACTGTTTTGATCCGAATGATTCATTAGTCAAAATTTTATCTTTCTGTTTTTTATTTGTTAAAGATTTGATATATTTTTTTGATATACCTTATATTGTTCCGAAATTTTAATTTTCAGTTACAATGTGCGATGAATATTAGAGGAATTCGTTTTTTTAGTGGTTTCTCTCTATTTTGTACGACCACTTTTTTTTACTCTGTTAGGGTACACACGTATGTCCCAGTTTAAATACATTTTTATTTTTGCGGAATTTTATTAGGTTTTTTATATTGCAGATAACAGCAAGAGCGGCCATTTTTTCATTCTCCTGCAACAAAAAAAATATTGTTAGTTTGTTTAAAAATTTATTTATATTTTATACTGGATTCACAAAGGAATCGTTCTGGTCGTATATCATTCGAAGAAAACTTCGGTCGCTTACACGTGCATTCTTGTGCTATTACTTGAAGCAAGTGTTTAAGAAGGGAATCAAAAATTTACTTACAAATACCTATTTATTTTTATTATATTTAGTGAACGTTTAATAGAAGTAATAATTATTATTTTTGTACAAAAAATTGTCAAAAATAAATATTTAAAAATCATGTGCAGTGAAAAATTCATCTCTGACAAAAACGGGCGTTAAAAATAGCGTAAAACCGTTATTACGTTTATGTACTAAGGGATTATCCATAAATTACGTCAGACGCAAGGGGGAGAGGGAGTCCACAAATTGTGTCTCTAGATGTAACAAGGAAGGAGTTATAAGCGTTGTGACGTTATACGCAATACAAAATGTAGAAGCCCTAAAGAATAGTATAGGTTAGAAAAAGGTCATTTCCTAAAAGAAGTATGCAGTTCCATGTGAATTGAAAAAGGGAATGTATTCGAAAAACTATAAAATATTACAAAAAAAATTATTATTTGAAATGTGTGATATCAGGTGGGAGCGTCCACAAAATGAGTAAGGATGGGGAGGGGAAAGAAATTTTACAATGGGGGGACGGGGTAGAGCTTAAATAGGTATGACGTCACATGCAGCATAAAATATAAAAATTTTAGTGAAAGCATTTTAAAAGAAAAAAGAAGAGAAAAGATCTAAAAAAGAAATTAGGGTGGGGATTCGCAAAATGTGACAAGGATGGGGGGGAGGGGTCTAAATTGCAGAAAATTTGTGTGCCGTAATTTATGGATGACTCCTTAGACGCCCTTGAACTATTTTTAATGCGGCAATGCTAAGGACCGCCGTTACTCCAATGACCTACAATGAGAACTATTAGAGAAAACATCCTGTAAATTTTTTATCCTAAATTATCGGAAGGAGTACTCTCTTGAAAACAATAACAATAATTAAATAATATTAAACGGTGTAGTTTTTAAAGGAATTTTAAAAAGTAACCCACAGATGGCACACTGTTTACAGACTTTAATATATCTAATATTTTTACGTGAAACTTTTATACTTCTACAGTTATCAAGCTACAGTATGTTACAGTGGGATTTATAAAACTTGTCACCCTCCGAAGTGGCCCTTCCCTAACGTGTTGACTCCACGTGACCCCACGTGATTCAAAGGGCCCTAGGGTGGTTTTGCGTGAATAATCATTAACCAGTGACTTCGTCGTTGGCTTCGTCATTTACATTTTTGTGTGGTTCTATTAATTACACATTTTGTGTACGACATTCTGTGTGTTGTATTTTAAATTTTAAAAAGGTCTTGAAATAAAGGAATATCAGCGAAATATAATGAATTAGTCTTTTGTACTTATTCAAATATAATAATCGTATAGTTACATACAAAAGTAAAATGTTTAGGCCCCATTTCGAGACAACACATCGAGAGAAACACATATGAAGTATTAAATAAATATACATTATAAATAGAGTTGAATAGTTATATAGAATGTATGTGAAAGTATATATTTATTTGTATAAGTACTTATACTAATAAGGCTCCATTTTCATAATTGCAAGTTAGTGTTCTGTTTTTATTCAACTCAACAACTGATACTTGTAATTTGTTGTCATCTCGCTCAATTCTGAATAACCATGCTCTGTCTCTTTTACTCGTTTAGAAGTACCATTAGTTAATTTTCTCATGTCTAATTTGCCGCACTGGCAACATCTAAAGTTAACAACTAGTCACGATTAGATACTTGTCAAGTTAATATCTGATAGTTAACATCACACTGAAAATATTAATATTAAGCACAAGAGAGCACAACTAGAAACGGCCTATGAATTTATTTTTTAGGGGTTGCTTTTTTAATTTTTGATTGAAATATAAGATAACATATGTATATTGACGTTTATTTTTATTTAAATATCTAAAAGTTGGTGGAAATATGTCTGTTCAAAATTTGAATATCAGTTTTGCCTCTGCTGTTAGCTCTGCGTGTGACGTCACAGAAGAAATAAGTTATAAGAATTTTTTTTTTTTTCACAACAGTCATAACTTGATGGGATACATGATCCAGCTGTTAGTAGTGAATGATGTATCACATTCTCACTCGTATATATCTCTGTAGTATAAAGGAGATGGCAACTTATCGGATGTGTGCGTTCTAACAAATCAGCTGATACATTCTACTGTGCAACATCAAACTAAAACATATTTAATAACTGTTTCGAGTGCTTAAGTTTGTGAACCTCTGCTACCATTAGCGTTAGTACAATAACTTTGCTTGTTCTATTAATAGATTTATGTACACAGAACTACAATTTTACTACAACGGAGGAAAAATCGATATTAAGGTAAAAAAGAACTTTACGCTAGTTAAAATTTCAACTTTAGTTTTGGTCAATACCATATTAAAGTGTCATCTATAAATACTTCAAAATCATGTTTTGTTATTATTATTTTATGTTTAAACATGCTATAGTCGAATTAGTTTATTTCTGAAGATGATTTAAAGTTTCGGGACTATATTCAGAATAGAAATAGACTTGTTTTACACCTAATGTCCTAAAAGTATAATAGTCTTTTAAAGGCCATTATAAAAATACGTCATAGACATAGACATTAGGATTTTATTGTTCAATAACAACATCTAGGCACGTATTATTCTGGGTATTGATGGAATATCACTATTTCGTAGGAAAGAAATGTTAAAGGTGTATCTTACTGTTTTATCTTGTTCCATTACCATGTTCTTAAATTATAACTAGTATAATGTTAGAGTTTAATACGTAAATCATAATGATTAGTGAAGTTTCTACTTGCAATAATCACAGAATCTTGTGTTTGTAAAATTTTCGCACACGGTCATGGCGAATGAATTCCCGAAAGTCGTAACAATAATTGACATGCTTCCAGTGCTTATCTGGTAGCTCACGCAGTAAGCAAATCAAATCTAAACTTTAATTGGGGACATCTTAAATCTGCTTTTTAAACTAGACAAATTTACCCGTAAAGACATTAATAAAAATCTTGTTAGTTTTAACTAATTACTATTACATTAGTTAACTGGAATAGTTTATATAATTAAACATTGTGTTAATGAACTATACTGTACACGCACGGCAATAATCAAACTTTTTGTTCGTTAATCGAATTTTTTCTTTCGAATTTCTTGCCTCTATACAACCTACCTGCTAAACACAAAGCAATATTTTACTTAAATGAAACCTAGTAATATTTAATTTAAAATACTTTTATTTATTATTTTATTGCTAGGTTGAAAGCTTTAAATCCTTAAAATGGTTTTATCTAGATTTATAATCCTAAATTTGATGAGTATGTTAACGGGCAAAAAGGGAGACTTATTTTTTAAAAACCGTTAAATAAATCGCAATACATTATATATTCATACATAGCGTACATTGTTTACGTAAAAGATAATTTTTGTTACGTCATATAGTAAATAAATAACAAAATGCATAAGCTGTATTATTTAGTATGTAGTTGTATTAAAATGGGCTTGTATCCTATGTCTTAATTTCTATAAAAGTGTACTATATATTGATAAAGTGAGTTACTAGAACCTCAAATGTTCAATTATTTTTTAATAACTCCTTATATGTTAAGAGATATTAACAATTAAAAAAGTCATTTTGCCTCTTTAATTATTAAAGGGATTCAACGTTGTACACATTCCAAGTGCATGTGACATCACAATCCTTGTGTAAAGTTACCAACCTTACAGCTTATAAATCTCTGCTATATGTATTTATATATCAAAATATCAAATATTATTTACAGATATTTCAAGGAACACTCAAATTTCAATATTATGTCTGCCTTAGCAGGGTTAAATAAAATAAAAACTTATTATTCTTTGATTTGACTTGATTATTTGACTACCAACAGCTATAGAACATTACCATAGCACTGACCTACTCAACAAATAACTGACGTTAAAATGCATTTCACGTCATACAAATATGGCAGACCATTTCTAGCGCTAAAACTACAATTCAAACTTTTAATTGCTATATCTCCGTCAATATTTAGATAATAAAAAAATAGACATATAGCAATACACATTTATTAATATCAATTTCAATCAACAATTGAAAAATTGGCCACTAAAAAATGAGGACACAAGCCTATTCTTTGATATTGCAGTTATTGATTATATACAAAATATGATTATAAACTTATTGTAGATCGGTGGAAACATCAAAGAAAATAAAAAGTCATCGGTGATAGGATTAGTATCAGAAATCAAGCAACGTTATATAAATATAAACAATTATTTCTTATTGAATTGAGTAGTAAAGTCCATACTATCAACTACTGCAGCCACCTATTGAGTGTTAGTTGAACAAGATTATATATGCAGTTAGAAACATTAAGTGGTAGAGGTTCCGTGTCGACTATCATCGTATGAAGACGTGATACACCAGTTCGTGAATATGTTTTTATTCTATTTTAAAAAGAGTTTCATTTAAACATCCTAATATTTAGGAAATGTAAAACCAACCTTTATCTGTAGTCTACGTACAATAAAATAAAAGAAAAGATATTTTGACTACTCCATAAATGTCAACGGCAAACAACAACAAACGATTGGCTATCTAATAACATCATTGGGCTCTCGGACCACCCGCTGAGTTTTCATCAATTGCCTCCCCAGTCTATGGACCTCGGTAATCTCACAGTCAATCAAAACAGCGGAATCCTTTTAACAAATTTCTCTTATTTTTTTTTTTTTTTTTTTTTTTGCTGAAAATGTATTTTTATCAAAGTAAATACAATTTTACCAAACGATATTCTTTTCAAAGGATTTAATTATATGGATGACTACATCATTTTCAAACTAATAAATTTATATTTATACTTTGTGAACAAAACCGAAAGAAACTGAATGGAACGGGACGGAACGGAAACGGAAAACGACCAATTAACAAATAGAAAGTAATTAGTGAGTGATTTCACGCGAGAATTTGTTTTTTCATGGTCGAGTAAAGATGAAAATTACAATTAATATGAAAAGTAATAAGGAAATGCTTGTGGAAATGTGATAAAAGAAAAAACAAAGAAGCTTTTTTTGTGAAAACGATAATAGGTGATTGTAAATGTGAGGATAATTATTTAGGAACAAAAACATTCGAGAGAAAGCTCGTAAAAGATTGTTAAGCGGCTTACATACATGAAACAAAATGAAATAAACTCGTGTTCAGTAATAGTGTTGTGGACCTCATGACATCATTTTATCATAACGCTTATTTTTTTCTTTATACATATATAACCAATTAAGAAAAAGAACAATTTTTATTTCTCTTTAATTTATTTAACGTTAGTCTATTTCCGATACAGAGTCCTGTCACCACAACCTACTACTCATTGTAATGTCGTGGCTTTATATATGTGAATTACAATGCTGCCTAAAACATTATAATTATTTTTGCACATAATCAATGATAACAATTAAACCCAGAAGATATAGTTCTGGGCAGGAAATCGAACCTGAAGAGAAAAGCCGTTAGCGTCAAGCATAAAAGCTCTCGCCCATTGTGTTGTCAAAACAATTTTTTATTTTCTTACCATTTCAGTAGGTTTTGATCTTATTCGTTTAACTATTTTTCATAACAATATGTATAAATTAAAAAATTTAATTAATTGAATATTTGGTAAAAATAGTTAACACTATGTGTAAATGGAGAGACAAGAAATCTGCAAGATATGACAATCACTTTTCTGTAATTATCTCGTCACTGATCGATAAAGAACAAATGGTTTTATTATTTTAGTATGGTATATAAGAGTGTCTAGTTTACAATTGACTTCAACAGATCTAAGCAAGTTTGCAATGCATAATACTATTTATTTCCGGTTGTAATTCTTGCTTTAATTTTAAGTTTCATATTGTCTGAAATAAAAACTAAGACCCACATTCTTATATCTCTGGTCACTCCTTATATTAAACATAGTCTTCATCTTTATATTATTTAAATTGAACTCTATCCCCTTTGCGGCTATATAAATATATAAATTGATATCAATTATTGAATAAAATTGAGTTTAAAGAAACTTGTCGATGTCATGATGAACATTGATATTTTTACTTTGTAATAGTACAAGGGTAGTTTGAAAATTCACACACTCTTTAAATTTCCCGCGCAGCGGGAATCTACTAATAGACTGCTGTCAAATTTTGAGCAAGCTGCTTAATTCAATTTGTATTTAATAGTCATTGAAAGCAGCTATCCGCGCGATGGATACCTCGATTGCGATTGACTGTGTAGTCACCATTGCAAAAATTTATACATAGTTTTAACTACTATTTCCTGTTTTCAAACCTGAAGAAATGGCTGGGTGGTAAGAAGCCATCTCAAAGAGGAGTGAAAGAAGCGCCTATTTTGAGGGTCTTGGGAAATCTTATTATTTGAAACGAAAAAAAAAATTGGAAAAACGCTGCGCTAAATGTATCGAGCTTAAAGAAGACTGTGTTGATAAATAAAGCGATTCTTGCAGAAAAAAATATCTTTTATTAAAAACTCACTAACTTAGCAAACTGCCCTCGTATACCTATGACATTTTTATTTAACAATAGTATTATTTAAAAAAAAAATCTTTACTAATTTATGTATTATTAAAACAATCAATGCTGCGTATAACACAATCCATTCAACCCCAATCAAAGTGAAATAAATGAACGTACTAGTCTAAGGTATTTATGTCCCTACTAGTAATTTATTAATTCTAAATGTTGTGACATTGTCGTAAAGTTGCTCGTATTTTGGTGGCGCAGCTATTTCGTGTTTGAGACGCATTACATTTAACTTGACTAATAAAATGCGTGGTTAATTATCGCCACAACATTAAAATAAAGCAGGAAAAGGACAACAATATAGTATATAATAGGGACTGAAAGTGACGGAAATATTATCGTTGACCTCCCCAACCCTTGACCTGTACATACTTCAGTGGAACCAAGCTTTGTAAAACAGAGGTTGGCAATCTTTTGTTTGAGCTCCAACACATATTTTATAGGATATATTAAACCTTTGTTAAAAGATATGTACATTTATTTAGGACCGATTTTTAAAATAGTCAGTTTAACTACAATTGCGACATTAATCTAAAAAATTAGATTTTCATTTGTCAAAGACAGTTAACTAACGAAATATATAAGTGTACTAGCGCTTCGCCCCGTCGCAAAGCGACGTGTATATAATATTTGTGAATAAATAAAAGTTATTTGCTAAATTGAAAATAATGCAAAAAAAATATTTTTAAGTAATTCTCGCTATAATATATCATTTTTTAATTTTTCTTTCCTTATGTTGTTATAATCATTTATCATTTATTTCATTTCATTTACAGTAATTAAGCACTGAATTGACCAGTATCAAGTGCCCCCGCCCATAAGCCACAATTATCACCTCTTGGCTCCATGCTCTCTTACGTTTCCGAACTTTTAATTTGATTTCTCTATACTTTCGCCGTGGGGTGCCTCCTTCCTTCAGCACTCTTTATCGCTTCTTCCCTGAGCATCGTCAATCCTTAGAGTACTTTCACAGCGCCTCCGCTTTAGCGATATAATTAAAAAATCCTTCGCTTCCTCCTCTCTGCGTAAAATTATCAATAGCCCTAATGAAGCAAAGTATTGAACAATGTCCACTGCCCCGCCCCTAAACACCAATCATCACCTCTTGGCTCTTCTTTCAATTGTATTCGTCTGCACCTCTGCCACAATGCGCCCACTTGCAACACCACAGTCCACCTGAGCATCATCGTTCATTAAGGCACTTTCCTATTGCCTTCGTTTTCGCGCAATCATTAAATAATCCTGCGCTTCCACCTCCTGCGTACTAATCTCTTAACAATTAGTTTTTAAAATTAATACTTTACTGACAACCTACATACTAAATTTCATCCATAGAAGTACATTATTTTTTAATAATTATTCGATAAAATAAATGCTTTATAAAATTAATTTTTACTCATTTTAATGTAAACCTAATAACTACATCAATTCATTTATGTTTTTAAGAAAGCCTAGCGGTTCGCTCCAAATAATCCATCTCTAGCACTTATCCTTCCCGTTATTGCACTTTCGATTTAATCCCCATGCACCACCGCATACACTTCCAGCACCAAAGTACATATTCTGCAGCACGGTTATCTCCCAGAGTCATTATAATCTTAGTACTAAACCTCAGCGCCATCCTCTCCTCTAATCAGGCACTACCAATTCGATACTACAGCAATTCATTTACATAATTAAAACTGCACTGTAATGTTACGTTCTAATTTTCGTATTTATATTTACGATATAATATTAGTCTCTTCATTAATCCCCGCTCCTGAAATAAAATTGTCAAATTTTAGCATAGCAATCTATTTTGCTCGTAACAATTCTCTCTACCTTTATAACCTTTATCTACCCCTACTTTTATAAATGATCGAAATTTCAAAATTGAGTTCTTTGGCAAAGCCTTTCCCGCCCCCACTTCCCCAATTTCACGCTGCTACTAAGGTTAAATTTATTTTCGCAAATATGCACATGCATAGTTTCTATTTTTTTAATTTGATATTTGAGGCTGTTAACTATTTCCCCCCTATACCTCTCACTCCTGTTTGATTTCGCAGCACAAAAAACGCACCAAAAATTAATCCAATTCTACTACTGAATGTAATTAGAATATCTAACGTATAGAGAACTATTGTGCTTCTATTTAATATTCTACATGCAAAATATAATCGATGTACCTCCATATTGTTCTTATACTCGGTTTATCACCTCCCACTCTATTGTTACACTTAGGAAAATGTAGTTTTTTTTATATTTTCGTTATTAATATGTCAATCTATATCTGCATACTAAATTTCAGCTTTGTATTTATATTTTACCATTAGTACCACCCACATACCTGCGCTACTGAACAAGTTTGTCAAATTTTAACGCACGGATCTATTTTATTTGTATCTAAGAACGTATATTCTAAACTATAGCCTTTCATATCTCTATATATTTCATATTTCTGGTTTATAGCCCCCAGCGCCCGCCGCCTCTGGAAAGTTGCAGTTTTCAATAGTATGTCTTTAATGACACTCTATATAGGGCCCAAATCTAAATATCAACGTTCTAGCTCTGTTGCAACATTGCCCCCAAAAAATCACGCCGCTACTGAATTAAAATTTTGGTAATCCAATTATTGGCAAACATGCGCTATTAGTGTCTCAATACATACCCTAAGTTTTAATACTACTTTTTCAATATTTCTGGCTTTTACTGTCTCAACTCCCGCCGCCACTGGAAATTTGGGGCTGTTTATTTTTTTTCATTAATAACTGTCTACAGCGAGCCTACTTATTAAATTTGAACGTCCTAACTCTATTCTAACATTGCCCCCTGAAATTCGCGCCGCTACTGAACTTAAATTTCAAATGTCCAACTATTGGCAAATATGCACAATTATGATCTCAATACACATACCATATTTCAGTTTTCTATCTTTTCTAGTTCGTCAGATATTTGCAAAAGTTCTTTTAAAAGTTATAACTTTTCCAAATAGTTTTCGGTAAAGTGTCGTCGTATTCCTACCGAGTCATCAGCATCAGACTGCGACTGTATTGGTGCTAAATAACCAGTATTTTACTATTCATGTGCATATGTATAGATATTTAAATAACCTCAACTTGCTTGAAGCGAGAGTCTTTCAAGCAAGAAAGCAAGTACCACGTTGTATTATATATCCTATATTATAATGTTCCAACTGAATGTTTATATTCCTATATTCTCCGGCGATCTTTTTAAAAATTTCCTGTTTCGTAGAGAAAAAAATTCTAAGACTTTTGGCGTCCCCGGATTTTTCCCTGAATTTCCTGGAAACCCGTAATTTTGGAAAAACTGGAAAATTCGAAAAAATACTTTTGCAAATATCTGACGAACTAGAAAAGATAGAAAACTGAAATTTGGTATGTGTATTGAGATTATAATTGTGCACATTTTCCAATAGTTGGAAATTTGAAATTTGAGTTCAGTAGCGGCGCGAATTTTTGGGGGCAATGTTAGAATAGAGTTAGGACATTCAAATTTAATATGTAGGCTCGCTGTAGACAGTAATTAATGAAAAAAAATAAACAGCCCCAAATTTCCAGTGGCGGCGGGAGTTGAGACAGTAAAAGCCAAAAATATTGAAAATGTAGTATTATAACTTAGGGTATGTATTAAGACACTAATTGCGCATGTTTGCCAATAATTGGATTACCAAAATTTTAATTCAGTAGCGGCGTGATTTTTTGGGGGCAATGTCGCAACAGAGCTAGAACGTTGATATTTGGAACGTGGGCCCTATATAGAGTGTCATTAAAGACACACTATAGAAAATTGCAACTTTCCAGAGGCGGCGAGCGGTGGGGGTCAAAGACCAGAAATATGAAATATATAGAGATAGTATAGTTTAAAAAATATCTTCTTATATTATGCCGTTTTCGAGATGCCATACAAAATTCGAACCAAACATATAAACATATAAGAATATAAATAAACACTTGGAACATTATAATATAGGATAAACATATAAGAATATAAGAATATAAACATACAGTTGGAACATTATAATATAGGATGATGATGATGAGAATATAAATATACACTTGGGACATTATAATATACTTGAGTTTACCCCCGTCGCAATGCGACGTCTTTTTGGCGTGTATCATTTGAATCCAATAAAATAATTCGTAATTAAATTTCATATTTCACTGTTCTATTTTTAAATTGAAATAATAAATAAACTCGCACACATATACACACATATAAATTGACTAAAAAAATATTATTTTTTTATCAAAATAAAAAATATTTTCAATTTATGCGTTATTTGACCAACTTTTTTTCAAAATTTGGGATTTTTTTTTTCGATTCGTAAATAAGTTACCAAGGTTAGCCTACAAAATTTCAACTTTCTAGCACAATTTTTACTCTCGGAAAATACTGCCCCCGTGCCCCCAAATAAAATTTTGAAATTTTGAATTTTTTTTTATTAATAATATACTTAATTATTCTACAATCCAGAATATGAACTTTCTCCAAAGTTCCCTACCGGGCCCCCGAATTTCTTCAACCCCTCCTTTTTCTATTTTTGAAATTCTAATTTTTGAGAAATGTCAGCATTGAATACCTTAATACACATGCAAAATTTCAACTTTTTATCTTTTACGAATTAAAAGTAATACAGCAAAAGAGGACTCACTTTTTTTCCAGTTTTTCCAAAATTACGGGTTTCCAGGAAATTCAGGGAAAAATCCGGGGACGCCAAAAGTCTTAGAATTTTTTTCTCTACGAAATAGGAAATTTTTAAAAACTTCCATGGAGCCGTTTTCGAGCTACCATGCGAATCGCGTAAACATATAAGAATATAAGAATATAAACATATAAACATATAAGAATATAAGAAAACAAACATACACCTCGGACATTATAATATAAGATATTAAAATTAAGGGCCGGTTATTAATATTTTTAAGATGAATTTTTGTCTGAATTTATTAAGCAATTCAATGAGAATGCACTGTATATGTTATGAAAATTAATAAACCTGGATCTGAATTTTCTTTAATACCAGTTTTTAAAATATGCTTTTGAAATGTTCTAAAATTTGTAAAGTTTCTTTTAAGAGTGCAGTTATTAAAATTCAGAGGCTAGAAAAAAAATTTTAACTACTTTTGTTTTTTTAAATTTCTTATTAATTAATTTTAGTGACATAGTAATATCCAAGCAGTTTCCTTAGTAAAATAGTTTTACAGTTAAAATGTGGTATCTTTTGTCTCAACTATTTATATACCCGATCGCAGTATTACATAGTGGTAGTATGTATTATCCAAGCCAGGACCTGAACTCCAACAACCTGAAGTTGATCTTATTACTAGTAGAAGAAGTAGAAGTAGTTTTACTTCCATCTGCAATCAATATTTAACTACAGCGGTCCTCAAACTACTACACGCCGCGTCATACAGTATATAAAAAGCAAATGAAGGTATTCAAAAACCAATAAAATTACGCTTGACTTAATCATTTGATGACATTTTTCGAATTATATTTGAAAACAAGAAGAAACCAAACTGTAGTGAATGTGAAAGTAATTCATATCCTAATTAATACTATGTATTTAAGCAATTTTCCAGTTACAATTTGAGTGAAATTGTGCTTGTAATCAAGTGTAGCATATAAGTTACATTGCTGATAACTTTTTCTTACTCAGCAATATATGCAAGATATGAAACATATATTTAGTTGAGTTTTTTACAATTGGATTAATCGTACGTAACCTTGGCTTGCCATTTTCCAACAGGATATCTTGAGTTTTCTTAGCTATTTATTGACAAATTTGGACGAGAAAGGAAAATAAAGCACTTGTGATTTGAGCCATTTCCATTCAATAAAGAAAATATTTCGTAATACTTTTCAAGTTATCTTTAGTTTATTTAAATAAGTGTTTTCAAACAAAACTCACATTTTCATATGTTGAATCCACTGTGCAAGCAGTGAATGGAAGCGGTGGATGGCAGAGATAGAAAGAAGGAGCGAGGAAAGAGAAGAAAGTTTTGCGAAGTGTAAAAGTTTGGGGACCATAGATGTATCGATTAGTCTCTACGAAAAGAAAAACCGAAATGTAAAAGGTTGTACATCCCTGTTTTAAAGGGTACGGCGTTCAATCCTAGGAACAGCACGTGTGTGATTGGCATACTATGTATTTGTAGTTAATAAAACAAAACCCTACCAGTATTTTATAAATGAAGCTACAACATGCAAACAGTTGGCAACCCAGTACATTCGTTTTCAATTTCTAACGTTCCGTAGACCACTATACCTACTACGTTGCTTGCATTTTATATTCATAAAGTCGTATATTGTATGATATTTGTTTCAATGGCTGGATTTAAATCAACATCGGAATAAAACATTTTAATTAAACTAGTCTGCAAAACCAGACGAGACGGTAAAAATCAATACAGATTTCATAAATAATAATTACTTGAATCTTATTATTTTAAACAAATTAATTATACCGCTGGCTTCTACTTTAACTAAGTAGTAATTGTAAAATACTCGTTCTGGAGTATTTATAAATAAATACAAAGATTTGCATTTTTTCATGCTTTCTAGAAATTATACACATGTTGCATTATTACACAATGTGTGTAAAAATTGCAGAAAATAACTTGAAAATAATCGACTGTCCTGGCTGGAGATTGAACCTCAGTTCATTATCACTATGTGCAGTAAATCATGGTTGATTTTGCTCCACTCCTAAAGGTGTTCGATGCCAGTCTTCATAGACCCTAAACTCACAGAGTTTGTTCAGAAATTGCATTTGTATGTGTACGAGAACTTAAGGTATGTAGCTGGGAGAGAAATATCCCAAACCAATATGGATCACTGAAGTGTGTTTGTCCGGAAAGGAAATATAGTATATGTAACGAACCGAACACTGCTCACCGATGGCACGAGGGGTGCAATGCAAGCGGAAATACCCTCATCTGCATACCACCACGATCACAATCTAAAGAGGTGTCTTTATACGATAACACCTCTGAGTTCGCTGAGTGTTGTTGATAATTTTCTGTTATTTACATATTTAACATGAGGAACAGATTTATTCTAAGGACCTCTCCTGGCAGGATGTCCATACAAGATCAGAAATGTGCTGATATCAAGACAACTTTAGTACAAGTCAAGTTGCGTCAAAGTGTATAAATATTACTATTGTATACAATTTTAACTGATTTTTACACAATGGATACATAATTATATTGTTTGCAATATAGGTGTATACAAATTTAAATCTAGCGGTTACAAAATTAGAAAACTTAAGCATTTTTTCCGAAAAACGAGAGCTAAAAATCAATTTGGATTCCCAGGAAATCTTGCTCTAGACTCAGGCCTAATAAGCCCACTTTTATGCTGGGACCCCGATTAACAATTAATTTAGGGCTGTGTGCGGAAATATTTAGCCAAATTTTGGTAAAATTGTAATAATATATCAATGAATATTGAATATATAGGTATTTGTGCTTCGAAGGTATAGAATTCGGGATAATATCTAACAATACTGATAATCACTCCAATAAAAGTAGTGTATGTAAGATTATATTAACAAACTCTTAGTACAATCCTTTCATTTGGCCTGGTTATACACTAACACCGCCTGTGGTGAATTCGGTCATTTACAGAACAGAATGTCGTTTTTACGTTGTTCCAGAACGGGTTGGAACGTTCTTCGGTATTACTATTCTGATTTCACTTTATAATAAAGAATAGGATAGGTTTAAATTCAAATTTCAGACTGGTTACCTCTTAGTATAGTGTTATCCACTTTTAACCATAATAGTCTCCTTACTTTATGTGGACTGTTCCATTAATTTCCAACAAGATAGTATAAACTGTAAATAGCAATATTGTAACGAAATTAGCACCTACCATGGGAATAATAACGCGATACAAAGCTAGTAAAGATTGCAACCATAATTTATATGTTTCTATTTTAACGACAGCTATTTCATCTTAATTGCTTGTTATGCAAGGTCTGTGTGTATACGAGTACAGTTCCAGTTGTAATTGCACTAGTGTAATATTGTAGATAAATGTAATAAATAATGTACCAACAATGCATATAAATTAGGTACATAAATTGTCTACTTGCTTTGTTAATTGAGGGCCAGGTCAAGTGACATGTCTACAGTGAGATAGACTATGATGCCATATATGTTTATAGTACACTTCAACTAAATAACCAGTTAATATAAATAACAAGCGGCCATTATAACCTTAATCTGTTTTAATGAAATAAAAAGACTCGTTTATTCGTGTTCTTTGCGATTCTCAGATTCCTATGCTTTACCGTTACTAGAGCGAAAACATTCGTGTTCGTACATGAATTTATGTACTGTGAACACGTACTATTCCTACAAATATGCCTCATCCCACTAATATTGAACATTTGTACTCGAACATGCATGTGTATTATATAGACGTAAATATTTCGACGAACGACAAATAAAGCAGAGTTTTTTCTATATTCATGATTACGATTGCACGTAACTAATTGAATCTGATTCTAACCAACCCCAGAAAATATAACTCTGGCACAGTGATCGAACCGGGAGACATAGTAGTCAGAATCAAGCATCAATGCTCTCGCCAAAACTGTGTCGTGGATATAGTAATTTTTATTTGAACATACATTCATTTTGTCATAAAACTAATAGAGCAGATAAGTACTATGTCATATAGTAATTTTTGCTATATATTTTTCACACTGTACTTCTTCTTTTAACATAATGTAATTTTCTATATAGTTTTCTTTTCTATAAATTATTTAGGGCTTCCTACATCGTGAATTTGTCCTCATTATATGTTGCTTATCCTTCTTCTCTTCTTTTCCTTTTTCTTCTTACCCCATTTTTATAAATTCTTCTGTTTCACTTTTATTCTAGGCTTCACTGTTCCTACTTTTGGTACTGCCTCTTCTTCCTACCAAATTTCTCTGTTTCAAATATCTCCCTCGCATATTCGTTATAGTATCTGTACCGAATGTCTCACACTACAGCCTACAAATTGCGATGACGTCTTTTTAAGTATAGTGTATTCAAGACGTTTCACATTAGAGCACTTTATCATGAGAAAAACCATATTATGAATATGGATTTTTAGAACACATTCAGTGAATTATTAATAAACATTAAAATAGAAACTTCCTCTCATGATAAAGCGTGCTAATGTAAAAAAATTACAAGCCGCAAGAAAACGGTTGCTGTACGAGATGGTTCTTGTTCTATCTTCACCAATTACTAATAATTATTACAAATTATTATATATTTACCAAAAGACTAGGATATTATTAACACTAAACGCATATATTGTATAGTTCAAATTACGAGAGTTCGGCGGCGACCCATACTTAAAACAAATTGTGGGGTATAAAATCTAAAAAGCACTGACTCACTTATTTTTCTATAATATATATAGAAACGAATAAGATAAAGTTCATTATCATATTATAGATTTATACCGCTTTTATAACCTCTTCTAAGTATAAGTCGTCGCCGAACTCTCGTGATTTGGACTATCACAACCATATAACACATATACTATTCCACATGTACAGTAAAGAAAATTATCCTGTATCAATTCTGAAAAAGTTGTTTTAAAAGTATCTCTCATCCTATGTACTACAAATGTACACCTTAAGCAATCTAAGAAGTGGATCAAGTTCTTAAAAGTGAGTTTTGTTAACAAATTGCCATATATTATTGCATCATACATCATATATTATAATAATGGGACTGAAGATAGCGAGATGGCTCTATATAAAGCCCTAAAGAATACAGATAAGAAAAAGAAGAATATCTAATAGAAAAAATATCCCATGCATAAGTTATAACCATGAAGCTCAAACACGTGAGACGCAGGTGTCGCAGGTGTCTATTACAGCGCTGGGATGTATCCCAAGATACGTTACAATACACAGCGATGTAGGGATGAATATATAATGGGAATATATAGACAATACCAGGAATACAGGAATACAGGAACACAGGAATCAAGCTTTGTTTGTACATGAGAAATATATCTAAAGTATTTTATAATATATACACGTATGTTAGATACATGAGCTTCTCCAGGAAGGGGAAAGGGGGATGAGGTTATAATTTACTATAGAGCGTTTTGTCTTAAGTGGTATCATTTAAGACCTTATGGAAATTAACTTAGAATGAGGTCAAAGTTACGAATACATTTTGACAAAAATGAAATGCCATCGAAGTGTTGTTCGTTTTTAGAGAAAATATTTGGAGGAACGAAGCCTGAGCGAATTATTTCAGAACTGAACTTCGTTTTACGTGAAATTAATATCACTTTGAAGTGAAAGCATATGGTTAATTATACTACATATTGGTATTATGAATTATAAAAATTCTAATTTTGGAGGAGCAACAATATTTAATTATAAATTATTTGTTATTAGTGGCATATCAAAATTGGTGAAGGTTTGTGGCATAAGGTATTTTTACCTCAACATAGGCCATGTTCGGTTTTCTTTGGATATCAATCTAAGTCTATTCTACCTTATATTCACTACAAATATATTTCATCATTACTCTAACCCCTTATTTGAAATTTATACATTTAAAAAATTATATAAATTTTTAAATTATATAAATTTATATTTTTAATTAATATTCCCTTAAATATACACCCCCTCCTCTATTACTTCATCGCTCCATGCGAATTTTCCATTGTTCGAAGCAGTGCTGGAAGTGTTCTTATATGAGCTCGTTTACGATGCCTACCGCTTTTTCTTCACAGCTTGAACGGTTTGAAATTTTGTTCCTTTTAATGCAGATTTGGCTTTAGATAAACATAACAGATAAAAGTCACATGTCAAGTCAGGTGAATAAGGCGGACGGTCTAACACTGAGATGTTATACTTTGCAGAAACCTCTTCTATTATGACGATTTTCAACATCATTCTTGCACACACTTTTTGCATGTTAAAATTCTTATGTCAAATATGCATTAAGCTTCTTTGTCAATGTTTACTGATAGGCGAACTAACTGTCAGATTGGACCAGATTACCGATTTTTTCAATATATTTATTTAATTTTTAAAAAAGTTCAAGAAGCTATCTAATCAAAAGAAATCAATTTTTGGTCATTTCCATTTGTCTCCTTCACTTTCAGGTTTATAAGAACGACTCTGATTATAAAAGTTAATACCATATAATTAGTTTATTTTTAATTTTTAGGCGGAGCTTTTCCTAATTAAATATGCACACTTTCAAGAAAATTCCTCTAAGCATAAATAATTTACCATTTTGATAATTAATTATTCAAAGAACAACCTTTTTAATAACAGTGAAGCAAACGAAATGCTTTTCCCGTTAATATTTTAGACATACTTCATTAATTAACTTTTCACTTTTCCGATTCTAAAAAAAACTTTGTTTCAGTTTCAATATCATCTTTGTATTCATGAAAACAAACTTATGGGTTTTGTACAGGGGTACAAAACCTGAGTAGACTTATCCAAAACACATCATTTTAGGGGCCTTATACACGGTAGAATATGTTTAGTTGGAAACCGGCTCGACCAACATGCTTGATTGTTTTTGGATGCGACGAACTTAGTTGGTGGTTGGCGCGCTCGGATTGAAGTTTAGCTTGGCGATCACTGCAAACATACATGTGTCTATGAAAAAACGCCGAGCATGTTGGTCATTGATAGTTTAATTCAACTCTTGAAGTGATATGAAACGTATCTCAAGTTTTTGTTATTCTGTAGAAGATGACAATGAGAGGTTTCGGAATGACTTTATAAATCTATATAGGGAACAAAGACCGCTTCGGGACGTAAGAAGCAAACGGTACAGCAACAAGCATACAAACAGTTAGAGTTTCGACATACTTGTGAAAATGTTTAAAGAAATTAATTCATACGCAGGTGATAAATACGCTAAAGCTAAAATAGAATCCCTATTTTCACTTATATAATATTAACAACTTATTTTAAATTTAAATAAAACATTATTGTAATATTTCCCAAACAAATATAAAAATTAGTTTTATTATTTCTATATAATAACTATTTTAACTAAAATATGAAGCTCGAGTAATTTGATGTTAATTAAAGCTGGTTAGGTATGGATGGAAACCGTGAGCATGCTCGGATAGAAGCCGTGTCAAACATATTTGAGTGTTTAGTGTGCCTTATACTCGTACATATTCGATCACAAACGGTTTTCAGTGGAATCTGTATGGTTCTCGTATAAATGTGCTACCGTCAGCATTATAGGCATGGGTACAACGAGGTAGCTTTGAAGAGCAACTCGATCTCTGATGTCACAATAAACCCGAGCGTAGATCTTAGGACTGTCACAGTATGGAGCCGTATTTAACCGAACTTTGACCGGACATATACGTACCTATCCGAACCTTGTAAATGTATTGAACCCTCGCACACTGCAAGCGGCAGAGCCGTCCGAATATGGGCTTTACGTAGCTCTGACACTCAAATAGTATTTAAGCGAATTTTACCAATCGTATATACGGAAGAGGCAAATGAATACACTGGGAGGGGATATGAAACAGAATGAAAGAATAGTGGTGTATCGAAAAAATAAAGTAAAAGTTTGCTCTCATGATAAATTATGTTACTCTCAAACAACTCCAACACACCCCCTACAGTACACAAGTTTGACTTGGTGTACTGTCGTATTGGTACGGGATATGTATGTATTGTGACAAACACATGCAAAGACACAGATACATTAAATCCGATACGTTTAATAAGAGCCTTGCGGATCTGTGGACGCTTACTTTTAGAAAAGTTTCACAACCTTCTATCCAACAAATTAAAAACATAACATATTATCACTTATACTTTACGAGATACCAAGGTATAAAGTTATCTTGCAATGCAATATAACGCATGCGGCTAATTCCAAGCTAAATTTGCGTCCTGCGTCTTCATCATGTGTTAGCACAATTATCCAAAATAAATTCAATAATAACATAGAATAATTTCAGTTATAATTTTGTATTTATATTTTAAACCGCACAGCTCGGTGGATCGTTGGGTAGTAGTCTGGATTGTGGTTCGAGTTAGGGGTGGTTAGGCGGTGAGGAGTTAGGGGGGTGGTGGTGATAGTGGTGTTTCGTTGAGTTGGTTCGCAAGTAAAGAGTATGGTCTGATGGTAAAACATGAAGTAAAGCGCATTGGATCGGTGCCGGGGCACGACAGGGGCCGGGAGCGGGGCTGGGGCCGGGAGCGGGGCTGGGGCCGGTGTTGGTGTGACATTAAACACAGGGTGTGAAGTACGCTGGTTGGGGATGAGGGAATGAGAAATAAAAGGGGGTGTGGCGATCGTTACGGGGAGGCATAAACCCTAACAAATGCGCATGCTCATAGTGATACCGTGTTCTACATATTACTTATATGCTGATGCAAGAAATATATTTTTTATTTGTTGTTTAAAATGTTGGTATGTAGTGTATATAACAAATGTAATATGTTTAGGGAATACGTAACCTTAGAATAACAATTAGGTATACAGTATGTTGAAGATTGAAGATAAGCGTCCACAGGTCCGTACTGTTCTCATTCAGCGCATTAGATTTATCGTATGAAACGTGAAACATAAGTGAGGAGAAAAGTATGCATTGCAAGAGTTGCACTTCGGGTAACCTTGTTAGTGCTTGATATAATACCCAGAGGCGTTTCAATCACTCAACGTAAGGCAACCAAATTCAGAAAAGGTACTTTTTCAAATTACCTTCTCCAATTAGCACAGATACAAATGCTATGAACTACAGGGAAAAATTTAATTATGATATGATTCAATTAAATTTGCCGTAAAAGCAAAAAAAAAACAGTTATTTGGAACAAGAATTAGAAACTGATTATGACATTCACAGGTTCGTACTGCTCACACCCAAAGAATTAAATTTATCGTATAAAATGTGAAAAAGTATGAAATCGGGGCGCTGCACAAAGGTCTCACAGTATTTGCTCTCCTGGGCTCATCGATATATAAAAATTCGGCACAATTCAGCACAATAACTCACAAACTACTGAATAGAATATCATGAAATTTTAACAGCTGTCTTTCGAAGATTAGTATTAACTGAAAAAAAGACTGCAATAAAACTAGCGCCATCTATGTGTTAGGCCCGGGACTTTTCAGCCCATGTGCTATAAGATAAAACACATTAAGCATCATTTATTCGCCACAAAACCGATTTGTTTCAAATTTAATCTATCATCACAATAATGAATGATTAATTACCCTCTTAAAGTGTAACAAAGATCCAGATGCGTTGCAGGAGATAATGTAGTGATTTATAAGCAGGTGAGCTCACAGGTGGCAGTTGTTATTAATTGATAAGTTCATCAGCCAAGCCAAGCTTTAAAAAGGTTGTGACACTTCTTAACTAAAGAGATTAATCAAAAGACAAAGTTGGAAATGAACAACTTGGTGTATAAATTATTTGTTTGATATTAAACAGCTTTTAACAGCTATTGGAAATAAGTTTCTGCAAGAAATTCTTATAAGTATTATAAGGGGCGGGTGCACAGGGTACGGCGCGGGAACTTCCTTAATATAAAAAAAATCATAAAACAAAAAGTATTGGAGATATCATTTTTATTCGTACATAGAGGTATATATTTAATGTTTTTTTTTAATTACTTCATAAAAATTATATATTTAAGATGGAAGTCGAAATCGGAATGTGGAAATAATTACCTAAATGCTTAAACTATTGACAATATGTGATACCTAACATTAAATTACAATTAATATTGATATTCCTAAAGTGAACTTGGTTTGTATCTCATAGTAAACGGCATTAAATATTGTTCTAATTGATCTAGAATTAATCGTGTGTATACATTGTTAGAGCTCGTTTAGAATAATTGCAGCTCTGATATTAAGAAGACTAAAAACAAATATAAATGTGTATAATCGTATTTTTGTATTTAATATTTATTTGAGTGCATCAACTTTCATAAGTTATTAGCACTTAAAACATTATATACATTTTTAAACATTTGTAATACATAATTCATAATTTACAACTTATAAACATACTTAAAATAAAGAGATTTATTTATAAACTCAATGAGGTTTTTCAGATTTTCCTGCTTTCAAATATCTGCCTATATTTCTCAGGCATATGACAGTCTTGTCTGTGCGATGAGTACCTTAAACATTAAAGAATAATATGCTTCACCGTTAGTGATTTGTTACATTGTTCACATATTGGTTGTGGCCTCGTATCTTTAGTCTCCTTAAAGCAATCAAAAGTATACAATTATAAGAATCTTGACGTTGATTTATGACGCGAATGCTTGTAAGTAAGTATAGATGATAGTTCAAGGCCACGTTAAATAGAGTTGTGCACTCGGTGAAATGTAGATTGCGACGGTTTAAGTTTAGTTGTTTATTAAACGACTATCAGATTGGGACTATTTAATTTGGGTTGTGAACTCGACGAAATTCAGATTGTAATTAACTTTAAATGGTGTCGTTTCCAAAGAGGAAAAAAATCACTGTAGTTTGAGAAGGAGCAGAACTATTTCGGATAGAGCGAGATAGCTACATAACACGTGTTCCACGATAAACACTGTTGCTGTCATTAAGAAGCAATTACAGACGACATCTGTTTAAAGAAATATAGAATTAGTTCTATTGATATCCTTTCAGTATTAGCTATTGCACGCATCTTCTTATGTCAATTTTCCAAAACTATATCGTAAACTTTTGTGATGATTTCTTTGTGGTTACTTTTTCTTGACATCTTTGATTTCGATCTTCTTGAGCGCTTTCAAGAAGAGTCACTACTTTTATTTACGACCCCTTAATGAATTTTGGTAGACGTCACCTTCTTTTACGAAGAACTGTATCACTGTACGATTCTCGACTTTTCTCATTTCAAACAATACACTTACCGCAACTATCTTCAGCCGACTGCTGGATGGAACGACTTGTAATATAACACACCATCTCCCCAAACTAACTATAACTAACTAAGGTTGAACTTGGCAGGCTGACCATGTAGATTTCAATCTAAAATGCTAAGGATTGTCACGACTGCACCATGGTTTATACCTAATCACATAATACATCGGGACCTGGATAAACCTACAGTAAAAGAAGAAATAGTGCTTAGAACCAAAGTATACAAGGAGAGCATAATAGAACATCCAAACAATTTGGCCAGCTGTCTAATGTCCAATATTTCCACAGTACGCAGACTGAAAAAGAAGGTACCTCAGGACCTACTAGCCAAATAATCAGAATCTAGGATTTATTAAAATTGAGGGATGAGTCGATAGGCACATCCCGCGCAAGACATTTTATTTTGACATACCTATCAGTGAATGTCCTATAAGCAGGACAGATTGTAATAATCTTTAGTAATAAAAAAAAAAGGTTAAACTAATATAAAGAAAATAAATCATGTGGATAGTGGTGCCATTTATGTGAGAGGCCGACAACTTATCAGATCACCCTCGTACGTTGTGTTAATTTGTAAACACAGCTACAAATTCTTATTAAACGATAATTTTAATTTTTTTATCAATGCTTTTTAATATAAATAAAGTAGACAATCTCTTTAGCTGTTACATTTTTCTCCCCATCCTCACAAAACTTATCTCCAATATAACCAGACTGCTACACCCCCATTATTCAACCCTTAAACAAAAACACTTGATACTTGAGAAACAGTTCACCCTTTCCAGTGTACTTTTTCCACCCTTAAATACTTAGTTCTTACCTATCAAGCAGTGAGAACCTCGTTAAGCTACCAACTGATGCTACACAAGCTACAAGCTATGATCACAGCAAGTGGAAAAGTTGCCATTGTGGATGATATCACATTACGACATTACACCATTACGAGAGAGGGTACTTACTTCTTATCGATATTTCAATATGCTTCATTGTCTACACTTAAGCAATAATACGATACTACTTGTATGACTTGAGATTGCTCTTAATATTACAATTTAGTAAAAGTCGAATGCTGATTACTTAACACTTTCACGACCACCTATTTATTTGCTGTTTATGGTTATAGTTTCACTTTATAAGGAGACATCAAGTTCGGAATCAATTGCAGAATCAATGCTGTATTGATTGGTCCTGTTTAATTGCCTATTTTACTCATATTTATTAGTCTTGATAAACACCATAGAAACCTCCAAACTTCCACTATTTTCTATTTGTTTACTTGCCATCCGTTAACTTCTGACGATTTTTCAAACGCCTATCCCAGAAAACATTTTGGAGTCACTTTGACATCATACTGAAGATGCGTATGATTTTTTTGTCATGAAAAAGTTCATTTATAGTTCTGCTTGTCACAGCCGTTCATATGAAATGTCTATTATGCCGATAAGGCTTGTCGCACACTCCAACAATATTTAAGCGACGGTGAATTCTGGCGTAAATCGGAGGATTAATTTTCTTTTTTTATATATAGTTTCTCGGGCTTCCTAGGCACGTAGCCTTTTATCGCCCCTAATATTGTTCTGCTTCTTCTTATACGTTATATCCAGACATATACCAAGAATGATCTATTCATGGCTACTGCTGTTATAAATTTCGGTTTCTCAATCAAAAAGGCGGTGTTAACAGGAAGCGTCTGCGAAGTCTGTAGCACCGCCCTTTGGAGTCCATTTCTTGCCATTGCTGTATTTTTACATTGCCACAGAATATGGTCAGGGTCTGCCTCCTCTTCACCACATTCGCATTTAGGGCGGATTGGTTGAGCGACTAGAACTTTCAGAGCATATCGACTCCTGTGTTCTTTGCATGTATTGTGTCACAATAGTTGTTTTGGACTAATATAATTGTCATAAAAGCAAATTTTTACTTTTATCGATGCACCACTGTTATGAGAGACTATTGCATTCCATTTCATATCCGTTCCCGCCTGAGACGGCTAATTGCTTTTACAAGGTAGGGTTAACCGTTGCAGCTTGGTTAAAATTCGCTTATATACACTTCCAGTGTGAGAGCTACATAAAGCTCGTATTCGGACGGCTTTGTTGCTTGCAGTGTGTGAGATTCATTACATTTACAAGATTCGGATAAGTAAAGCGTAGTAGCGCGTATACGTCCAATAAAAATTCGTGTAAATACGCTTGCACTGTGCGACAGGTCTAATGCTACAAGTGGCGAAACTACTTCACCTGTCGGAATTCAAATGAAGATAAAGTTGTTGCGAAATATAATTGAAGTGCAATTGTGATAGAAACGTCACAAAACAGGACATTTCTACAAATTGTTTACTGAGGTCTTTACTATATTAGGCTACTAAAGTTTACCCAAAATTATTAGCCAACCTTAAATAAAGAACTAAATAAATTCCATACCTTAAAGCGGACATATGTATCTTAATTTAAAAACTATTAGTCATTGAAATTAAAGACATATATGATATCGTTGATTATACTATAGAACATAGCATCAGGAATTGTCCAACAGTGTTTGTCTTGAAGACAATTGTCTACTTTTTGATTTAAAAAAACGTATTTTTCTAATCAGTTTCAAAATATACAAAAACATTCAATAAATATTTTTCCATACACCTATTTACAACAATTCTAACAAGTCATTATTATTATTGTCGTTATTTTAAAGACTTACACCATTAAGGAACTTCAAAAACACATCATTCCCATTTTCATTTGAATATCCTATTCCTTATGTTGTAATCTTCAACACTTATCGCTCTTTGAACTGTAATTCCATCTCCCCTACCCTACCTCTTATTATCCACTCTTCTTCCACCCTTATAAAAGACTTATGTTATATACATATATACATTTATAAAATTCGTTTCAGTCTTGTACATAATTTAGTAAATTTGAACTTTGTTATTTCCTTATGTAAATCTTATTTAGTAAAGCTCGTCTTGACAGGAATTGTCTCGGGCTTAGAGCGCTGCTAGAAATGCATAATTGTAGAATAATCCGGGTGGAAGTTAACGGGGAAAACGCTCAGATTATGAAAGATTATTTTATTTTTATTGGTTAGTTTTAGATTAAATATACGAGTATATTAATAGTAGGCTTTCGTTATGTATAGTCATTCGTATAGTTATTATTTCATTTTTAATGTTTTTCCATTTTGCACTACATTCTTGTGCCTTAACTCATATATATATACATGTCATTGTGCTTAATTCAATTTTTTTCAAACGAAAAAAAAATATATATATAAAATTCCTTATAAAAATAAAAACAAAACTGCTACTGCTTCGCTCCTCCTGCTACTGTTCCTCCTGTTTCTACTCTGCCATTCCTTCTCTTCTTAGTTCTTTTTCTCTATCTCCGGCATCCACCTCTTCTCTTCACTTTCGGCATTACATTCTTCTGCCTTAAAAAGATTTAAAAAGTTTCAGCCACCCTTCTTCTAATTATTTCTGCCATCCGTCTGTTCCCTTCCTTGCCCCCTTTTTAAAAGCTGCCCAATATTCATCTCACTCCCTACTTTTTCCTTACAATCAAACTTTATGTGCTCCAGTGCTTCATCCTCCGTTCCGCACGTTATGTATAGTCATTAGTAGTTATAAATAACTTTTAAAATTCATTATATTTTATTAGTAATAAATTTAGTCGAAAGACCAACTTCTACACATGTCAATCGTTCAGTTTATTAGTAAGACATACCTGAAAATACCTGAGACATTTGAGTAAAACATGCAGTTACATATAAAAATGCACCCTCTATCTCATTTAGTACTCAGTTAACTTATAAATGCAAATACAAAATTATAACACTGATAAACTTGTCGAATATTGTTATAATGTTTGCAACTCGAATACTGCTTATCGTAGTGATCTCGAAACCCAATATTCAAAGATGTCCCACTAATGAACTGGATGATTTATGTACATCGTGAATCTAAGATTGAAAATTATTTACATAATTCAAAGTTTAATACTTTATGTCCACTTGTTTATCCCCTACTCAACGACTTATTATCTATAGGAGACATAATCGTCCATTCAGACAACCATAAAAATTCACCCTCCTCCATCAGTACTAAATCTACGTACATAATTATGGCTAACAAACAAGCATGGTAATAAGTTGTAGTAGTATACGAGGATAGTTTAAAAAGTATTAGCTATATTTGACAGTGGCAGATTTATGACAGACACATTTAGCGCCAGAAGGCTATTCAAATTTTGCCACCCATGTCAGTTCTTAGATTATTTTTACAATCCAACGATTTAGTTAAGATTGCACAAGAAATAGTTTTTGGGTATATTGGCTAATTAAAGCTTCCAAGCGCCGCAAACAAACCTATGTGGCGAAACGTATTACATATTGAATTGTTTGTGTGGACCAAATAACATTTAAGTAAATATGAATATTTTTAATCTCTGTAAGATAAAAAAAAAATTTGGCCCCAAATTTGCCGCCCCTGAAATCTGTCACTCTACGCTTCAATCTACTCAGCCTTCTGGTAAATCGGCCAGTGATATTAGATTGTTTCTGTAAATATGGAAGAATCAAGCAGTCATTTGGAAAGCAATATGCCTACGCAAATTAAAGACGAAATGTGTTTATAGGGACTTTTGTCCTCATAATTTGCACTGTAAAATTTTGAGTAACTTGGTTAACAATGAAAATTCAGGAGTGTACCTCTACACCGATAACATTGAAAAAGTTTACCACATGGTGCTGGACAACCATCGAATTATGGTTACAGAGATAACATCTCGAAAGAACATGTTTGTCATATATTGACTGGAGAGTTAGGCATGAAAAAGCGTTGGGTGGTGCGATTGCTCACTCTGAACCAAAAACTCTATAGCAAAAATACACAAATTGATTGACCACCGTATTCCTCAGATCTACTTTAACCGATTTTTCTTTGTTTCATAGGATTAAAGTCTCTATTGGACGACAGAGATGTTAACTACTATTTGGACGGATTAAAAATAAGGGAGCATCCTTTTGAAAAGTGCATCACAAAGATACTATGTTGGGAAATGGAACTGAGACTAGAACTTCTCAGGCTACTCTCGCATAGAAATATCAGGTAACATATTAACATACATAAACATATACATATTAAATAAAAGTAAAATTTTGGTTCTATTTTTTTATTTTAAAATTTGAGGCGATTTTAACGACAAGGTCATATTTGCCTGAAGTTAATTTATTTTAATGGGCTTGTGTTCTATGTCTTAATTTCTATAAAAGTGTACTATATATTGATAAAGTGGGTTACTAGAACCTCAAATGTTCAATTATTTTTTAATAACTCCTTATATGTTAGGAGATATTAACAATTAAAAAAGTCATTTTGTCTCTTTAATTATTAAAGGGATTCAACGTTGTACACATTCCAAATACATGTGACATCACAATCGCTGCCAACCTTACAGCTCATAAATCTCTGCTATATGTATTTATATATCAAAATATCAAATATTATTTACACCTATTTCAAGGAACAATACAATTTCAATATTATGTCATGCAGGGTTAAATAAAATAAAAACTTATTATTCTTTGAATTTACTTGATTATTTGACTACCAACAGCTACAGAACATTACCACAGCACTGACCTACTCAATAAATAACTGACGTTAAAATGCATTTCACGTCATACAAATATGGCCGACCATTTCTAGCGCTAAAACTACAATTCAAACTTTTAATTGCTATATCTCCGTCAATATTTAGATATTTAATAAAATAAACACGCCAATACACATTTATTAACATCAATTTCAATCAACAATTGAAAAATCGACCACTAAAAAATGAGGACACAAGCCCATTAAACTTGGTTTATTAAGTTTATATCAGTAAGAAATTTGAGCACTTTTTTAATTTCTTCTGGATTGTCTTTTAGTTTACTACTGACATTGTGTTTTGTTCTTTGCGTTTGATATTGTGGGCAGGTTACTAGTAGATGATGCACTGTTATTTGTGTCGTTTTGCTTCTTTAAACGGATTTTAAGCTGACTTACATTAAGTAATTAAATAGTTCAAGATTTTATAAGACATCGAATCTTGATTTTATGTTAATATTAGTCACGCATTTTATAGTAACGTTACATTTTCGCGAATGTAATTATATTTGTTTGTTGTATACTATATATATTTTGTAAAGGTGAGTTGTACAATACTTTTTGAACACCCTATATTAAAAATTACTCCATAAGAAAATGTACTAAAATACATAATGTAAAAGCATCGTACAGAAGAGAAAGCAATAAAAATAATTCGTTAAAGTACAGAACCACAATCAAGAAATAGGATATTTGTTTTACAAAATAAATAAAAGATAATTTAATTAAAGTAAAGTCTTCTATACTTCTTTCTCTCTTTTTCACACTCGTTTTCTGTTATCTCACTAAACCTCTACTCACTTCCTGTTCCGACTGTTCTTCTTTCTGACTGCTCACACATTTTCTAGACACCCACTTTTAGTGTACATATCAACTTAAGTATTTTTCCATCTACCTTGTCCTCTCAAAACCCTTATTTCTATCTCCAGGGAGTACATGAGATTTTCAATACCTTTAAGAAGGGTAGGTTTTATAATGGGTTAATTTAACCACTACTAAAGGGGATGGGCACAATGCTCTCTTAAAATATACTTTAAGGTAGTCTGTATGCTATAATTTTCAACTTTTAGCAAACATGTGAAAGGATTAATTATTAATAATCAATCAGTTTTTAATTGAGTGTACTATTAACTTGTGTTAAATAAAAACCTATTTTAGTTCAAGGTTTCAGGTAGTATTCAGGGCAGGGTCAATATTGACCCGTAACAAGAATACCAGGTTTAATGACAGTCGGTGTTAAAGTAATTGATATTTGGAATAAGGATTAGATTTTATTTGTCTCTGTAATTTTTCCAAATTATTTGTTTTAATACTGCAAGTAGGCTTACTTCGAGACAAATAGTGCTTGAATTGAATTTCTGAATTTCGTGAATTTTTGAATTTCTTGCGTAGCTTCCGTCAACTGCCATCTATTAATTTTCGTTTGTGTTTGACAACCATTGAAAGCAGCTATCCGCGCGATGGACCACGGAAAAAATAAATTGGGCTACGAACTGCTAATTTACATGAGGTTGCATATAATTTGCATTAGTATCTTTGTGTAATTGTACAGTGTATAATAGTTGGTGTATACAACATTAATTCAGCTTGTCTTATTTTTAACTAGTCAGCACTGTCATATCGTTACTAAAAATATAAAAAGTTGAAAAACATTAAAAACAGAAAAGTAAACAAATAACCCCACTACAGTTATCGGAGCTAAAAACAGGGGGATGCTGAAATAAGGTCAACCCGTAATTCCATGAAGATGGATTGAGGTAAGCGTCCACAGATGCAGTTATAATAACGAATGCAATTAAAATAGCGCTCGGTTAGAAGTGTGCGTGCATAGAGACCATACACAACACGCAAAGGGGGAGGAGTGTGTTCACAAATTGTGACGAGATATGACAATGAGGGGGGGGGGGAGCTAGATTCAAAAGCTTTATGACGTCCCATGCCTACATACAGAGAACTCGGTAAACAAAAAGGAAGACCATTTTTTGAAAAACTAAAAAATTGTGTAGTAAGTTTCCAAAAATTTTCGTGAAAACTAAAAAAAATCTTCAATAATAATTTTTGAGAAAAAATAACACAACAATTTCACAAAATAAATTTGTATTAATTGAAATTGGGCAAGGGTGATTGAAAGTGCACCATATGCCAGTATCGCAAGCATCTAATGCGATGTGTTAAATAGATTCTAGTACTATTCTATGGATAGTCACTTATTGACACCGGACCGGGGATATGCATTATATCGTTCAGTAGCGGAAGGGGTTAGGTTTGTTTTTTTTTCACAGGAATCCTCTTCTGCTACTGCACAAGAAGCACAACCAGCTCTTCGTCTGTTGCATCTTTTCTCAGTTAAAGGGGTACTGGAACTAAAGTTAGAGGACTATTATTTAAAGTACAATTTACCAAGCTTTACTGTGCATTGCGTTTTTAATCAATTTGGGTGACATAAACTGACAAATTCTGATATGTGTTTCCATGGGCTTGTGTCCTCATTTTTAGTGGTCGATTTTTCAATTGTTGATTGAAATTGATGTAAATAAATGTATATTGGCGTGTCTATTTTATTAAATATCTAAATGTTGACAGAGATATAGCAATTAAAAATTTGAATTGTAGTTTTAGCACTTGAAATTGTCGGCCATATTTTTATGACGTGAAATGCATTTTAACGTCAGTTATTTTTTGATTAGGACAGTGCTGTAGTAATGTTTTGTAGCTGTTGGTAGTCAAATGTACAAGTCAAGTCAAAAAAATATTAAGTTTTTATTTGATTTAACCCTGCTAATGCAGACATAATATTGAAATTTTATTGCTCAATGGAATAGCTGTAAATAATATTTAATATTTTGATATATAAATACATATAGCAGAGAGTTATGAGTTGTAAGGTTGGCAGCGGGTGTGATGTCACATGCATTTGGAATGTGTACAACGTTGAATCCCTTTAATAATTAAAGAGACAAAATGACTTTTTTAATTGGTAATATCTCTTAACATATAAGGAGTTATTACAAAATAATTGAACATTTGAGGTTCTAGTAACCCACTTTATCAATATATAGAACACTTTTATAGAAATTAAGACATAGGACACAAGCCCATTGCCATTCAACTTGCTGACGTCACTGACATTGACTCACAAGCCTTAGAATGATAGAATCGGCTAAGTTACCTGACGCGCACGATGCTGAACTATATGTGAAGCCATACACAGAATTCTTCCGTGCTGGTCAGTAAACGTTTGCCTTTAGAGTCTGCTTTATTTGAATATTAACAATAGTATCGTTAAATAGACTAAAATCAAATATGAAATCATTGTAGGCATTGCTTTATTGATGAACAATGTTTTGTATACCAAGTACTTTAAGCATGCGACGAATTTAGAAACAAAAGAAAAATGCAAACATTTTCAAATAAGTATTTTTATTCGAAAATGACAGTCGCTTCTTAATTTTTTCAAACATTTTAGAAATTTTTCATTCAAAATTATTTTAGTAAACTTATTTAAAAATTTTTCTTCATCCTATGTTTTAGATTATATTGGTGTTTTTTTCAAAATTTGTAGTGATGGCTTCGTCGTTGGTTAAAAGAAGTAACATATTAAATTGTAATCCGTATGCCCATAGCAAACGCTGTTATAGTAAAAAAGGTGTACACTATGATCCCGAGTGTCGTGCAAATGCTCGTAAAGGATTGGTCCTGGGCATGTACGTTGATGAAAATGACGTAAGCGATCTAGGAGTATTGACCCCAACAGCAGAGAGATACAACAAGAAGGTTTGTGGGCGCTTGAAGGATCTGATAAGACTGTTCACCATTCCAAAACGAGGAGAATGTCGTTTGTTCTATAGCTTGGAACATGAGTACGATGCAGTCGTAGTTGTTGGATTAGGTAAAGAATGCTTGGGATACAACCCCAATGAAGAGTTAGATGAAGGTAAGGAGGCTGTAAGGATAGGAGCAGCAATTGGCTGCCAAGAACTGAAACGTTTAAAACCATTAAAAATTTACGTGGAAACTTTGGGAAATGCAGAGTCCGCAGCCGAATCCGCGGCATGCACTTTGTTCCATTACAGTGAGCTGAGGCACACGTCCAAAGTTCCAAGACAACCCGTTTTGGAAATGTATTCCGATGGGGATTGCGACTGGGAAGGTTGGCAGATCGGACTAACTAAAGCCAATGCCCAAAATCTAGCTCGGGCCCTTCAAGAAGCGCCTGGTAATCTAATGACGCCCACTATTTTTGCACAGAAGGCGGTTGAGTATTTGTGCAAGACAAACATCAACGTGGAAGTGAAAGTACGAGCGTGGGCAGAGCATCAGAGGATGTTTTCATTCTTAGCAGTTGGGAAAGGTTCTTGTGAACCACCAATATTTCTGGAGCTGAGTTACGGCGGCGCCGATAGCACAGAGAGACCAGTCGTTATGATTGGTAAAGGTGTTACCTTCGACAGTGGAGGAACATGTTTACTATCACCAATGGATCAAGAGAACATGCGAGGGGACTTGAATGGCGCTGCTGTTGTTCTCGCTACGTGCAGAGCTATTGCGTCAATGCAGCTACCAATAAACATCAGAGCTTTGATCCCTCTGTCGGAACATATGCCAGGCTGCATTGCCATGAAGCCGGGAGACATTGTGCGTGCCATGAATGGCAAGTCCATAGAGATTACTGAGACTTGCAAGGAAGGCAGGCTAATGTTGGCTGATGCACTAGTCTACGCGCAAACATTTTGGCCGAAGTTTATTATTGATGTTGGAAGTTTGACAAAAAATCTGGCTCATGCATTTGGAACCATTGCGACCCCAGTATTCACAAACTCTGAAGAGTTATGGCAAACTATGCGTATGGCGGGTGTCCACACGGGGGATAGAGTATGGCGACTTCCCCTATTTAATTACTACACCCATCAAGTTACAGCGCAGCGTAACGTGGAGTTGCAGAACACTGGAATCGGTCGAGGAGGAGATGTTTGCAAGGCTGCTGCATTTCTCAGGGAATTTGTGCCATGTGGAGAATGGATGCATCTGGATACTTTCAATGTTCTGCATTCAGATGGAGAAGAGTTTCCCTACATCAGTAAAGGCATGTCAGGCCGACCAGCAAGACTCTTGGTGGAGTTCCTTGCACAACTTGTATGTCGTGAAGAAGATTGTTGAGTCTAATTTCATAATGTGTAATCGTCTTATAACAATTATAACAGTGAATTCGTGTTTTGTAATGACTACAGTGACGTTCAAATTATTATGTTTAGTGTTGTTAATGTACCGTTATTAAATGAAAGTCTTTATCATATTAAGTGGAACTTATTTTATCATAATTTCGTACAATAAGATTGGAACAAATCTCTAGAGTAAGCCAAAGCTCTTAAAAAGAAGTTAAGTAAAAAGTTGTGCCAACAGATTGTAATTTAACGTTTAGGTATTGTTTCTTTAAAACACTATAAAGTTTTAAAGCATTTGGAACACCAGCCATCATACTTTTACGTATGTCTTCTTTCACATATTCTTTGCATCTGCTAACATGTATAAGAGCCTCCCTTTCAAGCAAGCTAGTAAGCATACGTTCACAACTGCATACTACACTATTCTCAAAATGGTATTTTAAACTACGAATATTCCAACATGTTACAAATAAAATAAAATATCCTTTTAGACTTTTCTAAATTTAAAGATAAATTTAAATAGAACTTTGAATCACGTCAGATTGTTAGAAGCTAGACAGCAGGTCTCTCAGCTACTCTGATTCATAAAATAAATATCCTCTGGTTAATCCCAAGTGAATAAAATGTTTCGTAGATTTCCAAAACAATCTGCGATCCGTTGCATCATAACAAAATATATTCAAACTGATAGTAGGGTTGCCGCTGACATTTATACAAGTGGAAAACATTTCGTCAAATATTATTCCCGTCTACTGGTTTCATTTTAGTTTTGATTTTATTGTTAAATCTGAGAATAGTATAGCACACGAATCTCGAAAATCCACGAGTGGTATCATTTCGTCTCTGGACCCTTTCGTAAAAAATTAGTTAATTAAACTCAATAAAGAACACAATATTTTTCCGGTCTTAATTTAATACAAAGAGGAAGCAGCTTGACCTACAACTGTGGAAGATGTACTGCCTGATAGGATGGAAATCACAACTAAATACTGAAAACAACATCTTGCTTTACAAAACAATACCTAAACAAGTGTCACCAGATATGGGGTGCTGCATCTACCGCTAATATTCGAATAATCCTAAGACGTAATCCTAAGTCTAAAAGCTAAGGATTGTCATGAATTCACCTTGGTTTGTACCTAATAATAAAATACACCGTGATCTGGCCATACCTACGATTAATGAGTAAATTGTGCTGAGAACCAAAGCCTACAAGAAGAGAATACTTGAACATCCAAACAATTTGGGCTGATGTCTAATGTCCAATAATTCGGTAGTATGCAGACTAAAAAAGAACATTACTTCAATTTTAAATTTTGTAATTAAATTAAAGACAAGTGTCCTTCAAATTTTGTATAAGAGAGGTGTATTAGTAAACAGTAAGTGTAGTTTACAGTTAATTTTGAAACTGTATTGCACAACCCAAAATCTGTTTTATGATATTTGTAATATTAGGCCGCCCCCACACGAGTCGATTGATTGCAAACCTTAGCTCCGAATCCGCCCGAACCGAATAAGAATGCAACTGTGTTGTTAGTGAGAGAATGCACTTGTATACGAGTGAGGGAAAACACAGGGTACGAACGAAACTAAACTGTTTTTGAACACTTTTTGAGCGAATTTGTTTCTCGGTCGCAGGGCGTGCTTGGTTGCATCAGGTTGCATGCTTTTGATGGTGACATCATGAGCAGGGATGTGCACAAATACTACTCAAAAGTATTTAAATACATAAATACATACTAATACGACACAATACACCCTACGACACCCTATTATGTTATTGTTAAAAATTCTATAGAGTCACGAAACACGGCTCGACTAGTTTGCAATCAGTCGACTCGTATGCGGAGGGCCTTAGTGTAAGAATTTTAGTACATTTTAGGTTTTGGATTCGAGTTTGGATTGGATTGTTTCACTAACTAACAATATAAATAAAGCATTTATGATCTAGCTCACATATATGAGATATCGACACCATAAAGCTACAAATATTTGTACGAGGTTGGTTATGAAAGGAAGGCAGGAATAGAGTAGGATGAAGATGTTATAGTGGAAAAAAAAAATCAAAAACAAACATCGATAATTCGAAAACTGTTACACTTAGTATATTGTGTATATGTAATAAGTGGTCTTAGAATGGCATCATTTGTGTACAACACCATCCCTACTATAAGATATTGCAGGCAAAATGCTGTGAATACCTACCTACCTATATACGAGTATACTTGCAATGTGTACGTACAAGTCTGACGCTGTGAAGTCTACTTTCCCGTTCCGCAATGTTATTTTTCACTTTGTTTCATTTTCTTTATGGATGCTGATAAACTATGCATATTCCATCAACAAGTTCATATGCAGCTGTATATCAGTTTTATTATTCACCTATATTACTCGTACCAGATGCAATATTTTAGTGCATTATTAACAAATATAATGCTATAAATATTTTGTTGACTTTTTACTTGCATGATTTGCTGCAGACAATGATTTCGCTAATCACAAAACATGGGATGTTACGTTATATTCTTAGAACATTTGATTAAAGTGAAACCTAGTAATATTTAATCTTAAAATTATGCTTAAGCGCAGGAAAATTTGAAAAAGCAGTAAAGTAGGTTACAAAATGTTGTATATTAGGTAAAATTTCTTATGAAAGATATTCTTATAATACAAGTAACTATGTTTGACGGGGTAGACCTATATGGAGTAATAGTAAATACGTAAAGGAGAAATTTAGCCAACCTTTAAGCCATTTTTTAAGTATTGGTATCTGGAAGTACTCTCATCGCTGCACACCGCCACTACTCATCACTTTTAAAACAGTTATATGTTATGGAGCAATGATTGACGTATCTTCTAGGATTCGATGAAATAAGTAGTAGTGTATATAAGTAGTAGTCGATAGTAGTGGCAAAGTGTAGTTTTCTCTTCAGTCTTCATGAAAATAACAAATATAAGTATGGTATCAAATAATTACTTTATGAACGTTGATTGTAACTACGTCGTAATATGTATGTAACTATGTCGTAAAATTAAGTTGTGCACTCGGTGAAGTGTATATTGTAACGGTTTGAGTTGAGTGTAGTTATTAAACGACTATCATATTAGAATTATTCAGTTTGCGCTATGAACACTATGACGGGACTCTGATTGTAACTAAAATTAAATGATACTGACAAGCGTAGTTACTCATGATGTAACGAGGTAACTAAATACAGTACGTGAACCGTCATGAACATTGTTCTTTTTTTTTTAAATTTAGTTTGGGGATATTTTTTTTATATTTTATTTTTAGTGCATCAACTTTAAATAGTTATTAGTACTTTAAACAAAATATACAATTTTTTACAGTAATTTTTGCATTGCATAATTCTTTAATAACTATACTATACTATAATTTCACTTTACATTTTATTTTTTACGTTTATATGTGCGTTTCACTGCATTGTTAAAAAATTGGCACACTTACATTAGATTATAGTTCCCGGCGACGTTAAATTAAGTTGTGCACTCGGTGAAGTGTAGATTGTGACGGTTTGAATTTAGTTGATTATTAAACGACTATCAAATTATGACTTTAATATGATCGGTGAACTCGTCGAGAATCTGATTGCAAGTAACACTAAATCGTGTTCATTCTAAAGAAAAAAGATATCGTGTAACATCGGCAAGCGTATTTACTTATGATGGAATGAAGTAACTATATACATGCAGTACGTGATCCGCCATGAGCATTATTGGCATCGTTATGAAACGTATACGAGTATATGAAAATATCGAAAAAGTTATACTAAGGAAATATATACTAAGAACAATATTAGACCATCTTCTAACCTATAAAGTTTGAATTACAAAATTTATCATCTGTAATTTAGAAGATATGAGCGTGGCAACTTAATATTTTCGTTTGAGTTTTATAAAAAATGTATTTATATTAACAACGTTGCCTTAGTTAAAGCATCAGAGTTAATTAGTTCTATTCTCAGGGGATTTTTTTAACATAAAAATAATACAATGTAAAACACAAGATGTTAATGGATGTGTAATTAAACGTAGTGAATGGATTACACACCAATACATGCAAACTAATTCAACTATTTTATTGTAACATATACAATAACAGTAGCTAGCCTACATTGATTGGCGTCGCTAATTATAAATTATAGTCTCTGCAAAAATATATAGCAACCAAAAATTGGCAAAATTTATTGTTAGCGCTATTTGGCCCTATTTCTCAGGCACTCAGTTCATCGCTTTGACTTCATTCTAGGCCTGACTTTGACTTCATGCAAGGGATCAGAGGTGCCTATTCTCGAATGCTGATTTACCAACGGAAACGCACTTACAAGTGGCTGAAGACAACTTCTAGACACGGAGAACACTTAGGGTTTAGGCTTTCATGAGACCTTCAACACATGCGATTGGAATTGATTACTAACAAAAGATTGTTATACGAGTACAATCATTGTCTTTTAATTGAAAGTATTCTAACAATGTTGCGTTTATTTCTCATTTACTGTAATTTATAACCTGATCAATTAAAAAGGATACATGAAGAAGAATGGGAAAGTATGAAGGAAAAGGGAAGAGAAATATAGACAGAATTATTCCGTTAGTGTTGAAGCTTGTTTTTGCCTTCAGTTCAGTGTTTAAGACTTTCAAAAAGTATGATTTATTAAACTCCTCAATTCGTTAGTTTCTGCAATGACTTGCTTATTTTATGACTTTTTTCGCTTTATATTTAGGAACTAGAAAAAGTCGCAAGGTGCTATTATAAGGTTTTTAAACTAATTAAGCAGTTAAATTTATTTAAGCTCTTTCTATTTATTTGAACTCTTTCATGACAAAAATATCATACGCATCTTCAATATGATGTCAAAGTGACTCCAAAATATTTACTGAGTAATATGGAACGCGGACTTACAAAATTTTGGGACCCTCACTCTAAGCTATAGGTCTCTAAACTTGCGAAGTTACTATTTTAAGTCAATGACATTCTTAAGCACCTTATAGTTTTGTTTCTTATTGTCAACTGCCAACGTAGAGATATTAAAATACCTGTGTTTATTTTTATAGAAGCTAGTATTGTTTCGAAAACAAAAGAGAAAATTTGTCGTTTGACAATAAAATGTACGAGAACTATATATATGTATGTAGATATATCTACAGCAGTCGCTTTGTTAAGCACACTACCATTATAAGCATAAGGGATGGCTGAATGAATAAGTGGTGGTGCGAATGAATAAGAGGGAGGGTTGAGGGAGAAGACATATCCGGTGTTGTGATTTACGTAATCAACACAATTTAATTTTAATGATATTTAAATGGATTTTTTATTATTCATTTATTTGTTGCTATAATGATTGCGTTAAAAATATTACTGACACAGTTTGCTGAAACAGTAAGTTATAACTTATGTCTTTATAGCATCGAAGGCGTCTCCTACACAGTAAGTTGTGCCGTGATAGGAAAGGAAGAAATACAAGTAGTAAAAGCATATAACTTTCTGAAAGTTTATAGTAAAGTCATTTAATCTATTTTAATTTAGGGCCTTCTTGAATATTAATTCGATAGTATTATAATATAGATGAATAACATCCCGACTAGAAATTTCTCTTGGATCTGGGCCCAATTTGGTCCCAATGTGGTATGCCCTGTAAGCCTATCCCAATCAGGACCTAACTGAGACAATCCAATGTAAAAATGGATAGAGTAATGCCATTATTAATCGTCATAATTGATATTGCATAAATTTAGAAATTGTTTTTTAAAAAAAGCATTCACTGCGTTCGTATCGATGACTGGAGTAATTTTTCTGGTGGTGATATTAGTAATTACTACATTACCATTAATGTTGGATGGGCAGAGCTCGCCAAAAAGTTTATTATGAAAATTAATTTTTATACTTGGATTGCCCGGTTAGAAACTTACCAGTATAGGCCAGTTGGTACCTTTTTGAATTTTGCGGCACATCCCGATTGGGATCCCAATTTTCTTGTCGGTGTAACGTCATATTTTTTTTTTAAAGCTTTAACGCCTTCTTGAATCTTAGTTCTGCCTCTATTGCTTTCTGATTGCAACAGTGATAGAACTAAAAATATTCTATCAAGCTATTTTGCATTTCTATTTTAACTTTATTTTATTATAATTACTTTTTTGAAAGAAAATCACATTTCTTCTATAATTTCAGTCATTTTTTAAATTTTGGGGAGCACTCAATCCAATGCAATTTATTATTTTTCAATTTTACTCTGTATCACAAAATTCAGTTTAAACTATTTTAAGCACAATAAAAACTTCTGTACAACCAAGTAAATGGCTTATATCCTAACTACAAATTTACTTTAAGTATAATTTACATTGTCTTAATTTTAGGTTTTAATTTTTCTGTTAACCCTAATTTGTATGTTTTAATCACAAAACAGAGTATACATTTGTTGCAGTGTTTTAGTTTCTCTTCTGAGTTCATTATTAATTATTATATTTATTTAATATAAATTAATTCCACAATTATTTTTATTTCTTTATTTTTCACAAACCGATAAGTTATCTTACTTAAGGCAGATTGAATGTTATTAATTTGGTATGTTATGAGCACGGTTGAACGTCAATAGAAAGACTTCTTTTAGATGATAGAGCGTCCGAGTTCGATAAGTAACTGCTGATATATGTTTCTAAAAGCAACGGTACACGGCGATGTCATGATTGATGCCATCGACATCTAAAACAAAAATAACTGCGCTGGTCATACGATGTGCCTAAGGTACCATGTGCGCGTGCTATAGCGTGGCAGAGTTCATGAAGCGTGATTGAATGTAGAAAATATAAAAAGATTCATATTATAAAAGCAATATTGTTATAACTATAACTGATAAATATAAATATAATTACAATCAAACAAATTAAAATATAGAAGGAAATGTCGTGAGTTGCACATGGTTTACTTTTCATTACCAGGTTTCGTAATTCATAATCTGTCTTAGGAAAAGTGTGGAATGATGGTGTGCCCTGACTATTGCTTTAAATATTAAGGTAAAACACAAATAAGGACCATCCATAAATTTTGTCACACAAATTTCATGCTTTTTGGAGCACCAACACCCCCCCCCCCTGGGCTTGTCATACTTTGTGTACTCACTCTCTCTCCTACCTGTATAAATATCATTAGTCTAGTGTGGTAATTTATAATTTTGGAATTTCACACAAAAACAATTTGATGTTTTCCCACAAAAAAGTACCTATCTATTATCAAGTCTTTTTGTTTAACAAATAAAAAAACAATTTTAAATTTCTATTTATACAATGTTTATTTCGTTGTATCACTTTTTCGTACTGTTATTGGTTTACGTTACATGTGACGTCACAAAGCTTATGACCCGTCCTCTCCCATTATCACATCTTGCCACAATTTGTGGCCCCTTCCAACCCCACTTTGCGTGTGACGTAATTAATGGATGATATCATAATAAAACATTATATTAAAGAAGAGCAATGTAAAATTAACATAAAATATAAATAAATTAACAAAAAAATGTCAAGTAGCTGCATGTTGAGTGACTACATTTTTCTTTACCAATCTTTTTTTTTTATATTTATTTTCTTCTTTGCCTTGACTTTCTTTAGTCATAGCCACCATCAAATAATTTTTTAACATCTTTTATAATTTATAATTCAATTTTACACATTTCTAAATATTTCAATAATTCACTAATTAATTTTGAATCACTTAACAAAAATTTAGTATTAACAGGAAAAGTTTTAATCACATCTAATATACCACTATTCAATTTTGATCTTTCTAAACTATAATCTATGCATTCAAATATAATATGATCCAAAGTTCCTTCTTCACCACATTGACATCTATCGTCAGTCTTATTAATCTTATTAATTCAATCTTATTAATTCAAAATACAGTATAAATTACTGTTTTTTTCCTTTAAAATACATTAGCATCTGTGTCTTTATAATGCCATAGCTTGTTATCTTCTAAGTATGTTTCAACTTAAAATACAATGTATTATACACATACATATGTAAATTATAAATATTAAGCTTTGTGAAGCCAAATTGTTCGTCAGAGCCAATTTATTCGCGGTGTAGAATATTAAGAGTATTACCTTGAAAGCTCTCAAAAGTAATATGATGTACCTACTAAGACAATATCTAACAAAGTTGTAGATTTTCAAAGTACCTCAGAGAATCTTGAAGGGTGCGACCCTCTTAAGCAATTCTCAATGCGAATAAAATCATGATAAGATGATATCACCATTGTTATTTTACTGTAATTAGTTTTATTATGTAGATAGTAATGTTCAAATTTACAGGGGTCATGCGGGGTCACGAATAACTGACAAAAGTCATTTACTTTTAATTTCATTCTTCTTTGAGTTTTTGGAAGTTGGATTTTAGGAGCATTTAGGAGCATTTTAGGAGTGTTACATTTATTTAAGCATGTAATTAAGTAAGATTTATTTAATTTTACTTAAATGCGATCGCACACTGGAGACATGATAATCTTAAGACAAATTTGTCATTGTCGTAAAAAGAATGGAGCAAAATTATAAAACTCATTGAACAATAACAGACAACGCTAACATTTTACATTATTATAAATGTTATACAAGTATTCGTTAAAAGAAGCTCCAGTTCTTTTCATTCTGTTTGCAGACAAAAATAGTTTTCATATATTACAAAGTTTACGATATATTAACATAAAAAAATAAAATTATTTGATAAACAAATATACCAACCATATAAATAAACAAATCTACAAAACACACAATTATTATATTACAATTAATGAGAGAAATACCCTAGCTGTTGAAATCGTAGTAATACAATAAGGAATAATTAACACAAATAAAACCTCAAACAGAAAAATTTCTTTTTATATGCAATTGCAGAATGCTATGTTATATTGAGTACAGAGATATAAGTTATGCAATATTTCTCAACTGATGCAACATCACATCAGATTTGAGCCTGTAAATCTGTAAATGTTTTTCATAAAATAGAAGAGGTAACGGATCCATAATAAGCACCAAATAAGTTGGAGGAGTGACATATAAATGGCTGATTGGAAAGGATTTCACTATGTCAGTACAAAATAAGTTACTAATATACAAACAGATCCTTAAACCAGAGTGGACTTGTGGTGTCCAGCTATGGGGCTGTAGCAGTCAGTAACAAGGATTTAATCCAAAAGTTCCGAAAGAATAAAGTGCTAAGAAACATCGTGGAAGCACCCTGGTATATTAGAAACAGTGATCTTCACCGGGACTCAAAGATGGAAACTGTGGAGTCACCAGGAAAGACTCCAACATGTTAATGACGAGGTAACACACCTACTGGACAACGATGGAGAAACAAAAAGAAGTCTGAAAAGGGTTAAACCTTTTTGAGTTAGTTTAATGAAATTAAATGTAGTCATGCAAATGTACAAGTAATACAAGTTTATGTTAAATATTTCATATCATACAATAAGATATGCTGAAGAGCAAAACCTTTAATATTATGTTTATATTATGCTAACGTTAAATTGCTTATTAGTGTAATAGACTAGATTGTAATAGTTATAAAATAAAAAAGCTATTTACAAATCCATATAATTTTTAGATAGTATCAACCTTCAAACAATATGTGTAATATTTCATGACATTTCAACCATTAGTTTACAAGTAACAGTGGTTTTAGTAACGCTACATTTGCAATATTCAAAACAATGGAAAAATCAAAATTTGGTGTGTTCATAAAGCATTGCTTTTTAATTGAAAGAAATACTGACTCTGAATAACATTTGTCAAGCCATACCTTTGCTTAAATGGTATTTTTCAGATTAAAAAGCAATGCTTTATCAACACGGCAATTATTTAGAAAAGCTAATAGGATATATAATTTATGACGCACTCATTTCATGAATATGTCAACGCAGTAATTCTATAATATTACTATCTAAAAATAAATTTTATTTAAATTGCGATAAAAATTAATTTCTTATGGAATCTGTTTATAATCCTACAATGATTTTACTATTCGCATTTGCTAGTCAGCGTGGTTAATCGTCTGTGTGTTCATACGATAAGGCAGTGGTTGGTAACCTTTTTTGAAGGCCCAAATCGTAAAATTTTTATTATAGGCGTGACTGGTAGCAACAAGAAAAAGTAACTTCTATTTTTTTTTTATTAAGAACTTATAAATTTACATAATATTTATACGAGCAAATACCTGCTGACACAAAGAAAAAGAATAAAATATTTCCATTTATTAGTAAATATATTTATAGATTTGGTAATATTTTGTCCTAATGCGATGACTGTAATTATTGTTTCTGAGATAATATTTCTTCATACTAAAGTTCGAAATTAGTAAACCAAAATTTAGAAATTCAGTTGAAAGTGAAATTACCTTCATATGAACTTTTTAATATAATCAAAAAATTAAACTTCAATTTGAGAAACACAGATTTCATTAACAAAAGTCAGTTAAAAGGAAGAGATTATTATATGTTACATCCAACTTTAAGTAAGAAGAGATGGTTTAGAAATAAGTCCCGCAAAATTATATCATATATCTACTATAATCAGAATCAAAAGTAATCATTGCAAAACTCCAGCTCACCTGTACAAAATTAATATTAAATCTGATGTCAATGTGGTGAAGAAGGAACTTTGGATCATATTATATTTGAATGCATAAATTATAGTTTAGAAAGATCAAAATTCAATAGTGATATATTAGATGTGATTAAAACTTTTCCTGGTAACACTAAATTTTTGTTAAGTGATTCAAAATTAATTAGTGGATTATTGAAATATTTAAAAATTTGTAAAATTGAATTATAAATTATAAAAGATGTATAAAAAATGTTTGATGGTGGCTATGACGAAAGAAAATCAAGGCAAATAAGTAAATAAATATAAAAAAAATATGGTAAAGCAAAACTGAGAGACCTATCAACACTGCCCTAAGCATGCAGCGCGACGTGCAGTTATTATTTGCAACTCGAATTGTCTATGCATATGTGATTATAGATGTATTTTGCGTGTATTTTGAAAGTGGTACACTCATATTAAAATCTCAAGTTATAATTATAACAATATTTATAAAAACTCTTCGCATCGTTATCGCAATTGTGTGTGTAGCCTTTATTATAGCCTGATATACCATCCATATTCAGACCGTTAAGATTTTAAATGTATCAGTTCATTAATACAGATTGTAATTTATTATTGTTCACAACATGGTACATTAACAAAGTGGTTGTTAGGAACGGGGATGAAGTGGGCGAGAGAGGCAATGCGGGTGGAAATGATGGGGGAGCACGAGTAAATGTGCTGTTAGTGTGAGTGGTAAAATATAACGTAATTAAAATGAATAAAAGATTATTTATATGTTATAGGTGTATAATACGAGAGAGGTATAAGATAGAGATAGATATTCTTGTAGCATAGGGATTAATAAATGCTCTGTAGAATAACGATTCAGCTGTACCCGGTGTAACATACTCGTGCACTGATTTTAGGTAGGTACTCGTACATGGTTAGTTTTATGCTTTAGAAATATAAGTAGTATTCGTATTTGCCACCACATCAGTTTTAAGATAAGTTAACGGTGGTCCAGAGCTCGAAAATTTAAGGTATTTTGAGGATTGTTCTCTTATAATAAAAATAATGAAAAACGATATTTTAAGTTTTTAGGCTTATTATTACACTTATTCAGGCCCGGATTTGATGGAGGGCAAGCGGGGCTACCGTCCCGGGGCCTCCACAAAAAAGGGGCTTCCTCAATAGAGATAAAAGCAATAAATTTTTGAAAGACTTCACGGAAGAAAATTGTTCCTTTTATTTGGAAAATAATTAGGGGCCTCCGCTCCTTCGTTGCCCCAGGGCCTCCACATCTCTAAATGCAGCACTACATACAAAACACTTATACACTACACTACATACACTTATTCTACATACAAAAAACCTTTTTTGAAATTTAAAAATATTGTTAAATATGTTAAAAATAGTGCTGCAGTAGACCTGTCTAAAAATTCGACCTGGACAGTGGTGCCCATTTTGGCTCTTCTGTTTATCTGAATAATAAAAACCAAGAAAACTATTAATTGTATGAGTTGTTATGGTTGAAACTAGGAAGAAAAATAATTGAAAATTGACAAAATGGCTTTTGAAATTGAAATTCTAAAAACTGGGTTTTTTTATCACTTATTTAATGAAAAAAAAAAACGAAATTATTGAAATAAAAAAATGATTATAGTTCCAACATGAACTATATTTGAATAACATTAAAATTTCGGACGATTCGGTTAATTAGTTTTTTTTTTCTATAACACTATACCGAAAAAAGTAGTGCTGAAATAAGTAAAATTAAAGTTTTAATTAAGTATATGCTATGGCTGTTGATATATGCTACAACGGCTGTTGAAACGAAACTATTGGCATAAGCTTAAGTAATGTTTTTTCAACATATAAAGAAGACTGAAATCATACGACAGCCTATGACTGGAAAATGTTTTTTTGTGCTTGCAATGGCATGTCAGCAGTAACATTACGCAGTTTACGAACTTAGTAAATTTAGTAACACATGTATATGATATGTACAGATGATAATAGAGCAAACAATACTATTATAAATTATAACGGAAATCAGTACAAAATAAAAATATAAAGAAAGTGGCATAAATCTGCTCAAACGAGTTTATTGCGAAGATTTTACAAATGTACACATATAAATTGCAATAATAAAGTTATTTTCTTGTTATCTTTACAATTGAAAATATATTCATACAACTTTAAACAAGTAATGTCTCATTATTTTATTAGAAATAATATTTTTATTACTGTCTTATTATCTGCAAGTACATCTTGGTAATTAAATAAACTTTATTATTATTGAGTCCACTTAATATTTATGAGTTATAAAACCATAAAAAGTTCAAAATTAACATTTTTATTATAGGTATACTTGACTGATAATAAATTAACATTATTAAACGGTAAACTTCTACATTTTTTGTAGACTCAGTCACAAGAAGTGTAGGGAAAAGTCTCCAAATCGGATTAACGATTTGGCACCACATTTCATGAGGTTTTGTATATAAGATAAGGGAGGTTATCTATTTTATATAGTCTATAACATAATCCATCCCCTAATACGAATCATATAACTTCTGTTTTTTGTAGATTTATAGAACTTTACGTCCCCCACAACTAAGGCTGTAAAACTCTACACAATTCCATATTATCTAGAGCTAGACATATAGAAGTATAGCAACAAGTATATTAAAAAGATTGTAGAGTTAGTTTTATGGAGAAATCTTGTATTGTTATTTGAGACATAGGGTATAGCAGAGTGGAACAGAATAGACTAGCGTACTAGCGGAATAGCGACTAGCGAATAGCGAGGGTTATAAATTAAATGGGTCGATGAAGGAAACAAGCTATTGTGTTTGTGTTGGAAATGCTTAACAGATGGAACTTTGGGAAAATCTATTTAATTACAGGCTATAACATGTAGAAAATGATGGTGTACCAGTTGCTTTATTTTGAAGGATCCTAGACAAAGGAAGAGACAGTTTTGAATTAATTGTTCGAGAATTTTGATTAACGAACTTGTTGATTATAATGGTCATTCCTTCTATTATCCTATTTGATGAGTTAAGGGTCCATAAACTAGAAATTTAGAGCATGTGTGGTTTTTCGTTATTTCACAACGAATTTATACATTTATGTTTATACATCATAAAGTGGATCCGCTTTTAGGCTACAGTATATCTAGTTTTAGTACGATATCTAATATTTTTATGTTATTAAAAAGAAATACTCTTATTTTATAAGTTAAGTAAAGTTAAGTAAGTTAAGTTTATAAGATGACACAGTGGGTAAGAGCATTGATGCTGACGCAGACTTATGTGTCTTCGGGTTTAACTCCCGGTCCAGAGTTATATTTTCTGGTTGTGGTTGTTCATACACAAGTATAATCATAAAATTATTAGAAAGCGGTGTCGAACACATACGATGTCACTACCCCACAAAAACTGGGTTTCCATAAGATTGTTTTCCCTCTCATTTAACGAGAATGACATTACAATTGTACCTTACCTTAGAGTTAAAATATATGTAGGTAGAAAGAACGGAACGAAGAAAGTGATAATAAAATAAGGGAAGTCAAGCCACCATTTTGCAAACAAGAGTTACCGGTCGGACTAAATAGAAAGCTGGAAGTAGTAATATATATGTAAAGAAATTATATTTATTTAGTTGGGTTGCATAAGGAAGATGAAGAGAGAGAAAGTACTAAAAGAGGCAGTGAAGGGAAGAAGTAGCGAGGAAACAGTTAAACTTCAGTCCAGAAAAATAGAGGATTTGCGGAAAGGAGATAAGGGCAAGAGGTGGATGACGGAGATAGAGACAATAATAAAATAGTAAAGGAAGAGAGTCAAGAAGAAATAGTAAAGATAGAGCGTTTATGCCTAATAGACATAAGTGGAGAAGTGAAAACGAAGAGAGAAGGCAGGAAGGTTAGTGAAAAGATAATAGAGGGTTTGTCGAGAGGAGACAAGGAAGGCAAGAGGTGACAGATGAAGATACAGGAAATAAGGAAGGAGAAGCAGGAAACGGTGTGAATAAAGGAGGAGTAGGGGACATGAAGAGAGAGGATCAAGATAATAGTCTAGAATAGTTTAAGTTTAGTTTTAACTTTGAATTTATATGAAATGCCTTAAGAAATATAACACTGTAGATTGTAAAGCCGAAAAACACACAATTAATATAATAAAAATGTATAATATTTATTTAGTTGGTGCAAAGCTCGTCTGTCGGTAAAATAGTGACCATATATATACTCATGAACTCCATAGATGACGTTTGAGAAATAACGCCCAAGATAGTTAGTATTTAGAGTGGACAGAACTCACTGTGCATACTGTTAAGTCATTATAAAATTAGATAAAAAGGAATTGACAATTTAGATAATAAACTTTAATTGTCGTTTCTTTGATTTCAGCTAAGTTAGTATGATTTATGTTACACAGTGTAATTATTATAATGTGTATGTAAATTACTAAAACAAAAGTGTTTGATTGCAGAGCAACAAATAAGTTGTTTGATAATAAGTTGATTAATAATTTACAATTCCTAATAAAATTGGAGATATTGTCTTATATGTTGACCCTTATTCAAAACAGAACTATAACCAATATGTAAACAATGTAACAGCTCACTAACCGTAAAGCATATTCCTATTCTCAAGATACTCGTCGCACAGATAAGGCCGTATTATGCCCAAAGAATATAGGAAGATATTTGAAAGCAGGGAAAGTCTGAAAAACCTTATGGGCTCTATTAATAAAACTAATTTAATCTCTTTATTTTAAGTACCTTTACTAGTATCTATACGTTATAAATTATATTGCTAATGTTTATAAATGTTATGTATTGATTTAAGTGCTAATAACTTTTGAAAGTTGATCCACTTAAATAAATATTAAAAAAAAATATATGTATAATTAATAAAGTTTATTTTACTAATTAAAAGTTAATTTTTTAAGTCGTTACCCTCTGACAGACAAACTAATAATAGAAATTGTTCTAGAATCGTAAAGTTTTTATACTCTATTAGAAATTCCCTCCACTTAAATTTAATCACTAATCTCGATTACACATAAATCCTAATCCTAAGCAATTAACATTAACCAAATAAATCCGATAAGCATTAAAGTTTAGTGATTTACTCTCTAAATCTGCTTACTCTCTAAATCCTTTAATGCTTACCTGAAAATATTACCTACTTATTATAGTTAATATTACTAACATCCATAATACTTTAAATACTAAGTACTACCAGGAAATATTACCTACTAATTTAGGGTAAACAAAAATCTTTAAACAAACGTAAAACGAATTATAAAAGAGTAAAGTTCACCAAACTAAAAAATAATTATAATAATATTAAAACTAATAACCACTTACTTACTAATCATCATTCCACATATATGAATAACAGTTTTCATCAAATTAACCCAGTCGTTTAGTAATATTATCTTAATAACTAATCAGTAGCTGCTTATGTATTCATTGTACACCTATGTAGTATATTTCATCTCCTATATACAATATATTTTTAATACATGGAGCTTGCTCTATATTTTTAAAAATCATTTGTTGTCGTTTTTTTGTTGTCAAAACTTTTCTAACCTAAATAAAACTTTGAAATGAATTTTTATTAAATATTTTTAATAAAGGTTATATAAAATATTAATGGATAAAAATTAATATTTTCTGTAAGCAAAGATTATAATGTGATAACCGTTAGAGGGAGAAGGAGCTACTGTACTGTATACAACGTACAGGATACAGTGGATACAAAGTTCGTTGTTTTAAACTAATTACGACTACAAAACTTGTAATGTCACAAAAGTCCATTGTAATGTTATTCATTGCATGAGTAACTTATTTTACACTGAAATTAACTTTCTCAACATTTGCTTGCACTCTACAACAAGTTTTAAATGTTTTAATGGAAAAGCAAGTGGATTTATTAATTCGAAAGCTTCATTTAATCAATGTAGTTTTAATTAATTTTATTAAGGGTAAAAAGGGTCATTTCCAGTTACTGATTTAATTGTATGTTTTAATCACAGAACAGAGTATAATTTTACTTTATTTAATATTAATTTCTAACTTCATTTACAAATAACTATTAAACTCGTATTTAATATAATTATTTTTATTTCTTTTTTTCACAAGTCGTATATTCATTTTATTTATATCAGAGGTCAATGTACAATGCAAAGTCTTTACAAGAATTTAAATTTACTATTTTAAGAGTTAAATATATACTAGTTTAATAGCAACACTTATTTAGTGAAATACATATTTTGAATAATATAATCCATCAATATAAGCAAAAATATCATAAATAAGCAAACGCTAAAACCGTATTCTAATTATTTCAAGTCTTCAAAAAATAAGATTTGTCAAACTCTTCAAAATGGTTACCACCTGCATCAATTAGCAAATTCCTGTTTGCAAATCTTTTATCAACGAAGCTATATCTAGAGAGAAAGTGTTTTGAAAATGAAACTGAATTTTTTGATTTTGGTCATCACTAAAATTGACGTTTCTCTTCTTCTATAACAACATATATAATATAATTTATAACTATAACTATATTTACTATTGTCGATACTCTTTATAGGTATAACTATATTTACCATCGTTGATACTCTTTTTCTGTCGGTCATCATACTAGCTAAAATGGCTTAGTTCTCTTTAATCTTCTTGTCAGTCCATCCGTGTGCAGCAGGTGAAACGCTTCCACGTTGACATGGTTGCTCGTGCTTCCTTGCTATTTTCGTAATTTCTTCAGCTACTGTAGTTACTTTGAGATCCCTATGTATATCGCTATTGCGGACATACCATGGTGCATTCACTATGTTCCTCAGAACTTTATTTTGGAAAGTCTGAATGCATATGATGTTGCATAATGTTTAGTGCAGCCCCATAGCTGGATTCCATATGTCCATGGGTTTGTTATGTATGGATAATGTTGATTTGCGCCCCATTAGCCAGTACATTTTCTTACATCTTATTCAATTCTATCTTATGCTAAATGTGGTCACTAATTCTCGATTTCATCATTCAAACACTCCAACAAATTTGTATAATACTCTTCATTTGTTGCTACTCTTTCTTGAAGATAGTCAATGAAGAATAAGCCATACGCATTCCAGAAAATTGGTGCTGTGACCTTGCGTATGGAAGGAACTATATTTGCCTTCTTTGGAACCGAATCTTTTTTTATAATTTAATATTTGAACTGTTCTTTCGTTTAAAGTTATTAACATGTTGAGTTGTTGATTGGAACAATCTCTAACACACCGTGCTATTATTGAAATCTAGGCTACTATATATGAGTACACTTAATTGCAGTGTTATAGAAAAAAAGCCAAAAAAATAAACACGTATGGAATGACGTGCTCTCCTCCTTTTCATCGTCAACCTCACTAGCTCCCTGTGGATTTAATGATTACCTTCTAAAAGCAATAATAACTTAGATCCTTTGCCTCACTCTTTGGCAAAAACTGAGTCTCTATGAACAAAATCCTTTAACCCCCAGTCACAGCCTTTTTTCCAAATCACTCTGTTATTTTTTGCATAACATTATATCGTACCTATATGTGGGATGGTGGGACAGCCTATGATCATAAGATTTCCTTTTTGGTACCTAGACTTAATAATCCTCCATCTCTAGAGGGTTGTTATCCCTTTTCATGTGGTGCTAAATCCAATCTAAAAGGTTTTTGGATATTTTTGAATAATTTTACATTGAACGTAACTTTCCTTTATTGCTTTTATACAAGAATTAACAAAATATCTAAAATCAAAATAATGAGTTTTTAGGGGTGTGAAACAAGTTAATAATAGTCTCTATTCGGTAAGGGTAAGTGGTGTTTAGAAAGCTCAAGTTCATCGGGTTAACAATTGACCTTTCAAAGGTATATTGACGGATAATATTATTCAAAATGTAAACTTTACTATCAAGGGGATGCAATTAGACTAGCATATATTAACCCTTTAAAGAGTGAATTTAAATTGTTGCTAAAACTACTAAAAGTTATTAAATTGTTACAATCTTACCATCAATCCACTCTAAGTGAAGTGAATTTGTTAAAAGAAAGAATTGTTATTCCGACACTATTATTGGGACACCCTGTGTATATATAGCTAACGTCATATTTCTTTTTTAAACCATCCATTTCAATTTTAATTATGTCGTATAATGTAAAATAATATTGCTATAGGTTTTTTTTAATGAAAGACGCTGTAATCTCATATTACAACACATTCTTCATCCATTATTATGGTGTACGTTGAATGAATCTTTCTCAGTTTTATTATAGATTTATTAGTTGTTTCTGTAACGATGATCTTTTGTTGTATGAATCGCAGTAGAATAGCTTATTGTGTATACTATTACGAAATGTGATAAAAAATCTCAAGTAATTTCAGATAAAAACAATTAACTTTTACCGCCATATTTCTTAAGTTGTAACTCCTCTTGACTACATAAAAGATTGCCAACACACCTTGAAGGGTTCTTTCTCGATATTACTTAGGCACAAGTAACACGGCGCGACTTAGCTTGCGAGTTGGTCTGGTCTGTTACTGTAATACAGCTATTCGCCGGGTACTGCCGATCAGTAGAGTGTATTAGGAGTAATTTCGATTTGGAACTATGGAATATGTCAGCACAGAACCATAGATCGTACATTGTTGCGGTGAGAGATCTTAGACAGTAGATCGAAAGGTGAAAGAGAGTGGAAAATGGTGTATTAATAAACATTAAAGTAGTAGCTTGTTATCATGATAAATTGAGCTAATCTGAAACAACATCAACACATCCTACTGACAATAGTTGACGTAGCAAGTAGTCTGCTTCAATGTAGTATTACTGTTATGCGAGTGACTGTCGTATGGGTGTCAGTCAGTAGCTCGCATACCAGTTACTACAACAGTTTATATTGGCACTTGCTTTTCGCCTTCCCTTTCTTCATCGTTTTACTAAGCGTTAAAGCCATTTTAATCTTTGTCAGGTGTTACGATTGTTGTCGATGGTTGTTTTTAATTACATGCTGCAACAATACAATTTACATTTGATTACTGTCTTGGATAGTAGCTTACTCGCCTATGTCATGGTAACTACTCATGAACGTGTGATCGGTCGAGGAGAGTCGAGTTATTGAAACGAAAATAGCTGTGTACCATCAGATCAGTAGCTTGCATCGTGTAACAAATCCTTAAATCGATTCCTTTAGTAATCGAGTAGGACAACGGATTATGAAGAGCAAGGCCTCTCACTTGCATTAATGTGTCACGAGGCTCGTAAAAAATACTTCTTCAGGCTTTTGCGCCAAAGGCGAATCCCTTTATATCAAGATATATTGCATAGTAATGAATGATCATTGTCTGATGATCATCAATTATTTGCTTGTCCTTAGTATATAAGAGGTCAGAGAGAACGTACGGAGTATATAATTTAATTTAAAAAAAATAATAAGAAATCATGATTTTAATAGAAATAACATACATAATTCAATATAATTAAATTATGCTTTCGTATTTCTAACCCTTAAATAACAATTGAATGTTTGTATTAAATCTTCATTCCTGTTACTTCGACACACCCGGTGCTTATATATTTTATATTCTTTGTGATTAAATAATGAAAATGTTTTATAAAAAATTTATATAGGAAAAAGTAATTTTATTTTTATTTTTAATATGCATTTATAACGATCAAAAAATAAATTAAAAATTAAATGAATCATCATATTTTTAACACGTAGTTAAAAGTTTTTTAATTATTTATTAGTATAATAAATAGAACTATGTAATAACTGTACATCAATTACGTTATACGAGTCGTTATATTTATCGTTAACGCCCCGTTATTTATTAAAGCTTTTACAGTATGATAAATTTAATTAAATTCGTTACATAAGGCGATTATTTCGAAAAAATGTGGAATTTGGGACACAAAGTACACAATATTTTTTGAGGACCGTGATCCTAGGAAGCCCGTGAATTATTATAAAAAAAAAAGTACACAATTTTATGAAATGTCATTGTAGCCTACATCAACTTTTTCGTCGCTTGGATTCTGTTAGGTGAGTTGGTTCCGCCTTCTTAACCTTATGAAATTTTGCAAAGAGGCATCATACATTTTTTTAATTAGAATTTGAGGAAATTTCAACATCATGTTAATGCTCGCCTAAAGTTATTTTATTTATTGTTTAAATTTTAATATCAATTAGGAATGTTATCAGATTTATACAATTTTTTAGAAGTAAAAATACACGACTCTACATCCACGATTGGTACTAGAGGCAGATGTGATCCAGTGGATTTTGCATAAATATTGCTGACATCTGTAGCCATATATGAGGCACTACAAGGGGAGGACAAATTTGACTTATTTATAAGATCCGGACGACATAAAATGTTTACCAATTCGAATATAACGCCTGAGTTCTAGAAATGAATTAGATTTTAAATGACGTCAGCCACCCACTGGGCACTTAAATGAGCTACTAGGAATGGTCCCTCCAAAGCGTCACCAGAAAAGAAAAATATAAGTAACAATAATAGATAATTTTGTTAATTAAAATATAATATAGCAGGGATTAAAACACGTAATAAAAATAACCTATTCTGTAAAAAAATGGTACACGAAATTAATATATTTGGTAAAAATAGATTATTATTTAAATAGCTTAGAAATTACAAGATAACACGACACATTATTACTTAGTTTACAGTGTGGCAACAATCTGCAAACTGTAGCAAATTTCATTAAGTCAAAAGATTTGTTTGGAATTGTTTTCTTCTTATTTGCAAACTTAATTTACGTGGAATATTTCTGAGCTGCAGCTTTAACTGTCATAACTACGTTACATTTTAACTGTAAATAATACCGGTTATTGTGCATTTCCTTTTCCCTTTTGTGAGCAAAGTTGACTTTATTAGAAATGCAAATAATGTTTCAGAATTGACAAAGTTTTTACATAAGTTATTCACATTTTAGTCATTTAATATATGTCATAACAACTTTCAGTGTTCTGTGCTGTTATTGTATACCCAAGCCTGATGAAAGGGGAGTGAAATGTTTGTTAAAATTTATACTAGATAGAATGGAATCTGCTGAATTTATATGACGTGAAAGAAGTGTCGCTGTGTTCCTGACTTCCAGATTAGCGAATTATTCATGATCAAACTTGAAATCTTTTTCAAAATATAAACTGGTAAAACTACACTTTATGATATTTTCTCACTTGTTATAAACTGTTGCACTTGTTAAAAAGATCTTTTCGGTTTACAAAGCTTACAGTAGGTGACGTCGGCAAAGAGAGAGAGAGAGAGAGTCCTTATTTAGATGTTAGTGCTATTAAGTATAAAAAGTAACTCTTGATAACGGTGCAAACGGGATAAAATATAAAATATTGTGGCACTACGGGATCAAAACGAAGAAAAACGCGCAGGGCAGTCTAGGAGTAGTAGTTACCTTGTTCGCGTGCGATGTTAAAATATAAAAGTTACGTAATAGAAAGCTGGAAGTAGTAATATGTAGACTCAAGATAGGTCATACAAATATTACTTATACCTACTTATTCAAAAGAGAACCTTCACTAACAGTAAAGTATATTATTCTTAACTGCTTAAGGTACTCTTCGCACAGACAAGGCTGTAATATGCATGAGAAATATGGTAGATATGTGAAAGCAAGGAAAGTCTAAAAAACCTTATTGACTTCATCAATAAAACTAATTTAATCTCTTTATTTTGAGTACCCATACTCGTGTCTATAAGTTGTAAATTATCTATTGTAAATGTTTAAAAATGTATATATTGTTTTAAGTGTTAATAACTTTTGAAAGTTGATGCACTCAAATACAATGATATTATAAAATATAACTAAAGAAATGTAAATAAAATTAATTGATTGAAATTTAAATAGGAAATGGCATGTATAGCTATTAACCAATGTGAGTCTAATAATATGTACATTTAAATTACATTGACCAGGAACGTTGTTGCTAGGCTATTTTGATTTCTAGATTTATATTTCCGTACTATACATGTAGCTTAGACATCTAAATAGTTATTTATTTTTTTAACTAATCATATTCATAATCAGATTCTACGCAAACTTATCGATGTTTGAATATAAATTAAAACAGACTTTCTACTTATGTCAATAGGAATTAAAATAATTTTGAATAAAAACTTTGCACGCGGTTCTCAAACGCAAAATTTTGGTATTATCCCTTTCAGCTCCAAACCACCTTATCCTACTTATAAAGCCGGCTCCAAACGATGCGGTGAACGTTTGATTCAAAAGTTTGCCTCCACCGTATGAGTTCCCTACTACACGGTGGAACGAATGATTGATCCGAATGATTTATTTATTTTATTAATTTGTTGATATTATTGACACTGACACTGTTTAACAAAATATTTCAAGTAAATAAAGAAACTTACAAGTATAAAACCTTCCCTTGTTGAACGATTCGTGTAGTAGTGCGTGACATGCGGATCAAGTGTGTGATGGGGGTAGTAAAATTCCTTTTGACGCAGGTCAAATGACCGACACCAGCCCAAACTTCTTCTAATACGAACGTTGGACACAGCAGTGTTCGTAGCATCGTTTGGAGCCAGCTTAACTCATTGATATATTAGAACATCATCCTCAAAATAACCTTGGCTGGAACACTCCTTTATTTATTTAACATTATATGGTACATGTTTCGTATTTAATTCAAGATTAAGCCTGTATTCTAACAGTGAAATAACATTAATTTATCTCAGTAATCGGATTAACAATTCGTTCTCAGGTTTAACTGGATATTAATATTTATAAATAATTCTTCCCGAATTTATGCCCCCATCCCCATCTCCGCAAACCCATTCCAATGCGTCGCTCTATTTATTTTGGATACAACAAACAAATTATAATATGTAAATGTTACTAATATGTACTGTTCGCTTACTTTGAACAAGGATGGGAGGGAGAGGGGAACAAGTGCGGTGGGATGACTTTGTATGCCTTGGTATGTGAGGTGGAGTAGAAGGTTCCTGTAAAAGGGGTTGGTTTTAGAGACTGTATATTGTTTTAAATGATCTTATTCTGAAATACGTGTTATGTAAATAGAGTCAACTTAGAATTAGATTAATAGCATTTTGTGAATATTCTTAGATAGAATTTGGTTTACTTATTTGCATTTATTATCATAAAGTGGTGGTGGTGGAGATGGGTGAGTGACAATTCACTTTCTAACACATGCTCATGTGAAGTATGCAAACTATACATATCCAGTAAACCAGATGTATTACCGTCAAAGTTGTATTAAGTTCAAACAAATCAGACGGAATACACAGATGAATGGGTTTCATAAAGGTAAGCATCCACAGTTTTGTAGTACCGCATCAGATTTTAACGTTCAAACATACTAGAGAAGGGAAACGGGAGAGGAGAAATAAATTCAAGGAATATTACACTCAATCATTATAACTTTTAGTGGTTTTCGAATGGTTCGTTGTACATTGTAAGATATGTATATATAGTAAAAATTAGTAAAACATATATTGCAAAATTAGGTAACAATTAAAATTTTTACCGTAAGAAGAAATCTAAATTGACTAAAGATGAAAGGATTGTGGATTCCTTTTCACAAAAGGAATCACAGGAAACAGTAGAACAGAACAGTAGCGAGTGAAAAAATTCAATATGATGTGGACCTATTGGCAAAAAGCAAAATTCTGAGAAAGAAAGAAATTTTGTAAAATTACAGTCTTCGTTGTGCGGACGTCGTTAGTGGTGGAAGAGCAAAAACTTATCTAGAGACTGAAGGTGGACCATACCGCAACATTGGCGCATCTTAGAAGAAACCACTTAGTGCAGAAAAATACATGTAATTGTGCAGGGGGGGGTAGCAATCCAGAGCATTTAATCTTCCAATGCAGAACAACAGAATCATGCAGAAATACATTACGGTTATTGTAGAGAACAGGTTGGCGTTGCCAACGAATTTACAAGAAATCTAATGTGGCCGATGGATTTGTTGATAAACAGGATGTGGACTATGGCGGAACTGAAAGTATAGGATTAGGTTATTATGTATGTAGATTATGAAAATGTAATAATAAGGGCGAAAAAAGGACCGTGGTTCTAGAAAGCCCGGTAAATTATGATTACAAAGAATATTGCAAACTTGATAGAGCTAGATAGTGGACGCCAAAGAGAAAAATGGCACGAGGAGAAGAATAAACGTTTTTGGAAGTTGAAAATGGATTAAATTTAATTTTATATTAGTTAAATTTAATTAATAAAGGCAATAGAATTTTTATTGATAGAAATACAGCGGATTTGACCATCAGACCAGAGTTATATTTTCTGGGTTTGGTTATTATTAAATTATTTTGATTATAGGCATAAGTAATCATAATCTTATCTAGTAGACATAGAAGTGTAATAGCCATACCTTTATATGACGACACGTCTCCACAAACTGCCAACATAATTGCAGGTCGTCGGTGATAAGACTCAGCATCGGAAATATACCAATGTTTAATGGATTAAATGAAAAACATAGATTTATTCTAAAAGGGCAATCACGGACCGAGTCCCTGGTAATGCAATGTAGATTATATATATAAATAATCTGTTATTTGTTTTTCAACCACTGGCCGGTAATAACATACTTGCTGTTATTTAGAGCACTAAATATAGCAGTGCGTGATTTTAAAATATAAAAATATCAAAAAGGTATAAGTATGTTTGTAAAATACAGCTCGTAAATGAAATACGCTTTGATATACCAAACTGATAATCCGATAATATGATAAACATCCAGCAGTCGTTTTGTGTACACGAGTATGGATTAGTAGTAGGTATTTGTATTTTTAAAAGTTTTGTACATTTATATACCACAATGTTATATGTATATAACATGCTATAGTACTCGTTGCATAGGGTGTCCCAAAAGAAAATTTCGATTTGAGTTTTCGAGAGTTTCTGATCGGTTTTTGTCATGGTCAGGCCTGAGTTGAGTCAGAGCAATGTGTTGGGAGTATTCATGGGGTCAAAAAACTAACTCATTTAAATGACATAACAGTTGAAAAATAATTTTCCAATGTCTGTATTTTATTTATTAAAGAGAAATGCTTAAAGACCTTAAAAAGAAACCTTCTTTTGGGACACGCTGTAGCACTACGTAAAACTTGAAATGTCCACTAAAGCTTTTAACCAATAACATTTATCCTGAACAAACGGAATATTTGAGCACCACATTTGACATACTCGTATATGTATATGTATATGTGGGATTAAATATCGACGGATGGAATTAGAGCGCATGTACATAAATTAAAAACAGTTAATTAATAAATCAAAATAAACCAATAAAATTCTGAAACTTGTACTATGTACCACAGTGGGCACAAAACTCTGCTAATCTGACAAACAGAATAAAAGAATTACGATTGCTTTGATGTACAAGCAGTGAATGAAAAAAATGCCAGGGTTCAACTGTATAACGTGTGAGGCCAAGAGAGGCTTATTATAATTTTGGATGATTCTTTTTTAATATTTATTTGAGTGCATCAACTTTCAAAAGTTATTACTACTTAATAGAATATATACATTTATAAACATTTACAAAACACAATTTACAACTTATAAACACTTATACAACTTATAAAGGGATTAAATTCGTTTTATTGATAAAGTCAGTAAGGTTTTTCAAACTTTCCCTGCATTAAAATATCTGCCTATATTTCTGAGTCAATATAACGCAGGCTGACCATGTGAGGTACCTGGGAATACACCTAGATAGGAGGCTTACTTGGAAGAAGCACATATTTACTAAAAGAAGGCAACTAGAACTGCGGAAGATGTACTGGCTGATAGGATGGAAGTCACAACTTAGCACAGAAAATAAACTCCTGCTCTACAAAACCATACTTAAACCGGTATGGTCATATGGTATACAACTATGGGGTATGCATCTGCCTCTAACATTGAGATAATCCAAAGATTTCAGTCTAAAATGCTAAGGATTGCCACGAATGCACCATGGTTTATACCTAATCACATAATACATCGGGACCTGGATATACCTACAGTAGAAGAAGAAATAGTGCTTAGAACTAAAGTATATAAGGAGAGAATAATAGAACATCCAAACAATTTGGTCAGCTGTCTAATGTCCAATATTTCCACAGTACGCAGACTAAAGAAGAAAGTACCTCAGAACCTACTAGCCAAATAAACAGAATCTAGGATTTATTAAAATTGAGGGATGAGTCGATGGGTACATCCCGCGCAAGACATTTTATTTTGACATACCTATCACTGAATGTCCTATAAGCAGGACAGATTGTAATAATCTTTAGTAATCAAAAAAAAAAAAAAATATTTCTGAGGAATATTACAGCCTTGACTGTGCGACGAGTAGTAGAGGGCTGTTTCATTCCTCACAGATTGGTTCTATTACTACTTCCAGCCTTCTATTTAGTCGGACCGGTAACTCTTGTTTGCAAATTGAAGACTACACTTCCCTGAATTTATTATCGTTTTCTTCGTTCTATTCTTCTTTCCATGAACAATTGGATGTGTCTTGAAGTTTAGGCTAATAAAAAAAATTATAAATTTTAATCCTCGGGAGATATCCAGGCGCGCCACTATCTTAGAAACATGGCTTGGAAAAGGTTTCTTCTGCAATATCTTTTAATTGGTGGGTTCTACGATAGATATACTTATTACCAATTTTATAGAGGATAACATTTTTTTGTGTCTAATAAGTACGCCACTCTAGCGCTAAACTGAAAATTTCAAAAACCGAATTTAATGCTAACGAATTATACGAGTATACTACAAATTTAGATAATTATCGAGTGTAAGTAAGTAAGTAAATCAAACTTAAAATTTGTATCAGATGTGCATTTATTTGTCCTTAAATTTTTGTTTGGGGTAATGTGTAATCATAAGAGGGGGGTATACTGGTATAAGTTGATAAATAAAAAGTCTCAAAGAACGTGGCGATCATAAAATCAGTTATTGGTATTAATATTAGCAAATTAATCAATACATACATAGTGTCACCAATCTTGTCACCACTATGTACTGCACCACTGTTTGTTTAATAAGATGTTTTTTTCATATCGTAATTATAAAAAAGATCATTTATGATTTATCATTCATAATTTTTCATCCCTATGTTTTTTTACAGCTGTCAGTCACCCTTAATATCTAACAGGGTTAACTAAACGTAAACTTTAAGACAGAATTTTTTTGACAAGCCACAATTTTTTATCTTATTTTATTTTTATAAATTTTTATCTTAAATCAAGTTTTCTTGACGTTATATTTAATTAAATATACTCCCCCCGTCCCCCGACCCCCGTCTCGTCTTTACAACCCACAACCACATCACTGCAGTGACATTAGGGGATGATACATCCATCTCCCTCAGTTACCCTTATATTACTTTAATGTAACAAGACTTTAAGTCCATGTTTTAACTAACAGTAAGGTACTAAAAAAGGGAACACAATGTCTTCATGGCTAAAATCCCTTTTTTAAATTAACTTAATATCTTTACTTTATGAAAAGTCAAATAAATAAATGAATTTAAAAACAAGTATACAAGTAAATATGATATTACGGAAATAAATTGCGTTAGGCTGCACCATTCTGTAACAAACGCAAAGCAACGCAAAGAAAAAAGGGCAAATTATTTTTCTTTTTAATATATTTATTTGTCGTCGGCCTATTTCCGATGCTGAGTCCTATTACCGACGACCACGACTATTGTTGGCATTTTTTATTATGGCATTACCAATCCTAATATCCTAGTAATACACCGCTGTCTGAAAAGTTTATGATTATATATGTACATAATCAATTTAACATGATAATAACAAACCTTAAAAAATATAACTCTGGTCTGGCATTGAACCAGAAAACACAGCAGTCAGCGCCAAGCTTCGACTGAATCTTTTTTCTGATAATTAATAACTGGGTAGAAATTTACTTATTTTAGAACTTTATTTTTAGTAAAATAAATGAAGATCGCAAATCAAAATATTATTCTACCTCATGGGCCTTGAAAGAATAAGCACCGTAACCCATTTTTTGAAATATCTTGCACCTCGATTGTCCATTCAAAATCTAAAACTCGGTGTTTAAAGCACTATTCAAACTGATATCTCAAAACTCAAAACATCTCAACTAAATATATATATATATATATATAAAGAAATTATATTTATTTAGTTGGTACAAAGCTCGTCTGTCCGGTAAAACAGTAATCATATAGTCATGAACTCCATAGATGATGTTGTGAAGAATAATTGCTAGCACAGTTGATATTTGGAGTCGACAGAACTCACAGTGTTAAGTTATTACAAAATTACATAAATAGAAATTGTTTTTTTTTTATATATATTTATTTACTTGTTTGCCTTGACTTTCTTTCGTCATAGCCACCATCAAACATTTTTTATACATCTTTTATAATTTATAATTCTATTTTACAAATTTCTAAATATTTCCATTATTCACTAATTAATTTTGAATCACTTAACAAAAATTTAGTATTAACAGGAAAAGTTTTAATCACATCTAATATATCACTATTGAATTTTGATCTTTCTAAACTATAATTTATGCATTCAAATATAATATGATCCAAAGTTCCTTCTTCACCACATTGACATCTATCGTCAGATTTAATATTAGCTATTTTGTACAGGTGAGCTGGAGTTTTGCAATGATTACTTTTGATTCTGATTATAGTTGATATAATTTTGCGGGACTCATTTCTAAACCATCTCTTCTTACTTAAATTGGGATGTCACATATAATAATCTCTTCCTTTTAACTGACTTTTGTTAATGAAATCTGTGTTTCTCAAATTGAAGTTTAATTTTTTGATTATATTTAAAATTTCATATGAAGGTAATTTCACTTCGAATTTCAATTCGAATCGTTGGAACGAATGTTTGATCATACTGGCAATGCTTAACAAAAACTTTCAAGTAAATAAATTGACAACAGCCCTACGTGGACGTGAACTTCGTTATTTAAAAAGAAAGTGATATACTTATAGTTCCTTGCCTTAATTTACACAATTAAAAATAACAAAATAACATAAAATCAATATTAACTTAACTGTTGTTAGTGCGGCATATAAGTTGTAAAGTTCTTAGCGAAAATGAAATTGTTAACCAAATGATGGTTTATTTGATTTGATAAAATGTGATTAACTAAAATATAAGATAGAGAAAGGAGTATTTTGAAATGAATGGAATGGCGATCGAGGAGGCAGAGAGGAGAAGAGAAGGGGGCGCAAGTGTGAAAGAGGAGCTAAGAGAAGGGATAAGGAGATACAACAACAGGAAAGAATGGGAAAAATCGATAAAAGCAATTACAATACAAGATATAAAAGGATTTGGCAAAGTAATATACCTCAGTACTTAATAGAAAAAGACATAAAAACATAAGAAGGACAGCAAGGTTTAGATTGGGAAATGAGGAAAAAGGAAGCAGATACTGGGAAAGTAGTGAGCAAAGTGTGCGGAACGAAGGACGAAACACTGGAGCACATTAAGTTTTATTGTAAGGAAAGAGTAGGGAGTGAGATGAATATTGGGCAAGGAAGGAATAAGATGGATGGCAGAAATAATTAGAAGAAGGAAGGCTGATGCTTTTTAAATCTTTTTAAGGCAGAAGAATGTAATGCCGAAAGTGAAGGGAAGAGGTGGATGACGGAGATAGAGAAAAGAAAACTAGGAAAGAGAAGTAATGGCAGAGTAGAAACAGGAGGGACAGTAGCAGGAGGAGCGAAGCAGTAGCAGTAGCAGTTTTGTTTTTATTTTTATAAATATTTTTTTTTTTTCGTTTGAAAATGTTTAGATTTAATAAGGATCAAAATTGAATTAAGCACAATGACATGTATATAAATGAGTTAAGGCACAAGAATGTAGTGCCAAATGGCAAAAACATTAAAAATAAAATAATAACTAAAATATAATTAGCCCATGAAAATATAAATTTTCCAACGGGGTAAAGTTATATAAAAGACACAAACCACAATATTATTCTCGATAGAACGTCATATCACGTGGAATGTGTTACGTTCTATCGTAAATAGAGCAGTGTTATCGATAAGATATAGGGGATTAAAGCACAGCTGTTTCACTTGAATACAAATCCAAACAATACCTTGATTTACAGTCATGTGTTTTAAAAATAATAAATAACAATATATAAATATAAAAAAATTAACCAAAACATGAAGAATAATATACGTATTGGATGACTTTATTAATTCGTCATCACCAGTTGATGATTGCTTCTTTATTTTGGTTGCGTCATATGGTATTAAATCAGGTGGACACCCTGTATCATGAAATACCCTGTTTCTAGTTATATAACATACGTAGTAACAAAACTTTAACGTGTCCATGTTTTCCACCCTTACGTTCTATAAAATCTGTCCCTATATGGCTATTTTGTTACGCAATATTTATACAGAAGGTAGAGGCGGAGGGGGAGGAGAAGGTTTCTCTAGCTTTAGTCCTGGGCCAATGGAATTCAAAGTTTGTTACGTAACTGTAGTATATATTATTAAAATATATTAAACTACATCTTCACCTCACGTAAAGTGCTAGGGGAATTCCATCAACATGGAACGAGTACAAATATTCCGTTATACGGTACATTGTTGCATCGCGCTGCATATGTTTTACTGTGAAAAGTTTATACACGAATCTATGAGATAGAGTTAAAAGTTTACCACCCCACCTACGCTCCAGGCCAGATGGAAATGAAAAGATGATAGTTACAAGCACCAGCAAGGAGGATAAAGGGGAGGAAGATAGATTTTAATAAGACTTAGAAGTACAACAGCTGGAGAGGATGAAGAAGATAGAGGAAGATAAACAGGGAAGCTAAAGCAAGCCATTCAAATGATCACAAGATTTAGGTAAGTAAACGAAGGAAGGGTAAGCAAATACTAAGGAGGAGATGAAGAGAAAGTATGCAAGATATATAGGGAGGAAGAGGAACAGCTGGAACACATGAGGAGCCTAATAACAACACCTAATAAGAGTCTGGAGGAACTGTTTCAAGAGTCAAGAGAAGATGAATGGTGGAAGGAAGAAAGAAAAAGAGAAAAGAGAGAAGAAGAGGGGCGAAAAGCACTGAAATAAAATAAATTTTTAATTATCTCTAATCTTTAAAGATATTGTAAAGCCAAAGAAGCAAGCACCATATATGAATGAATTAAATTAAGGATGTGCTTCACAATACAGCTCTCTCTTTATGATTCTTCTCTGTACGAGATTATTCTTTCAATCAAATTGGCTTTAATTTCTTTTAATTAGCAATCTAATCAATTTATACTCGGCACGTTTGGTGCGAATAGTTTGATTTATGGGATACCCGATGCACTTGTGGTAGATCCATGGATGTTACCACAGTGGAGTTGATTTATAGTAATTGCATATGAGACACAGAGGAGTAAGTGAGGGCGGGATAAAGTGGAAGGAGGTTAATTTGTGTTTAGTAATTATTACAGTCCAAATAATTACATTATATGACTATAATTTACAAAATTATTATACGTGCAAAGTTTTACCGTCACATAAATATATAAGAATGTAACTAACTGATTACGGATTTGAACCTGACCTAACAACAAAATTTTTCACATAATAAATATGTGAAGCCATACAAATGTTAATATATAGAAGCATGCAATTTATATAATATTGTGGCCACCAATAATTCTAGTATGTTCATGCAACATATAGTCATGTTTTTTGTTTTAAAATTTGGGGCTAATTTAAATATAAGTTCATGTTCGCCTGAAGTTATTTAATTTTAGTTAAATTTGATTTATTAATTCGAGCACTTTTTTAATTTCTTCCGGATGGTCTGAAAGCATGTCCTTAGTTCACCACTGATGCTGTGTTCTGTTCGTTGAGTTTGATATTGTGAGCAGGTTACTAGTAGATGATGGACTGTTATTTGCGTCTGACAGTTGCTGCACTGCGGAGCTGTTGTTTTACTCATTAAGTGTTGATGCGTTAACCGCGTATGTCCTATTTGTCGTCTAAAGATGGCTTTTTTAAATTGTCTGTTGCTCTGATAAGAAGTTTCTCACCTTTTTGTACTTTCTTTAATCAATTTCCATTTCTTGCTACTAATTTGCGTCCAGCACTGGTTTTGAATTTGCCTCATACCCTTGGATAATCATCTTATATTCGATGATAATCAGAGAAATTTCAAAACCAAGGCAGGTCAATCGAAAGCATTTGAGTACTAAGCCGTCTTAATTGTGATCGGGTGGTTTGCCAATGGGAGTTTTCGTTGGCATTGCACTCTTCCAAGCTAATTGCAACCATTGTGTTCCACCATGCATACTACTTCGATCAAGTGACATACATTCCTTTGGACTCACTTCAGAGATTCATTATAGTTGGGATGATGATAGCGTTAACTACTTTAGTACCACCTCCTCGTTACACATGCTTCTTAAAATGGAGAAAAATCGACTTGAGATTCATGTAATGCTTAACTTGCACTAGTTGAATATCAAACAAAAGACCCAGGTTCGCATTTCGGCTTCTACGTCGATATTTCAACATACTACTGTTACTTATCATGTAGACTTATCATATCTTACTAGTGGAGACTCCGAGCCCATATTATTCTTAAGACGGAACATATTAGTGTTGTATTGCTGATATGGAGATGAGGCACACTGTACAAACGATTCCAAAGATAAATTCCAGCAAACATTTTTGTGAGTATCATAATTATTTTTTTCCCGTTACAACTTTTGATTGGTAGCTTTTCATTAATTTAATATTTTCCACGTGAGCTACATACACATACACATATAATCACACGTGATGATGGATGCATATCTATCATCCTCTCATTCTGTCAATCATCAATAAACTTCACACTCCTTCATACTCACAACAACATCATAACATGAATAACAGCGCCGACACTCGGTAACAAAATAAACTAAACTCCTTGTAAAATGTTTTTAAAATGAAAATTAATGAAGGTGAATATGGTAACTGTCATTACGCTATCATCATTTAAATCTGTCATTAAAGTGGAATTTATAATTATTAATATGATAAAAATGTTATTTTATTAATGAACAATAATCACGCAGTAAAAAATTGCTTGTAATGTGAATCAAAAATAGACGTATATTTTTTTATTTTATTTAATGAGGATCTATTTCCTACATTGTAAAAAAATTAGTCAAAAAATGGTTTAAACGCCTCTTTCTTAAACTAGAGCAGCACTGTGAATGATAATCAATTGTAAAAAATACGCACCGTAAATTTGTTTCAAACTTAAAATTTTTCCGTGAGATTTTTAAATCAATATAGTATCAATACATTTATATGATTCAATGTATAACATAATTATTTCGGCGCTATTCTTAGTCTAAGTCTAAGAAAGAGGTGTTAAAAGAATTTTTCGAATACTTTTCGTTGTGCGCTTTACTAAGCGTTCACAACAATCCCGTTCCACTTCCTTGCGAGTATTGCAAGCATACATTCAAGCGGAATAGATTACGGAGCGCTTTATGTGGTTTTGAGCGTTGTAAACATAAAAATGGCGATGAGTTAAAAAAAATAAGGATTGCTTTACTTGATTAAATAGGTCTGTAGCAAAACTTATATATAAACAAAATAAATTTTTCATAAAAGAAATATATTCTAAATGATAATGAACATTGTTTATTTATTAAGTTAGGTTATGGTAGGAGGAAAAGTGTATAAAAGGCAGTTACATATGAACTAAAATCCGCGCATATCCATCCTGTCAAAGTTCAGAACTAAGCAACGCTACGGTATTGTTAGATTAAGGAGGTATAGGACGTTAATGTAAATGATGAAAACGTTGTGAAATTTCGAGGGTCGATACCTAGGGTTCATAGTTTTCTTTTTCTACATGATTAAAAATAGTCATTTTCCATACAAATCATAAGTTTTAGCTCAATTTCACCACATAATATAATTTTTAACTATTAAAAAATGGTGACACGGCTTTCAAAAACTAAGTGTAACTAAAAGAATCTTTTCTGTAACTATTGCAAAAAGAAAATTATCAAAAGGATACCTATTTACGAAAATATTTAAATAAAACCTTTAAGAAACAGTAAATGTAGGTTATAAGCTGGCAACGTTGCAAATGCCAATTTGAGCGGAAAATTCAAAATCGGAATAAATATTATATAAAATATAACAATTTATTGGTCAAAGAACCAAATCACGCATGCGTCAACACACGTAAATTTACAGCGTTGCCAAATTTATTATTCCTTTTTTAAAATATTTAATTTGAATTTAAATTGAATCAATATATCAATTTGATATTAATTATGGGTAATTTTTAATTTATTAAACTATTATATGCATAAAAAATCATTTTAACAAGCAAAAAGCAGTTTAATAGGGAATTGAAAATTCATTTTCAAAGCTACAGTCCCAATATTTGCTCGTCCCTCATGTACTTCGTATTTTGCATTTCGTATTACCGAGAGATAAACTTTTAGTATTGACGGTACCTGTATCTCCTTAATGTGGTTTTGTCTGCATTGTGTAACAAGGTTGATTTAAGAATGAAGACCGATCCCAATTATTAACACAGTAGAACCGTTTCCATACTCTTCCAAATTTTATTTAATAAAATGATTGTGTATCAGGCGAGCAGTGCGGACCTGTGGACGTTTTCCTATATATAGTATATGTCCCCCTAAATGTTCAATGTTAAAAATGAGTATGACATATTAAATTCACTCTCGGTTCTTTCCGGGTCAATAGTTCACGGAAATTAAACGGTTATTGATTTAAGAAACTCGTAATCCGGTAGCTATAGATAAGGTCAATGTCCTTGAGTTGTTATCTATGGTGTACTATACCTATAAATATTTACTAGAATTTATCTAATTTGAATATGGAATCAATTAAATTTGCAATTAAACATATTCGGTACATTAACAAAGCTAATGTATGTATGTACATATGTAATGACGAACGCCCTTACCATGTTTGTTCCTAAGATGGCTTATTTCGTACCTCTTTACATCCCTTACCCCTGCCCATCCCTTGGTTCCTTTCATACCCGCTAGCAACCACTTTTAAACCACCGCTGTAACCAAGCTTTAACAACCCTGTACAGTGTACAGTACTGCTACACACATAACACTGTGACATTGGTGAAAAGCAAAAGCAAAATAGGGTGGAATAGGGGTGCAGTGGTGTACTTATGGTTTACAATTTGTCAATTGGAGATACCGTTCAATGTAGGTACGCGAGGATAGGAAAATCGATGTTGTATGACAACTAATTACTAATTGCGTATAATCAATACTCCTTTTTTTTATTGATAAAGTTGTTTGTTAGTTGTAAGTTTTTTATGTAACGTTAACTTTACATATAACACAATCAACACAATCAACCTTGACGTTGAGGCATTCCTAATTCGTCGTTATAAACCACATGACAACTAGATTTTTAGTGGTCCCAAGAAGCCCGTGAAGAATTAATAAAAAAAAATAAAAAACTAGATTTTTACTTTCGTTTCCTTGTGGGACAGAAATAAACTTAAGTCACTTAAAGAAAAATAAGAATAAATCGTTCGAAACGATTTAGTTAACTATTTTAGCTAACTTTTGCTATAACTATAAGCAGAGCGACCGGACCAAAGTTTCTTCTACCTTTTCCTAGTTTACCTTAACCTCTGTACAAACTTTTCTACTTACAACTCATTTATTTCCAAACTAAATTGATTTCTAGCTGATAATATACAGAAGATATTAACAATTAAAAGTGAAGTTCTTAGTGCGTCATTTTTTAAATATTTCTGACGTCACTTTGTGAGAGATTCTGTATAAGCAAGATATTGTTATGCAACCTAAATCTAATAAAAGATAACGCTTATTTCAAAGATAGTAAGCTATGCATAAAGAAAAGAAAATAGCCCGCTAAAACACAATTAAGTGTATTTTACGTTTATATAGCATAACAATAGTTACCTGTTACGTAAACAATTTACCTTTTGTGATCTATTTTTGGGTTTTTTAAATAAGTTTATCTTCTTGCATTAACATAAATACAATACTTTTTGAGAACTCCTTTGAAGATTAAAAGGTTTTAAAATAGGTATAACATAATAAAATATTTCTGTTTTTAGATTACATACTACTAGGTTTCGTTTAAGTAAAATATAACTTGAACATGAGTTAACGACAGCATTCATATTTTGTATTGAGCGATTACATATATATATATATATATATATATATATATATATATATATATATATATATATATATATATATATATATATATATATATATATATATATATATATATATGTATTAACTAATTCATTTTATTGTTTCAGGTCTTCCACAATCAGCAGACCTAACTTCTGTGTACGAGTATGTAAGTAAAATAACAAATTATAATAAATATTTTTAAATATTTTATGCCTTGACGCCCACTTCATACAATAACATCTTTATGAGAAATTTGCAATTGTCGTAAAGAAACTAACATAAAATGAATTGTACAGGTTGAATAAATAAAGAACACTAACGCACTAAACTTTAAAGTTAAACGCGTTCAAACTAACATAAAGATAACTTTTCTTTTTGAGCAACATTCAAATATCTTTTGTTTCTTTCATTTTCACTAAATATTGTATATATTTGTAAACATACCTATGTAATGGGCTTGTGTCCTCATTTTTTAGTGGTCGATTTTTCAATTGTTGATTGAAAATGATGTTAATAATTGTGTATTGGCGTGACTATTTTATTAAATGTCTAAATATTGACGGAGATATAGCAATTAAAAGTTTGAATTGTAGTTTTAGCGCTAGAAATGGTCGACCATATTTGTATGACGTGAAATGCATTTTAACGTCAGTTATTTGTTGAGTAGGTCAGTGCTGTGGTAATGTTCTGTAGCTGTTGGTAGTCAAATAATCAAGTCAAGTCAAAGAATAATAAGTTCTTATTTTATTTAACCCTGCTAAGGCAGACATAATATTGAAATTCTATTATTCCTTGAAATAGCTGTAAATAATATTCGATATTTTGATATATAAATACATATAGCAGAGATTTATGAGCTGTAAGGTTGGTAACCTTACACAAGGATTGTGATGTCACATGCACTTGGGATGTGTACAACGTTGAATCCCTTTAATAATTAAAGAGACAAAATGACTTTTTTAATTGTTAATATCTCTTAACATATAAGGAGTTATTAAAAAATAATTGAACATTTGAGGTTGTAGTAACCCACTTTATCAATATATAGTACACTTTTATAGAAATTAAGACATAGGACACAAGCCCATTGAAAAATTATTAATAAATATTAATAAATAAGAGATATTTAAGGTGTTCCGTGTAGCATGTTTGCCAGGAGGATTGCTGATGGTCGATACCGTATATAGCATCCTTAAGAAACAGGTCACAAATATGACGATTATGTGACAAAGACATAGATTTTTTGGAAAAGTTTTAAGAAAAAAAACAAAAAAAAAATATATATATATATATATATATACTGCTGACCTCTTTTCAAAGGTAAGGTAGTATTAGAAATATTGACATGGGTAAACTTTTAAAATATTCCTAAAAATATAATTATTAAATCTATGAAAGAAAAAAAAACTCTTTTGTCTTTTCATGTACACACGATTACACCAGATATTCGGACTCAGCAATTGAGATCAATCTACGTCCTAGTTGCACACATAAAGACTTTTTTGACGGCGTTAAGCCCAATTCCCACTCACTGTTTTTAGTTTTAATTTAAGGTTTTAATCTTAAATGCAATTTTGAACCAGTGAAATAATCCATTATGCGTCACTAATATACATTATTTTGTAATAATTACTATCTTTATTTAATATAAGATATTGTATTTAATATAATTAATTTTTCTTCTTTCTATATCAAAAGCTGAAACTTATATTTTAGGTTAAAACCTTAAATTAACACTAAAACTCAGTGAGTGTGAATGGGGCTTTAGAATAAACCACACACCTTTGATAATCTGGGGAAAATATCCTAGCAGATATAGAAATTTATTTGTATCGATAACGTATCATTCTGTGTGGAACTAGCATCCTTGTGATTCTGTGTCAAAGACTTTGAGAAGCTCAGATCATTATCCACATAACATATGCACATCAAAGACGGGGAGGATCTGCAAACACACAGCGTTCGTCGTACTGGCACTGTTGTGTGTTGTGTATGGTTGTATGATACGGAACCTTACCCTTGAGTATTTCAGACAGGCTCTTCAGGTCTCTCTACTTTAGTCTCTGAAGTACGTTCTATGTTTGGCGTTATGGATTGGCTTGATAACAACGAGCAAACAAACATACAAAGTTAACATTTTTACATGTGGTTAACATTATATTTTGTACGGTAAAATATATTATGACTAGCACATTACTTACGTATTTAAGAAAAGATGTTTTATATTTTCTTGGTAAACATGTCTCTAAAGTCAGAGGACAAGAAACTTTTTCTCACATAACCTCAAAATATATTTGCTTACGACAATATTAACCCGTCGAGTTGAAAGAGTAAACATTTTGACATGAATTCGTTTCCAAATTTCGTTAGATATATGCAACTATTAAATTTTGTTTGATAAAAAGGTTTTTTTTTTCTTAACTTTATTGTTTCACGGCGATTTCAACTGTTAGGTCATATTCTCTGACCATTGTTCTTTTATTTAATAAGGTATTTGTGGATGAGAAACTGTCGTAGTGCTGCAACTTTGACCAGGTCGTCTACCATGACATTTGTATTTGCCATTTGTTGTTGTGCTTTTCTCGGATGGCTTCTTATGTGTTATTTGGAAAGATAGAAAATGTATGTTCTTATTTAACCACTTCGGATATAATTGCAGAAAACACTTGAGTTGATATGATTACAACCAGGGTCGTATTTTGAGGTGTGAAGGCCCTGGGGCAACGAATTTTCCGAATAAAAGGTACAATTTTTTTCCTTCAAGTCTTTCAAAAATATATTGCCAACAAATAAAATTATTTCAACAAAGAATGTAGTAATTAGTTAAAGTAAAATACAAAATATTAAAACTAAATTACCGCATTAACGAATGGAACTTTGTGGGGGCCCCTCTCTTGTGGAGGCTCCGAGGCAGTAGCCCTTCTCAAAACCGGGCCTGACTACAACCTACTGTGATTCACATATGCGTTTAGGGTAATGGTTTGACTTTATATAACAAGGAGTAATGATACTTTTATATGTAATTATTATCCTCATATAGACATATATAAAAATATATAACCTATTTTTGAGAACTGTGTAAATAAAATAAAAAATAATGGGAAATATATAAGTAAAGATCCAAATATGCAAGTAAAATTGAGTCGTGAATACCTAAAATAAACCATTTAATTAAAAATATGCAACTAAAATATGTAAAATTAATATAAATATACAAAAATATTTATTTTTCAGAAAATATACCAAATAAAAGTTACTCTATTCGTTTTTCTTTTGGCCCAAAACGTATTTTAAAAGCTTCAAATGTATATAATAATATAATAATAAAATATACAAATTGTGCATGTTGCATATAATTCTGGGCTTTAAATAAATAAATATAATATTTAGTAAAAATCTCATTTTGAAACTAAATAATACTGATGGATAATAACCGATGCATTTTATTGAAAGTTATATAATTTTTTATACGTGTGACTTGTGTCGTGTCTTTATTATTTTTACCCCAACTTGTAATCTACTTCACTTAACCTCCCACTAATCTATAATATATATCCAAAAAATTAAAAAAAGTTTTTTTTTAAATTCCTTAATTTATTTACTTGACTTGTTTCCATGATTAAAAATCTTTTATTTAACCACTGGTTAAATTCACTGGAAATAACTCAGATATTTATTTTAATAAGATTATAACAAGGCAAGGGTACAAAGAGTTTTTTAATTGTTCTTTTGTTTGATAAAAAGTAATACTGATTACAAAGTTCTAATTAAACAAATATTATGTTGACTCTCTTATTTAAAATTACTTTTATAAAAAACTTTTTACACAAAAAAAGAAGAAGAAAAAAAAACAGAAAACAAATTTGTAAACATTTTCTAAATGTATAATTTAATTATTTATTAATTATTTTTTCACACCCTTTATTTATAACTCTTTTGAATATTACGCAATCAATTAACACCCTCTACTGTTTTTTTAACTTAGCAACCCTTGTAGTCTTTCATCTTGTGTTTGATAAATGGAAAGAAATTTCTTTAGAAATTGTTAGAAAATAAATAAGTTAAAAGTCATAACGGAAATCAATCTCTGACAAATATGCTTCATTATCTACAGGATGTCGATTTTATTACTTGTTTTATTAGAATACGAAACCGAAAAAATTTACAAAAAAATCTTATTTATTTTTAATATAAGAAGTATAGCTAAAAGGTAGCTACTTTTCCCAGCGATTCTTTTCTTAAAGTACGATTTGTCATGCTCTCCTACAGCAATCCTCTTCATTGCGGGCAAATCTTTTACCACCGAGCCATTATCTCACAAGTACAGAGCCTGAGAAAGCAATTTGAACTTAAATATTTTGATTTGGTGGATTGTCTTGATCACTTTCTTTTTATTAAATTTTTCTCATACTTTAATAAGCTTACTTAATATTCGTCATAAACAGGTTTTCTTTTTTGAAATTAATCAATGACGTCATGCGTATCGTTGAAAAATGACGGTATGACCTCGTCTGCAGATGTAACTGTCTTTGGCTTCTTTGGAGCTAAATCTTCTTTTCTAGTTCATTGTATTTGCTGTTCTTTTATTTCAAGTATGAATTGATGGACTCATGGTTATTAATCGACGCAAAAGCTCAATTCTATTGCATTTAAGTATCGTCCAACATTCGATGACACATCTTCCATGTTCAAATTTTCAGTCAATATGTTATCTAAGGCACTTATTTAACGATCTACTATTTCACGGATTAACTGTCCAAAATAATTTTTCACATTTTCTTTTATCATTTCGGACTTGTTGATCTTATTTTTCCAATCATTGTGATGTTCGTATTCACAGTTTCCTACAGCCTTGTTTAACCTCTGCAGCCCAATACCCAGAAAACATTTGGATATACAAGTTATATTCTAAGTATATACATTCATGTATATTGCATATCGTATGTATATGCTGATGTGATTTAAAACCTACATGGTATGTCATTTGTATGTGCAAATGCAAAGATATGTTCATATTTAGACCTTTTTTGCATGTTGAGCGATGTTTATTCATTTCATATATATGCAATATATATATATACAGTATATTATTTTCACATTATGGAGCAAATATGAATATACAGCGAATATCCAATGTTATGTGGATACTTTGTCATTGTAAACAAAAGCGATAAGTCTCCAGAATAAAATCTAGATTGGTTTTGATTGTTTGAGATTGTCTCACAATTTTTGGAATCTTTTAGGACACCCTATTTATATATATATATATATATATATATACAAATAAAATCCGCTAATATTATAAAATAGATATGAAATAATTCCAATGTGTATACAGTACTTTAATTTTTTCTGATTAAATCGATTATATATTCAAATAAACGACACCATCGACCATGGACGATTATCTGTCCCCATAAAATGCTGTAGTGGCACTCTTTTCCGACAATATTGATAAAACATTAATTATAATCTTATCTGGTCTCTATGTTATTCCCGTGCTGCTGCTGGCTCAGCGAAACCAATCAAGCTGATCACGATGACAGTGTAGATAGGATAAATTGAAAATAAAAATGTATTACTTAATTCCATGCTGCGATAAACGGCTTAAATTTAGTGAATTAATTTTAGATTCAACTTTAAAAAAAGCAGTTGGATTTACTGCTTCTTTAAAAGTTGGGTGAAACATAAAAAGAGCAATAATTTTATGGGTTTGAAAGTATATATATTTTATAGTCATAAATGTATCAGAATTAATCACATATAGGAGACCATATAAACTGCCTGCATAAAAGGCGGTTATCACTTATAGGAGCATTGCTAACAGACCGACGTAAATATAGTAAATTTATAAATATTGTAAATACTATAAACAGCTAACTGTTTCTATTTAGTTATCTATTCAAAAATATGTGTATTACTATACTATAAATTTTTCTTAAATATTTTCTTATTGCTTTATATATAATTTCATAAATAATTAATAATATACCCAGTAGAAATTTTGCCCTAGATGCATGAGATATCGATCAGGTATTGTAAGAACGTTAAGGCTTGCCCAACAGGCAACTTTCTAATCAAGTGTTAATTAGGCTAGTTCAACTAAGAAAATGTAATAAAAGGCCATGACCAGGTACTTCTAGGTTAGCCTGACTCAGTCTTAAAAGATAGTGTCCTTATTGGGTACTTATAAGGCTTTCCCAATTAAGGAAAGTTCATATAGTGTAGAGATTAGAATGATTATGGCATGCCCGATACGGTCCTAGTCGGGTATTCAAAAGGTTTGCCCAAATAAGTTATAATCTGTACCACATGCATGCCCGATAAGAACCTCATTAGAACCTTGCAACATTTAGAAAAATTATTATTCGGGGTCTTCTTAAAAATATTTTTAATCCTCAGAAACGTCAATTTGCAAACTTCAAGTCACACCAACGTCTTAAAGTGTTATATATTAGGTATCATTTTGTATTATTGTTTCTTAAATGTATTTACTAAACTATTGCGAGTGGTTAGTTTTAGGTGTCACAAACAAACGACCAGCGTATAAAAATCTACTGAAGGTCAAATTAAAGAACATTACTTTAATACTAGATCTATCCCCTAGAATTTTTCAAAAATAATTTAAAACTTATAATTAAAATGACTCAGAGGAATATGCCCATGTAGTGTCAATGCCTTATCATTCTTGGCTGGCTTATCATTATTTCAACAATTTAACACATAACTTTCAGCTGTACATTGTAATGTATTACTAATGTAATTTACCAAAAGTTTTCATCGTAAAGCTCGTTTCTACTTTATGCTTTACTAAAACTTGCTGAAAGTTCACCGCTACAAATTATGAAATATACTCGGGATGTGTTAAATATATAAAAAGTTTTCATTTTTATGCTGTGTTTTTATTTCAATTTAATTATATCTCTAGACCAGACCATAAAACACATACAATGTATTAAATTATCTTTGCAAAAATAATATTTTTTACATACCCAACTAGTTTTAAACAAAATAGTAAAGTTTATGAAGATATAACTTTATCTTTATACAAAATTACAGTCCAAAAATTTATTTTATCTTCAGTCTGTATACTTGTGATTATTCTTAAAATGTAGTCTTAAACAAACTGAATAAAGTTGGCCGAATATTTAATCTTTCTATGTAGTAACTGCGCTATTAAAACCACAAATGTTGAATTATTTTTTAAATAAGTCACAATATTATAGGAGGATAATAACAATTAAAATATTGCAACCCAACAGGGTTATTCCATTGGGATCTCAAATATGAAACCCTAAACGCTCTCAGCCTGGTAATCCCAGTAAAAAAATTAATTTCCTGAATTCATAACATTTTTTTGCTAAAATTTGCTCATCAAACATTAATTCAGATATAGTAATTATTAACATCTCCACCACAAAAGTTATTACAGCCAGCATGCTGTTCAAAGTTCAAAGTATTTTTATTGCTATATGAATTTTTAGTACATTTGCTATACATTTCTTAAATCTATTTTAAATAAACCTAGCTAGAGCTATCATTATTTTAATTTTAAAGATTTTATTTATAAAGTGGAGTAGGATGAGGGGTAATCTTTATTTGCATGTGCAAAAAAGAGCAAAAGCATTTCTTTAAATGGTCTTAAAACTAACTTATAACTAACTTAAAGTTACAGCATGCTGGCAACGAATACCAAATCAACGTACAACACCTCCGATTGTTAATATAATTAGTTTTAACTATTTAAATAACTGTTCAATTATGACAATTTATAGTAGAAAGATATGTTTTTATGTTTATATGTTCATTACATTATTAATTTGTATAACTTTTTATCTTAATGAGTTCCCAGACATGTAAAATTAAACAAAATTGGCATTGCTCTAATAATTATTATGTTATGTTATTCCAGTCGGGTCCCCATTGGGTCCCGATTGGGATAGCCTTATCGGGCATGCCATATTGGGACCAGACATTTGTTAATCAGTTAAATATCTAGTTTTGTAAGTTTATCGTCGGGACGTTACACCTGACACCAATGTTATAAAAAGAACAGATGATGATGTAAAGATGTGTATCTTCGGGAGATGGGAATAACTTCAGCCTATTACATCCCACAGGGTCGCTAGCTTCTGAATGTAGATTTCTCCGTAGACGATATCCTCCAGATAAGACTTTGATCTTTTATTTTAGTGTAATAGATTTCTTGTCCGAATAGTAATGTTGAAATAGAGACCTCTTCGAGCGGCTAAAGTATGCCTTTCTTTCAACATACCTCGTTGAAGAATTAATATCTTTTATATTATTAATTAAATACTTTTCATTAAAAATAAGTAATTGATTGGTTTTATTTAGACATCTAGTTACGTGGTTACATTAGTATTTCACTTAATTAAAAAGGATGCTAAATATTAAACTTAATATATCAATTCTTGTACAATGTTTAATTAATAGAAAAAACGTGTTAACAGTTAATGACAAGCGAGGAACACTGACTCTGAGTCTAACAACTGAGTAACTACTAACAAGGTTTAAAAGGCTTAATTTAAATAATAATTTGTTACGCTTTCAATATTAAAATTGAAGCTAACATAATACTCGTACAATTCTTGTATATTTATAACATTTATATTAAAAATAAAAAGATAAGTACGATATTGTACGTACCTACAACACTAGTTAGGAAAGTGTAAAAGAAATGCATAAAAGTGCTAGTTAAACATCATACACCTACATGCGTATTTTAATACCTAATGCAACATCTACATGTATACGTCCATGGTTCTAACATCTCCCTACATATTTCATTTCACAATACATATAAAACAAACTAATTTATTCTAAGATATTGACACCTATAAAGAAAACATCGTAAAACAAACTGAGTCACATAAATCTGAAACGATTTTAATTTGCAAATTCCTTTATTTAACATTTCAAAACACTTTCGCTATAAATCCTATACAAAATCTAACATTTCTCATCCGAAATTAATCCACCTTCTGTAATACAGATACATACTTCACAAGACATCTCCCCCTCATCTCCCCAGGCTCATTCTCTTTCACCGTTTTATATGTATTTAACCGGCCAGGTGTATCAGGCTCGACGGTCTAAATATATCCATCAAACACCGTTAGAAGTTGAGTTGCTTTCACACAAAGTCTAGTAGCATCTTGTTTTAAGATAACCACCTGATATACCACCCCCTTACCACCCCCCCTCACTCGTACCACCTCTCATAACGTTGTATCCTTTACTACAAGAAGGTGTGTATCGGTATCGTTCCTAACACGTTCTAAAAGCAATAAACTCTTGTGTTTGGGGGTGGAAATGTTGCAGAGGTGAGTGGGAGAGAAGGTTATATACAAAGGGTAGTTACACTCGGGGTTCGAATCAATATAAAGGTGTCATATTATAACAACATTTACTAGTTTATTATAGGTTAGAGGCATTATCGAGCAGCGAACTGAAAACCCTATTGACGGGGTAAATTGGTTATTGCGTTATGTTTATAGTATTTAAGCCGATAGCGAAAAGTTTGTGTAGAAAAAAACAAAAGCAAAATTTCATATACGAGTACTTAATATTACCTGTCAAAACTGGCAGAATATTCTCGTTAGAGCATTGTACTAGCGGGTGTGAAGTTTCACTTTTGATGTCATAGAAACAAAAGGTCAAACAAAGTATAGTTCAAATTAAGAGAGTTTAAGTTAAAGCAAGCTGTGCCGTATAAAGCTGTAATGCAATGGAAAAACAGTGACTTATCAATTTAACATATTATTAGCGCGTTCTCCTGTCTTGTTGAAACAATGAAAAGTAGTTCACTTTCAACATATTTCATTAAAAAAATGAATAAAATGAATACCGCTTGCTGTTATTCTCTTTAGGAGACAACTTTTGTAATATTCTCAATTAATGATTGGACATTTTCGTAATTATAAAAAAATTGCTATTGATACAAGACAAAATTGGTAGTTGATGCAAGAGTAGATATAATTCAAATTACGAGTCTTATAAATCTATGGTATAATAAAAAACTCAATGTTTCACTAATATTTTTATACTCTATATAAAAACGAATAAGATTAAATTCACCATTGTATAGTACAGTGATACGGTTTTATAACCTCTTTTAAGCATAAGTCATCGCCGAACTTTCGTAATTTAAACTATAGTACTAACGGATTGAATGTAGGCTATACTATATAAATGGTGAAAGAGATACATCGCTTCATAAACAAGGATAGCAGACAAGCGTTGCAATCTTTACTGATGCAGTAAACAATGCGTGAGAATATAGTACAACTAGATTAGAAGTTACAAAATTTAACATATGTTAATTTGTATCTAACAATATAAGAACCTCAGATTTTAATCAACACATGCAGCATTTGTTTAGACATGTCGCTTCCACTATCATAATTTATCAACTATTTTCTTTTTAAGTCAAAATGTGACATTTTTCCGTGGCATAACTGAAACTTGCGCTACTGTGACAAATTTATCTGTTAAATTTTCATTGAAAAATTTGATGCATATAATATGGTAAAATAACCGAGTCAACCTCTATTTCGAATTTAAGCAGCCTATATATCTTATGTTTAAAAGCGAAAATATCGGTAAATTTACTAAAAATCTAAGATATTAATCATATTGGCCGGTAATTATTAATACAAACCGTATGTACTATAACAACGGTGACTTATATTTAAATAAAAGTGTTGATGAAATAGGCATACGTCTTACGTCACACGTACCTATTATATAAACTTCGTATAGAAATACACAAACCAAGTTACTCCGTGGCACAGAAAATCAATGTGATTCATTAAAAATTTAAAGCTAAGTGATATTACCGTAAAACAATGTTATTTATAGATTGCTATAGTGAAACATTCATTAATCCAATGAATTTATGGAAAGAGTTTAATTTAAATTATATATATATATATATATATATATATATATATATATATATATATATATAATATATATATATATATATATATATATATATATATATATATATATATATATATATATATATACTATGTAGAATTAAAAAAGAAACTTAAAATTATTAATAAGGATTTTGTTTATTAAATCATAATATTCAGCTGATACAAAAACACGTGTTTATACTCTATAACAGATGAACTTGCAACAAGAGAGCGATTCAAAGATCGCTGTGCTTTTATACTCTGTTTGAAATTCATTCCCCTTAATATTAATGGCTAATCATATCCTAAATAATTATAATTGAAAAAATATATTATATACTTATGTCTAGACATAGTCAATTTTTGTCTGACCCACATTAAACCTTACTATATCTGATATATACATAATAAATCCATTAAATACTACCTGGAAATATTACCTACTTACTGTATAATAAATCTCTAAACTAACCGAAATTTGCAGAACGGATTGTAAAAAATCATAGTTCACTAAATTAAAGACTGATTATTATAAATATTGAAATTTATAACAAATAAATTACTAATTATCATTTCATATATATGTATGTCTGTGTGTGTGTGTCTGTGGGAAACCACCAAATGAATTTTTCCATCGCGTACTCGTACATCTTTATTTTTCATCTTATACTGAAGTAATAAAGAAAATCATTTTCCACAGACCAGCAAACATGAACTTCCGCGTTCAGTTCCGTGCTAATATTTACCACAGTATATTAAAGTATAACACATATTTAACTTCAACACTAAATTTTCTTCATATATGAGAAACAATGGAAAATTATTTCCAATATTCAGTTTCATTTGGATGTATAAATAAATCTCTAAATCAACAATATATCGTAATTACAAATAAGCAGTTCTTTTTTAATAATGTAGAAATATTTCTGCTTCTATTTTTATTATATAGTAATTTCCTTTTCCCGTTTCTTTATATTAGTAACAAATTGGTTTTTTAAGGTCATAAAGCAAACATTAATAAAAGTTGCGATACTATCTCTCTATAAATTGAATAAATATAACAGTGGCCAACAAAATGACATTTTTTGTATGGTGCCGGAAAACTAACAACTGATTTAAGATATTTTTGATACTTTGATTTAAAAATACCAGATTTTTTTCGTAGCAGCTCTAGTTTTTGAGATACAGGCTAATTAATTTGGATAATTTGATAAAAATGGTAAACTTACTTCTTAGACAGCAAAGTGGATATACAAATTTGTTCATGTTCTTAGAAAAGCAGAGCAATCAAGAAATCTTTGGCTGCGGGAGAAAAAATCATATTTCTATCCCTCATAAAGCAATTATTGAAGGCTCTAAATCAGGATATACCGTATTTCCTGAGATTAACACAAAAAACAAGAAAGCCGGAACAATTGATGGTCCTCGGATAAAGCAGCTTATTAAAAATTTACAATTTACCGCCTTAATGAATAATGCCTTAATGAAACCGCCTTAATGGTTGATTATAATGCTTGGTTGATGTTCAATTGTTTAAGAAGTACAAATTTTCTTGATAATCATAAGAAAGAGAATGGGCTTGTGTCCTATGTCTTAATTTCTACAAAAGTGTACTATATATTGATAAAGTGGGTTACTAGAACCTCAAATGTCCAATTATTTTTTAATAACTCCTTATATGTTAAGAGATATTAACAATTAAAAAAGTAATTTTTTCTCTTTAATTATTAAAGTGATTCAACGTTGCACACATTCCAAGTGCATGTGACATCACAATCCTTTTGTAAGGTTACCAACCTTACAGCTCATAAATCTCTGCTATATGTATTTATATATCAAAATATCAAATATTATTTACAGCTATTTCAAACAATCGAATTTCAATATTATATCTGCCTTAGCAGGGTTAAATAACATAAAAACTTATTATTCTTTGATTTGAATTGATTATTTGACTACCAACAGCTACAGAACATTACCACAGTACTGACCTACTCAACAAATAACTGAGGTTAAAATGCATTTCACGTCATACAAATATGGCCGACCATTTCTGGCGCTAAAACTATAATTCAAACTTTTAATTGCTATATCTCCGTCAATATTTAGATATTTAATAAAATAGACACACCAATACACATTTATTAACATCAATTTCAATCAACAATTAAAAAATCGACCACTAAAAAATGAGGACACAAGTCCATTATATAGAGTTAGTGAAAAATAACGGCTGTCTAACGGATATAACATGAGCTTTATGCTTCTAAGTCTACAACTTCCGCATCCAGTTAAATCGGTTTCCAGGAAATCTTCATGTTTCTGGTGAAGATCATGGAAAAGACTGAAACAAGTCAACTCACTACTGATTTTAGCTCTGCTGTCCTAAAGACATACAAAAACAAGACAATTTTTTATGTCTACTTTGCTGTCCAAGGACTAAGGAAGTTCATCATTTCCTTTAAATAAACTAAAGCTCAAATTAGCTTGTATCTCTAAAGTAGATATGATAGATTTTTGGATTCTGCAACTTACTAACCTTACCTAAAACAGTCATAAATTGCAAGCATCAAAATGTATGTTGACCACTGCAATATTTATTAACGTTAAGCTCACCTGAGAGATGTTGTCCTGTTCAAATTTCAATAAATTTTTACACAATTCAACTGAAAATAAACAACTGAATCAATTTTTCGTTACTATTACCTTGATTCACAATTTGACATTTAGCTATCAAACGACATTTGCGCACATAGTAGCAAAAATCTCATAAAGAAAAAGAAATTTCAGTAATTCCCGAATTTTCCAATTATTTTTTCCCTAAAACCCTTACCTAAATCGGTCCAGCCGATTTTATTTATATAAACTTAATTACAATAATTAGTTCTTAAATTAAACATAACTTACTTACTTAAAAACACCCTGTTTCGAATGGCAGTTATATTTACTACCGATTGCAGTACTACAATTGAACTGCAGTAATACATCTAGCCCCATGTTACATTCAAAGGCTGAATTCTGTAATCCATGCAAATTGGTGAAAGCATTATTACACTGTTGGCAATACTGAGCAGCTAATTAATAACCACAATATTGATTGCACTTTAAATTGAAAACAAATATTTATCAATTCAAATTTTATTATAAATTCGATATTACCAATGAATTGTATGAGTAAACAGTTTGTATTTACAATACTAAATGTTTGCTTTAATAAACAAAACTACTAGTATATCAAATTAATTATGTATATTGCAAATGCAGTTTTACATTATAGATGATTTTTGTAATTAGTCACAATATTATAGAAGATATTAACAATTTAAATAGTCGATTTCTGACGTCACCCTTGTCAGAACACACAGGACGTAATAGTTAATCTATTTTATTTAACTTTCTTCACCAATTAAATAAGATCATTATGGTTGAAGTTACGAGAGTTCGGCGGTGACTCATATTTAAAACAAGTTGTGGGGTATAAACTGCTGATATAACTAAAAAGCACTGACTCATTTATTTTTCTATAATGTATATAGCAAAATTCATTATCGTATTATAAATTTATACCCCTCTTATAACCTCTTTTAAGTATAAGTCACCGCCGATCTATCGTGATTTTGACTATACTTAATGTTTTGTAACATAACAATGGTAATTTCCATACAATTATTTTGAAAAACTTAGAATCATTAATTAAGAATATGAGAAATATTATCCAGCAAAGAAAATTGCAGCAAGAGGTATTCATTTTTTTTAAAAATATGTTAAAAGTGAGCTATCTGCTTTTGAGTGTTTTCGATTTACTTCACGTAACCTCGTGATTAGTGAAGATGGGATAGGGCGAAAGAGAGCAATGTGTGTCAACTAATTTACGTAGGAGATCATTCAGTAGGTTGAGCACAACTGTCCTTGTGAACGTCCTTATAACGTTAAAATAACAAAACTGTTGTGAAAAAGATTTACTCGTGCGTCTTTCACCTTTCTTAAACTTCTTATTTTCAAGTTTATAGATTTCAAAAGAGATGAACCACATTACGACTTTTAAGTTTTCATCTATATCTGTAATATTTTTTAACCTTCTTTCAAAGACACACTATTATAAAGTTGATTTATTTTTCTTATTTTAAAAATTCGATATAAATAGGAACTTCCTGTTTCATCTTAATCTCTTGGAAGCTCGTCTGCAAATATATTTTCACTCCCAGAAGGCTAAACTCGGAATAAACCATATGGGTCTACTACATAGCTAACTGAATCTTGAATACTGGAACGTCGGAGGACAGAGGACAGAGGACGGAGGACGGAGGACTAGAACACAGACAGTTCAATACAAACAGCGAATATCGGATGATAGCGAGTAGCATGGTCCATTGGAGGATCGAATCGGATCGGATCAGATCGGTGCAGAGCGAAGCGGATCGAGAATTCCTAAAGCCGCGGGATACTGATGGCCCAGATTCCAACCCACTACTGTATACAATGTGATTATACCTAGTCAATATCTTATTCAGGAAAATAAAGATAATAAGAAGACGAATAATCCGAATACTTATTGGATTATTACATTAAGTCATCCTTAACTTAAAAATAGCAAACGTAAACGTAGAAAAACGTTTATATGCCAAGTAATTGGGAAGAAAATGAAAAAATAAGAAAACACTTGGTTCGTGACAATTGTGTTAATTTCAATAAATTAACTGTTAATAAATGCATGCAATATTCATATTTGTATATCAATATTTTGTTTTCATTTTAATTAATGTTGTATTTAACATTTCTTTGTTTCAATTAATTGATATTTTATACCTTGATTTATATACACTGCTCCATGTGGGCAAACGATAATATTTCTTATATAAAAATCTTTTGTTTATACGGGTCACTTCTACTAGGGTTCGACACTACGTATTTGTTCCCAATTCGTTCTTATCGCTTCAACACTCAAACTCTATAATAATTAATACCCATATTTTTATTTATAACTTAAACCGCAAGTTACATTTGCCTGGTGTCGTAACTAATATTCTTATTAACTAGAGTATAAAATCAATTAATACAGGGGCGTAGCTACCGTCGTATCAGCCATATCAATGATACGGGCCCCCGGGCTATAGGGGCCTCAAACGTGTGTAAGCAAATATTTGTTTTTTTTTCTTCACTATTTGAAATCATTAATTCTGTTTCTAAAGCTTTACAGCATGAAATTAATGACTTACAGAAAGCTAGCATTTTACTAAGTAATCTTTTGAATTGACTGAGCGAAATAAGAAATCAAAATTCATTCCATGGTTTGTATAAAGTAGTCCAGAGATCTAGCAAAAGAGTGGGGAGTAACAACTGTTTTCAAAAATAAAAGAAAGAAGATAATGAAGCGTTTTTTTGATGAGCTAAATACAGTAAAGACATGTCAGTTGATCTTTATGAACAATTAATTGCTTCGAAAACATAATTAACATCTGAAATTCAGAAAAATTCATTCCATTAAGAAACTTATGGAATTATTGCTGATAAAATTCAATAGCCTTGCATCCAGTTTTCCGGAGGTAATAACAGCATGCTTTCTATTCTTGAACCTACTGGTTCATTTGGGCCCTACAACAAATTTTGATACAGGGCCTCTCTAGGACAAGCTACGCCACTGAATTAATATGTAATTCAATAGTGTAGTTTAAAATAAATGTAGTATAAAAAAGTTTTTATGTTTTGCTGTGTCTTTTGATATAAATTAAAAATTGCTATTAAGTTATTATTAGTTAAAAGGCCCTTCGCAGTTTGAGAATTTGGAAACCGCTGATCAGATGAGCCTTAGCCAGCTTATATATCTCTATAAGGTCCATCCTTCGCACCATTAACCAATAAATTATTTTGTCAATTATTTATAATTCGAGGCCAATCAGATTTTTCCATATTTTTTTTAATTGCAAAAGTAGCGTCACTGAACCCACTGTAATGAGTAAACTAATAGTCGGAATGTCATGAAATTTTGACACATATCGTTTGTCATATGTTTATCGTACAGTTGGTACTATCTAAAAGTCAATGTCAATCTACGAGCTTATTGGGTGATAAGTTATAAATCATCATTAAGTCTGTTATAAAATAATCCTGCTTATCTTTGAATGACTCTTCTACATATATTACTACAATAACAAAATATATATTTCTATTATTAGCATAATACTTATTCATAAAAGATAAATTGAATAATATAAATAGCATGCATTTGTGGTAAATATTTATTTTATTCGAATCGGAAAAAGGAAATTGTTGTTTTTCTTTAACCAGATACAAATATACATATCTAACAAGAAAATAACATCACGGATACGATAGACAACATTGACATCTTGCGAGACAACTGACAAGCTTTTTCAATCGCAACGTTTATTTTGTTTCCCACATTTCACACTTTATTTGCCATGTCTCTTTTGGTTTTGTTTGTTGTATGTGTACCATTTATATAAATGCAATATTTTTAAATTTAAATATTTTTGTCACGAAGGAGTTGAACTACTAGCAGCTTTAGAGAAAAACATATAGCGAAAAACAATACTTACAAAGCCATTTACTAACAAAGAAAGCTATTGATAGGTTTAAAGGTTTGTCTTCGGGGCCGCATTTAGAGGTGTGGCGGCCATGAGGCAACGAAGGATAGAAGGCTTCTAGTTATTTTCCGAATAAAAGAAGCAATAGTTTTCCGCCAAGTCTTTCAAAAAATTATTGGTTTTATCTCTATTGTGGAGGCCTCGGGGCCTGCCCTCCCATAAATCCGGGCCTGCTTGTCTTATAGGATCTTCCCCTTTTCTTCAATAATCACTCATAAATATTACTGGGTCTAAATGTATGTTAGGTAAAAGCAATCGCACACTAGAAGCATGACTACGTAACTGTGAGATTATTGAGTCAGCGCCGTCTATCGTAGGTGGTACACTTGAGTACATCACCAAATGGACGTTAAATATGCGCGAAAGTATTTTTAATTCGGATAGTAACATATAGAATTGTCTTGCAGTGCAAATTTTACACGGTGCAAGTCCCAAATAACTATATATATTTTTTTTCATTAGTTAGATTGCTCAATTATTACACAATTGAAAATGTCAACTTTCTAAAAAGATTCACACAGAAAGAGCACGCCGAAAAACAAGAATCTGAGGAAACAGACTCCGTTCGCTCAAAACAGCATCAAAATCATCAAATGTATCTATTGTCTATCTACAACTCCTAAATATCTCTCAATTTACCTTTCCCCTCACCACTTTCAAAGTAATTTGCACAACCATACAATACACCGTCTATTTTGAGAAAGAGAAATTGATTAAAAAAATTGGTGTATGTGATATTATCCTAGGTGATGAAAAGGCAAAAGAAGATTAAGCAGCTTTATTTTCTAAGCACGTCTTGGATACCGAACCGATTATACCTGGCTGGGATTATATCTCAAGATATGATGGATGGCAGTTACTTTTATAAATCTATTGCCCGGAAAATCCTCTTAAATCTTCTAGGTTTTTCTTCGAATTAATAAAGAAGTATTGGCTTTATATGGTATACTGTTTGGTAGATTATTGATTCTTTAAATAAATAAATTGTAATTAAGCACTTTAATATATTTAATAATTCCTCATTGTTTTTAATTAAATTTAATATCTTGCCACTAATAATTCTAATTTTAATTGCTTAAAAATAAAGCATTTTTAATTTTTTGACTATTGATGGTTCTATTCCTCTCTAAATGTAGTACATGTACTTTACGTTTAATTAACATAAAAAGGAACTGTTCTTTGGAATCGATCACAATCCTAAACCTAGACACTATAAAAGCTGCCTATTTTGGCTGAGAGATCGTTGGTTATATAACTTAGGCTCCTATTTTGTAACTGCTTACCTGATCCAGCTTACCTGACGTCTGATAACTTCTGACGATTTTTCAAAGGCCTATATTTTCTAAATTAAGTTGTGTAAGTTTACACAAAACTATCTGAAAACCTTAAATAAAGAGTAAGATGGATCGCATATCTTGGAGCGCGCATATAAATTATAGGGCCTTGCAAAATCGTCAGAAATTAACAGACGCCAGGTAAGCAGTTATAAAATAGGTCACTTAGTATCGGAAATATGTCGACGTTAGGTAAATTAGATTGAAAAACATTAAATAAAAACATTAGATAAATATAATTGATAAAAACATAATTGATTATCAATTAGCATAATCATAAATTTATTAGGTAGTGCAGCAGTTCATATACGTATGCTTTCTGCACCATAGGATCTGCCAACACAGTAGAAGGTCGTTGTTGATAGGTGGTTGATCCAGCATCAGAAATAAATCGATGTTATATAAATTAAATGTATATATTATAATATACACCTATATATTACATATAGTTATTGTCAATTTGATTTTTCAAAAAAAGAAATTGTCTCTGTTTCCTAGTAAAGCAGTCAATTAAGGTTATACCACACCTTACCAAACACCTTTTTAAAGCAACTTTCTATTGTATATTCCCTAATAAATAATTTATAAATATTCAAGTGAAAACATATTGAAAATCTTCCTTTGTTTATTATGGTTAAAGTGACTTGAAAAGCCCCACCTCTTTTGTATTATGTATACGAGTATGTACAAGTATTAGATCAAAACTTTCCACTTTATTTCCCCCTCCATTGTGAGTTAATTAAATTTAGGCGTCAGCTCTGCCATCTGTCTTAACGTAATAGAAACATTAGTTAATACTGAGTTGAAAACAAACTTTAAAATTTCTTAATTATTTACTTATTGTTATCTCCTGTTGATTTTGCTTGCGGCAAGAAACAACGAACTTCCCAGCTTTAAAGTCAATAGCAGATACGAGTATTTATTCAATTCCAAATTTGTTATTTAAGTTTTTACATAATTTAATGGATTCGTAAGGTATTTTCATACAGGCAACTGCTACATCCAAGTCTAATCAGATACAAATCTGTAACTGGTTTATTTCAAAGAGTTTCATCGTGCAACGTCACACTGTTATAAGGAAGCGCGGCGTGGAGGATGACTGCGTAAATATTGCAAGGGCTTAGATTAGCACTGGTAAACAATACAAAACGTCGAGCTCTATTTTGAGTTTAATGTTTTTGAAACAATTCTTTAATTTATAATTTCTGTGAAATTTTTTTTAAAAAGTAGTAAATGATAAAATATTTTATACTAAGTACTAAATATTGTGGTAAGTTCTTTAACAATTATATACTAGTGTAATTTGATAGCCAGAATTGTCAGAAAAAAGTAATGAGCGAGAAGAATATTGTGCAGGTATTAAAGGGTGGCAGTGAAGGAAAGAGGTGGATAACGGAAATAAAGAAAAGGAACGAGGAAAAAAAAGTAACGCCAGAGCAGAAGTGATTTTAATCTGAAGTGACAAAGAGACGAAGAGACAAAGAAGACAAGAGGTGAGGAAACGATGAGAATGAACTAGGACTAGGGAAAAGGAAAGGAGAGAGTAAAGAGAAGAAGAAGCAGAAAAGTACTTTTTGAAATACAAAGTGACAGTAAAGTAATCGCTCCTGGAGCAACTGCCCTTGATGAAACCAGCGCTAAGAAACTCTGGGAAGTGTCGTTAAAACTCTTTGGAATAGAACAGGATCCGTATCCGCTTTCTGAGTGAGCCGTAAAGTGTAAAAAATGAAAAAGAGATTGTGTGGAGATAGAGAGAAGGAAGGGCAGAGTAGAAATAGGAGTAACAGAAAGTGATAAGCAGTAGGGGTTTCAATTTATCAGTTTTGTTTGTATATTTCTTTTTTCTTTTGGGAAAATAGATGAATAGATAGTATGTTATTAAGCACAATGAAATCAATGATATGTAATTAATTGATTCAAGGCGGAAGAATGTAAAATGGCAAAAACATTACAATAAATAATAATAATAATACTAGTGTAATTTTATAGCCAACTTTATCTAATATAATGTACACTTTTATAGAAATTAAGTTATTATCATCCAGTGTAAAAATGCATCTACAAGTGGTTACATTTACAAATTGTATTCTATCTGCAGGATCGGACCATTTACTACGTTATTACGTACGCCACTGATCTCTATAAGCACAAAATGTTTAAGTAAATTCATTTATTTATTTAAGCGACTCCTTAACAAATGATTCCTCAAAACTTTGTGACGGAAATATCTTTTAAACCAACAAAGTCTTAAATTGGCTCTCTCGGTGCAAAGTTGCTTGACACTGATTTAGTTGATGGTAAAGGAAGAAACCTTCAAAATTTGACATATATAAATGAAATGTGAATTTAGGGTTTATGTTCTTGAGGAGGAAGTGTGGTGTAACTTGAGTTATAATGGATTGGGTGTTACCGTCCTCAAAATAGGGAAATAACTGGAAATGACATGTAAATAAGTCAAAATCAGGTACAGCTAAATGTTCATTTAGTTCACTCGCTCATGTAGGAAGTCATGTTACTTTTTCTACAGGCTTTAACTAACAACCCTGTTTGACAGATCATGATATAAATAACTACGCAGTGGTATAAAACATCCAACTAAGACTCCTACGACGGTTACGAGTCCAGCCAAAGTAAATACTAAGACATTATGGGTATGTGTAATAGAAATATAAAATATACGAGGGTAGTTTCTTAATTCAGTGAATTTTTGAATTTTCCGCGCAGCTCCCATCAACTGTCATCTATTAATAGATAGTGTTTTATTTGTGTTTGTCAATCATTGAAAGCAGCTATCTGCGCAAGGTCAAAACGATACAAAAAAAGCATATTTTCAATAATGTTTTTTGACGACACAATTAATATGTAATTATTTCTATAATTAATACATGACAAAATAACATTTAAAGAATACTTTGTGAAATTTTCATAAATAGATATCAAAAAATGAGTTAATGAAAGCAAGTCTCTGCAGACGTTACAAAAAAAAATTTATTACGGTGTCCCTCATAACTCATCACTGGATTATTTGAATTCAAAAAACCAAAATGATTTCATTAGTTGATAAGTATCTGCAGGTAACTATATCGAGTTTTTTTAAATTAATTTTTCAATTTTTTGCAATACTTAGAAGTCAAAATACCGATTTTTCATGAAAAAAAACTTTAAAGAAACTTTGTTGTTTTAAAATACGTTAGAATTAAAAAAAATCTAAATTAAAAAATCTTAATCTCGTTACCTCGGCATTTATGTAAAGAAAGAGTGTGCAAAATTTAAAAAGGTTTGGTGCAGTAGATTTTGAGCTAGAGAGGGCACCGACTCTGAAAAAGCTAAGTGCGAGAAAAATTTTCAAAGAAAGACGAAACCAGACCAGAGAGGTGAATACTTAAAGCTCTATATCTCCGACAGTTTTACTCCAATCTACTTCAAATTTTCCCACAATAAAGTTAATATGTTTCACATTAATATAAATAAATAAATAAAACAATTAAAATCTTGCAGATCTTGCAACTAAAACAGTAATTTAAAGAACGGGAATAATTAAAGTAACAAAACTTCATCCTTATACCACACACATTAGTAAATTATTTAAATATTTTAGTAAAGTTAAAAGAAATTTAATTTCACTGTATGGGGCTCAAGCCGGAGTAGGATTTGATGCATTCTCTATTACCCGATTCCTCGAGCAGAACTTGAAATCACCACTATCGAAAAAGCGAACATCAATTTATTCCCTTTCTAAAATTTTCTTCTCAATCGTTTCGAGATTGACGGCTTAATTTGAATAAGCACTGATAAGAATTGTCATGGAACTATTAATTAAAAACTTTATCAATTAAGTAGTTAAGATTTCCTCCCATTCATTTACTTTTGTGCTTTTGTAGTTACTCGGCGTTCGAATGGTGCAACAAACTTCTAATGAAGTGACTCTAGAACGTGCAACTTCCTTATCGCTTTATAAAATAACTATTTGATTACCATAATAACTCCTTAGAGCAACACGCGAACAGTTGAAAGCATTTCAAATCTCTTGCATATTCATTTTTATCAGAAAAATACATTTTAATAACACGAATAGTGCAATTAATAATAGAGTGACGTCATTGTCATGGGAACATTATTACAAACAAGAGATAGAGTCGGTTGCTGTAGTCATAGTTAAAAAGAAACAATAATAGTATATCGTTCGGATAAAAATGTATCCACTGAACAACTATCTTAAGAATCTGGCAACACTTTCCATCGATAATATTAAATTTTAGTTAATTAACAAACCAAAATATTACCCTAGGACAAGTCTTTTGCTTGGGTTCCCGGATCAGCGCCAATTTTCCATTGTCTAATTCTAAAATGTTTTTAGTAGTAGTGCAGCTCACATATATGAGTATTGCCAACATATTAGTTTGTCATCACTATAGGACCCAACATCGACAATGTCGACCGAAGTTAAATAGAATCAATGTAAAAAGAATATTAGACTTCCTCAATAATTTGCAAAACACAAATATTTCTAATACATTTTTCTTGAGACAATTGTTGTTTCTTTTCAGAAAGTATCATGAATTGGCAGCCTGGGGCTTACACGCAGTTTAATGTGACATTTAATATAAGTATGTTATTATTTCAAAATATGCATCGGTTTTGTAAAAATTGTATTACATAATACTGTTGAACCATAATTATATTTTATAAAAATTTATAAAATTACCTTAGCGGCTACTCATACCCCTTCCCCCACATCCTCATCCTCATAAAGATACTATGAACATGGTTTGTTGCTTACCTGCAAAAGAAAAATAACAATTTTAATACAAAGTTAAACATGATAATTAATATGGTTTTAAAAAATGTAATTTATCTCAAAAGCTGCTCTTAGTTTGTTTCATTTCCAGAGATTAAATGAAACTACCAGGAAAACTTATAAGGATTTTGTAATAAAATTTTCCAGCTTATGCAGGTTGTAATATATGACATAGTAGTAATCATGGGCATCTACAACAGACGAAGATTATTTCTTTTAAAGTAAAAAGTTATGTTTTATGTAAGGAAATGGTACAAAAACGCCCTCACACATATACCTCACTATGCAGACTCTTTTAATTATGTCTCCGTTTTGACTTACGGACCAAAATATTTCGTTTTACGGCAAAAACAAAAGAAGTCTAATAATTTCATATATTTATCTTTTAAGCACAAAACGTAAACTCATGTATTATTTAACGTAATATCTTTTACCTAACATTACATTTTATTATTTGTGCAAACTTAATATAATTATGTTAAAACATTAACATTCATATTTTAAAATTTATGAATTAGTTTTTGACCAAGTTTATTTCAAATATGAGATATTTTTATTCAATTCGTAAATTTGGTACAAAATGTTAAACAGCCTACATACTTCATAAAATTTTTACTATCGTCAAAAATCGGTAAAAGATTGTTTCAATAATTAAATTCTCAATCCAAAACTTCAACTTTCTCCAAGATTTCCGACAGAACATTCTAATTTTTACTCAACTCTTTTCAAATTTTTAAATTTCTAAATTATAAAGTATTATTACCATTAATAGCAAAATACATATTCAAAAAATTGTACGTTGTTTATGTATTAATAGTTATAGAGCAAAATGTCCTTAAATTTTGCCAGATTCTGTAAAGGTTCTGGATGCCAGAAAATTCATAGAAAAATCGGAGGACAATAAGTCTTAGATTTTTATCTACAAAATAAGCAATTTCCAAAAAGGTGTATTCGAAGCCGTTTCCGAACCACCATACAAAACACGTAAACATATAAACAAATAAACATACGCCTTTCATAAAAAGCATTATTAACGTCAGAAAATGTGAAGCGATTTTGAAAGATAAATTTTGTTATGTAATCTTACATTACATTAACCTAAAAAAATTTTATGAAAGGTAAAGATTTTTATGGTAAATAAATCTTGAATATATGCAATTGTGTTTATCGAGTTGTATCTTCCAGATTAGATTTATAAAATTTAATTTAGACTTAATATATTAAAAATAAAATCCAATAGTGTAGTAATAATCCAATAGTTCAAACCTTTCCAAGCGGTGTCATGAATGTAAAAGGCTTTTTTCATTTCTTTATACTTAAATTACTTATTTATTGCTATCATTCATTACATTCGTACATTACTACTAAAAAAAGTTTGCAAATTAAATTGACTTCGATTTTATTTTTGATTTTTATTCCTTTCTCTAAATTTAATATTCAGAAATCAAAATGTCTATTTGCCTATCAAACATCTCACGATATTTACAGTGGAATAGTAAACAAATACTCTCATTTTATAGTCTACAATTGAAGCATACCTTTCCACAGCTCCACCTTTCCATCAACTTTCATTCCTACCCACTCCTCATCACTTCCTTCTCGTTCCCTTTTATAACAAAGACCATCTTCGTTGTTATTAAAACAAACACGTCTTCAGACACGTTCTCGTGCGGCAATATATACTTCCGTTACATCCCTTAGTCAATTCATCAACCCTTATTCTGCATTCTCTCTACAATTCCACTCTCATATAATACCAAACTCAGTAAACCACTATGGATAGGTAAGGTAGTTGGGGATGGAGGAGAAGGGGGTTGAAAATGGGGTTGGTTGGTTTGTTGAAATCGAAAGTAAAGCAACAAGAGGGTTTTGTATATCGTAACGGAAAAGAAACTGATCAGTTAAGCTTATTTCAGGGTTGCTAAACATATTTTATTTTTAATCAAATAATATAAATATATTAAAATAGTAATAGTGATTAATAATGGCAGAAATATCGAAATAAATTTAATTTTATTATTTTTTATGTAAAAAAGAATGAGGAAAGTGTAAATGCTTGAAATTAATGTAAGAATTAAAGCTGGAAATAATTGTAGAATTAAAAAACAAAGTACATTATCAATTAAAAGTTTATTTATCAAATTAGTATATTCAGTAGCAGCAAAAATATGTCTTTAATCTATAAGCGACAAACTTACAAGAAGAGAACGATTGAAGAATCGTTATGCTTTTAAACAATATTGAAAATCCGTGCCAGTTATAACTTACCGCTAAACCAGATAGCACATAATCCTTATCCTAAAGAATTACCATTAACCAATTAAATATGACATGGTTAATTTTAGTCTCACTCAACATAAACACTTACCGCTTTACATATAAACCTGTCATAAAATTTATACCAGGTATAAACTGAGAATAAGCCTGTCCGGACGGGCTTTATACCAGGTATGAATTTTATAACACGTTTATTTGTAAAGCGGCTAGTATTTCTAACTACGGTTATTGTTTATTTAATTTTTCTTAATAGTACCTGGAAATATTGCCCACTTAATAATAAATCCTTAAACTAACATGGACATTTATAGAACAAATTGTAGAATACCATTGTTCACTAAAATAAAGAATAGTTATAATATTAATACAAAATAAACATTATTATTAAAACTTATAGCTAATTAATTAATAATCTATCGAGAAGTCCATATTGTAAAAAGGCCTAACCATTGTAGAAAGAATGGATCGCAACTGAACGTCTGAGCAACTTTTGGATTCAATAAGAAAACAACAGATGGCCAACCACATATAACTTATATCTCTTTTCACAAATAAAAGGTTGATAAACCCAGGCCAAATCGTAATCTCCGTAATTCTTAAATCCAAGATATTCAAGTGCAATTAAATTCAGAAACAATGGAAGCTGCTTCCAACCTATAAAAACAAAAAAGAAAAACAAAAGTTTTCAATCGTGTTTCTAAAATGAATTTTGAATTTTTATTAATGATAAAAGTTTAACATCAACTTTTAATTAAAAATATTTTTTTGTGCGTGCATAATTAAAAGCGGAAATCCTTTTAATTTATCGCTAAAATATGTTTGTTTCCGGTTGACTAACTTAACGATACAATCATTTTAATTACCAGTACTTTGATATCCATATTTCAACGGATTCTTATGATTACAAGGACTAATATTAAACTAATTTTCTTTTGAGGAATTTGTCGTGTTTCCGGTCTAATGTTTTAATAATATTAATTAAAGATGACACTTTACTATGTAAATCGGGGTTGTCCAACCTTTTAAGGAATATGAATCACAGATAGACATGAGCAGCAGATCAGCAGTATATTGTGCTGAGATTCATTGCTGTACAGTTAAAATTTTTACAAACTTCAGTTTCTTTTTACTATCATTCTTGAACAAAAGGAATAAGCTTTTATAATTTTTTTTAAATCAATGTTTTAGGTATAGTTCTGGTGTTTTTGGAATATTGTATGATGGATTTTTGAAAATCTGACAACAAATTTAAACAATTTTTTCTGTATAATTTTTAATCCTATTCTCTATAAATTTTAATATGTATTTTGCAATTAATTTTGAAATTATTTCGTAATTTAGAAATTGAAAATGTAAAAAAGGGCATAGAAAAAAGTAAGCTGCCGAGTATCAATTTTTGGAGAGCGTTTAACTGAGATAAATCTAATAAATAAAATATCTAATTGATAAAAAAAATTAAAATATTCAAAATTTGATTTGTGGACATAATTTAAATTGGATAAATTGCGGCACGATTTTAGAAATTGGTATAAAAGGTAACTTTCAAATCACGTTGCAATCTTATTAGTAAAATAACGTGCAAAATTTCTAAATTGCAAATTTTTCATTATTTAATTGAGTTAATAGTGCATTTTTAACAACAGAGTGCATGCTCATTTATATTATTCAATGTATTACAAAATTACGGATTTATTTCCGCGTTATTCACATTTGTAGTGTAGCCTTAGTCTAACTGTCTAAGACAGTGTCTATAGCATTTTTTCGACCAAATGTTTTTTACAGTGTAGTTTAAGGACGTTGACCGAACTGCGTAAATTGTAACTAGATAAAAAAGAATTAAACGAGAGAGCAGATTCCAAACCGAAACTAGAATTAATATAAAATTCTGGTCTGAAACACAAATACAGTTCAGTAATGCGAAAGTAAAAGGGCCTTAGGCCTTTTGTGACTACAGTGTTTAAGCTTAATCCATTATCGATTGCTTTAGTTTAGAGGACACTCAGTCAAAGTCCATAGCTTGTTATCGAGTTTTGATTTTAAGACTCTGTAGTAGACTCCCTACTTTTTCCTTACAATCAAACTTAATGTGCTCCAGTGTTTCGTCCTCCGTTCCCCACACTCTACACATTCTTTCCTCTCTACTTTTTCAGTATCTGTTTCCTTTTCCTCATTTCCCAATTTAAACCTTGCTGTCCTTCATATGTTTTTTATGTCATTTTCTATTAAGTACTGAGGTATATTACTTTCCCAAATCCTTTTATATCTTGTATTGTAATTGCTTTTCTCGATTTTTCCCATTCTTTCCTGTTGCTGTATCTCCTTATCCCTTCTTCTTAGCTCCTCTTCCACACTTGCGCCTCCTTCTCTTCTTCTCTCTGCGAGTCACAGAGACAAGAATGATATGAAATGTATATTTTATAGACTACAAATGGCTAAACCTTTCCACCTGTCGGAATAGAAATAAAAATAAAGTTGATGCGACCTATAATTGAAGTGCAATAGTGATAGAAACGTCACAAAACAGGACACGTCACCAAATTGTTTACTGGGAAGTATCGATTAAAAAGGAATTCATGAATTTCTTTATAAATTCGACGGATTCATGGATAGAATTAAATTTGGCGTGAGAGTCAAAAAAGCAAAGAAATGGTTTGTAACTGAGAAGTGAGAAAATAAAGAAGTGCTTTGTAACAAAAACTAAGAAGCTCACAGAGATATCACAGCAGTCCGCCACTGCTTATCACGCGTTCGTTTAAAATTCCACATAATATTCTTTTTTTTAACAAATATTTACACAAATCTACCATTTCAATATTTTACGAGATGAATTCAAGATTTCCCAGTTTCTGCTTTCACAGAAACCAAGTGAAGAGCTTCACAAAGAATATCATCCCCTATGGAACGTCGTTTACGTTTTGAGTTGTTGTCTTTGGTGTAAAAATCCAAAGAATAGAACATCCGGTGGTTCAGTACTATCATGAGTAAGAAGGGGTAGCAAGAGATGAAAAGGGTGAAGGGGGATGCTTGGTCTAGCTAAGAGAAGTTTAGACGAGCGTGTGCTGTTTAATCTACCATGGTAGGGGTTTATTCAATGATGCCAACAAAGAAAAAAAAAGAAGAAAATAGGATGAGGCTAACCTTAAAGTTGAAAAAGTTACTTGAAAAGTAGAAAAATAAGCTTGAAAAAAGTTCAAAGTTTAACATTAACGTAAATAAAATGTTGTCAAGGACTTGAATTCATTTAAAGTTGTAAGTGTATCTGTTGGAAACTTACCCCTTCTATATATGTACGTATATATAGGAAAGGGTGTCCTATAAATACCCCATCTGTCTTAGAGAGCAGATAGACTGGGTCAAGACAAATCAGAATATCAAAATTTATCCCGTATGAAAACCTCACCGTTTTAAAGATATTTAGTACCCAGGTACAAAAAATATAACACATTGTAGCATTTGAGCTAACTAGTAGTAAGCTAGCAAATTTGGAACTAGTACTGTAAGACAATTTTCTACCTAGGTAGTTAAATAAATTTAACTCAATTAATTGACAACTGTGTTGTCACGAGTACACGTATACGAGTATCTATGGTTTCTTCAATAGGAAAAAATTTAGTTTTTATTTGCTTAATGTGGAGGTTGTGAATTAGACACTAGTAACTTAGTAACACTTTAAACAGCGATATCATGCATTTCAATGAATTATGAAAATATAAATTCCAAGTACGCTCAATTACTGAAGAGAACAAGCAATATCACTAAACTATGTGGTTGAGGAACAAGCTATCCAACTTTATTATACATAGACTCGTATATTGAAATACTTGGATAGTTTCTGAAGCGCTAATATGTCACTACCCCTTCTCCCTAACCAAAACCCTACCCCCTTCCATTGCTTTAGACAACACTTGCGTGCTAAAGTTTAATCGATTTCTAATTTCCGTCTCAGCAGAAGGGTTTTACCGGTAGACGGTAGACGTAGACGTTAGGTTCGTCGTAAACCGTCCTTTTAACGTAACGGGGATTTAATGAAGATCTAGGTGATGTGATATAGAGACGTTTTAAATTTAAATTACTGTTTTTAAAGCACTGAATGATCAACGGCTTTCCCATATTTTTATATATAAAAGCAATAAAATGAGCTATAAAAATATATATAAATATGAGCTAACGTAATGTATATTATTATGTAGCTACACTCTCAAAAAAACTGTAACAATTTTAAATCCATTTATTAAGGAGGTACAGGACGTACCGTCAATGGAAAAAGTTTATCTCTCGGTAATACAAAATGCAAAATACGAAGTACGTGAGGGACGAGCAAATATTGAGACTGTATCTTTGAAAATGAATTTTTCAATTCCCTATTAAACTGCTATTCGCTAGCTAAAATGATTTTTTTATGCATATAATAGTTAAATAAATGAAAAATTACCTATAATTAATATCAAATTTATATTAATTCAATTTAAATTCAAATTAAATATTTTGAAAAAAGAATAATAAATTTGGCAACGTTGTAAATTTACGTGTGTTGACGCATGCGTGATTAGGTTCTTGGACAAATAAATTGTTATATTTTATAAAATTTTTATTCCGATTTTGAATTTCCCGCTCAAATTGGGATTTGCAACGTTGCCGGCTTATAACCTACACTTACTGTTTCTTACTGGTTTTATTTAAATATTTTCGTATATAGGTATCCTTTTGATAATTTTCTTTTTGCAATAGTTACAGAAAAGATTCTTTTATATACACCTAGTTTTTGTTATTTATAGTTAAAAGTTATATTATGTGGTGAAATTGAGCTAAAAATTATGATTTGTATGGAAAATGACTATTTTTAATCATGTTTAAAGAGAAAACTAGGAACCCTAGATCTTTTAAATTTTGAGACAACATGTATGTTTACTATTTGTATTGACCCTTCAAATTTCACAACGTTTTCATCATTTACGTTAACGTCCTATACCTCTTTAAAAATATTCAGATTCCAAAATCTTAATTTTCATAATATATACAGTGCATTTTCATAGAATTGTTTAACAAATTCAGACAAAAATTCATCTTAAAAAGAAATTAATAACCTCATTTGTCTATTAAATTTTTAATCAAATTAAAAACATTTTTAACAGTGTACGCGAATATTCCACTGCTGAATTGTAAATATATCGCCTCAACAGCGTCCACTGTGTCATGTACTAATTATTTCATATTATAAATTCTAAACTGATTTCTAGAATTTTTATTATAAAAACCTGAATATTTCATTTGTTATTGTCTGGTTTCACACCTCAACCAGTTTGGTAACTCTGGCAATAAAATATCCAGAACCTCATATGAAAATATATTTATGGATGATTATTCGAAAACTGTGACAGATAATAATAAAAATAATTTTGTAACAGCAAAAACTTACGCGTTAATGTTTACGAGATATTATGTTTAAGTCTGGATAACAGATCCAATGCCGATCACTTGAAAACCGTAACCAAAAATTAAAAATGATTTTGATTTTTGAAATCAGCGTAAAACACTATATATGAAAACAATATACTTTTTAAAGTTTGTATTCCCCCAAGGCACATGTAATATTTTACTTAAATGATACACAGCTATATTTAAGTATTATTTTATTATTTTTCTTTATTGTATTTCTTTATTAATCATTAATTAGGGTAGAAAAGGCAAAAGAGTAGATTTATCTTAAGAAGCAGTAAAATGGGTCACAGAATGTTGTATATTAGGTAAAGTTGTGTACGTAACAGGTAACTTTTATTATAGACATATCTTAAATACATCCACAAATAAAATTTGTTCTCTCGCTTTGTTATTTCCTACACATCTAATTATTTTTCAATGAGTTTGAAAAAATTCCTTAAAGAAAATTTTGGAAAAACGACCGTTCGTAGTTCTTCTGGTGCATCACTCTATCCAACTCATTAATCAAGATATAATCGCGTCAATTCTTATCACAAATATTTTTTCTTGTTGTTTAAATTCAACCCAGAACTGCGGAATTAATATATTGCTTAATATAACTCACAAACAATTTTTATTCCAACAAGTTTTAACTTCCTAAAACATAATAATAATGGGGTGGAAAAGTAGTGTCAAATATTGTCTGTTTGTGTATCTATCAATGTATTTGTGCTGAGTTCCATACCTAACTTCCTTTACTTAAGTTTCTTGTCTGATTGAATTTAAACTTTATTATTGATACTATAACATTACAGAACTCTATATATTTATAGCAATTGTAGCCAAAATGCGGTCTAAGTTATTCGTCTTATAATATAAATTACTTCAAAGTATTTGAAGTAATAAATTATAATTATAAACCTATTCTAATCCATTCTAAACTTAAAATTACTGACTCCCCGTTCTTTTTCTCCTCATGTCCTCTACTTCTCTTTATCTAACTCTTCTTCCTTCTTCTTCACTTTCCATCTTCTCCTTCTTTTTCTTCTTTCACTACTCTCCTTTTTAAGACTCTTAAAGTGTGAAGCTTGACTATCAGTCCTCTTTCATTGACAGCCTATCTCTTACTCTTAACACCCAGTTCTCGGTACTAGAGTTTAATTGTACAGAGCTTTATATAAAGTTATATAACTATCGCACTCAGAAGACGAAATACTTTGATTAGAGCATAATAGGAAGTTACTAAGTGAGTTATTGAGTTACCAGATGAAGTGAGTTAATAATTGAAGGTTATTAAGTTAGCAAGAAATTCAAGACTATTGTTGGTTTGTGAAAAAATTGATTTTATATTGTTTGCAACAATGAAATTAGTTTCCGTATAAAATTATACCCGCTTCTTTCTTTCTTCATTTATTAATTAGCATAACACTTCCTGGTTAACTTAGGTTTACAGTTCATGTAGCGTCACTTTATAGGCACGTTGCAGCTTGCAACGTCGCATTTGCTTAGTAGCTGCAACATGTCATAGGCCTAGCGTGCTGCACGACGCATAGACGTAATATTCTTTTAATAATGACGAGCTCGACAGTCTATTTTGTGTCGGCAGTCATTCGGTATACTGATTCAATTACTGAATCATCCTCTGATAACTCTCTTGCAGCAACAAACAATCTGCAGTTAATGTTCTTTTCGATGTATGGATGAAGTCAATATGTCCTACGTCTGATTCGTTTTAATACAAGCGTCTTCTAATACAAGCGTATGCTATAATCACATCTTCTTCATCACTTGACATTTTTCCAATGAAAAAACGTGCTTTCTCAATGCCAAACTTCAGAGAAATGACCCTATGTGCAGCTTGTTTGAAACTTGTATGACGTTACGTGGACAGAACTGAGATGCAGAATACGTCTAGCTTGCATGCAACCTACAAATGAAGCTGTACTGGGCAGCAGCTCTTAATCTCATACGATTACTTGACATGCAGTCGTGTGAGATTACGCCAGCTGGCGCATTCCTTTTAACTTAGTTTAGTTCTTAGTAGTCCAACCTAGGTGCAAGATTGATTTATTTGCTTTGAATCCTTCTATACTAAGCAGGGTAGGTCCTATTTGAAGGTAACTATAGTTCCAGAGACGAGTGATATAAAACTCTAAACAATAAATCTAATTATTTCTAACAATACCTTCTATTTTATTAGAATTGACATTCATTTTTAAATACTACCTGTAACCTTAAACTAAAAATAGGTTTACATTTTACAGAATTCAAATACAGAATATTTATAATTATATTTAAACTTATAATTTATAGATTATTATTCAATAATAATCTAATACATATAATGAATGATAAACAAACTTTCTGTTATTTTGTTTGTGTTAAATGGTGTTAAACCTCAAATTAAATAAACTTAACCCTCTTGGAGGGGTGTGAAATATAATATTGACACATATTCACCAGTAAAATATTTATACAGTAAAATGAAAATCAAGTTTTCTTAATTGTCTATTCATTCTATCAGCAAATTTAACGAAAGCATAGAGCAACAGAAAATACGATTCATTGAATAGAGAAATATTTGGTTTAATATTTACTCGTATTATAAAAAAATTCACATAAAATAGTAATACATCTTTATTAGCGGTGTTTTTATAGAACATAACTTTCTTGGAATCTCTGTTTATATGAGCAGCAGATACGTTACAATTCCTTTGTTGGTCCAGCAGAGATGGCTGAGAGAACCTAAATTATCTTTTTTTACGGCGAAAGACAACTTACTTATTTCTAGAAAGGAGTTCCACATCAAGAATACGACTGGGTGGAAAAAATATGATTTATTGGGGTTTAGTGACGGATAGAGAAAAATAAGGGAAGGAATCAACTGAAAGATCTTAATAAAATGATATGTAAATATACCCGTACTTGCTGGAACTCGGAAAATGTGACAGTTTATGTTCTTAAAGAATTTCTAGAGTATGTAGATTTGGGAGGAGGGGGAGATTGTCTCGGCTATAAATGAAATTCAAATCAAATATTTTTAACTGAACTTAATGGGTTCGGAAAAGCCGACAGTACCAGGGAATATAATATTGAGATTTGGGATCGAGTCTATTTTCTAGTTTCAACAATTCCGGAACTAAAATTAATGAAATTAAAAAATATGATGTATTTAAAATTAAAATATTAATCTTTTAACTAAAAATATTAATTCTCAATTAAGAACCATCCCATATTACACATTTTCTATCCTTATTTCCACAAATCAAAACTCATGTAATGGGCTTGTGAACTCATTTTTTAGAGGTCGTATTTTTAATTGTTGATTGTTATGATAGTAATTGTATATTACCGTTTTTATTTTAATAAATAACTAAATGTTAACGGAGATATAGCAATTAAAAATTTGAATAGTAGTTTTAGCGCTAGAGATGTCGGCCATATTTATGACGTAACATATAGCACTATTAAGGGATAGGTCAGTCATTTGTTATATGGATGGGTTCTGTGTTTAGTATGTTATCTCTTTTACGCTCTATTGTATAAGAGAGATGGTAGTAGATGTAACGTTACATGTATGAGTAACGTTGTAACGTGTATATGTAAAGGGAAAAAATGACTATTTGAATTGTAAATATCTCCTAAAATATATCGAATTATTAAAGAGTAATTGGACATTTGAGGTCCTGGTAGCCAACTTTGTCATTATATTGCACAGTTTTATAGAAATTAAGATATGATCACAAGCCCATTACTAAAAAATCCTTGAAATATTTTGTATATATTAGGCAGCCGAAAGTGGATTATGTTGAAACATAAATCTAAATTATTGAATTTTTTAAATTATTTTATGGAAAGCTTTCTCTTTTTAAAAACAGTTCTACGCTCTTTAAAATAAGTATTTCTATACACTGTAACAAGAGCTTTAGACGCCCCTTTCTTATCCTAAGGTTGCACTGCGAAAAAGAATGGCGCGTAAATCATAATAATAAAATTATAAGTAATAGTTTCTGTGCTACTTTTCGACTAAGTTTTGTTTTACAGTGTAAATAAAATTGTTTTATAGAACTATTATATTGTAATTATAAAGAGAATTAGTGAATTTAACTGATGAAATTTTACCCCGGCTTTGTGCAATTGACTTTTAAAGTCCCGGGATCTTAAATATTCGTACAGACAATTTATTCCTAAATACAATACCTGTACGCATCCCAGTACATATACAACAGTCTGTGTTACACAACCCTCCCTCTCTACTTCCTCCCTACATCTGTTATCGCCAACTACAAATGATATAATCCATACCAGTGTAATTCATAGGTCAAACAACCAACTTTACTTCCGCCACAATTTCATACGTGAACGCGTGTTAATTATCCAAAGATCCGTCATGAATTTTGATGCGATACGAATTGGTTTCATCACATATTCTATTCGACCCCTAACTCGACCCTTCAACCCCCTTTTCCACCTCTCTCTGTAGAACAATACATAATAAATACCCTACGGGCTGGGATACTGATTATCAGACAAATTAGATTTAAGCTGATACCACCATCTAAGACACACACACATATGCATACTATGATAGAAGCATCAGTAGCATACATAAGCAAGCTATAAACGTAATTGTATGCCTGTTATGCCACACTCTGAGCAAATTACTAAGCAAGATACTGTTCTCAGTAATGTGTGATCTTTATTACAAAACGGGAGCATGCAGAAGCTGCTGGTAATAGTTAGTATGCCTACAAATGAACAGTGAATCTCTAATATACAAATTATCGTTATAATCAATATTACATTATGACTCAATAGACGACGACACATTATCACTGCTGTGTCTTCGTGTTCGATTCCTGGACCAGATTTATTGGTTTGGTTTTTATCTAGTTAAATTGATTATGTATATTAGGCAGCGGTGTTGTTCTTATATATAAGTCCGCTTAATTTTTACAGTTGCACGTATCTTCTTGCACCAAGTGAATTCCTTTAAGATCTGCCAATGAAGAACACAGCAGCATTGAGCAGAGAGTACACTAAATAATTTAGAAAAACAAGAGAAGATAATATACTTGTTCGTTGCATCCTAATATGCCATTGACGTTCAATATTTTAATCTAGCACATTTGGGACCATCTTATTATCAATAATTGTGACTGAATATAAATGAAATAGAGTGTATACTTGTTACTGAAAAAATGTAATCCATGAAAGAGGATCTACAAGAAAAATTAATTTCAAATTTTGATTAATTAGTTAATTGCGTAAATAATTTAATTCGGTTTCATTTCTTGTATCATCTGTAATTTTCTCAAAGCAGTTCTTTAATAGTTTACAATACATTGTTGTCTTAAATTTGCCCCGCCTCCACCATTCTACAGTTCAAGTTATTGGGCGATTTGCCAATCTAATTAAATATGAGATATTTCTCTTTGCAAACGTTTCATTAAATCGATATATCAAACATAGCTATAATTATAATTTAGTGTAAATATTTAGAACTATTGCATTGGAGTGAGTATACGATATATCCGTTTAGTGGCGTAGCTACAAATTTCAGAGCATTATCGGAGAGCCTGTCCTTCGTTGTTGTTGCATTGGCCACTTGGACTTTTGTCCACTTTTTACGCTACTATGTCCACTGTTTTTTTGTTTTTGCATACTTTAGATCACTTTGTTACCTTTTCCACTTTTTCTCATTATACTTAGCCCAGGGTCGGAGAGCCCTTAAAGCCATTAGCTACGTCACTGTATTCGTAATACATTTGTAAACTTAATTAAATTCTAATTTAATTTTATTTCGATAGTAACAATAATTTCCCACTAACTTTCAACTAATGCTGGAAATTTTTGAGCGTAGTTTATTATTTATTGTATCTTTAATATACCTACTTTTGCGACCGCTATCTTTCAAATGATTAGTAGTTTTTAGGTTCGTTTTGAATTATTTATAACAGTTGCTAATAATCTCTGGCAACGCAGTCATCCTACGTCAACAAGCTTTGGAAACAGCGAGAGAATGTTAGCGGAATGTTGATGTTATGTAGGAACAATGAAATTGTTTTGAATAGGTGGACAAATAGCTGTCTAGAAACTGGATCAAACGTTAAAACAGGGCACAGTGTACGATTTGACCGATCTACATGGACAAAATGAAATACTCCGTTCACATGTTAGAAGAGTTATAGTTTGCGAATGAGTCGTCTTGCATTACGTAGTTGCATGTTCTCCAGTACTTTCATTCTATATGAATGAACTTATTTGTATTTATTCAATATTTTAATATGTCTAGTAATGTATTGTTTGATTTATATTCATGACAACGCAATTCCAAGCTGACCTGGTGTTGAAACAGGGAGCTGATAAGGAAAATGCGCTTTATTTATTATCAGCTCACTACGTCACTCAAAATTGTGTTACGAACCTAGTGATAGTATACTTTCTCTTTTTAAAATACGCAGTATGTAAATAGTTTTTTTATTGTTTAATCTCCTAAGCGTCACAGCTATAAACACATCAGGCCTGTCGCACACTGCAAGCGTATTTAAGCGAATTTTGGACGTATACGCACTGCTACGCTTTAGGCCTGTCTCAGTATGGGACCGTATTTAAGCGACGGCGTATTCGGACGTAAATCGGCGCCTATGTGTGTCACAGATGTCTGTAGTCAGTCGTCAGATACCTAACTTGTGTACTGTAGGGGGTGTATTGGAGTTCTTTAGCACTAATATAATTTATTATGAGAGCAAACTTTAACTTTAATTTTTATCGATACACTACTGGTATTAAAGGGACTTTAGCATTTATTATATATCTGAGTTCTGGTTGTCGTGAATTTAAATTTAGTTCTATCGTATCGGTATCGGTATCGGTGTCCATGATTCACTGAAATACAAACATAAACTGAAGCATGCAGAATATACTCGTCACAAGCGATGTCGCCGATAGATCTCATTTGATCCGTATTGCAGCGTAACAACAAGAGACAGGCCTTACCGCGAAGAGAATGCAATAGTCTGTTTCATAACAGTGGTGTATCGATAAAAATTAAAGTAAAAGTTTGCTCTCATGATAAATTATGTAAGTGCAAAACTATTGACAAATCCATATGATTTTTAGATAGTACCAATTTTCAACCGATATGTATCAAAATTTCATGACATTCCGATTAATAATTTACGAGTTTATAGTGGTTTGAGTGACGTTTTTTATTGAAAAAAATACCTTTTAAGCGAAGGTATTAATGGTTTGACAAATGTTATTCGGAATAGGTATTTTTTGCAATAACTAGTTAAATTCTTACTTAAATATTCTTACTATTGCAATGATCCCTCTGTTGTTGAGAGCTCCAAATACGTCCTATATAAATTTCCATAATTTTCAATCACGGGCATTATTAAAAAGGTTCAGGTTATTTATTTTATTGTTTTTGCCTTTAGCCACTACATTCTTCCACCTTAAATCATTAAATTACATATCATTTGTGTTCCTTATTCTATCTACTAATTATCTCCGCATCCAAAAAAAAAAACTTAAACTCCAACTGTTTCTCTCTTTTTACTACAATCTGACAGCAAGGTTTTGATTGGGAAATGAGGAAAAAGGAAACAGATACTGGGAAAGTAGTGAGGAAAGAAATATTGGCCAGCTATTAAAGGGAGGCAGTGAAGGAAAGAGGTGGATGGCGGAAATAGTAAAAAGGAAAGGAAAAACAGGACAATAAATAAGCTGGTGGCTGAGTTGCACAAGGAAGAGGAAGAGAGAGGAAGTACTAAAAGAGGCAGTGAAGGGAAGCAGGAGAAAGAAAGAAGTAGCGAGGAAACAGTTAAACTTCAGTCCAGAAAAATAGACTAGGGAATAGACCAGTCCAGAAGGAAGACTAGGGAAAATGAAGGAAGAGGGTCAAGAGAAGAAGAAGCAGAAAGTACTTTTGTAAATAAAAAGGTCTAGAATAGTTTAAATTTAATTATAAGTTGAAGTATATGAAATGTAATAAGAATGTAGATTGTAAAGCCGAAAGGCGAACAATAAACAATTAATAATAATAATAATAATAATAATAATACTACTCTTCCTCCCGTTTCTACTCTGCCATTCCTTCTCTTACCTCACTCCTTCTCTCCGTTATCCACATCTTCCCTTCATTGCCTCCCTTCAATAACTACTCAATCTTCTTTTCACTTTTTATTCTTTTCTCACATGATTATCGTTTTTATCTCTCTCCAGCATACTTTGTACATCTTTTCCTCTATATTTTCCCAGTATCTACAACCTTTTTCTTTGTTTCCCAATCTATCCATTCTTCTATCTTCTATATTCTTATGTTCCTTGTCTCTTTTTCTCTATTGCTATTGCATATTTGCCTCAGAGGATAACGCAACACCGTCCATAACGATTATTTGCCAATGTTACCACCCTGACACGGAATAGCGAACACATATTTATATTCTTCCACACATAGGCATTAAAATGTTATTTTGCATTTCAAAAAAATGTATACACAACGTAACTGAACAAACGCTACAAAAAAAAAAGAGAAAAGTCAGGGGTCGCGACGAGTAGATTTATATTTAAATAAATTATATTTAAAAGTATGATTCCACCTCTTGTTGTCAAATGCTTGAGGCCCTAAGCATTGTGTACATACGAGTATGTATATTTGTTACATGACATCAAATTTGTAAGGAAGTTTTATGTAAAATACACAACTCAATGTTTTTTATAAGTGAGATAAGGAGAGATATAGAATTAGATAAAGAGCACACAACAACGGTAATCAAATAATATTGGCGAAATTTTGACATGAATTTAGCAATAAACAGGAACGAAAAAAATTGTATTTACTATTTCGGTTAACTGCTTTTTATGAATTGTTTTATTTATTTGTGATAAAAATTGAGTATAATAAAGATATATACACTGGATTATTTTTCATTAATTACGTAAAATACAGGAATGGCCAGTTGGGCGACGCTCTGAACTAAACATTGAAAACAAGCTGCTCATATATAAAAACAAGTGCTACAGCTAGTTTCAACGTATGGAGTGCAACTCTAGGGTTGCACGCAACGTTAAAGAAATCCAAACTATATCCTCAATGACGACATACATAGAGACTTGAAAATTAACGTAGTCAAAAAGAAATCAAAACCATAGTAGCGAAGCACGAGTTGAGACTTCGTAACCACGAAAACATCGCCGTGACACAAATGTTGCTTGATAGTAATGATGTTCGAAGACTTCGCAGGACTAAATCCTCGGACCTAGTAACCTAATCATGTAGAATTGTTCACTGGAACAATCTGTACCACACCGTGTAATTATTGAAATGTAATGTTGAAATAATAAAAAAAAATAATTTTATAAAATCTACTAAAAAATATAAGTTTTTAATAAATAACGAGATTTATGTCGAACAGATGTTTCGCATAAATCGCCAACGTGTTCACGTAAATACACGTTTGTTGTGGTTTATTTTCGAACAATGTGTAGTTAAATTTTCTCTGTAATAAATAATCCCAACAATCTTGTAAGTAATTTATCCCCCAACTAAACCGCAGTAAATCTACTTTTTAATCTATATAGGTATATTTAAAAACTTCCTCATATAAAAAAGTTTGAAAATAAATTGTCAACATTTTTCACTTTAACACATATCACCCCTTCAGCCTCTTTTCCGCCACAACCCCTGGTCCTCCACTCCCTCCTTCATGAACAGTATTCTCTTCATACAAGTTAAAACAAGTAACACAGATTATAAACAAGGGATGCCTCATAGCATAGGGGATGGATGGTAGAACTGTGTCAGAGTTTGCTTGGTTATGTGTAGACTGTAGGGGGTGCATGTGTGGAGATGGGGATGGGGATGCTGGAAGATATGTGTTTGTATTTGTTACCCTTTACGTGCCCCGGATATTTCAATGAACATTTTCCAAGTAACGCGATTAAGGGTTGTTCTGTCGAATCCCTGCACTAGTTGTGTGTCCGCTACGGCTACTAAAGGCATTCAGCATAAACCAGACGAAGTACTACCCTTTCTCAACCCCAATGCCCACTGAGTAACACCGCCATATCATCCCATCCCCTAATGCATTGCATAAATAATAACAACTGGGTGCTCACAAAAAAAACGCTGAATTAGTGATAATAATTGTAATGTGCTCTTTAATATTTTAGTAAATAACTGGCACATATCAAATTTACAACAGCTCCGTAGTGCAGCTACTGTCAGGCGCAAATAAAAGTCCATCATCTACTAGTAACCTGCCCACAATATCAAACTGAACGAACAAAACGTTAACAAGATCAACATTTTGTTTCGCAAATTTTTTCTAGTTGCACCACTGTACCTATATCACATCCATAATTCGTGCCACACATATATAAAGTAAACAGCAAGGATAAAATTTTTAACAGCCATATTTTGACGGTGTTATAGCTGCATATTTACATTATCTATCTCACTCTATCACTATTAGTTGTCTCACTCAACACTTTACATCTTTTAACATTATTTTTTATCTTTTTCTTTTGTACTATAAATAATAATGTTACAAATTTTACTTCAATAGACTTTATATGACTAAGATAAAAAAAAAACTGCCATTTCTCGTTCCGCCTTTCTTATACCGTTTTCAACGTCATGATCCACGACAGGGAGAGGTCTAGAGGGTTAGAGGGGAAGGGCAGGTGAAGGGTGGATACGAGTATTTATTGCCAAGTGGTTTACTGGTAACAGATAGACGCCCCGGATTACACTAAGGTATATTGGATTTGATTTTTAAATTCTTTGTAAAGTCTGTGACGTATGGGTATAAAGCGATTGATATTAATCGCCTCACACTTTCTTTTTATCTCTTATTGAAGCATAAACACCGCGTTATTTTGTGATGTCAATCCAATAAAATGTTGAGGTATCAATCTCCAATTACATGGTTCAAATCACTACCATTTACTTTTTTGTCTAACATTTTTATTAGCCGAAATGTAAAATTTATTGGAGAACTACCTATTCAAAATAGGGAAGAAATATAAACTTTGGAACTAATAGACTCAAGAAAAATGTAAATAAAATATTCAATGACATGGAATTAGAAATAATTTGGTTTCACAATGATGTTTGTTAAATACGAGTATATCCACTGTTCTTTATTATTAAATTTATTTATTTTACATCAACCATACTTATAATATTCATAACTGTATTACATAACCTTATCGCAGCAAACGACGCCGTCAATCGATTCGAGATGTAATCCTTCGTGGTAACTCGTGGGAAATTCACTAAATTATATTGACTACCACTCGAACAGCCACCTTTGCTGCCCCCATGTGACCACAATATATTTGGTCCATCGAAGGAGCCGTTAGGTATCGAAAGAATAGGAGAAGACGACGTTGCAGGTAATCAGTAAGAATGCATTTGGCTACTTGGGCCTTTTTCCAAGAAAGGATAATTGTTTCTAAATATCCATCTTGCTGGCCGTTACGAAATTGATATCTGTGTGTGCGCTTTTACACATGGATATTAACGTTCATTAGAAAATTTACTTAATTTCTTCATTCGTTCATCAAAAATAATTCTTTGTTATTTTTATACTAAAATTTTTAGGCCCAAAGTTCCTTCATTTCCACAAAAACAATTGAGTTATACCACCAAATTATTATTATTTTATTTTAATGCTTTTGCTATTAGGCACTACATTCTTCCGCCTTAAATCAATAAATTACATATCATTGTGTTTAATTACAATTTGAAATTCTTATTCTATCTACTTATTCTCACTCCTTCCAAAAGAAAAAAACAATACAGACAAATTTTAACCACTACTGTTTCTCTCTATCGTGTTTCTACTCTGCTCTTCTTACCCAGCTCCTTCTCTCTAACTCCTCCATTCACCGCTTCTCTGCACTGCTCCATTTAATAACTGCACACTCTTCTTTTTACTCTTTTCTCACATGAATAATTAATGTGCTTCAGCGTTCCTATCCCTCTCCAGTTCACCATGCACATCTTTTTCTCTCTATTTACCTAATATCTGCTGCCTTTCTCTTAGTTTCCTTAGTTAATTTAAATCTTGCGATTCTTCTTATGTTGAGTTATCCCACCAAATCTTTATTCTTTAATTTAGTGATAAACTTTATTGAGAAACTAAAACCATAATTTAATTACTTTAATATAAAACAAAGGTGGTATACTTAATCTTTACAACTCTTATATAAAAAATATTAAACGAGTATTTTTGATAACTTTTTACTTGAAATGCTTGAACACTATGTAAGTGTTCACTAAGTCTATAATATATGAACCAAATATAAGAACAATCATTCGTCGACTTTAGTTAAATAAATTGCAATTTTAAAGTCTGTTAAAAGGCCAACAGAGCGGAAGACTTCGTCGACGAATGGATCCCATTCATCTCTTTCAGTCATTGTTTTACTTTAGAGCTTTAAAATTATTGAATTGTTCCATTATTTCACGATGGAGGACGAATAAAATATTTGGTGATTTTAAAACGTTCATTTATTAACAAGTTAAATAAAATTACTACAATTTGTAAAATGAAATTCTACATTTATAAATAAGAGGCCACATGTTTCCATGTTATTTTTAAAGGAGACTGATTTTGTAAAACATAATTAATTAAACTTATGTGTTAAATTGATTAAACTTATGTGTTGCTTCTGAAACCAAAGACTTTTATTTTAGTAATTTACATACACATTATAATAATTACACTGTTTAACTCAAATCATACTATCTTACCTGAAAACAAAGAAACGACATTTAAAGTTTATTATTTAAATGGTCAATTCCTTTTTATCTAATTTTATAATAACTTAACAATATGCACAGTGAGTTTTGTCAGCTGTTAGTCGTTCCACTACACACACTACAATGATAGTAGCTATATCTTTATATATTAGTTATCAAAAATTAAGACTAGAATTGTTGATTGAAAAGAAAAATATATTTAAGGAAGTCAATAGCTCTCTTAAAGGTTTTCCTTTTGTATTTGTTCACAACGCCATCGGCACACACACGGAGATATCGTAAACGAATACAACCTGTTAATAATATTTTTAAGGTACAAAAGCAACACATTTTTTAATACCCAATCCATTGGTATTACAATAAAATTCACTAATAAAACCAAAAGACGGTATAAAACCAAATCTCTCCTCTCTTCCCCCTTTAACGAAGGGCCTACCTTTTATGGAGTGACATAAATATATTATACAAAATATAAAAATAATGTTACAGCTGTATTTCATGTCATGTGCGTGTGAAGTTGATACTAGAATCTACAGATGTACGAAGATACTATATACTAGTATATGCCTTTTTTTTCTTAAATACATTCGCTATTTCTTTCTCTCTTATCTATTTACCTATAATGTTATTTCGTCTCTAAATCGTCAGGAACGAAAGAAAAACAAGAAAAGTGGAAAAAACCTTTAAAACAGATTTTATACCATAAAATGTGTCACGTGACACGGAAGCAAACATCAAAGATCTATTCCTTAGATTCAGTGGCACTGGAGCTGGAGCTTGAAGAGGAACTGGCACGAGCCCTATGGATAACTTGGATGGCTGATAAACTACGTGTGTTTGTTTTTTGGATGTTTGTATAAATGGTGGTATTTACCTTACCTATTTAGATAACTATGTCAAGTTTATTTCAAATCTATATTATTTTTCATTATGTATACATAGGGTTAAATAACATACATACTCGTATACCCAATCGATAAAGGAGCACTGACATAACGGCTCTTACCAATAAATAATTTATGACGATGATATAAATAGCAGCTAGCAGAGGCGCATTGAGGGGATCGTCGCATTGACGACCAACTCAAAATCTACAGCTGATAGATGTGTAGTGCGGACAGGCAGTAAGCGTAATTTAGATTTCCAGTGTAAGTGAGTGTATTATATTTCATTTAAGTTTAAGATATTACTTTCTTTTACATTAATTCAGACAGCCGGTTACATTGTCATTATTACTTAAATTTAACTAACATAAAACTAAACTTAACCCATTTTCAACTACCCAAAAATGTTTTTCCTTCTTCTCGTGTCGCTCTTCTCCTTGTTGACTACTGTATTGTCAAGTTTGCAACATTTCCAGCACCGTGGTTTTCTCTCCTTTCCTCTTTCTCTCTCCTTCTTTTCTTTATCTCTGCCATCCATTTCTTCTTTCCTTGTCCCTTCTCCGGAACTCTTCTCACGGACATCTTCAATTTCTTTCCGTTCTTCTTTACCTTTCCACTGCTTCCGCCATACACCTCTTCCCTTTGTTGCTCCCTCTCATTACCTCCTCTGCCTTCTTTTCACTGTGTACTTTATATTTACATATCTCTTTCATATGCTCCAACGTCTCTATTTCTTTCTTGCATGGTATAAATGAGTGATTTTATTGAGTATAGTAATTGAAAAAAGACTTAATATGTCCCAGTATACAATTTGGTGTTTTGTGAGCCATTATCTTCATTTGTATTGCAACAGGTGGAGTGATTTCGCCATTTGTAGCCGATAAAATAAACATTTCATATGAACGGCTGTTAGAAACTGAACTGTAAATGAATTCTTTCATGACGAAAAAATCATACGCATCTTCAATACGATGTTAAAAGGACTCCAAAATGTTTATTGTGGTATATAGGAGCGAATTAGTTAAAATTCACCATCCCACTGTAAATGTATACGGCTTTTATAACCTTCTTTAAGCATGAGTGAAAACCGAACTCTGTAATTTGAACTATATTTGTATTTCTAATTGAAAATAAGCAAATATAATAACTATAGTTAAACCTATAGATCAACATGTTTAAATGTTTGGTATTTACACTTAAATCGAAAAAAAATATATGTTGTATCCCTGATTTCCGGTTGTGTAATCATGAAAAGACATGCAAACTAGAAGATGTTTACAAAATTCTTGAGAACTGGTAACACTTGGATGTAATAATAACTCTTGATCAAAACTTCTTTATTATATTTTCTTCGTTTTGTTGCAATATATTAATTTAATAAAAATCGTATTAAGTTTTCACTGCTGGGTTATTCCAAAGCTGAAAGAAGTGAACGTCGTTAGGTAAATTCAGAATTTAGATACATTTTAGTATAGAACGCAACTAGTAATACACGCTGCTAAAAATAACTGAACCCAGTGATGTAATGCTTTAAGTTTCAGCATCTAAAACAAAGACAAATGCGCAGTCCAGTTGAAGAGGAATTGACTTGAACTGAATCTGGCTCAGTTTAATATGAAATGAATGAGTAAATAAAAAAAAACCACAGGCACATTTCTACTACAGACTATACTTTTAGAGTTTTGCGAGCATAAACATACACAGGCTGAATTTTCAAATATGAAGAAGAAAACAAAAACATAAATTAAAGCAACAAATTAAAATATAAAAATAATATGGCATGTAGCTGCACACAGCAATTAGATGCCTTCAATTTCTTTGACGGTGAGAACATTCACACAGAAATAATTCGTAGTAGCGGTCCTGTTTAAATGTATTCTATTCCCTTTTAGTTGTGTATATGGGGCTTTTAGTTTAGGCACCGTAACCTTTTCAACCTGTACGCTCTACACCGATATATACATATACATAGACATATACGGGTTGTGACCCGTAACTCTTTCGGCATGTTAAATCGCCTCTGGCTTACCCTAAGAGGTTTGTTACAAACAAATGTATTACATACTAAACTTTATACTCTAAAGTCTAAAGCATGTTTACATAGCTTTAGACATCTTACGAATACGCGGGTGTGTACCACGTCTGTATGGACAACAATGCGACATTGTATTTCGTATTGTTGGCCTATTTTTGAGGATTACAGGGAATTAATGGTGATATTTTTGTTACTATACAATTTATATATAAAGTCATTTAGTTGTGAGGAACTTTCGTAATTAATTAGGAGAGCTATTGTTTGTAAAGTTATAAACAAAGTCATTTATAACAATGTAGTGCACAAAACCTAACTAAATTCTCTAGAATGTATCACGTCCGAAAACTTATTAATGCATAATTTTGACTTTGCGCCTATAAATAGTTTGAACAACTATGAAATTAGCTACCGTGGGAATAGAATTCGAGACATACATCAGTGTTATGATGTTTTAGATGTCTAGGATTTAGCTATGATGGTGCTACGTGCAAGAGCAGTTAGGACGGCCACAAAAGGGGAAACGCTTGAGCATATCAGGAAAATAGAAAGCACAAGCGACCTGATGGAAAATCTAAAAAGGAAAATGAATGGAACGAGTTAAAATTGATGAGGAAGTGAAAGGCAGAAGAATGGAATATTAAGACAACGGAGAGGTAACGTGATAAATGGTAGATATAGAGGAATGGAAGAAGAGAAGGTATGCAGGATGAGTGGGAGAGAACTGTCCAAGTTCGAACACATTATGAGTAAAGAACAAAAGATTGTGGAAAGTCAATTAGAACTGAAGGAGATATGGTACGAAGAAACGAAAGAAAGAGTATGGATGGCGAATGGAAGAAGAAAGAGTAGAGTGGAGGAAATTTAACGAGAAATAGTTGTTAATAGAAATAAATGAATGAATTAGATTTTAAGATTTGTTAATTTAGAGAATGTTATGAAAAATAATTGTAAATAGATTGTAAAGCAAAAAGGCATATACCTTAAAATAATACATACATTACAATCGCTATTAGAACGGACGTATTTTGGAATTATAAATCTCGCTTATAAGAAAATAGAGACATAAGAATAACTCTTTTATCCTTATGTAACTTTAGAAAAAATCCTTTTTATATAAATAGTAAGTTTCGTTTAGGTAAAATATTACCTATATTTCAGGTACAGTTGTGTTCGCATAACTTACTAAATAAATCAAATAGATGTTACAAAAAAACATATTGATTAATTTTAACAAATGTATAAGCAAGAAAAGAAGAAAATGGCGCTCTTCATGCTTCATATGTTGTGTAGAAAATCTTCATTGAACTGTAAAAATATAATCTATTATAAAATGATATTTCCCAGCCCTTATATATTACATTAAGGGTAGATAGCAGTGATAGGAAGGGCGGAGGGTTACACGCAACGAGATATAAATATAATGAAGTCATGGGTAGGAGGGCCTAATGTGCGGGGAGCATGTGGGTATATTTCGCAGACGTGTGTACAACTCAACTTTCACATAATTTGATTTTAATTCGGTTGAAATAATTTATTCTCTTTGGTGAAGCACATTTGTAGGTGTGTGTTCGTAATTCAAATCGTATTGGTAATTATTAGATTCATTTCTATTGAGATTCTTTTAATACTAATACAAGTTATTGTCTTGTTTTGTATTAAACTCTCAAAAAGCTGTGCTTTTCCTCAAATATTTATTTGAGTGCATCAACTTTCGATAGTTATTAGCACTTAAAACAATATATACATTTTAAAACATTTGTAATATATAATTTATAACTAATGAATACGAGTATTGGTGTTTAAAATATTGATATATAGCTTACAAATATCTGCCTATATTCCTCATACATATTACGATTTTGTCTGTGTAATGAGTACTTAGAGTATTGAAGAGTAATACTACAATGTAGTATACGAGGTCTGTTCAAAAAATAAGGTGAGTTTTCAATCGATTATCGATTTTTTAATTTTGTTATGTTGGTACACTCGTCTCAAACATATGTTCACAGTTTTAGCTATATAGCACATTTACTTTGTTTGTGTGAGGCATAAAAGTTAGAAGTGTTTTGCGTGTTCGGCGATTTTCTTCTGTCGAAAAACATGAATTCAAAGAGTTTGCTTTAAATTTTGTGTGAAAAATGGAATCAAGTGCTCCAAAACACTTGAAATGTTGAAAGTGGCATACGGTGAGTCTACTTTAAGCCAAAAAAATGTTTACAAGTGGTACAAGCTTTTCACAGAAGGTCGAGAAGATGTGAATGACGACGCTCGCCCTGGACGCCCCAGCACATCAAAAACCGATGAAAATGTTGAGGAAGTGAAGAAAATTGTTATGGATTGGATCGTCGAATCACTATTAGAGAAGTTGCTGAGGATGTCGGCATATCGGTTGGCTCATGCCATGCAATTTTTTCGGACATTTTGGGCATGAAGCGTGTGCCAGCGAAGTTTGTTAATGCACCTGCTCACTCGTCATTGCTTTTTCGTAATTTTTTGGCCAAAAACAACACCGTAATCATGCCACCGTATTCACCAGATTTTGCTCAAGATTGAAGAGACCCATGAAAGGACGGCGTTTTGAGACGATTGAGGAGATACAAACCACGTATACTCGTATTGGTCGAGGTTCTCTTTTAAATAAGTATGAGTGAGATTTGTACGATCGGGACCTCTTGTTTACAATTTGATGGCTTCACCTTTCTTAATTTGTTATCAGTTTCTTCGTGTCATGGAGAATTTATTACATTTTTAATTTTGTTCTTTACATAAGTCTGAAAATGATATAGTTGCTTCTTCTACAATCCGCCCTGAATGCGTTGCTGCTTTTGCATAATTATCAACCTATTCATTTAGTGAAATACGAGTGTGAGAGTGAATCCATGAAAATTTGGAATCTTTTTGTTTATTGAAAGCTGTGCTTATATCAGCCTTTTTATCTAATCAGGGATACTTCTCAATCATGATAGATGATATGGCAGGAGATATATTGATATCCCGTTCTATCCTGCCTCTCACCTAGTCCAGCACTGACAGATAATACAGAATGTCATCTGTTAAAGTTGTAAACCTACTCGTATGTGGATACATTTTATTCAGACAATGAAACATATGTTATCATTATTTCCCAACTTTCTAACACCCCCCCCCCCCCCATCCTTCTAAGCCAGTTAAGTTAACTTTAACCTGTAGTGATATTTACATGGTGTTCTTTTCGATAACTACTCCCACGAAAAACACAGGTACACCGCTTTGTAGACAAGGGTTGAATTGTCGTCATCCCTCGGGACGTACCATAGATGTTACTAGGTCTTAAATCAGAGAATTTATAAAGTAATATTTATATTGTTAAGGGTAAGTATTCACAAAATAGAAAATACAGACTGAAATGTATACACCAAACATTGATTTAAATATTTTAGTACAACAAAGAAAGAAAGGAAAACTTCTTTTCAAATCATACGGTCCGTCCGTCCGTCATTTAAATAAAAATCCATCTAACCACAATGTAACATTGAAAATGTGTAATTTGCATTGAAGTCATATATAGTAAGGGGTAGTTTACAGATCTACAACCCTTAATATTCAACACAATGTCAATTCAACCCTAAGATAATATGTCAAAGAGACTTTTGAATAAGAATATATTCAAAAAAAACTTTCTGATGTTTGAACCACTTCGTAAGGGATGGTTTTCACTATTTTTCTATATATTATTGTAATAACACCCATTTTTCATCCATATAACATATCAACCCTTGTTGAGATGCCTTCTTATAGTAGATATTATAATATGTTATTAGATTTAATTTGATTTTATGTAAATTAATATTACAGTAGGGTGTATATTAGTATTAGCAGAAGCTAAAGGGGTTGTTTAGTTATATTATCTGCCTAAGGGATGAAAGTCTTTATTAATATTATATAATTATTAATTCGTGTTTATTTATGAACGGTATTTCGATTGTTACACTTTGCCTCATATTTAATTTAGTGGGGTTGTTTATATGTGAATTAGGGGCTGTTTCTTCCCTTTAAGATGGACATAAAATATGTATTATTACAAGCACAAACAATAGCAGGTACTTTGCATACGTCAGAGAGATTGTATATATATATATTTCTGTTACTTTATCGTAGTACTAGAGTTTACCTCCGTCGCAAAGCGACGTCTTTTTGGCGTATATGATTTGAATCCAATAAAATAATTCGTAATTACATTTCATATTTAATTCTATTTTTAAATTGAAATAATAAACTCGCACAATAATAAAATAATTTTTCAATTTATCACAATAAAAGATATTTTCAATTTATGCGTTATTTGCCTCTCAGAGGCAGATGAGGACGTTGCTTATAGATTGTCTGTAGCATTTTACAACTTTTCTTTAAAGCGATTAAGACCTTCCACCTTTATCAACGTAGCTCTAGAATCTCTTGTATTTTCTACTATTATAATCTCTTGGAATGTTACAGAACATACTACTAAACTGATAAATGTAGCTTATCAAAACCTTTCAATAAAATAGATTTCAAACGAATATGTTTAAAACCAGTTTGAAAATAAAACAAAAACATATCACGTCTATCATTCAACGAAAAGTATTTTTAGATAAAAATGCTTAACACAAACATGAGATTCTATTGTCTATCATCCTGTCGCGTCCATTCCAAACATACGCCCGCCCCGCCGTTTGATTGCTCCAATGTTGTGTTTAGCGGGCTTTGGACTCTGGCGGCTTCATTTGATAATTACAACGGTTTGTAGATATCGACACACACACACACAATGCAATTATTTTTACGTGAGACTACATCCAATTAAACGACAAAGCTATTCCAATAATTGTGGTAGTATTTATATTTTTACAATAGATGAGGTCCCACACAAAATAAAACTAGAATGTAGAACATGTAACTCTATCTCACAATGAAAAAATGTGCAGTACCCTAATAGTGATATGTGCAGTGCCGTAGCTAGATAACCAAGGGCCCCGAACTAAACTGTTTAGGTTTTTCAAGTCAGATATAAATACTTTAAAGGTACAAAGCTTTAAATGGTACAGCAAAATTACTTACTACATGTATGTGTATGTGTGTCTTGTGTGAGCTTTAGTGATCGCCTAGGTGAAGAGTTTAGGAATGTATACTTGGACTTATATTATTGGTATTATTCAATAAAACGAAGTAAATCAAAAGGTGTATGTATGTATGTATGTAAAACATTTATTGTACATAAATCATTAATAGTATATTACACACCGAGGGAAGAAAGTAGGACATTTCAACCCGCGTGTAAAACTGACCCGCAGGCAAGGGTGGCAAACACGCGGACTGGAATATCCTACTTTCTTCACTAGCGGGTATACTATTTTGCACCAAATTATATGCCCTTATGTCACTCCTTCTATCTTATCCAGATCAATTATTATGATTTTTTAATAGTAGACCAAAGGAAATATACATCTGCCTTTTCTGTATATTGTTAGCGATATTACGCTCTAAGACTCTAAGTACAATCCTGCAGCTACTTTTGTTCAGATTAATCTCAATATAAACCACTCTAGTGTTGTGAGTAGATTCGAGGGCGGATGTTACACCTGACATCAATGTTGTAAAAAGAGGTCGGATTGTCGTTCTAGAAGGAGATTACTCAGCTTGCTAATACATTCCGCAGGGATGCTAGTTTCTGGAAGTAGATTCTTCAGTTTGACGATCATCCACCTTCTTGAATTACTCACGTTGATAAGAATTAACTCTTTTAAGATGATTAATAAGATTCTTGTTAAGACGGTGTATTGTTGCAATTAGAGAATACTTGAGCGGTCTAAAGTAACCTCGTTGCGACATACGACGGTTGAACAATTAGTATCTTTTTATTACTATTAATACAAACACTTTTATTAAAATATATCATTTATTCGTTGTAATATTATATCTGCTTACTTAATTACAATAGTATTTTATTAGATTAACGAAGATGACAGATATAAAACAAAATGTAATTCTATAGTGTTATAATTTGATTAATAGTTAAAATGTGCTCACTATTGAATACTTAGATGTTACAATTGGAGTATTGTACGAACGAAGTACAATTAGTAAACACTTGGTTGAGACTCACGAGAAGACTGGCTTTTTGACTCTAGTACAAAACGGTATATTAACAATTTATTTGTTAACTTTACATCATACAATACTAGTTCAGTGTTGCCAAAAATTAAATAACAATATAAAATATCCACAGACCAGAGTCAATGTTTACAAGCGCTAACTTTAAACAATTATTTGTTACAATATTAATACTAAAATTAAAGATAACATAATATAATTCTTATAAAATAAATAACATTTATATTAAAAATAGGAAGGATAAGTACGACTTATGCGTACTTACAACACCCTTCAACCCTAGAAAAGGAACGCATATTAAACAAACATATGCGTTTCTTTCCAAGAAAAAGAAAAAGGAAGATAGGACGATGTCGTACTATCGCAACACCCCCTTCCAAAAAAAAAGGGACACGTATAAAAACAAAATATACGAGTTACAATTCTGGAAAAAAAACAAAAAGAGAAGCAAAGTGTCGACAACGATTCTGATCCCATCGTATAGAGCTAACACTGCTCCACAAAACAATCATCCCTGACAAAATCCATCTTATTCGTCAAGGTTTTATTCATTGGTACAAAATCTCTTCAATCTATTCCTATTAACTACCGTATACTTTCTAGGTGAAAAAAAAGAATTGACCCTTCTATCAAAATTTAATTTAAATTTTGGTTTATTACTAGTAAATTTATTTGTAGCTAAATCAATCGTAGAAGAATATTTTGCACCACTAAATTGGTCTAGTATGTCATGTACGAGAGGCAAAGTATAAACATCACTTGTCGTCTGTTCATTAAGTTTACGATAGTCGATTACAACGCAAAATTGTTTGTTCCCCGACACATCTGCTTTTTTAGGTACCATTAACAGAGGTGCGTTAAACTGTGAGTCGCATTTTTCAATAATGTTGTTAGCCAACAGTTCTTGAATATGCTTCTCAACAATTTCTTTATGCGCATGAGATAATCTATGCGGCTTAATGTTTACAGGGTTAGGTGAGTTACTCAGTGCACTCGCACAAGATAACTTATCTACCGGGAAAAAAAATATGTTATTAAAATTATTACAGATTTCCATTAAATCTGTTAAGTATTTTGAATTAACATTTGAAAAATCTATATTATTAAATAAAAGATGTCGTAAGGATCTTTTAGGATCGTTAGGATTTCTTTTCAAAAAATGGTAAAAATTAAATTTATTTATTGGAATAATATCTGGTTTAAAATTGTTAAGTATTACATCTTTTGCTGAGGAATTAGTTATTGATATATAAAAAGTATTATTAACAGGATTAATTAATGCGTTGGCTAAAAAAACTTCAGGTAGCAATTCCTTGGCTACACAAACTCCTACCGTAGAACCCGACATAGGAATTAATTTCCTAGTACGTGCTGGTACGATAATACTGTTTATGTTTATTAATGGTAATTCAAATATTTTGCCATGTTGTGAGAATTGTACGCTGTTTGTTTCCAAATTAATTACTGCTTTAAATGTACGTAAAATATCTAATCCTATGATTCCATCATGCTTAATGGGGAAATCCTCTGACACAACCTGAAAAGTATGTTTCGACCTAGAACTATCTAAAATTATAGAAGTTTTTAGTGAACCTAAAGTATAAGACGTGCCTTCAGAGATTCCCTTTAATAACACTTTAGATGTACTATCTATTTTGATATTATTTTTTAAAATATTTTGTTTAATTAAAGAAATTTGAGAACCAGTGTCCAATAAAAATGATACAGTCTTTGCTTTGGCTGCGACTATTCTGAATTGAACAGTGTCAGCTGTTTGCTTGTCAATAACATTTTCATTGTTACAGTTAAAATTTGTTATATCATTGGTATTTTGTATTTCTTTAATCTCAATATTTTTATTTAAACTATTAAATTTACGTAAATGGTGATTATAAAAAGAACGTGAATTTTGTTTTGTATTTTTAGTAAAAGATACTTGAGGACCATCAGATTCAAGATGTCTCGATCTTTTACAATAAACAGAAGGTTTTGAAAATACCGTATCTCTCCTACAAATATTAATTTGCGCGACAGGATATACCGTATCCGCATTTTCCTTCTTGATAAAACAATATTTCTCTAAATGACCATTTTTTTTACAATAGTTACAAAAAAAAGTTTTAAATTTTGTTTCGACTTCGTTAGCAAATTGTTCACTTGAAACTGGTTCACTACTAGAAATAGAATGACTTGAATCTGTTTTAAATTCAACATGCCTTCTTCTTTCTAGAGTGCGCCACCGTGTTTCAAGAAAATTCGTAAAATCATTTAGGGTTGGTAATTCAGAAGTATTTCTGTTTTCCCATTCCTTTAATGTGTTAAAATCTAACTTGGTCTTTAAAAAATGTATAAAAATAAAATCTGAATGATTAGAATATATTCCCAACTCGGTTAATGCTCTAATCGATTCATTAATTTCGTCTAAAAAATTTTTGATATTAGTTTCTGATTCTAAACGTATAACATTGTAGTTTATCAAATTGTTTAAATAGGTTTCAATAAGTGCTACCTTGTTATCATAACGTTTACAAAGGATGTTCCAAACAATTTCATAATTATCGTTTGTTAAAGGATAATTCTTTATGAGTTTGAGTGGTTCTCCTGTCAAATTTAATTTTAAATAATGCATTTTTTCAATGTTTGATAGTTTGCTATTATTACGAATTAAATTTGTAAATAATTCCATGAAACTTTGCCAATTAGTATATTCTCCATCAAAAACGGTTAGTTGCATTGGACTTAAGTTTAAATTTCTTATTGAATCTATGCTTTTTGAGTCATCCACAATATGTGTATCATTCTCAAATGTTTGCTTATAATTCAACAAGGAAATAAGAGTGTCGTCATAAATACTTTCAACTTCCATAGACTTACTAACGATAGCCGTAGCTTCTTCATTTTTTAGAGTTGGAAGCAGTGCTTCTACGATACTATTATATTTGACCCAAGCCTTTTCTAAGTTTTTGATTTTTAATTCAACTATTGTTAAGGATGTTGATTGGACTTCTAAATTTTTTGAAAACTCATTAATTAGATTGATTGTATTCTCAACTAATGTGAGGGAATGAACGTTCGGTGCCATTGTACTTAATTAAAGTTATATATAATATACAGACTAAAGATTATTTTGTACCAATAAACGACTCTCCGAAAAATAGGATTCTGACAAGGAAAAATTGTTAGCGAAAACAGTAACTCACAGGAAATTTCCGATGGGGCTCAGACACCGCAGTTGTAACAGGAAGGTAGTCTCTCTGATTGAACAGACTGCTATCTAACTGCTTCAGCTCTTTACTTCTCCTTTTCAAAATTCCCTCTCGTTCAAAAAAAGATGTTGTTCTAAAAAAATATTAACATAAATTAGTATAATTGCGGAAACAATTATAAAAAATATTATAGTAAATATGCAAAAGTATTGGATATAATACTAAAAAAAAATTAATAGCTTCAATGACAAACAATGATGCTACAAAAATACTTAGGTTATAGCAAATATTCAAAAGTATTGAATATAATACTAAAAAAATTAATAGCTTCAATGACAAACAATGATGCTACAAAAAAAGTTAGGTTATAGCAAATATTCAAAAGTATTGAATATAATACTAAAAAAAAATTATAACCTCGTTAATAATGATGCTAATAAAAAATACTTAGATTATAGCAAATATTCAAAAGTACTGAATATAATACTAAAAAAAATCATAGCTTCATTAGTAACGTTGCTATTCAAAAAAAATACAATTATCAATTTATAGTAATAATTATATACAAAAAAAAGATACCGTTCTATTATACTTCAAGATTTTCTTATCAGTGATTATAATCTATACACAGCTGTGTGCGGAATTCTGCACGCGACCAACATCGATTTAGATTATTCCAAATGTTCTAGAAGCATCCATCCATTCCCGGGGCGGCAAAAGATTTCTTTTTCCAGGTTCAGCTGGCTGTAGTTTTTGCATCCGCCGGACTTGTAGAAAAATTATGTGAAATACAGATGAAATGATATTCTAGCTCGTACTTTTCGGCAATTTTGGAAATAATCGATCGGCGTAGTGGTATCCAGATTAATTGATCTGCATCCAGGTGTAGAATATAGAAAAAAAATTTTTTGGGCGTACCTCTTGGATATTTATGTGTAGGAATATCTCTTCGAGCCTCACACCTGACACCAATTGTTGTAAGTTTATTCGAAGGCGGATGTTACACCTGACATCAATGTTGTAAAAAGAGGTCGGATTGTCGTTCTAGAAGGAGATTACTCAGCTTGCTAATACATTCCGCAGGGATGCTAGTTTCTGGAAGTAGATTCTTCAGTTTGACGATCATCCACCTTCTTGAATTACTCACGTTGATAAGAATTAACTCTTTTAAGATGATTAATAAGATTCTTGTTAAGACGGTGTATTGTTGCAATTAGAGAATACTTGAGCGGTCTAAAGTAACCTCGTTGCGACATACGACGGTTGAACAATTAGTATCTTTTTATTACTATTAATACAAACACTTTTATTAAAATATATCATTTATTCGTTGTAATATTATATCTGCTTACTTAATTACAATAGTATTTTATTAGATTAACGAAGATGACAGATATAAAACAAAATGTAATTCTATAGTGTTATAATTTGATTAATAGTTAAAATGTGCTCACTATTGAATACTTAGATGTTACAATTGGAGTATTGTACGAACGAAGTACAATTAGTAAACACTTGGTTGAGACTCACGAGAAGACTGGCTTTTTGACTCTAGTACAAAACGGTATATTAACAATTTATTTGTTAACTTTACATCATACAATACTAGTTCAGTGTTGCCAAAAATTAAATAACAATATAAAATATCCACAGACCAGAGTCAATGTTTACAAGCGCTAACTTTAAACAATTATTTGTTACAATATTAATACTAAAATTAAAGATAACATAATATAATTCTTATAAAATAAATAACATTTATATTAAAAATAGGAAGGATAAGTACGACTTATGCGTACTTACAACACTAGAATGCGTACCTCTGCCTGAGAGAATTACGTAATAGACTTAGACCCTTGCCTGGTCCATGCTTTCCCCCTCCCTCATGTTCAGCGATAAATTTGTACACAAGTGAGTATGAAATACACTCTCAATAAAAAAAATTCATTCCTATTTAGAATTTTTGTTATTGTTTATGTTTTTGTTATAAAAGTTTTATATGTATTGTCGGGAATAACTATTTATTAAGAGTATTACTTCACTGTGAAACCGTTAAAATATAAATATAAGTTATAAGTTTCTAACCTAGCTACGCCAGTGGATATGTGTCTATACCTAATCCGTACTCAGAAACAATTAAGCTAAACCTTGTATGATAAAAGCTATGCGCACAAGTTAGCGCAATCATTCCACAAACCACTGAATATAGACTGTCAACTGTGAGCAAATCATTTGACACTTTTTAAATGGTATGAACGTTCTGGGAGGTAAGAGGGGAAACACGAAATAGATATACTTTTATCAATTATTTTGACACCGTATTATAACCTAGAAATATGACTATTTTACATGCTTTAACATGAGTATATGTGAACATTTTGTGTATTTAATTGTTTGTGATTTATTTTGATATATTTATATAAACATGCGTTTCAATAAAACTTCTTCCGACTTGCATCTTATATTAAGGAGTGGGTAAAGTAAAAACGATAAAAAAGAACCATATTTTCGGTAATGTTTTTTGACGACATAGTTAATATATAATTATTTCTACAATTACTACATGATAAAATGTTATTTGAAGAATACTTTGTGAAATTTTCATAAATAAATGTCAAGAAATGAGGCATTGGCAGCGAATCTCCGCAGACGTCACAAAAAAAGTAACATTGCGGTGCCACTCATAACTCATCACAGGATTTTCTGAAATCGAAAAATCAAAATGATTTCATTATTTGATAAGTTTCTGCAGGTAACGCTGTCGAGATTTTCTTTTTTTATTGATTTTTTTATTTTTTACAGCACTCAAAAGTCAAAATACCGATTTCTCATGAGAAAAATCAGAAACTTTATTATTTTAAAATACGTTAAAATTAATTTTTTTTTTAAAACTCGACAGCGTTAGCTCGACATTTATGTAAAGAAAGAGTATGCAAAATTTCAAAAGAATCGGTCCAGTAGATTTTGAGTTACAGAGGGCACTGACTCTGAAAAAGCTATATGTGAGAAACTGCTTTTAAAAGTTTCAAAGTAACACGACCAGAGAGGTGAAGACTTAAAACTCTATAACTCCGACAGTTTTACTTCAATCGACTTAAAAATTTTACACAATAAATTTAATATGTTGTACAATAATATAAATAAATAAAAAAAAAAAATTAAAAGAAAAAAAGTTTTAACCTTTTTTATTTTATAACAAAATTTTATCTCAAAAACGATTCTAGCTCTCGTACTATTGTAACACTGTAACAGGTCAAGACTTGTTTTACAGCCATCTGTTTATTTCCCCCACTCCTCTCAACATTACTGTTCGAGCTATAGAGATACATAGCCTTGTATTTTTTCCCGGGTAAAAAATAACTAAATATTTAAATTAATAATATAATAAAAGTAAAGGTGGAACCTTTCAATTAATGTCCTACTTGAGATCTTAATAAATTTATGAATAAAGAATGATCTTTTTAACATTTTTTTCACGTTCAACGTGACGAGTTGTAAAGTGGGACATCGGATCGCCCCTTTATATTTTAAGTGTACATAGACTGGTGATATACCTAGCTACATTTAATTACTGTACATGTACACAAACAGTCCGGGGTAATTACAGAGAGCTGCAGAAACAAATTACCGTTAACATATTATGCTGATGGAAAAGGAGATCTTATACTAACGTAAAAGCTAAGCTCTTTGTACCTTTGTGCTATTAACTTACAAGACTATATATCCCGGAACAACTTTTTGTAGCTCCTTTTTTTAACTTTTGTAAACAAAATTTTATGTAACTTACTTTAAAAAAGTACATTACATGTTTGCAATGCAAATTTGTTATTTAAGTTGCAGCTTGCGAACTAGAAGGGGTAAAGTTAATCATAATGTACTCTAAAAGGCGTACGAATAGAACACCGTTTTAAAAGTATAAAATTAATTCCGTTTTTTACAGAGAATAATATAAAGTAAATTTACTATTCTATATAACATATTTTTTAATTTAATATATTTAAAATATTATTATTTTTTAATAATAAACAAATTACTAATATATGATTTTGTCCGTAGATGGCGTTAGCTGGATTACTTCAACTTGTGGAGTTTGCAAGTTACAACGTGAAATAATAGATTTGCAAATGGTGTGCTCCTGTCAACATGTGTGTGTTTCCACTATTATTAAAATATACAATTACTAATTAATTTAATAGTAATTTTTAGTCTATAATACTTGTACATAATTAATGTTTAAGGTAATTTATTTTGTGTCATAAACTAAGTACACAAATGAAAATTGCTAATGTGTTGAATTGACAAATGTTAGGTTAGAATCACTTGTGAATTTTACTTGCTGTATTATTTACATATATGTCAGTTGTTAAACTATATGTTTGAGTAATTATATAATTATTTCCATAAAAACAATTACTGTTTGTGATAATGTATATGCCAAGTTATTTTTGTTTTGTTACATCTCTAGTGCTGTGTTGTACTTGTATAGGACCTTTGAAAGATTCTGGTACAGAGATTAGTGATTCTGAAATGACTTTTCTTTATTATTATTGAACATATGATAATTGTTACAAGACGATCAGTGTAGTTGTTCTAATGTATAACTCTTGTGTAGTGACAAGTGAAAGTGTATTGACATTTTGTGATTTCCACCATGGACCAAGCTCTTCCTCATCTTACAACTGATACTTGGGTGAGTTATTAGAAAATATTTGCATGATTTTAATGACCTCATAAACTATAAGATGTAAAGTCTGTTATTGATATCTATCTTCCAACATACAACTACTGTCATTATTGAGTAGATTTGAAGATATAATTGATTTAACATGATCTTAAAATGTTACATCATATGTCAAATAAAAAGTATGTACTTGCTATTGTTTTGCGAGCTCTTTCTACTGTCATATTTTCGTATAAGTTTGTTTCATCTTTCTATTAGACTGGTCATTTTTGATCTAACATTTAAGGCAGTACAGAAACTTTGTGATACAATCCGATTAAAGTGTTCGTTTAAATCAATGTGATTAATTATACGTTTTACTTAAACTGCTACTGGTACTGGTAATCGGCTTTATAATAGGATCAGATAACAAGGCCTATAATCCCCTAAACCTCTAAACTAATTAACAAGATTGTAATAAAGTGTTAAATCGTTCATTAATTAACATCGTACGCACACAACAAAGTAACTTTTTGCTTTAGATAATATTGTAAATTCTCATTATTCATTTAACTTGTTAAGTTTACTTTTGTAATGGATTGTACTTATATAAGTTTCTTATTAACATATAACCTTTGTTCTTTATCACCTGCCAGATAAGATTGATGTCACTCAACGACAACGTAGAAGAGTATATATCTAATGACGTCACCACGAGATGTTGAATACTAATTTTAATGTATTTCATTAAAACTTTGAGATAAAATTTATTTTAGTTGGAAAATCAAGCTTAAATGTTTATAGAATGTGTTGCGTACTATAACTTTTTAATAGACAGAACAAGCTGATGGACCACATTGGCTCTTTAATTTTAGTTTTTTTTTTGTTATAAATGTAAATTAATTGTAAATTTTGTATTCATTTCTTAGTCTAAGGCTTGTGCTGTTAACCTTGTAATTTGATTCCATTGTTCTTATGTTTATTTTAATTTTTACTATTGACTTTAACTTTTATATTCGACGAACAAAGACATTGCTTTCATTGGCACCGTTGCTTGTAGTTGATAATTCTTAATAAATCAATTTAATTTAAACTAAAAAATATTCGTGGTTTTCTTCACATAATTCGACATCATCATCGTACATCATCGCAAAAATAAATCGCGGTAAACTAATCGCGATTCAAACAGAATGGATGGTTATTTTTAAAAGATATTATTAAGAATTAGTGCAAATTTAAACCTAGAGCTCTTTCACAGCATAACAATTAAAAAAATAATTTTACTTAATTTCTGAAATATATTTTATAATTATAATCGAACTCTGCATAACGCGTAATCTGTTAAATGTATTTGTATACAAGATTTGTATATGTATACATTAAACGGCTTGAGAATGTTTTGTTTGTTTTACAGTTTTATTTAAAATAGCTTCACATATACTCATGCAAAGTTTGTATATACACACATATACCGGAGCAGTAACACATCGGAAAAGACTTCCTGATATATCCGAATTGTATCATGGCTGATACTTAGTAGTAAATCGGGTGATCAGGGCGGAATATTTTTTACGCAAAAATGGCGCGAATTTTAAATTGAAACCTTTTATTAAAATCGCTATACGTGCATATGGATCGTCCAGTTTATTAGTGAGATATGTCCGAATATTGAATTGTGAGATAACTACGGAAACTATACTATAACTTTGTTTGGTTGTTTTTATGATTTATTTTAGTAGTTAATCAGATGAGGGTACAATTTTATATATAACTGTATACTCACGAAGATATCTCACAGCTTAAAAAGATATCGCAAAGCTTAAAAAGTTGTATTCGGACTCGGCATTAAAAAGCAATACTTTATCAACACACGAAATTCAGGTTTTCCCATTGTTTTGAAAAATTACAAAGGTCGCGTCACTAAAACCAGTTCAACTCGTATATGTGGGATATCGGTGGGAATGTCATAAAATTTAGACACATATCGTTTGAAGATTGATACTATCTATAACCATTAAAATTATTTTTATTTATCAATTGTGGCGCCATCTATATGTAATCCTACGAACTTATTGAGTAATGTGATATATGGATATATCAAATGCAAATTTTAACAGTATTACATTTTTATGTTGTTGAACAGTTTTTTTTTATATTGTATTTGTCAAGTTATATCGTCAATTTGATATCATTATCTGCTTCGTTACCCGAATTGAAGTCTTGTTATATTTTTAAGTAACTTAAAAAATGTTGAATCGATGGAGCCATATTAACACAAGTACTTTCAAGTACTGTTCCAATATGTATTCAATTGGAAAATGGGATTATATTTTCTTCCTTGTTAACATAAGGAACTAAATAAATTGTACGACTTTTTAATATTTAATACCGGCTTTAGCTTTTCAGTCTTCTTGCTTTTTTACTACAATATTCTTATTTAAGTAGATTAATTATTATTATTTTTAATAAAATTATATTACTGGGGTTTCAAATACTAGGTTATATCTCGCATTAATTATAATTTAATAATTATGTGTGTATAATATAATTGTGTGCGTCTTGTAGATTTGTTTAAGTTTTATTTTTTTAGTGATATATACAGGGTGTCCCAAAATTCAACGATAAGCCGGCACCAGAAGATGGTCCTGCTCATGACTACACAAGAAAAAAAGTTTTTATCTCATTTTTTAAAAAGAATTTTTTTTTTCGAAAATTGAAACACCTTAAGATGTTTTTAACTACCATGACCACAATTTTTCAAATATTTCTGATTTTTTTTTTGTATCAGCAACCTAAATAGCACTGCTATCCACCACAACCATTAAAACTCCCAGAATGCTAGTAGTTTTTGCAACAACAATTTATGAAATTTTGTTCTTGTTTAGGAATAGTATGCATAATTTTTTTTTATTGCTAGTTGTTTTCCTGGAGTATTATACCATTTCGGAATCCTGAAGAGTTGCGCCAATTTTTAAAAAAACTTGCCACAGTAGTGTTCATACTTTTTTTTTACACCACGATGAGTTAAAGTTGACTGAAAGTAAAAATCTTTAAAAAATTTAGGGAAAAAAATAATTTCGATTAAATGGTATGGCCGTTGACCATGGTGTTCACCGTTAGAGTTTACGACCTAATCACCTCGGCCATCTAAAGAACTATAAATAAATTTACATTAATTTTTTTTTATATATCAACTAGGTATATAATTATTACCTAAACAAGAAAACTTAACTTAAGGTAACAAAAATATTTTTATTCAACATTCATCAGTCAGTGCCTGGTGTATGTCGACATTTGCCGGTGTAAGTGTGAAATAAGGATATTTAGCAAATATTTCGGACATGCACCAAGCGACTATGTAAATGTTGACATTCATCGGAGATAGGACTCAGAATCGGAAAAGAAAATAATAAAGCTGAGTTTTGTTGTTAATTTAAGGTAAATGAGAATTTCAGCAGCTTCTTATATTAAATACAATAATTTCTATTAAATAATATATGATAGTAGTTATTACAAAATAATGTATTTTACTGATGCATGACGCATGATTTCACAAGTTGAAAATTACATTTAAGGTTAAAAAAATTAAAAATAAATGGAATGGGCTTTAAACTGTTGAACTTAAATGTTTGTAAAAGATTATACGAACCTGTTACAATTAAAATGTTTCTTTGGTTAGTATTTTGTAAGATGTCTAATGTTTTTATTTATTTAAATAATACGATTTATTTTAAATAAAATAATATTTCTGTACAAGAATATAATATCGAGTGAAAGAAAAACCTGAAACAATATTTTCAGTATAAAATTTTAATTAAAACTTAAAACAATATAAATTACAATATCTACAGCCATTTTATATCATAGAAATATATTTTATGATGATGAATCCTCATAAAATTTTAAGTTAAACAAATATTTATAGTAATTTAATATCTATTGTATTTTTATGTGAGCCTCCGGCAATGTATTCAATATCTTTCGTTTCGTTTATTCAACGTGATTTAGCTATATAACATTTTGATGTATATTTGCCACACCCCTTAATTTATTTTAGTATCTGTTATCTATATTGTTTTTCGAACAGGGGTTGAAAATATATTTGATTTACACTGTGAAAGTTAAAAACGAATAAACCCTGATAGACAATTATCTCAGTGGAAGATGCTAGCTTGCTACTTAGTGCTAGCTTGCCACCATCTAATTCCAAGGTTCATTTTTAATTTCTCATATAGAAAAACTCTATACGCTTTTTATCAAGTCAATTAGATTGTAGTAAAAATAAAGTAGCTTTAATTAAAGACGTTCTGCAGAGTTGTTATTACATTCATCGTTCAAGTGTTGTCAGTCTACATTTTAAAGAAGACGTCTAATTTCATCCCTAAACCGGATGTCTATGACACACCAGAAAGTATTAACAGTCGATGATATAAATAATTTACCAAATTTGTAGATTTCAAATAAAATAAAAAAAAATCGTATATTGTGTATACATTTTTAAATTCGTCCATTTACTACTTTTAATATTATAAATATCAATCCTTAAGAAATGCCAACTCCTGTTTCAGAGGGTGCAAATACCGTGGAGTTTTATTCAATCGCTTTTTTTTATAATCGTAATGAAGATGACTTTTATAAAAGGACGCTGAATAACGACGAGAATAAAAGTCATTTAATAAATCTAAAAAATGTCTTACTGTGAAAATATCAAAGATGAAATATGGCTTCGAAGGTGGTAAAAAATAGTAGAAGAGAAAAAGTCGTATAACTCAAATAAAACAAGCACAATTAATTAACTTGATAATAATTAAATTAGATTGTGGTGGTTAATTGCTAATATATTAAAATAATATGGTTTCTTTAAATTTTTTAATATTGTATTCAAAGTAAATGATCAATTTTTAAATATATTTATTTAACGTCGGCCTATAACCGACGATTTGTTACTATTGTCCGTAGTTTTTATGGTGACGAAGTCTCATCCCAGTGAACATTTTGAAGTCACTTTGCCATCATATTGAAGATTCGTATGATTTTGCTACAAATGCGAAACCACTCCACGTGTCGGAACACAAATGAAGATAAAGTAAATGCGAACTATAAGTGAAGTGCAATAGTAATAGAAACGTCACAAAACAGGACACTTTACCAAATTGTTTAATGAAAATGTTTTACTCAAATAAATCAGATATATTCGAATACGACCATTGTTCGCAAGACTCAGGAATACGGGCTCCAGTTACCAACCCAATTTTTCGTAATCAATCAATCAATCAATATTGTGTACAATACATATGCTAGCTAAAATATCATTTAAATATGAATTAAAATGTTTGATTAATAAATGCATGCAGAATTTTTAAGCTTAAATATATCATGAAAATGTATTTAAAGATGAAAATGGACGGAAATGATATGACTCATATTTCATAAGGAAAATCAATCAATTACGTGGTATCCTGACATATTTGAGTTATTGTTTCCCTGATATTACTTTAGTTAAATCAATATATCAGCTATAGGTCTATTGATATAATACTCGTCATTGTAAACGTGATTGAAATTTAAAATATTATGTATTATATTATGACTTACTTGAATCATCAGTAGTTGGAAGAAGTGTTCTTCAATTTGTTTATTAAGGTAGTTCGCTAGTGACAATCAAAAGAAAAAGTACAGTCGGGTATTCAGCACAAACGTTAAGTAAACTCCAAATAGGGTAGTATTTTAATTTTTTCAGTGAATTTTACACAATACATGTCACGTTTTATATACATACACATACTAAATACAATTAAACCTAATTCAGAAATATTCATCGTCAAAAATCAAGTAGGGGTTTAAATTCATCTGCTTTGTGTGTATTTTTCTTTTTTCTTTTCGTAGGAGTGAGAATGGGTAGATAGAATAAGAATCATAAAATGTAATTAATCACAAAGATATGTAATTTATTGATTTAAGGCGGAAGAGTGCCTAATGGCGAAAACATTCCAATAAAAATAATTATACTCAATACAATTAAATTGTATAGAGAAATAATGACGTCAAAAAACGTCACTGATGAGTTATCTTGTTTAATAATTAAATAACTTATAAATGCAACCAAACTCTATCGTATTGGAGTTGTATCACTAACGAACTGGACGATTGATATGACAACACTGCTATATAGTTATTTATTGTGCATAGAAGGGGTATGTGCGTCGTTCGGGGTTGTATTGAGACGTTATTTGTAAAAATTAGGATATCGGCGAGTTCTTGAAACGCTATTGATATCGACGTAATATACATAAATAGCGTGTCAATAGCGTTTCAAATACGTAACATGGAATTATGTACATACATAGCTGAAACGCTCTTCATACGCTAAATACCATTAAGCCAAACTATCCTTGAGGTTATCCAGAATATTAATTGATGTCCTATTTTCATTATTAGATGAATTAGTTATTTTGTTTTTAAATGTATTATTAGTTTATAAACATACAAAAATCAAATTGACACTTTTTGAAATAGTGAAAATTAAATTATGAAACTTATTAAACATTTAATAGTTTTTGAAGTAAAACCGCAATCCAATGGCATGAAAGTTTTAATGAAGATAGATTTTAACATCAAACTTTATAAAACTATCATATATGTCCGTTTAATTTAGTTCAATTACTATTGCTACTGTTAAAACTTAATTAGTTGACCTCATTTTCTAATTCTGATTATAAGGGGTAAACCATCTTAAGACTGTTCTCTTGTTTCTGGTTTCTCTTTGAATTTGTTATTAAAATTGTACCGTTGAATATTTTTAAGTTTTTATTGTTTTATTCAATTTCATTTATTATAATAATTGATGGGCTTCTTACGGCCACGACCCTTTTTTCGCACTGTAAATTACTATAAAAATAATTTAAATTAAGTATCGTACTTGCATCGTCTTAAACATTTCCTCGCTTAATTCTTTCTGCAACTTCGTTTTCTACTTCCTTTCCCTTTTACTTGAATTATATCTAACCTTTTTCTTTCTGTAACCGTCTGTATTCTGTTCTATTTCCATTGCATCAAACTGCGCCTTAATCACCATCTTTCCACAATTCTTCTTCCTTAGTATTTTTTCTTTTTCTATCTTTGAGTTTTATCCGCTGATTCCTTCTTCTCATTATACTCTTTATCATCTTCGTCTTTACCCTCATAACCTAGATCCTCTTCATCTTTCTCTTCATTTTCTACGTTTTTTTTTTGTTTTTCATCCACTTCTTCTTTCTCATCATCACTTGGCTCCTTTGCTTTAGATTTAACTTTGACGATTATTTTTTTATTTATTTCTTTGGCCTTGACTTTTTGTCATAGCCACCATCAAACATTTTTTATGTATATTTAACATAAAATTTGTAATTCTATTTTACACTTTTCAACATATTTAAATAATTCACTAATTAATTTTGATCGTTGGTGGTGGAAAGCCCAAGGTCCGAGAAGAGTGTTTTTAGAAGAGGGGATTTTATAATGATTACTAACTAGTCTGACAACTATGAGTTCAGCAATAGTTGTACACTATTTTCTTACGTCAAATTAATGTTAACTCTAATTAATTCCAAGTCATTAAATGTAAAAAGCGATTAGTTACCATTCAGGACAAACGAATGACAAAAACTTTTCTACGCGTATTTCACCAGAGAAGAGCAACCAAAGGTAAAGGAAAAAACCATAGCCCGGTCAAAAAAGTATTTAAGGGTGTTATCATGTAATGTATCAAGTAACATTTAAAGTCAACCCCTTCTTTACAACCTTTGCCATGCGAAGATAAAGGGTTGGTGGAAAAACTAGTCTACAAAGAACAATGGAAAGTTTTGTCATATCAAATTATTGAGAAAAATAATGTTAGACTTTTGATATTTCAAGGTTTCTTCGTTAATGGTTTTGTCTGTGTTTTCATAGTTATAGGACATACGACAAGTGATCTAAATCCTTTCTTAATTTTATTGGTATTATTATTTAAACAAGGTGTTGCAATTATAGTTAGAATTATATCCCATACTTTAAAAATTTGACTTATATATACTATACCTATTATACCGACTATAAACCTACTTATTCAAAAAGAAAAAAAAAAGAACCAATATGTGAACAATGTAATAGTCCACTAACAGTAAAACATATTATTCTTCGATGCTCAAAGTACTCGTCATACAGATAAGATTGTAAAATAACTGAGGAATATACGTAGATATTTGACAACAGGAAAAGTCTGAAAAACCTTATTGACTTTATCAACAAAACTAGTTTAATCTCTTTATTTTAAAATACACACACTCGTGTCTACAAGTTGTAAATTATGTATTGTAAATGTTTATAAATGTATGTATTGTTTTGTTGAAGGTGCTAATAACTTATGAAAGTTTATGCAATTAATAAATATTAGAAAAAGAAAAATTAAACGAAATGGGCTTGTGTCCTCATTTTTTAGTGGTCCATTTTTCTATTCTTGATTGAAATTGATGTTAATAAATGTGTATTGGCGTGTCTATTTTATTAAATATCTAAATATTGACGGAGATATAGCAATTAAAAATTTGAATTGTAGTTTTAGCGCTAGAAATGGTCGGCCATATTTTTATGACGTGAAATGCATTTTAATGTCAGTTATTTGTTGAGTAGGTCAGTACTGTGGTACTGTGGTTTTGTAGCTGTTGGTAGTCAAACAATCAAGTCAAGTCAAAAATAATAAGTTTTTATTTTATTTAACCCTGCTAAGGCAGACATAATATTGAAATTTTATTGTTCCTTGCAATAACTGTAAATAATATTTGATATTTTGATATATAAATACATATAGCAGAGATTTATGATCTGTAAGGTTGATAACCTTACACAAGGATTGTGATGTCACATGCACTTGGAATGTCTACAACATTGAATCCCTTTAATAATTAAAGAGACAAAATGACTTTTTCAATTGTTAATATCTCTTAACATATAAGGAGTTATTAAAAAATAATTGAATATTTGAGGTTCTAGTAATCCACTTTATCAATATATAGTACACTTTTATAGAAATTAAGACATAGGACACAAGCCCATTCAAGTGTACACATTTGAAATCTAATCTGAATCTGATTGAAGGATTGATCTGATCGTCTAAAAAGACCTCTACCCCGACAAACATCAGACAACTATACATTAGTACACACTAGACGTAGTAGCCGTTTAAGCCAGATAATATACGTCTCTGACATTTCAGTATACGTGATTTTATATATTTTCTTAAATCACGTTCGTTCGCTATATAATTTATATAAACCTTAGTCGGGGTAAACATTTTCCATTTCTTTCAAACACATAATAAAACTATAAGTTAGAAAGAGATAAAGATAGTATTGTTTCACCACTTAAATTATTTTATTCATATTTTAATGCTATAGTATAAAATAACCAACGTAAATAGAATAAAATAACATATTTTTCTGAAATGTATTTTTGACGTGTGGTGAAACTATAACAAAACTTTTTATTTTTAATGAAAAAAACTAAAAAAAATACGTGGTTATACTTGGGATCGATAATATCAAAACAAACAAGAGTTTTAGTAGTTTAGAATATAGTGGTGGAGCTAGTGTACTAATGTATCTGTAGATAGGTAGATACTATATAGGGAAACGTATACAGTATCTAAACATGTATCTAGGTCACGGTTACCAGATTTTAAACAAGGTCTCTTCGAGATAAAAATTAAAAAAAAAACATTTTGTTTAGGTCTCACACGAAATTAATTTTATCTAATCTTTTTTTGGAGTATCACGAATTTTAGGTCACCCGCGAAAATCATTGTATTGTTGTATTGCGCTGTAGTCTCATATTTTAGATTTACCGAGAAAATCAACTGTATCTAGTTAAAATGACAGCGTGTCGCCAATTTTAGGTAAGGTCAATTGTAACTATTTGTAACCCTTGGTGTAGAAATTTCTGCCGAGTTTTTCCAAATTACAAGCACTGGGCGTTTGTTTTACTTATTTGTTTACTGTCTATTGTTTGATGCGGCCCTTTGCAGAACATTTCAATGTTAATGCGGGGCGCTTAATAGTTTCGCGCATCCCGGGACGTCTGGCATCTCTGATCTAGATAGAAAATGTTGCAACACATATCAGTGGTCAGGTAATCCATTAATTACGTCACACGCTAAGCATGAAGAGAGGAGGGAAGGTTTATAAAGTTGAATAAGATGACAAGAGGGGAGAGCCATAAGGTTAGTTAACTAATATCTAATCAAAAAGTTAATATGCAAAAGAAATATAAAAGAACAAGATCAATGTTTTTATCTAGCTGTTGATTTTGTTTATAGCTTTCTGCAGTTTATCTGTTGCTGTCCTTATATAATTTCCTGTTGCTAATTTTGTGGTATCGAGCACCGGCTAGAACATTTACAAATTAAACCCTGGTATTCCTGTTCGCATAGCTGCATATTCTTTTGTAATTAACCCTACTGATTGCTGTCTTTTTCGGAAGTTTTATTCGCTTGTTATTATGGTATCCATTCTTCTATAATTTGTTATTCTCTTCTAATATCATCTGCAAATGTAACAGTGCTTGTTCCTTATACAAGGTGTCCAGAAAGAATATCGGGTATTTGACAGCTAATTAAAATAAAAAATATAGATAATCAAATAGATTTTATGTATTATTTATAGACAATGAACTGGAAAATCATTTTTAAAAAACAATATTGCCTAAATGGAGACCTTCACGCTGCTTGCACTCCTTTTAATCTCGAACGAAGATTGGTAACAACGCGTTGATACATTGCTTGCGGGACTACCGCCATTTCTGATGTGATATTGTCAATTGCGTCAAATTAGTCGGTTTGTTCTGATATACCTTACTTTTAAGATATCCCACAGAAAATAATCCAAACGATTGAGATCAGGGTTTCTGGGAGGCCAGTTAATGGTAGTGTCTCTTTGGAAATCACTAGTGAAACTCTGCAGCATTTCTTTTGAGAATCTTAGTCGTTTAGCGTAATCGTAAAGTAGTTGGTGACACAATACCACACACCGATACCTTGAGTATGCTATACCGTTTATATTAAATTGATATGGTGTCAAAGTATCATTTATGTACACTGTTTATAATCATAACTTTTTATTTTAATGTACAAGTAAATAGACTAGCTGCATTACTAAACAAATATTTCATTAATAGTTCTGGCGTAAAACAATTCGTTTAAACATAAAATGTAACGTATTTAAAACAATACGTAATACTTTATAAACAACGCGGTAATGGCCAGTGTGAAATGGAATGTACGAGTGTATATATAACATATCACATATTTTATTAAAAATAAATATTATTATTAAATGTTTACTTTTAATTATTTTATCATCAGCTTCATAGTTATAAACAAACAATAAATAATCCACCGAAATAATTTGTATTTAGTTTTTTTTTTTGGAAAACTGTTTTTTTTTTGTTGTTTATTTTACTAAACATTCACTAATTAGTTTTGAAACATTGTTGATTTTAAATACAAGAATTTAATAGAAATAAATTGTTGACGATTTGTATGAAAAAAGAAACAAACTTTGCAGATCCGTGCGCGTGTTTGTGTACGAATAACTAAACCGTATATACACTACAGTTTTCGTTTACTGTCTATCAATTGATGCAGCTTGCGGTACATTTAAATATTCATGGGGGACGTTGAATAGTCTCACACATTCCGGGACGCCTGGCTTGCCTCATTTAGATACAACATTCATTCATCCAATCAGTCTTCCACTCCTGGAGCGAAAACATTCGTGTTCATTCGTATGTAATTGTTTGCTCTGTAAGCAAGAATATTCGCACAATTCTAGCAAAATTTTGTTTAGAAAGATTAAAATTCCTAAATAGGTTTTATTTTATTATTTTAAATAAACAAAAAGAGATAGGTCTTTTTATATCCCTTTTCTACTTACAATATGTGTATATGGTAATATGTTTTAACATATGTCGTGCAAGAATGCAACATAATGCATTATTTGTCAAGGTACGATAATGCCCTTGTCAAGATCGTCTCTATCAGGATAATCTCATGAATAACGACTGGAGTCTTATGCTTCCTGATGAATACCCGATCGCTAACCTTTTTAGCCCCCGACCAGGGCCATGTCGGGTGTGTCTAAAAGGATTGTCATTCTTTGTCAGGGTATGATCAGGCAAGCGTAAACCCTCATGTGTCTCGGGTATATTTCTATGACAATTACCGTGACAACAACAAAACCTATATAGAGCATTGACACTTGATGCCAGGCTGCTTTGTATTCAGATTCGATTCCCGGACAAAGGTTATATTTTTTGAGCTTGGTTATTGTAATGTTTAATTAATTATATAATTACGCCAATACATACGGCCACGACACCTTAACAACTGTCAAAATACTAGAGGAGGTTGTTGGTGAAAGAACTCAGCATTGGAAATAGGCCAACGTTAAATAAATTAACACAATAAGGTCACAGTTTTAACTTATTGTTTATATAATTGCTTCGTGGATCGTCATAAACACAACTATTAGAAATACCCATGCAAAGCGGAAAATACCGGAAACGACTACAAATTCACCCGAATTTACTTGCTACTAGTTTGCTAAAATCTAAAAATGTACCAGACAAAAGGGACGAGTGCTCATAGACTTATTTCCAATGCAAATACCACAACAATTACCTACAATTATAATTTAAAGTAGGAGGAAGTGGATCACTGGATCCACTACTCCAAGCCAGTAGCTCAGTGTCACAAAATAAAAGTATATAATATTTATAGTATGTAAAAGGTAATTTTTTATATGTTAATTAAACCTTAATAATAAATTCAACCGATTCATAAAAAGCTTTTTCAGATGTGATAACCTTTACATTAAACAAAGATTATAACTTTTTAGGTAACAATAAATATTTTTTTTACTGATGTTCTTATATATAATAATGTTCTATTTTATCTCCTTGTGTACTTGACTTTAAATTTACTTCATATTACTTCTTGTATCTTTATTAGCTTCTTAAATCACCTTAGGTGTGTATTGCGCCCTTGTTGTCAACATCTTGCAAGTAGACTTTTATTACTTCCATTTAGTAATAAAATATGCAAATAAGACTTAATTTAAAAGTACAAAATACGGTCAAAGTAGACGCCCGATTTAATATGCGCGCGGTGTTTGTTCGCATATACTCTCGCTCGCTTAATGGTATGTGCCACCTTAGAGTAATTCTACATCACACACAGGTCCATTTAAATATATAAAGGTACGAGTACGTGTAGTCATAATGCGGGTGCGTTCGCCTCAATATATCAAGCTAATGAAAAATATAAATTACCCCAAAACTTTTTTTTAATGCGGGTGGGCTTTGGTTATACGTAGCATGAATTCTCTGGACTGCATGACTGTGTGTGTGTGTGTGACTTGCCCCTATTGCTCCATTTATTATTATCCAGGGATATACTCGTATCCGTATTATATAAAGCTCTAAAACATCGTACCATTTTCTGGGTCATTTTTGTAATGGCTACCAGACTGTAACTGTGCTTGCCTATTTTTTTTTTGGTCTTACTTGAATTTTGTGCACTTGCTTGATTTTTCATGCTTACTTAATACTTGTTTAAATTAAGTACGCTTGCTTAAATTTCTTGCGCTTGTTTAAATTTCCTGCTCTTAATTGAATTTACTGTACTTTTTAAATTTTGTTTGCTAGATTAAGTTTGCTTGAATTTTCTGCACCTGCTTAAATTACCTACACCTAGATTAACACAGTATCAACTCAAAAATTCAGATTTTTAAATATAATAGAATTGTTATTATCATTTATTCGGATTCCATGGTCAAATTTGCATGAAACTAAAAAACAAACTTCTCACTTTGTTGTTTACTATCTGGTTTATTCACAAATGGAACTGATAAGTAAAGTAACTTCTATCATATATAGTGTATTATAATTAATAAAAACTTTTTGACCATTCCATTCATCTGTTCTTCTAGAATAGTTACAATTGCGATCTAAATGTGTGGCTGTCGCTGGCTGATAGCAATAGCTTTTTTCTTCAAAAAGTACTTTTTAGTTAATAGTGTCATCCACTTTTTTTTAATTTAGAATTTGAGGCCATTCCGAAGAGGTAACCACCCAATTTCTTCATTTTGAGGCGATTTCAACGGCAAGTTCATGTTCGCCTGAAGTTATTTTATTTCAGTTAAATTTGTTGGATTAAGTTTAAATCAGTTAGGAATTCAAGCACTTTTTGAATTTATTCTGGATTGTTTGAAAGCATGTCCTTTAGTTTACCACTGAACTAATACTGATTTGTTTCTTGAGTTTGATATTGAATCACCCAATTTAATATTCAATTTTTTTTACTCTGTATCAGAAAGTTCTGTTTAAACTATCATAAATACTACAGTGACTTATGTAAGACCTACTAAAAAATGTTATATGCTAACTATAAATTATAGTACAAACCAAATAAATAACCAGTCGTCAATTTATTTCATTTTGAGTTAGCTCAGCGATATGTAGCTGCATAATAAACAAAAAATAGAATTAATTAGAAAAACGTTTATTAAAGAAATTATAATATTCAGTAGATACAAAAACACATTTTTACTCTACAATAGAAAAACTTACAAGAAGAGCGATTCAAATACCGCTATGCTTTTATACTATATTGGACCCCATTTACCTTTTTCCTAAACATTTATCATTAACCAAATAAATCCTGTTCCAAATGAAACCTTGGTATTTATAGTTACGGTTTAATGTTTGCTTGAAAACTGTAAATACCTACTAAATGAACAATAAATCCTTAAAATTCCAACGAATTGTAGAAAAGCAAAGTTCGCTAAACTAAAGAATAAGTGCTATAATATAAAACGTATAACTATGTAATTAATTAATGATAATCATTCCACATGTATTTATTTTAAGTATGTTTGTACAACGTTGTATATCTTTCTATATGTGTTTGTTATTTCCTGGCCTACGATTTAATAAAGCTCTGTAAAGGAACTTTAAAAGTTGACCTGCTTAGTAAGCGCAAGAAGGGGAGGGGACTCGTTGTACTTTGAGTTCTAAGAACTTTCGTCATCATAGTCAATGTCCTGTCACTTATTTTTATGAATATTATTCAAGTAAAAGACGATCTGAAGGTAAAGGGCTTGAAACAAACGTTAATAGCCGTACCAAAAAACTTGTCGTACCAGTTCAAATATGGTTGGCAGGTCCCCATTGGTGTGACGAGGGTGTTGCACCCCACCCCACCTCAGAGAGGATTTTCCCATTCACTTCTTTAACGCAAGCCACTAGTACGCCGAGTAGAGTAGTGTTGGTATCAGACGAGGATCGACTCGCGCTCGACACGCGAAATGAAGCGACAAAACTGCCACGAAAATCAATATAACAAAACCACCCTTAGAAACTACTGCCACCTTACCTACTGGTACCTGACTCATACCATTCCTGACTTTACTACGGTATGGCAATTTGAACTCAGAACTTACCCCTACGAGTCCACGAGGGTGGCATATCATGCTATGCTCTATATAAGGGTAGTTTTGTGGGAACTTATGTATCTATGTATGGGTGTGTATATGTGGTTGTGTACCTTAGGGGTTTGTTGCTAATATTATATGTAGTTAAGGGTTGAAACGAAAATGAATCTATAACGGGGTAACGTAAATCCTACTAAATGCTTCGACAAAAACGTTAAAAAAACTGTCGGTAAGGGATTTGTTGTATTGAGTATCAAAGATATTTATGAATTTATTGAAAAATTAGGAGTCTGTTAGATTTAGGAATAGGATAGGTTACGTGGTTCAAAGTTAGTTTCTATTTCCATGTAATGCCAGGAATAATTAGGATTTGATAATTAAAAATTATATGTCGTTCATTCAATTACTATGATAAATCATTTTCATTTCAATGTATTTCTCTCTGCAAGTGCTAGTCCACACAGTTACACACTCAAGTTCGACTTAGTTTCAGCTGGATTCTCCAGTTATTAGAAATACTAGCATCATCATAGTGGCAGGCATTCAATGATTGTTAATGTTAAGGTAAGGACCAAGGTTGTACTGGGAGACCCATGGCAGAAGATCTCTAACAGTAATCTGATATAGATGGAAGGAGTTAGAAAGGTTCAGAGATGAAGAAAATAAGGTTCAGCCTGATATGGGAGAGATATATAGAAATACAAACACAGGAAATTATAAAGTGGAAGGATGAAGCGATAATACAAGATTCGGAAAATTGTAGACGAGAATGATGCTAGAATACCTAGAAATATGGTGAGGTAAAGAAACAAAAATGATCGCTAGGTCAAGACTGGGGAATGATGAAAGAGGAAGTAGATATTAGGGAAACGAGGAAGAAATATACCGACTCTATTCGAAGGAAGAGGAAAAATTAAAGCACTTTAAGAGCAGGTGTCGGGAGAATATGAAAGTGAAGTTTGCCTGGAGGATATTTTGCAAGTGTAGAAGAAGGATGATGGAAATTAGAAGTAGGTTGAGAGAGATAAAATAACAAGAGAGAGAAATTTAATACACAAATTTATATTAAATTAAGAATCGGTTATAATAATTATTTTTAAGATATTTTTCTTTAAATTTTTGTTTGAATTTATTCAAATTAATATAGTTTTACAAACAAATCTATTAGAATGTATTATATGTTATGCAAATAAATATACGGGATCTAACAGATTCTTCAATGAATGAAGTCATATGAAGTTTTCTTTAAGAGTGACATGACTTTAAGAAAAATGAACTTACTGTTTTGTTTGCTAATATCTTCTATAAAATTTAGAATAACTAAAAGATAATTGGATACTTGTGTTCTTGATTCAGTGACTCTGAATTTCCCGCGCAGCTTCCATCAACTGCCATCTATTAATAGGATAGTTTGTATTTGACAGCCATTGAAAACAGACAGCTATTCGCCTAAATTGGACCACGAATATTCTCCGGATATAGCCCCATGCAACTACTTCCTGTTTCCAAACCTGAAGAAATGGTTGAGCGGAAAAGAACTTGGGTCTAACAAAGAGGTCATCACTGAAATTACACACGCGTGATATTTGGAAGAGATATTTTTTTTTTGGAATAACGCTGGACTGGCTAAATGTATCGAGTTTAAAGGACACTATGTTGATAATTAAAAGCGCTTTTTCAAAAAAATACTAAACTCACTGACTCACTGACTAAATTTCTGACACAGAAATGAAGACATGCTTTACAAGCCAATTGTTTAATTTGCGTAAAATACCTTGTCTTTGTTTGATATATTTATAAACACAACCTTATTCCATTATATTGTAAATTTATGAACAGCAACAATTAAACTGAAGTTGATAGACAATAAACCATTAGCCAACAATGCAATATTTATTATTATACTAAACAGAAGGAAAATAGTTAAAAAATAAACATTTCTAAGTACCGGCGGAGAACCATCAAGTATCAACCCGTGCTAGCCCGCCTCTCTCTAACTCTCTTTCTCTCTCACTCGCCTGCATACGATGTCTGTTCTGCTGTCCATTGTGTAAGCTGTAAACGATTACAAATACCTCGTAGACAAACTGAAGCTGAAACGTTGAATATTTTATGCGATAGAAACAACAAAAAGTAATAAAAAAGTTTCTTGTATCTGAAAATAACTTGTATCGTTCAAATAGTTAATTTGGTTTTTATTGATCAATCAGAATTCAAATATATAAAATAACTGACTCGTTTAAGAGTTATTAAACATTGGTTTATGTTTCGATTATAAACTAGTATTATTTTCCCCATAAAAGCATGTCTCGATAATACGGTACGTAGGTTCGAGGCTGTGTTCGTATAACGAATCATTGTTCTACAGAAGCCTACACTAGCAGTGATACTAATTAAAAATACTGTAGTTTCTCTGCTTTTCTTAATCTTTGAATACGATTAACGATCTTTCGCTCTATGACACCCAGTGGAACCCTAGACCTGCTTCGGTCTTATCTTAACATAAACAATTCCTTGATGCCTGACGTATGGCCAGGTATTCCAGGGAACTAGAGGGATAGGGCCCTTGCTATCCGGGCCATTCATTAGATAACAGTCAATAGTTACATCTAGTCTAATTGGCTAATTGGGCGACGCTCTGAACTAAACAAAAATACAAGCTGCTTATATATAAACAAATGCTAAAGCCAGTGTAGACGTATGGAGTGCACCTCTGGGGTTGCACCAAGAAATCGAACGTTAAAGAAATACAAACGTTCCAAAATAAAGTTCTGCGAATCCGCATTAGAGTTATTTATGCATTTGTCTTGAAATACTAATTAGAAAGAGTCATAATTAATAAAACTACATCGTTTGTAATTGATATTACTTTTAGTACCCGGCCTCTATTTTGTACGTGTTTTTTAAATCAATGTCGTGCCATATATTTCAAATACAGCACTGTAATTTCCATTATAAAATTATGGAGACGTTTTATATAGGGTTTTTGTAATAAAATAATGTGGATTTTCCTTCATTTGAACTTTACATTTTCTATTTTCTGCAGTATACTCGTAACTTTGTATATCGAATATATAAATATTTTATATTTTGTAATAAAATTTATTTTAAAAATATGCATGGAATTATTTTAGAATTTTAGATATGAATTTCAATATTTATGTCGTATTATGAAAGTACAGTATCGTAGACTCTAGTACGAACTGTAAACTCTAGTGGTCTATTTGGAAGCTATGAATTCGAAAACGAATTTTATGACGTCACTGCTTCATGTATTGCCTATTGTACGTAATGTAGCATTGAGCTCTTGAAGAAGGTTCAATCACTTGAAACATTTCAAAAAAGAAAACAAGTCTTTAATAAGCCGGAGTACTACCTTAAATTTTCCCACAAACGCATCTTTTTCTTACCAAAAATTTGCCGGAAACAGTTTTAATACAACAACTGGGTTCAAGTAAATGTCTTGAATAGGTATGCAATTTTCTTTTTACTTAACCTAGTACAAATCTAGGAACAATAAAAAAATAACAAAATTTTAGTTTTACTATTAGTAGAACATATCTTTAGGTATTCAAAAATATTTTTTGCGCGTCTCTAGTACTATTATGTCCACTTCAATACTCAGATGTTTAATATTACAACAAGAAAAATTAAAATGGCTGTTATTAGAAGGACGTGTAAGGGTTGTTTTTGTCAATGAAATTAGCCTTAGTGAGCACCCCTAATGTATTATTAAACTAATACTAAACATTTTTTATATGAATAATAGTTTATAAAACTAAGTTTTGTGTTATGTTTCAAATCCTCTTTTCCTGACGCTACAGGACGTTTGGTATTAAAAGTAGAGAAAAGTTGTAAAAAAAAAAACTTGTTCAGAATTTTGTTCTCTTTAATATTGATAATAATTACTAATACCATATCAGGAACCATTACTAAGATATTTAAAAGAAACTAAAAAATGACCAAACATTTCTTAGTTTTTAGACCACAGAAAGTGTTACCGAAGTCTTTCGAATTCGAATACTTCTTATTTATTACTGGCCTCAACAAGAAATAAATAAGACGCGAGTTACAATTTAGGAGAGCGAAAAATATATAACTAATTTATATTTCTTTCTTATAATTTTTGGTTTATTTATAAAATTTATATTTTTAACATATTTTGCAATTACTTAGACAAGAAGGTTGGAAAAGCAAAAGCCAAAATAGATTTTAAAGAAATATATAAAACTTATAATTGATTATATTTCAGTCTAGTTCGGGGTCACGTTCATAGTTATCCAACAATGTTATCTTAACTCCCGACGAGTATATAGCTACTGTACTATTTAGAATTAACAAAATACCGTAGTGAAATGTATTTTTTTAAATTGATTTTAAAGATGAACATCACTTCAATTAATAATTATAAAAGACTCCTGGTAAAAAGGAAACAAATATCTTCGTTGTAATTTTATTTTTTGTCCTCGGTAAAAATTAAACTAGGATGCCCAAATTTCCCTTAAACCTCGTTCGGCCGTTCGGACATATTCTGCAGTAAAGTATTTAAGTATTTACTTGTGCGTACGAACTCAATGTCCCATTCGGACTTCATGAAAAATGGCTGCGTCAAAATCAAGATGAATTTCTAATTTGTTACTTCTTTTGCTTATGACAGCTGTTAGCTGTTTAGGCAGACAGGTGGACAGGTTTCTACATAACATAAAGGTACTTGGAGTGATATATATTTAATAAGAAAGGTATTTAAGTCATATATTTAAGTAAATTATTAAATGATTATATTCAAATATATTCTACATTTAATTAAAGTTTATTTTAACCTTAATTACTGCTAATTTTATAAGTAAGTATTTAATCAAAACGTAGACGTCATTAAAAGTTTCGTAACTCAAATATTATATGTTAATAAATATAAGTTTCAACTCCCCCCACTTTATTTGTTTATTTTCTAAATTATTTTAAGGCCATTTTAAATAATATACATATTAAAACTTTTTTTTAGTATCCAGACTGTTTGGTAAATATATAAGTTTTTTCTTATAGTTACTTAAATGTCTATAAAGGTACAGGCATTTTGAATATTTGTTTTGTTGTTAATACAACATGGATATACTGAGCTTTGCAATATCAAAATAATATGAATATAAAGCATAATACTACCTCGTACTTCTACCTACGTAGAATAAACTTTTGCAGGTATGGCGAACCTTTCGCAGTTGTACATTTGTCGGCATCGAAGAGCGGCATATTGTGTTAATAGTAACTAACCGATAAGAATAAGATCTTAGACTTTTAATATATATAAAATATAAATTATAATTATTATATCAACTGCTAACGAAATAATTATTTGCGGTGAGTTAATAAATTTATTTAATCATGTTTTTTTTTAAATAATTTCTACTTGTATGTACAAAAGTTTGTTATTCACAAAATTATATTATAAAAAATAGGACATTCAGAAAAGAAGTTGTTCATTGCTATTTGAAGTTTAAATTACCTAAGTTAACATTTACTGAAGACAGTTGTGAATCATAATATTTACTAATTCATTTGATGAGACTTATCTTTTTTACTTTACTTAATTTTACCTTTTTACTTGGTTTATCGAATTTATTGTTATTTGCTTTTTCTAAACACCTGTCCCCATCAATATATCCGCGACTTCATCTAATTTTGCTATTTGGAAGACGAAGATCTATTTTGTTCCTCTTAAAAGTGTAAACTTTATTCAGATTTTGAAAAAATTAAATGTAAAATTTGAGAACTCCAAACTTCATAGGAAAAGATTCTCTAGAAAGGTAAATTTTAAAACTAAATGAAAATAACATTTTTGATTGCAAAACTTATCAAATATTTTTTTAACTTAGAATTGTGTGACTGAACCTCTTATAAAATAAATTTTCAATGTTTATTTACAAATAAGTATGAAAATTATACATTTTTTTTGGAGCATTATATATAGTAGTTAAATCTTAACCAACTTTGCTAAAATATAATTAACTATTGTTTTAAAAATCGGGCAAAGCATTAACCTTGAAATTTTCTTCAAACTACGTGCTACAATGTCACTGCTGTCTAATCAAAAGGATATCTATGCTTCACTTAGTTACAATTAAAGCTGTTATTTATGCAGGCTATGGCAAAGCTGACGTGGTCTAACTTTAATGTTTGGAATAACTATTTTTATTAAAAACAATTATAAAACACAATATTAAAGAAATTAATATAAAATTAACACAACTATAAAATAAATTAACAAATAAAACTAAATAAAATATATTAGTTTTTTTACCAGTAACAATTTTCATTTTTAGATTGCAGTTTTTCTATCACGCGAGGTTTGGGTACCCCTACTTTAGGTTTACCTTCTATGTACTACAAAGTATATTGAAATAACAAATGCTATGATATAAGATGATTTCATATGCGAAATTGAAACCAAAGAATGAATATACAGTAGACATAAGAACATAATATAGAAAAAATAGATAGAAATATCTACGTAATGGTCGAATATGATAAAAAAATAAATATAGATTCTATAGAAAATAGTATTAAACTTGAAAACAAAATATTTTTTTTGTATAAAATATATGTGTACTATAGAAAAGTTTACGTATACCACACTACTGGTATGTATAGTATTGATTCATACATTATAAAAGAAAACACATGTCTTAAAGTTTTTGAAGTTTCTTATAAAATAAATAATATTTTTGACACTAATAAATATTGTATTGAAAAGTGATTTATTATTAATAGTTTAAACAATATGCTACAATATGTAGCTAGTGTATTGATTATTATACATGATTCTTTGTTGTGGATCTCTGCTTTACAAAATAACATCGGATTTATAATACATCACAATACTGCTTCACAATAAATTAGTAAACGATATTTATTGTCTTTTTTTTAAATTCAATTTATTAAACGTTCGTCTATTTTCGATAAAGATTCATATATGCGAACCACACCGCTGCCTAATAGGTTTATGATTATGTTAGTGCACCATCAATTTAATTTAATTACAACCAAACCTAGAAAATACAACTTTGGTCAAGGATCATACTCGATGATAAATAATAAATTCTTAAGTTAACTTATCTATTTGCAAAAAGAATTATAGAAAATCACATTTTTCCAAGCTAAAGAATAATTATAATAATATTAAATAATATAATCTTATGTAAATAATGAATTAAAAATCGTTATTCCACATATATTAAATTAATATTGATTTCTTTATATTTTATAATAGTAGATATATCATCAACATAAGTATTGTGCTTCTACCTACGATTTTTGTTTCGTTTCGTGGAAAGATAATTTTATCTTTTTTATCATCACCAACGTTCCATCGTTGCCAGTATTCGACCACGCTAATAAGAAACAATATCGTCACAAATTCGGAAATGTATACAAACATATATATTTCTAAATGAATAATTAATATATGTTAAATTATGTAAAAATAACTAATATTGTTGACGTATTAGCGAATCCTTTAATCTCGCCATATTGATTATTATTTCAGTAATATTTTGTTTATATTCATAGTTTAATATTTTTATTATATCTAATAAAAGCTTATGCTATTTTAATATAAAATCAACAGACGTTTATTATCTATAAGTTAAAATAATAAAGTGCAGTCATTAAAAAGTAATAAACAGTTTAAACAAAATGGGTGCCTCTGTCAAGAAAATGTACAAGCCTTGTAAATATTAGGACAGAGTTGAGTTCCTTTTACCTAGGCTATAAAGTAGCTACCAAGCCATCCATACAGGGTATGCTGAAAATTTAAAACTCTAGGGGTCGGATAATTGAACGGAATTTTAATTATGAAAGAGTATCGAAATTATTTTGATTATTAAAAGTAGAAATAATAAAGGGAAATTCTAATTATTCAAAGGTATGGTCCACCTTCTTTGCAATATATGCTTAACCCATGTTATACACGGACTCGAAATAACACGTTTCACAAAGAACATTCTTTTTGTGCACAAATTATTTGTTTAAACAGAAAAATATTTCTTTATTTTATATTTTCTAAATGTAATAAAGTAGTAAGGCATCACTCCTAGTAAGGAGGATTAAATTATTTTTGTTTCTTGGTATTTGTTTATGATTAAATTTCATCTGTGGTCTGGAATTGTAAGTATGACGATTTTTTTAAAATATCTGTTATGTCGGTTTCACTCCAGAGAGACAGTTTCGAAAACAGTTTTGTTGTCAAAAAACAAAACAAAAACATATTTGTTTTATTTTAAAACAGTTCTGTTTTTCGAAGAAGGATTGTTAACACTGAACAGACTGGTTTTGTTTTTAGTGTTTTTCTGTGTGCCCCATAAAAATTATAAACTTGATCATGAACTGACAAGCGCAAATGTTCCAAAAAAACAAAACTGTGTGTTCAAACCAAGCAGACTAAAAACAACAACAAACGTGTTTTCCTTTGATTTAACCGACTACAGATGGGAATGTGTTTTGTTTACTAAAGCAGCAACAAAAGACAAAAATGTTTTAAGAACTATCTCTTTGGTGTAAGCATTGGCGTCTTTGTTCTAAAAAAACAGTTTTGGTTCGTGTTTTATTGAACTGTCTCTGTGGTGTGCAACTGGCATAAGAAGAAGAAAAGTAACAGCAGAGTTGTGGGACACATCGTCAAGTTTATCATATGCAGCATGTATTTTTTTACACGATTTCCTTTTATGCGGATTTTGTTCGAACGTATCTACCGTGTAAATCGAGGTTCAGGTGTACATAAAAAAAAATAAACGGCATTAAAATTAACGACTCAGTGTCCGACAGCGCGTTGCAGACCAATACTATATACTTTCAGTTTGGTTTTGTTCATTTATTTGATTGTATGCAATTATAGGCTGGGAACTTTACACTTTTACCTGGCATGAGTGCCGGTGGTTCCAAGTTTTGGATTTGTTTTAAAGTTAGGGCTGTTAATGAAAACTCCAAGTTATCTAACACGGCCGACGTCGGCGCGTGTCGCCATCTTAGAAAAATGGCGGCTAAAATCGGTTTATTAGTAATATCTCGTTACTGCACTAGTCTAGTCTTATGATAAAATTAGTTAGTATCAAACTTATAGAGGACTCTATTCCCTACAAGTTTTGCATACAATATATTTTTGTAGGTATGTGTCTTTTTTTTGCTCTGGGAACTGGACTACTTAGTACAAAATTGAAATCGCAGTAAAGTCTCTTGTCGTTCGCTCTACTATACGTCGAGGTATCTGTTCAGTATCCAGTAGCGTAAGAACTTACATTTTATGATTTCTCATAAATTGTGGATGATTTACATTATAGTAGCATTAATATATCCATTACCTAATTATTATATAAATTATTATCTAAATATTAATTTAATTAAACTTTAAGATCTTCGTTAAGAATATACTAAAGCGAGAATTAAGATAAAATTTATTCAGTCGGCATTTCTAATAAACACAAGACTTTTATAGATGAGTCTAAAATTTCCACCTGGTTTTTTTTTCTTAGTACACATGCCCCGCTATATACAGTGATGTATATTAAAGTTAATTAACGTAAAGAAAATTACCTCTCACGTAATAATTCATAATTCAATAAGTTCGTGAAATGACAAAGATTGCGGCAATATTTACAAATCCATATGATTTTTAGATAGTATCAACCTTTATACTATGTGTGTTAAAATTTCATGACATTCCGACCATTAGTTTGCGTGTTACACTGGTTTTAGGGACGCTAATTTTGTAATCCTAATTTTGTTTCCCATTAAAAGGCAATTATCAATAAACGAAATTCAGATTTTTACATTGTTTTAAAAATTACAAAAGTTGCGTCACTAAAACCACAGTAACACATATATGTCATCCTACATACTTATTTAGTGATGTATCATATATTAAGTATCGTACACATACGTGCGACTTAAGCATGCGACATCCAACATTTGTTGTAAGAAGTTGTACAACACGACCACACTAGTGCGACATGCAACTTAATGAAATCGAACGAATTCCTTCTACCTGCTTTAGAATAAAAAATATTTAGAAAAGTAAATATTTAGAAAAAAAGGTGATAAATCTCAGTTATTTCATGAGGTGCTTACTCCTTTTATTTAATAATTTTTTATATACCCTTTTATAGTTCAAATTACGAGAGTTGGGCGGCGACTCAAACTTAAAGCAAGTTGTGGAATATAAACTATCGATATAACTAAAAATCACTGACTCACTAATTTTTCTATAATGTATATAGAGACGAATAAGATTATTTAATTAAATTCATTATCGTATTATAGATTTATACTGCTTTTATAACCTCTTTTAAGTATAAGTCGCCGCCGAACTATTATTTAATTTATTTATTAACAAAACACAACTAACAACACATACTGTAGACAGAGTAGGTACTCGACCCTTTTGTTCGAGATCACATTCAAAACCGTAATTTCTTTAGGTGCTCCGACTTAGGATTGAAATATTTTTGTTACATAAAAATACTACCTTAGAATACCTACTCTAGAATTTTAAAAAATAGCATAAGTAAGGGTTTAAGTAGTGTCTCATGTTTATGTCGCACTAGTCTGTACGTTAAAACACATTTACTACGCTCATGGTTAAATTATGTCAACTTTTGAATGAAAATATATAAATGTTGAATATAGCATGTTTAAATCGCACCAGTCTGTACGTTACATTAGGTAATATACAATTAATACCGTCATTGGTAAAAAGTCGACGGTGATAGGACTAGTATAAGAAATGAACTGACTGAAGAAATATGTTATTAAAATAATTGATTAACCATAAATTACCGAACGAAACAAATTGTAATAATGTTGCTGGTAACGAATGGGTTGAAGTAATATCCCTGACAAACAAACAAATTTATCAAAAGAGGCGCAATATTCAATCATGTTGACATTTAAATGAGTTTCATTTATACAAACATCAAGGTCGAATTAATCAAAAAAAAAAGAAAAACCTGTTTATATTCACGTAGGGTACTTCAGCAACAAATCCATAGGACACGGCTCAAAACCCTCTCCCCCATTCACCTCACACCGCCCACCGCAATTCAGGTGGTTGTCAAAGTTTGTTTTAACTTCATATTGATGCAAATAATGAATTCAGTTTGAAGTGTAATAAATCTTCCAATTTTTTGCACTTAATGACAAATTTGTGTAAAAGATTGTCCTGAGAAACCTTTTATAAAAATTCCTCTTGAAATTGCTATTGTCTTACAGCTATACCGTTGAATATTTTTAAATGATTACTGATTTATTTAAGAGATTACAACTATTTTAGTTATTCAGTAGCTCCTCTTAATTAGGTTGTGAGTTGATTTTTTACGGGTCGATTTTTGAACTCTTTATTGTAATAGAGGTAAATTAATGTATATTGTCGGTTTTATTTCATTAAATATTTAAAAATTGACGGGGACATATCTATTTAATTTATGAATATTTGCTGCAACAACTGCAAGCTGACGTTTGATTCTGCATCTATTTTACATTTGTGATGACAAAAGTAGGCAAATGGTAATGGCGAAGAAGATAATTTACTTTTTTATTTCGTAATAATATGCAAATGTTCCAATCTGTTAGTACAATAAGTACCTATGCTAAAAATGAGAATTAACCTAGATAAAAAATAGTTGTCCAGTGACGGCTATATCTATGAATGACAATTAAAAAGTAGCTTTGTGGCGTTGTGTTACACCATGTCTTTTTAGTCTTTTAAAGTCAGACGTATGTTTATCTAGTAAATTCACTGCTAGATAGTTTGGATGATTGTTTAGTCGCTGCTGGCATCTTTGACTGAATTTGGTAATTTCGTATTTCGGAGTTTTAATGCCGAAGTTATCGTTGATGAATTTGTTGCTTACTGTCCTTGACAGAAAGTTTTCCAGTATTTCTATGTTTGTAACACTAGATGTTCCCTACAGTTCAATGGCGTAAGTCCAGACAGGTTTTAGTATCGTTTTATACATCACTAGTTTGCTGCTATTGGATAAATGGGATTTGCGTCCAATAAGCCAGTGTAACTTTCTGCACTGTACATGTAGCTGCTTATGTTTTTCCGTGATAATAAAGGACATATTTAGGATAAATATTTACCCCTTTAATTATTATTAAGGGCAGTTTTACATAAATTCAGATATGGTTCACTACGCAATTAACTTTCTATATTATGAACAAAGAAAATCAATAAAAAACCCCACTTGTATTACCAATGTATTACCACTATTTCCCAACTTAAATTTAATGTTTACTTTTGTCAATTCCACGTTAGTAGCAATCTAAAACGATTACTGAGAATTTAGGACAAATGAACAATAAAAACTTTCAAATCACCTGATTCGACTCTTTTTATTTCACCATCGAAGAGCACATAAGGAAAAAAACTGTAACTCGGTCAAAAGTATTTAAGGGTGTTATCATGTAATGTATCAAGAGACATTTAAAGTCAACCCCTTCTTTACAACCTCTGTCAAGCGAAGATAAAGGGTTGATGGAAAAACTAGTCTACAAAGAACAATGGAAAGTTTTGTTTGTAGAGTGTCATATCAAATTATTGAGAAAAATTATGTTAGACTTTTGATATTTCAAGGTTATTTCACTATTGATTTTGTCTGCATTTTCAGGGTTGGCTTCATATGAAAAGGGATCTAAATACTATATTTTAATTTGCATATTTTATTTCCATTAATTTAGCGTACCTATCAGATATTGCATTTATAGACGATATGTCAAGCGCGTCAGTGTTGCTTCACTTCAGAAAAAAGCAAACAGATGGCCCACCCTACTATATCTACTTATATACTTGGTACCCTAACCTACCCCTATTGTATATATGTATGTGTGTCTAATTTCTATTGATTAATTCTCAATTAATTATACTTTTTTAAATTATTATCATTATTATTCATCAGCTGAATGTACTGTATTTTTATATTAAGTTTTGTTAAATGTAAATGTTTATTTTAAGGTTTAACATGTAGTATTTCAAATGTATTTAAGTAAATATTGAACTTTAACAAAAATAGCAGTTATTATTATGACCTTCGACTTAAATCTAATAGTTATTAGACTTTTACAATATTTATTTGAGTGCATCTACTTTCAAAAGTTATTAGCACTTAAAACAAAATGTACATTTTTAAATATTTGCAAAACATAATTTATACAACTTATAGACACGAGTATAGGTATTTAAAATGAAAAGATAAAGTCCATAAGGTTGTTCAGACTTTCCCTGTTCCCTGCCTATTTTTCAAAGGCATATTACAGCCTTATCTGTGCGACGAGTATTTTGAGTATTGATGAATAATATGCTTTACCGTTAGTGGGCTGTTACATTATTCATATATTTGGCAGTGGTTCTCTTTTGAATAAGTAGGTATGATTAAGATTTTCGGGAATTATTGTTAATCTTAAGTAGAGGAAGTAGATTTATTTAGCATCTAGTCTCGTTTAAGTTTGCGTTCTTAGAGTGAGGATTGAGCGAAGCAACTTTATATTTGTGATGAAAGTAATGTGTTTCATTCACTAGCAACAACAATTATGGCAGTTTATTTTAGCATTCTACAATAGGATCAGTATGAGATAAATTGTGCTTGTAATTGAATTTAAGCTTTTTTAAATTCTACATGTATATATATATATATATATATATATATATATATATATCACCGAACAAACAGTGCTAATTAAATATGGAATGTTCGTTAAATAGAACGGTATGCATTAATTACAAACTAATTACTAAAATCAATATCGTTATTTTATTTAAAGGTTGCGTCGTTCAAAGCATTTCGACGCGCTTGGCTGACGTCGTTATTAGTAATAAGGTTAATAACGCTTTGAGAATAATTTATCAATTAATAATAATCTATCGATTCGATTATACGAGCATACGAGTATGACTATGACAATTTTGATGTAAGTTTAACCAGCTCGATAATGTTGGTTTAATAAAAATAAACGAGTTGCACTGTATATGAAAAGTAGTATATATTAATTAAAGAATTATTATTAAGTTACATATTACCTGTACATTTATTTTGATCAATTGTTGAAATTTGAAATTTTAATTTCAGATGTTTCATGCCTGCTCTAGAACTGTCACCAGGATGGGTAAGATATTTTATAAAAATCTGTTTAAACTAATTTCTTAGTTATTTATTACAGTACCTATAGTTTAAAAATGTTGAACGGTAAGTCTTATTGCTAGTCCAATCCAAAGAAATTTATGTAAGGTTTATATTTTAAAGTAATACTCATTATAGCTTATACATATAGTTGTGTACAATGAATTCGTTTTTTGTGGTTGTGATTTGGGGATAAAAAGCAATGTACAGTAAACTCTCTTTAATCCGGGATCACCGGCATGTCGTTTTAGCGATTTTGACCTATAATAGAACTTCAATGTAGTTTTGACGGTAATACTACAGATAAATGAATCTAGATAAAAAGATTAAAACATGTATTTTACGTGTCATACAGATAGATGTTTGTTGCTGCTTAGCTTATGTTGGCAGTGATCGTCGAGCCGAACTTCTAATCGAACATAGTTGGATAACTCCTATATCCAAGTTTGTATTAGGCACTTAAAATTACTGTAATTAATGTATGTATGAGTTCTTAACTAAACCGGGCCGTGCTTTCTTTAGGGTCAGTCTGATATAAAATGAATGAGAAAGTAAATAAAGACACACTATCAACTGAAAAGAAATGAATTCGTCTTTTGAAAACACGCTCGTATTCAAATGCAACGTCGTGTCAAAATTTCAAGTCAATCGACTGACTACTACTACTTTTGGGAACAGATGCAGACTGAATTTTTATGTATAAAAATAATTTTACTATATGCAAAATTAAATTATTTCCTACAACCGAATAAATGTATTTAGTAAAATAATGGTTCGATAATAATTTAAATGAAATGATCAATCAAGTGTGATAAATCAGTTTCATAAAATGAATGTTTGTTGTTGTATAGAAGAGAATTTATTTTAATGGAAAATATATTTCGTGGTTGATAGGTACGCGTAACGGCTAAGGGTTTGTTAACTTTGTTTAATGTTCACCCTTTAAAATGCATGAAACCATCACCAAAATACTGAATTTTCCACATCAGTGAAATTCATTTTAATAATCATGTAAATACCCTATACAAAGTAATCTGCTATGTGTATTATTTGACATTCTCGTCGCGTTGTTTTGAAGTTTTTACAGCTTTTGAAACAGTAAAGCTTCATTAGGGGAGGTGTTTGGAATACTGGATTCAATATCACCATTTTTAAAACTATTATGTTTGTGAGTTAAGCTATATGGGATCATTCATAAATTACTTCACACAAATTTATTAATTCCCTCTCTCTTGTCACGTCTGTTACGCATTGTGTCCCTCATTTGAAAAATTAATTTTGTATGTCTTAATTTTCTTTTGGTCTTGTTTCTCTGTTTTTTTAATAGATTTAAGTTTAGTTACAAAGCTTATGACTCCTCCCTGGTTTGCCACGTCCTGTCACACTTAGTACCCCCTCTCTTTGCGCGTGGCGTAATGAATAATGAGTAGCATTGAGTAAAGGTATTTTAAAACTGACGAACATACCTACTAAACACAGTTACATATATTTAATGTTTGTTCACAGGTAAAAAAATACCTTGAAATTAGCTTGTGACAAACTAGAAAGTATGAACCTCAAACTGCAAGATAATTTCTGTATGAAAAGTAGAAAATGAACCTTGAAATTAGCTTGTGTGAACTTGCTCTCCAAGATAATTTTCTACCTGACAAATAAAACTACATTTTGCATATATTTATTTAGATTAATGCAATGTCAGGTTAGGTAACAAAAGTTATCTTACCACATTACTTTACATTTACGCTAATACTGATTTTTATGCAAGATAATAATCTATTACTTATTAAGTTAATATATTAGTAAACGATTTTTAATGTATTATGCATTTATTTAATGAGAAGGTAGCAGAATTAAGTTAAACTTCGGTAAATAGTAAACGGAATGTGAAGCCCCATTCCCACTCACTCTTTTTAGTTTTAATTTAAGGTTTTAACTTTTGAACTTGTAAATACGTTTTGCGTTAGTAATATACATTATTTTGTAATAATTACTATCTTTATTTAATATAAATTATTGTATTTAATGTATAATTAATTTTATTTTTGTATATTTCACACGCTGAAAATTACATGTTTGCTTAAAACCTTATAGTCCGAACGGGCTTTATACCTGGTATAAATTTTATAACAGGTTTATTTGTAAAGCGGCAAGTGTTTAGTAGATTTGATGCAGTTTGTAAAAGTTGGTCATTGTTTCTTTTTTTTTTTTTTTTATTTTGTTGGTGCCTCAAAAGTTGGTCATTGTTGATCATTTTGATTGAAAATAAAATTTAAAAAAATTAAGTATTCATAAAAGTAATGTTGCTATTTGGATGTGTGTGAGATCTATGAGAGCTATCTTAATTCAATATTACATAGTTTCTTTATTTAATATAATTTCTTAGATATTTATTTTTATTTCTTCATATTTCTAAATAAATTAATACTAACTTATAACATTAAACCATAATTCAGATATTACACTAAACACTATACACTAAAATTGGAGCTGGGAATATAGCTTTATATAAAGGTATTATATAATTATACTTAACATTAATGCAAATATTCTTAATACAAAATTTGCATTTAAATCAATGTGCTTTGAGATTAATTAAAACACTTGTTTCCATTATTATATAAAATAATCCTCGATATTCAATTTTCATTAAAATGAAAAGAGATTTATAATTAAAGCTCGCAGATTTAGTTCGCTACAAGAAGCAGTGGAAAAGAAACGTAATAATGTTATTTAAAATAATAATTTGAATTTTAAAACAACTTTTTTTTTGAAGTGAATGAAATTACCATAATCATATTTGCAGGTGAAGAAAAAAGAAAACTTACCTTGAATTTTCTCATTTTTAAAAAAAAATTTTAAAGCAACTTTTCACTTAAACTCATTGTTACTTATTATTTATATATGTCAAAAGAAAAGTTTATTATACAAATCAAATATTACAACACGGAAAATAAAGAAAAACTTTTTAACAATATGAAAACTTTCAACTTTTAACTAAATTTTATTTTAATAGCGAAATTTTGTGTCTTTTTTTTTTAAGAAATTTTAAAATATATTCAACTTAATGATATTGTATTTAATTAAAAGAAAATTCGCACAGTCATTTATATAAAAACAGCTACACAAATGAAAATAGTTTTTCCGTTTTTATTTAAATCCCATTGTCACCTAAACATTTCATATAATTAAATAATAATTAATTTTAATAATTTCACATTTTTTAAACAAATAATATTTTTTTTTTCACACATTTTTTTAATTTATAATTTTCATAAATTTTAATACATTTCAGTTTGTGCGTTTTCTTTACTTTTATTTTGACTGTGTAGCACAAGCGTGTAAATCTCTACGCTTTCAACTTCTCTCTACAAATGCGTTAATTTTGCTACGGTGGCGTAGACCCTATAGGAATTTTAGACTGGATGTATTATACGTATATATTTCTAGTGTGCGTGTACTTCCTTGAAGTATGCTTTCGTGTTTATATGTTATATACATATACATGCACATCTGGAATATATGCCAGAGTAGTGGGAGCGCCAACTTTAATTATCATAAACATTAACCATGCGTACAGTAAAACAATATTTAAAAAAACAGCATATAAATGTATCACCGGGAAATACATTACGAACATTTTACCTAAAATATTTACTTGTTACGTAATTATTGATGTATGTATGACATTGTATATGACTTAAATAGTACTCATGCGCCTAATGATGGGTTTTTATTCGCGCATGCTTCTGGCGTAATACAGTATCGTCTCTACTGTTTTATAAGTGTTGCTATCTCTTTTTTTCATTACCCCTTCTTTCAAGCTTCCTTTTTAGACTTTACTCTATGGTACAATCAGTTGTACAATACTCCTGGAACATCGGCCAAATGTACTACTTTAAAATTGCAATGCCATGGACAGAGTCAAAATAGAGCTTTTCTAACTATTATGAAAACTATTAGATCGGTCTCACACTGTCGACACGACTGTCTTGGAAAGAGAGAACATATTGAATAAACAGAGACAACTTTTTTAGGGAAAAAAACCCCGCACTTGTCTGAATACGCGATTTTAAGTTTTCTGAAGATATAAAATGCAAATTTAAACGTAAACTTTCTTTTCTCTGTTGATTTAAAAATATATTGTACGTTTCCGGTAAAAAGATGTTTCTTTCGATAATTCAAAATGTTACCTGATTTTTAATATTTTAACTAATAAAGTAAGTAAGAATAAAACGTGAAAAATAAGGGAAGGCTATACTCACTGTATGTAAGCCTGTCACAATATAGCCTTCATCTAATTACCAACTAATAACTTTTCATCTACACCAGAGCACACAACTCAAACTACGTTCTTCTGAGAAGAGAGATGGAAGGCATACATCGACAGCTGCAGTGCCAGATTTGAGGCTCTGAAGGCCTTGGGGCAACGAAGGAGCGGAGGCCCCTAATTATTTTCCATATACAATTCCGATTAATTATTTGTGCAAATATTGTTGGGCATAACGTGAAAAATGCTTGTTTGGAAAAAAACGAAAAAGTTTTATCTTTATTGTGGGGGCCCTGGGGCAGTAGCCCCGCCTGCCCTTCTTCAAATAGTAATAGTAGACACAGTAGAGTTGTGGCTGTCGCTACCTATGCCTTCTCTTCTTCTTCTCTGAAGAACAGAATACGTAGTTTGAGCTGTGTGCTCTACAATAGATGAAAATTATAAGATGTTAATTAGATGACAATCAGATTAATCTACAGTGAAAGATTTGTAAAAGAGGTAAAGCATTGTTATTCATGATAGAACGAGAAATCAATATGTTTGTCGTGAATAAATAATTGTTGCCGAAGCTAGAGACGATTACATGGACACGTGGATTGAATTTAAAGTATCATTCCTATTCACTGTTTTAATTTTATTTTGTGTTTGTATTTAATTTAAATTGTATAATTTTAGTATATGGTAGAACCTTACAAGGTCCAATATTTATAAATTAAAAATTCTAAATTAAAAAGAACTATAATAATCGTATATTATAATCTCCAAAATGTGACGATCTGTTAAAATGCAGTAGGATTTATATTTACAGGAAGTTCAATGTCAGTTTGTCAAAAATAAAGAAATAAAAATAATTTCTATTACTAATTGTTATTAAAAACAGCAATTTTAATTATTCCACATTCAATTTTCTTTAACTGTCGAACTGTCAAAATTATTTATATTACTTACGATGCATGCGCACCAACTAAATTAACTAAACTCAAATTAAAACACGAATAAGACAAGGAATGCCTATTCTGAAAACCTGCAATCTAGATAAAAATATTTAATAAAACTTGTAATTGATAAGATTTGAGTCCTAAACTAACGAATAGAAAATATAACAATACATAGGTTACATACAAGATAAATTACAAATATTGAACTACATACATCGTGGCTGACTTGATCAATTCGTCACCAAAATATTTTAACAGAATGTCACTGATTGCAACCCTGTAGAATATCTCAGTTGTACAGAAATCATTGGCTTCAGGAAAACTTTAAATGTAATTTATAGAATTGAATTGATCGAATTGAACAAATTTATTAGGGCTATACATTGGACTACATGGATTCTATGTTAGCCGCAGATATTGATAATTTAGTTGCGATAAATAAATTACTTATGAAAAAAGCTACATATATACTGCATACATATATATATATATACTCGTATAAAAATATATATATATTATTCTGTTATATATATTTCCCTGCATTTTTATCTGTCAATCATTGCCACATATGCATAGAATTTCCCACGGCGCGGTACCATTTCCGTAATGCATTTCCTGGATAAATGTCATTCATATTTAATAATCCATCTGACACTAAAAGGATTCCACCATAATACTTTTTTATTTATACATTTAATACAAATTTGCGTTTTAATCCAACAGACATATACCAATAAAATTATAAACAATCCATCATAAACAAATAAAATATTAAAGTGTCCTTCAAAAGGTCATCAGTGGTAGTTAGGTCATAATCGAACCTTGTAAATGCCGTCTCAGGCTGGAAGGGATATGGACCGGAATGCAATATTCTCTTTCATAACAGTGGTGTAACGATAAAAATCAAAGTAATTAGTAACAGATTGCTATCATGATAATTTATTTTAGTGCAAAACAACTACAATACACAAGTTTGACTTGGTGTACTGTCGTATCGGTACGTGGTATGTATGTATTGTGACACAACACGTGCAAAGAACACAGGAGTCGGTTTGTTCTCGCCACTCAACCAAGCCGCCGATTTACGGCGGAATTAGCCGTCGCTTAGATACACTTGTAGTATGCGACAGGATTTAGCCTAAGAAAGAGGCGTCTAAAGCATTTTTTCAATGGGCTTGTGTCCTCACTTTTTAGTGGTCGATTTTTCAATTGTTGATTGAAATTAATGTTAATAAATGTATATTGGCGTGTCTATTTTATTAAATATCTAAATATTGACGGAGATATAGCAATTAAAAGTTTGAATTGTAGTTTTAGTGCTAGAAATGGTCGGCCATATTTGTATGACGTGAAATGCATTTTAACGTCAGTTATTTGTTGAGTAGGTCAGTGCAGTGGTAGTGTTCTGTAGCTGTTGGTAGTCAAAAAATCAAGTCAAATCAAAGAATAATAAGTTTTTATTTTATTTAACCCTGCTAAGGCAGACATAATATTGAAATTTTATTGTTCCTTGAAATAGCTGTAAATAATATTTGATATTTTGATATATAAATACATATAGCAGAGATTTATGAGCTGTAAGGTTGGTAACCTTACACAGGGATTGTGATGTCACATGCACTTGGAATGTGTACAACGTTGAATCCCTTTAATAATTAAAGAGAAAGAATTGGTTTTTTAATTGTTAATTTTCTCTTAACATATAAGGAGGTATTAAAAAATAATTGAACATTTGTGGTTCTAGTAACCCACTTTATCAATATATAGTACACTTTTATAGAAATTAAGACATAGGACACAAGCCCATTATATTACAAATAATTCGATATATACCTTTGTAGTAATATAATTTTAGGAAAATTATTTGTAACGCGCCGAAGTAATGAAAATTTAATACCTATTGCCTGGTGTCGAATACATCTTCTTGATTTAGAGATAAGACACATATGATATTACAAATTAAGAAACTATTACAAATGACAATTATTAGATGGATGTTGTTTAGGAATAACAAATGAAACAGCACAGTTGCGAGACTGCTTTGTCTTCCGGCTTTATCTCCGGCAAGTGCGATATTTTCACGTAAGATTCACGTAATCATAAAAATTTATTAGGCATCGTTATAGTAGAGGCCACGACACCACAAGAACTGCTAGTAAAGTAGGAGATCATCTTTAATATTTAAGAAGAAATATTTTTTTCGGTTTTTTTTTATATAATTTGTAAAATATCAGTTACGATCATTTACTTTCTAAGTATGGAATTTAATTTACTAATGTGGTTACTTAATACTCATGCCACGTGTATCTGTAACTGTAGCAGATAGTTATTTATAATTTGTACATAGTATATACGACTGTGTAATGACCGAACACGTGAATGCCGAAAGGAAACGCAGATACAATTAGCGCACGTGTTTGTCAACGTGATCCGATGAGTATAATCAAGTAAATTAGAGATAATTTCTAAATCTATATATGGGGAGACTTATGTAAAGGGTTGTTTACACCCTTATAACAAGTATTTTGATAGAAACACGAAATTGTTATGTTTGTATAATATTAATTAATAGTATCTAACATTCTGACATTTTATTATCTTAATATATATAAATTACGTGTCACGTTGTTCGTCCGCGATGGACTCCTAAACTACTTAACCGATTTTAATCAAATTTGTACACCGTGTGCAGTTTGATCCAACTTGAAAGATAGGATAGCTTACATATTAATTTATGATTGCAATATTATCTTATTGCAAATTATTTGTCTTTTAATTATCTGTTAGCTCCAAACGATGACATCTGGCGACGATGATGGCGACATCTGTTGACTAGATTGAATAAATATTCAATAGATGGCGCTATGTAATGTAATATGACAAAAACGTTAGGCACAGCAACGCGTGGCCGGGACAGCTAGTTAATTATATGTTATGTTTTTTGCAATATTGATACTTTGTATTTATGCAAAGTAAAAATTCAGCTTCGTTTTTGTATTCTTTTTAAAATTGTTAGAAGTTAGCAAAACCATAAATACTTTAGTCCCCTTCATGATATAGTGCCGATTTTTCACTTATTTCGAACTTCATTCTACTTCTATCATTACATTTGTAATTGAATATCAGTTAAAAATGGATTTTTTGTTTGTTTTTTAAATTTTGGACCAGTTTGACCTAATAACTACTGTAGTTAAAAACCTAGACATATGCACAAATATAAGTTTTACTACTTTTAAAGGTACATTATATATTTTTTCACTTTGGATGGTATTTTAGAACAAACGTTAGTTTTAAATAGATACTTGTCTAATGTATTTGTATAAATATACAGTTATAACCGTTATACAATAGGAAATTATACAGGATTTATCTTCCTTTTATTCACTGTTTATATAGGTTTAATAATAAACTCTATTTTTATATACTTTGTAATATAAAAATTTTAATTTTAATGTACCTTGAAGTTTTCTACCCTTCGCTATATTATTTCCGTCCTTTTCTTTCCCTTATGATACATGTATAGTCTTCTCTCACTCTGAGGTCTCAAACCACAGTCCTGGGGCATTTCTAACATTTCTTTATTATGTAATAATATAATACGAGTAATCAAAAAATACAGCGGTAGATTGAACACATATGTAAAGTAAACAGTTAGATTATTAGATTTGAAAAGAAATATACGAGAATATCTACCTTGTGCGGGTTATATTCGAGTAGAAGGGTAGAGCGAGTGGAGCGGGTGCCTGGCGCAGAATCCAATGGAGATAATTCAAAGAAATGCCCACTGGCGATCATAACAACTTTTTTTTTTGGTAATTAGAAGTCTAATTATAAGTCTTAGAAGTTATGGAAATTACGACTACGTAAATTATGAATTCCTGTATGACCTAGGAAGAATCGCTAATAGTTTGATATTACAAGGACTTATTCTTTTTAAAGAGAGTCTTGATTCAATTTCTCTAAACTGAACACTAGAAATGGGTACAAAACAAATTAAAATTCTCTTTTTTATATTTGATCGCTGTCTAAACTGAAACTGTGTAATTTTATGAATTTTTCAGCACTGTCTATCAAACACAGTGTCATTTTTGACACTCAATTGTTAACCAACAACTAACAACAACAAAAAGCAACACGTTGTTTTTTAAATTTATTTGTATTATCTTACTGCGATTTTAGCACCTATGTTATATAACTGCATGGCATTAATTGTAAAAGTGCATTTTCTGTCTTCTATTCATAGTTCTGCATGCTGGGAAAGCGGTACTCCCCAGTAAACATTTTGGAGTCACTTTGACATCATATTGAAGATGCGTCATGATTTTTTTGTCATAAAAGAGTTGATTTATAGTTCAGTTTCTCACATTTTTTAATATAAAATGTCTACTTTATCGCCTACAAATGGCGAAATTACTCTACCTGTCGGAATACAAATGAAGATAAAGTTGATGCGAACTATAATTGAAGTGAAATAGTGATAGAAGCGTCACTAAATAGGGCACTTCACCAAATTCTTTACTGGGTGACCTTTTCGAATAGGTTTCGCGCTATTTTTTGCCGCCGGTTTTTACGAGAGACATGCCATTATTCAAGTCTTGATACATGGTTTTTAAATATTTATTTCAGTCAATTTGTGTACAAAAATAATAATCATGAATTATATTATGATATTCACATGATATTATTATGTTCACATTAATTTATTTAATTGTATAAAAAAGTATTTATACGTAAATTTTTGGTTCTCTTCATGAAAAAGCGATTCAAATACCGAGATCGAGCAGTTTGGGTGCAACTTTTCTCGATTGATTTATGTTGAAAGTTGTTGTATAAATCCAGTATGGTGTTGAATTGACATTGTAAAAAAAGTGAACAATTAAATTATATAAAGGAAATAGTGTTGTCTTTTAACCTTGAGGTTTTCAGTTTATTTGAAGTCGATGCCTCTAATTATTAATAGTGAAGAAACGAGATAAATTCGTATGGAGGTTTTCTGATGTTGACTCTTGTTTAGTGCATTTGTGTAGATTAAGGTACAAGAGAGATTTATAATGTAATTATTATATGGTGAAAAGGCCATGTGCCTAAGAAGACAGTCAGATTATGAATGGATAATGTCATATCACACTTGCCTGAAACTCGGAATATTTACCGCTTTGTTCTTCTGATGGCTTGCACATTACTTTTCCAACCTTTTTCATTATCTTTATATTTTTATGTCGGTTTATATTTGCCGGTAAGAATTTTGTTAATGGCGAGATAGCCAATATATATATATATATATATATATATATATATATATATATATATATATATATATATATATATATATATATATACATATATATTTAGACTTGAAAGGTATACGGTCTTCCAATAAGAAGTTCATTTTTCAATTATTAAAAAATATTAAAAGAAAAGAATTGTTGTGAATTTTTTTCCAATACAACGTTTGCTTTTCCATTTCATTTAGGGGACCATACTTGTAAAATGACCACTCGGTTTTTCTGACAATGACTAGACGAAATTATCACACAAAGACGTACGCATTTTACCATCCACAGATCTGTTGTTGCCTTAAAGTGTTTGTTGTTTAAAGTGTCGCATGACCCCAAACGAGAGAGTGTACCTGTATAAAATCGCATGATCGTAAATACGCACATTATGCACCTTGAGTTTTTAAGTATGCGATCTTATCCATCTTACTATACGCTATTACATAACAGAGATGCAAATTTATAGAAGAAAGGAGAATAGGAAACGGAGATGATTTTGATATAATATTGCGACTTATTCAAAAAAATTTTAACATTTGTAGCCAAACATATAACATAGTTACGGCTATTTAAGGTTTATCTAACATAACAAATATAATTTGTTACGTAAACAATGTTACATAATATACAACGTTTTGTGATCTGTTTTATTGGTTTTCGAAAAATAATTCTATATTCTTTCGCATTATTAAACTGAAACTTTTTAAAAATTATAGGTAATAGAATATCTTTATAATCCAATTTAATTCATAAATTAAGACCTACTTAGATTTCATAAGATTAAGTTTCGCTTAAATAAAATATTACTTAGATTTAAGGTAAGATCAATATTTTGTATTTAGCAGGAACTTTATCAACACATAGTTCAGCTTTATAGAAATTTTTTGACAGACCCTTTTTTCAATTCTCAGTTTATTGTAAATATGGTAAATAATTTTGTTTTCCGGTTTTCATTTTTATCCAAGCAAAATACGTTAGTGAATTGTGATCGTTCTTTATTTATACTAGAATCCTATTTCTTAATTAAAATTGAAGTTATGTCATAACTGAAATTTTAACTTATTATTGATTAAATGGAACTCTAAGTAGACTAAGTACTTCTTCTTTGTTCAAAACTTAGTAAAGAAATTAAAACGCATGTGTAAATTATAAATAAATTTATTGATAAATTAGCAACTGTCTAGTGACTAGAATAATAATATAATTTTTACAATAAATATATTTAACTATTTTAACATTGTAATATCCTCTAACAATAGACGTTCAATCATTTTTTTTAAATCTTCTTCTTTATTTTTCTTCTCACTTTATCATTATAGTATCTGAGAGTATCCCTATAATCGTTACAAATTTATTATCTAATTTATTATATTTATATAAATATCTTTTTTAAAATTAGAAATTGCAAATAGAAACTATTCCTAATTGATTTTGTGATGTTCAGCTATAGATGGGCATTAAATTAGAACTGTATGGCGATATTTTAAAAATGTGCAGAAAACATTTACATTAAATAAAATTTAAACAGAATTGAATATGTAGTTAACGAAACAGAACTTGAAAACTAAAATAGAAATTGGAAGGATCGTGTCGAAGAACTTTTAGATGTACACCAGTATATAATAATTACATAATTAATTAAAGTATATAAAAACTTGGTAAGGATATTGATTTGTAATCATCAGGACTTCCATCGCTTAAATATAACGTATTAAAAATTTATCCATATGCCCAGCTAGAACATGAACTTTGGAATTAGTTTGTAGCAAGGAACCAATATCAAATTTTCAAGACAAGAAAATATCTACGTGAGAAGTAGGAAATTAACCTTGCAATTGGCTTGTGGCAAGCTAGTAAGTGTGAACCTGGCACTGCCGGGCAATTTTCTAACTGGGTAGATTATTTTTCGAGAAAAATAATGTGTTAAGTATTCTATCTATTGCTATTGTTACCCTTATTTTCACATTAAAGTCATCAAAATTTCTTATAAATAGTTTTTATCTGCAAGACTTTATTAATAACATTTAATTTGATTTATTATAAATTAAACATTAATATAATAATTGATATTTTATTGAACGAGTTTATTTTGAAAATTTTTGGTCATTTTTTGTTGAATTTCTTTGGCAAAATTGATATTAAATATTGTTGAAAAGTATGCGAGAATTTATTTATTTTTTTGAAAATGTGTATTGCCCTTTTATTTAAATACCTGTTATCAAAATTAATTTGAAATATTTGAAAATTAATAAAGAAATGTTATTTTGATTACAAATTTTAGTGTAATACATAAATAATGAACTACTTATTTTCTTTTTTGTATGATTAGACACTAATTTACGCTGAAAACCTTTTAATGTAGTTTATTATACATCGAATATACGTATATGTCAGATATATTCATAGCCCGAGCCAAATAAGTTTTCAACTTGGAAATAAAAGTAAAATAGCTGCATTTTTGTGTATACCTTTGCTTTTATGTTCTGAAGGCTAGATAAAGAGTCTCATTTAATCACGAGATCGCGAGTTGTATATTCGTGGTGAAGGTCACGAACACTGTTTTTGTAAATATCTCATTTTCTAAACGTCCAATTCTATAGAGGTTATAACATAAGTTTTAGATCATTAAATAGTCTTTCACATAAGATCAAATTTGTATAAAATTTTATGATTTACAACTTATAAAATAACCTCTATTGATTATATTTTATGACGCATTTATTTATTATGACGCACAGAAAACGAGATATTTGCAAAATCACGATCTTGTGACCTTTTACCTTGAATTTCTTGACTCGCGGTCGCGTGATCAAAGCAAGTCATCATCAAAGTCAGTCATCTATGCAAAAATTCAGCTTTCTAAGTTTAATTCCAAGGGTGTCCCTTTATATCACTACCTTTATATCTGTACTATCCAAGTCCAACCTTTTTTAAACAATAATTAATTCTGAAAATATTTCAAATTGGTTCTTTTAGAAAGGTTACAACTTTTTTATTTATGTGTGTGTGTGTGTGTGTGTGTTCGGCAGGTCATGCTTTCTTCCACAGCGACCCATGAATAATTGATTGACTCTACTTATACACTACTTGTATTATATTTGTATAAATTTAGGATATGTTGTACTTACTACTAATACCAATTATTATATCTAAAAAATATATTCCAGCATTAAAAATTACTTTAAGTCTCATACTATAATAGATCAAATCGAATAATTGAAATATTTCATCAATCAACTACCCATGGATTGGTCAATCATTGGCTGTTTGGAATCAACATGATTGTTAACTCAGTTATACATATAAGTATCCAACTTAGAAATGAAATATAATAAGTTAAACACTTGCATAATTCTTTATTTTGGCATATTATAAGTTTGGTCAAAAATCTTGTAAAATATCCTGCACGAAAGGCTTGATTTTCAAAGGAAAAGGGTCACAAATTTATGGTCTACAACTGTACTAACAAAATAAAACAAGATATCTACAAAAATCCGATTTTTGTGATCTTTCACTTTTGGAAATCAAAACTTCCGTATACGAAATTCTATGAGATTTTTTAGCTAACTCATAAAATGTCAAAAAAAGTTTCTACAAGTTTTTAGATTATTTTATTTTATTCTGAGATTTACCCTTTTCTTTCACCTTAAATGATTGGGTTATGTCCACTGAATACAAACTGAACTTTTATGTAAGAGATACATTTCTAAAACCTGTTCAATGTCAGAAAACGTCAAACTATGACCTGATTTCTTATCCTTCTCGTACTTTTCTATTACCATAATTAGAAGATAACTGGAAGATGGCATACAAATGCTATGCCTTCTCAACACAATCTTCAGGGCTTGAGGAACTTGTACTATTCCTACAAACTTGAATAATTGGAATATCAGCAGCAGATATTCTGACAATGGCGTCACTAGGTCGCATTTCATTAGCAGTCTCGTAGAAATCCAATCTGACGTCGGGACCTTTCTCAAAATAGCCATGAACTTGTCCAGGATATATTTGCTCTGGATGAACCTGACCATGGCCTCCTAGCGGGATATTTTGGCAACCTACTGTGAATATTGTGGAACATGTTTGATCTGTGTTGGATGAATCTGCTGGCGTTATTGATGCTCCGCTGCATGGGATGCTGTGGTCTGTAAGTTTTGATCCTTCACGTGGTGCGTTGCTTAAGGACGCCAGGAGTCTTGGTTGGAGCGGTAGAAGGAGGTCAACGCTGCCTGTTGTAGCTGGGCGTGGTTGCAACGGAGGTAGTCCGATGTATTCCCCTGGAATAATGAAATTGTTATTTATAATATTCTCATATAGATTACATGTTGGTAATAATGCCTAATAAAATTATGTTGGAATGAAGAAACAATGACTTAACTATTTGTAGATAAACTTCTTAGCGCTATATCTGATTGTTCAACCATTTAAAAGGATCAGATCTATTCTTTAATCAGACTCAGTTTCTATTTTAATTTCATTTAAGTGTTCTGCAGATTTCCGAATTCCGACCAAATCGATTTCAAAGTATACAATTTCAAGTTGTGCTTGTGTTTCGCATTAATCAGGTTAGAAATATTTCGGTGAACGATTGATTCAAATGCTTGCATCTAACGTGTTAGTCAAATATTGGAAGATTGTCATGGCAAGTTTCCTACTACACGGTGGAACGACTGTTTAATCCGAATGATGTATTTATTTTATTAATTTATTGATATTATTGACACTGTTTAACAAAAACTTTCAAGTAAATAAAGAAACTTTCAAGTATAAAACCTTCCTTTGTTGCACGATTTGTGCAGCAGTGTATGGATCAAGTGTGTGTTGGGGATAGACAAATCACTTTTGACTAAGGTCAAAAGATCGACAACAGCCCGAACTTCTTCCAGCGTGAATGTTGGACACATGCTATTGAATACAATTAGTTCCAGCATCGACCACACGTTGTGTCCAACCATAAAGTGTCCAACGTTGGAAGGTGTACGTAGCATCGTTTTGAGCCGGCTTTAAGTCTACATAGATGAAGACTGTCTCGTGGCAGTAGTTTTATAATTTTACATATAAACAGAAGCAGACCTTTAAGGGAACGGATGGTGAGTGACCGGTCGTATTGACGCGTTTGTTTATACATAAGATATTTTTTTACCAATACAATTTCTGAGATCTGATTCATAACAAAAATAAAATCAGAATTTCGTCTCCGTTTACACATACGAGAAAATGGACATATCGTCAGAATCTGTATCTAATTTGGCGCCCTATTGCTAACTTTCGCATATTAGTAAAGTGAAAGAAACTCTTCTTCCTTCTCCAAAAAATCTATCGAAAAATAACAGATATCGTATCTCATTTATAAATATATTTTAATAACTTTTTCTTAAAAGATACTTAAAACCAACCTCTTTAAGGGGTCTTCTCACTTTGCAAATTTTAAAAAATCGTTTTTTTTTTTTTTGTAATTTTGAAAGTACATATCATCAAAAATGTTATATCAAAATTTCATAAAGATCGGACAAGTCTAACTACATTTTTGGGCGACCGTTAGGTGACTACCTCAGAGCACCCGGCTTTAAAGGAGCAAACTTTAAACGCTTTTATCTAAAAACAAGGTTTTTCAGTGCCTTGTTGATGAAATTTCGGAAACTATCCGGCCGATTGTCATGAAATTTAAATGACATATTCTTCATAGTTATGGCTATAGCGCATATCATCAGATTTTTAAAATTTTGATTTGAAGTATTTTTTTTTTACAAAAAACTGGGAAAAAACGCGTTTTTTTTGGTACTTTTTCAAAAAACGTGCGCCATTTTGTTATTTTCGCGAATATCAAAAATCTGATGATATGCGCTATAGCCACTGATATACTGAATCTAAAACTGTTTTATTTTTTTGTTTCAAATGACCTGTCTCGGAGATACCATCAACAAGCCACGAACATTACATTTCTACACGAGTTTTTCGATGCTACTTTTTTGTTATAATAATTGTTCAAAAAAATTTTAAAAAAATTTTTTCTTGTACTTGAAAGATGTGTCTATTACATAGGATCCATTTTATTCCATAATTTTGTGCAAAAAAGGTCGAAAAAAAATCGCGAAAATAGCCTATTTTCGAGGTGCCTAAAGTGAGAAGACCCCTTAATATAAACAAAATAAGTGAAAATCTGCTGCTGTTTTCACCAAAAATTTTTTAGAAATATTCGTCTTTTATCCGTCATCGAACAAAATTTAACTAAAACATTTAATTAGATTATTAAAAGTATCATGAAGGATTATTAAAAGAGTATCATGAGTACCCTCCCAAATTTTTAAACCACAAAGTGAGAAACATTATCCTTGAAAAAGATAGCGTTATACCAAATCAACCTTAACAGAAGCAGCACTAAGCGAGGTATGACACCCCGCTATAGAACGTATCGTTATTTCTTTGAACGAATAGGGGGTACTTGTTGGCAGCTATGTAGGTTCGTACGTTCTGTTATTCACGCGATTGCTTTTCGTATACCTGTTAGAGAATTGAGGAGTAAATGTAACTAAGGGAGAATGAGGAAGGATTAGAGAAAGGGGATGTAGTGTATAGAGATGGTATGTGCATGCATGGATGAGTAGCAATTAAATTAGGAATTACACAATTTGCTAATTTAGTGGAAACTTGTATATATTTATAGTTTACTGGTATCTAAACGGAATTTAACATTGATAAGTCGTTAGAGGATTACTTTAATAAAGCAATAAAGGAATATGTTTCATTTAAGTTTAGAAGGATTCAATTGTAGGGGAAATTCTCTGTTAATCTTTGTAAAATTAAACTCTCACGAATATTTTAGAACTGTAATTGATTTATATACATTTGGGCTGTTAAAGCCACATTCCCACATACGGTTTTAGTTTTATTTTGAAAGGTAGTTTAAGGGGCACTATCTTCTCTCTTTCATGAAGGAATGAAAAAGCTTTCTATTTGATGGAGAATTTCTGTTGGAGGGGAACTATGTTGAAAAATAAGCCACTTCATTTCTATTTTTATAAATCATCAATAAATCAATATTAAATATTCCGGGGTATATTTAAATGATTCTCCTATATATTCTTTAATATCTTTTTGTTTTACAAGCTGAAACTTACATTTAAGGCTCAACCTATAGAAGTATGTAATCTAACATCTTTATAATACATGTATATTAAAAAAAAATAGTTGATGTGTTTGATGTGAATAGTTGTTTCCCAATAACAAGGTACCTTTAACATATTTTATTAAAAATCGAACACCGCTTGCTGTAATTTTCTTTACAGAACAATATTTGTCATTTTCTCAATGAATGATTTTAAGGTTTTCAAAACAATCGTAAGAAAATTTCATAAATACCATGAGTCACCACCAGTCTCTCAGTATTTGAACTATAGTTGCCGTACCAAAAGCCTCATCTCCGAATCTCACAAATTACAGATGTACAATTATAAAGCATAATTAGACCAAACATTCGAAGTCGATTGACTGTTTCGAATTAGAGATAAAACTAATCAAAATTTGAATCATTTGCTGTAGAGCAATGAGTGTGAATGAGAGGCAAATACATTTGACGTATGAAATTATGAAACAATGAAAATGATTGACTGTGTATTAATTTAAATAACACAATGTGAAGTAAAATATTTTATTTTTAAATGAACGTGTTTGAATTTGCATACATGTATACAGTAATTTCTCAACATATGCGATTAATTCGTTACAGCAATTTTCGCGCAAGTTGAAAAACCTTCTGTTATAACATAAGTAAATTATACATGTCAAATTCCATTCTAAGAATCAGCGTATCTATGAATCCTCGTAAGTCGAGGACTTACCGCATAACGTCTTTGGCAAAAGTATCTAGTTACGCAATTCGTACTGCGCAAAAGCAACTCAACTTTTGAATCATATTGTACCACGACATCTACAAACTAACCTAAGGTGAAATTTACTTTGTTAGTTACTCGTACCTTGATTTCCTGGTGGTGGCCTAAGAACAGCAAGTCCTGGGACAGAAGGTCCTTGTAGACTAAGACCAATTACGTTAACCCCGTTAACATGACCTGCAAGTTCAAACAAATATAAACCGTCCATTTAGTTTATAACTGCATTTTAATTTTCTACTTGATATAAAGAAATAAACGAGGAAAGAGTACTGTGAAACGAATATAATGGCGGCAGAAGAGGCAGAGTGAAGGAGAGAATAAGGAAGAAGTGTAGAAGAGGAATTAAGAAGCTACGACATAGAGATACAGCAACAACAGAGGATGACGGAAATTGATAAAAGTAAATGTAATATGAGATACAAGAAGTTATGGGAGAGGGTATTACCAGAATATATACAAGAAAAAGAATGGGAAATTCAGAAAAAGGCAGAAGGTATTGAGAAACAGGAGAGGATAGGTTATGCAGTATGTGCAAGAAAGAAGTAGAAGATGTTGAAGCATATAAATGAGACATGCTATTGCAAAATAAACAGTAAAACGAAGATAACGGTGAAGAAAGAAGGAAAGGTGGCAACGGAGGGAAGAGGTGAATGGCGGAAATACAGAGAAGTAGGAAAGAAGTAGAGGAAAAGGGAGCAGTAAATAAATTAAGAATGTCAGTGAAAAGAGCTGCAGAGAAGAGATTAGGAAGAAAGAATAGAGGAAAAGTTATAGAATTTATACCCGGTATAACGCCCGCACGGACAGGCGTATTCTCAATTAATACCTAGTATAAATTTTATAACAGGTTTATTAGTACAGAGTTAGGAGTTTATTACATTCAATAGATGGTAGAATTAATGCAAATCAATGTAATGCTAACGCAAAAAAGAGCCCATTAAAATAAGCAGTACAATGCTGTATACTTCAGTATTAATGAAAAATTATTTTTTTAATTATTCTACTCAAAAATGTGTTTAATTTTTTAATAGTGAATAATAATATTTCATTAATAATAAAATTATAAATGTCTGTCACGTTTTCATAGTAATTAATTAAATAAAAACCTATTTTAAGTAAAGTCATAATTTCTAATTGTTGAACTCGAATTTAATTAGGTTTCGTATAATGGCTACATCCAAAACTTAAAGAAACACGTGCCAAGAAAGGAGATCCTCAAATTATATTCAAAGCCTAGCGTATTATCTTTAGCTCCAAGACATGGGTTCTAAACCCTTAGATAATTAAGAGCACCATGTTTACACAATTAGATTTTCCTACTAGGGGTAGTCGGATGAATATTTGCTTATTTTCACAATTCATTTAATTCACTACCCTTATAGATTACGTGTATATGTGTGGGTATGTATATACGTATATACAAATACATATGTATAAGGGTTGAAGAAGATTACTGTAGACATGCTTTTGTTGTAGGTAAATTTTTAATATTATAAAATATTAAAATCTTGTTTTTGTTTGTATTGATATTTTCTATACATTTTCTAATTTAATCTAACTTGAAACGTTCCCTGTGTTTTTACAAGTATATTCTTGAAATGTAGCTTTTTTTAAATTTATTTTATTTTTAGTTCCCACAACTTTTAAATAAAATAGAAAATAGAAAGTTTTCAAATAAAGTGCTAATGAATTTCAATTTATAATTTCATACTCATATATTTCTTCTGGAAAAACTAATTCTTTTTCCGTGTCAGTTTAAGTCCAACATCTGGTCAATTTCTTCTCATTCATTTAACTTGAAGTTTCCGTTAAAGTTACTCGGAGTTCTTGTCTTTCATCCGACAACTTTCATTGTTATAGCGTACCAAGTTCAGTTCAAATGCTTGTTTCTATCTAATTAATTTGATTTCATTATGAGAAACTTGCTGGTTGTACACACTGTATAATATACAGTATATCATGCGGACTGTGTTGACGTGCTACTTGAGACATTGTTTTACAATGGTTCTATGACAACAATTAATTAGTAACCTAAATTTATAGTCTTCTAATTGTTTTTGTAAATCTCCTTATTCAATTCATTTCTTTATAATACTACTTCATTTATAAAACGGTTTTGTTTTTATTTTAGTACGATAATTTTGTGTTATATAAAGTATGTTGCGGTGAGAGCGGTGTGTTGACAAAGCTAATATATTATCTGAAAGATAAAATTGTTTGAAAGCGTAATTTATAGTGTCCAAAGAGATTGGTGTATATTTTCGTGCCTATAATTCCGGCACAGTTCAAGTCTTCTGTGTTTTATTAAACAAATATAATCTGCTCCTTAAATTTCATCGTGTTCTATTGTAAAAAGTGGCATAGTGTAATTCTTTCACTCATTTTTATATTAAATTCACTATTAATTAATAACGCAAAAATGCAACACGTTTGTACGCATTTTTGTAGATTTGTTTATTATATAGTGAGTATATTCTATATTTTTTGTTCTATTCATAGCTCAAAAACCGTCAAAACTGGTGTAAAACTTTAAAATACAGTACAACACTATACGATGTTGTACTAACAGTTGAAAAAAAAGAGTATGAACTTGAATTATAAAAAAATATGTCACCAAATTTTCTGTGTCGATGAAATGAGTTTATCGATTAAAACAATTATAAAACATGACAAAGTATTTCTTAGTTTGTATAAAATGAAAATTTTAACCGAAAATAAGTAAAGATAATAAAGCTATAGAGCATTTATGAGCTCAAAAGTTTGATATTTGAATTTTAGGAGCATTCTAAATATTTCATTAATTCATACATTTTTAGGAATTAATTTATATTGGTTGCATACATTTTTGTAAAAAAAATATTACATTATAGATATCTTTAATATATTTCGTCAAAAAAGCATTTTCTTGGCAGAAAATAATTTATATAAAATTCGGAATCCGAAGAAACAATCTTGTAATAGACAATCTCCTTAAAATGTAGTTTAAAACACAATTCTTTTGAAAAGCCAAAATTGAACATTAGTGAGATAACTTCATTAGTGAGACAATTTTGAGTTTTGAAATAACAATGAAACTTATTTTGCTTATGAGGCTTATTTTGTAACTGCTTACCTGACGTGTGTTAACTTCTGACGATTTTTCAAAACCCCATAATTTAAATTTGGCTACCTATGCCAGTTTCAATGTATGGGATCACTCATGCTCATTATTTAAGGTCTTCTGATAGTCTTGTGTAAACTAACATAGAAAATATTGGCCTTTAAAAAATCGTCAGAGGTTACAAAATAGGCAATTTAGATGTATATATGCCAGCGGTATTCAACAAATTTATCTGTATTATAATTTTGTTGATTTACATTTATAACTTATGTGAGTATTGAATTAGATAGAGGATATATTTTTTCATAAGCATGTTTAACTCAAATTTTGATTTCTCGGAGTTGTCTCCTTAATGATCTGGCCGATCGACGCATTATTAAAATATTGAATTAACTTGCGGTGATTAAAAGATAAATTATTTTATTAGTTTAAACACATGTTTGTTTTGAAAACATTAATATTGTTGTCTTATACATTAATAATGTTTTCTTATTTATAATTTAATTAATTTCTCGGCAACATCTTCAGCTTGTTAAAAAATAAACACCTCGAAAGGAATGTAGTAGAAAATATATATTTAATTCACTTGCTGTGCTTTTACAGTAACCTTCTACAAACTTCTGTTACCTATTTTACCGACAATGAAAATGAAAATCTAAAATAAATTTTCCGCTACTCACCTATCTTAGCGCTACCGAAAGCGTCTTTGAAAAGTGTAGGGTGCGACGGGTTTGGTTGATGTTTTATTGCATTCATTCGTCGATTAGCGGCGCTGCAATCGCGTTTGCGTCTTGGTTGTTCAACTGGTAAAACTCTTCGTCGCTTCTTTGGTAACTTTGATCTAGCCTGGAAACAAACCAAAAAGAGTCAGTTTAAATATATATTTAAACCAGATTAAATTATTGTGTTATTGGGGTTATATAAAGCTCAGAGCTTTTAGATTTTAAATAGGATTATAACAGTTTAGAATGTAATATACATTAAGTGTAAAGTTTGCTATAATGTAAATATTATTTATTCTAATAATGTAAGCAGCTTATTTTGAAAGCAGGGTATCTAATTCTATATTTTATAATAAATAAAAATGCTTGACCTCTTAAATTAAGTATATGCGTACACTGGAAATAAAACAGATGTATGTATTTCCATTGAGCATTGTGCAAGATAACCATGTTTATAATGCGAGGACTGTTTGGAAAAACCTCCGTTTCTCTACACTGTTAAAAATGTTCTTATTTTTAGTACAAATTTTACAGATTAATTTTTTTTAAGATACATTTTGGTCTGAATTTGTTAAAGAATTCTTTGAAAAGGCACTATTTGTTATGAAAACACTATATGTATATGTTATGAAAACTTATATACCTGAATCCGAATTTTTTTTAATACCTGCTTCTAAAATATGCTTTAGAATCTGTTAGTATATATATAAAAAAAACCCGTGTAGTTACAAATATATTACTATGTGCTTCTATAGCTTTTCACTATTTTCGAACATAGTCGCCATTTAAATAAGTCTTGTCATGGCGTGTCTTCAACTTGAAAATTCCTTCTGCATAAAACTAGACCTCTATCTTAGTTTCGGTATTTATTGAACACAGAATTTCTCATAGCCTAATTTTTCCGTGACCAACCTCGTACAAAAGAGTTCGAGAAATTTGCTGGAGCTATTGACAAATCTCCGACATTGTGAATCGATGGTTCTCATGAAATCTTTCGGCAATTTTTGTTTCTAGTGAGATCATCTATCACTAACTATAGCAGCAAAGCACGAGTTGAGACTTCATAACCACGAAAACATCGCCGTGACGTAACTGTTGCTTGATAGTAATGATGTTCGAAGACTTCGCAGGACTAAACCCTCGGACCTAGTATCCTAACCATGTAGAATTGTTCGTTGGAGCAATCTCTACCACACCGTGTAATTATAGAAATGTAAGCTACTAGATAAGTGTATCTATACTTAGTTGTACTATTATAGTTATTAAAAAAATAAATCTTCTCCTTCTCTGAAAAAATCACTCCTCTGTTCATCATGAATGTTTGTTCTTCTTTCTTTAAACATTTGGATCCGCTGATGTTTTCTTTGAACACTGTCATTAATAATGTCTCAATCGTATAAATCATACAATGAATATTTGTTCCTGACAAATTCTTTGGCCAAAGAAATCTTATCACATCACGGACATCACATTCAACGGTTAATTTTCTACTGCAGCACATATTTTGTGAGGTTTTTAGGAGCAATCGTTCAATAATTCTACAGCGCACACTCTCAAATAAAGCTGTATACATTTTAGAACATTTCTAAAGCATATTTTAGATAACAAATATAGTGCATCTTCATATAATTGCCTAACAAATTCAGACAAAAATTCATCTTTAAAAAAATTAATACGCATTTGTTAGTATTAAAATTAATAACATTTTTAACAGTGGCAGCTTTCTGATTCACTATAGTGCACTGATAAAATAATAACGGCCCACTGCTGCTAGCAATACTCAACAACTGCGTTTACTTTTCGAAGATCTTTGGTACTACGATAGCAATTATTACAGCTTTAATTACACAAACGTTTCGAATTATTTTGACTTGACAATATGATTTCCACTTATACCTATAATATGTTGAACGACAGTTTACTAGTGTACTATTGACACACCCCGCCTGGCCGATGCCTGGGACCAGCTGGGGCATTTACCATTCAATTTAACGTTCAACTACTTTACTAGAAGCTCTATTCCCTTGACTAGACGACCAAGTTATTATAAGTTTATGGAGCATCAAGCAAACTTCATTTACTCGTATACTCGTATAATAATAGTCTCCGGTGTGGTCTCTGGTTAAACTGACACGTGGCATTATGAGTTTTCATGACACGTGTTGACGTGTCAAGTGAACAATGATTCATCAACCACATCCCCTATCCTATTGTGAAGGGATGGGGTTTAGAATGAGCTAGACGTGACAGCACTAAATATTGACCAGCTTAATGGCTTATACTGCTCTGTGTAAAACAATAATCCTTCCAACGTGCCACTAAATTTATTACCCTAATCTCTCAGAGTTATACGTTGAAACATACATCAACATTAAAAAAATATATACGAATTATTGAACATATTTTTTAGTCATAATTTTTTAAGAAATATTTTAGACATTACGTTTTTATTTATTTCTGTATTTTAACTTCAATGTAGAACTAGGTATAGAGATGTAATCATTTTTTTTAATTCATATTAAAAGAGCGTTTTCATTTTTCGTCGAAGACTAGATTAAACTTTCAAGAAATAGTAAAATACAGAATGGGAAGGAAGAGAATGGTAACAGATACTTAAAAGAAATAGAGGGAAAGGTCTGCAGAATGAGTAAGCGAGAAAAGGAGACGTTAGAACATATAAGAGAGGAAAGCAGAAGAATTCAGTATTGTCAGAGAAGAGAAAATAGAGGAGCTGCTGAGAAGAGACCGAGGAGGAAGGAGGTGGATGACGAAGGTACAGAAGTAAGGAAGCCTCGCTCCGCCACTCCTTTGACCATGCGCTAGAATGGCAACATGTCTTTTTATGCAGCCTAATGTCTCAGATACCTGGGAGCCTTGTCTATATTGTATTTAAATACTTTTGAAAAGTATTTATGCACATCTTTGCGTTCGAATCTTTGTTGCATGACTACGTGGGTCTTGTTCTGATATATAGTTCCAATGTGAGCGTTTTAGATTGACTTTTTATTTTCCCTAATGTTTCTTAAGGTAATCAATTTCTTAGTCATATCATAATATACGTCGGCATATCTTTTTACCCAGCATTCAAATTTGGCAGGTGCAGTGTCGATTCTTTGTGGTTCTACTGTACATACAACTCAATGGATTTTTTTCTTGCGTGCGTCAATTATTTATGGATCGTATGGTTGGAAGTAATAATAATTCTTAACAATTCCCCATAAAAAATAGTCCAACGGTGTCGAACAGGTGGTCGATTTGGACGATGACCACATAACGTCTGCAAAACCGGCTGATAACACGGTTACCGAAGTTAGTATGCCTACAACACTAAAACTAAACACTAAACATTTCCTATATCGGAATTTTATGTTATTTTAAGCTATTGTAAACACTATTCCAGGTAGCAAACTTGTTTTGTAAATTTTGGCAAAGGCTTAACACCCAATTTTGTCAGATTTCTACAAAATGGTCATGGCATCAAACTTAACAATTCTACAAAGTTCTGAATGTTTGATTTTGCATTGATTTATCTAACTTTTCTGTCGTATATATATATATATATATATATATATATATATATATATATATATATATATATATATATATATATATATATACGCTGTATTGATAACAAAGAAAGTAAATCAATTTTAGAATTTTGAAGAACGCAAAAGTAATTAGTAAATAATTTTACCTATGTAAATGGAATATATTAACATTGTGAGCTAACTTTATATTTTATATCTGTTCATTTTATATCTTATTAATCAAAGAAAACAATATTTTGAAACAAGAATGACACATTTATAAAACATGTTAATACAAAATGATGAATATTCGTTTCATGTTGAGGTAATGGGTGGTGAAGAGGGTTGGGGATGAAAAAGGCACTTTGCATATTACAAAATATAAATAATGACATCATAAGGCTCCGTTTTGTTGACAAATCTGTTAGAAAATTGTTATCGATTTTTAGGTAAACCTTCTGGCCATCGACATATAATAAAGCTGTGATTTATTCAATATTTAACAAAGGTGTATTTGACATATTGTAATAACTGAAAGTCTGTGTTATTTACGAGCATAGGAGTTTGTTGAAAATTTTCCAGTGGGTAATCTAAAGGTCCCATACACAATCTATGTATGTCAAAACAGCAGCATGTTGGTCATTCAACAGTTCAACTTTTGTCGTGGTATGAAACGTATCTCAAGATGACTGATTTTATTAATTATGTCGTATGATGACAGTAAGAAGTTATCGAATCGGTCAGTTAGCGAATTTATACGTCTGTGTAGGGAACAGATGCCACTTTGGGATGTAAGAAGCAAAAGGTTAAAGAACTTAACTGCTAAAACTAAAATAGAATTCTTATTTTCACTGATTTAATAATAATTAATAAATAATAATAATTTATTGTTTCTATTTAAAAATTATTTTAACTAACATGTGAAACTCGCAACATTTGCTTGTTAATTGATGTTCGACCGTGTATTGGGAACCACGAGCGTACTCGTTTTGGAGTTGAGCCGAACATGTTCGAGAGTGTATATTAATCCGGCTCGAAGGACCAAAATTGGTGAATTTTAATGTGGGCTTGCTATTTTTGAAGCTTCATTATTTGATTGTAGTGGACTGTATGTGTGTGAGGTGTTTGAAGAATAGTTCTGATAGTGACACAAAAGAAGCTGACAATTTTATACAAAAAAGTTATTTACCTCAACAATCGTAGATATACAAAAGAACCCAAAAATAACTGAATAATAACTGAATAATAACTGTTATTAATTTAATTTTTGATGCACGGATAAAATTAGAGTACTTTACTGACTGAGTTTTATAACATATTTCAGGCTCGTTGGCAGCTGTAAAGACTAAAAACCACTCTGTTGTATGAGACAAAAGAATAAGTTAAAAGAGATGAGAATATACGAAGACTGAGTATACATTTTATTATAAAATACAATGAATATTAACTAATTATTTTCCAGCCCCTTTAAATGTTAGAATCCTAGTTAGAATATTTAGTTTGATTCAGTTTGTGCCCCAATTTGTGGACGCCCATGCCCATTCAAGTATCTGCTGTATTAATAAAATGATGAATTTATTATATAAATATGACGTCACAGGTATGCAAACAACAGTCTAAGTGATTTATCGGTAGCTTTTAAATATATTAGAATTTTTATTTAAGTTTTACTTTAGTATATATAAAATATGTTATATGCTTAAAGGGCGTGTAAATAACGATGGAATGTGCGAGTATGGTGAAGAAACTACGATAATTGCTGTGTTTCATATATAAGCCAGGGTTCAAGAAATGCCGGGCTCAATAAAATTGTCGAACACAGTAATGTATGGTTAAAAATGTACCCTAAATGTAAAAAATGTAATGGGTATTTAACCACCATAAAATTGCTTTTTAACCCACCTATACTCCACGCTTTTATAAAGCTTATTTTGTGCTACAGTATCAAAAATTGAAAGTTTAAAAATAGATTGAACGACACTTGGGTAAGAACATTGCGTTTGACGCTTACTGCCGTGTCTTCGGATTCGATCACTGGTTCAGAGTTATTTTATCTGGGTTTGGTTGTTATTAAGTTTAATTGAGTATGTATATATAGAAAATTGTTAATTAGGAGACTTAATCGCCATAATTTAGACAACTTACACAATATAAATCAGAAAATAAATATTTCTAATTTAAAAAAAAAATTCAATCAACTTTGTAAGCGGACGGAATCGAACCTTCGTCTGTAGCCCAGATTTCGCGGTGTAAAGCAGATATATAATCTAATTGACTTGATTGCAATAGAAAACCCAGAAAATATAACTATAGTCCGGGATCGAACCCGAAGATACAGCAGTCACTCAGTAAACAATTTAGTGAAATGTTTTGTTTTGTGTCGTCTCTTGCACTTCAATTATAGTTCGCATCAACGGTGGAGGGATTTTGCCATTTCTAGCCGATAAAATAGACATTTTATATGAACGACTGTGAGAAACTGAATTGTAAATGAACTCTTTCATGACAAAACAATCATACGCAACTTCAATATGATGGTAAAGTGACTCCAAAATGTTTACTGGGCAAAGTAAAGCATCAATTCTCTCGCTAAATGCTATGTAGTAATTGCAGTTTTATTAGAGAATATTAGTTGTAGTATTTTTAATATTTAGTACACCAAGAAGCTACGCAGAAGGGTGAATCTGTTATTTATAAAATGTGCAAGATCGGTCAATTTTATTGACTTTATCAATTAATCGAATTTAATCTCTATATTTCAAATACCTATACTCGTATTGATATATTATAAATTATGTATTGTAAATGTATATATTGTTTCAAGTGCTAATAACTATCAAAAGTTGATGCACTCAAATAAATATTGAAGAAAAAGATAGGTCAACCCTTTGTTTGCAGCAGCTGCATGGGTCAGTTAACAAATCGAAAAGTTTCTGACAGATTCTCTCACGCAAAATACCGCCAAATACTATCTTTATTGACCGTCTGCCATCTGGAACGAATTCAAGATGCACCAAACTAGCATCTTAATGCTAGTCTTCTCACAAGCATTATCTTGATATAGTCATCATCATTTTAACCCTGATTAGATACTTTGTGACTCTCGTAGGCATGTGATTTTGATTTTCTATTAGTTTTTAGCGACTCAGCACACAAAATTCCTGGAATAATTTCGTTCATTGTAAAAATCGCCATATACTACTAAAGTGGCCCTCGATCAAGATTCAATCAGCTGCTGTACCAATTTACAGAAAAATTATAAAATAATTGATGTGGCTTTTTTAAATTACAAATTCTCGTTACTTTATAAACACACCACGTATTATTAATAAATTATTTACGAATTAATTAACCTATTTTAAATAAACAACTTGTTCATGAGGTTGTCTATTTCACATAAAGCTATTCAGAGTTTTTGTTTCCTTCCAGAAATCCTTTGTACGGACTTGAGGTTCCTTTAAGATAAAGTGATTCATTTCTGCCTTACATTAGCTGAAAGAATGTGAGATATATACTCGCCCCAATGACAGTACAATACTATTAGAGTTAGGTAGATAGGAATGTTTTTATCTTCTCCAAATGTTTCTATGGTTCGCACTCAATACCAAGATGTCTACATACTAAAGCGTTTTCTCCAGGATGTGCTCAGTCTTAGTTCTAGCTTAAATGTTACTGTAAATACGGAAAGTATTTATCTAATATCTTACAAGCAAACACTAGCTTAAGCCAGAGAAATATTCGACAATTCTAAAGTAATTGATCTGTGCTATATAGTATAGTATATTTAAGGTAGTTGTCGCGCTATAAAGTATTATTCCCAGTCACTGTTTTTGTTTCGTTTTTAATTTTGTATTTAATTTAAAATATTTATTATTATTATTAATTTAAGATTTTTATTTGAGATATAAGTATAAGGCCTGTCTCAGTATGGGACCGTATTTAAGCGACGGCGTATTCGGACGTAAATCGGCGGATTGGATGAGCTACAAAACAAACCGCCTATGTGTGTCACAGATGTCTGTAGTCGTGTATTAGGGGGTGTATTGGAGTTCTTTATCACTTATATAATTTATCATGAGAGCACACTTTAACTTTAATTTTTATCGATACACTACTGGTATTAAAGGGACTTTAGCATTTATTATATATCTGAGTTCTGGTGGGCGTGAATTTAAATTTAGTTCTATCGTATCGGTATCGGTATCGGTGTCCATGATTCACTGAAATACAAACATAAACTGCATGCAGAACATACCCATGTCGCCGATAGATTTCATTTGACCCGTATTGCAGCGTAATAACAAGCGAACTTAGGTATCCCCTCCAGTCTGAGGCGGCTTTTTGCATTTACAAAGGTTCGGATAGGATATCGTTGTAGTAGTGGTAACGCTTGGATAAAATTCGCCTTTATACGGTTCTAATGTGCGAGGTAGTGCCGCCCGTATTCGGACGGCTTTGTAGCGTGCAGTCTGAGAGTTTCAGAGAGATCTCATTACATTTACATGGTTCGGATAGGTAAAGCGTAGTAGCCCGTATACGTCTGGCAGAAATTCGCTTAAATACGGTGCCATACTGGGGCAGGCCTAATGAGTATACTGTACTATTTATAATTTAGAATTTAGTTTACGTTTTCTTTGTTTTCTTAGAACCTTACAAAGTCCAATGTTTCTAAATTAAAAATACAAAATTGAAATAAAAAACTGTTATTTATTTTCATACATCCTTATTGTTATATTATATTCCTACAAGAATTATTTCTTATATCATATAAGTTTTATTTTATAGTGCATTATAATGAGTAATAGAAACTGAAGAAATAAAACGATCCACTCTTAGAACAAATACAGAACTAAGAATCTTATTGCGACATGACAACATTCTTATCCGCTCAGAGCATTTCTCCATTTTTCCATTCCGTCTAATGAACCATTTATTTCTCAATTTGTCAATGCAGACACAAGATGCTAGTTTATTTGCAATAAAACTTTTTTTAATGCATTTATTTACCATACAGATATTTTTGTATTCACCCTAGATTTAAAATGCAACCACAAACAAAGTTATTTCTTTTATTTTGTTAACATTTAGGTTAGTGATGGTAAAGGATTATATATTCGAGGGCAGTGTCGTGAGTTAGGTGTTTAAGGTAAGCGTCCACAGGTCCGCACTGCATGCATCGGATGCAGTATTAGTTAAATGACTACACAAACTCATTCATTCACTGTTACTAATCATAATCATCAGAACCGATTAGCAACTTGGTAATATCATCGTTCGAGGAGGGACTCCTTAAACTGTGACAAGACGTAACAGAAGAGTGAGGGGAAGTAATATGCTTCGTGACGACACATCCGAAGAAATTATCACCTTACAAAGAAGAAATTAAATAAAACTAAAGAAAATACTTTTTTGAAACAATTTGGTGAATTGTCCTGTCATGTTTTTATCACTATTTCACTTCAATAACAGTTCGCACCAACTTTATCTTCATTTGTATTCCGTCAGGTGTAGCCTATGAAATAGACATTTCATATGAATGACTATGAGAAACTAAATTGTAAATGAACTCTTTGATGACAAAGAAATTACGCATCTTCAATATGGTGGCAAAGTGACTCCAAAATGTTTACTGGGAACGAGGTGAGTCCACAATGTGTGACGAAATGCGACAATGGAAATGGGGGGAGAGATTTAAAAATTAAAAGAATAGTGTGATGTAATTTATGGATGGCCCTTAACATGGGTTCGCAGGTTCTCATTGAACCGTTTGTATCAAAAAAATTTATTAAAAGCGTAGTGCACTGTAATATATCTGAAATTTGGTATTCTGACTTTCGTACACAACAGAGAAGCAATAGAAAGCGATAAAGATTTTGTAGTGTTTTTTTGTTTGTTACCAGAAGTAGAAAGAAATAGAAATAATGGAGGAGACTACAAAAATTGCATGTAAAATGCATACCACATGTTATTGAGTTCATTTGATACGATACGTTAATGCGGACTTGTTGAAGCTTATCTTTAAGCGGCATTATAGGCAAGATTGTTAAGTAACAATATGCACTATTTACATAACAGTTATCTATTCTGCTAATGACACAATGTTTTCCGGTTAATTAATTTCAATTTTACGTTCCTAATGGACAGAACTGCTTTTCCATTTTCGAGTAAAAGAGAAAAACGAACGAAAATCAGATCGTAATAATTTATCAAATAGACAAAACAAAAAGCAAAGAAACTACATTTTAAAGGATGATTAAATGATGCTGTTATATAATATAAAGAACGTGAAGGGGGGAGAACGGGGTATGCGGAAGAAGAGGTACTAGAGTGGGAGGATACTTTACATTCCACAAGATAATATGAAACGGAATATTAGTTTTCTTGTAATGTAAAAAAGATTTATAGTTATTTTTAGATTCTTTACAAATAATTTATTTTAACGTCTTTTTCTTTAAAGTATTTTTTGAAAGGAGATGACTTAAATTGAAAATGTTTTTTTGTTTGTTTCATTTTGATTTTAGAAGTTTTTAACGAGATCAAATTAAGGGGGATATAATAGTTTACATTTTGATGTGTACGAAAGTAGTTCCAACATTTTGGATTATTTTTCAATACAGCCTATTTCTAACCCGATATACTTTCGATACCGTCATTGAAGTATGATTGTAATTGTCCTTAAAATAATCATGCATCACATTAATTCGCACCGATTCATTCAAGTTACGAAAGAGAAAACAATTCAACTGAGCTAAATCTGGCTAGTATAGAACGTAAGAAACCAATTCGGACTGTAAGTTTTTCATTTTGGTCATCGTGTTAACATCGTGAAATGTGGGCTGGTGCTTGATGAAAAAACCCTTTCTTTTTCGCCAAATACGAATAATATATGCTGCTGATTGTTTTTCCTTGAATAGTCAATGCGAAGATTGCCATGCGCATTCAAGACAACTGATTTCTTTATTTGGTCCGCCGCGGATATAACTATCTCCGCTCTTTTTTAGCCGATAATCCATTTCTAGTCCTTTTTTTAACTGTTTCTTCACTACAGGTGTAAAGTGATGGTAAAATAGTTACAAATTCACGTAAAAACTCAGCTTTATTGCGCTTAAGCAACGCCAAACATGATAGAAAACTGATAGCTCTCATTTTCATATCTTTTTGAAATATCTACTATTTCTGCTATTTTGGTGTCTTTTTATAAAACTCGGTTATTAGCCTAGTGTGTAATTCACAGCAGTTAATTCTTGTATATTATCTAGTTTACACGATTTTCTACATCGCGTGGCATACTACACTCGTTATATCAGTGTCTATGGTAGTACAAATTAATTCATTAACCCTTAATTTCAGTAAGACCAAGGAACTAAATACATAAGGTTTTTTTTAATTACTCGTACATTGGAATCTTATTTATACGAGATTATTGGAGACTTCTTTCATTTTTCATTATTAAGATTCTAACGAAATAACACATGTAGTTTAAAACAGGTACACTCATATTAATGATAAAATAACATGCAAAACAGTTTCTTACCTGCGTGTGCGAATAAAACATAGAAAAGTTGGACACAATAACAGGTACTGGTAGTGCGATGGTCAGCACCCCAGCCAGGGCACACAGGGCACCGACGAACATCCCCACATATGTTTTGGGGGCCATATCTCCATAGCCAACCGTCGTCATTGTGACTATGGCCCACCACAGCCCCAGCGGTATAGACTTGAATTGGTTTTCAGGGTTATCCTGGATAAAAAAAACAATAGGTTACTCAAAGGCTTAAAGTGGCCTGGTTAAGTGGCTGACATAATTGTGTTCAAATTAAGGTCACCACCCTCATCCTTATACCCACGCACAAGAATTTAACCACAAAGCTGTGTGATGATGTACACTCGATTAAAAATATGTTAAATGCGTTTATTTTGTACGCTTGAAAACAAAATGTTTCGGAAATATTTATTTACTACCAAAAGTTATAAAACTATGGTTTTAGTTTATAACTAGTGAATACTATTAGTGTTATAATCCAATAACATTACAATTATAAAAAGAAAAAAATAGTTGTCTTGTTATTTAAGTAGGAAATTTAATAAGGAGGTGGTCATAGTGCCTCCTGCAAAGTTTCGTCATGCAGAAAACATTTTTTTTTCAATTAAAACTATCTGTTAATAATAAAGAAAAGTCTCTATGTCACTTACTGCACAATATGAGTTTCAAATTGTTCTTACAAAATAACAAAGTAAAAAAAACGAAACTGGAAGGAACATAGAGAAGGAGGGAGAGCAGTAAACGGAAAGACGGATGGCTTTGATAAGGAGGAAAAGAAGAGGAAAACAGTGAAAGTCGGGAAAAAAGTAAAAAAAGGACACGGCTAAGAAAACTACGGGAAAATATAACATATAAAGATAACATTGTAAAAGTTTTAGATTAGAAATATTGTCAAGTTAAAGTACCACCGTTAGTTAACCGGCGTTCAAAACTGCTAACATAAATGCATAATTTAAAAATTGGAAAGTTTAGAAAAAGGATGAATTAATCCGTAGTTACTTGAAGCAATCATCATAAAGTACTTAGAATGGTTCATTATCGACAAAACGTTTGCGCTTAAAGATTGATAATACTCTTGTTTCTTTTTCAGGAGGAGACTACAAGAAAAGGGCGACTGCTAGAGATCAGATGTAAGTGAAATTTATATACTATATTATTCTCAGTAATTGATGCTATATAATAATGATGTGGCAAGAATAAACTAAATTATTTTAAAATATAAGTCTCTCCTTCAATATATACGTTTATTAAAATCATAAATAATACTATGTCCACCCTGTTGCATAAGAATTCAGCGGTACCTGAGTAAAATTTTTCCCTAGATGTTTTCCTTATGAAATATAATGTAAGGATAGTCTTACGGTTCTGGTACGGTAGGACACGCGGCCGCCTGACGAGGGCTTTACCGGATTCTACCTGATAGGGATCTAGTCAGGAATCTTATAGCGATTAGTCTAAGGTTAATGTATTAATACAGTTAAAAATTAAATTTAAATTAGATTAGAAACTAATAATGTAGCTTTTTTCACCATCAATTCTGAAATAATATTTGTTAAAATTTGTTTTCTTTTGTAATACTGGGTACATTCGAACCGATCACCATCTTTGCTTATACTATAGTATACATGATTTAACACGCTTTATCCCGCACTATATATATAGTATGTCTGTCTTTAACAACCAAGAAATAATTCAATAAGCAAAATTACTAAAATGAACAAAATTATCTTCTAAAATCTTTTAAGTGTAATTACAAAGTAATCATTTTCATTATAAATATATTCACTCGACTAGCGTTGTTTTAATTTGTTGGTTGTTGAAGAGTGTGGTAACTTAACCACCCTTCCCCATACACCACGCTCTTCACATTCGCTCTTCCTATCAAAGGGGTAATTGGTATAACCTAATCAATTTCGTATTTAATACAGCTGTGATAAGTACATTGTAAATAATCACATGACAACACTCTAAAAAACAAATAATCAAATTAATAGCAAATGTCTGGTAAAGGGTAATTAATATTACCATCACACATAGTAGGGTATATCAATAAGTTCCCTTGTTTGAGGACAAGTAGCTGAAGGTAGTTACTAAGGGAAATTGACATTACCTTCGTCTACTATCATCTTTCGAACGACACCGTACAATTTAGTTTTGATTCGACATCCAATTGTATTGGAGAAAGAGCAATATCGTTTCGCTTATTCGAGCTTTTACACTTTTAGCGAATAGAGTGTAATATATAGTTTCATTTTACCTAAAGATGACCTCGCATCGACAAGTCAAAAGCTTAGCTTGTAATCGTTTGTAATTAATTAAGTTATTTATAATACTAAAAGCACTGTTATTCTAATCAGACAACCTATTAATTAATGGCGGTTCAAATCGTAAAATCCTAATAATAAAATATCTTCCATGTTGCGAGCAGTGTCCTCTCACTCTTAGGAAATCACACTCTTGTGAGTGAAACTATATATTTTATGGAATGCCATGTAGAGTATGTTTTCTATGTGAATTATAAATTTCAACATGATCCTAGAGCAAACAATTTATTGAATTGTATTGAATATTCGTATCCGTTTGATTAAATGTGTTTGTTGCAACGAAAGTTCATCACTCATTGCAACTGCAGTTGTTGATGAATCCAAACAAATTTCAACATGTCATCTAAATTGATTCTCCATATATCGGACAGTATGGTTTTTTTAAATTAAAATTGGATGCTGCTGTTTATGTGTACATATGGTACATACTATTCAATTTGTTACTGTTGATTTCTCTTCTTTTATTATATTTAAAATCTGTCTATATACATTCAAGATATTATTTGCCCCATTGCATACTAGGTAATCCAAATCTAGCCAGACAAAAGTCTAAAATTTCGATACGAAATCCAAATAATCTGAATATTCTTGCGAAATATTTTATTTTTTTTATTTATTTACTTATTTGCCTTGACTTTTATTCGTTATAGCCACCATCTAACATTTTTTATTCATCTTTTACATTTTATAATTCTATTTTACAAATTTCTAAATATTTAAATAAGTCACTAATTAATTTTGAATCACTTAACAAAAATTTAGTATTAACAGGAAAAGTTGTAATCACATCTAATATTTCACTGTTGAATTTTGATCTTTGTAAACTATAATTTATGCATTCAAATGATGATCCAAAGTTCCTTCTTCACCACATTGACATCTATCGTCGGATTTAATATTAATTATTATTAACAGGTGAGCTGGAGTTTTGCAATGATTACTTTTGATTCTGATTATAGTTGATATAATTTTGCGGGACTCATTTCTAAACCATCTTTTCTTCCCTAAATTTGGATGAAACATATAATAATCTCTTCCTTTTAACTGTCTTTTGCTAATAAAATCTTGATTTCTCTAATTGAAGTTTAATTTTTTGATTATATTATAAAAGTTATATGTAGGTAATTTCACTTTCATCTTAATTTCCAAATTTATTGATTCCTTTGCCAATTTATCCGCAATTTCATTTTCTCTTACTCCACAATGTCCTGTAGCAATATTAAGAGCATTGGAAATTAATGAAAATATGAACAATAATAAAATTATAATATTAACGGATTCTTTAAGTGTTTTAAAAAGTTAAATTCTAATGATCACAAATCAAATAATGATATTTTGACATGCAAAATTAAGCAGCTGTATTTCAATATAATAACTTAAAAAAATATTATATTATAAATATATGTTTGAAGAACATCGATGTTAAATGACTGTATAGCTGAAGAACTAAACACACTGGAGCCTTAAGAGGGCCAGCTAAGAAACTAAACTTTATTTTGAATATTCAATACTATTTACAAATTGAATTATTTCTGGTTCATACATTTAACTGTAAATAATTTAAGTGCTACTAATCTTCTTTTATTATATAGTAACTAAATCTGGCCTCGCTTCGTTGTGGCTCAGTGTGATGTGAAATGAATGAGAAAGTAAATAAAAGACACACACACATACAAACACAGACGATGAATACGACTTTCGAGAACTGTCAAAATTTGATTTTACTATAAAAACAATCGGCCTATTACTTTTCAAGTTTCCAAACATAAATACTAGTACGAAAGAAAACATATCACTCGTCCGGGGATCCAATACGAATATACAGCAATCTGGCGTCAAGTATAACGATCTCGGCATCTGTGCCGTCCATAAATAACAGATTCTGAGAAAAATTATATAAATAAGTATTTAATAAAAAGCAATTACTTTAAATGTAGAAAAATTAATTTAATATATCTGATAAAAGAAAGAGAGAACTTTAATGAACTTTTTTTAATGAGCTTTTAAGTTTCAAATTGCTTACTCAGCATTGCTAATTACTGTGCGTAGAAATTGTAAAGTGTTACGTCAAAGAAATAAAAAAATGAATAATAAAAAAAACCATGTACAAGTGCTCGGTACTTGGGTTGGGTAGATAGGAGGACGATCGATGTTTTGCTTGACATGTGTTAATTATCCCTTCTCCAGAGCTGCAGCGGGAGGTTGTGTAGAAATAAAAAAGCTCACGGCCTTGATAATAGGTCGTTAAAACCAGCGGGAGCAAATATAAATACATATCTTCAATAATTCCAAACAATCAAAATATTATTTAATTAATATTAGAGTTTCTGATCTATTGTATTACAGTTAGAATAGGTGAAATGTATAATACTATTCCATGATTTAAAAAAAAAAATTGTTTTTAATGATTTAATACTAAAGTATATTATTCCCATTCACTGTTTCAATTTTGTATTCAATTTAAATTATATAGCATATGGGAATATGCGTAGTCATTTCTTGTACCATTTTTAATTTATAATTTAATTTACGTTTTCTTTTTTTTAGAACCTTACAAGGTTTAATGTTACTTAATTACAATACTAAATAAAAATAAACTATATTATATTATAACCTCCAAAATGTGACGATCTGTCAAAATGCAGTAGGATTTATTTTTAAAAGAAGTTCAATGTCAGTTTGCCTCAAAGTAAAAACAACGTACTGTTGCATATTATAAAAGTAGTTTATTATAAAATGCAGCATATAGTGCTCATAGCAGAAGTAGAGGAAAGAAGAACGATTTATGATATAGCTGCAGGAAGAAGAACTTTATCCTATCTTATCCCATAATTGCTCCTTGTTTATTTTATTTTTGTAATACGTATTTTATTAAGCTTCATTTCCACTCACTCAGTTATAGTGTTAATTCAAAGTTTTAGCCTAAAATGTAAGTTTCAGCTTTTGAAGTACAAAGAAATAAAATTAATATATTAAATACAATAATTTATATTAAATAGAGATAGTAATTATTACAAAATAATGTATATGGTGTTACTGACAAATGACGCATAATTTCACAAGTTCAAAATTACATTTAAGGTTAAAACCTTAAATTAAAACTAAAAACAGTTAGTGGGAATGGGGCTTTTTTCTATAAAACTTTTTTTTTTAACTTCAAAATGTATATTACTTACGACGCATGTGCACGAACTAAATTAACTAAATTAAAATTTAAACACGAATGTGACAAGGAATGTCTATTCTGAAAACTTGAAATCTACATTAAAATATTAAATAAAAATGTAAATTAAATATCAAAACAGTGAGTGGGAATGAGGCTTTACAAGGTTTAATATTTCTAAATTAAAAAAGCGTATCCTAGTTCACAACCTACATACAAAAACATTGTGTTTATATATCAGATTATATTATAACCTCCGAATAGTACAATTCGAGTTCGAATAACACTTGTCAACCATTACTTTGCGTGAACAGTATTTTTACCATAAAAAGCATACTTTATCAATACACGAAATTCAGATTTTTCTATTGCTTTGAAAATTACAAAAGTAGCGTCATTAAAACCACTGTAAGTCGTCAACTAATGATCGAAATGTCATAAAATTTTGATACAAAACGATTGATGCTTGGTACTATCTAAAAATATTATGTAATCTCAATAGGAGAAGAAATTTATATATCATTATATGACATGGTGTGATATATAGAACAGTAACATACTCGTATTTTTCATGGAGTTTAACGTATTGTCTTCACATATCAAAAAAAAAAGATTCAATATTGAAGAATCTACAGCATTTTTAATTGCTATCAATTTGAGTGACAGCTTCTGTATATGTTGAATGTGTTATATTTTCCTTTAACAAACGACTGGTGACCGAACTCATCCGAACAAATGTTTATCTTTCTAACCTTAAAGTTTTTCTTTTTTATTTGCCGTCAGTCCGACACGTCCACTATTGAATTTAATATTAGATTATCGGTAAGAAGAGAAAACAATTTGTGAAATAACAAAGCCAAACATTTACACGGGTCTTGGTCTTTGTTTGTCTCTGGTCTGCAACTCTGTAAATGTAAGAGTAATGCATTTAACATTTAACATCTAATTCTTCGAGCTTAAAAATAATGAAATAATAATCTAACATCTAAGTGTGCAATCGTATGAAATGGTTTCTGTAAGTGATTAAAAACATAAATGTATTGTATGGTCAGAGTTGGATTAAATTACAAGGGCTTTTCGATTTTATTATAAATAAAGGGTCGTCAACAGAGAACTATACCTAATTCACTTAAAATAAAACATAACGCTATAAGATTTGTGGGATGACTCCTGAATTCCGTGTTAAGGAAATTAAACTTGAACTTTTCTTCAGGCGTAGACTGCAGTGGCACTTGTAGGATAAGTGAAAGCAGTTTTTTAATTTCATTTATTTAATATCTATTATGGTTGCTGAGTTCAATCACAGATGACCTCCTACTACCTTTGCGTATATCAAATGGGTCTTAGTGCTGGACAAGTGCACATCGGGATATATGGTAATAGAATCGAAGCAGGAAGGACGGCAATTAGATTAGAGGAGAAAATGAGAAATGCTGAATGCGAGATCCTAAGGAAATTAAATGAGGAGAATTGAAAGGAGTATGGAAGAGGAGGAACTAATATTAGAAAGGAATACTTTGAAAAGATGGAATGGAATGGCGGTAGAGAGAAGAAGAGAATAAGGCACGAGTGTTGAAGTGGAGTTAAGGAGCAGAGGCAGAGAGATACAGCAGTAGGAAAGAATTGAAAAAATTGATAACAGCAAATATAATGAAAGATACAAGAAAATTTGAGAGTGAGAGAAAGAGGGATAAACATACGAGAAAAAGAAACAAGCAATATAAGAAGAATCGGAATATTTAGATTTGGAAACGAAGAGAAATTCAGCAGACACAGAGAAAATAGAGAGGAAAGTAGGAGAAGTGCAAGGTGTGTTGGAGAGAAATAGAAACGCTGGAGCACATTAAGTATTCATGTGAGAAAAGAGTAAAAAGTGCAAAGAAGTTTGTGCAATTATTAAAGAGAGGACTGAAGGGAAGCAATGGATGGCAGAAATAGAGAGTGGAAACAGGATGAAGAGAAGCAGTAGGGGTGTCAGTTTTTTTTTTTGAAGGAATGAGAATTGCAAAAACAATAATATAAAATAGTAATATAAAAAAATGTATTTTAATTATAGTTTTCTTTATATATCAATCTAAATTAGAGGGTGGGGTGTACTGTAAAACCGTCATTTACATTTAATCTACAGGAATATTAGACATTTCATAAAGTTATTAATTACACCGGTAAACAAGACCATCATCTTACTTAATTGCTTCTCATGTTTTTGTCACATATCCTACTTAGTTTCCAGTTACAACATCCGTCGCTAATAACATTTTAGATGTGATAGAACAATAGAAATCTGTTGCTAATCAGGTTTCAGAAACGAACAGAATAATGGGTGTGTGTGGGTGACTCTACGGTGGATGGGAGTAGGGGGAGGAGGGGTGTGGTACCGGGTTAGAAATGAAAACAGCCATGTGAATCAGATCAGACATAATTCCGGCACATTTCGTTGGCTAATACTTCATGCGAGGTGGGGTGGCATTGTTGCGTTCGCGTCGATGTAGAAATATACATTCGGTATTGTGCCGGTTGCTTTTGATCCTCTGTGTTGCCAACTGATTGTTTTCGATTCTTAGATTGAAAGAGACATTTAAACAAAAGAAATATATGATACTATATATATATATATATATATATATATATGTATGTATGTATATCTATATATCGGTAAAACAGTGACCGTTCAGTGAAAACATATACTCATAAACGCCATAGATATCGCTGTAAGAATACCCGCCAACACAGTTAGTTCAGTACATATTGTGAGATTATAATAAAATTAGATAAAATGGAATGAACAATTTATGGTAAATAATATACTTTAAATGTCGTTTCATTCGTTTCTTCTTAATTTCAGGTATGATTTAAAATGAACAATGTAATTATTAAAAAATGTATATAAATTACCAAAATAAACTTTAAATTTCAGAAGCAACACATAAGTTTGCTTAAAATTTACAATTCCTAATAAAACCGGAGACATTGTGTTAGTATTGTCGGAGATAAGGGAAGTCAGGTTTTTTATTTTTGACTTGTATTTTATAACGTGGGGAATACTATTGACAAGCGAACAGTGTGCCAGTATTGAGTCTAACTGATCTAATGACCAACCACAAATTTATCCATAACCAATACATATACATAACATACGATATTGAGGGGCTTCCATTGACATTTCCTTAATTTACAATATTTATATTTTTTATTTTCGTTTCGATTATTTTAGTTCGAAGGGTTTCTTCCTCTTAAGACTTCTAGTTAACGCTTGGTTGTCCAACAGTTGGAGTAACTCGTCATTCGGATGACAGGGCAGTATTTCTTCGGCGACAGTCTCTATTTGGAGATCTCGGTGGGCGTCGCTATTTCAAGTTCTCAGTACTTCTCCGTACTTTATTTTGAAATCGTTGTATAACTTCTAAGTTAGTTTTCTTTGAGCATCCCCATAGTTGGATTCCATATAACTAAACTGGTTTGATGATTTGCCTATATAGCAGCAGTTTATTGTGTATGGATAACTGAGGTTTCCTACCTATCATCCAGTACATTTGCCTATATTTAATATCGAGCTATTCCTTTTCTTCTTAATATGAATTTTCCACCTTAATTCTGCATCTAAGAACACTCTTCTAACAATGCTGAAACATCGTCAAACAGGTCAAGTTAATATTTGTTCTTTATTTGAAATTTTGTTCTTGAGTCGATTTGTTCGTGACTAGAGGCGTTCGTGATGCTCGAATAATGTTCGTGATATTTTATTAACACACCAAATTCAGATTTTTCAATTGTATTGAAAATTATAACAGAAGCGTCATTAAAATAACGGTTAACTCTTAAACTAAACGTCAGAATGTGATGAAATATTGGCTACTATTTACTTCATCTGTTTCATCATCTGTTTTACGTGAAATTGTATCACTCTTTACTATAAATCGGCTGGTGTATAAATATAGGTGTATATTATATATACAGCAAATTATGTGCTAATATTATTTCAATTATTCTGTACAAACAAAAGGTACATTAAATATTCATTACATTTCGCAGAAAGGGTCAAAGGGAACTTCCTAATTAATTTAATTACATATAAAATCAATAATTTATTTTTATCCTGGGGTAAGGTTCGGTGAGTTTGTCTACCTAAAATACTATATGTTCTCCCTCTCTCTCTCTCTCCTCCTACCTACGCATTATATTTACCATCACGCGATAAATAAATCAGCTCCTTTCTTTTGGGGAGTAAATGGAAACAATAACAAATTCTTTTACAATGAAATATTAAATGTGATAAAATAACAATTTGAAGGACCTCTGTTCAAGTTTAATTTAGTAGGTAGAAGTAGGCGTTAAGACCTCGTACGATATAGTATCAAATCTAAGATATAAGATTTTTCTGTAGGTGTATACTTAGGGCTTTCTCACACTGCAACCGTTTTCCTGTGATATTTTCATAAAGGTGTTGTGGCATTAGCACATAATAACATGAGAGAAAGTTTTATTTTAATGTTTGTTAATACACCTCGATATGTATTTTATGCCGTACTACGATCTACTGAGATTCTTATTCTAATCACAATCAAAAGTAATCATTGTAAAACCCCAGCTCACCTGTACAAAATTAATATTAAATCTGATGATAGATGTCAATGTGGCGAAGAAGGAACTTTAGATCATATTATATTTAAATGTATAAATTATAGTCTACAAAGATCAAAATTCGAGAGTGAAATATTAGATGTTGTTAAAATTTTTCTGTTAATACGAAAATTTTATTAAGTGATTCCAAAATAATTAGTGAATTATTTAAATATTTATAAATTTGTAAAATAGAATTATAAAATGTTAAAGATGTATAAAAAATGTTTGATGGTAACAATGACGAATAAAAGTCAAGGCAAATAAATAAATAAATTTAAAAAAAACATTATTTTATGTTTTTCCATAGACTCTCGGGATAAATCGTGTACACTGTACCAGGTAGAAATTAACTAGTACAGTATTTTATGTCTATGCCTTAACCTATGAAGACTCACCTCTAATTTCTCGGCGTAGTAGACGAGACTCGCAAACACAACAATACCCAACACTAAGAAAAACACTAGAAGTGTCAGTTCCTTAGCAGATGCTTTGAATGTGTGTATTAAAATGCGTAGGCCCGGTGAATGCCTGGTAAGTTTAAACAACCGCAGTATCCGCACAATACTGAATGCTTCTAGAAGTCCTGCTTGCTCTCCCATTCGCTGGACTACGTCTGTGTAGAAGGACAAGGTCGCCACAAGGTCAATTATGTTTACTGGAGATTTCATGAAGGCTAGGAACTTTGGAGCTACCTATAATTAATCAATAATCATACATGTGCTACTGATTTTCTAGAATATTTATATTATTTAATTAGGAAAGTAATATACCTCAGTACTTAATAGAAAAAGACATAAAAAACATAAGAAGAACAGCAAGGTTTAGATTGGGAAATGAGGAAAAAGGAAACAGATAGGAAAGAATGTGTAGAGTGTGCGGAACGGAGGACGAAACACTGGAGCACATTAAGTTTGATTGTAAGGAAAAAGTAGGGAGTGAGATGAATATTGGCCAGCTATTAAAGGGAGGCAGTGAAGGAAAGAGGTGGATGGCGGAAATATAAAAAAGGAAAGAAAAAACAGGAAAATAAATAAGCTCGTAGCTCGGTTGCATAAGGAACATGAAGAGAGAGGAAGTACTAAAAGAGGCAGTGAAGGGAAGCAGGAGAAAGAAAGAAGTAGCGAGGAAACAGTTAAACTTCAGTCGGAAAGGAGATAAGGACAAGAGGTGAATGACGGAGATAGAGACAATAATAAAATAGTAAAGGAAGGGAGTCAAGAAGAAATAGTAAAGTAAGAGAGTTCAGAGGAAATAGTAAAGATAGGGTGTTTATGCCTGTAATAGACATAAGTGGAGAAGTGAAAACGGAGAGGGAAGGCAGGACGGATAGTGAAAAGATAATAGAGGGTTTGTCGAGAAAAGACAAGGAAGGCAAGAGGTGATAGATGAAGATACAGGCAATAAGAAAGGAGAAGCAGGAAATGGTGTGAATAAAGGAGGAGTAGGGGACATGAAGAGAGAGAGGATCAAAAAAAGAAGAAACAGAAAGTACTATTCAAAGTAGTAATAGTCTAGAATAGTTTAAATTTAGTTTTTAACTTTGAATTTATATGAAATGCATTAAGAAATATAATAATGTAGATTGTAAAGCCGAAAGGCACACAATTAATTAATATAATATATTATTGGATACTTATTATTAGCTAGTTCTTATAGACATTTCCTACACTGGTAAAAGTGGAAACTTAATATTATATTTTTTGAAAAGAGTTATATTTTAACTAAAAAGTGTTCTTTTTATGATTCCAAATGATATTTTATAACTTCCGGAAACATTATTTTATAAAATAAAGGAATGAGAGAAATTAGTCAATAGAGAGCGTTTCTTGCAAGAATTTTAAAAACACTATGATGTTGAGATTATTCAGAGATAAAATCAGGCTCCAAGTGCCAAGTCTCATCAACAAATGAGTGTAAAAGTTTGATCTTATAAAAACATAGGTTTAACATTAAACAAATTAAGAAACGATCTCGAAAACAGTATTCACTAGACTTCTAATTAGACTATGATAAAAATTCAAAAGATTATTTAATTATTCAATAAATATATTTACCACAGATCGAACAGCCAGTTCAATAGTGAACCAAACATTGCAAACAAGTTCCACATAAAAAAATGCTTCATGTGGTTGTCCATAAGTTTCCTGCCAGTTATCATGCTCCATCCCTCTACCCCCGTATCTGCTAGAGTAGGTATTCAGGTATCTAACTACCCTTGCACTTCTTGTTTGAGTTTCAGGTTCCAAATATATACTTGGTGTGGTCATACTACTATTGGTGGACAGATGGGACGATCTCGTTGTAGTTTCACTGGTATTTGTGGCTATTGTTGCATTATTTGTATTTAAAATAGGGGTTTCTACCCTTAAACCAGGGTGGGTTTTTAAACAAAATGATAATACTGATATACATATAAAAAATACAGATATAACTGCTACTACCTGAAATAAAAGAAAGATTTGTAAAAGATTGTAATTAGAATAAAAAAAGCAGACGAGTTTTACCGACTCTGTATAAAATATCAGTATTATAAGATCATAAGATTTCAATTTTTTTTAAAAAATTTTTAAAATTTATTTATATTATTGTACAACATATTAAGTTTATTCTGTAAAAGTTTGAAGTCCATTGGAGTAAAACTGTCGAAGATATAGAGTTTTAAGTCTTCACATCCCTGGTCTGCTTCCATGTTACTTTGAAACTATTTAGCTCAAACTCTACTGAACTGATTCTTTTGAAATTTTGTACACACTTTCTTTACATAAATGCCGAGGTAACACTGTCGAGTTTTTTTATATTTTTTTAATTTTAACGTATTTTAAAATAACTAAATTTCAGATTTTTTTCATGAAAAATCAGTATCTTGACTGTGTGTCTGAGTGGTGTAAAAAATTGAAAAATCAAATAAAAAATAAAAACTCAACAGCGTTACCTGCAAAAACTTATCATTTAATAAAATCATTTTGATTTTTCAATTTCAGAAAATCCAGTGATGAGTTATGAGTGGTACCGCAATGTTACTTTTTTTTGTGACGTCTGCGGAGATTCGCTGTCAATGCCTCATTTCTAGACATTTATTTATGAAAATTTCACGAAGTATTCTTCAAATGTTATTTTATCATGTAGTAATTATAGAAATAATTATATATTAATTGTGTCATCAGAAAACATTATCGAAAATATACTTCTTTCTTATCGTTCGGCCTTACCTCCCCTTAACTCAGATACACCCCTCTGCGCTCGTAATGTTTTTTTTCTTAAGGTGATGTGATCTAAACTAACCCCCGAGAGGAAATACTCGTTTAATACCGTGTAAATTTCTCTAAAAACTAAAAGCACTTACTTTAGCACCCGTAGAACTTGATGGCTCGTCAAACAGGGCCCAGACTTTCGGTTTTAACCTCTGCCACATCGTCAGCTGTCCGTTGAGTAATGCTTCTTCATATCCAAACAGTCTGGCAACAGCCTGTTCCGTCGGCTGCTCAGAATCCAATTCTAATTTATCCAAAATTGCTAACGTGCTCTGAAAATAAAAATATTGTTATCGTTATAATAATATTTTTATTAAAAAAATATAACTCACGCTCAAGAACATTTTATTTACAGTTGAAATATACCACGGATAATAATTTCATTTGTTGGTGGATTTTACCTTGGTGGCTCGGATTTTATGAATAAGCATTGATGGACCTGGACATGTAACTTCAATTACAGAATGCAAATTGAGATGGGAATATTTTTAACTTATAAACTAGATCAGCGATTGCGAACCTATGTAACGTGTACCACTGTTATCAAACTGAATATAATTGAATTTCATGATGCCTAGAAGAAATACAAACGTTTCAAAATAAAGTTCTGCGAGAAACTGTTAATGCACCGTGGTATATCCGCAATGACGACATACATACAGACCTGAAGATTAACACAGTGGACAAAAAATCAAAACTACAGCAGCGAAGCACGAGTTGAGACTTCGTAACCACGAAAACATCACCGTGACGCAAATGTTGCTTGATACTAATGATGTTCGAAGACTTCGCAGGACTAAACCCTCGGACCTAGTAAACTAATCATGAAGAATTGTTCATTGGAGCAATCTCTACCACACCGTGTAATTATTGAAATGGAAGCTACTAGATAAGTATATCTATAAAACCTAGACAATATCATTTACTTCTCAATGCAGTTGATTGTGAAAGAATACAAATAGTGATCAATCAAGATAGATGAGAATTTTTCACACGTTCTGTTAGCATCCGTAAACTACGTTAAGTAGCCTTATAAGTTGTGTCACTGTTGCAACCAACAAGCGATATTATATACTTTCCTTTTTCTTAGTTTCTTATTGTGATTTCAGATAGAAAAAACAATTTATAAATATCTGTTACGGTTTTCGAATAATCAGCAATTAAAGTATTCTCCAAATTGTAATAAGAGTCTCTTAGAAGTTATTGTCTCTTAGTATATTCATAAGCTTTAAATAGATGGAGAAAATCCTTTAGCAACTAAAAAGAATATTATTTATTCCATTATTAGAGGCTTTTGAGTGCCTCATATGAAGGGGTGTAATTCAAAGTGGTGTAAGTCACATTAGTCATTTTGAGAAACAAAGTTTTTCCAATAACAAAAAATTATCTGTAGTCCTCCATTAGATAGTTCTTGTATCTTCTGAGAATTTTTAAACTGTTGGATTATTTGGATGAATGAGTTCTTGGTGTTTCTTTCAGTGGGTTCAGGAAAATTTAATGTTTTGTAAGAAATTATTTAATTAAAAACTTTCATTTTTGTATGTGTGAACAACAATTTCCAGTTATCGATACAAAACAAACTATTAAACCAATATTGATTTTGTGACAAACATTGAGATCTTACAAAGATTCTAATCTAAAATATATCGCATGATAGCAGATGCACCATGGTATATAACAAACGAAAGACTGCACCACGATCTTGCCATACCTACAGTGAGACAAGAAAATAAACTCGAAATATAAAGACCGAGTTGTGAACCATTCAATATTCATCCAAATACATTAGGACTTAATTTTATAAAATAATAAATATATACGACAGTGTTAAGTTGAAATTTATTCTTAACTTATTGTCAAATATCTATATTGTAGATTGTTATATAAATAGATTTAAATTTAAAAAAAATTATATATAGTTGCAGATTTAAACCCTAATAATTATTACATTTATTAATTAAGGAGGTACAGGACGTACCGTCAATGCAAAAAGTTTATCTCTCGGTAATACGAAATGCAAAATACGAAGTACATGAGAGACGAGCAAATATTGGGACTGTACCTTTGAAAATGAATTTTTCAATTTCCAGTTAAACTGCTTTTTGCTTGTTAAAATGATTTTTCTATGCATATTATGAATAGTTTAATAAATTAAAAATTACCTATAATTAATATCAAATTTATATTAATTCAATTTAAATACAAATTAAATATTTTGAAAAAGGAATAATAAATTTTACAACGCTGCAAATTTACGTGTGTTGACGCATGCGTGATTTAGTTCTTTCACCAATAAATTGTTATATTTTATATAACATTTATTCCGATTTTGAATTTCCCGCTCAAATTGGCATTTGCAACGTTGCCGGCTTATAACCTACATTTACTGTTTCTTAAAGGTTTTATTTAAATATTTTCGTAAATAAATATCCTTTTGATCATTTTCTTTTCGCAATAGTTACAGAAAAGATTATTTTATATACACCTAGTTTTTGAAAACCGTGTCACCATTTTATTATAGTTAAAAGTTATATTATGTGGTGAAATTGAGCTAAAAATTATGATTTGAATGGAAAATGACTATTTTTAATCATGTATAAAAAGAAAACTATGAACCCTAGGTCTCTAACATTTTGAGGCAGCATGTATTTTAACTATTTGTATCGACCCTCCAAATTTCACAACGTTTTTATCATTTACGTTAACGTCTTGTATCTCCTTAAACCATAGGACTTGTTGCTTATGAAAATTGATCTTGCTTTAGTGATAAATTTGTCGAGATTGAAGAAGAGGTCAATTTTTTTGTTCTCTTACTTTTTATGGTAGAATGCAAATCTTCTGACATAAAAATGGTCTTACCCCGAGAAGTTATCTCAATGGAACCGAAATTCGAATCATTTTGCAGAAAAGGATATGGTAATTTTCTGACATGTACAACTATGGTTGCTAGTGCTTAGTGCTTTAACTTGTGTTGCTATTTTTGACGAAATATTCAAAGCTATGAGCTATACGATTTTCTCATCTAATCTGTTGAAAATCTGACTTACAGTACCTTGATTTTCAGCGCCTCATACGATAGTGTATACCTCGTAAATAGTTATGCATATTCTGACTTCAGCCTTGAATTACTGCTTCAATTGTATATATTTGTAATCTTCTGTTTCTCTTCAACCATACAGTGCATACTCGTAGTTTTCTATGCATAAATGTTCCGTATTGTTTTTCTGCAATATTTCACAGCGCCAATACACGGCCATTGCTGTTCCCATTCCATTTGTTTTACAGCGCTATAAATACTGGGCCAATAAATTAAAGTGGTTTTAATGTAACTAGTGTTTTATCAATTTATTATTCAGTATTTGAATTCCATTAAATAAATATTATTTTATAGTTTTGTGCAGTTATGTCGCATAATTCTCATCATACTATTGCAGTATGATGCGAAACATGCAGCAGCATAAATATTTTTATCACTTTTATCATAACGTTGAGTGGGGTATATTTTTATTATGCTAGACGCACCTCAAGCAGCTTTAGACACTCCTCTCTTCCCACGTACATACGTGGGAGCTATCTATTTGATTGAATTGGTTAAGATACGGATGTGTTTCAGACACATGTATTGGAATATGATTGACCAGTGGTTTAAAACTTCGAAATCATATATTCCTGAAATCATATATTTATTTATATTTAAATTGAATAATAAATAATCTTTGATTATTTTTAATTTCAATTCATAATTTACAACCTGTACCAAGAAATTTTATAATTCATGAAATTTTAGTGGTACATAAAAATGACATGTGAGCTTGACATCCACCGATGAAGAACTCTTTAGCTTAACCTATTATATTAATACGAGTATTGTGCAACTAAACAAATAACTATGCTGTTGTTGAGTTCATTGGAACTTTGCGTTTCATCCGTCTTATTGGTTTGTGGTGGTTTGATTTGTACTGCTGATTCATTTAGATGATCTTGTAATCTTCGTAGATATTTCTTGCTGATAATCTACTATTATTCATTGAGTACATTGAGTTTGTTTATACGAAGACTGTTAAAAAAGTAGACTTTGTTTATAACGTAGATATAAATATTTAATTATGTGCTTCTTAAAACGATATCTTTCTACTATTTTTCAACTACTCGTCATTTAAATTTGAGGTAAAATAGACTTATAAATGTTGTAGATACATAAATTGTAAGTAAAAATATTATATGATGCAAAAATAATATCATAATGTATGGTTGCATCGACTATTAAAGTTAATACTAAATAAAATTTTGACATAAGTAAATAACTGTACTAAAATTCCATTTAGGGATCATTCATAAACTACGTAGTCCAATGTTGACCTCTTTAAAATAACCCTTTCTCTTTCTCTTTGACGTAGTTCTACATGTAGCCCTACGTAGCTCTTTATACCCTTCCACCCTTAATAAAGCCATGTGGACGACGCCTAAATAAAAATACGTACACTTTTAGAGGTATTTGCACGCTGTGTTTATGTTTCCCACTTCTGATTTCGAACAAACAACCACAAAGAGAAATATATATCGTATATCGCCGGATATTTGCTACACTTTATACCCATCCTTTACTTTATTTGACACGTAGACAAAAAAATACAGAAGTATATCAGACAAATCTTCGAGACCAAAAAAAAAAAAAACATTATCTAAGTAGTCCTAAGCTTACGTCATCATGTAAAAGTTTCAGTTTATTTTATATGTAGCGATAGAAGTGGATCGGAAATTAAACCGGAACCATTTACCGGAAAGAACACTTATTATTTTCCGACAAATATACCTATTGACATTTAAGTGGTAATTTACAATTTTATGTAAATTTTGTTACTACTTTATTTTATTATTGTACACACAAGCTTATAATTTATAAGAAAAAAATTATGATCTATTTCTCTGAATATAATTTGGGCGGCATAGTGGTTAGTATATCTGTTTCGACCTCTAATGACGAAAGCGGGTTCGAAATCTACTTGGGACTTTAGATTTTGTAAAAGTTAGAAACAATTCCAAGCCTACTATCTCAGATAGAAAATGAACCTTGTGTCAGACTAGTAAGCGTCAACCTTACGCTGCAAATCAATTTTTATATGAAAAGTGGAAAATGAACCTTAAAATTAGCTTGTGGAAAGCTAACAGTTGCGATTTTTACATTGCAAGACAATTTTCTGCCTTGGAAATTGTTTCCCGTTGTGGCCTTTTATTACAGAATTGCGGATTAATGTCCGCCCGTTTTTTTACAGTGCAGCTTAAAGGTCACTCACATCACTGCAGACAGCTAGACACGTGGACAAGAACGGCACAAGATTAAAGAAAAAATGGGCATAACCCCAATATTGCGTATATATTGTGAAATCCTGCTTTAAAGAAAAGCCAAAGCAGTCTCGTAGTAAAAAACGAATAATTAATCTGGTCTGGCATTTCCAAGGTATATGTTAGTGTTAAATATAACCAGGTAATAAGAATAATATCCTACTCCTTTCATAAATATAAGTAACACATTGCAATAATTTTATTTACCGATAATTATGAATTACTACTTATTTTATACATTTATTTAAAATATATTTTTGTATTATATTTTACTATTTGTTAACAAATTTAAACTATAGTTTAAATTACGAGAGCTCGCGGGTGACTCATGCTCAAAAGAGGTTATAAAAGCTTTATCAATCAACGATACAATAATGAATTTTACGTAGACAGTAGAAATATATTACAGAGACAGTGCTTTCATTGTATCACAGATTTAGAAATCTTTAACGTGGTTAAAAATAATTTCTTGAGGCCTGTTGCACACTGCAAGCGTATTTAAGCGACGGCGAATTCGGACGTAAATCGGCGGCTTGGTTGAGCGTCTAGAACTTTCAAAGCAAGCCGACTCCTGTGTTCTTTGTATGTGTTGTGTCACAATACATGCATACAACGTACCGATACGACAGTACGCCAACTCAAACTTGTGTACTGTAGGGTGTATTGGAGTTTTTTTTTTTGCACTAACATAATTTATCATGAGAGCAAACTTTTACTTTAATTTTTATCGATACACCACTGTTATGAAAGAGACTATTGCATTCTTTAGTAATAGTGCTGCCTTCGGGTAGACAAATAGTAGGCAACTGTCAGATTTTACTTAACGTGCACTTTTTCCAATCTTATTTCAAAATCTAATCCCAAAGGTAATTTACATGTTAATATATAAACAAGTTACATAACTTAAGTTTTCCATTATTTGAAAACATGTGTACGAGTATTACTTGATTAGAACAATTCTTAAGAAGCAATGAAAACGCTTCTTACCGTTATTAATATTTGTATGTATGTGTCTAAGTGTGTGTTTGTGTGTCTGAAAAAACATATAAAGTAAAAGTTAGAATGAAACCCACAGCTAAGCCAACAATGTATGAGAACGGTGTATTGTTTGCCAAGCTTGAGGTTTGTGCCTGAGCTATATAGAAAATAAATAGAGAGTGGTTCACCAGGCCCCTCCTAAAAATGGTTTTTGTGTTTATGTATAAAGTTTTCACAAAGTTAGTTTGATGGTATATCGATTATTATTCGACATACTTGGCGTATATTATACTGCGATTGTTCGTTCGAGAATAAGCTTACGTTATATGCTATGTGTTTAGTAACTTAGCACGAAAATCGGCGCCGGTTGTTAATCATTTGAGGAAATTGCAACCAACTTTCTCGGTCGTTTACATCAGCATTTTAGTACTCTTATTTGAAGCTAGTTTTAAAGAAGCTAATCAAGGATTATTACTAATAATTATTATTTTTGTACACATATTGTCTGAAATAAATATAATTAAAATCTATCCAATGAAGGACCAAGCAAGTCAGGCAGTCATTTCAAAAATTCGTTACTGTGCATGCGAACTAATTTGATTTACCACCGACGGTGTTAAACCTGATCAGATTTATAAGGTCTGTATTTCTTTATAAAATATTGCATCATAATTTTGCTGCTGGATGCACGTTCTTTCATTTGCGGAGGTAAAACAATAAAATATACTACGGAAATGCATAGTTTCGTCTTCTATTTTTGCCCGGAATGTTCGGCTTTTGTGTACGAACACGCATGTGTGGACAGAGCAAACATTTGATAAATCCATGAACACGAATATGATCTCTTTAGTACTTAGTAACCAATGCACGTCAAAGCGTAGGAATATTTGTTTTAGCCATGTTCGAGATATGAGCGTTAAGTTGCAAATCCTTTTTATAGCTCATCAATTATTGCACAGTATTTATTTTATAGTAAACAAATATATTATCCTTTATTATTTTTTTATTAATTTCATTAATTTTATTTTATTTAGAAGAATGATTTTTTTGTGCTTTCCAAGTAATCATTTTGATAAAATGGCATAGCTATGTGAAGTACCTATGAAAGAAAATGGTCAGATTTTTTTTGTGAGAATATTCTTTCTCTTTCCATCATCATACAATTAAATGGAGATATAGCTGTTGTTTCTTTTACATTTGAAAATATTTATTTTAGTAGAGATAAAATTCTACATTCATTTTACCAGATTATCATAAAAAAAGAAACAAAATATATCTGTCTCTGTCATACTTTAATTGTTTATATCACTGATATTTTCATTGAACAAGTGAAATCAAATTGAATTGTTTCATGACAATAAAATCCTACATATCTTCAATTTGATGTCAAAGTGACTCCAATATGTTCACTGGATTATTTGACATATATGTGTCGCCCTGTCGATCACGAGCAACCGACGAATGTTTCTGGCACCTCAAGAATTAACTAGCGCAATCTGTTTGCTAAAATAAAAACTATTTTTAGGAAAAATAACCTTTAATGGGCTTGTATCCTATGTCTTAATTTCTATAATAGTGTACTATATATTGATAAAGTGGGTTACTAGAACCTCAAATGTTCAATTATTTTTTGGATAACTCCTTATATGTTAAAAGATATTAACAATTATAAAAGTCATTTTGTCTCTTTATTTATTAAAGGGATTCAACGTTGTACACATTCCAAATGCATGTAACATCACAATCCTTGTATAAGGTTACCAACTCATATAAGCTCATAAATCTCTGCTATATGTATTTATATATGAAAATATCAAATATTATTTACAGCTATTTTAAGGAACAATAAAATTTCAATATTATGTCTGCCTTAGCAGGGTTAAATAAAATAAAAACCTATTATTCTTTGACTTGACTTGCTTATTTGACTACCAACAGCTACAAAACATTACCACAGCAATGACCTACTCAACAAATAACTGACGTTAAAATGCATTTCACGTCATAAAAATATGGCCGACCATTTCTAGCGCTAAAACTATAATTAAAACTTTTAATTGCTATATCTCCGTCAATATTTAGATATTTAATAAAATAGACACACCAATACACATTTATTAACATCTATTTCAATCGACCACTAAAAAATGAGGACACAAGCCCATTAGAATAAAATAATGTTTAATTATTTTTTAATATAAAAATAAATAAATAATTTATGAAAGAAACATTTAAAAATAATGACCTTTAAACCATCCTGTATATTTGTTTGTGTGCAAATAAACAGCTACACGAAATTTTTTATACAAATTGAAGAACAAGTGAATATAGCCGGCAGGAAAATAGAGAATAACAATAACAGGGTACGTGGGTATGTGGGTACCCACCATGAAGAGCGTAGCGATTCGATAAAGCTTGAGGCAAAATAAATAACGCTACGTACGTAGGTGTTCTACGCGTAGAGGGGGAGGTCTACGTCAAATTGAGTTACATATACACAATGGTATAATATATCAATTATTTATATTATGTAATTCGAATGATTATGGCTTCATTTGTAATTGATCTTGTAGATTGTTTTACAGCGTGTGTTTTTTGTGAACACCCTGTTTTCTCTATGTGAATACGTAAACATATTATTTATTTACGTCTACGTAACCTTTGACAGTTTCTGACTTTACATTATAAATTGTAAAATAAAAAGTTTCGTCAAAAGATTGACATTTACATATTGTTTGTTGAAAAGTCATCTATAATGTAATGTTTATTTTTTTGTTTTTTTGCACCGGATTTTGTTTATATACATTTCTTATACAAACATTCATACATGTTACTCTCACTGTCTATTCAACATTTTAAATAACATTTCTGATTTGTCTTGCAAAATAAATTTATTTTATTTATTTTAAGGAGGTACAGGACGTACCGTCAATGCAAAAAGTTTATCTCTCGGTAATACGAAATGCAAAATACGAAGTACATGAGGGACAAGCAAATATTGGGACTGTATCTTTGAAAATGAATTTTTCAATTACCTATTAAACTTCTATTTGCTGGTTAAAATGATTTTTTTATGCATATAAGAGTTAAATAAATGAAAAATTACCTATAATTAATATCAAATTATATTAATTCAATTTAAATACAAAATAAATATTTTAAAAAAGGAATAATAAATTTGGCAACGCTGTAAATTTACGTGTGTTGACGCATGCGTGATTTGGTTCTTTGACAAATAAATTGTTATATTTTATAAAATATTTATTCCGATTTTGAATTTCCTGCTAAAATTGGCTTATAACTTACACTTACTGTTTCTTACTGGTTTTATTTAAATATTTTCGTATATAGGTATCCTTTTGATAATTTTCTTTTTGCAATAGTTGCAGAAAAGATTCTTTTATATACACCTAGTTTTTGAAAGCCGTGTCACCATTTTTTTTATAGTTAAAAGTTATATTATGTGGTGAAATTGAGCTAAAAACTATGATTATTATGGAAAATGATTATTTTTAATCATGTATAAAAAGAAAACTAGGACCCCTAGATCTCTAATATTTTGAGACAGCATGTATTTTTACTATTTGTATCGACCCTCCAAATTTTACAACGTTTTCATCATTTACGTTAACGTCCTGTACCTCCTTAAGGAACGTCCACAATGGACTTGAGACCTTTTTTTTAGGCGTCGTTTCTTTAATTGTCGAATGAAATAAATTATTATACGAGACGTGGCTATTTTAAAACGAGACTCCCGTGTCTATAGACGTATTAGTCTATTGGACTTATTATTTATTATTTTTGTCGGAACAATGATAAGTGTTTTAATAAAGCAACAAATTGTCATAAACAAATATATAAGAAACTCAAAAAATCGCTTATGAGACTTATCTGAATAGTGAATGTTTATCACAATGGTGTTTGAGTGGTTTAAGTGTTTTCAAGATGGCCGAGAAGACGTAGAAGATGATGCCCACCTGGGGCTCTATTCTTGAGTCTTGTGAGCACTGATCTTGATTAAACAGATATGATTTATATGAATGAAACATTTTACGTATCACTTTTAAAAGAGTATTTCTGAACTATTATGCAAATTAAGAGATATATTAGACAAAATTGATTAAAGAAATCTCAGTAGAAAAATCTCAAGCTGTCATTTTTACTAGACACAAAATTATATCAAGTCCGAGGATAATATATAATAACAAAAATATTATTATATCAAATAGAGCAACATTTTTAGGTATTTGGTTTGACTGTAAATCTACTTGGATCTCTGAAATTGATAAAATTATACTTAAAAACAACAGAGGAATAAATGTTTTAAGAAGTCTAGCAGGAAGTAAATGGGGAGGTCATCCTATCTTTTTACTACAAATTTATAAAACTATTATTAGTTCACATTTAGACTATTCAAGTATATTAATTAGTACAGCTTCCAAATCAAGATTATTAAAATTGGATAGAATACAATACAGAAGCTTAAGAATCGCTTTAGGTTGCATGACTTCAACTCCAACACATATACTTCAAGCTGAATCTAATATAGCTGCATTACAATTTAGAAACCAACTCCTTAGTGATAAATTTTATGTTAAATGTGAAACATTATCGAAATTCCAAATTATTTAAAACTCTTTTTACTGGACCAGAAAGAATAAACATATTTTAATAAATAGTTACATGAAATTAAAGGATCTAAATATACAAAGAAATTCCAAATCTCCTTTATACTCTTTTCTTTTTGAATCATTAATTAAACCTATGGATATATATATATTAACACAAAATTATTGTCAAAATCATTTAATAATGCGATAAATAATGAAAATTAAGTAGGATTTGCTATATATGAACAAATAAATTTAAGATATTATAAATTTAAACTAAATAACAAAGTTTGCTCTTACACTGGTGAAAAATTAGCATTATTAAAAGCATTGGAAATTAATGAAAATATCAATAATAATAAAATTATAATAATAACGGATTCTTTAAGTGTTTTAAAAAATTTAAATTCTAATGATAACAAATCAAATAATGATATTTTGACATGCAAAATTAAGGAGATGTATTTCAATATAATAAATAAGAATAATACCATAAAATTTATGTGGATACCAGGATATTGTTGAATAAGAGGAAACGAAATTGCCGATAAATTGGCAAAGGAATCAATAAATTTAGAAATTGAGATGAAAGTAAAATTACTTTAATATGAAAGAATTACAAAATATAACTAAATATGTAGTTCATGGTTTGAATAATTCTTAACCACTATTGTTAATATTTTATAAAGAAAGGTATAAATTTATGGCTGTACGTTTCCGAATGTCTGACTTTAGAAAGGTTACCAACGTGTAGTCAATATCAAAGAAAGAAGAGTGAAAGCACAAAAAATATACATTAAGCTTCAAATTCATTGACGGATCAGTCACGGTAAACTTGTTACTCGAGCTTTCCTTCAAGTGTTTGAACGAGCTTCCGTCTCGGATATTGAAGTACCTTCGAGAATAAAGTAAAGCTCTTTTTCTTTGTACAACACTCGTAAGCTCCCTACACACTTACACAAGTATATCTAAACATATGATACCTATATACAGCCACGAATCGAGAGCCTTCTTAGTACGACGATGCACTTCTTCTAAGACACTAAAGTTTTTCTTGGTTATTGAGAATTAAATGTAAGAAATAGACGTTTGTATTTATTTTTATTAAGTAACGTAAATGTTATTATTGTTCAAAATATTTATTAGTTGAATTTTGCAAATACAATTATTCTCTTATATCTAAACTTAGTTTTATTTTTTTGAAAATAGACCACTAGCTTATATACTCTGAGCGTGTTTTTTTTATAATTTGTCAGTGCCGTGAAGAAACTAAGTATGTTAGTCTTCAGAGATGTTAACTAATCAAAGGTAGAAGTAGTTATCTTTATTCAGTGGTATTTACTGAGTGAGTCATAAACTAAATCTAAAGTATTCTTCATCTGTTTAACTTATGATAACCTTTCATAAAAAGGGTTGCAACTTATGCAATAAATTTTATCTCTGGTCATAACTTGTGAGTTGGGTAGTATTGCCACAGTTGTAGGGGTACCTGATGTTTAAGTATTGCCAGGTAGTTTGTCTGGTAGTGTTACAAGTAAAATAATATTTTTTAGTTTAAAAATAACAAAGCTATACTCAGATGAATGTACACACAGTGTGCATTCGTTAACAAGATACAGGGGGTGTCTATATATTAGTTTCTTTTTAAAGAAAGTGTTATTTCGATATTGACCACACTGACGCACTTGACAAATTGACAGATATGTAGTGTCAAACCTCCACTGTAAGAAATAGATTGCTTTACGATGAAGCAAACTGGGAAATGTTGAAAAATGTTTTCCAAAGTAATTGCTGTGTTCACTAAGCGTGATCTTAGTACTACAACTGTCCACAAACAATTGGCGCCCTTAAGGAAGTCTTCTATCATGGTATGCGTGGAGTAGAGCAACCAACGATCGACAATGAACTACAAAATTATGCTAAGAGAATGCAGTGGCGGATTTAGCTGTAGATGCATAAGGGGCGTGCCTGGGGATTTACAAGGAATACAATTAATTACTGTACTTCACAAAAATGATTTCGTTTTGGAGCTTAAAACATTGGTTATTTGAGACAGGTTGGGATGCCACATCCTGACTGCTGTGTCTACGGGTTCTAAACCCGAACTAGAAAAATATTTTCTGGGTTTCATTCTTATCAAGGTAAATTAGTTATGTACTCACATAATCATAAACAGGCAGTGACGTTGCCCACTTTTAAGATGCCTTTACACTACAAAATATGCCATGGACTCAGCATTGGAAATAGGCCGATGTTAAATAAATTAAATGTGAAAAAAAGTAGAAGAAAAGTAATTGAGACTCGATACAATGATATCGCGACGTAAGAGCAATGAAAAGTTAATTAAAGATAGGCTTCACTTTATATAATTAGCATAGTATCTAACAAAGTTTAATGAAAGCAAAAATTTCCCAAATCGGCAGAAGATGGGACACTGCCGGACCAACTGCGGGAGTGACTTGTTTAATAAAAGTCATAAAGTCAAGGCAAATAAATAAATAAATAAAAAAAAATAATAATAATTAAAGTGAAATTTATTTAAGAATATTCAACGGTTTAGCTTTAGAAGCAATTTTAAAAAGGTACTAACAGATTGCCCACCCTGTGTGTATAAAATTAGTGTTTCTAATTATATTCGTGGTAATTAGACGTGGCTTAAACAAACAGACTGGTAATTAACGATGTGTAAATCTCTCATCCCTTGCGGGTGAATTGTCGTTATCGTTTAGACCTAATTAAAACCTCGTATAATTAAAATTCAATTTTTGAAAGTGAAAAACAACAAAAAAATTCAAATCATGAAAAATGAATTTGCATATTTATCGAGTGAGCTACGGGCACTAAAAATAGATGTTTCAACAATTGCAAAGGATTGTACAGTATGATCAGAATATTCATATTAGTTGTATTGATTTGTATTTACTGTATGTTGGGAAACATATGGAGGTCTAGAAACATTTGTCATCGATCTCTGTTGAAACGAGAATAACGATTTAAAATTTCAATTCTTTTACAACTTCTGAGAGAACATTAAGTAATTGGGAAAGGTAAAGTATCATTCCCACCTAGTGTATTAATTTGTATTTTAATGTATGTATGTATGTGTTTTAATAAAATGTATGTAAGGTAACATCCATGTTTAGTGTTTAGCGCATATACTATTCTTGCTAAAAAATTAATTAAAAACTAAAACAGTAGGTAGAAACGAGACTTAATGCTCAAACGCGTTAAGTTATTTGGTACCTCTGGGACGGAATGGCCTAAATATCGTATTACGTTTTGTAACAAAAATCTCGTGCCTAATACATATTCAGAATCACATAAAAAACTGATTTGAATTATTCGCACACCACGTATACTTTAAAATTTATTACAAAATATGAAATTAAACCCTCCGTTAAATATTATATAAAACAGGACTTAAAATTACGATCGCCCTGTTACTGTGTTCTTTCCACTGCGAGTATAGCTACAATCGACACCTGCAAAGGTTTTAGTTTATTAATAATTCAGCCACTTGTATCAACATGTTTTCCCTGCAGTTTTCCAGAGGTTGCTGCATTTTCTATAGTTACTACCATATTATTTTCCTCGCAACCATGTGTGACTGTATTTCAAACACAGATTATGTTTGTCTTTACATTTTCTTTGTTTGCTCACCGTCTGTCCGCGTACTTAATAATTGAATGCATCTGGATCGATTAGTTTTTGTATGCGAGTATGAACTTTTGCTCATGTATTTCAATAGATATGAAATATCTTTTCTTTTATTCTTTAACGCACTAAACATGGTGGACGCATCGTGTGTTCGATGCTGGAACTAAGTGTGTCTAATGTCATGTGTCATGTGAAGTTCGGGCTGTTGTCGATCTTTGGACCCTCGTCGAAAGGGATTTTTCAACCCCACCACACACTTGATTCACATGTCATGCATTTCTGTACGAATCGTTCAACATTGGAAGGTTTTATACTTGAAAGTTTTTGTTAAACAGTGTGAGTGTGATTAAACAAACATTAGTTACACCGTGTAACAGGAAGGATGCCATGTCAATCTTCCAAAATTTGGCTCACACGTTGGAGATAAACATTGGAATAAAACGTTCATGGCATCGTTTGGTATCGGCTTTAAAATCGCGACAGATATGGCGTCATAATTAAATAGCAACAACACAGTGGGGAAGAGCATTGATGCTCGATACTGACTACTATGTCTTCTCGTTCTCGATTCTCGGCCCAGAGTTGTATTTTCTGTGATTGGTTGAATCAAGTTTAATTGTTTATGTGCTAACATAATCACAAATATGAAAATACGAGTATGAACACAAAGAAAAATAAGAAAAAAAAAGGTTACGAAGTATAAGAGCAACGGAAAAGAAGAATAAAGGAGCTTTATAAAAGAGTTGGATATGTTTGAAAGAGTAGAAGTTGTGCACTGGCAGGACTAAATTAACTGATGGACGAAATATACATTTCAAAATGAACAAGGAGAAGATGTGTGGTTAAAGTGAAAACGAATGAACCCTTAAAGATTCAATGAAAAGGATGTTGGAAGATGATAAAGTTATTAAGGAAGTAACGACGAAGAAGGAAAAAATTTAGAAATAGGAAAATTATAAATTGTAAGAATGATGTAGATAACATCATTTAGATTTAGAATCTTAACGAGTATCTTCGCTGGTGCAATATGTAATAAACACCTTACTTTGTCAAAATGTTCGGTTCTTGCTAAATCGCGCTTACTTATGAATCAATCACGTCTCAACATCACAACGAGAAACATCTAAGACGTAATGACTTACATCGGTCGTACTGCCCGCACCCTGAGTGTTGCAACGTTATATTAATAATTCGGAGATTGTTAAGAATAAAAACGCTCTGCCTGTCACATTAAATTAGTAATTGTTGTAAGTTGTAATTAAATATGAACTATTTTATATTCGTTGTTATCTATTTAAGTATTAAAAAGTTTGTTTTGTATAAGGTGTTTTATTTCTGCGAGAAGCTTCGAATAAGACTTCACACCCGTTAGTGCAATGCTCTAATGAGTATAAATAGTTAGTTTTCTGAATTTACTATTGCTGCAGAACATCACAGAACCTAATATACATTGTTCTTAAAATGTTCTTAAGTTTAATAGAAATTTAATAGACAAATGTGTATTCAAATTAAGAAATACAATTCTATTAAAATGCATTGTATATGTTACCAAAATGAGTATACTGTGATCTGAAAACCTGTTTCTTAAATACAGGTGCTTTAAAAAACATTTTGAACATTTACTATAATGTAAATAACGTATTAAATTTATAAAATAAAGGAAAAATTGTTTGTACCATTTGTTTTTATTCATTCAACAATAAAAAACTTATTTTGGATATTGTAAAAGTGAAAATTTATGAAATTTGGTTCTTGTTTAGAAATAGTATGCATAATTTTTTTTATTGCTAGTTTTCCTGGAGTATTATACCATTCTGGAATCCTGAAGAGTTGCGCCAATTTTAAACAAAACTTTCCATAGTAGTGTTCATACTTTTTTTTTACACCACGATGAGTTAAACTGGACTGAGAGTAAAAATCTTTAAAAATTTTAGGGAAAAAACTAATTTGGATTGATTTTTGTGTAAAAACTACTAGCATTCTAGGATTTTTAATGGTTGTGGTGGATAGCAGTGCTATTTAGGTTGCCGATACAAAAAAAAAATTAGAAATATTTTAAAAATTGTGGTCATGGTAGTTAAAACATCTCAAGGTGTTTCAAATTTCGAAAGATTTTTATTTTTTTTTATAATTTCAAAACAAAATGAGATAAATTTTATTTTTTTTTTTTTCTTGTGTAGTCATGAGCAGGACCACCCTCTGGTGCCCGCTTATCGTTGAATTTTGGGACACCCTGTATATCAAAAAGTTTCTTCGGTATACACACTCTATTAAACTATTATACATCATCCAGAGAAACGTTGCATCAGTAACGCAACCACTTCAGTTACGCAATTCTAGAGTCGCTTCTTTTAAAGACAACAGGTAAGAAGGGGATGAGATTTTACATTTTTATTCAACATTATTTCTTTTAAATGAATTAAAAAAATCGGTGTAATACCTTCCTCGTTATTTCCTTCCAAAAAACCATGTAATTCTATTGATTTTAAGGAGAGGAAGCAAATCTCTTAAGAGATACTCTTAGATACTTTGTGTTATAATTGACACAATTAACAACCGAATACTTCCCCTTCTCCTAATGAAAGACATCTGGAATTGCTAAGTTACTTCATTATATTCATTTCACAATTTAATTATTCTACAATTCCTAACACACATTTATACCTCAAATTAACTGCAAGCAACATCATTCTGTAACACCTTCAAAATGAAATGTGGTTAACAATTTTTCTGTATTATGTAGAATATACTCGTACGAATGAATGAATGCATTTGTAAAGTACTTTTAATGTTCATTATTTCCTATGAACAAAGTTGTGTTTTAATTGAAAATGTTCACATTCATAGAAAATAATGTAATGCAATGCTATTTGTTTCCTGTTTTATGTTGTAAAATTAAATATACTTTTAGTTTTTTCTTAAGGGTGATTTTCACATTTCATATTTCGGATTTTATATCAAATATTCTCCCTTTAGAAAATGTGTTTCGGAGAAATGTATTAATTCATAAAAATGTACGATTTTTTTCAATATCCAGGATGCTGTATCGGTCTCTTACGATTAAATATCAAGAATTTGAACTTATAGAAGCATAGGTTTAGCCTTACACTTCAATACCATATTACCTTTGACCATTTTCGTTTAAAAATACAAATACAAACTACGAAATACTAAGCTATGTTTTCAATTATTTTACTCAATAAATTTACTCGCCTTCAGTAGAAATATTAATTACGCTTACAAACTGTTACCACAGTACAGACATTTCTTCCATTCGAACTATATTTTCCTAAGTATAGATGATTTAAAGTTGATTGTCAATATTAACCTAATTTGGATACCGTCACATAAGGGAAATGAAAAAGCTGATCAAATGGCCAAGTTAGCTGCTTCCTGTGATAACTATATCTCATATTTTATAAAATCAAATATGAAAGTAGAATTAGAAAAAAATGAAATAAAAAATTGGTAAGACAAGTGGGATAATTCTGATAAAGGTAGAGAATTCTATAAAATACAACCGTAAGCCATGGTTTGCCAAACTAAAATGGCCAAGAAGATTAATAACAATGACCTCAAGACTAAGAATGAATCATACTAGAGCTCCAAAACATCTAGCAAGAAACAAAATTATTCCAAACTCTAAATGCGAATGTGGTGAAGAAGAGGCAGACCCTGACCACATTCTGTGGCAATGTAAAAATACAACAATGGCAAGAAATGGACTCCAAAGGGCCGTGCTACAGACTTCGCAGACGCTTCCTGTTAACACCGCCTTTTTGATTGAGAAACCGAAATTTATAACTGCAGTAGCCATGAATAGATCGTTCTTGTTGTCTGGATATAACGTATAAGAAGAAGCAGAACAATATTAGGGGCGATGAAAGGCTACGTGCCTAGGAAGCCCGAGAAACTATATATAAAAAAAAAAAAAGAAAAAAAGTTGATTGTCAATGAGCCATTTAACTTTAAAGTTTGCAATATCCTTATAAAAAAATGTAACAGAATACAAAATAGTTTGCGCTTATTTTTACACCGTTTTAAAGTCATTAGATGCATTATGCATGCATTTATAAATGGACCACAACTATAAGTTATAGAAGAAATAAACATAAATGTCTTAAGATAATTTTGATTTATAGTTAATACACTTGCTCATAGCACATTGTATGTTATTTTTCGGTTTAATATTATGTGAAATTTATTTGAAAAATGTAATAAAACCCGTTATAGGTACATCGTAGAGAAGAGTTAGCAAACCTTGTCATTTACACAAATAAATAATATACAAGCAGTGATTTTTTTTTTGAAAATTACGATTTATTTGTCAATATTCCCTATAAACTCTTGGTCTATCGATGTTCCAGGTTTTTCAAGCTTTCCAAGAAATAGTATTCATCAACTCAGCAAAGTAGGCTTCAATTTCGACAATGAACTCGTCATTCGAAATGAATCTTTTTCTCCGGAATCACTTTTTCCATTGTTTAGAAACAGGTAGTGACGTAGTGACTAAACCTGGAGAATAATATTTTCCTGTGACGACGGAGTTTGCTAATGCATTTTTATAGTGAAATCATCTTTCTTCGCCATTTGTCTGTTTTCTTTTCAATGCGTCATCGAATGTGCTCAATAATTGATCGTAATACTGTCCTGTAATCGTTCTTCCTTTTCTAAATAATCGATAAACATTACGTTTTTAAATTCCCGAAATCCGTAGCCATTTTCGTGCTCCATGTTCGTAGTGTTAAATTTACTGCCTTGACTGTTCTTTCTTTCTGCCATGAGTGATAGATCCATGTTCTATCAGCAGTCGTGAAACTCCTTTGGCATACGCTTACACAGGTCCGTACAGCGCTTCGAAATAGTCATTCACTTCAAATTATATACCTACAATCTCAATCTTCCTTAGGTGGAATGTACTTTCTTTCATTACAAAAGAAAAAGTCTTTGGCATTCGCACACAAAAATAGAGGTTATTCTCTTAAAAAGAAAAAAAAATTATGCTAAATAGGATAAATTAAAAACTACGTAGCTTCATTCTAACTTTCCACTCCCCACTCCCCCCGTGTAACACTGTGTACCTCTCTACTAAATTCCTCCACCTATCCAAGCTACGTAGTTTATGAATGACCCCAAAGCTTAACTTGCTAACTTTCAACAGCTACTAAAACAAAAACACATAATGCATTTATTTGAAATTTTAGCAGCCGTTGTTTGAAGGATGACACAAGATTAATTACCTTTTGTAAACACATAAAACATACGTTATACAAAAGTTCACCATCCCTGGCGTAGAATATCAAATATAAATAAACCAAATACCTTGAATAATTCAAATCTTCATAATATGAGCTGTATTTATTTTATAACATTTTTACGATTTGATATGCTTAAACGTAATCATAAAATATTTTACCGTAGAATTATAGGAATATTTTAAATTAAATAAATCATAAAATGTTATACTTCTACATATTTATTTATCTCTGTTAATATATTTACTGCATGGATGAATATAAGAAAAATCGTAATCTTTTCAAATCAACTTTGATATAGTTTAAAATCTGTCGATTCCCTAAGCAATATTCTATAAAGAAAGAGGATTAGTACCGTGGTTAGTTAAGTATATGTAGATACTATCTTTGGGAATTGAAAGAATATATTTACTTTTTGAAATTAAAATACAGAAGATCTTTCTGTAACTGCGTAAGAAATCATCTTCATTAACAACACAACAACATTTTTCTTTTGTTTCACTTACATTCATTTTGTTACAATGAGTGTGAGTGAGACATAAAAAGTACTATACATTACTGCTTGATTTCCTTGTTAAGAATTCAGGTAAAATTAAGCTGAAAGTGTTCTTCAAACCTGTAGAAGCATTTGTGTGGTAGATGAAATGATCTTAAAACACTACTTTCTTAATAAAAATCACGTTTATATCACTTGGATCACAGTTTATTCATTTGGATCACAAATCAAATAATGATATTTTGATATGCAAAATTATGGAGCTGTATTTCAATTTAGTTACTTTTTTACTAAAATTGTACCAGTATTTGACAAGTTTATCTGAATTGAATCAGACAGAGGGTACAATTTTACATTCAAAGTTCGACAAGTCTTAGTCTTTACTGATAAAAATTTGCTGGGGACGCCTCTGTCTTTTTTGTTCCTTCTAAAAATGGCAATGTTATAACAAGCTAGAGAGATAATTATTCATGTTAGAAGACACGTCGTACATAAATACCGAGAACTCTCTAATTAAATTCTAATAGCTTACTTTCTGAGACGCCTAATCTATCTATAAAGTCTGTATAGTCCGTTTCATAGTCAGTGGATGTTTGCCTGGTTCATAATTCAGAATATATTCATATGTAAAGTTTATATCTAACAGAAACACCGTAATGAAAATGTCGTTTATAATTATCTTTGTGCAGAACACAGAACATGGACCTCTAGACTACAACCCCAGTTCCAGCCCTAGCCCCAGGTTTATAGAGGGGTTAATTTTATTAATTACAGCCATTTAAAACTGTAGTACACTCTGTGTTTTATTTCAAAAATATTTTTTTTTTTAAACATCTGCGTCTGACAGGTAGTTGATTGAAGAAATTTGTTGGCTTCGTGGTATTTTATTTTTGTGAATAATATCACCAAAAAAGTATCGTACTTGTGGCAATGTTTAAGCTGCCATATTTAGTAAATACTCTATATACAACTTAATCAATAAGTACGCATAAAATTTAACATAGACAGAAGTATAAAGCGAAATGAAAACATATACTGAGACAACATCTAAGACTATCTGACGTCGAGTTGCTTTTTGAAGCTTTGAAACGTTGGTGACGATGGCAGTAACTTATTTCTGCTGCTAAACATACTTTTCTTTTTGCTTATCTTATCTTACAAGTTTCATTCAATATGTTCAAGGACTTCAATCATAACCATGCGGGCCAATGACCGCTTACCGCTACAAAGCTTTCATTGTTTTCAAAAGAGCTTAACGCCGAAATTATTCTATTTATTTTTATGCAGATAAATGAAACTCTAATGTTTCCTTTGTTCTTAGTTTTCTAGATTATTCAAGAACACCAATTTTTTCACAGTAGCAATTATTTGAATAAGACTTAGTGTATAACTTTTTGTTTATGGATTCTCAGACTTCATAGGTAAATAACCTTTTATTGCATCCAATAATGTACTTCTTCTTGGGAAGCAGGAGAAAGAAAGAAGTAGCGAGGAAACAGTTAAACTTCAGTCCAGAAAAATAGAGGATTTTCGGAAAGGAGATAAGGACAAGAGATAGATGACGGAGATAGAGACAATAATAACATAGTAAAGATAGAGAGTCAAGAAGGAAAAAGTAAAGTAAGAGAGTCAAGAGGAAATAGTAAAGACAGAGCGTCTAGGCCTGTGATAGACATAAGTGGAGAAGTGAAAACAAAGAGAAAAGGCAGGAAGGATAGTGAAAAGATAATAGAGGGTTTGTCGAGAGGAGACAAGGAAGGCAAGAGGTGGTAGATGAAAATACAGGCTATAAGAAAGGAGAAGCAGGAAATGGTTTGCCGAGAGGTGACAAAGAAGACTAGAGGTGAGGAAACGGTGAGAAGGAAAGAAGACTAGGGAAAATGAAGGAAGAGGGTCAAGAGAAGAAGAAGCAGAAAGTACTTTTGGAAATAGAAAGGTCTAGAATAGTTTAAATTTAATTTTAAGTTGAAGTTCTATGAAATGTATTAAGAATGTAGATTGTAAAGCCGAAAGGCGAACAATTAATAATAATAATAATAATAATAATAATAATGTACTTCTTCTTTTTTAAACTTAAAATCCCGTCAAAGAAAATCATCCTATGGCCACTACCGTTTCAAATCTCGGTCTCGTAACCAAAAAAGCGGTATATACGGGGAAGATTAGCGAAATCTATAAAATCGGTCTTTGAAGTACATTCCTTGCTTTTGCTGTTTTGCTGGTGCATTTACTCAGAAACTATCAGTCAGTCAGGATCAGCCTCCTCTTTATCATATTCTCCCTTAAGATTCTACTGATATTGTTTTTTGATAGCTGTGCCGAAGTACCAGAATGTTTCATTCTTAATCTTAAGTCATTGTCATTAATGTTCTTGGCCGCATATAGCTTGGTCATCCCAAAATTTTCCAACGTTATTTAAAACTGTTCCCAGTCTCTAGTTTTAACCCATTCAAAAATAATTATTTATCTTGAAAAATATTTTTAAATAAATACAAAGAAAATTGTTATTTTGGGTAAATATCTTATTGGAAATCGTTAAGATATTTTAGTAATATTTATGAAATAGTCTCCTTAGGATTTTATAGATCTACTACATGCTGCTTCTTAAGTGCGTGGCGTGTATCCTGAGAATAGCTACTGCTTTCATATGCAAATAGCGACGGTATAAAGCGGATATAGAGACGGGTTTCCGATATAATGCCACGGATATTTACTACATGCATTCAATACATTTTTATTTTTATCGTTGAAGTATTTGTCAGTATATGATCGTTACATATATTATCCTTGAAATTGATATTGTTAGTCATTTTAGCTTGTGGATAGCGTATCACGGCCATTAAAGGTAACGGCACAATGGCGTCCCACTTTTAAGGCATGTTAAGAGAAAAAAATGGCAAAGGAACTAGTTCAGGATTGACTAAAATATGAACTACTTAGGTAGTCAAGTATTTTTGCAATTCTCTAGTTTTATGTGCTTCCTACAATTACAAATTATTGTTGTTACGTGTTCTATTAAATCTTATTCTACCGTTTATCGTTTCTCTTTGTAATGCGTTGGAATGTCCTTTCTGGACAACCGTTACACCAATGAACGCCATTTAATTTTTTTTCTTCTGTAGTACTACAACTAAGTATACTTATTTAGTAGCTTACATTTCAATAATTACAAAAATGATCATTTTTTTAGCTCTCACACGGCAAAAATTTATTTTGTATTTTACACTTATAAAATAGAAAGCTTGAAAAAAAGGTTATGTTCCATTCAGGAGGATTCCATCATTGTAAGGCTACATTTTCTCAAGAGACCTAAATAGAAGGACGTAGTTATGGATGACACTTTACTTATTACTTATTTAATTAACTTACTTATTTAGGGTTTCAATTTTTTTATATTTATATTAATATACAACATATTAAGTTTATTGTGTGAAAATTTGAAATCGATTGAAGTAAAACTGTCAGAGATATAAAGTTTTAAGTCTTCACCTCTCTTGCCTGGTTTCGTCTTTCTTTGAAACGTTTAAACGTGTTTTTCTCACACTTAGCTTTTTCAGAATCGGTGTCCTTTCTTGAAATTTTACACACTCTTTCCTTACATAAATGTCGAGGTAACGCTGTCGAGTTTTTTTTTTTTTTAACGTATTTTAAAATAACAAAGTTTCTGATTTTTTTCATAAAATATCGGTATTTTGATTTCTAAATTCCGCCAAGAAAAACGAATAAATAATAACTCGTACGATTACTAGCAGAAACTTATCAACTAATAAAATCATTTTGGTTTTTTGATTTCAAATAATCCAACGATGAGTATGAGGGACAACGCAATGAAACTATTTTTTGTGACGTCTGCTGAGATTCGCTGTCATTAACTGATATCTTGCTATTTATTTATGAAAATTTTACAAAGTATTCTTTAATTCTATTTTATCATATAGTAATTATAGAAATAATTATATATTATCTGTGTCGTCAAAAAACATTATTGAAAATAAGTTTCTTTTGTATCGATTTGACAATATTAATAACAATTTTTAATTTAAATATATAGGGTGTATTAAATGGGGCGAAACTTTTAATACATGTAATACATACTTGTGTGTCCCTGTGTACACTGTAGGTGCTCCAGCAACAGGGTTCCACTTGGTTCGAGTCCAACCCCCAAAACTCCAGCTCTTCTTCAAATAGAGGTCCACACACGTCTGTGGGGTAGTGTAATTTTCCGGTTCTACAAACAAAAATGATGTATACGATAAACTTTCCTTTAAATATAGAATCCTTACGTTATGGTGAGCCGGTTTTGTTCATTCTAATCTAAAGCTAATGTCCTGGATTAAAATCTTTATTAAATTTGACATAGTCTTTTAAGTTATTCACATTTTAAACAAGTTTATTAAATTCTCTCATGTACTGTAGATATATTCATTATACAATAAGGGTGTAAAGGGATGTTGGTGAGGTGAGGCGAGGGGTGAAAACCTACCAACTTGTAAAATGTAAATCATATTAAATTATTCACGTAGTTATCTCAATTTCTGAATTATGAAACGAAATCTGATTTTATATCTGAAGTAACTTGTTTAACTCGTTACGATCTCTACTACCTGGTGGTAAATCTTCAACTTCATTCAACTTGAACGGAAAAGTCAAAATATTCCAAAAAGTTTTTACTTTTAAGTCGTTATAAAATAAATTACGTAAAACGAGTGAAAATTTTATGTAAATTATCAAAATTTTATAAAATATTTACGGTATTTCCGAAGTTGATATTGATCAAAGTAATTTGAATATAGCAATTATTTGTTATCAAAATTCAAAATTCCACTGTCAGAAATCATAATTGACTACACTGGCTACAATCCCATCCGGTCCTTTAATCCACATCTGCTACCAAACTTCTACTTGACCATCAAAATTAACTTACATTTCTATAAGGTGTTTTACACCTTAAGCTTCTAATTCTTTATTTACTTAAAGTATCATTCACTGTTTTAATTTTGCATTTAATTTAAATTGTATAGCATATGGGAATATTCTGTACTATTGTATGTCATTTTCTGTACCATTTTTGAGGTAGAATTTAATTACGTTTTCTTTGATTTTTCAAAACCTTACAATGTTTTCCAACTAAAAATACTGAACTTAAAATTTGAAGAAAATTTGAACAATTTAAGATTTAAAGAAAAAATGGGATGGGCAGAAAGTGCAGTCCTGTGAAAAATAAGAAAAGGGGATATGAAAGAAGAGCAACGAGGGGCTATGAAAAGAAGGAAAGAATACTTGAAAAAGAATGGAATGGGTACAGAGAAGATGGAGAGCAAGAGGGCGGCAGAAAGAACGGCTGATGATGAGCTATGAATCAAAGAGAGACAGGTGCAACAGCAGGAAAGAATGAGCAAAATTGATAGCAGTAGATACAATTTCAGGTATAGAAAATTATAGAAAAGTGTAATGCCATATACTCTGGCATTACAGGGAAAATGAGAGTGACCTGAAGAGTGTTAGAAGAACAGCGAGATTTAGACTGAGGAACGAAGAAAATGGAAGTAGATACTGGGTGGATGGAGAAGAAAGAAAGCGCAGGGTTTGCAAAGCAGAGATGGAGACACTGGAGCACATAAGGGATGATTGTGTGGACAGTGTGGGCAGCAGTAGGAAAATAAAGCAGCTATTAAAAGCAGAAAAGAAGGGAACAAATGAGTGGTAGAAGTAATTAGAAGGAGGAAGTGAAAACCAGAGGGTCTAGGTCTGAACAGAGTGATAGAGGTAAAAGACAGGAAAGGGAAAATTAAATCTTAAAGGAAGAAAGAATAGTTCAAAGATAATAGAGGGTTTGTCGAGAGGGGTCAAGGAAAGCAAAAGATGAGAGACGGAGGTACAGGCAAAAAGAAAGTAGAAGCAGGAAACGGTGAGAAGGAAGGAGGTGTAGGGAACAGGAAGGGAGAGGGTCAAGAGAAGAAGAAGCAAAAAATACTGTTGGAAAGAGAAAGGTCTGGAATAGTTAAGATTAAGTTGAAATTCTATGAAGGGTTGATAGAAATATTAATGTAGATTATAAAGCCGAAAGGCAAACAATTAATTATATAAAATATATACATTATCAAATATGAAATACTCCACTTAAAAAAGCCATATTGTATTATAATCTCCAAAATGTGACAATCTGTTAAAATGCAGTAGGATTTATGTTTAAAAGAAGTTCAATGTCAGTTTGTCAAAAACAGAGAAGTAAAAACCATTTCTATTACTAATTGTTATTAAAAACAGCAATTTTAGTTATTCGACATTCAATTTTGTCCAACTGTGAATCTGTTAAAATTAACTAAACTCAAATTAAAACGCGAATGTGACAAGGAATGCCTATATAAATTAAATATCAAAACAGTGAGTGGGAATGAGGTTTAATCATCTAACGTCACGACTTACGTAACTTATCACAACAATTTGTCCTAACTTTTAAACCTTCTAAATTCTTTCTTTCAATGATTTAATACGGTATTCAATGAGTGTGACATTCCCTTAATATTATTATACCTGTAGTAGTTTAACACTTGAGCGAAGACACCTGGATGCCTGTCAAAGAAGTATTCATTAAGTACGGGGTCATAGTTCGCCAGCGCTTCCGTTAAACGCGAGAGTCGCGTAGCTGGAATTTTCTTTAAAGTCGCCTTGTAAGTCTCATATCTGAAACATAGAAATAACCATCACTGTAAAATAAAACAGGATAAAACCTGCAACATTTTACAGTTGACTAATACTTTACTACATTTGTTTTTGTTTCATTCTAGTTCATTTTGTTTTAATAAGTGTGAGTGAAACATAAAACAATATTGCACCACTGGGACGATCTATTTTCAGGGATATACCTTTCGTCAAAAAAACCACTGCATATCTTCAATGCAGTCAAAGTGTTGCATTCAGAAGCAAAGTAATGTAAAGTTTCACTACGGTACGGTACAGCACAAAATGATTAAATATGTATGACGTCACGTGCCATGTGTTGCAGTGAGGTTTTCATATGCAAAAAGCATTGTAAAAGGATAAAAGCATTGCATTTAGAAAATATGAACAAAAGCGCCATTAAAAATGAACTAGTGGGGTAAAAAGTGAGTGTTTCGAGAACCAACTCAATTAATATCATGGGTTTTAATTATTATGACAATGGTTCGTTCATTGACTGATGACAATTGTTAAGTAATTAAACAATTTGCTATCCAATAGTAGAGAGCTAAGAAACAAAATCATCGACCAAGGTATATAATAAAGTTTTTGTACTAATAGTATTTATACACAGTGGGCTATCGAATTAAATAGGTACATACATAATTATAAACTTTTTTTGCAGAAGAGTAGCCTACATATATGACAATAACATACCATAGAAACCAACAATATATTTGGTAGTCGACTGTGATATAACTCAGCATCGGAAGTAAGCCGTAGTTAAATAAATTAAATTAATAAAAGATGATTGCCAAAATTCTCCGATCACGAAATTTGAAATAAAAATCTTCGTTTTATTTTCAAACCCTCATTATTTGATTGTAGTGGACTGTATGTATGTGAGATATTTAATGAAGAAAAGTTCTGATAGTTACACAAAAGAGGCTGACAACTTTTATACAAAACAGTTTATTTATTTCAATAAATGTAGAAATCAAAAGAACACAAAAATAACTGAATAATAATTTGTAGTATTGAAATTGAAATTTGACTGTGTAATATAACTGCTGTTAATAATTTAATTTCTGATGTACGCACAAAATTAGAGTAGTTTACTCACTGAGTTTTATAAGATATATCCGGCTCATTGCCAGCTGTTAAGACTAAAAACCACTCTGTTGTATGAGACAAAAGATAAAGTTAAAAGAGATGAAAATATACGAAGGTAGCAGATCGTTATATTGCGCGAAAGCACCATCGTAGATATAAATATTAATGGTTAATTTGTTTACAATATTTAGAAATAATTAAGTTTACATTTTATAATAAAATACAATGAATATTAAGTAATTATTTTCCAGACAGATTTACCAGACTAAAATATTTTGGTAAATAAATATCAGGTGTATTGTATTACGTATTTTAATATTACGAAAATATTGTATACCTCACTTTAAGGCCTATATACTTTCCGGAAAAGCTAGCCGTAAAGCGAAAAGTCGTATAACGAATCCATTGTTTTGATTCGTACAACAATACGGTTATGATACGAAAGATCCCTGTTCTCATTACGTGTCATCAACAATTTTATGAGTAATAAAATATCTTTCTGAAATAGGATTCTATCCCAGATCTTCTGTTTAGTACGCAGATATTTTTCAAATAAACTACCTATGATTGATAAGTTATACTATATGTAATGTATTTGAAGACATGAACTCGTTGCGTAGGACGTTGAATAAATCTCTATTCATTGGTACTGCAGAGTACAAATTGGTTCTACCTAGCGGTACCTATACAACAATACCACCAGTATACTATTTCCACAAAGTTTTGTCAGTTATTGCAACCCCTTCTTGCGTTTAACCTCAATGAAATAAAGGGAGAAGCTGAAACAGAAGATCGCTAACACAGTAAATATTTTGGAGTCACTTTTCCATCATATTGAAGATGCGTATGATGATAAAAGAGTTCATTTACAGTTCATTTTCTTACAATCGTTCATATGACGAAATCACTCCACCTGTTGGAATACAAAAGAAGATAAAGTTGATGTGAACTATAATTGAAGTGCAATAGTGATAGAAACGTCACAATTGGGACACTTTACCAAATTTTTTAATAGGATCTAACGTAAGCTAATAATGAAACATTAGTGCCGCAGTAGTGGCGTGATGAATAAACGCCGTTATAGCGAAATGCCGTATAAAGAGCTGTTGTTGAACTTAATTGAGAACTTTGGTTACCATTTCCTAGATGACCTACTTTCCAATATGCCTTATTTACATTTTGATCCATTATTTAGTAAATGCAAATTAGATATAGCACAAAAACAGATGCTTCTGTCTCCAGACTATTTTTATTCTTATTCGGTGTCTCATCGGATCTTTCTAAATATAAATTTAAATATGTTTCCAAGTTATATCTTTTTCAGTTACTTTTTTTACTGTATTTAAGCTCTCATAATGGAATAATTTGCATTAATATATGGAGGATATTATTTTTTGAGCTGCTTTTATTTTATGTTCAACAAAGAAAAAACAAATTCAATTTTTAATTTGCTTGAATTTAAAAAAAAACAAGATAAAAGATAAAGTAGATTTTAGAAAATGATGCTGAGGAAGTTCATTAAACCATGGGCTCTTTTGTTTGCTTCAAAGAATACATTATATAATTAATATATCTTATACGAGTATAACATGTAAATGTTCACTCCTATATCTTCATAAACATAAATCTTACAAAGAGCAAAGTTGACTTCTGTACAATAAAATAATAATTTATTGTATTTTGATATTTTTTACTTTGATGAAAAAAATAACAAATATGGTTGAAGTTACGAGAGTTCGGCGGCGGCTCATATTTAAAACAAGTTGTGGGGTATAATCTGCTGATATAACTAAAAAGCACTGACTCATGTATTTTCCTATAATGTATATAGAAACGAATAAGACAAAATTCATTATCGTATTATAAATTCATACCGCTCTTATAACATCTTTTAAGTATAAGTCACCGCCGATCTATCGTGATTTTGACTATAGTTCAATTATTATTAATAAATAATTTTCTAGGTCTGAAAATGGATGGTGCTGAAACGTTATGCCTATACTTAGCCCTTGGGGTAAGTTAAAATTTATAACTTGTTTATAATTATTAAGAAATCTGAATGAGAAGGAGGGTTGTAGTGGCGTGCTGCTCGTGAGACTGCTTAATCCATCATAGTACAGATATTGGTGGTAGTAGTCAATTTAAGTTAATAATGACATTATTATAACATAAAATATAATTTGGTATGTGAGTTCTTAAGGTACAGATGCAATACGTGATTTTTGAGTTATTTGCTAGCATGTTTTTTTCAGCAAATTCATTCTTGACCAATGCTAAGACCTCTACTAATTTTTCAATCAACATTCAATAAGTTGAATATTTTTTTTAGGAGACGTTTTTGCAGAGATTAATAAATATATACGTAATATATTTACCTGATTCCTCCCACATTCAGAATGATTCTATTTTCTCCATCCATAGTTGTGTCCAGCATAAAAGGGGGTCATTCCATGTTCTGTTTCTGTAACAGTGGTATACAAACCCCTATACAACACCCTGAAGCTATACAGCAGCAATGTACACAAAGTCCACCCCAATGACAACTCCCTGAAAACAAGAAAAAAAACTAAATTAAAATAAACAGAAAACATTTTGCTATTGTAAATACATTTTACATTATTTGTATTAACGATGTACGACCAAATAGATGTTAAATGTTTTTCCGAACAGGGAATTATAAATATACGGTACTTAAATAATTAGCCCTATGTTGCATCAAGTACTTGTGTACATAATGTACCTTAGTAAAGGTTACTATAATACATGCTTTAGATATTATTGTAATGTATTGATATATTTTTATTATAGAATTTGAGGCGCTTCCAACAACAAGGTCATATTCGCCTGAAGTTAATTTATTTTAATTAAATTTGGTTTATTATATTTATATCAGTTAGGAAGCCGAGCACTTTTTGAATTTCTTCTGTATTGTTTGAAAGTCTGTCCTTTAATTCTCGACTAATGTTGTGTTTTGTTCGTTGAGTTTGATATTGTGGGCAGGTTACTAGTAGATGATGGACTGTTATTTGCGTCTGACAGTTGCTGCACTACGGAGCTGCTGTTTTACTCACTAAGTGTTAATGCGTCAATGTCGTATGTCTCGTTCTTAGTCTGAAGACGGCTTTTTCGAATTGTCTATTGCTTTGGCAAGAAGTTTCCCACTTGTTTGTATTTTCTTTAATTAATCTTAATTTGTTGTTACTTATTTGCGTCCAGCACTGGTTTCTTGTAGATATTGATAGTGTAATAGGGCGAGAAAAGGACCGAAGCTTAGAACCCCGCCAAATTAAGAATAGTAAATACCTTTTTGTGTGGGGCTACTATATATTGATAAAATTAGCTATTTGGAACTGAAATGTCTAAATATGTTTTAATAAGTTGCATTATTATAGGAGATATTAACAATTAAAATAGTCATTTATGATCCTCTAATCATTAAAGGAAGTGCAAGTTGTAAAAGAAAAGTTTCTACACTGATTTTTTTATTAGGGAACTTTCGAGTTATTTCGCGTTAGCAGGTTTTATTAATGAAGCGTCTTATTAAATGTTTATCATAATACACCACTGTTGTGAAAATGTTACAGCTGCATAATATCTATCTGTATCGTTTTCCCCTTCCAACTGTCGTCGTCGAATGAAATGGTAAACACAAAGAGATCGTAATCGTTCTCTCGAATTTAAATATACATATGTTAAGCTTGCGGCGGTACTTTAATCTACGTACGTATGTACCATATTTTAAATATGGACGTATGAAATACATACCTTTACAATACCCTCTGAAAAAGTCAGAGGTCGCAAGTAGTCGGTTCCTGTGTGAGACATGCTAAAGACTGTGTTCTGAATAAGAGCAATAAGTCTTTAATGCTTGCATTATTTTTAAGCAAAATGATACAATAAAGAATTGAACGTAATAAGCATAAAATATTTTGCTAATTTGATGTTATGTATTTTTCCATATGATCAACCATTCCCGAGATATAGCGCGGGGAGTGGAATTTATTAGTAGAGAGACAGTGCAGGTTCATACTGCACTTTCTGATAGAAATGTAAAATTTAGTATAATGAAAGAGTTTCATTAGTAAATAACTTTTAGATGTGGAGTCACTTAAATTCTCTGTTTTATAGAGGATTCTAAATGACGACCACCTAGATCGTATTTATGCGATATCTAAACAACAGCGTAACATATTTTAATTATTTTCTGTAAATGAAAGCCAATTTAATTACGCAAAATTTATGAAGAACAATATTTTTAAGAAAAACTAGTTGTTTATAAGTTAAAAGCGGTTTTAGAAAAGAAAAAATATTTGTTTGCAATTTTCTTTTTTCTACACAAGATAATATGATATATTTCAGAGAATTTATAAAATATTCACAAACCTATCGAGTACTAACCGCCCCCTTCTCCTCCCTTCATCTGTTAAAACACAACCAAACTTAACTTCGTCCTCACCAATTTTTTGTAAGTCTCTTTGTAAAACTACTTTATCGGTTGCAGGATATAAAACAATCCTATTATTTATTAATTAAAATAACTTTCTAAAAGATTAGTATTAGCATCCTTTTTCATTTAATATGTCCTTCTAAGCTCACCCAATCTTACTGCAGCAGCTGCGGCAAGTTGTCCTTTGGATCGATGTCCTTTCAAAGTTTTTGACCGCAGAAAAGGATAAAGTTATGGGTGTCGTTTATATTATCTTATGTACTTTAGTGTTGGTTTATTTGCTTTTCCTTTTTGTGTTCTCTACTTTGCAGTGGCAGTAGGCTACTATTTAAATTGCTTGAACCATGCTGGCTTTTTATATGGATGTGTCTATGTGTGTGCGTGCGAGTATGCTAAATAGAAAAAGCTGAAAGCAGTTATATCTTGTGGAAATAAAAGCTTCTGTAAATAACCTATTTGGTTTATTTTGGTTTATCTTTATACTGTAATTTTAAGTCTAGATATATATGTATATATATTTATATAAAAAACCTTATTTTTTCAATTAAAAACTAATTTATGAAATTATTATATTAAGCAGCTGCAAGAACGTGTCGTTACTCTTTAACAGAGAAAACTATCCTAGAAATTGTTATACATAACTGTAATTCTAAACAATTATCCTTATCCAAAAATATCCTAGACATTAGTCTAACCCTTTAATACTATCTAAACCTTTTTTAATTCTTACTGTGAAATTTGACCTACTTATAATAAATCCTTAAAATAATCATAGAAATTTAAACTAATTAGTCTAAACCACAGAATAATTATAATAACATTAAAACTAATTATTACTCAACTACTAATCATCATTCAATATGTATATATAATATATAAACTAGTCAAGTGTAAATTTTACTTTTTTACATTCACCTTTTAATTAGATAAAAATTAGGTAAAAATCAAAATTAATCAAATCATCAGTTATGTAAGTAAAGTTTTTGTAATTTTTCTCGTTTTAATCAATTTTAGTATTTAATGCATTAGTTAACAAGTTAATGGGAAAAAGTACCATTCAAGCAAAGCACTTGACAAGTGTTATTTAGACTCGGTATTTTTCCCATTAAAAAGCTTTGATTTATCAACACACGAAATTCAGATATTTCTTTTCTTTTAAAAATGTCAAAATAGCGCAACTAAAACCTCTGTAACTCATAAACTAATGGTCGGAATGTCATGAAATTTTACACTGAAAAATCTAGTACCGCAAAGAGTATTTCTTTAGTATTTAGTATTTTTCTACGTTTGAAGAATGTTAATAAATTTATATTCAAATTTTCAAGACGATAGTAAGGAAAGTGATTTTCTTAGGTGACTTAGATGATTTCTTACACCTCCTAATAGGAAGATTCTAACGAATCAACAAATATATAAAATAAACAATAACAATAATGTATTATATTTAAAATGTTTGTTTCTGTCAATTCACTCGTGAATTTTTAATTAAACTTTTTAAATGACTTACTTTACATTTTAAATTCTACAAACAAATATTTATAAATTCTGTATAAATGGGTGGACGTGCTTAGAATAATCTCCGAGGCAGGCGTCAGGTACAGTCACTCCGTTTAATTTGCATTCAGTTACACTGAAGCTGAACCTCGCGTAATTAGTATTCTCTAAATGCTTTCAGGTTTTATAAAATCAGCGATTCGATATTTTAATTTAAATGACTTTATGTATTATGTACGTATTTATGTTCTAATTGATGATTTTTAAGCAATTATCCTGTTCATATCGCCAGTGCCGGATTAAATAAATAGCATAATTACATAAAAGACTATTCTTAGCACATGTGTTAAGAATAATATATCAGCTGATTCGTTAAACATGAACGACGGAACGATCTGTATGAAAAGAGTGATGCACAAATCTCTTGCGGCGCTACATACGAGTATACCCAAAACTACCAAATCGTCAAATATGACAGAAATATAGATAAGTGCGCATAGAAAACAAAGTTTAAATCAAACTTGTTCCTGTTTTTAATATTGTTATATGAATAAAAATGTTTCTATCAAAACTTGCAAGTATTTTTATGTACAAAACGGGCGAGCTAGAATTGACGCGACCATGATGAACAAAAAAGAAAACCTTGGAACTTTTGCCAGACCTGTGTACCATGCCAGACCTGTGGACCATGCGTTAGAATTGTCATATTAGGAAGGTGAGAGAAGACACCGATGTGTTTCAAAACTCGATGCTGAATGCTTTTAATTGCATCTAAATATCACTTAAATGTATATAGCGCTCGTTTCAGTTGCGACTTTGAATCATACGATACTTTTTAGATTAACAGAATATGTACTTAGAGCGGTGCACGGGCTTGTGGGCTCGATTGAACTTCACGTTAATAAATCTGTTTTGGCCTGTCTATTTTTATTAAATATCTAAATGTTGACGGCGTTGAAGTGTAGTTTCAGCGCTACTGATGTCAGCCATATTTATGACGTATCCACGTCGTGGGATACGTCAGTTATTTGTTGATTCGGTCAGTGCTGTGGTAGTCCTGTCTATTTACCATGCATGTGTTGTTAGCAAAGAATAATAAGTTTTCATTTTATTTAACCCAGTTACGACAGACATAATATTGAAACTTTGCTGTTCCTCAAAATAGCTGTAAATAATATTTGATATTTAAATACATATAGCAGAGATTTATGAGCTGTAAGGTTGGAAACTTGTATACCTCCGTCATGTATATGCTATCTCTTTTACGCTTTGCTGTATAAAAGAGACAGCAACATAGCGGATGTGAGGTTATATGTATTGGAATGTTCTACAACGTTAAATCCCTTTAATAATTAAAGAGACAAAATGACTTTTATAATTGTTAATATCTCCTAAGATATAAGGGGTTATTAAAAAATTATTGGATATAAGATTGGCTTATAAGTAAGCTAATTTATCAATATATATAATACAGTTTTATAGAAATTAAGACATAGGCCATTGTTATTGCAGGTGTTTATTTAACAATAAAATAAATAATAATTTGTAATTAGATAAGAATTGAGTTTAAAAATAATTAAAAACAAAATTAATATTGTATTAAAGATAAAGATTGATTAAAACGAGAGAAGTCACAGAACTGCGTAGTATATGGCTTGATTAATTCTTACCAACATCTTCTTAAATATTTCAAAGTTTGGTTTATAAACAAAACCTTATTTTAGTGCTACTTTAGTTGCTGCAATAAAAACAGAAGGCTCTAGATATACGACTTGCTCTTATGTTGTTATATTGTTTTGTTTTTATGTGTATTCTTACGTAGAGATAAGATTTAGTAGTGCCATTCGTTGCCACGTGTGTCTCTGTTTTGTTGTCTTCAAGAATAAACTTGTAACTCTCGCGGAGATAAATTAAGTCCGAGGAAAACAATGCAAGCACGAAATTAGCACTTATTCTTAAGTAGCTTGTATAAGAAACATCCTCTGCAAGCATTTAATTGGATAACTTTGTTTTATAGATGCATTATCACATCATTTCATCATGGTAAAGTAACAGTGCCGTATCTAATAATGGAACTTTTACGGCGCATACCTTGCCTACTCATATTTAAATGTACTTTTAAAGTTTTCGTTTACTGGATTCTTTTATGCCAATAATGTCTATTCGTGTTCGTGTATGCTTGCTATCGAGTATGCAAGAGCTATTTGTACACATATTCGATATTCGTATAGAAATATGTATCTGTGAAACAGGCATTAGAGTCAACGCTTTAAGAACATCGCCCATTCAAAGAATTATTTAATAATATCTTTTATTGCAGTGAGAACTTTTCGTTGGTAAATAACATACATGACAACGTACTTAAAAAATCTATTAAATATAAAAATAAAATCATCCGCTTATATCAACTTCAATGCTATATTGTAAGAAGAGCTCTTTAAATAAACATAAAAGATGATTTATCGATTTAAAATGTAATAACAAATACTCAGTATTTTAAAACTGCGATAAAATAATCGTATTATTGCATTGCCAAATAAATTCGACTCATTTTTTAAAAATAAACTTCGCAAATAACAATTTTATAAGTGTATATTATTATTAAATTGAAAACTTTGAAGTTTAAACATCTATAAAAGCTTTACAATATTGTTTACAAAGTTCCGCTTCTTCTTTTATAGATAAAAAGAGAAATAAAAAAGCCCCTTTTTTTATAAGTAACATTTTTTAAAGACAAACTTTTAACAAAGAGTAAATTTTTTATAGTAGAAAACCTTTTCTTTCATGTACACTATATATTTTTTAATGGGTGAATATTATGCTTTGCATAGTTGTATATAAATTTATAATTGTATGCATATAATAAGTAGGAATCATAACGATCTGTATAGTATACATTGCAAACTATTACAGGTACAAAGTTGCATTAGTTTCTAACTTGCTAGATTGCTACAAGGTAATTCCAAGGTTCGTTTTTTACCTCACGTATAGAAAATTCTTGGTTGCTACCTTGCTACAAGCGTTATTTCATGCTCCTCTCATAAAAGTTTCAAACTCATAATTTGCTACGAAGTTCATTTTTTATATAGAAAATTGGAACGCAAAGTTAATTCCAAGTGCTACTTCACTTGCTACAAGCTAATTCCAAGCTTATTTTATAACTCGGGTATGGAATGCTACAAGCTTCATTTCTACCTTTCAAGAAAGGTTCAAACTTATTAGTTTCCTAAAAGGTAATTCTAAGGTTATTTATTTACCTGTTATATATAAAAGTATAGTGCAGAGCAAGTTGTTGGCTAGCTAGAAGCTAATTCTAAGGTTATTTTCTAACGAGCGTATAGAAAATCAGAACGCAGAGCGGTTTTAAACTTCCGGTTTTCTACAAGCTAAATTAAAGATTCCTTTTCTACCTCTAAAATAAATAATTTTAACGTAGTGCAGTTTTAAATCTCCTAGCTTGCTCCAAGTTAATGTCAAGATTAATTTTCTAGCTGGATAAGATAGATATTATTTTCTACCTGATAAATTTGTTTCAATTAAATAATATGTACCCACAGTAATTTAAAGTCTGAATAAAAAATTCTAATTTAATGTAAATTAAAATTTATTATTCATTACAAAAGTTCGAGTGACGTCAAAATAGCGCTTTGTTAACGGTAGTCAAATAATACGTAGAGAATATCGTTTAAACGAGAAAACAATAAGAAGTACTAAAGTTCCTTGCCCTGCCCCCAAATAGGGTAACGAAATAAGGGAGATGAAAATATAACCAGACTGTACAGAAAATTACGTGTTTTTTTTAAATCTTAAAAGTCAAATTAGGAACTTTTTAATGACTTACTAATTACAAGCAGGCATATTGAATAGCCAATTGAAAAGTTTAACATTAAAAGAATAACACAAATAAAATTTAATTTTTGAAAAGAAATGTAATATCCATTCAAGTTTGATAATAGGAGGGTTTTATCAAAACAAATAAGATACATTTGCTTTAACGGAAATAAATATTAGAAAATATATGAAATTATAAAACTCGCATTGGGGCAGTGCATTGTGACAACAACACCAAATAATTTTAGAATTAAAGAAAGCTTTGACATTATAATAATACCAGAGTTTACCCCCGTCGCAAAGCGACGTACTTTTGGAGTGTATGATTTGAATCCAATAAAATAATTCGTAATTACATTTCATATTTAATTCTATTTTTAAATTGAAATAATAAACTCGTACAATAATAAAATAATTTTTCAATTTATCTAAATAAAAAATATTTTCAATTTATTATTTGACCAACCTTTCTTCAATATTTGGGATTTTTTTTTTCAATTCGTAAATGAGTTACCAAGGTTAGCCTATATACAAAATTTCAACTTTCTAGCACAATTTTTACTCTCGGCAAATACTGCCCACTTTCTCCAAAGTTCCCTACCGGGCCACCGAATTTCATCAACCCCACCTTTTTCAATTTTTGAATTTCTAATTTTTGAGAAATGTCAGCATGAGTGAAATAAAGGATAAAGTTAAAACTTGTATTGTACATACAATATTATAAATATGAATATTAATAACATTGTAATAATAATAGCAACAAGATTTTACAACTGTAACTACATTTAATTACGTGTAAATTACAATATTACCGTAATTATATATCGTGAATCTGGAAAACCTTAATACACATGCAAAATTTCAACTTTCTATCTTTTACGAATTAAAAGTAATACAGCAAAAATGGGCTCACTTTTTTTCAGTTTTTTCCAAAATTACGGGTTTCCAGGAAATTCGGGGATAAATTCGGATACGCCAAAAGTCTTAGAATTTTTTTCTTACTTACATTACAATAATTTCCTAAACTTAATAACCAAGCACATCGACCACATGGGATTGATTCTTATTAAGAAAGCGCTGTTTTAAAAACTAATTTAATTTACCATACAACTACTACTACAGCCTTTATTTCAAGAAAACTTCCAAAAGTAAAATCAAATTAGTAGTAATCTCATAAGTAGAAATAAAAGATTCTCCAAAAACATGCAAAGCAACATTGACTAATTGTTTTTTAGAGGTTCCTTTTAGACCTTTGAATTTATCTCCCTCATGCTCGTCTGACATAGTGTAATGACTTTACAAAACTATAAAAGTTTTTTCTTATCGTTTTTTTCTTTAACGATAAAAGATAATTGGAAAACCAAAAGATTTTTTGCTAAACTTTACTTTTACTGCAATCTTGAAAGACTTCAATATCAATTAAATAAAGAAGTCATTCAATCTCTGTTTTTAGTTTTTGAAATTAGATAGTTATTTTTCTGTTATCTTAAGGATGATTAAATTTGTTTTTCTTCAAATGTCATATTTTTGTAATACTATCTAACAAAAAGTTTTCTATGTGAAAACAACACCCACCACTTTGTAAATGATGTGAAAAGTTTTTCTTGAACATATCTGTATTCATAAAGTCAAGCCCTATGCTATAATGCCTTCATACATTACTTTACCAAACAAGATCAAACATGTAGCATAAATATTATTTAATATATTACTTTATAAGAGAAATGCAACGCATGTTGAAAGATTATCTTTAGAAACAGTTATAACGTTATACCAACGTCAACATTTACGTACTGCAATAATATTAAGTAATTACAGTTATAATCATATTTCTTAATAGTCAGTGACTAATGGCTTCAGATAAAATGTATTATGTGTATATTTTTAAAAAAGTAATAATTTTTCCGTGTAGATGAAGTGTTCTGTTTCCACTTCCTGTAAAAAAACATCCCGATTTTATATCAAAGCCGTCTGTTGTAGTGTGCAGTATATTTTATGTATTTTACGATACCGTGAGATTGCTATAAATATATTGCACTAAAAAAAACTAAACATTACTATTTCTGTAACTGGAGCATTTGCTATATATTTGTGCTGGAGCAGATCTCCCAGGATGTAGGCTGCATTTAAAACAAAATTAAGTTTTAAGAAAAGAAGAATGAAATTTGAATGGATATTTTAAATAACTCCGATTTAGTAGATTATAAATGCAGTTTGAAAAATGTACATGCTCGTTCAGGGTGGATTGAAACTGGTCTAAAAATGTTTAAGCCAATTTCGTGAAGGATTAAGTTATTTGATTATATATTTTGCAGCTTAAGTTTAAATTTCTCAGCCTAAACTGAATAGGCCTAATACACTCGTGAAAATGTTGAGTTCGGCTCCAAATATAAGAACCAACCGTATGTGGTCAACATAAGGTTGAAGGGAAGTGATGAAGGGATGCTGTGGATGGCGAAGATATAGAGAAAGGGCGAGGAAAGAGAATGAAGGGCAGAGTAGAAAGAGGAAGAAGAGTAGCAAGAAGAGAGAAGTACTTTTCTTTTTGGAAGGAGTGAGAATGGGTAGATAGAATAAAGACCATAACATGCAATTAAGCATAATGATATGTAATTTAATGATTTAAGACGAAAGAATGTAGTGCCTAATGGCAAAAACATTATAATAAAAATAATAGTAGTTGACTGCTGTAGAAAGAACTCGAGTCACTGACATATTACACTTAGATTTAATAAAATGGTATAAAAAGTGTATTAGGCAATTTCAAAACCAGTGCTGGACGCAAATAAGTAACAACCAATTGAGATTGATTAAGGAAAATACAAACAAATGGGAAACTTCTTATCCCAGCAATAGATAATTCGAAAAACCATCTTCAGACTAAGAACAGGAGATACGACATTGACGCATCAACATCTAACCAGTAAAACAACAGCTCCGCAGTGCAGCAACTGTCAGACGCAAATAATAGTCTATAATAATAGAAAAAACTAGTTACATCATTTAGAAAATTTTAAATCTTCATCAATTTCTGTTTTATATATTTATGATTTAATTATTAATAATATTTTTATAATTTATATATATTCCTTATTATTCCATTTTGTCCACTTCAATAATTAACAAAATGCAATAAAGATTAAGATTTTGACGAACGGCCCCGCAATTCAACTTTGCACCGAACTCTGCGATTTTTTGGACCTATTTTCTTAATATTCATATTCTGTGTTTTGCATTATTTAAATTAACGATTCATTCTTCTAACTGCAAAGAACATTAAAAAACTTACCACGATGATATATGCTGTGTTTTTCAGCAAAGACAACAAAACCCTCTTTGTACAGAACGCGAAACCAACAACAAACAACTGTCGACTCTACCACAAACAGGAAATTTGAATTTTTTGCGTGTATTGCAGATCATTTTGTTGTATTCTATCGAGAAGAACATCTTTAATATATATTTAATAATAAATTGAACGGCAAAGATGTTTTTTTTATCTGTTTACTTACTCACTCACTCAAGAATATTTAAATAAAAAAATATTTTAGGGAAGAAATTAAACAAAAATGTTGTAAACATCAAAGTGAATATACATTTTTAAAAAGTCTAAAAGTGGAACGAGAGGACGAGGGAGTGGTTTACATAAATAAAAAATCAAAATTTCCAAATATAAACTTTCCTTTTCGTCCTTTTTGTTTGTTTTATCAAGAAATTAAATAACTTAATAATTAACTTTAGAAATTTTCTTTTATTTTCTCAATATAGCTGGCAGTGAAGAAAAGCTGGCCTTTTAACAGTGTGGGGCTACATGCCATTTTCTCTTATGTATTACTTTGTTGATTATTTATATTTTAGATACAGTTTACAATTTTATTGTTTTTGTATCAAATTTAAAAATATTTTAAAGTTGAATACTGTTACAATAATTAATATTAATTACCATATGTCTTATTCTAATATATGATGCCTAGCCTGAGTAGATATTCTTAGTTTTTGTCTTGTATTATATATTTTTTTACTATTTTGATTATATTATCAATTGTTTGCCTTTCGGCTTTACTATCTACATTAATATTTCTTACAACATTTCATAGAACTTCAACTTAAAATTAATCTTAACTATTCTAGACCTTACTCTTTTCAACAGTATATTCTGCTTCCTCTTCTCTTGACCCTCTCTCTTCCTGTTCCTTACACCCCCTTCCTTCTCACCGTTTCCTGCTTCTCTTTCCTTTTTGCCTGTATTTCCGCCTCTCTCTTCTTTAACCCCTCTCGACAAACCCTCTATTATCTTTGCACTATTCTTTCTTTCATTCACACCTCATTTTCCTTTTCTTGCCTTTTACCTCTATCACTCTGTTCAGACATAAACACTCTGGTTTTTCACTTCCTCCTTCTAATAACTTCTGTAATCCATTTGCTACCTCCCTTTCCTCCTTTTAATAGCTGCCCCACCTTCCTTCTGCTGCCCACCCTTTCCTCACAATCATCCCTTATGTGCTCCAGTATCTCCACCTCTGCTTTGCACACCCTACACTTCTTTTCTTTCCCGTCCTCGCAGTATCTACTTCTATTTTCTTTGTTGTCCTGTCAAAATCTTGTTGTTCTTCCAACATTCTTCAGGTCACTGCTTCTACTCTTAGTATTATATATTTTGTCTTGTGTGTTTGTGTAGAGAAACATGGTTAAAAAAATAGAATTTGGACATGCAAAAAGTGTGCGAAAATGTTAACCAAAATTCTCACAATCTTCTAGCAAAGTATAATATCCCAGTGTTAGACCATCCGCCTTATTAGCTTGAACTGAGACCGTGTGACTTTTATCTATTCCCAAAAGTCAAATCTACATTTAAAAAATTAGAGTTCAGACCATTGCAGCTGTAAAGAAAACTGGCATGTAGTTTTCCAGCACAGTTCCCAACCAAGGAAAATGCACACGTAGAGATTGAGGTGGGATGTATATTAATGGGTATAGTAATTAAATTTTTATTAAAGAAAAATAAAAGTTATATAAAATCAGTCTCGTTTGAAAATATTAGTAAAAACACATAGAGTTAAATAACAGTGTTAGATTCTCTTTTTAAGTCCCATTCCCACTAACTGAGTTATAGTGTTAATTTAAAGTTCAATCCTAAAATGCGCGCCATTCGGCGCTAGTAGTCTCATTCGAGAGGCGGGACAATAAAGTTTTGTATTATAAAGGAAGTGTATAAAGAAATAAAATTAATTATATTTAATACAATATTTTATAATAAATAAAGATTATAATTATTACAAAATATTGTCTATTACTGACGCATGATTTCACAAGTTCATAATTACATTTAAGGTTAAGACCTTATTACATTAAAACCAAACACAGTGAGTGGGAATAGTGCTTTAAAAATATAAAGCCAAAACACATCTGGATAAATTTTCATTTTATAAAAGGATGATCATGAAAAAAAATTTCACTTTATAAGATAATTTAACTGATAAATAAATGGATATCTTTTTCATGTGCAACCCTTTTTTATTCGACTGCACAGATACTTCCACCCCAATAACATTTCCAATGACTGACCAACACACCAACTCACCAACCCTTCGGCTCTTTTTAGAATGTTTGCATTTTGAAAACCTATTTTCCCTTCATCGATTTTAACACAAAATAAATAGTACATAAAGTAAAATGTTACTGACACGTTCCTTTTTAAATTTCTTTTCGAGTAATGTAGTCAATACAATATTCTATCATACATATGAACAAGTATTATATGTTACGTATCTGCAGGGCTGGACCAGCAGACCATGGTCCGGGTCACTGTCACCGGGTTTTTTTTCTTTTTAACATTTATTTGAGTGCAATAACTTTCAAAAGTTATTAGCACTTAAAACAATATATGCATTTGTGCACAGTGCGAACAGGGATAAAAATATCACTGCGCATCAACTATTAATTTCTCTCCTATCCCGGTTTCTAAAATATAGTAATTTTTTTAGTATTATTCTCAAACTTTAAAAAAGTAAAAACACAGATTAATTTTGCAATTAGAAACAACTAAAAATGACTGAACATAAAATTGAACACTTAGTTATAACAAGAAAAATAAAGTTGAATTTTAATCTTGCAACTCTCAGCAAGGGCATACAAAAATGTTGAACCGGCACTGTATATATATAAAGTGAGTGGGAGGAGCTAAATGCTGAATACATTACATATAAACACAAGCACTATATTCCGTTGCTATTATGTTTTGTTAAACCCTACTCATATGTTATTCAATTACCTGAAATACATATAACGTACGAGTATACTAGTTCAACAAAGATGGGGTAGTAAGGAGAGCGAGAGTAGGAGGTTTTGAAGTAGTAAGAGTGGGTGGGGAGCTTTTGGTAGGGGTAGAGTGCCCCGATAATTAGGTTAAGAATCCCTGCTTTACGATCCTTGTAAACGTAAATACATTTAGCTTTTTGTAGTCAACTTGTTTACGAATGTTAAGATAGACACTGTGATATACGAGTATATATATATACGAAGGTACCTCGAGTTACGAGCATTTCGGTTTACGAACATAATTTCTGAAACAAATTGGCTCCTGTTACGTACAATGCTTCTCGATACGAACTTACAAACACGGCTTTGACGCCTCCCCGATATTCCAGCATTGTTGAAATACAGCTTTAGTTGTCGCTTGTAAACATCTCATAATGATACCAACAGTGTTCATAATGGGTCACATGCTGTGTATTTATATTATAAAGTTATTGTATATAGTTAAATTATCTCACTAAATCTTTCAAGCAAGATTCAGTTGTATAGACTAGATACCTTTAATAATTATAAATATTATAGAGATTGCACGAAAACTTGAAAATGACGTTGTTCAGTTTGGTCAATTCTCAACCAGTAATACCCAATAATAACAAAAAAATAACGGAAAACTGACCATATGAAGAATACGTTGAAATATAATGAAAGATATGATACAATTTTATAGATAAACCTTTCGTGATATAATATTTTCCATCACATCAACCGGACGATGGGGGGGGGGCACCCTTTTCCGGAACATAAGGTCGGTTATTTTACTCCATGTACTTTCATTTCATCTCTTCTGTATCACCGGAAACGCAATACTATTTTACGACTTGTATTTCGTGTTTCCGTTTTGTATTTTTGGGATAAAACAGTTACTGATGTTATAGGAGAAGATATACGGCAGGGGTGATGAGGGGTGTATGAAAGTATATTAACTGTTTTAATTTTAAAACATTTGGTAAAGGTTTTTGTTGTTTTGTATATTGAATTCTGGTAAAGTAAGGGTTCTGTTATCAATCAAGCAAGGGTCGTAACAATTGTAATGAAGTTATTAACATTCTAGGGTTGTTCTACTAATAATTAAACTTAACTTGGGTTTTTTATTTTAATATATATTCTAACTATGTGTAATTAATAATAATCTTTGGTATAAATCGTAGAAGATGGAAACATCGTCATCTCTGTTTGCGGACGAAAAGCTTTAGAAATTTAGCGCATCAATAGGACATCTAGGTTCTAATTTCCTTTGTAATTCCTTGGATTCGACAATTTTATGGTATCAATAGCCTATTTGATGACCTACCTACAAATAGCACATCTAAAGATTTTTTTCAGAATTTCTTCTCGCTGTCTCTTCTGTCGCCATTCCGTTCCTTTCAAAGTACTCCTTTCTCCTTTTCGTTCCTCCTCTTCCACTCTTCCATCTCTTTTTATTTACCATTATTTAGATTCTGCATTATTAATATACATTATTTGTGTTTTTTACTATATTTTTAACAAATTTTATATTTTAACCTTTAAGCATAGTTACGTGTATTTAAGGTTTATCAACCATTTTTTTTTTAATTTCAATTCATAATTTACAATCTGTCCAAAGAGACATTCATATAATTTTGGTGATAGATGGAAATGACATATGACGTCCTCTTTAGCTTCAGCCGGTACCAAACGATGCGGTGAACGTCAGATTCAAATGCTTGCCTCCAACGTGTTAGTCAAATATTGGAAGATTGACATGGCAAGTTTTCTACTACACGGTGAAATGAATGTTTGATCACACAGACGCTATTTAACAAAAACTTTTAAGTAAATAAAGAAGACATCAAGTATAAAGCCTTCCTTTGTTGGACGATTCGTGCAGTAGTGGGGGTAGAGAAATCCCTTTTGACGCAGGTCAAAAGACCGACAACAGCCCGAACTTCTTCCAACGTGAACGTTGGACGCACTTAGTTCCAGCATTGAACACACGATGCGTCCAACCACCAAGCGTCGAACGTTGGAACTATTATATTAATATATGAATGAATAAGCAACTAAGCAAATAACTTATATGCTCTTGTTGATAAGTCCATTAGATTTTTCCTTATTGGTTTGTAGTGGTAGATTTGTACAGTTAATTCAATTAGATTATTTTTCTTTGTCGATATTTCTTGATGATGACTTTAATGTAACATAACAAAAATGAAAACGATCTTATATAACGCAATGTTTTGTGACTTATTTTACTGCTTTTTATAAAACAAATATACTCTTTTCTGCATTAATATTGTTATACAATCTCTGAAGAATACTTTTTTATGCTTATAAAATATTCAGAAAACTGAATGATTAAATGCGTATAAAATAGCTATACAATAATAAAACAGGACCCTTTCAGATTAAATATTACTAGCTTCTGTTTAAATAACAATTTATGTTTTGTATTTTGCGGGTACGCATCATTAATTTTCTCTTAACAATGTTATAAATATTTTTAAGAGTGTGGCATTGCTTTGAAGTATTCTCACAGCAAGATCTCGCCTTATAGGTGGTCCATCGAATTTTTAAAAGCAACAAGCTCTTGCTTTTTACGTTTCTATTTATGAATCAATTAAATTTCACACAACATTTGTATGTTATTAACTTTTACACTACATATACTTAAGAACATTTTTCGTGGTCGCGGTTGTGGTTGCGGTTGTCATCTCCTTCATCTTTACCACCGTAGATCTCTTACCATTGATACGAGGATGTTTAAGAGCTGGTTTATGTAAGAGTATGTATGTATGTGTGTAGTTCCAAAGCGAATCGTAGGTCATTTTACGATCCAGAACCCTTTATACTTGAATATCCCGGACCTAAAACCTTTAGACTTTAAAGTTTAGACTTAGTATTCCAAAGGGAAATCTCTGCAACATTACCACACCATCTTTGTAATGAGTACAAATCTTGTATACATACATCGTACTTAAGAGTATAGTACACACATACACACACAAACTAAATAGGCCCTAAACTATGAAAAGCAGTTATTCATGCAAGTGATTTATAATAGGGTAAAAGCTAAATATCATTCTATAAATAGGATATGAGATAATATTATTTGAAGGTTTAGATACTATAGTGTTCCTAACTGATAGAAGTAGACGTTATTATATTTAATCATCTTAACAACAGGTATTCCTTTGTTTATTGTCAACAATATTAATATTAACATTTATTATCAGGTATCTTATATATCTCTATTTCTTGGAACATCGATCTTTTTGAAACCGTGGTGGAAAAGAACTTTGGTTTTTACAAACTTGTTTGGGTCAAAAAGGAACGTTGGTATTTTAAATTGAAATAAAACAAAAACTATTAAAGACATTTAATTAGTTTTGGTTTTATTTGAAAGAGACATGTGGCTAAGATTTAAATTCTCACACATTAATTCGTTAATTACATTTCATTAAATTAAACTTGAACTAGTGCATATCGGTTTTTTTTGTCTTCTACTCTTTTCTTTCTTTTTCTTTCCTTCTTCTCTGCATCTCTGGTATCCACCTCTTTTTTTGCAATCTCTTCTTTGGAGTTCCTCTATTTTCCTTTCATAGACTCGCATTTCACTTTCATAAGCTTAACGTCTTCTTTTCAATATCTTATCTTAATTTCTCATTCTGAATCTTTGGCTGCTTCGTATGACGTGCATTCTGCCAACCTAATATATAGTCACTCTTTCACATATTTGAGGTGATATTTTGTATAGTGAAGACAATGTCGACCTTAAATGCTTCGATTGATGAAGGCTTGTTTGCGTAGAGAAAGACTAATGACTTGTTGTAACCCCGCCATAAGACAGTGTACGCGTATGCGTTTGAATCTCAGATCCAGCAGATATTTGTTGTGATGTTTTGTGAAGATCCTATAGTTATAACTTTTTTATCATATTAATTGTGTACCTTTCGGCTTTACAATCTGCATTATTATATTTCCTAATACATTTCATTCATATATAAATTCAAACTTAAAACTAAACTTAAACTATTTTAGACTTTTACTACTTCCAAAAGTACTGCTTCTTCTTCTCTTGACCCTCTCTCTTCACGATCCTTACTTTTTTTTTATTCTCACCGTTTCTTGCTTCTCCTTCCTTCTTGTCTGTACCGCCGTCTCTCCACTGTAGTTATATCTTCACTTGCAAATTAAATTATAATTTGCCGTTTCAAAATGCAGTGTTTAGTCAATAAAGTGCGCTGTTTCGTAAGTATAAATATTGTAATATACGTAAATAAAAAAGAGGAAACGAAATTGCGGATAAATTGGCAAAGGAATCAATAAATTTGGCAATTGAGATGAAAGTGAAATTACCTTCATATGAAATTTTTAATATAATCAAAAAATTAAACTTTAATTTGAGAAACACAGATTTCATTAACAAAAGTCAGTTAAAAGGAAGAGATTATTATATGTTACATCCAAATTTAAGTAAGAAGGGATGGTTTAGAAATGAGTCCGGCAAAATTATATCAACTGTAATCAGAATCAAAAGTAATCATTGTAAAACCTCAGCTCACCTGTACAAAATTAATATTAAATCCGACGATAGATGTCAATGTGGTGAAGAAGGAACTTTGGATCATATTATATTTGAATGCATAAATTATAGTTTAGAAAGATCAAAATTGAATAGTGAAATATTAGGTGTTATTAAAACTTTTCCTGTTAATATTAAATTTTTGTTAAGTGATTCAAAATTAATTAGTGAATTATTGAAATATTTAGAAATATGTAAAATTGAATTATAAATTATAAGGATGTATTAAAAATGTTTGATGGTGGCTATGACGAAAGAAATTCAAGGCAAATAGGTAAATAAATATATAAAAAAAAAAAAGTAAATATTGATAAGGTCCCAAACATGTCTTACTAATAATCAACTAACAGAATCTTAATCGGATACGTACAAGGCTTACTAGCGTCTTATCAGAACGTGAAACATTTCATAAATACACTTCGAAATTCCAAACGGGACTGAATAGAGAACTGATTGAACTGAGAACTGATAGGATCACGTATACTAAAATCTGTATGAAATCCGAAGAGTAATAAAATCGAACTAAAATCAAAGCCAAATCTGATCGTCGAAAGAACCGTAACATATTGAGTAGTTTAGTGTAGTTGTAAAAGTTTGGTCGTCACTGATGTAGACCCTCAGTTTAGGGTCCGAAATTGATTTTTGAACAATATAATACAAAATAAAAGAGAGCGAAGAATTTTACATAATCTCTAAATCCGCCCCGTTTATAATTCAGAAAGTGTTGTTGTTAACAATTAATTTTAATGACTGGATAGTCTGTACTGTACCGCACCGTACTACTACATTTCATTTTTCGCAATTAACCAAGTTATAAATATTTTGACATGAAAAATATCACTCGTATTAGTAATTAAATTATATTAATATTCAAAACGAAATTAAAATTAAAATGTAAATTAATGGAGTTACGTTTTAACTCCTACATCTCTGCAACCCTGTATTCGTAGAACATAGCCAGACGTTTAAAAAACAACCCTTAACTGATCTTTAAAATGAAGCATTTTTAATTGAGTTTTAAATCTAGTGGATAGCACAAGGGTTGCAAAGAAAACATGTATAATTATATTTAATATTATTCATAAATTCGTTAATATTTTAAGCAAAGTAAAATGTACTTTTTTTAACCAACCTAAGAGGTTCAAATAAAAGTAACTAATGCATATTTTTGGTATGGTTCAAAGTTTCTTCAATATCAAAGGTATAAAAACAAGAATTTAAAAAAAATATCTTAAAAGACGAGAGTTGTTCTAAGAGTATCCGACCTGATGGATAAATGACGGTTATTCTATCAAAAAAATATTAATGAATTGAAAGTACTATTCTCAGAAAGCTTTGAAGATGATGCGTTGTTTAATATTGGTTTGGCAGTCAATAATATTAAACGCTCCGTGAACGAAATTTGTAAACATATAGTATTACGTAATTGTTCTTGCCGTTCGGCATTCGGCCTAACGTAATTCAAAATACTTAAACTATAACTAATACTTTCTTATTCTTTCACTAAGTCTCTTTTATGTTCTTCCCAATCCCACCACTCCTTCGCCTCTTTCTTGTGCCTATTCTCCCATTACTTTCACCTCCTGTGTATCCTCTTCTTGCTGAATATCCTAGATAATAATTCCCTAATTCTTTCTTTTCCTTCCTTCGTTCAGTTACGCTCACACCTTTTGTCTTAGTTTTCCTTATTTTCTATCTATCCATTTCTACCACTATCGGCTGGTGATAATAATTTATTTAAACACTTTTTTTTCTCTTTTTGTCCATTTTATTTCTCTGATTCTCCTTCTATCACCAAATAAAACTAAATACTTAAACTATTACTAATGTTTTTTTTATTCTTTCAACAAGTCTCTGCTCTGCTCTTCCCAATTATGCAATTTCTTCGCATTTTTACTGTGCCCATTCTTTTATCTCTTTCACCTGCTCTGTGTCCTCTTCTTCCATGAATATCCTTTATAATTATTCCTTATATCTTTCTCTTCCTTCTTTCGTTTAGTCACGCCCTTATCTTCCTTCTTATTTTTCTTATTGACCTCTTTCTTATTCATTTCTACTACTATCGATTATAAATAATTTAAACACAAGATATTGATATAAACTAATGACATCTCTTCTTTTTTCTCTTCTTATCCACTTTTTCTGTCCTCTGATTCTCCTTTTATCGTTCCCATTCCTAATCCAACAACTGTATTAAAAAATTAAGTTTTAACAATTAATTAATCTAGAGTTCTCTTATTTTCTTGTTCTCTTTTCTTTCTTCCGTCGATTTTCTCCATTTCTACACTATATTATATTTCTTTAAATACATCTATTAAACCTGAATTCTAGTCTGAGAGAGTCTTCGCGTATATTTGCTTATGTATACCCCAAATTTTTCCCCTCTCTTCCCAAAATTGAAGAGATGGTGGTAAAGTATATGCTAACATTGAAGAGTAATTGCTGTGATTAACAGTTATTTTGAGAAGCACCACGAATTAACGTAGCGGAGGTGTAGAATCTATTAAACATCGCTTGGAAAAGTGTATCGAGATAAAAGAAGAACAAATTAAGAATAAAGATGGATTGAAAAAGAAGTTTCGGTTTCATTATTACATTGGCAACTTTTGGAACTACTTTAGTAGATAGACCTAAACTTATCATAAAAAATGATTTGTATATACACACCATATAGAAAAGAAATACAAAGTAAGACATTAAACAAAGAAAATAGTGTTCAAAGAAAAATATAACAATTTCATATTTCCTTGATGTAGGCGTAGCCGTTTGTCTATAAGAAAGAAAATAACGTGAGGGATTTTCTGCGGGATTTGAAATTCTGAAATCCTGTATTTTAAAATAATAGTCGCGTTTTATACCAGATTTCTTTTTGAATACGCAGCATATAAAAGAGGGGTGAGGGTCCCTTGAAATATGTGTAGTAACTAAAAAATATATAATAGAAATTTTATACGACCCGGTGATATTAATAGGTAGCTTATGGTATTTTGGGATCCTGATGAATAGAAAATTCATAGACTACGTGTAATGCATTAATAATCAAATATACCATATATAGTATCATGTCGTGTTTTAAGGACAGCGTCCACAGGTCCGCACTTATTTTTATAAACAGTTTTTCTTTTAATTTCGATTTTAAAAATACCCCAATATTAATTCGATAATTTTTGTTTCAGATTTAATGCACTTGCCGATTGATCATTGGTAAGTTATTTTTTAGTATATAATTGCGTTTTCACCAGCAAGGTTTTATTCTGCTTTAGTTGTAATATAATAAATTGTTCATATTATAGATTTGTTTATGATATACATCTAGTTAGTCAAGTGTCTTCAACAAGAGGTATCATTTTAAACAGAAAAACTCAATATTTTCTTGAAAAGTGCTAATATTTTTATTTTAATGGGCCATCCATAAATTACGTCACGCAAATTCCCGGTTATACTGACTACATAATTATTTTTAGCTTTAACATAGCCCAATGAAAAAAGTCTAAGCTCTGTCAGACTATGCATAACTATTTAAGCGAATTTTGACCATACGTATACGCGCTACTACGCTTTACCTATTCGCACACTGTAAACAACAAAACCGTCCGAATACGTGCGTTACGTAGTTCTCACACTGCAGCTGTATATTAATGAATTTTAACCAAGCGAATACATCCTACAACGCGAAGCCTTTACTTACCTTGTAAATACAATGAGCCGTCTGAATCAGACTGAAAGGAATGCAATAGTCTCTTTCATAACAGTGGTGAATCGATAAAAATTAAAATAAAAGTATGCTCTTATGATAAATTATGTTAGTGCAAAACAACTCCAATACACCCTATAGTACACAAGTTTGAGTTGGCGTCCTGTCGTATCGGTACGTGGTATCTATGTATTGTGAAACACATGCAAATAACACAGGAGTCGGCTTACTCTTAGAGTTTTAGGCGTTGAACCAAGCCGCCGATTTACGCCCGAATTCGCCCTCGCTTGCAGTGTGCGACGGGTCTTAATTTTGAGAAATCACACGTCCAGGAAATGTATTACGCAATAGAGCCACTGTTTAATGAACTGTGTGGCAGATGACGCCATCTTTCTGTAACTAAACGTCCTCCATATCCATATAATCAATTTCGGGCCTAAAAATATCACTCAACAAGTTCGGTAACACTATAATGGTAAAGTATGGCCTAAATGAGAAAGTATGGCCCAATTACACTGCCAGCCCAAATATCGCACCGAAATATCACTCGTTGTAATTAGGACAGATGGTTTGACTATTTCTCTTGAGTTTTCAGAGCCGCGGATGTGACAGTTTTGCTTATTTACATACCTATACAGGTGAAAATAAGCCTCATCACTCAGAATAATTTTATTTATAAGATCAAGACGAGCTTTGAATAAGAATGTACTAGCCACATCGCGCAATTATTCCTCTTGCAATCATTCCTTTTCAGTTTTGCGTTTTACGTTATACAACCTGATAAAGTATAAATAAACAAAAATTCTACCTACACAATGTGATGTTTATATAATTAGATTTTAAAATTTTATTTTTACTTTTTGACAATTTTCCAAACAATTATATAGAGAATCGTATCACTGCCGTCTGTGTCTCTGTCGATAAATTTATTACCAGAGACATCGTCGACCGAGCAACAAATTATGACGTCATTTACTGTTCACTGTGTACAGTTAATCTCATAATACATTTGATATAGTTAACCTAACTCTTACTTCATTTTATAGAACAAATTTGTTTGAACATTATTCGGTTATACAACTGGATAAATTGGGTTCATTTTGCAATCAGTTTTCCACTAAATGTAATAAACTGTTTCTACCGGTATTGTAGCAGCATTCTATAAGCAGTGGCTGGGAACCTTTTTGAAGTCACAAAGTACTTTTAATGATAATAAAAATTGTATGTACTTAACCTTATTTTTCTTTTTAATTTAGCTTAAGTATATTTTAATTTCATAGATCATTTATCCCATGTTTTTATTTTATTTATTAATTTTGTGTTTCGTAAAAACTGTAATAGTTTATTAATGTATTTTGTTATTGTCAAAAAGTATGTCAGTCGTGTAGTCATCCAGTTGTAAATTTTGTTTTATCTGGTGAAATTGCATTGTAGTAGCAGGTGTTCAACTGTTAATTCTTTATTATAAATGTCGCAAATAGGCTGAGGAGGTTGTCTCTTGAGGATACACCTGTTCATGTGTAATTTTTGTGTGTCCTATACTTAACCTTATTGATTTTTACATATATCAATAATACTCGTAACTAATAGTGTTTTCTCTTCACCAAAATGTTTCACACTCTTTTTTTTTTTGATTTGCTGGTACACAGGGGATGATTTAGATATTACTTTAGTGAAACACGATTATAGGACACAAAAATGGTAGTTGTACACATTTGGTTAGAATAAAAACGTATCTTATATTTTTTCTTAATTAGAAAACGCAGCAATACATATGTAAGGCAGGTGTCCTTAGGGATCTTCCATAAACTACGTAACACTACAAGAGAGGCGTTGGCTTGAGTTTTAATATCGACACGACGTTATGTCAGGGATAGGTACTCAGTGGTTACGCAATGTCTTTTTCTACTTTCATTATATTATTTTAAGCATACGAGAGGTGATTATTAAGTATACGGGTGAGTTAGACTTCTAATCAGTGTACCATAATTTAGTGTCATCTTTCCAACAACGACTGCCAAAATTTCGGATAAATTTATTTAGTACTTTTGTCAAAATAATGAATTAGAAAAAGAGAATCGGCTCCCAGAAAAGGGCATGTGGTCAGGAAAAAACTACCGCATTAGAAATAAGAAATTGTTGTTTCATCAAGAGAAATACACTATTCTATACATTAGCGAATTGCTTTCTTACGCACTAACCCAGATTTAGCTCCGTCGGATTCTATTTGATTAAAAGATTTGCTAATATTAAAGAGAAGATTGCTGAGGTTAGTAGTTATTTTGTAGAGTTTGACAAATTCTATTTTTGGGGACCTTAAAGAAATTGGAATATCAATAAAACTTTTGTTGACGTGCTCTTATTTCTCTATTTAAATTTGTAAATCTTTTCCGCTTTTTAATTTGTATATAATAATTATTTTTGAGAACCCAGACTTCAGCCATCAATTATATTGCTGCAACATTCTATAATATTCTTTTAATTTAAATTAAGTAAAATAAGTAATAGGTGTTTTCCAAAAAAATTAAAACAAAAACAAAGTTTGTGTGTAAATTCACTAAACACTTTTAACAAGCACTCGAAATTAAGGTTGAGAGCCACTGTTCTACAGTAGAGACTGAAGTAAACAAATTATGTTTCAATTAGACTAAATAAGATACATGGAACTGTTACGTCATAACAACAAATATGGTGGTTTGATAAATCATTGCTATATTTCCATTCGGATATGAATATAGCTACAAACGTGGATGTAACCTACTTCCCCTACCACTACCTCTAACGGGGATTCTGAGTTTCGACAAACTAAAATGAAATTTGAAATTGTGTCCTCTCCTATTAAACTTTCTGCGGTCAATACACATTTCAGGGTCTGTGGTTTCTATTAAAGGTCAGTACGCACACATCAGTGGGGTACCGTTCAGTGTCTGTGAAAAATGATATTGTTCCATACATATTTGTCAGTGTCAGCGACGTTCAGTGATGTCAGTATTTCTCGTAGTTAAAAACAACACTGATCGTCACGTGTCGACATTGACATGTGCGGATAGACCCTAACTGTTTCTATATAACTTTCAGGTTCAAAATCCAATGACATATTATAATGGCCAATTTCGGTCAACGCACCGCTGATCTTCATATTTTGCTGGTCCATTTTGTTGTCAAATGTGAAAGCTGACCACTTTTATTAAATTAATTAAACCAATGAGTCTGTATCGCAAAAACTGGAGCAATGTCAAAAGCAACGTCTTATTGGAAGCAAGTACTAAAAAGAATTAATTCGTGTGTTAAAGCTACCACAACGTTTTTAATTGTCATTCATAGATACAGCCATAACTGGACGACTATTTATTATCTAGGTTAATTTTCATTTTTAGCATAGGTACTTATTGTTCATACTTATTGTAACAGATTGTAACGTAGAATATTATTAAAAAATGTATTGGTAAATTTAATTGAAGCAAGTATACATTTTTCATACTTAAACAATAAATGGATACAAATGTAGTTCAGTAAACCAACATCAGGATATTAGTTTTTTTTATTATAATTATTTTAATGTGTTTGCCATTAGGTACTACATCCTTCAACCTTAAATCATTAAATTACATATCATTGTGCTTCATTACATTTGTGATTCTTATTATATCTAACCATTCTCACTCCTTCCAAAAGAAAAATAAAAACAAAATAGATAAATTTAAACCCGTACTACTTCCTTCTTCCTGTTACTCTTTTTTCTGTTTCTACTCAGTCATTCCTTCTCTTTTTTCGCTCCTTTTCTCTATCTCCGTTATCCACCTCTTCCCTTCACTGCCTCCCTTTAATAACTGCACAATATTCTTTTCACTTTTTACCATTTTCTCACAAGAGAACTTGGTTATTAAGAATCTGTAAATGAATGGTCCGCCATCTTGACGATTTTTTGAGCAAGGTGTATTCAGGTTCTTTTGCATTAGTACACACTTTATCATGAGATTAACAGATGGATCATCTCTTTTTTTTTAAATATTTATCAGTACATCGCTATACATCTGTATTATACTATCAGCCCTTTATGTCTGTATTATTTGCTTCTGTCTCTCTCCATACTGCCTAATAAATGGCATAATAAACAAAAACTATTGCGTTGCCACTGCTAACGTTATTTACGGATATGCATGTATCCAAAATTTTTAGGATCTTTGCGACATAAAGTAGATCCCTTTACGGCAGTTTGAGGTCGAGACATATGAACCATATTATGCCATATTACGTTGGAAATACATACAGTAGTATATTAATAAACATGGAAATAAAAACTTCCTCTCATGAAAAAGTATGTTCCATCCTTGCAGTGTAACAGAGCCCTTAATCTCACTGCGGCAGATATCTGATCAGATTCTATTTTGCACACATTCTGCGTAGAATTTTAGTTATGATATTTACACATTGGTGGTTGATACATATAGCAGGGATGTTGATATTAGGGGTCGTCGTGTGTTACTGCAATATAAGTATTTTATAGTTAACATTTTGAACTTGGCGTTTGTCTTATATTATACCCTACGGGATTTTAAGAAGGTCAGAGAGAGAGAGAGAGAGAGAGAGAGTATGTAACACTGTACCGTATACCACCACTGAAAACAAAACAGAAAATATATTACCAGACATCGAACCAACGAAATGAAAATCTTGCTACAAAAAAGAAAGCTGGAATTGAACTTTATTGTACAGTCAATAAAATACCTTTTCCTTTCTGCGACACAAATGGATCTCTGATTATTATAGCTGGCTATAAAATTGGGATATATGGGTTTCTTGTGTTGGTAATATTTAGAGTCATAAAACAGTAGTAGTTACATCATAATAACATCGGTTGGTAAAATTAGATAACTACGAGTTCATGAGAGTACTGGAATCCAAGATTCCAAGATCCCAGTTCAATAAAACACGAACAAAAACACCAATGTTTACACCAGAGAGAGAGTTCTCAAAACATTTTTGTCTTTAAAAACTGTTTTAGTAAACAAAACACATTCCCATCTAGAGTCGGTAAGATCAAAGGAAAACACGTTTGTTGTTGTTTTTTAGTCTGCTTGGTTTGAACATGCAGTTTTGTTTTTTGTGAACATTTGTGCTTGTGAGTTGTTGTTTATCATGTTTACAATTTTTATGGGACACACAGAAAAACACTAAAAACAAAACCTTTTTAGTGTGAACAGTCTATTTTCGAAAAAAAAGTACTGTTTTAAAATAAAACAAAACATGATTTGTTTTCTGATAACAAAACTGTTTTCAAAACTGTCTCTCTGGTATGAAACCGGCATGACAGAGTATATTATTCTTCAATGCTTCAATTACTCATCGCACAGTCAAAAATAATGAGTTTTTCAATTCTAGTTTTGACAAATACCAACCACAATTAACTTACGATAAAGGTAACCCAGCATACCAGGCATGGTATGCATGGTAAATCAATAAATCTCAGGTAAAACGGAATTAAAAGTTTGCCCCTCATACTATTAGACCTGCTTGTTACATAGCCAACCTTATAGCAAAAACTGGATCGCCCGAACGATTTACTGATATCTTTCTTTAACTGATCATGTTAACTAAGTTAGGTGTTAAATATAAGTTTACCAGTTGGCATTTAGGACCATTTAGTGTCATGAATTGGACTAGTGTGATATTCATTTGCTTCTTAATATTGGCAAATAAAACTTAAACCTAAGTTCAATTTTCAAGAAATTAGGAACACATTAAGTATAGGTGTCAGAATAAAGTGGAAAGTGAATTAAGCTTGAGAGAGGTAAGAAGAAAGAGAATAGAGAAGGAGGAAAGATTTTGTTAGCAGAGGGGGAAAGATTTCAAGACAAGTGAAGAAAGTAGATAGATGGTGTAAGTAAGGAGGAGACAGAGGAAGTAGATATTAAGGGAGACGAATATTGAAAAGGAGGAAGAGAATTTAAAAAATGGTAAAAATTTGTTAAAAATTCCTAAAGGAAATGTAAAATGAATGTAAGGTCATACGCATTTTCGCTATAATTTTATTTACCAATATTAACAAACAAATGAATATCATCTAGTACAGATAGAGAGGAGGCTCAATTTCCTATAAGAGTAAAAAATATGCAATATTTTTTTGTATATATTATACATACTGATAACGACAATGTATAGGAAATTAAAACCTATATATTTATCTTAGGACAATTATTTCTTGAATATGTAACTAAATCATCGAAATTTATGTAACTGTATTCAACAGGTCCAAATGATGTTTATGAAGATGTACATGTTGGTAGAAGTACGAGTAAAAAAAGTTTTTAAATACACTTATGTTTTGGTTAGCCAACTGGTGCAATATACTGCTTCTCTGGTCATACCCTCATCACATATTTGCGTTATGATTTTCATGTAATACTACTGACCTTCCGTCGGCTTTTAGATGACCACTATTCAAGTATATTGGCAATTATTCTGTTCAAAAACAATACCCGTAAAATTCATCATAACCCTCAGTCAAAGATTGAAAAGGTAATTTTACCTTGTTATCCTCTTTTGCAGCCTCTCCTTTGAAATTAAATTCTAACAAAAAAAGGAATATCTACTAAAGTCATAATGAATTGACTAATTGACTTTGTAGCTTTTCGGAACAGGGGCGGTATCGGGGTATTAGTTACTACTTTAAACTAATAAGGCAATTAAGTGCTGCCAAACAACGTTCTATCTTTCCTTTCATTAAGACTAAACCAGTAACACAGAGTTCATTAACCACTGGCATCGTAAACATTGTGTTTGGCCCTTAATAGAGAGAAGACGATAAAATCAACAGTAGTAAACCACCCCTCGTACGTATTACACTACCCCCTTTAGCAAAAACATAAAGAAGGGTTCGTGAAAACCAACTGACAGCTTGAAAGATGTGTGGCTCTTGGTTGTGTTGTATTATTTTGCTAACACCATCATAATCAGTTTATTTATCTAAACTACGCTGCATTTGCTGTCAGAATGTATTAATGAATATTTACTGTAAATAGATTTCATAATTTTACTTAGAGCTTCATAAGCAATTATCTTTATACAAGGACCGCTGTACAGTGGTTAAGGTAGTCGTTCACAGATTGTCTGATTCAAAAGCATAGCTTAGCACTATGAATATAAGATAACCCAAGCGGTTAGTCCCAGTTGAAAACTTGTGGAAATACAGTTTCACTCCTCTCACCCAGTAAACATTTTGGAGTCACTTTGATATCATAATGAAGATGCGTATGATTGTTTCAATTCAGTTTCGGTGACAGTTCAGTTTCTCACAGTCGTTCATATGAAATGTCTATTTTATCGGGTTCAAATGGCGCAACCACTCCACCTATCGAAGTACAAATGAAGATAAAGTTGATACGAACTATAATTGAAGTGCGACAATGATAGAAAAGTGACAAAATAGGATACTTCACCAAATTGTTTACTGAGCACATCCACAACCAAATACTATAATTACGTATTTGTACATATACATCCATTGTAATACAGATATAATCATGACAACTACGCTGACAGTTACTGCACGTCTTGCTTGCGTTCATTAGAACGGCGTGTTTCATTGAGAGCTTATTTCGTAGCAATATGAGAGCGCTGTTGCCATACCACTACTACTGTTCGATTCATCTCTCGAGTTAATTAAAAATTAACCTTTTAAATAATAATATCACTATATCGACACTATATGTTAAAATAATAAAAAAATGATTTCGTTCTTTATAAAAACAATGTGATCAATTTTAAAATAATTAAGCTCTTATGATTTGTATTTAATCAAGGAATAATTAAGCAAAGTTTTATTAAAATCCTGCATTAAATGCATCTAGTGAAGAACTACATTAAAACACCCTAATAGTACCGCTATTTTGCCAATAATAAACATGCTTTATCATCCCACGAAATTCATATTTTTTCATTGTTTCGAAAATTACAAAATATGCGTCACTGAAACCATTCTAACTCGTAAACTAATGGTCGGTATGTTGTGAAATTTTGATACATATCGTTTGAAGGTTGGTACTATCTAAGCATTATATAGATTTGTCAATTGTTGCTCCATGTATATATCATCCTACGAACCTTTTGAGTGCTGTGTTACTTAAGGTCTGTCGCATACTGCAAGCGTATTTTAGCAAATTTTGGCCGAACGTTTACGCGCTACTACGCTTTACCTATCCGAACCCTGTAAATGTAATGAACTCGCACACTGCAAGCGACAAAGTCCGTCCGAATACGGGGGTATCAGCGAATTTTAACTAAAAGAATATATGGAAGGGTTCAACCGAATGCACTGGAAGGGGATATAAAAGAAAGGCAATAGTCTTCTTCATAACAGTGGTGTATCGATAAAAATTAAAAGGTAAAAGTTTGCTCTTATGATAAATTTTGTTAGTGCAAAACAACTCCGATACACCCTATAGTATACAAGTTTGACTTAGCGTACTTTTGTATCGGTACGTGGTATGAAACATATACAAAGAACACAGGAGTCGTCTTGCTTAGAGAATTCTAGCCGCTCAACCAAGCCGCACATTTACACCCTAATTGGCCTTTGCTTAAATACGCTTGCAGTGTGCCACAGGTCTGAGCCTGTTTTTATTAGTGTAAAAAATACGAGTATGTTTTGCTGAAACTGCTCTCTAAATATCACAAATATTTTAAGCACCTAATATATTATTCAGTTATTGTAAAATAATTTTTCCAATTTTCGTATAAACTTATTTTTTTGAAAATACAATTGAAAATCGAAGAAAAATATTATTTGATGCGTATAAAAATTGTAAGAAGGTCCTTGTTAGAATTCATCAGATCCTAATAACATTTCCTTTGAAGAACTCACGAACGTTAGGTATTAGAAAGTCAAATAGGATTCCATAAAACCTAGCATCCTAAACATCCTAACATGTCCCTAACATAAAGATCAGAAGTGGATATAAATTTATTTAGTTAAACGAAAAGTTTTACTGATTTTACTTTTCCACTTATCTCTAAGAAGGATTTTCCTTCTATTCCGCTGTTGTGCATTTTTTTATTTGGAATTTTCTAATACAAATACTTCAAGTTTTCTTTGGATCTTGAATACATTTATATGAGGGTTATTCATTCAGGTACGACAAGTCGGCAACCCTCTTCTAATCTTGAGATGTGAAAGGTAACCACAAAACTAATATAAACATACAAATCATCCGCATTCTTTGAAAATACCGCAAAATTAATTTATTGTAATGTTAAACAACAACAATCGTGACAAATATTATATTTTTTTTTATTAAAATATATTTAAAATTACTTTAACGATAATTAATAAAAACTATATTATTATTATTTCACGAGCAGTCCATGTATGAATAGTCTAAGGCAAATGTCAATGACTGACATCTGTTTTTGCTTTGTGCAACTCGAAGGTTACTTCACACTGCTATGTAATTGACTTTACGTGTAGTGTGACAGGAGTTGCATTTGGTAACTTAATTAAAAATATTTTAATACTTATTAATTGGTTAATAATTAGATGGTATTAATTTTATTACGTTTGTAAACCGTTCTAATGAAAGATAATTATGTGTGTGTATATTAATTGTCATCTTTTAATTATCCTGCATTCGTTGTTGCGTCATAGTTGCCGGTAGACATTTTGGTTAAAGTCATTGACATGTGTTTTTGTGGTATAAAGTATAATATTAATTTTATTGTAAGGACTATATGATATATTCATATTACATAACATAAACATAAATTAATAAATTTGTAGGTATGTGCTACCTTGGTTAAAGATATAAATATGTACTCATATTATTATACATTGACAATAGTGTGTAACAATTTCTAACCTAACCTACTTATTGAAAGTGAATAATGGAAAGTGTTTGCCGTAGTATATTTTATCATTTAACAAAATATATTAATTAGTTATAATGCCTGCTAAAATAATACATAGTGTTAATCAACAGGTGATTTAAAGGTTAAGTTTGTTGGATTTTGTTCTGTAGTGTACAACGGTGTCAGTAACTATGCATGTTGGAACTTGTTTCCAATTGACATTAAAAAGGAACAGACATTGTTATTATTCTGTGGATTTATATAGTTTGTGCGGAGTGAAATAATTTACAAATGTTGTGTTCCTTTGCTGATGACATCTGGAGGTGTACTTTCATCTTTCTAAGAAGATTAATTATAAGGTCAGTAAACATTTCATGTTGATTGCTATGTTCGTAGTATTTATATTGTCATTGTTGTATAGTTATTCATATATTTGAAGTGTGTACAATACAGTGTGCTCATAGATGAGAATATATATTCTGCATGTGTATTTTCTGCAACTGACTAAGCATGAGTGGCTTTTTTACTAGGTGATTAAAAATATTTGTTTGTAAATTCTTCTTGACGAAATATAACAAATTTTTTTGTTGTAAACAGAGTAAGAACAACCTGCACGATAAAATTAATGGCCCATTACTTTTCCACAACTGTGAACTTATTGTTAGATCTTTGTACAAAGCTAGAAATTGGACTTTTAAGACAACAGTCCCTGGAGTTGAACATAAGTAAAGGGACCCTCGCTTCCTCTCTCTCCCCCCGTCTTTCCACTTTCATACGGTTATAAACATGTGATATATTAAGGTTCAAAGAACTTCTTGCTCTGATATGTAGATTAATTTCAAGGGATTAGATCTCTAAGCTGTATGCTAGTTCCTTTCCGCTACCCTTATTAATTATCATATACTTGTTGTTTATACCACAATATTAACTGGAAATAAATGTAATGTAGTTTGTCTTAGTTTGGACCAGTATAATTAACCAATAATATGAAAACATTGGTTTATTTTAACCAACCCAGGCAGAAATTTGTATTGTAGTGCACTCTTACATTTGCTAGCTTACTACAAGCTAATTAAAGCATTCCGTTTTCTACCTGGAAATGTTAGGAGTAATTTAACGTCAATCTATTTTTGATTAAATAGTTGTCTAGTGCAAAAATTAATTAAAATCTTTGTAAGCAATTATTTTAGTTTAAAAATTAGCTGCTTAAATATTTTTAACTTTACTTATATCAGACTGTGCTAACAGGCTGAGACAGTGACGATGGTGCACATTTAGTTTTCATGTGAGAAAAGAGTAAAAAGTGAAAAAGAATAATTGTTCAGTTATTGAAGAGAGGCAGTAAAGGGAAGAGATGGATGGCGGAAATAGAGAGAAGAAGTGAGGAAAGAGAAGGAATGGCAGAGTAGAAACAGGATGGAGAATAGCAGGAAGTGAGAAGCAGTGGGGGTTTAAGTTTATCTATTTTATTTTAATTCTTTTGGAAGGAGTGAGAATGAGTAGATAGAATAAGGAACACAAACGAAATGTAATTAATCATAATGATATGTAATTTAACGATTTAAGACGGAAGAATGTAGTGCTTAATGGCAAAAACCTTAAATATTTATATATATATATATATATATATATATATATATATATATATATATATATATATATATATATATATATATATATCTTAATATATATATTTCTTGTGTGCGTGTGTATGTGACTGAACTCCTCCTAAACGACTGGACCAATTTTGATGAAATTTTTTGTGTGTGTTCGTGGAGATTCGAGAATGGTTTAGATTTACAGTTTGGTCTACTGGAAAATGTTTTTTCAATTAATTTCTTATTTATAAGGAGTTGTTGATTTTGGAATGTTTTACATTAGATCCGGCGGACGGCGCTATCATCGCATTCAATATTATTCTATTTCAATTTTAGTTTGTCCCGACAGATGGTGCTACGATTAATTTGAAAAAAATTTTGTTATTCAATTCATGTGCTGATTAAAATATTAAATGTAATTATTTTTTAAAGAGTTTTGAAGTGTGTATAAATAATTTTGTGAATTCAGATGTTTTTTTAAACAACCAACATAACCTTCAAGTTTATTTGTGTAGTTAGAGGATTGAATTTTTTTAATTATTTTTATTGACAATTAATTCATTTTTGGAGATATTAAATAAAAAAACTCACAAAATGCGATTACATGTTCTTTATCTAAAATTTGTCATAATAAATCTTTTGAGTTAATTAATTAAAAATTCATTATCAATAAGTAACTCATATTAATTGTATATTATTTTGCAATATTTTATTTTTGTAGAAAAATGCCACGTCTTCGTGGAAGAGCAAGAAATATTGGTCGACGTACTCAGCACGCGCAATTAGTTCATGATCATCGATTGAATAGAACAGTAGAAGAACATTCTATGGATAATGTAAATTTAAGAGACCACTCGCGCGGTCGGCTCCTTACTGAACGGTTGAATGCAGCGCTAATTTGTTTTTATGCGATATAATTATCATCGTAATATTACTTTTTAAACACAGTTTCATTTTGTAGTTGTTTTCTATATAGTAGGTACTTTATTTGTTTTAGGATAGTATTTAGTTACACAATAATAACACTTTTTTGTTTTCATGTAGATTATCTTAATATATATAAATTACGTGTCACTGTGTTGTCCGCTATGGACTCCTAAACTACTTAACCGATTTTAATGAAATTTGTACACCGTATGCAGTTTGACCCAACTTGAAAGATAGGAAAGCTTACATCTCAATTTATTTATCTTATTGCTAATTATTTGTCTATTAATTATCTGTATATGACATATGACATCGGGCGACGATGATGGCGACATCTGTTGACTAGATTGAGTAAATATTCTGTTGAGTAAATCGAAATCTGTTGACTAGATTGAGTAAATATTCAATAGATGGCGCTATGTAATGTAATATGACAAAAACGTTAGTCACAGCAACGCGTGGCCGGGACAGCTAGTATATATATATATATTTATATCACTGTGGGAACATAAATTTGCCTGTTGTACAGAGGTAGACTACAACACAAAAATTCAAGCCGTTGGTTTTACAAGTAATAGATTAGGAAGTGACAGCGAATATTGTTAAAGTACTGCAGGTGTTATAAAATAAATTCAACATTAAAATTCATCTTTTTGAATTAAAATTCACTGCGTGAACGCAACGCATTACAAGTGCGCAAGGCGCATAGTCATAATTCAGTCGCTAAGATCGTCGTTTCTCGAGAACGGAATTTTCAATTTTTAGACGCGCAAGTGCTGTAAATGTGTCAACGTCGTCATTACAACATATTCTTCGCAAATATTTATATCTGCACTCCTATAAGAATTCATTGGTGCCATAAATTAATCCACAATGATATCAGTCTGAGGTTTCAATTTGTTAATCATGTAATGCCGGTTTTACACCAACAACATGTTTTGTTTTATTTTAAAACAGTTCTGTTTTCCAAAAACAGAAATGTTCACATTGAACAGACTGGTTTTATTTTTAGTACTTTTTCGAGTGTCTCATAAAAATTCATTATCCCACAAGTTATTGTGTTGGCGATATATTTCTGTTAAATTGCTGGTCTTACCTTTTGTCGACTACATTCTGCATTTATTTATAACTGCTCTTGGAACTAATTGCTAGCCGAATGATAAACAACAACTGACAAGTTCACGAAAAACAAAAGAGTGTGGTCAAACCAAGCAGACTAAAAAACAACAACAAACGTGTTTTCCTTTGATCCTAACGACTCCATATGGCTATGTGTTTTGTTTACTAAAACAGTTTTTAAATACAACAATGTTTTAAGAACTGTTCAGTTTTTACAAAACATTGGTGTTTTTGTTCAGAAAAACAGTTTTTGTTCGTGTTTTATTGTTTTGTACTCGGGTTATTGAGCATTTTTCATGTCCTGTCCTACAAATACATAAAAGTAAGCTATCAAACCTAACGCCCTAAAATAAATACATCTTATATAAACCTCACACAGATGCATAAATCACAGAATTATTTAGACGTATACATATAAACAAACTTCTCCTATGACGGATCGAGAACATCTATCATATTAACAACCACAACAGGTCAATAGGTCATCTTTGATGTTAGTAATTTGTATAACAAATGCAAGAGATACTTCAACAAATGATGCGTTCAAGAATATAGACAGACGTTGGTTGAGACAGAAAGTCAAACATTATTTTTCTAAAAATACGAGTATATTCAGACAGATTTGAAACAGATGGTCGTTTTTCTTTCTTATTTCAGAGATCATCAATTTTATAAACGGATTTATATATATATATATATATATACATACATATATATGTCGATTTCTTGTTTGCACTGCTATTTCCTTGAATACTACTGTATATATGTATTCATTCGAAGGACTGACTATATGGATAATTAGTAAAATTTATGTAAATATAGTTTCCGCTGCAAAATATATACAATATACATCTATGTATATAAAAATTCGTATAACTCCTACACATGAAATAAGTCTATATTTATTTAGGTCTAACATTACAAACTTACTGGATTATAACGTTTACTTTAAATAAAAAATAATTAACATTTAAACGCATATGGGATACTATTATATAAACAAATTAATTCTAAATTTATTAGTAACTGAAATTTTAATGTTTATACAGTTTGTTTAAAGGAAAATATATTTATAAACTAAAAACTAATAAGATATTGCCAAGAATCTTAATTTACTACTATCCAATTGTAGGTTATTATAATAGAACGTATAAATAATCGTAGGTTTCGTTTGTTTATGTACTAGTAATTTGTTCAAAGTGATTGTTTATGAATTACTATCAAATATAATTAATTTTAGAGGAGCTGTGGTCATTCAAAATAACTGACGCAATTTGCAACTTTATACGTCACGCTGATTACACTGATTTATATTTTAATGCTTTATTATATGTGAATTTTACATAATAACTAATGATCGTATAAGACCTATACATTGGTTTTGGTTTAAAAGCCAAGAAGAGGAAATAATTTTCATATTGATATTAAAAAAATTTATAAAAAAATTAATCTGGCTTACACTCTACGCGACGATTGATTAAGGTGAAAGAAGTCTTCATCAAAAGAATCCCGAAGCAATAGAACGACGATGTATTAAAAAAAGAACTGATGTATTTTAGTTTCTTGCTCGTATTTTATATAATACAGTTACTGTATTTATCTTTGCAGTTTGGAAAGGCGTCTATCTTTATGCAGTATGTGTAATAGCGAAATTTAACTTTTGACGTTATATTATAATAATTTGAGCGGTGCACTCTACGAAGTTTAGATTATGAATTTCAAACTGTATACTCATCTCAATTCTCAATAGAGGAGTAGAGAATAGAAACAACTGACGAGAAGAAGTATAAGACGCCAGTATAAGAAGTTTAACAGAAAAATGACTTTAAATATGGTTTAGAATTTATATATAGTTTTAAGTTTTATTTAAGTGAAAAATGAAATGTAATTAGATGATTTATTATTGAAAGAATGTAGTGGCACACCTTAATAAATAAATATCGACGTAAAATACTTCTCATATAATGGCACTTCTAGTTAGTATTGCTCCGAAAAAAAATTCAGAAAATAAAAAATTACAAAAATCAATCACAAATATAAAACAAATCACTCAAATATTGTACAGCAGTATTTATTTATAATGTTTATTTAATGAATCTGTAGGCCTGTTTATCTTCTTTCAATACGTAAAAATTATCCCAAAATAAACTACGTGTAAAGTAGTCAAGGAAACTGTAAGATTGACTTAAGATAACACAAAGCAGGTGCCAGCGATAGTGATAGGTCCGCTGTAACAAGTGATATTACATGTTACATGTAACGGAGGTTATAAATAGAACTCATGTATCACTAAGACGAGGCAATAATAATATTAGTCAGTTATTTACGGAATATACGAGTCTAGGCATGGATTCCTGGAGGTGTGTTTCCAGGGAGAGTGCTGTTGTTTTACTCATAAAGTGTTGTTGCGTCAACCTCGTATGTCCTGTTCGGAATCAGAAGTTAGCTTTTTCAAATTGTCTGTTTCTCTGTTAAGAAGTTTCCCACTTTTTAGTATTATTACCTTAATACGTTATTTTCAAGATTTAAGGGCTTTTAGAATAGCTATAAAATAAGACCGTTTCAGGTTAAAAATTACTATCTTTCGCTGAAGTAAAATATTACATGAATGTAAGGTAACATTCAAGTTTGGTGTAGTATGGAGATACCGATACGAGAGTATGGATATACTTATGAAAGTAAAACATATGCAGAAATCGATTAAACATTTTGCCTTATGCTATACTAATACTATTGCTATTCATCAACTAAAGTGGTAGATGGGAGTGATACTTTACTATAAACCTTTTGTTATTGGCGTCATTATAATATAAATGTGTACGTGTCAACTCCATTCTGAAAACTAAAGGAATCTCCATCCTTTTGATATCAAAATGATCCCTTGGATTACTTCAGAATAAACGAGTTACAATCAAAAACCAAAAAGTATAGTTGGAAGGAAGCATGGCATGTGTGTTTCAAAAAAAGATTACGTAGTTCATCCAACCCCTATGAGCTGGCATGTTTCAAAGGAGGTAGTTAAAATGCAGCTGGAATAATGTCGGGGATGATGTAAGGCTATGGATTTACAGAGTGGGGAAGGCATGTGTTGGACAGGTTTCAAAAAATACATCAAAATGTTTGGCACATGTACAGTAGAAGAGTTAAACTAATTTATTGTGAGGAAATTGATTGATTTAGTCAGAATTATTTGTGGGATATACAATCAGAATTTGTTACATAATGTCTACAATTAGTGAAGTATCTAATCAAATAATTTGCAAAATTTCGCATGCATTTTTTTTATTATATTAATTGTGTACCTTTCGGCTCTACAATCTACATTATTATATTTCTTAATGCATCTCATATAAATTTAAAGTTAAAACTAAACTTAAACTATTCTAGACTATTACTGCTTCGAATAATACTTTCTGTTTCTTCTTTTCTTGATCCTCGCTCTTCATGTCCCCTACTCCTCCTTTATTCACACCGTTTCCTGCTTCTCCTTCCTTATTGCCTGTATCTTCATCTATCACCTCTTGGCTTCCTTGTCTCCTTTCGACAAACCCTCTATTATCTTTTCACTATCCTTCCTGCCTTCTCTCTTCGTTTTCACTTCTCCACTTATGTCTATTACAGGCATAAACGCTCTATCTTTACTATTTCCTCTTGACTTTCTTACTTTACTATTTCTTCTTGACTCTCTTCCGTTACTATTTTATTATTGTCTCTATCTTCGTCATCCATCTCTTGTCCTTATCTCCTTTCCGCAAATCCTCTATTTTTCTGGACTGAAGTTTAACTATTTCTTCGCTACTTCTTTCTTTCTCCTGCTTCCCTTCACTGCCTCTTTTAGTATTTCCTCTTTCTTCATGTTCCTTATGCAACCCAGCTACGGGCTTATTTATTGTCCTGTTTCTTCTGCTTGCTTTTATGTTCACAAATGTCGTTTAACAGCTGATTGTCAAATTGTGAATCAAGCTAATAATGACGTAAAATTGATTCAGTTGTTTATTTTTAGTTGAATTGTTACAAATATTAATGAAATTTGGACAGGACAACATTTAATAAAATGGAAAGTATAACCTCATTTAAAATTTATCAATATTTAATAAATTATTTACATTATTATACGACGAATAAAAAGTTCGGTACTGAATTTGTTGGGGGTGTAATCCTGGTAAACCAAAATTGGTCATTTTTCTAAGCTAAACAGGTATTTAACAACTCCTAGCATAGATAAGTAATTGTAATCGTAGCGATAAATTAATATTAAGTAATAGTAAGTATACTATTGATGCACGTCGCATCAAACTAAGTACATTAAAAATTAAAACTTAAAACTAAAACACTGCAAAAACTCAAATTTTTTTCTTTGACTAAAACATACAATTTAAGATTTAAACATTAAAACTAATACTTCAAATTAATATAATAAATGTAAATAGTATTTTAGTACATATTTTACTACCATAAGGTATTTTCTTTATCTGAAAACTTGTTAGATGATACGCGAGCCATAGTTTGATGTTCTCTGCTATATAGAGTTTATATATTATTCCTCAGTGATATTTGACAAGATCTCTAAAGTCCTGTTGACTAAAAAAAGTGACAAATACGAATATGTGTCGGCACTGTTTGTCATCCTGTTTACTCCGACAGAATGTGAAAATAAAAAGTGCAAATAAACATACATCACTTTTTGATGTGCAAATCTCTCATACATAGTAAATGCTCATGAAATTCATAAGATTATAAATAAAGTTAATATGGAAAATAAATCTCGCAGTATTATACGAAATTATGTTAGGGAATCAAATCTGTGCTTGCCACTTTATTATGTTAAGTGAGTCATTTTTATAGCTGAAAATTGACTGTAACAATTTCATAATACAAATATTTCTGTTTTATGTAATTTTGTTTTTGCGCTGTGTTTATGTTCAACGATCTCGGCTACTCTGTCACCATCATTTATTTTATAATCGGTTCATAAATAAATTGGCAACTGCAAAGTATAAGAAAGAAATAAGACACATAATAGTCAAAGTTAGGGTTAAGAAAAGGAGCCAAGTGATGATAAAAAAGAAGAAGAAGTAGAAAATGAAGCGTAAGATGAAAAAGATCTAGATGATGAAAAGGAAAAGAAGATGAAGACAATGCTGATGAAGAGGAATCAGGGGATGAAAGACAATGAAACAAAAAAAGGTGTAAGAAGGTCTAAGAAGTAGGAGAACAGCGTTGCAATGGAAATGCAATAGAAATGAAATGAAAATAGAAAAGAAAGGGGGAAGAGGGTCTGCTGGAAAGAGATAGAAACGCTCGAGCACATTAAGTATTAATGCGAGAAAAGAGTAAAACGTGAAAAGAAGATTGTGCAGTTGTTAAAGAGAGGTAGTGAAGGAAAGCGGTGAATGGTGGAGATTGAGAGAAGTAGTGAGGAAAGAAAAGGAAAGGCTGAGTAGAAACAGGAGGAAGAGTAGCTGGAAGAGAGAAGCAATAGGGGTTTAAATTTATCTGTTTTGTTTGTATTTCTCTAATTTTTTTTTTGAAATGAGTATATATATAAGGCGGAAAAATGTTAAGAAACATTATAATAAAATATAGTAAATGCGGATGGGAAAGTAGAGGAGGTCTAAATAAAACATGAGAAAAAGGAAAAAGAAATAGGGAATGAGGTTAACAGGAAGAATCAAGCGAGGAAATCTTTAAGACGATCTTGCAACTACGATACATAATATAAATTAATGTTATTGTACTTTACTTTGCGAGAAAAGAGCCATGGCTCTATCAAATTAAATTAAAAAATTAAATAAATAGATTGGCTTATTTAGAACAAAATTCGGTAAAAATTTGATGCAATTAAAAACAATGATTCATAATTACTTCTTCCGTTTTATTCAAATTATTATTCAATAATGAAGTGGACGAGTGACATATAAGTATTTTTACCAATAGAAACTGCTAACATAGTAGAAGATTAGCCATGATGGGATTCAACATTAGGGAGAGGTCGATGTTAAATAAATCAAAAAAGAAAGATACAATACTTTTCTTAATTTCTATATATTTTTCATAAATGTCTTATTATCACGTCAGTGTAAATAAAATATAAAAGTTTCAAAGTATTTTCTTCACGTAAGTTTAAAGAAAAAAACTATTATTAGTTAGCTTAAGTGCAAATGGGAAATAAATAAGATTTATTTATCTATTCTATTACCAAGTGGCACAAACATGGAATACAGAATCAGAAAACCGGCGCAGTAGTAAACTACTTGTAAACTCGAACAAAAATAAAAAAAGAACCACCTGTGAAGTAGAAATAAAATGTTCTAATGCATTAATAATGGAATAAATTGTCACTTGTACGATGTACGATGTACGATAAATGTATGCACTTAGGTGGGAGTTGAAACATTTGCTGTACGATATGTTAGCAATGGTAATATATTCTGCTGTTGATGATAAGCGATTTTATAAATCACTGAATATAGTATAAGGATATGAATGTATGTGTCTTATATTACGTTTTATGATTAAGAAAAGATTGCCATCTAACTGTACATGCTGTTTTCTTTTTATATTTTAATTTGTTGATTTTATTTATATTTTAGTTATAGTTTCTAATGTTATTATTATCATATCTATTGTACGAGAATTTCTTGCGTTTAAGGGAGGGGTTAGGGTTTTCACTTTCGAAAAATTGAATTTTTTTTTTGTTTTATCTTATTGTTTAACATTTCAAGAATATGTCCTTAAAATTTTAAGCCGATCTAAGCAATATTCTTGAAGTTATTGTCTTATTAATCCGGTATATTATATCGTATTATATGTTAATCAGGTATACAGTTTATTCATTGCTATCTATAGTCCTGACGCGTTTTTCTCAAAACTACTTTTTCTAATTCTTTTCTAATTAAAAACTAATTGACCGATTCATTTCAAACTTCGTACACATTTTCTACATATAAAATACCTCCCCCTAACGTTTAGATACAAAAATTTTTTTTACATTAAGGGTGTTTCCCACCCACAAAATGGCGAAATTTTTCGTGCAAAATAACAGTTTACACTTTAGATGGCCGCCAAAAAATTTTAAATGAAAAAAAGAATTATCAGAGGCCGTTGGGGGGAAGATTTGATTATAATTTAACTAAATTTTAATGGTTTTTCATTTTCAAATAATTTCCGGCCGAGTTATAGTGATCCCAAGACCTTCTGGAAAAAGCTTTGTTACCGGCTTATGCTTCAATATTGATGCATGATAAAATTACAACATAGTCAAAAGTATGCTCAATAATGTACAATAGGTTCGAATAAAACTGCTCAATCCATACTTGAGAAAAAAAATCGCAAAAAAAGTGTTTTTTTTTACGCCGAAACCCTAACCTCTCCCTTAATTGACATACGACGTTATACCAACGCTGAACTCCATTGCATGCGCACAAGGTCTGTTGCACACTGCGGCTTAAAGCACAAATCGGCGACTTGGTTGAGCGGCTAGAATTCTCAGAGCAACAATACATACCATACATACCACATACCGATACAAACTTGTGTACTGTAGGGTGTATTGGAGTTGTCTTGCACTAACATCATTTATCATGAGAACAAACTTTTACTTTAATTTTTATCGATACACCACTGTTATTAAAGAGACTATTGCATTTTCTTCCAGTCTGAGACAGCTGATTGCATTTACAAGGTACGGATAGGTTTAACGTTATAGCATGTATTAATTGATTGACTAAAATTCGCTAAAATACGGTTCTAGTATGAGACCTACGTAACACCCGTATTCGGACGGCTGTGATAGGGTTTATTGCATTTACAGAGTTGGAATAGGTAAAGCGTAGTAGTGCGTATACGTCCGGCTGAAATATGATTGCAGGGTGCGAAGGGCGCAAAGCAACTTATTCTTAGCTGCCCTGCGCGTTATTTTTCATTTTAAATGCCAAAGAACTAACCATTGCATTGCATTGCTTGATTACTTTCAACAGCGTCCACAACAGCATAGGATCTTGAATTTGCAAGATATTTTTTAATTATTTATTTGATTGCATCAACTTTCGATAGTTATTAGTACTTAAAACAATTAATATAGCAATGATATTTGTTTATTTATGATATAAAATAATTTCTTAATTAATTCATATTTTTTTAATGATTACTACAAATTTTTAACATTTATTGTGTTAATCTCGCTAATAATAGGCAACTATATGTCCGTATGGCTGCCTTTTCATACTCAACTGCATCCAAATCATTGGGTCTAGCTAACAATGTTCGATAATTGTCAGCTTTGGAATAAAACAGCAGTGCAAACCAAATATAATTTTAATAACTTTAAACAGTTGTGACATACGGAAAATATGAAAAAGTAGTTACATCAAAGAGTTCTCATGCTTTGTTATTGCATCCGTCGTCCAAATGTTATCAGTATATTTAGTTAGAAGAAAACTGGAAGTCAGGGCAGATCATCTCTCTCGAAACCATTAGTCTTTCGCGAATTTTTAAGTAGAGCTTTATAAATAGTGTAATCCTTGAGAAATAAGCAACTTATGTCGAAGATATGAGTAAGTAATTCCTTCAACTACTCAAATGTTGTCTTTGCAGAGTCACATAAGTGCTTTCAGTGATTGTAAACTTTTTTTATTTGTATACTTCATTAAAAAAATAACCAATTAAATTTTCATAAGTTTTTCAATGTAAATTACATAGGTCAAAATAGATATTACAATGAGGAACAAGATAGTTTACTGCATAATAATTTTAACTAGATCAGCTTGGTAGTTTATAATAGTTTTGGTTTTCAATAAGATCGACCATTGCAGTCATAATGCAGCATTAGAAGCTATGGGCAAACCGCTGAGCATATTTATGTATGGTATGTAGATATTGATTTTGTAGGTTTTGCTAGGCATCCGTTCTGCAATCATGCTGCTTAAATTATTTATTATATAGACTGCAGTACTGAATATGTATATGAATTTTAAATGCTTCTTAGCTAACTATTTATTTATTATTAAAGTAGCTTTCGACGCTTTATGATTGAATTGCAAACATTCAGAAAGACACCGAATAAAATATACAATATACAGAAAGACACCGGAAGGAAATATACTGAATTATATTTAACTAAAATTATATTGTGATAAATTTACACCAGTTAGAACGAAATCTGATTTTTTCCTTGGGCTTGAGGATGTTTTTCAACGTCCTGTGTATCCAATTTATAATATCGAGGTAGGTACGAGGGTAATTTGATAATTTAGTGACATTTTTCTCTTTAAAAACGTTTTAATTCTTAATAAAAACATTAACAACTCCGTTAAGCTCAATACAATAGGGTTTCTTTCTCAAAACACTCAAAATAGGCGTTTGTTTCCAATGAACAATTCTACATGATTAGGTTACTAGGTCCGAGGGTTTAGTCCTGCGAAGTCTTCGAACATCATTACTATCAAGCAACATTTGCGTCACGGCGATGTTTTCGTGGTTACGAAGTCTCAACTCGTGCTTTGCTGCTATAGATTTGATTTCTTCTCCGACTGTGTTAATCTTCAGGTCTCTATGTAAGTCGTCATTGCGGATATAGCACGGTGCATTAACTATTTCTCGCAGAACTTTATTTTGTAACGTTTGTATTTCTTTAATGTTCGATTTCTTTGTGCAACCCCAGAGTTGCGCTCCATATGTTTCCAGCTTGTTTTCAAATTTTAGTTTAGAGCGTCGTCCAATTAGCCAATACATATTCCTGTATTTTATGTTCAGTTCTTCCTTTTTCTTTTATCATGCGTTTTCCACTTTAACTTAGCATCAATGTTCATGATCTTAGCATCGATTGCAATGATGACCTCTTTGTTAGACCCAAATCTCTTACCGCCTAGCCATTTCCTCAGGTTTGGAAACAGGGTATTGTCGCAAGGGGCCCAATTTATGAATATTTGCCATGGTGAATACACACTCAATTGCAATCGCGCGGATAGCTTCTTTCAATAGCTTCTTTCATATATTCAATTAAAATACAAACTAAATTTGACAAAACGCAAAAACATTTAACAGTAGTCTATTAATTGATGGCAGTTGAAGGGAGCTGCGCGGGAAATTCAAAGAACTGTAACTGTATTATCAAATATAGCTACACCACTAGCTCTTATTTACTTATGATTATATTATCATAAAATCATTTCTATGATAGGCACACCTACGTAAAATACTTTCGAACGCGCAAACACAATCGTCAAAAACAGTGAAACAATCGTGGGCGCTTGTCAAATTTTGTAACTCAAATACCTTCAACTTTGAGAAGCATGTTGTTATTAGTATACAAAACTTGACTCTCCCAATATACTTTACATAATTAAGACACTTTGACATCACATAACCCTTGATATTTTGACTACGCTTTTCACTATGTCTTATATCAAACTAACATCAACCAGAGGGGAAGGGGAAGGGGTTAACAAGATTTCTTCATCTATATTTTAAAGTACACACAGAGAAGCAGACACACACATGTATATTTCTACCTATAAATAACGTAGCTTTCTCGTTCAATCAAAAGACTAATTGGATTCAATATTAGTTATGAGTTCAAGTTAATAAACTAACAAAATATGTTACATTAGTGAAGTATTGTTTGCATAGCTCATTCATGTAAACTGTATGTTAATGTGAAGCATAATTCAATAATGTAAACAGGTGAGGAATTTGATTACGGAGTAACGTTGCTTCATGTGTCTTAGATGTTATATACGTTAGGGTTGATATTATACAAACTTTGTCAGTATGTATTAAAATTTAACAATGCGTATTATTTAAGGTCTGGACTGACTAGACCATATTCACGTCGAACGTCGTATGTATAGTTGATATACTGAGAGAAAGGTGTTGATTCATGCTTAATGAAATTGCACTATCTCCACTCATTTAACTAAAATGCATACCGGGTCGAAAGAGATATTAACCTCTTTTAAGCATAATCACCTTCCAATTCTCAGTATTTTAACTAAGTTTGTTTTATTTAATACCTGTCACAGGGTATATTGTTCCTTTATGTTAAATCGTCTAACTTTCATGTCATTTTCACTCGTATTAAACCTAAAGCTATTCTAAATTCATGGTTACACTTCTTTCTCATTTAATCTTAAAACTAACGACTCATCTTTCCTTCTTCTCTATTTCTCCCCTTGTTCTACTAACTACTCTTTGTTTTCTCGCTCTCATTTATTCTCCCTCTCTCTCTCTCTTTATCTGTCTTCCTTCTTCTCGGAATATTCGCCATTCACATCCTTCCTTCACTGCCTCCTCTCAACAAATTCTGTATCTTCTTTTCACTATCTATTTTAAATGCACATTCACTTCTCGTATGTTACACTGTCTCTTTTGCTCTCTTAAACATTCTGCAGACTCTCTCCTCTCCTTCTTCCCAGGCCCTATCTCATTTCTTCTCATTGCTTACTTAAATTACATTATACTTCTCTCTGTCCTTTTTCTTTTATCTCTGAATTTTTTTGTATTTCTTATTTCACTTCGCCTGTTCGATTTTCTTCTTCCTTTTCTGCTGCAGTGCCCAGTTCACATCCCTCTGACTTCTTCTCTCCTCCTCCCTTTTTATAACTTGCGTCAAACTTTGCTTTTTATAACTTGCGTCTTATTTTTTGATGGAGTAGTAGTACAGGAAAAAATATGTCTCGATATTAAATACAAAATGTTACGTACACCTAATACGGATGAGTATTTTGTTTTAAAGGCTGTACTTAATACAAACAGCAAGACGTATTGAATTAGTGGATTATGTGTAATAAGTGGTATCTCAATATGTTAAATTAAAATATTTTCAATTAATAATTTTCTTTTCTTTGTTTTCAGAATGATCTTTGCTGTGGCAGCAATGGTGAGTTCTTTTTATATATATTTTAACATATGCTTTGAAAACAATTATTTTTCTAATTATTACCAATAATTAGCTATTTAATTATAAGGTATGGCACACACTATAAACAAAACTGTTCTTAGATAAGCCTTAGACAACGTAGTGTGTTTAGACCTTTAACCGGGATGTTTTAATTACGTGGGAAGCGATAGGCATCAGACTGTGAATAATTAGATCGAAGTTGTCAATTGGTAACACTACTGTACTATACGAGCACTATACATGTTTTTTTTTCTTAAGTTTGAAAAACATTTTAAGCTTATTCCAAGCACTGCAGCTACATACTAATAAAGATATGAATTTTCACAGAACTTTTTGTTGAACGAATTGAACTTTTATATCAAAATAACCCAAATGATTTTATTAAGAAAAATAAAGTATGTAACAGTACATAGAATTAAAAAATCTTTGCTCATAATAAGCCATTATTTTTCGACGAAATTTTATTAGAAAAAACAATGTAATGTAATGCAATCATTTTTACATCATAGTTTGGAGTTAATACTGTAATACACACAATGTTTTTATATTTACATGAAATACAGAGTGTCTTAAAAGAAATTTTCTTTTTAAGTCAAGTAGTGTTTAATGGGCTTGTGTCCTATGTCTTAATTAATACAAAAGTGTACTATATATTGATAAAGTGGGTTACTAGAACCTCAAATGTTCAATTATTTTTTAATAACTCCTTATATGTTAAGAGATATTAACAATAAAAATCTCATTTTGTCTCTTTAATTATTAAAGGGATTCAACGTTGTACACATTCCAAGTGCATGTGACATCACAATCCTTGTGTAAGATTACCAACCTTACAGCTCATAAATCTCAGCTATATGTATTTATATATCAAAATATCAAATATTATTTACAGCTATTTCAAGGAACAATCAAATTTCAATATTATTTTTGCCTTAGCAGGGTTAAACAAAATAAAAACTTATTATTCTTTGATTTGACTTGCTTATTTGATTGCCAACAGCTACAGAACATTACCACAGCACTGACCTACTCAACAAATAACTGACGTTAAAATACATTTCACGTCATACAAATATGGCCGACCATTTCTAGCGCTAAAATTACCATTCAAACTTTCAATTACTATATCTCCGTCAATATTTAGATATTTAATAAAATAGACACGCCAAGACACTTTTATTAACATCAATTTCAATCAACAATTGAAATGACCACTAAAAAATGAGGACACAAGCCCATTTAATCAGTGTAAAAGAATAGAGAAAACGTGTAATAAAAAATTTTATCTTTAAAAAATGTCATCTAAATGTGAACCTTTTCCCATGGAGCAACCACCTGATGACTAAATTTTCTGAAACGTAGCCTACTATATTTCACTAGTTCGTAGAAGACATATTAGAGGTGTATGATGTTATTCCTTCCTGTTAAAGCGATGTTTTTATATTATAATCTGCACAATTTTGCATTTTCGGTATGTAAATCGGAATGATGACTAAACTTTTTCCATGTTGTAATTCTCGACAAACACGCCACGGCGACTAAATTCCATACGCCTTGAACCGCGCACTGGTTTATAGCATTCACGCAGTAATCTAATCAAACCAAAACTTCCTTTTTGGACACCCTGCATATAACATTTCTAAACCCCCTGTTTGACCTAACGTTACTGAAATAGTTATTTCCTTCTCTAAATGTAATATAAGAATCTGCTAAGAGATTTTTTAATATTAAAAGTATTATTTGTGATATATAATTATATATTTACTACCTGTGAGATTAAAAAAGCTTGGACTTTTTATTCAACATAAGAAAGAAAGAGAAAGGTATATACTAAATAAATGATAAAAGCTGAAATGAAACTAAATAAATAAAATAAAAGTGAGCTTTTTGATAAATGTACTCTTTTTAGCTGTTAGATTATTAAAAATATAACACAGATCGGTTTTATAGTTAAAACAAATAGGATTTTAAAATATTTTGGTATTGTTATTAATACGCAAAGTACATACTCGTACATACATACATACATACATACATACATACATACATACATACATACATACATACATATATAAGGTCATGATTTGTTTAGGGATTAAAAGTTTTTGAAGTTTATCAAAGCATTAATAATTTTGTAGAAATAATGAACTTTACGATTTCACAAATATAAAATACAAATCGTTGTACCATAAAGCTTAAAACAGAGCTTTAATTGGATTTTGAATGGGGGTAAATAAATAAATGTTTCTTGACTATATTTTTGATGAAAGCTCACTTCCTAAATTTAGTATAGACATAGCTTTTAATCATATTATATATACAGGATGTCTCAAAAGAAAGTTCCTTTTTTAGGACAAGAACATTTATTATTTATTAAAATATAGACAGTAGTATATTATTTAAAAAAAATTATATTATCGAAATGTGAACATTTGCCATTATGGTATTCTTATATGTGCGGGCAGACAATTATCGAACCGTTGTGTCAGAAACAGATTAAGAAAGCTCGTATGGTGACATTTTATGGACCCCCAAAAAATGTTTATAAGCTGCGAATAATGCGAAACACATCATATAGAATTGAATTATTTTTGCTTAATATTATGTAATTAAATTTCGTTCACACAGTTAGCAAATAAAATCGAAACTTTCTTTTTGGACACCCTGTATATATCGTATAAAGTAGTAGCTATTTTTATTACGGTTGAGATTATGGTATATAACAACGAGAGAACATTTTATGATAGTTTTACAATTTATTAGCGAAATTTATATTGTGTTGCAGAAAATGATGACTCGTCGAGAATAGGGTATGTGCGCAACAAGTTTTTATAGTAGCCAACCTACAATCATATATTTTACGACGAACTTACATAACTTACGTTAGAATTATAGCTATTTGTAAAAGTAATTTGCTAAGAGAATTGTAAAATACGAATATTTGTAGGCAGTTTGAAATTCATTTTATAGATAAAATGTTGGATATTGTTGAACAATATTTTAAGTTGTTTTTAATTTGATTTCTATAGATTATTACAATCTGTCCTGTTTAGAGGGCATTCAGGGATATGTATGTAAAAATAAGAAAACTGTCTTTCGCGGGATTGTCCCATCGACTCATCCTTCAATTTCAATAGATCCTAGATCCTGATTAATTGGTTAATAGGTCCTGAAGTACTTTCTTTTTTAGCCTGCATACTACCGAATTATCGGACATTAGACAGCTGGCCAAATTGTTTGGATGTTCAAGTATTCTATCTTTGTATGCGTTGATATTTTAAATAATTAGCTATTGATACTCTTGAGTAATACTGCAAGACAATAGTAAAGACAGAGACGAATCGCCGTATTAGACGTCCAAAATAATATTGCATGTACAAAAGAAGAGGAGGAGCACCTAATGTGAACTGTTATTATTTTTACTTTACGATTTTTCAAGTTGCACTTGCCTAATAGCAAATCAAACATAAATAAGATAGCGTCAAGGTACTTAGTAATTTTAAAGTTAGTTTAGATGGTGATGGCCTCACCAACGTCGTTCTGACGAATATTTCGTGACGTCATCAGCTCTAAATCCGAACCAAACAGTTACTTTTTGTTGTCTTCCCATATACGGCAATTTTGCTTCTTCTAACATTCATCCAAAAATCTTCCGTATGGTCTTCTGTAAAACGGGTACAACACGCGCAACTCTTTTAGTAACAAACACTCATTTTAATAAGAAGTTTTATCATTTGGACGTGCTGCTCAATTGTGTAACATGTCAGAGTGATTTGGCATCAGTGACTGAATAATAAACAACATATTTGACAGTTATTGTCGAAACAACATGGCCGCTACAGTCTGTCAACATCAACCCGCCCCAATTAGAAAACCTTATAAAAAACGTTGTTCCAGTCTGGACACCGCTTAAACACTAAACTTTCAATTAATTTACAAAATAGGATTGTTTACTTTGACTCATTTTCCAACAAATATTTGCTTTAGACATGTGTGATATAACACATACAGACACACACACATACATATTATATTTTTTAATTAGCCGGGTTTATTTATTTTAGTTTTTATGCATTAGTATGTGCTTTATCTCGCATTACGCTTTATCACATTAGCGCAGCCCTGTTTCGCCAGTTTCCACGAGTCAATATTTGAATAATACATTCACAATTATGTAAATTAACAATGACTCTTTTCATTTAACAATTCGCACATTTTAATATTTGATTACGTATTATATTTTGAAAATTTTATTCATTCATTGTGTTTAATATAGAAAATCACAGATATTCAAAACCTTTATTTTGTTCATAAAATCCTATACATCGGTCAATCATATAGGTTTTCACCGCACCACGTGTGATTGAATAAATTGAAACTGAAAATGGTCAGCGATTTAATATGTAGGAGGCGGTGGGAGGGGAGGGATGTATTTGAGAAGAGTTAATAACGATCGATTGCTTATATTGTAAAATAACAAAACAATATTTTAAAATATACAACAATAGATCATGAAATATCGAAAATGTATCTAAAATTTAAATTTGTTTATAACAATAGCTTTTATTTTATCTCCAATCAATCATTTCCATTTGAATACCGTGGGTTTAAATTCTAGTGCATGAAATATTAGTGAAATTGATTAGCGGATAGAGCTTTTTTAAATAAATCGCATCTACGAGTATAAAAGTGACAAATACATTAGATTTCATCTGCTGCAAAATGAAACCAATAGTTGTATTTTTATATTAGATAAAAAATTTATCAAGAAACATTGGCTTGAACTCTATGAATGATTTTTTACAATCATCGATTGAGTGATACAATCTCCTGTAGGGTCAAAAAAGTCTCTATTAATGTTATAATAATAAGCAAAATGTCTATTTCTAATCTTCAGTCTTCTTAAAACTAACCCAATTGAACTTATAGTTTAAAATAATATAGACTTTGATATTGGACGCAAGTGCTTGTTAAGTCGGTACCAAACGATGCGGTGAACGTTTGATTCAAATGCTTGCCTCCAACTTATGAGTCTTATATTGGGAGATTGACATGGCAAGTTTCCAACTACACGGAAGAACGAATGTTTGATCCAAATGATTTATTTATTTTATTAATTTGTTGATATTATTGACACTGACACTGTTTAACAAAAACTTTCAAGTAAATACAGAAACCTTCAAATATAAAACCTACCTTTGTTGGACGATTCGTGCATCAGTGCATGACATGCGAATCAAGTGTAGTGGGGGTAGAAAAATCTCTTTTGACGCGGGTCAAAAGACCGATCACAGCTCGAACTTCTTCCAACGTGAACGTTGAACACATGCCATTGAACACACTTCGTTCCAGCATCGACATGCGTAGAACGTTGAAAGGTGTTCGTAGCATCGTTTGGAGCCGGTATAATCTTCAGTCTCTTCAAACTAACACAATTAAATATATAGTTTAAAATAATCACAATCTGGATCTTGATATTGGACGCAGATGCTTGTAAGTACGTGGTATCTGGTATCTCTGACAGAATGACGTCACATATGACGTCATGCTACCAGCTTTAATGCAAGTCACAAATACTAACACACAGTTTATATTTTCCCATATATTGAATATTTATTTAACGTAAATATTTATAGCTCAATATTATTCACATAAAAGAAGAAGAGAAATCGACGAATAATAAAAACAAGCTTCTTGTATTTTGCTTACTAATGACAAATTGTAGACAAATTGAGCAGTACCATATTGCATCCATAAATCTCCGTTCGTTTATAAAATGTTTTATCTCACCTGTTACATTTTTTGTCCTTTTCCCTCTTTCACGTCATTTTTCTCTTATTATACATGTAAGAAATATACTTGTAATATACATATATAGATAATACGTAATTAAAATAAATGTACTTGGTAATTCATATTTAAATTGCTGCAACATTTCAAGTTTTAATTTTCAGAGAAATGTTGATTTTGTAATTGAATCTGTCTGTTTATTATTGTGTAGTTTCAACTATAGGCAGGTAATTGAATTCAATAAAATGTTTTATTAGTGTAATAATTTTGCAATGGATACATGCTATTATGTGAGCATATAGTAGATTTTGAGATAACATTAATTTTCCATTATGTATTATTATATTATTATGAGTATAATTAAATTTATATGTGTTTATTAAAACCAGAGTAAAATTTATCTCTTTAATATATTGTGCCAATTATAACTGCTATACTGTATGTTATAGGTATAATAATATAAATTTAATATGTGCCAAATGTTAATTAAACATTATAGAATAGATTAATTAACAATTAATGAATAAAAAAGAAGAATAATAGCAATAGCAATCAATTATGAGATTTCGTTACTTCTTTGAACCTGAAACTTTTAAGGTACCATTAGTAATACTACTTATTTGAAAAGGTTGAGCGAACGAGGATATCGTTAAAAGTCTTAGGCCTGTCTCAGTATGGCACCGTATTTAAGCGAATTTCTGCCGGACGTATACGGGCTACTACGCTTTACCTATCCGAACCCTGTAAATGTAATGAGATCGCTCTGGACCTCTCAGACTGCACGCTACAAAGCCGTCCGACGGGCGGCACTACCTCGCACATTAGAACCGTATAAAGGCGAATTTTATCCAAGCGTTACCACTACTACAACGATATCCTATCCAAACCTTTGTAAATGCAAACATCCGCCTCAGACTGGAGGGGATACCTAAGATCGCTTGTTGTTACGCTGCAATACGGATCTTTTCGGTTCTATCGGCGACATCGCTTGTAACGAGTATGTTCTGCATGCAGTTTATGTTTGTATTTCAGTGAATCATGGACACCGATACCGATACCGATACGATAGAACTAAATTTAAATTTACGACAACCAGAACTCAGATATATAATAAATGCTAAAGTCCCTTTAATACCAGTAGTGTAACGATAAAAATTAAAGGTAAAGTTTGCTCTCATGATGAATTATATAAGTGCTAAAGAACTCCAATACACCCCCTAATACACGACTACAGACATCTGTGACACACATAGGCGGTTTGCTTTGTAGCTCATCCAATCCGCCGATTTACGTTCGAATACGCCGTCGCTTAAATACGGTCCCATACTGAGACAGGCCTTATCATTTTAATTCGGATTAAATATAACCCTATAAGCAATTATAGTCTGACTATTTAGTACATGTGTAATGCAACATGTGAGGACGCAAACACTTTCCACTAGTCTGTCTTAAGAAAAGCAAGCCTCTCTTGTTCAAGGTGTTCATGTGGTGTTGTCTTTGACAAACCTGGCTATGGACAAACCATGTGCGGTAGCCCTTAGGTAGTTTAAAGCATGGAGATGTTTTGGGTATATTCGTGGATGATGTGTAATATTTTCATGCCACTATCTAAAACGTTCCTACAAAGTGAAAAGACTAAGGGCGTCCGCACATGGGTCGACTGGTTGCAAAGTCGAGCCCCGAATCTGCCCGAACCGAATGAGAATGCAACTGTGTTGTTAGCGAGAGAACGCACTTGTATACGAGTGAGAGAACACACACAGCACGAACGAAACTAAATTGATTTGATATTGATTTTAGGCACGTTTCGAGCGACTATATTTCTTGGTCGCAAGGGCAATTACGTTGCATGCTATTGATGGTGACAATATGGAGATGTGCACAAATACTTTTCAAAAGTATTTAAATGCATACATACATACAATATACAAATACCTAATAATATGACACAATAAAATCCCCTATTACGCTATTGTAAAAAATTCTATAGAGTCACGAAAGACGGTTCGACATGGCTCGTTTTTTTGTTTTTAGTTGGAAACTTCGTTGCTCGGTTGGTTTGCAATCAGTCGACTCGTGTGCGGAAGACCTAAGTATCTAGGCATGCATGTAGAACGACGCCTTCTGCTAGACATAAACGTAACGATTTACCGGACAGTTTTGACGGAACAGTTACAACATTACCTTTAATATTTCCTGATATAGTGTTTAGAGTAATAAACAACATTAGTAGAAAGACACGACAATGTTTGTTTGGATTATAATAATGTCTAGATATAATTGTTGCATTTATTTAGCTATTGATAATTGTGCAGGATAAAGGTGATATGGAATTCGAATTATTAATTAACCTTAAGTAAAATAAATTTCCAATATGTTATAAAAACTATGAGTGGTTCTTTCTGTTATATCTGTTGAAGACTGAACACCTGTTATTATATCTATGAAAAATTATAATTTAAGAAATAACTTTTTAATTAGTAAATTTCTTTTTGGTTTTAGATATATATAACACAATTATTAGGCCACTGATTTAACTGAAAACCCACTGTCAAAATTTTGAAAATACAATTGTAAAATCTTGCTAATTTTAAATTCATGCAAATGGACTGTGAAGGGGTTGTATTGTTGGTGGGGTTGCGAGATCAGGGTGTGGGCAGCAGCTGAACCGATTGCAGGCAATTATAATTAATACTGCAGTGAACAACTTGTTCCTCTAAAGGTTATAGAGAATAGTCTGGCAACCCCATAGAGTCATGGATCCTGCATAATTAATGGGTTCATTAGAGCTATGGGATATATATCTATATATCATCTACATAAACCCGTATACCATATTCCAATAGCCACTACATTATACGTGAATTAGAGAAACATAATTAATTCCTAACTCCCAGGATCCTATTCTGTAGCACAGAAAAAGCATTTTCTTTAAATTTCCACATTAGCGTTAAACGACCATATTAAAGTTTTCTTAAAATGTAATAAATTTAGAAAGAAGACAGAAAATTACAAAATGTAATAGTTGTGGATTGTTGGTAGGAACAAGATGTCGTGCGTAGCAACGTAGAGCCTGGGGAGAGAAGAAGGTGGGGGGGAGTATAGGTTGGTCGGTAAACGTAGACCCTTAATTCTCTTGTGGGAAAGAAAGAAGGCATCTATTACAGTCACAAATGTGCGTGCTCGATTGCTGCCTGTTGGTCACGTGATCCCTAAAAAGAAGTATTTCTGATTGGATAAAGTACTGCGCAAAGAAATGGCTACACGCACTTGATGACATCACGTATCTGATATATTAGTTATTTACACAGGATGATAAGGAAGTAGGGGAAAGGGGGAGGGGAATGGAGTTAGAGGTTACATCTCGGATTCATGGTCATCATTAATCGAATTAAATAAATAGTTTGTTATGTTTCATTGTCTTTTTGTCTCCTTTCTTTTCTGAGGTTTACTAGGTAAGGCACTTTAATTGACATACTAATGGTTTAAAAGAAATTTGACGTCTTCGTTTTGAATCAAGTTTTAATTACAGATTCTTTCATTATCCGATGTCTTCATAACCCTCAATCGTTTGCAATTATTTAGTGATGTCATACTAAGCTCTTATTAATGACTCGAGTAGAATTTTACTTTGCATATTCCAAGTCAGAGGCGGCTCTAGCTCATGTAGCGCTCGTGTGCAATGAATACCCTGGCGCCCTCTAATAGGCGCACGGTCAAAAAGGAATACTTACACTTATATTTTCACCAGTGAACGGAAATTCGGATGCAAATGGTGCAAAAATTTTTTCTATAATACTACAACTAAGTATAAATAAACTTATCTAGTAGCTTATATTTCAATAATTACTCGGTGTGATTGAGGTTGCTCCAATGATCAATTCTACATGATTAGATTACTGGATCCGAGGGTTTAGTCCTGCGAAGTCTACAACATCATTATTATCAAGCAACATTTGCGTCACGGCGATGTTTTCGTGGTTACGAAGTCCCAACTCGTGCTTTGCTGCTATAGATTTGATTTCTTCTTCGACTGTGTTAATCTTCAGGTCTTTATGTATGTCGTCATTGCGGATATACCACGGTGCATTAACTATTCCTCGCAGAATTTTATTTTGGAACGTGGATACGCAATTTTAAATGATGTTGGAAAGCAATAGGGTACACGAGTAAAAAGTATTTTTTTATATTACAGGACAGTCTTAATGCAACACCAATATATTTACAAAAAAGTTTACTTTTCGTGATTTCGCACTAGCAAAATCTTTAACGATGTCACTGACTTCAATTTTGATTTCATGTACAATTAACGATAAATTTGTCAATCTACTTAGCGACAATGTTGATCTAAGATACTTTTTAAGTATTTATAGTTTAGAAAATGATCTTTTGCTGTGTGCTACAGTGACTGGCAATGTGAGGCAAATTCTAAATGCTGTGGACAGATTTGGGAACATCAATAAACATAATAATTCAATTTCATTAAATAACTCGATTTAAACCGATTTTAACACCGTTTATTTTCTAAACTGTAAAACCGACTCTTTTGCAAGCATCCTGATCAGGTCGTTGGCATATTTCCTTGTTATTTCCTGACAAGGCTAGTAGCACTGCTTCACGAGGACCTTAGCGGGCATATCCTAGGGTGCTAATCGGGCCAATGTGGTGTGGTTTTAGTTAAGCATCGATAATGGACGACATTTATCCTTATTGCTCATCACTCTCTAATATAATATAGCACAGCCTGCAATTGATACAAATAAAGAAAAGCTTAATATAAATACATAAATATATAGTAGAAAATATATAAAATTACTATATACTATTTGCATGGGTTGCGTTTAGTGTACATCTCATCCCTTGAGCGTTTAACCATTGGATAATTCAACATTTGCCACGCCGTTGAGCGTTCTGAACGCACCAATTACTTGTCATTACATTTGAGTACATGCCCGAGGTATTTGGGTTGTGAGTTCCGTTAAATATTTGAAATCTGTACTTAAAGATAATTCTATTAGTATCAGAGTTTTGTTAGAAAAGAAAAAATTGTTGGAAAAGTTATTATTTAAAATTTGTATATTTAGTTTTTCGTTCATTTATAGCGTTTTCTTTTGAAAGAAAGTATTGCACTTTCTTGTGCAGTTTCTGTGACTTCCTGCACGAATTCTGACATTTAAGTTTTATCATAGTGTATTGTAAAAAGTGTTACTCTGTTAAAAGTACCGGATATCCCAAACGTGGCGGTGAAGTTTGATTCTAATGTTTGCCTGCAACTTGTAATTCAAATATTGGAAGATTGACATGGCAAGTTTCATACTACACAGGTGAATGTATGTTTGATCCGAATGATTTATCTATTTTATTGATTTGTTGATATTATTGACACCGACACTGTTTAACAAAAAGTTTCAAGTAAATAGTTGGACAATACGTGTTACAGTGGATGTGGATCATGTGTGTGGTGTGAACAACAGCCCAAACTTCTTCCAACATGATGTGTCGCCGGTTTTAATATATAGCGTTCGGCCGATCGTATTAAAAACCAGATACGTAGTTTATAACTGATCAATTTTCAAGCAGATTAAGTGTGACCAAAAAAAAACTTAGAAAATATAACGGCGTTACTAAAAAACACGTTGTATTCGTTAGCGACACTAGCGACACTTTTATAGTACGTACATATATCTAGCAAACATAATAAAACTTTTTATAAAAGTGTGTATATTCGTTTATAGTTAAATAAATGTCTGCAAGAAGCATGTCTCGAAAAATCTACATGAATATTTAATTAAGGAAAGTGGAAGATGCTGGGTGTGCTGTACTGGCGTAGTACGTCTATTATGTTCACCTCACGTAGGAGACGATCTCGTTAACCTTAAGTTTAGGGTGAGTGCAGCGTTGTGTATAGAAAGCTGTCAAGTACAGTTTGCTTCATTCTTGTATGTGTGTAGCAGTATGTGTGTGAGCGTACTGTGTACTGTCTTGGATATAGTACTTATTGAGAGTTCGTTGTTTGGTTGAACTCTACAGAGACCAGTGTTTTAAAATCCATGTTCATTTTATTTAATAATAGTTTAGGTGGCTTCCGGGGCCCCTATGCGATACAGTGGTTTTAAATGGATACCACTATATGTTTATATGCATAGTCGATGCTGAAACATATATTTAAAAAAAATATATTTTTGCACTTAATTTCTCAATAACTTTAGATCAAAAGTGGGCAAACTTAAAAGAGCAACAATTGCTAAAGCTGGTATCAGACGATTCACTTTTTATTCATTTCTGCCTTTTATTCAGCATCTTTTATTCGAAATGAGATGGTGAATAAACGAAAAATGAAACGTCTGAACACAAAATGAACGTTCACTCGTTCGTGTTCTGTAGTGTAGCGAATTCCAATTCGCACAACATCGCTTGACGGCATAGTATAATGCTGAATGAATGTTCATTTTCGTCTGTGGCGTGTGAACATGCAATGAAGGAAAAATGAACGAATCACTCGAAGAACCGTCTGATATCAGCTTAAGAAAAATATATTAAATTATAAACAGGTGTATATCTTTCTTCTTTTGGAATGTAATTAAGCACAATGATATGTAAGTTATGGATTTAAGGCGGAAGAATGTAGTGACTAATGGCAAAAACATTACAAAAAATAATATATATATATATATAAGTACACTTTACAAAAAATTGGTCGAAAAAATGCTTTAAATTGTTGTTAGACTACATTTGCGCTGCTGAAAAGCACAGCACGTAAATAAATCTGTAATTTTGTAATACATTGAATCATATAAAAGTAGTACATGCTCTGCTGATTTAAAAGTCGCACGGAAAAATCGGCAGTTCGATACAAATTTGCAGTGCGGATTTGTTTTACACAATATTCTTTTGCTGCGTGGCTTTAGTCTAAGAAAGAGACGTCTAAAGCATATTTTGTCCAAATATAGTGTAAAAACTCTGCGATGAAAGACTATCCGGTTCTATATTCAGAAGACCATGGGGATGTAACTAAGTAATATTAGAGAAATAGATGCAGAACGTAATTAGCTATACCTAAAATTCTGGCAGATAATCTTAGTACAATTGTTTAAGCCCGTAGGTCTGAAATGGGCTTAGTTGCGTGTAATAATGCTGGTGATGTAATTATTTTAAAAGTGTCACAGTTGAGGTACTTAACAATTTATTCCACTGCAACATCTGTCGTACATCTAAAAAGAGGTGGATGAGTGAGGGAGTGGGGTTGTATTCTCTTTCAGGTGTCGACAATTTCGTGGCGTGACGACATTTTAATAGCGCGACTTACATCTCACACAATTTATACTTCATTGTGCTTTTTTATATATACGAGAATAACGTATTCTTTTTATCTTGCATACGTTTTAGTTTTAAAAGAGGGTACTTTCTAAGGGCTGTTATTTTAGGTTAGGGGATGTTCTTTGTGTAATCATATCATTTGTATGCCTGATATATACAATGTTGTATGTCTTGGTACATTAAAGAGAGAATTATGAGACCAGACCAGACATGAATGTTTTAAAACAAAGCAATGTTTATTGTGTATAATTTGAATTATGGGTTTTGAAAATGAGGAAATATGCACAAGTATTGTGTAGCTGGAACATTTAACTTTTATTTTGGGGAATAATTGTTCACCCTGACGACAACGGTTTAAAGATGGAAGATGTGTTTAGAATAAAAAGCGTTGGTTCATGTTGTTGTTTGCATGCAAAATAGCAGCTTGTTTTCATTTTCGATATAGATTGGTGCAGACATTTATAATCTTATAACTTCTTTGGTTATTTACTCGTAAAAGGTTGCGTCATTTCTTTACTATTGAAAAGATGGTGTTGAATGCGTAACATTTCTGTTACGACCTTTACTACTATTTAATTTATTACAGTAATATTAATAAAAAAAATAAGAACAGGATTTGCGCATACCTTGAGGCAGGGATCCCCAAACTAAGGTACCGGGTCTCCAGCCCGCGGACCCTTTTGTATTAAATTAGGAAAGAAAATTCGCCACCGAAAGAATACCCAGCTAGAAAATGTAACGCAAACGCTTCTAGTAAGATAGGATGTCCAAATTTTACACCAGAAGCAAGAAATGAACCTTGAAATTAACTTGTTGCAAACTAATAAGTGTTAAAATTGCATTTTAAACCATTTTCTACCTTGGTAAATTATACAAAATACTGCTAGAAAATGAAACCACCCACCACATGAAATGAAAAATTTTTAATTTGAAATCTGTAATGTCTATTGAGTCTTCGACAATAAATATATTCGAAGAAATGGATTTAAATTGTTAGCTAAAAAGTTTTAAAAAAATTTGAGTTTATTCCCACATCGAACAGAGAGAATTATTTGATAAGTTGATGACACGAAAACCGTTTTTTTTTTAATTCACGCTACACATAGATGTTCTATACTTTTTATGCCTTTCAAACAGTATGATTTGTCAAACTCCTCCATTCGATGGTTTCATGAATTGAAAATAGTAATTGCAATCGTAATTTAACAAATTTTGCTAATACAAATAGGTAAAGAATTGATTACACATTTTACTATATGAAATAGCTAAATATTGTAATTAATTTGTTCGAATCTTTAACAGTAACTTATTAAAATTATGATAGATTTTGTTATTATTGTTCGCTATTTTGTTATTATTATTATTAATTGTTCGCCTTTCGGCTTTACAATCTACATTCTTAATATATTTCATAGAACTTCAACTTAAAATTAAATTTAAACTATTCTAGACCTTTTTATTTCCAAAGGTACTTTCTGCTTCTTCTTCTCTTGACCCTCTTCCTTCATTTTCCCTAGTCTTCCTGCATTCTCACCTCTTGTCTTCTTTGTATCCTCTCGGCAAACCGTTTCCTGCTTCTCCTTTTTTATAGCCTGTATTTTCATCTACCACCTCTTGCCTTCCTTGTCTCCTCTCGACAGACCCTCTATTATCTTTTCACTATCCTTCCTGCCTTCTCTCTTCGTTTTTCACTTCTCCACTTATGTCTATCACTGGCCTCGACGCTCTGTCTTTATTATTTCCTCTTCACTCTCTTACTTTACTCTTTCCTTCTTGACTCTCTACCTTTACTATGTTATTATTGTCTCTATCTCCTACCTTCCGAAAATCCTCTATTTTTCTGGACTGAAGTTTAACTGTTTCCTCGCTACTTCTTTCTTTCTCCTGCTTCCCTTCACTTGTTCGCTATTTTGTTATTATCTACTAACCTTAGCATACATTATTAAGTTAAGAGCTAGAACAGTAACAATATATATGCGATTTCTTCTAGTTAATGCATTTAAATTAGCTAATGACAAGCCTGCAAATTTTTAATGATTTTGATGATAATTTTATATGAGAAGTAAAAACTGAACCTTTTAATTAGTTTGTGGCAAGCTAGTAAGTATGAACCTGCACTGCAAGACAATTTGTATATATTATATAAAAATTATATTTATTTATAAGGATTTATATTTCTATAAGGAGAAAATGGACCTTTTAATTAGCTTGTGGCAATTTAACAAGAGTGAACTTGTATAATAATCTTCAGCATCGTCCTAACAAGTCAAAAGTCCACTAATAATGAAATTCTTTAAGTATGTATTACATTATACTGGTGAACGTTGTTTTTTTATTAATGTATTATTTTTGGTGATTTAAAAGGTACTGTTTTTTTTTAATAAATGATCATTCCACTTCAACATCGGGAACACATGCATATTGAGTGCATACTTTAATACATTTGATAACTCTGCCTAATCCTTTGCCTCTGCACAAACTCAAGCTCAGCAACTTACAACTGAATCTAGTAGCCGCGGATAATAAATATCGTAACGCTAATAGTTTATATATTTCTATATCCCAATACAGTAACAGATTGAGGACTCCTGCTTTACACCCCTGCTTTTTCATATAATACATATTTAATATGAAATACAATTCTAAATTATAAATAACAGTATACACAGTCAGTCAGTGAGAATAAATAATAATTTAACGTCAAAAATATCAAAATGAAAATATTTTTTGACAAATGAAAAATATTATTTGCTTCAGATTCAGATGTGAGTTGAATTTCAATTCGGTTGGTACTTTGATTACTTTTTACGTTCCGGGTGTAAAATGCTTGAAAGAAGTCAGTACAGGGGCATTGAGTTATTTAAATATCGTATATACAGTTTAAAAGTCATTTTACCCGGCAATGTTTTAAGTAATTGAGATAATTGCATTAGAGTACTGTTGAAACTTCTTACAGGGTGAGAGAGAAAGAGAGAAGATGGTGGAAGACTTAGGGGAGATGTCGTTTATATGTAGTTGTGTTTTTCTTACATTAATCATAAAACAGTATTAACAAATTAAATTATTTATAGAATCGCGAATGAAGCAATAATCATTCGTTCCAAAAATATTCGTGTATTGGGTCTCTACCATTTTTGTGTAATAAGCAAGGTGACACCAAATAAAATTGATAATGTGTATAAATAAAGCTGTCAGTAATACGTAGTGATCTTGCAACCCCTTCATTAATCACTGTCTCTGCACATTTCCACCCTTACGATCAGATTAGACATTTTCCTCATTAAATAAACATGTTTTATATTCCATAGTTACTCGGAGTGTTCTTTTAGGCTAAAACACATCATGGCCCCCTTTAACATCGATATTTTGCGAATATTTGTTTTTCTAACTTTTTCTTTGTTTCTATGTATAGGCAGCCACACTGATAACAAAATAACATAACACAGTCCGCGTCTTAAATACTGATCATAAGTAAATTGTACGGCTTTTTTACACTGCAACCGTTTCCTTGCGACTTTTTCAGAAGTGTGTAGCCGCATTACCACGCCTTATTCAGAAATGAAGTTTTTATTTTAATATTTATTAATACACCACTAGATGTATTTCGTACTTCCGCTACATGTATTCATAATATGGTTGAAACGTTTCGACATCAAAGAGCCGCGCAATGATCTTTGTGCTATTGCAGAGATCCCGATCATAGTGGGATACATACTTATTCCTACACTGCAAAAAATTTGGTTAAATTAATGATTTATACGCGTCTTTCTTAGGCTAAGGCTGCACTGCGAAATGAATAGCTCGGAAATTAATCGTAATTCTGTAATACATTGAATCGTATAAATGTACGTGCGATTATAAAATAGGAGCGGAGATCTGGGGGTGGAAAGAGTGAAAAAACTTGGAGGCAGTACCAGAAAAATATATAAAACCAAAGAACGATAAGATATATAATAAGGTATATTAACAAACATTAAAGTAGAAGGTTCATCTTATGATAAAGTGTTTTATAATAACAAAGTAATAATGCGATACAACTAGAAACACCCTACTCAAAATGTAGGTGTCGCAAGTAGTCGGTTGCAGTGTGAAAAGCCTTAGCATTGTCTCTAATTATCTGCTTACATCAAAGACAAGTCAGTTTCATTTTACGTTTTTTATTTAAGTACAAAATAATGAAATAGGTCTGAATAGATTCTGCCCAGTTGGTCTTGCCAGCTTAAGAGAGATCTGTTTAATAACAGTCTGTGCCTAGGCTAAGCCTTAATCCAGATCTATATACACATGAACACGTATTTGTAATTATCCTAATACTTTAATCACACTACATTATTCATAACATTTCTGGTCGTTCCTGATGATATTAAACCCAAATGGTTAATAATTGAATAATAAATAAGGGTATTTTGTGTTATTAATATTATGACCAGTCATTAAATAATAATATTTAATAAATTCAGTCGTGAACATAATTCCAGTAAACTATAAACATATCTGTGTGGTGCAAATGGCGTAGGCATGATTTAAAATACACATTCCCCGTCCTTGAAATGTGATAAAACAGCTTAAATATGCATTCATATAAACTGAAATCTACATTGGAGGTTTGTATATCAATTTATATGTAATATAAATGCATATTTCGTCATTCTGTGACCCTCCACTAGAATTTTACACGTATTTGTCATTATTGCATTTTTGTTGCATAATTTTATAGACCTTGTGAACAAATAATACCCTACGCAAACACATCAAAATATCTTGTGATGCCATTAGATACAAAATTACGCATGAAAACTCTTGTTAAGAAAAAAGGAAAAAGCTTAATTATATATATAGAAAAATGTACTGAATTATAAAATAACACTCAATAAGTTCATAGACATGCCGCTACTCGTGGCAAATATTACCGTTCAAGCAAAGCAATGGCTTGACAATTGTTATTTTGCCTTTTTTCTATTAAAAGCAATCCTCTATCAAGATAAAAAATTCAGATTTTTCCATTGTTTTGAAAATTAAAACATTAGAGTCACTAAAACCACTGTTATTCGTAAACTAATGGGCAGAATGTCATGAAATTTTAGCTTATATCGTTTGAAGATAGGTGCTATCTAAAATATGTCGATAGTGGCGCCATCTATGTAATCCTTCGATCTTATTGAGTGATGTGTCAGATTGGAAATCTCAGTTATGCATAATAAATTGTAAAATCCTATGTAACAAATCGTCAACCCTGCTTGGTAACTGTCCGCTGCGGGTGATGTAGTAGGGTGCACCACTAAATGGACGTTAAATATACGCAAACTTCTTAACTTAAAACTTAAGATCACTGAACAACTCAGCAACGAGTGCTCATTAGTTAATGTTAGGTGGCACAAACAAACGACCAGCGTATAGAAAATATGCAGCGTATATTCAACTTCAGTTTGGTTATATATATAGTATCCAAATGTGGAGATGCACAAATGCGCTAATAAAGAAGTTATACACCGTTTTCAAAAGAAAGCACTAAGAGTTATAGTAAACGGTCTTTAGTACATTTGAAATAACGACTTCTACAGTGATCTCTAGATAGAGACTCTCGTTCCTAAGCATCATGACAAACTGCACTGTCATCCGAATGTATCCAAGGTACTCCAATAGTTGGACAACCAAGCTTTAACTAGAAGATGGAAGAAACCATTCGAACTACAACATTAAACTATTGTTAAAAGGAACCTATATGTAGTGCAAATGCCATTTAAGTATTCTAAAATTAAAGGATTTTTAATATGGTATGTGCTATGTATTAGATATTGAAAAATTGCTAGTACTAGAGCAAGATTCCAGTGTCACCAGGCATCACTTATTTCCTGATGAACAAAATGTGTTAGATTGAGTAGTGTTATGAGTAGGAGCAATCGCTCGTACTCCAAGACGCTTAAGTACGCTTTAAAGCTGACAAAAAAAAATTACTTAAACTCACTTATAGTCTGATGATCTATTATTATACATGTTAGCGAGACAACTATTTTAAAACGTTTTACAAGGCGACAGATACGATTGGACTATATACACCTTTGTTGCAATTATTATATAAATAAAATAATAAAAGAAATAAAAATCATAGAAGCTACTAGTTTTATTTAGTATTCACCATTAATCTTCTGAGGTTGTCCGTATTAAACTTTGCTTAGAGATTCAACAGAAAAAGACAAAAGTTTTCCATCTCAAACAGACCGCAAGGAATTCTAATTTCCATAAACATACATTACATAAATTTTTATAAATACATTACATAATTTACATAAATAACAGAATTTATAAACGTTGTATGATGTTCTTTAAAAACCAAAAAATTGTTGATCGATTTTCTTTCGAAACATCTTATACGAAAAAATAAATCGTAATTCATCAAAAGAAATGACAAGTAACTTAGTTAAAAATAGTACGGGCTATAATCTTCAATATACCAGAAATAAAACGTTTTGATTTTTATTCCAGGAAAAGCTGATTTAATCCGTTTTTGATTGCTTTTTTATTCAATTTTTATAATGGACTTTTACTTCATGAACTTTAACTTTTATAATGGAAAAATATTTTTGCTATTTAATAATTCTCTTTTCATGTATTTTACCAGAGTCGGATTTTTGTTGAAAATAGACAAAATCAATGGTTTTACAATTTACATTTGCCGATACTCTAAAAGATAGTAGATACTTTTTTAAGCCTTATTCTCGGCTCATTGTTTTGATATTTAACTTACGTTTCGTGTTTTAATTTGAGTTTAGTTAATTTTAATGGTACGCATGCGTCTATTACTATTATGGTATTTACTATTACATATACCACTATTATATTAGTCGTATTTTTAATTTAGAAACATTGGACCCGGTAAGGTTTTAAAAGAACAAAAAAAAAAACGTAAAGTAAATTCTAAATTTAAAATGGTGCAAAGAATAACTACACATATTCCTATATGCTATATAATTTAAATTAAATACAAAATTAAAACAGTGAATGGGAATGATACTTTAGAAATATTATTTGCAAAAGTTTCTTTGATTTAGAACAAAGAATTTAAAAGTAATATAAAAAGCGCAAAAGTTGCAAATTGAACATAATATATAAGGGTATTTGTGCCCGGAGCTATTATCATGAGCGTCCAATAAGTATAAACTTTTTTCTCTCGTAAAATTTTCTGCGGGCGCCTATTACTTTTATATCTTGTTAAATTTGCTAAAGTGGTGTATGTCTTAATATTTTTTATTTCAATTCACAAAAGGAGGGTCTATTACTTTTGGTCAAGGGTGTTTTAATGTATTACGCCAGTCGCACACTAGAGAATCGACTGTTCTAAGTTTTGTTTTTTTATTATTTTACTCAAACTGTTGGTATCACCTAATTATTAGCTCATATGCACCATATTCCACGTTTGTACGTCTTCCTTATTTACATAATTTGACAATATTCTAAGTATTTGTTTTCTAAAATTACATGTGTTTAACTATAATTAGTCTGGTTGACATCTTATTACTTCTAGTGGTTCATCTTTACCTATTTTGGAATATAGTTCATGAAGTAATGCTGCCTCAATTTCAGTGCCTGCCTTCGCTGAGGATTTTTCTTACTTAAAATGTATCCTTAGTATATTCCTGGACACTTTAATAGTTTTTATTTATTTCTATTAGATATTTCAAACTTTTTAAGTCTTTCGATTATTTATTCTTCTATTTATTATTCTTTTCTGATCATGCAGATTTTGATGAGATGACTTACATCTTCTTTTCCATCGTAAAGGAATTTGTCTTTTTCTTCCAAATGATTCAGTTTCGTCTTAGTTGATCATGGCACCTGTATTGTAGGCGGAAACCATTTATTTTTATTTGCAGAAGTTCCATGTTTTTCTCCCTTTTTCTGTCATTTCTTATCGTGTCTGCCAGGTTTGTCCATTCATCTTTCTCTAGTAATCTAATTCTTGTATATTTGACGTCTCTATTTGTTCAATGTTTTCATATAGTGTTGAACCTATTCTTACGTAGCACATACGAAGAGAAAATTGTCTAAAGACAGTCCGGTTCCACTGTACAGCTTTGATTACGCCCCAGTGTATTCATCAAACGGATTTCTGTTTACCAAATACCGCAAGTACCACTTTAAAAAACACAACTATTAGAAGCGATCTTAACGTACAATATCTTAGAGACATGAAACCAATAAGAAATCAAAAGGATCAGAAGCATATTCCAAAGTAATCCTTGAGTAGTAAAGATTGAAGCGATATGTACCAACAGATTTAGGCATGTTGCACACTGCAAGCGTATTTCAGCGAATTTTGACCGGACGTATACGCGCTACTACGCTTTACCTATCCGAACCCTGTAAATGTAATGAACCCTCGCACACTGTAAGCGGCAAAGCCGTCCGAATACGGGCGTTACGTAGCTCTAATACTGGAAGCGTAAATCAGCGAATTTTAACTAAGCGAATACATGGAGGGATCAAACGAATACACTGGAAGCGATATGAAAGAGAATACAATAGTCTCTTTCATAACAGTGGTGTATCGATAAATATTAAAGTATAAGTTTGCTCTGATGATAATTTATGTTAGTGCAAAACAACTCCAATACACCCTATAGTACACAAGTTTAACTTGGCGTACTGTTGTATCGATACGTGGTATGTTTGTATTGTGACATAACAAATTCAAAGGGCCATAATTTAACTAATATTTAACTAATTAAAAGGAAGTGGATCAAACGATATATATTGAGATACAATGTTAAATTGACGTGGTTAAGAAAAATAATTTATAATTACATTACACGAGGAGGAGAAATTTTACATATTTACAAGATCCAAAGGACATAAAATGTTTACCAATTCGAACAAAACGAGTTCACGAAATTAATTAGATTGTAAGTGACGTCATCCACTGGACACTTAGATGGGCGCATGGAAAGACCCTTCACATCGTTACCAAAAAAAAAAGAAATGTACATTCAGATTCCATAAAATATAAATGTATTTTAATACAAAATTGTATTACTAGATTTTAATATTTTATATGTATGTAGTTGTTTTGTAATTGTGTAATAAGAGGAAACGAAATTGCTGATAAATTTGAATCTATAAATTTGGAAATTGAGATGATAGTTAAATTACCTACATATGAAATTTTTAATATAATCAAAAAATTGAACTTCAATTTGAGAAACCAAGATTTTGCTAAGAGTCAGTTAAAAGGAAGAGATTATTATATGTTTTATCCAAATTTAAGCAAGAAGAGATGGTTTAGAAATGAGTCCCGCAAAATTATATCAACTCCAGCTCATCTGTACAAAATTAATATTAAATCCGATGATAGATACTAATGTGGTGAAGAAGGAACTTTAGATCATATTATATTTGAATGCATAAATTCTATTTTAAAAAGATCAAAATTCAATAGTGAAATATTAGATATGAATAAAACTTTTTCTGTTAATACTAAATGTTAAATTTGTAAAATAGAATTATAAAATGTTAAATATATATAAAAAATGTTTGATGGTGGCTATGACAAATAAAAGACAAGACAATTAAATAAATATAAAAAAAAAAATTAATAAATTATTGAAAAAATAAAAAAAATATATGGTAATAATTAAATATTATTCAGAGTAAAGTAGAGAGAGCTCTTAGGTAGTAAATAAATTTCAATTATTTATAAAGTAATTTTTTGTCAGTATCACCATCTATCTTTCGTCTTCCTGGAACCTTGAGACCTTACTTCTTCTTACGCAAAACATCAATTACGCACAAAACATTTTCAAATAATAAATGTTTTCTACTTCGTGTAAGTAAACACGTCTCTTTAACAAATGACGTACCGCTTTTAGGCAATTCGTAACCTTTCTTATTGACAACACACTCTTTAGTACCCTCTCTCACCCCACTCTCTCTCCTTACAACCAAAATCTAATTTACCAGCTATAGAATGAAAATCAGTTAAACAAACAAAGGTTTCTCTTTCTTTCTCTTTCTCACTAAAATAACCATTACCCCCTCCTCACTCCACTATACTAACAGGGACTTTTCAATATCAATAAAGTCACTCCCGAATCTCAATTCACTCACACTAATATAATTTCAATAGAAATGGATATATTGTAATAAAATTGTTTTTCATTTAGCTGTTCCTACGCACTTTTGTGTACCACTTAGAATTTTAACGCAAGAGACAATAATAAATCATGTCTTAATTGTAAGATGATTGGTGAGACAAGTGGAGCAAGGTGACACCTGTAATTCAAAAAATTATAGGACAAGTCAGAACATGTTGTAACAGTCCCGAGTTTCACATAGAAATATCGCTAATATAGTGACTTTTAAGGGCATTTATGAATGTTTTAAGGGTTTAAGGTTTCAACTTTTAGTTTTTCATTTATTTATATTAATATACAACATATTAAGTTTATTGTGTAAAAATTTGAAGTCGATTGGAGTAAAACTGTCGGAGATATAGAGTTTTAAGTCTTTACCTCCCAGGTCTGGTTTCGTTGGTGTCATCTTTAGATCAAAATCTACTGGACCGATCCTTTGGAAATTTTGCATCTCTTTCTTTACATAAATGCCAAGGTAACGCTGTCGAGTTTTTTTCCTTTTTTAATTTTAAAATAACAATGAAAAGTCTGTATTTTGACTTCTAAGTGCTGAAAAAAATTAATAAATTATAAAAAAACTCCACAGGGTTACCTGCAGAAACTTATCAACTAATCAAATGATTTTGGTTTTTTGAATTCAGATAATCCAGTGATGAGTTATGATGGTCACCGCAACGAAACTTTTTTTATGTCGTCTGCGAAGATTCGCTGTCAATAACTAATTTTTTGATATTTTTTTATGGAAATTACACAAAGTATTCTCTAAATGTTATTTTATCATGTAGTAATTATAGAAATAATTATATATTATCTCTGTCGTCAAAAAGCATTATTGAAAATATGTTTTTTTTTTATCGAATTGGCCTTACACTCAAATACTCCCATACCCCAAAGGCAACGTTAAAATACATTTAATTTCATAAAAAAATTTACCCTTCTATATGGCTACATCTGATACAAATAATGGAATCTACTTGTTCGATGAAAGCATTGCACGCTACACGAATGTGTTCATATGATATTCGTTATCATTCCAATTTCAATTCCAATTCCTCTTAACTATATTATATATTCAAGTTTTGCTGAAGAATGTATTTTCTATATATAGTTGTGTACATTTTCTTAAAGTATGTTGAATCATATGAGGTTTCTGTAGTGTTTATATAAAAATATTATTTTTGACTTCATAAAAACGTCCGGAAAGATTTTTCTGTCGTTTCCTAAATATGAGCCCCAAGTAACGCGGAAACACAGCAAGCCAAATTGCGTTTCCCTTGTTTCTAGAATGTTCACGAAGGCACGATATGATGCACAAAGAATGTAATATGCGATAACAATAACAAAAGAATATAAAAAAAATATAACTTGGCTAAGATCACAGCTTGTGGTAAAAGGGTTTTTATTTTCTATAAAACAATATTATGTGGTATAAGTAATAAAATCATAATATGAGTGAATATACGTTATGAAAATGGTTTGGAGATTATCTTCTTTGTTTATATGCAAAAAGACATTCAATGTTTATTTATAATATTTACTAGTTCATAGAAAATAAATTGAATTAAAAAAAACAAACTTCTTATACTAGCTGACCCAACCACTGACGTTGTCCTGTTCAAATAACAAAAAATTCATAATTCAACTGAACATAAACAACTGAATCACTATTATTAGCTTGATTTACAATTTAACAATTAAATTTAAAATGACATTTACGCATAAAATAGCAGTTTTTCAAAAATTCCGGGGCAAATTTACTCATTTTTCTTTCTCTAAAGTACTATGTTTAGTTCAAAACGTCGCCCAATGGGCTTGTGCCAACATTTTTTAGTGGTCGATTTTTCAATTGTTGATTGAAATTGATGTTAATAAATGTAATATTGGCGTGTCTATTTTATTAAATATCTAAATATTGACGGAGATATAGCAATTAAAAATTTGAATTGTAATTTTAGCGCTAGAAATGGTCTGCCATATTTGTATGACATGAAATGCATTTTAACGTCAGTTATTTGTTGAGTAGGTCAGTGCTGTGGTTATGTTTTGTAGCTGTTGGTACTCAAACAATCCAGTCAAGTCAAAGAATAATAAGTTTTTATTTTATTTAACCCTGCGAAGGCAGACATAATATTGGAATTGTTCCTTGAAATAACTGTAAATGATATTTGATATTTTGATATATAAATACATATAGCAGAGATTTATAGGCTGTAAGGTTGGTAACCTTACACAAGGATTGTGATGTCACATGCATTTGGAGTTTGTACAACGTTGAATCCCTTTAATAATTAAAGAGACAAAATGACTTTTTTAATTGTTAATATCTCCTAACATATAAGGAGTTATTAAAAAATAATTGAACATTTGAGGTTCTAGTAACCCACTTTATCAATATATAGTACACTTTTATAGAAATTAAGACATAGGACACAAGCCCATTAGCCAATACATATTCCTGTATTTTATGTTACTTATATAATATACAGATGTCACCACTCGAAGTGTTACCAATTGAGAATGCCGTACAGCTATGAATTTTCAAAGAATCTAACGAACCATCGCATAAAGTTTGAGCCAATATATATTATAGTTTTTATGCGTGAAGATGCCTCAATACATAAATCACATTATTCTAGACCGTTTGAGACTAAGACTATACAACTAAAGTGTAAAGTACCCTTTTGATATATTCTCATAAAAGATTTTTTTTCTAAATGAGTACAGCAAGTTTCTCTTTAATTAAATCAACATCAGACTACAGCGTACAATGTCTGTTAGTTTTAAGAAGGCTGCGATAAATTAAATTATAAGAACAGTAATTTGAAATGGACTATCAGACTATCTCATTAAATTATAGTAGTGAAGGTTCATGGTACTCAGTTCGAAGTCAAGTCCAAGTATACATCAAGAGAATATATTATGTATAGAGGAATGAAGCCAACAATGGCATTTTGTGCTTTCTGTAAATGTTCTCAATTCCATTTTTGTTTGCTTTTGAAAGTAGGAAAGGGAAAATGGAGATGATTTTTTGATGGACCACTCAATCAGTTTACAAACAAAATCTTGTTGGCCTTGTTGCTAGGCAACGTAAAGTCATAAAAGGTCTTTATAAGAAAATAGTTCTGTCGATGAAGTACGAGTATTGTAGCTTTCAACAATTTTTAATGATTCGTTAATATAATAGACACAATATGATTATGATTGATACAACTTATTTACATATACAGAGTGTTCGCTTTTTATGAATCCATACTGAATTCCTTTATATATTTATAAGACATTTTAGGAATTGTAAATTTTTAATTAAACTTATGTGTTGCTTTTGAAATCAAAGACTTTTATTTTAATAATTTACATACATATTATAATAATTACACTGTTTAACTGAAAGCATACCTGAAATTAATGAAATTACATTTAAAGCTTATTATTTAAATTGTTAATTCCTTTTTATCTAATTTTATAATAACTTAACATTATGCACAGTGAGTTCTGTCAGCTTCATATATATCAACTGTGTACTACGTATCTAGAACTAATATTTACCGTTAGCTTACCTAACCAGAATGAAATTGTAATATCTCTGGTCAGTGTTACCAACTAAAGAAATATAATTTCTTTACATTTTTTTGCGTAAAAATGTTCTGTACGAACGCCTGCATTCAGACATTCTTAATACCATTGTGTCTTTGCCGTGAAAAGATAGATACAATTTTACAGATTCAAGAAATTAGACAGATATTGAACAATAAGAGACAATTCTAACAATTTTATCTTAAGACAGACTTGTGCTCACTGTGCAAGCTTTCATACGTTCTCAGTCTTAAGACAATCGTGTCTTCAGTGTGTGGTCACCCTTATATAATGTATAATATTTTGTGACCCATCATAATTAGATCTTTTCCAGTTTAACAGAAGCATAAGTTTTAATTTTTTGGATTATTAAAATTATTAAATTAAAACCTTTTTAGAGTAACTTCAGAATCGTAGACTACATATTTTTAAGCCCCATTCCCACTCACTGTTTTTAGTTTAAGTTTAAGGTTTTAATCTTAAATGTAATTTTGATCTTGTGAAAACATGCGTCATGCGTCAGTAATATACATAATTTTGTAATAATTACTATCTTTATTTAATATAAATTATTGTATTTAATATAATTAATATTATTTCTTTAAATTTCACAACCTGAAACTTACGTTTTAGGTTAAAATCATAAATTAACACTAAAACTCAGTTAATGGGAATGGGACTGGTAAAAATTTTACTTTATTCAAGTTTCCCTTAAGTAAAATAATATTTGTATTTAAGATTATAATATTGATGTTTTTCGTTTATTAGATATGTATATAAGCCGAAAGAGGTTACGATCGAACTTGAAATCTTCTTCAAAATATAGACCAATAGCTTTTGAACGATGCATGTAATAACAACTCTTGAGAACGTCTTTATTTCAAACTACTTTATTATTTTCTTTCCCCGTTTGTTACATCTGTTTAACTTAATAAAAATCATACTGGGTTTCCTAACAATTGGTGAATATCGTTGGAGAGACTCAAGATGTATATATCTTGTTTATAAACTTGTTTCTTTAGGTCTAAATTTTAACTTCCGATGCAATGTATTGTCCCTTCGGCACTGAAACATAACAAAAACGCGCAGAGCAGCCTAGGGAGAGTTACCTTGTGCGCAAGCAAGGAAAGGTCAGCATTGGTATAACGCTGCGTACGATTTAATATAGTAAATATAAAAAAACATAATATAAATACAATACATAACATAATATAATAAAATCAATACATTTAGTAGTTAAATGGCTAGCTTTCTATTACCACCAGACTTAAACGGATAACATTTATTTTGTAAATAATATATAGACGAAATATATTTATCGTGTATAGAGTTAGAAGAGAGTTAGAACAAGAATTAGAAGTATATAACTAAGAATGTGATATACTTGGTATATCTCCCGTCATCGTTTTCTGAACGATGATTAAATTTAGTAATATTGTCTGCTACTAAATCAACAGAATTAAGGTCTTCCACATCGTCTGACAGTACTCTAACACAACCTATCAGAAGATTTTCTTGTGACCGAGAGGGATAAATGAATTAAGTAAAGGGCACTCCTGCCGTTCTCCCCCTGTTTTACCCCTGTCTTAGATTAGCGATTTGGTAAAATAGAATTATCGATGGTTCACCATCATTGTATACTCACCGGTTCCTTGCCGTAATGCTGTTAAGACTCTCTCCTGTTGGTTTCACCCTCGTTCTTCCACTGTTTTAGTCTATTTCACCGTGTACACCACCCTTTTACTATTAAGGGTTGCTTCTTGTTATATAATGGTTGACATTCACCACTTTGGTTCGGTTATTTTATAAGTAAAACCACTTTTTGTTTTAATTTTGATGTAGTTATTCACACATCCTTAGTTAAGGGTAGTTTAATTCTATTTCAAAGGGTAGTTTCTTTATTACTTTGTACTTAGTTTGAATTAGTTACATTTTTTATTATATACGTATTTTTCTATACCAGTTTTTATTTTATTTTCACATTTATTTTTTACACAATGCCCTTGATTTTTGTATCTGATTTTTATATTTTTCTTTATTATTTTTGGTTAATAAAATGAACAAACCACCCTCTTTGTTTATCAATCACAGTACTGGCACATACATTTTATTCTATCTTTGCATACACGATTAACTTTTAAGGGTGTTTCTGGGGTACGTGCATTGTTTTATGGTGATAATATTAAATATCAATCCATTGAACTGAAATTTTCAATACAGTTTTAAACACCAATTTCATTGTAACCTGTTTTTCACAATAGAAACCCTGCATTGAATTTGGTTACAATGTTATTGTAAATCCGATATATCCATTTATTAAAAATTGCGAAAAATTCTTACTTGGGATAAAAAATTATAATAATCTCATATTCTGAGTCCTATCACCAACGACATCCTACTGTGCTGGCAGTTTTTGTAGTCTCTTGGGCTCATATATGTGAAACATACCGCTGCCTAATAAGTTCATATTCATAATCAATTTAACTATGGGAAACGAAACCGAAAACGCAGCAGACAGTGTAAAGTATCAATGCTTTTTCCAGGTAGAAAACTGTCTTGCAATTCAAAGTTTACTAGCTTGCCACAAACTAATTCCAAGGTTTATTTTCAACTTAAGATATTCACGAAATATAATACTTTTGAATAAAGTTAGAAAGGTCATATACCTACTCTTACATTTTTTAGCTCACTGTATTTAAGAATATGTATATCCATCCATTCATCAAAATCTGTAGTTATTTCTTTTACTAAGCGATAAAACTTAACTGACAAAAACATTATAAGCACAAAAAGAAGAAAATCCGTATGTTTTGCGTGCGGAGATTGTTATTGTGGTTTTTTGTTCATACCCGGAAGTATATGACATATCCATATGCTTAAGAAATTTTACTAAAAGAAAATAGGAATCGTTGTAAACATTTAATGTGTACTAATGGATTCTTACCATTAGTACCACTGCTTCTCAATATTTAAAAGAAAATATTCTTCCGAAACAATTGTTAACAAGCAGTTTTTTAGCTGTCCTATTGCTTGAGGAGCTCGCTATTTATTATGGTTTTAGTTTTACCTATAAAATATTTTCTTGTATACTATGTAAAATTGTTTCAAATTTTTTAAATTTGTTTACAGATTCCACAAGAAGCTACGCATGTACTTGCAGCGTGATATTATGGTGAGTGAATTAAAAAAAATTGTAATTATTTGTGTTAAAAACCGTTTAATTTTGCACTCAAAGAAATATTAAAAAATAGAACTCTTTTCTATTTTTAATTAAATAACTAGAAGTAGTTCTTTGTAGATACTTTGATAATACATTTCAAAAATCTAACATTACCTAGACCACGCTTAATGATTCCCATTTAATGTTTTGATATTTAATTTACGTATCGTCACATTCGTGTTTTAATTTGAATTTACTTAATTTATTTGGTGCGCATACGTCGTTAGTAATACAAATTATGACAGCTGGACAAACTATTTTTGGTAAACTGACATTGAACTTCTTTTAAAAATAAATCCTACTGTATTTTGACAGATTGTCACATGTTAATGGTTATAATATAATTATTTTTTTTTTAATTTAGAAAAATTGGACCTTGTAAGGTTTTAAAAAAAATTAAGTTGAATTCTATTTAAAAATGGTGCAGAGAATGACTACGCGTATTCCTATATGTTGTACAATTTCAATTAAATACAAAATTAAAAGCAAAATTAAAACAGTGAGTGAGAAAATAAATTAAATAATTAAATTACTGTGTTTTCGGGTTCAGTTCTATATTACCTGGGTTTCGTTTAATTGATTATATACATTCCTTATATGTAAGAGGCCACCACTCTATAAAACCTGCTAACATTGAAAGGTGATAGTACTCAGTTTCATAAATAGGCACACGTTAAATCAAATATAAAATAAAAAATGATTCATTATATATTTTAATTAAACTTTTGGAAAAAATTATATTTTCTTTGTTCTACTAATTAACTTAAAAAGCTTTGACAGTTTTAAGTGCAAGTTGATACGCAATGTTACCGTTACGAGGACCGTAAAGCTCAGCCTTTAAACAATTATTGATATATGATACTACTGCAGTACAGTATATGTTATTAGTAGAGCAGCTTTTATGTTTTATTCAGAAAAATCACGTTTCAAAGCAACTTTACTCATTATAATTAAAACAGAAGCTATCAAAGAAGTGCAGATATATTTTTCTTACATCTATAACCTTTTCTATATATTTATTTTTATATAAAATATTTTGAGAAACTCTGATTAACAAAACTAGGACAGGTTTATAAAATTTATTTCCACATTTAAAAAGATGGTTTATAGAAAGCAATCGTGAAAATTATTTTACGATTATATTATAAAGATCACTTGGAAAGCTACTTATCTTAATTGGAATTTTGAGGTTAACAAAAAAGGGGTGTGGTCTTGAGAAGAGAGGGGATGGTATATATTATTACTCAGAATATCTCAAATTAGTAACATTTTTGAACTTACAATGTTCTTGCTATAAAGATATTATCTTTAATTAAATATCTCATTAAACGGCTCATCATTTTTTATTTGGTTTTGAAACATTTAGAGAGAAATTTCTAAATTATATTTTCCTGGCTACCGTCTAATTCAAAATATGGATATAAATTGTTTATTTTATGGTTCTAAAGATGCAAAAAACAACTTTGTTAATAATCCGAAAAGGAACTATTAGTTTTATTACTTCGATTGGAATTTGTATTATGATTCCCGTAGCAATAAAGTAGGTCACTGAACTTTCATACGGATAATTTATTAGATTATATAAATAAATTTTAAATATATTCAGTGCGTATTAAAATATTGGATCCCTCCTCTCCATAATATCTGACTATTACATCTTTTACATTTGTATATTTATACCCATACTTAGTGATTGCATGGATTATAAACCATTGTCCTCGGAAGCAAGGAACATAGAGAAAAAAGGCAATTTTAACTGAAGAGAATTTAATTTGACGGCACTAATAAATATTGTGTAAAAGTTGGACAAACCATAGACATTATTTTTTATTTTTATCATTGTTTTAGCATTAGATGATTTGTTATATCAGCACATCACTCAATCAGTTCGTAGGATGACATATGGATGGATTTTACATAGTACTAACGATATGTGTCAACATTGCTGTTGCATATCGTACATGGCTTATAAGACTGGCGGTTAAAAAAATTAATAACATAAAATATACTGCTCCTTTTGAAACTAAACCAAAATGTAAAGAATTAATCTGAGTTTTATTACTTAATTTTCTATAGATACTAAAAAGTCTGCCGATGTATTAAGTTACATGTTACACCGGTGTGGACGTGTTGTACAACAAATGTTTGATGTCGTACTAGTCTGTACCAAGCATTAAAAAGTAAGTATATGCCATGGAATTATAGAGTGTATTGTCAATTATTGACTGCGTCCAATGTTGATCAGTGTCGTTAAATTAAATTGTGTCCAGTCACAATTAACTTTTCTTCTATATTTGTAGAGCATGCAATCCCTAAATTAATCCTGCTTTGCACATATTATGCAACTAGTTAGCAAAATAATACTTTTACACATTACATTTGCATTTATTCAAAATCAATAATTTCTATATAATAATATTATTTGTTTTTTAATGCATAATACTCGTACATATATGAATATAGAACTTTTATGCTATAATTTAAAAGCATAGGCGTTCACAGATAAAATATTCCTTCAATCCAATATAAAATTGTTGCCGATTCCGCGTTATATACTATATATTGTTAACGAATGAACACCCTGTGTACATTCATCTGAGTACAGCACTGCTTTTTTTAAAGTAAACAATATTATTGTACTGGTAATACTTGGACGTCAGGTACAAGTACAACTGTGGTAATACTATCCAACTTACAATTTATGATCAGAGATAATATTTATTGCATAAGTTGCAACTGTTTTTATAAAACGTTGACATTGGCTAAACAGAAAAGAATACTTTAGATTTAATTTAGGACTCAGTCAGTTCTCTAAATTAAAATAGCTATTTCTCTCTTTAAATCAGTTACCTCTCTGAAGACTAACGTACTTAGTTTCTTCACGGCACTGACAACATATAACCAAATTTTCAAACAAATAAAAATAAGTTTAGATATAAGAGAATAATAACTACGTTAATTAATAAAGTTAACTATATAAATTTTGACATCCAAGTCTTGTTTGCCCCTACCTACGGACGCCCATGAATATTAGTATATTGTTTTAGTTAAAATACACTCTAGCTAATATATTTTAATAGAATTAGCACAAAATAATGACATTATTAATAAATATTCACCCAACAAACAAACTCTTCCATTAGTGAAGTTTCATATATTATAATATGAAATAATATTTGCAAAGTAGAAAACAATTACTTGGTAAAATATGAAAAGCAACAACTTTAATAATTAAAAACAATTCCAAAGAAACAAATTTGTTTTGCAATCTTTGTTTGTTCTATTAAGTTTATTTTGTTCATAAAATGATTTCATAAAACAAAGAAGAAAATAGTGTTGTTTTAATTAAGATGCTTCTTGGTTTTGAATTGGATTTGAAGCCAGTTGTTTTTAAGTTTAAACAGAAGTAGTTTTACTATAAAATTAGAGAAGAAGCCTGGTTTAATTAAGACCGTCGACTGTACCAATTTGCACGGAGATTTCAAGATGATTCCATTTTTAATTTATTTCTCTGATACATATTATAGTTTAAATAAAAACATAACGCATATCAATTCAATTTTTCCTAATTTTCTTTTCGTCTAAATACAGGAAGTAAATAGCTTGTACTACGTTCTATGAAATTTGCTGTAAAATGAGTTGCTTTTGGTTCAAATTATCATCTAATTGAATACGTAGAAGATACATTTAAGATATAATCTTTCTAATTTATAATCGTCTTAGCGCGGGGTTCATATTCTTTACATTTCATGTCCTGTACTTTATTTTGAAATATGAAAAATAATTGAAAGTAATTATTGTTAATTACAATAGTAATTAACAATGAAAACTTATTGCTGGTATTAACATCTAAATATAATATATATTTATTAATTTTAATTAAATTTAAAATTAACATTAATTAAGGTTGCTCAGTTATGTGATGTATATATAACATGCGCATATCATATGAGGCCAATTATAATACGGAATTATGGGAATAATAAATACGATAGGTACTACTCGCAGGTGTTATCGGTGTTAATGTTGTATCACCAGAAAGTGGAAGTGAAAACAACATACTATACCAGCATTAAACAAGAGAGCAATAAGCAATTTACATTTAGTGGAATCAGAGAAGAATTGGATTTGCTCTATTTCGAAACTATATTTAAAGATATGTACTATTCTTTTTAAACTTTTAAAAAAATATCGGAAACAATTTCAGGAGTCTAATCCGAAACCACCGCCATCTAACGTTAACTGCGCCCCTTGATTTACAATCCAATCCTTTTTACCTTGAATCCATCAATGAGAAACTTTTTTATAAAATGATAATTTAAGTTAGCAAAGAGGCTTGTGAATATTTATCCTTCAATTTCTATAATACTGTTTATATTGATAAACGTTCAATATCAGGACATAAAATGTTAACATTAAAGGAGATATTATTAATTAAAATAGTCATATTTGACTCTTTAAGGAGGTACAGGACGTACCGTTTATCTACCGTAAATGCAAAAAGTTCATCTCTCGGTAATACGAAATGCAAAATACGAAATACATGAGGGACGAGCAAATATTGGGACTGTATCTTTGAAAATGAATTTTCAATTCCCTATTAAACTGCTTTTTGCTTATTAAAATGATTTTTTATGCATATAATAGTTTAATAAATTAAAAATTACCTATAATTAATATCAAATTTATATTAATTTAATTTAAATACAAATTAAATATTTTGAAAAAGGAATAATAAATTTAGCAACGCTAAATAAAGTTATATTTTATATAACATTTATTCCGATTTTGAATTTCCCACTCAAATTGGCATTTGCAACGTTGCCGGCTTATAACATACATTTACTGTTTCTTAAAGGTTTTATTTAAATATTTTCGTATATAGGTATCCTTTTGATAATTTTCTTTTTGCAATAGTTACAGAAAAGATTATTTTATATCCACTTAGTTTTTGAAAGCCGTGTCACCATTTTTTTATAGTTAAAAGTTATATTATGTGGTGAAATTGAGCTAAAAATTATGATTTGTATGGAAAATGACTATTTTTAATCATGTATAAAAAGAAAACTATGAACCCTAGGTGTCTAAAATTTTGAGACAGCATGTATTTTAACTATTTATATCGACCCTCCAAATTTCAGAACGTTTTCATCATTTATGTTAACGTCCTATACCTCCTTAATCATTAAAGTGATCAAAAAGTTAAGAAATGAATAGTCTCTCTATGTCACGTCTGATCCGCATCTCTTTTATACAATAGAGTGCAAAGGAATACAAAAAGTACTAGTCTAAAGGTGCCAGCTAGTAAGGGTGGTGAAGATAAATAAAGTACAGTCGACTTTACTACTTGTCTCGTGGTGCCAAAAGATGACTAATGAAATATTAAAACGGAAGTACACATTTTAAGTAGATATATCTCCGTCAACTTTTAACTATTACCAGCAGATATTTTGTTTATCTTTATATCTCGTGGATTGTATTAGTATTATATTTCGATAAAAATTTAAAAAAAGGGTTCACCAAGTCCATTGAGCATGCAATAATGCCTTTTACTATGAAACTACACTGTTAAAAAGCTTTTGAATCGCAATCGCAATTTTCAATCGCAACATCTGTAAGTGTTAGCTAACTTACGAACATTGATTAATTTCAAGTCATTGACTCTCCCAGGTATTAAATGAACTTTGTAATTAGCCTGTGGTAAGCTAGAAAATGTGAAACTGCAAGACAATTTTCTACCTGGATATTTACCGAAATATACCGAGTTTGTGAACGTTAAGAAAATATATTACATGGTTCTTTCAAATTTAGTTTTATATCATGTTTTTAAACTTCGAAAGTTTACATGTTATCTTGAGTTCTCAATACCGACACTGTAAAAATACACTATAGTAATTTTTATTGGATTCTGTAGGAAATTTTGGTATATTTTTCACAGTGTGGGAATCTTATTTCTCAGTTGTACATGTACATTGAACCAGACAAGAGAACTTACCTGAGCGAACGTATAAGTTGACACACACGAATTCTAAAAACTAATCGAAAAAAATCGTCTGCTCTCTTTTCGGTTTTTAGTTTGTATACATACGAAAAGTTTAAACTACGACTGTAACTATAACTGAAAGACCTTGTAAAAGGCCGTTTATAATTGAACCCGAAGACAGTGTGTCGTCAAATATAAAGAATCTCGATCATTATGCCGTCAGCAATTTATTTGCTAATATCTTCTATAATATTGCGATTCATTAATCAATAATTCTTGATTGATTGATTGACAATTTTATTACTACAGGGTGTCCCAATAAAGGCGCCCAATTTAGAATCGTCCCATATAAAACACCTTCATACAATTTTTATAGATACACAGAGTATTTGTTTCTTATGAAATAATACTAAATCTGTCGCTGTTATTGGGGCACACTTTATAATGTACAATTTTGGAATGTAAGGAAAGTATCAAATTGATTAAAACAAATAAGAAGCTGAGGTTTATTATAAACTTTGATTCATACTTTTGTTTCTCGGCAAAATACCTCGGTTACATTTTTCGTCAGTTAGGTCTTTGACAAAACTAGAATTGAAAATCACATTTTTAGGTAAATTATGCCACAACTGAAGTTTTCTAAAGCTAGCTTTCCACAAACTAATTCCAAGCATCATTATTTACTTTTCCTATAGAAATTGACTTGCAGTGCAAGGTCCATACTTGCTAACTTACCACAAGCTCATTCCAAAGTTAATTTTCTACCTGGGTAAGTCATTTGAAATCTATATACTATGAAATGTCTAAAAATATGACTATACAAGCTAAAGTAACTTAAAATATTTATTCTGACTTATTTCATATTGATCTTAGATTAAAAATATTTATTTTTAGAATTATTTTATTGTTTACGCGATGTGACAAAATCCGAAAGCTACAAACTTTTCTGCATTCATTAAAATTAAATGTGATTCAGCAGTAACTTTTCAAGTTGTGCGGAAGCGACACAAGAGCGTAACGACGAATGTCACTTAGTTCTTTGAGGCTGTCAAACAATAAGTTCTTTCTTCGCTTTCGTTAGACAATAAACGAAACCAATTAGCAACATTAGTGTTAATTACTTAGAAAGAAACTAACTTGTCATCAATATAAATGTAGCATTTACGTAGCAAATGTGTTTAGAGGTATATACTATATAAATATGTCAACATATACTAATTCTTTTCACTAAATTTTTAAATAAAAAGGTGTGATATTATTTTTCTTTAATTATCATAGTTTCGGACGCATTAAAATTGTATACAGCGTGCAAATAAATCTGTCATTTCCCTAAATCTCAAGAAGAATCTATACTTATCGTATAGATATATATATATATATATATATATATATATATATTTATATACGAATATATTTTTATTCAAACAAAACTTTTCACTAAAACTTTCATAATATAACAACATTAACACTTTATATAAATACAACCTTCACTTGTTACGTATTTTCCACTTAAACAATTTTACGATTCATATTTTCCGCACATTTTACTATAAAAATGTCATGTAAATTTGTCTCTTGTTTTTTTGTATATACTTTAATTTAGTTTTACGAATCGTTTTATCTCGAAAACGCGATTCAACTCGACATGCATTTAAGACCTGTACTATGCTATCCGTTCCGGTATCCGCACAGTTATGATGCTGCGACGTTCACATCTGTACCAATCCCCCCCACTATTTTACTCGGTCTCGTATATAACTTAAAATCCCTCGTGCTATAACATACAATTTTGAAGATGCGCGCGCATATATTTATATATATTAAACATTTAATTTTTTTATAGTGAATTATTGGTATGTGGTAAGTTTATCTGTTGATATACATTAATATATTAACCATTTGCTAAAAATATCAGCGCATGATTTATTTACTTTACTGTGAAATCACATAGTTTAGTTTAACATTCCAGTTATTGTGTTCAATTTGATTACGACTTATATAATGTGGAATTATTAATAATCAATTAATTAATCATAGTTTTTATATTAGTATTAATATTCTTGTCGTACAGTGTTCTATATTTTTAATTAAATATAAATGTGTTTTAGTTCAAGATTTGACAAATGTTTTAGAAGTAATATTATTTAAGAAAAAAAATAATTCAATGTTTTATGCCGCTCAACTAACAAGTAATGTAAGTTTATTTTAATGTATGCGTTTCTTTATTCAACGTTTTTACATTCTTCTATCATAATTGTAGTAATTACGTTGTTATTACTATTATTTCTTAGTCTGGTTAGTTTCTTATTACTAATATTAATCTTCTCTCCAGTGTCCTTTTCCTCTCCTAAATTTCTTTTTGCTTCCGCCATTCAACTTCTTTCCTCCCACTTGTCTTGCAGTATTTCCTCTAGGCTTACTCCACGTTCCGACACTTATTCTTAATGCGTTCATTTTTCCTCTTTCTTTTGCATACATTCCGAATACTTTCTCTTTCTGTTTTTCGCAGTAACTGCTTTCTCTTTATGCGTTCTCTAATTTAAACTTTCGTTTTTTTACCTCCCTGTTTTACAGGTACTTCGGCATCCTTCTCGTATACAACCTTAGGAGAGATACAGAAGTTCATATATTTTCCGGTAGTTAATTTCAAAAGGTTAAGTTTTTCATTAATAAGAATGCCGTTAAGTATGGTACACATACGTGCGACATCCAACATTTGTTGTAAAAAGGTGTTGAACACGTCCACACCAGTGCGACACGCAAGTTAATACGTCGGAAGCTATCATATTTCGAACGAAATATAAACGATAAAAAAAGAGAAAAACCAAACTCAGTTTGACAAGGGTCTATTGTTCAGGTCTATTTCATTTGTCCATTTAAATACGACATTATTGTTTTATAAAAATAATACCTTATTTTTAAAAATAGCATAAGTAAGGGTTTTATTAGTGTCGCCTGTTTATGTCGCACCAATCTGTACGAGGTATTATATAAGAAATAGTCACCGTTTTTCTGTCAGTATCTGTGGGTCTACTAAAAAAGGTCTATAGCTATTAGACTGCATCATATGGTATATTAATATTCTACTATTACATAACGTGGGAGTAGTTTTCAGCTATCGCTATCATCTTAAAATATTAGCACACGTCGTACACAAGCTACATATTCAATCATTATTCTATCAGACTCTCCAATCGATACTCAAAATTAATATTTAACTACATTACTCACCATTATTATTAGGTACCTAAAAATATTTTCATATAATTCATCACTCACTCTATAGACTGGTAATTTTATTTGCGAGAGCATATTGTGAACATCAATCATCCCTGTGATATGGAATATTAATTACCGTTGTAAAATATAATAATAAATTACAAATCTACTCCAGATATGAATGATGCGTCCAAGTACGTACAGTAGTTGGTTCAAAGCTGTAAAATATTATTGAAAATGGGTTCTTTTTATTGATTGACACTGTTATTTGGATGTCATTAATAATGCAGAATATATACATCCTGTATATGTATATGAGTATATTTTTGTATGTTGTACAATGTTTCAATTATTATTTAATTACTCTTGTTACAAAGTACCAGATCTTACTGCATCAAAGACATATTCCTAGCGTATCTTCTGTGACCACTTTGGTATAAGTAGATTAACAATATATAAATACTTACCTTGGTATGATTTAATTTATAGATAGAACTTAACTTAGTCTTTCTGATAAATATTATTCTAATTAAAGTATATATTTTTAAAAATTTATTTTGCACAGTTTTACTCTATTATTTTATTATTTACTTTAATTAAACCTCGCCCCTTTGTATTATCTTTAACCCTTTTATTTAGGCAAGTTAAATACAAAATTTTAACTTTCTATCTTTATTTTGTCTATATTCCCGTTACCTAAAAACTGGTCAACATATTTTTAATTAAACTATGGTTAAAGGTAACATCAAAAAAAAACTCAAAGAATTGGTTACTCATTCTTTAAAAAAAAAAATAGTTTAAGGATATTTTAATTGCATAGATCATTTTTCCTATGTATTATATTTATATTTTATTTCTTAATTTTGTGTCTTGTAAAAATTGTAATAGTTTGTTAATTGTAATAGTCTTGTCAACTGTTAATTCTTTATTACAAGTATAGCAAATAGAACTCATTCTGCATTTAGTATATAAACTTATTGATCAACCTGCTTGTCTACGGATTCAATTTCCGAACCACCGTTATATTTTTGAATTTGGTTGTTTCTTTCAAGTGATTGATTATATGTACGAGTATAGTAAATACTCCTCAATTGACGCGATTAGTTCATCACAGGGCATTCCGCGCCAATTGAAAATCCGCGTAAGTCGAGTAGTATCTGATCGTAACACTGGAAGCTTATTAATACATATATATAAATAAAGAGATTAAATTAGTCTTATTAATAAAGTCTTTCAAATATAATCTTATATAACTCAGTCACTTAGGTCTTTGTTGCTTAGATAAAACTTCTAAAACTGGAATTAGACTACACAAAATGAATCGATCTAACAAAAATTATCTCCGATTTCATAAAACTATTCGCAAAATAGTGAATTTTCCCATGTTTAACTATTGTTTTATTTAAAGAGGATATCTACGAAGATATCAACAAAAGTAATAAATATATTCTTACAAAATATTCATAAAATCGTACCATATCAACAACTACGAGTATATCCATATCAGCTCACCATCTCTCCCACCGTTTCTTTGTTGTTGCGCAGTTTTCGTCCAACCTTCTGCCCATTATGCAATATTTTTTGTTATTTATATGAAATACCATCTAAACTAAAACAATTGAAACTTTCCTTTAAGCTATTCCACGGGGCTGGATGGTACTTCAGAGACCTCGCCTCGTTGCAGACGTTTTATTGTCAGACTGTTTTACGTATAAATGCAGCCAGTCTGTTGTCTGTTGTGCTGTGTTGTGTTTTATTCTTTTCGGTGGGAATGTTGTATGTTTCTACAGGTATTTATATAGAGGTCGTGTTACATTCTAGACTATTATCTGACTCTCAAATGTAATATTACCCTTTACTCCTACATACGAGTATAAACCCATCTTAGTACAGGGTGTTGGATACCATTTGCTTAGGAGGTAAACTTGTCCAAAGCTTTTTAAATATATATATATATTTTTTACAGACAAAGAAACGATATTGTAACGATATTGTAAACGATACACTTGTAACTTTTTTTTTATTACTTACAAAAATTATTTTGCGCCAGGCTTACAAACAGATTTGCATTAATTTCTTTAAAACTTCTTAAAAAATATATGCGTGTTTCGGGTCTTTTATACAAACTCTAATAAAATTTAATGTACAAGGGTCTTATTTTACAGCTATTCTAAAAGTTTTTAATAAATAAATGTTCTTAAAAAAGACTACAAAACATTATATATTAAAGAAAGTCGTTTACAGAGCAAATTATTTGTGTTATGTTAAATAAACCTTACATATACGTAACAATTTAACGGGGTAACTTAAAACTATCCTCCTCCACACAATCTCTCGTCATAGGATTCAATGATTTTACTGTCTTACCACATATCCTGAGTTCCTTCCCCGCTTCTTGTTACCAGTACTTGTTTTCTCCCTCTTTGTTCCTAATCTGCCTAATTGCTAAAATTTGTGTCTTTGAAATGCGATTTTTATTACGCAATCCGACATCTACTTCATTGTATATTCATATACGAGTATATATACTTCATAATGTGAAAATAACATCCTGATTTTTTTTTATTATACCTATTATATTGTTATAACGAGTTTATATAAACTATCTAATAACATTTTTTCTAGTTAATTTAATAATGGTAATATTTTTTAAAGTCAGAGTATTAACCATTGTTGATACTGTCGGTCATCATACTAGCTCAAATGGCTTAGTTCTCTTTAATCTTCTTGTCAGTCCATCCGTGTGCAGCAGGTGAAACGCTTCCACATTGACATGGTGTAATTTCTTCAGCTACTGTAGTTACTTTGAGATCCCTATGTATATCGCTATTGCGGACATACCATGGTGCATTCACTATGTTCCTCAGAACTTTATTTTGGAAAGTCTGAATGCATATGATGTTGCAACATATCCTGATATGATATGAAAAAATTAATGCACAGGGCAGTACATACTATATACATGCAACATACCTTGGCATTTGCATATACATATGACATACAGTGTAGGTTTTACATCACAACTGCATATACATAGAATATGCAATATATATTAATGTATATATACCTTCAATATAGATTAAATAATATATATTCAAATAGTTTTCGTTTTCTTTCTTGTTGTTGTACTTCCAAATCTCTTTTCATTCTTGATTCCTAGACACTTCTCCATTGCTCCTTCTGACTATCTCCTCAACAGCCATGTCATTCCTCTCATAACTAATTTCTTTTCTTTTCATATTTTTCTTTATTTTTAAGCATTATTACTTTTTTTTATCATTTTTGGTGGCTGTTTGACTCTGTCAAACCATTTTTTGTAAATTCGTATTTCAAATATTTTTGATGTATGAAATTTAAATGACATTTTTTTATTTCGTAGCCCTGCGTGTCTGCTACGTTTAACGTCATAATAAACTCGTTCTTGCAGACTATAAAGCATTCCAAGCATCATCAACTCTTTCAATTCCTTTTAATAATTCATCACACGAAAAAGTGTTATAAAAATAAAAAAATATAATTGTTGAATTTATAAAAAAAAAATAGTGTAAAAGTACTCGTTAAAAATTCAAGATATTAACGGCAGGACTCGTTATTAAGTTTAGTACAACGAACGCCGTTATACTCGTACTCGTATTTAACGGCAAAAATGAAACAAATACTACGTTGTAAATTATAAAAAACAATTTTGAAATTTTATAGCCAGCGAGTTATTTCATTGTGCTGGAAAAATGTGAATTATTAAGCTCAGTTGCAGGTGGTAAATGTCACGTTGATTTCATACAAAGTATTTAGCGTGTAACTAACTCTGTTTGATAGGCAAACTGTCGTAACTATAGCATTGTTTCCTCTGTACCTTTTTTACCAGCGTGAAGTTATAAGGATCTTTTGTACCACATTTGTCAAACCGCGAGATAGCTTCACTCCGACTTAATTAATTTTTTTTACATTTATTAATTGTCTAACAGCTTTGTCCTGTTCTACCTCTCTTACTTTTAAGAACTACTGTCCACGACTTCTTCAGTTGTAGGTTGCTTGTAAGATGCAAATGAAGCCAGACGTTTTCTGCATATCAATTATGTCCACGTAGCGTCATACAAGCTGCAAGTTTAGCATTGAGAAAGCACGTTTTTTCATTGGGAAAATGTCAAGTGATGAAGAAGATGTTATTATAACATACGTGGTTGCGGAGTATGGACCTTATAGAGATCTATAAGCTGCTAAGGCGTATCTGCGATCTGTCGGTGGTATCCAAGTTCTCGAACGGCAAATGTCGCTCAGTTCCTTTCAATAGCTTAGTGATTATGTTAGTTAGTAGATTATGAAGGACCTTTTAGCTATTAACTAATTAATAGCAATTTTTTATTTATATCAAAAGACACAGCAAAACATCAGAACTTTTTTAGATTACGTTTATTTTAAACTATACTATTGAATTAAATATTTAATTGATTAAATACTTTAGTTAATAAGAATACTAGTTACAACACTAAGTAAATCTAACTCGCGGTTTAAGTTATAAATAAAAATGTGTGTAATAATTATTATATGTATATGCACCAAAAGGTTAAGCGTGCTGTAGGTTTGAGTGTTGAAGTGATAAGAATGAATTAGGACCAAATGCGTAGTGTCGAACCCCAGAGAAGTGACTCATATAAACAAAAGATGTTTATATAAGAAATATTATCGTTTGCCCACAGAGAGCAGTGTATATGAAATAGCTAGGTATAAAATATAAATTAATTAAGACAAAGAAATCTTAAATCTAACATTAATTAAAAATAAAAGCAAGATATTGATACACAAATATGAATATTGCATGCATTTATTAACAATACGCTTGTATTAGAAGACGTAGAACGTATTGGCTTTATCCATACATCGAAAAGAACATTAACCGCAGATTGTTTGTTGCTGCAAGAGAGTTATCAGAGAATGATTCAGTATTTCAATCAGTATACCGAATGACTGTTGTTCAATAATATGAACAAAATTGATTGCCGATCCCGTCATTTTTAAAAGAATATTACGTCCATGCGTCGTGCAGTACGCTAGAGTTATGACATATTGAAGCCTAGACTGGATGACGGTTACCTGCCACTAAACAAATGCGACGTTGCTGCTCCGTAGATAGAGACTTCTTTGTTTAAATGCAAGCTACAAGAAAGCGGTAAATGACGAAACCGTGCGTATAAAGTGATGCTACGTGAACAGTAAGCCTTACGTTTGAAAATTCCATAAATATATGTAGAAATAGTGTGCTTCATTATTGACAGAATGTGAAGCTTGGAGGAACTCAAAGTACAGGATTTTTACAAGGTGTAGTGTAAATTTTGATACATTAAGATACATTTACACTAAGATATATTAAGGGCTAAGAAAAGATTGAGGTCCTTAGAAGCTCGGCAAGTTATGAAAAAATGCATATAGAAATAAAAAATGTTTAAAGTACCAATTAAAAGTTTCTTTATTAAATTATAAAATCAGCTGCAACAAAATCGAGTTCTTCCTCTTCAAAAAACAAAACACAGCAGATAACTATACTACCATTATTTATGCGCTTTGTGCACAGACGATACTTTGTTCTGTGTAATTAATTAGCACTTACTCCGTTTTATTATGCATCTAGTTTTATTTTAAGGGCACTGATACACCGCCCGCAATGGACGGAAAGAAAGATACTAGAAATCGTTATGTTTATATACTGTATTGGTAATATCTGCTTAAATGTTATTAAATTAATTAATCCGTCCTTCATATAAATGTAATCCTTAACAGTTATTGTTAAGCAAAAATATCCTAGACATTAGTCTGACCCATATTACATTGGTTGTTTCTACCTACTGTCTTTTATCAACACACGAAATACATATTTTTTCGTTGCTTTGAAAATTACAAAAGTAGCGTCGCTAAAATCACTATAGTTTGTAAAGTAATGGTCGGTGTACTATGAAATTTGTACACATAGCCTTTGAAGGTTGGTACTATCTAAAAATCTTATGGATTTGTCAATGAGGCACAATTTATGTCATCTTACGAACTTATTATGTGATATGATATATATTTACTTACGACGATTTTCAGTTATGACAATGTTCCAGCAAATGAGCGATACAACAAAGAAATTTCATTCATTTTAAGGATATGTTACAAAGCAATTTTTTTATATATTTCTTCTTCCATTATTATTTAAGACTATTATAGCTGATACATCATCTTCTAAACAATGTACTCGTATTAAGCTTTTATAAATAGAAGCTTAATATTAGACTTAAATAGAATTTTTTTATAACAATAGCGCTTAGTTTCATCCCCTTGACTTGCTTATCTATTTTTATAAAATAAGGGATAAAATGTTTAACACACAACTCTATACTTCATTCATTTTTTTTCTTAGAAGTCCTTTGTATTGTTGTAAGTACATATTATCCTCACATATTGTAGCGCAGGACTCCTGATAAATATTGACGCATGCGCTATTTGTCCGGTAAATTTATCCATTCTTTTCTATATGAAATCCATAACACGTAATAAACTGCAGATGAAGTTATTATAAATGAAGTAATTATTTATGTTAAGTCTAGGGTATTATTTGGTGTATACATTGGCTGGAATAAAGCTTTTTTATTACTGGATACGAACAGCTTAAAATAAAGCTCATAAGTTCATGTGTTCATTTGGACGAGCTTTATTAATAAGGCTGTTTAGTAGGGCAGCTGTATTTGAGCTCCCTTGGGCTTAAAGGTCCAATACACACTCAAATATATTAGGCTCGGGTCTGAACCGATGCTCGACTGAACCACACGTGGACAACATGACTAAACAAACAAATGTCGCCAACTGTATATGTTACTTAGAATAATTTTTAAATAGAAATTCAAAACCAGTGCTGGACGCAATTGATTGATTGATTAAGGAAAATACAAAAGAGTGGGAAACTTCTTATAAAAGTAACAGACAATTCTAAAAGGCCATCTTCAGACTACTAACAAGACATACGAGATTAACGCATCAACGTTTAATCAGTACAACAACAGCTCCGCAATGCAGCAATTGTCAGACGCAAATAATAGTCCATCATCTAGTAGTAACCTGCCCACAATATCAAACTCAACGAACAAAACACAACATCAGTGGTGAACTAAAGGACATGCTTTCAGACAATCGAGAAGAAATTCAAAAAGTGCTCGAATTCCTAACTGATATAAAATTAATAAATCAAATTTAACTAAAATAAAATAACTTCAGGCGTACATGACCTTGTCGTTGAAATCGCCCTAAATTCTAAAATAAACAACAAAAAATTAAAAATTTAAACTAATTTTTATAGAGATTTTCAAGAGTTGGGCTAAAGTATCAATGACAAACACCTTTCTATGTGCAACATAATATACATTCATGTTTTGCTCGGCTCGTGTTGGCAGTGACCATCAAGCTGAACTTCGAGCCGAGCACGTCAATCATGTTTACTGCACCAATAAGCGATCAAACTTGCCGGGAAGCCAGTTACCAAACGGGCATTGACCCTTCTTGAGCAGCTATATTTGTGTTCCCTTGAGTTTGGTATACAGAATTAACTTTCACCTCTCTAACAGAAGCCTAATCAATATTTTCTATTATCATCACTTTTACATAACTTCTATACGATACTCTTTTCGTTACAACAAACAAAGCTCTCATATAATGTTTAGTAGAACTTTAAATTAAATCCTTCAAATTTTGATTACTAAGTTGAGCTTTATATAAAAGCTTTTGTAAATTGTACTTCAAATATTGAATGTAACACTTATAAATAAAGCTTCAAGGTATAATTAAAAAACTTTACTACTATTTCTATTTACTACGGTTGTTGGTTCAGTTCAGTATTTATTACTTAGTGGGGGTATTAGCTGGGTATTAATTAAGAGTAAAGGGAATATATGTTAAGATTACTATAAGCTTTATAAATAATAATAGGTATAGACATATAAGAATAGGTTGTAGGTGGTGTACCTTTTGTTGTTCAGTGATGGAAGAGTGTTTTTATTGATCTTCATATAATAATAACACTAGCGTAGTACACAATAGGTTCATTTCCAGCACTGTTTTTTAAAAGAATGTATTCTACAGTAAACAAAGACATTAGGATCATATAATGGATGCTGTAGATGAGATGGGCGTAATTCTATTGATGGAAATATGAAAGTTTCAGAAATGCGAGAGCTACATATAAATAAGGTAAAAGCGAAAGACGGAATTAGAGTCATCTATAATTACTGTAGTGGAAGTATCAGCTTATAATAGGGGGTGATAATTAATTCAATTAGTGCCATTTATTTTTGACTCTTCGGTGGTTGCGTTCAGTAGATAGGCTTTTAGATTTTGAAAGCAAATTTTGCATTTTTCTATTTTGGAAGTTGATATAAATTTCGCTACAAAATTCGCACTTGTTAGCTTACCACAAGCTAATTCTAAGGTTCATTTTGTACTTCTCATATAGAAATTGTCTTACAGTGCAGTTTCACATTTACCAGCCTGTCGCAAGCGAATTTCAAGGCTCATTTTTTACTTCTCCTAATATATAAATTGTCTTACAGTGCAGTTTCATACTTACCAACCTGTCGCAAGCTAATTCTAAGGTTCATTTTATACTTCTCGTATAGAATTTGTCTTAGAGTTCAGTTTCACACTTGTCAGTTTTCCAAAGGCTAATTTCAAGGTTCATTTATCAAATTCTCATATAGATTTTATCTTACAGTGTAGTTTAGCACATGCCAGTTTGCCACAGGCTAATTTCAAGGTCGATTTTTTATTTCTCATATAGAAATTGTCTAACAGTGTAGTTTCACATTTACCAGCCTGTCGCAAGGTAATTTCAAGGATTACTTTTTACTTCTCATATAGAAATACTGTGCAGTTACACACTTGCCAACCTGCCTCAAGCTAATTCCAAAGTTCATTTTTTACTTGTCATACAGAACATGTCTTAGAGTCCGTTACATACTTGCTACCTTACTACAAGCTAATTAAAGTGTTACATTTTCTACCTATGCTATCATTGATAAACAAATATCAAAATTCTAACGTTGTTAGTATATTATGATCTTGTTACGCGTAAAATTTAAATAATGTTTTTAATGTTTCTTTTTCTTGAAATCCTTACCTACATTCTAAGAAGTTGAATAGACATTTCTGACACGTGTCTAGAATTTCTAGCAAGAAAAGGGATAATTTTTAAGAGATTTACAACTCTCTTGGGATTGAGAAATGGACGGAGATAATAAGAGATTATAGCTACTTTATATTTGGCTTTCTATTTATAGATATAGCTATGGTTTCCAACTATGTTTATTCTCTCACCTTAGACAATGCATCAATTATTGATTTTCTTAAGGAAAATTTGTTTTGTGAATAATTACAATATGCATCTCCACGACACCGTGGTATTACAAGTGCAAGATGTTAATAGTATAATATTAAAATTAAATATATTTTATCTTCATTTGTTTGTTAATATTGGCAAATAAAAGCTTAAAAACAAGTCACTCCATTTTTACTGCAATTTTATTTACCAGTATTAACAAACAAACACATGAATATCACATTAGTTTGACGCATGTTAAATTGACGTATGACGTCAATGAAAAAGTTATAAAATAAGTCCCTTAGTTACAAGATTTGAAAGATGTGAAGTGTACTAAATGTGTTGTATCTTTAACATACAGACTAGTGCGACACTAATAAAACTCTTACTTATGCTATTTTTTTAAATTCTACGTAGTATTTTTATGAGACAAAAATGATTCAATCGTAAGGCAGAAAATCTAAAAGAATTGCGGTTTTGATTATGATCTCGAACAAAGGGTCGAGTACCTACGCAGTTTCCAGTATAATCTCAGTGTGTGTTTTTTTAAGTTATGTTTAGTAAATAAATAAAAATAGACCAATAGATTCCGTAATCGCGTGTTTACAGAGACCTTGTTAAAGAACTGAGTTTTATTACGTTTTTTTTTCTAAGGCAGGTTGAAGGGATTCGTTCGAAATATGAAAGCTTCCGACGTATTAAGTTGCATGTCGCACTAGTGTGGACGTGTTGCACAACTTCTAACAACAGATGTTGTTCGTTCAACCATCTTACATATTTGTTATTGCACTTGTTTCTAAACGTACACAATCGAAGCTGACAAGGTCTTTTTTTATAAAATATTTTTTTTCTAATTCACGTATCTAGTGGTAGGAAAGAAAGAGATAGAAACACTTAATTTTGTCTGAAATTCATATATAATGAGAAATAACAGAGACATAAATAATTGACCATAATGAAAATTGATGGCCAGCGGCTGTCAACAGAATTATGTAAAAATTTGTTAACTCAATAAAATCTCTCGTTTTTTTATAAAATCCTGAAACAAAAGTTTTATATCAACAATATTCATATATTCAAAAAAATATTTACTACATACAAAAAACAGTCTATTTATAACCACTCTCATAAATATTGGAATTGTAATTGGCCGACGCCCTTGAGCGGTCTGATGAATACTAGAGAGATAGAAGGGTGGTAGGTTAACAAGGATTCTGAATAAACTTAAATTGAGTCAGGCTACTGCATCAATACCAAGTCAAATGAGTTAACGGCATCATAAAATCCTAATTACATCTTTTACGATGAATTAATCCATTAAATTAATTACTTTAATTAAATTTTATTACAATAATTCGAAGAAATCCTTTGATTAGAAGATTCTAAACACTCAACGTGCAAATATTTATTCGGAAATTGTTTATTTAATTTATTGAAATAATATTATTAAGTTTGAAGTTGATTAATATTTAAAATAATACAAAACTGACAGTTCTATTAAATTACTTTATTATATAGAAATTAATTAGTTCTTTTAAAAAACTCCATTTGTTTAAATTACACGTTAATTATGAAGTTCTTAAAAGCTCTTGGTTTATTATTTATTTGCTGTTTTTTCGGAGTAATTACAATAATTGTATAAGACATTATTTTTTACTTTACATATACAAGTATATGTCGGTATACTCATTCAACAAATGACGTATATATTAGATTGTATCTGAAACCACACATGCAGACTTATTTATTTCCATTTTTGTGTATTTTTTATACTGACCATATATTCTGTAACAACGATCTTAATAAAAACGTATTTTTACAAAAAAATAACAAATCTAGAGTGATAATATAACAGTAACACTTATGTCCCTAGCCCCTAAACTTCGAATCAAATGCTTTTAATACAGATTTCACCTTAGGAAACTGCTAGAAGCCGCACGGCACAAAATCTGGTGAATAAAGCGAATGCTGTACTGGCTAGAAATCTCTTGACAGACAATACCATTTTGGAACACACCTTTGCATGTTAAAATTATTATGTAAAATTTGCCTTACGGATTCTTGTATCAATTCCTACAGTTTCAGCAATCGCGGGATTACTTAACCGACGGTCAGATCGATATTGTCATGCGTTTTTGACGTGGAAGAGCGACTCGGGCGTGAATCATCTTGCACGTCTTCCCAACTAACTTAAAAACGCATAAGCCTCTCAAAAACACTTGCATGCAATAACCATTCACAGCCATACCCTTCTTTCAATAAGTTATAAATTTCAAACCTCGGTGTTTCCAAGTTTCATGTGAAATTTCATAACAATTGGTTTGCTCTATTGTTACACTTAACATTTTTCCGGCGAAACAAAAAACAACTCTTACGCCTGTCGCAGTATGGGACCGTATTTAAGTGACGGCGTATTCGGACGTAAATCGGCGGGTTAGATGAGCGGCAAAGCAAACCGCCTATGTGTGTCATAATACATATTTATACTAATTTATTTATCTATATTTTTGATACAGCATTCAGTTGTTGTTTACGTCTTAAATCTGGTGTGCCTGGATAATAAGATAAGGGTATATTTTCTTATTGGATACCGGGCAGATAACATAATCAAACGCATATGCTTACTGCATAATATTATAATGGATAGTGAAGGTCTTCCCATAAATTTTGATTCCACATCCAGCGGAACTCAACAAACCTCATACACGAATCGATCAAGTACTACGGGTGAAAAACGTGCTGCTGGAAAAGCTTACGATGTTCGTGAAAAATTCAAGACTTTTTTTTTCCAACAATCCATTGTAATTATTTTTACCAAAAATTTTAAATATATATATATATATGTTGAACATACTCGTTTTCAATGCGATGTCGCCGATAGATCCGAAAATATCCGGATTGAAGCGAAACAATGAGCGTTCTTAGGTATCCCCTCCAGTCTGAGGCGGCTGTTTGCATTTACAAAGGTTCGTATAGGATAGCGTTGTAGTAGTGGTAACGCTTGGTTAAAATTCGCTGATATTCGGTTCTAATGTGCGAGGTAGGTGCCGCCCGTATTCGGACTGTTTTTTAGCTTGCAGTGTGAGAGGTCTCATTGCATTTACAGTGGTCGGACAGGTAAAGCGTAGTGCCGCGTATACGTCCGGCCGAAATTCGTCGAATTACGATGCCATACTGAGACAGGCCTAATGCGAACAAAGGCTAGCGTTTGGCGTATACACACTTCTTCTGTAGTAGCGTCACTCTCGTTAGTTAATAACCGCACCTCGTACATGCATTTTTTTAATTTAATTTGACGTAGGTCTATTTTCGCTATGTCCTGCCACCGAGGACCTCTTACTATTTCGACAGTTGTTGCCTAATAAGTTTATGATTATGTATATACATAACAACCAAACCCAGAAAATACAACCATTGAACTTGAAGACACAGCAGTCAACGTCAAGCACCAATGCTCTCGTTCATTTAGTCGTATACGTATTATTATATACTGTAAAGTACAATTTATGAAGTTTTGCATTCTTTTTTTATAATTTATTTAAACTTTTTATTAAGTTCAACGTTTTTTTTGTTTTGCGTGTTTGTGAAATTCGTGAAAACAGCTCTTAGTTCCAGGTTTCGAATGCGGCATAATTATCTCCATAATGCTATGATACTGTAGCTTATACTTCAGTATTAAACCTGCAGGGTAATTAAACGCTACCCATACAGTGATGTATTTGCGATGTACGAGTAAATAAAAAAAGAATAACATTTTATGCTGCTGGATAAATTATTTCATATACTGCGAATAAAAAAGAAATTATATTTCATAAAATAACATTACTGGAATTATTATGTTGCTCGTATTTTCTTTTTATTATACTGTGTGAGTAATTCCGTATAAAACTTAAATTTGTTTAAAAGTTGGCTACATGCACAGTTCTATGTTGTTTGCACAGTTATTGAATGCAGAAGTTGTGCTGTTTAACGTGTTGTAAGTTTAGGAGTGCGCCACTGTCGATATATTTATAGCTGAAGTAATTATTCATGTCTGTAATCACAAAATGATCCTCCACGATGAACAGAGGCTGATACCGAGCTGATTTCAAGCAGATTATTACGTATTAATGCCATTATAGTGGTGTCACTCACATTGATGAAAAACTAGGAATAATCGAAACTTTACTTTATTGAATAAGCTTAAACCCGTCTTTAAACAATCATATCATGTCAATCAGATTCTGATTCGACAGAAAAATACTCATACTTTCAGATTTGGATCCACCGTTTACACAAGCGGTATCCACATAAATTTTATGGTATTATTCTTATTTATTATATTGAAATACATCTCCTTCATTTTGCATGTCAAAATATCATTATTTGATTTGTTATCATTAGAATTTAAATTTTTTAAAACACTTAAAGAATCCGTTATTATTATAATTTTATTATTGTTCATATTTTCATTAATTTCCAATGCTTTTAATACTACTAAATTTCACCAGTATAAGAGCAAACTTTGTTATTTAATTTAAATTTATAATATCTTAAATGTATTTGTTCATATATAGCAAGTCCTGCATTATTTCTTTCTAAATCAATTGTTTATAAATAATGGTTAAATAAATCTTACTACGTCATCGAATTTTCAAACTTTTATGAATATGTATAAATAATTATATGCTCTTTAAATGATACAAACATTTTCGATTTGATATTTCGAATTAGTTGTCACAACACTAGTTCTCATATAAAATGAAATGTATATACTCGTATGAGTACACTATGATAACAATGTGACGACAGGAATGTGATTCCCGATGATACGGGGTTGTATCCTGAGAAAAGGATGCCAGGAAACATAATCCACTCCTTTAGGATATAGTAGAAAATTTTGAGTAAAATTCTTGAAATTTTTGACAGAATTTGTAAAGATATTTGTACTTAAACAAAGAGGTAAAATATAACGCTGTTAGAAGTTTTGTAATTAATAACGAGTAGTGTTTGAATAAGTTGTAACTGTTTGAAGGAGAAGATTTAATGACAGGTAACATTACACGAGTGTTTGTCCTAGAGTTTCGTTCGTTATTAACGGGAAATTTACTAATTAATTTGATTGTAATTAGACGTTCATGGAGTATACATGCGTAAAATTATAATGTTTAAACCAAAGCATTATAGGTACTTATAAATAAGGACCTGAACTTGTAAGCTTTGAACGTAGAGAAGAAAGAGAGTAGAAATAATAATCTTTAGAAGAAATATCAAAAATCAAAATATTTTATAGTTTTTTTTAAGGAGAAAAACAAAGTGGACGTTTATTATTATTAAAATTATTGATTATTAAAATAGAGATATTGGAATTTTTTTTTTTTTAATTATGTCATTTGAACATGCACTTTTCCGTTTGGAAGAGTGGTTTCTAGTCTTCAGGATATCAATTTTCTGTAAACATTTCTTTAAATTATAGCAGAGAGTATGTTAGAGGTGTGTGATAATGTTTTAATACAATATTTCAGTTCCGTACGTAGAATCGCAAAATTATTGTGTTTGGTAAAATTCTCTCAAACAAAACGTATGATGCGAACCTAGAAAGTGTTGTCAGACGTAAAACAATAAATTCAGGAGAATGGGCTTGTGTCCTATGTCTTAATTTCTATAAAAGTGTATTCTATATATTGATAAAGTGAGTTACTAGAACCTCAAATGTCAAATTATTTTTTAATAACTCCTTATATGTTAGGAGATATTAACAATTAAAAAAGTCATTTTGTCTCTTTAATTATTAAAGGGATTCAACGTTGTACACATTCCAAGTGCATGTGACATCACAATCCTTGTGTAAGGTTACCAACCTTACAGCTCTTAAATCTCTGCTATATGTATTTATATATCAAAATATCAAATATTATTTACAGCTATTTCAAGAAACAATAATATTTCAATATTATGTCTGCCGTAACAGGGTTAAATAAAATAAAAATTTATTATTCTTTGATTTGACTTGATTATTTGACTACCAACAGCTACAGAACATTACACAGCATTGACCTACTCAAGAAATAACTGACGTTGAAATGCATTTCACGTCATAAAAATATGGCCGACCATTTCTAGCGCTAAAACTACAATTCAAACTTTTAATTGCTATATCTCCGTCAATATTTAGATATTTAATAAAATAGACATGCCAATACAAATTTATTAACATCAATTTCAATTAACAATTGAAAAATCGACCACTAAAAAATGAGGACACAAGCCCATTGCTATAAAAAATTCAAAAAAATTTAGAAAAATTCAATATTTTTAAAACGATGAATTACATACACTATTCAAAAAAAATATTATAAGTTTTAGAACATTTTCAAAGCATATTTTAAAATCAGACACTGAAGAAATTCAATTCTAGAAGCAACTAGCCCTGAAAATGGATGGCGCTGAAGCATTGTGCCTATACTTAACCGTTAGGGCAAGTGAAATATTTATACCTTGCGTTATAATTATTATAGCGATGGTCTGCCAATAAAGGTCTGGTTGTGAGACTACCTGGAGCCGCCATCAGTGCAGATCTTGAGGGTAGTAGTAAATTCTTATATCTTTGGTATCATAACATATATATTTTTTTTAATTTGATTTCTATAGATTATTACAATCTGCCCTGTTTAGAGGACATTCAGGGATAATAAAGGTAAAAATAATAAAGTGTCTTGCGCGAGATGTGCCCAACAAATTATCTCTCAATTCCAATAGATCCTAGATTCTGATTAGTTGGTTAATAGGTCTTGGGGTAATTTCTTTCTTAGTCTGCCGAATTATTGAACATTAGACAGCTGGCCAAATTGTTTGGATGTTCAAGTATTCTCTCTTTGTATACATCATAACATATACAGTGCATTTCAATTTAATAGAATTGTTTAATAAATTCCAAAGTTCAAGAGGTGTATAAATCCTGCCTAGAAACACTTCGTACCGACTGAATTCCCGAAATTCCCCAATTTTTGTTTGTTACTTTATGAGTAAAGTTGCCCACGTAAATATCCTTGAATTTGGTACCTGGTCCGTCGATTTTAAAAATATCACGATTTGGCCCTTTAAAAAGAAATTTTGTCAACACCTGTTACATATCATAGAGAAAAACAATAACGCGCAGTTTTTTAAGTAAAAGTTCCATCAACTTTTTTACGTCTAGTTTATTAATTGAAATTCCACTAAGACTTTGTATGTAATAAACCGGTAAAGATTTTCCACATAAAATCAATAAACCAAACAATTCCCACGGGGCCCGTATAAACTAGAGACGGCTCTGTTCTCATGCCATAATAAAAACCGCCTACGAAAGGAAATGTATTATAAGGGTCGCAATTCTCCATCTTATGTTCATCCGAGACATCCCTGTAGACTCAACAACGCCGAAATCCTAAGAACATTGAACAAAACAAAAGTGTGGTTTATATCAATGAATACCCGAACAAGAACAGTAAATGGCCCTGTATCCCCCTCACCCCCTCCCTTTACACTTTCTCTTCTTACTTCCTTCCGGTAGGACATGAGGAGTATGTTACTATAATCCTGTCTTGTACTTGGACCATGTGGGATGCTGCTAATTTAATTAGATTAGAGTAATATTTGCAAAAAGAATCTTAATTGTAATTTAAGAGTATATATAGGGTTACGCAATACCTAAGTTGACGCTCATAATAAGAAATCGTATAAATAAGACTTAGGACATACAAATACGACACAATAAAATCCCCTATTAAGCTATTGTTAAAAATTCTATAGAGTCACGAAGCACGGCTCGACTAGTTTGCAAAATAAAGACTACTTGCGACTACAACTATAGTCACGTGTGTTGCAGTTTCGCATTTGCACTCTTTATCATGAGAGGAAGATTCTACTTTAACGTTTATCAATATATTACTGTATTTCAAATGTACGTACGTACATCAACTCTGCACGGAGTCGTATATATACCAACTTTTTGGGATCCATTCAAGTTCGTGCAGAATTTGCGTGGTGGCGTTTCTTTTCATAAACAAGTTTCTCTCGTTTTGCACTTCTTTTTTAATTTCCGATACACAGGACGTTATTTTATCAATAAAACACGATATCATTCATAAGACAACAATCATTTAGCAATCGAAATACTTTACTAATAAAAGTGCAAAACGGAAGCAACATTTTTTCTTCAAAAGAAAACGCCATTAGTGTTAACGATATCATATATAGTAACATATTAGTGAAAGAGTAAAACGATACAGATAGAGAGATGCACTTTTATGCGTGGTGTATTGATAAACAGTAAAGTCGATGCTTCCTCTGTGCGAATAACTTCATCTGTCCAATACACACTACTAATAGTTGGAGGTCGGACGTAGACTGTTCCAGTGTGAGCTGCCTTTGCGTTTCTTTTTGAAGTATTATAGAAATTGAAATTTTTGCAGAAATAGAGATCAAAGGCGATTCAAAGGAGAAAGCGAAATAAGGAGGAGTTATTGTATTAGTAAGTCATTGACGAGATAGAAAAGTGAGAAATAATTTTAGAAGTAATATGCAAATGAAATAAATTGCTATAAAATAATTAAAATGTCTTGTCTTTGATTCTGATATAATTTTTTCATTAAGACGAAATTGTATAGCATGACAGTGAAATGTTTGTTGTTAGAGTTAGGGATATAATTACATACCTCTAGATGATTTAGTTATTGATTTTAATTAGTTTTATTAACTGTAAATATTATCCTGAAATAATAAATAATATTTTGATATCTTCGGGTTCAATGCCTAAACTATTCTGTATCATAATTCTGTAGCAACCAAATGGCTAATGACAGCGCGCTCATTTCTTGACAAGAGTCAGTCTGTTATGTTGTTTACAAGCCTACAGAAACATATCGTTTTCAACACCTCTTTGTCGAGTATGTGGCAAAATACCATCAGACGACATTCGTGCAGCGTGTGAAGCTATCTCGGAATTGTCGGCACTATTATTCACGCTAAAGGTGGCTACATTGAACAATTATTTTTTTTAATTTGAAATGTTTTACTATATACTGAAGTTTTTAAATAAAAGAAAATTAAAATGGGCTTGTGTCCTATGTCTTAATTTATATAAAAGTGTACTATATATTGATAAAGTGGGTTACTAGAACCTCAAGTGTTCAATTATTTTTTAATAACTCATTATATGTTGGGAGATATTACCAATTAAAAGAGTGATTTTGTCTCTTTAATTATTAAATGGATTCAACGTTGTACACATTCCAAGTGCATGTGACATCACAATCCTTGTGTAAGGTTACCAACCTTACAACTCATAAATCTCTGCTATATGTATTTATATATGAAAGTATCAAATATTATTTACAGCTATTTCAAGGAACAACCAAATTTCAATATTATGTCTGCCTTAGCAGGGTTAAATAAAATAAAAACTTATTATTCTTTGATTTGACTTGATTATTTGATCACCAACAGCTACAAAACATTACCACGGCACTGATCATACTCAACAAATAACTGACGTTAAAATGCATTTTACGTCATACAAATATGGCTGACCATTTCTAGCGCTAAAACTACAATTCAAACTTTAAATTGCTATATCTCTGTCAATATTTAGATATTTAATAAAATAGACACGCCAATACTCATTTATTAACATCAATTTCAATCAACAATTGAAAAATCGACCACTAAAAAAGGAGGACACAAGCCCATTGACAAATTTACATCATTTTTAATTGGTAACAGTTCGAGCGCCGATCCCTGTATAATTGAATTTATTATACGTTTAATAAATATAGAAAATTGCGTATTGCCAAATAACACTACAACATAATACTTTTGCCTATATATGTCTTGTAATTTAAATAAGAAATTTATTGCATTTGGATTAACGTATTGAAAACTTTTAAATCATATTGTAATACGTTAACGTCTTAAGTATCAGCAGTAGCTATGAATAAATAATTTTTGTTGTCGGGATATAAAGTATAAGAAAAAGCAGAACATTTTTAGGAACGATAAAAGGCTACGTGCCTAGGAAACCATATTGTTTGCCATAGCATTCTATCATTGTCGATTGATTTCGTGTTTTTTCTCAGATAGCTGTATATAATTTGTAAGATTCCAGTATACTGGTACTAAAATCTGACATCTGGCACCAAAACTGACATTTATTCTGTTATATAATCAATTTCACGCGAAATATTGCAATCTGATACAATCGAAAACACTAGCATCTAAATTGAGTGATTTTTACGGATGTTAAACGTGAGAAGAACAGTTGCAAAATAGGAGTCAGCAGTATATATAATTTTAGCAAGACTTCATGTTTAGTGTTTTTTCTTTGTTCTGCACATGCGATAATTTTCCATGCATCCTTTTCCACAAAAATGTATACCTAACATTCTTCTGATGACGTTTATAAAATGACCTTAACATAATCTTCTTATTATAGCTGCTCCTATTTTCTGATGAAGATTTGTAGACTGCGGTTTAAAGAAAGTAATTTAAAGTTTGCTTAAAACATTTACGAAAGCGATGCAGGATTAAGTCCAATCTTATGCAGATGCAGATATTTTTCTTATAGCTGCATCAGGGAATTTCGTCCTCCGCAGCACAATTTGTAGATTAGCCGGAAAGCCGCAATAAGATAAAAGCTTACTGTTTATAATTTATTCAAATTTAAAATCTTTTCCTGTGAAAAAATCTTAAAAGCATTGTTTGAATTGCAATTTAGTTATAAATTCATTTCCTGGAAGTCTTAAGGTCCCATATATACTCGAATACGTTGGGATTGTAACTGACTAGGCCAACATGCTGATCATTTTTTTGTGCGAACAACATAGTTGGTAAGCTCGATTCGAAATTCGACTTTATGATCACTTTTAACATACATGACGTAAGATGTAGGGACGTAGGAAGCAAAAAAGACAACATAAAGTATATAAAGAGATAATTTGGAGGCACTGTGAACGCTAGAACTATAATAATATATATTTTTCTATTTTCAAAAATACCTATTTTCACTGATTTAAAAATAACAATTACTGTAACATTTGCGCATACGCGAATCAAAATTTTAAGCTGCAATTAGTTACATGAATAACGTATCTTTGTATAACATGGTTCTTTTGATAATATTTAACCTGCTTTATAGTATCGCCATCTATATTTCGCTAATCAAAAATGGCCGAGTATCGTTTCACCTTAAACAACATATTATTATAATATTTTTTTCAGACAAATATAGAAATTACTTTTATTATTTGTATTGAAAATTTACGAAGATCTTCTGATAGAAATGTGGTTTATAATGCAATACATGTTTCAGTTAGCTTGCCACAAGCCTTATTCTACTTTTCATACAGAAATTCTCTTGCAGTGCAAGGTACTAACCTGGCACAAACTAATTCCAACTTTCTTTTTCTGTCTGGGTCATTCAAATATAAAATACAAATGAAGTCCATTATTTTTCTACATACTCGTAGTTTCCTTCAACAAAAATACATTTTCTATATCGGATAGGAAGCTTTCGATCCTTTCATAGAAAAAAGAAGATGTCTGCCCAGTAGCCATCTTGCTTGTTAACTGATGTTAGACACGTATGGTTCAGTCGTGTATTAAGAAACGCAAGCATGCTCAGTGTAGTCCAGCCCAACCTGTGAACCCAAATAGTGAACCTAATCTTCTAACACCGACTTTACATCATCTTATATTTAGATTTCATTTTAAATGTATAGTACACAAGGGAGACATTAATGTTAACATGTTAGTACCGCTGTAACATTACATCGACACAAACAAATCATATATATTTAGAAAAATCGTTTTTACGTGAAAATGTTTTGACTTTGTTTTAGTACCCTTTCTGGAAATGCATTTTGTTGAAGTTTTCTTTGTAAGTAAAATATATTTGTTGTAGTTTTACTGCATTGTAGAAAACAATGAAAATTTCACAAAGGATTTTCACGCTATATACATTTGAGTGGCTTAAAGTTGTCGGAGCAAATAATTGCTGGAAATGCATGTGTAATTGTTTAATTTGCTTTTACTATTTAAAGTAGACGTTTATGTTTGTATATAAGTCTGAAATATTATGTACATTTTAAATGTTTTCCTATTATATTATGTATCATATGAAGCACTCAATAGCCAATATACTTAAGTCCATTCTTTCATATTTCTTTTCATTTTGCAAATTTTAATGCATGGTTATTAAAGGTTTTACTTGTCCTGTTTATAGCTTCTAAATAATATTACGTTCTCCAATAATTAAAAAAAAATTCCATATTTACTGGCTCTAAGCGACTCACAATTATTCTACGGTTTCCGATTCGTAACCATTTTGATTGATATTTTCCTTTGAATGTAGCAGTCTTTCTTTGTCATAGTGTTAGCCTAGACCCACACTGAAGACAAGTGCTTTCTTGCAATTTTCGTAATTTCTTCAGCTACTGTAGTTACTTTGAGATCCCTATGTATATCGCTATTGCGGACATACCATGGTGCATTCACTATGTTCCTCAGAACTTTATTTTGGAAAGTCTGAATGCATATGATGTTGCACTTTTTAGTACATTCCCATATAGCTTAATTCCATATGTCCAAACTGGTTTCAATATTTACTTATGCAAGAGTTTGTTATGTATGGATAATGTGGATTTGCATCCTATTACATTACAGTTGCCAGCACATTTTCTTATATCTTATTCCCAGTTCATCTCTTTTTTTCTTTACGTGAGCCTTCCAACGAAGTTTGACATCTAAAGTCATTCCTAGATACTTTGTTGTATTCCCATACGGAATAGTTTAGTCATTTATTAGTACCGGAATGTAATTAGTCCTTTTGTTGGTGAAATTGACATGCACCGATTTCGTTTCGCTTAATGCAAGCTAGGAAGCAAGGAAGCTAACTGAAACATGTATTGCATTATAATCCACATTTCTATCTTGAAGATCTTCGTAACTTTTAAATACAAATAATAAAACTAATTTCTATAGTTGTCTGCCTTTAGACAGTCTAAAATTAGTCTATCTACATTGTACGCCTAATATTAAAGACGTTGTCATGCCAGAATATTATTTTACAAATCATGTATTTATCTGTCATGAATAATTAGGATTTACTAATTACAAATCATAAACCGAACAAAATATTTTTATAATAGCATTTTTTAACAAATATAAGAACTGTAAATCTCAATGACTGTTATATAATGAATGTCGTCTTGCAGTGCCTTGGACCAGCATGCACAAGGATCTAAATCTATTACGTCACTCTCAAAAGCAGAGGTCTGTACTTATTCCAGAGTTGTTTATGTTAAGATTAGGCTAAAACCAAAGTAACATCATGACTGTACTTGAGGTAAGTAAGCAAAAACTTTTGTTGAAGTTTGTACCAGCTTACTCGTTATAGGGTACACTATAAAGAAATTGATTGAAAAAAACTTGAGCATTTTTAAATAGATGCGTTGTGACTTACAACGAATAGTAATGGTTTTTTAATACAGTACATAGTATATGGGTTTAGTTAATGATTTTTAGTAAGTAATTTAAAGTAGTTGTTTTTTTTTTGGTTCCATGAATGTGGAGAAATATAGGGTGGGTTTAATATAACTTAATATATTTAGTGTCTAAACAAACAAACAATAGCTTAGACGGTATTTTATATTTAGTTATTTTTGGTCCACTTTACTTATTTGTTAATCATTTTTAAATATTGATTCGCTTATAAAAATTAATCAGATTGACTTAAAATTGACTTAGAAATGGAATTTTTAGTCAATCGAACAACCGCTTTAAAAAATGCTGCATTAGAAAAGAATCATGTAAAGTTTTCTTTTAACCAATTCTTACAGTGTAAATATAAATGCCATCAATTCTTTGAGGCGGACACGTACATTTCCAATATAATATTCAACTTTATGATGCATTATTTAAATAACGACACTGTCAATCATATCTGTTTTATTTATACATTCATATTCTTAGCTATTTTTATTTGAAAATGTATTAACTTCTTTTGTTCATTAAAAATTCAAATTCCGATGCAAAGTTATCTAGAGCCAGAAACGATCAGGCTTCAAATTGTTAGGATAATTAGATAATGAATAATAATGGTATAGTAGTTACTATAAATAAAGCTAGAGCCATTATAACAAGCAAAACATAAAAATCTACTCGATGTGCAATACTTTTTTGTCGAAAATTCAATATAGAAATTAATTAAAACCGATGAAAATTTTAATCAATAAAAAAAATCTGTTGTTAACGGAATGTGTAGGTAGAATGAAGGTATTTTTGCGCACAAAATTAAAATATTCAAATGGAATATAAAATATGCATAAATTAAAATCAAGGGAGGGTTGAACTGCGCTATACAGAATCGAAGTGTCATTTAATAAAAGATTTTAATTTTTGGTGTTTAAAACTCTTATAAGGATAGTTAATAAACCTAATCAAAGAAATAAATATACCACATAGGTATAATATTATTTGAGTGTAAGGTGCAATCCATAATATGCTTTTGCGGGTTGTTGCGATAATGAAACGGGGTCTTAAATCAATAAACATCCAACTCTTGATTTTTTATTTAAGTTCATCAGGTTACCGTTCTATTTATAATCCCAGTAAAAATATTTATGGGAAAACACGGAACCCTTGAATCTCTCATGCAGGATAATGACACATTCTAATTAATTATAGTGTTAAAATTAATGGAGGGAGGAAAATTGAACAGCGAACTCTATAAACGTCGTTACTCTCCCACCGTTATGTCGTTAACAGCGAGAACGGATATGATGTACTAACAGCAAAAAATCTGTACACTCGGTTTCAAAAATTGTTGGTGACAATTATAAATATTTATTTTAAATTAAAATGCTATGTTACAATCTGCGTGATTTTATGAACAAGAAGTACCTGTTTTAAACATGAGATAGAGAAGGAATAGTTGTCCAGCGATGACTATTATTTAAAAGATCGTTAAACATGGATGTTACCTTACATTTATGGGTAGGGTTACACAACTACTAAAAAGATGTTCTTAAGAAATTTTATGAGTATTGAAATAGTAACGAAAAACGGTAGATTTATTTTTTTAAATGCAAAAACATAGGTCGTGATATACGGTATATATTAGGTTACAATACATACCTATCAGGTAAATTTTATTACGTTAGATAAATCATATATAGACGTAACTGTTTTTGGCGGATATATCTTTTTAGTCTTTTAAAGTTTGGTGTATTTTAATCTAATAAATTCAATACCAGCTAATGCCCATGCTTGATAATTATGTCAAGGAATGTTCGGTTTCCATACCTCTAAAATGACCGGTATCGGTAACCGTATTAGTCAAAAGAGCCAATTATCAGTAGTCAACGTTTTGAATATCTTTGAAGAGCCAAATCTGAAATTACATTTACGCCCCAATTGAAGTCAATTATGTCTAGCAACATTTGCTTTCTAAACTATTTTAAATGTTCTTCCCTTTTTAGGTCAACCTTCACTGACCTTTTTATTAAGTTTCTAAGTGAGAAATCAATGGGCTTGTGTCCTATGTCTTAATTTCTATAAAAGTGTACTATATATTGATAAAGTGGGTTACTAGAACCCCAAATGTTCAATTATTTCTTAATAACTCCTTAAATGTTAGCAGATATTAACAATTAAAAAAGTCATTTTGTCTCTTTAATTATTAAAGGGATTCAACGGTGTACACATTCCAAGTGCATGTGCCATCACAATCCTTGTGTGAATCTCTGCTATATGTATTTATATATCAAAATATCAAATATAATTTACAGCTATTTCAAGGAACAATCAAATTTCAATATTATGTCTGCCTTAGCAGGGTTAAATAAAATAAAAACTTATTATTCTTTGATTTGACTTGATTATTTGACTACCAACAGCTGCAAAACATTACCACAGCACAGACCTACTTAACAAATAACTGACGTTAAAATGCATTTCACGTCATACAAATAGGGCCGACCATTTCTAGCGCTAAAACTACAATTCAAACTTTTAATTGCTATATCTCCGTCAATATTTAGATATTTAATAAAATAGACACAATTGAAAACAATCAACAATTGAAAAATCGACCATTAAAAAATTAGGACACGAGCCCATTGCATCTAGTGTGACTAGATACAATGTGTCGAAATCTATTATATCTACTCACAATTTCCTTTTGCTCTATCTTAAATGATCTTTTTTCAACTCTCCCAAGCGAAATTAATTGTATCTAATTACGTTGTACTATACTACCCGAGAAACGTAAATACACATACTATATTTAAGGTATATACATTCATGCATATTGCTTATCCTATGTATATGCTGTTGAGATGTAAAGTCTACACTGTATGTCATATGTATGTGCCAATGCAAAGGTTTATGCTTATTTAGACATTGCAGCATATACAGTCATGTTTATTCATTTCATGTATATGCAATATATACATATAATGGATATTATTTTCACATTATAGAGCATATATGCAGGGAATATCTAATTTTATGTGCGTATTATTACAACTAAAAAATGTAGGTGGGAATGATACTTAACCTGTTAAGAATTGTAAATAATGGACGTAGCATACTTCATAAAGCTATCATAAGAAAGTGTAATAATGCAGCAGTTCCATTCAAAAAGCAGGTTACATAAGAGCTGCCGTCAATATGCAAAATTCTCGTTAAAGATATAATTCAAACCCTCCTTATACCGCACCGCACCACACCGTGTCCCCTACATGCTCTATAAAGCTTTAGACATAGTTTCTGAATAAAGGATGATTTATCACTATCCTTATTCACCGACACACACACACACATAGACACACATACAAATGCATGTGTTTTACACATCGACTAACACATTGACTGATTTCACATAGTTTGTCTCAATAGACGGGCGAATTGTCTTAACTTTCCATTCTATTCTCTTCATAATCCATTTGTTCTCTGTAATAACATTCTTGGTGGAACTTATCGCGTTTTTGTACGATTTCTCTTCGCTAGACATGGTGTAAAGTGGTTTGGTTTGGTCTGGTTCTTTCTCTGGATGAAACTCGATTTTCTAGAAAGGAACATACGTCATATAAATGTGTTACTTTTTCTGCATTTGTGATCTATTTTATTGTTTCATCTAGCATTTTATTAGATAAAAAATGCCCTGTGTATTCTAACATCGTCGCTATAGTGCAGGGGTGTCAAGCAACAGAAATAGACAACATATGTGAGCCCAGAGCCGTATTCAACGGTAAGGTGGGCTTCGGTTATTAAAGTATATTATTTTATAAAAAAATGTAGACATAAAAATTGAATAAATCAATTTTCCCTGTCTAATAAAACAAGGGTATAATATTTTGTAGTTTAGAACACTGTAATTCAGTACCTTTGAAAACCAATGTGAAACTTGCCACGTTTGTCCTTATGATGTAGTGAATAAAAAATGCCGGTACATAAACTGAATGGCATCCCAGTGATATAAAATGCAGAAGACCTGTTTTCTATTAAGTCATTACATAATAAATAAACATGAAATAGTGTGTTGAATGTGAAGAGTTTTTAAAATTTCCAGTTAAATGCTACCTACCTGTTTGATGTACATAGAAAAGTTATAAACAAAGATTCTAGAAATTTGGTCTTCAAAAAAATTTATAATATAAATATAGTTTAGTAGTATTGTAGATATTGATAGAGTAATGTAAAGGGGCAAAAAAGGACCGAGGTCATAAGATGCCCTTCAAATTATAAATAAAAATAAAAACAAATAGTTTAGCATAGAATCCTCAAATAAGGAGAAATTTAAAAATAATCGTCATTGACTTTCATTATAAAGTCAAAAATCCAGTCATCCAGAATATGTTCTTGTTAGATGGTCCTGCAGTTTATATCTCGATGTTTTTTCATTCACTACATCATAGGTAGAAACGTGTTAGCGACGAATGGAATTCGGGAATTTGTTACCTTACGAAATTGTAGACTCCATCTAGTCTAGATACCATCACCGAACCTACTCTAAACACAGGGTAGTCTTAGGTAAAGTTTTCTTGGAAAACTTTCCTACTACCTCCAGCGAGAACCGAAGAAACTCGAGAACTATCGAACGATGGTTTGTTTAGCACAAAATTGGGAAAGCAACAGAAGAAACAATTTCGTGATCGCAGCAATCACATCGATTTTAAGTAATAATTTCAATATTCGATGATATTTTGATGTTCAGTTGTTCTAGTATTTGTTTGGTTTGTTGTTCATATATTGTTTTGATAAACAAAAAGGATCAGGTCTTTCGTATGATCGGGTAAGGTCGAATGGCTAAATCTAAATTGGATAAATCTGCATTAGAACTCATAATTTGTTTTAAATATATGTGGGGTGACATAAACCTATCCTGGTTGACGGTTCCAATTGTGGGTCTACCTTACACCTTAGTGGGTGTTAGCTAGATTACCAACTGTGGTTTTAGCTGTTTTGATGTTATTTCAATCCTTAGTTGAGCCCCCATTTACAATTTAGCTTATTAAAAATAAAGTTAACACATAACTGAATTTAATAAAAGTAGTACCAATGACTGCCATACAAACGGTGTATGTTACTACTATCGCCATTTTAACAATCTTCCGTGCAAACCATGCATTGTCCACAAATCGTTTCAAAACAGAGCTAGTAACATTTGAATATAACTTAATATTAGCAATGTTCCTAACCTATTTTATAGAGTTCTTTATAATTATTATTTCTTACAAACTAATTATATCTAATCCTAAATTATATCCCACATATATTTTATTACTTTTTCAATATTTACCCTCGCTATCAAACGTGACACTTTTCATACTAGTTGACTTGTGTAGAATTTTGGTTCTATGCTGCCCAAAATACATTTTTCTTTGTTCTCTTCAATGTCCGAGGAATTTAGGTCGTACAATTTAACACTCAGCTATGAATAAATTATTCCTTGACCTGCGAAGAATTATGTCACAAATTAATAAATAAATCAAAAGAATCTACAAATACTCATATCTATATATATTATGCAGACACATAATTAATTTACCTTTGGTAACAAGTAAACCTAGAAAATATTGCGCTGTTACAGGGATCGAACTCGGAAATCATTTGGCATCACACATAATACTCTCGACCACTGTGTTATATAATAAACAAATCTGCAAAATATTTTGTATACACCCAACTATTGTATTATAATTAATGCAAGATATAACCTCGTTGTAGACAGCGCACTAATATAATAAAAGAAAATAAAGGGTTTCACCTTGTTAAAAATCATGAAGCTGTTGAATTTTGTCCCCAGCGTACGATTGTGCTAACTATTCGAATTGGATCATTTAACATATTGTCTAAATGGCATCTTAAGGGTAACAAGAATTTGCTTTAGAGATTTATCTACTCAATAAAATCCAGCTGGGCAATAAAAAAGAAATGACCTAGCGAGTGATAAGTAACGTTAAAAAAATAAACCATAAAACTGTTATAAATTACATTAATGACCAAACCGCTGTAATAAAAGCATGAGGTTTTATTAAATAAAACGCTTGTGTAAATATTCTGATGTAATTACAGAGTGTACATCTCATCTCATCTCTTTCTCTAATTAAAATTACACTATTTACTTTTATAGTCTTAATTACCTACAGATATTATGCAAACAGATTCTCCGAGTTAGTGTTTTGTGTTTTAATGGCATTATTCATTAAATATTTTTGCAATTAGTGTTAGTTAATAATAAAAGTGACCATTTGTAGGATACTGAATAAATTGTAGAGGGTAATTACATCAACCATCCTTACAAGACTTTGAAGCAAAATAACTATACTGAAATACGTGATTCCTCAATCTTTACTGCGACAAAGACATGTGGTTAAAAGCAATCTCTGGATGCAAATAAGTAGCAACGAATTTAGAATAATTAAGGAAAATACCAAAAAGTGGGAAACTGCTTATCATAGCAACAGACAATTTAACAAAGTCATCTTCAGAGGGCATACGAGGTTGACGCATCAACACTTAATGAGCAAAACAACAGCAACTGTCAGACACAAATAAAAGTCCATCATCTCCTAGTAACCTGCCCACAATATCAAACTTAACGAACTAAACACAACATCACTGGTGAATTAAAGGACATGAAGAGAAACTCAAAAAGTGCTCGAATTCCTAACTGATATAAACTTAATAAATCAAATTTAACTAAAATAAAATAACTAAAATAAATAGCGAACATGACTTTAACGTTGAAATCGCCTCAAATTCTAATATAAAAAAAAACAATCTTGTCTTCTTTTTAAGGTCGTTATAAAACACAAAAGGAGACTTCTATTTAGAAAATATTTATTAGTTATTAAATTACAGGTAGTAGGAAATTATTTTATTTAAAGTTGCCTAAATGTAAACCTTTTTTTGGTTGATAGTTTCTCGGGCTTCCTAGGCAAGTAGCCTTTCATCGGCCTGAATAATGTTCTTCTTCTTTTTAAACTTTATATTCCGACGTTGAAACTGGTAAACTTTTATCTTGAGAAGCAAAATTTCTGTACACTGTGCGACACGTTGTCTTCTGGATAATTTTTTTTTATAATCGTAAATAGGAAATATGATCACAAAGAAAAATACGAAGAAAAAGAAATACAAGATAATAAATAGAATTACAAGAGTAATGGAAAAGAAGAATAAAACAGCTTTATAAAAAAGATGGATATGGTTGAAAGAATGGAAGTTGTGCACTGGCAGGAATTCATTAGCAGAAGGACAGAATATACATTTCAAAAGGGGCAAGAAATGCAATGGGAATCATCGCAGTGAAGGCGATTCCTGTATCAGATCGTAATGCGGTTATTACCCATAGAGATACAAGGAATCGGATGTTGGAAGATAGATGATGAGGTTGTTAAGGAAGCAACGTAGGAAAAGTTTGCAATAGAATGGGAAAAGCTGAAAAATGGGAAAATGATGTATTATGAAATGTTTGATTTAATTGCTAATAAGTATCAAAAGTTGATGTACTCAAAATAAACATAAGAGTTGAATTGTAGCATTGCATTTCAAATAACCCTTGTCTTAATTAACATGTAATCTCATTTTTAAGCCGGGTTCCTAAAGTAAACAAATTATTTTAATGAAGGTGTGGTTATAACACCTATTACTGTCAAATCATGGACTTCAGTATTACGTACTTGTATTTTATAACAAACAATCGATAGTAATTATAATTTGCATATTACAAACGTTGGATAACCAAAGACTGTTACAAGGGTTAAGCTGGGTCTTGTTTGGTTGGGGCTGTGCGGTGTGGTGTAGGTTTGTTTCCTGGTATGCGTACAGAATATTCCCAACGCTTAAAGTACCCTACTGAACGTGCCTTTAGTGCCAGGAAATGGTTGGAACAAAGTGCACGTGCTGCACAAATATTTGAACCGTAAACTGTAGCAAAGTCTGCAGATACCTTTATAAATATTGTAGGAGGTTGTAACAATAAAAAGAACAGGGGTTGAACATCCCTTGTTTCTAGATTAAAAGTAAACAGGTGAAGGGTAATTAAAAAGTGAATAAAGAAGAATATTTTCATTTTAAGTAATTATAGAGCAAAGATATGCTATAGGGGTTTAGTTTGGATCATTTTAAAACAGTAACCCAGAATAAGCAAAGACAACAACAAGTGATAAAACCTAAAGGATAGCATTCACTGTACAGTATGGGAAACTGCTAACGGATTGGATTCGCTTCCTGTTAACACCGCATTTTTGATTGAGAAACCGAAATTTATAACGGCAGTAGCCATGAATAGATCATTCTTGTTGTCTGGATATAAAGTATAAGAAGAAGCAGAACAATATTAGGGGCGATAAAAGGCTACGTGCCTAGGAAGTCCGAGAAATTGTATATAAGAAAAAACGCTTTTCGCTCTTTTGTCAATGAGGTCTCATTATTATTACACCAAACGAAAAGAAATATGTATTTTAAAAATATTTTCTTTATGTGTGGATATTTATTTAAAAAATCTTATTTATTATCATTATCTTTTAAATATTGCAACGTTTCTAGGTCTATGATTGTTTTAACATGGTCACTAACTCTCGAAAAGTGTAAGCAGACCATTAAGGTTAACACAAATAATTTAATTTCTTTTGTTTATAATTTTAAGAATTACTTCTTTGCTAGTAATGCAAGAAACACCAGATATATTCACACCTTGATTAACATGTATTTCACGAAGGTTTCAAAACCTAACATGACATAAGGAAAGTCGTGATTTATTTTTAAATAAATTCCATAATAAAAATCCAATTTTTTTTCATTTTCATATTCAATAAGCGCAAATATGTGGAACTAATGAATATGCTCTCATGTTGGTAAGCCTGGGACACCAAGGGCGGTTAACGTCACGTCTACTTGATATTCTACGACATTTTACACATTATTGAATTTATTTTTCACACACATACATACTTATGCATATTCTATATTATTCTTCATGTCTATTTTAATTTTATCCCTGCTTTTATTTACTTCACATTCAATTTTGTCAAAAGTTTACCTAGAGGCTTCTATTTGCGTTATACAGATTTCTTTATATTTGGGTATTTATGTCATGAGGTATCCTGTTAAACTGGTTTAAATGTCTTGAAATTGTATTTGTGCAGAGTAAAAGTAATATTCCAAATAATCATCGTGAACATTGCCAATGCCTTTATCAGAAAATTATATTATTTTACGCTTCAGAGGTAAAGATGTATTTTCTACATTGTTTTAAAATATTAAGTCTAAAAGAACGATTTATACCTGACAAAACTACAGGTTATACAAATCAAAAATATCAAATTAATAAACGTCTTTATAATGTAATTTAGAAGGCTTCAATACCCGCTGGGTTGAACCTATAGACCTGAAGTTCAGTTTTTTATCCAAGTTATAAATATTGTTTCTTCTAAGTGTAAATAATATTACTGTAGTTTCTATGAAACATGAATGATAATCTATTACTGGTTTTGTTTCAGATGGGCAATGTACTGGAATTGGTGATTCTGAAGAAGGCCGTGAAATCCAGGAAGACATCCGCCATCCTCCTCCATTCGAGCAAGTTACACATATGTAAGTTTCAAAATATTATTTTACTTTTTCTTTAACCTCTAAAATAGGCATCTAATACATGTAATAATTGGATTATGAACAATTTTTTAAAGTCAAATTTTATTATTTTTTACTGAAATAGTAAAATATACCTGAACGATTTATGCCTGACAAAACTACAGGTTTTTTTAATTGGTGTCACTTCGAGTAACGGCATTTGTATACCATATATTTTCTTACAGGGTAATTTTTGTAGTATGTGATTCTGGGTTCAAATTATATAAGTGTTTGTTCAGTTTGTAGTTTTATTTCTTGATTTCACAATGGTTGTAACATATGATCGCCCATTAGTCCATTTTAACCGATGATCAATTGATTTTACTTCAGAAAACATACTTAGATGGAGTAGCCCTTCTGGAGAACATCACTGTCTAAGATTTCGCCATTCTCCTATCACTTCCCAACTAGCCATATCTATAGAGGCCACAATATCCAGCCTTTTACTAGAGAGTAGATAAAAGCAAAAAGCTTCAATATCGTAATGTTAAAAGTGATATTTATTACTTTTTCTTGGATGTTCCCACAGGAATTAGACCACTCCCTGACTACTGACTGTACACACGTGTTTCTCAACTTACAAAACAAGTGTTTCTTTTAATAGTTATGTCCAGCCAAGCCCAATCACATATATGTAAGGTTTTTATAACATAAATTTATGTTTTCTGGAGTTAAAAACGTTTTTTATTCAAGTTTGTATTACGTTTCATATTAAATTCAAGAATTAGTAAAGTCTTTTGCATTTATTGAATGACAATGTAATGTGGAATTATGTCAAATAACAAAATAATTTTTTTAGATAAAAAATATGACATTAATTGATACTCAAATTTATATTTTGAACGGGATATTTGTGCTTATCGCAATAGCAAATTTGAACATGAATTTTACACTTGTTGAAATAGAGAACTTACAATTCTAGAAAGGGTCGTGAAAGCTTTAAAAAATGTAATTATCTTATTGACTAAATTTTAACTGTCTTTCAAAACAAGTTAAGAAATAAATTTCTTAAATGTTACTAGCCATCCCAGCTACTGAAGTTTCATTTTATGTTTCAACTTTAAATGTAAGTTTCAGCTGTGACCGGATATAGTTATGGGCGCCAGAATGGAGTACATTTGCATCCCCTGTCATGAAAAAAGATACATAGAAAAATATTGAGGAATACATTTTTTATTATTAAAGTCTTAAGACGTCTACGTTATTGTCTAAATTTCTTCAAGACGTTGTCAATGAATTCAGTATCCTTCTTTACTCTTTTCCTCAGAAAACTATGGCATGCACCTTCCTGATGCAGATAGTACCTTTCTGAAAATAATTCCTTCAACGCCCATGGAGATAGTACTATTTTTTTAGATAGAAACATTATTTTAAGAATGTTCTTTCTCTTTCCAACATCACACACTTAAATGGAGATATAGTTGTTGTCTCTTTTACATTTGAAATTATTTTAATATAGATAAAATTCCACACTAATTTCACCAGAACAGCATAGAAAAAGAAACAAGATATATCTGTCTCTATTACACTTTAATAATTTATTTGCAACTTCATTCAATACTGGTACAATATTTTACTTTTCTTGAAATAGAAAAGTAACAACTCTAAAAAGGGTCGTAAGAGTATTTAAAAATGTAATTATCTTATTTACTAAATTTAAACTGTCTTTAAAAACAAGTTAAGAAATAAATTTCTTAATTTTTTAATACACAGTATATGTATAGTCATATGAATATACAAATATAAATATATCAGAAAGTGAGGTTATGTTGCTTGTCACTTGACTTGACTTGAACAATTGACATGTATTCGTACTTGTCAAGTGTTTGAATATTCTGAATGCCGTGATTAGTCTAATATTTTTACAATTGATGACGTCTTAAAATACGTCACTATACTTTTTCACCGCTGTATATTATAAGTGCGATGGAAAATTTTACATTCAGAATACCACTTTAGATATTTAAATGCAGCGACTTTATTCGAGCAGTGAAAAAATTAAATATTTCCACCGCTGAAAAAATAAGGTCGATTTTTTGAAAAGTTACAGAATAAGGCCCTAAATGTAAGTTTCAGCCAGGACCGCAGATAGTTAAGGGCGCTGCAAGGAAGTGCACTTTTATTATTGAAACCTTTTATTATTAAAGTCACTGTTTGTATAAAAACTTAACGCGTCTAAGTTCTTGTTTAAATTTCTTCTAGACCTTGTCAATGAATTCAGGGTCCTTCCTTACCTTTTTCCTATGAATACTAAGGCACCTTCCTGAAAATAATTCCGCCGACTCCCATTGAGATTTGACTATTTAGATAGATTCATCGCCGTTCTAAAAGGTTGTACAAATTGAGATAGCACTATAAATGTTTTTTTTTTTTTAAATATAGTTTCTCGGGCTTCTTAGGCACGTAGCCTTTTATCGCCCCTAATATATTCTGCTTTTCCTTATACAATACACTATAAATGTTATCCTGAATTCTTAAAACTGTATCTAACTGTAACAAGAGAAAGTCATATGTATTTAATCAATTAGAGAATCCTATCCGTTTGTTTTTACGGTAGACTTATTACGATTCTAACACATTTCTCAAGAGAAGTGAAGTTTGACAACTACTGAAGCGTATAAACCACTAAAACAAACTCGTATTTTCACTCCTACCTTTCACTCTTTCGCCACCGCCAGATGCCACCCACCTGCAACGGATATTGGTCGGGTAATTCACTATAACAGCAACATACATTTCGTATGAACGAATTCCATTTTACTGGCATTTCACTATTTGCTACTGCAAATCTATCATTATTGCTTTGTAGACTGAACTAGATTTCCATCTACTGATCGATGTACATAATACTTATATACGAGTGTATATGTGTATGTATATATTATATCAACGATCAACTGATTTAATCAGAAGTGAATCTAAAATGATTCCACCCTAACAGACTTTCGGACAGACTGATAAGGGTCGAAGGGAAAGTGTGATTGGGCGTTAAAAGTAAATGGATAGGGACAACAGATAATATAGCAGAATAAATAGGACGATCTGATTTCATGAAGTTCACGCATAGCTAAATATGGGGAGCTCTGCGTGATAACTGTGGTTTGTGACTGTGGGTTTCGTCTAATTTGAATAATTCGAATTCTAGGTAAATTAACCGACAAGTTCATTAGTTTAACACAGATGATTTATTTCATGGATTAACTTTCGTAGTTTTAAACTTTGTTATATTGTCTCCATTTATATAAAACGTTTGTTGATGTTTTAAAGTTGAATAGAATTTAATGTTTACAAGCTTTTGTAACTGCGATATGTAGTTGAAACTTATCTTCGAATATTCAATAAATGTGTGCGTTAATTTATCCGCATTGAGTGCATTTTATTAAAGGTATCCAAGTTAAAAATATTATTGTTTCTATGTGTAAATAATAGTAATTTCTATGAAACACTAATGATAATCTATTGGTTTTGTTTCAGATGGACAGTGTACTGGAATTGGTGATTCTGAAGAAGGCCGTGAAATCTAGGAAGACATCCGCCATCTTCTTCGATTCGTCAAGTTACATATATGTAAGTTTCAAAATCTTATTTTACTTTTTATTTAATCTCGTGAAAGAGACATAATATACATATAATAATTAATTGGGTTATGAACTAATTCTTTAAAGTCAAATTTTGTTTATTTTTACTGAAATAGTGGTTAGTGTATGGACTCGTATATTATCGCTTTAATTTTTTTAATTATCCGAAAATTGATAAAGATATATCTATTTAAAATTTGAATTTGTTTATAGCGATTTATTTTAATTCATATTTTTGACGTCACTTGGTTTATATTGTATTCTTTTGAATAATAAGTAATGTATTACGTATATATATATATGTATATATATACAATAATAAGATTTTAATTAACCTTGTATATCACTTTCATAATATGAAAACTTTCTGTTGCTGAGGCAACTGTAAGTTCTATGTGATGTTAGATTCTCTTGAAACAGAAAAGGCATTTTATAGAACTTTAGTGTGGTTCACAACCCAATTAATATTTACTATTGGTCAATTTAATTTGTATATTTACAATGGTGATAACATTTCATCACTGAAATAATGATACCTGTCAATAATTAAGCATACCTGTCATAAGAATCATGTGATCTTCAATCACAATTATTCAAGAGAAGTAGTACAGAATAGAACAAAATCTATAGATTCAATCTATAGATTCCAAGTAGCGCTCTAAATATATTTGAAGTGAAAATTAATTTTCTTTCATAGATATGTAGCGCATTCTATTATTGAAAACATACACTACAGAATGTTTTTATTACCACATGTCTATTGAATGAATATATATTCAATCCAAATATATTTAGAGCGCTCCCTGTATCTATTGGTTACATTCATTGCTAATGGTTGGTGTCTGTACTACATATTTTAGTTGTAGTATATGTTTCAAATAAAAGATGGCACCACATATCTATGTCATACGTGTGTATGATGTGAAGCTCATAATTTAGGAATACTATAGGTAAACGTCAACTCATCCGCATGACAGTCATTAGATGCAAAGTATTAAATAATTCAACAATATTAAGTGGTATGTGTTTATATGCAAACGCATGCATCGACACGAGTGCTATTTTCTTACATGCGCTGTTAAGATAGAATTAATTGGCTATTAGACCATTCTGATCCCACGCTTACTACTGAACAATGAACGCACTTGTATGAGAAGCTATACAAGGAGTGAGTACTAAATACGATGCGTCCAATGACTTCCATGCGGACAAGTTAACGCTTACATTAAGGCTAAATCTTATACTGGACTCGACTACTTACGACATTCGACTTTTTTAGTATGATGTATTCGAGTTGTTTTATATTCAGTTAATGAGGTAAAGTTTCTACTTTAATGTTTATCAATACACCATCGTTGTTAAATATTTCTTAGTTCAAACGTCCTTGTTTATTTTGTTTATATGTATATTTTGGTTTATATGTATGTTGATCATAGTGTCCCATTCGTTTTATACGAATATTGAATGTTGGCCAGCCTTGTCCGGTAGCCTTGTCCGATTTCGTGCAACACCCGTGGAAGTACTTTGATAACAGCGGCACTTTGATCAACATACGTATGAACTATAAAATCATAACGGCTGTATGAAACCTACACCTCTTAAAAAAAAACTCTAGTGTATATTGATAAACATTAAAATGTAAACTTCGTCTCATTATCAAGTCTACTAATACGACTACATTCAGCTGAAAAATCGAACATTACCAGCAGTTGGTTATAGCGTGAGAACACCGTAACTGTCATATCTTATTGTTGATAATAACAAAAGAAAATCAGCTACTACGCTGAGTGCTACTGCGATCCTGTACTTTGTACTATTGTACACTTACTATATACTAGAGCTTCCTTGGTTGCTGATAGTTCTTCGGTTATTATCGAAACCAAGATATGACAATCTGAGTGTTTAACAATGCACAAATAAGTCCTTATGTATATCTGTTCCACTTTTGGATAGTTGAATGGCAGCAACCAAGAGACAGAAATAATACATTCCTAACTATAATTATGTTAGGTGACCAATTAGACGAGTATAGTTTGTGCAAAGTAATCATTTTTATTTAGGACTTATCATCTTATGAGACAACACTCTTACGACTTTGTATTTTTATTTCAGGTCTTCACCACGGACTGATCTTGTCAATCTGCTTCTACTGACTTCAAAATATATGAATATATGAAATTAAAAAAAAATGTAAAAAAATTAATCAATAAAAAAAATTGCAAAATGTAGCTCATATCTTTTTTTTTCTTGTATGGGAAGGGTTCTTCTGGGGGGAGGTCGGGCTACTTCTTTGCGGGGGGGTTGTGGGGGGCAGGGTTCGTGGCGCTGTACGCTGCGGGGTCGGGGGCTGTGTGGGGGGGGGGGCATGGCAAGAGATTTTTTTTTTTACAATTTTTATTCGGCGGGGGCTGGGCTGGGATTCGATCCCGGGACCGTATGGTTGCGAGGCGGCGACGATACCGGTTGGGCCACGGTGGCTCATGCTAGCTACAAATTAAAACTTGTATTTATCCGATGTAGCCTTTGTATATATATATATATACATATAGATTATCAACATTGTTAGACGAGGTAAATATATAGTAAAAGCTAGAAGGGACCGTAGGTCCCTTCTAGCTTTTACTATATATTTAAAACCGGGGCCACAGCCCCGGTTTTATGTACGCGCTGCGCGCGTACATTGACATATTTGCATTCGCTCCGCGAATGCAGGAAGGGGCCTACGGCCCCTTCCTTTAAATTTGTAAAGCCAGCCGTAGGCTGGCTTTACAAATTTATGCAACATTCTTTATAAACCGCATTTAAAAAAAACGTCACGCCTACCCCACCTTTCACTAGAGTAGCTGGCGCTACACTGAAGCTCAACACGGTACAACGTTTCTTATATACTGTAAATAATTACCCCTACCATTGCTATCATTTTCGCCATCTATATAACAATAGCTGAACTAAAAGAATTGAATGTGTTATTAGAATTGCATCATATCAGGCGGATTTTTTTTTTAAATATAAATGCTAATGCTATTTCTTGACAGGAGAAGAGCATTTTAATTTTGCATAATAGATAAGCAGTTAACAATTTAACTTTTACATTTTGATTCCGCTTAATTTTATTTTTGATTTCTTTTCAGTATAAAGTAAATAATGCAATTTATTATTAATTTTAGTAATTTCTTTATTAAATTTGAAGTAAATTTAAATACATATATAATTTAAAAGAGCAAATTATATAAAATAATAATTAATTGTTTAATTAATTTGAATTGTTATTTTAATGTCATATATCTGTCGATTTTTTCTGTATATATATGAACAATATATCAATTAACATATATTTCTAACTACACATTAAATGAGATCTCCTTTTGTTTCTCCCGTCACACTAAAGTTCCGGTATTCATCTGAAGCAGGTCGCAGAAGAAGCAGGATAATCCACCAATTTTAGGGTCTAGAAATATAAAACATTATATTAGTAACGGTCAAAACTCATGCAAAAAAGAAGGGAAGAAAATTAAAATAACCTTATTTATTAACCTAGCTGATCACAATTTATTATCAAGTATCGCTATAGAAAAAGAACTCTTGACTGAGGTAATTAAAAATTTACAACTAATTGAAAGACTGTCTCTTGCGCCATAAGGTGGTTTTAAGAAATGGTCAAAACTGGATCAACATAGAGCATAATATATATGTTACTTAGTAGTACAGATTACAACCGGCGACAATAAATTTTCTCACATAGACATGTGGCGCACTCTTTTATTAAATAGATGTTTTTAAAAAGAGATGACACAACATTCTTATAGAACACTGCATTTATTATTTAATGGTTGTCTTCTGTACTAATTAACCTAATGTAATTCACTGTAACTGATATTACTTTATAGAGTAAAATAAGGCTTGTGAATATACTACTGCCATCTTACTTAATATTGTTTTTCTTACACCTAATCTTCATTGGATTTGTAAGTAGAAAGAATATATAACATTTTTTTAAATATAATATGTTGTTTTACATTCCAATAGACTTTCACAATTTCTATTTGTATGCCCTAGGGTCCACTCTCATTCCCAAAATAATCTAGCTATACGTTATGTCGGTCCTATGTCTTACATTATACCTTTTTCCCCTTTTTACCTTCGTTTATTGAATAACGTATATTGGACTGGACATACAGGATTTCATAATAATGCAGTGGTACTGTATTGAAAAAATTCACGCCGTGTCAAGCCTTAGAGGGGGGAAGGGCAAGTAGAGTACGTGAACAGTTAAATTATTTGTGTATCTTTATTAAATTTAGAAAACAAAATCTGATAGACTGACTATATATTTTTTTACCTGAACCCGATTATTCCAAACCATTATTCCATATCAAAATGCAGTGCCTTATCAATACACGAATTTCAGATTTTTCCATTGCTTCAAAGGTACTATTTATTGAATAAAGTATATATTTCAACTATATTCAAAGATCGTATCAATTAAGTTTCTTTTGCATTGACGACTGAAGTGATGCAATTTGCGAAACTCATAATTAATAATTTTCGAGATGGAAAGAAGACTATAACTTTCTTAAAACATCATCAATAATTTCAGCAAGTATTTAAAACTACTCTACCAAAGAGAGAACATATTTAATGAAACTAATGAAGATGGTGAATTTTGGATGGTGACCAGTTTGGTTCAAATATTTTATTTTCTTGCTTTTTTTAACAGAAAACTTTTGAACAGGCCCTTTTGCATGAAGTCAGTCATTCTAGATGCTAGTTAACCTATATAATTTTGTTTTCTATTATTTCCCCTTAACATTTTCTTGCGATTTCCATTGTAACTAGGACACAACGATCAAATCATGAAACATAGAGGGTGAGTTCAGTGTAGGCGCATCTGGGAGACAGTAGTGGGTGGGGGGAGAGTAATGGGTTCAAATGAAACCTACTATATAGGTTCCTGTTTGTTCTACTTAGGTTGCGGACTATGTCAGACTCTGGCAGCATCCACAATGGACCATTGACTCAAATCTCTGTGCTAGCTTTGTAGTTGTGCGGTAAAGGGGTGTAAGGGAATGGAAGGGGAGCGGTAGTACCGGATCAATAAACACGTGGCTACACACATTAATACAAATTACACGTGAGGGCATTATTCGTACAACCGTTGCTATTTATTTGACCCTTCTGTGACCTCTCATATACATTACGACTATATCACTAATGGTACGAGTATATTGAATTTAATAGATAAATCAATTAGATGTTGTACCACCAAATAATACTAATCACTTTATTTATGTGTTGTAATATGTTGTGATATATGTTCGAACATTTATGATCATCAAGCGAAATTGACCTAATGTGACCCAGCGGATACCTTCCACCAGCTGTTTGCATTTGTATTGCGTTTGCAGAGTTCAAATAATGGGTGAAAGTAAAAGGGAAAACTCCTAAAACAAATAATGATTTGCAATTTTTGTTGACGCGTTGTCGAGGTAGAAAACTCAGACATTTAAAATGGCCTGCTGTATACTGCAATACATATAAAAACCCTTAGAGCATATATATATGAAGAGAGAATGCGGGTCCTGAAGGTGTGTCCAAAAGGTGTGCGAGAGAGAAAGTTTTTTGTTTTTTATGCGCATGCGTCGAAAGTGACAGTTGAAAAAATTTAAGTGATCTTCTAAATCCATTTCCTTAAGTATGAATTACTGTTAAGAAGACAGAGCTTAAGATAGACTTAGAGGTTGTGCATGGCTTTAATTACCATTCGGTGGCCTATATTTAGAGGGTACCTAATTTAGAATGTGATGATTTTTCGTAACAAACAATTATAACTTACTATAAATAAAAAATTAACTAAAAATTGATTGCAACATTTAAAAATAAATAAAAATCATTTGAAGAAAAATTTGAATTTTATGAAACGAAATTTTATGACAGATTGGATATATTTGGAACGGGCCTTTCGAATATATGAGAAAATGCACACTTATGACAAGTGAAATAAAATTGTTAGCGCCATCTCTGTTTCATATGGTGTTGTATCTCTCTTTCAGTGACAAGAAACTGCTAAGATAGTCGAGTCTACAGTGTGTGGCGAACTAAGCGAGTATATAGGCTTGTCGCACACTGCCAGCATATTAAGACGGACGTATACGCGCTACTACGCTTTACCTATACGAACCCTGTAAATGCAATCAGCCGTCTCAGACTGGAAGGGATATGGAAGGGAATGCAATAACCTTTCATAACAGTGGTGTATCGATAAAAATTAAAGTAAAAGTTTGCTCTCATGATAAATTATGTTAGTGTAAAACAACTCCAATACACCCTACAGTACACAAGTTTGACTTGACGTACTGTCGTATCGGTACGTAGTATGTATGTACACAATACAAGGAAAGAACACAGGAGGCGGCTTGTTCTGAGAGTTCTAGCCAATCAACCAAGCCGCCGATTTACTTCCGAATTCGACGTCGGTTAAATACGCTTTCAGTGTGCGACAGGTCTTAACATAATGACTACTACTAATTTGCTAAGTAACAAGTAATGCTTACCAGTTATAATTCGAGCGTAATAGAAGCTTGGTAGGAGCACACTTGGAGCGCGTAGGTCCTTCTTGAGTCAGATGTACAATCTGTAAATAAAAAACAAAATTATTCAGATTTTCAGGTAAAGTTAAGTATACTTAAGTATAAAGCTCTCATGGATGGAAACATAGTATGAGAAGTGGAGATCGAGATTTATTAAAAACTTTTGAATAAGTATAAATATGGAATTTTGTAAAAGCTCAAGTATATACTTCTTGATAACTCAAAAGATAATCACAAAATATCTGAACATATATTTAAATTTTAAACAAAAATAGCTTAAGATTTAGCATAATATTAAAGCAAATACCATCCCCTCAACCCTGGTTGTGTACTTGGTTTCTTAAGGGGTTACACCATTAAAGTCTCCGCATTTTACCAACATTATATTTGCATACCCTCGCACAAATAAGACGTCGTTTTCAACGTCGCGACGGTGTACACAATTTGCATATTTTTGAATAGACGATGAAATTAATACACAATTAAAATATACAAATACAGAAATAACGAAATAATCTCACTCTATAATATTCACTACTAATTGTTTTATATAAATTTAAATGAGCGTTTTAGTAATTAAGCAAACATTGCGTTGTGGAATTCAAATGTTTAAAGTTATGTAAATGAAAAAGTTAAAGGTCTCTCTCTCTCTCTCTCTCTCTCTCTCTCTATGTTTATTAAACAAAACTTTCAATTTTATTTAAAAATAAAATATTGTCACTGGGGAAGCTGTATTTTAAGTAAGTGTCCATAGATCCGCATGGTTCGGAATTTATCGTATCAAAAGTAGGGATCGACGCCAAATGACGTCATCGATATACATTTGAAGAATTGGTCTTCTAAGAAACCCTGTCAGCAGGACCGACAATAACACAGTGATCACTGCAAAATCCTTAGTGATCACTGCATAATCCTTATTTACCTATCTGGTTTTGAAAGTGATTTCTTTGCTTATCTGGTTTGCAACTATCGCAAAAGAAAAAGCATCTGCTTTTTAAGACTGTTTTAACTTTGCCTGCTTATAAATCTGTACGAAAATTAAAATAAATGACAATATGTAAAATCTAAATAGATCTATGTCTGCTTGTTTTATATAACTGCGATTTCAAGAGCTAGGTTATATCTCGCATTAATTCTAATATAATAATTGTGTGTTTTGTAGACTTGTTAATTATGTGGTTTGTTATATTTGTTTATCACTTGGCAGAATAAATTTATTTCATCTTCGGGAATTAAAGCAGGACCCAAGCACAGTTGATTGTTTGTGTGTAGTAATTCATTGTTGGTTTTTTTCCACTCCTAGAGGTGTGCGATGCCAGTCTTTGTAGACTCTAAAATCGCAGATTTTGTGCAGAAATTGCATCTGCATGTGTACGAGGGACCTGGAACTTAAGGTATGTAGCTGGAGGAGACACATCCCAAACTAATATAATCACTAAAGCGTGATCGTCCGGATGGGAAAGGAAGTATTGGGGTGAACCGATTGGCACGAAAATTGCAATGTCCACGGAAAATACCTTTATTCGCATCCACAATCTAAACGGGTGCAGTTGATTGTCAGAATCTACGACCTAACTACCATCGCCACCCAAAGGATCTATCTCCTTTTGAAAATACATAGCTAAATACCTTTAAATTGGGATCTTTAATCCAGATAGAAATCTCGGCGAGGAGATTTAGGTGAGTTCAGGTTACTCTATAAACTTAAAATATTTAAACAGCAGCCTGTGTCCTGCCAGATGCGTGTAGCGCACACTACAGCCAAGTGAATCTTAAAACATTTGTTTCGTTAACATCTATCAATGAGTAAGCGAGAAACACTTGTGTATGGTAGTATGAGAATAAACGAGACAAATGTATAAGCGCTTAACTGTGACAGAAGGGATTATTATTATTATTAACCACGGCAGATAAGATGCATTGTATATTCCTGAAAACTATAAGCAGATATTTGAAAGGAAAGAAAGTCTGAAAAACCTGATTGACTTTATCAATAGATCTAATTTATTCTCTTTAAGAAGGTACAGGACGTTAACGTAAATGATGAAAAGTTGTGAAATTTGGAGGTTTGATACAAATAGTTAAAATACATGCTGTCTCATAATTTTAGAGACCTAGGGTTCATAGTTTTCTTTTTATACATGATTAAAAATAGTCGTTTTCCATACAAATCATAATTTTTAGCTCAATTTCACCACATAATATAACTTTTAACTATAAAAAAATGGTGACACGGCTGTCAAAAACTATGTGTATATAAAATAATCTTTTCTGTAACTATTGCAAAAACAAAATTATCAAAAGGATACCTATTTACGAAAATATTTAAATAAAACCTTTAAGAAACAGTAAATGTAGGTTATAAGCCGGCAACGTTGCAAATGCCAATTTGAGCGGGAAATTCAAAATTGGAATAAATGTTATATAAAATATAACAATTTATTGGTCAAAGAACCAAATCACCAAATCACCAAATCCTTTTTCAAAATATTTAATTTGAATTTAAATTGAATTAATATAAATTTGATATTAATTATAGGTAATTTTTAATTTATTAAACTATTATATGCATAAAAAATCACTTTTACAATCAAAAAAGCAGGGAATTGAAAAATTCTTTTCAAAGGTACAGTCGCAATATTTGCTCGTCCCTCATGTACTTCGTATTATGCATTTCGTATTACCGAGAGATAAACTTTTTGCATTGACGGTACGTCTTGTACCTTCTTAATTTAAATACACATACTCACTCATATTAATAAATGTAAATTATGTATTGCAAATGTTTAAGTGCTAATAACTACAGAAAGCTGATGCACTCAAATAAATATTAAAAGAAACATACGTTGTCTCTGTTTAATATGTTTATATGGTGATGTCTATCTCTTTACACAGATAAAATTGTCTTAAGATTCGAAAAGCAATCTGGCTCTAGTCTGCAGCCTCCCCTATCACTTTTCAACAACTTTCCAACAATTTGCTTGACGTTCAAAATTCGCGCTACTAATACATGCAATGTTTGTGTACTCATCTATTGATTCGCCCACCATTAGATAATCTCTATGGCGTACTCGTATTTCATGGGGTCCTATTGCTTTTTAATAGCATTGATATTTGTCACGTAATCTTTTAATCACAGGAATTATAATCGCATTATGGTTCTAAGATCTGACACATTTGGGGTAATATATGGGGTGATTTATAACTAGGCCCGTTTAACTTGAAAATGATAAGAGCGTGGTTCCATCACAGCTCCCTCCTCCTCCCTACGTGAACGTGGTAGTTCGTTTTACTACCCTATAACATAATACATCCTTTTCTTTATAATACAATATTATTTACGGTTCGGATAAATTTTAAAGGCCTCAACGTTTGGTTTTCTTTGATTGTATTTTTTCAATCTTTATACATTTTCTTTATCAAAGGAAAATATGAAAGATCAATGCTTTCATTAGAACGTTATTTCCGGCGTTCAATTTAAAATGACCGAATAAGATTTTGATAACGCTTTCTTTATAAATACGGTTTTTCTTTTTCCTCTGCGTCTTAAACTTTTTGGTTAGTGGAAATAAGTCAACTTCTAGTCTACTATCTTTTAATTAAGACATATTAATTTAATAATTAATTGAATGGCCTAAAACGATTAAAACTCTTACAAAATTATTTATCACATTTAAAATCGCTTCAAAAATATGCGACAGTCAAGTTTAGAACTTAATTAAATGAACCCCAGCAGTATAATGTCCTGGCGGTATCCTTTAAGCCATACGAAGTCCTTGAATCCTGTGGTATTTGATGTAAGAAACCAGAGCGATGTGTGAGTTTGACATTTGCGGCCTTTCTTAAATGGATCGTGAGGCAATAGCGAATACTTAAAGAAGAAGAGATTAGAGATGGATGATGGGTGTGGGGAGAGAGGAGAGAGTCTTGAAATCGAGCTAAGGGAAAGGATCTCTTATCCTTTACTTGGAAATACAATCAGTAAATCTAGGGATAGAATTCACAGCCATTCTATGTGCTAGAAACATTACACAATCTTGAATTTAGGTTACATTAGCGTGAAAAACTATTTTCAGACAAAGATTAATTTATAAAGTTATGTTATCTTTAATTCGTATTACGAAACAGTTCCTTAATGATAAGATGTGGTAGGAGAGGAGGTGGGTGTACTAGGAGAATCTTATTGTGGAATTTCTCATCAGTTTCATATTTTATATCAAAGATTTACTTCTCAATGGACTCCTCTACTGCTTTATGATAAAATCAATACTTTTATTTACTGTATGTAAAATTACAGCAAAAAAGATCGTTCAAATTACGTTCCCCTTTCTTGTGTTTAAGGTAGTTATCGTGCTTTAAGCCTCATCTGAAGAATGCTATAAACTTCTGTACAATTATAAATGATAATATATAAATATGTATACAGGGTGTTTGGTAGCAAGGTGAAAAGCCTTAAGGGGATGATATTTGACACTATTTAGAACATTTTGAGCCTAACAGCACAATCTTCTTTTAATTTTTTACTCTTTTTCTCATATGAATTCTTAATGTGTTTCTTTAATATGAATTCTTTTCTCTCTATTTTCCCAGTATCTGCTGCTTTTCGCTGCGTCTGCCAATCTAAATCTTATTCTATTCTTCTTATGTTCCTTGTTTCTCTTTCTCGCATATATTCCGGTATCTCTCTCTCCCAAATCATCTTGTATGTTTCATTATATTTGCTATTATGAATTTTTTCGCTTCCTTCCTGCGGCTGTATCTGCTCCTGACCTCCTCTTCCACACTTGTGCCTTCTTTTCTCTGACTCCTTTTGATTGCGTTCCTTTCAAAGTATTCCTTTATCCTTTTCGCTCCTCCTCTACCACCCTCCATTTTACTCTCCTCCCTTATTTTTCCTAGGATCTCGCCTCCGGTATTTCTCATTTTTATAACAAAATATATTATTAATTGGTAATATCACAATTACGTGGATTTAAGGTATATCTAACATAAAAAAGATGCCTGTTACGTAAACGAATAACTTTATTGTTTTTTTTAAATTAATTTAGCCTTTTGCGCATCAGCATACTCTTAAATCTTCTTAAGAAAAATTAAAATAATCTTAGAACGTCCTTTTAAAAGTTTATATACTTGCTAGAAAATAATAAAACAAGACCCTTAAGAATTGCTACGTTTTGATTAAGTAAATTATGTTGCAGTCGCCTTTAAATTTTTGTCGCGTTACATGAATTCGCACAAGTGAAACTCGCGTAATACGATGTACCGCGAACCCTAGATTGATTATTCTTAGATTCGAACAAACGTCGTATAATTCACTCGGAATATTCGACACGAACACAGAGTTTAATATAATACGAATAAATTGTTCAATAGCGTTAACATTTTAATGCTTTGATGATAACTTTAGAAACTCAAACCTGATAAGGCTTAATCTAATTTGACTGTATGTTCAAAACGTTCATACACCTGCCTGGAGGCATTACCACGATGATTGTACCAATAAGAGAAAAAGAGATGAACAGATGACAGTAGGAAGTGAAAGGAGATAAGAATATGTCGCACAACTTGGCATGAATCCAATGTAGAGTTATTCTTTTTATTCTACCCTCACATGTGCCAAAATGTCGTAGACCTCGATGACTATGACTAGATCAGGGACTCGGGAATAGGGATGGTAAGACTGTATCCCCTTGGAACGTGTCTGAGATTTAATTCCCATCTGGAGCTGCATTCTTTCCTGTTTCAATTTATTCAATGATTGGCATATAGTTATCCAATGTATTCCTTTTGTATGTAAGAAAGGTACGTAGATTCTCGCTCTATTCACTACCTATAGAATATGACACGTGCAATTCGCTAGAAGTGTGTGTTATAAGAAATACAGTTTACTGTCGATATAACACGACCCTCGTACAACACTCTATATAAAAATGCCTTTAAGTTTAAGACAAATAATAGAGGTAACTTTTAATAACTGTAACGTGAAGTAAGTCATTCATTTTGGCATTTGTATACAAGTTAAGACAGCAATTCTATAGTATAACAGAGTGACTTTTTGAATTTCCCGCGCAGCTCCCGTCAACTGCCATCTATTAATAGACTACTGTCAAATTTTCAGCAAGCTGCACTATTTGACAGCCATTGTAAACAAAGAATCAACAATTGAAAACAGCTATCCGCGCAATGGATGCCGATTGAACCGCACAAACGATTGCGATTAAGTAGAAATGCGAGATGACGATTAGCACACCGCCTTCCACCCTAACCAGAGAAGGTGTACTTAAAAATTAACCCTCTTGAAGTTCACCAGCATACGTACCAGAAACACATGCTAGTAAGTAGCACTTGCTCGATATTAGCATGCTTTCGTGATAGTATTAGGCATTCGCACCATAACGAAAGCCTTTGTACCCCAATCACTCACGCACAACGTTGAGAGGCGTAAGACTGCTACTTCCGTAAGAGACTGTAGAAGCTATTTAGCTCATAATTATTTGTTTCATACATTATTGGTTAGTATACTTATACATTCAGCTGTTGGAACAGGGCTACCTCTGGTTAACATAAATATAAATTGTAAATGCCCTAGCTAGTACTCGTGACTCATAACTAGCACCGTTGACGAAAATCTAAAGACTACACCTAGCGAAGTAAGTTGAAATATAATAAAATGAGCGCGAAAATGAGTGGACATAACTCAAATGTTGGCACCACATTTACACTAGCGAGCACCTTACAGTGATGTAGTTTAGATATTAGTATATTATTAACCTAATGCTAGCAAAGTCACAAAACGTAGTTAAACAAACAAGATTTCAATATCGGTTTATATTTTCAAATAGATTTTTAATATTATGTTAAACGTAAAAGAAAAACAGCGCCTGTTATCTACCAATATGCCCTTAACACTCGTAAACATTTTCATTTTCCAGTTGGAAAATCTTTTACATTTATTCACATAGAACATATAACAGTTTTCTAAAAGATATATTTAAAGCAATATGACATATCAATCGAATAGAGGAGATACTGAAAAAAATAAAATTAAATAAAAGTGAACGCTGGTGAGAACACCGAGAAAAATGAAATAGGAATAGAAAATAAGTAGAAAATGTAGTTGAATCAAGGAGAAGAACGCTTACTTTTACTAAAATTAAACACCTTATGCTTAAGTTTATTTCATTAATGGTAAATTATCAGCAATCAATCAAAGTATCCACCGAGACATGAATATTTTAACGTTTTAATATTGTAATGAATAATGTGATACGCAAGATTAATTAAGTTTAATAAAGTCACATATGTTACGTTGATCCACATCAATTAAATTGAAGCAAACCTTACACAATCATCTCTATTTACGTAACAATACCAATACGTTTAGTTAATTAACAAACAAATATACGTATTTACAATGTTTGTCTGCCGTATTCGTATGTTGAGTAATGTTTGTATTATAATGTTTACATTTACAATATTCCTCGCATGTTAGAAAGAGATGGAATTATTAATAACATCAGAGAAAGCTGTATGAAATAAAATGAAATATTCTGTGTACTATGATAATGAAAGTATGATATTTATTCAATGTTATTATACATTTATGTGTATTTATTGATTGTATTGTTTTTCCAGAATATTTACAAATCAAACAATGAAGGTGAATTCATGTTTTCAGTGCTTCAATACCCCGCGCCTCGCTGCTCAACGTGAAGTATTTTTTAATTCATTCATATATGATATACTAACTTTATAAATATCATATTTTCAAACAGTATTATTAAAAACCCCCGCACCCATCACCCTCTCACGCATTCTTATGTTGTGAGTGACAGAAGGCAGATTTAAACCAGTGGCGTCTACTTATTAGTTACTGATGACTATTTTCTAACAAAACTAATATACATAATAATACAGTAAGGAGTAAACTTTAATGTTACCTTTCATTCAATATTTGGATAGCTGAGGTAGTTAGATCGCAAAGTCTAACACTCAGCTATGATTAGGTTCGGATTCAAAGCAAATACATTTATTCCATGACTGAAATAATATAATGATGATGATTTTTTTTATATTTATTTACTTATTTGCCTTTACTATCTTTCGTCATAGGCGCCATCAAACATTTTTTATACATCTTTTATAATTTATAATTCAATTTTACAAATTTCTAAATATTTCAATAATTCACTAATTAATTTTGAATCACTTAACAAAACTTTAGTATTAACAGGAAAAGTTTTAATCACATCTAATATATCACTATGCAATTTTGATCTTTCTAAACTATAATTTATGCATTCAAATATAATATGATAAAAAGTTACTTCTTCACCACATTGACATCTATCATCAGATTTAATATTAATTTTGTACAGGTGAGCTGGAGTTTTGCAATGATTACTTTTGATTCTGATTATAGTTGATATAATTTTGCGGGACTCATTTCTAAACCATCTCTTCTTACTTCAATTTGGATGTAACATATAATAATCTCTTCCTTTTAACTGACTTTTGTTAATGAAATCTGTGTTTCTCAAATTGAAGTTTAATTTTTTGATTATATTAAAAAATTCATATGAAGGTAATTTTACTTTCATCTCAATTTCTAAATTTATTAATTCCTTTGCCAATTTATCCGCAATAATAGACCATATGATAAACAAAAAAAAAATAATCCAAATAATAACAAAATCACACAATTATTATATTACAATTAATGCGAGATATAACCTAGCTGTTGAAATCGCAGTAATATAATAAAAACAGAGAAAAAATAAGAAAAAACTATAATTAATCTAAAAAGATCTCATCTAGTCATTTTAATAAGCTTTAATCATTAAAAAGATGTTCTTAAGATTTAATAATCCTTAAAAAGTCTTCTTCAGAGGTTTTATAATTATGTTAATGGACAAAAAGGTAAACCTTTTTTTTTCAAAAAGTTCGAAATATTGGTCACAAAACTTTGTATTAAAAATAACACCTTAAACATGCATAACTGTGTTAAGCGGCCATGTATAGCCTCTCAGTAAAAATATAAAGACCGCGACAAGTTAAATATGACGATATTGTTGAGATTCCGCATAATAGAAAAAAAATTACCAAAATTCAATGATCTCCTTTCTTATCTCACACAAAACTTAATTAGGGTTGTGAATCATGGCTCAATTTCTGTAAAACTATATTACATATTGGTAAACTTAGCTATCAGGTCCTCAAATATCCAAATATTTCTTAATAAATCGCAATATTATAAAAGAAATTACTAATTAATATCGTACTATAGGCAGTCCTTGAAGATCCGTGACCTTCTTTAAGATTTTTCTCCATTCCTCCGTTTTACAATACACATTTTCTCTATGTTTTCCTCCGTTTGATTTTTCCTTCACTTTTTGCACTGCAATCAATAGTGAAATACATATTGCAAAGTTCAGCATATTAACTGTTACGGATTATAAATTATAGAGAAAAAAGTGCATATTCCTTTTCAAGTTTTTCCAAAGGTAAGAGTTTTCTAATAATTTAAGGACGCCAAAAACTTTTACTTTAAAACATTTGCAATTTTCAAAAACATTCATGTAACCGTGTTCGAACCTTCGAATTAGCTTGTGGCAAGCGAGCAAGATAATTTTCTTCCTCAAGCATTCTTTATACGAGTATGTGTATAATCAAATAGATTCGACGCCCATGGTTGACAAATGTAGCTCCTCTCTGGCATGTAATAAGCTTGTTGGTTGATAGAATCTCTAAACTTTAGATTTACCAGAGCTGTTTTGTGCCAAAATACAATTATATAGTAAACCAGTAATATTCTAACTGTGCACAGGAAGTACCTACCCACACACTGTCAAGCAATAGCTGACTTAACAGCTGTGTATCTGTGTGTGTGTGTGTGTTGTGTGTTTCGTTTGTTTATATCGTAATAATGAAGCTTTGATTTCACAGAGATTCAAGAGATTCGGTTGAGGGATGGTTAATTTGTCATGCCGATATTATTACGTATACAAACAGCGTTCAACTCGTTGCCAAATATGTATGAACGTACAATTGTTCTTATCAACAATCAGTAGCTTTGTTGCGGGGTTGAATTAGGGGGAAATCCGTTCTAATTTCAAACCGAGGCGACGCAACTGCTCACGTTGACCTGAATAGAATGGGATATGCTAATAGTAGATATTGTAATTACTGTAAATCCAATTTAAGAACAATTTCGGAATTAGGAAAGTTCCAAATATTATCTAGGTTAACCATAAATCAGAGTTAGACACTAGAATAATCAGACAATTAAGTTTATATACAGGGTGTCCCAATATTCAACGATAAGCGGGCACTAGAGGGTGGTCCTGCTCATGACTACACAAGAAATTTATATCATTTTTTTTTTTCGAAAATTGAAACACCTTAAGATGTTTTTAACTACCATGACCACAATTTTTCAAAAATTTCTGATTTTTTTTTGTATCGGCAACCTAAATAGTACTGCTATCCACGACAACCATTAAAATTCCCAAAATGCTAGTAGTTTTTACTCAAAAATCAATCAAAATTATTTTTTTCCCTAAATTTTTTAAAGATTTTTACTTTCTGTCCACTTTAACTCATCGTGGTGTAAAAAAGAAGTACTATAAAAGACATCTTTTGGGTATTGTAAAAGTGATAACTATCAACAACAACAATTTATGAAATATAGTTCTTGTTTACAAATAGTATGCATAATTTTTTTTTATTGCTAGAATTCCTGGAGTGTTATACCATTTAGGTATCCTGAAGAGTTGCGCCAATTTTTAAAAAAACTTGCCATAGTAGTGTTCATACTTCTTTAGATATTTCTTGAGACATGCAATTTTAATTAAAGAACAATGATTTAAAGACCCCACAAATTCATTGTAATTAGAATTAAGAGCACCCATTATATAACTCCAAGTCACCTTTGCAAAATCAGCATTTAAGTGGTAGACGATAGATGTGTATGTAATAATTCTGGAACGTTGAACTATATAAAAGTAAAGAGATTCCAGCGAAATAAGACAAATGTTCTATATTGTGAAAATAATAATATAATATACGCTCGTATGGTGGATATGGTTACCTAAGCCAAAGCAAAATAAGATTTTAACGTTAAAATGTTACGTAAATCAAACGTATTTACAAAGAATATATAAATAACAGTATATACACTTCGTTCATTATGGCAATAACGAGATGGAACCTAAAGCTATAGGAAATGAGAAACCGTCAAAATCGTCGAAACCGTCTAATAAGAATTCTTCCACGTCTGCAATACTTCTGTGCTCTGTTCTGTCTCGGCCTCTTCAGTATTCTAAATAGCTTACGTAAAATATTGCGGTTGAAAAACACGTACAATTCAAAGTAGGGTATAGATAAAAAGAAGCTTTATGAAAGCTTTAGCACAGGAGCTTTCAATTCTAGTCATACCACGTCTATATTATTCAAATAACAAATACACACAAAACAAAAGACGTTAGAAAGCTAAATCTATTTCGTACGTGAAGAATTATAAAAGACGAAAAATATGTGAAAATAAAGTACCGATAAAGAAGTATGTTTAGTATTTATCCAAAGTTTAACCACCCTTATATCTTCGGCATCCATCTCCACATTTACCATTATAACAAATAACAACCCTGTAGGCTAACCATTACCACCAATACGTTTGTGAACCATACACCTCTCCATTTCCTCCTCTTCAATCTCTTGACCTATCCTTTTAGGAGTCCTGTTATTTTTTTTTTATTTTACTTGTATTTAGTTTCATTCCCACCATGTTCTGGATGAGTTCCAGAATCCTGTGGGATATATACGTGTGTATGTGTATAAAGCAGCATTGTGAACTACGCGACGTGAAGGGAGTAAGGGGGTGAATCGGATGGTGGGGATGTTGGTGCGGACAGCGGGTGCTATAGCGCTACTACAAACTGATGCTGGTTGCTATGGTTACCAAGCCCCAGAACTGTGCAAAGTTTTAGTGAGGTGACTAGGATCTAGATCTAAATTGAGATAAAGTTTTAAAAACTGATGCTATTTCTAGAATTGTTCTGCTCAGCTGGAAATTTAACTTCAAATAAAGTTGTTGTGCAAAAACATTTCAATATGACAGATAAATTTATTGTGTTTAGTCAAAATTTACACAGAAAGTGTATATAAACACACAGTTTGGGAGGTTAGAAGTAATAGGTTATACAAATCTCACTCATACCTACTTATTTAAAACTAATATTTTACTATTTTAATTATATTAATTATATTTCTATTAATTAATAATTTTATTAATTATGTTAATATTTAATAAAAATATCCATTTATTTAGAAAGAAATAAAGCAGGATTTGCTATATATGAACAAATAAATTTAAGATATTATAAATTTAAATTAAATAACAAGGTTTGCTCTTATACTGGTGAAAAATTACCATTATATAAAAAAAATCAACAATAATAAAATTATAATAATAACGGATTCTTTAAGTGTTTTAAAGAATTTAAATTCTAATGATAACAAATCAAATAATATTTTGACATGCAAAATTAACGAGATGTATTTCAATATAATAAATAAGAATAATACAATAAAATTTATGTGGATACCAGGACATTGCGGAATAAGAGGAAACGAAATTCCGGATAAATTGGCAAAGGAATTAATAGATTTGAGATGAAAGTGAAATTACCTTCATATGAAATTTTTAATATAATCAAAAAATTAAACTTCAATTTGAGAAACATAGATTTCATTAACAAAAGTCAGTTAAAAGGAAGAGATTATTATATGTTACATCCAAATTTAAGTAAGAAGGGATGGTTTAGAAATGAGTGTATGAGAGTTGCATTATATGAGAATATTTGAAAAATTGTGGTCATGGTAGTTAAAAACATCTTAAGGTGTTTCAATTTTCGAAAAAAAAAATTTTCTTTTTTTCTTTTGTGGACCACTCTCTGGTGCCCGCTTATCGCTGAATATTGGGACACCCTGTATAAAACATTATATTTATTCTATGAATGATTGATTGCACCGCTCAATTATGTATTTCTGTTTTTAGAAATAAAATAAAATATATATAATGTCGCTAATAAACAACAGCTGCAACCGTCCATGGTGAAACCACTATCATCCAAACATCATCTTATTTATTTATATATGGTTTTTTAAGAAGAACAAGAAACGGAACACGTCTCTCTGTTAAAGTAACAATATCATTCATATTTCTATGGGATCCAAGAAAAATTCTTTTTTCACCTAATCAAATTATTGACAATTCTACCGAGTCGTGCATAGAGTTTATAAACATTTATAGTGAAAACAACTTTTTATCTTAGGTACTGTTCAAGACAGACAGACTTAGATACTGTTCAAGAATATGTAAATATGTTAAAAAATTTAATATATGTTATATATTAGCGGCATTGAACCCAAATGATTTTATAAATGTTCGAATAGAAATTTGTCACAACCCTACAGAATCAGCCTCCCCCCGTTACGTCACTGCGTGTCTCAGCATCCCAGTACATCCCTTCCACAAATACCGCATACACACTCCACCGAAACACATACCCTTTACTCCACCAATAAAACTTACCCCTTATCAATATAATACATAAAATATATATATTTCACGTCTCTTCATCCCTCGGTCTGCTCTGCTTGACTATTCGTGAACTACCCCTACCGCGCACCAACCCTTCGTACGTATAACCCTGCAGAGACGACTACGACGGCATAGCAGTCTGTAGAAAGGAGAGCGTAGCACCCAAGTAGTACCCTCTGTTCTCTTCTGTTCTGACTCAGACTTTTAACACGTTCGAACTGGTCTGAAGTTCAGACCCACTTTTTGGGTTAAGTTACGAACAAAACATAGCACCACACTGTACCGTACGGTGTACAGTGCTGTACCAAACCGAACCGGCTCGATTCGACTCCTCTCGAATTGAAGTTGAAGTTGAAGTGCTTAATGTATGTGTATGAATTGAAAGGAAATTGATATCAAAAATCCGTATCCTGTTTGCGTTGCTTTGCGGTGGTTTGTTTTTATTAATTGATGTTTTGTGTAGTGCTTTTAAGAATATCTGTCATCCTATACTATACTATATAGTCAGTGGTGTCGTTTACAGTTTAAATAATTATTGTTTTTATTTTGAAATTTAACAAAACTTTTTAACAATTTTTAATGACTATTTTCTAAAATTATACTTTAGTGAAATTAAATTAATTTCACAGATGCCGGTAGCGTGACACCCTAGCTAGACATGTGTTACAATATGGAATAATTTATGATTAATTAATAATATTTTACATTTGAGTGAGATTATAGCCAGTGAAGTGTTATTATTTATTGGAATATTAAAGGAAGTTTCACTGCAAAATGAACGGTAAAATATTATAATAAATTTAAAAGGGCCATTAAATAACGAAGAACTATAAGAACTATACTTATTTAAAATAAATTAAAAACATAATTAATTTTTAAGTTTAATTTATTGGTTGATAAAAACCCAATATACGAGTATAATTCATATTTAATGGCCCTTTATTATCTTTAAAATATGCATTAATAGTTACTGTTAATTAAAAATTTATTAGCTACATTTTAATTAGTTTATTATGTGAAAATGCAGACCTTTTAACGTGTCCCTTAAAAATTATAACAATTAGTATAAGAATTAAGTTTCTGTGTTAATAAGTTTGAAGTAATTACTTAGAATTTCAACATATGAACTTCTTAGATAGCGAAAAACCGCATTGAGTAATGTTATGTAATAGAAACTTATTTATACATTTTACTTATTATATAACATTTTGTTAATCGCAGTTACATATATTTTAGGTTCATTTCAAATTAAAAATTTTTACATGTTACATAACATTTGTTATGTAAATATAATGCAAGGTTACATAATAAACGTTACCTTCGACATAATTTAGTTTTTTGACGTTAACAAAGTATTTCTATGCATTTATTTAATGAAAATGTAAAATAATTATGTTAAACTTCAATATATAATAAAAAGTAAGGACAGGTAAAAAATATTACGTTAAATAATACATTATTTTACGTTTTTTGTGACGACACAGTGGGCGAGTGGCTTGATGCTTATCTTCGAGTTTGATCCCCGGACTAGAGTTATATTTTCAGGGCTTTAATTATATATGTATAAGACAATATCCCCAGTTTTATTACGAATTGTAAATGTTTAAACAAACTCATGTGTTGCTTCTGAAATCAAAGTTTGTTTTAGTAATTTACATACACATTATAATAATTACACTGTTTAACTTAAATCATACTATCGTATCTGAAATCAAACAAACGACATTTAAAGTTTATTATTTAAATTGTATTTAGCTAATTTTATTATAATCTAGCAATATGCACTAACTAACTAACAGTGAGTTCTATCGACTCCAAATATCAACTGTGGTAACCGTTTATTCTGACAGCGACATCTATTCACTGAACGGTCACTGTTTTACTGACAGACGAGCTTTGTACCAACTAAATAATTGTTATTTCTTTACATATGTACGTACATAATCGTTAGGCACTTATTAGGCAGAGATTTTGTTCACATATACATTAGAAGCACGTCGGTGATAGAACTTAGCATCCGATATAAGCCGACGTTAAATAAATATAAAATGTTGTGTTTATAGGGAAGACAGAACAACTTTAAAATCAATTAAGTGGCTTCGTTTCCTAATGATGCACGTTATGTAAAACACAAAGCTTTAAACTACCTAAAACAGCTTAAAACTTAATAAAACCTAATACAATTTACGAATATAAAATTTAGCCAATTTCTATCTTTAATATTTTCTAAACTTTATTTGGAAAACAAAAGTTTAAACTTGTATTAAAAAGTTTTAAAAGTTTATAATTAAATTTTGATGATAAAAACAATTTATATTTTATTTCTAATTTAACATGACGAAGAACACGGTTAAAAAGAGGTGGTAAAGGTGATGATGAGAGAGAGGGGGGGTTGTTATATGAGAGGGATAAGGGTTGTAAAGGGGTGACAAATCATTGACAAGTTATGTCATGCCTGTTGATAAATTCTATTACAATTTATTTATATTCGGGCTCGCTCACTTCACCTGCTGACTAATCCGCACTGCTTTTGATTACATGCTTGTTTATTTTGTATTTACATATCATTCAGCTAGCTTGCTATCAATCTACCTATCTACATATATATATAGGGTGCTTTAAAGAAGACAATACTATTTGTAATTAAAATACCCTTTTAATTAAAAAACAGAATAAAGATATTTTCTATACTTCATTATGTAAATACATAATATTATGAATCATGTTCGTATCGTAAATAGATATATGAAAAAACTAAGTACGTTAGTCTTCGGAGAGTGACCCGATCAAAAGAGAGATATAGTTATTGCAATGTACTAGATTGCTAGTACTAGACACTAAATCTGAAGTATTCTTTACCTGTGTAGTCTATATAAACCTTTTGTAAAAGGGGGTGGTAACGTATGTAAGTCATAAATTGTGCGTGGGGTATTATTGCCACAGGCTTGGGGGTAGTCAATGTCTGCAAAGGCGGCTTTGTCGTTAATATATTAATTTAATTCATATAAATGTATATACACATACATGTGTCTGCTCGTTACATACAGTAACAAATTACGCAAGTACATAGTAGTAACTCATAATTAATGACCTGGTTAATTAGACATTGAATAGGAATACCACCTCCTCCCCCCTTTCTTCCCTTGCTGTGCTATAGAGAATGGCGTTCAACCACACTAACCCATCGCCTCAAACTATGAAACTTATAATATCAAATATGAGGTAAATTAATGAATTTATTGGCAATAAATCTTAATTTCATCCGGCTCGAGGGACCAGTGATATCATATGATAAAAAGTTTTAACGGATAATCAAAAACGGGGGAAGAATATAAGACTTAATAAAAATTTGCTGAAGGTGCTTTAAATGTTCCTTTCAAAATAGTTTCTTCTATCGATTATTGTTAGAAAACATTTCTACTTTACTATTTATCAATACACCACTGTATTGAAAGTAGTGGTCAGTCATATTACATATCTCAGTATCTTTTTACACCCTCAACGATCAGCTGTCTATGATATCGTCGATACAAAGAAGACCGCGCATGTTCTGTACGGAGTTCTGCGTTATCTCAACAAGTTCGATTATGTACAACACCCGTATAAATAAAATGCATAACTTTCATCTACATATGCTACATATGAACCATATTTTCTTCTTTAAGGAGATACAGGACGTACCGTCAATGCAAAAAGTTTATCTCTCGGTAATGCGAAATGCAAAATACGAAGTGCATGAGAGACGAGCAAATATTGGGACTGTACTTTTGAAAAAGAATTTTTCAATTCCCTATTAAACTGCTTTTTGCTTGTTAAAATGATTTTTTATGCATATAATAGTTTAATAAATTAAAAATTACCTATAATTAATATCAAATTTATATTAATTCAATTTAAATACAAATTAAATATTTTGAAAAAGGAATAATAAATTTTGCAACGCTGCAAATTTGCGTGTCGATGCATGCGTGATTTGGTTCTTTGACCAATAAATTGTTATATTTTATATAACATTTATTCCGATTTTGAATTTCCCGCTCAAATTGGCATTTGCAACGTTGTCGGGTTATAACCTACATTTACTGTTTCTTAAAGGTTTTATTTAAATATTTTCGTAAATAGGTATCCTTTTGATAATTTTCCTTTTGCAATAGTTACAGAAAAGATTATTTTATATACACCCAGTTTTTGAAAGCCGTGTCACCATTTTTTCATAGTTAAAAGTTATATTATGTGGTTTGACCACATGGTGGTAAAAATTATGATTTGTATGGAAAATGACTATTTTTAATCATGTATAAAAAGAAAACTATGAACCCTAGGTCTCTAAAATTTTTTATCTACTATTCTACTCTACTATTTTTATCGACCCTCCAAATTTCACAACGTTTTCATCATTTACGTTAACGTCCTGTACCTCCTTAATATTTATTTGAGTGCATTTACCTGTTAAAAGTTATTAGCACTTAAAGCAATATATACATTTACAAGGCATAATTTGCAACTTATAGATACGAGTATGGGTATTTAAAATATAAAGATCAAATTAGTTTAATTGATAAAGTAAACAAGGTTTTTAGACTTTCCCTGCTTTTATGGACCATATTATACGAATGAACTATATGAACTACTAACTAATTATTTCAACAGTGTTGTATTGATAAAATTAAATAACTACACGCTACTTAAAATACCCGGATTCGCAAGTAATCTCCTCAAGTGTAAAAGCATCTGGTAATTATAAATCTCTTACTGCTACCACGTAGTTAATAGATGGTACAAAAAGCCACTAAGTAAAATAATTCTTATGTCCTTAACATATAACTAGATCAAGAAAATTATAGTAAAAGCATTTAAGAAGTTGAAGGAGCTTTGCTCTACTTAAGTCTCTTCCAAAGCATTTTGATGTGCTTTATCTCTTATGCAGTTTTAAGTAAAATTATAACTTCAAGGATTTTTTTTAATGAAGATTAATTTTATAAGTACTTTACAAGAAGAGTACCCGTGCAACAGAAAATAATTAAAATATAAATTTAAAAAATCAAAAAAAATATTTAGTCGACTTCTAGCGGAAAAAAATTGACGTAAACAGTGCATTATAAGAGAACGGGTCAATCATACTTTGACGTCCAACCAAAGCAATTGTTTTACCAGTGCAGCGACACTAAAACCACTATAACTCAAAAACGAATAATTGGAATGTTAAGAAATTTTAAACACATATCGTTTGAATGTTTGTTGTATCTAAAAATTATATGACTTTATCAACAGTCTATCCATCTAAGGTAGGTCACCCAAATAAAGCCCGGGCCTTAATAACGCCCACCTGATGCTAACTAGATACACATAAAAGCTAGAAACCGCTAAACGCGGTGGATAAGAGAAGACAGGGTGTGTAGCCATTTGTCACATTTGCTGCTGCTTCCGGCTATACGTTAGTTTAATCAGGTGCAACATAAGAAGTGGAAGTGACGCGCGTTGCGATTTTATTATTAGGTAATGAAGGGTAAGCTATTTGCAAAGTTGTGCACAAACTTTTTATTTAATAGCTTCAACATAAGTAAATGTGTTTATATTACATGATTTATTAAAAAAAAATCCATTTTCTTTAGGGTAGCATAAATGTGCAAACATATAGTGGAGTTGTACCCAATAACGCGCATACTGTACGTGCAGTGGGCAGTTTAATAGCGAAAACGAAATGGCTGGCCGAAAGTAGCTAAAATTATTTTTGAAAGGCATCCCGAAATATTCAGGCTCAAATGCTGAATCCGGCAAGAGCCCAAAAATGATCAGGAACTGTATGTGGGTATGGCTGTGTACCATGTCCAAGTATCATGAGCTATGTGTGGGTATGGCTAAGGAAAATATGTATTTCAATTGTCCTAGAGGCTGCAACTAATTATATATAATGGAAATGTTTATTGCTTCGATTTGTTTCGGAAAATGCTTTCATTTAATGTTATTTCTTTGACTATTTTAGTTCGAGCGTTATTTGGATCAATGGTGCCTAATAACGCCCATTGACATAGTTTCTTTTTTTATATCATAAATTGGTAAATTTAGCAATTTTGTTAATCCAAAATCGATTCTCTAATAGAAATATATATGCTTTAATAAAAATATCCATAGTTTTCATTCCACTGGTAACCTTTGTTGTAATATTAAATGAAAAACCCTTAGGTGGGCGTTATTTGGTTAACCTACCTTCACGAACTTATTGCGTGAACTTTGAAATAGCTTCCATCAAAAACTTTGTTCTTTCCAGTCACAAATCCGCAAACCATTCATTTATTAATATCTATGATTTAACTTAGTGAGCTTATAAGGGTTAAGGGTTAATCCATTCCTTACATTCGATGAGTTGATCTCCCAAAAATTCAAGTTATATAACAACAATTAAGAATATTTTAATAATGAATGAAGGGTTGATTTCAAAATGAAATTTCTTGTAACTTTCCATTCTCTCGAACGCAAATAAGTTTATGTTTTAATAATGTTGTTAAGAATTTTTAAGTGTTTTAATTATAAAAAGGGCTTTCTTTGTATTTTAGATGGTAATGAATATTGTTAGAGAATTAATTTATTTTAATTATAAAGAAATTCTGTTTTCTTTAATAATAAAGATCGTAAACTTTTTTTTTATGAGAGGTTGTTTGTAAAGAGTACTATTATATTGTTGGGCGGATTATTAGTTGCTAAGCTTCATTTAAGTTTAAGTTAACGACTTGATGAAATTATTTTGTATTTTCATATTTTCCTAATCCAAATATGCTTAGATATTCTCTGCATATACATATAAGCTCCATAATGTAAAAATAATATCCTGTATATAAATATTACATATACATGAAATGAATAAACATGACAGTACATACTATGAACATGCTACAATGCTTAAATATACAAATACCTTCGCATTTGCATATGTTTTACATCACAACATCATATACATAGGATATGCAATATACATGAATGTATATACCTTGAATGTAGTATATATATTCAAAAGTTTTCTGCAATTTTTTTATAAAAAAAATATGTTACGCAGACTCTCTAACTATACTTTTATACTTGACCTTAAACACACATTGGTGTTTCATCATCAGCCCTTTAAGACAACGTTAATAATTACCAAAATGACGTCAAAATAAATATGTAATTTAGTACTGGTGTAAAACGTTTAAAATACTTTCAAATAATATATGATTTGTTTATATATTGTAATGGATTGAAGGGATATTGAAAATTATAAGCGCATCCACATTCGCTATTTGAATTCATTTCCGGTGAAACTTATTTCCGGTGAAGTGTTCTAGGTACTTTGGAGCGGTGCAACTCAATTAGCCTTATGTTATGTCATTTTACTTTAGACATAACGCAAGCGTTAACGTATTCTTAACCTTTAAAATATATTTTTTTTGTTTTATATTTATTTACTTATTTGCCTTGACTTTCTTTCGTCATAGCCATCATCAAATATTTTTTATACATCTTTTATAATTTATAATTCAATTTTACAAATTTCTAAATATTTCAATAGTTCACTAATTCATTTTGAATCACTTAACAAAAATTTAGTATTAATAGGAAAAGTTTTAATCACATCTAATATATCACTATTCAATTTAGATCTTTCTAAACTATAATTTATGCATTCAAATATAATATGATCCAAAGTTCCTTCTTCACCACATTGACATCTATCGTCAGATTTAATATTAATTTTGTACAAGTGAGCTGGAGTTTTGCAATGATTTCTTTTGATTCTGATTATAGTTGATATAATTTTGCGGGACTTATTTCTAAACCATCTCTTCTTACTTCAATTTGGATGTAACATATAATAATCTCTTTAAACCTTTAAACCTTTTTTTTATTTTAAACATATTTTAAAGGTTGTTTGTCATGTTGTATCTAGAAGGTAGCCCTTATTTTGACATTCGATGCATTATCATTTCGGATTGATACACTTTCTATAAGTTTATCTCTTTCCCACAATGCAACGAATAATAAAGTATTTTATTGTCACTTAGATTATAACGACGAATAAGGGTTGCCTCAATGTCAATGTTGATTGGGTTGATACAACATGTGATTTCTTAATTGATAATCGACAGTAACCTTTATAAACGTACGTTATGTAAAATAAACGTTACGTTAAGTCCTGAATGCAACATAGCATTTCATATCTGTGAGGAAAATCATTCCCAATCAGATTTGTAACACTATTTTTATTGTAGGACTCACTAGGAAGAAGATATTAAAAAAACATTTCAGCCGCCATTTTTTTAAGATAAAGGACTAAATCATTAAAGGCTAAGGCTGATATTGAGGTTGGTAAATACCCAAATTAGTCAGAAAAGGACTAGGACTGTATGAGTGTGAGAATTATAAATATATTTATTGGAAAATTTTCAATATTATAACCAAAATCCTTGATTGTTACCTGCAGAATGATAGCAAAGCCTCTTATACTCAATAGTCACCTATCTAAAGCAGTCACTAATTTTTTAGCAACAGAATCTGTCCTACTTCTTTTTGAGCAAATTTAGACACGACTTTGCAGGGGTTAACGAAATCCAAATTGCAAGAAACTTCAATTGAGAGTGTTTTGATATAAAACGATCGAAATGAGAGGATCAGCGTTGAAAGAAAATAAAGTTGAAGAATAAGATAAACCATAATGATTACAAAATAAATTAATATATTTGCATGGACATCCCACTACAATCTTGTCCTTCTATCGTACTAAGACAGTAGGATAATCATAGGTATGTCTAAAATATCTGCATTATCATAAAGCTTTCTCCTAAAAAAACGAAAAAGCATGATAAAATATTCAGTTAAGTATAAGTGCTCTGAAATCTCTTGATCTCTGCAAACGCAAAATACAATTTTTATGCGTACATTTGTACGAGTACATTACGGTATCTTATTCCTCTTAGAATTCTTAATTTATTAATACGATATATTATATACTTCATAGTTCTATCACTATAAATATAAAGTCTGACTCTTAACGTAACGTGTATTTACCACTAAAAAAGTTCCAATTTTATCTGGGTGTGCGTCTCAGAAATTCCAAAGAAACAGGAAGGGTGGCAATCGTTAGCATATTTTATAAGCTGAAAGCTGCCTTTACGGTGTCACGCAAACGCCTTAAAACCAGGGATTTGCAACCCTCGAAATATAATTTGCACACACGAGATCTATAGATACGAGATCAAATACGGGAAATAATTGGGGAAGACCAAGAGAGAAAGAAATAAGAAAGACTTCAAAATAGGGAACATAAAATTGCAAACGAATGGGAAATAGTGGATATGCAAGAACAAGAAATAATAAGGCAGACCCAGTAGGTGACGGGAAGACAAATAGGCAAAAACAGGAAATTGAAACGTAGAGGAACGAACATTTTAAGATTTAGGGTAATTGATATTTGAGTAATAATACTTAGAAGCGCAAATTACACCTAATTTCATGCACAAAAATACCACCTGAATATAGTCCTTGCTAACAATAAAAATATATGTAAAAACAGTTAATTGGATGCTTGAGTTATTATCAATTCATACCAGTCCTGATATAGTAGCATTTACCTTAATACGTCAGTCAAGAAGCCAGTGTGTTATGTTGACAAGACTTTTCTGAAGCTTAGCGGATGCTTCATTTGAATTACTATCAACGGATAATGCTGTCTTATTATCAGCGAATGTTCCTGTAACTAGTTAGTAGGGAGATCTGCTGTGTATAAGAAATATAAAGTGAGACCAATCACACTCCCTTGAGAAACTCCAGCTTATATCCTAAAAACGTTTGTTGTTACTTCATTCTGTTTCACAAAAAAGTGTTTATCACTTAGATAAGATGTAAGAAAGATATAATAATTAATTGAAAATAAATTTCTGATCTTATACAGATCGTGCATGTTAGCTAATGTTAATAGTCCATATGACAGATGGCAATTTTTTTTTTATTTAATATATTTATTGTGTGTGCCTTTCGGCTTTACAATCTGCAGTATTCTTTTTCTTAATACATTTCATTCCTATAAACTCGTACATTCAAACTTAAAACTAAACTTAAATTATTCTAGATTTTTAATACTTCCAAAAGTGCTTTCTGCTTCTTCTTCTCTTGACCCTCTCTCTTTATGTTCCCCATGAAAACCAGATAACGAGATTATCATATATTGTAATGTGTTTCGTTCCTTTTCTCTATCTCCGCCATCCACCTCTTTCCTTCACTGCCTCCCTTTAATAACTGCACAATATTCTTCTCGATCATTACTTTTTCCTGACAAGAGAACTTCATGTGCTCCAGTGTTTCAATCTCCGTTCCGCACACTCTACACATTCTTTGCTCGCTATTTGCCCAGTATCTGTTTCCTTTCTCCTCGTTTCCCAATCTAAATCTGGCAGTCCTTCTCATGTTTTTTGTGTCTATTTCTCTTAAGTAATATGATATCTCTTTCTCCCAAATCCTTTTTTATCTTGATATCTTCATTATATTGACAGATCGCAATTAAAATATATATAATAAAAAAAAATGTTGGTCTGTTTTACACTAACCATTCCGGAGTTTTCTACATGCTGCCGCGCAAAAAGCAATAACGACCCAGTTGTGCTCATGGTCAAGCAACAATATCTTCTAAAGTATTTGATATCGAATGGGTGTCATTAAGAGGAACATCTCAAAAGCTTTCAATAAAAGACAAAAAAGTAGTACATTTTTTAAAATTGTTCCAATAAAAAGATTAGTTTCAGTTTTACCATTAGTAGGGCATATCTTTATTTAGATGTGTACTATGGCAAGAAAAATATTAGATTCGATGGAAGTACTAAATAGACCCATGTATATGGGGCGTTATTGTCGATGAAATGAGGTCTACTTTGCACCCTAAAAGAATTATTACTCTAAGACCAGCTACCCTGTATAATATATTGTACAAGAACCGCTTTATAGAGAAGGACATCTCAATATCGCTATCGTATTATGGAGGAGAACACTGCAGCTTAAAAATATATTATTTACTAGTAAACTCGATCTATTTATACCTAACTCTATAGCTGATCCGCACTAATCTCCACTGCTATTAAAAAACAAAAAAAAGTTATTGCGAGGAGATAACCTCAATAAAACTAACTCTGTAGTTTTTTCATTAAAAAAAATCTGTTGACCTAGTTTTAGAAAAATGTTTGTCCATCCCTGCAGCAGCTGTGTTCCACCTCTTTAAAAGCTTCGCTTAGGTATCTATGGTATGGAACGAACATCGGACAGACAGAGCGCAAGCACACAGCCCTATATACAAGGTTATAAGTAGGTTACGTCACACAGACGCACATACACACCTACAAACTCACATTACACACATGTATGAATGTTTGCGAAGCTCCAACCCTCAACCCTCTTGCAAAGTACACTCCAGTCGTGTCAGCTAATACAAAGGGTATAAATTGTCAGACACCGACCGCTATGGCCCTAGCGTCAAATAGTTTTACCTGTGCTATTAAGTCCTTTCTATTCTTTCGTGCAGAAAATCACTAGCTTTGTTAAAATGGAAAATATCCTTTTGGTATGCAGTTTGAAACTGAATAATTAATTTATTCTATAGCACTTTGATTTGTTTTACATTTCACAGAAGAAAAAAAAACTATTGGTGTTCAAACCGTGCAAACCGGGAAAATAACAATATTCGTTTTTTCTCATGTGGAGGAGTTAAACCTAGATTTAAGTATAAATTTTGAGGTAGAGAGCGCTTCCATTCAGCCGCCATCTTGAAAATAAAGTTGAATTCATTTCCAGTTTCTTTTTTTATCTTGACTGATTGCAAAATAGCCGCGCAACTAAGTTTAAAACGAGCCATGTCGAGCCGTGTTTCGTGACTCTATTGAATTTTTAACAATAGCATAAAAGGTGATGTTATTGTGTCATATTTGTATGTATTTATGTATTTAAATACCTTTTAAAAGTATTTGTGCATATCTCTGCTCATGTTGTTCACTATCAAAAGCATGCAAAGTAATTGCCCTGCGACCTAGAAACACAGTCGCTGGAAACCAATTTCAAATCAATTATGTTTCTTTCGTGCCGTGTGCGTTGTCTCACTCGTATACACGTGCGTTCTCTCACTAATAAAACAATTCCATTCTCATTCAGTTCGGGCAGATTCGGGGCTCGCGTTTGCAATCAGTCAACCCATTTGCGGATGGCCTTACTCTCACAAAAATTTTGTAATCCACTTTTTTGTAGATAATAATATAATAAAAAGTTTTTATTAATAACTTTTTGCCTGTAACTTATAAAATAAAAAGTAATGTAGTGAACAGACTGTTACCAATACAGTATGGTTATTAAACTACTTAATTCTAGATGTATTTTTGCAGATAACTTACTGCAACTATTATAAAAGTTACAACGAAAACTTATAGGGAAAAGTTGTAAATATTATTGTTATCTACAAAAGGCATATTACAAAATTGTTGTAGCAGTTTTAGTTTGGCAGATAAACATAGAATAACCTTTCGCTATCAAAATTCAATCTCATATCCAGGTCTGACCTTTTTACATGATGAAACAAAAAAATGTGGTTCCCTTTTCAACGACGTATTTACTAGATAATATGATTACAAAAAAATGTAATACTATTTTAATCTCCATTTTTATAAAACTGTCAATTTGGAATTATTTCTCACAAAGCCATGCATCTATAAATAACTAAACCAGATTTCATATTCGATACAATACCGTATTATATTTCAAAAGCATTGAACACGAAAAATAATTACATAGATAATTTGTGCTGCCATCTCTATTCATAACATGTAACCTATCTCGCTCTATTTTATCATCAACTGTAACTACACTACATTTGTAGTATTCGTAATTATCAGCCGTTGCCTGTCGGCCATGTTTTTACCAGAGTACAATACTATATACAATGCTAAAAAAAATAGATAAAAAGAACTAATTACTGTTTCGTAACACATTTTTAATTAATTTGAACAACAAACTCTTTTATCTATGCTTTTCATTGTTTAATTTATATAATATTTTTATAGCTAACTTCAATGGAAACTAGCGCAGTTCTTAAGCCTAGGCGCACACTGGAAGCAACACAATCTTAGACTTAGGGAAATTATTTATTTTAATGCAGAATTTGTCATCAACAATTTTTATTAGTTTACTTCGAGAATCGATCAATAAGTTTTCGTTTTTGAGGACAAGTAGCCTTGCTAAGGGAAGTTGACATTACCATCGTCTACAACCATCTTTCAAACGACACCGTAAAAAGTTTCAGATAGATTAGTTTTGATTTCACATCCATTTATATTAAATATGTTTAGTGCTTTATTTTTATTTTTATTTTTTGAGCAAGTTTTTCCATGCCAAAGTGAACTAAATGGATCGATATTTTATGGTGTCGTTTGAAAGATGGTAGTAGACGATGGTAATGTCAACTTCCTTAGCTAGGCTCCTGGTCTTCAAACACGGGAACTTATTAATTCACGTGATTATGTTTCCCCTAAAGTCACTAGGCAAATAATAACAAATAATATTAGATATTGAGACTAGAGAGTGCCGAGCGGGAATTCCCGGGCAATCACATCGATGTTTGGAAAATGTATTGTCTCTAAATAAATTGAGATAACAAATCAATTTGTACAAGTATGCTGTAAGAATCATTTACATGTTTTGAAAATAACAACTTATTTCACTGTACACCTCCCCCCCTACTCAATGTAACGTCCTGTCACACTTTGAAGACCCCCTCCCTCTTCTTCACACTGGTTGCGTATGGCATAATTATTAGATGGCACCTAAGAGCATACATATTAGGGATGTAACGAATATTTCTTACATTGCGAATGCGAATTTTAAACTCCAAATGCGAATATTGGCTTTTTAAATCTGGCTTCCTTTACTCCAATTTAATTACTAAATACTTTACTTAGTAATATAATATAAATCCTATCATTTGTGTTCTCAGTAAAGATATCATTTAAAGTAGTTTAGTGTAATTAAAAATTTGGTAATTCATTGTGAGATTCAAAGTTCAACTTTATTTTGGTTGTTATATAATTGTTATTTTATATTGCAAGTTCAAGTAGAAACTAAAATAAAAATATTGTAAACCGAATCAGTTGCATTGCTTTTTATAAATTATTTTCATTTTTCGTTGCGAAATACATTCGCATAATCTATTGCGAATGCGAAAGCGAATATACGTGAATGCGAATGTGAATATTCGTTACATCTCTAATAAGTTTATTATACTTGAGAAGCTCCGCGCTACAGTTCTAGCTTATATTTTCAACTCTCATAAATTTTTGGAGTTTTTAGATAACACATAAATTTTTACAGCATATTGGATCTTTTATTTTTAGAGTATTTCGATTAAAGATTAAATATTTTGGGTGTTTTTTACGACTGGTTGTTATTTTGGCAATAGACAGTACCACTATATAATTGTATATTTTTATTGTTACGTTTTATTCGAAGTCAGAAGTTTATTTGTCCTGCTTTTAGGACATAACTGGTACTTTATGACCTATATTAGGTCCAGGAAGTACTATTGTTTTATAGCTAACGATCCACTCTCCCTTATTTCTTTGTTTTATAGAGTTATAAGGCATGACGTCATTGACAAAACCTTGGAGATTAAACTAAAGTCACCTACAGAATATTTCCAGGATTTTATGTTCAATTATTTGTCACATTTTTTACATAGGACATGATCTGAGTCACTGAGTATATAGAGTCGTAAATTCAAGCACATATAGTGGACTCTCTTTATTCCGGCACGCTCCAAACCGAATTATCGAACGTTAATGTACTTTCTTGGAAATGCAAAAGATAATTAAAAATACTGATGATTAAAAATATTCTATGTGTTTGCGCACATTGTGAACCTCCTAGCGATATAAATATCCTTCTAGCAAGTGCAGTGTTTAAAGAAAACATAGAGTACAAAATTTAATTCAAACATTGAATAATTATTTAATTGAATATCACATATTTGTCTATTTGAAATCACTTTAATACTGCAAGTAAAAATTAAGAAATTAACAAGAAACGGATGAATCGGTGTCGAATAAGTCGGTATAAAATGCCGGATTAAAAATAATTTACTGTACTTGTTTTTGTTATGGTTTTGAGTTTCAGTCGACAAGGAAAATGTTTAATACTGGTTATGTTTTAGTTGTTTTCACTTTTACTTTCTATTCTTATAATTTAACAATATTTTCTAATATATACAATGATGTTAGTGGTTCGCGAGTATATTTAGGAGTGACAAGAAACCGTACAAACATGCTTTGTGAAATAATCCAAGGCCTATTCTCACACTCACTATTTTTAGTTTAATTTTAAGATTTTAACCTTAAATGTAATTTTGAACTTGTGATATCATATGTCATAGGCGTCAGTAATATATTTTATTTTGTAATAATTACTATCTTTATTTAATATAAATTATTGTATTTAGTATAATTAATTTTATTTCTTTATATTTCACAAACTGAAATTTACATTTTAGGTTAAAATCTGAAATTAAATTCAGTGAATGGAAATGGGCTTTAGTGTGGATATTTGGTACTTAAGTAATTTGCAAGATGTAAGTAATAATGAAAGAGGAAGGTAAAGATAATACATCAACGAGAAACCCTTGTGAGTTCTACACTAGTACCTGAAATAGGGATATTTATTTGTTTAAGTACTGAACAAATATTATAAACTTTGTGTTACTTATAATTAAAATAGTTCGCAGGTCAAATATCAGTAAAATGTGTTTTAAAATAATAAGAACTTTGATAGTTACGTTTTAACTATTATTTTGTTTTATAGTTCAAATTATGGGAGTTCGGCGGTGACTCATGCTTAAAAAAGGTTATACCCAGGTAGAAATGAATCTTGAAATTAGATTTTATAAAGCTATCTTTTCAAGGCATTAACTAGTTTTAAGCTTATTAATTCAGGTTGGTGCAAGATTAAATCTAACCAAGCTGAATAACATTGCAGGATTAGCTAGTACCAATTGGAAAACGCATGTATTTTACTCTTTCAGCAAGTTTGCGCTACGCTTAAAAAATGAGCATACCAAATTTCATAGAACGCTTGGAAAATAAGCTACTGGATAGCTAATTTTAATGCTTCATTATTCGTTTAGAGTTGTGTTGTATATTATTCTAGTAGCAACCTTGCAGTTAACTTGTATACCAAGCCTTGTACACCAAACTTATATAACGCTACTTACAAGTTTCAAACCAACACTCCAAGACAATTTTCAACCTGGGTAGAAGTCCTATAAATACGATATGTGATACGATGTCACTTGTACATAAGAGTTGGAGGGATACAATTTGGGCACTTAATGTAGACTAAGTTTAATTTTGCTAATAAACCATTTTAAGGTAAACATGTATTTAATTATCTTTTTACCATTCCCAAACCATATGAACATTATAAATAAAAGACTTTTCCCTTTTACTAAGTAACAACATTTTATTTTGCTTAATAACTAGTTTTGACTTTTGGTCTTTGTTTACTAAAGGTAACAGGATTTTTTGTATGTTAGAAAGATACAAGTATTATACCATTACTGAATCGCCATAATATAAGCAAGTTTTTAAAGTAATTTGCTCATTTTGTGTTAATGTTTTTGCTGAGGATTTAAGTCAAGATTAAATCAGCAATTTATCGTATTTTACATAAGTCATCCATAAAATAATGCTTGTAGGAATAAAAAAAAAGAAAAATGAAGGATTAAAAAAAAAATTTAAACTAACGATATCTCGAAATACATGCTACTTTTACTAAGATCATGTTAGGCTTATTAGGCATCTGAGGCAGGTACCTACTGACGAGCTACTCCTATAAATGATGTCATCTATAATTGATACAATTTTAATTTCGCATGGATTTTCACCTTACGAATTTAGAATCTGAAATACAGATGTCACGAAAGGTCAATATTCTGTTGAATTTGATGATATTTCAATGTTGTTTCTTATAGAAATGTATGTGCAACTTAAGAAAGCTGCGCTACTATTCGTACACAGAGCTTATTACATTTCGACTCCATATGTGTGCTGTTCTATCGACAGTACAGTATACTGTATTGTATTATTTTATTACATTTATTTTTATGTCCATATTTTATTCGTGCTACGTTTTTCTTTTTAATATATTTGAGTGTGTTTCAAACATACGAGACACGAGACGGATGTAGATGTAAGGGTCTGTACCATTTTGCATAAAACACTACAGTCTCAAGCGCACATCCGTGATGAATAAATAAATTTAAAGAAATTATGATTTTGTGAGAGGTGAAGCTTCGAAACTAATAAGTCAAGTTTACAAAATAAGGAATATAAAGAACGAAATTAAAAATGTAATTCAGGAAGAATAGAACGATGAAAGTGATAATAAATTAAGGAAAGTGAAGTCATCAATTTGCGAACAAGAGTTACCGGCCGGGCTAAAGGCAGAAAGTAGTAATATGTAAACTTATGATATGGCATACAAATCTTATGCATACCTACTTATTCAAAAGAGAACCACAACCAATATGTGAACAATGTAACAGCCCACTAACGGTAAAACATATTATTCTTCGATGCTCAAGGTACTGATTGCGCAGACAAAGCTGTAATATGCCTCAGGAATTTTGAAAGCAGGGAAAGTCTGAAAAACCTTATTGACTTTATCAATAAAACTAATTTAATTACTTTATTTTAAGTGCTGATACTTATGTCTATAATTTTTAAATTATGTATTACAAAAGTTTACAAATTTATATATTCTTTTAAATGCTAATAACTTTTGAAAATTGTTGCATGAAGTTTGATAGTTATTAAAATTCAGTGATGCACATGAGATATGCTCAAGAAAGGTCATTGTTGGAAAACTTGATGCAATCATGTGCGCCAGTGATAACTTTATCGAACTGTGACACATTTTTATTAAATTGAATGTATTTTCAAGAATGTCTTCTAATAATAAATAAAAAGATTTATATTTGACGAAACTACAGCACTTTTAATTGGTAGAAGTTGGTTTAAGTGAAGCTCTCTGTATATGAAAACGTATCTAGTTATACTTGTCTCCATCCCGTCTCCTGTCACCAAATAAAATACACAGAAAGAGACTGAGAAACAAAATTTTTATTATTAAAGTCACCGTTTGAATGAAAACTTAAGACGTCTAGGTTGTTGTCCAAATTTGTTCAACACCTTGTTAATCAATTCAGTGTCCTCCTCAACTCTTTTCCTATAATCACTGACCACGCACCTCCCTGAAACCGGCGCCCATGTCTAGATACAAAATGTAACAACATTGTTCAAATGAGAAACCTGTACCTTAAATTATTCCAGCTAAATTTAGATTTAGTTAATTTTATTTATTTTCCATACAGGATTAAGTCCTGAATAATATATTATACAGGTACATCCTAGGATAACAAAGATGGACACCTATTTATGTATATGTTTACTTTATCGTACAAACGTAGTTTAACTTTAACGAATACCTTCATATCCTGTTTGTACCCCAATTCCTCTCTTCCTGTCACACTCTAACTCTAAACATGGGGTCTGTTACTTCTATATAATGTATTAAAGATTCTCAAACCTTAGAGACATTCAGTTTGGATATGCGGGATAGTTCAGAATGTAACTACCGGTTTGGTTGAATGCCACCATCTCAACCATTTAAAAGAAGTGCTTTTCCACTTTTTTGCACATACAAATCAAGATTACTCCTTATCCAACTCCATTTTATAAATAGAAACTTTAAAATTAAAATAATCATAGTTCTAGCTAGGTTTATTTAAAACAGACATAAGAAATGTATAACAAATGTATTAAAAATTCATATATCAATAAAAATACTTTGAACTGAGCCATCATGTCAGTATTAGTGCTTACCCAAACTCAATACAAACCTAACTGAGATACAAATCGACCCAAACTATTTCTGCTTTATTCACTGTGAGTTTTCAATTGTAATTATTCGTAGCAATGGAAAATCCCGCGAGTTGTGAAGTACATTCAATGGTTATATTCTTGTTGATAAAATACCACAAACTAATAGATATTCATCGACAACATTCTGCGATGTATGTAGGCGGTCGATTCGATTAGCAGCGAAACAATTTTTGAAAAGTACTTTTTCCTTAACTACTATTAAGTATTGTATATTAATAAGATATCTAGTCGAAATATTTATTCTGTGAAAATAAACTTCTGTATCAAGGTAAAGCTGTTATCGCTCTTTAAAGTAACTATTTCATGTATGGCGAAGTAAGGCGATGTTGTAATGAATGCGTATATTCACGTCAATGTTTATATCAACAAGCTATAACTGAGTAATAAAATATTCTCTCAGGACTTGATTAGAATCCAGATATCGCATTTAGTACATGGTTGCTTTTTCAATTAAGCTATCCTGTTTGATAGTTAGTTCTAATCAAAAACGTGTATTTATAGAGTACGTTATATAAAGACAAAAGGTTTGTTTGTACAGCATTCATAATTAGATCCGTTGGACCACAAGATGGCGTTACAGAAAAGTTACAGAGATGGAAATGATGAACTTGTGCACAAAAGGTGTCAAAAATAATTTAAAGATGCTTCTGCATAATCAGATTCGATTGTAGTACTCTTCCGACTTCAGGCGGTTACTTATACCATACAATTCGATTTCAAAGTGTGGGATTACAATTTGTACATGAATGAAAAAGAATAACTTATTGCAGTAGCCTTAGTTTGACAATTGTACATGTACACTAAACTAGACTTTCAAAAGAAATGATATCGGTCGTATCGACTCGTTTGTTTACACACGATTCACACGATTTTTAAAAACTAATTGGAAAGTAAAATCCGACGCTTTAGTCTTTCGTACTATAAGATCAGATCAGATCTCCGTTTTAGTCTAGATTTTAATATCCATACATACGAGGACCGAACAGTTCGTTAAATCTGAATGTGATATGTGTAAAACTTACATAAGGGAGTAAGTTTCCTGACTGTCCCGAATTGCGCAATCAGTAAGAAAAGTATTACAGCTACTTTTTTATAAAGTTGTTTAATTTTGTTTACAACTTTCAAGGTTTTGTAAATTCAAACGATGCAAAATAAAGTTTGACAATCTGTGAAACATGAATGTGTGGCTCCACTGTTTGCTGCGGACACACATCTAAGGGTGTTCCCATGAGATAATGTTATTTGTGAATATTTTACACTTGGTTTACATTTTTCGGTATGTTTTATGAACACTTTGTATATTATAGTACACGGAAATTTTATTGATAGCATAATTTATATATATTAGCATCGCCATACTACAAGGTGACACCACCAGTCGTGCTCAGAGACAAGCACTGACGTCATAGTTTTTAAATAATTATTACACGTATTTAAATATAATTATGATATACGAGTGTACGCTAGAACTACGTTATAAATTATGTAATTTATTTGTTAGAATTACGTTGTTTAATAGTACTGTAACATCACTTTTATTACTTTTTATCTAATTATTCCTTACGCTATCTATATTACTACTTGGCATAATACCACGGCAATGGTTTTATGACAAACATTCCTATAGATTTGAATAGAAATTGCAGTACTCATAGTAATTTTTACTGTGTGTTTCTCAAACAGCTGGTGAATTCATCTTCCAAACTAATTAAAACGAGCAGCGCTTAAGCAAAGTCGTTATTCCATCTATCTAAAGAAAATTTTCCTTCTAAAATAGTTAATGATTTTACCTTTTTTATTTGGTGTAAATTTTATCATTTAAATCGCTGGGAAAAATATATTCATTAGAAATTACCGCCATTATCAATTGACCTGCGTCTCTTTCTAACATATCAGGCCATTTTTACTTCATTAATAATATTGTTTAATTATATGGGTATTTAGTGTAGTTTCAGAGAGGGGTTACACGCTTAAGATAAGCGTCCGAGTCGAAATTTAGTGAAATACTAGATGCTGATCTCAAGGATAGTTTGGTTAAATGATATTTACCGTATCAATAGCGTTTCAACTATGTAAATAATGCCATTTGACACGCTACTAAGACGTTAATTAGCGTCCCACGTTAAGGGACGTTAATTAATACCTCCAACTCTCAACTAAGTATATATTTGATGATTTTTAGACGCTATTCAGTTGTTATAAGCTATAGACGCAATTAGAATTTGACCTCAAAATAACTTATTGTGTTGTTTTTCTTTTTCTTTCGGTATTCTTATTCCTACCATAGGTATATTGTCTGCATAATTTTTTACAGGACTCAAAAGAGGCACTCTTTTATTTTTTGATAATATCTTTGTTTCTATTGATTTTAAGACTACAAAAGTTATATAACAAAAATAAAATAAGAAAATTTATTACAAAAAGAATTCTATTCTTTTCTCATATAATCAATGATTTTCACAGAAACTTAATGAAATAGTATATTAAACTGTGATACAACTGTGTGTTCGAGCGAGTTAAAGCATTGATACTGATCGAAAAACCAAACCAAAAAGTTATTTAGAAATTCAGCGTATTTTGCGTTAACTTTAGTAAACTACTTATTATTTTATTATATTAATTTTGTGCCTTTCGGCTTTACAATCTACATTATTATATTTCTTAATGCATTTCATATAAATTCAAAGTTAAAACTAAACTTAAACTGTTCTAGACTATTACTTGTCCTTATCTCCTTTCCGCAAATCCTCTATTTTTCTGGACTGAAGTTTATCTGTTTCCTCGCTACTTCTTTCTTTCTCCTTCTTCCCTTCCTGCCTCATTTAGTACTTCCTCTCTCTTCATGTTCCTTATGCAACCCAGCTAAGAGCTTATTTATTGTCCTGTTTTTTCTTTCCTTTTTTTTATTTCTGTTATCCACCTCTTTCCTTCACTGCCTCCCTTTTAATAGCTGGCCAATATTCATTTCGCTCACTACTTTTTCTTTACAATCAAACTTAATGTGCTCCAGTGTTTCGTCCTCCGTTCCGCACACTCTACACATTCTTTCCTCACTGCTTTCCCAGTATCTGTTTCCTTTTTCCTCATTTCCCAATCTAAACCTTGCTGTCCTTCTTAGGTTTTTTATGTCTTTTTCCATTAAGTACTGAGGTATATTACTTTCCCAAATGCTTTTATATCTTGTATTGTACTTGCTTTTCTAAATTTTTTTTTCCATTCTTTCCTGTTGTATCTCTGCTGTTGTAATCTTAGTAAACTACTTTCCAATGCACACACATGAAGAAATGAAAAGATTCACTTCGAGTTCCTTCAGATATACAAATCGATTTTAGCTATTCTGAATAATTTGAAAAATGTCTGTTTGTAAAGTAACTGTACCAGTAAATATTTGGGTGACAAATTAATTATTTTTCAATCATATTTCAGATAAATGTCACCTATAAAATTTTTTGTCATAATCTTTTTCAGAAAGAATCAGAATGTTCTTTCTCTTTCCAACATCATACAATTAAATGGAGATATAGTTGTTGTCTCTTTTTAGCAGAATATTTTAGAAAAAGAAAGAAGATAAGCCTGTCTTTGTTACACTTTAATGGCTTATTTACAACTTCATTTAATACTGGCACTGTAGTGAAGTCAGGTGAAATGATTTTGCCATTTGTAGTTCATATCACTGACATTTCCCTTGAACGAGCGAAATGAAATTGAAGTGATCTTCAATGTGATATCAAAGTATCTCAAAATGTTTACTGGGTTATAACTTTCAACAAAATCGAATGTCACAAAAACATAATGAAAATACCTGGATCCGTTGGCACCACTTTACTAATATTTTATTGTAGTTACAACACAAATTATATTAAACTCAAAAATCACTAAGGAAATATAAAAATAAAATCAAAACAACGAAAATAAAATCACAGTAATAAATTCTTGTGCGAACGGTAAGAAAATAAGAAAAGAAAAACTAAAAAATACATTTAGAAAATGAAATAAAAGCTGAGGTAGCAAGCACACCGCATTAAAATGTTCACATGAATTTTATCGCCCTACAGATTGTTTCGGGCCCCCTTAGTCAGTACCCGGTTTGTGTGGGTTAAATGTTTTATGCGCTGCTGTAAGAAAAGCCTGTACGACTATAGTAGAAAAAGAAAAACTCTCCGATGGAAAATTACTTGTTTATTCATAAGATTCAAGTGGTTTTTCACCAAAGACTGTACAGATAATCTAATGCTATCCATTTCCTTTTGAGTTTTCCTTTTTCATTCGGGATAACGGCAAAATACAAAACCACCGAACTTGTTTACCGAATCAAGTGGAGACATACGGTATGGGTTGTCTTTGTCTTCTCTTTTTTTACGAAGTTTATTGGATTGATACATGTATGGGGATACCCTTTTGAAATAAAGAAACTTTCATCTATTCGATGGAATCCCTCAAGCAAGAAACATCAGAAGCAAATAAAAGCATTGATTTTCATTATTATTACCGTTTGCAATAGAGAAATAAGCAGTAAAACCATTTATTAAGTCTTCATTCGTCAGGTAATGTAAAACACGAGTCTAATGCCAGAGAGGCAGTTTTGAAAACAGTTTAGTTGTCAAAAAAAAAAAAAAAATCATGTTTTGTTTTATTTTAAAACAGTTCTGTTTTTTCGGAAACATACTGTTCACACTGAACAGACTGCTTTTGCTTTTAGTGTTTTTCTGTGTGTCCCATAAAAAATATAAACATGATAAACAACAACTGACAAGCGCAAATGTTTACAAAAAACAAAACTGTGTGTTTTGTTTATTAAAACAATTTTTAAAAACAAAAATGTTTTTTTTTTTTTTTAATATAGATTTTTGGGCTTCGTAGGCACGTAGCCTTTTATCGCCCCTAATACTATTCTGTCTTTTCTTATATATTATACCCAGATAACAAAAATGATCTGTTCATGGCAACTGCAGTTATAAATCTCGGTTTCTCAATCAAAAAAGCGGTGTTAACAGGAAGCGTCTGCGAAGTCTGTAGTACCGCCCTTTGGAGTCCATTTCTTGCCATTGATGTATTCTTACATTGCCACAGAATGTGGTCAGGGTCTGCCTCTTCTTCACCACATTCACATTTAGAGTTTGGAATAAACAAAAATGTTTTAAGAACTGTCTCTTTGGTGTAAACATTGGTGTTATTGTTCAGAAAAACAAGTTTTTGTTCGTGTTTTATTGAATTGTCTTTCTGGTATGAAAGCGGCATAAGCGTCTCTTACGCTGACCGAGACTACATCAGGCAGGAGACGAGACTATTGTCAGGTGTTTCGCATTAGGATATTTTATAATAAAAACATATATCTATTTTAATGATTATAAACTGTATTGAAAAATAGAACAAAACATACTATACCACATTTTACACTACCTCTGCATGTTCTGTACGAAGTCTTACATTTTTTTATTTTATTTTAGTGTTATTGCCATTAGGCACTATATTCTTCCGCCTTAAATCAATAAATTACTTATCATTGCGTTTAATTACATTCTATTTGTGATCCTTATTCTATCTACCCATTCTCAATCTTTCAAATTACTCTTTCTTCTCTACCATTCCTTCCCTTTCCTCGCTCTTTCTCTCTATCTCCTCCACCTCTTCCCTTTAATAACTGTTTAGACGAAGTTTCACTAGCGACGTTAATGAAACGCTAGTTTTACTGTGACGAACAAAATGCATGGTTTGATCTGTGCACTCTGCAGTAGATGAAGTGATTAAGTTTAAAATAGGTGAAGGCCAGATTGTAATTGTCTAACATACAGTGAGTCTTAACGGGGTAAAGATGTATAAAAAGGGACGAAATATCCATGATAAAACGAGATATTCATTTCATTTACAATGAAACGTGATTAAATCATTGTTATCGCAATTAAAGGCGATTACACGTAGATATCATTTAATACAATAACAAACAATAAATTGTAATTATTTGGAGTACAATACAATACACTAGATACAATACACTAGATACAAAAAGTAAATTTAGGTAAGAAGAATTATAAACATCCCTTGATCGATTCCTCACCAGTTACGAGTATCATAAGACAATATTTTTGTGAATGTGAATGAATGTTCATTTCATAACACCTTATACTTATTCACCACACTGTACCTTGTAGTTTTACAGTAAATTAGTTGATATCTTGTCACAACTGACTTACGACAACCCTAGCTCAAACAATAAAGTTCATTATGACCCCTCCCCGGCCTTCTCCATCTTTCCTCCTTCTAAATTCTTCCATCTCTTAGGGTATACATACCCAACTGGATTATACTTCATCTTCATAGATTTTTGTCATAATACTTCATTAAATATACTGGTGGCTGGTGGTGTTCCTTTTAAGGGTACTTTCATCCCCTTAAAAGGGTCAGAATGTCAAACCGTAGTTAGTGAACATATATATGATATTTTAGTTGATATATATATAAAGACTTTCGGGCGGACATTCTCGAATTCATTTATCGATTATGCGTATATATTTCTTGCGTAAATATTTCTTATATGAATTGTTAGGGGTGGTATTAACCAACCCCTTTCAAATAATAATTCAGTTTGATAGGTTTATTGTTGAGATCAAGAGTTCAGATAAGTAAGCAGTGGTGTTCAAGAATCATATTTTATGGTCTCATAGCAATGAAGATTAAAGCAGAAATTTTTCGTATTTTTCATAAGCCAGCAACAAAATAACTAAAAGAGAGAGCTAACCAAGAAAACTCTGGCACTAACAATGTTAAAGAAATGGAGAATAAAAAAAAATTAAACTGACGATATCTCGAAAACCATGCGACTTTTACGGATGTCAGTGTGACGTGCTACTTTTGAGAAACTATTGGGTTGGCAAAACACAGAAGGAAGTACAATTCCACGAATTACCTAAGATGTATGAGGCCTTACATTGTTTTGAGGAATACGATTCATATGCATGATAAACTATGTTAGCGCGGAACAAAATACTTTCTACTAAGGATGTAAGTCGGCGTAGCAAGCAGGCAGTAGTCAGCGTGAGAGAAGCTTTAGTTAAATACAGGTGAATTTGTTAAGCAAATACATCCATATTTTTTGGGTGTTATATACCTTTTTATTAGCTGTAAAGCTATTCAAGATTACTACACGTATAATTCGTTATTGCGCAATTTATGTAGAAAAATATCTTACGGAACAACAAAGGTATTGTTTTAAAAGCAAGCAAGAAAACAAAATAGATAGAAAATGCTAGAAAATCCATTGGGAAAAACCGGAATTCATTGTGGTTTTGGGAATATATATATTAAACTTTAATTTATTTCCTATGTTCTTGAAACAAAAACATTTACAAAAAAGAAAAATAAAGGGAAATAATATATCTTCAAAGGAAAAATATAACAATAATGAAAATAAAACAGAAAAAAAAATGTGGACATGTAATTAAAAAAATATGAGAAACGAAAAAGATTCACTGGGTTGAAGTAATTTTAGTTAAAAACAAAAAGTTCATGGTTTGTTGAGCTTAATGAGCCCTTTTTATGGGTAACCCCATGACCTATCTACTATACATTCCGTTGCTTCCAATACAAGCTTTATTTTAGAAGCTTTAATATTATGTAATACCCGTACCTAGATTTTTACAATGAAATTTATATTTTATAAATTTATCAAGTAAAATATATATATATAGCACATGGGCTGAAAAGTCCCGGGCCTAACATATAGATGGCGCTTGTTTTATTGCAGTTCAGTTAATACTAACCTTCAAAAGACAGTTGTTAAAATTTCATGATATTCTATTCAGTAGTTTGTGAGTTATTGTGCTAAGAGTGACGCTACTTTTGTTATTTTCAAAACAATGGATCAAAAACAATTTCGTGTTTTAATTTTACACTGCTTCTTGATGGGAAAAAATACCGTTCAAGCGAAGCAATGGCTTGAAAAGTGTTATGGGGACTCCGCTCCATCAGAAACAACAATAAAACGTTGGTTTGCTGACTTCAAACGTGGTCGTAGAGACACCGATGATGCAGAACGCAGTGGACGTCCAAATGAGGCGGTAACACCAGAAAACCTGAAAAAAATGCTCGCCGGTAAGAAATTTCGCACGAATGAAGAGGTTATCGCTGAAACTGAGGCCTATTTTGAGGCAAAAGATAAATCGTTCTACAAAAGTGGTATTGAAATGTTAGAGCGGCGCTGGAATGACTGCGTTGCTCTTGATGGAGATTACGTTGATGAATAAAGCTAATTTTGAACCAAAAAAACTGCGTTTTCTTTGGACTTTTCAGCCCATGTGTTATATATGTGTCGGGTCGGTACGAAATTAGGTTCGGTTTTGAAGTTTGAAACTCAGTTTCTTTATGCAAACAATGAACTTAAATCAATTATACCTTTACCATTTTGTTCGATGGGCTTTTGCTATCTTATTGGCAACCTTAGGACCGTTTTATTAATAAAAAGTAAATCCATCTACATTAATGAAAGCTTTACCATTGATCGATTTTGATTGATGTTATCTTAGATGACCCACTTTTCATCACCAGTGATGATTCTTTTAAACAAAGTAAAGATTTAATTACTTTTACTATGCTTAGACGACCTCTTAACACTGCAGGACATTTTAAGTACGTTGCAATGGATGAGTGTGATACGTTTTTAATCAATCTATAACTAGATCATAATATGATTCAATTACAATATTGATTTGGTCACCAAAAAAATCAGTTAGTCGACCAACAAGATAATAGTTAAACCAAATCACTGACTAACTTTTTATAAAATAAAATAAAATATTTATATTCTTACTACCTATTTTTCAAACGCATATAACAATAGTCAATATCGAATCGTTTTGCGAGGGTCTAATTCCCGTAGTACACATTATTTCAAAAGCATTATTTGCCGGTAGATTAATTCATGGAAATTACGAGTATATAGATGACTGATGATTATTGGGTTGGATTAATTAATATTATATTAGTAGTTTCGTTGAATCTGCATTAATATTGTTTGACAGGCTCTCGTTATAGTCAAATATGGGTTAATTCAATGTTTCGTTATTGACTTATTTGTTTATTCATTAGAGATTTCAAGAGAACTGATAAATTAACATTGTATATTGAACTGACGAATTATTTTAAGCTCTACCTTAAACGTATTCTAAACACCGTTGGATTTGTGACTTGTTTAATACACTTTTAGCATATTCTTTAGAGTATTCTACCATCTTTGGCTCACAAACCGTATAATATATAGATGATTAATTGTGTGCAAATCATTTTATCATTTTTAATAGGCATAAATCTATTACCTGGGGTAAGAGAAAACCAATCTGTGTCCTGCATTACGAATGACGTCTCTCATTGGAAACTTACATTTTTAACATTTAATTTGTTTACACTAACCTACAAATAAATATTTTTTTTGTTTACTGTCATTAGGATCTGCGCTGTCTCTGAATAGAAAAGTTATTAATTTTTTTTAAGATACATTTTGGTCTGAATTTGTTAAACAATTCTAAGAAAAGGCTAAGTAGCTAGGCTATATCTGGATCTTAATTTTGTTTAATACCTAGATCTAAAATATACTTTAGAAATGTTTTAAAATTTATTAAGATTTTTTTAAGAGTGTAGTAAAAACGCAATTATAATTTAATTTTTGTAACTACATTGAAAATGAGTGCCCGACGTTCCATTAAATAAACATGGAAAATTAAATTTAATAAACAAAGAAAATAAGAATTTAAACCATTTTAATTATTTTTCATTTTCAGAACACACTATCATTGAGCAGCTGTCTGGAATTTGGGAGTTACAACAAAATTAAGCTTATTCTTCACCCTTCTAAAAACACAAAAAATAGAATCACCTACTTTTCAATCTATACCACTTCATATACCACTTTCACAATTTCTTCTTTCCATTATTCTATCTCAACTCCTCCTATCACTCTTCTCCTCCTCTTTCCAGCCAACACCCTCAGACATCACAAGAGATATACCTACTCCAGCTATCTTCCTTGGCCCTTGGAAAGCTCAGTATAACATCGTAGTATATAGTGTTGGAAGCTTTTGACAAAAGCTCAACTATACTTAAGGGGGTTTGAAAATGGCCGCTGCACTCAGACAGGGTGCTGCATTTGGGGGTAAGTGTTATTCTTTAATACTAAGTATTGTTATATTCATATAATAGCAAGCTACTAATAAAATTATAAGATAAAATAATTTAAAAGAAATGTAAAACTACCCTGTGTTGTTACAAAGTGTCTAGTATTAATTAACCTCTTAATTAGAGTATGTTTCATTACGCTAATTATTATTATAAGTAACTCGTAACAAACCTAACCACTTCAAAACTAAGTGCATATGAAGTGTCAATAGAATTTACAAAATCCATTAGAGATTTTAATCAAAAAGAAGATCTTAAATATAATAGTTCACGTTACGAGAACACGACGGTGGGCCATGCTTAAAACAAATTATGCCGTATAAATCTACGATACAATAAAAAGGCACTGTCTCATTAAAATTGCACATAAAATTCACCTTCGTATCCCTGTAAACATTTTGGAGTCAATTTGCCATCATATTGAAGATGCGTATTAATTTTTTATCACAAAAGAGTTCATTTACACTTAAGTTTCTCACAGTCGTTCGTATAAAATGTCCATTTTATCAGCTACAAATGGCGAAACCACTCCATCTGCCGGAATACAAATGAAGATAAAGTTGATGCGAACAATAATTGAAGTGCAATAGTAAACAAGCCACATTACCAAATTGTTTACTATGATGTCATATTTATACGGCCCTCCTTTAAGTATGAGTCACCGACAAACTCTCATAAGTTGAACTATAATTAATTATGAACAACCTTCTTTATTATGTATTACGCGAAATTCGTATATTTGTTTTATAAAAGTCTCGTTACTAGTCGCTATTTAGCTTAAATTATCAATCCCACTCAAGTTTCAAATTTGTTTTTAATGTTGTATTTAATGTAAATTGTATACCACATGCGAATATGCGTAGTTATTACCTGCACCATTTCTTATTTAGAATTTAATTTACATTATCTTTGTTTTTTATAACCTTACTCTAGGTCCAATGTTTCTAAATTAAAAATACTAAATTTAAAAAAAACTATATTATTTTATAGCCTTCAAAACGTGACAATCTCAAATTACAGTAGGATTTATTTTTAAGAGAAATTCAATGTTAGTTTGTTAAAAATAAAGAAGTAAAAACAATTTCTATTACTAAAGCCTCATTCTCACTCACTGTTTTTAGTTTTAATTTAAGGTTTTAATCTAAAATGTAATTTTGACCTGCGTCAGTAAAATAAAATATTTTGTAATATTACTATCTAAATTATTGTATTTAATATAATTAATTTTACTTCTTTATATTTCACAAGCCCTTCATTTTAGGTCAGTGAGTGGGAATAGGGATTAATTGTTATTAAAAACAGCAATTTTAATTATTCCACATTCAATTTTGTCCTACTGTCGAATTGTCAAAATGTATATTTATTAACAACTAACTAACTTGTGCATGCGCACAAACTAAGTTAACTAAACTCAAAATGTGACAAAGAATATCTGTTCTGAAAACCTGAAATCTAGATTAAAATATTAAATAAAAACCTAAATTAAACATCAAAACAGTGAGTGGGAATGAGACTTACCTGACGGACATATGTCCTGTCCAGGTGAGTATATTTCTGGAGTGGAAATAAACATACATTTATACAATTAGTAGACCCCTTAATTTAACCATATTATATGCCCCCCTAATAGCTAATGAAAATTCCATCAAATATTCAGTCTTAGCTAAATCTAACACAAATAACCCATAGAACTAAGAGATTAAAAGCAAACCATCTATGCCTAGTATTGTTTAATAACCAAACAAGACTTTGTACTTTTAATTAATATTTTATAAAGAGTACAGTGTGGTTATAACGTGTCACTGTTTATATATGTTAATGTTTTGTAAACGCCTCAAGTGTTACATGAACCATATGGTACTTTAGACCCAGAACCCTTTGATCAACCATAGACTGTATGTATGTACAAGGCCGTAGCATTTAACTATACTATAGTGGTAGTACACATTAGATAATGGAACTTGCAATCATAATGTTTACGTTTAATTTATTCTATATGTAGATGAACATACATATGTAACATATATACGAAACATGTACACGCTTGTTTGTGTTCTTCAATTAATTGGAGAGGTCCAGGTCTGGTCTATTTATTATATTTGAGCAGGTACCGTATCAAGGTACGAATGGTATCAAACGAATGCAATATCAACAACCCATGGTTGCGACACCAATGGATCGTAGAACAGCTCCGCAAAATTTATTAAAATTTGCAGATTACAACAGGCCCATTAGCTCAGTTGGTTAGAGCGTCGTGCTAATAACGCGAAGGTCGCGGGTTCGATAGCACGAGTGCGAGTAATATACTACACTGGGTATAGTATGATTTGGTTAAATCTTCCTCCACTCCTGGAGACTTTGCGTTATTAGCACGACGCTCTAACCAACTGAGCTAATGGGCCTTAAAATTATTTTTCTAACACCAATTTTTTCCGCTTTGAAGAAGTACATATTACAGATATGTAGTCCCGTAAATTCTTGATATATTTGCATATATATATCGATGGTTCAGTTTCTTAGTGAGACATCTTCGAATATTGAGTTTTGAGATAAAGATAATACAATATGCGAGATACAAGCATTCTAGAATTGTCAACAATTTTATTTGCATTGTATTTTTTGACTAATTTATGAACTATATGAATTTTAAGTATTAAAGAGAGTACAGTATTACATATACGATCATTTACACAGAAATATGTACGATTATTGCACTACATACGATATTAGATGATCCATATATAAAAATCTTTGAAGAATCGTGCAGTGCGGGTGGCGTTCTAGAGCGCATTATTAAATGGACGTTAAGTATACGATCAGCCTCTGAACCGGAGAGTAGTTAGATTCACTTATTATTTAATATAAAATCGAGATGTCCCATAGGTTCCATAGTTTACAGATGAAGTCGAACTTAAGAGAACATTTGCCTGCGTTATATGCTCTTAAAAATGTTATTAACTTATATAGAAGATAAAAATCCTACCTTTAGACAGTTGCTCCTGCTCGATCCTTCATTCCAGGTGATCCGTTTGTAAACCTATAACAATAAAAATTATATTAATTAGTTTTTTGTACTTCATTTTTGACTAGCAAAAAATGTTAGACTTAATTTGTAATTTTTTTCTGACACCATGCGTCATGAATTGCGACTAGCATGATAGTCATTTGTTTGCTACCATCTACCTTAAGCTTCCGTCCATTTGTTCTCCTTCCCTCTTACCTTTCTCCTTAATTCTGTTCATTTTATTAATACAGAGATAATTTGTGTCTATCGTCTAGTGTTCATCCTATATTATAATGTTCCAAGTGTATATTTATGATCTTATATGTTTGGTAGTGAATTTTGTATGGCAGCCTGAAAATGCCTTCGTCAATGTTTTTGAAAATTGCCTATTTCGTAGAGAAAAAAATTCTAAAACTTTTGGCGTCCCCGGATATTTCCCTGAATTACCTGGAAATCCGTAATTTCGGAAAAACTGGAAAAAAGTGAGCCCTTTTTTGCTGTATTACTTTTAATTTGTAAAAGATAGAGAGTTGAAATTTTGCACGTGTATAAAGGTATTCAATGCTGACATTTCTCAAAAATTAGAAATTAAAAAATTGAAAAGTGGGGGTTGAAGAAATTCGGGGGCCCGGTAGGGAACTTTGGGGCAAGTTCATATTCTGCATTGTAGAATAATTAAGTATATTATTATTAAAAAAAAATTCAAAATTTTAAATTTTTATTTGGGGGCACGGGGGCAGTTTTTGCAGAGAGTAAAAATTATGCTAGAAAGTTGTAATATTGTATATAGGCTATAACCTTGGTAACTTATTTACGAATCGAAAAAAAAAATCCCAAATTTTGAAAAAAAGTTGGTCAAATAACGCATAAATTTAAAATATTTTTTATTTTGATAAATTGAAAAATTATTTTATTCTTGTGCGAGTTTATTATTTCAATTTAAAAATAGAATTAAATATGAAATGTAATTACGAATTATTTTATTGGTTCAAATCATACACGCCAAAAAGACGGAGGTTAACACTAGCATTTTTATAAGTTTCTTATGTTACTTATGTAATTTCTTTCGGGTTGCTCATCCCTGTACTAGAGTAGGTATATAAATATCATAAAAAGTTTTTCTATTACAACTTACTTCATTAATTTCTGAGGCACTGAAATACTTGAACAAACCGTCTGGCAAGTTCAACCGAAATGATGTTGAACTTGGTACGTGGCATCACATTATCGTCCTACTAAAACTTTGTAATTATATCGAGCTGCTCATATGTCACATAACGCGTCCCAATAACAGAGAGTAAATGATACATTAAGAGGGCCCTGCCCCAGGTATTTCTCAAAGGGTTTTAGGGGTAGCATTACTAAAGCAAGTGAATAACAGATAAGATAATATAGCTCGTAGTTTAGAAGGTATAGAGGGTACTTCATATTATACAACAGTCATTTAGGATGGAAAGGAAAATAACAAAGTTGCTGGTTTTGCAACATTGTGGGAAGAATGTCCTCATGTTACAGGATCTGGTTCTAGTTCAACAGCTAATGGTAACCGGAGTGTAATTTGGCTTGTTATCCTACAAATTGTTCAAATGTAACCTTGTGTAATATTAGATGTATAAACAATTCTATCATAACACATCCTAATATGAAAGTCGTTAATCCAGCTGGAATATATTATATGTAGAATTCTCAAAAGAGGGTGACAATGTTTTAAATTAAAATAAAACAAAAACTATTTGAAGTCCATCAAGCTAAACATGATCAATATAACCATAATAATTTATTGAAAATTTAAGTATACTAGCGTTTACCTCGTCGCGTCCTATGTTTTAAATTCAATAAAACACTTGGTAATTTAATTTCAAATTTTATTTTATTTTTAAATTGAAATATTTACCTGGAATATTAACAGATGTTCAATATTAAAATAATTTCTCATTTAAACTGACTAGGAAACAAATATTTTTTTGCGTTACTTGACAAATTTTTTTTTCAATTTGTAAATTTGATACCATAGTTGGCCTATATACAAAATATCAATTTTTTAGCACAATTTTTATCATCGGCAAAAACCGTTCCCGTGCTCCTAAATAAATTTTGAATTATTTCTTTTAATAAGATTATATTTTTACAAAATCCAAAATTTGAGCTTTCTCCAAAGTCTCCTACCAGGCCCCATTTATTATTATTATTTTATTATGTTAGCATTGAACACCATATACACATGCAAAATTTCATCTTTCTGTGTTTTGCGAATTAACAGTTATACAGAAAAAAGTGTTCGTTGTTTTATCCAGTTTTTCAAATATTACCGGATTCCAAGAAACTCAGGGAAAAATCCGAAAACGTCAAAAGTTTTAAATTTTTTTTTCTATAAAATAGGAAATTTTCAAAGAATGCATTAAGGCGTTTCCAAGTCACCATACGAATCGCGAAAACATATAAATATACACACACCTGGAACATTAAAATTGAATTATATAGACTTTAAACATATGGATATTTGTCAAACCTTTAGAAAGAAAAATTTAAAAATAGTTTTTTTTTATATATATTATATCTCGGGCTTCCTAGGCACGTAGCCTTTTATCGCACCTAAAAATGTTCTGCTTCTTCTTATACTATATATCCATGATCTATTCATGACTACTGCTGTTATAAATTTCGGTTTCTCAATCAAAAAAGAGGGTTTAACAGAAAGAGTCTCCGAAGTATGTAGCACCGCCCTAATTTAAAAATAGTTTTTGTGTTAATCCAATTTAAAATAATACGCTAACTTTGGATAAACCTAAAAGTTGTTGACAGCAATGATTTCAAAGAAATGGTCGATATGCCTTTATCCTATTAGGTTTATAATATCTAGTATGTCATGCCAGGACCTACCCATTTTCCGGGTATGCAGCGACCAACCCCATGGGGTTTGCATGTATGTCTACCAACATCAGATATTAAACATAAAACAACTAACCCTTCCCCCTCAACCCATTTTGTAACCTTACCCTTTGTAGTTTATATATTAAAGATTGGAATTCAGATTATGGACACAAGAGAATCTCTTAATTTTGCAAACTATTTCCTGGTCTATAGGTTCACATCGCCGTTTAATTTTAACTACATGTCAAGAGATGGGGTTCTTTACAGTATAGGGGTTGTTTTACACAATGCCTCATTAGTCCATTGCTTTTCCGTTAGACCGCGCCACCCTGCCCACCCTTTGGACCATTTACTGTTTGTTTTGTTTAATGGCAAATAAAAGCGCACCTAATGTACCACTCCATCTGCTAAATGAACGGTAAAGAGAAAATCCACCATCGAACCCCTTGAAAATCATCCTCCCCTGAAGATACACCTCATATTTAAACCACCCTTTTTATAGCCATTGTTTTTACAACGTTAAAAAAGGCGACTAAGAAAAATGAATTTAATGGTGCAGAATTGCTATTAGTATTTTTGTCATGATAATTATTTAAATGTTTGTTTAAAAGATAATCGTTTGGAATGAGATGACAATGTACGGATGCGGATGAGGGTGCGGGTGCGGTGCGGGACGTACTACTAGTACTGATGGCTTTGAGAAGCTTTTAGTAATGAAAGTAAATACTTCAATTGTTGTTATAAACTCCTACTAAGTACGTCTCCATTTTCTTTGAACTTTGGTTCAAAGTTGATTGTACAGTAAATAATCTTTATGTCGCTACAATAGTTCTACCTTTGTGATATATGCATTATACTCGTTCATGTAGATATACTGTGTTGTACTCTAAATTATAAGGAAAATAAAAATAAATCTTCGAGAAACGATAGTTTCCTGAAATTGGCAATATTTAGCTTTTACCGACAACATGGTTCAATAGATTCTGAAAGAACTAGTTGTAGTTTCAGAGGAGATACGCCTCATTATAAATAATGAAAAAATAAAGTACCTACATGATCAATACAAGGAGTAACCAGAAAGTGAGTTGTTTTAAATATGACCAAAGACTATTTGAGAGTAGTATCTGGGCAAATTCCTGGTTGACTCAGAAAATATGAGACCTGAAATTAAAGAACTTTGGACTGAAATTTGAACTTTGAGGAAGATCAACTGTGTCCAATTGCGAATTTGGGTAAGGTTCGATTCTGTAGAAATATATGGGGTAGTATTTGAAAATGGACAGTAAAGACAACGAATACATGTACTATATACTATACCATATAGTGATTAGTGACGGATATTAGAGGGAAAACACTATAATGGTTAGTAATGTCGAATAGCCTGATTACAATTTGATTACGATTTTTCAAAGCACTTTCTAAACCACAGATAGAAAATATATTTGGGTACGTTCAGGAAAATAAATTTAATATTTTAAAGCTTAAGTTTATGGGGTGGGGTAATGCATTTTGCTTTTGAAACCTCTGACTCCGTTTTTGATCCGAAATACCTTCGAAATGAATACTTTTTTTTGTAAGTCACTGTACATCGCCCAAATGTCGATTCCTATACTAGGTGGAGTTTCAGAATACCGTATTCACATTTTAAACGCATCGGATCCAAATTATTTGTAGGGTTGTAAACATCTCTTAGCGACATCAGCAACTTTCATGACGTGTTACGTGCTATATAACTAATTATTCCTTCTTAAGTTCCGCCTTCATTACTTGTCTGGAACCACAGTGGTCAGGTTTCACTTTTAAATTAATTAATTCCAACATACGTCGTATATATAATTTTTTTCTCGTATGATAATTGCGAGTAGTCCATTCTATCACCATCATCATCTATCCTACCATATGACTAATAGAAAACTTCTTCTTTGAACCAATTTGAATATAATTTCATCTCAAAGGTTACCACAAACAGAAAGGCACAGCCTGAATTACAAATATGTTAATAAATTCCAGGGAAACCTTTAAACACAGCTGCTCGTTTTGAATTAAGAGAATTTGTATGTAGATATAATTAAGCTGGGATACAGACGTACGATGATGTTTAAATTGTGTGGCGCGATGTTGTAATATTAATTAGCGGGCTACAAAGGATACACGAAAATTACTTACTCGTAATATGGATCATTACTTGGGCGGTTATAACATAGAAAATGTTATATAGGAGGAATTATCAGATATGATGTTCATGATTATTATGATACTAATGTCATCTTTTTTAAGAATACATTCTACACACGGGCATCGGCATGATTACTTTCAGAGAAGTGCGTGTCAGTGATCATAGGAAAAGGGTAAATTAGAAGTCATTGACAAGGTGTTGAGTTTCTAAGTTTTTATTCCAACATTGACTTTCATAATACACATTAAATTTCTAAAACTTTTTCTGTGTATTTTCTTTTGAGGCTTGAAGAGCAAATGCACCCTCTTGCAATCCTGATTATACATATTACAGATATATTTGTTCCGTAGTTTTAAGTAAAATATGTATGATATATTGCATTTATGCACCTTGTATTTTACCACTATCTATTGTGTTTTAAGCACCTTAAACTAATGGCGAACGACTTAATGCTATAAATTATTTTTAAATTGTTTAATTGTCTAACTTTTTATATATTTTTCCACCTTTCAAAATACACAGTAGGCGAGAGCATTGATGTTTGACGTTGACTCCTGTGTCTTCAAGTTGGATCCCTGGATCAGAGATATATTTCCTGGGTTTGGTTGTTATCAAGTTAAATGGATTATGTACATACATAATCATAAACGTATGAGACAGCGGGTAAAATCACATATATGAGGCCACGGTGATAAGAAATGGGTCAAAGTTAAATAATTTAAATTGAAAAAATTACAAACCTATTTTTGGTTAAAACAAATGATGTTAAATCATATTTATTAATATTTTTTATTAAACAGATATCCCACTAAAGACATGTATTTTCGCTATCTACGTATTACGTAATTACGTATATACGTAATATTTATTTAATATAAAAAAGTTTATCTTTCAAAAATTCCTTTATGTTAATATAATGTAAGATTATATAACAAATTGTATCTTTAGACATAAATTTACATTTTCTGACATTCAAAAAAGAATTTTGCAAAATTCTATAAAGCTTTTTTTTTAATAATAACTTACGGGCTTCCTAGGACCACAAGATTCTATTATGTTACATATTAAATTAGTATATTAGTAAAAAAAATTGCAATGTCTTTTGCATTTATTTATTGACAATGTAACAGAATTAAGTTAAGCTACGGTAAATAATGAAAAGTAAACTTATGTAAAAATTATTACGTTAAATAATACATGGGGTTATGTTTTGTGTTTATCGAAATATTAAGCTACGACTATAACATTTGTTTAAAATATCATTGGAAGAAGAAAAAATTTAATTTTCCACCGTAATACGATCATTTCTAAACTTCAGAGCCCAATTAAACACTCGTGTGTTACTCAGAGTAGCATCTCGAACTGTGATTGGAATCTCTTTAAAATTCCATTCACTATGAAAATGAACGCGTTGCATAACAGATACTGGTACTTTCCGTTGTCTGATAAAGATATTGAAATGGTGGACATGAGTATGAGCGATTCTCCGGCCCACTGTGCTGTGACGTCATTATATGAGTCAAATGAACAAAATTCCGGTTTATATTCGAAAGGCTCCCTTAGTGCTATATTTTGAATCTATTTAAAATGGATGTAACACACTTCGTTTTCTTGAGTTTTATCGATAAAATGAATACAATTTTGTCGGAAGCTACACTTTGTAAAAGCCGGTATTTGCAGCGCACTAACAATAATCTATCTATCGGTTTTGTACATTAAAAGGATGAAATATAATTTTCTCGTTATTACAAGTAAAGTTTCAGTGCAGTAAGCACCTCTCAGCTCTCACTTTACTCAACTTTATTAAGTTACGTTTAACAAACTCAATATTCTACAGAAATGCAATATTCTTAGACTATAAGATTCAATTTGCAAGTATAACACAAATATAAAGTTGGTTATAACATAATAAAAATACAGCGGAAGCTGCAGAATTTTGTTAACTCTATAATCCACGATACTTGTACAGATGTAACTAAAACAATATTTTCACAAAAGTTTTATACGAACGCGAACACAAGGCTTTGATGTTTTAATCCTTTATTTCAGATAATTATCTGTTCAATGAATATAGCTATTTATTCTTTAAACTCTTGCTTGATTTTACTAGATTATATACCCTTAATTAAATACCAATAAATCTACCCTTATTGCCCTTAATTATATAGCGCGAAACAAGAAGATACATTCTAGAACTTCAGCCTTTCGCCGACGAACAATATCATGTCTAAGGGCGCGTTCTTACGGCTGTAAATTTTTTTTTTTTATAAAGAAAATTGTCAGGATTTATATATTTCCCCTTTGGCTATCTTACATTCATAGTGCACTAAGACATACCTTGGAATTAGACTAACAGTGAACTAGTACCTCAAATGATAACAATGTGATTGAAAAACTTTGGGAGGATATGTGTCCTGCCTTCCGGTTCAGCGAATCAGGTAGACCCAGAACATTAGGTTTTCTTTAAACTTATGCTCTGCAGTAGCACTGGGAAGATGGAAAGAATTAGAGTTTGGTTCTTCTCTTATCCAGCTCGAAAGACCATGGAAAGGTGTGAGAAATCAGCAGAATTTGGTGAAATTAAACTAGAATTCAAATTCATTAGAGGCAAATTCAAAACCAGTGCTGGACGCAAATAAGTAGCACCAAAAATTGAGATTAATTAAGTAAAATAGAAAAAAGTAAGAAACTTCTTATCAGAGCAACAGACAATTTGAAAAAGCCATCTTCTGACTATGAACAGGACATACGAGATTGACGCATCTACATTTAATGAATAAAACAACAGCTCCGCAGTGCAACAACTGTCAGACACTAATGACAGTCCACCATCTCCTAGTAACCTGCCCACAATATCAAACTCAACAAAATAAAACACAGCATCAGTGGTGAACTAAAGACATGCTTTTAGACAATCGAGAAGAAATTCAAAAAGTGTTTGAATTCCTAACTGATATAAACTTAATAAATCAAATTTAACTAAAATAAAATAACTTCAATTTCTCGATAAAATCATCTCAAATTCTAGAATAAAAAAAATTAGAATTTATCATTTTTGTGCTTCAGTAGCACTTTGCAAGACCTATGTAAATAACAATGTTTAACTTTGTTGCAGGTTATGCCAAAATTGAAGTCATTAGAAGGACTTGAAGTTTAGATGGTAGTTATTAGAATTTTATGGCGACTTTAAATGCCACCTTTCGCTTGACTTTATATAGGTAACTGATTGGTCAAATAGGTAACTAATCTACGTCTAAAAAGTTAGGCAGAATTAATGTTAAGCATAGAATTAATGAAATATACGAGTAATATGAAAAAATACTAGTCAAAATTATAAATTAAAATCAACAAATCAAATTATAAAAGAAAAATGTCAGATAGCTGCACATCGTAGCTACTAGGTTTTCTTTATTTTACCAAAAAACGACTGAAAATAGAACATTTTTGTATTTTTATTTTCGATTGTCAACACTACTTAATGTTAGAATTATCCAATAATAATAAACAGTGAGGCGTCTACACTGGCTCGTATAAAATAAAAGACAATGGTTGTGATAAGAACTAAGTTAAGAAAGTAATAAACTAGTTGGATTTCATAATAGGGTTAAATCTTATCCACTAGGGGAGGATAAAACTAGAGAAGCAGAGTCTTCAATGATTAGTTGATGAGTTGGAATATAAAAAGGTTTTATAGATCTAATGAAATAAAGCAGCGGTAATTTAATCAACTTGTAGAAATTTGTTGGATACTTCTTCTTTTTTTTATTTTATTTCAACTATTAAACGAGATAAGATAATATAAGAGAGGTTTGTATCCTAAGATCTATAACCTACTTTATACGACCCTGAAGCTGAAATAAATTAAATATTAAAGATTTATACAACAGTTTCTTGCCTAACATGAATTTGTATTTCGCAATGTTTACAAAAGATTGTTTAAAAAGACTGAAGAGAATAAAAATTTTTTTAATTATAATAATAATTTCTAAGCCTAAGGTCCTTCGGGCATGTAAACGGACTTATATAAAGCAAGTCCTCCCAGTGTTTGCTATAGTTCCTTCTGATTAAGGACGTTGTCGTGCTACTTTATGATATATTGTACCAAGAGTGGTAATATTTATAGCTAAGTAAGCCAATTTTTTGTTGAAGTTTGTAACAGGTGGAAGTTTAAAAAATTAGGTGTTTGTAATTTTAATATCATACATTTATTACTACAACATATTTTGTTTTATTTCTATATTTTGTGTAGTATATATAGTGATTGTGTCTAATGACTTTAACGCCCAGTGGTGGAAAAAACGTGTTCTTTATGGATATTTTATTATACTGTCATCAACTGTTATTATAAGTCATTTATTCTTTATTATTTATTGATTGAATACATTCAAATTATTTTCGTAGTGTAATTATTGAAAAAAGTTTGTTACATCCGTGGATGTACATAGACATCACGTCAGGAGCGTGGATTCGATTTCTTAGAGAATTTTTTTTTAATTCCCACCGTCTCAATACCTTCTAGTAGTAATCATTCGAACTTTGACTAAATTTATCCCGAGCCGGAAATGGTAAATTGTCTTTTAAACTTTCTAAATAAGTAGAGCCTTATAATTATATAAGACAATATCTCCAGTTTTATTACGAATTGTAATCTTTTAATTAAATTCATGTGTTGTTTCTGAAATAATAAAATTTATTATTTAAATTGTCAATTCCTTTCTATCTAATTTTATTATAACCTATCACGATCTTTGTGCCAACTAAAGAAAAATAATTTCTTTACAATTGTACAAAAAATTATAACAGTAAGCCAATAAGGCTTGTAGCAAGACAACTACCTTAAAACTTGAATACCAAAAAAATAGGATAAATATTTTCTTAAGCAAAAATAAATCATCGCTCGAGTAGGTTTAAAATAATTCAATTTTCAATCATGTTTTACAAGTTGTTATTACTTGTATGTATTATTCGATGTTAAAATATCAAATTGAAAACAAAACAAGAAAAGAGTTCGTTATTTTCCTACAGTTTTCATAAAGATAAGAGCCGCCCGTATGGAAATTTTACAAATAATAAAGACAGACACTGAGATGAATTTTTACTATTTTATTTAAATTTTATGTACTTTCATGAAATATACATTTACAAGCTGTATTTTTGTAACTTGTAAATTACCATAAAAAAGTGGGGTTGTAATAACAATTTATATATTAAACATGACAATAAACCCCATCTGTGTTTTCTGTAACAAACTAACAACTGTAAAAAAGTAAATCAAATTCAAGAATTCAAACTTAATTTTATTTAAAAACTGTGAAATAAAATCTAAGTTAAATGGAATGGAAGTTTACATAAGTCTAATCGAAAATTTTAACTTTACAGGAAGTAATACTTTAAGTTAAGCAATTTATTAAACTGATTTGAAGTGAAACTTTTTATCAGTAACAATAAATTCTGAGTTTGTTCAAAATTTCTATATAAAATAATCCAGCGTAGTTAACTAAATTAACACATTTGTATTAACGCTACGATTTATTTTGTTTTCAATATAAATTCGAAGATTTTCACTGAACACATTTTACACTTTTACATAATGTAACAAATGATGGCTCCATAGAGAGCTTATGCCGGTAACAGACGATGCTACGAATACCTTCCAACGTTGGACGCTTGTTGGTTCGACGCATCGTATGGTCGATGCTATAACTAAGTGTGTCCAATGTCATGTGTACAACATTCACGTTGGAAGATGTTCGGGCTGTTGTCGGTCTTTTGACCGGCGTTAAAAGGGATTTTTCTATCCTCAACACACACTTGATCCACATGTCATGCACTGCTACACGAATCGTCGAACAAACAAAGGTATTATACTTGAATTTTTTTTTATTTACTTGAAAGTTTTTGTTAAACAGTGTCTGTGTGATCAAACATTCGTTCCACCGTGTAGCAGGAAACTTGCCATGTCAATCATCCAATATTTGACTCACACGTTGAATCTTTCTTTCTTTCTATAAGGTTGGCAGGTCTAAACCTTTTTATATATTGCTTCTGTCAACGTTGCGATTGGTAAATATGGAACGGTACACGTAAGAAAAGCGAGTCTGTACTCGAGTCGAAATTTTAGACCTATCCTGATCCTAAAATGGATCTTTGCCCCTCTTTTCGTTCTGAAAACAGTAAAGTGAACCTCGTCTCATACTCTCAAATCACTTTTAAAAGAGTATTCCTGTACTGTAATAATAATTAGTAATAACATTTAAGAATAGTACAGGAAGTCTCTTTTAAAAGTGATTTGTAAAATGTTTCACACATATAAACATATCTGTTTGATTACGACCATTGCTCGCAAGACTCAGGAATACGGGCGCTGGTTCGAGTGTAGGCTATAGGTACACATGTATTATTGCAGTCGACATTTATTCGAAAATAAACCTTTAATGAGGGAAAGCTAAGCTTAAGACTAAAACCACACAGACCATATCTACTAGAAGAAGGTATGTCGCCTACTAGATCCACATTATCTCCGAGGTCAAACCACCAGGCCATTTTAGGTAAAGAGAATATGTTAAATTGTTAATCTAGCGCTCTTGTTGAGACACCCTATATATTTCATTTTCTTTATTTGTCGCAAGAAAATGTCCTTAAATCTAAAGTATCTTCAAAACGACCGTCTTTAGACTATACAAAATAGAAAACATCCTACAAAATGTTCCGTCTTAACAGTTTTATATACACATTTTCATTTTTCTCGTTTCTACACAATAGCCTATAGATCTACCATCATTCTATTTTCTATTATGCAACTAAATGAACATTCATATAAAAATACCATCAGTAAATTGAATTTCATACAAAATGTAAGAAGTATCTACTCACAGTAAGATGACGTTATTGTCCAATTTTATTATTAGAATTTAATACGACTATAATATTATACATTCGTGCGTACATTCTGATAATGGGTCTTAAGTTTATGATAAGAAAACAATATTAAATGAACTGCCTATTCTTATCTCTTATATACCTTGCAAAGAATCGCACCATTAAATATTTAATAGGCTTTAATAGTAATTGTTCAAGACAAATATGTTACTATAAAAAATTGGCTCCCTAAAAATCGAGGTAAATCCTCACTATAAATGTTTATGCTTACCGAATTTACTTAATTGTTATTATTTATACCATAATATTATGAACAATTTCCTTTCATTATCGTAATGATAAAATAACTTTTATTTAGAGTTATATAGCTTTATGTTACGTTATATAATATCTAAAACGGTATATAAAGTTATTAAACAAACACATTTTGGACAGCAAAGAAGGTCTTTTGCTCTAAAAAGTGCTATTATTTAGTAAAAGCGATGTTGCCAGTGTTTCTAAATATACAACGTTGTATTATTAAGTATATTCGCTATGTTGTATAGATAAACCTACTAAAACTATTAGACCTGTCACACACTGCAAGAGTATTTAAGCAAATTTTGACCTGACGTATACACACTAAACTCCGTAAATGTAATGAACTTGCGCACTGCAAGCGACAAAGCCGTCCAAATATGGGCGTTACGTAGCTCTCATGGAAGCCTATATCAGCGAATTTTAGCCAGGCGTATAAATGTTACAACGCGGAACCTATTCCTACCTTGTAAATGCAGTCAACAGGCTCAGACTGGAGAGGAAGAGTGGTGTATCGATAAAAATTAAAGTAAAAGTTTGCTCTTATGAAACATTATGTTAGTGCAAAATACCTTCAATACACCCAACAGTACACAAATTTGACTTGGCGTACTGTCGTACGTGGTATGTATGTATTATGACACAACACATGCAAAGAGCACTGGAGACGGCTTTGAGAGTAGTAGACGCTCAATCAAGCCGCCGATTTACGTCCGAATTCGTCGTCGCTTAAATACACTACTGTGTACTACGCATTATACACCATAACGTTAAGGTGAAACATTACTTCATGGTTATATAGTTAGATATACATGGCGACAGTGTACTAAAATGACAATAAATTTACAACTTTGAACTACTACTCCATGTTTTCTAATATAAAAACGTTAATAACTTTGCACACGATTGAGCTATTTAAATCATATAAACTTAGGAGTCAGATAAATGTTCGAGCTTTGTTATACATAACTCTAGAAAAGTGGTTATATAGCGTTAAAAAATGTACCGTTAGGATAGTGAAAAAAATATCATTTGAATCATTAGTTTGAATTTATCAGATATCATTACATTAGTGTCCTGGTCCCTTATTGTAATATATTGGCATTAAAAAATCTCTGCCAACTCTGTAAGTAGTTGCAAAGAAGAACTTGCTTATAAGACAATTACGCTATTTGAAATGTATTGCCCTTAAATTGGATCAATAGCGGACTTAGATAAAAAATCTTGATGGCAAGATATAAAGATCCACAACTCATTTAATTCAATACACAAGTCAGAAAAGAAATTTAATTGAGTCCAGTCTTTATTGAGTTAACACCAAAGACATTTTCATAGAATAATATATTGAACCCACTTGAATAGAGGCCCGCATGCTATCTAATAAGTAGATACGCTGATCACTGTATGCGTCCCCGTTAATTAATGCCCGAAACCGTTTAAATCCGGCGCTGGCGATTATATTTTTTAGTTTGACTTTTTTGATATGAGATGCTCTTAAGTAAAACGAGTCCCTTAATGAGATGCAAAACTAAAACAGAGCTACTTTAAATATCTTTTTATTCATTATATCTCCATTGTCGCGGAACACGAATTGTACACGAAAGGCGCATTACTAATGGGAAGAAAATGGCTGATAAGAGAATGTCTCAAGTGTAGAATTCTCTAGAACTATCCAGACATCTACACTAAATGCCTTGCGGCGATACTTATTATACAAATGTAACTATTTTCTCACGAAAAGAGGGCTCTTCTGCTTTTTGCTCCATTTGGTTTGCAACTTGAATATATTTAAATATGATAAAACGTTTCAAGTAATGCATGCATGAATTGTTCGCTAATATATTTATATTAAAATTCTTTAGTAAATTTCGTCTACAGTATTTAATTTACTAAATCCCTTGTTTCATGTTATATCATGGCTGGTTACCCAACCCTGGCTTGAGGCTTTTGCAGGGTTGGGATCATGTTTACATAAGAGTAGGGTTACTCTCAGTTGCCCGTAAAATAGTTTAAATTGTTCGGCAACATTAAAACGTCCATTAGACACAATACGAGTATTAATTGCTGGAATAAACTTAAAAGCTGGATTAAAAATGCCGCAAATAACCATAGGGTAGTATTTAATGGATATAACTCAAAAAACAGAAAATCCTAGAGTGTTTACAGTGTTTAATTGCTGGATTATTACTTTATTTGATATGTCCTGGTTTAAATTCAAGTAAAGTTAGGTAATTTAACCCAAATTACAAATACAGGGTCTTTTCCTTAGCAGTAGCATCATGAAGCGTCATGAAGAGAGAACCAGAAGGTATTGGGAAACAGTGGAAGAGAAATTATGCATATGCAGGAAGAAATAGGAATAATTATAACACATTAAGTAGAGGTGTCAGGATAAAGTGTGAAGTGAATTAAAAAAAAGAGAGTTAAGAAAGAGTATGGATGACGGAGGTAAGCAAAAAGAGAAGAGAGAAGAAGGAGAAGCATTGTAAGCAAAAGGAGTAAGGAGGTACGATTGCAAGAAAAGAAAAAAAAATAGATAGATGGTGGAAGTAAGGAGTGAGCAGTGACCAGTCAGAAAGTTAATAAACGATTTTATTAGCTTCCAAACTGTCAATTAAGATATTACTTGAGTTTTCCAGACAACAATGAAAAATTGTTGAAAAGGGACAACTAATATAAAATAGAATATGTTAAGCAGGGATGAAGGATATGTCACTTGATATTTAATATATTTATCAAGTCAATATTTAGTTGAAAGTGACATCTCTTGTTGAAAAATTCTGCCATTGTTCTTGCTTCAAATTTATTTAATCCTTTGCTAAATAATTCAGTATCTAATTTACTTTTTCCAAGTTAATTGATATTAAACAAAGGATGACTTGTAAAATAAATTTTTACTGGTAATAGTAAAATTACTAAAAAAAGTTAATAAATAAATATATTAATACATAATAATATTTAATAAAAACTGTACAAATTTGTAAATTTATATAGGGTGCCTTCCATAAATTTCGTACAGGTTCTTATGAGTGCATTTCATGCTGTAATCGCCTATACGGGCTTACAAATAAAACTAAGCGATAATGGCAATGGTGGTCTGCTCATCTAGGAGCTCTAATAATTTAGCTGAATATAATTTGAAGTCTTCATTTCAAAACGCTACGTTGTTGTATCTATACACGTGTTAGCCTACTACGTTATCCGCTGATTCTTTCTTTTGATGTAGTCAAGATATGTCTCAAGATAGATTTATTGCCTGTAGTTTCATGAAGTAAGCATAATAAAGAATTCCAATTATACGTAGATATTTTATGTCTACTAGAATAAACTTTTATAAGTTTAAAGTTTTCGGCAGTTGTTGATTTTGTATTCCATTCTGTTTCTTTGTTCATGTTTCTAGAAGAAAATCTACTTTATTAAAGTTTATTTTTCATAACAAAGAAAAGAAAAAAGTTTTTAGAAAATTGTTCTACAAATTCACAATACAAATGTTGTTAGGTTCAAGTTGTAACTCTAATTACATGGTGATTCTAAATAAACTAATCAAAATATAAGATGATGTCAAGAAAAGTTCGTTATCCAAGTACGGTGTGCATGACATATATCAATTTCATATATATTTTAATATGTTAATTTAATTTATAATAAAGGGCTTCCATGGTTCTGGAACTCCTCTTTTTGTTGTAACGTCACACATATGCGAACACTTTTACTCTTAACTCGGGTCTTAACACTTATACTCGGGTCAAATTTAATCCCTTATCACATCTTGTCACACTTTGGTGAACTCTTCGCCACCTTTCTGTGTGACATAATTAATATATCTCACATAATAGTTAATAATATTACTGTTCTCTTTATTTAATAAAATTATTTAACGTCGGCCTATTTCCGATGCTGAGTCCTGATCACCGACGATCTCCTACAACTTTGGAAACTTATCATAGCCTCATATATGTGAACAACACTGCTGCTTAATAGTTTACGATTATGTATGTACGTATAACATATAACTCGTTCGGGGATTGAACATGAAGACAGTGATGTGTCATCACCTTCTCTAGATTGCCTTGTACGATTATCATCGTTTTTGACGTCTTTATTTTTATCTTAGTTCCTATAGTGTATACCGGCAGTAACTTACTCAAACTCAAACGGCTACTTAACGACGTACAACAATTGTCAGCCTTGGAATAACCCAAGAGCGCATTACGCATAAGAGAAGATCTTTAAAAGATTATTAAATTGTATCGTGAAAATATAATAAAGTAGTTTAATCAAAAAAGTTCACAGGCGCTGTTTAAGTAATATTAACTCTATCGTCTAAGTGTTACTCGCATAGTTTGAAGAAGGCTTCATGTTTCTCTAAACCGGAAGTCTGTACACATCACTCCACTTTATAACCAATTGGTTAGATGAAATAGTTTTCGGCTAATTAACTTTAGTCACTTAATATAATCTTTGCTTAATTAGTGTTATAATAATATTATAATGATTTAATAAAATTTATAATAAATATTAGTTCTTTAAATATATCTTATTTGCAACCCCTTACAACGTATTTTAGAATATTCCACCCTTAAATTTATTCATACATATTTATTTATACAGATTTAAAAAATGTTTTTCTATATTTCCAATATAGATTTATACATATATATATAAATTTCCCGGCTGTTAACATTTTTTCAACCGATCAATCAATTCTAACGAATAACACAATTACTTGAAGTGGTTCTTCTTGAAGTGTATTTCTAAATATATTTTCTTTCTTAAAAATAGAAAGGAACTCTTATATTTACTTGTATAGGTAATGCTTTTTTCTAATAATATTCGTTGATTGATTAGTTTATTAAAATAAATATTTTTTTGTAGGGGCCGTTATTGAAAAGACCTTCATCTTAAAATGAAAACAAAAACGTTGATTTTATCGGAATAGGTCGAAAACTTATACTTTCTTTATTAAAACCCTTTACACACTTTCCAGCTAAACCGATTTGGGATCGATTTTACTGTGCTTTGAAACATTAATCTACCTATTTGAGCATTAATATAATCATAAAACTTCTAAAGATCTTTTCATGAATAATGTTTTACAATATCTTTATGATTCGCTATATGCAAGCTACAAATAGGGTCATTTCTTTGATGTTTAGCTTTAATAAAGCGCGACAATTCATTGGAAAAATGTCAAGTGATGAAGAAGATGTGATTATAGCATACGCTTTTAGTCGAAAACAACGAATCAGACGTAGAATGTATTGGCTTCATCCATACATCGAAAAGAACATTAACCGCAGATTGTTTGTTGCTGCAAGAGAGTTATCAGAGGATTCAGTATTTCAATCAGTATACCGAATGACTGTTGTTCAATAATATGAACAAAATTGACTGCAGAGTCCTTCATTTTTAAAAGAATATTGCGTCTATGCGTGAGACATGTTGCAATCGTGAACGGAGCCTTCTTAGTTTGTATGCAAGCTACAAGAAAGCGTACAACAAGCGATAAATGACGAAACCGTGCATGTGAATACTATAAGTACCATAAATAACCTTCTTAAAAGTCTGACCATTTGCTACAGGACATGGTGACCTATGAGGATGCGCAAACCTGCGAAAATTGTTATCAAACAACTGATCATTTGCAAATGAAATAAACCTTATCTTTTTTGAGGAAAAGAGAGATAACATATATTATGTTGAACACGTTGAGAAAATAGAGACATTTTATTTTTTCTGTCTTAATTTAATAATAAAATAAAAATAATAACCCTTTGTTTTATCTCAGCCTAATACGTCAAATATCTTTCTCGTTTGTTCTCATACTACTCATATATAAGTGCCTCTCACTTACACATTGATAGAGCAAAAAAATCTTAAGACAGATTAGACGTGCGCTTTGTACCAGACAATTATGTTTTAATGTAATACGAGTATGTCGCAGAATTTCTACAACAAAGACAAAGCAGTATCAACGTATTTATCCTTAGAAATCAATAATTGTTCCAGTCATTACTGTTTTTTTTTACCGATTTTACTGAGTAACCGTGGAAAAAGCCCAATACAAGCTCGAATAAGTTGAGTCGCTTCTGACTGCGATGAACATAGTTGGCGAACTTGTATGCTTAAATTAATTCTTTCGTTGATGAAAAGTTCGCTACAGCTAAAATATAATTTAATTTTTGACTGATTTAATAATCGCAAATAGTTTTAAATAAAGCATGAACATTTATCTGACTGTTAAAGTTTACATGTTTTAAATAGCTCAATCGCTGCAAAGTTATTAACGTTTTTATATTTGAAAACATAGAGTGCTAGTACAAATTCGTAAATCGATTGTCATTTTAGTACACTGTTGCCATCTATATCTAACTATACAACCATGAAGTAATGTTTCACCTTAAAACAAAATATTAATATATTATTTTTTTACTAAAATTAGATTAGTTTTTCGTGTGTTGGAAACTGCGAGCTTGCTTGATTGGAGGAGAACCCAACATATTCGAGAGTGCCTTTTATATATAATCAGTTAGAAAAAATATCGTGTATTTTATTTGTATATTTTTAATATAAATATTATTTACATTGTAAACTAGATACAATAAATATTAATAAGTTTTTACAAAAACTGAAATTTCCATTGTAATACAACATTTCATGAATAATAAAAATATAAATAAAATATTTTTATTAAACTGCAATACAGCTCAAGCTAGTCTATCATAATAAAAAAAAACTATTTCGCAATAAATATATGAAAAATTTAAAAGGAAAATGCATGGATATTAAGTAGAAAAACATGTTGATAATTCAAGTCTCAACTCGCGCGGCGTCTGGTTGTAAGATATACAACTTTCGTATCTTGCACAGCGTCTGAATCTAGAGTCATACATTTTGATGAATTATAGTGTTGTATTTGAAAAAGGAACCACCAGGAGGTAGAACTTACGTCTAGATAATAACGCAAGAAAGATATATATTAAATAATAGATCTAGAAAATAATTCTTTGTCCCGCTAGGGCATTTACCTGCACTACCAGACAGTAAATAAACATTCCCGATAATAAGTCTGTCTTTTCAATTAACAAACGAATGTATTACGTTCCAAACTGATCAATAAAGATATTATTTGAGTTTTTCAGACAACAATGAAAAATTGTTGAAAAGGGACAACTAATATAAAATAGGATATGTTAAGCAGGGATGAAGGATATGTCACTTGATATTTAATATATTTATCAAGTCAATATTTCACTTGTAAACAGTTTAAGATATACATAATATATAACTATACGCTTATAGAAAATGAAATAGAAAAAGCAATATTGAAATGCAATAAAGCCTTAAAGCTCAATCTGTAAGAAGCCTTTAAAAGGACAATAAAAAAAAGAAAATACATTCATACTCTCTGCAATATTATCTAATAGTAAAGTGTCATTCACAGCTGCTGTTTTAATTTAAGTTTTAGTTTTAATTTTAATTATGTAGTATGTGACAATACGCGTAATCAATTCCTACACAAATTTTAATTCTCGTTTTAGGTTATTTATAGCTTCTAAATTAAAAAAATATAGCTTTATCTATTATTAGACATTTTCTCTTCTTTATATATTATATTGTTCATACCTTTTATTCTATAGAGTAAAACAACATATGTAAATGTTTCCATTACTAAATATAACTAAAAATTAAAACACAAGTTTGTACATATATGTAATAAGATATGTAATAAATACCTCAGATATATTTGGATACCTTTAGACCTTGAATTTAAATTTGGAAATTTAGAATTTAAAAAAAAAACAAAATTATTACTTAAAAGTTTATTTATTATTTTATAATATTAAGCAGCTAGAAAAACGTGCCTTACTCTTCTTCACAAAATATAAAAAGAGAAAACGATCCTAGAAATTAATTTTTATATATCACACCAGAGAAACAAAACAACAAAACACGTCCTAAAACATCAATGTTTACACCAAAGAGACAGTTCTTAAAACATTTTTGTCTTTTGTTGCTGTTTTAGTAAACAAAACGCATTTCCATCTGGAGTCGGTAAAATCAAAGGAAAACACGTTTGCTGTTGTTTTTTAGTCTGCTTGGTTTGAACGATAACTAACGATTTTTGTTTTTTGTGAACATTCGCGCAAGTCATTTGGCTAGCAACTAGTTCCACTAGTTGGCTAGTACTAGTAATTTGCGAAATACTAAATTTTTAGGGGACACACAGAAAAACTCTAGAAACAAAACCAGTTTGTTCCACTGTTTTAAAATAAAACAAATCATGTTTTTGTTTTGTTTTTTGAAAACAAAACTATTTTCAGAACTGCCTCTTTGGTGTAAAACCGGCATTAGTAATCTACTTTTGTTTACTAATCTTGCACTGTAATCCTAAACAGTTATCGTTAACAAAACTACTGTCCTAGCCATTAGTCTGACCCATATCTATCTTGATTGTTTCTACCTACTCACTAAACCGTTTTTAATCCTTACTTATTAACTAATCATCGTTGAACATTATATGAGCTTTCCCCATATCTTATTGTTACAATTAGCGTGATACACATCTAAGTACATTTATATATTGCACAATGTACTCGTATACTAGAAGCTGAACTAGTAGAAATATTCCAATTAGAATCATGTGGCCTGTCCCATATAATTTCAGTGTTATTTCAGAAAATCATTTTGTAGAAAAGTTGTACTAATATTTTTGTCGCATTACATGAATTAGAACTCGTGTTATAAGGGGGCCTACTGTACATAAATCTATTTTATGGATGTCTCATAATTTTACGATATTTTTGTATTTATTTTACATAAAATCTACCCTTATATCATTTCCATCTAACCAAAACATCTCTATAAGAACTAATATACGATATTTTGACATTTTCTCATGATATTTATCAGAAGATTACACCCCTATCTTCTTTTTCTACCCTTAGACATTCAACATGAGTTATAACATTATCTAATGGTTTGTAATTTTATCTGGTTTTAAATAAATAGCCAATTTTGTTTTTATAAGTTTTACGGTCAGTTTTATAAATTATACATATATACGTAACTGGATTTTTGATACCTTAATATCAGTGGTTTCCAATCATATTATGGCATAGGGTCTATTTTAAGTAGATAATATAAAGGACTAAAAAAATGGCTTTTAAAAAATGTTTTACACTAAAATTTTGAAATTATATTCCTTTAGTTGGTAACACTGAACAGAGATATTACAATTGCATTCTGTTCAGATGAGCTAATGGTATATATTAGTTATAGGTACTTTAATTGTAGTGTGTGAAGTGCAACGAGTAACTGCCTAGGCCGACTCCAACAAAGTAAGTTGGTACAAAGCTCGTCTGTCGGTGGAACAGTGACCATATACTCATGAACTCCATGGATAACGTTGTAAGGAATAACGGCCAACATGGTTGATATTGGAAGCTGGCAGAACTCACTATGCATAATGTTAAGTTATTATAAAATTAGATAAAAGTAATTGACAATTTAAATAATTTAAGTTAAACAGTGTAATTATTATATTGTGTATGTAAATTACTAAAATAAGTCTTTGATTACAGAAGCCACACATAAGTTTGATTAAAAATTTATAATTCTAATAAAATTGTCTTATATGTACATACAAGCTCTGTAATAACTATACTATACTATATGGAGTGCTCCCAACTTTTTATAGATAATATCCGACAATACTTTTGACTACAATTATCACCTAAATATTAAAAAAAAACCCATATTTGTGAGTATTTTGCATATCTGCTTTAGATAAGCGCAATATATCTAGCAAGGTGGTTACTCTGTTTTATTTCGTTTTTTGCTTCATTGGGCGCTCATTTGTCTGGCGTCGCAAATGTTTTTCTCACCCGTCTCCAATCTTATCTTACAACTCACATGAATGAGGGAGGGTGGTAATGGGTGAAAGAGAAGGGTTACACAGATGTTTCTAGGCAACACGACACGTCGTTTATGCGATATACGGCTATAGCTTCATGAAAAGCATGAGCGTCTGGTGAATAAATTTTCTGGATAAGAGCCAGGTGCTTGCTTTAGAGTTTTTCTTCGTACACCGGGTGAAAGAACCATTTTACTCGCGCATAAAAACCCGGTACATTTATACGTATCACTATGGAGTCAATAGTCTAATAAATAGTGCAGTTCTTATGGAAAAGGTAACCTGGTTCGTTCCAATTATCTATTTTTTTATTCAGTCCTACTATTTATTTATATTCAAGGTTATTGCCCTCTGTTCCACAAGTTCATTTAATGTTTTCTGCAGTAGATATAGCTTGTATACGTTTGATTCGACGCCTATTGCATTTATGACATATAACGTAATCATCTACTCGTACTACTCTATCATAAATACATCTTTCTTGCTCTAACAGTCCATTCATTCCTTCTTGAATGGAACTCCGACTGTTATCAGTCACAGGATGAAAACTGAACCATTAGCATATTGGTCACTTACGAACTATATATCACCCAACACCTCTAAAAGTAAAGGCATTCCAATATCTAAGAACTATATCCATCGCTATTATAACGACGCCATGAATAATAGCAATGCTACATACATACAGGCTAAGTCGTATATCAACAGTTTCGTATTATATGTTTCCAACCATTAAAATAGAAAACCAACGCCATCATTTTAACGAGCAGTTCAACTAAGACTTTACAACCGTTAGTGCAATACTCTAACGAGTATAATCTCCTAATTCTTTCCAGTGGGCTTTGCAAGCACCCTGTATAACTCATAAAGGGTATATATTGGTCTATAATCTTTAATTATAAGAGATTTAACAAATCCATGTTTTAATTAAGGATTAACTTTGTAATTAACAATAAAATAAGTCTGTGTCCATATTAAACAGTTGCGTTTTAATAACTGACAAAGATATTAACTGTAAGTAAAGAGGCTTTTACCGATCTTACCAATTCTCAGTTCCAGTCATAAGATTTTTAATGCCTTTTGCATTTATTAATTGATTATGTGTATAACATAAAAGCATCTTGCATTTCGGAAAATTAAAACACGTAACGATAGGTAAAAAAAATTACTTTAATGAGCTTACGTTCCGTGTTTATAGGGTTAAATTTATTATATATATGATTTATAAAAATCCCACGTAGAAAATGAACCTAGGAATTAGCTGTTAACAGAGTAACAAGTGTGAACCTTGCACTGTAATACAATTATTGTATGAAAAGTAAAAAATTAACCTTGGAATTAGCTTATGGTAAGCTACCAAGTGTGAATTTGCATTGTAGGGGAATTTCCAACCTGGAAACTGAAAGAAAAATATATGTCTTCTCAATCTATCAGTAGTCAACATCTTAATCTCAATTCGAAGTCACACAATGGTATGACTGAAACTGAACGAATAACTGATACGATCATGCAAAAGGTACTTAACTTAGAAAACAATTAAAATTAAGCGAAATATAAGTTGGAATAAAAATCACTCACCAGTCACTGAAAACAGATGAAGTAGTAATTGTCCCTCATCAGAAGCCTCCACTTTCTCCTGAAAGAAAAGGACAAAATTAGTTTATATTTTCTTCTTAATTATTATTTGAGTTTATCTTGAAAGTAGAAACAACTTTGCAATAATAAGGCCGCAAAGGGGAGACGAAAAGGAAGAAACAATACTATGAAAGAAATAAAGTAGTAGTAGAAGAGGTAAAGAGATAGAAAGAATAGGAAACAATTGTAAAAGAGGTGTTGAAGAGTTGAAAAAACGAATTTAGCAGAGGGAAAGACCACCCTACATAAAAGAAAAAAGGAAAATGGGAAATAGGAAGTAAGGCAATAGGTTGTGGTAACAGGTAAAAAATGAAGTGGACGTAAGCAAGAAAGGAGAGCATACAAGGGAGTAACGCAAGTTCACGATTGAAAGTGAAGAGAAGATAGAGAATTTGTTGAGAGAAGACACAGAAAGAAGAAGGTGGATGGCGGAGAGATAAAGGTGAAGGAGGTAAAATAAGGAGAAGAGTGGCGAGGAACAATAATTAATTTGAACTTTTTTTTTTATATTTATTTACTTTTTTGCCTTGACTTTCTAATTTGAACTTAATTTTCAGTTTTGTTAATTCAGAAATAGAATGTAAAATAATGAAAAATATGAATAAATATGATGTCAAAACACCAAGTATTCTCAATCCGTTTGCTTGACTAGTATACTACTATCCAATACTGCAGCTTATAATCAATATTTAAATTTATTAAAACTTTTCCTCATATAAATCTCAGTCTTCTTATGTAAATGTATGAAATTATGTGAACACCCTTAGAAACACCACTGTTGGAAACTCTAGACATTGTTTGAACACGACCCTGTTTTATGCAAGGTAATATGGCTCCTACCTTGAGTCGTATTTACATGTATATGAGCCGTTCAAGTTAGTTTATCATACTGTTCTAGCTTGATTAAGTCATTCAAGTTGCCAATATGAACCCAACGCTACAAAGAACAAGAGACGGAGAGAGAGAGAGAGAGAGGGAGAAAGAAATATATCTAGAGAATGACTCAGAGGGTAAACTAACAAGCACTTTAAGAATAGTTTAGTATAACCATTAAAAGCTGAATAAATAATATGGAAAATTGGAGCTTTGCAAAGCGTAAAGCTTTCGCAGCTTTATTTGTTTATGTTATCTTGTTAATATCTTTTATATGTCTTCTGCAGTAATATACAGCTTCGGTTATGAGATGGGAATAGTAATATTACTTTTTGTTAAATATTTTTTATAATAATCTTCGCTGTGGGACACAGATAACATTATTTCTGATGTAAAATGCTGAATGGCTGTTTTTCTCGTCACAATTCCCTGGCTGGATATTTTTGTTTTGAAAAATGTATAAAAATATATGAACTGTGTATATAAGAACACGAAACAGTTAGCATTGTTACTTGACGTTGACTGCTGTGTCTTCGGATTAGATCCACAGACCACAGTTATATTAGTATTTGTATTTATTTAATAATTGATTTGCCTATCAGCATAACAATCTACTACAATGTTGTATTTAATATTCCCTGCCGTTATGCCTTACATTGTTATGATTACATTTCATTTCTTTCTTACTTACTAAACTACTAAAAATTAAAACTAAAGCAGCTGCTGCCATCTCTCTCTGTTTTCTCCCGTTACCCTCTTTCCCTACTCTTATACTATACTTAATTATTTCATATCTATGCATTTTTCCCTTTTAATTTTCCTTATTTCTCCTCTGCATCTCCACCCCCAACCGCCTTTCTTCCTTGTCTAGTCTCATCAGCTCTTCTACCCTCTTTCCACTGCCAATTGTCTATTATAATTTACATTCCTCTGTTATATGCTCCAATGCTCCGCACAAGAGTTATATTATGAATCATTCATTTCTTAATCGTTAAATATATTCGCTTGTTTACTTTCTTATATGTCACTATTAAATCATTGTTAATTAATTGTTAAAAAATTACAATTGAACACACTATGGATCATATCGCTAGTAGCGGTATTATTTAACATTACATTATAGCTTATTGCATCTCACGCCTTTAGAATTATTCACTTTGAACTCAGACAGTAATGAAGCAACAGTGCCTTCAACTCTATTCAGTATCTTTTTAATGTACGAGTATAACGTACGAAAGGTATAAAATAGTTTAATAAATAATATAACACATGACAAACACTTGATAAATTCAGGTAATCCTTAATATCAGTATTTTCCAAATTAATAATTATAAATGATAGTTCAGCTTGTGTGCTAGTTAACTAACATAAAGTTTAAATGCTGTTCGTTCCGATGTTGTAACGTCAATAATTTATCGTTAAACGATAGCAATACTTTAGACAACGATAGCACAGTCTCATGAAATTCGTGGACGAAATAGTGGACATAAGCATTGATGTTTGTAGCTAACTGCCGTGTCTTCGTGTTCGATACCAGTACCAGTGCTATATTTTCTGGGTGTGGTTGTTATTAAGTTAAATTGATTAAGCGTATACATAATCATAAGCTTATTAGGCAGCGGTTTCTCACATATCAGGAACATAGGTCACATCGTCAGTTAAAAGGATTCAGCATCAGAAAGAGATCGAAGGACGTAGTTCCACACCAAAGAGACAGCTTTGAAAAATGGTTTGGTTGTCAACTAAATCATGTTTTGTTTTATTTTAAAAAAGTTCTGTTTTTCTAAAACAGACTGTTCAAACTTCAAACAGACTGGTTTTGTTTTTAGTGTTTTTTTGTGTGCCCCATAAAAATTATAAACATGATAAACAACAACTGACAAGCGCAAATGTTTACGTAAAACAAAACTGCGTGTTCATACCAAACAGACTAAACAACAACAACAAACGTGTTTTCCTTTGATCTTACCGACTCCAGATGGAAATGTGTTTTGTTTACTAAAACAGCAACAAAAGACAAAAATGTTTTTCTTCAAAAAAACAAGTTTTTGCCCGTGTTTTCTTGAACTATGTCTCTGGTGTGAAACCGGCATAAATGAGCCAAGTTCTCTTCGCTACGTTATAAACATCCATGCACAGAAGGTTTTCCATATAACAAATGACGTTGTAAATAATGAGTACCAATTAATATAAGTAAATAAATTAGTAATAAAATTAATGAACTTTTAATCTATATTTATCAGCCATTAATAAATAAACTGTCACACCAGTAACCGCAAAGTACCAATGATTAAATAGAGTTTATGCTTTAAATGAATTCTACGTCACTTTGTTCTTCTATATTGTCTATAAACCGTATTTCTTCTTCTTCCTTTTGTCTGATAAAGAATTTTATAGCAGTGTTTTATGAGAGCCCCACCGATTTTTGGATTAGAAAAGTTTTTTTTATATTATGATGAATGGCTTTGTTTTGTTCATTTTTAAGATGATTTATTTATCTTTTATGTTAATTTAAACATCCTGTCGTTTAATAATAATAAAAGAATGTCACGAATTAATTAAGTAATGACCAAAGTAAATTTATGGAGGATGAGCACACTTTCAAGAAATGATCATTCACAGGTGGCTACAGGTATGGTACAGGTAGAGTAAGCTTGCTATTTTTTTAGTAACAAGTACACATACTGGTACGTTCTTAACGAAATGTAAAGCTGGGTTTACACGACATTATACTCCACGTTTTTTACAGTATTCGATTTTAAACGTATAACCAGGAGGATGTTCACACGGTTAATATTTATTAACAAAATCAGGTAAATAAGAGAATAAAAAAACCCTGTTTTATAAAGGTATTATTTAAGTTCTATTAATTACATTAAAATAGGTATAGATGTAATTATTTGGCGAACATATGTATTCGATTTAAAAGTCGTTATAATCAACTATATCTAAGCAGTTTTAATAGGACGAATCAATACAGTTCGGACTTTGAAGCAAAGATATTGTTGTTAGATTTGTACTGCTAGAATTTATGGTTGATTTAGAATTCATGGGTAAAATATTGTCAGTGGCGCCGCTTGAGTTGCTACGCGATTTTTATATAATTCCATAGTTTTATCTCACAGAAATGGCTTTTGTTCTAGCAAAAAATCAATAAAACATTATCTATAAAATATCACTTGAAACACGTGAAAATGATACTTCAGCAATAACCGTCGTGTAAAAGATACCGTATAGCCGGCATATGCAATATAATGCAAGCCGAATTCGTTAAAGTTCATTTGATTTGCTTGACAAGTCCGGTGAGTATTCAATAAACGTGTTTAGCTGTGTACGTTTTCTTGCAGTACGAACGTCGTGTGAATGGTTCTATAGGAAATACTGTTTACTCGATGATATTTATACTGCAAAAAAACGTGCAGTACAATGCCGTGTGAACACAGTCTAACACTATTTATTCTCAAAATATCAGCTTTGCTATAAGATTTATAGAGCTCTTATAACCTCTTCTAAACATGAGTCACCTACGAACTCTCGTAATTTCAACTATACCTTAGTGCACACACACACATATACTCGCACGTGTGTGTGTCGGTGTACTAAACAATTCAAATTAGATAATATATTGCATCTACTTTTCTACTTTAATTAACTTCATACAAAAATACCTGACATAATAATCCAGAAAAATTACATTTGGAGAACACACACACACAAACACATAGAGAGAAAGAAAGAGAGAGAGATAGTAGATGTATTTATGAAAATGTAGAAGAAATTTATAAGGAAAAAGTTCAAACACTTTATTTAATTAAAAAAAGGAAAAGATTTAAGGTAGTACGTCACGTACAACACGTCGGTGAAAGACTTTAATTTATGTTTTAAAAAATAAATTACTTTCAGTAAAAAAAAGTGCTGCAAAATGATAAAAAAATAAATTTCTTTATATTAGTTAAATATTGCTAACTTTTAGTTATTTTTATTATTAGAAAATGTCGTGAAGGTAATAAAAATCCAGGTCATTTGACGAAAATACACATTATCTTAGCAGAAAGATTAAACAAAAGTACGCATTTGTTTCATTTTATTTATATTACAAATACAGTTTATAATGTTACTGTATAATTTATTTAATATGTATCTTTAAAATTCCCTACGTTTAAATTCCATGCTTCGTTATACCAAAGTTGGCTCTTTATCGCGTGCAAGGCATCTTGTCCTTCACATCCTAGGTTGAGCTGCGCGTTTATCTTCGTTTTAGACGCCGTTGGTTAGAAACATTACATCGCCGGGTAAGTTACCATACACAAACGCATCTAAACGTTTAACGATTAATAGCATTGGCATAAAGAGCAGCTCAAAACGTTTGAATAGAAAAATTTTAAGACATTATGGCATCTATCGTCTAGGAGCAATAAACTTCTGCTAAAGCCGGTACCAAAGAATGCCGTGAACGTTTGATTTAAATATTGTAAGATTATCATGGCAAGTTTCCTGCTACACGGTGGAACGAATGTTTGATTCGAATCATGTATTTATTTTATTAATTTGTTGATATTATTGACACTGACACTGTTTAACAAAAACTTTCAAGGAAATAAAGAAACTTTCTACCTTCCTTTGTTGGACGATTCGTGCAGCAGTGCATGACATGTGGTTCAAGTGTCTGATAGGGGTAGAAAAATCCCTTTTGACAGACAATAGGTAGAACTTCTTCCAAAGAGAACATTGAGCACATGACATTGGACGCACTTAGTTCCAGCATCGACCACACCATGTGTACAACGTTGGAAGGTGATCGTAGCATCGATTGCAGCCGGCTTGAGCTCGTAGCATGCGACACGTCCTGTACGTTTTACAATTCTAAACGCATACGACTTGCCGCACGTACCAGTGGGCTTTGACTCTAAAAACTACAAGTTTATATAATTTGCGGACGATTTCCTCATTGTCTAAACCGGAAGTTAGTGCATACATAATATCACATACAGTACTGTATTTCCAAAGAAACGAGATATTTACTCTGAATTACCTCTCTCAAAAATCAAAGAAACTAAATAACAAATACTAATAAATATAATTCAAATAGTTCTACCGCTGAAGTAAATAATCAGTGTCAAAATATAGTTCAAAAAGCACCTTAAACTTATATCTAGTTTACAGTTAGCACAGCTTTGATATGTTCTCTAACTTAATTCGTTCTGACAAGTAATACATAAAGCCAGAAGAGCTTTAAGTGAACTTTAAGTTCAACTACTCTAAATAATATTTAAAACTTTAGAAGGTAATAAATATTAACAGTACAACAACTTATAAATCTTGGCTGAAAGTTTTAATTTCATTCTATAATATTATAAAGTAATATTACATGTCAAAATTGTGAGGAGCTTTTCTGATGTGTAATTAAAACAGACTTTCAATATAACTTTCTAGCGGATTTAAGAATGAGTTACATCACCATTTAATATGGTCTTTAATTTATTTAAATTTATTTTAGTTAGTTTACTTCCGATCACCGACTATATTGGTAGTTTTAATAGCGATGTGGTGTCCATATGTATACCACAACATTGTCTAATTAGCTTTTGTGATTATGCTAACAAGTATTCAATTTGATTTGAATAACAACTAAATACAACAAATGTAGCGCTAGTTCGGGATCCAACCCGACGACAAAACAGTTTGCCTAAAACATCAAGTCTTAATTCTCTTAGATACGGTGTCAAATAGTATAAAACATAACATAGAATAGATCAAGTGTTCCTTGGTGAATTAATCATAATTAGCCACTTTAGTAGAATTTTATAAAATTTAAGTACTCTTATAAATAAGATCATTACCTAATTATCCTAAAAATTTAAAGGTAATAAAGACTTTCAGACTCTAGATAAATTTAATCGAAGTTAGAATCATTTATATGAGAGGCAATGAGAGTGAATGAGAAGCAAATATATTTAACGCGTTGTTACACCAGTATTTTATTTTTAATAGAAAAACAAATCAGTAGATGTTCAAATAAAAATAGGTAAAAATGTGATACTTTTTGCATATGTATATTTAACAGAACGAAAATGTTTGATCATTGAACACCAACATTTACACCAACTAGACAGTTTTTACAACATTTTTGTCATTTGTTGCAGTTGTTTGCAACAAAACACATTCCCATCCGGAGTCAGTAAAGATCAAAGTAAAACAAGTTTGTTGTTTGAAAAAGACGTTTCAAAAATTGTCTACTTGGTGTAAACATTGGTGTTTTTATTCAGAAAAACAAGTTTTTGTTGCAGTTTTATGCAACTGTCTATCTGGTGTGAAACCGCCATGATATTTTTACTCATACTACGCTGATGCAACACACCTTACGAATCATATTGCACTCTTGAGAAATTTGTCTTTAGAATTCATTATGAAATTCACACGAATTGGACTTCGTAATGAATTCGACGTGGTTTTAATTATAACTACTTAATGCTTACCCTTTAAAATCATTAAAGTCTGCAACGGATTTACTCATAAAATATTAATTATTTTCCATGCGTTGTTTACTCAAAAATAGCGGATTTCTCTCGCGGATAACATTGTGCTAAACAGATCCCCTACAATTCCATAACAAGTCTGATAAACAAGTCTGTGTTTATATTAAACGGGGAAACGCATATCTTCTTAAATATATATTTCACCGTAACCTAATTTCTCAGTCACTTTGTCTTCGTTGTAAGTAAGTTTATGGTATTACATGTTCCTCTCCTCTTTCCCTTATACTCTCCTCCGCCCCTTACCAACCCTTTAAAGACATTGTCTCCCTTGTAAAATAACATACAATACAATAACCTGACGTAATGTTACAAACTTATAGCAATTCTTGCTTGGTCGTCTTTTCTAACATATACGACTACACACACACATACATACACAGCTCGGTGTATTCCCTTTGCATATTTGAATCTACCTTGCACAAGGGATGGTTGTTGTTCATCGTCAACGTTCAGTGTTACCCTCTTGCTTGGTTGAAACGATGCGATAGATGTACGAGTATTTATATATGTGTAGAGTTGTATAGAAAAGGGAGGAGGTAGGAGGGAGGTGGCTATAGAAGATCGGGTTCCATTCATCCCCTCCACGCTTTTACAGCTTCAACAACGTCGTTCTTCAGTTTTCCACAGTGGTTTGGTTAGTTCTATTTGTGTGCTCGGGGTCGCTGGAAGCTCAAACCTGAAAGCTCAAAGCTGGACCACTCTAATAATAGTGATCGTTTTAACTAATTCGATCCTCCAATAAGCTAATATTTAAAATATATCTTTGTGACCAGTTTTTAGTTTTAAGTGCTTTCATTATTTTCTAATTATATATTTTAATATAAGTTTTAAATTTAATGTAAGAAAAAGTGTTCAAACATTTTTTATAAAGTGTATCTACCAGTGAGGAATACAATTCAATCTTTTAAGGTACTTAGAGCCACATGGATTATTATATTAATTTTAATTGTTGTAGTCACTTAAATACGTCGTTGCAGCTTCTTACATATCACTAAGTCCACGATATCAAAACATGTTTCTTTGGAAAAACTAAAAACAAAAATTTATATTCCAATCTCTGAGACTTATTTTGCATCAGGCAATTGATTGTTGATTCTTTTTGTAAAATATAGAAGAAATCAAATGACCAAGCCAATTTTAATTTGGATTAGAGCAAATTTATGAAACTGTCTGTCGATGAGGGTTCTTGTATTTAATTTAACTATTCATCATCAACAAAAAAATTCTATATTACGAGTATTTGTTATTATTTTTTGCATTTAATTACATTTATATTTACATAACAATATTTTATATATCAATTTATTGTTTGCTTTTAATTTTACTTATTATATTTATACTCGTTTAATGTATTTATTGAAAAATTTGAACTAAAAAACAAATTTTATTTCGTAATATAACTGTTTGAATTTTTCTGGTTTTACATCCTAAATGTATTGACCCTCCTTCATCGCAAATGCAATTTGAAGATGTTATAATCCTTATTATGTATAAATGTGAATGACATTTGTTGTGGCCCAACACTTTTTTTTTCTTTTTCATAATTAGCCGGGCTTCATAGGACCACGGTTCTTTTTTTCGATCTTATTATTACAATATATTAACACTATAATACTACAATATATTTATACCGATTTCTATCTATTAATTCTATCTGTTAATTCTTTGTTACAAGTGTCGCAAATAGGTTGTCTGTTTGGGATGTATTCCTGTGTAATTTTTGTATGACCTATTCTGAGTCTCGTGAATTTTATCCATGTTGTATTTTGAATTGTTAAATTATCTACTTTTTAGTTGTGATTCTGTTATACACATTAATTAACAATCTTTCATATTATTATCTTTTATGATTATTTAAAATAAATAATATTAATTTAATTGATACAATTATTCCATCTAAACAAGCCAATTTGTCCGATACCTTATTTCCATGTATTCGTGACTCTAGTGACCAGTGTATTCACAAGTGAACTGGTAAACATTAAATTAGAAGCTTCCTCTTAGGCCTGTCTCAGTATGGCACCGTATTTAAGCGAAATTCTGCCGGACGTATACGGGCTACTACGCTTTACCTATCCGAACCCTGTAAATGTAATGAGATCTCTCTGGACCTCTCAGACTGCACGCTACAAAGCCGTCCGATACGGGCGGCACTACCTCGCACATTAGAACCGTATAAAGGCGAACTTTATCCAAGCGTTACCACTACTACAACGATATCCTATCTGAACCTTTGTAAATGCAAACAGCCGCCTCAGACTGGGGGGGATACCTAAGATCGCTTGTTGTTACGCTGCAATACGGTTCAAATGAGATCTATCGGCGACATCGCTTGTGACGAGTATGTTCTGCATGCAGTTTATGTTTGTATTTCAGTGAATCATGGACACCGATACCGATACCAATACGATAGAACTAAATTTAAATTCACGACAACCAGAACTCAGATATATAATAAATACTAAAGTCCCTTTAATACCAGTAGTGTATCGATAAAAATTAAAGTTAAAGTTTGCTCTCATAATAAATTATATTAGTGCTAAAGAACTCCAATACACCCCCCACAGTACACAAGTTAGTTATCTGACGACTGACTACAGACATCTGTGACACACATAGGCGGTTTGCTTTGTAACTCATCCAACCCGCCGATCTACGTCCGAATACGCCGTCGCTTAAATACGGTCCCATACTGAGACAGGCCTTAAGATAAAGTGTACTAAGGGGTCATCCACAGATTATATCACACTAATTTTATGGTTTTTGTAAAAATATATTATTCTTCGATACTCAATCTACTCGTCGTACAGACAAGGCTGTAATATACCTAAGGAATATACACAGATATTTCAAAGCAGAGAAAGTCTGAAAAACCTTATTGACTTTATCAATGAATCTAATTTAATCTCTTTATTTTAAGAACCCATTAAAAAATTCTTCAAATGTCTTGTACTCGTTCAGAAGATCGACATTTGACCTTTCATAAATTGAAAGAAATTCATTTAACAAGTATGTTACTCTTTGTTGTAACATATCATCATTGGTGATGAAAAATTATCGGATATATCGTTAAGATTCAATACCCAACTAACTCATGAATGCAACCAAACACAGATAAATTTCTTGACTATCATCGGAATGAAACTCAATATTCAGAGTTGTCTCACTAATGAGTTACACGATATATATAATTGTGAAAAAATTCTAACATTGATCCACTTGATGCACAATGTTGATTTTAACAATCACAGTGTTTGTTTATTTACACAATACAAATGCAACACGCACGCACACAAAAAGCTTTCATGGTCGGTCAATGCTGGCAGACCAACTTAATACCCCAAGACACACGGTGTTGTTGTCTGGAAGACGATTACAAGGTCACTGACTGACTTCACGTGTGTTCTACGACGTCTACGATTACATACTGCTACGTTGTCTACGTTATACCACAATAAAACATAACATGAACTTCATGAAGCTAATAGATAATTCTACTTGACTAAGGATTATCACATAATCAATATTAATATATTTTAGGTTTACATATTTCAGATTCAATTTAGATAAGTCATATGTCATTAATATCGTATCCGATCGCTACATAATTACTATCACTATTTGCGCATGTATTTACGTATGTAGCCCGAGTTGTAGTGATTGAACTACGATGGAAATATCGATGATACTATCGATGTCTAAGGTTGTGCAAAAAAAAACACATTGTATAATATAGATTTCGTCTCGACATGTACATCATGGTCTGCATATTCTTCTGCTAGTTTTAAATGTTACTCAATGTCTTTTATCACATTTAAATTATTCTACGAGGCGTGTTTTTTAAGCAAGTACCGTTTTGGAATTAAAAAAAGACGTGTAAAGATATCGCAATAATTTTATTTTTACATGAAAGCCTGTACCTTAATCTACTTTTCTACATAATTTCCGTGAATATTGAGGCACTTGTCATAACTTGACTTGTTACAATGCGATACAAAACACTACGAGAATATTGAGGAAACCAGTCGCACATTGATGAAATTGTAAAGCGTCTGTTTTCTCTCACCTTTTCTTCCACTTTCTGCACAAAATCTTCATTAAAGACCGAAGGACGCCCACTCCGTTCTTCATCATGCACATTTGTGCGGCCTTCTTTAAATGCTCTCACCCATTTCCTTACCATTCCATCACTCATAATGTTTTGTCCGTAAACTTTACAGATCTCACGATGAATATCGATCGGTTTTACGCCATTAGCACTAAGAAATCGTATAACAGCCCGTACTTCACAATCGGCGGGACTCACGATTGTCGGAGGCATCTTAAACACTCAGTAAACAACGTATACAATGAAGAATCAGACTGTAATGGCGTCAGTGCGTAGACAAGAGATGTAGGTAACCAGCGCGCATGCGCGGAACGCCGACCGTAGCGCTGCAAAGGCGGAAACGCAAAACGGTACTTACTTAAAAAACATGCCTCGTATTTTGTTTAGTTATATATTATCTGGTGCAGTAATTTAACAATTATATTTTGTTAGGATTCTGCAACAACAATAATAGATATATTTCTTAAACAAAACTGTTTCCCTGTTTCGCAATGATCTGATGTAGTCAATGTGTTTCAAAAGAGTTACAATGGTTTTTGTGTAGTAGAAAAATCTGTCTAATACGAAAAATATGATAATATAAAATTAAAGAGGTGTCTTACACATATACTGTTAGTCTAATTTTTATTTTAGTTCAATTACCATTTCATTCGATGAAGTGGCACTGAAATAGAATCAAAATCCATTTCACAGCAAATGTTATAAATCGCAAAACAGGATTTATATCAACAGACTTCATCAAAATTTAATATAAGTTATACTAGTGCACAAAAAGATATATTTACTTTCGAAAAATCAATAATACAGCTGGCTAAACGAGGTATATTAGGTAACATTGTCTACGTATTTATTTTGTAAAAATGTTAAATAAATCTTGAATATAAGTAAAAGTTTTTAGCGGGTTAAAATTAAAGTTTTTTCAATACATTGAGGAACATAATCATATTTAGAAGTTGAAGTAGGGGGTAAATACTCGTACTACCTTTAATAATTATCAAAAATATCATTTATTTTTATAAAATTTTCAAAAATCAAAGAATATACAAAAATGAAATTAACTGCATTATTGGCTTCTCAGGCAATCAAATAATAAAACTCGAGCAGGAGAAAGAATTATTGTTGGTAATGTCGAAATAAAGGATATTTTTTGATCTTGTATCTAAGGCTAATTCATTGTTCATGGTTCATGATTTAAATCAATGTCATAAATTTAAATTAAAAAAAAATAATGATATTTCATTAGAAAATACGATTTATGTAACTGATGTAAATAATCGATAATAATTTTTTTATAGTTTTTTCATCCCTAAAGTCTTAATGGGATTTCATTTCATATACTATTATAGCTTAATCTGCATTTTCAATTTAAAATCAATAAAATAGCTATAGTTATGTATATAGATTCTATATTAAACTTTAATCTATTATTTCATATAGAATATTATTGTTGAATTAATATCAAATTTCGTTATGTGCTATTGCTATTTATATAAATGTATAGAATGGTCTATTTACTTAGAATTAAATAGTACAATACGTCGTATTTGTTATTTATAATATGTTAACATTAATACTTTTAAAAGCAGTAGTATTCAAATTTGTACTAACTATAAAAGGTTCTATACACACACTTATTCCTCTGCTCGTCAAAGTGACCATGCTCGCGATTCAAAGATTCAAAGTTTATTTATTAAATTATTATATTTTTTAGCTACAACGACACGTCTTCATTTTACAACAAACGATTCAAGAATCGTTAAGACTTTATACCATATTACTTAAAACTAATCACTAACCCGGAACACATAACCCTGATCTTAAGCAATTTTTAATAACAAATAAATGCAATAGTTCAGTGTAGATAATAGTCTGACCCACATTAAACCTTGGTATTTCTACCTACTGTTTAATGTTTGTTTAAATACTTGAAGTACCACTTAAACTACATGGACCGCATTCTAAAAATTCAAAGTTCACTTTTCAAGTTCATATTAAAACTTATAATTAATTAATAAATCAGCCACGCATTCTGAAACGCTCAAGCATGTTGGCCGAGCCAGTTTCTAACCCAAAATAAACAAGTGTGTAAGGACCCTTAAAGTTATTCTATCAAAAGTTTCCGAAATTAAATAGAAAATAAAACTAAACGTAAACGAAAACAATCCTGTAGGCGGTGAAATTTTAGAAGCAATTTTAAATCATATTTTTTATGCCTATCATTAAAAAAAAAAAAAACATACACTCGTTCGTAAGGGTAATATCATCTAGATTCGTTTAAAAGTTACGGAACCTAAATATTTTTTTTTTTTTATATTTATTTTCTTCTTTGCCTTGACTTTCTTTAGTCATAGCCACCATCAAATAATTTTTTAACATCTTTTATAATTTATAATTCAATTTTACACATTTCTAAATATTTCAATAATTCACTAATTAATTTTGTATCACTTAACAAAAATTTAGTATTAACAGGAAAAGTTTTAATCACATCTAATATACCACTATTCAATTTTGATCTTTCTAAACTATAATTTATGCATTCAAATATAATATGATCCAAATTTCCTTCTTCACCACATTGACATCTATCGTCAGATTTAATATTAATTTTGTACAGATGAGCTGGAGTTTTGCAATGATTACTTTTGATTCTGATTGTAGTTGATATAATTTTGCGGGACTCATTTCTAAACCATCTCTTCTTACTTAAAGGAACCTAAATAAATATGAAAGAGTACGTAAAAAACGTATTTATATCATGAGAAATTAATTGCCCGTTGGGGTAATACCCCTCTTTAGAAAATGGATATAAAAACTTTGTATATGTGTGCGTTGGTACATAATAATGTAACTGTTACATGGAAAAAATACATGTGTACTAATACTAAGACATTCTATTTAATTGTGGAAAATTAAAGCTAACATAAATTATGGTAGTCAATATTTTATCTTTAAGGTAGTACACTAGCAAAACTATACTTTTCTACTTTTTATATAGAAAATTGTATTGCAGTGCAAGATTCATCTTTGGTCGCTTACCACAAGATAATTAAAGTGTTACACTAAGTTAAATTTGGAACCTCTGGTAAAGTCTCTTAATTTAATTAAAAAAATTTAAATATTTTGACCAGCTGTAAAGCGAGATATTAATATTTAAGTGCGCATATTTAATACGCCTAGAAAGTTTAAAAAAGCATCGTACTTGTATCTTAAAAACGGTTCTACAGGTTTAAAAGAAAAAATTATATATTGAAGAGGAATAAATTTGGAACGTTTTGCTATTTTTATAAAAAGATATAAAGGTTTAAAGTTGATATTCTTTTGAAATACCATTCAACGTTATATTTTGATATTATCTGCGCGCGATAGTATGCGAAGTATACTTTCTCTCTTTTATCATACTACAGTGATTGAATTGCAGCGAATAGTGTTGCCATATTTATTAACAACGGGCTTGTATTTAGTCTGTATACGTATATAGAATTTAAGCCTAAATAACTACTACAAATACTATTTATCTCGACATGAGCACACTTGTAATATTTAAACAAAATGTAAATTATTAGTATATGGGAATGTTACTACTAAATGTTACACTAATTAAGTTTATTAATCCTTTCATCACAGATACACCTTAAGAGATCGATGTCTCAATCGCTATGTTTTTATACCATATTTTGAGTAGTTCTTTTGAGTTAAATTAACAACTATTTCAGAGACAAATAAAATCTTCTCCTTAATCGTAAAAGAAGTTGGTTCTACTCCAACGGTCATAAAGCCCGGTATTTTTATTATTTACTAACATTTACCGGATTATTTATAAAGAAATAAGAAAAAATAAGAAAGATAAGAAAAAATAGATTTACATTTAGCAGAACTTATCATAAGAGAAAAAATAGTACACTCAACTTTAGAATATTAGTGACAATATAATATAAAATCTTATTTTTCTACTTTAATATCTGCCTATGCTATTGCTTCCGATTGTAACTACCTTAAGGTAGTTAGTTCAGCATCCCACATACAGCAATATAGTAAATGTTTGTCTTTAGAGTAACGAGAGATTTTATTACATTAATAAATCAATCAACCGAACGACACGATGGTAAACAGTGAATTCGAAAATCAATCAGTCAACCGAATATGTAACCGTAACGAGCAACGGACAACGGGCAATGACTCGATGGATAGCTGGATATGTTTTTGACATGCCCGTTACAAAATTAATGGATATAAATTCAAACATTTATTTAAACACATGAGTGACGTCACCATTTTCAACGAATATTCACTGGAGCGAAAAGTGATGTTCTCTTTTTTTTTGCATGATGCCCAAAGGGTTGTCCGAGCCGTTCAAATATGCTTTTTTATATACAAAATGGATTTCATCTTTTATGTATTTTATAAACTCAACTTGTCTAGTTTTAAGGGACTTATATATATATATATATATATATTTTTTTTCTATTGCGTGTATACTCTTTAAAACATATAACATTTCGTTCGTGATTGCCGTTTAATAATGATAAATAAACAGTTATTTCATACGAAAACGTTCTATATAGTGGACGGTTGGTTCGTAATGGTATTTTAAAAGATATCCTGTTACAATTATAATGCTCGAAATGATGGGTCGGTTCTATTTTCATAGATAAAACATTAAACCTCATTCCCACTCACTGTTATGATATTAAATTTTCGTTTTTATTTAATATTTTTATCTAGATTTCAGGTTTTCAGAATTAGCATTCCTTGTCTCATTCGTGTATTAATTTAAATGTAGTTTATATTGTTGGTGCGCATGCGTCGTTATTAACATAGATTTTGACAGTTAGACAAAATTGAATTGATATTAATTAAAATTGTTTTTAATTCGTAATTTTTGACAAACTAACAATAAACACATTTGTGAGGCATTTTTTATTTATAAAAGTTATAAAAAAAAAAACAGAAAACGTAAAATAAATTCTAAATTAGAAATAGTGCGGATACTCACTACGCATATTTCTATATGCGATTAAATAAAATTAAAAACAAAATTAAAGCAGTAAGTGGGAATGATAGTTTATTGTATAAAAAAAATATATTATTAACACTAAAAACAAGGTAGTCTATCTATCTACTTAACACAAACCTTTAAATATTTTGCGATGATAAAAGTAAGCTTATTGACACTCTTCAAAACTGAAGCGTCATATATTAAGCCATAGCAACATAGACAAACTACTGCTAACTTCAATTACCATTAGTGGAAATGCATTTGGCATTATTTTAAAACTATTTTAAATAAATAGACACATAAAAATAATTCAATAGAGATATTTTCACAGTAAGTTTATTTTTCCTGTACAGAACAACATGGAAAATAGATTTCCCTTAAATTCCAAACATTTCTACATCCTATTTATTCAAGCAGAACGGTAACTGTTACTGTTCATCCAATTTCGAACGAATTCACTTATCCAACTGTAGCTTTTGACACATCTGTTGGGCTTACAATACTTCGGAGCTTTAAAGCTCTGCTATGCACTATGTACTATGTACTTGCACCACAATATCGCGGTCTTAGTGATGCACCAGGCTGGCGCTTTAATCAAATTCCGTTCTATAAATAGTTCGAGAATTTATTTTATTTTTATGTGCATTGAATATTAACATAATAAGTGCATTTCATTATTGATTTACTGCATAAAGTTAACTGACAAATTGAAAAAAGAAAACCAAAAGACAAATAGAAATAAAAGATATGGAATATTACTTAGTAAAAATAATGAATTAAAAATGAAAAGTTAAATAAGTTGAAAACTACTGGAAGAGTGCCAACTTGGAGAAAACATATATAATAATGGAGAATTCTATGCCGCTTATTTGGTATTTATTACAATTGGATTACACAGTTCGTTTGAATTTAATACAAAATCAAACAAATACTAGTAATTCATAAAAAATGAGTCTAAAAATAATGAATAATGTTATAAAATTAACAATAAAAAGTTATTCAATATAAAAAGTTGTAAAAAGCAAATAATGTTAAAATCTTGCTGAGTTAGAAGTTAGAATGAATTTCATAAAATACTATTGAACTTTCATCAAATTAAATACCTTAAACTATAATACATTATTTGAAATTTAATCAGTCAGTGTGTTTGCACGAAATGAACATCAACCACACCACTGCACTCTACTTGTAGGTCACAGTTCACCATCAATCCATTTTCAGGACAGAAGTGGGGTAAGGGGTTGCTCATTATATGATATATAATATTTGAGTTAACTGTACGCCTGTCACTAGATATAACTATTTGATTTGTTATATGCTACAAATGCAACTGTTCCCGACGTGGTCCATTGGGAAAATGGAATAGGGAACAGGAAGCAGGCAACAACGACCACTGTCAAAGCAGATAGCACTTCCGTAGAGTACAAACCCGGTAAACACAGATATATATATATATTTAAGGTTTATTTCACATAAAAAAGTTTACTTTTTACATAACATTTTTGGGTTAATACAATGAATATTACATAGCAATATTTTTTGCATGTATAATTGCTCTTTTAAAATACTTATAATTATTCTAAAAATAAATAAGTGTAAATAATGTGAAATAAATGCATATAATAGCTCACATTTAATCCCCGAAGGAAGGGAGGGGGTTCCTACTTGAGTGGGAGGGTATAAAGCATTTACATACGAGTACATGTAGTAATGAATATGCTATTACCACTACTACTACTAAATTAACGATGGTGTGGAAGTGGGAAGGTGGGTGCAGCTTTTGTAAGAGCTAAGCTTACAACGTAGTTGACACAGATATAGACAGACGTACTCGTATATTGCAACTACCACCTATTTCTGTACTTCCGACTTCCGGTATATCTGCATACGTGTTATAATGAAATATTTATCTGAATACCTTATGTTATATGTACTTAACTTACTAGTAAATGTGTTCGTCATAGAATCAGTTTAAAGTCGTGTGAATATTTAATACGGTTTTATACATTCCAATGTAATAACACTTCACTCATTGATGTTGAACTCAAATTTTCGTAATTGTATTTTGAAGAGAGTCTCATAGAAGCGTGCCATATATTCAAAATATATATAGAATTTAACTTAGTACTGAATTTACACTTCTCTTTTTTTAATTATATTCCCCGATTTCCACCAATAGGTTTATATCTCTTGATGTTTTATAACTTTTGTTGTGAATTGAAAATCATATTAATAATTAACTTGAATGTTGAAAAAAAGAGAAGATTAAATTTAGATGAGACTAGTTCTAGATAAAAGCAAGACAATATCTTCAATTTTATTAATAATTGTAATTTTTTAATCAAACTTATGTGTTGCTCTAAAATCAAAGACTTTTATTTTAGTAATTTACATACGCATTACAATAATTACATTGTTTAACTTAAATCATACTATCTTACGTGAAATCAAAGAAACGACATTTAAAGTTTATTATTTAAATTGTCAATTCCTTTTTATTTTATTTTATAATAACTTAACAATATGCACAGTGAGTTCTATCGACTCCAAATATCAATTGACCGGCCGTTATTCCTCACATCGTCATCAATGGAGTCCATGAGTATATTGTCACTGTTTTACCGAGAGACGAGCTTTGCATCAACTAAAGTAATATAATATCTTTAGTATATATATACTATACTGGTCCCCACGTTAAAAAATGTGAGTGAAATATAAAAAACTGATTTCCGTTACAGTGAAGTTGTATCCGAGAAAAACAAACAAAAGTCAGTATAATACATCATCATCATAAAAAGAAACGTCAAAGGATCTTGTAGAAATCTCTGTGCTAATTAAAAAACTATATTTGTTCCCTTAGTCATACTTAAAATTAAAACATGTAAAATAATATTACAATAGCGTAAAAAATTGGATATAAATGACCAGGTTAATATAACTTCAAACGAAAAAATGATTCTACTGCGATGGATGAATGTATAGTTAGAGCGGTGCGCTCTGCAGTGAAATTAAGTAATATTAACTGTTGCCGGTGCGACGTATCAATTGTGGCACCTGTTAGTGATGCACTCGAGGAAGTGTAGGTTGTGACTTATATGTTAATTAGACGAAATTCAGATTGTAACTATAACGTTGCCGGTGCAGCGATTTACTTGTAACTTCCGAGTTGTGAACTTAGTAAAGTACTAATTGTAACGCAGATACATCGTGAATAAATGATTGGTAGCGTTGGCTAGATGGAATTTAAAGCACAGCTTTAACATGAAAACAAGCAGTAACTTAAAAATTCATAGAAATTATCTTTTAAAATTATAAATAATAAAATATGAAAAAGAATAATAATATATAAATATATATATATATATATATATATATATATATATATATATATATATATATATATATATATATATATAAAAAGTTAATTGAACATACATAGTGTATAGCTTAATCAATTCTTTATCAATAACTGTATGTATATTGCAGATTTGTTTATTTTTCATATTACAGTTAATATTTCGTTCTGTTTGGTCAAGAATAGCATTTCAAAAAATAAAATGTTTTAGCTGATGTTAATTAATTACACATAAAGCTAATTAAAAACTGTCCCTGTGGTTTACATTACGGTAATTGTATTTACAGACGTTAAGTAGTAAAAAATTCATTAAAATTGATGATATTATTTTATATAAATATCATTACATTAAACATAATCTAAATATTCTAATAAAAGCACTTTTTTATTAATCATAAAATGAGCACTAGTCTTCTAGGCATTTTATAAAAGTCGTTAATTTATAAAACAAGACATAAATTATATAATATAGAAAACTTTAAAACTTCAGGTAGAGCTTAAAGCTCTAAGTTATATGTAAATTATTATAAAAGTAAGTTCTCGTTAAAATATAAACGGGTATTTTATAAATAATTTCACAGCGACAAGAATTATTACAACAAAACTTTCAAAAACTTTGAAACATTTCAAGAGAATTTAAGTTTTGTTAATTTTAAGAGTCATTTTTAAATTATGTTGTTAAATTATTTCGTAATATAGAGCCTATGCTGAGCTTTAATGTATTTAGCAGCGTGTATCTCGAGACATAGATCTTATAGTTAAGCTAAGAATATCTTCTGCTGTTAGTAGAATTACCATAATGGGTTATAAATTATTTTACCCGTCAAATTCAGAATGAAAAATAATGTATGCATGATTTTTTCTTTTATAGCGAGTCATTGAACCTTGAACAGAATATAAATCATTTGAATTTTCATGCAAACAATTCCACTGAATCACTCGAAGTTTATAACTTCAATTCATTAGTGGGACATCTTCCAATATTGAGTTTTGACTCGAAAACAATATTCGAGATTCAAGCATTTCAGCGGTAATCAACCAGTTTATAATAGTGCATTATAATGTTTGATTGCATTGAGTTATCGGAGTATTCAATCAGAGAGAGCATGCAATTTTAAATAGTGCAACTCCATACTCAACTCAAATTTAGATTTTTGAAAATAACTCTGAACAATCGAACTATTCCCACGAAAGTATTTTCGGTTTTGTAAACTTTATTCAATCGTGTACTTTGTTTGATGACATTTCGTCATCTTTCTAACAACCTTGGGCCTTATCAGCAAAACATTGAACCAAGATCATCATCATTAGGGAAAGTGTTACCAATACAAAAGTTTTGTAAGGTCAGAGGGTGCGACTTTACTTTCTAACAAAACTTTAATAGTTTTCCATGAGTTACCAAAAATATGTGAGCCACGGTGGTACACGATTCCTTTGCGAATTGCTAATCCGAACCGTCTTTTGTTTAATTGCATCTTTACCTGTTGTCTTCATAAATTGATACAACATTTTTGTAATCTCACTAAATTAACAGCATGATTTCTTCTGATTCGATTCAGCTTTCGATTTGATTTGTTATGCCTCATCACGCTTGGCCCATTATCCTGTTTGATTATTGTTTTAGTAGCTGATTCAGTGTTTAGTTGAAGTATATTGAAATAGTTATATCTAGTTAATATATATTTTAAGTAATAATCTAGAATATAAAAACAATTACTCTATCTTCTAATATTTCTGAATAAAAGTTCTATATACAATGTCATTTCGGTCATTTTTCTTTTTCTATTATTATTATTACTATTTTATTTTTATTTTTTGCCATTTTTCACTAAATTTTGATCTTTATTAAATCTAAGCATTCTCACTCCTTCCTAACGAAAAAAACAAAATATATATACATTTATCCTTATAAAAATAAAAACAAAACTGCTAATGTTACTGCTTCGCTCCTCCTGTTACTCTCCCTCCTGTTTCTATTCTACCATTCATTCTCTTTCCTCATTCCTTTTCTCTATCTCCGCCATCCACCTCTTCCCTTTAATAACTGCCCACTATTCTTTTCGCTTATTACCTTTTGTCATATGAAAACTTAATGTGCTCCAATGTTTCTATCTCCGTTCCGCACACCCTGCTTCTTTTAAGTATTCGGGTATCTCTTTCTCCCAAATCCTTTTATATCTTTCGTTGTAATTACTCTTCTCAATTTTTTCCATTCTTTCATGTTGTTGTATCTCCCTGTCCCTTCTCCTTAGCTCCTCTCTCACACTTGTGCCCTCTTCTCTTCTTCTCTCTGCCTCCAGTCGCCATTCCACTCCTTTCGTAAAACTTCTTTCTCTTTTTCGGGATTCCTCCCCCAACCTCCTTAAACTAGACGATTTCACCCTATTTGGATTGCATTCCGCAAATTTTGGTAAGTTTTGTTAAGTGAATTAATGCAGAACCTAAATATCGAGCTTCTTATCGAGTTCAAGACTTTTAAAATTAATTTGTGTGACACATTTAACATTTCTACAATGTCTTACACAGTTATTTCACAATATGTTAAGTATAAGTTTATCTGTAATAGGATCCTTCAATTGGTCAACCAGAACGTTGGTCTTCTTCGAATGAAATATCTCAGGATCGAAATTATTTAAAACCAATTCTTCACGTATCTATTTGCGAGCCTCAGCAGCTTACGAAATATGAATGTAAAACATGTTCTTACACACCACATTAAAATCCCTTAAAGTGACAGTTGCAAACAAAATTACACGCAACTTGGTTCTTAAGTAAGCTAAAAGTATAATCTGTTAAATGTCAAAATAAAAAAATCATAAAATTGACAGAAGTACTTCAAAATAAACATAACGCCATATTTATATTTATTAAAAAAAAAAACATCTTAAAATATCAATTCAGACCTCTACATAGCATACTTAATAGACGAATACATATACATTTCACAAAATATCACAGATAAGCAAAGAGCACTTGATTTTACGAGTAAATAACATCATAAGTCAACCCTTAATTAAACCAACCCCTCTATAGTTTGAGTGCTACTGTCTGAAGTGCATTATTATTAAATATGTGTGGGTTTTAGTATAGCAGTAACCAAGCTTTATGCTATGATACCAATCATTGCAAAAGCTCTGGCGCTGAGAGCTTTTAACAGGACTTAATACAAAGCCATAGTGAACGTTTGTTGACATTATATAAATATATGATACACAGGACGAGTACTATGTCTATTTCGGTTCAAATATTTGCTCTGGTAATGCGCAACTGAATTATTATTATTCTGTATTATTGTGATTAGCAAGAATAATATCTTTGTTTAATACCAAAATAGATGAATTTGTGATTTCACTGTTATTGATTCAACTGATGTCAGTTCAATTGTATTGTTAGATGTCATTTTCTAAATTGTGGAGAAATGTAGACTGTGTACACTGTAAGAAGAGACAGTAAAAATGACTGCGTGAGTATAGCACTAGGGTGCTGTGATGAGTTTTTGACAACAATTTCAAAGTTTTTTTTTATTTATCCTTAACATTAATTCATTATAGCCACCATCAAACATTTTTATTATGCAAAATGTCTCCAAGGTATCACGTCAAACTGACATGAAGGTAAACCTACCTTAGACGCATCAAATAAGCCTAACATGATCTTAGTAAAAGACTCTTAGTCACTTATTTACTTAGTTAAAGTAAATTCTCTACTTTTTAACATTTTTAGTTCCAGTTTTCTTGAAGCAAGTGTTTAAAGTAATTTGTTCATTTCCTGTCAAATATTTTTTTTCACGGCAGCTGGTCAAAGCGGAAGTTAACGTTTTTGCTGAGGATTTTAGTCAAAATTAAACTAGAAATTCTTCATACTTAAGTCATCGACACAATAATGCTTGTGTCGTCTTAAGTAACTATTTACGATAACGTAGAAATAAAGAAAACTAAAAAAAAGCTATCCAAGAAAACTCGTGACTAATAATGTTAAAAAATGGAGAATTAAAGCAAAATGGAAACTGACGATATCTCGAAAACCATGCAACTTTAACTAAGGTCATGTTAGGCTTATTCGATGCGTCTAAGGTAGGTCTACCTCCGGTGTCAGTTTGACTTACTACTTTTGAGACATCCTGTATATTTTAACATAAACTAAATATAATTCAATTTGGGTATAGTCTTAATATTTAAATAATTCTCCAATTAATTTTGAATCACTTAACAAAAATTTAACATTTATAGTAATTCCAAAGTAAATATTGAAAGTTATTATAGTGGTAATCATGTTTGACGCTGACTACTATGTGTCCGGCTCGATCCCCAGGTCAGAGTTATATAATCTAGGTTTAATTGCAATCAAATTTAATTGGTTATATGCTGATATATTCATAAATATGAAAATATTATCACAAAGAGTAATACGAAAAAGAAATACAAAAAAAAAACAGGGTTAGAAGAGCAACGGAAAACAAGAATAAAACAGCTTTATAAAAGAGATGAATATAGTAGAAAGAATGGAATTTGTGCACTGGGACGACTTAATTAGCAGTAAAATTATACACAATATTAATGTACTAATAGAATAAATTCTTCCTCTAGGATAGACAGAATATACATTTCAAAAAAAGCAAGGAATGCAATAAAAGACATCGCAGTGGATTCCTTTAAATTCCTAAAAATATTCAGTATTGTTGATATTAATACATCACTCAATAACTTCATATAATAACATATAGATAGCGCCATTATTGACTAATCCATATGATTTTACATAGTGCCAACCTTCAAACGACATGTGTTAAAATTTCATGACATTCCGACTATTACTTTACGAGTTACAGTAGCTTAAGTGGAACCATTGCTTTACTAGATCGTTATTTTTTCCCATAAAAGCATGAATTTGTCAAACTATATGTCATCCTATGAACTTATTTAGTAATATGATAAAACAATTTTAATTGCTAAAGGTTCCGTAAAGCTAATAAATTTTTTTTGCAAAATTTAGTTAATACCTCGAATAGCACTTTAATCTTTATGATATTGTATACTTCCGTTCTAAGAATCATCGACATTTACCTTTTCATTAATTTAGTAAGATTAATATGTGATGATATCCTAAATAAGGAAATCCTATTGTAATTTCCACTTAAGATGTATTGTTTAACGTCTTATCTTTGGCTGTATTCGATCTAAATTACGTCTAATCATTATCTATAGTTCTCGTTGTCGTATAATGGTAATTAATATTTTAATTACCGCATTGTGTTTGGAGTAATGCACAGTACGTGTTGAAAGCAGCTAGCTTCCTTTGTGTGTATTGTATTCGTATATACAAATACATACATAATGCATCTATAGAGTATATACCTTCGTGACTTCATGTGCAGTTCTATATCTTGCATCTTGTTAAATGTCTTCTACGGTAGACTATGTTGTCCAATATCCCAGTCATTGTAGCAAAGCTGAAATTTTTAGAATAAATAGTGTAACATATAGTTAGGAACGTATGTGTACTAGCTAATTTGTAAGCGAAGGTCTTTATATAAAAACAAGTCATCATACTTACGGGTTTTTACGAATCTTTTGCATCTGGTACATGTATAAAGGCTCCGCTTTTAAGATAATACGCATACGTTCTTAACTACATAATACATTATTTATTCTGAAAGTTTCACCTTTGTTAAAATGATATAGAATAGGATACTACGACTCCGTAGCTTTGATTTAAAGGTAAAATAACATTTTTACTAAAAACGCACGGAATAATGCATAAACTACGCCGCCACCAAGAAAACACGAACAATTGACTTAACCCGAAAACAAAGTCCCATTACGCGTTATCACCGATCTAATAAAATAAATCGAATAACGTTAGCTAACAATTTATAAACACAACGTTACATATAACGTATCTACATACTCTCCAACTGTGTGTACATGTTGTAAAGAACATGTTTAGAGGTATGTTAGATGAAGGCCTAAAGCAATACATCATCTATCTCTTTTTATATCATTGTATTATATATACATATGTACATATGTAAGCTGAGACAGCATGATTGACCGGTGATAAGCTTCGTTTGTATTTACTCTGGATAGTACCTATAGAAAATGTTTATTATTTGTTAAAGAAGATTGCCATTCAAAATGGAATGAATCGGAAAAGCAAACTATTGTATATGTATATCTATGTATACATGTGTATACTGTATATATTGCACAAAGGTATAAAAATAGACAATGCTAGTAGAGTAAACTTGAGTTTCGCTGCTTCGTATTAGAAAATACATTAAATGCACGAGCTTTGCAGTTACATCATCATCACTGATGAGAAACACGAATATTACATTTTAGATTTCACATGTTGATAAATATATCATATGTACGAGTGTAGCATAACTACCAACTGATGATACGTGGCACTTAACCTACTTAAGGCCGAAACTATTAAAGCTCGGGATAGATCATTAAAGCTCTACTTCATTTTAAAGCTTTAAATGAAAGTAGTTTATCTTTAGTCATTTAAAATGTTCATAAAGCTTTGATATGTGATAAACTCATATTATACATTGATATTTAGACGTTTAATTAATCGAAAGATAATTAAAAGAACTGTAAACATAGTTAAATTAAATTAGTGCTATCCAAGTTACTTTTTTAAATTTTTCTTTTTATAATAATATGCCACGTTACAATCTGTTACAATAAGAATGAAAAATAAGTACCTATGCTAATTATAAAATTGTCCTAGATAATAAATAGTTCAGTGACGGCTATAACTATAAATGGTAATTAAAACGTTGTAGTAGGTTTAACACACTGCGTAAGTGCTACCCAAGTGTGAACAAGAACTCATAATCCCCATTTCAGATAAGAACATAAATCATCTATACAATAAAATAAAAATCATTAGTTTATCTCTTACGCTTCACTAGATATAAAACATGTAAAGAAGTTGAGGTACTGCAATATGATTTTTAAAAAGTTTTTGTTGCGTTTAAGATTAAATAATATGTAACTTATATACTATTTCATTATCGCTAAAGTGGATGATCTGCAAAGATAGAAAAGAGATAATAGGCTTGTGTACTCATTTTTTAGGCGTCAATTTTTCAATTGTTGATTGAAATTGATGTTATTAAATGTATATTGGCGTTCTTATTTTATTAAATATCTAAATGTTGACGGAGATATAGCAATTAATAATTTTAATTGTAGTTTTAACGTTACAGATGTCGATCATATTTATGACGTAATATGTCGCACTATTAAGTGATAGGTCAGTTATTTTTTATAAGAGTTATGTGTGAAGTATGTTATCTACTTACGCTCTGTTGTATAAAAGAGATAGCATATTAAACACAGAACTGTTAGGTCACATATTTTGGAATTTTCAATAACGATGAATCTCTATTAATATATACCATACCATATCTTACATTACCTATTCTTATTAGAAAATACTAATTCATTTTATTATTAAAAATGAATCACTGGTATAACCACACGTGAAATGCAAATGTGTTGAAAAAAAGTGCTAAAACCTAATAACTAATTAATAAAATATTAATTTATATCAAGAAACTTAAGTTTATCGCAACAAATTGTTTTTTAGAATATTCTTAAAGTATGTTGTGTCTTAAGTAGTCTTAAAAAATGTAAGGTTAACTTTTTTATGATAAATAAACCTTAAATAAATGTAACTGTATTTATTGAATTATATATTTTACAGGCTAATCTAATATTTCTCTTTTAGATTAAATATTACATTATTGTAAGATATTCATGTTTTGTCATAAAATTACCATGTTTATAAAGCCGTTTTTACCGCATGAGCTGCTCTTGTCTGAATATTTAAAATAGAAAGACCAAATCAAATTTTATATATTTCTAATTATTGATTCCTTTGAGATTGAGTCCTTTGACTTTGTAATCCAATGCTCTTCAATTAGGCTACCTCGGTTGCTGAAATTTCTTTGGCTATCATCAAATATAACTATAACCTTAATTTTATTTAAATATATTTTAGCCCTATTTCAAATAAATAACTTCCTTACAACAAAACTTATAATGAAAATATATACTGCGACTGATATCAATATTCTGAAACACCCTGTTCAAATAAATCTGTACCAGTGAAAGATTTTTCAATATGAAATTACAATTAACATCAATTACGCTAATTGCTTAGAATCTCGTTACGCTACAACTACATCAAATAGTCTGGAGCTTACAGTCTAGTTTGATACTTAAACTGTTATTAAACATATTACTCTACCCCTTCCCCCTCCTCGTAACCCCTTCTCAACACTCATACCATCAATATATTCATTAATTGAACATCCCTCAGGCCCCTAAGAATCATCCTTTATAGATTGCAACGTATAATCTATTCCACCCTGTTAATATGACGTAAGGGATGTGTAGTGTTATATTTAGCACTTTGGAGTGCCAGATATTAACAACCTAGTACTTACGTACTAAATACAATTTCATTTAACTTGTTCTTATTACATAGTAATTATTATATTATATTAAAGTATATTTTGTTCTAGAAAAATAGAAATAACTAAAATGTTTACCACCACTGCTGTAAACCATCATTTATAGGCAAGTGAACGCCTGGTACGAAGGCAACAACCATAACGCATAATACACGCGGTGTAGAATATATCTCAAAAGCTAACCACCATGCACAGAGTACATTATTGGGTTTTAGAGAAGTGGGTTTTGAAATATTTGCGTATGTTAAGCAATGTGTTAACTTAATAAACAAAATACCGTATATACTTTACGTAGGATAATTATCCGTGACAGATGCTGTTTATTTAGGAAGTAATTATAATATTTTTGTTCTTAATTTAACTAAGTAAGGCTATTAAAGTCCTATAAATGATTAAATTGCGCATAAAATGTTTATGTAGTGTTAAATTCATATTTATGCTTAAATTATTATAAAAGTTACACGAGTAGAAGCGATTGTAGCGCTGCATGCACATCCGACAAATAAAAGTCCACATTTTTTAATAACAAAAAACTTTCCTTGATTTTAAAATGTGATATTTATTCTCTAACATAGTTTTTATGTCGATTTCAAAAATAAAAACCATAATTTTTAATTTATCGGCATTTTAAACTGTAATATGCTGATATCTCGTAAACAAAAACACCTAGCTTAATATTAATTAGACGACACAGTGGCGAGTGCATTGATGCTTGACGCTGACTGTTGTGTCTTTGACTTGTTAGGTTTGATACCGGGAACAGAGTTCCAAGAGAGTTATGTTTTCTAGGTTATGTTGTTATATTGATTATGTACATACACTTATTAGACAGCGGTCTAATAAAAATGACATCAACATTCAAAATTACATAAAAAATCTTTTAAATATATCTATTATAGTCAAAATCACGATAGTTCGGCGGCGACTTTTACCTAAAAGACCTTATAAGAGCGATATACATCTATAATACGATAATGAATTTTATCTTATTCGTTTCTATATACATTATAGAAAAATAAGTGAGTTAGTGCTTTTTAGTTATATCGGCAGTTTATATCCCACAACTTGTTTTAAGTGTCGCAATTTTAACTATATCAAATGTTTTTAAAAACGATAGCATAATGCCGGTTTCACACCAGAGAGACAGTTCAATAAAACATGAACAAAAACTTGTTTTTAAGAACAAAGACACCAATGTTTACTCCAAAGTCAAAACTGTCTGGTGTGAAACCGGTATAACGAATATAATTATTAAAACAAAAAAATAACTATCAAAACCTATTGTTTTCAAACACATTTCACTGATTCTATCTCGAACGCTTTCTCAATTATAAATAACACAAAATTTCTAATACTTGTTTATACCCTATAGTATGGGATCTACAATTTTTTCGAACCGGGGCAAAAACTAAACACTGGTGCCCAGCGCCGCTTTCAGTATTCATACTGCAAATTTTTTAAACTTTCTTTCTTAATGTTCCCTATTTCATTTGTTGAAAAAAAAACACAGTGCCTTTCGGAATGCACCCAGTTTTTAACAAATATATGAATTGGGCGCCCCCATAAATTGCTCGTACGGTGCAAGTACCATAACTCCCCTCCCCCACTAGATCTAGGACTTCAGTACCTAAATGAATAAGCATTCCTATTCTACAATATCAAAAATGTTCTTAATTTTAATACGAATTTAATAGACCAAAATATTATAAGCGTATATATTATAAGCGTATTAAAATTAAGAACTGGGGCCCTAATCCTGAGCCTTGCGAACAATGATCGTGATCGAACAGATATGATTTACATGAGTGAAATATTTTACGAATCACGTGTAAAAGAGTATTCCTGAATTTTATTATTAAATATTATTATAGTTCAGAAATATTCTTTTATAAGTGATTCGTAAAATGTTTCATTCATATAAATCATATATGTTCGATCCCGAACATTTCTCGCAAGACTCAGGAATAGGGCCCCTAGTTATTAATTCCTTTTAAGTAAGATGAATTTTTATCTGAATTTGTTAAATAATTCTATGAAAAGGCACTGTATATGTTATGAAAATTAATTTACCGGGAACTGATTTGTGTTAATACCTGGTTCAAAAATATGCCTTAGAAGTGTTCTAAATTAAATACAGTTTTTTTTAAGAGCGTAGCTAACTTGAATATAACTCACAAGTGCTTGTGTTGATATCTTATTTGTAACCTCCATATTTATATTTCATGCAAAAACATTATTCTGTTTCATAATTCTTATAGTTTGGTAGGTTTAATCATTATTTCCAAATAATAACTCAAACAATTAAGATCATTGTACTTATACTCATATCAGAAATAAAACTAATAAATATAAATGTAAATTATAAAAATAGAAATCAACCAAAAGTTAGTTGATTAAAACACAAATCTACACAAAACAATAATGAAGAATGAAATCCAAAAACGAGTTAAAACAAAATTAGCAACAATATAATTATAATTCTTCGTTTAAACCCCCAGCTATTATACCAATAAGTAATTTGTCCCCCAAAATATTTAAAGTCTAACTAACGGTAGCCGTATCACTCACTCACTCACTCACTGTATCACCAGAGAAACGAGAGCCTCTCCAATTAGAGGTATGACGGAGTTGTCAGTCTCTTCTGATATTTCGTTTAATTCCCTTACTTTCAATTTCAGCTACATTTAGTAATGATATTTAAAATTAATTTTAATTACGCTTCCATCAACATTTTCCGGCGTCATGTTGGAAAACGATAAACGGTTTCCCATGGCAACCCCTTACAACGCAATGTGAGTGAGGGTGGGGTAGTATAAAATGTATCAAAGCAGGAGGAAAGGTGTAGTCACTGAGATGAACCATAACTTACGCAGAAGAGAGATAATGGGGGAGGCAATCATAGATCAGTTTATCTCGTAAACTGTGCAGAACATTAGGAAGCTCTTGTTTCCACGAGAACGAAATAAAAATTGGTTGAAATGAAATGGTTAATAGTTACAAAGAAAATAGAAGCTTGCTAATATAGGAGTGTTTTTAAAATTCCAACACCAATTAGGTAGCTTAAATCGTCAGATTGAAACATAGCATAAAGCTTGAAATTAGCCTGTTGCAAGCCAGTCGTGAACCTTGAGAAGTAGAAAGTTAATCTTTCGATCATATTATATTTGAATACATTAATTACAATATACAAAGATCAAAATTCAATAGTGAAATATTAGATGTGATTAAAACTTTCCCTGTTAATTCTAAATGTTTGTTAAGTGATTCAAAATTAATTAGTGAATTATTTAAATACTTAGATAACACTAGAATAGAATTATGAATGTCATGTTAAATATATATTAAAAAAATTGTGATGGTAGCTATGACGAATATTCAAAACTAAATAAATAAAAATAAAAAGTGAACCGTGGAATTAGCTTGTAGTAAGCCAGCAAGTGTAGACCTTGCACTGTAAGACAATTTTCTACTTGGACTAATGTTTTCACTAATGATTCACAAACAGTTACAGCGCTAAAAGGCAGCTGTTATTGACGAAATAGAGCCTCAATATTGTTCTTGTCTTCTATTGTTCAGTCTTGTGATCTTCCTACAAGATATATAAATCTCTATTGAATCCGAAAAAATATACAGGACACTCAAAACAATGTTCCGATTTGGTTAGCTCACCGCGTGAAACACAGAGACACGCGGTGCACGTCAATTTGTAGTACAACTTTTGGGAATTCAGTCGCTTTGAAGTATTTCTCCAGAACCACCAATGTATTTTGTGAGCAAGAAATATATAAACTCAATTATTCTGTAAATACTTCACGAAGAAAGTTCAGAAATCATCGTAATTTACATTACGTAAGGGTAAAGATTCACATTTAGATGACATAATTAAAAAAATATTTTTTCAATGTCTGTATTTCGAAAAAGTGAATTTCTTTACAGACTGCGGACTTTGAATTGAAACAAGAAACACCGGTTTATTTTGTAATTATCAGTATAATGCTTTACTTCAGTATCTAGGACACATTCAAGGTCTATGTATAAATTCTTATTCTCTTTCTTATTAGACGAATATCTTAGGATCAATCGACTGGTAAAGAGATACTGTAAAACGATTTTAGTCATCAAGATGGAGGCCTAAATCAATGCTGAATAGTTTTGATATGTCTAGAATTTAAACTTATTGCACTTATGCAATACCGTTAGACATGCATGCATCATCAAGTTAATGCATGCACGAACATGTTTCAAACATTCTAACAAGAAACCGTGCTTTAGTTAATATTAGAATTTACATATTGCAACATTAAAGCAACTGGAAGTCTTGTTCATTCTTGGAATTTCAATTCGGAACTGCAAACGAAACATAGAAACACTCCGTCACTTCACCAAATACTGTAAATACGAGTATGTAGCGAATTTCATGTCTGTTCTCCAACAATGAGAAGTGCTCAACAAATTTCATATTCATATTTCCAACTGACTAACTCTACTTTGTTCTTTTGTAATTTTGAACAATTTTATTAAAATGATAAAAGATAAAAGTAAAAAGGAAAAATTAAGCTGCTAAATAACAAAAAAGAAAACAATTATTTTCATTTTCAAAATATATTTCAAAAATATAATCAAATCAGTTGACAGTCTAACATTTTTTAAATTTTCTTTTTAATTTCCTTCTTCTTGTGCGCAGTTATTATAATAAAACAAATCTTATATAATTAAAAATTCACCCCAAATAATTATATACAAAAGACGAAAAATATTTTAAGTATTTTAAAACCTTTTAAAAAAAGACATTTTTAAAGTCTTATAAACCTATAAAAAGTAAACCCCTTTTTTGTTTAGAAAATTCTCTTTTCAAGTTTGTACACATCGCCTGAACTTTTATATTAGTTATGTTAGTAGGACATGAACACTATTCAGGCCGTTGCTGAAAAATAATCGCTAAATCTTTAGAATGTCATATTTACCGAATAAAAAACACTAAAGCTATTCTAAATTTAACAGAAGATGGAAAAGAAGGTAGAAAATTCAATATATTTCACGACTCTAAGTTTTTATATTATAAATATAATTTGAATATCTCCAAGAAAATGATATCGCTGTTGTTGTTAAATTCATATGTAATAATTTATAAGTCTAAAGCCCCATTCCCAGTTAATGTTTTTAGTTTTATTTTAAGGTTTTAACCTTAAATGCGTGTTAGGTTTGATGTTTACTTAACGACTACTGCGGCGGTTGATTGAACTGTGAAATCCAAGGCTATCAGATTGTTGCTGCCATAAAATAGTGTCCATTTCAACAGGTTAGATTAAGAACCGATTTCATTCGAGACGTCTACACAACTGTTTAATAAAGTTAACTGATCTTATGAGTAACTGACTGAAACCTTAACTACTCGTAATTATAACTATAAAAATAAATAATAGAACATATTAAAAACTTGATGGAAAATTGGAACTACACTTTTATTTTATGCCAATTCTCAATCAAAAGTTTTGGAATACTTAACCACATTTAAAAGAAAATAAATTAATTTTTACCTCAGTAAAAACAAACTATATTGAATAAATTCATAAAAGCACATAGTAACATTGCTAGCAAGTGCAGTAAACTATTCAAAGAATTGAATTCTCATATAGCACATGGGCTGAAAAGTCCCGGGCATAACACATAGATGGCGCTAGTTTTATTGCAGTCACCTTTTTTCAGTTAATACTAACCTTCAAAAGACAGCTGTTAAAATTTCATGATATTCTATTCATTAGTTTGTGAGTTATTGTGCTAAGAGTGACGCTACTTTTTTTATTTTCAAAACACTGGATCAAAAACAATTTCGTGTTTTAATTTTACACTGCTTCTTGATGGGAAAAAATACCGTTCAAGCGAAGCAATGGCTTGAAAAGTGTTACATCTTTTAGCTCAGAATTTCAAGCACAATCTCAATGTGTATAAAATATTATAAGTAATGCTTCCCATGGAAACTATTACATTCTATAGGGTCTTTTAACAAGAGCGGTCATTTTAAATCAATAGAGAAATGCAATACTTCCGTGAAAAGTGGTGATATTCTTATTTTAATCTAAAGTACAAAATCTGAGGTTAGTAATGAAACACATATCTGCCAAATGTCCCCAAAATATTGCGTTTTTATATTGATTTAAAATGAGAGCTCTTGTTGAAAACCCTATACTATAATTTCCTTATTTAATTTTTTTTATCAATAAATTTACTATGTTGTAATAGAAAACTTTAATGTTATTAATGGAATTTTTCAATTCTTTTAAGGTAAAAATGTTTGTGCTAATTATTACATTAGAACTCAAGTATAATTATGATGAGCCTATGCAAATATTAATCTAGTCAAAACAATAAAGTTATTTTTAATATAAAATTCTCCTCGTGCACTTAAGAAAAAAATCTAGAGTTTTCGAAAAGAACCTTATTTTCACAGCATGCATTTGTGATGTTGTTTTTCACCTTCCATTCGAAAGTGGTTTCATATCTCATTCTTTTATACATCCCTTATTATTATTCGAGGGTGCTTTCATCCTTTAGTGTTTTCCTCTTTTAACTGAAACGTATAAATCTTTACCTCCAGGACATTTTCCTCTTTTTCATCTTCTTATCACACACACGAACCATCCATAACAACAAAAGGATTTTATTTTTAATTCAATTTTATTTTTTCGGCATAACTTGTTAAATATACTAATTAAAATTTGGTTGATAGAGTATGCCCTTAACCTGTGATCTGAGAACTTAATTATATTAATGGAAAACAACGTATTTGGGCAAAGATAACAAGGGTGTGACCTACCTTAATGAAGGAAAAGGTATATTTCCGAGGGGTTTCTTCGTGGAATGTTTTTGTAAAGATAAATATTTTAGTATAACGTTAAAAATAAACAAACAAAAACAAGTCGAGTTCTCGCTGTGTGGGAATCGCAACAAAACACAAAATTAGAAAATAAATAAATTAGTTTTCTTTACTTATACAGTGGGATGTTCATATGAGAGTAACAGAAAATCCTAGACTAAATATTACTCGTTAAGATGAGTGTTAGTGAACCGACATTTAGTAATGGAAGTGTCACTTCAAAAAGAGTAAGTGACTAAGAATTAATAAAACAATAAACAAAATATTTTTAATGTTCAAGGCTCTATTATATATGTAAAGAAATTATATTTCTGTAGTTGGTAACACTGACCAGAGATATTACAACTGCTTTCTGGTTAGATGAGCTAACAGTATATATTAGTTACAGCTACTTTCATTGTAGTGTGTGCCAATGGCCAACACAGTTTATATTTGATATCGACAGAACTCACTGTGCATAATGGTTTTTTCGCTTGACGTTAATTTATTTTAATTAAATTTGGTTTATTATATTTATATCATTTAGGAATTCCAGCACTTTTTGAACTTTTTCTGTTTTGTCTCTGATTTTTTTCTGAAAGTATGTCCCTGTGTTTTGTTCGCTGAGTTTGATATTGTGGGCAAGTTACTAGTAGATGATGGACTGTTATTTGCGTCTGACAATTGCTGCACTGCGGAGCTGTTCTTTAACTGATTAAATATGGATGCGTCAATCTCGTATGTCCTGTTCGTAGTCAGAAGATGACTTTTTCAAATTGTCTATTGCTCTGGTAAGAAGTTTTACACTTGTTTGTATTCTCCTTAATCAATCTCAATTTGTTGTTACTTATTTGCGTCCAGCATTGATTTTGAAGTACATAATGTTAAGTTATTATAAAATTAGATAAAAAGGAATTGACAATTTAAATATTAAACTTTAAATGTCATTTCTTTGATGATTTATGTTAAACAGTGTAATTATTATAATGTGTATATAAATTACTAAAATAAAAGTCTTTGATTTCAGAAGCAACACATAAGTTTGATTAAAAAATTTCAATTCCTAAAATGTCTTATATATAGTTGCAGTTTTTATTATGTTTTGTTGAAATTAACAACTCTGCTATGTTGTTCGCGTGTTGGCAGGGGCGGCTTTATTTGCGAGGCCCCAGGGTGGCAGATCTTTGCGATGCCCCGGGGCGGCAGATCTTTGCGAGGCACTTTGTATAATTTATGCAAATTGTAAGTAAGTATTTTTTATGATAATTGACGAGAAATAAAATTTTAAATTGAAAGTATTATAAAAGTTAACAAGCACAAGACAAATATTGATGATAAACTGAGGTACATGAATGTTTTAAAGAATATACGCAGTGATTCTAGTGGGATTTCTAAAGAGCGAGGCGCGAGGTTCATATAAATATATAGTAATGAATTGTTCTACTTGGGTTGTTGCTGGAGAATACGAGGTGGCTACAAGAGTGAAGCTCCGGGCGGTTGCCGGGCTTGCCACCCCCTAAGGCCGCCTCTGCATGTTGGTATGGCACTGGTGTAGCCGACGTGGTTGAAATCAGGTTTCTACCACGGAAAATGAAAACGTAATATAGGAATTCGTCCAATTTATACGTAAGAACGATTTTGAGGAAAAAATTAATTGCCTTCAAAAAAGAAGAAGGCTCAGAGATGTTGTTATTAGTTTTTCAGAAAATAAAACGAAAATCTACTAACAGTAGAACCTATTTACAAAGTAATAAGTATTTTTTCTTGACATTTTAAATAGATTTAAAATTTTATGAAATATTATCCAAGTATTACTCTAAAATATATTTTAAACATCTGTCACCATGCTAGGCTCATCAAGCTGACGTTGATTTTGACGTTAAACTTTTATCTCATATTCACAAAAAAAAACCTTCCACGTAACGTGGCAGTTCTATTGAATGAACAATGCCAGCCTGCGCGTTTAAGTACGTAATACAAGATTGTGTGGAACGTATCAGCAACGTACGGAAGATGCGTGGAGCGTAAATTCTGATAGCGTGTTCTCATATCTGCTCTATAACCGTGTTTCCACTATTCCACGTCTTCGTCTTGAGACACTGATTGTGTCACATTTATGGACAATTCCATTTCAAAAACTGTGCTACCACCTAGACCCTTCTCTATCTCTAACAAATTTACGCGTTATGAGCTCAGCCCATTTCTAGATATTACAGTCGTACTGTTGGGAATTACAGCATTGGTAGCCAAGAGTTATAAATGAATGGTTCTATTAGGGATTTAATACAGTAGAAATATTTATCGACTGTTAGATTAGTGTTGCACTATTTTCCATGAGTTTTGAACTGTTTTTCGTCAAGAAAGCTTTGGATAAAAATTTTGAGGTCAGATATCGATACAAAACTGTGGAGCGGAGAATTCTTTGCATTCATTCCTTTGACTGAACAATAGTAGAAAGATGAAAGAAATCTGCTTCAAAGGATGTCGCAGAAATAAAAGCTCAATGTTAAAAACTTATGTATTTGTTTCTTTGTCTTGCTTAAAAATAACACATATAAAATAATTTAAAATGATCTAGTACAATTAGATTAAAAGTATGAAATATAATAAATATATTTATATATATATATATATATATATATATATATATATATATATATATATATATATATATATATATATATATGTGTGTGTGTGTGTGTGTGTGTGTGTGTGTGTGTGTGTGTGTGGAAAACGAGAGTACTATCCCAATTCTAATGTGGAAACAATACCCAATCCGCTAATCTGATGTGGAATCAAGGTACTCTTATTTAATTTAGGGCAAATGTCAATTCAATTAATATTCAACTATGCAATATTTTAGTTTCTTGTCAGGATGATAAAGAATCATATAATTTGTTTAATACATTTATTTAATAAAATAATAACGATGCAAATAATACAATAAGGTTACAATATAAACGTTGGTATTTACTTTACAAATACAGAACAATGAATGAACAAACCATCTTAAATTCTAGTTATCATATACTCAGTCCTACATTAGTTTTCAGCTAGATTTAATAGGTTTATTTTTATTACTTTTGAGAATGCGTTTAGTTAATTTCGGTAAACACATTCCTTCACGTATTCAATCAGTGGTTTTACACATTTTAATTGCTTTAACCTTTGACTTGGTTTCCGTTCACAATACAAACTTATTAATCACATTCTTTTACGACTTTTCTAGCTCGGGTGTTATAGTTATGATTACTTGTTATGCTCGATTTATTTTTACGACTCCACATATATATATATATATATATAAATTAATCACGCGAAGTTTTTTTTGATTAATGGAATACATATTTAGAGCGGTGCACTCTTCAGTAGTTGAAACTACAAAGTACTTGAAATACGTTAGCATAAATTGTTACTTCTGAGTAGTGCAATCATCGAATTTTAGATTGTAACTGCAAGTGGCGATTGCTGTACTACTAGTTATCGCAATAGCTAGTTAACATGGGCACTTAAAGAGAGATAATAGTAAATCGGGGAAGTACGTGTAAAAAAGACGAAATACTGCTTTTCACAAAAGAGCGAGATGACAATATGAAGCGAGAGGCAACTACAAGCATATATGACTTGCATTTACCAGAAAAGGAAACAATAACTTGTAAATCATGAGAATTTAATTTAACATAATATATAATACAATAAAAACCAAAAATAACTAAAATGAAACGAATTATAAACATAGATCTATACGCGTAGTGCATTAAAAGTAAAAAAAAATTAAAAATACCGAGAAAAATAAATTTTCAGTATTCGTAGATAATGTCCTATATCTCTAGATTTCAGCTGCTATTGATACAACCTTTGTCAACGAATTTGAAAATAGGAATATTTTTAGAAGGATCTGCTTTCAGAAACAATTCATATATGTTTGTTATTTCGAAATTATGTGTAAATTTTTGTAATAAATATCTTATGAACCCACACAAAGTCAAAGTTCATGAAAAGATGCTAGTATACAGTCTTGTAACGAAATGTAACCCCTCTCCACTCTCTCAAAACAAAGATATAAACAAACATACATTATTAACATATTTTCTTTTTCATCTTGTGTTTTCTCTAGTTCTTCGCCTTATGGCTTTACTATCATCTTAAATATTCTATATATATGTAACAACCACTATCTGCTCCTCCCCTATTCGTTCGTACACACACATATTTTTTCTTTTATTATCTTGTTCATGAACTGATAAAATATATTAAACACTACGTCGAAGAATATCATCAGCCAGTGTTTTGCTATTAAGAACAAGAAAAATTTACCGAGGTGTATGGTACCAATTATATTAATGTCAATTGTGAAAAGCCAATGGGTTTGTGAACTCATTTTTTAGGGATCATTTTTTTAATTATCGATTTTATAATATGAAAATTGACTTTTTATTTACTTTTGTAAGGTTGTAAAAATAACTAAGAAACTTAAAAAATAAATTAAATTAAAAATAATACTGTGAATGACTATGCCTATTGCCATATGCTAAACAATTTAAATTAAATACAAAATACAATATAAAATTAAAGCAGTGAGTGGGAGTGATACTTTAGGCGTTGTATACCATCGCTTTATCGTATTTTATTCAAAAATACATTTCTTCTAAAATCTCTAATTTTTGGAACTCGTGTGATAGATGCCTGTACTGTGTTTTATAATATAAACCGTTAAATAATATATAAGAGTAATTTATCTACCAGACAATAATTGGTTACAAATTCGCTCATTTTTTCATATGTGAGTCTAAGGCTATAAAATACGGAGTGGAGTACCAGGGGTTAATACTACGCCATTTCTGGGAATTACCCTCTTGGGAAAGAAAAATGGGTAGGATCTCAACACTGGTAAAGTAATTTTCTTTCTTGGGATTAAATTAACGGCCAACAAACTAGAAGTTAGAATTACATATACCTACGCATAAGCAAAAGGATGACTATATAAAAGAAGGTAAATTTCAAATATAATATGCAAATATCTAACTCAACACAAAACAATGTTTTAGCCAATACTCATGTAATATTTTAATGAGCAAACACTATTATTTAATTTAGAAAGGTCTTGTTAAAGACACTGTAAAACTCTTGAATTCTTAACAAGGCTTTCTTAAGTCTTAATCTTATAATCTTTCACAATACGTTGTATATTACGTAAGAATATTAACGTAACAGGTAACTTGTGTTACGTTAAATAAATCTAAATAAATGTTACTCTGTTTAGTGGTAACTAACTTTTGATGTAACAGAAATAGTATAAAAGTCTGCAGAATAATAGGTAATCGATTTTATTTATCTTTATATTACTTCGTTTATATTATCAAAACTTTCTGAGTTGCGCCAGACAGTTATAGATAGTGTCTAAGGTTTGAGTTGCCCCTAAAATTTAAAACGCCCATGTGTTTGCTTAAGAGGTTATGTACAGTAATTAGGCACAAAAAAAAGCGATTTTTTAAGAATTTTTCCTGAGAAGACTTTTAAAAGTATTAATGTAAAAATTTGTTCACATATTATGGTAACTTTAAACTGTATTTTAACATTTTTATATTTGTATAAATATTAATTTGAAAGCTGCTATAACTGATCTCCCGGAAGTCCTCTCAAAAAGGCATCTAGCGGTGACCACGATATCTCTGAACGGAATCATCTTAAATGAAAAAACCAAACGGATTTCGTTTAGTAATTTATAATCTAGTAGTTAAACGAACGAAAAGCAAAATAATTTTCTTTGACAAAATCGCGGTTTCTTAAAAAAAATCGATTTTTGACCAAAATTTTGGCCTTAAAATGTTTATAAAAAAAAATATTTATCGGTAAGAAAACTAAATCGAAGGATTTACTTGAAATTTTCTGTGTGTGTACTTAAATATATGTATATTACGAAAATGAAATAATTTTTTTTTTTTTAATATTCACTAAGTTAATATAACCTAAGTCAAGTTGTCTCCAAAATTCATGTTAGGTTAAATTTCAATAATGCTATAACTAAAGTTCCATTTATAATTACAAAAAAAAGTACCTATTTCTTATTTAGCAAGTCAGGCTAATCTCCTAAGCTAAGAATTACCCGATCGGGTCCTTATATCCTTAGTGAAACAACCGTTATGAATACCTGATTAGAATCCTGTCAGGCTAGCCCGAATAAAGCACGCTATGACAACGCTTGGTCAGGATGTCATACATCTTGGGCAAAATTTCTACAGTACAGTATAGGACGAACATCCTGATATTTAAAAAATAAGAAACACATTATTTAACTCCAAAATCTCTTCTCTCTTCTAAATTCTATACTTTAAAAATACGAATTTCTAAAATAATTGGATACTGTCTTAAATCAACCATATAGCATTCCGCGCTAAAAATATCTTCTGTAAATTAATTGGTAATGTCGTAGAAAGAAATGGACAAAATTTCTATTTAAAATTAAAGCCAGATTCTGAAATAACGTCTTAAATAAAAACCATATCGGAAGCACACAGTTGAGTAGCTAAGCCATAAAGCATATCATAAAGCATTTCTACATGGTGCCATTTAGCTTTATTCGTATAGGCCTAGATAGACTGGGGCTCCGTTTAATGCTGGTGCTATAGCCTTGTGCTGACATGATGGTATCTTTTATATATGTTTATAACGCAAGCAATGACGTGGATGCTGGGCTGGCCTGGGTCTCAGCACATAACGTAAAGAAGACTATAATAACACTGGCAAAATAAAATTGCTTAAAACATACAGCGGCTTCTGCTATGACAGCTAACTACCTCTAAGACTACTTTAATTGCAAATTGAAAAAAAAAAACAGATTTGCGTTGGTTTAGAGAAAGATTTACAAAAAAATTGAAATATTTAATTGTGATTGCATTTTAGCCATTAGGTTTTTCAAAATGGATTTGCTCAACATTTAAAATAATTAACTGATTAGTATTGCTGTTAGTATTTCTAACTCCTGGCCTTATACTGCTTCGTGCATATAATACAAGCATGTTTTTGTGTTATTTTATTCTATTTTTAGAAAGAATATTTAATATTTTGAATTTCTTCTTAGGATTATTGTCCTTTTTTCGCTATATCTTCTTCTTTTCCACTTACTCGACTATAAATTCCAAGACAACTATGCCACTACTGCTCTCATAATTTAACTATTAGACTTTGTAACCTGCTACGTACCTGATCCTATCGATGGCAAGACATATTGAGCAATTTGGTCTTATCATAGTTCTGCATAGTTTTCTTCTGCAGCCTTCTGCATTAGTTCATCCTAAAATTATGTGATATGAAGCCGAAATTTCCTCTCTACACCTGCAGGTATCCTCTCGAACAATATTATTCCTTCTTAGGTGCGCCAATGTCTCTGAACGGTCTACCCTCAGTCTCGAAATGAGTGAAAGCACTCTTTTCGAAACTTGAGCTTTCCACCACCACTGATGACTGTATTGCAAAGAATTTCCTTTCTTTTTCCTAAGTATTCCACATATGCTGCCTTCTTTTTACACCATGTCACAAGATCTACTTCATACATAGTTCCTGAATTCGTTACTTCTTCAGCTGCTTGTTTTGCTGCGTCATTGGCTCTCTCGTTACTTATGATTCCTCGGTGTCCTGTAATCCACACCAGATGTAAAACATATCTTTTCTTTCTTAATCTATTCCATTGCTTCTTATGATGCAAACTCGGTTTCCTGCATTTCGATTAACCCCTTTATTCCTCTTGTAGAACAAATTTGTTCTACATTTGTTAACGTGGTTATACTCGTATGTAATTTCTTTACTTTTGGAAAACTATACAATGAAAATGGGATATTTAAAAACGTTGCAAACAACGTTCGTGACTCGAGATGAATTTTTGTATTACATTTTTATTAATCTAATACATTTTTAGTTACTAAACATAAATACGTATTAGATGGCAGTGTATTTTGGTTCCAGATTAGATTGATTTGTAAAATGCATATCATATGCTTATTAAGCAGTCCAGGTGACCTATCGATCGTCCAGTTGATTAACAGTATTTGACATATTTATCTACAATATAATTTTGTTAAGTTGCATTTATGAGTTATCTGAGTACTGAATCAGATAGAGACCACTTCTAAATATTCAGAGATGTCTCACTAATGAACTTCTTCAACGGATCATCGGTCGAGTTCACTATTTATGTACACTATACTGCGTAAAATCTTCATACTTTTAATGGGAAAATGGGATATTTCAAGACCTGAATGTTTTAAATTATTCATCAAAATGTCCCTACAAAATTTTATAAAAAAGTTTATCAGTGTTAAAACTTTTTTAACACTTTTTACGCAACACATATAAGGAAAGGTCATCGGTGACAGGTCAACATAAAGTAAATTACATTAAAAAATAATTTTTAAAACATTAGAAGCAATACAACGATATGTTATAATTATTATCTTATGAATGAATGAATATAAAAATTCTTACCTTTCCTTCATTCGAATACCAAGGTCACCTGCAACAATAAAACAAATTATTATTATAATGTTAAATGTTACTAAATGCATAATTTGTTTATTTATTTTTAATAACAAAGGTGCAGAGTTATAAAATTTTTAGGTATTAGTTTATTTAGTTAAATATAAGTTAAAGTAGTTTTAATTTGTACAACAAATATTTAGTTAAGGTAATTAGCATAACCAACTTTTTCTAGGTTAGTATAATGTCAGGGTATGTAACGAAACTTATCTTTCCACATACATTTACATTTTCTGACGCTAATAAAGCTTTACATAATGTTACATATTAAATTAATAAATTAGCATGAGATTTTTAATATATTTTGCATTTATTTAATGCCATTGTTAAATACCGGTTAATAATAAAACGTAACGTTATATATAGTTAATATATCACCATTATTTTATGTAAAATCTATGTTTTATGTTTAGTAGTCACCTTATATGAAAAAGATGTTTACTTTTCCCAACGTTTTCGCGCGGTGTTCCACTTTGTTGACGTTTATATCAGTAGCTTAATTTTTGCGTTACGAATTTTCAACGATTGGCTGAATTAGGTTTGTGTTTTCAGTTCAGTGAACCGAAAATTAAATTAGTACGATGTATTTACGTTTGGAATTGAAATAGGCAATATGAAAGTAGACCTACTTAAATCTATAAGGGTATATATTACATAAATATATGTATATACATAAAATGTAGAATTTAAAAAAAACTTAAAAGTTTATTTATTAAAATTAAAATCTTCTATAGCCAAAAAAAAACATCTTTACTCTATGACAGACAAACGTACAAGAGAGAATGATTCCAGCATCGTTAAGTTTTTATACCATATTAGAAATCCCTTCCACTTAAAATTATTCACTAACCTGTGTTATACAAAAGAAATAGTCTTTAACAATTATCATTAACCAAAAAAATGACCCAAATTAAATTAATTCTTAAATATTACCTACTTTTACAAATCCTTAAACAAACATACAACTAATTAAAGTTCACTAAATAAAGAATAATTATAATAATATTAAAACTTTTAGCTACTAATTACTAATCATCATTTCTCATATCTATATATACACGTTTTGTTGGCTAAGAAATTATTTAAGTTATTTAGTAATAATAATGTTAAAGTTCAATGTAGAATAAAACAACCATATAAAACAATGTAATAAGTAAATCATTAAAGCGATTGTAATTAATAGTCAATATACAGTTCATTAATTTTAAAAAGTAAACTTTAAAACTATAATTAAAACTAAAAATATCCTTATCTGCAACGAAGTAATATAAGATAAACTTTTTTAAGTTTATATGTTGTAACAAACAAAAAAAAATACGAAAAAAGTAACTAAAAACTAGCAAAAAGAAAAGTTTAAAGCTGTAATCACTTAATAAAAGCATAGTTTTAAGAACTCCTCTACTGAAGACATACTACTCTGTAACTATGAATCGTTGTATGCAAAACCATGATCCTCTTTCTCGAAATGCTTTCCGATATACTTAAACCCCTTTCTGTAAGGAACGGTTAATTTAAAATTTGAATAAATCATCATCTATATATTGAGCTATAAAGGGCCCAATGCACACTCGAATATGGTGGATTAGTAACTGACTTGACCAACATGCTTGATCATTTATATGTGCGATTGCCGGTGACTAAAGCAGGCGCCACACGATGCTACGAACACCTTCCAGCGTTGGACCATTGATGGTTGAATGCATCGTGAGGTCGATGCTGGAACTAAGTATGTCCAATGTCATGTGTCATGGGTATTTTGACCCGCGTCAAAAGGGATTCTTCTAACCGCACCACACACTTGATCTACATTTCATGCACTGCTGCACGAATCGATCAACATTGGAAGGTTTTATAGTTGAAAGTTTCTTTATTAACTTCAAAGTTTTTGTTAAACATTTATAACTTAAAAAGCAAACAGTACTTGAGAAAAACTTATGAAAACAATTTTTCCGCTGAATAAATATGCCAAACCTATAATAAAATCTCTATTTTCATTGATTGAATAATAACAGTTAGTTTTTCCATTAAAACAAAATACTGTTATATTATTTTTCGCACAAATATAAAATTATTTTTAATATTATTTCTTTACTAAAATTATTTTAACTAACGCGAGAAGCTCGCGACATTTGCTTGTTAAGTGATGTTGTGCTCGTATGGTGCGATCGTGTATATTGGGCCTTTATGTAACATGATTCAGTATGTTAAGATTCAAAGATTCTACTAAACCCAATATTTTATTAATATTCCTTTCTTTAAGCAATGTCGAGAAATTTGATATGTACATATCTTGAACATAAACTATTTAAAAATTTACGAAGACAAATGCTATCCTAGTAAAATATTTCAGAAGCTTTTTAGAGATTTGAACCTTGGATATTTGGGATTACAATGTCATGGAGTATTCACATGACTAAATATTCACAAAACATAGATCATACTAAGTTAAAACCCGTAGACAAGATACTTTTCTAACCCCCTATTATATTATAACCTATTTTTTATATTACTAGTATTTCACTATTCTAAATTTCTTGAAAAATACCACTTGAAAGATACAAGAATGAACACGTTAAAAAAATACATTAATCTTCGTAGTTTGCATGTCTGAAATATTTAAACTGATATACGATTCAGGGAAAACAACATTTTTTCATATAAACAAAAAAATATTTTATATAGTGGTAGAGAAACTTGCAAAATTTTCTTTATACTGTGTTGATATTGTGAAAACTGTTGTATATATAAGTATTATATATTTATACTGTGTATATAGTGTATATTTATACTATATATGGTATACTGTATAGATATTTACCAATTAATAGCATTTATTTCTATAAACCAATCACAGATTAACATTTTTCGTCGCTTTGAATAATTACTAAATCGTATCACGGTTTTATTACCACAATTATTTTTTAAGTTACATGTTATCAATGTGGACGTGTTGTGCAACTTGTTCCAACAAATGTTGGATGTCGCATGTTGGAGTCGCACTAGTCTGTACCGGTCTTAAGAGCTACAAAGAATGTGTATTGCACATTTTATTTGTAATCATAGACTGAATATTCCCTCCTAATCATTTTACAATGAAATTTTTGAAGCTTAGTAGCCTGGGCGTCGGCATAATTACTTTCACGGAGGTGCATGCTCATTATTTATAGGCAAAATGTAGCGGACGCTGAATTCATCGAACAAATTTAGATAACAACTTAAACGCCTAAAGTATTTATCGGAACAGTGATTTTAATAATACAAATTTTATTTCTCAATTCTTTTCAATGTATTTTCTTGTATAGCAAAGACCCAAACCCCCCCTCTTTCCCTGTATTGGCCCACACACTTAGTCGTATTGCAATAACAAGCATAAAATTCCTACACAATTGTAACAAAAATTATGCAAAATAACTTCTTATTATTATGTGAATACATAATCAAATTATCTTAATAATAACAAAACCCAGAAAATATAACTCTTATCTGAGAATCAAACCCAAAGACACAGCAGTCATCGTCAAGACATCAAGACGACAAGGCCCACTGTGTCGTCTTTATTTACTTTAAGCCGGCTCCAACCGATGCTACGAATACCTTCAACGTTGGACGCATCGTGTGGCCCATGCTGGAAGTAACCGTGTCCAATGTCATTTGTCCAAAGTTCATGTTGGAAGAAGTTCGGGCTGTTGTCGGTCTTTATTCGAATGTCATACACTGCTGCACGAATCGTCCAACAAAGGAAGGTTTTATAATTGAAAGTTTGAAATTTACTTGATAGTTTTTGTTAAACAGTGTCAGTGTTAATAATATCAACAAATTAATAAAATAAATAAATCATTCGGATCAAACATTCATTCCACCGTGTAGCAGGAAACTTGCCAATCTTACAATATTTTAATATAATCAAACGTTTAAGCCGCGGCTTAATAATAATGTAATCCTAAATACCTAAAAGGTAATTATTATTACCTGTACTTGTATATTCTGAGTTAAGGCAATATTTATATATATGATACCTGTTGCAAGATGGCTGCATTAGCCAAAGCCAAAGCCTACGGTTTTCTTTTAAACAGACGAGTGTCCTAAATGTCTCATTATAAACGAACTTGACCTATTTTCAAATATTCGACTCATACCTATGATTCCAATATGTATCAATAATTGATCTAACCTTACATTTCCCTACAGTCTCAAACAATTCCCATTTTATATGAAAAGTATATTTTTAGGTTATATACAAGCATTCCTTAATTGTTGCTCATTTAGCCTTACTGTATAATTATTTACACAAGGATAATTAAGTACAAATTATACTTTATCTTAACTTCCTGAAGAGCGGGTTGTTTCAATTACTAGAAATTAGTAGAGGAGGATCTTCTTCAAAGTTTGTTAAAGGTAACAATCTCTTTGAATGCAAATTATAAGTCTGTTTAATTGCAGTTTAACTCGACAACCGTCTTTCACTGCTTTCAAATGTTTATCTCATTCTATGAGTACACTGTGAAATACATTACAAGATTAAACAGAAAATTTCATATATATTTATCTCGAAATGGTTTTTTTAAAGCCGATATTAAAGTAATCAAAGGTGATGACGTAAGAGATATTAAAATATTTATGTAGAAAACCACTAAAGGTTTATGGACTATGAACTTTTATAAACCGTAAAAGCTGTCAAATATTATTATATTATAATCAACTTCCTTTAATTTATACCGCGTTAATATTATACGATACTACTAAAACAATCCTACATTTAGTGAAAAGGTTGGACCTTACTACATGACAATTCATAACATAAATAAAACAGGCAAAGCTAGCCCTTGAATTAAAAAAATATATACATACTTTAAATCAATCAATTTCATAAAAATTTAAGACGAACACGACAAATTGATCATTCATGTCAAGCAATTAAATACGGTTACACATATTTGATTATCTTTGATGAGGTAAGGATCTTTAAATGATAAATATTTTAACACAGAACGAAAAACATAAGTACATATTAATAATAATACTTACTGTTGTCAAAACTCTGGAGTTACAATAGACGTTTCAGCAACAACACACACTAAAAACACAGCTGCATAAAGTACAATCACTCACAAATTAAAAAGAATCACTTTTATAATCTACTGACTTGTCATAACCTGTGATATAAACTGTTAGAACTGTAAACTGATTGTTTCTCAGTCAATAAGATGAAAAGCAAATAGAATGTGCTAATATAATTAGAAAAGTATCACAATGATATACATAAAATTGTACAAGAACCGATTTAACCTCAAAGTTACCTGTTGATGACTCTGACAGAAACAATGCATGCTACTAAAAGTTAAATGTAAAAAATGTATTGTAGAACACATGTAATAAACTAGTATACCACTCACATTATTAACTATTTATAATTTGATATCGTGTTTATTAATTTTTAGAACATATTTGTAGTAAAAGATTTAGTTTTGACACAAAATGCAAATTAACCAATGGAGTATATCTATCTCTTTCTCTCTTGCAGCAAACACAAAGTGGTTCATATTTTGTACAAATAATGTTATTTAAATAAAAAACTAATTAAATGTTTAATTATTACATGTCATACAATAGTTATTTGTAAACTTTAAAAGCATATTTACACTTGTATAATACATAAAACATACAGCATATATATTGTACATACTTTTGACAAGTCGTAGTTACAGTCAGTTGTATGCAAGATATTTTCACACTAAATAAAATATTTATCGATATAGTTCACGCGAAATTATATATTGATTCCGTAATATATATGTACATAAACGAATTAAATCACTTTATTTAGACCACGAAGGCGGTCACGTTATATTAATTAATTAAAACTAAATTAATTTGCGCGAGGCTCACACCTGTCACTAAACAATTAATTGTAATTGTAACTTACACTTCTTCCACTAGAGGCGCTCAAATCTAGTTTTAAGTGCAATAGAATTCTAAAGCGTGGTACCCACTATTTTTATAATGAATAATAATATTATTTCTGATTAATGAATAATTAAATTTATTTAATTTTTTTTGTTATATTCGTAATTAGCCTCTAAATATAAAACGTAAACTAACGTTATGTTATTTTATTTACCAATGTTTAAATCACATATTTCTGTTAAATTGTCATTAAATAAATATAGAAGGCATTAAAATTCTTTTATTAATATATTACTTTATTAAAAGACATTATAAAATATTGAATAAAACCCGTCAGAAGAGGTAAATTTATGTAGAAATTCGTATGTAATCTTACTTTATATTAACCTAAAAATGTTATGTAACATGTTTATTTTAAATAAGCCTTAAATTTATGTAACTGTGTTTAAGAGATATCACTTTCAAAGCATGCCGACTGTTTTCCTTGCATGAGTTGTGTCACAATACATACTTATCACATCAAATCAAATTTGTGTACTGTAGAGTGTATTGAAGTTGTTTTTCACTAACATAATTATCATAACTGCAAACTTTTACTTTAATTTTTATCGATAAACCACTGTTCCCTTTCAGTCGGAACCGACTGATTGCATTTAGAAGGTGGGAATAGGTTTAGCGTTATAGCATGTATACATTTGATTAAAATTCGCTGAAATCGGTTTCAATGTGAGAGGTACGTAACGCCCGTATGCAGACGGCTTTGTCGCTTGCAGAGTGCGAGGATTTATTACATTTACAGGATTCGGATAGGAAAAGTGTAGTTAAATCCGCTTGCAGTGTGCGACAAGACTTAGAACGCATTAGAGTAATAATAATTTAAATTAAATCAAGTGTAAGGCATAAACGTTTCGATAAAACGAATAGCACTTCGATGACATTTCGTTTTCATAAACGTAAGTGAACACCTACTATTTGTCAATTTTAAGAGTACTTCGTTCCCCGTATAAATTCAATATTTCATTTGCTACACTTGTCAATTCCTAAGCATCTTCAACGTTTAAGTTTTGTCCAGCATTTCCTGTAGCCACATCCCGCATCCCACATCCTGTTTTTCTCAGACATTCATCACGACTGACACAATGTCTAGCTGTAGAGATTCATAAGGAACCCAACACACAACAGCCAAGTGGTCTAGTATGGTCGGACTAGTATGGGATTTGATATAAGCCCCTGTTACACCCTATTCACCCCCTTTCAGGGGTTTATGTAGGGTTAAATGCTCGTGAACATCTCTAAGAGATAGAAAGCGACGGCGACGGTCTAATTATTACCTAATGGATATCTTAGTAGATTTCATTTTCCAGGTGTAAGACCGTTAAATTTATGGCTAAATAAGATATCTTAGAACAGAGAAACATGTGATACCAATAGTACGAATTTTGCAGTTTGATATTTTGGAATGGGCTTGTGTCCTATGTCTTAATTTCTATAAAAGTGTACTATATATTGATAAAGTGGGTTACTAGAACCTCGAATGTTCAATTATTTTTTAATAACTCTTCATATGTTACAAGATATTAACAATTAAAAAAGTCCTTTTGTCTCTTTAATTATTAAAGGGATTCAACATTGTACACATTCCAAGTGCATGTGACATCACAATCCTCGTGTAAGTTTACCAACCTTACAGCTCATAAGTCTCTGCTATATGTATTTATATATCAAAATATCAAATATTATTTACAGCTATTTCAAGGAACAATCAAATTTCAATATTATGTCTGCCTTAGCAGGGTTAAATAAAATAAAAACTTATTATTGTTTGACTTGACTTGATTATTTGCTACCAACAGCTACAGAACATTACCACAGCACTGACCTACTCAACAAATAACTGACGTTAAAATGCATTTCACGTCATACAAATATGGCCGGCCATTTCTAGCGCTAAATCTACAATTCAAACTTTTAATTGTTATATCTCCGTCAACATTAAGATACTTAATAAAATAGACACGCCAATACACATTTATTAACATCAATTTCAATCAACAATTGAAAAATCGAACACTAAAAAATGAGGACACAAGCCCATTACTTTTTATATGATTGTACATTTTATACTAAAAATAATATAAAACCAGAGTGGACATTTATGAGGACCTTAGTTAAGCTCTCTATGTAATGGTAGTGGTAGAAATGGGATTTAAATGTGGGTCATTGAAGAGGGGTCACCGATAGAGTCACAGGGTTCAAGTTTTTGAACTCCGTTGTACAATTTCACTGTAATCGTTTACTTTTATCATAGATATTTCAAAATGTATGTTTTTATTATATGCTTTTACTAGCTAAACGCTATTGTTATTTTTAACGGAAAACTATTATGGCAATGTTCATGTGTTCTACATGAGCACTTTGCTTTAAAGAACATTACACAAGCTTTGGAGAGGTTAGAAAAATATTGGATGTAACATGTGAATTTCTATAGTTACATGTTATCCGCTGTTAAAACAGTTTAGTCTGATTAATTGGGATTAAAAGTCTGGTCTAATAATGACTTAAAATTTGTAGTTGAAATACAATATTACTTATATTCGTGACCCCAAATTCACTTTTCTTAAGAATGTGATAAAAGTAAAGTGTTAATCTAGGTGTATTTAATTTGTCAAAAAAAAAAGAAACTTTTCCATCGATTGTGAAACATGCAACGGGCCGATAAAGTATAAAAAAGAGAAGACATATTTTATTAATAATGGAAAAATTGTAGTGAATTTAAATATGTAGTTACGGGAATGGAAGAATTAAAAAGGAACAAGAGAAGAATAGAAACAGGAAGGAGAGTAGTCAAGTTCGAGGAGAAATTGAGTAACGCTGAAGACGAAATCCTAAGGAAAATTAGGGAGCAGTGTAGAAAGGAGGCCCAAAAAAGAGAAAGTAGTATTTTGTAAGAAATGGAATGGTGACAGAGGAGGCAGAGAGAAAAAGAGAAGAAGGCATAAATGTGGAAGAGATGCTAAAGAGACGGGGAGATTTGGGGAAAAATTGAGAAGAGCAATTATAACAAAATATATAAAAGAATTTGGGAAAGAGAAAAAGACACAAAAAACATGAGAAGGATTGCCAGATTCAGATTAGGAAACGAAGAGAAAAGAAACAGATACTCGGCAAATAGCGAGGATGTGCAGAGTGTGCGGAATGGGATGGAAACGTTGGTACATTAAGGTTCATGTGAGAAAAAGGTAAAAAGCGAAAAGAATACTGTACAATTAAAGGATGAATGAGATAGAGAAAAGAAGCGAGGAAAGAGAAGGAATGGCAGAGTAGAAAAAGAAGGGAGAGTAGCAGGAGGAACGAAGAAGTAGCAGTAGCAGTTTTTATTATCGCAAGAATTTCTTTTGGAAGGAGTGAAAATGTTTAGATATAATAAGAATCAAAAATGAATAAGGCACAGTGATATGTAATTTATAGAGTTATGGCAGAAGAATTTAGTGCCCAACGGCAATAATAATAATAATAAATAAATAAGTAGTTCAGTTAATTTTTAATTTTTAATTTTATAATAATGTGCCACGTTACAATCTGTTGCAATAAGTTTGAACAATAAGTACCTATGCTAAAAATGAATATTAACCTAGATAAGACATAGACTACATCTATGAATGGCAATTTAAAACGTTGTGGTTGCTTTAACACACTATGTCTTTTTAGTCTTTTAAAATCAGACGTATGTTTATCTAAAAATAAATAAAGAAATAAAAAACATTAAGAACAAAGAGGCTGTTATTCCTTTACGTCTTTCTACTCTTCACGGACAGGATAACTGCTGTTTAAAGGAAATGAAATTCGTCGTCCACAGTACAACTCTATATATTCTGTTTATATATATTCTGTTTAATCAATATTTAGAAGATATTGCTGACAGAACATTACATAGGTGTACCCTTGCTTTTCCAACCCCTGCTAAATTCTCAAATAGGCTTCCAAAGTTTGCTTTACCTTTAAGATGAAAACATCTCATAAATAAAAGAATTTTATTAGCAAATCTCTTTTTCACCCTCACCCTCTTCATCCCCTCTAAACCTTCCACTTGTTTGTTTAAGCTTAACCTTTGGGTCTTATGATTTATATCCTAAATTGATTTTATTACAAAAATTTCATTTATTTTATTTTGTTTCTGGTTTTACAATACATTTATGATATTATTTTGTACGTGCTATGTGTTTTAAAAACACTACAGCTATTGTTTTATTTGTTTCACAAAAAAAAAGGCATTTTACTTGTGAAGTTTTTAATTTTATAGTTTTAGTTTTAGAATTGATCGAGAACTCGTAAAGTATATACGAGTACTTATAGAAATATAGTCCAAGTTTTACAGATTTTATATAAAGTTTTTCTTTTATTTTATCAATAAAAAATTTCTTGCTAAAATAATAAGTGTCTGATTTTGTAGCTTATTCTCTGACGTCATGCATCGTGAATTGGACTAGTGTTACATTCATTTGTTTGTTAGAATAGGAAAATAAACTACTTCAATTACTTGTATAAGACAGTAAGGACCACTAAGAATATCCCGTGGTACATAAACATTAAATATATAAACAATGAGTTCGGTATAAAAATGGGTTGTTTTATCCATGTATCATAGAAAACTTAACTTTATTATATAAAGATACTAGCAGCTTTCGACCACTCACGCTCCTCCTTAGGTAAATCAAATAAATAAATTGCACTCTATGCTGACGCACTGTTCTCTTATTAATATTGATCCACACGTTATAAAAGACAAGTCAATAGATAAAAATCTGACTTCTGTTACAGTGAATTTGTATCAAATACAATATTGTGTTCTTTATTTATTTAAATTTATATGGTATTTATTTTCGAAATTCCAGAATGATGTTGTTGCACAAGTTTTGAAATTCTGTCTTTTTAAATTTCTGTATAGTTGCATGATAGCAACGAAATTCGAAAAATACGCAAAATCAAACCCTCGAATCAAATAAACTAACTAACCATAAACTTAACATAATCAATACTGTTTGCAAAACGCGAACAACAGCGATAATGGGCTTGTGTCTTCATTTTTTAGTGGTCGATTTTTCAATTGTTGATTGAAATTGATGTTAATAAATGTGTATTGGCGTGTCTATTTTATTAAATATCTAAATATTGACGGAGATATAGCAATTAAAAGTTTGAATTGTAGTTTTAGCGCTAAAAATGGTCGGCCATATTTGTATGACGTGAAATACATTTTAACGTCAGTTATTTGTTGAGTAGGTCAGTGCTGTGGTAATGTTCTGTAGCTGTTGGTAGTCAAATAATCAAGTAAAATCAAAGATTAATAAGTTTTTATATTTTTTAACCCTGCTAAGGCAGACATAATATTGGAATTTTATTGTTCCTTGAAATAGCTGTAAATAATATTTGATATATAAATACATATAGCATAGATTTATGAGCTGTAAGGTTGGTTACCTTACACAAGGATTGTGATGTCACATGCACTTGGAATGTGTACAACGTTGAATCCCTTTAATAATTAAAGAGACAAAATGACTTTTTTAATTGTTAATATCTCTTAACATATTAGGAGTTATTAAAAAATAATTGAACATTTGAGGTTCTAGTAACCAGCTTTATCAATATATAGTACACTTTTGTAGAAACTATGACATAGGACACAAGCTCATTGAGATGTAAGCTACTAGATAAGTATATACTTAGTTGTCAGAACTCAAAAACAAAATGGATTTTCTTTCTACAGACGTGTAAAGACACAGACTTCATGCTACGGATGTTGGAACAGGACGATTAGAACTCTAACATGTTAGGTTTTAATTATGTCTATCACTACTAACTACTTTCACACTCATAATACTCGTATGTTTTTAGAGTAACATGAGTAAACGACAGTGAATGGAGACCTTTAGATTATTTTTTAGAAAAGGTAGCATTATATTTGAAAGATACATCCTTAGACATCACAGAACTCTTAGCAATTACTGAGCTAAATTATGCGTAAAAATATCCGGGGACCCTGTTCCCCCCAAAACACAATTTTCCGAGTCTTCAACTTCTTTCTTTAAATTGAAACGTGCATATCGTTTAAATAAAAGAGATTAAACATTTCTCATCGTCCTTTTAGCATCCAGACAGTTTTCCAATAATCCCTGAAATATATAATATTTTTCCTGAGATTTTCCTAATAATATTTCTGTTGAATCCCCTATTACAGAAGTACGAGTATAATAGCAGCCATTTTTTTCGGTGATAACATGGCACTCTATTAACCTATATATAGAAATTCAAAGGCCAACCCTCTGGAGAATAAAGAGGGTGGTAAATGGGAGGCATTCCTGTGTCGAGTTCGTTGACATACTAGTGAGAACGGGGTGGTGTTATGGGGTTGGTAATGCAGCAGCTGAAGATGGAGTGTGATAAATAGTGTGTATTCCATCAGTTAGGTTTATCCCTTCAACATACAAAAATGCTCGTAAATTTCTTGAAAACAACCATTTCTATTTGTTGCGAAATAAGTCGATGTGTAACGAACCGTTAAATGCTGACCGAAACATCAAATATTTCGTAAACAGCTGAAGCAAAAAGCAGAACTCTAGAATAATACAATGACATGGGCAATTAGGAAAACGCCGACCACTGTAATCAGTGGCTAGAATGGGCGACTGAAATATTGATGGTGGTGACCACATTATGGTATGATTTACGACAGCATCGAGGCAGGAAAGTCAAGGAAAATACTAAAGAGGATTTATTGTACAGTCTTTTATTAAGTTTTTGAAATAATCGCCTTAATTGTCATATCTTAATTGGAACTGAAAAACGAACAACTTTTAATATCACTCGTCTCAATCTTATCAGAATTTAATTGTCATTTCTGTAACTTGGCTTTTCGTTTAATTGCAAACAGGATAAAGTATTACTTCGACCTAAAAATAACCTCGATCTTTTAGTGTTAAATGAACGTAACTTTTTCATACAAACGAAACTTTATTATTCCAAACTCATACTACTTAAGATCCTTATCAGCAGAAAAACTGAACCAAGTGACATTTTAGCTCATCATCATTAGGGTATGTTCTATCACTCAAAGAGTTTTACTAACTTCGAAATAAATAAATCTAACGCTTCAAGTTAATGGCTATATGAATCTAATAATGTTCTACGAGCTACCAAAAGTGTGTGAAGAATTTCTAGTGTCTTGGATTATCTTTGATTTCTTTCTCCAGTATTGTTAATTATTGACAGTTACCATCTGAATTGATTATTACGTTTCTTGGAAGCACTTATATCTCCTTATATGTTGAGAGATATTAACAATTAAAAAAGTCATTTTGTCTCTTTAATTATTAAAGGGATTCAACGTTGTACACATTCCAAGTGCATGTGACATCACAATCCTTGTGTAAGGTTACCAACCTTACAGATCATAAATCTCTGCTATATGTATTTATATACAAAAATATCAAATATTATTTACAGCTATTTCAAGAAACAATAAAATTTCAATCAATACTATGTCTGCCTTAGCAGGATTAAATAAAATAAAAACTTATTATTCTTTGATTTGACTTGATTATTTCGACTACCAACAGCTACAGAACATTACCACAGCACTGACCTACTCAACAAATAACTGACGTTAAAATGCACTTCACGTCATACAAATATGGCCGACCATTTCTAGCGCTAAAACTACAATTGAAACTTTTAATTGCTATATCTCCGTCAACATTTAGATATTTAATAAAATAGACACGCCAATACACATTTATTAACATCAATTTCAATCAACAATTGAAAAGTCGACCACTAAAAAATGAGGACACAAGCCCATTGACAACACTTCAAAATATCGCACACCGCCTCCTGTTTATAAAAACCGTAAATACTTTTTAACCAACCTAATATTTACCACATTACTCAAACCATCTTTTAGTTACAAAACTTTATTCTGCATGTATAATAAGATATATAATAAAAGTATAATACAATACAAAATCTTTGACCGTTGATGAAGGTAGCACCCTCTCCCTCTAACTCCCTCGTTTACGCAATCATCAATAAAATCTCTGAAAACATCAACTCTGGTATTCACACCAGGTTCATACGGATTAGCACATCCAATTCCATTGGACACAATACCATACTGAACATGTGTTCCAAGAGAAAGAAGCGGCCCTCCCGAATCACCTTGGCACGAATCTTTACCGCCCAATGCTTCCATGGTACATATTTGTGATTTGAATATAGTATACTCCGAATATTCATCACAAACCACATAAGACACTGTGTGCATCACAACCTGTTTCAACGATTGAATGCTCTGAGGACTGTTCTCCTGATCTGTCGCTCCCCATCCTAGGATAATCACTTTAGGGATAACTCGGTTTAGATCCCCCCGCAAGTGTAGGGGTGCAGCTAGCATTACAGGCCGGATATATTTACCATAGGTTAATTCTTTCGTCAGCTTGGCGCAAGAAATGTCATATTCAAATTTGCTGCAAGTTTGACACTTCAACTCCGTGTGGTGTACGTAATGTGGGTGGTTCACATATTGAAAAATGTCAATCATCTGAGCATTGTTAACACTCTCTTTAACCTCTGTTTTACCAGCAATTACGAAAGATTCTCCTCGATTAAAGATTTTGTTTCCATTGTAGCTGCAATGAGCAGCTGTTAGTATCCAACGCTGTGTGAGAATAGTTCCTCCACATACGTGGCCGGTTTTTACCTTTTGAATAGACACCATAAACGGGTAATCTTCTATATCCGCTTCCGATCCACCGATTATTTTCTGCAGTCTCGAGTTCAACGTTAAAGATTTGTTCTGAGCAAGGTCTGTGAAGTTTCCAATGGCGAAACCGTTTGCTGTATGGCATGTCATGTATATTAGAAGTAACATGTAGTAGTTCATTTATTTCGATCAAATTTCTTTACCTGATTCATTTGAACAATTTAATTATACTTAGAATTTAGAGAAATCTGAACAACTGTGATAAATTTTCTAAACTTATGCTCTAAATGTATGTTATGTCAAATTTTGGATTAACTGTGGCCTTTAATTTATATGAAACATTTTTTTTATATTTTTGTGTAAATTCTCTCGAATAAAAAGTAGGCTTTGTGAATTTTGGAAAATGGATAATAAAACATTTGTCAAATTATTTAACATAAATCCGTCAGACATTATAAACATTTAAAAAAAACTTATAATGTGTTTTAATATTTTCTACACTTTTACCATTGTGTATAAAACAGTAATAATAATTACGCTAGTCCGATAGCATTTTAGTGTCTTATCAATTTGGGTTTTTTTCTCAATAAGGTATGCGTGGTTAAGGGTATGCTTGCCTCAGTACCTCAGTACCTCAAGCATCAAATTATTACTGTCAAATGGGTTACATTAACTTATCATACTGCTCCGTTAGTACAGCGATTAGGTTTCTTTGTTCACCAACTTTTAGAGACTTTCCTATTCTGCCAACTAATAGTAAGCACAACAAGATATTCGTCACTTTTCTTGCTCATCCGCGAGGTGTTAAAGTCAAACTATTATCCATGCATTACTCTTTTAATGAATTTGTTTGACACTTACCACCAAGGACTGATCTGTGAACGAATCGGCAAAGTCCGCCGCTATGACGCATACGACACTTGAAATAGTAGCTATCGTGTCACATTCGTCCATTTCAGTTCGTGAGAGAACATATAGACAGCGCCGCAATTAGCAAATCCATATTAAATGGAAATCCAATTCAAAAATCTGAATTTCGTGTGTTGATAGCACACTTTTTAATTGGAAGGAATATCCGCCAAGAAAGCAATGGCTTGACAACTGTTATTTAAATTATATTTCATCTAAATAAATGGTAGCAATCAATATTATATCTAGCAAATATATAGATTTTCAAAAACCTGTACACATAATTATTTACCCAATATTTAACCAATTTACCACAACGTCATTTACCTTCGTGGATAATATTTAACTTGCGTGGTTTCTGAAAACCATTATCACAAATATTTGCTCGTTTGCCAATCGAATACAAATTGTTTGTTTGACTAGATAATACAGTGAATGCAGTAGAATTTAATTGGCGACGAATACATGCCATTTACTGACTAGATGTTCTTCACATAAAACGTAAATATTATATCAAGGAATGTAAACATTTTACATACTTTTTATATCAAATTTTATATGCAGACATTTTTTATTAACATAGTCTGAACTTTTTTTCTTAAGAACATTTTAAGTGATGCTTTCTAAATAATATTTTTGTATAAAATGTGTGTATGTTATAAAGTTTCATTCCTCCATACTGTTTTAATTTTATTTTTTTGTTGTAAGAATAGTATAGGATATGACAATATGCATAATCGTTTTCTGTATATTTCTTAGTTTTACTTTCAATTTTATAAGTATTATACAACTCAAAATTAACACTAAAATTCTGTAAGTAATGTATACTCTGTTATCTGAATAAACATACAATTTAAGATAAAAACATAAAATTAAAACTAAAACTGATTATCTTAAAACACAGACGGCGAGAGCATTGATGCTTGGCACTGACTGCAGTCTTCGGATTCGATCCCCGGATCAGATATATATTTTCTGAGTTTGTTATTAACTGATTAACTGATTATATCTATAGACAATTATAAATATATTAGGCAGCAGTGTTTTTCACATATATGAGGCCCAACAACATCGGTCGTCGATGATAAGACTTAGCATCTAATTATTATTATTTGCAATTAACAACATATTAAAACGTATTGATAGTAAGAAAAATAGAGGATTTGTTGTGAAAATATAGAAAAGAAAGAGATGGATTGCAGAGGTGAGAGAAGAAGGAAGTAGAAAGAGGAAAGGGAGAGAAACAAACAGAAATAGAAAACAAGAATAAATAGAGAAAAGCACTTTTAGACTATTCGACTGCTAGAATAGTTTTAAGCTTATTTTAGTAATGATATCCTAGCGGCATATGTGTACATTAAAAGAATAAATACAACTAAAACTTAAAACTAAAATAGTAGCTCGAAATGGCACTTAATACTTGTTATGTAAATATACTAAGTTTATGTGATCTAAAGCACTGTAGATATTAATATATAAAAGTTGTTCTTATAGTTTCACGGTTTCTTTTGTTTGCAGGTCCACCTTTACAACATGCTGCGTCTTTAGGGCATATCGACGTATCTACTCAGGTAAGTTAATAACAGCTATTATACTCGTAAAATGTCTTCTATCTCTTCATTACAATATTAGTGATAATATAAACAATACCGGTACATTTCTCAAGTTTTCAATAATTTCCTGTCTTAATAATCGAAATCGGAGTAGAATTTAGCTGTTGCTAAATAACACACATTTTTGTCTCTCGTTATTTCACTATATCACATTTATAGTATCTAATATTTCTAGACTTGTCTCGACTTGCATTAGATGCAAAAAAACACTTAAACCTCGAGTTAATTAATGTTGTTAGGATTATAAATTACGTATGCAAATGTTAGTTTGTTTCTTAAAATGAAAGATAGCGTTCAAATTCAATGTTATGTTTTCCATTTCCCTCCAGGCCAATATCCATCTCCAGCAATCAGCATGCTACGAGTCGGAGGATGAGGCAATGGGGCGCCGTCGAATCGGAGCCCGTGGGAATACCCCATACGGGGGTTCCATGTCCTCCAGTAACTCGATAAGAGGTGTACCCGTATCTACAGCGCCCCGTGGAGGTGCTACTTTTGGTGGAGGTGCAATAACTGTCCCATTAGCTCCAGCATACTCCAGAGGTGACATCAGGGAACAATATTGTCTATCTGATAGACAGTTAACTGGACTAGAACGTGATAAATCCAAAAAAGATAGATTATTTGGATGTCTATCTGGCAGGGCGGCGCCACCGTCGTTTCTGGGCGTCTGTGTTGGACGTAGAGCGCCCTCCGATGAGAATCTGAATGCTGATTATGCTCCGATCCAAAGATATCCTAGGTATGAGGATAGTTTATATTGTTTTTAAATAAATTGAATTTTATGAAAGCTACGTTTATAGCATGCATCGTAAACTTTGTTTATTTTTAAACAGTGGTGGCAAAGCTTTTAGATCTCTGGATAATTTATTATGCATTTTATTCTTTGTAATGTATGGTACAGACTGATGCGACTTCCAACATTTGTTGTAAGAAGTTGTACAACACGTCCACACTAGTGCAACATGCAATTTAATACGTCGGAAGCTTTCATATTTCAAATGAATTTCTACAACCTGCTTTAGAAAAGAAATATATTTAGAGAAAAACAAAGTAATAAAACTCAGTTATTAGCTAACTTGTGCTTACCCTTGTCATACAGGCATTATACTGGAGACTGAGTAGGTACTCGACCCTTTTGTTCGAGATCACACTCAAAACCGTTATTTCTTTAGATGTTGAAACATTTTTGTTTTATAAAAATATTACCTAGAATTTTTTAAAATAGCATAAGTAAGAGTTTTATTAGTGTCGCACAAGTCTGTACGTTAAAAGTGCAACACATTTAGTACACTTATGTATAAATAATGTCAACTTATGAATGAAAATATATTAATGTTGGATGCCGCATGTTTATGTCGCACCAATCTGTACCATACATAAGATCCAAACTTAACATCATACACAAATCGAATTCAAGCAAAACATATCGAGTGATAAATGTCATCCCTTATGAAACGAATTTGGACATCACTGGTTTCAATACTTTGTAGCTCTCTTCTATATCACCTTTGGTTGTAAAAAATTCAATCACTAAATTGTAAACTTTATATGTAACTTCTAGGTTCTTGCTCAAACTGATTCTGTTTATATTTCCTCTGCAACAGAATTTTTTCATAAATTGAATTCTAGATTTTATGCTTCCCATTTGTACACCAAAAGTCTAAAATATGCAAGGGTACAAATCGAGTTATGTCCTACGCTTTTTGTTGAATTGAATATTTTGAAATATGATTTAATCGTGTGAATATTACTTTTTAAATTAAATACATCACGAACTATAAATTACATTATTTATTTGTAAACCTCGTTTGATTAGTGACGTCAGAGGCGTTCACAATGACATAGTATTTGTCCTCTTAATTTTTTCTATTTTTAAACTAAATTGGTAATCTTTTTCAATATTCTGTAACATTATCAATATATTTAAATATTGTAGAAGGACTAGAGTCGTATAAAGCTTTGTGTAGGGCATTAGACCTCTTAGTCCGAGGTTGCAAGTAATCTGTTCAGTGTGGGAGCACTCTTAGACTGAAAAATTTATAAGATTTTTACCAATCGATATTATGAAAAACAACTGTAGTTCTATTCATCCAATAAAGGTTATTTTAAGATCATAACGCAAGATTTCAGCTTAGTCATTTTAAATAGCTCAATACACACTCAAATATGTTAGGCTCAGTATCATAACAAGCATTGATAATGTACGACCAACACGAGGCCAACATTAGCAGACAAGCAAATTTCTCGAGCTTCACATCTTTGTTGAAATTAATCCTAATAGAAAAAATTAAAAAAATTCAATATACTTATGTGAAAAAATAATATAATAATGTTTTGTTTTTATATAAAACTAATTGTTACGAGTAATTGTTATTAAATTAGGGAAAATAGGGATTTAATTTTAGCTTTAGCATATTTTTCATCAGCGGATGAATTAATTCACTTAAGGTATTCCATGAGTAAACTTAACTTTCTCATTTTATATACATGTACCCAGGTAGCAAATAGTCTTGTAGTGCAAGATTCATACTTGCTAGTTTACTACAGGCTAATTCCAAGGTTCATTTTCTACTTCTTTTATAGAAATTGTCTTGCAATGCAGTTTCATTCTTGCTAGCTTACTTCAAGATAATGTAAGTGCTGCATAGTCTACGAGTAGCTTCTCCGTACTAAAGTGACCTCTGTTCCTTAAACAAAGTCATAAATTCGTTATAAAATTGTCTTATTGTCACCAAATGACATTATTATTAAATTCACAGTCAACAACTACAGAATAATAAAAGCTTGAGATAAGTTTCACACCACGTCAAGAGTTGAACTAATCTATGAATGACCAACATGCTCGTCAAATTGAACTTTGAGCCGAGCACGCCTACCACCAACTAAATTTATCGCATCCATAAACAATTATGCATGTTGTCGTAGACAATTACCAACCCGGAGTATCCAAGACATTTATTATCAAATTTTCTATTTTTTCAAAGCTGTCGAATAGTGTTTCAAATTTCTGGATCCGATTTCAGGCAATTATTTCATAATATCTACTAAAGCGGGCCACTTTATTTAACAACCTTCATTTCAAAGGTCAAAAGGAAAGCGTTTGATGACTTATATGATACAAAAGTCCATTACAGTCCTCCTATAAAGCTTTATACCACATAAGAACCATAAAACCTTACACGTTTAAGACCACATCGTATTTTCTCCAACGTAGCCTATTATATACATATATATTTATCATTATAGGTATCCCCCTCCCGCACCACCGCCTGCAGAGCTTCGTCAATATGACGAAGATTTAGAAAGTTCATACTTCCGAAGAAGACCAACATCATTCTGTTCGGGACCCGATCCTAAGCGTTATTCTTGGGTTGCCGCAGATGAGGAAGATCCTGTGCGAATGGAAGGACCAAGGTAAGATGATTTTGTAGGATAAATTTATGTGAAGTATCTCATCTACATTGAGTTGAGTGCCATCTATTGAGCTCAGGTACATGCTGAAGCACTCATTCAAATTCAAAGTCAACAAACGCTCTTATTCTAAACTTCCGGAATTGCTGATATGTTTTGAAGGATGGTGAGGTGGAAGGGGAAGGATGTTTTGTTGGCTTCGACGGTGAATAAAGCAAACAAAGTGATGAGGATGGGATTCGGGGTACCATAACAAGTTATTGTTTGTGATTTTATGTTTAAACTGGTTTAAATACAGTTTTCTCTGCGTTGGAACTTGAGAGCTATGGCTTCTATAAGCACTTCCGATGTGTTAAATGCTCTATGCTTTTCTTATTAAATACACCCATCATCTTCTGTTTGGTGTACTGTAATTTTTCTATTTATAACAATTTTCTTGTTATCACCTAGTTTCATGAGGATCTAAAGAAAATTATGTCATAAACCACTTTTATTTCAGGTCACTTCTAATCTAAACCCAGTAAACAATTTGGTGAAGTGTCCCTTTTTGTGACTTTTTACTATTTCACTTCACTTATAGTTCGTATCAACTTTATCTTCATTTGTATTCCGACGGGTGGAGTGGTTTCACCATTTACAGCTAATAAAATAGACATTTCATATGAACAACTGTGAGAAACTGAATTCTTTCATGACAAAAAAGTCATGCGCATCTTCAATATGATGGCGAAGTGACTCCAAAATGTTTGCTGAGAAATTTGTCTTCAAAAAAAAAAAAAAAACATGATCAAAAAACAAAATATGACTAAAAAAAGTTTTCTTTTAAAAATGTGTAACGTAATTTATGGAAAGTCTCTTATACGTGTTTCGAGCAACACGTATAATTTCAATGTTATTAAGATGGTAAATAAAATCGAATACTTATTATTCTATCGTCTTCAATACTTTTTTTAATAGTTATTTGAGTGCATCAACCTTACCAAAATCAAAGTTATTAGCAGTTAAAGAGAATATGAACATTTATAAACATTTAAAATACATAATTTATAATTTACAACTTATAAACATACTTAAAATAAAGATAATAAAGATGGTTTTGTTTATAAACTCAATCAGGTTCTTCAGATTTTACCTGCTTTCAAATATCAGCCTATATTCCTGCAAATTACATTCTTGTCTGTGCGAAGAGTATCTTACGCATTGAAGAATAATATGCTTTTACGTTAGTGTGCTGTTACAAGTCTTCAATACTTATTCCATAACGTAGAAAATGTGGTAGAAAATTGAACGGCAAAGCGGAAATTCAAGATTTAAATAGTTGATTGATATTATTTAATATTCTACCAAATTACGTCTTATGTAAAATTGAAATTTCTTTAAATATGACATCACAGAATTAGTATTGAACTCTGTAGAATAATAATGAGTCTTGAAGAAAATGTAACAATTTTTAGAGCAACTTTTTATAACGGATCCCTTAATAATATAAAAAGTCTTTAACATTGAGAGTGAAACCTACCCAACTGCAGCAGTAGTCTGCGTATAATGTTCATAAATATCTCAAAGCATAAACCCTTAAGTCATATTACTTTGTAAATTATATTCTATCTGTACGAGTAATTTCGATGGTAACTTTTAATGTTTATATAATTCACCACCAGGGGGATAAAATTTAACATCGTTACGAAATAGTATACAAGTACGTTGTAATAAACAAACACTGAACAAGAAACTTTTAAATTAAATTCAAACTTTCATATACAGAAAATGATATTACATACTGTACGTTCATAGACAACTATATGACGTAGATACAAGTTGCAACAGAAACATTTTTGTATAGTGCGTCGTACAGATTGGTGCGACATAAACATTCAACATCCAACATTTATATATTTTCATTCATAAGTTGACATTATTTAGACATGAGTGTACTAAATGTGTTGTAATTTTAACGTACAGATTAGTGCAACATAAACATGAAACACTAAAAAAACCCTTACTTATGCTATTTTTAAAATTCTAGGTTGTATTTTTATGAACAAAAAATGTTTCAAAGCTAAGTCGGAACATCTAAAGAAATAAGGGTTTTGTATCTGATCTCTGAACAAAAGGGTCGAGTATCTACTCAGGCTCCAGTATAATCTCATTGTGCGTTGACGTTCTTGTTAGTTGTGTTTGGTAAATAAATGAAAATAAATTGAAAATGGTGTTCAAATTGACAAATGAAATAGACCTGAACAATAGACCCTTGTCAAACTATATTAGACAGGGGTAATCACGAGTTTTATTACTTTTTTTGTAAATATTTTTCTTTTCTAACGCAAATTTAAGGAATTCGTTCGAAATATGAAAGCTTCCGATGTATTAAGTTGCATGTCGCACTAGTGTTGTACAACTTCTTGCAACAAATGTTGGATGTCGCATTTTTAAGTCGCACATATGCGTACGCAGCTTTACATACAAGAGAGCATCTGGGGTCCCGCAAAACACCAAATAAATTTACATTTTCTTATAAGTATACTCTATTGGTATTTTGTAACTTTTGCTCTGACGTCAGGAGTCGTATAATGAACTGCAGTGATATTAATCATAAGGACAAACTTTGCCGAGCTAAACTTTCCAACATCCAATATTTTCTTCTGTGTCTGAGCTCTCATCCGTCTCTGGTAGCATTACAATTTAATGCAATGTAATTGAGGTTCCAGACGCCTTTTGTTGTCATGATCTTCTTAGACGACAACAAAAGACATATTCTAACAGCAACGTGTTTTCTACTTCGCTAGTTTCTCTGATTAGACTTTAGTTTTCTTTTGAACCACTTAAAGAAATTAAATTATCTAACAAGTAGACGCAACGAACACCACATGCTTTCTGTAACGAAAATGAAGCGACTGGTTTTAGTAATACACCAGTTGAAACTAATGGAGGGGTTTCTAGTAGCTAATGTGTAAAAATAAAACAGAATACTTTTCGGGTTCGTAATGAGTTTAATAATATTGCGTTATATTTATTTATAGTAAACTTGTAGACCACGTATTCACCAAATGAGTATGATCATGAAATGTTTATAGACATTTAAAAAGGTTGAATAATTAAAGGTGTTAAGAGATTTGTTTTTTTTTAAATTGAGGTTGTGTACAGATTGATGGCTACATATATTACTGTATCACACCATCTCCTCCAAATTATTATACACCTATACTGCACATTACGGCGCCTCTTTAAAGAAAAGCGTCCATAGCTCAGCATTGCTTGCATCAAACGCATTAGATTTATGGTATAAAGCGTGCAAGGGATGGCTAACCGAAAGAAAGACGTAAGCTTAGGTGACGCCAATTGAGCTCAGCTAACTAAGTTGCGTCATCGATATATACTGTAGCTACATACCCCTGCCTACGATGCGAGCTTAGTAGATCTGTGGACGCTTACCTTGATGCGAATTTCCAGTCTCAATTTCGACTAACTGTACAATATGTTACATATTTTTTAAATAGATAATTTGTGGTTCGAATGATGACATGGTTATATGAATCGTACAGCCAAACCAACGCGGTTTAAATTTAGAAAATTAATGTTTTTTAATACATTGGTTTTTTAAATTTTTGGTATATAAATTTAATCAAAACAAATTATAAAGTCTTTTTCACAATGTACGCCAAGATGTACGAATTAAAAATATAAGTATTTGTTAGAACTAGGAGAGTATTTTGCAATTTTAGGTCTTACACTTTCTGGCAACTAAAGAAGATAAGATAATTATTTTATGACAATATTTGTTGTCATAAGTTTTATGTATGTTTATAATTTTCTACTTCCAATACAGTTGGTGATAAGACTCAACTTCGGAAATAGGTCGACGTTTTTTTTACATTCATTTGAGTGCATCAACAATCAACAGTTATTAGTATTTAAAACAATATATACATTTACAATACATAATTTACAACTTATAGACACGAGTATGGGTATTTAAAATACAGAGATTTAATTAGTTTTATTGATAAAGTCAATAAGGTTTTTCCCTGCTCCAAAATGTTTTGAATTACGGCTAAAAAAAATTGGTGAATTCCATAAATTTGTATCCTATAAAGTAAATGTGTTTGTTCATTTAACGATATGTATTGAGCCAGTAATATACTTGTAAATAACACTACAGAATATTTTATGTATATGTTATATTTTGTACATTAAACATGCGGCGTTATACCAATGCTGACATATCTCGCATTCACACAAAGCTCTCAAGCTTCTGCTGGGCTTCGATTATTTTCATTTAAATGCCAATAGGAAACATAGCGGTAAGTTAACCTCAAATTCGTTAGCATCTATATCTTGAATCTCCTTACGGACGATTACAAATTAGTACGAAAATAAATACGATATTCTGTAACGCATTGATATGATTCAAATGAAATGTAGATGCACGCTGTTGATTTAAAAGTCGCATGGAAATTAATATTTATATTTTTCTTATTATTATTTACGCTCATTCTTTTTTGCAGTGCAGTCCTAGCCTAAAGAAGAGACACCTAAAGCATTTTTTTCGATCCATTTTTGTTACAGTGTATAGCTTTAGCACAATGCAGCTGTACTCGTACACACCCAGTTCGTTTTTTATCACGTTAAACAATTATAATAAATGGAATAATATATTAAATTAGTTTTAATTAAAAACGTACTCCAGAGTTTCTATTCGATCCATCGTCTAAATGTCAGCAGTCTTTATTTTTAAGAAGACTCTTTGCAGCTTTTTGATATCTTTGCAGGGGCCATCTTACTTTTGAATGACACTATAAATGGAAGAAGGAGTTCCCATTACCCATCACTTCGCTATAAATTAGTTATTTTAGCAACAGTTAATACATATACCATTTAGCTACATGGAAATTTTGAGCCAATTATATTAGAACAAGTGTCTGAAAATATTTTTCCACTTTTCTTTCTAAGAACACATAAAGAAATAAGTGACTAACCTTCCGTTGCACGTTCCATACATTATAGTTTTTCATTATAAAAACCACAATTCATTTTTCCTGCTCCTGTAGCTTTTGTAGCAGACTCTAGCACTCCTCCAGTCCGTGCCCGTGCCCGTGCCCATAGCCCGTGGCGTACGAGATAATATACTGTTTGTTAGTTGATATTTTTCTCTAATAACTCAACAAAAGTAACACAAAAAACCATTGTGTAATGTGTAGCATAAGGATAAATACTCCAGTATCATAAATAGTAAAAAGAAAACATTTTACAAAACAATTACAAAACTATTTCCCACAAAGAAGTTAACCTGAGCTTTACCAGAAAGCTCTGGATATCATTAACAGAGTTAAAAATAAAATATAACAGGTAGAATGAATTACTAAACGAATAAAGCACATGTATAAGAACTTAATAGTGAATTTCAGGTTTTGGACGAACTCCAAAACATTTATGTATTGCATTTCTATTGTTTCTTTCTAACTAAATTACTATTTGTGCTTACAGTGTGTTGCCAAGAGCTTTTAATTATTTAAACGCCAAACTTTTAAATAATTAAAAAGTTTCTTAATTTACTTTTAATGTATGTTATGTATTAAGGAGGTACAGGAGGTTAACGTAAATGATGAAACGTTGTGAAATTTAGAGGGTCGATACAAATAGTTAAAATACATGCTGTCTCAAAATTTTAGAGACCTAGGGTTCATAGTTTTCTTTTATACATGATTAAAAATAGTCATTTTCCATACAAATCATAATTTTTAGCTCAATTTCATCACATAATATAACTTTTAACTATAAAAAAATGGTGAATGGCTTTCAAAAACTAGGTGTATATAAAATAATCTTTTCTATAACTATTGCAAAAAGAAAATTATCAAAAGGATACCTATATACGAAAATATTTAAATAAAACCTTTAAGAAACAGTTAATGTAGGTTATAAGCCGGCAACGTTGCAAATGCCAATTTGAGCGGGTAATTCAAAATCGGAATAAATGTTATATAAAATATAACAATTTATTGGTCAAAGAACCAAAACACGCATGCGTCAACACACGTAAATTTGCAGCGTTGCAAAATTTATTTTTCAAAATAAAAATATTTAATTTGTATTTAAATTGAACTAATATAAATTTGATATTAATTATAGGTAATTTTTAATTTATTAAAGTATTATATGTACAAAAAAAATTATTTTAACAAGCAAAAAGCAGTTTAATATGAAATTGAAAAATTCATTTTCAAAGGTACAGTCCCAATATTTGCTCGTCCCTCATGTACTTCGTATTTTGCATTTCGTATTACCGAGAGATAAACTTTTTGCATTGACGGTACGTCCTGTACCTCCTTAAAACGTTTAAGGACGAAAAACAGTAATTAATTTTCTCAATTCAGTTTTGGCCATTTCCTTTTGGTAAACCAAAATTTTACAAAACATAAAGAATCGTTTATTACCGGTTAAATTAATTAGCGTTTAGTTTTTAATCCCGGAATATTTTACATAGAGATTTTATTATTTATTATTATTATTTTATTACATATTTTACCAGGAGTTCCCAAGTCGCGACGAATCAGGCATGCCAACATGATTTATTTGACCACAGGATTCTTTTGAAAAAAAAAAAACAAAAACGCAATATAGGAAATAAAGACATTCGCACTATTGATTTTTTGTTCCTGTAGAAACCTATCATGTATATTGCTTTTTGCAAGTGTAAATTATATTCAAAGAAATTGATTTGGATTATCAGTTCAAACGGTTCGGCGATTTATTGTACCGTAGTGAAATCCACGTGAGCTGTTTGATAAGCCAATGACTTGTTTCTCGAAAACATTATTTTTTCGAAATTCCATTTCAACATAGTTCCTTTTTAGCTCGATACAATTATTTCATTTTTGCTTTGGTTTTGGGTTTTTGGTTTGCAGTATTTTATATGTTCTTGAAAAAGTATGATTTGTCAAACTCCTTAAGACGTTGTTTTCAGCAATGACTTGCTTATATAGCGTAGTAATTTAACTAATTTTGTAGTTGCAATTATATATATAGTTAGCGTTACCGGAGGTCCAGTATATACAGTACATTTGTCTCTTTTTCTCCATAGACTCTAAGTGAGACAGATAGGCTATTTATTTTGTTTATTTGATTTTTTATCCGATTAAAATAAACCATTATTTTTCTACTTTTTCATTTTAATTTATTCAGCACTTACGATATACCAAATCAATGCTTGGCATATTATGGCAACCCTATATATGTATATATTACATACTACGAGTATATTCATTATTTTCGTATAGATAACATTTGCGTCGTTTTTAAAGTTGCTTCGTTTATTAACTCTAGTAATTATTAAAAAACGTTATAAAGTTAAGAACAGTTCTAAAACATATTTTAGAACCAGAAGCCCTATTCCTGAGTCATGCTAACAATAATCGCGATCGAACAAATCTGATTTATATGAGTGAAACATTTTACGAATAACTTTTAAGAGAGTATTCCTGTACTATTCCTGTATTTTATTTTTAATTATAATTATAGTTTAGAAATACTCTTTTAAAAGTCATTATTGTTCGCAAGACTCAGGACCCTGGTATTAAAAAAAATTAATATCCCGGTATATTAATTTTCATTACATTACATTTGAATTGTTTAACAAATTCAGACAAAAATTTATTTTTAAAAAATTAATAACGGGTTCTTAATTTAGATACGCATTTATCTATTAAATTTGTATTAAAATTTAGAACATTTTAGTGTGGTAGTGTAGTGTAGTTAATATTTCGATTTGCGTTGCTTATGTATTTAGAGTTTAGTAATAGGTTAACAATTATTTCATTAATTTGATTTTTTTCTTGAAATATTTAGTTTACTCGAGTTTCAATTAACAAAACACTTGTTGAAATATGTAAATACTAATACAAAAGAAATAAGGCGATTTGTATCGTTTTGATGTGCATTGCCTTTTTTCGTTCCCCATTATTAACGCAAATCGAGCCACTGGTGTATATTTATTTTTCTTTCATTACATCAACGTCTATACCATCCTAACGAATTGGAAATTTTTATCTAAAATGTGTGTTTTACTTGTTATCTACTATTAAAATTAAAAATAGCGTCACAACACAAAAAATACCCCGAATTCTTTTAATGCTACGAAACGATGATTAATGATTATTATTCGCAAGAAATATATGACGCAAAAAAGCGTCGTCAAACTAGTTGTTTATCAACATTTTCCTTTCCTCGAATTTCTCTCGTTCCCTCTCTATATATGTGTGTATGTGTGTGTATGTGAGTGGGTGTGTTTACCAGCGCTCCCTTTTTCTTATACAAATACTTTTTTCTATTTACCTCGTAGCTTCAAAAATAATCGCCAAAACGTGTCGTATCACACGTGTCAATCATTTCAACAAAAATATCACGTACAAATTTTAATCCAGTTTATACTTCCGTATCCGGTATCTCTATCCCGTTAATTTTCTGGTTACTGGGTTTACTGTAGTTCAGATAGTGCTTTGACAATGTTGCTCTACATAAGGGCTGGTATATTGAACATTCTCTAGTATCATCCAGAAGCGAACTGGCTTCGTGGTAATCTAGGAACTTTGCACTTTTTACCTGATATGAAGGCCGGACGTTAGGGCTTCAATTTCAAGTTATTCAAAACGGGCGACGTCCGCTTGCGCCGCCATCTTGAAAAAACCGTTTTTTGGTTTTATTACCTTACTAGTCCTGTAACAAAAATACATATTATCAATATTATGCCGGTTTCACACCAGAGAGACAGTTTTGTTGTCAAAAAACAAAACAAAAACATGTTTCGTTTTATTTTAAATCAGTTCTGTTTTTCGAAAACAAACTGTTCACACTGAATAGACAGGTTTTGTTTTTAATGTTTTTCTATGTGTCCCATAAAAATTATAAACATGATAAACAACAACTGACAAGCGCAAATGTTCACAAAAAACAAAACTGCGTGGTCAAACCAAGGAGACTAAAAAACAACAACAAACGTGTTTTCCTTTGATCTTATCTTCTCCAGTTGGGAATGTGTTTTCTTTACTAAAACAGTTTTTAAAGACAACAATGTTTTAAAAACTGTCTCTTTGGTGTAAACGTTGGTGTTTTTGTTTAGAAGAAATAGTTTTTGTTCGTGTTTTATTGAACTGTCTCTCTGGTGTGGAAGCGGCGTTATAGAAGATTTACAGTTAAAAGTATGAACGACGGGGAAAGATTAGGAAATGAAATTTTTATTATCAAAGACACTACTTGAACAAAAACTTAAGACGTCTGGGTTGTTGTCTAAATTTGTACAAGACCTTTTCAATGATTTCAGTGTTCTCCTCTACCCATTTCTTATGAACATTGAGCATGCACCTCCCTAAAAGGAATTCTGCCAGCGCCCATGGTTCAATGATATATCTTAAGACTTGTCTGTGCCTAAAATCATTATTCAGTGTCTTATTATATGTTCGTATGCTATGAATTATATTATATTATATGCCGTTAACAAATCTTACTCATACCTGCTTATTCAAAAGAGAACCATAACCAATATGTCAAAAATGTAACAGCCCACTAACAGTAAACCATATTATTCTTCAATGCTCCAAGTACCCATCGCACAAACAAAACTTTAATGTGTCTGAAGACTTTAAGCAGATATTTGAAAGCAGAGAAGGTCTGAAAAACCTTATTGACTTTATCAATGAAACTAATTTAATCTTTTTATTTTAAATACGCATACTCGTATATATAGACTATATAGTATGTATTACAAATGTGTATAAATGTATATATTGTTTTAGTTCTAATAACTATCGAAAGTTGATGCACTCAAATGAATATTAAAATAAAAACTTTAACCGTTTGATACCATTATCCGTGATTACAACCACCAGAAACTTCTAAATTATTAATGACAATCTAAATCAGATAATAAATATAACCTACATTTATGATTGTTATGTTATGATATTGTATTTGGTCTTCCAAACACGTGGTAAACATAATTAAAACAAACAATTACACAAACAATTAATCATCTGATATTATTTTTGTTTGTTTCAGACCAATTTGTGCCGATTACGACAACATGACCAGGAGTAGCCTGAGAGACGGCAGACACTACCTCAGTCAAAGCAGCGAACAGCTGACGGGGTAAGTCTGGTTGCATGGAAGTAGGGGCAGTCAGTGGTAGTGGTTCAAGTGGTAGCAGTGGTGGCATTTTGTGATTATTGATTTTATAAATTCTGACAAACAGATGTTACATTTTGTGTCAAATAGTAAATAAGTTACGTTGGTTGTAAACCCTTATGAAATTAATTTATGAGATTTATTTGACTAATAAACATTTTGATTTTACATTTTCTTTAAGACTTGTATTTGAAGAATAATCAATTAAAATATTATTGCAAACATAATGAATTTTATGAAGTTATAAGAATTTAAAGTGACTGTTTATACACAATATGTAATAGATAATATCTCAAAAACTAATCATCCGAATTTATAAGGTGCGATTATTTTTTGCTCTCGGAAAACACCCAACTCTACTCTTTGAATTGTACAAAATTATAAAAAGCAATGTAAAGGTTTATAAAATAAATGTACAGAAAAATCAAATGTTAAAATTATTTATTCGTAAGAATTAATTCGCAAAGAAACAATTTTTTTTTTTTAAAATAGCATCATTCAGTTCTATGACGTCCGTTGCCCTGACAAGATTCCTTGAATGTCAATGTAGATTTCTAAAAACTTTCCGCAGGCCATGTCTAGAAATCAACGCTGTTTTTTCTGTGGGTTTAAGTTAGTGGGTTATTATGGTACACATTTGACTTAAAGTAATTCTAAAGTAAAACCTCGCCAAAGAAAAAGAAGAAAAGAAAGGTGGGCCATGCAATGTCCCCCCTTCTCCGAATTCTATTCTATTTCCAAATTCAGTTTAAAAACATATTCAGATTCATTTAGTGACTGCACGATCTGAATTTTGTATGTCTTGAGATGCAAATCAGAATGCAATATGCAGTGTACCGTCGTTTTTGATTGTCCTAATTGAAATAGTTGATCTTTATGAGACACCCTGTACTTATATTTGTACCAAAGAAATAACATAATATGTTTGATTAGATAAATTTGGTAATGTAAAAAGCATTTAACTTTTTTGACGTGTAAAATAATAGACTATTGCAACTAATTTAGTTTTACAATACAGTAAAATATAATTACAAATCAATAAAAAATAAGAAATAATTATTTTATTTATTTATAATTAAGATTTAAAAAGTTATGGTAGATTATATGTTTATAGTTTTTGTTACTGCAGTTATACCACGTGCTTGTTTAAAACAAGAGTCTGCTAAAAATTCCAATGATCCAACATTAACAAAATCGCTAGTTTAAACAGCGACAACGAATTTAGCTCAGATTATTTTTTTCAAAACAATATCAAGGCAATGTTTTTAGTAATTAAACAATACTTTATGGTTATTATGCAAATGACTGATTATTAAAAAAAAAATTCTGCAATTGACTCCATGAAATCTAATATTCATTTTAAAACAACAAACTCACTGGTAAATTATAAAGCAATTTTGTTTTTAAATAAATATAAATGAAGAGAAGTTATAATTGTTTGCAAGTTACAGACCGATATCTAATTTTCTTGTTTTAATTTTATGTTTTAACTTTAACTTGTATGATTTAGTCACAGAACAGAGTAAGTGTTTTTTGCTTTTAACTTTTTTGTTTTAAATTTTATGTTCTATTGAATGTCCATGCGTCGTGCGTCAGTAATATACTTTATTTACTATTAATTATTATCTTTTTTCAATATAAATTACATAGTCATTTTTATTTCTTTTTTTTTTCACAAGCCGAAAGTAGTTTTGTTAGTGACAGATTGTAAATTATAAACTTGTTCTATAAAAAAGAACACTGTACTATCACTTTTTATGTTTGCAGTTTTAGAAAGATTGTAGTATGCATATTTGTAAAAGTAAAATTTATCCATAAGATTATTACGCATACTTATCATGCAAAAAATAGAATTAAAATTAAAACTAAAATTGCGGGAATGATACTTAAGTCGAGTTAGGGCACACGCCTCGGATTGGGTTGCCCCCTTTAATAAAAGGCACATAAAATCCTCACAATATATTTCATAAAGCTAGAGACCATGTAACAAAAATATAAATGAAATTATAGCCCCGTGTCATAAACATTAATATTAAAACAGTGAACATTTATATTAAAACACTATAGGGCTGTAATAAATCATTACTTTTGTTGATGTTTCTATATTTTTCAATGTTAAAACTCTCATCCCGCCATCTCTTATCGACATTTATGATTATTTATATTTATAACTTTTTTACATGTCTCATGAATATTTATCACGTTCAAAACCGAGGAAATAGGACAATATGAAATATTCCACAAAATAAACGGTATTTTTAACATGTTCATATATATAAACGCCTGCGAATAAATTCACCGCAACACATCGTACACTTTATATACTGACATATGTGATATACCCATTTATTTTACATAGGGACATCTAGGTCAATTTTAAAATTATTTTGTTCTATTTATTAATCATTTATTTATTGATATACACATTTATTATTCAGTGATGGGGGACGCATGTTTCAATTTTAAAGCTTTATAGTTATTGGAGCGTATAAAATATTATTAATTGAATATTATATGGTCACATAACCTAAAAATAGTTGTAAAGGTACGCATCAACAAATCAACAATATTAATTGTGCGTGGTTAGAGGTATACATGCATATATCAGTACCGCAAGCATCTAACACGTCGTGTGCAAAACCTTCTGTTCGAGATCACATTCAAAACCATAATTTCTTTAGATGTTCCGACTTAGTATTGAAACATTTTTGTTTCACAAAAATACTATCAAGATTTTTTTTAAAATAGCATAAGTAAGGGTTTTATAAGTGTCGCATGTTTAAGTCGCATCAGTTTGTAGCATACATTAGGATGGCGGAATCGGCAAGTTGGCTGTCAGTGCGTGCGTACAATGCTTCCATGCTGATTTGTTGACGCATACCTTTTGCGGAAATTGAAATAGAAGTTTCCAACAATATTAAATTCAACCACGAGTGAAGTTTGTAACAATGGAGGTCATGTGAGGTCAACATTGCGGTTATAAATTAATAAACAAAATGGTTTATAACACTGTGGTCGATTGTAGGTGAAACTTGTTTACTTAATAATGCATTAAAATTCGTAACTTTGTGTTCAAAACGAGAAATAAATGAAACAATTCCAGCCACTAGTAATGTACAAGTATGTACAGAGTACAGTCCGATGACAAATGTTCGTAATTAAAATATCAAAATAATAACGAATAGCAAATCAATTATAAATATTTTCAAAAGAAATAATAAAAGCATGGGGCACTCTATTATTAGTTATTTTATGAATTTTAAATAAATCTTCAGAGATATCTCACTAATGAGCAGGATATGTGTGATATGTACCTTCAATAGAATACGACTTTTATATTATGTATGTAATTTACATTTTCATAACTGAAAAACATATTGGTTAATATGAAAGAAAAATTAAAATTTATTTAATTTATTTAACGTCGACCTAAAGGTACTAAATTGTTCAAGGCAAGAAGAATGGAACAAAGAAAGTGATAATAAATTAACGACAGTGAAGTCTTTAATTTGCAAACAAGAGTTACCGGACGGACTAAATAGAAGGCTCGAAGTGGTAATATGTAGACTCATGATAGGCCATACAAATCTTACTCATACCTACTTATTCAAAAAAGAATCACAACCAATATATGAACAATTTAACAGCCCACTAACGGTAAAACATATTATTCTTCGATGCTCAAGATACTCGTCGCACAGACAAGGCTGTAATATGCCTCAGGAGTATATGTTGATATTTGAAAGAAGGGAAAGTCTGAAAAACCTTATTGACTTTATCAATAAAACTAATTTAATCTCTTTATTTTAAGTATGTTTATAAGTTGTAAATGTTTATAAATATACATATTTCTTGAAGTGCTAATAACTTATAAAAGTTCATGTACTCAAATAAATATTAAAAAAAAAACCGTCGACCTATTGTGTCTCCTGACTATCTTTAACTATGTTAGCAGTATAAAATTTTAAACAAACATAAAACTTATGACAACAGTTGTTGTTATAAAATAATTATCTTATCTTGTATAGTTTTCAAAAAATGTAAGTTTTAAGATTGCAAAAATACTCTTCCAGTTTTAAAAAATATTTATATTTATCAATTGTACATCTTAGGCATATCTTGTGTTGCGACAGAGCTTATCTTTTCAAAAAAGACTTTATAATTTTTTTTGATCAAATTTATATATCAAAAATTTAAAAACACAATGTACTAAAAAACATTAATTTCCTAAATTTAAAGCGCGTTGACTTCTAGGTGATTCATATAGCCATGTCATATTATTCGAACCACAAATTATCTATTTAAAAAATATGTAACGATATATTATTGGACAACATTGCATTGTCATCTACAAAGATGAAAAACTTAGCTCGATATCAGAATATACTTTTAAAAATTCTATTGCAAAGTTTCGACCCTAGTGACAAACAAATAAATAATTATAAGCTTATAATTAAAAAAAAGATAAGTATACAAAAATTGTCTGTAATACACTAAAGAAGTTTTTCTTTAATACTGAAATGAATTTCTTTACTTAGTTAAAACATTGATAATACTGCGTCTTGAGCTTTCTTCGAGAGCTTTTATAATTTAGCCTCCCTCCACACTCAAAGTTAAAAATAGCATTTATACTGTTACATTTTCATAACGGCTTAACAAATTGTTTATATATATATATATATACATAAATATAATATAAAGACCAATTCATTAATTTTATAAAACTAATCTTTCCAAGAAAATGTTATTTTCGAAGAAGCTTTAACAAAGTAACAATCAACGAGCTTTTATGTCTTGATGTAACTTAATTCCAGAGCTTTTTATTCATTAGAGTTTACTTTGAGGTCTAGAGTTATAAGCAACAAATAATTAGAATTTTTCTTTGACAATATTTTCTTTAAAGCTTTTATTTTTAAAAGCTTCTTATTTTTTAAATTGAAATGTATTTATAGTAATTGTTTATATTATTGTTTTATATAAGAGGTTTCATAAAAAGTTTGGTTTTTATTTTTACAGAGGATTTAGATGTCCTGCGCATCCTGGTTTACCACCCCCACCACCTCCCCCAGGACAATCGGATATGACAGTTGCTCCAGCAAGGTAAATTCTATTGTTTTTATAACGGGATGTTATATTGATTGGAATTTTTTGATCAGATTTAAATTACTTGTTTGTTATTGATATGATTTGAGCAACGATAGAGAAATACATACAACTCGACAAAAGTATTTCGGCGATTTGATTCTCTTCAAAGAAATCTTTTATACAACTTTATTGTTAAAATCATTTGCAACCTATATTTAATACACAGTTTTATTTAAGTCCATTTAAAATATTATTCAAATTCACATCTTGTATATTAATGATAAATACATGATGTGTTTGACACTGTTAAAATAAACTTTCGAATATTTCAAAAGCATATTTTAAAACAACTTAAATAACTTATGAATAACAATTTCAATTTATATCTTTTCGTTTTGTTGTTTAGCTTTTCATATGACAGTCCACCTTATAACGTAGTTTAAAAAAAAACTTAAGTAACATAAAAGTAACCTTAAAATATCGATATGAAAACTTCATATTGGTATCAAATTACATCGGGTGTTTTTACAGTCCCGGTTTTAAAACCAGTGTATTGAAAGAAAATTTAGGATCCGTATAATAATTTTAGTAATATACAGTGAATTTTCATAGAATTGCTTTGCAAAATGGGCTTGTGTCCTCATTTTTTAGTGGTCAATTTTTCAATTGTTGATTGAAATTAATGTTAATAAATGTGTATTGGTGTGTTTATATTATTAAATATCTAATTGTTGACGGAGAGTTTTAGCGCTAGAAATGGTCGGCCATATTTGTATGACGGTGTTTTGTAGCTGTTGGTACTCGAAATAATCAAGTCAAGTCAAAGAATAATACGTTTTTATTTTATTTAACCCTGCTAAGGCAGACATAATATTGAAATTTGATTGTTCCTTGAAATAGCTGTAAATAATATTTGATATTTTAATATATAAATACATATAGCAGAGATTTATGAGCTGTAAGGTTGGTAGCCTCACACAAAGATTGTGATATCACATGCATTAGGAATGTGTACGACGTTGAATCCCTTTAATAATTAAAGAGACAAAATGACTTTTTTAATTGTTAATATCTCTTAACATATAAGGAGTTATTAAAAAATAATTGAACATTTGAGGTTCTAGTAACCCATTTTATTAATATATAGTACACTTTTATAGAAATTAAGACATAGAACACAAGCCCATTATATTGATTTTAATAAATCCATACAAAAATTTAAAACAAAACATCTTAAAAAAAATTAATAAAAATTCGAGTCTTAATTTTAATATGCATTTGTATATTAAATGTGTATAAATTTTAAAACATCTTTTTAATAGTGTATATTTAGAAAACTAATAGGCTGGGGTAATGACCAGGGATTATGAACCAGTATTGATGAATTCTTGAAAACTCTACTCTAAACTTTATTTCCTGCACTATGCAAAATGTTTTCCCTTTACAATACCCGCGTTATAGAAGTTTAATGTATGTACTTGCTAAACACAAAATGTAATGATTACAACTAATATTTTACATATTATTTATATAAAATAAAAACGTTTCAAATATGAGCATACCTACTATGCTGGTTAAAAGTGTGATGAAAAGGGTGTTTAAACTGCGAAACGATCGTCTCTATCGGATAGATTGAGAATGAATCGACGCGAATGTAAAAAATCGATTCCCTGCTATAGAAACGGTTTATTTTGACACCTAAAAGAGGCTAAAACCGTACGACAGGCTATGAAAGGAAACTATCTTATGCGCGTGTGATAAAATATCAGCATTGGCATTACGCAGTCTTCGAATTTAATATAGTAAACATGTATTACACCTTGATATATAATTATGTAAAGTAAAGATAATAATACAAACAATAATATCATAAATTATAACAAAATATGGAATATGAGTTTATAGTGCTAATTTTCTTTTATCAACTGCGTCTTATTAATGTGTATTTACACATTATGAAGGTACATTTTATGTTTAAAGGGTATTTTATATTGTCACTAATATTCAAAATATCTATTTAAGTCAAATACCGCATCCACGGCTGTAATCTCTGTTGTATCTCACAGCACAGAATAGCATTACCATTATAGCATGCTACAAATCAACTGCTATCTATTCCAGAGTCTACACATGGTTAAAATTTGCATTGTTATGTTATATAATTACTTTAATCTATGTAAATTTACACATTCTATTATTCAGCCCAAAGCACACACGTTCTAGCAGCACTAATTTGAATAGAACAACATAGAAACATATATGTTTCATAGTTTACTGTGTTAACATATGCTTGGCATACGTCACTATTCATTTGTGCATATTAATATTAATATCACCTCGGAAGTCTTCATATATTTTACAAATAGAACTGACTCGTATATTATAACAGATTTTGTGATGAAGTAAATGAATTAAATAAGTAAATATATCAACATATAGTCATATATTAATAACAGGCAGTGGTGTAGACTGCATTCAAAGACATTTTAGTTTAATTTATGTACAGTTTACGAAGAGAAGTACACTTTTAATACAAAATATACTTAGGGTAGAAAATGTAACGCATTTAAACTTTAATTAGCTATATTAACTCCAAAAAGTATGATTTGTCAAACTCCTTAAGTCGTTGACTTGAAACCATTTTTCTTCATGTTTGGACAAATAATGCATAGCGTAATTTTATTAGTTTGCAGGTATATAGCTACATATATATATAATAAATTAGTTATATATTTTTACTACTTTCAATATCTAAATGTAGGCCGCGGACTTCAAAAGTTTGGAGGTTAAACAGTCTTGCTTTTTTATAAAAATTTAAAAAAGAATTGTGTACAATCTTTATTGATTTTTTTATTTTTTTTTATTTTGTAATAATAGGCCACGTTACAATATATTGCAATAAGTATTAACAATAAGTACCTATGCTCAAATGTAAATTAACCTAGATAAGAAATAGTCGTCCAGTGACGGCTGTATCTAGGAATGACAATTAAAAACGTTGTGGTAGCTTTAACACACCATGTCTTTTTAGTCTTTTAAAGTCAGACGTATGTTTATCTACTAAATTCACAGCTAGATAGTTTGGATGATTGTTTAGTCGCTGCTGGTATCCTTGGCTGAATATGTTAATTTCTTCTTTCATAGTTTTAATACCGAAGACATGATTGATGAATTTGTTGCTTATGAACCACGGGATACCCATAATGGTTCTTACTGTCCTTGAATCTTCATTAATTAAACACTAATTCTAAATTTGTAATTAAGTGTGATCGTTTACGAGATATCAGCATACTATGGTCTAGATAATGTTGTAAACGTCGCTAATTTTAAAACAGATAATCCTACTCACTTAATATTTAATGTTTTATGATTAATTTATTTAATGATAATTTAAGGTTTTAACCTAAAATGTATGTAAGTTTCAGCCAGTAAAATATAAAGAAATAATATTAATTATATTAAATAGAATAATTTATATTAAATAAAGATAGTAATTATTATAAAATAATGTATATTACTGCTGCATGACACATGATTTCATAATTCAAAATTACACTTTAAGGTTAAATTCTTAAATTAAAACTAATAACAGTGAGTGGGAATGGGGTTTAAGTTAAAATAAAAAATCAAGTAAAAAATTAATAAAAAAGCTTTATAAAAATGGACATTTTTTTTTAATTTTCAAATGGTTCTTTATGAAACAAACTGCTCTTATCAATTCCTTAGTGATGAAGGCGATTCCTTTTATTAAAACCCATTGTACCAAGAATAAAAGTTCATTATTATGTGTTTTCCACGTAACTGCGTCCCTTCAGTGGACCACATGGCACAGGGACAGGGACAGAATCATAGCTGCTGGTATCCTGAGTCAGACAGTTGTTCAATTCAAACTTGATTTATGTCAATTACTTTGTCGAGCAAACAACAGAAATTCCAACGTGTGCAAATATAAAGGAAATTGTTTTATTCCCAAAGCGATTCGATATGGTCATACGCAGAGCAGAGCTGGTAGTGTCAGCGTCAGTGGTATTGATTTCAAAATTCAGGTTCAACGTTGAAAGATATCATCAGACAATACGGAAGGTGGGAGCTGTTTGGTTTTAATTTATTTGAATTGAATGAAGATTGCTTTAAAGGAAAGATATATAATTAATTTCTAAATATAGAATTATCTGTACAATATTTGAATTAGGGAAACACAAAAGACGAACAAAAGGATTGTACGTGAAGAGGAAGAATTTTATCGGATATTAATAAGGGAGTAACAACCTAAAATTGTGTTCGCTTTTCTTGTACCATTGAAAATATGTTGCATTTACCATTTCCATATTTTGTCTTTGCCGTATTTATCTACCCGAGTAGAAACATTGCTCGAAATATATGAGGTACCGATCAGGCGTTGACAAGGCATTTTTCATTATGAGTTGCCCGACAGAGCTCTAATCAGATAGTCATAAGTCTTGCCCAACAATGTAAATATTAAATCAAACCCTGATCTGGTCAGTCGTGAGATAAACTTCACTAGAACTTGCACGACAGGGTAATCCACAAAATTGTCTGTATAAAAATTGAGATTATTGTTTGTATGTGACCATATTGAATCATATAAATATACACGCACTTTGCCGACTTAAGGGTCGCGCGGATTTTTTTAACGCGATTTTATTTCGCTGCGTGACAGCAGTCTAAGAATCGGCCAATTGCTTCTTACAGTGCAGCAAACAATAATTTAATGTTGGTCTGTTTATTACTTAGCAAATTTCATGCAGAAATGTTCACTTGCACCACTTTTATTACACTGAATACATTGCTTTAAATATATTTCCACCAGAATTTTATGCATTAGATAAGATAAGAAAAAACAAACGCATCTTACTATATATTGCGTTGTATACAAATCACGTTCTATAGAAAGTCTTTGTAATATTTATTTCCCCTTAAATGTGTAATGTATTGCCCATTGCAATGGACTGAGTCTACAAATATTGCACGCGAAAAGATAAAGAACACTATTCAAGAAAGCAATTTAATTGTAAATTAAATAAAATAATATTAATAAAACTTTCTTTTTGGTGGGAAACTTTGTTTTTAAGTATAATTTTTAATGAAATTTCAACAATCAAGCAAGTTGACTTGTTGGATTGCCATAAGCTAATTTCAAAGTTCATTTCCTACTTTTCATACAGAAATTATCTTGCAGGGTAAGATTCACACTTGCTATATCTTGTGTCAAGTTAATGGCAACGTTTATTTTCTATCTGGGTGTGTGACACATGATTAGTGTCCAGGGTTCTATGCAAAGTTTAAATTCGATACTGTTTAATTATATTACATATAAACATATTTATATGACAAATGTTTCCAATCCCTGATATCAATATAGCTATTCATTTAAAGAGATTTTCTTTCTTTAAGGTTTCTGCAGGAATGTTTATTTCATGTTCGTGTCAGCAAAACACCTGTACTTTCTTACTTTTCTTTTTTTGTAGTTTACTATTCTTAAAATCTTCATAAAACAAAGTTCTGATTTAAGCAACTTTAGTTATACTTTCGGGAAAACAAGATTTTGGTCTTAAAGGAGAACTTATATATATTATGGTAATTTGTTCTTCTTTCTAAAAGTAGAAATAACATTTTGAAAACTGAAATGGTTTCTTTAAGTAGTTTCATTACATTCACAGAGTATTCGTTTGCAAGAAGAAGAATATGTATATGCATAACTAGCTTTACGGTTATAAAGTTAGCCGAAAAACGAAAACTCATACTAATTGTATAGTTCCGTTTCTATTTCATAGCAAAATTTGGAAAATTGGTCAGATTTTAGTTAAAAACATGGTTTTCTTTATTAAAAGATAATATTGTTAATAGGTGTGTTCATTTACTTATTTAAAAAAAGTATTCATTGCAATCAATTTAATACAAAAAAAATCATTCTTGTTGAGGGACAGTTTGGGTCAGAGTTTGAGAATGGCAGTCTTCGTAATAAACAAGGTATTCACTTTCTAGCAATGTTGCGCAGTCTTGAATCAGATTAAAAATCCGCATGTACACACCGTTGACGCCAGAAATGTTGACTGCCGTAGTGTGTACATGTACATATCCAGATTCTTGAATCTGATACAATAATTGTGCAATATTGTTTACAAGCGAATTACTGACCTAATAACATAGATCATCATTATCATCTAGTACTATAACATAGGTAGAGCTTTCCTATTGGCCTCCTTCCTCTTGCAAATCATCACACTTATCCTCTTTAGGTTCTCCTTCACTCTTTCTTTCTTGCTTTGGTTATCCTCACCCTGTTACACTCCCTGGATTTCCTTCCATCAATTTCTTAATGGTTCTGTTTCCTCCATTATTTCTACATATCCTAACTATTGTAATCTTTTCCTCCTAATTTCAGTCATTTTATCGCTCTCTCGATATTTGCTACATCCTATTCCTTATTCCCCACTGTCCGTTTTCACATACTGCTACATAAATTTCTCCTTTCCCAAATCCACAAGAGATCACAATTGCTCTTCCTCAAAGTCTAATTCTACGAACCATGTAGTACCAGTGGTTTTATTATTACTTTTTAGCTACCTATCTGGATTTTGAATTAGCAATTTACATGGGCATACCTAATCAATTCCAATAATGCATAATAACATTTCTTTTCGACTGTAATTCTTGCTTTAATATCACGTTTCATATTTTTACTGAATTAAGTAGATATTTAGACCTAATAAATACCATCAAATAAACAAACATATCCACTTGCCAAGATACACATTTATGAAATTCTCTGAATTTCTTATTTTTGAAAGTATGAAAGATAATTGAAAAAAGCCGTAAAATGGAACACTGTAAAGATATGGGTATATATCGAATTCTTCAACAATATTTAAAGTTTTATTATCTTGCAGGCCTAAGCATGTATCCTTCGCTCGTTCCCATACACTCACATCGTTCGACGAAGCAATGGGTCACTTAGGGTCATCATTTTCAATGACTGGCAACACCGGCAGTTGTCTTAGTGGTATCGGTGGACCAATAACACCTCTGGGAGGTGGAACAATACCGCGTACTGGATCTAGTGGTAGTAGTTTGCTATCATCAACATCACATCGACTGGGAGCAGCACGTAGCCAGGAGAGACTTATAGGTGGTAAGAGACCAGCCCCTATGCAGGAAGTTGTTTTAATTGATAAACCCAAACGGGGGAATATGAAGACGCAAGCAACACAAACGGAAGTCTGTCTTGGGAGAAGACCGCTACCGCCACATCATCTATCACTTAGTCCCAGGACTGTACATCGGGTGAGTTTCTTATTTATTCAATAATGGATTCTTATTTTTTTCTCTTTTAAACCGTCAATAGTACAAACATCCTATACATTTTGTCATAAAAATCTATCGGAATCTAGAACAATTAAATGTTTAGATATAATACATATTACAATATCTGGAATTCATACATAACGAAAACTAAAATGAAAATCATGTTTTACAGTTAGAGGATATATATATATGGAGCGTGAATAGCCTCTGTTTCCTATAGATTAAAAGTGTGGTCAAAATGTGTGCGAGAGAGAAAGGTAAGGCACACTTTTTGGACACACTTTCAGGTCCTGCATTCACTCTCCACATATATATGTTCTAAGGGTTTACAGTTGGGTATGATTATGAAAAGCAAGATAGAATTGGTATATACTACCCTCTTTACAAATAATAGATTCAAATTTAAGATTAACAATGCTTATAGCTCTTTTAGTTTACAATTTATGTCAATCGGAGCAACTATTACAAAATACTAATCAAAAAAACAATTTTAATTAAACCATTTTACAAACACTAAAGATTAATACAATTAAAAGAATTAACATTTGTGTATAAAGAAATTGTACTATGATTTATTAAATAAAGGAATCGTAGTTAGAGTCATGCAGATACCTAGCAAAGTTAACTAACTTTTGGGATAATTATGAGTTCAGTAATCGACCCAGTAAGGCCGTCCCCACACGGGTCAATTGATTGCAAACTCGAAGTTTCTAACGAAAACGATAAACGAGCCATGTCGAGCCGTGTTTCGTGACTCTATAGAATTTTTAACAAGAGCATAATAGGGGATTTTGTTAATTCGTATTATGAGGTATTATGCATTTAACTATTTTGGAATAGTATTTGTGCTAATCTCTGCTCATGATGTCACTATCAAAAGCATGCAACGTCATTGCCTTGCAACCTAGAAACACAGTCGCTCAAAACCAATCAGTTTAGTTTTATTCGTGCCGTGTGCATTCTCCCACTTGTATACATGTGTGTTCTCTCACTCACAACACAGTTCCATTCTCTCAGGCAGATTCCGGGCTCGCGTTTGCATCAGTCGACCCATGTGCGGACGGCGTAAGTCTACGATTATTATCTATATATCTGATTACAGCATTGTTTCCGAGACTATACATATTACCAGCATAGGGGCGCTTCAATAACCTTGACTTATTCTTATAGTATACCCGTAGATCATATACCCGTAGACTTTACTTATTATACTCGTAGATCACAAGATATCAATGACTTTGGTTCATTCTGAAAAAGTATGATACATCGGATTCAAACAATCGAATTCTCGCTGTCTTGTGCGTTCTCGGCAATCATTCGCTGTCTAAGACGTTTACGATATTTAGCAAGTTAATTTATAATGCCGTAAAAATAAATTAGTACTGATAACTTTATTTATTCCTCTCAAATAAAATTTTAAATGAAACTCTGATTAAAGCGATTTGATTCTAACTAGGAAGAAAGAGAGAGAGGGAAAAGAGAATTCAGCGAGTTTGGAAAATAATAAAACTTACTTTTTTAAGGTTTGAAAAGCAGAAGTAAAGTATAAAAGCTGTTAAATCCAGATATCGAATCAATAAGTCTAATAAATTGAGAGATTTCAACTGGTGCGACTGTTAACGTAATAAAAATAACAATAAAAACCAATTTAATTTTACAGTAGCTTCACTTATTGGGTTCAGATTTAGCTGTAGATCAATCCCACTGAACTCAAAACTTTCTTACATAGAGTTCAGTATCTGTGAACCACTTCGAAAATTGTCCATTGTACTCGACGTTGAACAATTGGCTATTCAAGGTGTTGATATATTGTTGTATTAGAGCCATTTATAAATAAGGGATTGTAACAAAGAGCAAAAAAATATATAAGTCAACTTTTGAAAAGTAAAATCAATAATTTGTGCTTGAATCCCATGTTCTCCCTGATATTAATTCCGTCGCTAATTATGTCCCGTATAAAATGAATAGTACTGTTAATGGATTTTTAATTAAATTTTATGTTCCAAGGTAAAAATGGTTTCGCAAGGTGCGCAGACTAATGGTGGACTTCCGGTGAACGGAAATGGACGTCGACTAATGAAGAGTTTCTCGGAAGCAGGAGGGGGACGCTTCAATGCTCTAGGAGGGCCCGTTCAGGGTGCTGCTGCACCCACCGCTCCTTGTCAAACGGAGCAGCAGTACGTATTTTATAATTTCTGTATGAAAATTAACCATACACGAAAAATCAATAAGACCTTCCAGTTCCATTCCATAAATGTTGCAATTCCCGTCCTAAATGGATTTGCTTATATACTAATACTTCTTTTAAAGTAGTTGTGTATTATTCTAGGGTGATAGATCACGAGCCGCTGCACCGTACTCAAAGTGAGGAGCCTCCAAAATCTCCATTTGCAGTAACGCCTCCTTCAAAATCCCCAATTCCAAAATCACAAACTCCTCCGCCTATCGTTCATTCTCAGCCTCCGAAAACTTATCAGCCACCCCCTCAAGAACACCACGTGCAGCCTCATCAACAGTCGCAACCGCACCCCGTTCAAAGCCATAGTCATCAACAACACCAACAAGTTCCCTTGAGTCAAGCGCATGTCCACGTTCATCAACAACCTCAACTGCAGCCCCACAACCAAATGCACATGCACCAACAACAACAGCAGCAGCCACAAAATCAAACACATCATAATGTTCATCAGCATCCTCAAGGGCATATTCATCCACATCAACAACTACAACAACAACAACTAGAACATGCTCCAGTTCATCCGCAAACGTCATACAGACAGCCTTATTTCCATCAACAACCGCAGGTTCACCAACATCAACATCAACAACCTCAGGTACATCAATATCAACAACATCAGCAGGTACACGTCCATCAGCAACCGCAACAAATTCAACAACATCACCCACCACAAGCATTAGTTCAACAACAGCAAATTGCAGCGCAACAACAAGCAATAGCTCATTCGCATGCTGTGATGCAACAACAACTTGTATCGCAACAACAGGCGCTGGTTCATTCACAAGCGTTAAGTCAACAACAGGTTGTTGTGCATTCACAACTATTGAGTCAACAACAACAAGCTGCAACAGTCAATTTGCAGCAAGTAACTCACACTCATTCTCAGCAACAAATACATCCTCAAGGTCAACAATACCATCAGACTGTCGTTCAAACGCATCAAATTCAACAACAACAATACCCACAAATTCATCAGCAACAAGTTCAACAACCGGAGATTTATCAAGAACAACCTAAACCACAGCAGCCGCCTGTCGTTTCCACTTCGCAGACGCCACAGTCCCAATCCGTATCCCATACACCTGTCTCACAATCCCCGAGGAGATCGTCCCACGCGTCCAGCCACGGAGAGATAGTACAGACCATTGTATCACAACCTAAATCTCAACAGGATCTTTCCTTATCGTGTGATTCGGAAACTGATAGTACCAAAACCGATCAAAAAGAAATATTCATCGACTTTGAGCCAAGACTATCGCCAAAATCACCAGAGAAAGAAAAGAAACAACGTAAAAAATTGCAGAAAACATTGTCAGAAGGTGAAATATTATTAGAACGAAGAAAGAAAACCATGGATACAGCATCAGATGTCATATTAGCAACCTCGACTAGTGAAGAAGAATTAAAAACAACTCCAGATCCTGTGAGAAATGAGTATACTTATTTCAGACACACACCTATTAAAGACGAAGGTATCTTTAAAGAATCAACGCCTTTTATATCCGCAATTCCTTCACACATGGAGTCAGAAACATCACTTCGCACTCAGGACTCCGTGGAAGAAGATTTTCATGAAAACTTATTGTATTATAGGGAAATGTTTAGAAAACGTTCTGTTAGTTTAGAAGACCCTGCCTCAGAAAGTGTAACTGACATTCAAAGTGTTAAATCAGCGCCACCTTCTCCTCTTCAGGGTGGTGATAGTGTTGTTCCTACGTCACCATTTCCGTCCAGTGATTCGTTAGCAAATGACTTGACCAGAGACCATTCAGATGGAATATGGAACGAGTCACAAGCTACTGTTTTACAAGCTGAGCAAAGGTAAAATACGGATGAAGTGTATAATCTATTTACATGCATATTTTAATCATCCAGTTTATTTTATAGCCCGTCAGATGTAGCTCCTGCTTTACTTACACCATCTGCCAAAAGAAAACATTTGCTGTTGCAGCACCAACAAAGAAGTTCCATTGATACCGAAGCCTTAGATGATGAAACTCAATTTGAACAGGCAAGGATATTAAATTCCATCTTATTCAACTTGGAAATTCTTTTGCTTATTATTTCTCCCTAGTGTAAGAAATGTTAAATAAAGCTTAGGGTATTAAATAATTGTTAAACATACTCGTAGATAGATATTATATATATGTAAAGTAAGTTGTTTTAAATTACAAGTTAAGCTAAAATTTCTTAATTAAATTTTAATACTCGTATTATAGAACTTAGTGGGAGTAAGTTTTAATTAAATTGCTTTATAAATGATTCCAGTGGCGGGTATTTACATCCTATAACGATTTATATTTGTAATAGGTTCAGCCACTGTCACCTAGGAAACCAACCAGTCCAATATCAATTCAACCAACAACCCATAAATCACTGCCTACTTTACCGGCAGTGTCTCCACCTTCGATAGCAGTTACTTCATCTCCAAACCTAACAGATGATGATAGATCTGTGCCAGTACCTAAATCAAATGATCGAAAAACAAGAGCTCTTTCACCCTCGCGAAGAAAAGATTTAAGAAAGCGAAGTCCAAAGGGATCTAAATCGGCTGAAAAGTCACCAGCCCATAGGTAAACTTAAAGATTTTCTATTTATTATAAAACAAGTTAAATCTATATATTAACTAGTGCTTATTACAGAAAAAAATCTCCTTTGGAAAGCACACCTGCTATATCTGTACCAGATTTATTATTAGCAAGAACAGATTCGGGAAAAACAACAGATATTTCCGAAAGTACAACAACTGATGACTATGTAACAGCTACAGATACATCTCGAAGACATCCTGCGCAAGGTAAATTTCTTCTTCCAGGAAAACATTATAACAGAAATAAGTACGCTCAAATAAACTAAATCTGTTAATTATCCTCTAGCGCAAAATTCTCAAACCGGAAATCAAGATGGATCTTCATTTGAAAGTGCCTCTTCATTATACAGTCTGGCGCGTGTAGATGCTATATACGATGACGCAATAGTTCCTGAGGAAGTGACGTCAACACCAACTCCTCACTGTGATGCACCGTCCCCAGCACATTCTGCAAGCAGTAGTTCATCCGGAAGTTATAGTCTAACCAGTAGTAAGGGAAGTAAAGGAAGTGCTGGCAGAAGCGGTGCTAAAGATGCAGCTGCTGCCAAAGTAGCAAAACCATTACGAGAAAGAAGAGAACTTAAAAAAGGTGACTCAGTTTCTGATGATGAACGTAGTGCCCATTATTCATCGTCTGGATATTGTGATAGTCCTGGTAAAATTAGATTCCTATTCTAAACGATAAATTTATATAGTATCCTTAACGCAAACAATTTTATGTTTTAGAATTAAAAACTAGACATCATCGACGAAGCAACAAGGAATGGACAGAAGAAGAACGAAAACGAAAAAAAAGTAACTTTAATTTAGAGTTATCTTCTGGAGGATCACAAGAAAAGCAAATAACTTCGCCTGTTGAAAAAAGAATAACGCCTGAAGAAACTAAATCGCCTGTAGAGATTGGCAATAATATAGCAGCAATTCCGCTAACAGCAGCTGCAACCATAACACTGCCATCATTATCTCCACGAAGTGAACGGGAACAACGAGCTGGGAAAAGAGTAAGATCAAAAGGTAGAAGAACTCCACGTATTAGAAGTACATCGGGTGAAGACTCATTACCAAGACGACGCAGTTCGCAGCAATGTCAGCCCGTCGTAAAGAGCCCTCCACATGACAATGCTAATGGTAAGGGTTCTACAATTAAAATAAAGCTATGACAAAAACTATACCGGAACTGTAATATTTTAATACTTTTGTTAGTCCCAAATGCAGTGCCGCCATGCCCCTCTACTAGACTAAGTCCTCTTCGATACGCTAATCGTAGTCCTGGAGGATCTCCAGCGAAACAGCGTTCACCAAAGAGTCCTGAAACTACTAGACTAAAAGCATTATCCGCTGAATCTCTACGATCTGTAAGTCCAGGAAGCGACAGTGTATTTTACAGCGAAACAGCAGAAGTGATAGATCATCAGGTAAAAATTTCACAGCAATTAAATCTTTATTATTTGAGTATAATAAATGTATAATTTTTTAATTGAAGGTTCATTGTCACCATTGCGGCAAGGAAGTAGAAATTGTTACAGCAGCAGCAACAAGTGAAGGATCTGTTGGTGGAGAAGAGCGTCCTGATATTGTTCAACCTCCTGCAGGATTTGCTGATTCACCTGATGGAATACGAACACCGCATCCTTCCGGAAGACTTTATAAAAAACTAGAGAAGCGGTTTAGATCAGAGGAACGGCCTCATGGAGAACGTAGACACCATAGAATCCGACAAGATGTTAGAGCTAAGGTAATTATGAGAAATAAATATTCTTAATTACTTTTACGTTGCATTGGTATAACTGGAATTGCATTACGACATACAGAGTGAAGAACGAGGGAAAGACGAGCATGAGTTAAAGAAATTACGAGCTGCAGGATCAAGCCCAAGTGTGTTACCTGATACTTGCACAACTCAAGGACCAGAAGATAATGATCAAGGAGTGTATCCCGGGTGTTATCGTCGAGGAGTTTGGATTTGTATAGGCGATGTAGATGCCTGGAGAAGACCAGAAGGATCTGGAGAAGGTAAACTTACAAATGCATAATCCAAATTATAAATTTAGAAGACCAAATATTAAAGTGATGTGTTTATTATAGAACCAAAACATCCAGAGGTGGAAGAGCGTAGAGGATCTACAGAATCTGAGAAAGAATTCCGCAAGAAATTTCAAGCAATTACACATAGATTGGTACATAGAAGATCGTGTGTGGAGATGTACAAAAGACAAGGAACTGGATCTTTTGGTAAGATAATATAATTGCTTAATTATGAGAAACTGGGGTATACTTGTACAACTAGTTTAGCGTATTCTGCAAGAGTATTCTTGAAATGTCAAAAATAAAGGGAACAATAAGAAAGTGACAGTAAAATTACGGAATAAACATAACAGCTAATGAGTCATGACAGAAATGTTACATGCAATTATTTTAATGAGATAATAATGCCGTATATTTATATCACACAAATGTATGTGTTTTATTTTCTCGTACAGACGCTAGGCGGCATTCCAGTGGCCAATCGGTCACCTGCCATCGTATGTGGCTCTTTGCTGACATCTTAATTGTTTTAGATATGCGGACGTAAGCTCAAGCAAACATTCCGATTCGAAATACCAATACTTTACATAAAACTTAATAGAGTTGAAATGAATTTCACATGAACAGTGACTGTGCATACATTTTAATACAAATTTTACAAAATATAAACATTTTCTTTTTCTGGTCACGCTGTGAAGGCGCACATTAAGTGTCTAGCGGATGACGTCGTTTAGAATCTAATACATTTATTGAACTCAAGCGATAAGTTCGAATTGGTAAATAATTGATGTCGTTCAGATCTTATAAATATGTCAAATTTGTCCTCCCCGTGTGGTACCTCGTACATGGCTGCAAAGGTCAGCCATATTTGTGCTAAATTCACAGGGTCACATCTGCCTCTAGTACGAATTGTAGGGTGCATTCCAATATAATATAATGTAGAGTAATAGGTTTCCAGTCTAGTCAGTTTAAAAATTATTTTCAAAAGGGTAAACTGGAATTTGGCGACGATTAAATTCGTCTTTAAACCATCTTTTCTTACTTAAATTTGGATGCTTTCAAAAATATTCCTTTCCTGTGAACTGACTTCTGTTTATATCATATTTTTTTCTCAAACAAAAGTTTAATTTTTTAATAGTACTATGCTATAATTTCAAAATTCATCTCAATCTCCAAATTTATAGATTCTTTAGCTAATTTGTCTGCAATTCCACTGTCTACTATTTCACAATGTTCTAGGATCCACATGAATGTTATCTTATATTATTTTATTATATTAAATGTGTGAATTCAGCTTTACAGTATTATATTTCCTAATACATTTCCTTCTTATAAAAAATTCAAACTTAAAACTAAACTTAAACTATTCTAGACTTTTACTACTTCTAAAAGTACTTTCTGCATCTTCTTCTCTTGACCCTCTCTCTTCATGTTCTCTATATCTCCTTAATTCTCACTGCTTCTGGCTTCTCCTTCCTTTTTGCCTGTAACTCCGTCTCTCACCTCGTTTCTTCCTTGTCTCCTCTCGACAAACCCTCTATTATCTTCTCACTATCCTTCCTCCCTTCTGTCTTCATTTTCATTTCTCCCGCCTTTTACTATCACTCTATTACAGACATAAACCCTCTATCCAACAAAATTTAAATCATATTATATATTAGCACGTATAGTTTACGAGATATAAACAGAACAAATCTTGCTATTTTTCTGGTTATCTATCTGTTATATTTTTTATAATTAAATCGAAATAAAGCTTCTTAACTTTGCATGTTAAAATTATTACTACATTAATTATATCATTTTGTTAGCTGCACACATTTAAGTCAATACTTTCATAAGGTTAGATGGATTTTTTCTTATAATCTCTATTACTCTTGAGTTGTCTGAGGCTTCCTCTACATACAGTGATTTATCGACGCCTGGTTAGCTCACCAAGCGTCGCGACGTCGACGGTGGGCACTAATATCCATCAGACGTGTTCGCAACGTGCTCAGCCGAGTTTTGTCCGCACAATATGCACTTAATCACGCTGGTATATTTTCTGTAAAAATAACTACCGCTCAAATACGACAACGACTAAAATAGCAAACAGAGAATCGACATACGTCTACCTGCTGTTTAAATATACGTATCAGATATGTATGTGTGAGCGTGAAGAAAAATATAGTTACTTTCATTTAGATACAGCGGCTTTAGGAGCGTAGTAATTAAAAAGCAAACGTAGCTGTAAAATATACTTAATTGTACTTACATTCGTATAATTACTGAATGATTGTTATAGAAATAAGTGTCAGAACTAATTAGGATTTACTAATTACAAATTACAAGCCATTTATAATATAGGTACAAAGGGTCGTATCATTTTCAAGGTACACAGCAAGGAGGTTAAATCACTATCCTCGAGTTCGGGTCTAGCGTATTTTGAAATTTTCTTTTAGCGAAATAATAAAATAAAACAAATTTCTGAGCACAGTACTTCATTACACTACTATCTTCTTAATATATATAAATTACGTGTCACGTTGTATGTCCGCGATGGACTCCTAAACTACTTAACCGATTTTAATGAAATTTGTACACCGTGTGCAGTTTGATCCAACTTGAAAGATAGGATAGCTTACATCTCAATTTATTTATCTTATTGCTAATTATTGGTCTATTAATTATCTGTATATGACATATGACATCTGGCGACGATGATGGCGACATCTGTTGACTAGATTGAGTAAATATTCTGTTGACTAGATTGAGTAAATATTCAATAGATGGCGCTATGTAATGTAATATGACAAAAACGTTAGGCACAGCAACGCGTGGCCGGGACAGCTAGTCGATTATATATTCGAATAGCTATAGCCTGCAAAAGTATTACGGTCGTCAGTATATTGTTTTTTGCTAAATTGCTTCATTTCATTAAGAAATATTTCGAAATTTTGGAAAATATTATCAGATAGTTGTTTATAATAAAAAACTATGCAATATCACAAATCGAGTTTTGATTGTATAGATTTTTATATCAATTGGTTAAAACTAGATTAATAGACATGTTTCCTTCAGTTCAAAAAACACGGTTTCGAAAGAAGCGCGATTAAACTATACCACAATTATAAGTATAAGAGTTAAAGGGTATAGATATGTTTCCTTGCCTTGCTCGAATTTGTGCAACTTCTGTATAAACGAAAGGCGCACTGTGAAACATTAAAATAAAAGTTTTTTCTCATAATACTGTGTGCTAATGCCATTACACCTTACTGAAAAAAATCAAACGTCGTAAGGCAATGGCAGCCAAGTATTTGTAGTGACCAACTTGAACTCACGGAGATGATACTTGATTATTATAAAAAAAAGATTAAAATTGAAGGAAATGCCGATAACATGTTTTGTGCGCCTTATATTTCTTTAAGATACATCAGGTTCTATTACTATTATTTTTTGAAATGTAATTTATTTAACGTCGGCTTATTCCCGATGCTGAGTCTTATCACGGATAACCTCCTACTATATCATCAATTTTTGTGATGTCGTGGCCTCATGAATTTTATAAGTTTATGATTATGCATGTTCATCAATTTATCAAAATAATAATAATAAATTCAAAATATATAACTTTCGTCCGGGGATCCAACACGAAAGAACAGCAGTGAACGATAATCATCAATGCTCTCACTCACTGTGTCGTCTCACATTTTATTAAGTTCAAAAAATATTACAGTAAAAATATTTACTAAATAATTTTAAAACACGCCGCTGTATTCCTATTCTATGATTACCACATAACATAACGTAAAGGTACATTTCGTTCAATCTATTCGGTCTGTGGCGTTTAGACGCCTCTTGTAACATCATCGACGTCGACGTCGGCGTCGACATCGTTTATATTTCTGAAATGAAATAGTTACGCAGGAATTTAAAATATACGATATTTAGCGACCTCCGACACGAAATCAACGCACTAGACACAACGAAAAATTAACGGCACCGTGTGTTACAACATCCAGAAGATTAAAAGTGTTTATCTAAATAGAGTGTAATTAATTATAGACTGTTATAAATTATTAATTAATAATAGTTGATGTTATTTTGTGTCTGCGTTTGAAACGAGCTGCGAATACGTTCGACGTAAAGTGAATTAATTTGTTCTAAAAGTTTTATTATTGTTGGAAACATTTAGTTTGGTCTGTGATTACGTTATCGTGTTTTAGCTGGTGTGCCTTAACATGTTAGGTACGTGTGTATTGGAATTTTATTTATTTACATCAAATGGTATTTTAAATAAATATGTGTATTTAAATGTTTATAAATCAAATTATTTAAAGCAAAAAAATATATTTAGTATTGATAAGAAAGAATTATAAATAAAATAATGATAAATACTTAATATGAAAGTTTATGAGTTTAAATCTCGGTAAAACCGTTCAAAATTTAAATATAAAATATTTAGTCAGAAATCGTTCGATAAGAAAAGATTAACAGTACATTTAGGGTCGATAGAATTTTTTTGTAAATTTTGATCTGATTTGAATTTTGAATTTTCGAAGTGGAAAGCGCTCCTATTCGGCGTAATCTTGATAATAAGTTTTTGTTTATCGTGAAACCTATAACTTGCACAATAATTTTATAAAGAGCTTTTTTATAGATAATATTATATATTAATATATATATTTTTATATATAATAAAAAAATTATAAGCAAAAAAATTAAGTTCAGCAAGTTATTGTACTATAGTGATGTTTGTTTTACAAAAGAGTATGATTTGTCAAACTCCTCAAGTTATTTGTTTCTGTAATGACTTCATTTATTGCTTCTTCTATGGGACCTAAAGGAATGGGTAATGTGAAGAAGGGACATAATTGCCTAAGTCTAGAGAATAGAGTAGATAAAAAACTAATTCATAGTGCAATTGAACTAATTTTGCAATTGCACATTACATATTTTTTCAATTCAGATTTGTGCTGTTAGGTATAAGTGAATTAATGAACTCGTTTAAAATGAATATAAGATAGCAAACCCGGTTTGTCGGGTTTTTCCCCGACATTTTTTGTTCCTGGGAATGGGAAATTTAAGTACAACTTGAAGAATCTGTCAAGTATATGCTAAAAAAGTTGAAATAGCGAAATAGTTAGTTTAAATAGCGATAACGACTTTAATCCGAAGGGAGCAAGAGTTTATGAATCTCTGGGTTATTTCACACTCGTATATTCTCGAGGCAGAATTAATATCTCTGTAGTATGTAGTATAATTATTTTACAATAGTTAATTTGCAAATTACTGATAATAATTTTTCTTTTGGACATCGACTTGCTGAAATTTGTTATATATCTAAAACTCTCATAGCATATTGTTATACAGAATTACAACTTTATTTATCGAAGGTGACGAACATTTATTATTGTCGTAAGTTGATGATATGTTGTCGTATTTGTTAATTTTAAAACATCTAAATGTTTTTACTTTTCATACAATATACAATTTGATTGATTATCTTTATTTATTTAGAGTAATCTTTCTAAGCAGTGTTTTTTTTTTGACTTTATTGCCATTTCGGGAAATTGTTCATTATTTTCGGAAAACAAGAACTAGAAATCAGTGTGATTTTTCGGGAATTCCAGCCCGGATCTCTCTATATATCTATATGTAATTACAAAGAGATTATAAAAGTAGAGTAATATCTCAGTGCTAAAAAACATAACATAAATATGCGAGGGTCAAATATATGTTATATACGCAATCTATTACTTCACTAAATTTAAATTTCATAATTTCACATTTTCAGAAACGTTGACGCATAATTATATATATATACTTTTAAAACTTCTAAAAATATTATCTTTGCAGGGTTTCTTATTTAAAACAATCGAGACATTTTTATCGGTGACACTATGACGCAAATAATTTGTTTAAGAAAATTAAAAATAAAGATTCTTGTCAGTCTAATATTATAGTGTTACATACTAACTTATTAAAGAAACAAGCATTTATTCGGATTTTCTATTATTTGAGTTTTTTTATTTGTTTATATTATTTTATAGCGGGCACGGGCCTCGTTGCCCACGCTCCTGATTCACCGGATTCGCTCCGGCACTCACTGGAAGAGCTCCTTCGGTTAATGTTGGTGGTATGGTGTCGACAGGGACAAGCCATTAAAACTGTTTCCGGTGGAAAATTAGCTGGTACAGTCACACACAATGTGCAGTACTAACATATTGCGATAACCGCTGAAACTAACTTAGAATTTAGAGCTGATTAACCATTTACTAATTTAACAAATAACATTATCCGCAAAAATTAATCGTACATTTAAATTAGCCTGGCTATAATTGATTTAGCATGATTGGAGAAAGAAGTTACACTGCAATCAAAAATGAAATTTTTTTTTCTTGATCTGTACATTTGCAAAATAACATATTAGTTCGCTAGCATGAGCCACTGTAGCTAAGCTACTGATTATATCGACATTGAAGCTTTTTACTATGGTCCCTATTTTGTATCTGTTTAAGAAGTTAACGGACGCCAAGTCCGTTTTTTAATCAGGCTATGAAAGTTTATCTAAAACCAACCTTATTATACATAAAGAGCAAAACCAATTCCATAATAGAAACGGGCATAACTAACCTAACTTAGAACTTAGAAAATATTGGTATACCGGATACTATTATATGATGGAAATATCTAATTACTTTTCAGTTGTAATACATTTCGTTAATTAATAATGATATTAATCAGATTTTAAACTGCTGCTTTGATAAACATTAGAGTAAAATCTTACTCTCATGATAAAATGTTTGCAATTTCAGTAATTTCAGGAGTAATCAGGTTTAATCAAGGAGTACATCAAAACGCTTCAATTTGTTTAGTCTATCTTCTCTAATGTAGTCAATGTTTATTTTCTTTTTATAAATTCAAACAAATGCAGAATTGCTGCAGTGAAATAACACCCAGACCGTGTTTATATTCTGCGCCAAACATCTGGTACGGATAAAACAGGCGCCATGTGGAAAACCAGATACAGATACAGGCTTTAAACACATCGCTTAAAATATTTTGTTCAATCACTTATTGACTGTGTATCTATAAATAATGCAATTCTCTTTATCGTTTGTTGTTTCTTTTGGAAATTCAACTACAAAATATACCATTTTAGCTTCTAAAGGATTGTCTCCACCACTGCAATTTCTCTCTACGAAAATACAGTATGCGTTCCATTATATTGTTAAAAATACGTCAGTGAAATTAGAAATCTAAAGTTAGCAGTCTGATCGACAGTAATCGCTACGTTGAAATATTGTTGACTATTATTGTTTGTTTTCATTTTTATTTTTATTATTATAATTTATAACACTTCGATTAACTAATTTAATTTCTAATATATGTATTACTAGTACTTGTACACCTATACTTATTTTGTCTAGATACTAAACAAGTATTACCTTTCCGATAAACGTTTGTCGACTAACTGCTAATTTTACCGACGTGCCATATATTTTTTTCTAATGTAAACTAACAGAATTTTTTTTCTTGTTTTAGAGAGTGATAAGACCGTTATAGTACGACGTGATGGAGGTGAGTTTGGTTTCCGAATTCATGGAAGTAAACCGGTAGTTGTATCAGCTATTGAACCGGATACACCTGCAGAGACATCCGGTCTAGAAGTCGGTGATATTGTTCTTTCTGTTAATGGAGTTAGTGTTTTGGATAAGAGCCACTCCGAGGTGGTGAAGATTGCACATGCTGGATCAGACACATTAGAATTGGAGGTAAGAATTTTTTAAGGTTGTAACTGATAATAGATATGTACAACTAAATACAGTTACCAAATTTGGCCAAATTGAGACCAATTTAGATTAAATATCAGCAAAGAAATTAGTTCACTTATTTTCAAAGAAGTCAATAAACTTCGCAAAAATACATAAAGATAACTAGTATTGGCTAAAGTGGAATAATGTGCCCCTGACTTTCTTGTTGATGAATCAGATAAGTAAGCCGCAGTAGCACTTCGATGGTAGATAAAAAGAGTGCTTAAATTACCACTTTCTTAATACAATTCATTTGTAGTTATAGTATATTAAATGGATTCAAAACTGGTAGCTTGTATAAAATTGTAATGCCCTAATTGAGAAGATGGAGACACCATAAGACTCGTATACTTCGCTTTCAGATTGCAACTTATTCAAAAAGTCTGATAGTTTCATAATCATTTTTATTTGTGTGTAAAGATAAATTAGTTTATTTACAAAAATCAGAAAACACATGTGAAGTATTATGCAAATCCTGAGCAATTTTGTAAAATCGTAAATACGAAACACCTGATTTCATCATCGGAAATATCTTCGTCTGGCATTTGCTACTATCACTTAATGTTGTTATACTAGCGTGATGCGCGCTATTCACAACTTTGTTTCATCTGTTGAGAGTTGAGACACTCAAGACTCTTTAAAACTAAATGCCAACTCAATGGATAAGAATAAACAACTAAATTAGATGCCGCTGTTTAAATTTCTAGCTGATACTATTTCTGTTCTAACTGTTATAAAAAAAATTATATAAATAGGTTGACAGTTTACTAGCTTGGAATTCTATTGGGAAAATCGAAATTATGTGAGTTGGTCTTTTAAACACATGATTGATTACCTTCAATGCATTTTTTATTGATAATAGTACGAGATCCGACAGCGTGATTACTACGCCAGTTATATATTTTCTGAGAGCCGAAAATATTTAACAAATTTATATTTTAGTAGATTAATTTACTTTATAAATTTATTGAGTCGTAGTTTTAAGAACGTTGTGCTAGTTCATATATCGTGGTCGTCGTTGTTTATAGGTTGTTAATATTTGTTGACATTAGTATTAGAATGGAAACATATATTTAAAAAAACTGTATTTTATTTAATAAAATTCAAATGCAAAGTTACACTTGTTGTTAGTTTTGATGATTATATATTTATGTATGATTAATATTAATTGTTAGTTGGTTGATTATTTTAATACACTTATTTCTAATTTATTTGTTAATCTTTATTTTTTACTTGTTTCGTTTGTTTGTTTGATTCGTTTTTGAATCTTTCTTGTTTTGTGAATTAACACTTTTGTTTCTTTTGCAATTTGTGCTTTTGTCTTTTTCGACTTTTGTTTCTTAAATCTAATTGGCAATGTCAATAGTATGCGATAAAAATTGACTATTACTGAATCAAAATAACACGTACAGCTAATGTGGTGTTATTCTAGAGATTGATTGGAATGGTCTCACACAAATGTATTTATGTTGACTTTTTGTTTAGCTAAGCATTTTTTAAATAGGTCACAATGAACGCGTGGAAACGTTTATATTTCTGAATAACACTTAAGGTTCTGATTTATAGTTATTTTTAATGGTCCTATTTTGTTTATAATGAAATGCGTTGCAAGTTATTTGTTATTTGAGTCAACATGATATTATAATTATTTAATATTTCAATTCATAGTAGATGTAAATAATGATTTCATTTCCTTTATATTAAATAAATATAACAATGATATAATGTATTACGTAATCATATGTTAACTTCTCCACCCTTAGAATGAAAATCGTATTTTAATTTATTGGAATTGATTTTCTTCCTAATTTATTGGCTGAGTTTAGTTTATTAATAATTGTAAATGTTTTTCTTATTTTTTAACATATTATAATGCTTATAGCTATAATTAAACATAGTACAATAATAGTTAGTATTTTTACAATAGTTTTATATTTCTATGTTAGATTCTTTTCGAGATGTTAATTCATGATATTGTTTTTTTTTTTTTTTGAATATCATTGAATTTGTCTAGTTTGATGTTAAATTCTAGATTTTTTTTTTTTTTTTTTATAATTCGTTGTTCTGTAAATAGTTCTCATTAGACAATAATAAATATTTCTTAGAAAGGATTATTGTTTGATGAAAGGAAAGGTGTTTTGCAAGTTTGATAGGGGATATCTTTTATTTAAATAGGATTTGTTGTTAAATCGTAGATTCATTATCTTCTGTAATAGTAAGATTTGTTTTAGTTTTTTCTAAGTCTCTATAGACATATTCGAGATTTGTGATTTGTTTGTAGCTGTATTTTATCATGCAATATTTTCATATTACTATGGTAATCCTTTATTTTGTCTTGAACAATTTCAGTGTTGATATTTAGATATTTGACCTAAATTTTGTTTCTTCGATGTTGACTGCCATACAATGCTTCCATAGGAGTTAGTTCCGTTACAGAATGAATTGTATTGTTATAGGCTATAATACAAATCAACATTATTTTAGTAGGATCTTCTTTACTTTGTGTTTTTAATATTCGATAGTTTTCAATAAGTGTGCTATGTAGCCTTTCGACGGGACTGTTTCCTGTGTTTCTTTCCAATTCGACATTGGTGTTGTAAAATGCACATTTATTTTGTGTGTCCCTAGTAGTTGTTGGTACTAGTTGGTTTTTGAATTCTAATCCATTATCCATAATTATTGTTTGCGGTCTTCCGTGATGTTTAAATAGTTTCAGAATTCCTTCAGTTATTTCTAAGTTATTCTTTGCTTTGATGGGTTCTCTGCAATTGCAAACTTTGTTAATGGTAGATCCATTGTTAGAAAATCTTGCTTATCGATTGTAAACGTATCTATATGTAATACTTGAAACGGCCTACTGGGTGTTTCAGTTAGATTCATAATAGTATACAGTGGCTTTCTATTGTATTTATTAGTTTTACAAAGAGTACAAGTGTTTACATAAGCTTCAATTTCTTTTTACGTATTATACCAATAATGTTTTTCTTTTAATCTTTTTATTAAATCTGTATAATAGTATTTTAATTTGAATTTGTTGGTTATGAGTTTCAAAAGGTCTTTCGCTTATGGGTATCCCTGTGGTTTCTTCGTTCGATAGAGATTCATTGTGTAAGCAGGGTTGTTATACAATGCGTCACTCTCTATTTCATAGTCGATCATATTATTTATATGTTTAATAGTTCAATTCTTTATAAGAATTATATTTCTTTATAAGGATTATATTTTTTTATAAGGATTATATCTCTTTATAAGGATTCGAAACCCAATACTATATTCGTATATTATTTTAGATTTTTTTCGATTAATTTGAATTTAAGTTAAATATTTTAAATTTAGATTGAATGTTTTAAATTTAAGTTGATTATAAGATCAAAAGGTTTTTTACTTCTGTATTTTAAGTACAGCGTATTTCTGTATGCTAAGAGTTAAGCGTATGAAACGTGTTGGTATAGTTTTGAATATATTTAATTGTTTGTTTAATAATTATTTGTATTGATTATTTAGTTCAGAATTTTTTTGTTTTATTTAAATAGTACGGTAATTATATAGTAGTTATTTAGGAGGTCAGTGTCATAGCTCATTTGTTGTCATAATTTTAATTTAATTCTAGATAAAGTAAACTTTATTTATTTTATTAAATTTTCTATATTTGAGTGAGTATAGATATTATTTGAGTAAGGTTTTGGATGTTGGTTTTTACTCTAATTATTTCTATCTGATTGATGTTAAAAATCATAGTCTTTTCATTGTTGAGTTTCACCAGGTTGTTCGTAATATTTATAATATACGGCAGGTATTTTCTCAATTTTTCTCGACGTTACGTTACCAGGTTGTTTGTGATGCGGATAAACATACTTTTGTTTAATTTTAGTATTTTTTATTCCAGCTTGTTGTCTGTATGGAATATAAGTACATTTATTTTCTGATACATATTTTATTTTTGGTTGTTGTTCTATGTATTCAAAATATTCTTCTGGTGCATCTTTTTTGTCCTCTTCTTTTTGTTGTTGAAAATATTCATAATGCTCTTTAGATATATTTTCTTTGTCAATATCGGGTATTTGTTTTTCTTTTCTCAGGTAATTCAGACGTGTCACTTCTGAAGTCTCCATGGGCTCAAAGTTTCGGATATCTTGGTTAATAGGTTGATATTGTGGTTTTGGAATAAATTGTGGTGGAAATGGTATAAATGATTGTCTTTTAATATCTTCCGAAAATGGCGTAAATGATTGTTTTTGTTGGAAATTTTGTTGATAAGGTATAAATGATGGTCTTGGTGAGAAATTTTGTTGATTTGGAATAAACAATTGTTTTGATTGGAAGGGTATATTTTGTGGTTTATATTGGTATGTTTTTAAACTTTGTATTGGTCTATCGGGTGTATGAGATGAGTAGTTTCTCCACTGCATGTGTTGCACGTTTTCTTCGTCTAACACATAAGCCCATGCCTGTTCCATTGAATTTGGCATTTTCGCTCTTATACTTTCTCCCATTTTTCCTCTCAAACCTCTGGTAAAAGCTTTTAGTATTACCGTTGTATATAGGTTTGACTTACCATTAAAGAGAGTTTCACAATCTTTTTGACTGCTGTTGGCTAATAGAGCTGCTAGATTATCTGAGCATCTGTTAAAAAAGTCTTGCGTACTTTCTTGCGATTTCTGCATCAGTTCACTAATTTCTACGATAAGCGTTGCTTCATCTCTTTGATCAGAGAAGTTAGAAATTAATATTTTTTTAAGTTCGTCCCATGTATCAATCCGTCTACCTAACGTTACTCTTTCGGCGGATCCCTCTAACTTAGATAAAATTACTTCAACTATCCATGTTTTGATTTCATTAACGGCATTTCTAAACATGTAAACTATATTGTCTACTTGTCTTATAAAAGAATTTAATTTTGTTGGTTCTCCGTAAAATGTTTTAACAGTTTCAAAATAAGAATTGCTATAAGTGATATTTTCTTCATTTTGGAGTTGTTGTGAATCTGCTATATCTTGCCTGAGTTGTATGAGTTGTCTTCTCTGCGATTCTAATTGATCTCGTAATTGTAATATTACGTTTTCCATTTTTAAATTTGTGGTATGTTAAATTTCCCTTAATTCATTGTTTCATTATTATTATTTTTGTTATTTGTTTTAGATCGTTATGACGTTTAAACATTATGGGGTTTATTATTATTATTTTTTTTTTTTTGAAAATGTAATAATTGGATATTAGGAATTTGTGAAAAGGAATTTCAGAAATATTTACTACTTACAGTTCGTATGATATTTGTAATCATTAATGTAGATTTTATGATCTCTGTTTTCAAGCTGTGATGGTTTTCTAGTTGTTCAGAGGTCAGTTGACATTGTCCATGGGGTTGTGCGATGGTCACGACTGCTTTTGCACTTTTAACAAAAAATACACTTATTTTTATTTTTATAAAACACTTTTTGTATTTTTTTTAATTGCCCATTTGTACACTTCTTTTAATTATTTAAAAACTTTTAGTACACTTCTTTTTCTTTAAAAAAAAACTTTCTACACTTTTTTTTTTAAATGCCTTTTTGTACACTGTTCACTTTCTTTTTAATACACTTTTTAAACAATTAAAATTTTAATACACTTTTGTAGATTTTTATTTTTCACTTTTGTAGATATTTATTTTTTCACTTTTGCAGGTTCTTTTTTTAATTTTTTCAAGAACTTGGTTCTACTTTTTTTTTTCAAAAAGCAAATTATCCTACCGACTGCGCCAGTTATATATTTTCTGAGAGCCGAAAATATTTAACAAATTTATATTTTAGTAGATTAATTTACTTTATAAATTTATTGAGTCGTAGTTTTAAGAACGTTGTGCTAGTTCATATATCGTGGTCGTCGTTGTTTATAGGTTGTTAATATTTGTTGACATTAGTATTAGAATGGAAACATATATTTAAAAAAAACTGTATTTTATTTAATAAAATTCAAATGCAAAGTTACACTTGTTGTTAGTTTTGATGATTATATATTTATGTATGATTAATATTAATTGTTAGTTGGTTGATTATTTTAATACACTTATTTCTAATTTATTTGTTAATCTTTATTTTTTACTTGTTTCGTTTGTTTGTTTGATTCGTTTTTGAATCTTTCTTGTTTTGTGAATTAACACTTTTGTTTCTTTTGCAATTTGTGCTTTTGTCTTTTTCGACTTTTGTTTCTTAAATCTAATTGGCAATGTCAATAGTATGCGATAAAAATTGACTATTACTGAATCAAAATAACACGTACAGCTAATGTGGTGTTATTCTAGAGATTGATTGGAATGGTCTCACACAAATGTATTTATGTTGACTTTTTGTTTAGCTAAGCATTTTTTAAATAGGTCACAATGAACGCGTGGAAACGTTTATATTTCTGAATAACACTTAAGGTTCTGATTTATAGTTATTTTTAATGGTCCTATTTTGTTTATAATGAAATGCGTTGCAAGTTATTTGTTATTTGAGTCAACATGATATTATAATTATTTAATATTTCAATTCATAGTAGATGTAAATAATGATTTCATTTCCTTTATATTAAATAAATATAACAATGATATAATGTATTACGTAATCATATGTTAACTCGCCCATCTGTTTTTTAATCGAAATAAAATGAGTATATATATTTATTAATAGAGAAATATGGTTCTGCTGGCTTGCCTATCTAAAATATAGCCGCAAGTACTTTTAATCAAAATTCTTTTAATTAATTTTTCGTAAACATTTCGTATAATTAATTCGTTTCAAACAATCCTATTCATAAAGCGCCAAAAAAACAAATTCAATCTTTTTCTCGTTGTCGTAATATAAAGTTTAAAAAAAAAAAGTAGGATATTATTAGGGGCGATAAAAGGGTGCGTGCCATAGGAAACCCGAGAAATCATAAATAAAAAATTAAAAAAATAGTGTCCGGTGTCATTCGCTTAATTATCAAATTGAAACCCACTGTCTAAGTCTCTATATATATTTACAAAATCAATAGTAACTTTAATTCATATTTCCAGGTTGCCAGAACCGTCGATGTATTGAATCCTTCTCCAACGGAAGCTGGAGGAGGTCCTGCGTTATATTCCGGCTACCTATGGCGACAAGGGGGCTACGCTAGTGGTACACCATCTCCCACAAAGTGGGTTCGAAGATGGTTTTGTCTTAAACCGGATCACTGCCTTTACTACTACAAAACTGATACAGTAAGTCAAGATAACTACATACAAAAATCTTTCACTCCAACTGATTTTAATTGAATTATGACGTCATTAGGATACTCATCCTGTGGGAGCTGTTCTTCTATCAAATCACCAAGTATCTCACGGCCTATCAGAATCGGGACGTCCCCACGCATTCAGGGTAACCGGTGGTGATGTACCACCTCTCCAACTTGCGGCTGATAGTGAAGAAGCAGCTGCAAGATGGGTGGCGGTAATGGCACATGCAGCTGAGCAAGGTGATCCGTGGCTGGAGGTGACTACAAGAGTTTTAAGAGTACCAGCTGCAGCGGTACCGAGACCTGACTGTTTTGGCTATTTAATGAAACTAGGAAGCAAATGGAGAGCTTGGAGTAAACGCTATTGTGTCTTAAAAGACGCCTGTCTCTACTTTTATAATGATGGGAACAGTAAAAACGCTTTTGGTAAGTAACTGCATTATTGGAACTGCAAAATTTGGAATTTAACTAGAAAATATAGCAATAATCATTTTTAAAACTTATTTTTCCGGTTCCAACTCATTAAAAGTCAGTGGAAAAAAGCTTACAATGTAGATACGTTATTCATCTAACTAATTGCAGCTTTAGATTTTGATTCGCGTTTACAGTTACTTACATAAAACGATTTAAATATAAAAAAACATGTTTTTTTTGATAATATTTTACATGTTGTATAATATCGCCATCTATATTTCGCGAGAAAAAATGGCCAAGTATCGTTTCACCTTAAATGTCCGTGCGCAAAGCATGACAACATACTACGTTGCTAAATTGTGATACCGATCCCCACAACGGGTATACTAATTTAAAAAAATATCATCTTTAAATTTTTGTATCTATTATTACTAATCAATCTACTAATCGCTGTACTAATCCTGCATGTTAAATATACAAACTTTAATTATTTATATCTCGCTTTACAAACTGGTCGATATTCATAAAATTGTAATAAAAATGAAACTTACAGGAATGGCGTGTTTGCAAGGATACCGGGTACAACCATCTTCAGCAGGAGGGAAGAAGCACGCATTTGAAGTAGCTCCACCTGAACCAAAACAAAGACATTATTATTTTCATACAGAATCCGAAATGGATAAGAAAAGGTTTGAATCATAACTAATCATACATTTAAACCATTAAATTAAAGATTTAAACCAATTCATATTTTACAGATGGGTAGCAGCGTTAGAATACTCGATAGATCGTTGGATGAAAGCTGGATGAGATAAAAAAGTCTAGAAAATATTTCAAATGATCTAAAAGATGTAATAATGGTTGCCTAACAACCATGGAAAAATTGAAGGAAGACGATTGTAAGGAAAATAAAATAAAAGCCTCTAAAAAACTAAATAAATAAATAAAATATTTATATTACTATTGTAATCGTATATTATACATTATTTTTAAAAGATATCTGCGAAAAATAAAATAATTCTAATATTTATATTTATTGGTTTCAAATAAATTACTAATAAAAAGAATAAACTAATTTATTATAACAAAAATTAATAATATTTTTAAAATTATAATATAGTTATTAATTATTTTTAAAATAATGTAAATATGAATACAATTGTAAGAAAAACGTCCATAAATAATAGGTTTAAATCCTAACTAATAAAAAATAATAGGTTTAAATCCTAACTAATTAAAAAAGAATTAATAATTTAATGACCACCGATCTCGTCTTCCTCAAAAATAAACAAAACAATATTTGAACTCAAAGTTGAGAAAATTGTAGAGTTTACAAAAATATGGAAAAAACATTCGGAACATTAAGATTTTTTTAAAAATGTTATCTATATAACGCACAGAAGAGACAACGCAAACGAGAACTAAAAATAAATATTTAAAAAAAAATTTATATATATACAGATATAACCCTAGATATATGTAAAAAGAAAATGTCTTATGCTCCATTATAACTCATCGTCTAGAACTATATTTCATGTGTCATTCAAATACATTTGATTTTAACAAAGTTTATATTCCCACCGATACAGTTTTTTTAAATTTTCGACCCCTATTTTGTAACTGATTAACAGGCGATCGTTAACTTCTTATATATTATCTAAATTGGGCTATGTAAGATTAAGGGTCATCCATAAATTACGTCACACAAATTTCATGATTTTTTAACCCTGCGTCCCCATTGTCACGCTTTGTCACACATTGTGCACCCCGTCTCCCTGTTGTGACGTTTGAAATAAAAAATTTTTGGCCTTAATATTATTATTATTATTTTTTAAGTCTAATTTTAGATTAGATGTGACATCACAAATCCAATTACCCCTCCTCCCCCCACGCCACATCATATCACACTTTGTGGAACCCTTCCCCCCTGGTTTGTGTGTGACGTAATTAATGGAGCCGACATTAAAGAAAGCAAAAAAAAAATCCCATACCTTTGTGGGGTCATCAGTAGCCTTATTTAGAAAATATAGGTCTTGGAAATAACGTCAGAAGTTTACCAGTTGAATAGCTACAAAATAGAGGTCTTAATGTCTCATATCGTTCGCCCATTGAAAACATACTCCTCTGAATATTTGTATAACATAGTAGGAGGGTCAAATTGCAACGTCCAATTGGAACTTATAAATAAACGTGCAACTCTATAGAAAACCCGGAACTTTTCAAACGTTCACTGTCCCAACACGAAGTAGGCCATCTGTTGGTTTCTTTTTACATGAGTGTTATGTCGGTATGACGCGCTTGACATATTGACAGATGCCAAATCTCTGCTAGAAAAAGTGTGTTAAAGTAAGCGTATTTAGCTTCGCATTGCTAGCACAAAGCATATTAGTTTTATTGAAGTAAAACGTGGAAGAGAAAAGAAGCGAGAGATCTACTGTGACAAGAACTGAGATCGATAAGCATTGCATGAGTTGCTCTTCGAAGCCACATCCTTCACATTTGTGTGGGTTAACAATACAGATCAAACTAATAATATAGCAGTCGCTGCGTTTATTCAATTAAGTCAATTCGTTTAATGCGCACAGTGAGATTTTGTGGACGCTTACCTTCATCCGCCTTTTTCTACAAGGTTTTCCACCATTGGACTATTCCTTTATGGGAAAATTCTTTTACTTTAGAAATCTACACAATAGATTCACTTAAGGAAAATACACATCGAGCTATGCATGAAGTAGGGACGCAAATATACCCCATTTTGCATCCATTTCACAGAAATTATTTTCCATAAATAATCCAAAAGTATACTCTCTTCAATAAATTAACAATTATTTAAAAATATTTTAAAATGTATTTTTCATAGCAATTTTAAAATGAAACCTTCACATGGCCCACCTAAGTAGCAAGCAATTTATTAAACAGTTTACAGCATCTTATAGTACAGAAAACATCCTCTTATTTATAACTAATCTATTTCTCTGGAAATATGCCTTTACATATCAAAAATTTATTTTAAAATGAGCAGTAACTATTTCTATGTAATTTCAAACAATGTATTAGCTAAGACTCAAACCTTTTCATATATAAATACATTGTACACATATATATAAACCTTGTTAAAATCATCAGCATATATTTAATAAACTATAAATGTATAGAATTTAATGATTGTTAATTTATTTAATATTTTATTAGGGTAAAACAAAATAAACGAATTAATAATAAATAAAAGTTGTTAAAAAAATGTTATAAAAAATAAATTAAAAAAAGTTATTTTTAAAATAATGAAAAAAACTCCTAAAACATATTTTGTAGCCTGATGTGATGCGAAATAAATTAAAAGAAAAACAAAAATTAAGTAAAATTACTAAATGATGATAAATATAAAATTTAGTAAATTTACTATAAAAGAAAAACTATAAACTAATAAAATAAATAAATAAATAGTTTAAATAAAAAAAAGCTCAAATAATTAAAAGACTTAAAATAATGAACTAAACAAAAATAGCGGGTGGTTAATATTGTACTTATATACATATTATTTATTTATTAAATTTTATTATTAAATATTTAAAATATATATATATATATATAGATTAAATATATAAATTGTAGTATAAATTTATTTAAAAATGGAAAATCACAATAAAATTGTGCCCCCGTTTTCCATTAAATGTGTCTCGCTAGTCGTGTCTCCTAACATGCACTGCCAAAAACACTGATTATACAATGTTCAATAAATAAATCAATTCGTGTTTTATTTCTCATAAGAACTACCCTCTACTCCCCTCTCACACTGCTCTCCTATAGCAAATCCCAAAAATTGCCATTAAATTCTATATTTTGGCGTCATTTATGGCATTAATTTTGTTATAAATGTTAAGACTGTTTTCTGCACTAATTTTATAGTATGGTGTCGAAGCCTGAGGTATGTCGTTTTCTGTGTGCAAGGAATCATTCATTAGAAAGCAAGAGAAGATGTAGTAACCCAGTAAACAATTTGGTGAAGTGTCCTGCTTTATGACGTTTCTGTCACTATTTCACTTCAGTTATAGTTCGCATCAACTTTATCTTCATTTGTATTCCGACAGGTGGAGTGGTCTCGCCATTTGTAGCCGATAAAGTAGACGCTTCATATGAACTACTATGAGAAACTGAACTGTAAATGAACTCTTTGAAATGAAATTTATGCAACTGCAAGACAATTTTCTATATGAGAAGTAGAATATGAACATTGGAATTAGTTTATCGCAAGCTAGCAAATATGCAACTGCACAGCAAGACCTTTTTCTGTAAGTAAAAAGTGTGAAACTGCTCTGCAAACCAATTTTCAATATAGGAACTAGAAAATGAACCTTGAAATTAGCTTGTGTCACACGCTATCAAGTGTGTAACTTCACTCTTAGATAAGTTTCTGTCACTATTTCACTTCAGTTATAGTTCGCATCAACTTTATCTTCATTTGTATTCCGACAGGTGGAGTGGTCTCGCCATTTGTAGCCGATAAAGTAGACGCTTCATATGAACTACTATGAGAAACTGAACTGTAAATGAACTCTTTGAAATGAAATTTATGCAACTGCAAGACAATTTTCTATATGAGAAGTAGAATATGAACATTGGAATTAGTTTATCGCAAGCTAGCAAATATGCAACTGCACAGCAAGACCTTTTTCTGTAAGTAAAAAGTGTGAAACTGCTCTGCAAACCAATTTTCAATATAGGAACTAGAAAATGAACCTTGAAATTAGCTTGTGTCACACGCTATCAAGTGTGTAACTTCACTCTTAGATAATTTTCTACCTGAGTTAACCGATGCTACTATTACACTGAAAGGTGCATTTTAATTTTGCAATTCGCTGAGTGGCACTTTCTAAAAATAAGACTAGATTTATAGAAAAAATGTTTTATATTTTTGAAAAAGAAAATTATTAGCAATAAAAAGTAGTTAATATAGAATAGAACACAATTCGCGCAAATATTCAAAATTAGGAATTTTTGAGTTGTGTCACTATTGCATTTAACAAGTGTTCTGAAAACTTGTTTAAACATTATTGATATGTGATTATATTAACTATTAATAGATTATTGATATTATATTTCCAGTGATAAAAGATGGCATCATATTTTTAGCAGTTTCAACATTATTTCGAAATCAAACACGAAAGCTTTGATTAGAGCGAGACAGAGAGATATATCCACATACTTCTCTCTGTCTTTGATGAGTTAGTCGCGATAATACTTGGAGCCATGTTCATTTCTTAACTTTTATCATATCTTTATCAAACACTGATAACAATGTATGAAACATAAAAGGTAAATTTCATTATTCGAAAGAAACATGATATTATATTTGTAGTAAAAAGCAGCGCTGTGAAATTGAATTCGGAAAAAATCTATCGACTCCGTTTTAATCTAGTTTGAATTCTGTATAGTAAAGAAATTTTATTTCTGTTGTTTCTACTAAAATATTTCAGTAATATAAATTAAACAATTATTAGCTAATGTGAGGAGAGTTAGGTTGGACATGACAGAGGGACCCTTGTTTTGTAACTGTTTAAATGCCGCCCGTTAATTTCGTACGAGTTTTTAAAGAAACTAGAGCTCACCCCCGTCGCAAGCGACGGCTGTTGTTTGTCTATGAATTGAATTTCATTTCAAATTTTAATTCCATTTTAAAATTGAAATAAAAAACACGTTCCATATTTATTTTACATATAACAACAAATAATTTTTCATATAAACTGACTAAAAAAATATATTTTTTTCAAAATTTGGGATTTTTCTTTTTGATTTATCAATTAGGTACCATATACAAAATTTCAACTATTTAGCTCTAGATTTACCCTCGGCAAAAACCGCCCCCGTGCCCCCAAATAAAATTTATGAATTTTGAATTTTTTTTTCTTAATACCATATTTCATTATTATGTAATCCAAAATTTGAGTTTTCTACAAAGTTTCCTAACGCACCCACTAATTTTCTCAACGCCCCCTTTTCCAATTTTTCAATTTTTAATTTTCAAAAAATGTTAGCATTGGACACCGTAATACACATGCCAATTTTCAACTTTCTATCTTTTATGAATTTAAAGTTATAGAGCAATAAGTAAATATTTGTTTCTTAGTTTTTCCAAAATTACGGGTTTCCAGGAAATTCAGAGGAAAATCCGAGGACGCCAAAAGTCTTAGAATTTTTTTCTCTACGAAATAGACAATTTTCAATAAGATGCATGGAACAGTTTTTGAGCCACCATACGAATTGCGTAAACATTTAAACAAATAAATATACACTTGGAACATTATAATAAAAGAAGAAAATATCTATTTACCAAATTAAACTGTGTAAGTTTATAAAAACCTATCAGTCAATCTTAAATAAAGGGCAAAATAAATCGTATACGTACGAGCAGGCATATGTAGCCTAATTTAGAACATCAGAAATTAAACAATTACATATTTTTTTATTAGCATCCCAGAATTTTACAATCTATCCATTAGAATATTTAGTAAATGACAAAATATAGTATAATAAAGTATAATAAAATCGTAACTGCAGCAATCAGCATTTAATATTTTATTTGGTTGGAGTAAAAGCACCCTAGTAAAACAACCACTTCTTTATTATTCTTGAAGTGAAACTTCTGACAATTTTAAATGTACTTACAGCAAAATGATGAAATAAACAAAATTAATATACGAGTATACTAATTAATTTCAGTCATTAAAACTATTTAGTTTGTACAGCAATTTCACCTGTTATAACATTGTTTTGCGTCACTTTTAATGCAAAAACGTTGTCGCCAGCTATTAGGCTTCTATTTTCAAACACATATCACTTAAATATTGAATATATTGCATATTATAAAAAAATTAAGTGGTTTTTTACATGTAGCTGTGTGAAATGAATACTTTACATAGTACCAATACACACAGATGCATATCTGTATCTTTGTAAGTGTTATATTTGATTATTGGATTCTGATTCTATAAACCGGTTTCATTTTTTTATATTTACAACTTTACATATGATTGATTTTTTTCTGTCTTTGATTAGTATCTATAGATTATTTATTTATAAATAGAGGCTGCATGATAGAAATGTAAATAGCCGCTTAGGTTAGCCTTTAATATTACCCGCTCCGAACCGAGTTGGTCATTTAGCAAGAGTGGTAACTACACTGTTTATTCGTATAAACAATAATTATTAAAAAATAATTTTTATAAAACTCAAAAGATAGTGATTTTTTTTCTATTAAAATATGCTTCAAAAGTTGTTCTTCGTAGAAACAGCCCTGGATTAAGACTTAACCGGACCCTAGACAAAATATATAATCCGAGCACTACTCCCTTGCAGACATATGTACAAAAAAAATTGAATACTTTAAAGCTTTTTTTTCTTTTTAATTAATTACAATAAGTTACTTATGTACAAACAGATCGTAAAACCAGTGTGAACTGATGGTATGCAGCTGTGGGGCTGTACCAGTCAGAGTAACAAAGATTTAATCCAAAGGTTCCAGAACAAAGTGCTAAGAAACATCGTGGAAGCATCCTGGTATATTAAAAACAGTGATCTTCACCGGGACTTAAAGATGGAAACTGTGGACACTACAATAAGGAAATTTGCCAAGAGTCACCAGGAAAGACTCCAACAACATGTTAATGACGAGGGAACACACCTACTGGACAACGATGGAGAAACAAATAGAAGACTGAAAAGGTTAAACCTTTTCAGTTAGTTTAATTAATTTAAATGTAATTAAATGTAATCGTGACTCAAAACTTGTCTCAGTAATGAATTGGATGGTCAATATGATTTGAACTTTGATTCAATTTATTTCAAGTCTGAAACGGTGAATGTTATATATCAAATGATAAGTCGTAGATCAAACAGATATATGTATAATTTTTACTTTTATAGCTTTCAACACAGTAGTATATTGATAAACAACAGTAGAAGCTTTTGTACTAGAAAGGGCTGTGTTACAGATTTGGCTTACGCTTCCAGTTAACACGCCTGTTTAGTTTCGAGACCGAGATTTGAAATGGCAGAGGTCATGAATAGATCGTTCTTTTTGTCGGAATATGAGGTTTGAAAACAAGATGACTTATTGGAGGTCGATAAAAGGCTACTCGCGTACGAAGCACGACAAACCATAAATAAAAAAAAGTCTAAACGTACTCTTATGATAAAGTGTGCTAATGCAAAACAGACATACTCTAATCCATTGTGAACATTTATAACATATTTAATATATTTTGTATTTTTTAATGTAACTGGAATATTATAAGTTATTTTTGATTAATTTGTTCATTCCTTTATGTATAGTTATTAAATATTTAGTTCGATTTGTTCTTTGTTGTTTCATAATCACAAGAATTAATCGTTCTGTTGCTGGTTCAAATCACTATTAATACAGCTCTCAAACCCACAACAGCCAAAACAACCAAACAAAGGCAAACTGAATAATATTAAGAAAAACAATATTTTGTACGATATATATTCTATTATTTAATTGTGTGTGTAATATAAATGTGTTAAAATAAAATCCAGAGCTATTTCACTTACTAAACCTAAGTCAATGAAGTCAAATTCATAGAAGATATTTTCTAAACTACAAATCTACAACAAAACAATGGAGGATTGAAATTATTTCTTACAGTGTTCTAATTTATACATACACATGATAAAGTGTCTCGGAATATATCTATAACATGCAACATTTACTTCTTACAGCTCCTATTTCCAATCGGTGTCGCATTAAATACAATTTAAGATGAAAGCAGTTCACACACACACATTGATATATGTATGTATGCACCTACTCATACAAATACCCACAAATAAGTAGTCAACTTTTTATAAAAACAACAATAATTAAATTTTAAAATATCAATCATAATTCCTCCGTTCTTTTAGTTGTATTTACAATTTTCAATGCTACCAGACGAATCCATCAAAACTTGACACTTTAAACCTATATTAACTTTATGTTTCATCTCTTTTTTTTTCTTCTATTTTCTACATTTTTTATTCTACCCATTGTTCTGCATTCTTCCACTGCTTATATCAGATTATCATATAGGAGTACAGATATTTTTTTTATTTAACATAAACAAACACGTTGACTTCGTTCCATTCTGGATTCTTTGTTGTTGTTGGTCCTTTTTCTGTATTGTTTTTACTTCAGTTAATGTTTTTTGTTGTTTAAAAAATTGTTTTGCTATCTCAGGTGTTCGAAAGGTGCTTTTAAAAACCTGAGGAACTACCTGCTGTAAGTGTTTTTTTTTTCTTATTCTTGTTGTCTAACGTGGCCCTTATGGGTATATAGGTTTTGTAAATCCCAATTTAGAACCTTTACTTAGTAGGTAATCCACTTTCTTTATAATAAGACTAAGCAGATTGTGGTTTAAAAGTTAAAAATACTTGAACGGATAATTCCAAATGAGAATTTAAATTGACAATTTGGCTAATCCAATAATACTTTACAGGATTTCTTATTTAAGGCATGGTGTACACGAGACAAGACTGTTTAGGTATATTCAGTACTCAATTACAGACATTAATATTTTACACAAAATTACTCTATTTGTTCAAGTTCTTCTAAATAATTGTGTCTCAAGACAGTCTTGTGGTTAATATGCGCCTAAGGTAAAGTGCTATTAACGCTTTGGCAGCATGTAGTTGCCCAGGTGAAAAGTGAATCTTGTAATTAGTTTGTAGTAAGTTAGCAAGTGTTAAACTTGTATTGCAAGACAATTTTCTACCTGGGTGTCCGTAGGTATTAATTAACAATTTAATTAAACAAGTTGCTTACACTTTATTATTATTATTTTATTATTATGAAGTATGGTACACATCGGTGCGTCTTAAACATGCGATCCAACATTTGTTGTAAGAAGTTGTACAACACGTCCACACTAGTGCGATATGCAACTTAATACGTCGGAAGATTTCATATTCAAACAAATTCCTCCAACCTGGTTTAGAAAAGAAATATTTATATGCTTACTAGGTACTTATCTCATATTAAATAAAATTGTAAATCTGCATCTTAATTTGCCATGAGATTGTTGCGTCAAAATGTATGTTCATAAAGTTATTAGCCGAGTATAGATTAATAACTTATTATGACAGGTTCATACACGTCTGTTCTTTCCAGATTAAATCTGTTATCGCTATTTTACTAAAAAAAAATTATTTGATTAATTTGTATGCGCAGGCAAACAATTTGACTATATCTATTTGTCTAATTATTTTTGAATAACATTTAATAGGTGTTTCTCAAAAGAAATTATTTTCCAATTTTTTTAAATTTAATCATAATTAATTATGTTACATGCAAGGGATGGAATGTGACAAGAGGATGGATAGGAATATCAAGTTTTGTGACGTCACACGTTATATAAAAATCGGTTTATTCTAAAAAAAAAACACAATCAAAAAGAAAATAAGACTGAAGAAAGTTTTTTTTTCCAATATATCACAACACATAATAGGGGAGGCGGAGGGGTCGATAATGTGTAACAAGATGTGCCAATATGAACGAGGGACTTAAAAAATCATGTAATTTGTGTGATGTAATAGGACAATATTTTACATTTCAAACATGATTTATTATTTTCAATATAATTCTAAAAATTGTTTTTATATTTCTCGTTCTGAAGAAGTAAAAATTTATGAACACAGCACCCTCAATCACTCGCACAGAAGCTGGTCTTGATCGACAATGAAAGAAGAGCCACCTGACAAAGTACTAAGCATTTGTAGAAATTACAAAGAACATTATTCTAGAAAAGGGAGCCTGAAATGTAGAGATGAATTGAGAAATTCCAACAGAAAAGTGGGATAACACCGTCCTATATAATCTGCATTTCTATGACTACCGTTTAATGCTCCCTTTGCTTGACACAGGGGTTAAAAATGGCACATTTCACAATACCTGTACAATAAACTATTATAAAATCATTATTGAATTGTCCTATTTCAATTTTTTTTAGGCACAAGTGCATAGATAAATACCTGTGTATTCTTTATCTCTTTCCAACTTACAACATTATGATTTCTCTCTTTCATAAACACATATACATATAAATATTAATATATAATAATATTGCCATCATCTTTACTCTTAGGAGATTTATTTATGTGTTACATTTGTTGTCTCTGTTACTCTAGTGGTCATGTTGAAGATTTTTCTTAAAGTTAAGATTCAAGTAGACGCTGGTGTAATAAATAAAATATTTATTTGGTAGGATTCAGTAAGAGTATTTTATTATTCTATTCTTCTGTTTAATTTGCAAATAAAGAATATGTATCCATGGCTAACTGGGAACACATTTCTACACTTGACCATAAATCAAATATTATAGTTACAAATTCTATAGTGATCAAATTCTGTAGTGGTGAAACAGAAGTATAAATTTTAAGTGCGCTAACGTCTAAATTAAAATAATTGCTTGCAACCAAAATGACGTCACTCATCGTTTGGCAAATCCATCATTTGTATATTTTTTTTAAAATAATAACAAAATAGGACCAATTGCTTTGTTTGCAGTGGTTTGAAAACACAACAGTTTTATAATTATTATATTTTCAAACGATTATCTTTAGTGCCGTGTTATTTTTTAAAGGAATTGGACTCCATTGCTCAAATTTGGGGCCCACTAAACAATCCTCATTGATATTTTACAAAAAAAAAGTCATCACTTGAAAATGTAATAGAATCTATGGAGTCCCTATTCAAATTTATATTTTCAAGCAAATTATCTAGAATGAGGTAAAATCATATGTACTATATAAAGTCAACAAATATACTAAGTCATATATACACCAGATAAGATTCAAATATTAAACAAAAGTCGACAATTAAAATCCGGCTCCAAAGTCTATGAGCGGCGAATGGCCTGCCCTCTGAAGTAGCACTAGCAAGTCTACCAACTAACCCTCCCCTCTCCTCCCAAGCCACCTTTCCACTTTGAAGTCCTCCTGTTAATCTCCTCTTCTCTTCCCCTCTACCTCTAGAACGGTGAGGTGCTTCGAACCAGTGAACCACCTCGCTGACTAGCCGACCGTTCTCGATCCTCGTCTCTCCACATCGCGCTAAACAAGCGACCGCGTTTAATGCCTTTAACTCAACTTCTTTAGTCTTAACAATACGTTCTTACAAGCATTGTTGAAATACAGTGTACGGCGTAAGTACAGAGAAATCTTATTTCCGGCAAAAATAAACAATATTTATGATATGGTGATATAATTGTTAAAATTATGTTAAAGACTTTATTTGCAGTGAGAATAATATATTTAGTGACCTAGTGCTTACTATGTTTCTCTTAAATTTAGATCATTTTAATTGTAATGGTGATGAAATTATGTGTGCAGCAGCATTAAAGTTTAAAACGTAATATAAATTAGCCGTGTCAATGAAACTATATAGTGATAATTAAAAAAGTGATTTAGAAGTACAAATATTGGATTAATTAAGAAAAAGAGCACAGGTAATACTTAAAAACTAATTATTATACACAAAACAGATATAATAACATATGTTATATAGTAAATACAATTGTTGTTATTATAAACTAATAATTAAATTCAAAGTTCAAGTTGCATAAATATGTAATAAATAGTGTAACAATTGTATGACGTATATTCTAACACAATAAAATATACTGCCAGGTAGCGTTGGAAGCCATCTTGTTCTTACCTTTCGTCTTACCCCCGAACAATTCTTATCAAAAACCTTTCCTTATCTAACACTTACTGTTTATTATATAACTATCGCTTTTACTCCTATTATTTTTATAGGTTATCTTTTGTCTCTTTTATACTAATGTAGTTTTATATATTGTTCATTCATTATATTTCTGAACTGCTCTTACTTGGTGGAGATTGTGAATGTTGGTTCTCTTTGACTAATGTAACAGCATCCTATACAGATCTCCCACAATGCAACACGGCAGGTGGAACTGAGTTCATTTGTACAATCACTCGAAAAATATAGCCACTGGCGTATTCATGTACATGGTTTAGTTTTTCTTGCATTAATTACAACCCCTTTTCAATGTGCATATCCTAATTGTTCAAGTAACCCTTCTTTCGTAACTGGAATTCTAACTAAGCTAATTCTTTCTTTGCCAATATAGTTTTAAAAAGTTCGTTTATTCATTCAAAAATAGTTTTAGTACGTATTCAAGACACCTGATAATGTTCCTTATTGTAAACAATAGTTTTTGATTGTGTACCCCTTCTCAGTGCATCACTCAAGAGCACCCTCCTTCTGCCTATTATTTTATATAAGGATCTATTTAATAGAATTTAAATTATCATTTATAGTTTACGAAATATAATTTGCAGTTTTTACCGATCTTATGGAAGATCGTGCTTATAAATTATAAAATGACCCTTATGTATACCTGTCATATGTTTCATCATAGATCCATGTTTAGAAATGTAGGCGATCTTATATGTAATTCTGAATAAAGGTGGTATTGATTTTTTCAGTAAGGTATATTGGAGTTGTGTCGCAAATGTAATCTTTATTATGAGATGAACTTTCAACTTTAATATTTATCAATATAACACTGTATCAAAAACGTCTGTAGTATTCATAATATGGTTCATACATACGTAGATCAAAGTACTGCATTACGTTATATACGCAGTCGTATTTCACAAATCTTTGGGATAGATACAAGTCCTCTTTGTGTTTACAATATCATAGATCGTAGAGAAACGGGAGGGGAAAACGATGCAGATATATAATAAGCACGTTTATTATTTTGGTATATTCGGTGTATTCATAAATATAAAAATGAAAACTTCTTTTTCTAATAAAGCGTGTTATTGCGAAACAACTCAAATACATCCTACTGAAAAGTCGACGTTGCAAAAAGTGTGTTCCAATGTGTTACGGCTAGCCTTAACGTGTCTTCAACAACACAAATTTTCTGGTCGCTAATTTGTTCGCGGAGACTCCGATAACGAATTAAATTTATAATCAAGGCCGAAGCAACAGTATTATAATGTATCTGGATACGTTTTGAATTTAGATACCTTTGTTATATATCTATCGTCCAAGTCATTAGTTAGACATCTCCTAAAAATTTAAATTTGATTTGAGTATGCAGTTATTTGTAAAATTGTATTCTCTATCTAATTCAATACTCTGATAATTCTGATATAACTGGAATATTTTTTTTGGCGTTATCTCAAAACTCAATATTCAGTCTTGTCTCACTAATGAACTGGAAAATTGATATTTAAGCGTAACTTATACCATGTTTTTAAATCTAAATACAAAATTTTGCAACACTGTAAAATTCTAACTACATAAACAAGCCAGCTTAAGCAGCAGAGTGATGAAAGAAACAATTATAAAGTTAGTGCATAATCTTCCTGATCTGATTCTAAAACCTGATATCTCTCAGAAAGAAAATTGTCTTGCAGTGCAAGTTCCAAGCTTGCTAACTTACTGCAAACTCTACCTCTTACTATTAATTGTGTGCAGAAATCAACTTGCTGCAAGTTCTACCTGAGCGTACTTATGCGTTACATTCCTACCTGGGTTTGATTATCATATTAATTAATCTATATTAAATTTAGCAATTAGATACAAATGAATATTATTTAAGACATCAAAACGGAAGTTTCTTCTTTAAATTGCGCATAAATTGGTAAATTAACGTGCAAAGGAAGTTTTGCGTTAAATGAAATTAGGGAGCCTGTTCGTATTCAGACGGGTAACTATCATTTAGTTTATTTAATTTGATAAGAAACATAAATATTTATACACAAACCGGTTATCTCAGAAAACGGAATACATTAAACTAATTAACTAAGAGAAACATTAAAGTGTTTATTACAATTTGCAACGAGCTCGCGTTCTGCGTTCTGCGTGGCGTGATGGACTTAAAGATAAAAATCGACGTCCGTTCGTTACAGCTCAGGAAGCAACCTTAAGGTGGTTGTCGTGCTAGGTACCTCATAGGCAGAATGATATAACTTGTTGTACAATTATAAAAATTATCATTATTTATTGTCCTGAAAATTTGAAGTCGATTGACCTTTTCGGAATCGAGAATTATTTTCATTAAATCATATACATTTGATCTGTCTTTAACATTATTAAAAAACGATTTTTTACTAATATAATAAGTAGATGTTCTATTGATAATTAAATTATCTGAGAATAGAGCCATATTTTTTGCGTAATATGTATTTAAAAAAACCGAAAATGATTTAAGTAAGGGAACATAATGTTAAAATTTTAATTTTTTCCTCATTCAACGTCTGCTTATTTCCGATGGTGAGTCCTATCACCGAAGACTTTTTACATATTGGCGGTATTTATAATATCGTGGCCTGTATAAGTGAACTACACCATTGCTTTTATAAATTTCATGATTATAAGCTAATAATTAAATTAATTTTGATAACAACCAAACCCAGAAAATAAAGCGCCGGTCAGAAATCAATAAACATATTAGCACTTTGAACAGATTGCACATTAATAGCATTTATATAAACGTACATACAGTTTTGTATGTATAACAACTCTGCTGGTATAGATTTTCACAAAAGTTTTTGCTTCTTTAGCTCAGTAACGGATCTACGATTATTTCAATCCGGGAAAAGAATATGATATTGGTTCCTATTCCCTACATACCACAAATTTTTCTAAAAAAAATTTTCATTTTTCATTGCCCAAAAAAAATAGTTTTTAACAATCTAAAAATATTTTTTTTTTTAACAAAATAAAAGTGTATGAAACACTCTTCGGAATTTAGCGCCTCATGAATTATTGCTCGTCCGGGGCCAATACACAGATTTGTCATCCCCTCCCCCACTCCTCATTTGGGGATATTTTAGCACAACACAACTTTTGAATCACATTGTCGCACGGCAATATCCTTGCAACGCATAAAATTTAATATTTCTCTGCAACATTAATGTTCATTAATGAGACATTTCCGAAAAATCGAAATTTAATTTAAGTATGCAGTTATACGTTAAATTGTATCCATTTTCTGATTCAATACTGAGATAAGTCATAAATGCAACCCAATATTAATAACTCGAATATTGTTTTCGTCGTTATGTTAAAACTAAATTGACTCCAAAAATTAATGCACTATGCTATTGAAGTTGTACCTATAATATTTATAATAAACTGGGACAATGTAGAAAAAAGTTATTAAACTCAAAAGAAAACTATTTCATCATATATAAATCCCTGGGTTTTAGAGATTGGCAATGTTATTAATGTATCAGTAGGCGCCATATTTCTTTCACATAAATAGTGAACAATAGCTTGACAAGATTAAATATATTTAAACTAGGAATATATGTTACACAACTATAAAATATAGAGTTTCACGGCGTGATATTAATACCTCATCAAAATAGACGATGCGGTAGATAAAATTACTAAGTTTATGGCGACAGCAAAAACTAAAATGGACAAAAACCGTAGCTGAAAACCACAAACAAAAAAATTATTTATTTCTTGCGTGTGCACTAGACAAGCGAATACAATACTTTAAGATTTATAACCACAAAAATTGAGAGCAAGGTGTAAATTTGCCAGAGGCGTATTATAGTCAGGGCGCCTATAATTAAAATTAAGAAAAATATTTTTAAAATATTTATATCTTCGTGAAACTCACGGTCGAATATAATTAGGATCTCGAAATTGTGTTTTTAATGAAGAAGGTACTCATGATCAAGTTATCCAAGGATGCGAAATTAGAAAGAGTCAGATAGATTGCAGATGAGAGAAGTGATATAAAATAGAAATATAAGTTAAACCTAGTTAAAGTGTTGTTACTTTTCATTTATGTCATTCATACTTAGGCAAGAGGGCTGGAAAAGCTAAAGCCAAAATAAATGAGGGAATGTTGTTGGTGATAAAAGTACCGTTCTTAAAACTGGGTAGTTGTTAAAAAGCGTTATAATCAACGACAGAAATACGGGCACTCGATGAACTACAAGTTCTTGCACTTTAATAATATTGTTGTATGTATAAGGAATGTTCCAAACTTTATGATATCAATATTACACATTTGTTTGACATTAACTTGTTTACAAAAAATTAGGTTATTCTCGCCAACCTGTTTATTTACGTCATGTGGAAAAAGTGAGATAGATCGACGTGATCCTGGTGAATAAAAATATGTACTACTTGATCAAAATCGGTCTTAGAGCCTCACTTTTAAGCGGCACTGTGTCTCCTTAAGCCACTTCTAGAACTAATAAATCAAAATAAATAAAATATAATTATAAAGGAATCTGTTTTTAATATCAAAATTTTCATTAAAAAGCTTTCGTTTAGTTTTTACATAAAAATCAAATCTATATTTCTTACCACAACATTATATTTTTTTATTCTGAACAAAACAACTTTAACCGCGAGATTCTTTTTTAGTTCATCCGTCTTCCAGTCGCTGGATCGTGAAATAATCGCTGGAGATGCTGTTGATAATAGGTTGCTGGAGATCTTTTGATTGTTCTCAAGTTTTAATTTATTTTTTCTTTGAGGAGTGGAGTGTCTGTTTTTTTATGACTGAAATCATATTTTTTGAATTGGACGCGGACATTCTCTATTTTAGCGGCTTATTCAATCACACACACAAACACACACACACAGACGACTTTAGCTTTAGTTGCCACAAAAACAAATATGTATAATTTTATATCCGATACGTCCAGCATATTTGTGTAATTATTATTTTTATAATCATTTTTTTTTCTGTTTGTTTTATTATTATTTTTTTAATTATATTTTTACTAAATTTATATTTATAGACAATAAAAATGTTGTATTATGAGTGCAAGGTGTATTATATCAATTAGAAACTAAAACATACAAATGATCCTAAAAAATTTGGTAACACATTAAGCTTACTGTACAAACATTTAGAACACAAAAGAATCAAGGCACAATTCACCAGGATAATTAAATCTTTAAAATAGATTTAATAGAATATATGTAATATAGGATATATAACTGTTGTGATTAGAATATTCTAAAAATTAAATTACAAATTAGAAACTAAGACAGTTATTTTTTTAATATATTTATTTGGATGGATTCATTTTGAATAGATAACTTAGTTTAGCTAGTTAGAAATTCAATTGTTTTCATTGTTATGAAAATTACAATGTTAGCGTCACTAAATCCACTGTGTTTTGTGAACTAATGGTCTGAATGTCCACAAACTTTGACACATATCACTTAACGGTTTGTAATTTAATTGACTCTTTGAATTTCCCGCCCAGATTGCGTCAACTGCCATCTATTAATAGACTATTTTGCCAAATTTTGAGCAAGTTACGTCATTTTGTTTGTCTATGGGGAACCACCAGTAATTCTAATATTGACATATTAGAAAGATTTCAATCCAAAACACTTAGAACAATCCGTGGTTCGTCAGAAATACAACTATTAGGAATGATCTCCACATATCATCAGTCAGAAATCATCCGAATTTCTTTGCTACCACTTTGCTAAAATTTAAAAAATGTACTATTTATATAATGTAGACTAAAGAGACGAGCGCTCATAGACTTATTCCCAATATAAATACGATTTACTTTTGCTATTGCGTGTAAATATGATTCAATAAAAAACTGACATTATCAAAAACCTGAAAATACATAAAACTTCTGTCGCGGCACTGTAGACACTTACATTGGAGTAAACATCCTGTGGAAACAATCTTAGCCAGCAATCTCTCTAACAATGCATTAACAACATATTCCCAATTTAATCGATCATGACATCTTCATCAGATTAGTTTGAAGTACTCATCAGTTCTTTGTAGCCGCCTTGTTGATTGGATTTACCTTACACTGTACACCGTACGCTGTACAATCCTTATCAAAATAACTTCAAGTGTTTCCCCGTTCAAGTGATTTTGTTTGCGGCTCTACAAATATGAATACATGGATCAAAGCGTACGATATAGCAGTCGGCGTTTCTTAGAACTTTCAATAGCTTTGTTTAACATCAGTCAGTTATTTACATTGTCAATGTTTATTTTACGTGGAGCTCTTTTCCAATTTATCATCTTTACTAATATTCAATACTTTCGAAAATTTATAAATACTTGCTTAAAGTTATCAATTTCTAGACAAGATTTACCGGTCGGACTGAATAGAAGGCTGGAAGCAGCGGCGTCTGTACCTTAAATGAACTAGTGCGCTGCACTACCAAATATTTATAACTTGAAAGAATCACAAAATATAATATAATACCCCAATTACATACTGACTCTATATTTGAAGTTGCAAATAATCAACCTAATCTCTATGCCGAATTAAAACTTATTTTTGCTCAAAGCAATATTTCCTGTGTGCTCTTCACGCATGTAGCTGCCCAATATAACTACTATGAAATATGCGAAACATCGCTTAGCGCGTAAGACAGAAGATACTCAGTGCAACTTTAAGTCATATAGTTCTCTATAAACTAGTAAAATGCACTACTAATTCTCGTAGCCAGCAGTCGTCACTGGCAGGAAGTAGTAATATGTAAACTCATGATCAAACTAATCTTATCTGTGAACTCATACTACCTCATATTGTTGTGAACAATGTAATAGCCCACTAACAGTAAAACTGATCAATCTTCGATGCTTCAAGTATTCATCACAAAGACAAAACTATTTCTGATCTAATTTAATCTCCTTAATTTAAATACACATATTTATGTTTAAAAGAAACGATCGTTTCTTAAACGGAATTAGCCTGTGGCAAGCTAGCAAGTGTTAAACTTCACGGGAAGACCTACCTAGGTGTAGGAAAGTGGAATAAATTTATTCAATGATTGCAAAGAAATAGCAAATGATCCACAAATCCAAAATAAACAAAATATACCAATCCACTAAATAAAACAAACCCAAACAAATAAGAATTTTAAAAAAAGTTTCGAAAACATCTTTAGTGCGTTCAACAATCTTCTCTATATCAATAGAAACAATTGGAAACCGATATTTTTTAGAAGCATGTTATACCTATACCTTTCTTACCTTGGGAGGTATCTGTCTGATGTCCAAGAAATTCAATACATTAAAAGAAACAATACACCAATGTATTATAAAAATTCTGTTATTAGTATACACTTGTCCTCAATTTCAAGTAGTAATTATATTTATATACGCAGGCCCGGTTTAATCAATAGACAAGTAATACGAATATCCAGGGCCAGCATACAATCTGGTCAATTGTGGGTAGATACAATTAATTTCGCATAGATTAAAAAAAGATTTAAAAGAAATCATGACCGGATTAACCCTTGGGATAAAATGGTTTAGCCATTGATCCTCTTAAGCTTTTGATGGTAAGAAAAAGAACACGTTTCACTAGAAAAGACAGGCTTGAAATCAATTGTGACCACACATAATTGATTTCGCATGGGAACTAAAAAAAAGTTATCTGAAAGAGTTTGTCAGCTATTTTGAAAATATTATTTGTACATTTTTGTCATGTAATCATATCTATTTTGCCGTTTTTTTTTTTGTGGCCTTTCGATCCAAAATGGCTTACTCCGGGGCTTTATATATGTTACGTTTGGTATACTAGTTCGACCAATTTGTATTAATTATAGCCGACCATTATTAATAATACACGTTCTTTTGATAAATATAAACATTTAATAGTAGCTTCTGTTACCAATTTTACCATATCAAGACGCTTTTTTTAATTTCCCACGAACAACGCAGTTTTTCAGTCTTCCCTCTCTTTCTGCAATTAGCACACACTGAGATGATCCATTTCAAATAATTTTTTCATGTATTTCTCAAGTAATATTTCAACGTCCATTACGTTTGTTAATTATTATTTCGCTTTGTTCGGTTGTTAAATCAATAGCTGACTTCTCAAAGCACTTTATGTTTACCAAGAATCTTTTAATTAGCTAAGCCGTGTGTGTGTGTGTGTGTCTGTGTGTACTTTGTATTATTTTCCATGTGAAGGTTGTATTACCATAACAATTACCCGTTTCTGTATGCCTTAAAACGTTTAGATGTTATAAATGAACGCATATTAGCATTCACTGTATTTCAGTCAAAAAGAAATCTTTGAAAGGATTAAAACACACTTTGAACTCTTTACAGAATGCCGACCGATGGTCCAGCCAGTGAAGAGAGAGCGCTGCAGCTCACTCGCTCTCGCGCGGAGCAATTCCTCCACTCCCCCGGAAACAGCACTGCGCCTCCAATGCGAAGTTCATCCGGAAATCGAGGATACGAAGTACAACTAGCCTACCAGCACCATCTAGCTGCAGGATTATTAGCACAAAGTGGTCCTTCATCACACCGAGAAACCTCTGCCTTTGTTCCTGTAGTACCCTCTAGAAGTTTGCGACCTTCGATGTATCCAATACTCCCAGTGGAATCTCCTGATGGTAATAAAGATGGAGGAGGAAAGCGTCCACCAGGTGGGCCAGGTTTCGAACTAATAGCAATGATGGCTGATAAAAGAAAAGAGCTAGCTTTAAGGGAAGCTGCAGCTATGTTATTACCAGGACACCATAGGGGAGGTCCTTCAGGTCCACCACCTCCTCCAGGACTATATCCACCACCTGGAGCATTTATTGGAGGTCCTGGACCATCTCCAACAGCCCCTGGAAGTTTTGCATTTCCTCCAGGAGCTGCTTTATTTCCTGGGGCTCCTGGAGCACCGGCAATGCACGCACATTTGGATAGGAGGTTATTAAGAGCGCCTGGAAGAGCTACTAGACCTAAGAAACAATTTATTTGCAAATTTTGTAATCGACAATTTACAAAATCTTATAATCTGCTGATTCACGAAAGAACGCACACCGATGAACGACCTTATTCTTGCGATATCTGTGGGAAGGCGTTCCGGAGACAAGATCATCTGCGAGATCACAGGTAGGTGTCCAAAATAATACACTTACATCAATAAAACACGAAATTCGGTTGTTAAAAGTGACATGTTGTTGCAAGTGATTGATTCAGTTGTTTTAAATATTAACTGATCATTATGGATTTATGCGTGGTCGAACAATATGTCATTGCGAGATTCTAGACTACAATATTTGTCATTTAAGTCCTTCTATTTCGTTGAATTCGGGCATATCTTATTAAATTAGATTCATAATCCAGAATTAAGGATGAAAGCTGATAAATAAATTTATCTAACTACTTTGGGAATGCTGATTGCGAATATTTGGTTTAACACCAGTCTCAATTTTGAAATTGGGGCGACTATTAACGATTTTTTTGCAATATCTCGTTACCAGTGGACCCTAGGATAAAAATAGTTTTTATCAATCTGATAGAGGGCTTTATTACCTACAATTTGCGTATATAACATTTTGTATATCCGGCAGACCGTTGTCATGTAGATCATTTCAATGTAAATTAGTAAACATTCAAAACAGTGGATGACTTTCAACAGCGAGTACACGCGCTTATAATTTTAGCTATATTTCTTAAACCCCTTATAATATATGAACATACCATATATCATTTAAGGGAGGGCTTAGGGTTTTCACTTTCGAAAAATCCAATTTTTTTCTTTGTTTTATCTTATTGTTTAACATTTCAAGAATATGTCCTTAAAATTTTAAGCCGATCTAAGCAATGTTCTTGAAGTTATTGTTTTATTAATCCGGTATATTATATCATATTATATGTTAATCAGGTATACAGTTCATTCATTGCTATAGTCCTGACGCGTTTTTCTCAAAACTACTTTTTCAAAGTCCGTGTTCACAGCCATTTAAAAACTAATTGACCGATTCATTTCAAACTTCGTACACATTTTCTACATATAAAATACCTCCCCCCAACGTTTAGATAAAAAAAATTTTTTTTCATTAAGGGTGTTTCCCACCCACAAAATGGCGGAATTTTTCGTGCAAAATAACAGTTTATACTTTAGATGGCCGATTTAAAAAAATTTAAATGAAAAAAAGAATTATCAGAGGCCGTTGGGGGGAAGATTTGATTATAATTTAACTAAATTTTAATGGTTTTTCATTTTCAAATAATTTCCGGCCGAGTTATAGTGAACACCGCAAATTGTCTTTTTCCCAAGACCTTCTGGAAAAAGCTTTGTTACCAGCTTATGCTTTAATATTGATGCATGATAAAATTATACAACATAGTCAAAAGTATGCTCAATAATGTACAAAAGGTTCGAATAAAATTGGCCAATCTATACTTGAGAAAAAAAATCGCAAAAAAAGTGTTTTTTTTACGCTGAAACCCTAATCCCTCCCTTAAAAGGATATTTAACGTTCTACAACTTTTATTTACACACTTTTTGAATAAAACAAATAGTTTTCATATAAATGTATAAAAAAGGGCCTGACATTTTCTATCTAATAAAGTTGAAAATATTGTTGTAATGTATACTCGTATACATTAATCTTCATTGCTTCGGACCTAATTTTGGAAATCACTGCTTTCAAAACACCTCCAACTCCTAATGGCTTTTTGAATATATTTTTTAATTCATTTGAGATATTTTTTTTAACAAAATAATACCTAGTCATAATACTTATCCATTTTTAATGGACTTTTTAATTCTTACCACAATAGAATAAAACCCAAAATAAAAAAAAATCTTTAATGGTCCACAAAAAGACGTAGATAGATAGATGTTACTTGAGATAGCTAGTAAAGGTTTGGTTTCATGTATTAACAGTTTTAAAATAAATAATTAACACAGAATTAATGACGGACCATTATGTTAATTTATATATATTTTTAATTTATGCCATTTAATTGATATAATTATAAACCACGAATCACTAAGAGTCCAATAAATTTGATATTTTGATGGATTTTAAATTTTTATAAATTATGGTATCCTTGATTAACGTGTTTTGGATTTAAATTTTTTCTTGGATTATTAAAAATATTTCCTTGAATTTATTTGTTAGATAAAAGAACGTGCCTTAATGTACGGAAGCGTGTGGTTACATAAATTACAAGAAAAATTAAGAGGGAGTACCCGAAAATTTAGAGGGAATTCATAATAGCTTGATTCTTTAACGTAATTGACAACTTAACGTTAACATTAACGGCCAATGGCGCTCCTTGGGTAGGAGGCCAAATTGGGAAAAAACCTTTCCAACATTGCGCAAAAAAATGGTTTTTGTAAAAATAGATACAAAATAAATTGTAAACTATCAAAAAAATATTGTATTTCGAAAATCAAAGTTGAATTTAAAAGAATTGGATATCGTTAGATAACAGATATATTCGTAAAATGTAATGATTCTTTTAAATAGTTTATTTGTGTACAATGCTATTCGTGTAAGAAAATAAAATTTGTTAGTACGATTTTGTAAATACATTAGAATTTTGCTATAGTGCTGCCATCTATTTTTGTATTAGGAAGTTCTGATACGCTTTATAGAAATAAGTAAATTTAATTAGGAATAAAATTTGACTAAATAAAATTACCTATTCACTTGACATTTTCACGCGTCTTGCTTTTGCCGCCACAAAGTTTTAAGAATTTAAAAATGGCGCTTATTTTATTAAGGCGCCTTAGTGTGATGCACAATATTATTACTGACACGGCTCGGCCTAGTATCTCGGCTACATTCGACAAAAATATCGTTAACTTAACGATAACGTCGTTTATGGAATTAGGCTTTACATATATATTTTTTATTTGATCTTCAATATATGGCAAAAATATTTGATATACACCAAAACCCAGATTTGCTTCGTATTCGAAGTTGCGTCATTCAAAAAATTCAATAATTTTGAAGGTGCGTTGTTAATATTTCGATTCGCGTTGCTTGATTACTTGGAATTTAACGGATAGAATACCAATAGCTGTCTTAATAAAAAATTACTCTTTGCCTAATATGCACATAAAATGCAATAGAAAATAAGACTACTCCAAGTTTCCACGTTTAATCCTATGTCTTGAAACAACCAGGCACTATGTAGTGGTTTAATGTTCTTTTTTGCCTGCTCCCTTGGTCCCTAGGAGGTTGCTCGGGCTGTTGAAGCTGCTCTCCATTGTACACCAAGGAATGCGGCATGCTTACAAGCTTCATAAGATAAAATAACATTATGTTACAAAACACGTCACGAGATTTTAAACCGTGATAACACTTATACCTGTATAGCAATGAAGAACAACGTACGGTATACCAGTCACGGTAAAAAAACAATAAAAGTAACTTCATAAAATTCGAAAATAATTATTTTAGAATGCAGTTAATTTCGCTTTTGAAAAAATAAAGCGTGATAAAAATTAATCAAGGTATACACTATGTAGTTGAATTTTTATTGTACTATTTGTATTCACACAGTAAACAATTTGGTGAAGTATCCTATTTTGTGACGTTTCTACCACTATTGCACTTCAATCAGTTCGCATTAACTTTATCTTCATTTGTATTCCGATAGGTGGAGTGGTTTCGCTATTTGTAGCATATTTCATATGAACCACTGTAAGAAACTGAACTATAAATGAACTCTTTCATGACAGAAAAATCACACGCATCTTCAATATGATGGCAAAGTGACTCGAAAATGTTTACTGTGAAGTTTTATCAGTTGGCATTGTAATTGCCTCTCGCTTTAAACCATGTTTCGTCTCTTTTATACATTTCATCCACATTGAGTATTAACCAGTATTAAATCCGTCACAATTTACACTTCGTCGAGTTCACCTCTTAAATAGAAGTAACAGAATAATAGAATACGGAGTAATAGAATTCATAGGCCGCACAGGCAACAACGAAAATCAGAGCTTCCTCGAGTACACAGCTCAAGTATATTTATCTAAAAGAAACACAGCCGAATCAAAAGTCGCAAGAAAACAACTGCGGTAGACGCATAACATTGAAATCTCAATTTTAAGTATTTTTGTATTAAATTTGATATGTGTTGGTTTAACAAAGGCAAGCACACAAATACGAGCTTCTCTTTAAAAGAACATCAATGTTTCATTACCACGAGATTCCCTTGAAGAAGTCTTCCCTATTGATGATTGTAACGGAGGGCCATAGATTTCAATGTCATTTGAAACCTAAACACAAACAAATAAAAAGAAGTATATCTATTTGCTAACTTGCAAATAGCTAATGCAAATTGCTAATCTGCAAACAAAATCTGCCTATTGAAAACACAAAGTAATGTTGATTTATATTTTTTGATTACGAAACCGTAATAGCAGTGGTCATAAATAGATCATTCTTGTTGTCAGGATATAAAGTTTATTTAAAGTTAAGTTAAGATTAAAGCAGAACTAATGTTAAAGTAGGAGCGATATAAGGCTACGTGTCTAGGAAGCCCGAGAAATTATATATAATAAAAAAATATTGACTTATGATAAAGTAGCAAAAGACTTACTAATTCGTACTTATTTAAAAAGAACCTCAACTAGTTTGTGATGAATGTAATAACTATTTAACAATGAAACATTTCTAACAAATTTGCAGTATTCCAAGATATATTAGACAAGTATTCAATAGCAGGAAAGGATTAAGAAAACTAGTTGGTTTTATGTTACAAATTAATTTATTTGTTAATATTTTGATCCATGGATTTATTAAATTGATCATCACTGCTATGTTGTTCAGTATACATAAAATGTAATAAGATTAAACTTCATGGTCCATGAACGGATGCTGACGCTGGTCTTCGTCTATAGACTTACGTTAAAGGTAGATGAACGGAGAACGGAGAACGAGTCCGAGAGATTTTCTTTTCTTACATCGAACTGAACTGAACTGAACTGATCTGAATGACGTGGTTAGTTGATTTTAATGAGATATTGGAATTTTATTTAATGAAATGGTAATGGATTTTAATTTGCATATTAAAAATATTTTATGTTTTAAATATAATTAGTCATTACTGGCAAAAGTTTTTAGTTAATGTTAACTACGCAAATTCGTTATGAATGTTTTGTAAGTAGGATTATAGAGCATGGAAAAAATATCTAATCCGGATTTGCTCTTTTTCTTATTCATTATAAAAATGTTTTTGTTTTCGTGTTGTCGCAATAGTATACCGGTAACAAAGTATTTCTTTGTACTATTATATGTAATATTTACATATTTTATAACCACAAAAAAAATTAACTTCATTCTATCAAGTTGTTAAAAATACCGGCTTGTGTAAATCGAGGACTTCGAGAAAAAAGTTTATTCCTTAAAAATAATTATAAATATTCTTTTAAATATTAAGGAGAAATAAAAAATTTAACTAACGTACGCAGTTGAAGATTGTTGTAAATAAACAAAGAAGACGTCTTCTATTAGATGAACCATTATTATTAAAATTCAGACATTAGAAAATTATTCATTAAGAATTATGTGTCTTCGAAACTAGAAGCAATATTTCTGAAATTGAGCAGACGTTGTTTTCTGGTTTCCAATTTTCAGAAAAAAATTATGCCATGCAACATTGTATGTGTTATTTATGTAGTCTATTATCAAAATAATATTTTTATTTCATTTTATTCGATTACAGTCTTTTAAAATATCGGCAAAATATAACAAATTCCGGTTTAAGGTAGAGTTAAATGTTTAAGGTTACCACTCGTACTCCTTTAAGAAGCTTTGTACTCCTAAAAATATTTTTAAAAAACTATAACGATTGTTGTGTGCCTACAGTTGTTCATTTTAGAAAATCTCTTCATAGCGACTGAATTCTCAAAAATCGAATTCTCTCAAATTTAAATATCATTGCCACTATCATTGTTTTAATTTTGTTTTACAATTTTTATTTAATTTAAATTGTAATATATGGGAATATACGATCATTTCCTGCACAATTTTTAATTTAGATTTCAATTTACATTTTCTTTATTTTTTTTTCATTCAATCCAGTGTTTTTAAATTAAAAATACTAAATTAAGAAAAAACTATATTATATGCAGTAGGATTTATTTTTAAAAGAAGTTTAATGTTAGTTTGTCAAAAGTAAAAAAATCCAGGAAGAGATGAATCTTGAAATTAGATTTTATAAAGCTATCTTTTTGCAAGGCATTAGCTAGTTTTAAGCTTATTAATTTAGGTTGGTGCAAAATTAAATGTAACCAAGGTGAATAACCTTGCAGGATTAGCTAGTACCACTTAGAAAACGCATGTATTTTACTCTTTCAGCAAGTTTGCGCTGCGCTTATAAATTGAGCATACCAAATTTCATAGAACGCTTGGAAAATAAGCTACTAGATAGCTAATTTTAATGCTTAATTATTCGTTTGGAGTTGTGTTGTATATTATTCTAGTAGCAACCGTGCAGTTACCTTGTATAGCAAGCCTTGTACACCAAGCATAAAGAACGCTACTTTCAAGTTTCAAACCTGACTCCAAGACAATTTTCTACCTGGGAGTAACAATTTCTATTTATAACTAACTGTTATTAAAAACAGCAAATTGCATTATTCTATATTCAATTTTGTTCAGCTGTTGAACTGTTAAAATGTATACTACTAACGATTCATGCGGACCAAAAAAATTAACTAAACTCAAATTAAAAAACTAATGTGACAAGGAATGCCTATTCTGAAAACCTAAAATCTAGATTAAAATATTAAATAAAAACGTAAAATAAATATCAAAACAGTGAGTGGGAATGAGGCTTAATCCGGCTCTGTATATCGTAGTTAGTTATGGGGAAAGGAGTTAACTTGAACCAACATTCCGTAGTCTATCTAGTACAAACTTCTGACAAACATAAGTTATATTTTAAGTTATTTTTCTAATAAATGTAAAAAGTATCTATCAAATTCGAAATTAATGAATAATAACTTTTACCAAAACATTTAAGATTTATTGAATTTTGTTTCTCATAATAAAATAACGTTAAAATTTTAATAACTATATATATATATATATATATATATACGTACATACAAGTATAGTAAAAATACCAACAGTAAACATATAAATTAATTAAATTTAGAGAACCATTAATTAACGCAGATAAAATTAACATATATATGCCATCAAAAAAATAAAAAATATATAAAAGTAATATGTGAAATAATTATAAGAATCTAATGATAGTATTATATGGAGTTCGCATGTTGGCATTAAAAGAAAAAAAGAGAGACACACATACACACAGAAGAAACTTAATCATGAAAGCTGGTGTTGTTGTTGGTGTATGTTTGTTCGCATTGTAACTTTTTATTTATTTTTATTAAATGAACTCTGAGGTTTCCAACCTCTTTAGTAGAGAAGTAAGAAGGTCTTTCAAAAGTGACATTTTAAATTTCGCGCCGTTTTTTAATTGTCAACATACAACCATCATGGCGGTGATATTTGCCAGGTATTGTGTTCCATTTCTAACCTTAGAGTTTGTACTTTGGATTAAAATAAATATATCACTAGTTTGTGTTGATTTTAAATGACCTCTTGTTAAGAGAAAGACTATATATTATAGTCAGATATGTTTTCAACAGGAAATAACTTTCAATATATAAAACACGTTTATATCGCCTCTTTTTGAAAAATATGATCTCATAAATAAGTGGTATAGCTTGATAGATTCTCTGTGTCGGTTTATTACAAAGCAATTCATCTAAAAAAAATCCGAGTCAAATTTAATTGATCGATCCTATTAGTTTATCAACAAAATCAATTTCAATTCTCGAACCAATGCTACACTCTCTGGGTTTGGTTGTTATTAATTTCATTTACTATACGTTTATAAATGTACATTCCCTATTCTACACCAGAGAACATCTACCGATATCTTGCAAAATATATGCAAATATCTAAGAAAAACACAACATCAAATGACACTGATGATCCAATCAACATTTGAACAGATCAGCAGGATATAAAAAGGACTCTGCGAATAACACCTAAGTTGTTAAAATCGCCACAAAATATTAGAAATTAAAAAACCCAAAGAATTGTTTGATACCTAAACTATACTGTTAACGTAAAAAAAAATCAGAAGAGGGCGGCAGTGAAGGGAAGCACTGGATGACGGAGATAGAGAGAAGGAGCGAGGAAAGAGAAGGAAGGGTAGAGTAGAAAGAGTTAAACTTTAGGTCAGGAAATGAGGAGAGGATTTGCGAAGAGGAGATAAGGAAGACAAGAGGTAGAAAGAGGAATAGAAATAGTAAAGAAGAGAGTCAAGAATAAATAGTAAAGGAGAGAAATGAGGAGTAGAGAGCAGGAAAAAATAGGCACAAGAGTATAGAAATCAAACATTGCTGTTGGAATTATTAAAAATATTAGAATAGTTTTAAGTTTAGGTTTGTAATAAGATGTAATTACGTGATTTAATATTGAAAGAATGTAAAGTCTAACGACACACACACATTAAATTAATAAAAAAATAAAAATGAATTACAGAAGTAAGAATGGGAAATTACTTTTTTTCCCGAAAATTTCTAAAAATCGGTGTCTCTGGCAATAATGTTGTTAACTTAACGTTTATTGTTAAAACAGTTGTGACATTTAGGCACATGAGCATTTATAAATTGTTATTTATAAACTGAATCTTAACAGATTTCACTAAAATGTCTTTTTAGTTTTTATATTATGTTCTTTTTAAAAGTAAACATCTTTTTTATGAAACCTGTGTGGCTCAGACTCAAAAAGCTCAGTCATTTCTATTTCAGTTTCGTCTTGCATATACATATATATATTCTTTATATTGATAGCATATAATATCATAAAATAAAAGTTTGCCATCACTGATTTTATAAGATAAATTTATATTATAAAAATCTGAAATACCCTGAAGATAGTAAAATGGATTAGCATATTGAAATACAACAAAAAATGATCTAATAATGAAGTCGATGCATATAAATCAAAGTGAGTCAGAACTCGAAGCGGAGTACGAGACTTTGAGAGAAATGGGAGTGAGTACAAGATTCGAATTACCTGCAAAAAGTGGCGGTAAACAAGTAAATGGTCCGTTGGTTGGTTGGTTGGTTGTGAGAGAAGTCAAAGAACTTATCGTTCCCGTAGCTGCTGCTATGATATGTAAAACAGAAAGTCAGTGACGTGATGTCGTTTCTGAATTACTTTGAATATGCGGTATGGGAGTCTATTGCATTTGATTATTTGCTTTGTATTTTGTAAAAATAATTCGACGATAGAAGATATTCACAGGAACACTTGGCCCCTAATTTTTAATAAGAAATAACATTCATGAATTTATGCTAGCTAAAATGAATATGAAGTTTTAAAGTTATAGAGAACAACAAGGTCATATTAGCAAGAAGTTAATTTATTTTAATTAAATTTGGTTTATTATATTTATATCATTAAGGAATTCCAGCACTTTTTGAATTTTTTCTGTATTGTTTGAAAATATGTCCTTTAGTTCACCACTGATGTTGTGTTAATTCCTTGCTGAAATATTGGTTAATTAATGTATGTATATTGTACGTATTAAAAGTTTGAATTTTGTTTTACTACGTAATATTCCTTTTGTTATATTAGTAGTTGATGACGTCAATAAGTCGAGAAGTAAGCATATTTATTTTTCAAACAATATGCTATGACGTTTGATTCTGCATCTCTTTTGCACTTCTCTTGTTTAACGGTGATGGTAAAGATTGGCAAATAGTAGTGAGGTAGATGGTGAGGAAGCAATAACGTCGTGAATTGAATCATTTTTTATAAATTCTTTCCCTTTAAGGCCGCCCCCACGAGTTGACTGATTGCAAACTCGAAGTTTCCAACGAAAACGATTTTATTGGGTCGTATTTGTATGTATGTATGTATTTAAATACTTTTGAATAGTATTTGTGCACAACTTTGCTTATGATGTCGTCATCAAAAGCATGCCCTGCGACCAAGAAACACAGTGCTCAAAACCAGTTTGAAATCAGTTTAGTTTCGTTCGTGCCGTGTGTTTTCTTTCACTCGTAGATTTGGGGCTCTGGTTTGCAATCAGTCGACTCATGTGCGGACGGCCTTACTTTTATAATATTGCAAATTCAATAAAAATTATTGGATATTTGAGGTTTTGATAGACAACTTTATCAATATACAGATCAATATATGGTTTACAACCCAATTGAGTTGAAGTCTAAGATTAAGTTTCACTGGATAAAATCTAGATAAAAATAGTATCTCTGGTTTAATATATAGAGTCAAATTTAAACTTATTTTAATTTTAATTTCAATTTAATTTTTAAATCATTTCTTTAAATATTTCCTTGCACTATTTCACACACCCTAAAATGTTTTAATTTTAAAGTTGGAGCCGGATTACTAAAATTATCTGGTGTTGGATGTTTCCTTTATCAACACCGAAACCATGGTAGAGCTTTTAATTATTACACTGGTATGAAATTGTATTTTTGGATTTGTTTGTCCGAGAAATCACAATCAAGTTTATGGAAACGTTTTTGTTCAATGATTTCGATACGTTATACTTTTGTTTAATATTACATCAAATCAATTTCGAGATAATTATCTCATATAAAATAAAATCCATATTAAATATTTGAAATGTCTAAAACACATCTTTGAAATACGTTGTCTGGTTTCCGAAGGGCATTTGTCAATTATTGATTTTTATTTAATAATCTTAAAGTTTTAAATCCTATAAATTTTTGCAGCTAGATTTCAAATTTTCATGTCAATATCTGAGTCTTTAATAACAACGTTCTGCAGAAAATTTGATTTTTAGAACATTCGTGACTAGACCAATTCAAAAACTACAAAAAATCTTAAAGATCTTTAATAATAATGCCGTACGGGTACGGGTATGTTATAATAACAAATCAAAAAGTGGGCGATATAAACCTTTATTTATTTATTAGACTGTGGTTATACTTAGTATATTTTATACGAATGTATAACCATTCTAAACGTCATGCATACAATGCATGAGCTGAGCTGAGCCTGCGGCTTTGAATTATTTTATTTGTATTTTTTTATAAACACAATTTGAAAAAAGTCTGGCCGTGTAACACCTGTATATTTATGATTTATAACAAAATGGATCTAGAGGGCAAATGAATAATTGTAATTAAGAATTTGTTGTAAAAGAAGTTTTGATTTATTGTTAAGATATTTACCATAATATTCTTAGGCTGGCTGGTTGGACAATATGTGGTCAAGTCGAGCTGTATAAGTTATGTGACTATTTTTTGTTTAACTTTAAATAAAGAACGGGCGCACGCTGAAGACACGACTGTCGTTTGACACAAGATAAGTTTGTCTTTGTCGTAGAAAGATGAAGAAACTGAGCTGACGCCAAAATTTTTATCGTAAGCATAGAAAGATCCCTCTATGTTTATAAAATAAAATAAAGAAAATAAAAATTGATTCGCAGTGCTCTCTTATGCTCTATTTGGCCATGATCATCTGCTCACTGTTACTTGAAAAAAATCCAAATTTTCAACAAATTTTATAAAAAAACGAATATCGTTTACTGTAATTTTCTTCATAGGACACTATTTGTCATATTCTCAAATAATGATTCTCAATTAATAATGTTTTTTAAATAATCGTAAAAAAATTACTATTACTACGTCACAAAACATCCGTTTCAACATAGACCGGGTTCGTTTGTTAAAAATGGAAATACCGCAAGGAGTATTGAAACTTTTTCTACGTGTAAAGGACATTTTTTTAATTTTTAAGATGATCGTAAGAAAAGTAAACCGTCTTTACAATACACCTTTCCATATAAATCGCATGCATATACAAGTATACTCATATACTAATACTATATATCCCAGGTAGAAAATGAAAATTACGTGAATGACAAGTTAGCAAATGTAAACCTTGTACTGTAAGTTAATTTCTATATGAAAAGAAGTAAATGAACCTTGGAATTAATTTATGGCAACCTAGCATGTGTGAAACTTGTATTAGAATATAATTTTCTACCTGGGATATGTTCAAGGTATCATCCCAGGTTTAAATTTGTCTTGAAATGCGAGTTTCGCACTTTATAGCTTACCACAAGCTAATTCTACAGTTCAGTTGCTACTTCTTATATAGAAACTGTCCTGCAATGCAAGTTTAACACTTTCTAATTTGCTACAAGCTAATTCCATGATTCATTTTCAACCTGGGATTCAATGTTTAAACTTCAAAACATGTTGAGTTGCTTAAATAACTAAACGGTCAACCATTTTTTTTTTCGTTTATTTTTAACACATACACAAAAAATATCTTTCCAGTCTCGCCTAATTTTTCTAGAAATTGACCGACTTGTTTTTCTATTTTAAACTAAAAAGACAGGTGTAACTACACGTTTAGTTACTTCTCATTCACTCTCATAACTCTACTGAGATTACTTCACGCTCATTCGGCTTCAAATTTTCATAATAATTGGGGAAGGATATCTTTTATAATTGTAGAAAAATTGTAGATGATGATGCTTACATGTTATTACATGATGGTGCTTATACATTATTACAATCATCTACAGAAAATAAAATTTTCAAAAACTTATATGGATCGGTTTTCGAGCTAATATATAAATTTCTTCACCAAACATAGAACCAGACCAAGTATATGTTAACGTTAAATGTAAATAAAACATTCAACAAAAGATGGGGTTGCTCAAGCTATTGTTGGTTCAACAATTAGACCCGTATTGTTGAATGTACTATGTATGTTCTAATCAAATTGACATTAGGTAGAGATATGATTCAAATTTAAAAATAAATAGATTTAGTCACACGGGAAGAACAGATTCATAAATAATATTTATATGGTTTTAATGTAATGTGAATCTAAAAATTCCTTGACATAAGTGTTAGTGCGATGTTAAGAAATGTTATGCTAGTAGAGACGATCCTTAATACATAATAATAGAACTCCATGACACTAATTTTCTTCTGACCATTGTAATAAGTTTTATAAATGCAATTTCAATATAATTGCAGTAATAATCTTCTATAAAAATAATATATATATTTTTAAAAAAATAAAAAAGGATTATTTCTATTTTCAATTTAATTTTATAAATAATAATTATACATCGTCTTCTTCTTCTTTTCAAAGTACAAGATCTGCTGGATTATATATAGTGTGACTAAATTTTAAATTATTATTAAATTGGTACTATTATATCGATAAAGCGGTACGTTTTAAGTTATGATACTCAAGTTTATGTTTGAATATCATTACCCGTTAACCATAGATATACCTTAAATTCGTGTTACATTTTAATTAGGAAAAGCATAGAAATATTTAATCCGAAAAGGTCTAAATTTTGCTTAAAATCAGATTATAAAGATACGTTGTAGCACTTCTCAAGAGTGTATAATATTTAAAAATATCTACTTATCAAGTTTTATGATTCTTTTAATCCGCCAAAGATAACTGTATATTTAAAAAGTAGTGAAATAGGTCACTAAATGTTGTATATAAAGCAACATTTTATTTTATTTACTTATTTAATGTATTTTTTAATCAACTTTTTAAATTGTATTAGCACATAATATTTTACATGAATGGTGTTCAATGAAAAATTGAACGATTAGAAAAAATCATAGCTTGTTAACACAAGAGGGATGTTCTTGTTTCACAAATAAAGAACGTGGGTTATTAAAAATTATTCTTGTTTTATATTCATCAATCTTCCAATGATCACAGTGGGCGAAGGCATTGATGCTGGACGTTAACTGTTGTGTCTTTGGGTTTGATTTCCGGATCAGAGTTATATTTTCTGGGTTTGGTTGTTATTAATTTAAATTTAGTATGTGTACACATAATCATAAACTTCTTATGCAGCGGTGTAGAGCACTTATATGAGGTACAGCACTCCAAAAACTACTAGAAGAAGCTCTTCACTGATAGGACGTAGCATCGGAAATAGGGCGCTGTTAAATAAATTAAATTTATGGTACTAATCCCGATTTTTCCAAGAAATTAATTAAATACCTTTACCCTTTCCCTTTTTTCTTTTAAATAACATTTAAGTAACATAAAACTGTTGCAATATAAAACAGTCACTGTGCTGAATATTTTGCACATAGCAGAATATTAGGTAATATTATTTACAAAACAAGTAACTTTTTATGTAAGATAAACCTCAAATACATGTAACAGTGTTTAGTGAATATGTTACAGACAAGTTATGGGAGGTTTTAATAATTAAAACATTCGTTTTTCTATCGTTTACCAAATAGGCACCATTCTTTTTGCAACTACGAGTATATGTCTTAATTACTAACACTAGCTCTAATTCGGATGTAATTATGGCGCAAACTGTTAATTGAAAAGGAGAGCGTGCCATAGTAATAGGACATCCCGACAAAATAATTTATTTTCATAAAAAGAGTAAGAAAACCTGCTATATTCTTTTCATAGTACTCTATCAAGTTGGTTGTACTCTCTCGGCCATTCTTTCTTGCGCTAAGCCGAGTTGGGCGCTAGGCAGTTATCCTTGATAGAGATGAGGTACTGAAGAAGTTGATGCAGCTCTCTGGTCCGGGATACCAACCGACACAGACCGGCTTCTCTTCAAACTTCTGACCATCTTCATAAAGTCAAGTTCTTCGATACGATACGTGACTAGATGACGATGAGCTTGATATTTCATTCGCTTCAGCCCGATTACTTTTTGTAATTAATATAAAATTGAACCGTATTAATCTAATTCAGAGTATTATAATATATTCCGACATGTGAACTATACAATTTTTTTCAATCTTGTCGATCATTATTTATTATAATTAGCTGGATTTTTTAAGTTAAACTGCAATTAAAATAAAGTTTTTTTACTTGAGTTTTTATCGAATCAAGTTTAGAAATATGTATACACATTTACCACTTATCTAAACTTTAATTGGAATTTGAAATCAGCGTTCAAACATACGTTTAGTTAAAATGAGTCTTTCAAATTTATTTAAAGGTTTTTCTTCATACATTTACATTTCTTCATACATTTTCTAGCTTAGTCTTTATGGCTGATTTTAAAATTGAAACCTTTTTAATTATTTTCTTTTATTTATTTGTCTTGACTTTTATTTGTCATAGCCACCATCAAACATTTTTTATATATATTTAACATTTTATAATTCTATTTTACAAATTTCTAAATATTTAAGTAATTCACTATATAATTTTGAATCACTTAACAAAAATTTAGTATTAACAGGAAAAGTTCTAATCACATCTAATAATTCACTATTGAATTTTGATCTTTGTAAACTATAATTTATGCATTCAAATATAATATAATCTAAAGTTCCTTCTTCACCACATTCAGTCAGATTTAATATTAATTTTGTACAGGTGAACTGGGGTTTTACAATGATTACTTTTGATTCTGATTATAGTTGATACAATTTTGCGGGACTCATTTCTGAACCATCTTTTCTTACTTAAATTTCAATGACACATATAATAATCTCTTCCATTTAGCTGACGCTTCCATTTTTAATTATTAGTTACAGTTCTCTTTAGGTTTTAATATGTTAATACCTTGTAAACAAAAACACTTAGCTAAAATTAATTTCAAAGTACTTGGGAAACCAATAAAAATAAAACACAAAGCAACTTTTAATTTTTAAGAAAGTAACCAGAGTATACAACCTTCAAAAACTATTTAGATCGTCAGTGATACATCGATACATCGACATAACATCGAAAATAAGCAGATGGTAAATAAATTAAATTAAAGGAAAATTAATTTAGAAACATAAATTTCATAACGTCACAAATAAAATTAAAATTCGACATCCAAAATAAGAATAAACAAAACCAAAAAGAAATAACGTCACACAAGAGCGGAGGGAGTTCACAAATGTGATAAGACGTGAGAAATTAGAAAACCATGAAGGTTGTGTGACGTAATTTCTGGTGACCCCTAAAAATTATGAATTTTGTGTTAATTTTCACTTATGATATGTTTCAACATATTTAGAAATCACAGTTCCTCCCTAATACTGATTCCGATTTTGTCAAAAACATTATCAGGACTGTAAATATGCTGATATTATATTTGTATATATTCTGTAATTCGCAAACTCAACCCGCGCCCTTTTCTTTATTCATATCTTTAAAGCGGCTTTCATTCTTTGAATGCTTATAATTAAATAAAATAGAAATTACATATTCTCGCGGAACTGGAGGTAAGCTAAAATCGTAGCTTCAGCTCAGCGACGAAGGCAACATGCAAGCAAGCCAAGGCAACATTTCCTAGCATGAAATAAAAACACTAATTTATATTAAATTGATTTCATAACATTCCTTAACGTACTTTGTCTAATTATAGTTATTAGAAATAATTCTTTGGTTGGAGATTCTATGATATGATTCTAAATATTCAAGAAATAATTCATAAATTAGTGAAACTTGCATTCCAAGACAACTTGTATATAAGAAGTGGCAAACGAATCAAGAAATTAGCTTGTGGTAAGCTAACATAGACTCTAGCTGTAGAATTGCTAACATATACTAAAATCCAGAATTGAGACTGAGTTCTATTAAACCGAGAGTTTAACTTTTATCAATAAGATTTATCAGACTTTTTCTGCTTTCAAATATTTGCTTATAGTCTTCAGGAATATTACATTCTTGTGTGTGTGTGAAGAGTACGTACTTGGAGCATTAAAGAGGTTGATTACGTTTCTGAGGTCTAATACAGGTTTCACACCAGAGAGACAGTTCAAGAAAACACGAACAAAAACTTATTTTTCTGAACAAAAACACCAATGTTTTGCACTAAAGAGACTTTTGTCTTTTGTTGATGTTTTAGTAAACAAAACATGTTCCCATCTGGAGTCGGTACGATCAAAGGAAAACACGTTTGTTGTTGTTTTTTAGTCTGCTTGGTTTGAACACGTAGTTTTGTTTTCTGTGAACATTTGCGCTTGTCAGTTGCTGTTTATCATGTTTATAATTTTTATGGGACACACAGAAAAACACTAAAAACAAAGCCATTCTATTCAATGTGAACAGTATGTTTTCAAAAAACAGGACTGTTTTAAAATAAAACAAAACATGATTTTGTTTTGTTTTTTGACAACAAAACTGTCTCTCTGGTGTGAGATCGGCATAATATAGGTTCAAGTTGAACATAATGGTAGTTTAACCAAGTCTGAGTTACCAAATACCTGAGTTACATTTTTCATTAGTTAACTGTGACAAAATTAGAATTCGCATAGAAAATTCATTTTTACGTTAATGTCATAACAGTAGTTTAACTGCTTATTGAAATCGGAATTGAATCGGCCATTAGAGACACATTTCAGCAATTTTGTGAAGAAGAAGGTACTGTGTGTATTAGTTTTTCTTTACGGATCATCTGTCTAAGAAAATTAGTTGGATCATTGCATTTTAGTCAATCACAAAAACATAAATCTTAAATTGACGTCATAAAAAACTTATACTGGTAATACACATGCTTAATACATTTGAGCATTGACAACCAGCGCCTCTCTTGACATATTTACAAACCAGTCATTTTACATCTGTAAATTCTTTTTATAATATAATATGCAGCTACTGTGAACATAACATGTTTTCTGCAGTCAACAGACCAAGCACCAGGCAGCTGCATTTGACGAATTAAAACAGGGTTCTGTTTTACCTGCATCTATCATTTTATTCATACAAGCTGGTCTCAGTTTGAACAGAACATATTTAAATGTAAATTTGCATGTATATAATTACATACAGGTTGAATTAAATTATTGCCCATATATTTATTTATACATATAACATACTTAAATAAAACACAAAACAAGAAATTATGTATATGCTCACCGCCGCGAAACTCCGCCCACTTCTAACTGGATAGCGTGCAAAGATGAACATTGATAATTAAAATCGATTCGTAAAATATCGGAACTAGCAATATTTTTCAGTGATTAAATATCATTTATGATTACTGCTAATATATTCTTTAATCGATGTATTTCGAATTCGTATCGATATATTTTTTCTCAGCACTATACATTACGATAATACATTATTAATGTAATGGCGATGTTTACGATTATCATATATTAAATAATTTAAATATTACGAGTCTTCAAACGACTTCTGGGGACATGTTGTATATAAAATCAATTATATTTTTGAATTCTTTTAATAATTTTAATATTTTATACTGCAATTTATCCATGGGTGGTATGAGAGGTTAACATGCTATCAATTTGACGTAAGATGTAATAAAATAAAAGAAACATTGACAACATCTTGAAATATTCGAATGTATTTCTCAACATACATTAAAATTATTTAACTTGTATAAATGCGTAATGAAAATAAATGTTGCCAACTGGAGCGTTGTCGTAGTGCAAATTCAATGCGTCTAATGCAAGCCGTTTTGAAGCGTGCTGATACCTCGCATTAAGTCTACTCTCTTTTTGCCGTAGCCTGACTAGATAGTTGTACATGCACACTTAATTTCTTTTAAAAAGCATCAAATCATAAAACCCATGTCATATTTAAGTTTTGAGCAAATTTCAATATAAATCTATAAAGTATAAACAAAGAAAAACTTTTTAGGAAAATGTAACATGTAACTTTTTATGTTAGACACACCTTATGTATACGTAACAATACATAATATTATAGAAGACAATATTATAGAAGATATTAACATCTAAAATATATATTTCCGACCCTTTAGCGCTACTGTCCTCGACAGCTTCATTTGTAGGTTGCATGCAAGCCGAAAATGAAGCTGGACGTATTATGCATCTCAGTTCTGTCCTCGTAACGTCATACAAGCTTCATGCAAGCTGCGAGTAGGGTAATTTCTCTGAAGTTTAGCATTGAGAAAGCACGTTTTTGGAAAAATTGGAAAAATGTGAAGCATACGGTGTTATTAGAATAACATACGTAGAATGTATTGACTTCATCCATACATCGAAAAGAACATTAACCGCAGATTGTTTGTTGCTGCAAGAGAGTTATCAGAGGATGATTCAGTATTTCAATTAGTATACCGAACGAGTGTTGTTCAATAATGTGAACAAAATTGACTGCCGAGCCCGTCATTTTAAAAAGAATATTACGTCTATGCTTCTTGCAGTACGTTAGAGCTATGATATGTTGCAATCGTGGATGGAGCCTCCTTTGTTTAAATGCAAGCTACAAGAAAACGTACAAGCGGTAAATGACGGAAATGTGCGTATGAAGTGACGCTACGCGGACAGTAGGCCTAAATCAATAAAGCGATCCAAAGTTATGTAAAATAAATATACATTGGAATGTCACATCCGATGGTTAGCCATCTCTTTTATACAACAAAGATAGTGATAGTGCGAGTAAGAATGTGATACATAATTTACTATTAACAGCTGGTCATGCATCTTATCAAATTTTATATTCTGATTGTTGTGAAAAATATATGCTTATTTCTCCTGTGACGTCTTATGCATAGCTAACACAAGTTCAAATTTGAAGTAACTATTTTTCACTCAACTTTTGGATATTTAAACAAAAAGAAAGGCCAATATAAATATATTAAGCTATATTTCAAGAAAATATTAAGAAACAACCCCAAAAAATTAGTTCACAAGCCCTTTTCGTCAAGATTTCAATGCAACACTGCTATTTTTACCGTCACCTTTCCTACTCATCTCTATGATAAATAACCTTGCGATAGTAATAAATTCCAAGATGCTATTAAAGGTAATTCAGAAAAGAAATCAGTTTAAATTGTAATGCGTAAAGGAGTCCCTTGCATGCAGTTAATTAGGTGTTATTACAAACGCAGGACATAAAACTAAATATTTTATAATTTATTCACTTCATTAGCTCTCGTTAAATTTATGTACTCATTTTCCTTCCTTTCGATATGAGATAATTTAACGTTGAAATATATGTAATAAATTTATAGTAAGATATCGCCACAAGAGGGCAGCATCGCGTGTCTGCTACAAAGTAAGGAACATACAGACTCCTTTGCAGCTAAGAATTGCAATTAAATTGAAACAGGAATGAAAATAAAAAATAAGAGAAATAATTCTTATAATCAGTAATCTTAAAAATTTAAGGTAAAAAAGTCTCGCGAATTTCTGTGAGAGTCATTTTAAAAGGATTATAGAGATAACACAAGAAATGTGGTTTTTTTTGTTGTTGTTTAAAAGAAATACCAATTCAACAATCATGAAAAGAATTCTTTGAATATCTCTAGTCAGAGAAATCCGTCGTTTGACTTAAGCTAGAGGAAGCTGGATTTATATTTGAATTTTCGGAATGAGGGCGAACACGTTTGCACGCCATCTTGAAAATAAATGTGTTATCAGTTTTTTTGTTTATCTAGATAACTGTAAGCATCACAACAATTTTAAGAAGTTCTTTTTGTACATAATAACATTATCTGCAATTGTTATTAACAACTTTTTATTGTAAGTCTTACAATAAAGAAATTATAAGCAAAAATACATCTTAAATTTTGTTGTTAAATGAAGAGACTGTACTGCTATAATACTGCAGAGTGCAGTATGTTAAATGAAACTTAATTTTAAATATATTATTGCTTATAACTTTTTTATTATAAAAGTTACAACAAAAAGTAATTAACAAAAGTTGTATATAATATCGTTTTCTACAAAAAAGCATAATACAATTGTTTTGTGGAAGCTATAGTTTTCAGGATAAATAGAAAAAGTTAATTAACCTTATTTTCAAGATGGCAACCGAATAGGAGTGCTTTTCATCTTAAAAATTTAAATTTAAGTCCAGGTCTGACTCCTTCCAGGCCCGGATTTGAGGTAACGTAGCCGGGCCTACTGTCACGGGGCCTCCACAATAGAGATAAAAGCATTACATTTTTGAAAGACTTGAAAAATTCTCTGTTTTGTTCAGAAAATAATTAAGTGCCTTCGCTCCTTCGTTGCCCCAGTGCCTCCACACGTTCAAATGCGAGACTGACTCCTTCGATGATGGATTTCTTAGACTAAATTGCCAATACTACAACAACAATATATACAACAATAATGAAAAGAATTCTTTAAATACTTAAAGAAATATAGCATCTATTCTTCATAAGACTTTATCTTCAATCAAACTCTTAAATCACTCATATCTTTGTTAGAGCTACTTCATATTCCGAGAATCTTACATTCTTATGCAGATGTGAATCGGCTAAACAGAGGACAAAACAAGATTATACGTTTTTGTTTTAATGTTCTTAGAAAATATGTATGCATATACATATGTATATGTCTGTTATACCAGTGACGTAGTTATGCTTTTAGACAAGGTACCCCTTGGTATATAAGGAAACATCAACCACACGGTCCAGATAGATAAAAAATGACTTCTAGAAAAGTAAATTAGCCTTTGAGCATAAAGAAGGTGTAAAAATATATGTAAAAGAAATAATATGTGAATTTACAAATACAAAAACCAGGAAAATAATTTTTATAGGCAGTATAACCTTAATATAATGGTCCTCTTTATAACAGATTATGAATAAAACGACTAAAAGAATCGATCCCTGCCTAAATTTTCATATTGTGATAATTTCGACGAGGAATTTCACCTATAAGCTTATACAGTAAATTTATTGATTGTATTCCTTTCCGTTTATTAATATTTATTTCTTTTAGACATCCTTCCTGCGAATAAGTCCGTTATATCGAGATTATACTATATCTGTATTTGCTTTTACTTTTTCTATTACGTTATAATGTAATGTGTGTTCTATTTTCATTTTCTGTTGTTTACTTATTAAATATATTTTTCAAAAATCAATTATCAATTAGACATCATGCTTGCATAAGAGTCTAATATTACTAGCTATGCTACTGTGTTCTGTATAACTTCACCATAGATTTCCTGATAATTAAACATCACTAATTAATAAAGCGTTAACACGAATTCGCAAATAATCAATAATTGCATCGCAGCGGCTCGTTTCATCGAGTTCTTTGTTCCGTAATGTTTACAACATGTTACTTTTCACACCAAACTATTTTAACAGTTTGTCACAAACATACAATATTTCTCATTACATTATTTCCATTACAGGTACATCCACTCTAAAGAAAAGCCATTCAAATGTTCCGAATGCGGCAAAGGATTCTGCCAATCCCGTACTTTGGCAGTGCACAAGATTCTCCACATGGAAGAATCCCCGCACAAGTGCCCTGTCTGCAGCAGAAGCTTCAACCAACGCTCCAATCTAAAGACTCACCTTCTCACCCATACGGATCACAAACCGTACGAGTGTAATTCATGTGGTAAAGTCTTCCGGCGTAACTGCGACCTACGAAGACATGCGTTGACTCACGCTGTTGGTGATGTCCCTTCTGAAGTCTTAGACGTCGGAGAAGAAGATCGCCCAATATCACCACCTTGTGCGCCAGTTCTTGAAGTCGACACACCTGATCACTCGCCGGAGAGACGTCCCAGGAGCTTATCCAATGAAAGAGACCATCCAGAGCGTACGCATTGCCACCATGAGGACAGTCACTACACCATGAGACCTCAACCAGATCATGAACCTCATCCGATTCTCCACATTCCACATCCGCCGACACAAATGCAGCCAATGCTTCACGTTCGCAGAGATCTCCATCATAAACCGTCAACAATTACAAGCGGAGCATTGGATTCAGGACCAGGTCCTTCTACATTACCTCCCAGCTTCCTGGGAGCCTTCAGGAAACGTCCTCTTCATACTGAAACAAGTAGCTCGGAGCCACAACCATCAACATCTTCTGGAATTCGAGGAAGACATTCGCCAGGGCCTACTAATTTAACGATGCCTAGGTCACTACATATGGTTCCACCTATAGGAATCCAGAGAGCGACTCTATCAACTGCTCCCACTGTTTTAAAACCACCGGATGGCTTACTACAGATACCAGCAGGAATTTCTATGCCTGTTCTACCACCGAAGGAGCTAGGAATCCATGAAGGACAACCTATAGTACCCCCAGCGCCTCCACCTCCTAGGATAACTGGATTTAGCATTGAAGATATTATGAGGAGATAATTTTTGGTTAGAAATAGTGCCACTTCTAATTTAAACTTTTGTGAATAGTCTGAATTTGATTAATTTCTTCCATGTTTAGTGTAGTTGCGTATAATATAATTAAAAATGGATTCCTTTAGTAATTAGTGTTCATTATGTATTGAAATAATTATGAATTATTTTTAAAAATAACGTGCAAATAAAAACATATCGTTCGTTGTGTTAATAAATAAAAATCTATTAGACAAAGGTAAAGTGAGTGTATATTTAATTGAAAATTTATTTAAAATGTGTCCTATTCTCGACGACAACGTGATTTTTTGTATATAGTGTATATTCTTTAAAAACTTTGTGAAAATAAAAAAAATTTACATTTTTTGGTGATTTTATGTGCAAGATCTCTGTCTATATAATTTAAATGTTTAGTTTAATAGTTTTTATATACATATTATAGTCTTGTGCATATTTGTTTTATCTTTATAATTAGTAATTTTAATTTTGGATTATATTCTTGAACAAACAATTTTTATTTTTAACCGGAGAAATTGATATTTGGATAGGGAGCAATTTTTTCGATTCATCATAGAAGAATATCAAATCTGGATTTAAATTAAAGTGTTGAGGGTGGAAGGCTCCTTCACATAGTTATCTAAATAAACAAAAAAATACTGATTTGAAACTTATTTGAAAGATAAGATACTTACTGCCAAACGGGGGCGCTCTTCATTCTGAAAATTCAAGTTTTACTCCATGTTTGAAAAACTGGAAAAAAATTTTGCCTTCCCAAAATGCATGGCTTGTTGACGGAATTTCGCTGCCTGAAGTTGTACAGTATGAAATTATTTTAGAGTTAAAATATTGTTGATAATTTGATAAATTGTACTATATGTTGTATATATTTGATTAGAAATATTAAAATACAGTATATTATCTAATAAAGTTTTGCTTGTAAGTTTGTAAGCACGGATGACGTCAAATGTTTCATTTACCTTTTGTAGAATATTGTCCCTTTAATTATCGTGTCTCTATTAATGGTTATTTTAAATGCTAAAAACTTCCATAATATTTTTGATTGTCAACTTTATTAATATATAGTACAATTTTATAGAATTTAATACATGGTTCACAACCTAATTAAAAATTGAGACAAACCTATTTATTTTCAAGTTTATTATTGGTATGACATGTATCACAATAATTATAGCTTCACTATTACTTGATGCCTATAAGTATAAACTAGTAATATTGTGTACTGCAACAACTTTTTCTTTTTAGTCCAGTAAAATTAAATCTAAAATCGATTTTTCGGTAATTTTGGAAGAATTTGCACGGATATTGCTCGAAAAGTTGATTGCAGACTATATTTTATCGGACTGTTAAAAACAATTTTCAATCTGAGAGCAAATATTAATTTGACGTTGCACAACTACAGAATCATACAGTATGCATTATGTATTTACATTCAATTAATGTTAATATTATATTTAATTAGTTTTAAGTTATACTTTTATAAAATCTTTGAAACTTATATATTATTTTATTTTAGTAGTAATTTAAAATGAATATTTGTAAGCAATTTACACAACATTGCAAAGGCGTAAACTGTTCGTTGCACGCTGTTCAACCTCATAAGATAATTTATGTGATAAAATCGTATCAATTCGAATGAATAAATTTACATTTTCAATAAAGTTATTAAATGTTCTTTTATTGTTTATTTTTAATAATAAATATTTTGGTGTCACCTATGTAGGAGTTAATGGATGTTTTAATAAAAAAACGAAGCTTCTGTAAATTATCGTCTTTACATCAATTGAATATTTTAAACAGAGTGTCCAGCGAGAAAGATCTACATTTTAAATGATATGTCGATAGTCTTTAGTCAGAAGTTATCGAAAAAATTGAAATTTGAATGTCAAAAAACTACGGTCTATCATCCTTTTTTAATGCAGCCCCGGAATTTTTATAAGGTTTACATAAAATGCATTTTAATACATAATATTATAAACTTAGTTTGTCATTTTATTTCGAGTGTATCCTTTCCAAAATACACATCTACAAGAAACATTTCTAGGAACTATGTAAACAATAGGAGAGTTGAGAATTATGTTCTCTCAATGTTGCTTTTCTAATTAAAATAAGCAGTACCTCACATAACATTAGATATTCCCTGTATATTCATAGATGATTCACAATGTGAAAATAATATCCTGTATGTTTATTGGATATACTTGATTAATTAATAAACATGAAAGTATTGTACTATGAACTATGTTTTGGACTATGTTGGATAGTTGGACAGTATTGGACTATGTACATAAATGCAGCAATGTTTTAATATGCAAATACCTTAGCATTTGCATATACGTACGACAAACAGTGTAGTTTTACTCGCAGCAGCATATACATAGGATATGCAATATACATGAACGTATATACCTTTACTTTAGTACGCATACTACAATACAGAATTTAACCAGCGCAATGATATGGTTACTAATAAATGGAAATATTTTATTCATATTTTTTGTAGGTGTCAGTATATAAATATTTCCAACTAAAGACAATTAACTCTATTTTTTCTTGGTGGTCTATGAGTAGACTTGGCTATGTAAATAACTTCAAATTTGCAACGTGTCCCGTGATCATAAACATTTAACAAACTGACCTTATCGAAAAGTAAGTTTTGCAGACCCCTCCTCTATCTGATTCAATACGCAGATAACTCATAAATACAATCAAACAAAATTATAATGCAAATAAATTTGTTGAATACTACCTACTTGAAACTCAAATATTACTTTCGTTTACTTACTGGATACATTGTTTTGCAATCGAAGTTTGCTTTACTAGAAAATTAAGTAACATCTTACTACGTTACAAATGATGACGATACTTTTATTAGGAAAAGTCTGTAATTAATTAGTATTTTAATATATACAACGTTTTGTAACGCTTGATTTAACATGCCTGTAGTTTTATGACAATGTCCAGTATAGAAATTAATTACGTAAGCAAATTAATTACCCATTGTACTTATCTACTAATATGGTATTATAAACGCATGTTATAAAAACTGTGAAATTATTCATAGTTTTTAATTAAATAATAAATTGTTTAGCATATATCTTTAAAACAAAAAAAATTTAACAATTATAACGTAATAACAAAACATAAACAAGGGACGGTTGACCGTTTCGAGTTTGAGATAAATTTAACCAAAGTTCGAAACATTTACACAGGGATTAGGTAGAGTATACATTTGCTGTGTGAATACACTAATTTTATATTTTTAATTAGGAAAAAAGAAATCGGTAAATTTGGTTATCGAATGTTAGCGCCACTAACAAGGCGCTACTTTTGTAATTGAAAAAAAAAACACAATGGTAAAATCAGAATTTAGTGTGTTGATAAAATGTTGAAAAAATACAGAGTAACATTTGTCAAGCCATTGCTTTACTTGAACGATATTATTTCCTAATATAAAGGGTGCGGCAGCATAACTTCCTTTTTGGTTGATGTCGTCGCTTCCTACGGTTGATGTCGTAGCGGAGCACTAGTGGTCTCGTTCGAGAGGCGGGACAATAAAGTTTTGTCCCGACACAGTTTACAGACACCAGACACCTTGTATATGGATTTGTCAATCGAAGCGCCATCTATATGTCACCTACAAACTTTAAAATTTGGCTTTAGAAACTAGCAAAATTTGTCAAACTTTAAATGTGGTGACATACGGAGTTGAAGCATTACACATTCATCATATTTCGTCGTAGGTTTCGTCTATTTTATTTTTCAGTAAGTTTTTAATATTTACAAAAGAAAAAGAAGTTTTGTCAGAAATGATAATTAGCCATAAAAATGTCAAATTTTAGTAATAAATTAAATCACAAGACTACTGCCTCTGCCTCAATTCGCTATTGCCACGTCACCATCATCGTTCCTCATGGTTCAGCAAATCTTTTGTTTTGGACAGGAGGTGTTGTGCGAAACGGCCAAACGGCAATTTGTTCTTTTGTGTTGTAATATGGTAAATACAAGCTGACGATCTGACCGCAGAATGCCTCTGAATTCTTGAATTCTTGAATTTTTAATGATATATGAAATTAAAACAACGACGGAAATAATTCAAATTCTGTTGCAACATTTTTGTAAAGAATACTCAGAAATTTGTTAAAAATCTATACACCTAGATCTATATAAGACCCGACAAAAGTGTTCCGCCAAATTCTAAAAATAGTCGTGTTTTTAAGTATCAGTTAACTGAGGGTTATTATAAACCTTGCTTGAATATTCGTTTCTTAGGTCTGATTTTTATTCTTGTCGAACCAACTCATAGCTCAAATCCCCATTCCCACTCACTGTTTTAATTTAATGTTTTAACCCAAAATGTAATTTTGAACTTGTGAAATCATGCGTCATGCATTAGTGAGGTACATTATTTTGTAATAATTACTATCTTTAATTAATATAATTAATTTTTTTTTATGTTTCAAAAGCTGAAACTTACATTTTAGGTTAAAACCTTAACACTAAAACTCAGTGAGTGGAAATGGGGCTTAACCAAGCAAAATTCCTCAGTTGAATTTTTGTAAGTTAACTATGTGAGTTAACTGTAGTTCCAAATCACGATAGTTCGGCGGCTTAAACTTAAAAGAGGTTATAAGTGCGGTATAAATCTATAATACGATAATGAATTTTATCTTATTCGTTTCTATATACATTATAGAAACATAGGTGAGTCACTGCTTTTTAATTATATCGGCAGTTTGAGCTTGTTTTAAGTATGAGTCGCCGCCGAACTCTCATAATTTGAACTATATGTAAGTTAGTTAGGTAATACATATAAGACAACTCGAATGAAAAATAAACCCAGCAAATTTAAAAAACGTTGACTGAAAATTCCAATTAACTTTAACTTAAGAATTGGAATTTACGATAAAAAAAGCGCTTATAATTAAAATCGAAAAGATCCGATCTTCGACGAATCTCATCGAATTTTTATGTCCAAGCTTAAGATTAAAATAATCCTGTAATATAATAAAGGATTATCTTAAAAAAATATTTATAAAACTTCAAAATCTATAAATTAATCGTATTATTTATAACTTTAAAAATATTAAATACATAATAAATATAGGTATATGCATATATAAATGTATCTAAATAAAAAAATGATATTATATAAAATAAAATGCCATATATCTAGCTTTTGGAAGACATATTTCTGTTATGAGAAACCGTTCATACAGAAAATGACAACTCATTATTTATCATTAGTACCAGAAAACTTGAAACTGTATTTTCAGTCCATTTGTTATTTCATATTCTCGACGTGGACATATTCCTACGTTGTATTAGTGATGTCAAAACTAAAAAAATATCGATATTCGAACTCGTGAAAATAATTATCCTCTTCTCGGTCAAACCGTTTCGTTTATAATGTATTAATTTTCTAATTCGAATTGGTTATTAGTTTTAAGAGGTAATGTAATATTAATTCAAAGAATGTTAAAATAGAGGTGTACTACTATAAGTTAGCAGACTGTTAGTAACTTTGACATTAGAAATTAGCATTCTACAAACAAGGAAATTATCAACGTGTACAAACTTGATTTCTCTCTCTAGTTTTACGGAGATTCTAACAATATTATATCTAGTGATGGTCAAGTCAGTCTCCTATTTTTCAGCGCATCAAATACTCGTATCATGGCAAAGTGTAATTGCAGTTTGATGTTGTGCTTATTTTCTCAGATCGTTGTTTATATTTTGCAAGATACTGTAGATGTCTCACTGTTGTTTGACAGTGATCAGGGGCGGCCTTAGGCATTGCGAGACCCCGGGCAGCAGATATTTGCGAGGCCCAGGGCGGCAGGTCTTTGTGAGGCACTTATTCTTTCTATAAGTTATGTAAATTGTAAGTAAGTATTGACGAGAAATAAAATTTTATATTGGAAGATTTATAAAAGTTAACAAGCACAATGACGACAAGTATTAATGGTGATAAACTAAGGCACATGAATGCCTTAATTTCAAGCAGTGATTCAAGTGGTTTTGTAAAGGGCGAGGCGTGACATTCAAATACATATATAGTAATGAATTTTTCTACTTGGGTTGTTTCGCGACAATGCGAGGCTCCGGGCGGTTGCTCTGCTTGCCACCCTGACATGTTGTATTATAGAATAACTTATTATTGCATCTATTATTAGAATCTAGATTGTGTGTACGACGGCGAACTACTTATAAAATTTCATTATGAAAACAGGAGAACAAAATAAGTATGAATTCTATGTGTTCGAAAACGATAAATGTGTATTATTGTTACCGGTTAAACAAATAGACCTTTAACTTTTATCATTTTATATTGTTTATAGACTTAATTAAGTTGTGAGGACTAGCCCATGTTTACTAAATTTAGTAACGTTCATCATTTGACTTCATAACGTAATACAGTGAATAGAAACGTAGTACAGTGAATAGAAACGTAGTACAGTGAATAGAAATTACTGATAAGTGAGATATATATTTCCATATACTAATGTATATGGAAAAAGTATTGATGGCAAAAGTGACATCAACCAAACAAAAGCTTGATGCCTCGAGTTTCTCCGCTCTCTGTCGTTATGCCATCTCGTTTTGAACACATCAAATTTGCTATCAAACGTTAAAGAAAACATACCTACACAAAATGTCATTTGTTAGAGTTACAAAGATGGCTTTAAGAACGATTTTATAAGCCATAAATATTTCCCGATTATTAGATATATAATAATCTTACAAAATTAAACATATTTCATTTGTTTCCCGTATTATTCAAAAAACAAAACAGTCAGCTCTTATTGATAAACCCTTTACTTTATTAATATTATTTACTGTAGTTTTTGCATTTATTTGTGGGTCAACAATCCATTGCGCAATATTGCAATATTGGTCTTAAAGTTGACTAATGTACAAGTCCTTGGATAGTGCATATATCTACGGATCTGTATTTACAAATATTAATATTCTCATAACATTTTCAATGCAACATCGATATATCGATATTCTCAACAACTCATCTCTACATTTTATACAAGAAATGATTCGTCCACTACGTTTTGGAATAGTCCGTTCTTTAATAGTATCACTGATAAATACTTTATATTAAAAACTTATAATATTTAAAATATGAACATTAAAATGAATAGACTGTTATATTAAATGTTGCTCTCTTACAGATATAAAAAAAAGGAATAAAAATACAAAGAAAAAAACTTGTCTCATTACATTATGTATGCGACATTTTTACCTTATATAGTAGTGGTATAAAAATAACCAAGCACACACGAATGGTTTTGGATTTAAAACTAACAAATGAATACTATATACTTACTATATAAGACATTTTCAAAATTTTAAAGAGCAATTGCAAAGTAAGTGTAACCACAACATATTCCTTAAATCTAATCTTATTGAGATGATTGAAATTTCTCCACTACCGCTTTGTTTCCTGACGCCTACAGACTATATTCGGCAGCCGCTCCGTATGTAATATGCATTTCCCTACAGCCAGCATCTTATCCATGTTATATCGCTGGACGTTTTTTTAACATTTTTTTTATTTGGTTTATTTTTATTATTATTGGAGTAGGTTTTTGTCGAGCGAGATCCTGTTTCTTGGCTGAGGCATTCACGGTTTTCTTAAAGAATACACTTACACTGTATATGATTAAATTCATTTAATAACGTTACACTGTCATTGCTAAAACTACGGACTGTTAAAAATTCATATTGAAAGTATATAGCCCAACACAAAAAGCTATTTTTCCAGTTGACAATGCATGACTATTTTAGAACATAAATTGATATTTCATCCAACAATTAAAAGAATTCTTTTTATAGTTTATTTTTTATAATAATTCACTTGCTTCCTAGGACCACGGTCCATTTTTCGCACTTCTTAATTCAATTTATTTATATTTTACATATTTACATTTCATTTATTATTACACCTAAACTTTTAAACCCACTACATACCATAACCTGTCTATCACTAAGCACACTGGCCACCTCGGATATCTTAGTAATTCCTGCAACTCGTAGGCAACTCCAATCCATTTTTTACCAAAACTCTATACAAATTATTTCTGCCGACCCTCGTTTCTGTACATTGGAATATGAAATGTTCTGGATCTGCTACCCCTTCTCTACAATTGCACATTTCTTCTTGCACCAAGTGATTTTTTTTAAGATGTGCCAATGCCCCTGTATGGTCTACCCTCAGTCTCGAGATAAGTGATAACACTCTTCTCGGATCTTGAGCTCCACCACCAACGACGTCCGCACACCGAAGACTGTAAACTGAAAAATTTTCTTCCTTTCACTTCACTTAAAAATTCACTTCTCTTTCACTTCATTTTTATAGTTTTAAACCCTCGATGTATAGGCAATCCGTCAAGAAAATTTGTTAATTACTATTTAAATTATATTAAAACAACATTAATGTTACTAAATAAGGATTACATTTTAGCTTTAACGTATTTTTCATCAGCGAAAAAATTAGGCTTTTCTTAAAGTACATCCTAACTCTCTTTTTATGTGTACTGATATTTCATTTGTGTCTCAAAGTAACCTATACAGACTTGCCATGATCGCCAAGTCACAGTAAACAATTGAAGTATCCCTTTTTGTGATGTTTCTATCACTATTGCACTTCAATTAAAGTTCGCATCTACCTTATCGTCATTTGTATTCCAGTAGATAGAGTGGTTTCGCTATTTGTAGCCAAAACAGATATTTCATATGAACGACTGTGAGAAACTGAAAATGAACTCTTTCATGGCAAAAAAAATATACCAATCATCATCTTCAATATGATGCAAAGTGACTCCAAAATGTTTACTGGGATAGAACTTTTATTTTTGATTAAATTACTGCAATTACAACAGCTAAGTTATATCTCTTTTATACTCATTGTAATATAATAATTGTGTGTTTTTGTAGATTTTGTTTGTTCTATGGTTGGTGCATTTGTTTATAATTTGGTGCACTTAGTTATTGGCCAGTCATGAAATAAATTTATTTACCCAAGGAAAGCTGGAGTGTAGAGTTTAACCACGAGAAGACTAGTCGAACTTCGAGAGGAGCACGCAAAACACCAACTATGTTCAAAGCACCTATAAACAATCAAGCATCTTTTTTTTTGCTCTGAGAACTGAACTAAAAATTTCACTAATATATTTTCAATCCTATATTCTTATTTTTTGCCAGTGACATACCAAAGAAAGATTCCAGCTGCATGGCCATTAAAACCAAGAAAGGACTTCAATCTCTTAACAATATTTTACTGTTTCTGCATTACAAATTTGATTTTAATTGCTTTTTTACGCGAATTTATTCCGCTTTCATTTAACTCTGAGATACGGTCCTCTACAGTTCGAAACGAAACTACACTAAAAAAAACTAATTCTGAAATCTTTTAATTTGTTATTATATTGAACGAAAGATAGATGGCGACGTTATATTTTAAAGATAAGATTTTATTGACATCTACAGGAAGATTTATGTACTACATATACTAATAAGATTCAATAAGGATATGTATAGGACAGGTCACAAAAGCTGAGTTGTCAATTAAACAATTTTTTAATTTTTATTTTCTCTAAGTTGTTTTTTCCTGTTTTAAGTCTACAGATTTTAACTGAGATTTATCAAGGTCCATCCAACACAGCAGCAAGACAGGTTTGACTTATACTAGAGATTCTAAACATGTTTTAACTTGCATATCTTTCACCATATGTGTCCGAAAATAAAGTTTCAATTCGAATGGCTGAGAAGCATATGTCAATCAGTAGCTCTCGGGAATTCAGTCGCTATGCAGTCGTAAAGCACGTTTTGTACGCTACAATTGTAAATACGTAAAATAACTTTTTGAGAAATATTTATAAAGATTTTCTAAATACGTTATCTGAATGTCCACTTGTTGAGAAACACTGGATTATGCCATATTACGAGCAGTAACCCAGGACTGACACGACATGTGAGACTGACATGACATGTCAACTTCAGACATATGTAGGAATATATTTCGATTCTTTTTTTTTTAAGTATAATTTTTTGTATGATAAAGATTGAAATTAAAGATACATCAAAAAATGAAATATTATTTTTAATTTTAATTATAATTGATTTGAACTGTACTACATATATATTTAACCCTGTATAGATATATGTTTGCTGTACTAAGTAACGGAAAAAGGTATGTGGACCTAGAAAGATGATCAAAATATTACAGAAAAGAAAATTTAATACACAATGTGAAAAAATGACTCCTAAAGAACATGCAACTATTCTTACACTTGCAATAAAATAAAATATTTTCAAAATACATATTACTATTTTTAAGTTTGGAAAAGAGTATGTAGAGGAACCGATATTCCGATGTCTATAGAACATTTATATACAATTAAATAAGTTTGAAGTTAGAATACATATACAGCAGTAAGTAAAGTTTGAGAAGACTAAGAGAAGAGGGAAAAGACGTAAACGTATGATAAAGGAAAGAGATTTCGAGATTCAGCAACAGGATAGGATGAGGAAGATGTACAAAAGGAATGCCACACTGCTTAGAAAAACAAGTGGGAAAGGAAAAGAAAATGATTGCAAGATTTAGACTTTGTAATGAAGAGAGAGGTACTGGGGAACAGAAGAAGAGATACCATGCAGGATGTGAGAAGAGGAAACTTCAGGGCATATCGAAATCGTAAAGAAGTGAGGGGATTGGGTATGTTGTAATAGATTAAAATGGATGAAGAAGATGAAAAGCAAGAAAAGCCAGGGGAAATGGAACGGAATAGTAGGTATTCGTCTGTTAATAAAAGTAGAAAGTCGATTAGGCCTGGAGATGATATTGCAAGGAAAGAGAGAAGGAGAAGTAAGGAGAAAGAGAAAAGAAAAGACAACAAAATGGGTTTAATTTTTGGTAAACGAGGAAAGGAGGTAGGAATGAAAGTCAAGTGAGGATGGCATTAATGGAGAGAAATGTTTTTTATTGTTTTTTCAAATATTTATATTATTAAGTAAGAAATAAAGGAACTGCAAGTTTCTCTTGCCAACCAGGTGTAGAAAGGTATAAATTCGTTCAATTTATACCTGTTCATAAAGTATTTTAATAAATTACATAACAAATTAAAGCTAATTGTTAAACCTTCACGATGGATACAGTTGCTAAAGTAAAAGTGTCCACATATAGGGGTTGCTAATTGTGAAGATACATAAGAGCGAGACAGAGTTAGTGCACCACACCCTCCATCAGACAAGGACGCATTGTAATTTTGAGAAACGTATCTTTAGGAGTTTGTGTTCGGGCCATGTAGTAAATGTAAGAGCGAAAACCCTGAAAGATTTGTATAAAATAACACTCGAATGACTAATCGCAATATAAAATAAGAAAATATGCATGGCATATAAACTAAATACATCAAATATAAATCGTAAAACTATCAGTAATAAAATATGATTAGGGCTTTCTAATTTAAATCTATTCGAGGCCAAACCTTGGTCTAACGTCTAACGTCCGCTGTCCAGTAAATTGATGGGAATTGCAAAGTGACAGGAAATTATATACCTGAAATGATGGTGACACACACACAGTACCTATAAAAATTACATAGTGTTATGTATAAAGTATCAAATTAATTTCAAGCAATTGACACGGATTAATGCGTTAATTGGATTAACTTTTAATTCTGATTTACGATGCTAATTAGTATGCTAATGATGGATTAGTGAATGCTGTTTTATGATGACCTTAATTTAGATGTGCTTGGAATTATTTGGATTTGAAGTTTTAATAATATTAATTCTATATTTAATGTTTAATCATAAGATCACAGGTGTTTTTATTTTATCGTAGTCTAATAGGTCCTCTATAATGCGGACTTTGATAATCCGTACGCCACAAATTTATACACACCTATCATCAAAAATTACAAGTTTATTTTATGATACGAAACAAAAAATGTTAGGGATCGTTTTATTGTTGACTAACTCAAAACCAATTCTGCACTGAGAAGGTAGTGCAGACAAAAGAGTGGCGTGGCCAATATGTCTAATATAAGTAAGTGATAGAAACTATGTTTATGGGCAATGGGCTTGTGTCCTTATTTTTTAGTGGTCGATTTTACAATTGTTGATTGAAATTGATGTTAATAAATGTGTATTGGCGTGTCTATTTTATTAAATATCTAAATATTGACGGAGATAAAGCAATTAAAAGTTTGAATTGTAGTTTTAGCGCTAGAAATAATCGGCCATATTTGTATGACGTGAAATGCATTTTAACGTTAGTTATTTGTTGAGTTGGTAGTCAAATAATCAAGTCAAATCAAAGAATAATAAGTTTTTATTTTATTTAACCCTGCTAAGGCAGACATAATATTGGAATTTGAGTGTTCCTTGAAATAGCTGTAAATAATATTTGATATTTTGATATATAAATACATATAGCAGAGATTTATGAGCTGTAAGGTTGGTAACCTTACACAAGGATTGTGATGTCACATGCATTTGGAATGTGTACAACGTTGAATCCCTATAATAATTAAAGAGACAAAATAACTTTTTTAATTGTTAATATCTCTTAACATATAAGGAGTTATTAAAAAATAATTAAACATTTGAGGTTCTAGTAACCCACTTTATCAATATATAGTATTAAGATCTCCAGAGCAAAATAATTGAAAAACATGGTTTAGCATTCCTTAGTTTGTTCTTATATTTTTATTAAAAAATAAGCTAAGATAATGAAATTTTAAAGTGTAAGGTTAAACCTATGTTTCTATAAGTTTAAATTTTTGATATTCGAAGCTTGATAAGCCTAAATGACTCTAAAAAATCGTATATTTTTAGGAATTAGTTTATACCAGTTGTATAGATCTTAAAATATTTTTTACATTATAGATTGTTGTCAAATAATACATTTAACCAAAAACTTTTCCATGATAACATATCTGTTATAAAATCGGGAATACGAGGACACGATTCCCTTAATACATATTGTTACATACCCTTAATTCCCCTAATACATACTTGTTGACGAAAATTTCACTAGAAACTTGAGCATGACATCTAGGTTACGTCTAGGTATTCATTTCTAAACATTGTTGCGCAACATTGCATCAGATTCAATCTGCATCTTACCAAGACCATATATGATCCCAGTACATATTTTGGAGTCGCTTTGCTATCATATTGAAGATGAAAGTTATGAAAGAGTTCATTTACAATACAGTTCTCACAGTTGTTCATAAAGAATATCTATTTCATCGCCTACAAATATCGAAACCACTCCACCTCTTGGAATACAAATGAAGATAAAGTTGATGCGAACTATAATTGAAGTTCAATAGTAATAGAAACGTTCCAAAACAGGACACTTCACATAGTTGGGCAAGTCTCATGAGTGCCCGATTAGGACCTTATCGGGTAATCCATAAGTGGGTATGTCTCATGAACTAATGATCGGGGCCTCATGTTCTACTCGGGTTTAGGAAACAAAAGAACTAATAAAGAATTCACAATTACAAAAAATTGAACTTGACGTATGATAAAAAAAGGTAATTTAGATGATTCCTCTTATTTTAATTTATTAATATTGACTTTACTGCATTCGAAGTTACCCCTAATGTAATATCAAAGACTTGACTTTTACATGAAGTACGAGTATACTTCACAAATTTACTCTGCGGATCACGTTATTTCCTTTCTGTGTTGTAAATCAGATTGCGAGCTCCTTTAATTAACTTCAGTCTCTATACTACTCGTACATACATATACAAACATACATTCAGGGGTATAAATCATTCACTAATACAGAGAAACATATACTATTGCCTATTCGTATTACAATACAAGTAAACGTTCAACACAAAACGTAATATTATTACCTGTAAGAGCATTTAATGCAGTTTTGAATAAGATGAGGGTCGCAGATCGGTAATATAAAATAACTTCAAGACGACAACAAAACAAATTAAATTTACTTAAAATTGAATGGAGGAATTTTGTAACTAAGTAAGAAAAAGCTTTTGAAGAAGTTTGTACAAGCCTAGTCGTTATACATACAAAAAGTGTATTTCCATGAAGTGTATTTTATGAAATTCTGAGATAATGACGAAAATAATATTCGAGTTACAAGACAAGTTCAATGTGAATTAGAAATTTGTTTGATTGCATTTATAAGTGTTCAGTTAACTGGACGATCGATGTATAAATACTATCAACATTCAATATGTTGTTAATTTAAATTACGACATGATCAATCACACGCACGTATAAAATATATCTCTATTAATTTAAAATATACAGATTTCTTTTATTGTAAAAAAAATAAGAACTGGTGTAACTACAAGTAAAATGTATTTATCTTTTAACTCTCATAATCTATTATCATTACATAATCATTTATCTTATAACTCTCTTTGCTCTCTAGACAAATGATTCGAATTTTGATTAAATTTATCTCGAATCCGAAACGACCAATTAACTTAAAATCGGGGTAATTAAACATTGATATACTTCGTAATTGTAAAAAAAAATTGTATCCTTTTATCGATAAACCTTATAACACGACAATGGGCTTGTGTCCTATGTCTTAATTTCTATAAAAGTGTACTATATATTGATAAAGTTGGTTACTAAAACCTCGAATGTTCAATTATTTTTTAATAACTCCTTATATGTTAAGAGATATTAACAATTAAAAACGTTGTACGCATTCCAAGTGCATGTGACATCACAATCCTTGTGTAAGGTTACCAACCTTACAGATCATAAATCTCTGCTATATGTATTTATATATCAAAATATCAAATATTATTTACAGCTATTTCAAGGACCAATCAAAATTTCAATATTATGTCTGCCTTAGCAGGGTTAAATAAAATAAAAACTTATTATTCTTTGATTTGACTTGATTATTTGACTACCAACAGCTACAAAACATTACCACTGCACTGACCTACTCAACAAATAACTGACGTTAAAATGCATTTCACTTCATACAAATATGGCCGACCATTTCTAGCGCTAAAACTACAATTCAAACTTTTAATTGCTATATCTCCGTCAATATTTAGATATTTAATAAAATAGACATGCCAATACACATTTATTAACATCAATTTCAATCAGCAATTGAAAAATCGACCACTAAAAAATGAGGAGACAAGCCCAGGCCTTAGTACGGTAAATAATAAATAAATCTTGCGTATACTCTTATATGTCTCTATGTCACTACTAAAGACAGTTACGTGTTATAAGGTTCATTAACATAAAAAACTTTACCTTTTATATAAAGTGTTTTGGTTAATATGATATAAGAACATTTAAGAAAAATTATCTTTCTACATAAATTCTTTGCAAAATTATATAATGTTATATTCTACATTAATATGCTAGTAAAATATTTTTAATGCCTTTTCCATTAATGAGTATTTATTGAGCATCGAGCATTATAATAATACGTTATATAATACTTGAGCCTATGGTATCTAATGCCGGCAGTTCACTCTCGGCAAGACATTTCTCAAAACATTTGTCGATATGTCGAGACTGGGATTGGACAAGTTCAGTCTCGACTTTGGCTCGAGTGACTATGGCTCGCCTAATGTCACTAGTGCGATACATTTGCCGAGAGAGCAAGTAACTGAGTGGTGCGAAGTACACTCTTGCGTCTATTCTCTCGTCACTTTCGACTTGAGTCAAAATACCGCTCATAACCCAAGGCAAGCCAACGCAGCCTATCCTGACGAGAGTGAATTTCCGACATTACATTTATTAAATTTACAAGTCAGAATTATGGTAGTAAGATTTGCCATCACTGTTACATCGCTCCAGCTCGTAAAATTTCTTCAGCCGATGTGTATTACCAATTTACCTACATCTAATTGTATATCGAATAGAAAGCATGGACTGACTACAGACATGGGCTATGGCGCATGGCTAACACTAAACTAAACTAAACTAGTGAGATTTCTAGTTTTTATTGAATAGCAATAGAATATGTAGAGTACACTTATATACAGTGTATTACAACCTGTACCATAATGTAATGATAGCGTAATGTTACTGTGTAAGGCTTCCCAAACTACGAGTACGTATACCCTAAGGTAATGTTTTTGTGTATTTTGACTATAGGTTCCTAATATGAATGCATTTATAATTTAATAAACATTAAAAAGAAAATTAGAAATTATTATCTTTCACTTAAGGAGGTATAGGACGTTAACGTAAATGATGAAAACGTTGTGAAATTTGGAGGGTCAATACAAATAGTAAAAATACATGCTGTCTCAAAATTTTAAAAATCTAGTTTTCTTTTCCTAGTTTTCCTAGTTTTCTTTTTATACATGATTAAAAATAGTCATTTTCCATACAAATAATAATTTTTAGCTCAATTTCACCACATAATATAACTTTTAACTATTCAAAAATGGTGACACGGCTTTCAAAAACTAGGTGTATATAAAAGAATCTTTTCTGCAACTATTGCAAAAAGAAAATTATCAAAAGGATACCTATATACGAAAATATTTAAATAAAACCAGTAAGAAACAGTAAGTGTAGGTTATAAGCCGGCAACGTTGCAAATCCCAATTTGAGCGGAAAATTCAAAATCGGAATAAATATTTTATAAAATATAACAATTTATTTGTCAAAGAACCAAATCACGCATGCGTCAACTCACGTAAATTCACAGCGTTGCCAAATTTATTATTCCTTTTTCAAAATATTTAATTTGAATTAATATAAATTTGATATTAATTATAGGTAATTTTTCATTTATTTAACTATTTTATGCATAAAAAAATCATTTTAACAAGCAAAAAGCAGTTTAATAGGGAATTGACCTCATGTACTTCGTATTTTGCATTTCGTATTACCGAGAGATAAACTTTTTGCATTGACGGTACGTCCTGTACCTCCTTAAATTATGAAGCAAATTGCTTTATTTTTGTAAATATCAAAAAGTAGCTATTTATAAAATGAATTTCTTCATTGCAACTTAAATTTTAAATTACGAGATTAATGTTAAAGTCAGTAAAATAATAAGTTATCGACTTTATTTATTCTTGTTCACCAATTCATATTATCAAATTTTTATGTGTTGTACAAGTCACTTTTAAGCATCTCTTCAACAGAGTGTCTGTTGTACAAAACAGATGGATATTCATAAGAAGAATTAATATAAAGAAATTCTTATAACTATAATACCTATTTCTTATAACTTTTAATACATTTAATGATTTAAAGATCAAAAATTACTATTTTAATTGTTATTATCTTCTATACTGTTGTGACATTAAAAAATAATTGGACATTTGAAGTCCTGATAGCCAACTTTATTAATATAAAGTACAGTGTGATAGAAATAAGGCATGGTTCATAACCCCATTATATTCAACCAGTGTTTCTATATTAAGGGAGGCTCCCAAAAGTTCTGCGACTGGAGCTACTTCAAGGATAATGATATAACAAGGATAATGACTAATATATTGACAAGGATAATGACAAAAAGGGATTAATTTTAATATGAATTCAGAACATTCCGAAGGAGCAATCGTGTTCAATCTACAGAAAGACTCCTAATATGTAAACTAAGGTGTTTATAACATGTGCACAATAGAAAATAGTGTTCTGCTCACTCACACCGAAATAAAAAATATCTGACAACGTTAATTGTTATATCGCATAACATCCGTTTCAACATAATTCAGTGGAAAGTTCCTATGGTACAAATGCCAATTTTAACAGCCAAAATCTATAAATGTAGTACCGCAAGGAGTATTGTAACTTTTTGAATATATATATATATAAATTTTCAAAACATCACATTCTATTATTTGTAAAAAAAATTAAGAATGGATATAAGTGAGAGTATATAATAACTTTATTAATAATAGATCATTAATTTTACAATTAATAAACACGATTTTTTTAAAAACCACAAAAGCATATTCAGTTATTAATTTAAAATGCCATAGAGTCTACTCATGTACGGCTATAGACATGCAAATATAAACGTTAATTAAGAATAGTTCTCTAGGTGAGTGTACTTTATAATTAATTTTGACACACCTGACTATGTTAATAGAAGTTGTACAAGTAATACTACAAGGTACAGCCAGAGCCAGACGTCAGCCGACAACCTGACAAGGAAACATGTGAATAAATCAAACAATCGACAGTTTTCTATACATTGTATCTAGAATTATACCAGTACATTTGCATATGATAGAATAATGGTGATAAATCAATGGACTGTTATTGGCTAGATTGAGTACAGATTAAGAGATTCCTGAAGCTGAACTTCTGGAGAATGTATCATTATTACAGCACCCGTATGAATCAGTATCAAAAATAGATTACGATTTGAAATAGAATTTTTATAATTGACTTGGTGTTTCTCTAGGGTAAAAAATATTATGATGCATATTTCTAGTTTGCATTCTAAGAACACGTTCACACTTGCGTGTTTGCAGGATTATTTGCCGAACTATCTCTCCACACTTGTTTTTAAAATATGTCAAATATTTAATACCCGAACATTCGTCTAATCTTATGACACATTTCTTTAACTTGTTACTTGTTTACTATAACATAAATATTTGGCAAAAATTGTTAATTATTGGTATTAAATGTAAATTACTATTCTATTTTACTGACACTAAACCAAAAATGTTTGTCGTTGTGTACGGATACCAAATGTTTGCCAATTGAGTACGAACTTGGTGTTTACACATTTGTCTTCGTACACCAAAGCCAAATGTTTAGACCCAAGCACGAAAGTGTGAACTTGGCATAAGAAATGTTACAGAAAGTAGCAGGATATGAACGTCGATGAAGTACGCAGCCGATTCGATAGCAGTCGATTCGGACTAGTGGGTAAATCAAAATTAATTCGGTGTTAAATCGAGCTTTAAATTACGTAGCTAATCGAAACATTTAAGTGATAATAGACTGTAGAATTATTAAGTAACTTAAATATTATTATATAATATATAAATTCACTAATTATCTTATATTGCTGTTTTAATAGAGGAAAATAAAACGCAAAAGAACATCTAAAACCTCATTATTTAATGAAATTATTTTTTTATAAATAGGTTAACTAATATGTCTCTTATGTAATTACAAAATTTCAGCCGTAACTTATTCTTATTTTCTTCAAAAATTGAAGTTTAGTGAATCCATGTACAATGATAGCTCGGTTCCATATCTGTGCGGCAACTCATATGAAGCTTAAAAATCTTAAAAACCTCATTATTTAATGAAATTATTTTTTTATAAATAGGTTAACTAATATGTCACTTAGGTAATTTCAAAATTTCAACCGTAACTTATTCTTATTTTCATCAAAAATTACAATTTAGTTGTTATATCTATCGTACTATATTTTGAAGAACGCTTCAAGATTGATTTTAACCTAATTCCTTAATCCGGACATCAGCGACACAACAGTTATTACTTTCAGATATGAAATAAATATCTTAATTACAAATAATATATAAAAATAAGACTTACTGTCTGAGTTCAGTGCAGAGAGAAACAACAAAAGCGTGCTTAGTTCCGTAATCCTTCTGTAAAAAAATAATTCGGTAATTAAATATAGCTAACGAAATAAGGGAAATAGGCTTTTAATTATTTATTGAAATGTATATTACTATATGCATATTGACCTTTCTATTTAGTTAAATACCCAAAAGGTCATGGAAAAACACGCTTGTGTAACTTCTGCATATGACGTCATAGAAATATATTTCTTTTTTCACAATAATCTTAATATAAAAGTTGACGAAATGCACAATTCAGGTTTAAGTAGTAAATGATGTATCACATACACACTCCTTTACATCTCTGTTATATAAAAGAGAAGGCAAATCGTTGGATGTGACGTCATACGCAGATTTAGTTTTTATTACTTTGGATTCGTTTAATTATTAAGGGTCAAAATTACTATTATAATTGTTAATATCTCCTCTAATATTACTCCTCTGATATTTAAGGTCCTATATTAGCCAACTTTATCAATGTACGGAGCATGGTTCCCATTGGAAAAATTGGAAAAATTGTTGAGATGAAAGTGTATTCTGAGTTCATCTCTTAGGCAAGCTGTGTTCTACCCACGATGGGATATATACATCCAGAGCTCGTCTGAGGAGGTGCTGGGAAACGATTGCGGAACAAAATGGTTTTTTATTAATTTTTCGAATGGTTTAACCCGAAAAGTCAACTATGTATGTTGTAATTGAACAAACGTGGAGAACGCTAACAATTTTGTCCTAAGACAGACTTTAGCTATCGACTAACAGAGTATCTTAAGACAGTCGAGTCTCTAGCATACTATTATTTTCGTATATAAATACTTTGAGACACAGAATCTCTATGTTTTTATGCCAAATATTTCTCCGACAAGCACGTTCAGAAGAATGCTCCTAACCATATGGTAGCTACGACAATTGCTTATCTCTGGCAACCTTTAAACTTTTCCATTTAAGTCTTCCAGAGTGTCTATCTACGCGTGGCTTTTCGACGATATCCTGAAGCTAGTTTCGACGATGTAATTGTTTGAACGTGGTCTTAAGTTTTACGAGTGCGTTTGTTTGTTAGATCTCAGGTGATTGCTTTAAGCTATTAGTCAACTGACTTGGCAACTGGCAACTGCTATGCAAGTAGTAAACTGACTGATTTACGTGCTAGATATGTAATTGTTGTGTAATAAATGTAACATGCGAGTATGATGTCGTGGAGGTCAAAATAGTTAGCACTGTAGAAACCGTACATGATTAGAAAATCTGAACAGATAAGTTTTATTCTTTTCTATAGATCGAGTCAAATTTTTGATTGCAATTAAATTTTAGAAATCGTATAGGTATTAAAGTATTTGATGTATAATTACTAACACACCTTGTTATATCACCAATGACTACATCCATCGTGATTTGGGAATCACAACCATAAAATTCCGAATTGAAAGTTACAAGTAACGGATTGAAAACTATCCATCTAGCTTTATGCTTAATGAATCCTTTTTATCTTTAATACTACAACTAAGCATAGATATACTTATCTAGTAGCTCATATTTCAATAATTACACGGTGTGGTAGAGATTGCTCCAATGAACAATTCTACTTGATTAGATTACTAGGTTCGATGGTTTAGTCCTACGAAGTCTTCGAACATCATTACTATCAAGCAACATTTGCGTCACGGCGATGTTTTCGTGGTTACGAAGTCTCAAAGTCGTGCTTTGCTGCTATAGCTTTGATTTCTTCTCCGACTGTGTTAATCTTCAGGTCTCTATGTATGTCGTCATTGCGGATATACCACGGTGCATTAACTATTCCTCGCAGAACTTTGGAAAGTTTGTATTTCTTTAAACGTTGGATTTCTTGGTGCAACCCCAGAGTTGCACACATGTTTATATATGATCTTTCAAGGACTAAAAAACTCCACAAGACCTTATTAGTCTAATCTAATTATTGTATTATTGAACTAACGGATATGTCATTGGATATAAAGTGTACAAGCCTATTTTACATTGCAAAAATATTGCTGAATATCTTTTTATTAAAAAAAAGTAAAATCTTAATTTGATTTGTTCGTGCAAAATGTATATCTCATGCACTCGGTTTTCAGAGAGAGGAACAATTTTTAGAAAGCAAAAGACGCTTTAAAAGTTATTTGTTGAAAGACGAATATTTTTTTTCATATCAGCGAAAATATGGACGACATGAAGCAATGAACTATACACCACATTGTTATACTTGTCATACTTCTCATAGATTAATAACAAATATTAATTTCAATTTACAAAGGTATTCACGTTGTCTAATCTGTTAAAAAATAACTAACTAGATAACTATCTGCTTGTTATATATCCACAATACTATAAACTAACCATCGAAATTGTAGCTTACATGCATATATGTATATCCATCTCATGTAATACATATACATAATACACCTATCTTTATCACTCTTTCTTATTTCGTATCGAACATTTGATATATATATTTTTTTAATTAAAAAAAAAATGTTAAGTGCTTTTAAATCATTTATCAGATCGTACTGAAAGAGTATCAGAATTTCTCAGCTTATACAACTTTACAGCATCAATAACTGGTTCATTTAATCATGTTTTAATTATTTGGAATTTAAAGCAGACAAAAAATACCAAGACTTTTTAATGATGGTCGATAATCTTCTTAAAAACATTTAAAAAAATATTCTCAAACTAAAGAGATTCAGAAGGGCTAACATACACAATATTTTCTCATTTCAATTTGTCAAATTTTAAAAAACAGTGCAATAAAATTAGAAAACAGTTTCGGTTAGCAGTTTAGAAATAATTGTTAAGAATTATATCCAGTTGTCTGTTCATTGTACTTAAACCAACTGGTGGTTAATAAATCGGGTTTTTAACATAGGGGTGGCAAACTTAATTTATGACAAAGGTAAAAAGTCGACTATTAAAAATAGAAAGCTTTGGTTTCTAATTTTTAAAAGTTATGAAGTTGTAAGTTTTTCAAAAATTGTACTAATAAAAAATGATATATATAGTTCAAATTACGAGAATTCGGTGGGAACGCATACTTAAAAGAGGTTATACGTATAAATCTATGATACGATAATGAATTTTATTCGTTCCTATATACTTTATAGATAAATAAGTGTGTCAGTGCTATTTTGTTGTATCAGTAGCTTATACGCCACAATTAGTTTTAAGTGTGAGTCACCGCCGAACTCTCGTAATTTGAACTATAGTTAGCTATTTTAAAAATGTTAGAATCTTAGAGGTTGACCATAAATCACGTGGTCTGATTTTGCCTACTTTAGATATAAGTGTAAACGTAGGAACGTAATTAAAAAAATATAGTTTACAAACAAAAGTGAAAAAATCTTTTGCTATTCGTGAGATAAAAAAAAAGGTCATTCCTTAAGAAAATTACGTAGATCACTCTACTGCCCCCTCTCCCCTCCACGTAGCTCTGGCCATCTAGCCCTCTACCCCTTACTAAGCCACTTAGTTCATGAACAACCACTTATGTATAATAATGACCTAAGAAACTTTAAATGCAAATGATTAATAAATAAATTATGATAAAATGATTAATTATTAATAAATCAATTAATATTTAACATATAAAATTAAGAAGCTTATTTCGGAATGTTAATTGTTCTTGTTAAAGTTCTTGTAAATGTCAACATTAAATAATAGTAGAGAACGGACTTAATAGCATGAATGCAAAATATAATTTTAATTTAATGAATAAAGTTTATAATAAATTAAAGTCAACTTAGAGAAAAGAATAATTTTTTTATGCGAAAAAATGGTTTAGAAATGTAAGAAAAAAATGGTTTAGAAATGTAAGAAAAAAATGGTTTAGAAATGGGCACCGCAAAATTATATGAACTATAAAATCAAATTAAATTAAAAGCTGTCAATTTATACACTGTTTCATAGATAATTTTAAATTTGACGATAGATGTTTATTAGTGCAGAGAAATCGTATATCAGTGGCTGTAAAGCGTTGGAATTTTATTCTTTAGGATTACTAATTAGGTTTAACGGATAAAATATTGTAAAAAATAAGTAGTAAGTTAAATAATATACAAAAATAATGCAATAAAGTTTATTGTTTATAAAAAAAAAAAAAACAATCAAAAATGTTGATTTTAGATCATATTATATTTGAATGCATATATTATAGTTTATAATGATCAAATTTAATTTCTATTTATTATTTATTTTTATTTTGAATTAACTATGAAAATTTACAAGCTATCCACCTACTATCCAAGGAACATGAAGAGAGGAAGTACTAAAAGAGACAGTGAAGGGAAGCAGGAGAAAAAAGAAGTAGCGAGGAAACAGTTAAACTTCAGTAAAGAAAAATAAAGGATTTGCGGAAAGGACAAGAGAATAATAACATAGTAAAGAAAGAGAGTCAAGAAGAAATAGTAAAGTAAGAGAGTCAAGAAAGACATTAGTGGAAGAGCAGGAAGGATAGTGAAAAGATAATAGGGGGTTTGTCAAGCTGAAGATACAGGCAATAAGGAAGGATAAGCAGGAAACGGTGTGAATAAAGGAAGAGTAGGGGACATGAAGAGAGAGGATCAAGAAAAGAAGAAACAGAAAGTACTATTCGAAGTAGTAATAGTCTAGAATAGTTTAAGTTTAGTTTTTAAGTTTGAATTTATATGAAATGCATTAAGAAATATAATAATGTAGATTGTAAAGCCGAAAGGCACACAATTAATATAATAAATAATAATACAAGCTATCCACCTAATGATAAACCTACCAAACTCAATGACTATTATTTTTTTATCACGTTTTAGCCCTGATGAAGTTCTAAGTAAGAGCACAGACACTTCAGCATCTTCACTTCCTCACCCACCCCCCCAATAGACCATATTTATATTCATTCTTTTAGTGGTTGGTTGATATAAAGGACAGGTCAACACTTGTCTTCCATTTAATAGAAGTTTCTCTTCTGCGGCTTTTCTAGTAAAGTGTTTGCCATATAATCATAAATATTTTTGGTTACGTTGGTGGTTGTATTTTGTGGTATTGACATAGGGCACTTTACCTAGTATTAGTGGTTGGTTTACTGTGTGTGTGTTTCATAGGTTTGCGTTTGTAAGAAGACATTCATTGGCTTTAGAATACAACTTTACAACCCAGAATTCAATGAGTTTGCTACTACATTAGAATTATCATGTTGTTTACCTTTTATATTGTAATAATAGAAAATAGAAACTTTTTGTGGGCTCCCGCAAGGAGAAATTTTGAGATGTATTATTCGTTTTTAAAGTTGGCATAATTATCTTTTGGATTGGAAATTCGACGAATAACTAGCATGGACGTCAATTAGCGTTAGTGCCCTATCTAGAGTTAAAAAGTAAGGGTACATATTTCTTTAAATATGTACATAAATCTTCTTTAACAACACCGCAGACAGGATTCGACCTACCGCCTTGAAAAAAATTAAAAAATTAAATTCAGTGAAGAATACAATATGGAGAATAAAAGGAGCATTCTCAAGCCAACGTACTTACAATGTACTATTGAAAATATTTTATTTGAAATTTATCAAGTATTTAAGAAATGGATTTGGATCATCAGTCGAAAAGATTCTCTATAATTTTGAGTTCAACGATTTATTGTACAATAATGAGGGTTGTTTCATAAGTCGATGATTTTAAAGTTATATTTCTTTTAAAATTAAATTTATTTTTCAACATACTTTCTTTTAGATTGCCAAAGATTAATTTCTTAAACAAAGAAGGTTCTGTCTTTGCAGCTGCAATGTCACATTTGTTTAGTGGCAAGCAACCGTCATACAGCCTGGGCGCATGACGTATGGATGTAATATTCTTTTAAAAACGACAGGCTCGGCAGTCAATTTTGTTTATATTATTAAACAATAATCATTCTGTAAACTGATTGAAATACTGAATCTACATAACACAGCAATAAACTGCGGTTAAGGGAGGGGTTAGGGTTTTCACTTTCGAAAAATCCAATTTGTTTTTTTGTTTTATCTTATTGTTTAACATTTCAAGAATATGTCCTTCAAATTTTAAGCCGATCTGAGCAATATTCTTGAAGTTATTGTCTTATTATTCCGGTATATTATATCGTATTATATGTTAATCAGGTATACAGTTTATTCATTGCTATAGTCCTGAAGCGTTTTTCTCAAAACTACTTTTTCAAAGTCCGTGTTTACAGCCATTTAAAAACTAATTGACCGATTCATTTCAAACTTCGTACACATTTTCTACATATAAAATACCTCCCTCCAACATTTAGATAAAAAAAAATTTTTTACATTAAGGGTGTTTCCCACCCACAAAATGGCGGAATTTTTCGTGCAAAATAACAGTTTACACTTTAGATGGCCGCCAAAAAATTTTAAATAAAAAAAAGAATTATCAGAGGCCGTTGGGGGGAAGATTTGATTATAATTTAACTAAATTTTAATGGTTTTTCATTTTCAAATAAATTCCGGCCGAGTTATAGTGAACACCGCAAATTGTCTTTTTCCCAAGACCTTCTGGAAAAAGCTTTGTTACCGGCTTATGCTTCAATATTGATGCATGATAAAATTATACAACATAGTCAAAAGTATGCTCAATAATGTACAAAAGGTTCGAATAAAATTGCTCAATCTATACTTGAGAAAAAAAATCGCAAAAAAGGTGTTTTTTTTACGCTGAAACCCTAACCCCTCCCTTAATGTTCTTTTCGATGTATGGATGAAGCCAATACATTTTCGTCGTCTTCTAATAAAAGCGTATGCTATAATCACATCTTCTTCATCACTTGATATTTTCTCAATGAAAAAACGTGATTTCTCAATGCTAAACTTTGGAGAAATGACTCTATTTGCAGAACTGGGATACAGAATGCGTCTCGCTTCATTTGTAGCTTGCATGCAACCTACAAATGATGCTGTCGTGGGCAGTAGCCCTAACAGTTACATAAAATACTTGAACGCACTAGCATCTAAATCAAGTAGTTCTTTACAACACGCAACACGTAGTTCTAACAATGCTCAACAACTAACAGCTTTGGCACATACAGCAGTGAAATTCCTAATACATTTTCACGTTGATTTTCTACCTAAAGCGAAAGTGAGATCAAACATGTTTCGCACAATTTGTTATAAATAGTTTACGAAGTGTAGGCTCATAAATCTTGCGGGTAAATTTTAGGGGTAAGACCCTCAACAGAATTTAAAGAGCTATTCATGTCAAAAATGATGAATTCAAATAGATACTATATAAAATAGGGTTATTAAAATAGAATACCATATATTAAAGTATAACGCCTACCTTAATAGTAATAGGCAATACATATACTATTATAAATAAACATAAAATCTATGAAAAGTTATTTATTATACATTTATTTTAATATAGACTATTTGGATTAGTATTAGTTTTGTACATATACATATAAATAAATAACATAAACTTGAATAATTTTTTATAAATTTGAAATGGACTATGTATATATACATCTCTTTCTGTAGGTTTTTCTTTTCTTTCCCCTTTGGTTGTAGCAGTTTCTACCACTTTTAAACTGGTTTGTTACTATTTTTTATTTGATTCCAGATCTGAGGTTAGAAAATACTATCAAGTTGTTTAGGAACACTTAGATCTGCTAGTACCTTGCAGCGAAGAGAACGAAAATTCTACTAAAAAGAAATAATTCTACGTATTGCTAATTTGTTTAATATGTTTCAATCTTAAGAACTTCTAACTAATAAACAGTACTAAATTGTAAATATTACTGTCAATACATATGTAGTAATTATGTAATATTAATGTAAGAACTTACATTAATTTTTATTAAGTATCTATTTAAAAACCATGAACCAAACCAAAATCATTTACAAAAGTAATTTATGTATATAAATATATAAATATAGATATAAAAAAAAATTAGTTAAACTTAAGTAGTGATTAGATTTAAGCCAACCTAAAGTATCATTTCCACCTTCCATTCTTACAGTTTTAATTTTATTTTTTAATTGCAAAAGTAGTATAGTATGTTTATCTTTTAATTTTAGTTTTAGAAGTATGAATACCCCAAATTTTCTAAAACTAAAATATAAAAATTGACAGTTGTTAAAAGTACATTGGTCTCTTTTATCGAGCGAGTTAATGACCTATAATTTGTCATGAGTAAATGAAGTTTCAGCTTGTGAAAAATAACTTATATGAATGAACTTGCAATCCCTAACATTAAAGGAAATACACAGAAAAAAATTAGGAAATAAAGTTTTGCTTATTAAAGTCTTTGTTTAAATAAAAACTAAAGGCGATTAGGATATTGTCTAAATTTCTTCAACATCTTGTCAACGAATTCATTGTTCTCCTCTACCCTTTCTCTATGAACACTGAGTATGCACCTCCCTAAAAGAAATCTTGCCGATACCAATAGCAAAGGTAGTTTGGGGTTGCTACCGTGCCAAAATATGATTCAAATGTTTTGTGAAATATGCATAGTAAGAGTGAAAGTACTTACAGCTAAGTAAGCAAAGGCATTAAGCCAAGTACGTATCAGCAGAGTCGTTATATATACAAAACTTGTATAAAAGTATATTCAAACAAATATAGAGAAAACTAAGTCAATGTTTAAAATTACGTTGCCTTATCTTTCCCATGGAAATTATTAAAATTTTGATAAGATTTATAGCAAGCCGAAAACGACCAATCGACTTCAAATTTTCAGAATAATTAGATAATATGAAATCCTTTATAACTATACATTTATAACATTATACCAATAAGGTCTTTGACATCTACCTTATATGGTAAAATGTGAATTTCTTAACCGAAAGCTCAGCATTTGCCAACAGTTCTAATATTCTGAATGAAAAACAAGGGTGGAAGAACCCAGAACTGCAGGTTTTTGAGAGCTTCAGTGTATGTAATAGAGTTCAGGATGTGATAGCGATATTTCGCTCTAAGACTCCAGAGTAACACTGGACCTACTTCAGTCTTATCTCAACATAAACAATCCCTGGATGTCTGAAGTAATGTATAGTATTGCTGGGAACCTGACCGTTTACATCTGAAGTTATCTCGAGTTAGACCATTTATAATATAACAGTCAATAGAGTTACATCTAGTCTTGCATTAAATACAGTTACTATATTTGTTAATAAATAATGTTGTACCAATACTAGCAGCTTATGATTTGTAATTACTAGATTATTTCTAACAATATTTTATGATGAAAGAAAAGTAGAAAACCGACTTAAATTTCTGATGAATCCACAAAAATAAAATATCGTCAGTGGAAGGGCCCCTCTCCACCAACCTCTGTCCATCTCACGAAATACAATCATGTACACATACTATACATATAATGTTAATTAAATACACAAACAAATGAATCAATTAAGCAACACGTTGTTTTTTTTGTGTGTTTGTTTTTTGTTGTAATTTGGATGGAGGTGTGAAGTCGGTTCGGTTGATTGATTACGCCATTTTACGGTGTTATTTGATACAGTTTCGTTGTTTATTAATACCATTAGTTGAATATTGGCTTGTACATGTCCATTTACCGTGGGTGCATGGTGGACATAGTACCTGACGTGTTGTAGAGTATTGTATAATCAAACAACAACACAAAATGGTCCAGCCGTTCTGTCGACGGGTTTTGTGCACCTTCCAAGTCCCCGTCCCCGTCCCCGATCATTCCTGCTACAGCTACAGGCTCCAAGGGATAAAAATGTCTGATTCAGAATTAGAATACAACTGCTGTATTTTAATTATATATTTTATTGATTCAAAAAATACAATAGGTCTAAATAGTTAAAGAGTTCTAGTTCTTTAACGCGCCAAGTTGTCAAAGAGCCTGTAACATATAATGTTTCAGATATTTTCGGAAGGCTTTGACTTAATTTCTTTGATTTAAACATCCATCTTGATGAAATGGCGACAAACAACATGTTCCTTTTGTATTATCTTCTTACCAGTGAGTACTAAGATACGAATAGTCATTTTCCTACAATTTATATGTATTATACTTGTGAACTCCTTTCCAACGAGTATATTACTAAATTACTTGTTTTCACAAAACATTGTAAAATATAAACCTTCTTAAACTGTTTGGTTTGCAAAATATTTAAATAGGTATGTAAATAAAACAAATTATACGCTCCAGTTTCATGCAAGGTCGAAGAGTTAAATAAGGTTAAGTTTTATTACCCCAATACTATTAAGCAAATAACTAAATTCACCAACTCTTTTAAACTGTCGCAAAATAACCCGACATGGTCATGGTCAATTAGAGGTAAGCAAATTGGTTAAGCAACAAGGCCGGACCTTTTTTTATATTTTATTTATAGCGCATCAATGCATATTGTTAGTTATTAGCACCTAAACTAATATATATTACATTTTATAGTTCAAATTACAAGAGCTCGGCGGTGACTCATACTTAAAACAAGTTGTGGGGTATAAATTGCTGATATAACTAAAAAGCATTGATTCTATAATGTATATAGAAACGAATAAGATAAAGTTCATTATCGTATTATAGATTTATACCGCTCTTATAACCTCTTTTAAGTATAAGTCACCGCTGAACTATCGTAATTTGGACTTATATAACATTTTACTCAACATTGTGTTGAGAATTAGCAATGATTAGTAAAGCGGCTGACGTTCAACAGCGAATACAAGTGCTTAAAATTTTGTTAATATTTCTTAAACTCATAATAATACCCAAACATATCATTTGTCATTTGAAAGAAAATTTAGTGTTCTACTAGCTTTATTTAAGTATTCATTTGATAAAATATAAAGTTTACATAAAATAATCCATTAAATAAAAAATTTCAATAAGTCAAAATTGAAATAAGTCCATATTAGTAGATATTAACAATTAAAATAGTAGTCTTTAATCATTAAAGAGATCAACATTTATAAATATTCTTTAACCATTCGATGTCATATTAGTCTTCTTCTTCTGCCTTCATCTTCTGCATACAGGAACGACAAATACTACTTACACCTGCCCCAATCAATACACTAAGTTTTGATATTATAACGATTATAAGCAAACATAAATAAAATCGATTAGTCTACAGACTTCAATACAGATGTAATATCCAAGATTAAAATAGCTTTATATCCGCGAACTATATTAGTATATACTTCAATAATAAATGAGTTCACACGCCATTTTTTGTATTATATGATACAAAACTCAATATTATATTTTTCTCCAACATTCAAAGCAAGGAATCTTAAAAAATTTAAAAAGAATATTCTCAGTGTATTATAGTATAAGGACCCATCATCTAAACACTTGCAGAATCTATCAAAGGAAATGAAAAGAAAATGCAATACTAAGAATACAATGTTCAAAGTCCCTTTTTTCCAAATTCCTCTTAGATAAAATAATTAAAATTTTCCAAAAATTTATATAAAAATATATAAAAAATTGTATATTAAAAAATAAATAAAAAGATGTAACATTATTCTAACCCCGACTTTTTGTCCCTATCTCACAACTTATAAAACTCTATCATCTATCCTACTCTATCTTATTAGATTTTAAATTAATCTTAAATTTCTTTTCCGATCAAGGTATACGTTTTAAATATACATAGAATGAATAAGGTGGACATAGTATCAGTGGCTAGAGAGGAAGAGGAAGAGGTTGAGGGACTTAGGTGATCTGGCAACATTGTCTGCCTTGCCATGCCATGCCATGCCGTGACACATTACCACACTATGACAGTGCTATCAAATTAATATTGAAGGATTTAGGTTACCTCATGCTGCCTCATGTGAAGTCCACCACCGATCGGTAAAACCAATTCACACTTTACAAATACTACTGCTATAAATGTATTTCCACAATTATTATTTTGTTAGTACTATTTGGATCTGTAACTACTATTTGTCAACCTAGGGCTAACGATGACATCATGCAGAGAAACAGATATGCCAATTTTCAGAACATTATGGACCACATGACGCATGTTTGAGGGCAACTGCTGGAGACAGGGAACATTTAGAGTTCTGACATTGAACAGTGAGAGATCATCATTAAACCTTCACACATTATTCATATTCGATTGGAATTGATTATCAATAAATAAATATTATATAATTATTGACTTTTATTTTTTATTTATGAATTGCACAATTATGATTTATCAAAACTATCATCTGCATTACTTTTTCTACTCGTATTTACGTATTATTTCCAAGTTAAACTTAACTAAAGCAATCTAAACTGTAACCTATTCTCCATAGCCAGAAGCATTTGTTTCTCTCCACTTTCATTATCTTGCTCCTTTCATAATGGTTCTTTCCTGTATTTCTTTCGAATCCACCTGTAGTTCTGTTACTGCACCTACTTTACCTTCTTCATTCTTTTCCGTACTTCTGCCATTTATTTTCTTCTTCCCCTATCTCTTTTCAACAATTTATCTCATTTTTGCTGTCTCTCTTGCTCTCACAACCTTTTTTCATATGTTCCAGCACAATACTCCTTCACAGAATCCACAGAGACTTCTCTCACTGTCTTCTGAATACATGTTTCTTGTGTATTCCTTCTTGTGTCTTCATTATTATTTTCCCTTTAGTACTCTGGTAGCTATATAATTATTTAATTGGATGTAACAACCAGTTCAAAAAGGCAAAGACGAGTGCAAAAATACACTAACGAGTGCGGCAGGAAGAATGGTAGAGGAGGAGCTAAGAATCAAAGATAGAGAGGTGCAACAGCAGGAAAGAATGAGCAAAATGGATAACACCAGATACAATACCAGGCAAAGAAAATTATAGAAAAGTGGGGTGTCAGAGTATATGAGGGGAAACGAGAGTCACCTGAAGAATGTAAGAAGAAAGCGAGATTTAGATTGTGGAATGAAGGAAATGGAAGTAGATACTGGGTGGACGGAGAAGAAAATAAGTGCAGGGTTTGCAAAGCAGAAGTGGAGACTCTGGAGCACATAAGGCATAATTATGTGGACAGAGTGGGCAACATCTAAGAAATCATCAAAAACACTTGTAAATATGCTAAATGAATAGCAAAAGTAACTGCAAATCAATAGTAAAGTGTAAATAGGCTTAATAATAATAGATTGTAAACCCCTATACGTTTTAAATGTGGTATTGAACCACTACCACAAGAAGATAAAAAACAAACCGACGATCGGCCGACCGGTCAACAATGGCTTGCTGCAGAGTGAAGTGTAGTCCAATGGACCAGAGCACAGCATCCAGCATTCAGAGATGCGATCTACTAACACACACAGGTAAATGTAACGTTGTCGAGATAGACACGGGGGCAGGGGCAGGGGCACACACCGTACCGCAGTAACGGGGAACATTGACCGATGAAATATTTTAATGAATATAATTATAAGGAAACTGTAACACTATGTAAATGATTAGTTTTAAAACCCAAGAGCGAGATAGGTGCATTTTAGTTACGGAATTAAAAACCTTATACAAAATTAAGGCGAGATTATTTAACGAATAATGTATGGGTACTAAGCAATACTGTAAGATTTTCTATCAAGTAACAGATTCAGCTAGAGATACACTGTATTAGATACGTTTTCCAATATAGTAATCATATCTAGATACATTACAACAATGGTACATAGGTAAGTTTATCTTTAAATGAGGAGAAAAATCAGTTATAAGAAAAAAAATTCATTATCATTGACAAGATAATATAAACGAATTCAATATTTATATAATATATAAAAGTTGCTAATATAAACGAATTAATAGGCTTGTGAATCATGCATCTATTTCTATAAAGCTGTACTAAATATTGATAAAGTTGGCAATCAGGACCTCAAATATCCAATTACTTTTAAATTTATTGCAATATTATAAGAAATATTAACAACTAAATTACATGATGTCTAATTTCTACCCTCTTTCCTTCTATTAATCCTAGAACTCATGACTGGGGTTTGTTTCCACTAATTAATTCAGATGTATTGATTTATAAGATTTTCTTGTATAATAATATTCATTTATCCCCGTAGAGCAGATTTAATGATCAAGTAAAGGAAGGAGTTCATATAAATCCCAGTCATGAGTTCAAGGATTAATTGCGAGAGTAAAAGAGATGAATAAAAGTGCTAGTCAGCTACTAGTTACAGTTGGCTCGTGGAACACATAATGTTTTTATATTATGAAGGTGATGAGCAAAAACAAATATAACGAATGACTTATTATATTAGAAACTATATATACTTGTTTAGTGACATTAACAGATGGTTAAAAATTACTCGCAAAAACTCAAAGTATTCCAATTTTAAATTAGCTATATTTCTGTTATCTTTAGGATATTTAAAAAAATTAAAAAGCCAATCGATATGCAAGTGTATAAGACCCAGTGGCGTAGCTACCGCCGTATCAATGATACGGGGCCCCCGTGCTAAAAGGGCTCTAAAAGTGTCTAAGCAAAAATTCTTAATTAAATGCGAGCGTCTTTGTTTCTTTTGTGAAAAATCTTTACCCCTCATTAGGGCCCTCCAACAAATTTTGATAAAGGGCCCGTCTAAGGCACGTTACTTTACTGATAAGACCGCTAAGGTTTTTGTACTAATAGTTTCAAAAACGATATTGTGGCCCTATTCCTGATTATCGCTCACTAGTAATATGACAAAAACCCTATTTCCTTTTAAAAAATCATATGGAATTTGAATAAAAGAGGAAGAGGTCTAATCACGTCTATTCAAAAGTGAATTCTAGTATACAATAGGTACATTTAATGGAACAGGTTTACCCAAATGAAACGTGGCAATTCACGTGTTTCGTTTAGCCAACATATTGTTCCACAGTAAACAGAACACAGCAAACAGATTCAGGTTTTTCTTTACATAAGGAAGGGAAAAGGGACAATGACTGTGACAGTACACATTACAAAATGGTCTTTATTACATTTTCGTTTTGTCCGGGTCTTGGCTAAATATTTGTTTATCAATTTATATGTTTGAACTTCAGTTAAGAATTAAATTTATGAAATAAAAGGGAAAAATAATGAATGAAGTAATTTTGGGGACTTAGTCGGATGATGTGTTAATTGGTTAGTACTTTTACGTTCGAGAAATACTGTTGTTACACTTGAGCTAAGTTGCAATAACTGATTCATTCATTATTATTTACTATCGTTCGGCACTGACGATTTCCTATCGGTGGCACATTGACAGAGAAAAATATGGATACTATCAGTGATAGAGGAAGAGAAAAAGAGAGTAAGAAAGACGTATTATAAAAAGAGTAAGAAATTTGAGAACAATTATTACTTATTACCATAACCTTCTAATACCGTTTCGCATATTTATCTAACATAACAATACATCATCAGTGCGCTACAGCTCTTAAAGAGCTGTGCGATCGTTTAAGATATTTCTTCATTCTTTCCTAGTGGTCACATTTTTCTTCCAATTTGTAATACTCATTGCCATTTTCGTTAAGTCTCTATTGCATCTATATCTTCTAATATCTCAATTCCATAGTTGTTTTTATTACTCGCTCATAAATCCATCTCAAAATTTTTCTTTCCCAAAAATATAACAAAACAATCTTAAGTGTTATTGCTTCTTAAAAAAATGAATTTACGTTTTTGCACAAATATCTAAAGAAGTTTTTTTTAAGGATTACAGGGGTTAAAAATATCTTTATAATCCGATTTTAAGTAAAGTTTAGACCATTTAAGATTAAATTTTGATAGGTTCGCACAAGTAAGATTCAATTGCCCAGGGTAATGTCTCATATTTTGCAAGAAGATATGATTACAATTTACTATACGTTTTTTTTTTATATATAGTTTCTCGGGCTTCCTAGGCACGTAGCCTTTTATCGCCCCTATTATTGTTCTGTTTCTTCTTATACTTTATATTCAGACAACAAGAATGATCTATTCATGGCTACTGCAGTTATAAATTTCGGTTACTCAATCAAAAAAGCGGTGTTAACAGGAAGCGTCTGCGAAGTCTGTAGCACCGCCCTTTGGAGTCCATTTCTTGCCATTGCTGTAAATTTACTATAAGTATCTTCTTTAATTTAAAACTAACAACTTATTTATTCAGTCACCACGGTCATTTATTTGTATTATGGAGAACTAATATAATATCATCACTGTCCTTATCGCCACCCCTATCAATATCAAGGCACCCGGCACGTGACCTCTCGGAAGTTAACAATCATCCCTCTGATTAAGAAGCTACAAGCTAAATATGTTACTCATTCTGGTAAATAAAGTTTACGTATAAAGCCTGCACACACTATCCAGTATTAATGCGGGGTAATAGAATTTTATGTTCACAGAGCTTGAAATGTGAACAATATTAAAAACATTGACAAAAACTTACTATTTTGAAGCTTATAGACAAAGTTATCGTTGAATAGAATTATAAGTATATATTAAATAATGTATTTTATAGATGTGTGTTATATTAGTTAATAACATAACATTGGGGTTATGAATTACTTTCCAATGATCGTTTTCTTTAATTTATATTGAAATATAAGACAATATAATATGTTATATTTTAATTTTTTGTAATATCGCTTAATTCTTTGTCATATTTTTGACTTAAGAAAAATAGTATTGAAGACTACCTTTGTAATATCAAACTTTATGTGTTTCTGGAGACAACTCCCACTAAAGCGATAGCTTCTTCCAATTTAATTTATTTAACGCTGGTCTATTTCCGATGCTAAGTACTGTCACCGCCAAGTTCCTACTCTGTTGGCAATATTTGTGATATCGTGGTCTAATATATGTGAACTCCACCGCTGCATAATAAGTTTATGATTATGTACGTACATAATCAATTTAACTTGATAACAACCAAACCCAGAAAATATAACGCTAGATCCGAAAACACTATTACACAGTAGCTTGAAGTATCAATGCTCTTGTTCTCTGTGTCGTCTAAAAAAGCATTTGGAGCTTGCTAAGTGAGCTTGCAGTTAGCAAAAAAAGCATAATTCAGTTTCAAAACTAAGTACTCGTAGTTCCTACGCCTCATATGTATATGTATAAAACCAATATCTGTTTGAAATCAAATAGACGAAGTCAGTGGCAACCTCAGTCATTGTGAGGCTCAGTGCGGCAGATCTTTGCGAAGTCGTTGTTCTTTGTATAATTTATGTAAATTGGAAGTTTAGTTTTTGTTGATGGTGATTGACGGGAAATGCAGAACTTATAAATAAATAAATGTAGAGTTTTAGAATCGTATATTGGAAGATTTATAAAAATTATAGATTGAAATAGATATCGCGAGATTCAAATACTGATATAGTAATGACTGGTGCCAGGCCGCTACAAGAAAAGGCCCCCGGGCAGTTGCCCTGCTTGCCACCCCCTAAGGCCTAAAATAGTCACTGAATAACTCTAAGAAATACTGTTCTCCGTTCATTAAAAATTAAGTCTTAATATCTCTCTAATAAAAATAATAAAGATTGCAGGTGCTAGTCTTTCGATATGAAATAATGAAGGATAAAACACTTAAAAAACTAAAGTCGATATAAATAAATTAGACAAGAAATGTTTTTCAATTACAAATTTGTTGAATCCATTTCAAGCACATTGTTTTTAATCAACAATATATGACCAGCGTTTGCTGTTGATTGGCTCATCTGATCGATTGTGTTTTTACGATGTTTACCGAACATGATGACCGTCTAGGGCGCTAGGTGGTGCTACAATAGCTATGATAACGACCACACATATAAATTTTTATATGTCCTGTTACTTTTCTGACGCAATTAAAAGACGGCCGGCGTCGCTATAAAGACGCCAGTGGATTCATTGCAACTAAATATAACTTTTAAAGCTTCATCTATAATAGATTTTTAAAAGACAATACATTTAGAAGTTTACCAAACGTCTATCAAACAACTAAAGTATCATTCACAGTTATTATTTTAATTTTAATTCTACACAAGTTTTAAATTAAACTTTAATTTTCGTTTTACATTTAGGAATATGCATGCTCCATACTTTCTAAATTAAAATAATTAATTTTATCTATGTTCATGTTCAAATTTTGAAAATTCAGCTACTCATGCTATCTATAAATCTAATAAAATCAAAAAGTTCAGTATCACTAATTTTCTTATAATGTATATAGAAGCAAATAAGAAGAAAATTAGCCATTGTATCGTAGATTTACGATACGGCTTTTATAACTTATTTTAAGTATGAGTCACTGTCAAACTCTCGTAACTTAAACTATATATTATAACCTAGCTAACCTATGTGGTTCTCTGTGCAAGTTAAATTAGTATACACCATTTTTTTAAGTAAAACAAACTGTCAAACTGAATATTACTGATGCACGACGCAATGTGCACTATATAATCTAAAATTGAATTAAAATACGTCAAGATATAGCAAGGAATGTATATTGTTTTAATTTATTAATTGGTCATTATTTGTATTAAGAATAAGTTTATGGGCACTCGTGTCTTTAGTCTGGTACATTTTCTAGATAGGATTAAATTAAAACTAAAATTAAAAACTAAAATAAAAGCTGGGAATGAGGCTTATCTGTAAAACACAACAATATTGACAAGGTTTAATTGATCATATACTTATTAATTAGCAATTAAATTTAATTAGCTATATATAAGAAATGTGTAACGGCAACATTAAAGGAATGTACTATAGCTTCTTTATAGATTAATTAATAATATAAAAAGATGTTACGTAGATATTGATAATGATAACCATTTTTATAATCGAAATAAATTGTTCTGTTATAATTTATCAAACGAATTCATTTTGGTTCTGCCATTTTATAAGCGTCGTCATAGCAACCCCTGTATATATATCTTTAGTCTTATATAAAGTAGCAGAAAAGCCACACCCTTATGTATATAGAACACTACGATCATTAAAGGAAAATTCTACTAAAGATAAAAGCAATCTTATATTAGAATCGGTAACAATATACGCCTTCAGGTTTTGTTAAGGCAACTACTATAACATCATACTTGTTGGCATAAATATAAAACTAATTTTTACTTAACAATTCCGATTAATATTTTAAACGTCATGTTAAAAATAAATATGGTGTATGCTCCGATAATGCAAATAATATTAATACTTTTGTTCTAGTCTACAAAGGATTTTTGTATTTACCGTACGAGTCGGTAAATGAATATTACAATGAAAATAATAAAAATACTTTTGATGCCTCGTAGATTTTATGAGTTTAACATCTCAACAAATATAGTACACTCATGTCTAAATAACGTCAACTTATTAATGAAAATATATGAATGTTGTTGAATGTCGCATGTTAGAGTCGCACTAGTCTGTACCGGATTTATATTTCATAATCGGCTGCTGCTTTTCATGTTTTAATTTCCATGTATAAAGTAAATCATATTTGATTTCTTTATCTCAATTCCGATTTCAATTGAATAAAAAAATTGAAGAAGCCGCCAGGCAAAAACACGTGACATGGATAATTCGTGGAACGATTCAAGTGTCAACAAATAATCCAAACACATAGTACATGAAAATATTAATCAAATAAATAAAAATACATTGAAATTTCAGTTTATTTAAACGCCGACAGTAGATTGAAGCGCCAGGCATAGGCGTCGAAAACAAGGTTTTAATAATTTACATTGAAATATGTGAACACATATTTTGTGCCCTATAATTTGTAAAAATAATAAGCATCATTTGTAAAGAAAGTAAGACAAAGGATATAAACGGTATTCTACCCCGATATCTGCTTTGAGTTCCAAAATTATTATTGGTACAAAAATCGTAGTATGAATAAGATATTGAATACCAGGTTTACAACCAGAGGTGCAGAGCCGGTAAATGTCTGTCCGATATTTAATAATTTTAGTAATCACACTCTAATACTCACTCCGCCCTTTCTCAAATTAAATACTAAGACAGTTTGGATGTGTGTTATAGAAAAAAAGAAATATATATAGAGAAATGATTCAAAATTCAAGTTTAATTTAAATGAATGAAGCAACGGACTACATCGCCAGATTCTGCGAATTTGTTACAGACTTATTACAATTCTTTTAATTTTATTTATATTCCACGACAAATTCTATTTATATTACACTACAGTTCTGTTGACTTCTGCCATATCGTTTTGTATAACTCAGTGTAAATTTACTAAGCCCCAGTATACTCGTATATTTATTTAAAATTGGTTTGGGGTACCATCGTTGAAGATAAATGCCAATTTTTGTCGTGTCGTTTTGCATATTAGAAATTCCTTCGCAGCCTTGAGAAAAGGAATACTATATTTCTTGAAGTTTACCGAAATTGCTCTTGTAAAATATTGTAAATTAACCCTTAAAACCGACAGACGAAAGTGTACATTTTAGCATAATTTGTGGTGTTATTCAGCACAGTTTGCGAGTCGGCGACAATGCTTGCACCCTTTTTGTCCCGAGACCAAATTCTTTCTGTCATAATATAAAGTTTGAAAGGAAGATGAATACATTATTGGGGCGATAAAAGGCTACGTGCCTTGAACTTCATCCAGAAGTCATAATTATTTTCTTTTAAATGCCCCTGAAACACTTAGAAATCGACGTCAATGACGTCCAGGTGATTGCCGACACCGTCAAAGACGTCGACAACAAAGCGGCAATAGGACAATTCGGATAATTTGAACAATCCATGATTTATTGAATTGATCAAAGGGTTGCCGAGTATCCAATGTACATCCCAGTGATAATACACAATGACTTCGTTCGATCTATGTACACGGACTCGTATTGCACACAGCACGGTGTGTGATATGTCCACACACAACAAAGAGAAGACGAATTGATATGAATTATATATTCATACAATACAAATAAAGTGTAATAAAGTAAGATATGGATCATATGTGTTTGGTGTTGGTGGTGTGTGTTATCACTTGGTTGTTAAGATCAAAGGAGCCGCGACGTTTAAAGTGTGGTAAATAAGGTTATAAAACAACAAAATGAATCCAAAATTGATGGCCGATTGATTTTATGGGAATTATTTACTAAATTAATAACATGCATCATATTTATTAGATAAATTCGTCAATATGTATAACTAATAATAAATATCAATGAAAGGAATTCTGAACCCAATGGGTTTGTATCCTATGTCTTAATTTTTATAAAAGTGTACTATATATTGATAGAGTGGGTTACTAGAACCTCAAATGTTCAATTATTTTTTAATAACTCCTTATATGTTAAGATATATTAACAATTAAAAAAATCATTTTGTCTCTTTAATTATTAAAGGGATTCAACGTTGTACACATTCCAAATGCATGTGACATCACAATCCTTGTGTAAGGTTACCAACTTTACAGCTCACTAATCTCTGCTATATGTATTTATATATCAAATATTATTTACATCTATTACAAGGAACAATCAAATTTCAATACTATGTCTGCCTTAGCAGGGTTAAATAAAATAAAAACTTATTATTCTTTGATTTGACTTGATTGCGACAGGGAATATTCGTTACATCCCTACAACCTAGCAAGTACCCATAGTTTGTTAACTACATACTGCACTATTTACTCTCAAAATATGAAGCATAAGCAACTAATACTTCTGAGGTCCTTAAAATCTAAAACTCAATTGTAATTAGTTGTATCTACTAAGTATTTAAATTTAATATTGTATCAGCCAGTTTTTACAGCTTTGAAGTCCCGAACGTGTACATCAAATATAAATCTATAAAATGTTTGTTTCAATTTTAACACACAAGCCTTAATCCACAACTTGACTCACCGGAAGGTCATTCCAGAAATACAGTTATTTTGAACGACCTACAAAATATGGGACAATTTTCTGTGTCAACTGAAGTACGACCACTACCCAGCACCTCTCAGCGTGGGCTTGAACCTACGCCTCATTATATTGTGTACAAACAAACATCCACAACAATTAACATAAAATATCTGAGCACCCCCTACGTGCTCGAAAAGACTCCCTTAGAAGTTAAAGCCAAATAAAAACCAACAACTGGATATAAACTTAAAACCTTGACCAATAATTAGCAACAGACCATTGAAAAAAGTCATAAAAAGTAATTGTCACATATCTCTAGTGTAAATAATGTCGTTTTGGAAATATGGGTCTAAAGAAATGTACAAAAATGTTTAAATTGTGTCAATTGGATTCGTTTGCTTTGTTAGTTTTAATAGGTAAACCATTAAATTGATTTTATGTACTGAAAAGTTGTTTCCCTTTCCTTCATGGTCAAACTTCATGCCCTGTTTGTAGTATTGTATTGTTTGTGTTAAAATATATCTGTTTTACATATAAAAGGGTTTGTATAACCCGAGTATACAGTGGCGGATTTAAAGGCAGGCGCCCCAGGCACATGACTAGGGCTTTGCAAAGTCCCAGATAACTTTATCTTTCTTTCTAGTGACACCAAGTCTTGCTTGGTGCAATTTATTTATGTACAAGTTTACAATGAAATTTACAGAAAATAACGCAGCAAGGAACCCAGTAAAAAATTTGGTGAAAAGTCTCTTTTTGTGACGTTTCTATCACTATTGCACTTTGCATCAACTTTATCTTTATTTGTATTTCGACAGGTGGAGTGGTTTCGCCATTTGTAGCCGATAAAAAAAACATTTCATATGAACGACTGCAAGATACTAATCTGTAAATGAACTCTTTCATGACAAAAAAATCATACGCATCTTCAATATGATGGCAAAGTGACCTCAAAATGTTTACTAGGTAATATTAATAAAAGTATAATTTTAGATTTAATGTGACATTACAAATTCAATGACTCCTCCTCCCTTCCATGTCACATCTTGTCACACTTTGAGGACGCCTTCTTCCCTGGTTTATGTGTGACGTAATTAATGGATGACCACTAAATCATTATATTCTATTGCATTTAATTTATGTAATATCACTCACAAAACACGAATGCTATAGTTCAATTTATGAGAGATCGATAAATAAAACTTGAATCTTATAAATGTGCAATACGATGATTATTTTCGCTTTTATAGTACAATGACTGTGACACTCTTTTCTCATTGTGTCGTAGATTTATACGGTTCAACTTTTATAGCAGGTACATCTTACTTTCACTTAATACTTTACTTAACCGACACTACTAGCAATAGGTAATCTAAAAGGGTTCTTATTTTAGAATTTAATAGCTAATCTGACTTCTCTCAACATTAAAAACACCACCTAGAAGGTTTATGAGTTCGCTAATACAAAAGCAGTAAAATAAGTCACGAAACGTATTTTATTATGAAAAACCGTTTACGTAACAAATAACACTTGTTATGTTAGATAAACCTTATATGCACGTAACCGTATTTAGCGGGCATGTATATTCTATTTAATAAATTCTTCCGGAGTAAATTCTTTAATTGACTTGTTGTGACTGCACAGTGAGCAAAATTGACACACAAAACTATACTTTATTTTAAATCTGGTCTGCCAGGACTGGAGCAGTTTTGGCGAAGCAAAATCATTACTTAATAAAGAATTAATAATTATAAAACTGCAAAAACAGTGCTATGGAATAAGGGCTTCGAATGAAATTATGCAAGAGGCCTAGTGCCGCTACCGATATAAATCCGCCACTGCGCCTAAATAAAATCAAAGGGTAACTTTTCAACAATTGTTCTCCCCTTGCAGATTATACATCTAGATGGATATCTTTTGATAACTAAAAACAATTTTGTTTCTAAATTTAAATAATATTAATTTTGTTTTATCCATATATAAAAGTTATTTGCATTTTAAAATCCAATTTACCTTTGATAAAATCTAAAATATAATTTAAATGACTTTAAAATTACATTGTATATTATACTACTCGTATAATGACATCTATGGTTTAAAACCTGAACAAAATAATATTTTATAAATAATATTATCTCTTAAGAAAACTGGTTTGAGGAGAACTTTTGTTTGTATATAGCTGGACCAAGATGCTGGATGTTAACTTTACTTTGTATTATCCATCTCGCGGGATTTTGTAGAACTGTTTAACGTATTGATTTTTAAAGATCTTTAAAGAAATCCCGGTAGAGGGATTTAAGATTTTTGTGTATTAGAATAATGCTATAATTATATCATGTCATCACATATTATTTATTTTCCTATTTCTTGTATTTTTCATTTTATTTTAAATTCTTCTATCGTTTTTTCTGTAATAACTTCATTATTTATCTTCCAATAACCTTCTCCTTGTATCTTTATGGGTTTATTTGTTTTTACTTTAAGGGAGGGGTTAGGGTTGTCACTTTCAAAAAATCCAATTTTTCTTTTTTGTCTTATCTTATTGTTTAACATTTCAAGAATATGTCCTTAAAATTTTAAGCCGATCTAAGCAATATTCTTGAAGTTATTGTCTATTGTCTGAAGGTATTGTCTGTATTGACAATACACCCTGTATAAGTTCAAAAACTAAAAGCGTTTTTCTAAAAACTACTTTTTCAAAGTCCGTGTTCACGACAATTTAAAAACTAATTGACCGATTTATTTCAAACTTCGTACACATTTTCTACATATAATTTATTTACATTAAGGGTGTTTCCCACCCACAAAATGGTGGAATTTTTCGTGGAAAAAAACAGTTTACACTTTAGATGGCCACCAAAAATTTTTAAATGAAAAAAAAAATTATCAGAGGCCTTAGGGGTTAGGATTTGATTATAATTTAACTAAATTTTAATGGTTTTTTATTTTCGGATAATTTCCGGCCAAGTTATTGTGAACACCGCAATTGTCTTTTTTCCCTAGACCTTCTGGAGAAAGCTCTGTTACCGGCTTATGCTTTAATATTGCTGCATGATAAAATTATACAACATAGACAAAAGTATGCTTAATAATGTACAAAAGGTTCAAATTAAATTGCTCAATCTATACTTGAGAAAAAAAATCGCAAAAAAAATGTTTTTTTTACGCTGAAACCCTAACCCCTCCCTTAACAACAACTGCAATATGACCTGGCGTAGGAATCGACTCCACCACGATGTATTTTAGTTCATTCCTTCCTTCTTTTGAAATGTATATCTTAGTCTATCCTAGAAAAAGAATTTCTTCTATCAAAGGAGAACTGTATTTCAATATTATGTATTATTTTCCATATGTCTTCCAATTAAATACTGCTAATTAAGTCATTTGCATACGACTATAAATTCACCCGAATTCACTTGCTACGAGTTTACTAAAATCTAAAAAATGTACCTGACGAATGAGACAAGTGCCCACAGATTTATTCCCAATACAAATACCGACTAATTAATATATAAATCAACTACATACAATTATAATTTAAAGTAGGAAAAGTAAATCATTGGATTCACTAGTATTTCACAAGCCAGTAGTTCAGTGTCATAAAATTTACTTAATATCATTAGGTTGATAGTACGTAAATTCTAATAGTTAAATCAAAAAAGTTAGTCAATTCAATTGTTTTATAACCAAACCTAGAAAATATAACTCTGACCTGTGGATCGAACTCGAAGACACATCGTCAATCATCAATTCTCTCGTTTACTGTCTTGTCCCTAATGCTTTTCGTTTATGAGTATGTGTTTTTGCATACACCTAAATATCTAGCTTTCATTGTTTGGGGAATCGCTACACTATTTAGTTCAACAAAGCGAACATGTGTCCTGTCTTTTTGGGAGAAAGTGAAAGTGACCCTTTTGTGATTTTGTATCATTATCTTTAATGCGCCATTTGGTTACCAATAGTGTGATAATATCAAGAGTTTTGTAGCTTTGGGGAAGCTTGAGTTGAATTCTCATTGACAGCGAAGATACGATGTCATCGGCAAAGATATTTATAAAATATTAAACAGACTTAAAGGATTAAATTATTAGTATCTTAACGTGGGTTGAATGTATCTACAAAGTATCTAAATACATTTTCGAAGTAATTGTACCCAGAAGTTGACTTGCCTTGAGTTGAAGATTGACTAATCATTGAAAAGTAATTAATAATTATATAGATATCCTGATACAAAATTTGTTCCCAGTTCAGACTTGACTATACCGGTATCTAGTAACTTGCTTAGAAAAATGGCGGATATTTATTTTAAGTTTATTGCAAAAATATCGATAGGTGGGGCATACAATTGATAAATTTCTGATTGGATATTTACGACTATATCCTTATCAGTATATATTTGTCATGCAATATTATTGGAACGAAATATTACCATAGATTTTCCATATCATTGTACCAGCCTTTCAGCGACATTTAATTATTAGTTCCGATGACGTCACAACTACAACTTTGTAAGACAGTGTAACTAGTTAATCAAAATAAAATTTAATCCGCACGTAATTTACGTTTAACCAACAGAAAACATTTTGGACATTTGTTTACCACCTGCGGCCCGTGTTTTTGCGTGTTGTTTGTTCGTTGGCGATTCACCGCGTGTGTACGAAACAAATATAGACCAGAGTTTATGCACGCTGCACGCGACCACCGAAATTATGGATTCTAAGATGGTAAATTTATTTAATATTTTATCACGTTAAGTAATAGTGATCGGATGTCCCACCCAGATATTACGGGACTGTCCCACAGGCGTAGCTAAGTATGGGCCAGTCGGTGCTGTGCACCGGGGCCCCCCAAGCTCAGGGGGCCCTCGGACTTTTATAACTTATATTTATATTTTAACGGTTTCACCGTGAAGTAATACTCTTAGTAAATAGTTATTCCCGACAATGCATACAAATCTTTTATAACAAAAACATAAACAATAACAAAAATTCTAAATAGTATACTAGGTATTAAATTCTAATGTGAAGTATACAATCCGTGTCACCTCGGCAGAAGCTGAAAGATCATTTAGCAATTCGGTGTGTAATATACTATTAATTTATAATGTACAATAAACTGTTTTACATACATACATGCATACATCTTTTGATTTATTTCGTTTTATTGATTAATACCAATATTATAAATCCAAGTATACATTCCTAAACTCTTCTCCTAGGCGATCACTAAAGCTCACACAAGACACACATACACATACATGTAGTAAGTAGTTTTGCTGCGCCATTTAAAGCTTTGTACCTTTAAAGTATTTGTATATATTTATATCTGACTTGGAAAACCTAAACAGTTTAGTTAGGGGCCCAGGGGCTTGGTTACCTAGCTACGCCACTGGACTGTCCCCATATGTATGTAACCTATTTGATTATAAAAAATTAGACTGGAGTTGTTAGAGATAGGTTAAAAATGTATTTGTAAAAATGTCATTTTTGTCTCAGTAGCACTCTTCTTTCATCTTCCAATAATTTTCCAAGCCGATTTATTGAAAGGGTGAAAAAATAAAAAAAGTAGGAGAACATACAGATTATGGTACAGTAAATATTTCGATATAAGAGACTAATTGGAGCGAAAGGTGATTAGACGAAAAGAATATTAATAAAATATAAGAAATACAATCGATACATTTATTGAATAATTGGAAAATCGCCACAGTGTTAAATTTTGCATGTGACATAGATCGAAATTTGTGTTCGTAAATTATTCATAAGTAGTAGTAGAAGACCGTTAATTTCAACTTTTACTCTAACATTAAAATGATCTTATATTTGTAAATTCACATATTGATTCTCTTACATCCATTTTTGAAGGTGCTTTGCGCTCAATGGCTAATAAAGAAAGTTCATATAAACTACTTTGGCTCATGATCATCACCTTCTTGGCGCTACAGCTCTGATAGAGCTTTGACCTTCTTTAAGATTTTTATCCATCCCATTGGTCGACTTTTTCTTCTAATTCCTCATAACTATCTTCTTTAGGTCCTTCTCTACTTGTTCTTTCCACCTCGCCGTGGTTTTACTTGATCTCTTCCACCCCCGGGATTTCGTTCCATTAGTTTCTTAGCGGTTATGTTCCCATCCATTCTTTCTTCATGTCCTAACCATTGAAATCTTTTACTCCTATTTCAGTCACTATATTGCTTCCTCCATCTCTTCTACAAATGTCTATATTTGTTCATATTCTTCAATGTTTCAAAGTTTTACTTACATAATCTTCAATTTGTCTGAAAAACCTTTCTATACTAGATGTTGTTATCAGTAAATATCAAAAACAACAAACAACAATGTATACTTTAGAAAACTTGGTTTGAAGCAATCATACTTTTCTAGAAGTTATTTTATATATCAATACTGTCTTGTTGAAATCATAAGCGCCGTCAGGATTACTTTCACGGAGGTGCAACTACTTCAAAGAGGTGTATGCTCACTTTTGCTAGGAACACGATAGAGAAGAACATTGAATTCATTGACAAGGTGTTGAATAAAGTTGCACAACAACCTAGTCGCTTTAAATTTTTATTCAAACTAGTTTCGTAATAGTTTTATGTGTAGTTTCTTTCAATGCAAGAAGGTGCAAGTGCACCCTTTTGCACCCACCTCGAGGTGGCATAGTTGATATGATCTTAGTCTCACACGTGGTACGTCTCTGCGCATTGCACGTCATTAAACACTAATAATAAGGGGTTCTAATGAACTCACGCTCTCAAAAGTCTGCTCTGAAGTCGGCTCTGTAAAAAATCAACTTAGCATAACCTTACAATCCTGAATCCTGATGTAAAACTAGTAAATTTACAAATGATTTTAATATTAATAAACATTTAATTTATATTTTATTTAATTTATTCTTAAATGTAACGCGATGGCGCCCCACGCCTCAGATAGCAACTAGCGCAGCCTCAGCATCCATCCGGACCGCTACCGCAGCACATCCCATGTATGTAGTGTACTGTGTTCTCGTGCAGCTCTCCAGGAGTTGAGATATCCTGGGGATTTGTACGATTCAATGTAAATCGATCCTAAATCACATTTATTGGGGATATAAAATTCATAGTCGTGTTCGCTGAAACACATGTCAAAACGTCAAAGGAACATCTTGACGCGATTGATTTAAAATTCAGACAAAAGATGGAGGTGGTGGGTTTAGACTTTAGATGCACAACACATTGTACAAGACAACTTCGAATTAGAATTACTCTTCGTAAATTACAATTTCAGTGAGGTTTTCACTTTTTAAATTGCATGTAAGGTTGAATAGTTGAAGATATGGTCAAAACCCGGAAACTTGACAGAGCTTAACGCGAAGAGCATCGGCTATAGAGGTAGAAGAGAAAAAAGGTAATGTGTGTATGGATACAATTGTATCGCATTTGAAAGCAAGAGCAAATTGAGCATTTGGAACAAGAAGTAGAGAAATAGAAAAGCTAGATGCAGTTATGTATATATAAAATCTATTTATTATAAAAAAGTTTACCTTTTACTTGAATTTCTTTACACAAAATATAACAAAAGTTATCTTTAGGCATACATGTATGTTCTGACGTTAATAAAGAATGTTATGCAAGATGATAATTTATGCAAATTTTACTGCACTATAAAAATCTACTAATACGATGTCTGATACAGTGAGAATCAAATATTGACTACCGAAAGACATAATTCTCTATGCATATGCTATACAAAACAAACTAGAGTAATAGGGTTATTTAATTACTTTTTGATGCACAAACATACAAGATAAAATAACATTTAAAAAGCATTAATTTCAGCGTCATCAAAATCATTGTAACTCGAAAAACGAATGATCTGAATGTCATGAAATTTTGACACAAATCGTTTGAAGGTTGGTACTACCTAAAAATCATATAGATTTGCCAATAATGGTACCGTATCACCTATATATCATCCTACTAACTTATTGAGTGATGTGATATAATAACAAACAACATGGATAATGTGAAGATAGGTGAAAGTTGCGATTTCTATTTATTAATTATTATTATTTACCCCCCAAAAGAAAGTGGTTCTGCAATACGCATCACAATATATAAACAAAGAGATGCAGTACTCCTCTGTCCCTCTGAACCATGTTTTTCAATTTTTAATGTTTTTATCTTAAAATATTTAGGTATAGTCCAAATCACGATAGTTCGGCGACGACTTATACATAAAAGAAGTTATAAGAACGGTATAAATCTATAATACGATAATGAATTTTATCTTATTCGTTTCTATAAACATTATAGAAAAATAAGTGAATCAGTGCTTTTTAGTTATATCGGCAGTTTATACCCCACAACTTGTTTTAAGCATGAGTCGCCGCCGAACTCTCGTAATTTGAATTATAAGATGTTTACATGTAATAGACTACATAAACATCGTGTCTTTACATCCCACAATGCCAAACTACCCTTAAATTATTATCAAATGAATCAATCTTTCGCTTTTCAAATTAATAAAATAACCATAACAATCTTTAACCTTACGAATGGGGGTTGATTTACTCAGTTCAAAGTTCAGTTAACTTTAAACATACAATCTGTTACAGAAATGGGTTGGGGGTGTATCTGTATGTACCTTAAGGGCGGCAAAAGCTATTCACCGGTTACAAACTCAATTACCCAATGCTCTGTGCAATAACAAAGGACAAAGCTGAGTTACGGAGGCTTAGGGTAGTTCGCTGAGATCGTGAGCAGCGAGGGATTGTGACAATACACCCACTGTTGAACAGGGATGACGGGAAGGGGGTTTTCATTCGCCGCTTCTGCAATGCAATCTCTGTAATATCAAAGAGAATGTTTTGTACGGTAAATCGAAAATTTTAGATAATATAAATGCGACCAAAGCGAGTGGTGGGTGATATGCAGATACAAACTGTTGGCTGCGCTTGCCTCATTGACTTTGTAACAAGATGAGCCTCGGGGTAGCACGATACAACGACAGCGATGGGGTAAGACAGAGCTTAACAATGACTTTATATATTTAGAAGTATATTTTTTTAAATGACTTCTTAGAACAACCTGACAAAAAGCGTCTCGTATGCATGTTAAATGCACAAATCAAAAAGTAGAGCTTTACCATTTTTCTGTCTACGGATTATGTTACACCAATTTAAGCCCTCGCAAAGCTTTTTCAAGCAGAGCTTGTTCATTGGTGTATTCCGCCTGTTTAGTGTTCCACCGAGCAGTGGATCCTTCCATCTCTTCCAGAGCAACTGAATCTGAAGCTCAGACATCAGTCAAAGCAGTATACATTTAAACACAAATGTAATTAAGCTTTGCGCTGAGCTTTACAAAATGAAATAGGACATTTACATATTTATTAAACAAATGAAAACCTTTTTCCTTTTGAAGAATATTGTAAAGAAGTTTGTTACTTCGTTGCCTCGCATATATAAATAACAGGAAAATTATTGACTAAATTTTTATTTAATTAGGTTAAGAGAATTACCTATTATAATTGCCTCTATTTTATTATGATTACAAAAATAACATCAATTTGGAAAAAATATTTTTTTTTGATGTATGATGTTTTGATTTTGTTATCTCTTTTTTACTCCAGAAGAATATTGAATAGCAATATTGCTGAAAAAGGAAAAAGCGAAGTGATTTTAATTGATCGTTTCAGAAGTCGATGAAGTCAGTTATGATTGATGTTAGAAATATTGAAACATACTTGATGATTCTGATTCTAGCTATTTTGCAGTTAAGGGCCTTATTCTGTACAGTATTTCCACCGGTGAAAAAATTTCATCGCTGTAAAATGACGCCACAAAAGCGATGGTTTTTTATTTGGTATTCTGTAAGAAATTTCCATCGATTTTATTTTTGTCGCTGGAAAAAAATCGACCAAATTATAAGGTCACCTTTTGCGGTGACTTTAAAATGTTTCATCGCTGTATTTTTGAGAACTGTCAAACAATTTGAACAATAATTTGCTGTAGTTGGAGGATTCTACGAAAAAATAAAAAATAAGTTAGTATTTTTATGTATACATATATTTATACAACTATGTATACAATATTACAATCTATCCATAGATATAATAATATGTATACATATGAATATATAAATATATCAGAAAATGAGGTTATATTGTTTGTCAATTATTGCTTCAGGTGAATGCTTTTTTTACATAAATTGTGCATGGCCATTTGAAATTCTATTTATAATAATTATTTCCCCACTGATTTTCCCGTTTTCCTTGTCGTAGATGCCATATTGACTTCTTTTTAATAGATTTTGACATGTAGGAATTATATAAACAACAGTCATTTAAAATATTTTACATTTTTTCTATTTAATACTTTGTTGTGGTTGATCAAATATCATCAATACCAGTTTATACTCTTTCACCGCTGTACATTATAAAGGCGGTGGAAAATTTCGCATGCAGAATACCACTTTAGATATTTTAAATACAGCGACCTTATTCTATCGATGAAAAAATCAAATATTTCCACCGCTGAAAAAATAAGGTCGATTTTTTAAAAAGTTACAGAATAAGGCCCTAAGTCAATGTTCTTCTAATGCAGCAATATGTTTTTAACGTAGTTTTTGATGTTGACATCAAATTTCTAAACCATTTTTAATTAACTATTACGTTTTATACGTAATTGAGATCTGAAACCCATGCTGATATCTCGTAATACAAAACTCTCAACCAAAATCAGCATTTAAAATAAGCTAATAAACCATTAATATAAATATATTTTTATTTCATTTCAGTATGAAACTTTTATTTTTATCAAATCTAGTACCTATCTTTGTTTTTAACTTTAAATTTTGATATACAAGTACGATATAAATATTTTCTAACGTAGTTTTTGATAGTGATTTCTAAATTAAAAATTGTTTTACATCATTATTTAATATGCAGCAAACGGATCTTCTATCTAATTTAAGAGTAGTAATTGCAAATATTTTGTTTTATTAGTCTCGATTGAACGACATTGGCCTCCATCTTGAAAAAATGGCGACTACGTCATGGTTTTCTTTTACAATATCTCTTTACCACTGGATCTTAAGATAAAAATAGTTATTAACAATCTAATAGAGGACTCAATTTCCTGTAAACTATGTATATAACACTTCTTTATACATCTGTTATTGAGCTGTAATGATTCAAAATAGCGGATGACATTCAACAGTGCTTGATGCGATTCCGAGTAACATTTCTGGATGGTAGAAAATCTATTAGATAGATTAAAATCACGGTATAAATTAGTATCGTTGTCTTCTGGGCAATCTTGAACGCTTAAACCACTCAAAAACACAGATACGCGATAAAAATTCATTGGCATACACCTCTTCCCAGTAAACATTTTGGAGTAAATTCTACTTAATTTCTATTACATATCATGAATTTTTTGTCTGGAACGTGTTCGTTTTCTATTCAGTCGTTCAAAGGAAAGGTCCTTTTTATGAGCTACAGACATTGCAACGACGGTTCACTGCTGAATTAAAAGCGGAGTAGGTTTATGATTTATGACCGGATAATAAAAATATACCCATGTGGGAAAGAAACAGAAATACTTATTGAATGATGTTGGAAAAAGAAAGAATATTATTATGAAAAACTAACACAAAATCTGTGACAGGTAGAGAACTTGTAAAGCGTTAGAATAGAATTGTACGAGTGACTCGAACTTCACCAAATAGGACACTTCACCAAATTGTTTACTGGGTTTCTATAAATTATAACAAAAATAACTCTAATGCTCTAGAACTCGAAGGCTTCGGGTATAGTGATTTGTTTACAGAAGCGAGAGGCACTGTATTCGAAAAGGAAAGAACTCTTCGTCGCTGGCGTAAGGCATACACACTTCTTCTGTAGCAGCGTCGGTTTCGTCACTGCCTCATAATATTAATCATTACCCAGTAAACATTTAGTAAAGTGCCCAGTAAACAATTTGGTGAAGTGTCCTATTTGGTGAAGTTCGAGTCACTCGTACAATTCTATTCTAACGCTTTACAAGTTCTCTACCTGTCACAGATTTTGTGTTAGTTTTTCATAATAATATTCTTTCTTTTTCCAACATCATTCATTAAGTATTTCTGTTTCTTTCCCACATGGGTATATTTTTATTATCCGGTCATAAATCATAAACCTACTCCGCTTTTAATTCAGCAGTGAACCGTCGTTGCAATGTCTGTAGCTCATAAAAAGGACCTTTCCTATGAACGACTGAATAGAAAACGAACACGTTCCAGACAAAAAATTCATGATATGTAATAGAAATTAAGTAGAATTTACTCCAAAATGTTTACTGGGTGCCCTATTTAGTGACGTTTCTATCACTTCTTCAATTATAGTTCGCATCAACTTTATCTTCATTTGTATTCCGACAGGTGGAGTGGTTCTGTCATCTGTAGCCGATAAAACAGACATTTCATATGAACGATTGTGAGAAACTGAACTATAAATGAACTCTTTCATTACAAAAAAATCATGACGCATTTTCAATATGATGTCAAAGTGACTCCAAAATGTTTACTGGGTAGCGAACATTTAATCTAATTATTTTTTATAATATTCAAATCAAGAAAATATAGCACTGGATTGGGGATGAAACCCGTCAAGCATAAAAGCTCTGAACCACTGTACCATCAAAACTTTAAGGATTCTACAAAAGTACCTCACAAAAATGCGGGTTTCCGTGTTTTAATGCAATGACCACAATTAGACAAAAATCCAACTTTGTCGAAAGACCATTGTGTTAAGCTTATACATTTTACCCTATAGAAAATGTTTAGTATAAAATGTCAAAAACATTTAAAAAAGAACACTAGTAAATCAATCTACCCAGAATCCTTTAGCGAGATCTGTCATTGTCATCCAATGAACACAAAATTTAACACACATAAAACTGAAAAAAATTCAAACAAACTTTTGTTGTAAAAATAATCGTAAAAATCTGGTTTAATCAATTTAGCGTTTTAACAAAGCGATTGTTGATATATTTTTGCTCATGGTTAAATTTTTATGTCAGTTCTCAGTAATTCAGCTAGCTAACTGCACAACTCTTATAACCCTTCGTTTTTAAAAGATTTTCAAAATAATTGTTGCAGCATCCTTTTGAAAATGAGAAGAGTATTGTTGGTTAGCTATAAAAATATTTGTAACTTTGTAACTAAAATTCAAAGAAATAATTCAGGTTTATGTTTTTCTACCAACTTCTGTGAGAATTTTGTTACGAGTATAATGGATCCTAATTTTGCCACATTGCTCCAAATCAAGTGACATATACCGATACAAGGCCGTATTAAAAAAAAATACATAAAAGTGAGAACAAAAAAATGTTTTATGTCAGGCGATTAATTTCGTCCTTCACTTTCTCACAAATGGGTGACAGTAAAAGTGATTTTTCTGTAAAATATAGAATTACAACCATTAATAATATTTATGTATAGTAAGAGAGAGATGCCTAATAATGAAACATTAATATTAGAAAAGGACACAACTACTAAATGACTGCAATAAAACAATTAATAGAAAAATGAGAAATAAATTTTTAAAAAAATTGTATTGTAAATACTACTTAAGAAGTTGTCATTCAAACTAAAAAAATTATATTATTACTTTTTCTAAGTAAAAAATCTGAGATTTTTTTGATTTGCAACCTTTTACAGATGTAGTAAAATTAGACTCATGTACTGTTCAAGCAAAAGTAATGACTTGACAAGTGTTATTCGGAATCGATATGTTTTCTTATTAATAAGCAATACTGTATCAACACAGGAAATCAAATTACTCGTTTAAAAATAGATTCTGTCTGAAATACTGATGTGATGATACTGAAAAATCTAATCTGATAAATCTAATATATAATAATGCTTGTGCTATTTCTAAAGGTTCTCACCCCCTGTAAGCGTGTAGCAATAAATACTAATGGCATATTTGCAGTGCTATTAAGCCTGTATACACGTCCTCCTTGTTTAAGGACGCATCCCTATGGCGCAATGGTCGTGTGCCTGCAATAGTACTTTGGCATTGTTTTCCATTACTTTTCTGACACTTGTCCATATATCTCGAACTGCATTCACTATTTGTTGACTTTCTGAATTTATTTTTGTTTATTTAGAATTGCATTGGTCAAGGGCAAATTAATTAAACATTTTGTCCATTCAATTTGTCACGGATTAGGTATTTATTGTAAAACACATTTTGTAGGAAGAGAATCTACAAAGAGAATAAATGGCAGAGAGGACCGACGCACAGTGTGATATATTACATCTGCAATCTACGATCTACAATCTGCTGTATTGAACTATTCTACGATCTGTTGAAAATAGTGTCAAGCTGAATCTTGCACACTGCACTACAATTTCTATGTAAGTGGTAGAAAATGAAGCTTGTAGCAAGCTTAAAAACTGCACTGCAAGACAACCAGCAAACTAAGGCGAATATATCAATTAGGCAATTATGTTTCGCGTGATTGAAACGATATTAAATACATTACAAAGCTGTTACCAGAAATATGGAAATTTGATTTTCTTTTATTCATAATTTGCCGGTTTTCTTACGACCTCGATACTAGTTTCGCTTTTACTATTACACTGTATTACACTATCAATATCTACAATATATTACAATAATATCTTATACTATAAATCCCGCTATGCTCCATATCATGTCAATAATCAAGCACACCGGCCACATCGAAAAGTGCATTATCCTATGAGAAAAATGGGTAATTGTTTAGGGACAACTTTAACGGGAAAATCTCAAACCAATCTTCATCAAATTTATTGGACTATACCACATACTCGTATTTACTTACAATCCCCTGCTCATACCTTAAGTTGCAGGTTCTTCGTACACATGCAGATGCAACTTCTGCACAAACTTCGCGCAACTCTAGCAGTGGAGGAAAAATTAACCATGATTTACTGCACACAGCGTAATGTATAACCAGACCCGCACTTGAAATTTGAGGAAGATCCACATTTGCTTACACTGAATGGAACACAGTTTAAGATAAATTTGCATTGAATTGAAATGAATTTGAGGCAGAATTACACTTGAACTATAATGAAATCTAAAATAAATTGATACTAAATAAAAAGATTTTGAGATAAGTAAAATATACAAATCTGTGAAAAGTCTATAACAAATTCACACTGGTTAAAATGGAATCTGATGCTACAGTTTATTGTTAGTACGCATGTACTTAAATAAAATTTTGTACCGCTACACAGCCTGATTAATGACGAAATAATTAATAAAATTTGTTTATTTGCGTTGTCTTTAACAACAATTTAACCTACTTGGTTAACAGCCAACAGCCGAGCCTATAAATATCTTAATGACTTTCTATTAAATATTTATTTATTGATATTGAAAAATCATGCTAATTTTTAATTAATATTTTAATTTATGATCACAAAGAATTATATAAATGCGGGCGTAATTTTTAATAATAATTTTAAATGTCGCGGTATTTTTAACTTTCCACTTTGATCTATGACCTTAAAATTTGACAACAATTTTAAAAATGCGTAGTTAACTTATTACGTCATTTGTAATTAGCCCTGACTCTAATAAACTCGTTAAATATTAGAGTTTGATGAATTACTTTAGGATACTAAAATGTAATAGGTGTATTTCTTTATTGTGAATGGTTCGGGCCGCAGCAATGCCCAAAGAACCACCGCGATTCAGAACAATTCATTTTTAATTACATCGTTGTTCCACATATTGTTGTGGTGAAGCCTAATGCCGGTACCAAACGATGCTACGAACACCTTTCAACGTTGGACGCTTGATGAGTGTGTCCAACGTTCACGTTGGAAGAAGTTCGGGCTGTTGCCGATCTTTTGACCCGCATTAAAAGTGATTTTTCTACCCCACCACACACTTGATCAACATGTCATGCACTGCTGCAGAACTCGTCCAACAAAGGAAGGTTTTATATTTGAAAGTTCCTTTATTTACTTGAAAGTTTTTTTTAAACAGTGTCAGTGTCAATAACATGATCAAATTAATGAAATAAATAAATCATTCGGTTCAAACATTCGCTCTACCGTGTAGTAGGAAACTTGTCGAGTCAATCTTCCAATATTTGACTCACGCGTTGGAGGTAAACATTTGAATCAAACGTTCACCGCATCGTTTGGTGCCGGCTTAAGCAGTACCAAGCGATACTGTCTGTACCCAATATATAGGGTTAGGAATGCTAGAGATAATACTTCCTTTGTACAAACGACTTAGGCAAACGAGTCATGTCTTCAATTAAAAATAAGTTTAATTTATTGAACAGAAGTAGTTCAGTTGAATTAGTTGGCACTACAATACACTCAACTTCACTTAAACAAAACCTTGTCCAAACATGTGTATTGAAGACTAACTAAAAATTACTTTAAGAACGTTTGTTTGGAAAGCAAGTTTTCTTCTGCACTATTGTTATTTCTGATGTTGTCGGTGGAGAGCTTATTTAAAAAGAAAAAATAATAAAATAAATACCATCAGCCAAAGTAGGTTACATGAATTTGCCTAAACACCATTGAGTATAAGGAAGCTGCAATATTGGATATTAAAAAAATAATATATGATCTGGTCAGGACCAATTTTTAAATGTAATAACCTCGATATTAAAATTTACAACTCATTTTATAACAGATAATTGGTAAAACGTACAAAATTTGTGGTCCATGTCACACGTAAAATTAAACAAAATTTGTTGACCCCTTATTACTATTTATTTCTTATAATAATCGCAACACCATATAGTGCGATTTTTCGAGCTCTACTGTATAACTGGTATGTATTTCCTTTTACTTTTTATTACGTATTTATGTGATGTATATTTTATTTTTATATTCTGTTGTTTACCCATTAAATATATTTAACAACAGTCAACATTATTGGGTGTCTTATTAAAAATTGTTGAAGCAAACTATTTCTGTATTAGGGCTTGATATTTCAAGCTACGTCACTCTAAAGACGGCAACGTTCTGTCGTGTGTGGGGTATTTGGTGCAATCATATCAGAGAAGGTCATTTTAGGACAGAAGAACATTTATTGCGCAATGTGTAAAAACGTCCATGACTAATAACGTAACCTTCGTTTTTATAGAAAAAGAATCCTGTGCCTGGCGCACGCAATAACAATTAAAACGAATAGGTGTACAGGGCTGTATTTAGGAAATATTAAAAATAAAATTAATTCTAAATAGAATATATATTAAAAACAGAACAAAAAGATTTTAATAATATGTAACAGCCGTGTTTTATAAAATATTGTTAAAATAATGAATTTAATAATAGTTTGAGTTACTTAAATATAGTACGTATATATATATAACTTTATTTTTAAAGTACATTTCCACGTACTCTTTTTGTTTGAAAGTGTTTGCTTACATGCGTCTTACGGCAGTAATACATTTTTATTTAATATTAGTTATTACTTATTACTAAAGCTCACGTAAAGAAAAAGAGAGATGAACTGGGAATAAGATATAAGAAAATTTACTGGCTAATGGAACGCAAATCCACATTATCCATACATAACAAGCTAATGGTGTATAAGCAAATATTGAAACCAGTTTGGACATATGGAATGCAACAACATATGCATTCAGACTTTCCAAAATTAAGTTCTGAGGAATATAGTTAATGCACCATAGTATGTTCGCAATAGCGATATACATAGGGATCTCAAAGTAACTACAGTAGCTGAAGAAATTACGAAAATAGCAAGAAAACACGAGCAACGTCTCAAACACCATGTCAACGTGGAAGCGCTTCACCTGCTGCACACGGATGGACTGACAAGAAGATTAAAGAGAACTAAGCCATTAGAGCTGGTATGATGACCGACAGAAAAAGAGTATCAACAATGGTTAATTATTACCTAATACCATTAACTATTATCAATATTAACTATTACCATTATTAAATTAACTAGAAAAAGTGTTATTATAGTCCAAATCACGGTAGTTCGGCGGTGACTTATACTTAAAAGAGGTTATAAGAGCGGTATAACCGCTATATAGGAACTATAGTACGATAATGAATTTTATCTTACACATTATAGAAAACTACATATACATTATAGAAAAATAAGTGAGTCCGTGCTTTTTAGTTATATCGGCAGTTTATACCCCAGAACCTGTTTTAAGTATGAGTCGCCGCCGAACTCTCGTAATTTGAACTATATATATTTTATATAAACTAGTTATAACAATATAATAGGTATAATAAAAAATATAAAAAAAACTTATTACTAATATTTAATGTAAATTATTATATTTAATAGTTATTTTACTATATGCTTCTATTTAAAGTTAAAACATAAAATAAAATTTTAATCTCAGCAGATGGGAATAGTCTTTCGTTTCAAGCACTTGATAAATATTACAGTAGAAATTTCATCTCATGATAAAATGTACCAACGCAAGTGCAAAACAACTAGAATACACTTTACTGATAAAGTCAGCTTCGCAAGTAGTCGGTTGCAGTATGATAGAGCCCTAAAATAATATTTTAATATTAACTAATATTTCATTAAAATAAAGTTATGATACGAGTGAAAAATATACGTAAAAATGTTGTCATTGCAAAAGAATAATAAGAAGCAAATGTGTTTCTTTTGTAAATACGTCCCTGTATCAATAAGTCTATCGCTTTCACTCTCTATTTCAGTAAATAACTTATTACAACCCTCTAATAAAATAATTTATTTTTCATATTTTTATGACTTTCTTTCTGGCAATAAAACAAAATTATACTTTGCTTTATAGATATTCTTTGTAATTGTATTACATACAATATAAATAAGAAAATGGTACTTAGTTCCCATAAAGCAGGCACACGACTAGCCGACAAAGGTTAAACGCCTGCTGCAATATTAATGTAAAATATTTTTATAAAAAAACGCATATTTTATTGCTGATAGGTTCGACAACGAAACGACGTTTTAAAATTGGAAGGACAAAAACTACTGGTTGACATTCTTTGAATTTTTATGTTGTGCAATAGTAAAAGAAGGTAAATTTAGAAATAGTAAATTTCTTATTTTTGTTTTTAATTTTATATTTAATTTAAATTCTGTATTATATGAGAATGCACTTGCACCATTTTTAATTTAGAACTTAATGTACGTTTTCTTAGATGTTTTTTTAAAAGTTTACAAGGTCCAATGTTTCTAAATTAAAAATATTATTTAAAAAAAAAACTGTATTATTTTATAACCTTCAAAATTTGATAATCTGTCAAAATGCTGTAAGATTCATTTAAAAAAAGTTTAATGTCCGTTTGTCAGAAATAAAGAAGTAAAAACAATTTCTACTACTAATTGTTATTAAAAACAGCAATTTTAATTATTCCACATTCAATTTTGTCCAACTATCAAATTTATATTACTAACAACGCATGCGCACTAAATTCCTCTATTCCCACTCACTGTTTTTAGTTTTAATTTAAAGTTATAACTTTCAATGTAATTTTGAAGTTGTGAAATCATGCATTCAGTGGCGTAGCTAGGTAACCAAGGGCCCCGGTGCAAGAAAAAAAAATCTGGGCCCCTAACTAAACTGTTTAGGTTTTTCAAGTCAGATATAAATATATATAAATACTTTAAAGGTACAAAGCTATTAGTTTATCATCAGGTCTTTATCGTGCAATACATGGCACAGCAAAACTACTTATTACATGTATGTGTATGTGTGTCTTGTGTGAGCTTTAGTGATCGCCTAGGTGAAGAGTTTAGGAATGTATACTTGGATTTATATTATTGGTATTAATCAATAAAACGAAGTAAATCAAAAGATGTATGCATGTATGTATGTAAAACATTTATTGTACATAAAACATGAATAGTATATTACACACCGAGGAAAGAAAGTAAGACATTTCAACCCGCGTGTAAAACTGAACCCTATCCAAAGACAAGGGTAGCAAACACGCGGAGTGGAATATCCTATTTTCTTCACTAGCGGGTATATTATTTTGCACCAAATTATGCGCACTAATGTCACTCCTTCTATCTTATCCAGATCAATTAATATGATGTTTTAATAGTAGACTAAAGGAAATAAACATCTGCCTTTTCTGTATATTGTTAGCGATATTGCGCTCTAAGACTCTAAGTACAATCCTGCAGCTACTTTTGTTTCAGCTTAATCTCAACATAAACAACACTAGAATGCGTACCTCTGCCTGAGAGAATTACGTAATAAACTTAGACCCTTACCTGGTCCATGCTTCCCCCCTCCCTTATGTTCAGCGATAAATTTGTACACAAGTGAGTATGAAATACACTCTCAATAAAAAAAATTCATTCCTATTTAGAATTTTTGTTATTGTTTAAGTTTTTGTTATAAAAGTTTTGTATGCATTGTCGGGAATAACTATAACTAAGAGTATTACTTCACTGTGAAACCGTTAAAATATAAATATAAGTTATAAAAGTCAGAGGGCCCCCTGAGCTTGGGGGCCCCGGTGCACTGCACCGACTCGCCCATACCTAGCTACGCCAGTACATGCATTAGTAATATACATTATTCTGTAATAGTTGTTTAGTATTGCGTTGGTAGAAGCAAAACCTTTGTTACGCATTTTATATAGTTTCAAATGAACATTGAATATTTAATTTAACAGTGTTTACATCATATTCAATTATTTAAATATTTCATTGTCATATAGAACCTTCTCCGCCTAAGAGAAAGGAATTTTTGTTATATTGTTATCCTCTTCCATTGTACATTGTACATTGGTTTAAAGTTAGATTTTTTGTTAGTTTTAGTGTTAAGTTACAGTTCTAAGATAAGAGTTGTAATTATAAAATCGTACTTTAAAAGTTTAAATATATTGTAACAGCTCACATCCTTAATTTTCTTTACAAATAAATCACTACACCCCGATAGCGATTTATAGATTAAAATATATAGCATATAATTATATTACATAAAAAATACATAATAAATTCGCGCTCGATTAAGTTCTTACGCGACGTCCCTTATAGAAAACGAAAGGTTTTTTTTATAAAACTTAACAATAGTTATTTTTATAAAGTTAATATAAATTATTGAATTTAATATAATTAATTTCATTTCTTTATATTTCACAAAGTGAAATTTACATTTTAAGTTAAAACCTTAAATTAGCACTAAAACTCAGTGAGTAAAACCTCATTCCCACTCACTATTTTGATATTTAATTTACTGTTTTCATCTAATATTTTAATCTAGATTTCAAGTTTTCAGAATAGGAATTCCTAGTCACATTCGTGTTTTAATTTGAGTTTAGTTAATTTAGTTGGTGCGCATGCGTCTTTAGTAATATAAATTTTGACAGTTTGACAGTTTGACAGTTGGACAAAATTGAAGTGAAATAATTAAAATTGCTGTTTATAATAATAATTAGTAATAGAAATTGTCTTTATTTCTATATTTTAGACAAACTTACATTAAACTTTTTTTAAATATAAATTCTACTGCATTTTAACAGATTGTTACATTTTGGAGGTTATAATATAATATAGATTTTCTTAATTTATTATTTTTAACTTAAAACTTTGTACTTTATAAGGTTCCAAAAAAAAACTAAGAAAACTTAGTTAAATTAAATTAATTTATTGCCCGTATTTAATTAACGTATTGCCATATTCTAAACAATTTAAATTAAATACAAAATAGAACATTAAAGTAAAACAGTGAGTAGGAATAATACTTGAGAATGTGATTTAATGCGACAAGGAATGCCTATTCTGAAACATAAAATCTAGATTAAAATCTTAAATAAAGAACGTAAAACAGTGAGTGGGAATGAGGCTTTATAATCAACCAAGGCAACAAATGCATAAAATTAATTAAAAACATATATGTAGTACTTCAATGAAATGTCAACCACCACTAAGTTCTTTTTATATATCCGCACCTGAATCAAACTGTTTATTTAATTCAACACTCGTATGTCACTTGTTATCACTGCAATGGATTTCTATCACAGATGTCGCACATTGTCAAGTGGAATTTCTACCTACCTTACTTAATACATCAAACCATTCATTATTATCAATAAATTTAAATATTTTACATTTTTTAAATACATAAAATAATAGAATTATCACGTGCATGTACAGGTAGTCAAAATCTAAGCTAATCTAGTGCCATATGGACACATGTCCATCAGGTTGAGATTGAACGATACAAACGTCAAACATAAGTGATTGCTTAAGTATTTTCTTTTGATTAAGAAGTGACAATATTTCAAGATTATTTTTGTTTATCTTTTTAAATTATTTATTCGTAAGACGATTCGCACAAAAATATTTCCTGGTTGTTGTTCTTTAATTTGTGTTTTCTAAAAAAATGTTCAAGAAATTGCAACTGTATTATTGGGAAAAAATATTTAATCCCGTGTTAAAACAGTGTTTGAATAACTAGAAAAGATATTATCTATTATTCACTTAAAAAAACAGGAAAACAAAAAGTTTATTTTTAATTGTCATAAAACTGAAAAAAAAGAGGCGAAAGAAGAAGTAGATTCTGCTTCCAAACCAATAAATCGGAGACATTCAGCACAACTCAGAATGTCACGAGATCTCGCTGAGTTAACTCTACCAGAAAAATGTGCTGTTTATTTGAGGGCACGGGCAACACCTCCTTACAACACCTCATATACAAAGCCTAACAGCGTTTCTGGTTAAAAAAAATATTAATTTTAAGAAATAAATTGTAAAATAAAATTATATCTCTAATGCTTTGTAGAACTTAAAAATTATCTTATGGAAATAAAAATGATTAGTTGCAAAAAAAAAAATAACTTGTAAAAAATTAAGATTATAAGTCTAATGTTCCTAAACGCTTCAATTATTAAGGTAGTAAGATTAACTTTCTACTGAATTTGATAATATTGAAATATGATGTTAATATGTATCCTTTATCTGATTCAATAGTCGGATAACTCATAAATGCAATCAAACAAAATTGTAATGCAGATAAACCAGTCGAATATACCTCTGAAATACTTGAAACTCGAATATTGCTTTCATCGTTAACTCAAAACTATTCCGAGATATGCGCTTAATGAAGTGGGCAATTGATATTTTGACCAACTGAAGTATTAATAACTAAAGTGCGAATATTTAACACGCAGAATGCCAACAAAGTATAAAAAAGACTCATTTTAACGTATATCTTGAGATCGATTCTGAAGATTGAAAAGAAAAATTAAATAATTTAAAATTTAAGAAAGAATTGGCAGTTTTTTTATTTTGACCAGTTAGTTATAGAGATATAAAGATTTAAATAATATATTTTTTATGCGAAATGCGAATAGGTACGACAACTTGGAAACGCTGTGAATTGTCATATTTTGCCATTACCCGGGCCCAAACCCGACGGGTATTGGCAATAAACCGGAACCCGGGATACAGGTAAAACATCCGACGGATCTGACGGACCCGACAGTCGAATGCTTCTGCTGGTGTAATTGCAAAATTAAAGAAAACTTAAAAGGTGCCGCCCGAATTTTACAGCCCAAAAATTTAAAATTTTTATATACCTACATATATTCAATATGGTACTACCGTCCGTAAAAAAAAAACATAAAATTTAGTAAAGAATTAGCATAAGGTGTTATAAATTAAAATGGATGATGCTATAATGATGTTGAGACGATCACCAGACACCAGACACCAGTCACCAGGCCAATAAAAGGAAAGGACTAACAGGATGAAAGTAATTTAAGTAGCTATTTAAATGTAAATAAATTCTTAAAATTCAAGAAAGCACTTCATTGATTTGGAAACTTGCTTGATAAACAGGGAACATGTTAGTTCAATCATCCTAATCGATTGTAAGTCTTGGTCTAATTAACAGTTCGTCGTTGCTCATAGTTTATATTGTAATTGTAGCATTAATTGTTTTATGTGTAACTTGTATTTTTTTAAATTATTGTTTATTATTAACCACGAAAAAGTTTGGACGAAATCGTGGTAAAATTGGCCGCTGCAGATGACATATCCATAAGAGCAATCACTAGATCTGAGTTTATCCGAGAATCTACAACAAACAGTGGACATTAGTTGCCCAAAAATGAGATTGACGTTATGAATCTGATTCACGAACATTATGAAGTCAAGAAATTGCTAATGATTTCTGCATTATTGCAGAAAATATCTAATAATCAAGATTGTCATTGGGGATAAGTCTCTAAATGCTTTGGTTTTCCTAAAATATCGCTATTATAGCAAGCAAATCTAAATAAGTTGTAAAATAAAATGTAATTACTTAAATAATTAATATATTTAAATAATAAATTACTGAAATAATAATATATTACTTGATAATTTAGATATTTTTTATATTTTTCTGAACGACGCGGACTTGGATACGTCGGGTTTATAAAATAATGGACCCGAATCCGACGGGTATTAAAACCCCGAATATACAACATCGTTGCAATCTTTCTATACGTTATGGTTGTGTTTATTCTAAATATACATATTATTACAATTTTGACGGTGCAGCTACCCTCTCCAGCTTCCGACACCAAAGCGCCAAATGTATAAATTTGTAGGTGCGAACTAGTGATATAAAGGGCACGGAATTTTACTCTAGAACCTTCCATATATGGCATACCACACGCACGCGACTTGGGTTCTTTTAATTACCGAGCAGAAGTAGTTATTTTCATTGCGTTGCATTTCTGCAAATTACGAGGGTCAAGAATTGTTGTACCGCTCCCGATTAATCCGACTTAACGAGGTTTAATTGTATTTAATAATTATAAATAACATAAATACGTATTGAAAAAACCAAAATGATAAAAGAACTTATAAAAGATATTAATTCTTCAACGTGGAATGTTGAAAGAAAGACTCACTTTTGCCGCTCAAAGAGGTCTCTATTTCAACATTACTATTCGGACAAGAAATCTATTACACTAAAATAAAAGATCAAAGTCTTATCTGGAGGATATCGTCTACGGAGGAATCTACATTCAGAAGCTAGCAACCCTGTGGGATGTTATAGGCTGAAGGAATCCCCCCATCCAACGATCATCTGCCTCTTTTTACTACATTGGTGTCAGATGTAACGTCCCGGCGATAATCTTTCAACATTGACTTTTGACTTTATGACTTTTGCTAATCCATATGTCAATATATTTAATTTTAAATTTCGTTAATTCTAAATTACAACTAATTTGAATGGATCACAAAATAAAACCAAAAAAAGGAACACTAATCTGGTGAGATAATTACCTCACTTAAGTGAATCAAAGGTCAATTATACTTTGAGAAGGACTTTAACCAGGACTTAAGAAACATTCTTATAAAGGCTCTTAATCTCTCGATTAGAAATCATTGACTAATTCCGCGTTTCCGGATAATTACGAAAAAAAATGTAAACAAAAACAACATTATGAGGAAATGAAATGACAAATTAATAACAAATAATAAAAAAACGGCAACAAATTGGATCTACCTTAATTGAAATATTCCATCATACTAATCCGGGATTGTGACAATACTGATAAAATACAAATAGTGATTAGTTGAGGTTTTACCCGCAGGTTGTAAACTGCGTACAGTATTGCGTTGGCGTTGGCGTTGCTGTACTTACACAACTAAATTCAAATTAACTTTTACAATATCGTTTGTCCAGTTCATTAGTGGGACAACTCCGTTCAATTTGTATACATTCTAGCGATATTCGATAAATTTATCTGTATTATGATTTTGCTTTGTTGCATTAACGAGGTATCCGAGTCTTGAATGAGAGAGGATAACATTTTACAAATAACTACATCCTCAATTCAAATGTCACACTAATGAAAGAAAAATCTCTTTGAAAAAGAAAGATTGAAACAATACTTTTGAAAAAGCTTTAAAGGCTTATCTAAGGACATTTTTATCTCTAGTGTCTGCCAAATAATGCCTCATAATTCAGCTAGGTAATTGTTGTTAATAATTAGCAAAATAAACTAATGTTAATATATATTATAAATGGTAATATATATTAAAAACACTCACCATTAGTGCCTCAGCCAGGAATAATCTGGAAACAAAGAGAAAAAAATCATTAATTGAAAATTAATTTTAATGAAACAAATATAACGTCATGGTTGTCAAGAATATTGATACTTGATGCATGATAGCTATGTCTTGAGATTCTATTCTCCGATTTACACTATATTTCCTACGTTTAGTTGTCGTCAATTCAATTAACCATACATTTTTTTCAATTTATTTTTATTGTGTAATAATATGCCACGTTACAATCTGTTATAATAAGTACGAAAAATAAGTACTTATGCTAAAAATGAAAATTAACCCAAATAAGAAATAGTCCTCCGCAGTAACGGCTTAAGTTTAACTAAAAATATATTGAGAAACGATGAGAAGGACAGCATATACTTGTAAAAAAAAAAAAAGGTAGAAGGTTTGCTAGAGAGAGATAGAAACGCTGGGGTACATTAAGTATTCATGTGAGTAGGAAAGAGAGAAATAGATGTAGAAGGTTTGCTAGAGAGAGATAGAAACGCTAGGGTACATTACCCAGTAAACATTTAGTGAAGTGCCCTATGTAATGGGCACTGTAGTGTAGTGACGTTTCTATCATTATTTCACTTCAATTATAGTTCGCATCAACTTTATCTTCATTTGTATTCCGACAGGTGAACTGGTTCCGTCATCTGTAGCTGATAAAACAGACATTTCATATGATCGATTGTGAGAAACTGAACTATAAATGAACTCTTTCATGACAAAAAAATCATACGCATCTTCAATATGATGTCAAAGTGACTCCAAAATGCTCCAAAATGTTTACTGGGTAAGTATTCATGTGAGGTATTAAAGAAAAGCAGTGAAGGGAAGAGGTGGATGTCAGACATAGAGAGAAGGAGCGAGGAAAGAGAAAGAATAGCAGAGTAGAAACAGGAGAGAGAATAGCAGGAATAAGAAACAGAAATGAAATGTAATTAAGCACAATGATACGACAAAAACATTAAAATAAAATGATGATAATCTACAATTAACAAATCTACACAATGGGCTTGTGTCCTCATTTTTCAGTGGTCGATTTTATTAAATATCTAAATATTGATGGAGATATAGTAGTTTTAGCGCTAGAAATGGTCGGTCGTATTTGTATGACGTGAAATGCATTTTAAGGTCAGTTATTTGTTGAGTAGGTCAGTGCTGTGGTAATGTTCTGTAGTCAAATAATCAAGTTAAATCAAAGAATAATAAGTTTTTATTTTATTTAACCTTGCTAAGGCAGACATAATATTAAAATTTGATTGTTCCTTGAAATAGCTGTAAATAATATTTGATATTTTGATATATAAATACATATAGCAGAGATTTGTGAGCTGTAAGGTTGGTAACGTTACACAAGGATTGTGATGTCACATGCACTTGAAATGTGTACAACGTTGAATCCCTTTGATAATTAAAGACACAAAATGACTTTTTTAATTGTTAATATCTCCTAACATATAAGGAGTAATTAAAAAATAATTGAACATATGAGGTTCTAGTAACCCATTTTATCAATATGTAGTACACTTTTATAGAAATTAAGACATAGGACACAAGCCCATTGCAATCACCATATATCCCACCACATATATTGACTATATTTATACACACGTAACGTACATTGTAAATTGTATGTGAAACTTTATTTTATATCAATAAATCAAATATATTAGATTTAAATATAGATGAATAAATTATTAACATAGTGTAAATCAGACTTAATAAAAATATAAAAAGTTCATAGTACAAAAAACATTATCTCTATTGAAATAAACAGAAGCAGATTAGTATTGAAGATTATAATGGAATTACTATCGTCATATAGCCACCTGTCGTCACATATTGAAACCATAATAACTGATAGTAGAACAGAATTCCCGATGAGTTGGTTTATGACAAATGTCTAGGTCGGGTAATTGATCGGAATTAACTGCCGCTCTGGGCTCTGTGTAATCATGTGGTCGTGTCAATCAATAGGTGGTCAAAAGGTGAAGGGGGACTGATTTACTGATTGATTGACAAGACTCGTCTAATGCAGACTAGCACATATGCATGCGTATGTCACGCTGTAATAGACTTGTTAAATGATCAAATGGTTGGTTAAGAATCACGTTTTGTAAATACTTAATTGATAAAAGCAACTACTTAATTATAATTTAGCACATACGATATACGTGCACATCTCCTACACGTGATATGATAAAATCTCAATGAAATTTGTGAAACACTATAAAAATATCTGAAGTATTTAATCAGTAGTTCAAGAAAGTTAGACAGCTTGAATGGACAACATTACACAATCGCACACAGCAGAAACAACTGTCTCACAAGAATACGCAGAGAATGCAGAGTCAAAACCAGAATGAATTTTGGAAAAAATGTACTGACTTTGACTCCGATTTTAATTCAGTAGAGCAGTGGAGAAAGTGAATTGTCAATTAGACGCACTAAAATATTTATTAATTATAAATGAAGTAAAGACGATAATGACATCCAGGGGCGGCTGTACCTTAAGTACACTCAAAACACTTGAAAAGAAAAAGAATCACAATATATTATATGATACTTTATACTTAGGAAGTTGCAAGGAAGATGCGCATGAAACAGAAGATACTCAGTGCAAACTATATGAAGAATCTGGCGTTGACATGATTACCACGGCTTACTGAAATAACATGACGTGACAATTGACCATTTCACCGCGGATAAAAGTCAACAGATTGATTTAATATATAAAAAATAAAATTATTAATAAGAAAATGTCGTATTATTGCAACTTTAAGTCACAATTATCAATAAGAAAGTGCGCTACCAATTTTCGTAGTCAGCAGCCGCTATTGATGACATCAAATTCTTAAGGTTCTCTTAATTAGAGGTCAATAATTGTATAACATTCATTTATTAATAAACAAATCCAATGGAGTATGTATATTGTCAGGTCTCTTAACCGAAATGTATGTATCGAAGTCTCAAATGATGAATTTCTAAGTGTTCTCTGCCTCACTCTTAACTCGAAATGTACGTGTCCCCTGTGTCAACAATTGGTCCATAAATCTCTGCATCAGTATTCACCTCTGTCCCTCTGCATGATGTCACCACTAGCACTAGGCTGAAGTCTAATCAATCCAGTAGGAGCATTCATAAAGCCATATAGCGGTAACAATACCTTTCTTTAATTTTGCATAGATTTTGTCCTTTTAAATACCCTAACTTTTTAAAATAACTATTGTACCTGCTAATATCTTCTATAAAATTTTACCTATTTTAACAACAATTACATTTGAGATCCTAAAAGTTACTATATCAATACATAGTACATTTTATTTTTGTAATTTTAGACATGATTCTCTTCCCTATTTAAATTTCGTTATCATGTAGGAATAATGCCTAATTCTACGAGAAAATGAAGGTTACAAAATAATCTTTAATCAATTTATACTGGAAATAATTAAATCTTTTAAATTTACACTGGATCTGAGGAAAGGAGAATCTAAAATTTCGCAAATATTTTATCACTCGAAGATTCTACACATTTACAAATTAGTGATAAGTCTGTGACAAATTTGGCGATGTGGTCCAACTTTGCAACAGTATTTCTGCTCTTTGAATAGAGTACAAATTTTGATTCATTGAATATGAAATTTTGAAACTTTTCTTTATATATTTTTTCTTTTTTATATTACATATAGCAGAAAGTCTTAGAAATTATTTGGTGCAGTCGGATATATTTCTGCCTTGTCCTTAAGTTCATACAAATCCACCACAAAGTATTGGATCTCTTTTAGATAGTAGTGACATTTCTCATCAATTTTACAGAATTTGGAATACTGGGTAATGAAGGACTGGATTAATTTTTCCGGCAAACGCAATGACTCTTAAAATTTAATAAGATCTTAATGATTACGCAGTAATTGTTGTTGTAATATGAATTCTATTTATAAAAACTATTGCGATTGTTAAGTACGCGTATATCAATAAATTTCCACAAATAAAGCAGATAAAAAACGATTACCACATCAAACTTATAATTATCTTGCAACTGTATGTATTTGTTTACAGGTAACATCCGGTGATTGAGCATTACCTTATTAAATAAATATGTACTTTGTTAAACAATTGATTATCTACTGAATTATCATTGTACTTATGTGTCAGGGTATGCGAAGAACCTGTTACTAACACAAAATGTCATACAAATTTCCTCGTTTGATGATTCAAATTGTTTACCTTTCCTGAATCACGTTATGCGATGCAATTGCTATAATTGTTTATATAGATATTATTGTTTCATTATCTTATCAATCTTTCACGCGTAAATATTGCAAGAAATTTTACGTGGCTCTCTTATAGCCTACGCACACCTACCCAGAAATGTATCTGTAGATAAATTCGAAATCACCTAAATTAACGAGAAAAAATTAATTTACCGGTATTTTCGCAAAATTGCAATTTTTTTAACTGTGGATTTTAAGTCGAGTCTAGTAGCTGTAAAATCTTTATCGACGATTTAAAAAATACGGTAAAATGTATACCGTTACCTTATAAATATAAAAATGTGACCTAAAAAATTAAAATACAGATTTTCGGGGCGGTTTTTTAAACTACATTACCTCCCCCTTCGCTCTAAATAGCTAAAAACTTCCTTACTACCCCAAATAAACATTCAGATACTTTTTAAATTCGTTTATCACCATTTTTTACAATCAGTCTAATAAAAAATATAAAAAAGTACTACTGAAAGAGATCGGGTAATTGTGTCAAAGTCCCGTTTTGCTTCAAATTTGTACCAAACTGTAACAAATTTGAGTTACGGTACTGTTAGTCTAGCATGACAATATTTATTTATTATTTTCGTTTTCTAAAATATAGGCGTTTCATTTTCTACCAGATTTATTTCTGTTGAATTGCATAATGCGTAACTTACGGTAAATATTTGTTATTCCAAAAAACCAGTAATGTATCTCACATTATGTAGGAGTATTATAAAAATGTCAATCCATTAAAAATTGTAACGTTAAAAAAGTACTATGGAAAATGTAAAAAACTGAAATAGTCGGGTTATATTTACATACACGACTAATTCCCAAAAATTATAATCAACCAATTAAAAAAAAAATTGTCAAGATTTAAACTTAGAAATAACGGTTTAGCGATGAAATTAGAGATTTATTTTTAAATAGAACCTTAAAAACACCTATGTATGTTTGACATACATAGTTCATATGATTTCTGACAGATAATAGTTCTAAGTTTATGATTTTGCACTGAACATTGCTCAGTGCCAATTGCTCTACTAATAGGTATTACAATAGTTAGTTGACTTGGACACTTAAACACAAATAACAGTAAATCGTTGACTCACCTTGTGACAGAATTTGAATTGCCTGAACAATTTACTGTTATTTGTGTTTAAGTGTCCAAGTTAACTAACTATTTCAATAACTATGAGTACAGCAGTCGGCACTCTGCCTGTTAAACAGAGGAAAGTCAAAGCTACGCTGGCTACAGGGAGGAGGAAGAGTTCTAAAAATAAATTTGTATAAATTCTGCTTTATTTATATCGAGTTCCATTGGTGATTCTTTTGCATATTGAGACAAGTTACCGCATCTAGTAAATTACAGATCTTTAAAAATTACGTTTTAAAATTAATTAAGTTCTTATTCGGACTTCCAACAAACAACTTTCAGCACTCCTTTGTGAGTTAAAAAGAATGATATTGTACAATATTAAACGACTGCGATCAAATCGACTGCAAATTTCACATACGTAATTAATTAAAACGTTTAAATGTTTGAACTGAATAACATGCGGCATCCACACACATGTGAAATGGTTATCAGTGATATTTAAAAGCATAAAACTAATGCATCTGTAATCATTAATAGTTGGTGTAGTGAAGATCATCATATCTACCAACGAGCATCAAATTAACCACCGTGAACCAAGCCTACCTAATAAAAGTCAACACTGGTATCACGTGAGACCCAGAAGTTCAATTAAAACCAACAACTAGCTGAAAACAGATGGCCCAGCAATCCACTTAAGTATCATATTTAATTATGGTAATAATGTGAAAGAAAGTAAAGATCAAGACGTGGGTAGTTAAATGGAAACAAATTATTTTAGATAAGTCAAATGTTCAGTAATAGATAGCGCATCACTATGTTACAAAAATGAGCCTTTACTCAGAATGTACACGGTATTTGAAAAATAAAGAAATTTCATTTCTAAATTATTTGGTCTGCTATTGATATACAGCGGCCGTCACTTGCAGTGATACTAATTAAGAATGTTGTAGTTTCGGCAATTATGATTTCTTTAATTAAATATTTTAACACAATGTTGAATATATGTATGAGGTTTTTCAACAGGATCTTTGTTTTTTTAAACAAAGTAAAACAAGAAATTTAGATGAAAATGATTTAAATTATTATTGTATTAGAGAGTAAGGTTTGGCAATCATGAATAAAAAGTGATATCGGACAAATGTCCACCACGACCACGCTGACAGATGTCGATTCTTTTATTAAAATTTTCAATCACTTTTGGAAAAATAGCGGTTTCGTAAATCGCATCACGAATGGCTGTGTGACTTGTGGCACCATTCTGTTGAAATCACATGTCAGTGATATCCATATCATTAATAATAGGCCAAAATTGAGTTGTTAATATCTCTTGATAGCGTAATATATTGACCGTATCCGCATCTTCCAAAAAAAACGGCCCAATCACGCCTCCAGACCACATAGCGCTCCTGGATTTTTATTATGTTAATGCAATTTTTGAGCGAAATTGAATTCATTGTAACAATTGTCAAAGCATCTACTACTGAAATGTCAAGAAAGAAAATGTTGGTGCTGTTGCTCCTATTGAAAAAACAAAGTTCTTATATATTAGATTTCATGGAAAGCATATAATTGTTGGATTTGGAATGACATAATATTCATGAAACTTAAGCAGACCGAAAATCGGCACCGATCCTAAATCATTCGAAGTTGGGGGCAAATTACTAAATCGTTGAGACGAACATGTCCTTACTATTATTTAAAGCTGATTTTTCAGAAGAGATCAATAGTTTTCTTGCAAATGCTTACTTATACAACTAAATAAATTTATGTTAATGAAATTAAATTTGATTTTCGACAAGCTTCGGACGAAAATATCATTTTATAGGTTGTTTAACTGACCAAGAAGTACTTTCTTTTCTGAATATTTTTTCTGGGAATAAATATTTTTAGACATAGTACGCCACTGTTAATCGGTGTAATCAGTGAAAACAAAATACATTTCAAAGCACTTGACTTACTCGCCCTGAGAACTGCTAAGTGTTGCGCTATCACCAAAGCGAGGGTGCTTAAAATCGAAGATAACTTCAAGATAACAGTGTAAAAAATTCCAAGGAATAGAACAAATGGATCTCAGCAAAACGGTGAAATAAAACAGATCTTAGGGTTATTGCATTATTGCCACCCCGTAAGTATTTAGATAGTGTGTGTAAAAGTAGAAATAAGACACTTTATGAACACTTCAAAATATAGGGGATGAAATATTTAATATGTATACAAACGAAAGAGACACCCTGTCTCTTAGGATGGTAGAAACATGTAACATAACATATGCCTCATGTTACTGGACCAGGAATCTGATCTGGTATTTGGCTTTCAAGCAAATTAACATTTACAAATATATATATGTTTAAAAGTTTACAATAATAAATATCGTGAACGATGTTTGTACAAGGCTGAACGTACCATACACTAACAAAATGCTTTAGATGCCCCTTTCTTAGGCTAAGGCTGCACTGCAAAAAGAATAGTGCCGAAATAATAATAATAAAAATATAAATAATATAAATACGAACAAGATTTATGTCTTTAATAGAGTGAAAGAGGTAAAAGGCAGGAGAAGTGAAAATGAAGACAGAAGGGAGGAAAAATAGTGAAAAGATAATAGAGGGTTTGTCGAGAGGAGACAAGGTAGGCACCCAGTAAACATTTTGGAATCACTTTGACATCATATTGAAGATGCGTCATGATTTTTTTGTCATAAAAGAGTTCATTTATAGTTAAATTTCTCACATTTTTTCATATAAAATGTCTACTTTATCGGCTACAGATGGCAAAATTACTCCACCTGTCGGAATACAAATGAAGATAAAGTTGATGCGAACTATAATTGAAGTGAAATAGCGATAGAAACGTCACTAAATAGGGCACTTCACCAAATTGTTTACTGGGCAAGAGGTGAAGGACGGAGGTACAGGCAAGAAGCAAGGAGAAGCAGGAAACGGTGAGAATGAAGGAGGAGTAGGGAACATGAAGAGAGAAGATCAAGCAAAGAAGAAGCAGAACGTGCTTTTGGAAGTAGTAAAAGTCTAAAATAGTTTAAGTTTAGTTTTAAGTTTGAATTTACATATGAATACTGTAGATTGTAAAGCCGAAAGGCACACAATTAATTAAAGACACTAGTGCTTCCAGTGTGCGTCAAGCTTTACCTGAAATTTACAAACATTGTTTGATTACGTGGCTTAGCGTGTCTACCGAGAATACCCTTGTCCTCTTTAACTAACGTTATTGATGCTTGACTGAGTTGAATTTACATGTGGCTACTCATTTTTCTATTTGTTTTTCAAAGGGCTCGTAATATTTGTCCATCTTTTAACTTATTAATAGTTTAATGTTACTAAATTAACTAAATAAATTGCAAGAGATAAGTCAAGTTACGTAATATGAAAATATTATATAATATTCCCCTTTTGCAATCAAAATGTTATATTGACATTATCTCCAACATGTCATACACATCAAATCTATAATGTGGACTTCATGTTGGACATAGTTTGACACTTTATGAGCATATGCTAAACAAAACACAGTTATTTGTTCAAACACATCATCACTTCACTTTGGTTTACTATGTGCGAGAGATAAAACTCATATATTTTCATATAAAACCGTCAAAATATGAAAAAAAGAAAGAAAGTATATGGAAATTGTCAGGAATCGATAAAGCTTCAAATACATCTTTTATACCAGGGTTCAGGGGTATTTAAACTTATGTCCCCGAACTCTATTCAGTAACACATAACATATAGATATAATACTTGTTGTCATCAGCAGATAGTTGGTTTGTACAATTATAAAGAATATCGTTTACTAATTATCCTAAATATTTGATATTGTTTGCCCGTTTAGGGCTCGAGATAATTTTAACAAAGTTCAAATTTTTTACACGGGTTACATTTCATTGCCAGCCATGGAATAAATTCATTCCATTCCGGGAATCATACCCAAGAATTGGTGAATATTATATAAGACGACCTAAGTACCTCAGCCATCCAGAGGACGGTACAAAATTAAAATGATTACTCCATCAAAATCTTTCTGATAAACAAGAGATAAAGCCAGTGTGAACGTATGGAGTACAACTTTAGGGTTACACCAAGAAGTCGAACGTTAAAATAATACAAACGTTCCAAAATAAAGTTCTGCGATGAATAGTTAATGCACCGTGGTATATCCGCAATGACGAAATACACAGAGACCTGAAGATTAACACAGTGGACAAGAAATCAAAACTATAGCAGCAAAGCACGAGTTGAGACTTCGTAACCACGAAAACATCACCGTGACGCAAATGTTGCTTGATAGTAATGATGTTTGAAGACTTCGCAGGACTAAATCCTCGGACCTAGTAATCTAATTATGTAGAATTGTTCATTGGAGCAATCTCTACTACACCGTGTAATTATTGAAATGGAAACAGATAAGTATATCTATAATTGTAGTATTATAGAAAATTAAAAATCTTTCTCTTTATACACGTGACGAACGTTTACACACCCCTGTATATCATACACCCTCGTATGTGTTATGTAAAATCTATTTGTAAGGGTAGTAATGTGTTATTTAGGAGATGACAGATATTTTTACAACATACAAGTGGGTAACTTACATACGAGTACATGCAGGTGGTCAAAATTAAAACATTTTTGTAAAAACTTATGCAAAATGTGATACAAACCAGAAACAGAATTCTTAAACAAAAATATTTTAAAGGCGTTATTTTTTTAAGTGGTATTTTCACAGTCTGAGAAATATTCTTAAAATTGTTTATAAAAATTTATCAGGACTTGAGTGTTTTTGTTTATAATATACTTTAAATGAATATAAATACAAAAATACACTTTGTTTTATTTAGTTGATTGAGATTAAATATAACCTTAGTTAATGTTAAAATAACAGAAAAGTTAAACTACTAAAAATAATTAATATCTTTTAAGGAGGATTATTAAGATCTGTTGCAGACTCCTGTCATATTTAAATGTTCTTTTAAAAGTTCGTTGTGCGATAAAATATAACGACTTTCTTTAAATGAAATGTAACAATAAAATGTGATACGGTGACATCTGTGGTTGCATCTCGTTAAAATATAATAAAATATATTCTTTTAATGACATGCATTTGAAACAGCGCTTAAGTGATGTTCATAAAACAGATAAGCCACTTTAAGTCATACTACGCAATTATTTTAAGGAGGAATACCTGTGTCGTGATACGAAAAAGAAGAGTTTTCTTAAATTTTTCTGGAGTCTTTCAATTGTTGTTTTACAATTTTTTTATTGAAAAGTGTTTTTAAATATGGTAAATTCTTGTTGAATAGCATTGAGCATGCCGCTGTTTGATAGTATATCTTGTAGTGATCACTATTACTCGACTAACTAAAGTTAACTAAAATGAAAAACTTTTTCCCTCTTTTTAGAATTTAGTAAAAAATATTTCTTTTTAAATGAACTCAGTTCAAAGTTAAACTATCGGCTTCCGATGAAAAGTACGCTGTATTTTGGTTGATAATAAAACCTATACGTCGAAAAATACATTCTTTTGCTCCACCACTTCTTCCTGATATGTAAAAGAACCTTGTAAGATGAATGAAATTCTTTAAAGTGGTAGTTTTTGAGATATCGGTGTCACCGATTTTTAAAAAGTTATTTAAACGTATGAAACTCTTTTAATTTTGAAAGGATCAACGTGAAATTTTTACAGATGATTTTTGGAATTTTATATTTATGTATCAGATGACAAGTGTGTCCCTGCTCCTTCCACAGTTGGAATAAGGTCTTAAAGAAAGAATGAGAACTGGAGCAACGGGTACTGTAGAGTAACCAGGGCAACAGCCCGGGGCTTCGCAACAACCCAAGTAGAAAAACAATTATGATATATGTATTTGAATCTCGCGCCTCACTCTTTAGAAATTCCACACAAATCACTGCGTATATCTTTTAAGGTATTTATTGACCTTAGTTTATTAGCATTTATGTTTGTCGTCTTTGTGCTTGTTAACTTTTATAAATCTTCAAATATAAAATTTTATTTCTATTTAATTATCATCAAAAATACTTACTTACAATTTACATAAATTATACAAAGAACAAATGCCTCGTAATGGCTAAGGCCGCCCCTGCTGTAGAGGCATCCCCAAATATTATCTAGATTGGGGCCGTTAACATGCCAGACCCGGACCAGCAGCCCGTCTAAAACATTGTTTATTATTGTGTATTCAATTCTACCAAACAAGAACATCAATAGTAAAACAGATTGTTAATTTTTAACGGAAATAAAACCAGATGTAAATGAAGCTGCCAACTTACATTTTAAAATAACCATAAATCTATATATAATTAAAAAAGAAGAAGAAGAAAAACATGTCATAAAATGATAAACAAATCAGCTGTTTTTAAACGCAAAAAAAATATTAATTCTTGAACATTATGAGTACTTTTGTATTTATCAAAATAATAAAAGCCTAAGAGTTATAAGTTATAAAAATAGATAACAGATAGTATAAGTACAGTAATGAGGTTTATGACAATAATATTAAGATTAGTGTACTAAGTAATATGTCAGTGTTTAATTCGTAGTTTTGTTGCAGTAGATTAACTGCGAACAGCACATCAAAGTCGGGGCAAAGTCGGGTCGTTAAGATCCAAACGTTGGAGCGTCATTTATTGGCTTGACACGGATACTTCAGAGTCCGGATTAATATTTATAGCGCAATACTTCATGGAAGTCGTATTCTGTAGAATTATGCAAGGATTGGATTCTACATGTAAATATAACCACTTCTTTCTACGAAATTCCATTGTACCCAGTCATAATGGCTTAGCTCACAGACTGACGGATTAACTGGTTGATTGTGGCTGACCATATACATTACACTTTTTGAAATTATATGTTACTTTTTTAATTTTTGTTTTAATTTATATAATCTATTTAATCATTCTATTCTACAGCAGAAGTCCTCAAACTATGGCCCGCACTCTGACTCGTATAATTCAATTCTCATGTCTTGATAAAAAAAAACCATAAGGTAAATACTGTTGTAAGTACGCATAAGTCGTACTTATCCTTCCTATTTTTAATATAAATGTTATTTATTTTATAAGAATTATATTATGTTATCTTTAATTTTAGTATTAATATTGTAACAAATAATTGTTTAAAGTTAGCGCTTGTAAACATTGACTCTGGTCTGTGGATATTTTATATTGTTATTTAATTTTTGGCAACACTGAACTAGTATTGTATGATGTAAAGTTAACAAATAAATTGTTAATATACCGTTTTGTACTGGAGTCAAAAAGTCAGTCTTCTCCTGAGTCTCAACCAAGTGTTTACTAATTGTACTTCGTTCGTACAATACTCCAATTGTAACATCTAAGTATTCAATAGTGAGCACATTTTAACTATTAATCAAATTATAACACTAGAATTACATTTTGTTTTATATCTGGCATCTTTATTAATCCAATAAAATACTATTGTAATTAAGTACGTAGATATAATATTACAACGAATAAATGATATATTTTAATAAAAGTGTTTGTATTAATAGTAATAAAAAGATACTAATTGTTCAACCGTCGTATGTTGCAACGAGGTTACTTTAGACCGCTCAAGTATTCTCTAATTGCAACAATACACCGTCTTAACAAGAATCCTATTAATCATCTGAAGAGACTTAATTCTTATCAACGTGAGTAATTCAAGAAGGTGGATGATCGTCAAACTGAAGAATCTACTTCCAGAAACTAGCAACACTGCGTGATGTATTAGCAAGCTGAGTAATCTCCTTTTAGAACGAGCATCAGACCTCTTTTTACAACATTGATGTCAGGTGTAACATCCGCCCTCGAATCTACTTACAACAAATGGTGTCAGATGTGAGGCTCGAAGAGATATTCCTACACATAAATATCCAAGAGGTACGCCCAAAAATTTTTTTTCTATATTCTACACCTGGATGCAGATCAATTATTCTGGATACCACTACGTCGATCGATTATTTCCAAGATTACCGAAGAGTACGAGATAGAACGTCAATTCATCTGTATTTCTCATAATTTTCTACAAGTCCGGTGGATGCAAAACTACAGCCCGCTGAATCAGAAAAAAGAAATCTTTTGCCCCCAGCGAATGGATGGATGCTTCTAGAACACATGGAATAATCTAAATCGATGTTAATCGTCTCCAGAGCCCTGCACACAGCTGTTTATAGATCATAATCACTGATAAGAAAATCTTTAAGTATAATAAGACAGTATCTTTCTTTTTGTATATAATTATTATTATAAATTGATAATTGTATTTTTTTTATTAATAGCATTATTTTTAACGAGGCTATCATTTTTTTTAGTATTATATTCAGTACTTTTGAATATTTACTATAATCCAAGCATTTTTTTAGTAGCAACGTTGTTAATGAGGCTATTGATATTTTTTTTAGTATTATATTCAATACTTTTGAATATTTGCTATAATCCAAGTATTTTTTTGTAGCATCCTTGTCCATCATTGAAGCTATTAATTTTTTTATAGTATTATATCCAATACTTTTGCATATTTACTATAATATTTTTTATAAGTGTTTCTGCAATTATACTAATTTATGTTAATATTTTTTTAGAACAACATCTTTTTTTGAACGAGAGGGAATTTTGAAAAGGAAAAGCAAAGAGCTGAAGCAGTTAGATAGCAGTCTGTTCAATCAGAGAGACTACCTTCCTGTTACAACTGCAACGTCTGAGCCCCATCGGAAATTTCCTGTGAGTTACTGTTTTCGCTAACAATTTTTCCTTGTCAGAATCCTATTTTTCGGAGAGTCGTTTATTGGTACAAAATAATCTTTAGTCTGTATATTATATATAACTTTAATTAAGTACTATGGCACCGAGCGTTCATTCCCTCACATTAGTTGAGAATACAATCAATCTAATTAATGAGTTTTCAAAAAATTTAGAAGTCCAATCAACATCCTTAACAATAGTTGAATTAAAAATCAAAAACTTAGAAAAGGCTTGGGTCAAATATAATAGTATCGTAGAAGCACTGCTTCCAACTCTAAAAAATGAAGAAGCTACGGCTATCGTTAGTAAGTCTATGGAAGTTGAAAGTATTTATGACGACACTCTTATTTCCTTGTTGAATTATAAGCAAACATTTGAGAATGATACACATATTGTGGATGACTCAAAAAGCATAGATTCAATAAGAAATTTAAACTTAAGTCCAATGCAACTAACCGTTTTTGATGGAGAATATACTAATTGGCAAAGTTTCATGGAATTATTTACAAATTTAATTCGTAATAATAGCAAACTATCAAACATTGAAAAAATGCATTATTTAAAATTAAATTTGACAGGAGAACCACTCAAACTCATAAAGAATTATCCTTTAACAAACGATAATTATGAAATTGTTTGGAACATCCTTTGTAAACGTTATGATAACAAGGTAGCACTTATTGAAACCTATTTAAACAATTTGATAAACTACAATGTTATACGTTTAGAATCAGAAACTAATATTAAAAATTTTTTAGACGAAATTAATGAATCGATTAGAGCATTAACCGAGTTGGGAATATATTCTAATCATTCAGATTTTATTTTTATACATTTTTTAAAGACCAAGTTAGATTTTAACACATTAAAGGAATGGGAAAACAGAAATACTTCTGAATTACCAACCCTAAATGATTTTACGAATTTTCTTGAAACACGGTGGCGCACTCTAGAAAGAAGAAGGCATGTTGAATTTAAAACAGATTCAAGTCATTCTATTTCTAGTAGTGAACCAGTTTCAAGTGAACAATTTGCTAACGAAGTCGAAACAAAATTTAAAACTTTTTTTTGTAACTATTGTAAAAAAAATGGTCATTTAGAGAAATATTGTTTTATCAAGAAGGAAAATGCGGATACGGTATATCCTGTCGCGCAAATTAATATTTGTAGGAGAGATACGGTATTTTCAAAACCTTCTGTTTATTGTAAAAGATCGAGACATCTTGAATCTGATGGTCCTCAAGTATCTTTTACTAAAAATACAAAACAAAATTCACGTTCTTTTTATAATCACCATTTACATAAATTTAATAGTTTAAATAAAAATATTGAGATTAAAGAAATACAAAATACCAATGATATAACAAATTTTAACTGTAACAATGAAAATGTTATTGACAAGCAAACAGCTGACACTGTTCAATTCAGAATAGTCGCAGCCAAAGCAAAGACTGTATCATTTTTATTGGACACTGGTTCTCAAATTTCTTTAATTAAACAAAATATTTTAAAAAATAATATCAAAATAGATAGTACATCTAAAGTGTTATTAAAGGGAATCTCTGAAGGCACGCCTTATACTTTAGGTTCACTAAAAACTTCTATAATTTTAGATAGTTCTAGGTCGAAACATACTTTTCAGGTTGTGTCAGAGGATTTCCCCATTAAGCATGATGGAATCATAGGATTAGATATTTTACGTACATTTAAAGCAGTAATTAATTTGGAAACAAACAGCGTACAATTCTCACAACATGGCAAAATATTTGAATTCCCATTATTGAACATAAACAGTATTATCATAGTTCCAGCACGTACTAGGAAATTAATTCCTATGTCGGGTTCTACGGTAGGAGTTTGTGTAGCCAAGGAATTGCTACCTGAAGTTTTTTTAGCCAACGCATTAATTAATCCTGTTAATAATACTTTTTATATATCAATAACTAATTCCTCAGCAAAAGATGTAATACTTGACAATTTTAAACCAGATATTATTCCAATAAATAAATTTAATTTTTACCATTTTTTGAAAAGAAATCCTAACGATCCTAAAAGATCCTTACGACATCTTTTATTTAATAATATAGATTTTTCAAATGTTAATTCAAAATACTTAACAGATTTAATGGAAATCTGTAATAATTTTAATAACATATTTTTTTTCCCGGTAGATAAGTTATCTTGTGCGAGTGCACTGAGTAACTCACCTAACCCTGTAAACATTAAGCCGCATAGATTATCTCATGCGCATAAAGAAATTGTTGAGAAGCATATTCAAGAACTGTTGGCTAACAACATTATTGAAAAATGCGACTCACAGTTTAACGCACCTCTGTTAATGGTACCTAAAAAAGCAGATGTGTCGGGGAACAAACAATTTTGCGTTGTAATCGACTATCGTAAACTTAATGAACAGACGACAAGTGATGTTTATCCTTTGCCCCTCGTACTTGACATACTAGACCAATTTAGTGGTGCAAAATATTCTTCTACGATTGATTTAGCTACAAATAAATTTACTAGTAATAAACCAAAATTTAAATTAAATTTTGATAGAAGGGTCAATTCTTTTTTTTCACCTAGAAAGTATACGGTAGTTAATAGGAATAGATTGAAGAGATTTTGTACCAATGAATAAAACCTTGACGAATAAGATGGATTTTGTCAGGGATGATTGTTTTGTGAGGCAGTGTTAACTCTATACGATGGGATCAGAATCGTTGTCGACACTTTGCTTCTCTTTTTGTTTTTTTTCCAGAATTGTAACTCGTATATTTTGTTTTTATACGTGTCCCTTTTTTTTTGGAAGGGGGTGTTGTGATAGTACGACATCGTCCTATCTTCCTTTTTCTTTTTCCTGGAAAGAAACGCATATGTTTTGTTTAATATGCGTTCCTTTTTTAGGGTTGAAGGGTGTTGTAAGTACGCATAAGTCGTACTTATCCTTCCTATTTTTAATATAAATGTTATTTATTTTATAAGAATTATATTATGTTATCTTTAATTTTAGTATTAATATTGTAACAAATAATTGTTTAAAGTTAGCGCTTGTAAACATTGACTCTGGTCTGTGGATATTTTATATTGTTATTTAATTTTTGGCAACACTGAACTAGTATTGTATGATGTAAAGTTAACAAATAAATTGTTAATATACCGTTTTGTACTGGAGTCAAAAAGTCAGTCTTCTCCTGAGTCTCAACCAAGTGTTTACTAATTGTACTTCGTTCGTACAATACTCCAATTGTAACATCTAAGTATTCAATAGTGAGCACATTTTAACTATTAATCAAATTATAACACTAGAATTACATTTTGTTTTATATCTGGCATCTTTATTAATCCAATAAAATACTATTGTAATTAAGTACGTAGATATAATATTACAACGAATAAATGATATATTTTAATAAAAGTGTTTGTATTAATAGTAATAAAAAGATACTAATTGTTCAACCGTCGTATGTTGCAACGAGGTTACTTTAGACCGCTCAAGTATTCTCTAATTGCAACAATACACCGTCTTAACAAGAATCCTATTAATCATCTGAAGAGACTTAATTCTTATCAACGTGAGTAATTCAAGAAGGTGGATGATCGTCAAACTGAAGAATCTACTTCCAGAAACTAGCAACACTGCGTGATGTATTAGCAAGCTGAGTAATCTCCTTTTAGAACGAGCATCAGACCTCTTTTTACAACATTGATGTCAGGTGTAACATCCGCCCTCGAATCTACTTACAACAATACATTTTTGCGAAACAATGTATTTAACATAATTGTATTAAGGGTACTTCGCACAAAAAATAATTTCTTCACAGTTCTTGACATATAAAGCATTGAGGCAAAAAATCTAACGAAATTAAAGAACTTTTTTTTATTTAACTATTGAAATTTATGTACTATCAACCTAATAATATTAAGTAAATTTTATGACACTGAACTACTGGCTTCTGAGTAGTGGATCCTACTTGCTTCTATATATTTATTTGTCAAAATTTGTATTGTGAATAAGTCTATGGGCATTCCTTTATTTAGTCTGGTACATTTTTTAGATTTTAACATACTGCTAGCAAGTGAATTCGGATAAAATTGTAGTCGTGTCTGGCATTTTTCGCATCGTGTGGATATCATTAAAGTAATTAATAAATAAATTATTATTTATTGAATTAAAATTTTTAGAAAATACCAAAACTAATTTATAAATTATTTGTAAAATTAATACATGTCATAAATTTTAAATTATATTCCATGTCAAGGAAAAAGGAAATTAAAAAAAAAACAATATGTAAAGCAAGGTTAATTTTATTAATAATTCTGACAACATTAATGTTAAAACTATATTTTCTTGCACAGTTGGTGATAGAATTCAGCACTCGAAATAGGTTGATGTTAAATAAAATAAATAAAACATAAATATATATTTTCTTGCAAATTGATTAAATTCTTTCTAAAAAATTAAATGAAGTAATACCCAGTAAACAATTTGGTGAAGTGCCCAATTTGGTGAAGTGCCCTATTTAGTGACGTTTCTATCACTATTTCACTTCAATTATAGTTCGCATCAACTTTATCTTTATTTGTATTCTGACAGGTGGAGTAATTTCGCCATTTGTAGTCGATAAAGTAGACATTTTATATGAAAAAATGTGAGAAACTGAACTATAAATGAACTCTTTCATGACAAAAAAATCATGACGCATCTTCAATATGATGGCAAAGTGACTCCAAAATGTTTACTGGGTACTAATTATTCCAAAATTCATTTGATGTGGTTTCTAAAGAGGTGTATGTATTATAGAGAATGTAGGTTTCCTTTTCAATTATTTTCTTTTACTTTCATATGGCAGCAAAATCTAAAAGTTTGTTGATCCCTGTTTTTTAAAAGATTGCTACAGATAAATCGGACATAATTTGCATGGAACATATTTTAGTAACTGCTGCAGTGTACAAGTTGGTAATACAATACAGCCTCTAAGTATCTAATAACAGAGGGCGTATTGCCCAAGGGGCCAATCACAAATCACATATGCTCTGCAAACGAATGCCTCTGTGTGAATAACAATTTACCATCGGCTCCCGTATCGAACAATATGACAAACATTCATCAGAACGAAATTAACGACGATATCTTATATTATGTTATCTAATTCATTTAAAAGCTATGTTCAAATTACAGTTTTATTATTTGGAAATATCTGTTGGTCTAACCCAGGATGATAGAGATGAGACTGTATTCGTTTTCTAAAGAGACTATAAAAATACATAAGTATACAATACATACATACATACATACAATAATACAAAAGTTCTTAAGGTTTACTTGCTATAACATAAGTTACCTGTTACATAAACCATTTTACCTAATATACAATGTTTTGTAATCCGTTGTAGTACATTTAAAAAAATAAATATTCCGTTTTGCGAAATAACATAATTACTGCTTAACTGCTTAAGGATTATATCATATTTATGTATATAGAGTCAATAAAAATTCGATAAAGTTTATTTAGAATCAGATCTGATGTTGCTTTCCAAATATTGGCTCTCCATCGAATTAATTGAATTGACCATTGATGGGAGCTAAGAAAAAGAATCACTTAAAAGAAACATAAAATACAGAAATATATATTGGCTAATTGGGCGACGCTCTGAACTAAACATTGAAAACAATCTGCTTATATAAACAAGTGCTGAAGCCAGTGTGGACGTATGGAGTGCAGCTCTGGGGTTGCACCAAGAAATCGAACGTTAACGAAATCCAAACGTTCCAAAATAAAGTTCTGCGAGGAATAGTTAATGCACCATGGTATATCCGCAATGACGACATACATAGAGACCTCAAGATTAACACAGTCGGAGAAGAAATCAAATCTATAGCAGCGAAGCACGAGTTGAGACTTCGTAACCACGAAAACATCGCCGTGACGCAAATGTTGCTTGATAGTAATAATGTTCGTAGACTTCGCAGGACTAAACCCTCGGACCTAGTAACTAACCTAATCATGTAGAATTGTGCATTGGAGCAATCTCTACCACACCGTGTAATTATTGAAATGTAAACTACTAGATAAGTATATTTATACTTAATTGTAGTATTATAGAAGAAAAAAAAGTTAAAAGAAATTGTGGCGATTCCGGAAATATTATTTAGTCATAAAATGATTCGTTAGTACAAGACCACTGTATGCCAATGCAAAATGGGAAATATATTTTCGAGTAGTTCACAATTAAATTTTGAGAAAAACAGTAATTAGAATACAGATTAAAAATGAAAATAAATTAAACACACATTTATTTTAAATTCATTTACTCTGTCAGCTTCCCTAAAAAACAATTAAGTCAAATAAAATATACTGAAGCAACGGGACCATCGCATAATATTACCCCGGGTGCGTCTAATGCATGGTCTGTTGCACTAGCAGCCAAATTCTAACATAACTGTCATAATGCCACACATTATGCTCAGATTTTAACGATGGGCGTTGCACAGATCACTTTACATTAGTTTTGAGTTTTGGCATATGGGTGAAAAAGAACCTTTATTCATAACCCAAATTATTTGATACAAGTTTCTGTAGAAAAGGTTCAATGATTTAGTAATAAATGGTATTTATAAATTTGATACTTTTGTCCAGAAGCTGACCTCTGAATTTTCATAACATATTGATAAGGGTTGCAAAATGTTGTGTTTTTCTAAAAGACTAAATCGGTCACAGAAATTATACCTTGGGTGGTCTAGAATTTGTTAAATATAGATTAATTAGTACATTTTTTTCAAAAAAACTTACTCTATCTAAATCAGAGCCGTCGTTAGAAACCCCATGCCTGAGCCTGAGTATACGCTGTATTAATTTGAGCCTCCAATAAATATCATAAAAATATATTTGGTTTACATTTAAAGACAGGAAAAACGTACTACGAATTAGATAGCTAGTCGTTTGAATGACCGATGTAGATAGATCGTAGACTCTAACACTCAGCTATGCTTAGGTCTGGGTTCGATTCACAGAGATAGAATATATTTATTCCATGACTGGCAAAGAATTAACTCACCAAATGATAAACAAGTAAAAAATAACCAAATATACTAACCATATAATATAACCATAATATCAATAACCAAATATACTAATTTATACTCGTATTTGTGTAAAAAATAATATAATATTATTTTGATTTAATTTAAAACTAATTTTCAACACTAGTTACTAAAAGAACAGAAAGAAAAAGAAACATTGACTTAGAATAGGACACACAAAAATTACTATTTACGACACTTGTAATCAGTGGCGTAGCTAGGGAACCAAGGGCCCCGGTGCAAAAAAAAAAAACTGGGCCCCTAACTAAACTGTTTAGGTTTTTCAAGTCAGATATAAATATATATAAATACTTTAAAGGTACAAAGCTATTAGTTTATCATCAGCTCTTTATCGTGCACTGCATGGCACAGCAAAACTACTTACTACATGTATGTGTATGTGTGTCTTGTGTGAGCTTTAGTGATCGCCTAGGTGAAGAGTTTAGGAATGTATACTTGGATTTATATTATTGGTATTAATCAATAAAACGAAGTAAATCAAAATATGTATGCATGTAAATACATATGTTACAGAGAACAAGATAATTAATGTAATGCTACGGTACCCCGACAAACAGTTTATATCGATTAAGGTCCAAACACAGTGAGACAGTCCTTCAGCGCACCGTACTATGTTTTTACTTATGTCACTCCTTCTATCTTATCCAGATCAATTATTATGATGTTTAATAGTAGACCAAAGTAAATATACATCTGCCTTTTCTATATATTGTTAGCGATATTACGCTCTAAGACTCTAAGTACAATCCTGCAGCTACTTTTGTTTCAGCTTAATCTCAACATAAACCACTCTAGAATGCGTACCTCTGCCTGAGAGAATTACGTAATAGACTTAGACCCTTGCCTGGTTCATGCTACCCCCTCCCTCATGTTCAGCGATAAATTTGTACACAAGTGAGTATGAAATACACTCTCAATAAAAAAAATTAATTCCTATTTAGAATTTTTGTTATTGTTTATGTTTTTGTTATAAAAGTTTTGTATGCATTGTCGGAAATAACTATTTACTAAGAGTGAAACCGTTAAAATATAAATATAAGTTATAAAAGTCCGAGGGCCCCCTGAGCTTGGGGGCCCCGGTGCACTGCACCGACTCGCTCATACCTAGCTACGCCAGTGCTTGTAATATAGAATTAACAATACCTGCTACTACAATGTAATAAATTTCACCAGATTAGACTAAATTTACATCTAGATGACAACGTGACGGACATATTTCGTGACAATAATATTAAAATAAATAAACTTTTACAATTTGTACGAGACACAAAATTAATAAATAAATTTTATAAATATTGTACATACGATAAATGATCTATGCAATTAAAATATCCTTAAACTAAATTTAAAAAAAAAAAACTAATTATAAAATTAATGAAAAAGGAATTCGTTTTTAGCTTTAGCATATTTTTCATCAGCGGAATAATTAATTTCTAAATTTTTCCACAAGTACATTGTAACGGTCTCTTTTTATTTGCTTGATGCTGGACTCTATAGTGGCGTTTGTTCCCTATAATCACTTGTCGATTTGTCATACAACACGTTCCTCGGCACTTATCTCGTTAAGCCGAACTCGAGCCGAGAACACCTATGTTCATCGCTCCCATAAACCCAGTTAGGATAAATTGATACTTCATCAAAATTATTTATTATTATTATAATTTTATTTTAATGTTTTCCATTAGGCACTACATTCTTTCGCCTTAAATCATTAAATTACATATCATTGTGATTAGTTACATTTCATTTGTGTTTCTTATTCCATCAAAAAAAAATCACTGTTATAATACAAATAAAAAGATTCTCTCTATCCTATTTCATATTGGCTACAGTGTAGAAAATAAATCACATAGCGTCATCTCATATATCGTACAATGTTGTCCACACTTTAACTTAGTTCTAAGACACATTTAACGTTTCCTAATTTATAGATTTCTGACAGTGACATTGTTAATTTGTGAAATTCGAATCACTGATTTTTGGGCCTTCTGGTTTTTGTGTTTCAACAAATTGGATATTTTCATCTAAACTCAGATCTTGTTACATTACCCTAATAAACAAAATTTGACATAATTTGAACTTTAGTAACTGAGGGGCCTGTTTTGTAACTGCTTACCTGATGTGTGTTAACTTCTGACGGTTTTTCAAAGGCCTGTATTTTCTAAACTATAAGCAATGTAAGTCTTCAGAAAACTATAAGAAGACCTTAAATAAAGAGCAAAATGAATCAAATACCTTGAAATTGGCATAAGTAGTCCAATTTGTAAATTATAGGGTTTAGGGTTACAAAATATGCCTTTAATTTTTTTGGAAAATGAATAACATTATAACTCCAAAAATATTATTATATTTTCAAAAACATTCCTTTATGGAATCCAAATATTCCAGACATATTTTATGAACTCCTTTCCAACGAGTATATTACTAGATTACTTGTTCTCACAAAACATTGTAAAATATAAACCTTCTTAAACTGGTTGATATGCAAAATATTTAAATAGAAATGTAAATAAACGAAACGAAAAGCAATAGAAACGAAGAAACGAATTATACGCTCCAATTTCATGCAAGGTTGAATGAAGAGTTAAATAAGGTTAAGTTTTATTACCCCAATACTATTAAGCAAATAAATCAATTCACCAACTCTTTTAAACTGTCGCAAAATAACCCGACATGATCATGGTCAATTTGAGGTATGTAAATTGTTTTGCAACAAGGCCGGACCTTTTTTATAATTTATTTATAGCGCATCAACTATTGTTAGTTCCCAGTAAACATTTTGGAGCATTTGGGAGTCACTTTGACATCATATTGAAGATGCGTATGATTTTTTTGTCATGAAAGAGTTCATTTATAGTTCAGTTTCTCACAATCGTTCATATGAAATGTCTGTTTTATCGGCTATAGATGACGGAACCACTCCACCTGTCGGAATACAAATGAAGATAAGGTTGATGCGAACTATAATTGAAGTGAAATAGTGTTAGAAACGTGACTAAATAGGGCACTTCACTAAATGTTTACTGGGTTATTAGCACCTAAACTAATATATATTACATTTTATAGTTCAAATTAATATGTAACATAACATATGCCTCATGTTAAACTGCTGATATAACTAAAGAGCACTGTGTCACTTATTTTTCTATAATGTATATAGACACGAATAAGATAAAATTCATTATCGTATTATAGATTGATACCGCAGTTATAACCTCTTTTAAGTATAAGTCACCGCCGAACTATCGTGATTTGGACTATAACCAAATTTTATAGGACATAACTTTCATAACCATAATTTTTTCAGCTTATTTTACCATTCTAATCTGTTAAACCTGTGTAGCTATAGCGTTTTACAAGAGGACAGATTGATCCAAAGATACAAACATCCCCTAGACCCAATTTTAATTCTGCTATGAGTTGGAGCGAGAGAGCATTATCCGTGCGCATGAGAGTGAGTGAGACATAAACATTGATTATCTGATACCTGGAAAATAGCCGTCTGGTTAAGTTAGCAGGTAGGCATACGATCATTGTATATTTTAGCACTACTAAATCTTACACATTTTGTTCATAAAAAAAAAGCGTTGTCTGGCGACTTTGGGATCTCACTCTATAAACATATTAAAAACGAACCGACCGCGCGATTTTAATCACAGTGTGTGCTAGGTATACAGAATTAAAGCCACGCGATTTAAATCGAAGCGGTTTTAATCGTAGTGTGTCCGAACACTTCTACTTCTACTTCTTATATAAAAACTGTTTTCAATGCAAGTTTAACACTTTCTAGCTTGCTACAAACTAATTCCATCATTCATTTTCTAACTGAGATTGAAACAGTGTTCCGAAGGGCAAAACCGGTATAAGAAATACTTGTGTATGTTTGTTGTAATTAGTGTACTCAAAATATTTGCAACAGAAAAATTTATTATGCAGAAAAATGTTGCACTTAAAAGGCTACCTACAATTTGTTAAAGTAGGTTTGTATGCAAAATATATTTATATCTAAGAATAAATATCTAAAAATAAATATTCTGAAGAGAATTAACCGTAAATCCTGTACACAGCACTTTGACAGTAGCACAGTAGTTAGTTCGACATCCTCAATTAGCACGGAGTACAATAAAATAAGCGTCGTTTTATTATACTTACCCCAAACGCTGTTAGGTACAAAATATCATTAGCTCGCAAAAAAAAGGTCTATATACAGTAGTTAACACGAGATTCTACAAAGGTGCCGACTTAAGATAAAATTTAATAAAATGAAATAATATCATCAAATATTGTATTTATGCTGAGGTTATAATTTGACATGTTTATGTTAGGAATAACATAAACTTTCACATTTGATAAAATTTGTTGTGCCTGAGAAAATATAATAAGAATAGATAGGAAAATGTAAAATTCTTATCACTGGCGACTATTTTAATACGGTGTGACTACTTTGGAAATTTTATTATACTTTTATTACTTTTATAAAATACATTTTCTCTTTAACTTGTCAATATAAAAAAAATGTGTGTCCTCATATTTTAGTATTCGATTTTTCAATTGTTGATTGAAATTGATGTTAATAAATGTGTATTGGCGTGTCTATTTTATTAAATATCTAAATGTTGACGGAGATATAGCAATTAAAAATTTGAATTGTAATTTTAGCGCTAGAAATGGTCGGCCATATTTGTATGACGTGAAATGCATTTTAAGGTCAGTTATTTGTTGAGTAGGTCAGTGCTGTGGTAATATTTTGTAGCTGTTGGTAGTCGAAATAATCAAGTCAAGTCAAAGAATAATAAGTTTTTATTTTATTTAACCTTGTTACGGCAGACATAATATTGAAATTTAATTATTCCTTGAAATAACTGTAAATAATATTTGAGATTTTGATATATAAGTACATATAGCAGAGATTTATGAGCTGTAAGGTTGGCAGCGGTTATGATGTCACATGCAGTTGGAATGTGTACAACGTTGAATCCCATTAATAATTAAAGAGATAAAATGACTTTTTTAATTGTTAATATCTCTATACATATTAGGCGTTATTAAAAAATAATTGAACATTTGAGGTTCTAGTAACCCACTTTATCAATATATATAGTACACTTTTATAGAAATTAAGACATAGGACACAAGCCCATTGCAATATTGCCATATTAGAAAGATTTCAATCCAAAATATTTAGAACAATAGTCAACGCAACGTGGTTCGTCAGAAATTCAACTATTAGAAATTATCTCCTTGTATTATCAGTCGGAGACCTTATACCCATACGAAGCGGAAAATACCGGAAACAACTACAAACTCATCCGAATTCACTTGCTACCATAGGGTGACCACAAGAGAATTATTTCAAATTTCCCTGACAATTCCAGGTTTTTCGTACTTTTCCCTGATATAGAAATGTTATTCGTATTATTTAAATATTTAAAGTTTTGATCAAATTGTGATTACCAATATTTGAATCTGGTATTAAACTAAAAAAAACAAGTGTTCATATTTATTTCTTATTTATTTTTATCTCATTGCCTTAGTTGGCGTTTAATAACTAATTAAATTGGATTTCGTGAATAAAAAGTAACTTAAACTGAGTAAGACAAAAGTAAGCTAATGACTAGTAGAAACTAGACCAATTTAAATATCTAAATATTTAATAGATAAAATTATTGAAGATTTTTACATTGATCATCAATTTTTTGATTTATTTCGTTTTGAATTTTAAATGAAATATAATATACGAGTACTATATGAAATTTCTTGAAATTCCCTGATTTTTCCATAATATTTCCAAGTTGCATTAAATTCCCTGATAATTCCCGGATTTCCAGGTTTTCCAGGTCTGTGGCCATCCTGTACCAGTTTGCAAAAGTCTAGCAAACTGCAGCAATATAAAACATGCTAAATTTTTAAGAAACACAGCTGTATCTTCTTTTTAAAATGAATAGCAGTAAAACTCCCTCAGTTTACAACGCCCCTGTGCCGCTACCCCGATAGAGTTGTAATTTTTTTTGTATTTTTCATGATTACAGTTACGTAATATTGCAAAGGAGTAAGTAACACTTTTTATGATAAAAATAAAAATTCAACCCCTAAAAAACAGTAATCCTTTAAAAAATAGAAACCGTTTGTTATGTTGAGTCAAACTCGAAACTAATCGTAAGCGCATCTAAATTTTATTGGATGTGTTTATTTTTTGCTAGAAATATTTACTTTATTGTGTAATTTTATTTATTTACGTAATGTATTATAGTCCAAGGGCATTTTTAAAATACTAGTAAAGTTATATTTTTAAAAATCACACGTGTCATGTAGGTGTATATCCTACTGCTCTGAGACTGATGTGGTTCATTGAATTGAGTTAGGAATGCTTACAAAGAACCTATTCAATATGTTCATGTCTTCGATTAAAATTGAGAATACAATCACGAGCGGGATAGCTTAAATGAAGAACTTTATGAAGTGAAAGATCTAGGATCGCCCTCAGTTCCGAGTGGATAATAAATGGAACGTGAACAGAAAGATAAACTCCTTCACATATTATATTAAAAGGAATAAAACGCGCTTTTGTATTTTTATTTTGTGTTTTTTAGGAAACAAATTTCCTCGGACTATGTAAAAATTTGTGATAACCATGAGAATAAGCAGAACATCCTTCGAGTCATCAAACGAGTATTGCAGAACATCCTTCAAAGTAATGCCGACCCTAATTTGTATTATAAACAAGAATGCGGGGGCCCTCATAAAACAACTAGAACTTCCTACCTGATAGAAATCATTCAATGGGTGCCCATTAGTTTTATTGAAAATATTGAGCAATAAAAAATGAAAGGAAAGTAAATAAAATTTAGGCAACAATAGGTACGATTTCAAGAACATTTTAAGCGTGCCTAACGCAATTTGACACAAATATACTTGTACGAGTATGTCTAGACTCTGGAAAGGTTTATTTCGGTTCAAAAATTTAATTTTTTTTGCAAATTATATCCCGTGAAGTTTACGTGCAGTTGAATACTTCAAAATAGTAATATGCAAATATTCATTTTCTATAATTACGTTCTGTTTTTGTGTTCATATTAGTAAAAATTTATGTTTAGTTTACTTTTCAGCGCTATAATACTGATTGTCAATTGGGTCAGACCGCTAATCAGATCTATGTTAAGTAAGCGAAGTACTATAATTACCAATAAATTTTGTGTTCCCTTAACCTTAAACAGAATGTCTATATTTAGCATCAATATTAAATTTTGCTGTAGCCAATCGATTCCAAGGTAGCTTAACACAGCGGTTCTCAAAGGGTGGACCGCGATCCCCAAGGGGGCGCAATGAAGGCTCAGGGGAGGCCCAAAGCTTGGTTGAAAAATTAATTAAAGTTACTTACAAAATAATAACCCAGTAAACAATTTGGTGAAGTGTCCTATTTGGTGAAGTTCGAGTCACTCGTACAATTCTATTCTAACGCTTTACAAGTTCTCTACCTGTCACAGATTTTGTGTTAGTTTTTCATAATAATATTCTTTCTTTTTCCAACATCATTCATTAAGTATTTCTGTTTCTTTCCCACATGGGTATATTTTTATTATCCGGTCATAAATCATAAACCTACTCCGCTTTTAATTCAGCAGTGAACCGTCGTTGCAATGTCTGTAGCTCATAAAAAGGACCTTTCCTATGAACGACTGAATAGAAAACGAACACGTTCCAGACAAAAAATTCATGATATGTAATAGAAATAAAGTAGAATTTACTCCAAAATGTTTACTGGGAAAACAAACTCTTTATGTTTAAAATTACAACAAGTGCATAATTTTTAGTCAACGTCGTAAGAGTGCCGAACATTTTATTCTTTTTAGTTTATCAGAAAATACAGAAAAAAGATGCAAACCTTCTGCAATGAACTGAAAAGGTGAAAAGCTTTGTAATGAAGCTAAGTTTGTACGAGGGCGGTCTGAAAAGTGATAATTTGGAGCTATTTCCTAATCTTAAAATTATGATTGAAGAAATGGATTTCATAACTATTCCAACCAATGCAAAGAAAGGCTTTCTTAAACACTTCTTCATCCTCAAATCTCATTTTGAAAAATATTTTAATGAGAACTTGGGATGGTTTTGTTTGGATTCAAAACCCGTTCAAACCATCAGTCGATGAGTACTCCCTCAACATGAAGGAAAAAGAAAATCTCATTTACCTCCAAGGTGACACTGGACTTGAAATGAAGTTTAAAGAATCTTTTCTCACATCCTTCTTCTGGCTTGGTGTACAAAAGGAACACCCAATTTTGAGAGAAAGGGCATTGAAAATACTCACTCCATTCGCCACCACTTATTCTTGTGAAACTGGGTTTTCTGCTCTAGCTGCCATGAAGAGTAAATATCGCTCAAGACTGGATGCGACCAAGGAACTCAGAGTAGCGTTATCAGAACTGACACCGCGTTTCAAGAAACTATGCTCAGAAAAAAAACAAGCACATCCTTCACACTGAAGCTATATTATTATTATTGCTTTGAGTTACAAATAACAATTATATACTATAGTAGCTAAAATAATGAAATAAATTGTAATTCTTTGTCTAGAATTTGTTGTTTGATTACGATTAAACCGATTGCTCCATTAGAATATGCATAGATTGTGCAAAACTTAACTAACTAAAAATTGACTGTAAAATGTCAAATGCGACTCCCTTATAATATATAGTACGCTTACATGCAGGGGGGCCCGGATTACAGCTGGATTATACAGGGGAGGTCAAAGTAAAAAGTTTGAGAGCCGCTGGCTTAACCCATTTACTTTAAACAGATTCAACGTCACGGATTATATCAAATGAAAGGATTATTTTTATTAAGACAGTAATAAAATAAAGAAAATTTCACACTTTTCTGACATATATCGGATGTAATTTAAATAATTATTTATATTGAAATATTAAAAATGAAAGCTGGGACTGCAAAAAGAAACAAAATTACCACTGGAACTATATTCTTTAAACTTCGGTAGATTACCGAACGTTAATGTAGTTTTGTCGAAAATACTGGATATAAATGCTTTTTACATAAAAATAAAACGATTGAAATTCGGACGATACCCAATATCCCAACCCTAAAAACCCTACAGGGTTTTGAAGAAAATCATACCTAAGTGCAACATATAATTCAAGCATTGAATATTTATTTTATTAAGGCAATCGACTCAATTTACACAAACATTAATATGAACAAAACGCTTATTAATACATATTAGACATATTAAGACATATTAAGACATATTAGTTAATCTACTTTTAAAATGATAATTTAACAAAATATATTGAGCAACATCATATTTATAAGCAGTTTATGAGTTGCCTGTACACATATGAGCAAAACCTGTCACTATATGGCTTAAGTAAATGGGCTTGTGTCCTATGTCTTAATATCTATAAAAGTGTACTATATATTGATAAAGTGGGTTACTAGAACCTCAAATGTTCAATTATTTTTTAATAACTTATCTTATATGTTAAGAGATATTAACAATTAAAAAAGTCATTTTGTCTCTTTAATTATTAAAGGGTTTCAACGTTATACAAATTCCAAATGCATGTAACATCACAACCGCTGCCAACTTTATAACTCATAAATCTCTGCTATGTGTATTTATATATCAAAATAGCAAATATTATAAATATTATAATATTATACAATAAAAAAAATCCAGACAGTCGTCGCTTGCGACGGGGGTACACTCTAGTCATTCTATAACTGCGCTAGCCAGAAAAATTTAAACACATAATTTAATACGATTCAATCGTTGAGGGAGTACAGAACCGTAGTGTCGTGTTAAGGAGCGATTACTGTAAAAGATACCCACCCCGCGTGGCGCATTCAACATAAAACTGTCTTCAAAGAAAATTGTTGGTGTTGGCGCAAGCTTTCTGTGACAAGCTTGAGAATACACAGATTATTAACGTTATTATGTGTCAACGTTTCCAGTATAGGTAACTCGTTTCAGCAATAAAAATACTAATACTTTTTTAATGTATTTACAACGTAAGAATAGTATAAATTACATCTTAATAAAAAAAAAACCGTTTCTTGTTTATTTCTTCAGAAAAAATCAATAATTCGTAATCCTTTACCGTAAGGGTTAAAAAGGCCGTTACTCTTTTCTCAATAAAATGATAAAAAATAATACTTTTTATTTTTTAATGATTTTTTATAACGGAAGGGTTGTAATATATAAATTTGGATTCAGAAAACTTAAAAAATACGGTATTTTTTAGTAATAATTATAAAAAAACGGATTTTTATTTGACCCGTTCGTTTGGAGTAGGTACACTTACTGTAAATATCAAAATTGTTTTATTTAATAAAATTAACAACTCTAATCTGTTGAATCGTCAATAGCAAAAAGTTGATAGAAGTCTTGATCAAAGTAATATCGAAGAAGTAAAATGCCTAGTCATACTTAAATTGACACAGTTTAAAATATTGAATAATCAAATTTGTTTCGACTCGAAATTTAGCGCATCAATAGGATATCGAGCTTCTCATTTCTTTCGTTATTGCTTGGATACAATGAGTTTAGTGTATCAGTAGATAGTAGCGTCCCCAAGGTTGTAACGAAAAGCTTAGTGTCGGAAAATAGATGGTCTACACTGTTAAGAATGTTCTAATTTTAATACTAATGTAATAGACAAATCCCAGATAGAAATTAGTCTGGGTATGTGAGTTTTGCACTTTATAGTTTGCCACAAGCTAGTTATAAGATTTAGTTTCTACTTCTTATATAGAAACTGTCATGCAAGGCAAATTTAACACTTTATAGCTTGCTACAACCTAATTCCACGATTCATTGATGAATTTTTGTCTTATTTTAATAAAGAATTCTATGACAATGCACTGTATATGTTATGAAAATTATTATTCTGGGATATCTGCATTTTTTTTAATGCCTGGTTCTAATATATGCTTTAGAACTGTTCTAAATTTTATACAACTTTTTTTTGAGAGTGCATCTAAAATTTTACGCATCAAAAGTATATCTTTCAACTTTACTTTAAAATAACGTTTCAGTATATCATCAATATTTTCTATATTTTAAGAACAATATAAGGGCAACCTTTTCTACTTTTATGACAATTCTATGTTAAAGATAGAATGAGATATAAATATATTTCTCATGCGTATCGATTTATCGCGAATAAAGCACTATAGTGATTAAACAGAGGCAGTTACAGGGGCAGCTGTTACATGAATGAAATGAAGCCTTTAGCTTTCAATTAATGATTAATATATTAATTAGCAGTACATAAAAATAAGAACTTAATGAAAACGTGAAGATTTACAAACAGTGGATGGCAAATCAATTTTTCACCAACAATAAAATAAGAGTTGTGCGAGGGACGCGACATTAAAATGAAGCAGCCATACTAAATTAAATTGTAACTTGAAGTCAGAAGAATTCTTTTTGATATTAATTTACCTTGCATATTTTATCTTTAAAGTAAAGTTTGCATTCAGTATCTCAAAAGTAAATACACTTCTTTACCAGCACATGCCTCAGGATGCCTTCTACACCTCACTTCACCTTCTAATCCCTTTATTATTTTGTTGCATCTGTATAAATATAAACATGACAAACACAATATGTTCTACTAACAATTTCACAGCTTTTAGAAACAATTGATTGTCAAGTAAATATTGTAAAGACCTTAGATTCATTGATTTTCAGTTAGAGCATGCTTGGAAGCAAATATTATGTTACCGTTTTTGTGCAGTATTTATTTTGCAAATGTACCGTCAAATGGTGGGTCAAACACCTGAACATCTTTAGATACGGATTAACAAAGATTCGTAAGAAGGTACGTTTACCTGTCAAACATCCGTTTCCTTAAGTTTATTTTTAGAGAAAATATTTAAATTTATCTAATAGTTAACGGATATAGTTTTAATTTGACAGAGAATATTGTATCTTCTCCTATATTATAATGTTCCAAGTGAGATTTTATATGTTTATGTTTCCATGCTCCCGCGATTCGTATGGTAGCTCGAAAACGGCATTATGCATCTTTTTCAAAATTTTCTATTTCGTAGAGAAGAAAATTCTAAGACTTTTGGCGTCCTCGAATTTTCCCTGAATTTCCTGGAAACCCGTAATTTTGGAAAAACTAAAATTCTTTTTTTTCCTTTTTGCTCTATAACTTTTAATTCGTAAAAGATAGAAAGTTGAAATTTAGTATGTGTATCAATGCTTACATTTTTTGAAAATTGGAAATTGAAAAATTGAAAAATTGGAAAAGGAGGCATTGAAAATATTAGGGGCCCGGTAGGAAACTTTGGAGAACACTTAAATTTTGGATTATTTAATAATAAAATATGTTATTAAAACATGAAAAATTCAAAAATTTTTTTTGGGGACAAGAAATTTTATATATAGGCTAACTTTGCTACCTAATTTACAAATCGAAAAAAAATCCTAAATTTTGAAAAAAAGTTGGTCAAATAACGCATAAATTGAAAATATTGAACCCCTACTTAAACTGTTAGCTAAAGTTAGGTCTCGGTAATGCAGTGGGTAGTGTATAAGGGGTTCTAACAATTTTGTATTTAATATAAATTGTATGGCATTTTTAAGTTAGAATTTAAGTTACGTTTTTTGTTATTTTAGAACAAAAAAAAGTAAAAACACGAGCTATTACTAATTGTTATTAAAAACAGCAATTTTAATTATTTAACATTCACTTTTGCCCAACTGTCGAACAGTCAAAATTTAAAATACTAACGACGCATACGCAACTAAATTAACTAAATTCTAATTAAAACACGAATGTGACAAGGAATACCTATTCTGATAATCTAGGTTAAAATATTAAATAAAAACGTAATTAAATATTAAAATAGTGAGTGGGAATGAGGCTTTATAGTAAATGACGTCTGTATAAGTCACAAAATAGGGTCCCTAATTCAAATTAGAAAAAAAAATTGAAGACAAAAAATGACATAGTTAATACCAAAACATATCTAGAATAATACTTCTGCTATAGTTGAATTTACATAGCAGATGATTTCCACTAATACAATTTCCCATATTGTATGTCACATATACGTACATTGATACACACTCGTAATATAGGCCGTTGTCGGCATTCTTTGAAGTCGCCAGCTAATCTACTGGGTATGGCACCAACAACACTATAGGCTATAGCCCATAATAAACGCGTTCCGCGAGACAGATAAGTAATATTATTAAGTACATATATTTGTGTTATCATTTTATTTGCAGTTGTAAAGGGTTTATGCTTGTTACGTGTTTTAATAATTATATCGGATTATACGAGTAGATTTCCATTTTAAATTATTTTATTTTTAATACAAAATATTATTACGAGAATTTTATATAGAGTAGTTTCGTCAATTGAAGCTCCATCAGCTCCAAACTTCTTCATAGTCTTGTATTTCCAACGCTCTCTCAAAAACTGTGTTTGTAGATCTCGAATTTTTTTAATAACTTCATTTTTATTTTTATAATTTATTGCTTTACAAATATTTCTCCAAGCGTCGTGTTTACTTTCGCATTCCAAAGACATGGATATTGTCTATCATTTTCAATCAAATTTATACAAATTTCATTTGTCCATTTAAGCTCCATTTTAAAATATTTTTATTTATTTTCTAAAAACAACTAACGTCTATCCACAATGAAATTCTAGTAAAGACTGAATAGGTACTCGACCCTATTATTCAGGCCATATTCAAATTCTCCTTGACAAAGACCGACTTGGTTTTGAAACATTTTTGTTTCATAAAAATAGTACCTAGAATTTTTAAAAATAGCAAAAGTAAGGATTTATTAGTATCGCATTTTTAAGTTGCACTGGTAATAATGTCTATACTTATGAATGAAAATATATAAATGTTTGATGTCGCATGTTTAAGTCGCACCAGTCTGTACCGTCCATAAGAGGGTTGGAAATATACGACTGCGTGTAGAACGTACATATGAACTATATTATGAATACGGACATATGAACTATATCTTGATCAATACAGTGGTGTATTGATAAACATTAACATATAAACTTTCTCCTGTGATAAAGTATGTTTATACTAAGTGACACAAATGCACCCTACTGCAAAGAAATAATACGGTATGTTACGCCATTCATTACAGAGTGTATGATTATTGATAACATTTCTATAAAAATGATTAATCTTTACCAATAAATGAGCAATAAATAGGTTTTTACTAATTATGTGTAAATTTATAAATCGTACTACGTTTCAAATCAATAATATTATTGTTTACTTAACAGCTTATATTTCTGAAGTAATAAAATAAATCAACGAGAAATTAATAAAAATATGTCGATATCATGCAACAGTTATCGCAATTACTACTCAACGTAATGTCATCAGATACTTGTCTGAGTAATGTATACAGAAAGTACATATGTCACTTCTTTATGTTACTTGCTTTTAATTATTTTAAAGGTTCATGTTCTTAGAAAAGTGAGTCAGATTTCTAAATCATCAGAAAATGAAGCTGCATAAGCGTGCCCTTCTGCTTGCCTACTCCACCATGTTGTTTTATTCAATAAAGCCAATGCGTACAGTACGGTCATGTACACTCTTTCCTGAAGACTAATGATTTACATTGTTTTGTCTTTATCTTAGAAAGATTGGGACAATATTTTGGAAAGGTTAAACAAAATTATTTTCTAAGGAAAATTTTTGTGTTAACAGCGCATAAATTCATGTATGTGTATAAGTATTCGAAACTTTTGCTCTAAAGGGTGCATAAACTACGTGATGATCACTCTTCGCTTCCACGAAGTCTGCCGTAGGTTTTACATTGAACCCTTCCGGGTGAAACGTATTTTTTGTCCTTACAGAGAAACGTTTATATTTAAATTAAGAAAATTACGTAGCTTTACTTTATCTCTCACTCCCCCGACCTCCATGTAACTCTGCGTAGCTTTTTGCATAAAACTACCCCTCCCCCTTAACCAATCAACTTACTTTATGGACGACCCTAGTTTCGGAAATAAAATACATCAAGGCATAGGAATCTGATATTCGACAAAGAGCGCGAATAGGCGTACTTACATGTGTGAACATAGGGTACACATTTGGACCCATCGTGTGGACGGTGCTGGAACTAAAAATGTCTAACGTTCATGTTGGAGGAAGTTCGGGCTCTTTTGATTTGGTTTTTTGACCCGCGTCAAAAGGAATTTGCACTGCTGCACGAATCGTCCTACATTAGAAGGTTTTATACTTGAAAGTTTTTGTTAAACAGTGTCAGTGTCAATAATATCAACAAATTAATAAAATAAATCATTCAAACCACCGTGTAGCCGTTCCACCGTGTAGCAGGAAACTTGCCATGTCAATCTTTCAATATTTGACTCGTTGGAGGCAAGCATTTGAGTAAAACGTTCACCGCATCGTCTGGAGCCGGATTAAGAATTAGGCCTATCTCAGTATGGCACCGTAATCAGGCGACAGCGAATTCGGACGTATATATATATATTTAATTTTGTCTTTTACACACATTACATTTTAGCCTTTAGTTGCCGCAAAAATGTCGTTGAGCGTAGGTGTTAGAAGTGTTAACCTGAGAAATTGAACCAGTTTAAAAATTGAACCACTGTGTATAAAAAAATTCTTCAAAGTTTAACTTTTCTTTTAAATTTGATACAATTAATAGTGGGAAAAGTGCTTAGTGTGTGAAAAATTTAGAATAAAAAAAATAATTAGCCATAATAATATAATGAATTTAGGATTTGCTTTAGCATTGCTTAGGACTATCTTAGTAGTAAATTCTCACAAAAACGAGATGTGACGAGTCGAGACGAGACAAACGATTACGAGACGGGACCGAGACTAAAACGATAGCTATTTTTTTCTAAACTAACGAGAACGGAGCGAGATTTTTGAAACTCTCGGCTTATCTCGTCTCGTGTGAAGCCCTATTTTTCTCGTAGCAGCTGAACAAGTCCTTCTCTACCCAGTAAACATTTTGGAGCATTTTGGAGTCACTTTGACATCATATTGGAGATGCGTATGATTTTTTTGTCATGAAAGAGTTCATTTATAGTTCAGTTTTTCACAATCGTTCATATGAAATATCTGTTTTATCGGCTACAGATGACGGAACCACTCCACCTGTCGGAATACAAATGAAGATAAAGTTGATGCGAACTATAATTGAAGTGAAATAGTGATAGAAACGTTACTAAATAGGGCACTTCACTAAATGTTTACTGGGTACCTAGCTGTGTAACGGATCACAGATCATTCATTGGAGCGTCATCAATCTGGCTATACTATTGTAGTACAGTGAACTGGATTAAGAATGCTACACAAATACACGACATTTGCTTAATCAACCTATTAAAAACGTTTATGTCTTTGACTGTAACTGTGAATTAAAAACTGACCGGAATAGCTTAATGGATAGAGCACCACGTACATGAAATGGGACATCTGAGATCGCACCAAGTTACTATCAATTGTTTTATTTCTCTGTTACAGATCGTGGAATAGATAATTCTTATTCACAATAATATTAATATTGAAGTCCAGTTATCTCTGTTTGTTGTTGTCTCTATTTTTCTCTGTTAAAAAGAAGACTGTCTTAAGACACTCGTGTTTTACTTTACGATAACTTTTCTGTTTTAACCAACCGTATTTATTCTTATCTAAAAACGCAGACAGGATGTTTACAAAGTCAAGAAATCCACTCCAGTAATTATAAGTATCGCTATTAATAAGTAGTATTGATAATTAGTATTTTTTCATAATCCTGGCTTCCAAGGGATTCATCGTTCATTACAACATTCTCTGGAATTCTTTCTGCACTTCACACACTGCAAATACATTTTTGTTTGTGTTGAATGTGTCAACTATACTATATTGATAAAGGTTTCTTGATATTATTATTTTTATTGATAACAGAAGTACGTGTACAGTAGCAGCTATTGATATACGGGAGTTCGATTTATTGATAATTAATCAAAAAATTATACATATTAGTAGTTAATCTTAATTAATCATTTGCTTTTAAGATTTTGAAATTTGCTAAAATATAATAGAAGTATTCATGATTTTGCAAAAAAACGTGATTATGACATTTAATGGATTACTGCATGAATGTAACCATTTTAATCGATTTTTATTCATTGATGTAAGAAAAGGACACTTATGTCTTCTTAACAACCGAGCATTTGTGAGTTATTTGTGGACAAGCACAGAAATTGTATAAAATAGTTTCATAAAATAAATCAGACCAGTTATTTAATTGCAATCAAATTCGCTTTTAGTTTCATTTCATTATTGCATTCGTTTAATTTAGACAAAGCGATTTACTTTCAAAGTGCGCGATTTGAAATTGTACTTGTGTTTCGCATTAGGTCTGTCGCAGTATGGGACCGTATTTAAGCGTCGGCGAATTCGGACGTAAATCGGCGGGTTGGATGAGCGGCAAAGCAAACCGCCTATGTGTGTCACAAAGCATATTTATACTAATTTATTTATCTATATTTTTGATACAGCATTCAGTTGTTGTGCCCGTGGTTTGCTCTGTAGGCCTACTCCACTAACTGTCACGACAATTTTAGGATAATTTAAGGGAACAAACCCCCTTCAAGTTCTAGATATTACCTTATTATTGATATTGATTATTGATCTTGCTATTGATTATTGGGTTAACTATTGTTTTGATTTCTTAAGATATTTTAATCAGATTTCATACTCTTGAAAGTCTACTTCAACAGTCATGTCTTCTTCTTCCTCTTCCTCTTGCTGGATGTTCATAAATTGTTCAATGTGTCTGAGTCATTGGTCTTTTCAATGAAATCACAATAATCTTTTTCTATTGTACTCAACTGGACATTTGTGCAAAACTGACCTTGGCAATTGATACACGCTGGAGAACACAGCAACAAGACTTTTTTACAGCCACATTTGGCACTACAACCATGAGGAGTTTTTCTGGAGCAGGTGGAAGTAAAGTTTGAATCGGTTCCAGAGTATTATCTATCAATTTCCAATCCCAGGCTAATTTCAACAGGGATTCTTTGAATTTCAGTGTTTTTTTTTTTCGAAGATTGAGCTTTCTTTTTCTCAGCCACAAAATAAACAGTATTTTTTAAAACAAAAATTTGATTCATTTACTCGCGTTCTAGTACGAGGTGGACTTATTTTTGAAGTACTAGCCTGTTCCTCTTCACGTTGTCTTTTTACTGCAGCGATTGAAGTTTTCCGGGTGTATGGTTTTCTGCAATCCACGTGAATTGTATCGGATTTTTGAGTTCTTAAATACTCAGTAAACTCATCACCTCTCGCGACACTAGCCTCGATTAAAGTTGGCATTCTACGATCAACCACAACTGTTTCATCTTCAGTTAAACGTTTATTGCAAATAAAGCAAACCTAAGACATTTTTTCGAGCTATAAAATAGCACAAATAACCTAAATGGTAGACGCTTGTAATAAGTATGTATATTCGCTTGAACTGAACTTTTACCACTAAAAGAATCAGGTAAATGAACGAGACCTACGGACAATAGAATACCCAGATGTTTTTCAAGGCCACGCGGGGAGAGGGGATTCAGTTAGGGACTGACTTTTTTTGAATAAATGTTTTCAAAATAGTATAATATATATAAAAGAGACACAAATAGTATACTTATACACAAAAATAGTTTATACGTATCTTATATGTCCATATTATGTATAATGTGACTCTTAGAATCGCGATATCTCAGGAATGGTAACTCTTAGGAAAAAAATCATAAGTACCATTTTTGTAGACAATTTTAAGATCTACAACTTTGGTTTGAGGATTTTTTTGATAAAATTTACGGTCTTCGAGAAAAATTTAAAAAACTTCAAATTTTGACCTTTGACCCCGAATAACTTTAGTAGCACACATAGGATCGATGGGGATTTTTTGAACTTTATTTGTAACGGTAAACCCCAGCTCTCCACCAATATTTGGCTCTCCGGGAATTTTTATTATTTGACCACTATTTTTATGTCTAAATTGACCGGATTAATTGTAGAAGCGGTTAGTCTCAGTTGTACACTTTTGTGGAAGTACAGTCTCATTGCTCTCACACCAGATATACCAAATCCACAACCTGACTACCTGTCTCACTCACACTTCGTAAAACGACTCTCTCCACCTAGCATCACTATCTGTCTCGCTCACAATTCGTAAAACGACTCTCTCGGTCTCACTCAAACTAGAATCATAAACTTAGGGCATTTAGGAAAGGTTTGGGTACACTATAATCATTTTTAAGTTTGTAAGAAAAATTGGTTCAAATTTGGATTACTTTGCAAAAGAAGAAATTGTCCAAATTTAAGAAATATTCTAGCAAGTGTCATACCATTTTGGAATCCTTATTAAATGCGCCAACTTTTAATGTTACTTGCCAAACTCGCATAGTACATTTTTTTTCAGTACAGTCACTCAAAGTTGACCGAAGAATTAATCTTGAATATTTGGTTGGACAAAAAGTGACAATTTCTTCCAAGCTGGAGCAGTTGGCTTTACATTTTAGGCAACAGCTTACAGAAACATTATTCCGGACCACATAACAAAAAAATTATTTTTAAAAGTTAAGATTTGTAGCAACAGGAGTGAAAAGACTGTCACAGGGTTTTTACTGTCACAATTTTTAAAATATTCAATTTAGATTTTTTTAAATATTTTTCTGATAACTGTTATGACTTGGCCTATGACCTACTTCCGGCTTGACTTCTGGGACACGCTGTATATATTTATACAGAAATGACCGTGGCAACTGTGAATCTTTTTTTTTTAAATATTTATTTGAGTGCATTACACATCGCCGACATAACCAAATAACTGTAGCAATATGAATTTTGTAGCAATATGAACGCGCTGCTGCCACATCATTACTACTGTTTGATACATCCCAGTAAACATTTTGGACGTGTTCGTTTTCTATTCAGTCGTTCATAGGAAAGGCCCTTTTTATGAGCTACAGACATTGCAACGACGGTTCACTGCTGAATTAAAAGCGGAGTCGGTTTATGATTTATGACCGGAGTTATAAACTTGATACTAGCAGGGGTATAAAACTTAATGGAATTCTACTTTTTAGACTCTGCAAAATATAAATATTTAAATGAAGAAATAAATAGATGTAATCTTTAGTACGGATCGTGATTTTTTTAATGAATATTATTCATCTTCAACAATACTCGTTATATTAGTTTTTTACATTGTTTTGGTGATTCAAAAATCCACGATCGGCAGGTCTGCGTTAGGTTTAAAACCTCTGTCTTACCATCGCTAGGTACTATCTTCGTTTATATACATTCTATTCAGGGATTGAGGGATATAGCGAATAAATGATATACTCTCACTTTGGAAAAAAGTATATCCATGTGGGAAAGAAACAGAAATACTTAATGACTGATGTTGGAAAAAGAAAGAATACTAGAAAGAATAACTAACACGAAATCTGTGACAGGTAGAGAACTTGTAAAGCGTTAGAATAGAATTGTACGAGTGACTCGAACTTCACCAAATAGGGCACTTCACCAAATTGTTTACTGGGATTGTACAATGTAATAATTAAACTCTATTGAAATATTACGAGAATCTTTAGTAGTTGTTATCTCATCATTGTTTAAATTTCAACAAACAAACTTTAACCAATGACTTTTGATATCAACAAGTACTCCTACTCATAGTTCTGTCAGGTGGCCGAGCAGCGTTGCATTCAAATGGCCAAGTATTTTGCACAGATGTCGGGTATTGATAACGAGTAACCGAGTGTATTCCACTGTTGAATGTTTCCATTCAATTAATCAATGAAATCACAAATCTTTTGATTATTATCAGTTCTATTTTTAGAAGTAATATTTTAATGATATATACAAATATCTTGTCAAAGCCATCATTAGTTAGATAACTGTTTATATATAAAATGTACTTAAATGTTTTATCAATTTTTAGTTTGCTAAATTATTTTAGATTTCTTTAACAGTTAAGATACAATAGGCTTGTATCCTATGTCTTAATTTCTATAAAAAAGTGTACTATATATTGATAAAGAGGGTTACTAGAACCTCAAATGTTCAATTATTTTTTAATAACTCCTTATATGTTAAGAGATATCAACAATTAAAGAAGACATTTTGTCTCTTTAATTATTAAAGGGATTCCTACGTTGTACACATTCCAAGTGCATGTGACATCACAATCCTTGTGTAAGGTTACCAACCTTACTGCTCATAAATCTCTGCTATATGTATTTATATATCAAAATATCAAATATTATTTACAGCTGTTTCAAGGAACAATCAAATTCCAATATTATATCTGCCTTAGCAGATTTAAATAAATTAAAAACTTATTATTCTTTGACTTGACTTGATTATTTGACTACTAACAGCTACAGAACATTATCACAGCACTGACCTACTCAACAAATAACTGATGTTAAAATTCATTTCACGTCATACAAATATGGCCGACCATTTCTAGCGCTAAAACTACAATTCAAACTTTTAATTGCTATATCTTCGTCAATATTTAGATATTTAATAACATTTTGGCGTCACTTTGACATCATATTGAAGATGCGTCATGATTTTTTTGTCATAAAAGAGTTCATTTATAGTTCAGTTTCTCACATTTTTTCATATAAAATGTCTACTTCATCGGCTACAGATGACGAAATTACTCCACCTGTCGGAATACAAATGAAGATAAAGTTGATGCGAACTATAATTAAAGTGAAATAGTGAGAGAAACGTCACTAAATAGGGCACTTCACCAAATTGTTTACTGGGACACGCCAATACACATTTATTAACATCAATTTCAATCAACAATTGAAAAATCGACCACTAAAAAATGAGGACACAAGCACATTAAATATTTTTTATTAACGTTACGTGTTTTAAAAACTATTCCACCCAAAAAACCGCGCCAAGCCTTAAATTTATCTATTTACTAATTTGTAACTTTTTATTATATTAGTAACATAAAGTATTCTATTTTTTCAAAAATATTTTTAAAATACGTATTTTGTGTTTAAATACTAACATGAAATTTATTTTTTATTTTGTATTTGAAATAGGAAAATACCGAGGTATTTGCATTTTGTATTTAAATGCTTTTGAAGAGCATTTTTGCACATCTCTGATTAAAAACTTATGATTTTAAAATATGACTTTAAAATACGAAAACCTGAATTATATTACATGACACGATGTACGACAAAAGCACCCTGTTCTACTAAATTAGTTTAACAAACGATTTGGGGGGTTTGACAAATCACACATGTTGGGGAGGATAACATAGAACACCTTTTATAATAAATATACCTCTAAAAGAATAAATTTCAATTTAATAAAATGTTATCCACTTAAATAAATAACGAAATCCAGGTAGAACCAAGCACTTGCACTACCAATTCGAACGTATATTTTTCACTTTACATATAGAAATTGTTTTACAGTGCAAAGATCATACTTGCTAACATGCTAGAAACTAATATCAAGGTTCATCTTTTACCTGGGAATAAAAATATTAAAATCTTTAGAACTGAATATCTAAATTCATTTCTTGAAATGTGGTTAAGGTCATTGGCTCGTTTAAAATCAATAAAAGTGTAGTGAATTTGCATTGGTTCAATCCTTTTTTCATTCACACCTTCATTTATTATTCTGCATGTGTTACACTTTGCTAAGCAGCCAACGGTGGCTGGTCTGAAAAAAAGAGTTATGGTACCAAGACCGTAAAATTATGGTGCAATTGCAAAAAATATGGTAGATTAAATGAACACATATATTTCGATGCTTCATAGCGCCAAATTCAAATTTGATTAACATAAAAGTAGGATTAGATATATTTTATATATTTTACTGGTATGAATATAAATTGGTAGCGCTTTACAAATACTTTTATTTAAAAATTATAATTATTAAAACTTCATTATCGGCGTCTGAATTGGATTGGAATTCTTTTGGAATATTGTCCGTTGAAAGGACTTAATGTAATGGTGAAATTTTAACCGTTAAAAGGACAAGGGCGGACATGAATCATAAAATATCTAGTCATCATTTAAGACGAATATCTTATATTATAATGTCTCAGGTGTATATTTATGATCTTATGGTCTTATCCTATATTATAATGTCCGAGGTGTATGTTTGTTTTCTTATATTCTTATATGTTTATATCCTTACGCGATTCGTATGGTAGCTCAAAAACGGCTTCGTCAATGTTTCTGAAAAATTCCTATTTCGTAGAGAAAAAAATTATAAGACTTTTGGCGTCCCCGGATTTTTCCCTGAATTTCGAAAAACTGGAAAAAAAGTGATCCCTTTTTTGCTGTATTACTTTTAATTCGTAAAACATAGAAAGTTGATATTTGCATGTGTATTAAGGTATTCAATGCTGACATTTCTCAAAAATTGATAAAGGGGGGATTAAAGAAATTCGGGTGCCCAGTAGGGAACTTTGGAGAAAGTTCATATTCTGGATTCTAGAATAATTAAGTATATCTATATATATAAAAGAAAGACGGGTTTGTTAGAACACTTATAACTCGAGATCTGCTGAACCAATATTCATGGTTATTGATTCGTTGGATTTGTCTCCGTCCCGAATAGCATAATACATCTTAAAAACAATGAAAACTTTGCTCTTGACCGAAGATATGTGTTACATTAAATCCTGTTTGTATTGTTGCCTACTAATCAGGCGTTGAATGGATATTACAAAAATTTAAAATTATGAACTGCTTGCGGCTGTTTGCGGCAGTTTGCGGCAGTTTGTTAGTTAGGTTAGGAATGCCAGCGCCAGATCGCGGAATGAATGACGCATTTAATAGAGAATTGGAACGTGAACGTGAATATGATCCACATGAACTAATCCAATCAGTCCAAACGAATGTACCTCTGTTGAATCCTAAGCAGAGGGAAGTCTATGATACACTGATTAATGCAATTGATGATGGAAATCGCGGCTTATTTTTTTTGGATGCCCCCGGTGAAACTGGGAAGACATTCCTCATGTCATTGATTTTGGCCACTGTACGTGCGAGATCCGAAATTGAGGTAGCAATTGCTTCTTCTGGAATAGCGGCCACATTGTTAGACGGATGCCGTACGGCTCACTCAGCGTTAAAATTGCCATTAAACTTTCAAACTACTGAACAACCGACATGTAACATTTCGAAACACTCCGCAATGGCAAAAGTTTTAGTAGCATCAAAAATCATCATATGGGACGAATGCACAATGGCGCACAAACGCGCATTGGAAGCACTAGACCGAACATTAAAAGATCTGCGCAATGACTCGAGATGTTTTGGTGGTGCAATGATTTTATTATCTGGCGATTTCCGACAAACACTACCAGTCATTCCAAGATCTACTGCTGCCGACGAAATAAACGCTTGCCTCAAAGCATCAAATCTGTGGCGATATGTAAAGAAACTTCAACTGTCTGTAAATATGAGAGTTGCATTGTTGAACGATCTATCTGCTGATGATTTCTCGAAGCAATTGCTGACTATCGGTAATAGCCGTGTTCCTGTTGACAAATCGAGCGGTTTGATTTCATTTCCTCCAAATGTTTGCAATTTTGTATCATCAAAAGACGAGCTTATCAACAAAGTATTCCCGGATATCATTGCTCACCACAAAAATACTAAATGGTTAAGTGAGCGAGCAATTTTGGCCGCTAAAAATAAAGATGTAGATGACCTCAATTTTATAATTCAAAATCAAATCGTAGGTACTCTGTATTCATTCAAATCTATCGACTGTGTAACAAACGAAGAAGAAGCCACTAATTATCCAAGTGAATTTTTAAACTCCTTGGATTTGCCTGGTTTACCACCGCACAAGTTAAAACTTAAGGTTGGCTCGGTAGTCATCATGCTTAGAAATTTAAACCAACCAAAACTGTGCAATGGAACGCGTTTGGTGATAAAAAAACTGATGAGCAATGTGATTCACGCGTCGATACTTAAAGGAAAATTTAAAGATGAGGAAGTTCTTATTCCAAGGATTCCGATGATCCCAACGGATATGCCATTTGAGTTTAAACGAATTCAATTCCCGATTCGTCTTGCCTTCGGCATGACGATCAACAAATCACAGGGCCAATCCTTGACTATTTGTGGCCTCAATCTAGAAAATGCATGTTTTTCTCATGGTCAATTGTACGTGGCATGCTCACGTGTCGGCAAACCATCCGCTTTATTTGTTCTTGCGCCTGACCAAAAAACAAAGAATGTCGTTTACCACAATGTGCTTGAATGAAAATCCCATTAATGAATTAATCCGAGTGTATTCCAATCTGCACAACATAGTTTTCAATCATTTTTTTCTGACATGAGTTTGAATTACTTAATTATTATTATTTTTTTAATTTTTATTCTCATTCTGTATGTTTTCATCATCATTCATCATAATAAAATACTTTTATGTTTCTATCTATATTAATATTATTTTGTATCATTGTATTACATTCATCAAAGCCTAAATTAGTTCAGCTAAAAGGTAACACGATATTCATTTACTGTTAGGCGGTACGAAGTTCGCCGGGTCAGCTAGTTATTTATATAAAAATATAAAATTTTATTTGGGGCAGTATTTGCCGAGAGTAAAAATTGTGCTAGAAAGTTGAAATTTTGTATATAGGCTAACCTTGGTACCTTATTTACGAATCAAAAAAAATCACAAATTTTGAAAAAAAGTTGGTCAAATAACGCATAAATTGAAAATATTTTTTATTTTGATAAAAAAATATATTTTTTTAGTCAATTTATATGTATCAATGTATATGTGTGCGAGTTTATTATTTCAATTTAAAAATAGAATTAAATATGAAATGTAATTACGAATTATTTTATTGGATCTAAATCATACACGCCAAAAAGACGTCGCTTTGCGACGGTGGTGACCCCTTATATAAGATACATTTACATTAATTTGAATACAGGTCTGAACAAATGACCAATATTCGAATATAGTTTTAATAATAAAAAACTTTCTAATACAATCCGCCTCTGTTAATTACAAAATCATGCTTTATAAATTAGGCTAATTTATATTTTATCTACATATTTAATAAATATATTTATATATAACTAGCTATTGATTCAATACATTAATGGAGTTATCGAGTGTTCCAGTAGCCCGATATGATGAGCGCTCGATTAACCGTCCATCGATTAGCCGATCTCCCGTTAAAAGATAACTACATATTCAGCTAGTTTTATCTGGTATGATTTTAGATATTGATCCTGATAATTGATCACGCTATTTTATTTTTATTATTTGAGTTATTTTTAACATAAAATGATCTTTGATAGAATCTTTAAATTAATAATTAACTACGTGGGGAGATTCATGGCGGATTAAAAATTAAGTGTCACTCTGGAAGTCCCCAAAATGTAAATGAATTAATTCAATTAATCATTCTTTTATTCAAAAAATTATTTATTTTTTACAATAGTTCAGAGGCGGATTCAAACAGTCAATTTTGAATGTATACAGGATGTCCCATAAATCGACATCAAGCCGGAAGTGGATCATAAGCCAAGTCATAACAATAATCAGAAAAATATTAAAAAAATTCTAGGTTGGATATTTTAAAAATTATTGGCATTTAAAAAAAATCGAGAAAATCTGCACACTGTGACAATTTCTTCACTCCTGTTGCTACAAATCTTACCTTTTTTTAAAAAAAATGTTTGTTATGTGATCTTGAATAATATTTCTATAAACTCTTGCCTAAAATGTAAAGCTAACTGTTCCAGCTTGGAAGATATTGACACTTTTTTCCAACTAAATTTTCAAGATAAATTTTTCGCCCAACTTTGAGTGACTGTACTGAAAAAAAAAAGTACTATGCGAGTTTGACAAGTAACATTAAAGGTTGGCACAATTAATTAGGATTCCAAAATGGTATGACACTTGCTAGAATATTTCTTAAATTTTAGACAATTTTTTCTTTTGCAAAGTAACCCAGATTTTATCCAATTTTTCTTACTAACTTAAAAATGTTTATAGTGTACCCAAAGCTTTCTAAAGGCCGTAACTTTATGATTCTTCTTCGAGTGAGACCAAGGGAGTCGTTTTACGAAGTGTGAGCGAGCCAGGTAGTGACGCTAACGTGACAGAGGCGGAGATATTTGTTTTACGATGTGTGAGCGAGACAAATAGTTTCGGAAACCATTTTGTCAATAATTTTTAAACCATATTTGGAAACCATTTTTTTAAATGCCAATAATTTTTAAAATATTCAACTTAGAATTTCCTTATAAATTTTCTGAAAACTGTTATGACTTAGCCTATGACCCATTTCCGGCTTGACGTCACTGGCGTAGCTAGGCATGGGCGAGTCGGTGCAGTGCACCGGGGCCCCAAGCTCAGGGGGCCCTCGGACTTTTATAACTTATATTTATATTTTAACGGTTTCACAGTGAAGTAATACTCTTAGTAAATAGTTATTCCCGACAATGCATACAAAACTTTTATAACAAAAACATAAACAATAACAAAAATTCTAAATAGGAATGAATTTTTTTTTATTGAGAGTGTATTTCATACTCACTTGTGTACAAATTTATCGCTGAGCATGAGGGAGGGAGGAAGCATGGACCAGGCAAGAGTCTAAGTCTATTACGTAATTCTCTCAGGCAGAGGTACGTATTCTAGAGTTGTTTATGTTGAGATTAAGCTGAAACAAAAGTAGCTGCAGGATTGTACTTAGAGTCTTTTAGCTTATTTCCTTTGGTCTACTATTAAAACATCATAATAATTGATCTGGATAAGATAGAAGGAGTGACATAAGTGCACATAATTTGGTGCAAAATAGTATACCCGCTAGTGAAGAAAGTAGAATATTCCAGTCCGCGTGTTTGCCACCTTTGCCTTCGGATAGGGGTCAGTTTTACACGCGGGTTGAAATGTTCTACTTTCTTCCCTCGGTGTGTAATATACTATTAATGATTTATGTACAATAAATGTTTTACATACATACATGCATACATCTTTTGATTTACTTCGTTTTATTGATTAATACCAATAATATAAATCCAAGTATATATTCCTCAACTCTTCACCTAGGCGATCACTAAAGATCACGCAACACACACATACACATACATGAAGTAAGTAGTTTTGCTGTGTTATGCAGTGTATGATAAAGAGCTGATGATAAACTAATAGCTTTGTACCTTTAAAGTATTTATATATATTTATATCTGACTTGAAAAACCTAAACAGTTTAGTTAGGGGCCCAGATTTTTTTCTTTTGCACCGGGGCCCTTGGTTACATAGCTACGGCACTGCTTGACGTCGATTTATGGGACACCCTGTATAATTGAATGTGATGTCAGATTAATAAAAAAAGCATTCTTAGTAGCTAGGCAATTTAATTCGTTGCTGCAATAAGTGAGCCGGTTAAACAGTCTAAAGTTTAAAACCGTTGTAAATAAAAATGGACAAACAGTAAAAAATTCGAAAAAAACGGAATATTGTTAAAAAATTCGTAACTTTATAACAAACAAATATTAGGAAAAACGATTGTAGATTTTATTACCTTAGACTATAAGCTTTCGAAAGAATGTAGTGTGTTTGGTGTTGGCTCCAAAAAGTTAAATTATTTGTGCACCTGAAAGTGAGAAATATTTTACCGATTCGGGCATGTAAACGGAATGGTGAATATTCGGCACAGAATAAGTTGTTATTGATGAAAATACTAAAGTTATGAAATAACAGGTAATAATAAATAGTGTCAAAAAGAGAATTAACGGTGCGCAACTAGGACAAAAGTGGCTACAATGATTATCGCAAACCTGCACACCGCACGATACACAAGAATACATTGTTTTTTGTTTTGTTTCCAAGTGCAAAGAAAACATCGCTTTCCCTTTTCTAGTTTACCCGTTGAATAGTCACCCATTTTCAAAAACTTATTGTAGTAAAAAGAAAAAGTAATAAAACAAATCTAAGAAATAATATATTAAATTACATAAAACATTTATTCTAACCATGAAAAAACAAGGAGAAAAGCAAAAGAAAGTGCATTTCTTAACATTGTGCATTTTCATAACCCTTTTAGGCAAGTTTAACTGGCTCGCCATTGCAAGTAAACTGCCAAATCCGAACGCTGCTGGAACCTTCAGTCCCTCCCACTACCTAGGGGGCATAGGCGAAGCGCGCTGTATAATCATAAGATGTATGTATTTAAATACTTTTGAATAGCATTTGTGCACATCTCTGCTCATGATGTCACCATCAAAAGCATGCCCCGCGACCAAGAAACATAATCGCTCAAAACGTTTAATTTCGTTCGTGCCGTGTGTATTCTCTCATTCGTATACATATGCGTTCTCTCTCTAACAACACAGGTCCATTATCATTTGGTTCGCGCAGATCGGTTTTCAATCAGTCGACCCGTGTGGGGACGACCTTACTATGTTGGCAACTTTTGTAATGTCGTGGCACCATATACGTTTATATACGGAACACATTAACAATTAAACTTTTGTAACAGCCAAACCCAGAAAATAGAGCATTGGTCCAAGGATCGAACCTACCTATGAACCTACCTCGAACCTAATGTTATCAGTCATTGTGCCGTCTTAATTATTCTAATAGTATTAGCATTAAACAAATTGGCATGTTTAAATTATTATTTTTTAAATCGTGAATTAATGTTTTATCCGCTGAGTAATATATGTATATTAACAACTAGAGTTTACCCCCGTCGCAAGCGACGACTGTCTTTTGTGTGTGAATTGAATTTCATTTCAAATTTTAATTGAAATATTTAACTCGTTCCATATTTAATTTAAATATAACAAATAATTTTTCATATAAACTGATTAAAAAAATTTTTTTTTCCTAATTTGTTCATTATTTCAATCAACTTTTTTCAAAATTTGGGTTTTTTTTCGATTTGTAAATTAGGTACCAAAGTTAGCCCACATATAAAATTTCAACTTTCTAGCCCTATTTTTATTCTCGGCAAAAACCGCCCCCGTGCTCCCAAATAAAATTGAATTTTGAAATCTTTTTTCTTAATAACATTCCATTATTTAGTATTCCAAAATTTGACTATTCTCCAAAGCTTTTTACCGCGCCCTGTAATTTAGTCAACGCCCCATTTTTTAATTTTTCAAATTCTAATTTTCAAAAAATGTTAGCATTGAACACCGTAATACACATGCCAAATTTGAACTTTCTATCTTTTGGAATTAAGTTATAGACTAAAAAATTTCTTTAGTTTTCCCAAAATTGCGGATTTCCAAGAAATTCATGAGAAAATCTGAGGACGCTAAAAGTCTTAGAATTTTTTTTTCTACGAAATAGGCAATTTTCAAGAAAATGCGCCGAGCCGTTTACAAATCGCGGACGCATAGAAACAAACAAACATATAAACAAACTTTCAGTTGGAACATTATAATATAGGATTAAAATATAAACAAATACATTGAAAAGGTTAAGGTTCAGCGAATGAGGTATCTACAAGTTACAACTACACCACAAAAACCACGGCGCTGCCTCTAATAACTAACATTAACAAAAACTAATCGATATTTCAAATAAAAACCTAAATCATAATTGAAACGTATTAATTACAAATAAATATCGCGTTTATATAAAAATAATGATTCATTAAGAAAAGAAAAAAAAACAATCCACTCTTGAATATGTATCCACTATAATTATTTGGCGCCTACGAAAATCCTTCGAAGATTATCCTTCCACATGTCAGAATATAATTTATATAAAAAAATTTCTAGCGGACCATCAAAATCCAAAATCTATTGAAGGATAATATGAAAAGGCACGCAATACTGAAATATATTTTGTCTCATTCCCTCTTATAGAATATTTTGAAATGATTTTATGAGCGTACGCTTTGCGCGTGCTTCCACTGGCACCAATGAGATTCTTTGTAGGTGGGGACAAGCCCCTCCACCATATTTTTAAAATAGAAGCTATTTTTCGAAAAATCGACTACCATGGAAGTCCGTTAGTAGCAAATCAGTTCAACAATAACTCTCAGAGCAAGAACAGCTAAGTTTTGTTTGTCAGAATATAAAAATATAAGAACAATCTGTTTCAGTATAAGAATACAGCAGTGGTTTTATTGTTACGTGATAATTAAAACATTGTTTTGAATAATATTGTGTAATTTTTTAGTTTTTGTGACTAAAATAGAGTTTATTAAAAATGTCAACTAATAGTGATATGCTATTTGAAGATCATTTCAGAGATTCACCTGGTATGTAGTCTTTTTTTAAAAGTACGACTCTTAATATGAAATAAATATTTTAAGAGACAGATTAGCAAAAAAAAAAAAATTCTAAACAAATGAGAATAGTGTCTTCTCAGCTTCTAATTTAATTTTTGTTTTTTATCCGAAATATACAATTGGTTATATACCATATTTTGTTGATAGAAAAAAAAATACTTTAAAAAATTTTCGTATTTAAATTTTCGATGTATCATTACATATTTAACCATACGGTTAAAAGTTCTGCAGCATCTACCTCAAGATGAAATTTAGATAAATTTAATCTAGGATGCCTTAACATATATTAAAAAGCACATTTCAAGATTGAAGACGATTCCGACTTTGCACCTTTATTAAATTGTTTATTTAACAAAAATTTCTTTTTCCAGATTTCCCAGCGACATTGAAGGCACAGTTAGCAGTAATGAAGCTCGAACCAAGCAACGCGGCTTCATTACTAACCCCCCCTAACAGTCCGACACACGATAACACACCCCCTGCCCAAGTATCATCAATGTACTTCGAAGAGCAAGCAAAGGTCGCTGAAATTCGTGCCCACCAGGTTCGCCAACATCAGATCCATCAGCAAATTCTACAACAACAAGAACACCAAAGACAGCACCAAATGTGGCTACAATCAGTGCCATACCCGCCGAATAACGCCGCAGCATCTGGTATTTACCCGCAGTACCCCAATCAATGTGGTACCGCATATCCAGCGATGCTGATGAGTGAATGGATACGAAGCGCTGCCCTGTACCACCACCAAGTCAGGAGGGGTTACCCACAGTCGCTGGAGATGCAAAGGCTTCATCCTTCAGGAAGAATTCCCTCTGGACCGATCAAACAAACGGGGCCTAATGGGGCAAGGCCGAAAAAACAGTTTATTTGCAAATATTGTAATCGGCATTTTACGAAATCTTATAATCTGCTGATTCATGAACGGACGCACACTGATGAACGACCTTATTCTTGCGACATCTGTGGGAAGGCGTTCCGAAGGCAAGATCATCTGCGAGATCACAGGTATGTACAGAGCGCTTCAATCACAACGGTTCTTTTGAAGTAGTTTTGTCACCCCTTTCTATATCAAATATGAACACGCCCCAATACTTATAACCCTTTTAGAACAACCCTCACTGAACTAGAAACGTTAAACTTTGGAATATTAAATTTAAAACATGTTTCATCATTTTTTATTCATTCCACGTATTCTCTTATTTTCACTTAGTTTTTTTGTACTGAAAATATGTACAATATGTTTTGCAGAGTATACAGAGTAAAAATTTATATTAAAGTACTAAAACAAAAAAATGTGTCGAAGAACCTACAGTGAATACTATACCTTAATTACAATTAGTTTTATATAAATAACAGTAATTTGTGGTTAAAATTTATTTTTTATCGTTCTCGTTAAACAATAAGCACAGTGAATATTATACTAGTTTAAATTGACTACACAAAAGTGTTTTTAAATATTTATTAAAATCATTTGCAAAGTATTTATTTAGCATATAAACAATATAAAATGAGTTTATTTGACACCGGGTGTTCCGAAAATAATCGTTCAGTGCACGAAACATGTTTTCTTACATCCCAGATAGAAAATGATAGAATTTTGCCTTGCAAGGCAATTTTCTATTGTATTTTAGCAAAATTTAGTAATATTTAATCTAAAAGGGTTTGATTTTTTAATTTTATTGTTATTCTAAATGACATTACTGTTTAAAATTCTATAATCCAGAAGTAGTTTTGTGTCTTATGGTCTTAAAGCTTTTTTTAGGATTAATATATATATATATAATTTCTCGGGCTTCTTAGGCACGTAGCCTTTTATCGCCCCTAAAAATATTCTGCTTTAACTAAACTTTATAAGAATGATCTGTTTATATCCACTGTTGTTATAAATAATTAAGATTTTTTATATGTATGCTAATTTGCAAAAGGATAGATTAAAAAGCAGTAAAATAGGTCACAAAATGTTGTATATTAGGTATAAAAGATTCACTTGATGTTTAGTGGGTTGCCATTTATTTTGAGGAAGTTTTGAGTATTTTGGATTTTTAAGTTCAAGTATTAATAGCTATGTTTTCCAGCAGATATATCCACTCAAAGGAGAAGCCATTCAAATGCACGGAATGTGGTAAAGGATTCTGCCAATCTCGAACCCTGGCCGTCCACAAGATTTTACACATGGAAGAATCACCTCACAAATGCCAAGTCTGTAGCCGAAGTTTCAACCAACGTTCTAATCTTAAAACCCATATGTTAACGCATACGGAACAAGAGCAGGAACCTGAGATGCCAATTTTTGAATCAACAATTGTTGAATCACACACATCGAATAATGGACCTTCCCCGCAAGCCCCCGCGCTGGATCTATCACAGAGGCATATCCCCGCACAACAAACGAATGAAACAAGCATTCGGAGACTAGGTTTCTCAATCGATGACATAATGAAGCGTAAATGAAATTAAATCTTACCTTTAGAATAATTCCTTATTTTATATTCGTATACTAGTGTTTATTTTCGAATATAATCTAATTTAGTCAAATATTATTCACAAATTAATTTTTTTTAATACTTGATGATAGATATCAGCTCGAATTTATTTTATGTAGGAAAAATTTTATGAAATTTAAGTCTTATTATGTTATTTTTGAACACCCAGTTCCTGTGAAGAATTTATATATTTTAGACCAAAAAGTTATATATTTTAAGTTTTGTGCATTTATTTGCCAAATGACTGATATTTCGACTATATAAGAATAATAATTTATATATTTTTAAGTTTTTAAGAAAGAATATTGTTTGATAGTTACCATAAAACAATAGCATAATGTATATATATATATATATATATATATATATATATATATATATATATATATATATATATATATATATATATTTATACATATGCATTATATATATAATATTTATATATATATATATATATATATATATATATATATATAATATGTTTATATATATCAAAACTTCCTCAAGAGAAATAGCAACTCACTAAACATAGTGAGTGAAACTTTGACGTAATGAAAATGGAATCAAGTGAACCTTTTACATAAACAATTTTACCTAATTCGTAAATCAAGTACCAAAATTAGCCCATATATCAAATTTCACCTTTCTAACCCAATTTTTACACTCGGCAAAAACTGCACCATATAAAATTTTTAAATTTTTTTTTTAATAACATAAGTTTTCTCCAAAGTTTCCTGCCGGGCTCTCTAATTTTCTCAACGCCCCCTATTCCAATTTTTTAATTTCTAAATTTCAAGTAATGTAAGCATTGAACACCGTAATACACATACCAAATTTCAACTTTCTATCTTTTACAAATTAAAAGTTATAGAGCAAAAATTAAAAATTTTTTTTTTAGTTTTTCCAAAATTACGGGTTTTCAGGAAATTCAGGGGAAAATTCGGGGACGACAAAAGTCTTAGAATTTTTTTCTCTACGAAATAGCAATTTTTTAAAAACATTGACAGTGTCGTTTTCTTTCTGCAATACATGTTCTCATATATATAATAATATAACTATATTATAATGTATATATTATATAAATAAATAAACCAATAATTTTTGTCCTGATCTCCTTCTAGAATAAATTAGTTATTCAATGGCAGAATTCCATGTGCCATACTTTGTAGAACAGTAAACAAATTTATATATTTCTATTTAATTTCTACAATTATTTTGTATATATATTTTAAGATGTATAGAATAGCTATAGAAAAGATGTTATTTATTTAAATATACCAAATATTATTTTAGTTATTAAAACAATTCTTTTTATTTTTGTGTTAAATCGGAACATTGAAAATATATTGTTATCTTTTGAATGTTTTAAAATGTAATAAACAAAACACAGCTGCAAATAATCATGTTTTATGCAACGTTGACTTCAGGCGTTGATAGAATTATAATAAAATACATGACAATGGTAAATTAGATACTTTGCAATGTTAAATACAGTAATATTTTAAGACTTACGAATTTTATAAATTATAATGGGCTTGTGTCCTCATTTTTTAGTGGTCGATTTTTCAATTGTTAATTGAAATTGATGTTAATAAATGTGTATTGGCGTGTTTATTTTATTAAATATCTAAATATTGACGGAGATATAGCAATTAAAAGTTTGAATTGTAGTTTTAGCGCTAGAAATCGTCGAATATTTGTATGACGTGAAATGCATTTTAACGTCAGATATTTGTTGAATAGGTCAGTGTTGTGGTAATGTTCTGTAGATGTTGGTTGTCGAAATAATCAAGTCAAATCAAAGAATAATAAGTTTTTATTTTATTTAACCCTGCTAAGGCAGACATAATATTGAAATTTGAGTGTTCCTTGAAATAGCTGTAAATAATATTTGATACTTTGATATATAAATACATATAGCAGAGATTTATGAGCTGTAAGGTTGGTAACCATACACAAGGATTGTGATGTCACATGCACTTGGAAAGTGTACAACGTTGAAACCCTTTAATAATTAAAGAGACAAAATGACTTTTTTAATTGTTAATATCTCTTAACATATAAGGAGTAACCCACTTTATCAATATATAGTACACTTTTATAGAAATTAAGACATAGGACACAAGCCCATTTTAATTAAACAGTTGTAGTTTCATATACCAACACCCTCATTCAAATATAGTTACAGTCTCCTTCCATAGATGGCAGCACTTGTATGACTCTAAGGTTATAGGACCTTCACTGTAAATTGATTCCATATGAAGTCGTTCAGATTTTTTATGTAATACATAGAAACATAGTGCATTATTTTGAAACTTTTTCTTTGATGCCATGCGTCATTAATTAGACTAGTGTAATATTCATTTGTTTGTTAATATTGGCAAATAGAATTATAGTAAAAACGCGATTTAAAGTAAAGTTTTTATTTGACAATATTGACAAACAAATGAATATCACACTAGATCAATTCATGACGCATAGCGTCAGAGAAAAAGTTACAAAATGAGGCTATAGAAAATTCTATAATTTTTAATTTAATTATTTGACCTGCATTCCAAAATTGTAATTTTGTTGGTTTTGTTTTGTTGGTTGATGAGTTTAACAAGAGGTTTAAAAAAGACAATATGTATTACAATTTACAAAATATCTATAATAGTAGGCGCCGATTTGTCAGTAGTCACCACATAGATTTGGTATACATATAAACGTAGAAGAGTGAAACAGCATCTGATGAAGCTAGCATTGCTGACAGTAATTCATTTATACGAGTACACACATTGATATCGCTAGATCCAGCTGCATACGCTTTTGTTTCTATTTCCTTTCTCTTCTGTTTCAGCAACTGAAAATTTTAACCTACAAAAAATCCGATACTGAGGAAAAAGTTTAATATCATTTAAAATTTTAGAATATTTCCGGTGGACACCATGTGCATGTAGGGTAGGTTTCGTTTAAATTTTTTGTTGTGATATTCACAAAAACTCCTTCATCATACTTTGATCATTAACTAGTTCTCGTCTTATGCAACAGTTTAATGAAGTAATCCTCACTACTTTAAAAATTCAATTAACATCTTCTTTCTACTTCTTCTCTACAGGACAACTCATCATGAGACCGGGGTAATCCCGGTAGAACCGGGAAGTCTACTTATAACCTCTTTATAACAACCCTTTATAAACTATAAACGTTAGGGATTCGTGAATATTATAAATAAATTAAGTTGTTCCTCGTATTCACCACTATTTTCACTTTTTTTTTACTTCCTCGGTAAAAAAAATAAACAAATCTAACACGGTAGTTAGCTTCTAATAAGCTAACGAGTGTGTTGCATAGCAAGACAATAAGGTTGTAAACTGTAACAGAATTATTATAAAAGTGCACTGTATGTTGTGATTAAAAAGGTTAAAAATTTACAAAGATCTTTTAAATCTATTGAGGTCTCGTCTTTCCTTACAATATTATGATTATTGCCATCGCTGTTAAACGATAAAGTGTAAAAAAAGATGCAGAATCAAACATCAGGGCAGTTAGAATTAGCGTAGCCACCCATACAATTTTCATATAATAACGTGGTATAGAAAGATACTGCTGACTCTGTAACATCAAAAATATTCCTACAAACGAAATTCAATTTAACTAAACAGCTATTTCCCAAATCAGTATCAATTTTAAAAACATAAACCTCTGAAGTTAGTTCACAACTCAATTTCTATATGAAATGTATAAAATGGGCCTGTGAATTACCTTGTGGTAAGCTACCAACTGTCAAAGTGCAAACTGGCATAATGCAAGACAATTTCCTAAATAATCTGTGAATTATAATTTAAAATATGTTCTTTGCGATTGCTACATTTATAAAGTAAAAATCATCTTCCCGTAAATAGCGATGCGTACGAGCTGTTCGACGGACGCTTAACATAAATTAATAGAACCGCTAAATTGTAGATAAAGTATCAAACTTAAAACAAGTTGTGTCGTATAATTCTATGATACAATGCAACATCACTATCTCACAAATTTTTCTATAATGCATGTAGGAACGAATAAGGTCGTATCACCATCGTATCATAGATTTATACGGCTCCTATAACCTCTTTTAACGAGTTACCGTCTAACTCTCGTAATTTCAACTATTACAGTAATTTCACCACCAATTTATTTGTCATATTCATTTTAAAATTTAGTATTTCACTTGTTAAAGTCAAGTTCGAACCGCTTTCTAAGGTATTTTAAAAATTAAATTCACTTTAACTATGTTACCTCAATAATAATTAATCTTATCTTACCTTTCATAATTAAAATTCAATGTTATAGGTAATAATAACCGAAATAAATTTATATATTGCACAGTATGTATAGTAAAAATTAAAATACGTATTTTTCTAATTAATATAAGGAATTTGTATTATTTTTAAACTGAAAGATACAATTGTATATTCAAATACCAACACCCTCATTTACATATAGTTGTAGTATTCTTTCATAGATGGCAGCACTTGTATGAAAGCTATACGTTTTGATAAAATAAATATTTTCTCGAAGAAATTTCTAAGTAATCGACTTTTAGAATAGTGATTTCTTTGGAGATATGATAGTTTGTTTCGTTCATCGAGCTTGTGCATACAAAAAACACAGTCGCACAGTTTTTTTATATAATGATATCGAACATCTCCAAATATTGAATTTTGAGATAACAAAATGTGTATGTAAGAAAGGTATTCTTTCTTGTACTGCGGAGCAAATTACTTTGATGTGATATTCACAAAAACTCCTTCATCATACTTTGATCATTAACAAGATGTGTTTATCTTATGCAACAGTTTAATATAGTAATCATCACTACTTTAAAAATTCAATTAACTTCATCTTTCCACTTTTTAAGCTCCCAATTAAACAAGATGTATAAATCTATGTGAAATGAATTGAATTAGGGAAGAGATCTTACTCAGACAAAAAAATATTTTTAGAAAATCGAAATCGATAGCAGGATTCGGTTTATTTTTAGGCACTATTTTTGGCCAGCTTTAAAATCAAACCCATACATTTTCCACCAAGAGAAATTTTAAATTTTAGAGCGTATGTATATTTTTGTATAATCTTTAGTGCCGTTAATTGAATTCTGTGGTGTTTTAATATTCGAGTCTAAGATAACTGTAGCTTAATCAAGCAAAATATCTAGGTTACATTTTTCGTTAGTTAACTGTGGTCGGTGCTGGGCACCTGGGCCCTCGTACCCTGACCAGCAAACCACGTATTGTACTAGCTAAAAATTCTCCCACCTTTGGAATGTAAATGAATTAGGTTATAAATTGTTTTATAATAATTGTTTTATACTTATCTGCACCGAAAGTTTAAATTTATATTCCGTTTTACGGGACGAAAGTGCCTGTTTATTCTTATGAGAAAATAAATGAAATAGTTTGACATCTGCACTAACCTCCCCGCAAAATAGTGGCAGAAATTTAAAATTTGTGTTATAAATATGCTGAGAAATAGTATACACGCCAGCGATGAAAGTAAGATATTCCAGTCCGCGTGTTTGCCAATTTTAACGGAGTCAGTTTTACACGCGGGTTGAACTGTCCTACTTTCTTCCCTCGGCGTGTAATATACTATTAATGTTTTATGTACAATAAAGTGTTTTACATACATACGTGCATAAACCCTTTGATTTACTTTGTTTTATTGCTTACCAATATTATTAATCCTAGTATACGTTTCTAAACTCTTCACTTGTAGAACCTAGGCGATCACTAAAGATCACACAAGGCACTCATGCACATAGTAAGTAGTTTTGCTGAGCCATGTAGTGCACGATAAAGAGCTGATGATAAACTAGTAGTTCTGCACCTTTAAAGTATGTATATATATATTTATATTTTAACTTGATAAAACCTAAACAGTTTAGTAGGGCCCCAGTTTCTTTTTGCACCGGGGCCTTTGGTTACATAGCTACGCCACTGTCCCCACTCCTTTGTCTTTCTATTCTGATTTGAAGAAAAATCTGTTTAGTGTTATTTTGCTATTTTCTTTTCTTTTTGGAAGACGAATTTTAGATTAGATATTATGTCACGAAACTTACGACTGCTTCCTTCGCTCACATCTTGTCACGTCTTGACACACTTCCTCCATTTGGGTAAGATGAAATTATAAATTGAATAACCTAGGACCAGTAGTATATGCGTCTATTAGAGAGTAAAGCACTTTTGCACCTTTTGATACCGATATTCGCCTGAATATAATGTAATATAGTTGTTTTATATCTCCACCCTGTCATGCCTGTGGTAGTTTTTCCTTCATCCTCATCAAGCTCTTTCTAATTAAGACAGCATTTGCCTAGATGATTAGCAGATCTTTTATTTAATGGTCCGTTCCTTTGTTCGCGGTCTGAAAGGTCGGTTTACCGGAACCGCCTTATCAAAATCAATCAGTTTATTATTAATTACTCCCTCTATCCCACTCTCGGGCTATTGTTCCCTATTTAATGAAGCGCTACTAGAGGCTCACCGTATAATATAGATTATTTGTTTAAGAAGCCTACCAAAGGGTCTTTTACGTAATTTTACATCTCGTCTACACATCTGCTTGACTAGAGACTGAACCCAACTAATGACTGGATAAAATGAAAAGTAAACAAGCTAACAATGACTTGCTAATATTAGAAAATAATTGAGTAACTTGGTAATTAAACTAGGTAATTAAAATTAATAAAATCCTTCGATAAATTGAATATAAATAAGACTTTAATAAATTTAAAATTTACTAAAGAAAAGACTGTATACAAAAACTATCTTAACGCAACTAGTGGTGACATCTAGCGGCAACAAACACAACTACATACTCAATGTTTATGAAAATATATACTATGAACTTCAACTTCAAGCAAGTACAAACTTGCGTGTTCAATTCTTTGTGCTGTTTGCCAATTATTTGAGGTTAAATGATACTAAACCATCTTATCTTATGACACATTCATTTAAATAAAATAAGGGTTAGCTTATTACAGTTATTTGTTTGCTATAACATAAATACTTGGCAAAAATTGTTAATTATAGGTAATAAATGTTTAAAGGTTATGTTTTAATATCTTAGTCGTCAACGAATGTATGTACGATGCCCCGAACATGTCCGAAGCAAATATTTAAGCACTTCCCAGTAAACAATTTGATCAAGTCTCTAGTGTCCTGTTTTGTGACGTTTCTATCACTATTGCAGTTCAATTATAGGTCGCAATAACTTTATCTTCATGTGTATTTCGGCAGGTGAAGTGGTTTTGCCATTTGTAGCAGATAAAATAGACATTTCATATGAACGACTGTGAGAAACTTTCATGACAAAAATATCATACGCATCTATTCTATTTTACTGACACTAAACCGAAAAAATTTCTCATTGTGTACGCATTCCAAATGTTTGCCAAATGATCACGAATATGTGTCTTCGTAAGCTAAATATTTGGACCGCAACACGCAAGTGTGAACGCGGTCTAAGAAAAACTAATTTGTTTCTGTTATATATCGGCTAATACAAACAAAATTTAATTATGTTTGTTACCAAATTATTCATAATTCGGCTCACATCAAAGCAATTCGGAACACACTTTCATTTATTACTAAATATCAAAAAACATAACACTATATACCATATACAATATGTACATATATTAAATATATAAATATGTGTAGGTGTTTCAATTCATATGTGGTTGGTTACAATTTACAAGACTTGTTCGAAAGGTAATTGAACAGTGTTTTTAGTTGTCACGATTATATGTAAAATATTTAATTAAAAAGTCAATTAGCATCAAATCAATATAGTGTTATTAAATTAATCGTAGTCACGTTTTGAAGGTAAAAAGGTGAATACTACATCTAGAGTACCGACGGGTGTAATGTAATTAGCGAAATCAATTTAACTTTATTTCATGTCCACGGTAAGTAAGTACCTAATATATACAAATGTGCATTGGCGTCCGTAGAAAATTTCATATTTTATCTAGTGTAAAACACCCCTCTAGCCAGTGCCGCTCCGAAAGAAATGTATAGTAGATGCTAGATGTTGATTATGGCCCCCATTTGTCTTAGAATAGTATACCGTGAAACTATATTACTGTTTAGCGCCCTCTTTTGCGTGCCCTTCGGACCGGCCTTGATGCTATGCATCGGCATACAATCTAATATGTTGGGCTCGTCTTCAAACCAAACGAGCTCGCAGTTTCCAATACACGATTAAAATATCAAATAGCCAACATCAGTTCACATGCTAGTTAAAACAATTTTGAAATAGAAAAAAAAGAAATTTGTGTGAAAAAATATTATGATAATATTTTGTTATTAAATCAGTGGAAATGGAGATTCTATTTATGCTTCAGTATATTTTTCATTAGCGATATAATTAATTTCTTAAGCTATCAGTGGCAAATTTGCACCCAGTCCTAGATTATTTTTACAATTTAGTTAACATTGCACAAGAAATAGTTTATGATATATAAAAAAAAATTAATTTAGGTATTTCTGAGCTAATAACAGCTTCCTGGTCCATTTAGTGAACGGTCATGTCACTCGTTCCCGCGCCGACACAAAACCTATGTGGTGAAACATATTACATGTTGAATTATTTGTGTGGACCTAATAACATTTAGGTATATAAATATGATATGATATAAATCTCTGCAAGACAAAAAGAAATGTTGGCCCCAAATTTGCCGCCAACTGAGCCTTCTGGTGAATGTGTACACAAGTGCATCCTAATTCTCTTTTTAAATGCTTGTTGCAGTTAAGTCTTAGTGTCTAACGTCCCAAAATGACCACAGCTCCTTATCAAACTTATAAATTCGTTCCAAAATTTCTTATTATCACTAAATGACATTATTATTAATTTCACAGTTAACTGCTACAGAATACTAAAATTTGAGATGCGTTTCACACCACTTCAAGAGTTGAACCAAACTATCAATGACTATGTTCACTGGTAGTTAAACGATCAAGCATGTTGGTGAAAACACGGGCCCTATTCCTGACTTACGGTCACTAGCAATGCGACGGACTTTGACACCGATTCAACATATTCGAGCATATTGGGCATTCAAAGTTCAAAATACTTCATTTGCCTAAACAGCGGACGCCTATGCATATATGTATATGTCTCTCTGTGTGTTAAATTAAATTACCAAGATATATAGATTAACTATATACGTGTAACTCGTAAATAGACTTGTACAAGACTTTGTAAACATTAAAAAAGCTAAATTAGATAATTAATTATAATTTAATTAGAAATTAATGAGTAGGCAATGATCTTAAATTAGTTTAACTTCATTTTATTTATATATAACGTACTACAGAGAATATAAAGCCGCGTATACACCAAAAAAGCATGTTTACCATATATGTGAATGTGATTATTCGTGCTCTTTGCAGATTGTTCGAATGAAAAATTATGGACGAACGAAAAATATGGCAAATATTCAACATGTAAACATTCGTCTAAAGTTTGTTTATTTATTTACTACAGTGCACATTTATTTGACAACTAACTAAATCCGGCTTTGCTTTGGTTCATTCTAATATGAAAAGAATGGGAAAGTAATTAAAAGGCAAACAACATAGACGACGATCAACTGGAAAGAAACGAATTCGAATTTTAAAAACACGCGCGTATTCGAATGCAGCGTTGTGTCAAAATTTCAAGTCTATTGTCCGACTACTTTTCGAGTTTTGCGAGCACAAACATAGGCTTTTTATTCTAATCATCAACGCATAAATGATATAATACACGTATATACTATACGAATACATGCAACACAGTCGTAATCATTTTAATTGTCCACGCAAGCGTTTTAGGCCTTGATCACACTGCGATTTTAACCTCTGCGGGTTTTTCTGGCTTCTGACACTTAGAAAATTAAAAACCTGTGCATGCTCATATGATTCTATGTGTTACAAAAACCGCTGAAGTTCGAAGCGCAGTGTGATCTAGGCCTTCGCCTACCTATTCCGTACTCATACTATAAGCAATTGTCAAAATTATAAGAGTAAAAATTCATATTCACCAGATGTTTAATATGATGAAAAACAATATACCATTTCACAAAATTAAATGAACTGTTATTTTATAATTTAAAGAAACAATATGTCGCTGTCTATCTTAGATCATGATCCTATAGCTTGCAAATATTTGTGTTACATCGTTCCATAACCTTCTGTTGAATTTCTGACAGTTTAGGAGGGATGTTTCAACCCTTATTGCAGCATGTTTTTCAAATATTGTACACAACTGCGGCCTGGTAGATCAAAAATTATAATTATTTAACCTAATATCTATGCACCAGATAAATGAAATGAACTATTCAATTAAAATAAATATTACACGAATTGGGTAATTGCTAATATTTAAATCTATAAATTGTAAGCTGCATAAACCTTACAGAAGACCAATTATAGTTTTAAATTATATTCACAATATTAAAAAAGATATTTAAATTTAAAAGTGCAATATCAAAAGAGACTCAAATAAATATATAAAAAAAAATTAAAGAATAGAAATATATATTTTGTAAAATACATTCAGATTAAAATATGCAAACGAATTGTGTAACACACCGCAGTGTCCTTAATCAAAGATAAGTAACTTTTTTATGTATAGTTATAGTTAAAAAAATTAATTAAAATGACAATCATCATGGACAGGAATAGAAGTCAAGTCAAGAATATATTCTAAATGCTAAATTCTCACAAGAGGCGTCACCAGGTGTCAAAAATAACCTCCCAACGTCACACAGAATGAATTAATGTTATGTAAATTGTATAATTTACAATTACGTAACACACGTTCAAACTAAATGATTATTAAACGGTTTTTAAATAGATAAACACACACACACACATATGTACATACGAAATTTGTGAAAGCAGAAAGTATATGAACGCAGTTACATATGTATATTTTACATAGAAATATTACTGATTAACTAAAAACCTTATGTCAATTTTTAATTTTATTAATCTAAGAACTGTGAATTATTTATCTGATCTATGCAAACTTTGATTTTGACAGATTTAAACTTGTTGAAACACATACTCTTTACTTAAAAATAAAATGCATAAATATACATTGTACAAAAGGTAAACGTAATAGCAATAACAACAAAACTAACCTTGAATTGGCTGAGTTGAAAACCACGATGACAGTAGGCAGTAGCTAAACACATAGCACAAACACTCACACTATTATAAATAAACACTATGTAAAAAGCATGCATTAATTATGAACTTTCTTTAAAACAAATGTGATTTAATGTAAAGATATTGATTTAGAATATATATTTACAAGCATCTGTCAAAGTTACCGAGAAGTGAACGAAATTGAAACCAATACAACAGTACTGTAATCAAAAAAAAACTTTTTGTATTATAGTGTTGTCAGCTTGATCGAATATTTTAATATTAATGTAACAACTTTAATAAAATGATAAGATGTGATGCAAAATCACAGTAGCTCTTTGCATTAAAAGACATTTGTAGTAAAGAAATTGATTTTGACATTTATGTAGATAGTCAGTGGCACTTGACATATCTTTCTCTGTCCGTCACCCGCGTTTATAACCACACTTTATGATTATTAACACATTACTATATACGTAACACTAATTAAATATTCAATATTTCTGCATTGTTTTAATTAATTTTTATTGTAAATGTCAACTTGTTAATTAAAAATGGCTACCTGTTGCCAAAAATAACATGATATAAAAACTAACAAAACAAGTATTTATCGATATGTTAGAAGGAATGTAACACATTTAATTTATTAAGGATAGTTTTATAAACAATGAACACACTTTATATAACTTGTAATTACATTTTCTAATTAATATAATTTAATAAACTTGGACTGATATATCGGAGCTGTCAAATACTTTAGTGGTTGTCTCCTCCGCTAAATTTAAAGCAGTGTTTAAAATATTTGCAAGGTAAATAAAATTTATTCAATTACAAAATACATATTTATTTTTTAATATATAAAAGTGACCCGGCGTTGATCGGTAAAAATAATATGTATTAAAGATTAAGAGAAATTAGTTCTTTTCTTTCATTTTTTGACTACAGTGTAGCCAACAGAGCTCATATATTAAATATACTATACTAAAAGTAAGTAATTAGTGGCCGTTAATATTTCCGCGGTGCTTTTGGCACGCCCTGTGAATTACCCGCCGGCGCCTGCGCACTGGCACATCCCACTTTCAGATTTTAAAGTTGAGGAGCAAGGTGTAACCTTGGACATAACTATTATTTGTAGTCCCACAATTAAGATCAGACCAATTTTGTATACTTTTTTCAGTAAATACTGTAATTTGGTAATAAGGGTTTTTAAAAATTGGTAACAAAAATGTACATTATATCAAATTGTTGTCATAGTCTATAGGCTTATTTATTAGCGTTACTATGGTGAAAAAATACCTCTGGATACGGAAAGTCATTGATTTTCTGCTGAGTGGAAGCAATGAAGACTACTTTTAATTATTTAAATGTTTTTTCATGTTTACCATATATTGAAATGTATAAATAGATGAGATTAAAGAGGATGGGGGAGGAGGTGGTAGGAGTCGTTCATTTCATTTCATTTTAGCCTAGTAGAAGTTGTACATCTTTTTGTGATTATGACGATGTTGTATTACTATACGTACAATTTTTTAAAAGTTAACCTTCGACCTGGCCTTGGGCTTGACCATGTCCAGAAGATTAAAGAAGTCGTGCCTCCGTTTGGCGTAACCCCAAATTAGGGCAGACCAACTCGGACAGTTATCTGATGCTAACATTATAAAAAATACTCCGATTCCCAATAATACACTGTTAATAAATATTATAAAAAAATAATATTTTTTGTCATGTTTTAAATAATAATAACTAATACTAGGGAGGAAAGTATAGAAAAGGGGGGAGGGTAGGAGGCCCGAAAAAGAGAAAGGAGTATTTTGAAAGGAATGGAATGGCGATCGAGGAGGCAGAGAGGAGAAGAGAAAGAGGCGCAAGTGTGAAAGAGGAACTAAGGAGAAGGGTTAAGGAGATACAACAACAGGAAAGAATGGGAAAAATCGAGAAAAGCAATTACAATACAAGATATAAAAGGATTTGGGAAAGTAATATAACTCAGTACTTAATAGAAAAAGACATAAAAAACATAAGAAGGACAGCAAGGTTTAGATTGGGAAATGAGGAAAAAGGAAACAGATACTGGGAAAGTAGTGAGGAAAGAATGTGTAGAGCGGAACGGAGGACGAAACACTGGAGCACATTACGTTTGATTGTAAGGAAAAAGTAGGGAGTGAGATGAATATTGGCCAGCTCTTAAAAGGGGGCAAGGAAGGGAACAGATGGATGGCAGAAATAATGAGAAGAAGGAAGGCTAATGCTTTTAAATATTTTTAGGGCAGAAGAATGTAATGCCGAAAGTGAAGGGAAGAGGTGGATGGCGGAGATAGAGAAAAAAAACTAGGAAAGAGAAGGAATGGCAGAGTAGAAACATGAGGGACAGTAGCAGGAGGATCGAAGCAGTAGCAGTAGCAGTTTAGCGGCGGCGACTTATACTTAAAAGAGGTTATAAGAGCGGTATAAATCTACAATACGATAATTAATTTTATCTTATTGGTTTCTATATACATTATACAAAAATAAGTGAGTCAGTGCTTGTTTTAAGTATGAGTCGCCGCCGAACTCTCGTAGTTTGAACTATAGCACTGATTTTTGTACATTGAGATGCTGCCTAATATAATTGTTTGAGGTCGTCTCGGTTGGCACTGCACAATGCGCCTCCGACTTGGGTTCAGCCACAATAACACGGAACCCTATACTTAAGGCGTGTCACCTAAGAACCCGACTTTCTGACCAGAAGATTAGCCCTACTGCTAACCTACAGTCGACCTGCACAATGTTGCATTACAGTCGTCCTATGCTACATAAAAAAAACACCTGCTTAAACTACCTCTAAAAAAGACTTGTATCATACCACACAAATAAAATCTTTCCAGTGACTATTTGTATCCTAATTTAATTTTATGGAAATTAAAAAAATAATTAAATTTTTTAACTTTTCAAGAAAGTTCAATAAATATGTTGAATCTGTTAAACTCGGAAGGCATTGTATTGAATAAACTTTGCAATACAATTCGCTGACGACACAGTCGGTGAGAGTATTGATACTTGACGCAAGACTGCTGTGTCTTCGGATTCGTGTCCCGAATCAGAGCAATGTTTCTAGGTTTGTTTGTTATTACCCCCCGTGTGAACACTATACTTTTCGAGTCATGGCGTTTACACTGGGTCTTTGAGAGATATTTCTGGATTACTTCTTGAAGTGTCTACTACATGCTCCAGAAGTTGCCAAAGTCCAAAGTTTTGTTGATAAAAATTGACAAATAGTAAAAAACGCGAAAGAAACGGAATATTGTTAAAAAATACATAACTTTATAAAAAACAAATTTTAAGAAAAACGGTTGTAGGCTTTTTTATCTTAGACAATAAGCTTTCGAAAGAATGTAGTGTCTTTGGCGTGGGTTCCAAAAAGTTGAATTATTTGTGCACCTGAAAGTGGGGAATATTTTACGGATTCAGGCAAGTCATAATAAACGGAACTGTGATTATTCGGCACAAAATAAGTTTTAATTGATGAAAATACAAAGGTTATAAATTAATAATTAATATTTTTTTATAATACCCAGTAAACATTTTGGAGTCACTTTGACATCATATTGAAGATGCGTCATGATTTTTTTGTCATGAAAGAGTTCATTTATAGTTCAGTTTCTCACATTTTTTCATATAAAATGTCTACTTTATCGCCTACAAATGGCGAAATTACTCCACCTGTCGGAGTACAAATGAAGATAAAGTTGATGCGAACTATAATTGAAGTGAAATAGTGATAGAAACGTCACTAAATAGGGCACTTCACCAAATTGTTTACTGGGTAATTAGTGTCAAAAAGAGAATTTACGGTGCGCAACCGTTGAATTGTCTTCCATCTTCAAAAACGTATTGTAGTAAAAAGATGAAGTAATAAAAAAAATCTTTATATATAATCTAAGAAATAGTATATTAAATTACATTAAACATTTATTTTAACCATGAAAAAACTGTGCAACGAGAAAAGCAACGATAAATCGTTCACATATTTACCAATTGAGATACAAGCTAAACAAAAGTTGCACTATATATTTATTTTTATATTAAAATACTGAATGACCACAAAATATAATTTAATTTATAATAAAAGGACAAAATCTACAAGCCCTACACTCTGTAGTAAGTGCTTCCTAAATTTGTACCTGTCTTCTTTAAAAATTCAACCTTTAGCTAATGAAATCTTGCAAGTAGTGATTAGTGTTTAACTAACCGATTAACTAACTCATAGTTAACTATGTGCACATAAGATATCATTTACAAAAAGTTTTATAAAAATTATAAAAAAGTATATATATGGTTGTAGAAAGATAGATCGACCGCGGGCGCCGTCTGGCCGCCAGATATAAGACGGTCCTTCTCGTCATCTGGTATTAGATGATCTGTATTATATATATTAACTAACATTACAGATATATGCAGTGGTGGATCATTGGATAGGGCGCAAGATGTGGGGCTTAAAATATACTTTTATTATTGTCTTGTTTAGATATGTATATAATTATTATGTATGCAGGCGAATTATTTATGTGTAGCAGGCGAATCAGGACTGGCAATCAGGTATCAAGAACTGCCGCAGAAAGTAGTCCGCCACAGCGCTGGTTCAATATAGATCTTCACTTACTCGGTTTAATTATGACTAGATACAGTTCATTTTGTGTGTGACCTATAAAGAAAAAGAACAATGTTACATAACATACAACGTTCTTTGACCAATTTTTCGATTTTTTTTGAAAACTCGGCTACCTTTACGCCCGTTAACTTAATCATAAAACTTCTTAAGTTAAAGTTAAGGTTAAATAAATACAAAAAAAAAGCATATTTTCGATAATGTTTTTTGACGACACAGATAATATATAATTATTTCTATAATTACTACATGATAAAATGACATTTGAAGAATACTATGTGAAATTTTCATAAATAAATATCAAGAAATGAGGTATTGACAGCGAATCTCCGCAGACGTCACAAAAAAAAGTTGTATTGAGGTGCCACTCATAACTCATCACTGGATTATTTGAAATCAAAAAACCAAAATAATTTTATTAGTTCATAAGATTCCTCAGATAACTATGTGAGTTTTTTTTAAATTGATTTTTAAATTTTTTATAGCACTTTGAAGTCAAAATACCGATTTTTCCTTAAAAAAATTAGAAATTTTGTTATTTTAAAATACGTTAAAATTAAAAAAAAAAGACATGGTTCACCCGATTATAAACTTAACGCTACTGACTAACAGACTTGATAATGTTACTTAGTATTTAGATCAAGGAGGCCCTAAAATTGAGTGTCACTTGTGGCCCTCTAACACCTTCATCCGCCACTGGATGCATGGATACACATGTAGTTTGGGAATCAGTTTTAAGGTTGCAACAATCGCTTTATCCTCTATCCTTTACCAGTATCCCATGAGATAAATGTTAAATGTATATAAACAAAATCTTTTTTTATAATTATAGTGTTTTAAATATCTCTAATATTATTATAAGTCATAATACAAAATGCAGCATCAAGTTCAGGTTCAGGTTCAGAACCCCGAAAGAATAGAAGTGAAGAAAGAGTTCGGTGAGAAATCTTTGTACTTTGGTCATAGTTTTTGTTTTACTTTATTTTTTTATATACGAAAATATGCGAATGATTTATTTTTTAGTTTATATTATATGGCTTTATAAGGAGAATTTATAAAACCGCCAATAATAATTTTATGTAGCGTCTTTTATGTAAAGGCATAATTTTTTTTCTTTTTCTTTTATAGTCATTCCATCTGCTATGTCATATTCACCGATTACTTATTACAGGTTAACTAATTTTTCCATGACGAATACCGATCATATGCAATGTTTAGGAGATCCATGTTGTAATCTGGAGATCCATGTGGAGGTTGCTATTTTAAATGAACCAAGGAGCAATTACTAGAACTCTTAGTATTTTATTTTGAAATCAATGTATAACTTTTATGATAGTTCTTATTGATCATCCTTATAATTGGAAATCATTTAACCAAATGTCACAACATATACTTAAAATATATGTAATAATTTAAATTCTTTTTGCCTAAATCTCTTTTGTTTTCTTCTAGTATGCATATATATTTCTGCTTTCTACCCTTCCTTCTTTTGTGTTCGGTCTATCTTTCCCTGGTTCGCTCTTTTCTGTTTACTTCTTTCTTTCCCTGCCTCCTGTCACCAATTCTACTTTCTCCTATTGTCTATACCCAGTAAACAACGTTGGAGTCACTTTGACATCAAAAAGTAGATGCGCATGATTTATTTGTGATGAAAGAGTTTCACTTGTCGGAATACAAATGAAGTTAAAATTGATGCGAACTATGATTGATGTGAAACAGTGATAGTAACGTCACAAAATAGAACACTTTACCAAATTGTTTACTGGGCAATGTCTTCCTTCCTCTGACATAACCTTTATATAATATGTTCTACTGTTTCAATTTTCTTCAAGAAATTTAATATTCGGTTTGCTTTACTTACTTTGTCTTTTGCATTCCTATTCCTGCGCTTTTCTTTTACCTCTTCCTCTCTACACCTTATCTCTCCCATTCAGACCTTGTAGTTCCGTCCTCTTATCAGCTTTTCTGTCAGTTAATTAATCTTTCATTATTTTCTTCAGTTATGTTCATTTTATTTAATGTGATAATCTTCCCCTTTCTCTCTTCCTATATTAAAGTACTTCTTTGTGTTGTTTCTGTATTTTCCCTTGCTATTCTTTTCTCTAATCCTCGTAATTGTACCCCTTTCACTCTGCCCTGTGCATTTTCTCCGATAATCTCTTATAACATCTAGTGCAAATTTCTATTTTTCTCTAAAAGTCTTACTTAAAAATTTGTTTTACACTGCATTCAAACTCCTGGTCCTGTTACTATGAATCCATTAGATAGGACACCTAGATGGCAGGTCCTGCATATTTCTTAGTCAATAATAAAAGAAAATTAGGCACAGTGGGCGAGAGCATTGATGCTTGGCTTCAGGTTTGCCAGACTAGAGTTTAGTTGCTATTAAGTTATATTGATTATGTCAATATATAATCCTATAGTTATTAGGCAGTGGTTTACGATCATATATATGAGGTCACGATACTACTGCCAACATAGTATCGGGTCTTCGATGATATAACTCAGCATCGGAAATAGGCCAACTTTAAATAAAAAAATAAATAATAGTAAATGAAAATTACGTGATTCATTTAGGAAAATACAAAGAATATTATGATGCTTTTACTTGACTTAAATGGAAAGGAGGGAAGAGGAGTATCCTTAAGCCCATACACTTAGAGCATATTTAAGATTGACATGTGTAACTCCTGCACTTCGTCGGCAGTGATGTCTAGCTCCGCCAAACAGACGCTGGCAGCGGTAAACTCATTTTGAGAATTATGTTAACCGCCTCCGACGCGTCGTGGCCTTTCAGTTTTATGGGGTGCCGGGAATGGACCCTAGTCCCTGTCCCACCTTCTTCTTGAATCCTTAGGATGGTCCAGGTCCAGGATCACCACAAAGACCATCTCTAACTCTACTGAACATTAACCGCTGTTTGAGTAACATATAATTACTGTTTACCGAATTCCCCTTTATTCATCAACTATATATTTTGTTCAGAACTTTGTTGTTGTGTCTCTTTTAATTACTATACTTTATATTTTGGTTTGTATTTATTTTTTAAAATGATGTATTTTGCAAATTATCTTTGTTTCTATCTAATTTTCTATTTTTTCTAAATTTCGATTTATATTTTATATAAAGTACAGCAAATTATCGATCTTTTAAGACAATTAAGAAAGGTGAATTTATTTTATTTAACGTCTATCTATTTCCGATACTTAAATATTGATAAAAGTTAAGGTTCAGTTATAATTAGTTAAGATATTATAAAACATATTACAATTACAATTTAGTGTATACGAAATTTAAAGAGACAAACACTACGTCATTTTTGAGCGTGTACTGACGTCATATTTCAATTCTACATCACAAAACGGATATATGTATTACACCCGCTGAAAATATGAATGTTACCTTACAATCGAGTAATATTTTACTTAAAAGAAAACCTAGTAATGTTAAATTTAAACTCATCTAAATTATGTTTAATAATGCTAAATTTATAAACATACTTTTTAACCCTTTAACTCTTCAATCCTTAGAAAAGTCTTTTTATAAAGTTCTTTGATTACACTTTTGTGTAAAAAGGATTTTAAGAGCAGTAAATAGGTCACAAAACCTTATATAGTAGATAACATTGTTTACGTGCCAGATAACTTTTGTTATATTAGAAACAATATAACGTAACAGTGTTTAGCAACTAGTTTACTTATAAGACTTCAATTATTAAAAGGAATTAATTTCTTATACGAAACATAACCTTGAATCTATCGCATATTCGTTGCACTGTCAAATTATACTTTCTGTTTTATAAATTAGTAACATACCCATTACAGTTACATATATTTAAGGTTATTTTAACGTAAGGAACTTAACATGTCATATAGAATTAACATGACATCTAACATGTAAGATGACTTCTTTCAAATTTACTTCTGACTTTAATAATATTTTTTATGAAATTTTGTATAGTGGCCCCGATTGGAAATTTCAACTGGGATTATCCTTAATACATTGATAATAATTAAACAATGTAGCGTAACCAATAAGCCCGCCCAATCGGGATCTAATGACGACTCGACTGGGATAATCCGGTGGATAATATACGTAGTAAATTAATATATTAGTGATAAATTTAAATGCATATCTTGCATTTATTTAATGACAATGTAACACGATTATGTAAAATTTTCATAAATAATAAAATGTAACGTAATGTAAAAATATGTCGTTAAATAAGACATGAGTTTACGTTAATAAATAAATTTTATTAAAGAAATGCAACAATAGAATTCTTCTATTCATCTTCTAAAAAAATTTAAAAAATAATACAGTAAGTATGCCAGTGCAAAACTAAGATTTCCAGGATAGTCTGAAAAAATACCAGACAACAATAATTAACATAATTTATCAAAATCAATATCATCAAGATATGGAACCGAGCTGTCATTGTACATGGTTTCACTAAATTGCAATTTTTGAAGAAAATAAGAATAGGTTACAGCTGAAATTTTGTAATTACCTAAGAGACATATTACTTAACCTATTTATAAAAAAATTATTTCATTAAATAATGAAGTTTTAGATGTTCGTTTGCATTTTATTTTCCTATATTAAAACAGCAATATAAGACACTAATTGGTGAATTTATATATTATATAATAATATTTAAGTTACTTAATACTTCTACAGTTTATTGTCACTTACATATTTGTTTAAATGTTCCGATTAGCCATGTAATCTAAAGTTCGATTTAACACCGAATTAATTTTGATTTACCCCACTAGTCCGAATCGACTGCTATCGAATAGGCTGCGTACTTCACCGACGTACTTTTCAATATAAAAGGGTTGGTTCTCTTTGAGTGACAGTTGTCGTGGGCACAGCTGATTGCCGTCTTGAAGAACAAGACTCTTAATATATGCAGAAATATTGCTTAAAAATGTTACCATATCGTAGCGGATATGATTCCAAATCGAAATATTCTGCAAAAACTAATAAATTAGGTTTAAAGATATGGTCCAGAACATCTTCCTGGAATAGTTCAACCTTATCTCAGCTTCAGGTTTCTTTGTGGTTAACGAAATACAAGAATTTATTCGCTTCTTGTATCCTGAAACATTTAATTTGACTTCTGCTCTGCAAACTGCGTGGCCCGACCATGAATCGTTTGTTAATCTGCCGACCAACGAATGCCAATTACACTTTGTTTTTGTGGGTGGTATACTTAGACCTCAATCTCTCTCTCTCACTCTTCATCTGTCTACCTCGCCCCCTGATATTCGACCCCCCGCGACAAAGGTCGACCTACATGCTATTTTATATGACAGGTTATGATTTGTATAAATTGTATATTTTGTAACAAAAATGTCGGAAGCCTCCTACCAGATTAAATGTCAATCATAAATATTATTTTATAATAATGGGTTTTGATGATATTAATGTTTACTGTCAGATGAAACAGCGTAGACATCTATCTATAGAAAATAGAAACAAAATAAAAAATATATCAATGGAATTTTAACAAAATATGGTTCGAGTACGAGGTAGACGTTTTGTGTGGTGACGTTCAAGGAGAAATGGACTTGTGTCCTATGTCTTAATTTCTATAAAAGTGTACTACATATTGATAAAGTTGGTTACTAGAACCTCAAATGTTCAATTATTTTTTAATAACTCCTTATATGTTAAGAGATATTAACAATTAAAAAAGTCATTTTGTCTCTTTAATTATTAAAGGGATTCAACGTTGTACACATTCCAAGTGCATGTAACATCACAATCCTTATGTAAGGTTACCAACCTTGCAGATCATAAATCTCCGCTATATGTATTTATATATCAAAATATCAAATATTATTTACAGCTATTTCAAGGAACAATCAAATTTCAATATCATGTCTGCCTTAGCAGAGTTAAATAAAATAAAAACTTATTATTCTTTGACTTGACTTGATTATTCGACTACCAACAGCTACAGAACATTACCACAGCACTGACCTACTCAACAAATAACTGCGTTTTACGTCATACAAATATGGCCGACCATTTCTAGCGCTAAAACTACAATTCAAACTTTTAATTGCTATATCTCCGTCAATATTTAGATATTTAATAAAATAGACACGCCAATACACATTTATTAACATCAATTTCAATCAACAATTGAAAAATCGACCACTAAAAAATGAGGACACAAGCCCATTAGATATATCGAACAGTGACATGTTTCTCATGAAGGGTAAAGTATTTTAGCAAGTTTTAAGCTTGCTACAAGCTAAGTCTAAGGTTTTTCACTCTCCCATATAATTGTGCAAGCATTACATTTCTACCTGGGATTGTCTTAAATTGATTTATTCTGAGTGAAACTACAACATTTTTAATTAGTATCGATGCGAGTGTCGGACGGCCTCTACATTTTCTGAATGGAAACAAATACGTCAACAATATATATTTCGCACCTGTTTGTTATATATAAAACTGGATAACAATCCACGTTTATTGTTAACTCAACATTTTATACTAAACTAAACAATCAAACAAAGATCTATTTTGAACAAAGCACTTTCCACTTCCTAGTGGAAGTCACTCATTAGCACATCGTTTTGGGTTTATGGGTTTCTTTATCCTCATCTCAGACACCATCCTATCTTCAGGCGTATTTTAATCTGGTCCACACTTCGTCTGCTCGGCACAGGGCCCTTGTTTGCCCAAAAGTGGTTGTGAGAACACTTGTGATATTTTTATCAAAAGTGTTTTCATTGAATGCCTCTGGCGTCTTTTTAAGATATATATTTGTTTATTTAACACTTGAGTGCTATTTTTATTCACTATTTTCACACAGTTTAAATAACACTTGTTAAGTATATCAGATACTCTCAAACTGTGCTCTAAATATTTGTTGCTTATTAATAGATACAAACATTTTGGTTCGTACCCATATATATCTCTCAAGTTCTCGAAAATAAATTCAAACTTAATTATCTATATGTAAAATCAAACGTACTTATTCAAAAGAGAACCACAACCAATATGTGAACAATGTAGCAGCTCAATAACGGTAAAGCATATTATTCTTCGATGCTCAAGATACTCATCGCACGGCAGTAATATGTCTGAGGAGTATATGTAGATATTGAAAGCAGAGAAAGTCTGAAAAACCTTATCAATAAAACAAATTTAATCTCTTTATTTAAAGTACCCATACTCGTGTCTATAAGTTGTAAATTATGTATTACAAATGTTAATAAATGTATATATTGTTTTAAGTGCTAATAACTATTGAAAGTTGATGCACTTAAATAAATATTAAAAAAGAAGAAGTTGGTAAAAAGGCGAGAGGAAATGCGAACATGGGCACCAATAATCCAAAAATAAGGTCACGTTTTGGCGATTACATAAGCTTACACTGTATAGAATACATTAAGAGGTTTCATAAATTTTAACTAGACATAATTGAGTTACACTAGATAGAAAAATAACATACAGATCTTGAAACCGATTTAGGACCGATTCTTTAATAGTGTGTTAAACTTCAGTTATGGTATAAGCTCGAGTATTGTATTTGACTGTCTATTTTGTTTTTTTTTGTATTTTTGTTTGTCAATGCTATCGAGATTGTAGTAAACTAATTAGGTGCTAGCGTCTAATGCTCGAGAATTTAATCTAACACGATGGACGTCTTTGTGCCATCAACGCCAAAGATGTTAGTTAAAGATAAAAATTTACACGTAAATTTACAGCGTTGTTAAATTTTTTATTAATTTTTTAAAATATTTAATTTGAATTTAAATTGAATTAATATAAATTTGATATTAATTAAGGTAATTTTTTAATTTATTAAACTATTATATGCATAAAAAAATCATTTTAACAAGCAAAAAGCAGTTTAATAGGGAAAGTTCTTTTTCAAAGGTACAGTCCCAATATTTGCTCGTTCCTCATGTACTTCGTATTTTGCATTTCGTATTACCGAGATATAAACCTATTGCATTGAAGGTACGTCCTGTACCTCCTTAAGGCGCTAATAACAAATATATAACATAATATTAAAGAATACCAATGTAAAATTAAACGAGAAATATAATATAATAGTAAGAAATAAAAAAGATATAAAGAAAAATGTCAGGTAGCTGCAGATTGTAGTTAAGTGATTACTTTTCTTCATTAGTTGCAGTTACATATTTTTATTAATTGACATTTGTGGTGTTACCCGAAATAAATTGTTGTCATAGGATGCGTCTTATATAATACAATAAAAGAATAAAAACAAATATGTAAATTGAAAATCGCATGTATTTTACTCTAGCAGCAAGTTTGTGCTGTGTTTACAAAATGAGCATAACAAATTTCATAAAACACTTGGAAAATAAGCTAGCGTCTATATATATTTAATACTTCCCAGTAAACATTTTGGAGTCACTTTGACATCATATTGAAGATGCGTCATGATTTTTTTGTCATAAAAAAATTCATTTATAGTTCAGTTTCTCGCATTTTTTCATATAAAATGTCAACTTTATCGGCTACAGATGATGGAACCACACCACCTGTCAGAATACAAATGAAGATAAAGTTGATGCGAACTATAATTGAAGTGAAATAGTGATAGAATCGTCACTAAATAGGGCACTTCACCAAATTGTTTACTGGATTAATTATTCGTTTAGTCTTATATTGTAAAACCAAACTAAAATAACACTACTTTCAAGTTTCAAACCTGCACTCCTAGATAATTTTCTAGCTGGGGCGTATATTTTTTTAATCCGACCGTGTATTGCTTTCAATACTTCAACGACAATCGAGGACTCTAAAAGTTTAAGTTCTCCATGATATAGATTTATTATACTTTATTCATCCACAACGACTGCGTGCTACGACCTATAGCCTAATTAAATATTTAAAAGATATATATTTTGATTGAATTCAAATCAGTTGTGTTAAGATAACTAGTAATTTCAATACAAATGACGCCTTATTGATCGCTCTCCATTAAATCGTCCAATCAGAACGCTTGCTTGTTCCGGATGATTTCATATATCGGTATTTCCGTGCCAATCGCTGCTTTCGTTCCGATTCCCACAGATCCGACTGTGCTTCACCGAATTATTATAATTACATTGTAAACTGATTATAGATCTAGACGCAAAGTTACACGAAGACGTCCAAATAGCCAATAGGAGATCCTGGTGACTTGATTAGGAACTATTCACACAAAGTATCCCGCTGGTATGGTGATCAGATCAACGGAATTAGAACAATGCCCAACACAACACAACAATGGTATTGTCTCTTTCTGCCAATGTTACAATGAGTTATGATGAATCAATGACTCACTGATCAAATAAAACGTGTATTAATAACAATAACGCTGTGAGTTGTATTGAAGATTAAGGGCATAGTCTAATGCAAAGAAGTCAGACTTCCGCTGCTCTGTTCCCAGTAAACATTTTGGAGTCACTTTGCCATCATATTGAAGATACGAATGATTTTTCTGTCATGAAAGAGTTCATTTACAGTTCAATTTCTAACAGTCGTTCATATGAAATGTCTATTCCATCGGCTATAAATGGCTAAACCACTCCACTTGTCGGAATACATATGAAGATAAAGTTGTAGCGAATTATAATTGAAGTGCAATAGTGACAGAAACGTCACAAAACAGGACACTTCTTCAAATTTTTAATTGGGTTGTTGTCCCGTCCAGGTTTGCTTTAACCCAAAAGATTGCATCCAGTGGCATAACTAAAGAATATCTAGCGCAATGAACAAAGGTCCCTTGGACAAGGAGAAGGAAAGGAGATAAGGACAAGAGGTGGATGACGGAGATAGAGACAATAATAAAAAAGTAAAGGAAGAGAGTCAAGAAGAAATAGTAAAGTAAGAGAGTCAAGAGGAAATAGTAAAGATAGAGTGTTTATGCCTGTAATAGACATAAGTGGAGAAGTGAAAACGAAGAGAGAAGGCAGGAAGGATAGTGAAAAGATAATAGAGGGTTTGTCGAGAGGAGACAAGAAAGGCAAGAGGTGATAGATGAAGATACAGGCAATAAGGAAGGAGAAGCAGGAAACGGTGTAAATAAAGGAGGAGTAGGGGACATGAAGAGAGAGGATGAAGAAAAGAAGAAACAGACAGTACTATTCGAAGTAGTAATAGTCTAGAATAGTTTAAGTTTAGTTTTGAACTTTCAATTTATATGAAATGCATTAAGAAATATAATAATGTAGATTGTAAAGCCGAAAGGAACACAATTAATATAATAAATAATAATAATAATAATAAATAATAATAATGTATATAACTTTAACAACACGGTCTAGAAAGATAAAATTGCTTTCAGAAAAGTATAGCATATTTTAAACAATGCTTAAAACAATCCATTTAAATCTACGCAAAATGATAAAGCACTGTGTCACAATTTTTTTTATTATGTTTATTGAAACGAATAAGATAATATTTATCATCGCATCGAAGATTTATAGGACTCATCACCTCTTTTAAGCATGAGTTATCGCCGAGTTCTTGTAATTTGAACTATAGCTTATGAAATGAGTTTTTTGAAGTATACACTGCAATGTTATTTCTGATATTACCGGTAACAACAACTAGTAGCGAAAGATCATTAAATATATTGAAATAAATAAAGATTATAAAAGAAATATTGTTAGTCACACTAAATTATATTACCATAAGTTGCTTATTAGCTATTGAGAATAAAGGAGCTGTAATAATGGAAGTAAGCAAATGAATATGTGAATTTGCAAATGCAAAAGCCAGGAAATAACCTGGATAAAACAGCCCTCTACATAACAGAATATAAATAAAACAAATAGAAATTTCGTTTCGTACCACACGTGCAATTTAACACTGAAGAGATTTCCACGAGAAATACTCACTTTTTATTTCTTATCTTGTATTAATATTCATTTCTTTTAATAATCCTTTGCTTCAATTAGTCCGATGTATCGAAAATACATTTTAATATGACCTGAATTTGAATCTTATTTTGTTTCTTTGTTTAATTTTGGAAGTCAAATTAAAAAAATTAAAATCTTTACGTGATAAATCTTAGTGGCCACACGGTATATCAATTATTATTCAAATATAATACTATAAGTACTATATATAATCAATTGTAGTTAGTCTCAATATTTGAAAAGATAAGCAAGATGTTAAAATTCCAAGAATTTATATATCGTAGAATTATTCCCAGCGAATTAAATTTAATTGAACTAGAATAACATACCGAAGTTATCTACATTTATTTTAAATAAAAACGGATTCACTATAATTAAATAAAAAACCATCTAATCGTTTATAAATTATACAACATCTCATAACTCACTATTGTTATTCGTTATTCGTTATCCTTGGTTTGATTATCCAAAACCCGAAAAGTGATAATTTGAAACAATTATTTTGATTCTGATATTATATTGTAGGCTCTTATAATGAAACCAGAGTCGAACTTTAAGTTATTTAGACACTAAGGATAAATACGATTATGTTTAGTCCTCAGCAGTCTGTAGTTGTATATTCCTTCAACAAACAAGAGCCTCCTATAAATAAAACGATCTGCACAATATTCGTCATGAGAATTATCCCGATACGGTTGTCCTGCTAGACACAAAATGCCATGTATTATTTAATGTAATAATTTTTACCGAACATTACGTTTCATTATATACCGAAAATTAACATAATTAATTCTGTTACATTACCATTAAAGAAATGCAAAAGATATTACATTTTTTTATTGATATATTAATTGAAAGGTCAACCAGCATTAATATTTAAAAATAAGATGAGAATTATTACCTCTTGAAAGTCGGATTTAGTGTACAAGTACAACTAGTAAGCTAAAGCTTGAGGAATGAGACAGTCTTCTTGCATAATGCGGCACACAAATGCTCTTTGAAATCGAAATAGATCACGTAAATGGCCTGACTCCGGAAATCTGAAAAGTAAAAATTGAAATCAAAAACGAATCTGTTTCTGATTGAGAGACTGATCTGATAGTTCAAAAAGGGATTAAAATATGATATGAAAGGGATGTCTGATATTGGATAAGGCCTAAGTAAGTAATTCGGCACTGATAGCCGCTGGTCTACACCAACTTCACATCCCTCCTGACCCCTTGACCCCTTCCCCCATGCTCTAATCCTACATAGTCGTTGGATTTTGATTTAGTGATTTACTACTCTTTTTTTTTTGTTTTACTTAATACATCATTGCTCAAGGGCTCGATCAATCAAAGTTCGTTTGATTCGTTTGAATGCTTCTTTAAAAATATCGCGTGCGCTTAATTCTATCTCTAACATTGTTTTAATACCATCGCTTATAAAATATCTGTGATAATTGCGATAATTACTTATTTTTAAGACAAGGGATGCGATGGGATACATGGCTCTATGATTTTAGTTTTTGTGATTTACTTTTTAGATATTTTAACCCTAAATTTAAGAATCTTTTGACAAGAAAATTAGCTTTTTAGTTTTAAGTTATTGTTGTCTAATGATTAGTCTTATTGACAGGTTAAGTTTTGTTTTAATGAGGCGGGTGTCAAGTGGATTCAACCTTCGTCAATTGAAATTTATTTCATTTTTTGTTGCTTTTTTTAATTTAGTACATTATTGTTATGTATTTACTTAAATATGTTTAACTTTCTGCTTTTAAAAATTATTTTGCTTCTACAAAGTCATCTTATATCATTATTACAATTAGAATACGATTACATCTATAATGAACCATCTTAATTCCTATAATACGATACCTACATAAATAGACGAAAATCTTATTTAGATATCTTACAAAACATTTTCTTTTATAAACATATTATATAATTTGTGTGGAAATGATTTATATCAAGATCTGTTCGTTGCAAAGAGATTAACCAAAGCATGTTTTGAAGCTGAACGTATAAGTTTACAATTAGATAATCTTCAAAGATTTAATTCAGGTAAATGATATAGTGAAAGCGTTCTATCTCGTTGTAAAGTATTGCTAACTAGTTATAATCCATCTACGAATCCAATATTATATTTCATAATCTACATACATAATATTCTATTCCTGCACTTTGAGTTCCACAGCACTCCACATCCTGTCCTTCGCCAAACACACAGGTCACCTAGGATTTCTAAGTAAAACTTGCATTTTCGTTGGCAACACCAATCCGTTCTCTACAATAACCGTATATAAAGTATTTCTGCATGCTTCTGTTGCTCTGCATTGGAAGATTAAATGCTCTGGATTGGCTATCACTCTCTACAATTACACGTATCTTCCTGGACTAAGTGGTTTCTTTGAAAATGTGTCAATGTTCCGGTATGGTTTACCTTCAGTTTCGAGATAAGTGAAAAACTCTTCTGAGATCATGGGCTTTCCACCATCAACGACGTTCACTGGAATACTAAAATACACCGAATACTGGAATTTGAAAAACTGTCTTCCTTTCTCCGAATTGTCTCACATACCCTGCCACTTATCTTTCACTTCCTTTTTGCTTTTTGCCAATAAGTTCACCTCATATTGAAATTCTCCACTTGCTACTGTTCTAGCTGCTTGTTGTGCGGCGTCGTTCCTGTGATTCTTCATCCTTGCAATATCTCATCTATATTTACTCCACATTTTACCTACTCTTAAAGTGCTACAAATTCTCCTCCTCTTTCACATACATCTTCCATGTTTCTTGCCCAATTTTCCCCAATTCTTGCTACCTCTTTCTTCGTTCCTTTGCCTAAACCATGCATTCATCCTCGTATTATTATGCAATACAGGTTATTTTGCATATTTATTAACAATCAATTAATAATATGTGTATATATGCCTTTGTTGCTCATTAAATAAATTCTCCAACGATACTGACCCTAACCACACACACACACGCTCACACAAAGTACCAGTATCCATCGTTCTTGGACAATTTATTATATTGCAAAGTAACTACTAATACTATAGTAGACTTATTCGAAATATTTCTATCTATAATATTGAAACGGTTGTATCGTGTAAAGCTTACAAACTATCAATCATATTTCTGCCCCCGGCGTTTCGGGGTTGTTGCTTGTTGGTTGTTGGTTTCTTACTGTTGGTTGCATTGGCTTGCCAGTTGATCTTCAGGTGCTATCGCCTTATGGTCTTACTACGAGTAGTATAGTACATACAATGATCATTGCGTGCATTCAGTTAACAATTTACCGCACATACCAGCACCATGTTCCTACATACATGACACCATCATTCTACCAGATATCGATATATGCTGTGTTCTTAATAAAGAGATTTTCCAATCGTTATCTGGTTTGAAAGGATAGTTGGTAGGAGAAAAGTTGCATTATAAATTCCTTCTACCAGATTAGTAGCACTTTCTTTATATTAATTACCTTTTTTTAAGTAATTAATTATTACTAAATTCTTCCGCATAATTACATGTGCGATCTTAATTCTATCTACTCATTCCCACTCCTTTAAAAAAATAAAATAATAAATAAAAACAAAACAAATAAATTTAAACCCCTTCTGCTTCCCTCTTCCTGCTACTCTCACTCGTGTTTCTTCTCTTTCCACGCACCTTTTCTCTATCTCCTCTCCACCTCTTCCCTTCACAGCCTCCCTTTAATAACTGATCTTTTCACGTTTTACTCTTTTATCATATGAATACTAAATGTGCTCAATTGTTTCTATCTCTCTCGAGCACACTTTGCACATCCCTTTTCTCTCTACTTTCCCAATATATGATGCCTTTCTCTTTGTTTCCCAATCTATATCTTCTGATTCTCCTTATGTTCCTTTTCTCTTTTTCTCGTATGTATTCCGGTATCTCTCTCTCTCTCTCACAAATCCTCTTGTTTCTTTCATTATATTTGATATTATCAATTTTTTCCATTCTTTAACTGCAGCCTACCTTTGATAAAGATTTGAAATTAAATTTTACATATTTCCGAAGCAAGGAAGTTAGTGGCGCATAATTCTGTTTTAAACTGAAATAGGTTTCCTTTTTAAATGCCGTTTCTTGCTTTTTTTTGTTCTTTTCTACGTTTCTTTTTATTAAAATACGTAAAAGTTGATGGAAATATGACAAATACGTAATCTAAAAGAATATTTTTGCTTTTTCACAATCATAATATAAAACTTGATGGGATGCACAATTCAGCTGTTAGTAGTAAATGACGTATCACACACTCTCTCGTATGCATCTATACTGTTCTACTTGTTAATATCTCTTATAATTGCGACTTATTAATAAGTAATTGAACATTCGAGGTCCTGACAGCCAATTTTATCAATATACAGTACAGTTTTATAGAAATGAAGTCAAAGTTCTCAAGACAATCGTTCTTTAAATTGACCGAGAATCGCCCATATTCACTTAGTGAGCAATTACTAATAGGGTCATTACAAATATATAAAATTCTCACAATTAAAAGAATAACTCAGTTAATAATTTACAAAATAACAATAATATATAATCAATATTTGATGAATGAAACAATAACTATGTAATTTATGACATCTCATTGCTATACAAACATGATTAATAACCGATAATTAATGACATCATTTCCAATAACACTAATAATTAAAACAGAAACATAGTAATTAGTAGATTATATTTTAGTAACACACCCACGTACTGATATTTAAATGCCAGATTCCGTTTTAATAATATCAACACGTCTGGAACGCACAGTCACATTAACAGCATGAAATTACAGTCACTGCAGTAGCGGCGCGACTAAAGGGGGCTGCCTTTTTTGAATGCATCTAGTTTATATAGTTATTTGCGTTAGCATATTTGCGTAATTATGCCTCACGTAAGAGAGGTATTGATCATTTACTTATACAGTCTTTTTACAATATCAATGCTCTTAATTTTAAAACAAATTTAATACACAAATGCGTATTAAAATTAAGAATGCGTTATTAATTGTTTTCAAGATGAATTTTTATCTGAATTTGTTAAAGAATTCTATGAAAAAGCGCGATCTAAGTTTTTTAAACACTATTTTCTAAAATATGCTTTAGTACTGTTATAAAAGTAGTTAACTTATAAAGTTTTGAGAGTAATACCTCAAAATTCAAAACACAGTATAGTCAAAAGAACAGTAGGAATCATCCATAAACCACGTGGCTTTGTCAGGGCGGGGGGTGGGTGATGGTAAAGTCAAGCTATGTGATGGTCTTTATTTATTTATGCCAACAGCAACCGGTGTTCTCCGTCGGTCACCCATCCAAATACTAACTACTTCTACTATAAGAACTGATGTTCCTTTAAATATAGAGCCTAGGCCTCCTTTCTACCTGTTAGCCGCCAGATTTTATTAGTTTACCATACCTATTTTCGTTAGTTCTTTCTTCAATTACTCTTTCCATCTTGTTCTAAGTCTTCCTCTCACTCTTGCACCCCCAGGCTTTCCTTCCAAGAGTTTCTTTGCCATTTTACAATTTTCTTTCTTTCTACAAGTCATAACAATTTTAATCTTTTCGTTCTAATTTCCACCAGAATGTCAATTTCTCGATATTTGTTACATATTGATCGTCCGAAATTTGAGTTGCGAATGTTGCAATATAATAAAGAGCACCCTTTCTTTAATACTCAGATGACTCATAAATGCAATCAAAGACAGTGCAATAAAGAATGTAGATAAATTTGTCGAAATTTGTCCACTGGGATATGTCGAATAACACTTGAATGCCACTGCATATAATTCGAAATTTGTTTCCATCGTTATCTCAATGTCCAACTAAAAAACATAGTCAGTGATATCGTACTAATAAAGCTGGACGATCTATATTCTCTCCGTATTATAATCGTTGGCTCTGGAATTCTAATTCAGTGTAGTCGGAATGTTGTACGATCTGTGCTAGGCACGACCGCTGATTTCTTTCTTCATGCGGCAACGCATCTGAAAAATCAGTACTTAACTAAAAAGTTTAAATGACAACACCTGTGCAGTAATTCGTCAGATAATTCTTTAATCTTACTGAATATACAGCGTTCTTTGCGCCTAAAGATCTCTGTTATTAATACCTCACGTGCCGCTACTGTTCTGTCGTTAGCATTATGCTTACAGCCTATGAAGTAAGGAGTTAGTTGTACATAATATAGTAGAGCCCAGATCTCGCAGCATTTAAAATAGATTTTAGATTACACATGTAATAAGTCTAAATCGTGGGAACTCGTGCATTTCTAAACAAAACTAAAACCACCTGGAGCTATGTAATGCGCAACTTGTTGAATCAAACATCATGACATGGGAGTCGGCGGTGAATTGTGGGTGGAAATCGGAGGGGGGCACAGAGAGGGAAAGAGTAGTGTCATGAACACTACAAGGGGCATTCATAATATTAGGTTTTTAGTCTTGTCATGCGTTTATTCGTCATTTTATACGTATTATTAATTCGTTATAGAAATTATAGTCAAAGTCAGAGCCGCATTGCGATATTACATAATTCTATGCTATTGTCTAATTAATAGCATTTAAATATTAAGGTATTTCCAGCGTAAAACCAATTTTCGATAGATTTTAAAATTTCCCGAAAAGTCCCGAAGTTTCAGAATTGTTGACTGTTTACAACAAAGGCGGCTTTAGGGGGTAGCAAACGGGGCAACCGCCCGGGGTCTCGCACCCTATAGCGCAATCGAAGTAGAAAAGTCATTACAATATATGTATTTGAATTTCGCGCTGTGTATATCTTTTAAGGTATTATTCCTTAGTTTATCATCATTAATGTTTGTCGTCTTTGTGCATGATATAAGAAAGCATAAACTGTTTTTAACACATACGCAAAATATATCGATTTTTTTGATATTATGAATACGGACTTATGGAATACGGACTTTTCCACAATAGTGTTGTATTGATAAACATTAAAAGACGTTTGTTCTCATAATAATGCAACACAATGTGTGTGCCAATGCGGAACAACTCCAATACACCCTACTGAAGTCGCCGTCGCAAGTATTCCATTCCAGTATGAGATCAGCCTTAAACTTGAATGAATTTTCTCGAGAAAAAATGTTTTTCTGCTCCATTTTATGGACAAATTGTGTACAATTAGTATATGTCTTACCAAGAACCAGCAACGTAGACATCTTAAAGAGACAAGTCAAATGCTTGTAAAGTCTCTTAAGAAACTCATCATACGATGTGTTAATAGCATCGAGGAATGCATTGTAACATTCTTCATGAATTTGTTAACAAAGTCATCTTACTTGCAGTGCATTTGTATTTAGTTAATACAACGCATCAACATTCCATCGCATTGGTCCATGGCAGTCGCAGCATCCACTGCAGCTCTAAACGCTTCATTCTTTGTTTCTACAAAGTCTAAGTCTACAAGACCCAATAAATTTAATAGCCGTCGCTTTTTTTATAGAATCAGTAACAATATAACACTAAATTGCTTGCTTTGCTTTGAATGTTGTTTTTTAACAATAAATACAATTTTTATAACTTTTTATGATTTATAAAAAAAAGAAATAATAAATAAAACAAGAAAAACTTTAACTTTTGGGAATTTATTTATTGGGTTAAGTTTTGAATTATTATTTTTTTTTTTTTAGTTTATGGTTTTATATTTTGCCGACATTTTATGTGTGGCAGCACCTGTTTCATTGCCGAATTATTTATAATGGATTTTAGGCAGAATTTATGAGTGTTAGTTAAAATATATATATATCGTAAACCTATAAAAATTAAAATAGCTACTATTAATAGCTGCAGTTTTTGCAACTGTCTTTTCTCACCCTAAAATAAACATTTGATAAAAAAGTACTGCTTCAGTGACGACATCTGGTCATTAAGAATAGCTAAATTAAAAGACATCAACTTATAATTAATGTATTCCAACATTTATCCATAAAACAGCTTTTACTAAATAAAATAATATATTTAGTTCGGTCGAACTAAATAGAATGTTGGAAGGAGTAATATGTAGACCCTTGATAGGTCATACAAATCTCAGTCATACCTATTTATTAAAAAGAACCACAACCAACCAATGTAACAGCCCACTAACAGTAAAACATGGTCATGCACAGATAAAACTCTAATATGCTTGAAGACTACAAGCAGATATTTGAAAGGTAATTGAATTATGGATTTTATCAATAAAACTCAATTATTCTCTATACTTTAAGTACCTATACTCGTATTTATTTATTATAAATTATGTATTGTAATTGTTTTTAAATGTATATATTGATTTAAGTGGTAATAACTGTCGAAAGTTGATACACTTAAATAAATATTAAAAAAATATATTTATAAATTTGGCATACAAAATAAAATAGTACTTTAAAAATTATTTAAGCTTTTTGAAAGGTAAGTACTGCATTTACAGCACGGTGATTAAACTGACATTGTCAAAATAACTATTTTAAACAGAGATAATAACTTTAACCTGAAAAGAACACACGTTTATTTTATTAGAATAAAAATTTCAGCTTTTATGCAATTGTTTATAGTTACATTGACTTGATGATATGTGGTATATTTAAAAAAAATTTAATCCCAAGTTATAAGTAACTACATTCTAATCCAAAATTACAATTTTACTTAATATAGATGAAGAATAAGCAATATTTTGTGTAAGGTTAGAGCCCAATGAAAATGAGCTGTTTTCTTGCTTCCAATTTGTAATTTTTAAAGCGTCTACAATTTTTAAATGTATTTAGTTTTTATATAATATACAATTTGATTGATTATCTTTATATATTTAGAAATAATCTTACAACGAGAAGTGTTCCTTTTTTAAATTTGTTCTCCCCTCAAATTTTTTTGCATCACTGGAAACGGGAACTAAAAAAGAACGAGGACGATTGACAGGATATGGAGCGTGGTGGGTTTGAAATATAAAATAATGTCTAGTATTGTAGATATTTTTAATGTAATGTAAACTGCAAAAAGGACCGGGCTGCTAAGAAGCCGGGCAAATTATAAATTAAAAAAACAATCAACGTGATTTCCCGGGAATTCCCGCACAGCAGCGTCTACCTAAATAAGTAAGGTGTTGCATGTATTTGTTGCAGTTGGTTGTAAATTGTGATATATATTCCATCAATAAACCGATGTTCAACAGTTTCTCCGAAATGCCGTTAAGTGCTTCTCTTCAAGCGACGTCCGTGCATTTAATGAACACTATATCTTATGCTGCATAAAAGCGCAGCCAAAATCAACCCTCATTAAGCAGCGTGTCCCAAGGGCTGGCCTGGGGTTCACAAGGCTAGGGTGCACCTGTCATCACAACCACGGTGCTACCTTGCGTGCCCTGTTGCCCGTAGTCGGAGTCGATGTCGGTGCCCCAGCTTGTTAGAATTAAATGACGATGAGTTTATACAATATGGTAAACGGAGACTGAAAAGGAAATGGGAAAATCGTGTTCATTTAATGAATTAATACATCCCCCGCCCCTGGCTAAACAAAGAGCGTGCTATTAAATTAATTTGTGAAGTTAGTATGTCACTTTAATGACCACAGCGTATATTTTATTTATTAAGTCGACTGCGTTGTCTACTTTCCGTGCTAACCTTAACAAGTAAGTGGTTTAAACGGTAACAAAGAGTGCAACATTTATTATCTATTGAATATCAAACACACTTTAGTTGATTTCAATTCAGTCTATATTTATTAATATGTTAAGCTTACTGCACAACCATTTAGAACAAGAAAGAATCAAGACACAATTCACCAGAATAATTAATTCAATAAAACAGATATAGTAGAATATAAATATAGAATAGAAAAGAATAGAATAGAATATAGTAAAATATAATATAAATCGAGAAAAGCAATTACAATACAAGATATAAAAGGATTTCGGAAAGTAATATACCTCAGTACTTAATAGAAAAAGACATAAAAAACATAAGAATGTCCTTCTTAAAGTCAAGGTTTAGATTGGGAAATGAGGAAAAAGGAAACAGATACTGGGCAAGTAGTGAGGAAAGAATGTGTAGAGTGTGCGGAACGGAGGACGAAACACTGGAGCACATTAAGTTTGATTGTAAGGAAAAAGTAGGGAGTGAGATAAATATTGGGCAACACTTAAAAGGGGGCAAGGAAGGGAACAGATGGATGGCAGAAATAATTAGAAGAAGGAAGGCTGAAGCTATTTAAATCTTTTGAAAATGTGCAAAACCATTTATTTTCTTATAGATATTAGGAGAATTAAGGTTTTTGTTTTTGGTTCTAGTAGGAGGAAATATATATATATATATATATATATATATATATATATATATATATATATATATATATATATATATATATATATATATATACTAAAGGATTAAAATATATTGTACTAAGGCAGAAGAATGTAATGCCGAAAGGTAAAACATTATATAAATAAATAATAATAATAGTAGAATATATGTAGTATAGGATAGATGATCAGTCTATAACTGCACTATGACAAGATATTAAAAAAACGGTTCAATCGATGCCGGATTATAGAAAATTTAGAACTCAAAATCAAGTTAGAGTAAGGTTAGATAAAATGTAATGGAGATTGAAAAGCCGAAAGGCGTAAATAATTATGAAATATACATACTCATACATACTGTATCAAGTGAAAATCTGTAATAGATTCCATTCTATCCAGTGTAAATCAGCCGCAGGTGTTATTCTGTCAAGTATGAATTGGATAAAGATTAATTCGGAGCCTACCCTGTTGATAAGTGCTTCGTAAAATTGCCCATTTTTCTCATATGATAAGGAACATTAAAATGATGTAAGCTATGCCTTAAATTCCAAAATTTTTATCACATATTGGTAAAATTATGATTATTTTTTAAATAGGTAAAATGTTACCTGAGTCGAAATATAGGACATCAATTGATGATGACCTAAAGAACAGCTTGGTTCAATGGTATTTAGCATATCAATAGCGTTTTTAAGTATGTACACTATGTGAACATCAAACGTCACAATTTTCTATAATGTTAACGTAAAAATACATTGGGATTGTTTACATTCATTTGACCCCTGCTAATAAACTAAGCAATATTATTGTTCTGGTAATACTATCGGAGAAACTACCTGGCAATACTTAGACATCAAGTACTACTACAACTATGGCAATACTACTCTAGTTACAATTTATAACCAGAGATAATATTTATTTTAAAATGTTTGCATAGGCAAAACAGCTAAAGAATACTTTAGATTTAGTTTAGAACTTGGTCAGTAAGGACCTCTAAATTAAAACAACTACTTTTTTCTTTTGTGAGTTCTCCTCTCTCAAGACTAACGTATTTAGTTTCTTCACGGCACTGACAAATTATAAAAAACCACGCTTATAGTATATAAGTTAGTGGTTTATTTTCAAACAAATAAAAATGAGTTTAGATATGGGAGAATAATTTGTATTTCCAATATTCAACTACTAAATATTCCGAACAATAATAATACCTACGTTAATTAATAAAGTTATCTATATAATAAAGATATTAACAAGTAAAATAGTAATTAAAGAGTTACGACAATTACAACAATGTTTTAGCAAAGTTAATTGTTTTTCTCTTTGGACTTTAACTCCAATGGATAGAGTTAATGTCGAAGTCTGTAGATTTGTTCCGATTCCAAAGACAAGAAATTTCTTGAAACTCCGTAAAAGAATTAAATAAACTTAGATGTAAATTTCCACGTTTCGCCATATCTTGTTTCCCTATTGGATAACCGGCACGCGACTCCTGTGTTACGCCTACCTCTCACAACAAAGTATAGCAAAACACAGTCTCAAAACAACAAAAAATAAATCGAATAGTTGATGGTACAAGCTCGCGTGTTTAGGCCATCAACTCAAACAAGAGCATCGAACCATCACGAAACGAAGAAACAGTCTGAAGATAGACGATTGGCTGCAACAATTGATCAGAGGTCTAAGGCTGACCGCGAGGAACGGACCCGGGCGATCAAAAGTAACGAAACACTCGTGAGAAACCCCAAAGGGCGAATATCACAAAAATAACCGAGCGACAGATTGAATGGGGATTCAGTCAACCGTTGAATGTTCGGAAATGGGAATAAAGAGCGAGGGGAGTCGAAGATGTCATCAAAAAAATCAACAACAAGGTACGTTAAAAGTATGATAGTTCGTTAATCAAATTACATAAGACGCTAAAAATCTTAGTACATTCATTGCAACAAACGTTAAGTTAATTTTATTTTTATGAGGCGTTAACTGGGCCTAATAGAAGTAGTAGTAGTAACTGGTCTGGTTTTAATGTTGCGGATCCGGATCCGAGCAATCTTTGAGATTTACATACTTTCTAGAAGCAGGATTCGTAACTATAGAAATTTTGCATAATCTATAAAACATAATCGATAACATAATTGCTAACATGTTGGCATTGCTTAGTTAGAGAATCCTACACCTGACCGTTTTATTGATTTATAGCTTTTATTGATGTCTTCTAGAACTCTAGGATAGGTTTATATATATAGTTAATATAATAGGTAATAGTTATGTATTAGTAAATTTATGAATATTTATGTATAACAAAAACATAAAAAATTGAGCTTAAAATTTAAATATTTTAAAGCTTTCATTGAAGTGCTCTACTTTGCAGTGACGTAGCTGCGTCCCTGTAAGACATACAAAAAAATATTATACACAAAACTTGTAGGGAATTGAGTCCTCTGTACGTTTAGTAATAACTATTTTTATCATAGGACGCACTAGTAACGAAATATTGCTAATAAACCGTTATTGGGCGCCATTTCTCCAAGATGGTGGCGCGCGCAGAAGTCTCTCGTGTTGGATAAGTTAGGGTTTTCATTAACACCTCTAACTTTACCGGCGCCCATGTCAGGTAAAAGTGTAAAGCTACTGGGCTAAAAGTGAGAGAACGTCTCTTATATAGAAATAATAGACTCTTGTATATTTAGTAATATTTTTAAATTCTGTTATAGAGAACTGGCAGAAAATTTCTAAGGAAAATTATTTTATTAGTACAAAAAGTTTATTAAAATATGTATTTTTATTAATAAAGATCTGTCTAGGAGGTTTACCTGACGATTGAGTGTTGAACTATGTAAATGTCCTGTAAATGGAGAGAAGGGAACTATCGAATTGGTAAGCTTGCCACAAAGTAATTACAAGATTCATTTTTCATTTCACTTATGGAAATTGTCTTACAATGCAATCTCACACGTGCTAGCTTACTACATGTTAATTCAAGTCCTTCAAAAAATATTTTAAGTCGAAATGAGTATTTACTCATACACGGGTGAAAGGTTATATTCAAAAGTCTTAATTTCTTTCTTAAAACCATTTTAACAAACTTTTAATCAGATATTTTGAGACTAGTTATGAATGATAATTTAAAATAGAAAACATACTTAGAGCACACCTTGTTTTAAAATATACAAATATTTTAAAAAAATTACAAATTTGGTGTGAAAGGTTAACAGCCTGATACGATTCCTGTTTCATTTTTTTATAAATCTACCAAAATATAGTTTCATGTCAAAAAATCTCCAATCAATTTGTAATTTATATCGTAATTCCAGACACGCAACTTGTGGTAAATATCCAAAGAAAATATGAAACAATCTCCAAAAAGAATTGTGGAAAAATAACTCTGCACTTGATGGAATAAATATATGGGTGTAACGTAGTAGTCGCGTGCCATTAAGCCAATAGGAATGCGGCAACGGCAATGGGAAGGAATGGTGTGGACACGTCCGTGAGTGGCATGGTGGCGTGACAAGCGCGTATGTAACGAAACGACAAAAAACCAAAAAAGAACAACAAGAAATATATACAGAGAGTTGAAAGATATGGTATTGTTTGTGTTTCAAGTTTTGTATTACAGCTTACAGACAATAGAAGAAAAAGAAAAGGAAAAATGAGAGGTTGCTGCAAGAATTTGCTGATTTGAATAGAATTCCAGACGACAGACGAAATTAGTTCAGAGAAGCAATTTGTCTGCAATGTATGTATATCAGTTATTGCTCATTGCGGAGAAATGTAAATGATCTTTGAAATCAGGTGATCTCTCTTACAGAATATTATAAAATGTCGAACTTAATTGGCAGATTGGGAATTGATTCGCAATTCCTTGCTCGGACTGAAGTTAGATCATACATAACATTAGTTATTCCCTGTATATCATCCATAGTGTGAAAATAATATCCTGTATATGTATTGCATATACATGAATTAATTTAATTAATTCATGTATATGCAATGTAATAATTAATCATGTATTAATAATATTAATTAATTGAGTAAATATACACATACCTGCATTTGCACATACATATGACATACAGTGTAGTTTTTACATCACAAAAGCATATACATAGGATATACAATATACTTGTATGTATATACCTTGAATATAGTATGTATATCCATATGTTCTTCGTTGCGATGTTAAGACGTGATTGAATCCTAACTAAGTGCGCTCTATGAAGAACCGATTATTGTGAGATAGCAATATTTTTTAGTGAAACAGCACGCTATTTTAAAGTTTGTAAAGATTAAAGTTTGTTTTAACTTCACTGATAATAAAACTGTGCTTTGTCTGGTTTGTCATAAATGTCATTCTTATCCATTCTTCTTAAATCATTAAATTATATATCATTGTGCTTAAATACATTTGTGATCCTTATTATATAAACCCCTACTGCTTCACTCTTTCTGCTACTCTCCTTCCTGTTTCTACTCTGCCATTCCTTCTCTTTCCTCGCTTCTTTTCTTCATCTCCATCATCCACCTCTTCCCTTCACTGCCTTCCTTTAATAACTTCTCAATATTCTTTTCGCTTTTTACCTTTTTCTCACATGATAACTTAATGTGCTTCAGCGTTTTTATCTTCGTTCCGCACACTTTGCACATCCTTCTCATCATCTGTTTCCTTTCTCTTCGTTTCCCAATCTGAATCTTGCGACTCTTGTGTCTTTTTCTCTTCCATGACTAAATATGTTGGACAGATACAAATATGTGGCTTTTCATGAACAGAAGAATTAAAAACATAGAACTATATTAGAAGTGCATGTATTATACTCATTAGCAACAATTTGCATATGGGTTATCTTATTGTCTAGCGATGAGGTGTTGTCATGTCTCAGACCTGTGTAATACGAACTTCAATCTGGGTGAATCTCAGCCTAGGATACTTATTGCATTGTTTGTAGGATACATTTTGCATTGCATACAGTTATTATATTACTTAACATGTATCGATATTATAAATGATTTATGATTTGAAATTAACTTTCCAGTTGGAAACCTTGTTTATGTATTTTAAAAACACAAACTGCAATTCCAAAGTAATTACGACCCAAATTATCAAAGATTTGACGTACTGATATTATTCCACGAACAAAAACTAGAACAATACAAAATTAAGAATACATTTTTTTGTAGGACTTTGCTAATATTAGGCATGGTATCCAAGTAGGGCTACGCCCTTTACGAGTTGCTGCATTGTTCTTTCTCCCGTCGCCGTTTTTGTCGCTAGCCGTTATACGGGTATGTCTATCTGTCCATGTATGAGTCGATTCACTACCACGGACGGGATGGCATGGTCCAGGTCTCGTAACTCAATCGACGTTGGTAATAACAAAATGAATAGCTTCACCACATAATTTAGATTTGGCAGTGGTTCATTCGTCGTGTAAACTTCCCCCTTCCCCTGTGTGTCCGCCCCCGCATTGCGTGGGATGACCGAGTAACTCTGAGAGGACAGAGATCACCAAGAGATTGTATAGTAACATACACAAGTTTTAAGAAATTATTTTGTTTTTGCTAGAATAAAAAAATTACATAGAAATCTATTACTTCCAAATTAATTTCTTCTTCTTTTATCATTAACTTTCCAAACGACTTTTAAGTAATCCAAAATCTATTTGTCTTAGTGAGAAAGACAAGAATCTTCAATTGGGTTGTGTCTTGTGACCTATGTCTTCAGCTCTATAAAATTGTACTATATATAGATAAAATAACGTCGTTGAAGTTAGCGAAAAGTTCCAAAATGAGCAGTCCTAGTGATGTCCAACTGACATTCGCGCAAAAGACTATATACTTGTTGGATTTATTATTTACAAGTGTATTATGTTTTCTATTTAAATAAATAGTTTACAATGTGTACGCAAAAAATAAAAGAAACATAAATAATAAATAGCACACATGGTAAATGTTGATTTCCTCCGAAATCTATTAAAATAGACTTATTAAATTATTGACCAGAGCTTACTAACATTATAATTAATTAAATAAATACAATTTTGGTGACATTAAGTATATTAATTAAAAAACTACAGACATCCGAATTTCCCATACTCAAATTCATTGCTTGCATGTGAATAGAGTTTGTAGTGACCTTAGACAATGTCCGTTTACTCCGAAAACTAATAAAATAGACTGATTAAATCATTGCACGGAGCTTAGTAACATTATAACTAATTAAATAAATACAAATTAAGTCACAAAATTAATATAGTTATGGTCACTAAATTTGTATTTATTTATTAATTAGAGAGATAAAAACAGGGCTGTGGAGTCGGAGTCGGAAAATTTGTTGCAACTTAATCTTTTAATTTTACGGCTACACAGTAGTTAGAAACGCGCCAGATTAATATGAGACAGGGTAAAATCTAAAATTTATTTAATTATAATTGATTAGGATTAGGATTTATAAGTAATTAACAGGATTAGTGATTAAATTTAACTAGAAGAATTTTCAATAAGTAAAAGTAGTAAATATAATAAGTCTTCTCTCAAACTAAGTAATACGTTAAATTTTATATTAATATATTAAAGAAAATATATCACCTTGTACCGTTAAAAATAATTGACAAAGAAAATTAATATATAATTTTTCTGGAGTCGGAAAAGTAAAATTATCCGACTTATCCAACTGGGAGTCGGATTTCTTTTTACCGACTCTGCAAGACTGGATTAAAATGATAAACTACACTTTATATATTATGTAGAAACGAAGACTAAATAATTGAATCAAAAAATACAGTTCTCCTTATTATACATACTATCAATGCATATTATTTATTTAAGTTTCTAAAAGATCAACCTGTCTTACATACTCGTAACACAAATTTCAAACAAGAGTCAAGTATATTTATACAACGCTAATTAACGTTCAGTTTCAACATTCAAAGTTCATAAAGGGGTTACGTACCCGTTGCCTTTGCCTTTGCTTTTATCTCATAGCTATAAAGGATGAACTGGTTGCGCATAGTAGGATGGTTCCGTTCAGTTTGGTATGGATGAATTGTTACGGGATGAAGCTAGTAATGGTACTGAACCTGATACTGAAGTTGGACAAGTCTTCCTGCAGGACCCTCCAGGCTATGTCGTGCCCAACGACCACATCCCACGCCTTCAACAAGCCCCGATCTCCCCTACACTACACCATCCTCGAGGAAGACAACATCCCGGAGCCGATATCCACATCACCACTAGAACAACGAATCCGCCAAATGAATTGTGCAGAATTATACTCTGAATCCAGTCGTAAAGTAGTATCTCAGGGCCGGAGCATCAAAGGGGCCCGATTAACATTGTCTCTTAGCTTTTTCTTTCACAAACACTGCCAAGATAGTAAGAGGTCGCTGCTGATAGGAAATTTAAAACAGTGGGCTTGTGAACCATATCTTAATTTATATAAAAATATTTTTTAATAATGCACTATATTTTAGAAGATATTAACAATTAAAATAGTCATTTTTTCCTTTAATAATTAAAGGGATCCAACGTTAAAAAAAATTAAAATGCATGTAACGTCATGTCCGATATGTTGCAATCTTTTTTATACAACAGAATGTAAAAGAGATAGCATACTTAAAACAGAACTCTTTTACATATAACAAATAACTGATCTATCCCTTAATAGTGCGACATGTTACGTCATAAATATGGCCGACATCTGTAGCGCTAAAACCACAATTAAAATTTTTAACTGCTATATCTCCGTTAACATTTAGATATTTACACCTTGGCGTTTCAAAAATAGGTATAAAAAACCATTTTTTAACGCAGTCATTAAATTTAATTATAGTATGACATAGGAAATAATTTTTTACAACTTTTTTGTAGAAATGATAGTTTCCTGCAACTGGAAGTTTCCTTGAAATTTTAAATTTAAAAATTGATAACTTTTGTATATGACACCCAATCAAAAAAAAGGTTACGTCACACTTTAGATAATATTATGAAGAGTAACTGTTTTAAATTTCAACCAAATCCGTTAAAGAGATAGGGAGATATCGTCTTTAGGAAAAAATAGTTTCAAGAAAAATAACCTTTGCTTGAATATGTTCCTCTACCATCTATACCAGGATTATCACTGCTAATTATTATAACTTCATTAATATTGGGAATTTTTTAATAATTAAACGCTTAAAATATTCTTAAAAGTATAAATGATTTAATTAGCTAACGAGCAAAAATAAATTTTGTGAAAATTTCAAGATAGAGTAATCGCTTAATAAAATAAAAATCTATTTGAATCAACAATTTAAAAATCGATCACTAAAAATGAGTTCACCAGCCTATTTAATTATATTGTTTATACATTTTTTAAAAGCATTTTTGATAAACACTCCAGTACAATTATCAAAATTCATATCCATTAAGAAAAAAACAATAAAATTTTCGAAATAATTAATTATTGCTAAATATTGCCGGCGACCTTTGCTCATTACATTAAGATTGATAGTAATGCTAAAAAATGGTTAGAAAATAAATATGTCTTTGGTCCATGAAAATTGATTTATAGCCACAGCCTCTAACTACTTAAATGATAAAATTATTACAGTACTGAAATCGATGACTTTGCAGATGACATTTGGAAGATAATTTATTGAAATATGCTTAAAACTTAAGATTTACAATCTCCCGCCTGCCGCGTATGTTTGTTTACCAAACATTGCCTATATTTTTATTCAAGTTTCAATATTAATTTGAATCATTCATGTGATATGTAAATTTTCTAATATTTAATTTATAATTCATATCTTCTTTTTACGTTTTCTTCATGGGAGTAACTCTTAACATGCATGTAATATTCCAAGTTGTCAAAACAGGGATATGAAGTATGCGTTGTGTTGTGCGTATAGAACGGAACGATGTGAGTCTGGTCAAAATATTAAAAATGAAAGAAAGATGAAGAAGAGTACTTCGTACTCCGTTATCCATTCTCATGTCGTGTCCATACTTGTCGCCGAAGATAAACAAACAAACACCGCTCTGAGTCGCGCCGTTAGGAGTTGGGAGTTAGCATCAGGCATCAGGCATCTTAAGGTGGATGCGGGATGCTTTGAAAGAAGCCGACCAATGTGACCACGAAGACCTCATGATGTACCATGTACCACCATAGGGGGCTCCCAACATTTTATCATGAGACAATTTAAGTCAAAGACAAACTAAAAAAATACCGTAAAATTGTTTATCTTCTTTTGAATATACCCAGTAAACAATTTGGTGAAGCGTCCTATATTGTAACGTTTCTATGACTATTGCACTTCATTTGTAGATCGCATCAACTTTATCTGCATTTGTATTCCGACAGGTGGAGTGGTTTCGCCTTTTGACTGTGAAAACTGAACTGTAAATGAACTCTTTCATGACAAAAAAATTATACGCATCTTCAATATGATGTCAAAGTGACTCCAAAATGTTTACTAGGTAACTCTGCCAAGTTATACAAGATCCAAATTTTTAATTCATTTTCTATAGACATAACTTAATTAGTTCGCCGTGGTATTTTTAGCTAAGGCCGTCCGCACATGAAGCGACTGGTTGCAAACCTTAGGCCCGAATCTACCCGAACTGAATGAGAATGGAACATTTTTCTTAGCGATAGAACGAACGTGTATACGAGTGAGAGAAAACACACGGCACGAACGAACCTAAACTGGTTTTGAGCAAATATTCAGCGACTGTGTTTCTCGTTCGCAGGGCATCCTTGGTTGCATGCTTTTGATGGCGACATCATGAACAGAGATGTGCACAATTATTATTAAAAGTATTTAAATACACTCATACATACAAATACGACACATTAAAATCCCCTATTATGCTATTCTTATAAATTTTATAGGTCCGAAACACGGCTTGACTAATTGGCAATCAGTCACCTAATGGCGGAGGGCCTAAGTGTACAACGAAGATACACGCATGATCGGTAGTCCTCTTCTCTCGCTGCTGTGCAACGTACGACTCTGTTAAACTTCAAAAATCATAATTTTATAAAGTTGTGACAAATAAAAGGTTGTCAACGTCTGATTTAGCATGTAGCGTAAAGCGTCCCATTCAGAAAACTTAAATCGTTGATGGTTATAAAAACAGTTACGTCATAAAGTATACAATCATGTTTCTGGTATATTTATTGCCTGACTTTGTATCAATGAAATATAATATGAATATTTAATTATTAGTTTCTGTTTGAACAAGAAATTATGCTGGTTATGTTGTGAGCATGAAGAAGAAATCAAATAGTTTAATGCTTTAAATTTAAAAATTATTCTTGAGGTAAGTGTCCACAGTTCTGCAGGGATCGCATTAACCGCATTGCATTAATTGGAAGCTAGAGTGAAAACACATGCATCCACTTCGGTTCTAGTGGTATCTGGAAGTCGTATAAATGTGTTACTTCGGTATTATAGAAATTAACGCATGGTACAGATACCCATTGCTACCACAAAGATAGACTCCTACAATTTAGTTCAATCAGCCTGAGGACTAATTAATACTAATTCTAGTAAATACTAATAACAAAAATACAGGTCCTCTGTGAGAAAATAGAGGGTTTCCATAATTTTTGAGATTTTTCAAATCTAAGTACACATTGGCAAAAACCAAAAATGAAGTGAAAGAAAAGTGGCAGGGTATGTGAGACATTTCAGACAGAGGAAGAAAATTTTTCAATTTACAGTCTTCGGTGTGCGGACGTCATTGGTGGTCTAAAGCCCAAGGTCCGAGAAGAGTGTTATCACTTATCTCGAGACTGAGGGTGGACCATACTGGGGCATTGGCACATCTTAGAAGAAATCACTTGGTGCAGGAAGATAAATGTAATTGTGGAGAAGGGTAGCAGATCCAGAGCATTTTATTTTTCAATGTAGAGAAACCGGGGCCTGCAAAAATAATTAATATAGACATATGGTAGAAAATGGAGTGGTGTTGCCAACGAATATGCAGGAACTACTAAGTTATCCGAGGTGCCCAATGTGCTTAGTGATAGACAGGATATGGAATATAGCGGGTTTAAAAGTATAGGTGTGTATAAGTATGTAAAATGTAAATGAAATGTATTTACAAGGGTGAAAAAAGGACCGTGGTCCTAGGAAGTTCGGTAAATTATTAATAATATATATTTATGTATATATATATATATATATATATATATATATATATATATATATATATATATATATATATATATACGAGTATATAAATGGCGAGATAATTTTTCTCCGCCAAGAAAATCGTGATTGAGGCCGATGACATAGTTCATCTTCGTACCACGCAGACTTGTTCAATATTTATGTCGTAGCTGATGCTCTTCATCAGTTGTTGGCTCTACGTCCAGGTCCAGGTCCGGGCAGTCGGGCACTACGCTGTATGGACTGTGAACTGTGGACTTGACTCTACATTGCTGATGCTGACAGGCCTTCTCGGCTCTCGCCTGGCACGCTCGCGGGCACACGACGGTTCCCACGGATCTGTACAACCGTCCCATGTATCTTCCAATACTGTACCACACAATCCACCAATACTAACACAACTATGTACAATATCAATGTGCATATAGTGTAGTATACTCGTTTTAATAAGCTATGGTTAATTCATATCTACTATACTACTAATTACTATGAACTTTTAATTGTTTGCTTATAAATTAAAGAGAGAGATGCCTCAGCTACGACCCACGATATGATAATTAATCAATATATCTATGTAAGGTATATTAATAGTTATTGAAATTTTTTTAATTATACTATTTACGACATTATGACCTAAGACATGATTCATACTTGAATTTATTTATTGGCCTCTTATTTCCACTGATTTTTTTAATGTAATTTATATGTAAAAAATGGTTCTAGATAAATTCACTCTTCTCTATAAAAAGTCCAGTGCCCAAAAATAAAGTAAAATTGCTCAGGCTTATATATGGTGGGTATATTTTGCTATTGGTAAAGCCAGTTGCATCGGAAGATTGACATGGCAAGTTTCCTGCTACACGGTGGAACGAATTTTTGATCCGAATGATTTATTTATTTTATTAATTTGTTGATATTATTAACACTGACACTGTTTACCAAAAACATTTAAGTATAAATACAGAAACCTTCATGAATAAAAACTTCCTTTGTTGGACGATTCGTGCAGCAGTGCATGAAATGTGGATCAAGTGTGTGGTGGGTGTAAAAAAATATCTTTTGACGTGGGTCAAAAAAGCGTCAGCAAATTTCTTCCATTATGAACGTTGGACGCATGACATTGGTCCAGCATCGGGCACACGTCTAACGTTGGAAGGTGTTCGTAGCATCGTTTGGAACCGGCTTGAGATGCTTGTGATATTGACAAATACGTATGTCGTCTTAAACTTATTTCTTTTTTCAAATTTATTTATAATTTACAATAGGTTTACTACAATATCAATTTGCACTGTGACACTTGCCAGTTTGCCACGAGGTTCATTTTCTATTTTTCATATAAAAAATGTCTTGCAGCGCAAGGTTCGTATTTGATAGCTTACCTGTGGTATTTGTTCTATAAACAACTCATATTTTTGATTGGATTTTTATCTGCTCATTTCGTAGGATCTAAATATCGTAATTTACATTTGTATTATAGTACGAAGTATATATCGATGCAAAAAGTAGATAGTTTTTCGCTTGGACATCGCTTGGAAAGATTGGAAAATTACTTCTAAATTGATCAGTCACGAAGTATGGACAAAGTGCATAGATGCGATTTGACGTCATTACTCTAAGGTCTACAGACAATTGACGTACTTAATAAAAACATCCATCGAGCCATTCATGAAATGAAATTTCAAACTGCAAACTGAGGAACCAAGAATATAATTCTTAGGATATTCTAATTACAATGATCATCTATCCTACATTTAATATATTCTATTATTACCTGTTTTATTGATTTCATTAAATGAAATTGTTTTCCATAAATAATCAGAGAGTGGACTGACTACACTGGTCAACATAATGAAATATTTTGTTTATTGATGGAACTGATTTTGAATATTTTAATAAGAAGATTGCAAAAATATATGGAATACATTTTTTATGTGGCAACTCTAGTTATTACGATATAGGTTAATTTGATAAATACTTCCCGATTGAAGTACAAATTGGATATACAAAAGTTACTTGCTTTTTTATGTCTTTGGGGCAGCAGCGATTGGGTTGACCGTAATTGACCTTAAATTATTTCCTTCCACGGAGTACCTCCAGATCAGTCTATAAAAATCAAATTTTTACTGGAGCATAGTTCTCATGATTTACGATGAATTGAATTATTCTTTTGCTTTATACAAAATATATTGGTACAATTATTAGGCAGCGGTATAGAAGATACAGTTTAGAAGGTAAAGACTGTCAAACGGCGTAAACAATTGGAATGTCGTAGGTAGGAGATGCGTGTAGTCACCTACGTCCCCCAACTAATACCCCTACCCCTCCTTTTCCCCATCCATCACCCAACACCTTCTCAGCCCCATCCTCCCACTTTATATATTCCTCAGATCTTCGATGTGAAACATTTACAATAACTAAGGGCCTATGTTCTCATGAAAAATACCTTAGTTATTCAAAGTTTTCAAATAATCAGAATATACGTCATAATAGTGTGGGTGTTTTTATATGAAATTATTAGTTTAGTGACGTGAATTGTTTATGTATTATATGTACTACAATCGAGTTTCCAGTATTGTTCCTTCGGGCGCTTGTAGAGCCGTCTGGTGGCCAGTAATGGCGGGTCACAGGTCACGAGCCGTCGTGTATAGCAAATCCAGGTCCAGTATTCATAAATTTATTTATAAAATAATCATAAATATGAAATTAGAATTGATTGACATTTTCAATTACGGAATTCTGGGAATCAGTTGAAGATTTAAATTAGTAATTCTTTGAAAATTTGTTAAATAATACTCTTCGTAGGCTAGTTAATGATAGGCAAAACAGTGGTCGTGGAAACTAATGAGTATACTATCTTAAAACAAAACTGTTTGCATTTTCCCTCTCTTTTTAATGTGTTCATATAACTTAGCTGTTGAAATCGCAGGAGATTCGTAATAAAAAATATGAATTCCGAATAAGGAATAGTAACTAGAGTTTATTTTCTCGAAATTTTTCCATCTTTTAACTGAATGTCCATAAAGAAATATTTTTACGTTTTGGTTTCATCGTAACTCGCTTATAGCAAGTCTGAAACTTGAATTATTAAGGTAAATTTCTATCTATACACTTTCGATTTTATTTTTACTAATCAAATTTTTGGCAGTTAAATATATAAGGGATTTTCAACAAGAACTTGGTTTTATCAATAGGGGCAACACCAACAACATGATAATTTTGGCATTTCAGTAGTAGATGCTTTGGCAATTGTTACAATGAATTCAATTTCGCTCGAAATGTGGTCTGGAGGCGTGATTGGGCCGTTTTCTTCGAAGATGCGGCTGGAAATGCGGTTTCGGTCAATGGATTACAGTATCGAGAGATGTAAACAACTTAATTTTGGCCTATTATTGATGATATGGATGTCACTGATATGTGGTTTCAACAGGACGGTGCCACAAGTCACACAGCCATCCGTGACGCGATTTACGAAATATACCCGCCATTTTGCCAAAAAGTAATACAAAATTTTGATAAAAGAATCGACATCTGTCAGCATGGTATATATTTGTCCGATTTTATTCATAATTGCCAAACCTTACCTTTTCTAATACAATAAAAATTAGAATCATTTTCATCAAAATTCCTTCTTGTATATTCTTTTAAAAAACAAAGTTCTTGTTGAAAAACCCTATATACATAGAAAAAATATTAACATTTCTTGTGTCTCAAGAAAGGTTACGTCAAATTTCAAAACTCAAAACAGATGTAGGTGCAAAATGGATACGTTTTAAATGAGTCCGATTTTGGATTTAATTCAGTGCTTCAAAGATAATTAACTTGCTAATTCTAAATCCAACGCATTTTTTTTATATTTGTTGCTAATTGCAACTGTAATTAGTGAATGTTTAGAACTTACATTATTTTCACATCTATATTCTATGGTAGTAAATTCCGCGCCATTTAAAATGTTTCTGGACTTGGCAGCGCGTAATGATATATATGAGCAATTCTGGATATTGTTCAATGAACACAGCAAAGTACTACGGTACGGGCCCATAAATGATTGGGCTCAGAATAACTTGTACATTCCAAAAGAAAAACATTTTTTTTGTGAGATTCTAAGACTAGTTTATTATTTTCCAAGTTTGATGCAGATATTCATAGACTATAGAACTCTATATATGTAAACCATTATGACCCGTAATAAAAATTAAAGTAAAATTTACACGTACTCGTATGTATGGAAATAATGTGGGCTTTATGTGTGCCCTGATTGCGGTTTAGGTAATCAAGTAAAGCCTAAACGTGAAGTCTTCTTGAAACTACGTCTCCTCGTAATAATTGTAATGCCAGCAGTTCACTCTCGGCGAGACATTTGTCAAAACATTTGCCAATGTGTTTGCCTCTCTTTTCCTTTGACTTGTGTCAAAAGACCGTCCTCAATCGAGAGGAGAGGTCTCCAGATAAGCCAAAAAAGGTGAGAGCTACAGTAGACATTTGATATCGAAGAGACAGCCGAGACCACGCGAGAAAGGCCAACACGAGGCGACAGCTACTTTACACACCCAATCTAGCCTGTCTCGGCGAGAGTGAACTGCCGACATAATATAATAATTGTGTGTTTTTGTTTATTTATATGGGTATATTTGTTTATTTTTTATGTATTTATCATTTTGTGAATCAAACCAGGACCTAAGCATAGCTGAGTGTTAGAGCCACCCAGAGGACGTATTCCCCTTTTTGTACTTTTTGGATAATACTATGACAAAGCTGACAGCTGAAAGTTGTTAAACTGGCCCACTCTTTATGCTAAGTAGCTCCTGGAAATCGCTGTAGAAAGCAACCGATCAAGTTGTACATTGTTTTTGGTGGTATCGGCGTCTAAAACGAAGAAAAATTCGCAGGACAATCTAGAAGTAGTCAATTGTGCATGCGATGGACTATGAGCATTAATATAACGAAGATGGAATTAAAACATCGGAAATGTAAAACATAATATGAAAACAATAACATTGTAATCTATAACTTAAATATGTAAAATAAATAACATATTAAAACAAGAAAGAAAATGTCTTGTAACTGCACATCCTAGTTAGATGGTTGTAACCAGTGTAACAGACGGTGGTATGAGCATGACTATAGAAGAAATGATATATATATATATATATATATATATATATATATATATATATATCCCATAAACCATATAGGTATTTTATATATAATACATTTGAAACAAAAACCCCATATTTTAAAACAAGTCACACAAAGACTTTAAAATTTCAAATCGGGTATCTGTAACGACCGTGAAAAATCATATAATTCTGATTTATTCTTTAGGTAGCACAGTTAGAGTTAGAGTTAGTCCCACCCTCCTCTTATAACAAAGTGGCAACAAAAGGGCAACAATGGGTAGTCACACACCTGTATACAAAAGATGATTTGAAAATTGTTTAAAAGGAATTAAAAATTTATTACTAGTACAATGTGTTGGACATTAAATAATGTCATAAATTAAGGATATTATTAAAAATGCATTTCCATAAATCAATTGTTGGCTTTTTGAATTATGGGCTCGGTGAAAACATTCAAAGGAAATTATTCTAGTTTGTTAAAACAGAAAATGTTCATCATGTCTGTTTCTTTAAGATATTTTGTTTTTTATAGTCGTATGGTGTTGAAAATGAGACGATATTATTTGTAATTAATATTTTTTTTAAATTAAATATAAAAGTTTATTAAATATAGAATTAAAAAGAATATTAACATTATTAATTAAAAATTTATTTATGTAATCATACATGTACTATGTATATAATACTATGTAATATACACCTATATACATATATAAACATACTCTATAATAAACAAACTTACAAGAAAGAGTGATTCAAAAATCGCTATGCTTTTATACTATATTGGAAACTCATTGCCCTTAAAAATATTCGCTAATCCAGCTTGCACGTAACTCCTATCTTAAACATTTATCATTAACCAAATAAGTCCAACAGTTATGTCTAGGCGTGGTTAACATTAGTCTGGCCCATATTAAACCTTGCTATTTCTAATTAAAGTTTAATATTTGCTTTAATCCTTTATATACTACATGTAAATTTTACTATTATTAATTAAACGTATAATCAATAGTGGACAAATTCAACTTAAGCCAGGAAAAGTGGAATTGTTTTCATTAAACATTTACATATAAAATTAACATTGTCAATTTAAAAAAACATTATACTCGTAGCATATAAGATTTAAATATGTGCGAATTCAAATTATTTCATTTTTTGGGTTCAGTAGATCTCTTTTGGTCGTATCAGGTAGATAAGATAACAGAGTTGCTCTGACGTCACAGTCAGGAATTTAGTACTCAAAGCTGGTTGTACTCAGTAGAGGGGATGACCCTTTTCGCAAAATATTGTTTACTTTAGTTATTAATTATTAAATACATTTAAACTTTCTGTTTTTACTACAGTTTTCAAGGAAGTTAGAACTTAATCTACAAAATATAACGAAAATTAAATAAATATTATTGAAATACCGCGTGCTCAAAATAAGTATTATTAAAAACCACGTGCTTTCATAATATAATAAAATGCAAATTTACATTTTTGAACTTTCTAATATTAAACTCATACTTAGTTATTAAATTATTATTGTTTTTAATTGTTGTACCACATTAAATAAACTTGTTAAGTGTTTTACTATTTTCAATCCATGTGTTTGTGTTTATTATTAATTAAGTTGTTTCATTAATTAACAAATAGGCTTGTGAGCTTGTTCTTTAGGAAAGGTTTTTGTATTTTTTGATTGAAATATAGGTTAATATATGTATAGTCGAAATTGCGAGAGTTCGGGGGTGACTTATGTCTGAAAGAGGTTATAAGAGCCGCATTAATGGTGATACGTGTAAGAAAGTTCTTTTCCAATTGTATTGCAGAGTTATACGGCACAAACTGTTTTAACCATGAGTAACCGGCGAACTCTCGTAATTTAAACTTATATATTGGCTTTTCTATTCAAATTTCTGTGTAGTCACTTAAATTTCAACTATATTTTATTGTCACGTAACAATTATTAGCATATACAGGGGCGTCCTTAGCTATTGAGTAGCTCAATTCAAATACATATATGGTAATGATTTTTTCTACTTGGGTTGTTGCGCGAGAATGCGATACCACCCCCTAAGGCCGCTCTGACCATTTATATGCATCTTTTTACAGACTGTTGAATAAAAGAGATGACAATTCATAGAAAAATCAAACGTAACGTCAATGACTTATTTTTAAACTTTAACTTATGATATCTTAATGATTAAAGAGACAAATGCCAATTTTAACTATTAATATGTTCTATAATATTGTCACTTAATAAAATATTTGTAGTACAGTTTTACAGAAATTAAGACATGGCTTACAATCTCATTGTATTAATAACAACTAACCCAAAAAATATACTGCTGGTCCGGAAATCTAACCCGGAGAAACAGCTCTCGGCTATGTGGCGTTATGTTCTTTTCTATCACTTATCTTTAGCGAATCAGAGCACATTCTAAAGGAAAAGTGGACATTATTGCGTCGGCGCCCTCTATCACGAGTGGAGCACTTCGATACATAGACAAGTGAACGTTAAATATACGCAAGAGCACTTGCAAACCGGATAGTATCCCTGAATTAGTATACCGCATGAAGTAGTACACGAGTGTTCACCATAAAATGCACAGTGCATAGGGCGCACACTATCAGATTGCATAGGGCAGGAAGTCACCCATCAGCTTTATAATTATAGCCTCGATTGTCTTGCTAAAAGTTTGATAGTAAACATCAGTGACGGAGGACGAAGAAGAAGTAAAAGACAATGCGCCAAAACTAAACATTTTATATGGTAAATTATAGTGATTTGTACCAAAAGCTCTCGCAAACAAAGTGCTGTTTTGTTCGTATTGTGAGATCAAGATCTAACCATAGGCGTACATCACAATTTTCCAAGGAGATATGCTTGGGAATAAATATTTATCATATTTACAAATTTTTATTTAACAAATTTCTTTTACAAATAGATTGCTATAACATTCGCGCCAAAAATAAATGCCCCGATAAACCTTGTTCGACGGACGTCACTGTATAAACCCATAGTGTCCGTATGAATGATGGGAGATTGGTAGATTGGCAGATTGCCAGACGGCAATTGTCTTAAAGAAATGTTTACGAAATCTGCACAAATCTTCCCAGGCTTGTCGATAATTGGGGATACCATAAGATTATTCGAGAACAATAATGGATCCACGAGTAAAGTAAATGTATACATCGTCGTCTGGACAGAGACAACAATATTATACTCATCAACAATATGTTACACTTTGTACGTAAAGTGATCTTATATTATTTTATACTTCTTAGATCGAATAGACTTTTAATGTCCCAGTAATAATTTACTGGTCATATTTTAACTAATTTTAACGCCGTGTTAAGTTTAAGTTAAATTTAAAATCAACGCTTTTCTATATTTAAAATTAAGTATTGTACAGAATGGTCGTAAAGTTTCATCATAGAATTAAACAATATTTATTTTCTGTACTGGTTACTTTATTTGATCAAATGAAAAAGAATTCTTTTTTCTAAAGTCATATTGTTTTATTAACAAAGTAATATATTTATACTTATGGAATTTCTTGAAGAGAATAGGAGCAAAGGAAACACTAAAACATATTAAAGGAAATGTAAGAAGAAGAAAGGCACTGTTAGATAGAGGAGTACTTGACAGAAGGCGGGGAAGGAAAGAGGTTGATGACAGAATTAGAGAAAAGAAAAATGTAGGTTAAATGAAGCAAGAGCGAAACAATGAAGACTAGAAGACAAGAAGATAAAGATAAATAAGAAGGAACTTGAAGAGACACAAGACAGGAGTAAAGTATTCCAAGTTATATTATATGTTATTTTATATGTATGTATGTATGTATGTCTATTTATATGTTATAAGTATATATTTTATATTAAATTATGTTTGAGTAATATATACATATTCATAATTTAAACGCATATTTACGTAAAGAAACCTACTTCTTTGCCTATCACTAAGTGCAATAATATTGCTTTATTGTATAATGATATTACTTAAGAATAAGTTTTAAAAAAGTGGAGAAATAAATGCATTTGAGACAAAGTCAAAAAGTGTTTGCCTACTTTACTATTCATAAATTTAGTCATAATTTTTTTGTGCGGTTGACTCTTTTCTTTAGCTATAAGTTCTACGTTTATAGGATGATTCTGTAACGTATAGGCTAAAGATGCCAATAAGCGGATATAACAAAATAACTAATTTAAATAGCGATAATTGCTCGATAGAATTTTTGGCTATTTTACAATAGTTTGTAATTAATACACAACTGCTACTATAAATCTTTTTCTTTTGGAAAACGACTCACTGAGATCTGACATTTAAATTCTCATGGCAAATTATAATGCAGAATTATAATTGTATTTAATTATGTGTATGTGACGAAAATGTAAAATTACATTTGTAAATGTTGTTTTACATTTCACTCTGAATTTGTTAATTTTAAAACAGATGTTTTTACCGGTTATATAATATACAACTTGATTCATTATCTCTATTTATTTATTTAGAGAAGATCTCGCAACGCAATGAGATTTTCTTACATATTTCCTGGAAATTTTTCATTTTCATTTCGAACAACGGAAAGTACAAATCAATGTGATTCCCGGTATATCCCACTCTGTAAGACTACCTTTAAGGAGGCTTTTCTTTGTAGTAAAAAGATAAATAACAGCGACAACACAATTTAGAAAAGTTGAACAGAGTAAGACAACTTAAAGTTTTGGTACGAGTAGATGTCATTTTATTGCAAGACATTCTTATATCTTCAGTGTGCGCTTAACCTTCAAGATTCATCAAATATTTTCATAAACTTATATTTTGCTACAGATTTCCTTAGACCCTCACTGTATTCTCAAGAACGACCTATTAAGTTTAGATATAATTTATATGATGCTTTGTTAGAATTTAAGCAATATTTTATATTAGTTTTTTATTGTACGCAAGCCACAAGCATTTATTGGTTCTATGCTTTAAAATAGTCGTTTATTTTATTAAGACCATAAAGTTCGAAGGTCAAACTCAAAGCAACCACTAAGACAAGGGGTGGATGCGTTATGCGTTATAAAACTGATCACTTTTTTTAAAATTCTTAATTAATCTTATGGGTGGGATTCATTTATTAATTATTTATTATTTTAATAAGGAAATCTTTATTATATCAACAGGTAGTCATCAATGTGGTTATTAAAACGGTGATTTTTGAACACCCAGTTAAAGAAATGAATCTACATTGACTAATATGATGAAAATTGTAGGGCGCACACTAGCGATGTTACTGTGTGATAGTAATTATTAATTGTATATTAATTGTGTATGCCTTTCGGCTTTACAATCTACAGTATTATATTTCTAATACATTTCATTCCTATATACATTCCAAACTTAAAACTAAACTTAAAATAAACTTAAAATCTTCTCGACTTTTACTACTTCCAAAAGTGCTTTCTGCTTCTTCTTCTTTTGACCCTCTCTATTATTCTCCACCAGCTTATTACCACCAGTTTATTCTCCTGTTTTTCCTTTCCTTCTTACTATTTCCGCCATCCACCTCTTTCCTTCACTGCCTCCCTTTAATAGCTGGCCAATATTCCTTTCGCTTGCTACTTTTTCCTTACACTCAAACTTAATGTGCTCCAGTGTTTCGTCCTCCGCTCCACACATTCTACACTTTCTTTCCTCACTCTTTTCCCAGTATCTGTTTCCTTTTTCCTCATTTCCCAATCTAAACCTTGCTGTTCTTCTTATGTGTTTTATGTCTTTTTCTATAAGGTACTGAGGCACATTATTTTCCCATAACCTCTTATATCTTTTATTGTAGTTACTTTTTTCTATTTTTCCCATTCTCTCCTGCTGCTGTGTCTCCTTATCCCTTCTCCTTAGCTCCTCTGCCACACTTGCGCCACCTTCTCTTCTCCTCTCTGCCTCGTCGATCGCCATTCCATTCCTTTCAAAGTATTCTTTTCTCTTTTTTGGACCTCCTCCCCCCCCATTCTTTATGTAATCCTCTCTTATTTTCTTTAAGATTTTGCTTTCCGCTCTGTTCAATTTCTCCTCGTATTTTACCGCTCTTTCCCCTGTTTTAATTCGTATCTTATCCCTCTTTAGCTCCTCCATCACCATGTATCCTGGCGTGCACCTGTCCAGCCCTAGTACCCATTTCATGTATCTCACCTGTATTCTTTCCAACTTTTCTTGTTCCTTCCACCCCCAAACCTCTGCTCCATACGACATCATACTGGCTATCAGTCTCTCATATATCCATATTCTCTTTTGTATGTCCCCCCCAAATACCTTTTCCCCTAGTCCCCATACCCGTCGCATTGCTTGCTCTGCCTTCTTTGCCACCTCCCTTATATGCGCCTCTTCTCCATTATTCTTTTTAAAAGTGTAGCCCAGATATTTAAATTCTTCAACTTCCTCAATGTCCTCTGTCTTGTATTTCCACCTTTTTTGTCTCCTTTTTCCACCCCCTTTTTTAAATACCATAATTTTTGTCTTTTCCACGTTTAACTCTAGTCCTTTTCTGTCTATATACCTCCCTAGCCGGTGTGCCATCTCCTGCAGCTCTCCTTCCCTTTTTGCCAACAGGACTATATCGTCAGCGTATGCTAAAGTCCATATCTTGTAGTGCCTTCCTATTAGCACCCCCCCATCTTGTCCTCTTTCCATTACCCCCTCCAAGTCTGCTGTATATATCGCAAATAAAATGGGGCTCAGAGGACAACCTTGCCTCAACCCCTTGTCTGTCCAGAATTCTTCTGATTCTTCACCCCCAACTCTTATTCTCATTCTTGTTTCTTCGTAAATTTCTTCAATACATTCCATTATGTCCTCATCTATTTTTTTCTTTCTCATGTACTTCCACAATTTCTGTCTGTCGACCATGTCAAACGCCGCTTTAAGGTCGATGAACATTGCATATATCTGTCCTCCTTTTTCACTTAGCTCTTTTTCAACTAAATGGTTCAGTGCGTATATATTGTCTAAAGTCCCTCGTCCCTTTCTAAAGCCTGCTTGTGTCTCGGGAAGTATTTCTTTTACTTTTACCTCTTCTTCCAGTCTTTCTCTCACAATCCCTGCATAAATCCTGTACCCTGTGTTCAGTAGTGTGATACCCCTGTAATTTTTGGCTTCATGTCTATTTCCCTTTTTATATATCGGCGTTATTACCCCTTCTCTCCAGCTGTCTGGCAGGTTTCCTCCTTTCCATATCTTGTTCATCGCTGTCAGTAATCCTTTCTCTATCCTTGTGTGATAGTAAAACTCTCATAAAAATACCTTTTATAATTTAATTCATCAGTTGTGTTATCACTGACAACCTTCTACTATGTTCGTAGTTTTTATAATGTCGATGCGAATATGTGTGGGCTAAATTGCTGCCTAATAAGTTTATGATTATATAAAGAGATAATCAAATAAATTTGATGACAACCAAACTCGGAATATAATCGGAAAATACAGCAGTTTGGTGTCAAACATCAATACTATCACTCACTGAACGATTCCAACTTTTCTTTAAAATTCGATGAAATTGAAATATGATTTTAATATATTTTTTTTTGACCAGCTATGAAGCGAGATATAATTATAATTAAAATATGCATATTTATCCACATGCTAGAGAACTATATTTATTATTGCTTAAGATTTCTTAAGAAACAAATAAATTAAGAATTTTTTTAAATAAGCAATTTATCGTATGAATGCAAAAATTTTCATGGTTATCTTCTACTTAATAAAAATATACATTTTTAAGTAGATATTTTCTTAAAACAACTTACATATGGGTAAATGAAAAATGCTACTCTTTCTTACGGCTTGTTGATCTTCTAATCGACGAGTATACCTGTTGTGCATTTTGCTTTATGTTGGTTGATCTCTGCAGCATTCTTATGAAGAGCTCACAAAGAAGACAAAAAATAAAAAAATGATATTAAAATCTAAGTCTAGGAAGTAGTAATATGTAGACCCATGACAGGTCTTACAAATTATACTCATACCTACTCATTCAAAAGAGAACCACAACCAATATGTGAACAATGTAACAGCACTAACAGTAAAGCATATTATTCTTCTATGCTCAAGGTATTCGTCGCACAGACCGGCAAGGTAATATGTCTGATGAATATAGGTAGATATTTGAAAGCAGCTAAGTCTAAAAAACCTTTATCAATAAATCTAATTTGATCTCCTTATTTAGAGTACTCATACTCGTATCTATGTATTGTAAATGTTTATAAATGTATATATTCTTGTAAGTGCGAATAATTTTTGTAAGTTGATATACTCAAATAAATATTTAATGGCAAACTGAATCAATTGTCAAAATGTAATAATTCTTTGACAAGATCCTTACATAATCAAATCTTACAAATCTTAACATAAACGCCGCAGATATTTAAAATAACAAAATAAATTCACAGTTCCCGATTTGGCATTTGACTTTTTACCAATTTTACAATTGTTACGGTCCTTATCGGGCTGTTTCTGGTACACGTTCAACGCTGAAACAACACGTCACCTTATGTCACCTCTCATCTCGTTAAGATGTAGTTTTGATGGTCCATGTCCACATCCGTGTCGATATCCATGATGCATGTATTAAGAATACTCGTATATATCGAGTAATAACCCATAAAGTATAAAGTCATAAAAACCATAAACCAAAAAACGATAACCATGGTGCACCATCCCATTGTGTCGTCACCGTCTGTCATTACTTACGACCGTCGTACGAGTATACTCGTATATGACTTGACGAATTAACGAATTGACGAATAGACGACCCCAAGCCGTTTAACAAGTCAAATGCCATTGTACTTATGTCTGCAGTAACGAGGTGTTAAAATATGTTTAGATCATCAAATGGATTTAAGATATATTGCAGACGCGACGTTATACGTTATATACGTGGCTTTGTGGGAAGCAATAACTTCAAATATTTATATTATTGATGATTATTAGAACGGTATTATGTACGTAGTGGGCCATTTGTTGGTTTCTTTTTAAAATTGCTCTTAAAGCTACAACGTTTAATATTTTTAAGTGATTGTTACTTTATTCTAAAGAGTAAACCTTCCGATTATTTATAGAAAACGATTTCAATAAAATGGATTCTCCAGTTGAATTGGCAGCCAATCTTGTTAACTCAGTTTTGCTGTTACTTGTCGATTGCTTGTAAATATATTTTGTGGATCTTTGGAATAATAAAGGTCCTTAAAATTTGCGTAATAAAATATTCTCTCACATGGCCAATTACGTCTCCGAACTTGGAGATCAAAAGATCGATATTCTGCTTCTCTAATCTTATGTATGTAGAGCACTGGCTTCCTTTAAGATGTTTTTCCATTTCTTCTTACTAACCGGCTTCCTCTTTCAAAGCATCACACCTATCCCCTTTTGTTCTTGCTGCATTTGTTTTTTCCTTCTTGTCCGTGGTCTTCATCACACTCTTGATTTTCCTGGATTCTCTTACATAAGTTTCTTAGCGGTTTTATTTCCGTCCTTTCTTTCAACATGTCCTAACCTTTGTAGCCATTTTCTGTAAATTTCCGTCACTATATCGCTTCCATATGGAAATAACACTCGCTTTAAAAATAAACTGGACGTCTATGTCTAAAGCATTTTGCGCACAAAAATATACATCAGAGTGCTCCTAATGCCAGCTAGTTTTTCTTGGATTTGAAACGAAAAATATGAGATATTTTTCCAACCTAATAATTAAAATATTGAAAAATAATTTAACAATATTTCCCATTGTTGTGCAATTATGAAACGTTATATTTTTTACAGTGGAGCTTTTGCACTACATATCTATCAATGTGTCAAACGCGATATTATTTCCGAAGTAGAAATAACACTCATTTAAAAAAGAAACTAAGAGATGGCCCACCCTTTATAACTAGTAGGTATACGAGTAAGTACTTGCATAGAGGGTTGAAAAGTTCACCATGCTTTCGGGATCGATCTCCGATAAAACAATGTAGTAAGGGGTCACATTTGCTAGTGTATTTGTACGCACAGGTCAATTTGTCGTGCTGTGTTGAGTCAATTAATTAGCAGTCGTTTCATATTTTATACGGTATACTAATTCTAGGTTACCTGGATATCTCGAGCATCTGCGTATATTTAAGCGCGATTTACCTGAGATGGACACACATACACGTAGTCGTATGAAATCTAGACCAGTTAAAGCATTCTTTTGGTTTAGTTTATTTCAAAGTCCCCTCTGAGACGGTCAACACAGTTTACATTTAGGAAGTTATTCAATTTCCATGTAGAAAATATAACGCAATGTAGACCTATTACTTGAACTAACAAGTACTAAGCCAGTAAGAGTGAAACTTGCATTGTAAGACTATTTCCATATATGAAGTAGAATATGAACCTTAAAATTAACTTTGTGTAAGCTAGCAAGACAATATGCTAAGTAATTCACACATTTCTGCGCATTAATGTCAGTTTTTAAAATGTTGCATTCGCGGGTATTATCTCTATTCAGTACGAAATCGTGTAACATCAATTAGTACCCCTTCCCTTCCCCCATTAATTCGAAATACAGATGCTAATTACTTCATGTACATCGTGTCCATCAAAATGCAACTGCAAGCGTAAGCCTTGTATATGCATAGGATGCTGGCAGGCAGTCAGGCAATCTGAACTTACATTCTTTGAATTATATTCGAGTAAAAGATCAAACTTAGAAGATAATTAATCATTACCAGCAACATCTGAACAAAAAAAAAGAAGAGAAAACATAAAAAGCATAAAAATTTACTTCATTAACCGCTACTGATTGGGGCCGACATTCTTTCACTAATGTCCCATTCTCCAATTTACAAAATAACCCAATATATCCAATAAGGATATACGAGTATGTCAGGGGGTTTGAAAAATAAATCCTTTAAGACAGTGAAGTACTTAAGATAAATTGAGGAGGGTAAAAACCTTTTTAATATATAATTTGTATTTGTTAGTCTTTGGAGTATTTGAAGCATGAGAACTTTTTAAATGAGGAATTTTCCATACACAGTGTTATGATTATGTTATTTAAGTATTCATATTAAGGTAGTTATCGTGATTTGAGCCTCATCAGTAGAATATTATAAATTTTAGTACAATTAAAAAATAATTTTAGTACAATTAAGAATATCATAGTCTAATTATCGTGAAAATTTGATTGCGATTGGTCGTTGAAGGTTTGAGTTAAATTTTATCGAAGTTCCAATCATTAGCTGAAAATAGGGGAATATTTTTTGGCGTATTTATAAGTTATTGGCCGTGTCGTTATTTAAGAAAAGCAACGTAAAGGTAAACATTTTATTTTGACACTTTCTTTCGCACTCAACATATTTTTTTTTTGAATAAACACTGGTAGAGAAGGGCAGCGGTGGGAGGGCATATGCAGCGACAGCTACGTTATGATATGGTTTATTCAACAACTTAAGTTTTTTACTTACTTAACTTTAAGTCTCTCCAGTAAGTGCAAGAGTGAAATAAAGATCCAGAGCGAGATAGAAAGAGAACGGAGGAAGACCTAGGGAAGATGGGTATTGCGAATTGAAAGAGGAAGGCAAATAATAGGAAAATCTTAAAGAAAGCCAAAACTCTACATAACCTATAATATTTTTATTTCTTATATATGTAAAGAAATTATATTTCTTTAGTTGATAACACTAACCAGAGATATTAAATTGCTTTCTGGTCAGATGAGCTAACGGTATATATTAGTTATCGCTACTTTCATTATAGTGTGTGTAAACGGCCAACACAATTGATATTTCGAGTCAACAAAACTCACTGTGCATAATGTTAAGTTATTTTAAAATTAGATAAAAAGGAATTGACAATTTAAATAATAAACATTGAATGTTGTTTCTTTGATTTCAAATAAGATAGTATGATTTAAGTTAAATAGCGTAATTATTTTAATGTGTATGTAAATTACTAAAATAAAAGTCTTTGATTTCAGAAGCAACACTAAAATGTCTTATATATATATAATATATATGAGAAGCAAATTTTGAGACACCACTGCTGAGGCTGGTGTCGTTCCTTCCCATCATAGTACAGAACAGATCGTTTTTAATAAATTGTTTTGCATTTGTTACACAGCGGGAAGCGGGTTGCGGACCAGCTACCCTTGATTCTGCGGCGATATTTTATTGTTAGTAATGTTATTTTCATTTATAACAATCGGCATAGAACAAACAATCTGGTTAATATACCTATTGTAGTTTAATTGTGAGACAATAGGCGGCGTTTTTTGACGTTTTAACGATTTTTTGTTTGAACATTTGCAATATGGTACCCGTTTCTAACATCATTAACTTTTTAACAAAAAAAAAATGTGTATTTTTTAAAAATGTTATTGTTATATTTCTTTGAAACATAATAAAGGTCGTTTTATGGGATTTATAAACATTATGTTTTATGTTTTTTTTATGAATTTATTTGTATATTTTATGTATGGCACAAGGCTACTGAATAACTTTCAAAAAATGACTAAAATCCGGAAATATTTTATTTATCTAAAAATAATTTATAATTTATGGAAAACACAATCTAGTAAACATTTTGGAGTCACTTTGACATCATATTGAAGGTGCTTATGGTTTGTTTGTCATGAAACAATTCAATATGGGTCAAGAAATGTCAGTGATATGAACTACAAATGGCAAAATCACTTCATCTCAGTATTGAATGAAGTTGCAAATAAACCTTTAAAGTGGAACAGAGACAAATATATCTTGTATCTTTTTCTGTGACATTCTAGTGAAATGAATGTGAAATTTTATTTCTACTAAAATAAATATTTTCAAATATAAAAGAGACAACAACTATATCTCCATTTAAGTGTATGATGTTGAAAATATTTTCCATAGGTGACATCTATCTAAAATTTGAGTGAAACATAATTAATTTCTTGACATATATTTCACATAGATTTCACGAAAATATTTACTGCAAATTGTTTTATGAACTAGTTCTCGTATACGTTGCATGATAACGTGTATAGATAATGCATATGTTGTAGAAGCAGGTTACTATTCCTACATTTACTAACTAAAAATAAAACTAAAACAGTAGGTAGAAATAATACTTTAGTCTGTCAAATTGTTTACTAGAGTACGGAAGCATATCGTTATACGTTGTATTAGAAAAAAAATATTCCAAATGTAATTTGTTTTGCAATGTAATCCGTATCGAACGTGACATATTATGTATGTCAATAGTATTTTGCATTAGTAAAATTAGTAGAGCTTCTATATAATTATTATGGTTTTATTTAGCAGTTTTAGAGCTTCGATTTAAATATCAGTGACTTAGAAGACTCAGCATAAGACAACGCATAATTTCTTACGTTTTAAATTTGTTATAGATAAAATAAATTAGATTTTTAATCCTGATAACTAAAAAATATTAACATCAAATAAATAAAATATAAATTGACGAGTATATTTATAGTTACAAGTAGTAAGGAGCAAGTAAATAGGGGGCGACAAAATGCATCTTGCTATATAACAAGTAATGACATGAAAAGGTACCACATTGTAAATATAAGCACTATTACTTCAACCGCATGGTATATTGATGATATAAATATTTATCTACCTAAAGTAAGTAAGACATTGTAAATCCATTTTATTTAAATCTTCTTCTTACAATGGACAACAAGAGTCAACTATCAGTCGACATTTAAGTTAAATAATGTTGCTAAGCGGATTAGACTAGTTAACATGTCAAATAACATGAAGCTTAAGTTGTTATATGATTATAATAGATAAATCTATTATAATTAGGTCTCACTATGGTAATCTTTGTAAATACTACATTTAAAATAACATGTCTAACCTGTCGTTCGTATATTTATTTGTTTTACTGAAGAATTAGAACGGCCGCATATGGAGACACAGGTGTATAGAAACTTTTTAACTTAACTTTTTCGTCGCTTAGATTCTGACAGGTAAAGTAAACTCGCTATTTGTAGCACATAAGTGTGCCATTTGATATAAACGACTGTCAGAAATATTCAAAGATTTTGCTTACTGGAACTCACGTGGTGTAAGAAAATTTTGTCATATTGGTACTTAAGACATAATTTGTCATATGTTTCCATAATCTCATCTGAATCGCCCGACTGAATTATGGGTATTACTCCTATAAGTCTTACACATATATATATATATATGTGGGGTGACAATAAACCTATCCTGGTTGACGTTTCCAATTGTGGAAACTTACACCTTAGTGGGTGTTAGCTAGATTACCAGCTGTGGTTTTAGCTGTTTTGATGTTATTTCAATCCTTAGTTGAGCCCCCATTTACAATTTAGCTTATTAAAAATAAAGTTAACACATAACTGAATTTAATAATAGTTCAATTAATTATTTCTCAAAGAAATTATATTACAAAAATAACTCACATATATAAAAATAGTTCACAACAATATTATTCAACAACAAATATTACAACTAGTAATATTGTTAAACGGATTCTAATTCTTAATGTTATTAACAACTAGTTAATACAACATTTCCCGAATTTACCAATGACTGCCATACAAACTGTGTATGTTACTACTATCGCCATTTTTAACAATCTTCTCCGCGCTAACCATGCATCATGCATGTCGTAGCAAGCGACTTGTCAAGTGAACGGGGTCCACAAATCGTTTCAAAACAGAGCTAGTAACATTTAAATATAACTTAATATTAGCAATGTTCCTAACCTATTTTATAGAGTTCTTTATAATTATTATTTCTTACAAACTAATTATATCTAATCCTAAATTATATCCCACATATATATATATATATATATATATATATTGTGGGTTAAACTAATAGGCTCGTATTAATTGTAATATAATAATTATGTATTTTGTTGATTTGTTTATTATATGGATGCTATATTTATATTTGTTAATTTTTTACTTACTACTTGGCCACTCAAAGAACAAGACTAATATTCCTATTACGTCATATTATTCTAAAAATCAGTAAATAAAGAATGCAAAATCTCTATATGTATTGCCTTAACATATTTCAGTAGGAAGACCAGATTGTGTGTACGAGTATTAAAAACCAATAATTTATGTACGATCCAGTAAAGAGATTATTTTATAGATTTGAAGATCTGTCAAAAAATATTTAGAGATCTTATCTTAAAGAGAATCAGGGTTTTGTCACATTAAAAACCCAACTGAAAAAAGGACGAAAAGCCGACAACTAATTTTGGATCGTTAAATTCCAAGTCAAATGTCAAAAACTTGCCACATTTTTAAAATTTATAGATGTGTATGCTTTTGATTTTTTTCTTATTCTTTTTTATTACCTATATTACTGCGATTTTACAGTCAGGTTATATCTAGCATTATTTGTGTGTTTTGTAGATTTGGTTATCATTTGGTGAGTTTATTTCATTGCCACGCATGGAATAAATTTATTCGATCTCCGGGAATCTGACCCGAACCTACGACGGAGTACGAGTTATACACTACACTGTGTGCAGTAAATCTTAATCGATTTTTGCTCCACTCCTTGTGGTGTGCGATGCCAGTCTTTATTGGCCATAAACTTGCGAAGTTTGTCCAGAAATTTTTTCTGCATATGTACATGGAAACTGGAAATTTAAGTATGAGCTGTGGCCCTTAGTAAAAATGAATCTTGAAATTAGATTTTATAAAGCTATCTTTGCAAGGCATTAGCTAGTTTTAAGCTTATTAATTTGGGTTGGTGCAAAATTAAATGTAACCAATCTGAATAACCTTGCAGATTAGCTAGTACCAATTGGAAAACGCATGTATTTTACTCTTTCAGCAAGTTTGAGCTACGCCTATAAAATGAGCATACAAAATTTCATAGAACGCTTAATAAGCTACTAAATAGCTAGTTTTAATGCTTAATTATTCGCTTAGAGTTGTGTTGTATATTATTCTAGTAGCAACCTTACAGTTACCTTGTATACTAAGCCTTGTACACCAAGACAATTTTCTATCTGGGGGGAGAACATTTCAAACTAATATTGATCACTAAAGCGTGCTCGTCCGGAAGAGAAAGAAAGTATGATGGTGAACGGAACACTGTTCACCGTTGGCACGAGGGGTGCAATGTCCACGGATATACCCAGTAAACATTTTGGAGTCACTTTGACATCATATTGAAGATGCGTTATAATTTTTTTGTCATAAAAGAGTTCATTTATAGTTCAGTTTCTCACATTTTTTCATATAAAATGTCTACTTTATCGGCTACAGATGGCGAAATTACTCCACCTGTCGGAATACAAATGAAGATAAAGTTGATGCGAACTATAATTGAAGTGAAATAGTTATAGAAACGTCACTAAATAGGGTCACCAAATTGTTTACTGGGTACCCTCATTTGCATACTACCACGTGTGTAGCCTACAACCTAACTTCTTCGGTCACCTAGAAGGCACATTTGACGTTATTTGATGATAAACTTCTATATATATATATATGATGGTTGTTCAAGGATTCACATAGATTCGCACAATTTCATCCTTCATGAGGTTAAGTTTGATGTTTCTAGCGAGACAAAAATTATTGAAGGTTTAAAAACTTATTTCGATTAAAATTTAATAACATTATAATATCTGTTGGTTATAAATTATGAGTATATTTCTTCTTGACCACAAATGAACTAAAGCTTCTAAAATCTCAACTGTCAAAGAACGATATATATTCCGTACAATAATCCTTTAAAGATTAAAGATACACGTTGGGTATTCGTTGGAGAGATAGAATTTTGAAATATGATTATTTTTCTCTTTTTATTAAATATATTGGACACGGGTCCAACCTGTAATTAACCAGTGGCTACAACAGATGATGGACCAATATATATTCTTTCAATCTTTGTAATATATGATTCATAAAAACAATTAATAATTCTTTTTGTAATTTTTAACATTTTTTTAAAAATGTTTGTTAAAAATCATTGAAATTGTAAGAATCATGGCTCAAGAATTAGGGCTCTTTGGAAAATAATAAGACTGAGAATTTAATTTTTAGAGATAGCTTAATTTTAATAATTTTTTATTGAAATATAGGTTATTGCTTTTTTAATTTTTTAAATACCAAAAAGTTGACGGAAGCCTATTCAAAATTAGAATTGCTGTTTGGCTGTTTGTTATTGCACTCTGGACGAAAGTCCAATATCAAACTTTATGTATTACACGAGCCAGCTTTAAGTAGCAACTGATGTTTAACAAGCACTTTTATATTATTTTAAATTCATAAAAAATAAAAAAGGTAACTTTTAATCCTTTTAATAATTAGAGAGTATGACTAATATTATTTTCTGTAATATTGCTATATAAATTAGATTATTTGAAAGAATTGTACCTCAAATGGTCCCAATAACTAACTTTATCAATACATAGTACAGATTTATAAAAATTAAGATATTATTCACAATTTGATTACAAAGAAATAAGAGAATTCTTACTGAAAAAATAAATATTTTTTAGAAAATAATTAACAAGAGTACCCCATTGCAGTTTTCAGTCCAGAAGCCCCTCAAAAATCAACCCGTTATCATTTGCTTTAGGCGATATACAACTAATCAAATAAAAGTAGTATTACCAAAAGAAACTGCACTAGTAGCATAGAACACAAACCCAAAGTTGTCACAAAAATTAAATATTATCTAGCTTCGTCGGATAAGTTTATATTTTTTTTAAAAAGAACAAGTAACATTTTACTTAAACGAAACTTAGTTATATATTACGTAATTCGGAAAACGTTATTTTATAGTTGTAACACTAATATAGAATGGATCAAAGAATTTTTTTCGTAAAAGTATTTTTTTGTTTGATGTTAAATAAAACTCAAACACAATGGGTCATTATTTCGTCCAGTGTTTCACGAGAGTTCGACCCTGTTTATGACTTACGAGCTTTGCGGTTAGTCTATATCCTAAGTTCTTCGTAGCTCATCATATATTTTTATAAGTAATTAATAACTAAGTCTCAGGACTTCTTTTAACTTTGCCTTATTAAGGTAGATATTATGGAATACATATATACATAACATACTAAAATAATGAATTTGTGTTCATCATCAGTGAAGTTAGTTTAGGTTTCATTTACCCTCGGGCTAGATAGTCAATTCAGGAGCACAGCGGGAGTTCCCGAAAGTCTTCACTTCACAAGATGAACAAACGATGAAAAAAAAATTTAAAAAATTATATATATATATATATATATATATATATATATATATATATATATATATATATATATATATATATATATATATATCCCAAATGTGAAATATGACGGAAGAGCCCTGCTCTAAACTAAAAGTCCACTCGTTTGTGGGTTCGCGTCCTGGTATGATCAACCAATATTAAAAATATTACAGCTAAATAATTAATGACGAAATCTGGAGCCAGGATTAGGGAAAGAGCAACGACAAAATGTCGAAATTTGTACGATTTTAAAATAAATGATATATTTCAAAACAATTAAATTAATAAGGAATTATTGGAGACATTGTAGCCAAGATATGTAAGGTTAAATTTTACCATGCTACAGTATTTTATTTCTTTTTCGCTCCTATATACATGTTGATGATTAGTAATTTCCTAATTAGTTATAAGTTTTGATACTCTCATAATTATTCTTTAATTTAGTGAACTATTGCTTTTCTTTTTTTAAATTTATTTTCGTTGATTTTTATTCGTCATAGCCACCATCTAACATTTTTTATACATATTTAATATTTTATAATTCTATTTTACAAATTTCTAAATATTTAAATAATTCAATAATTCACTAATTTTGAATCACTTAACAAAAATTTAGAATTAACAGGAAAAGTTTTTATCACATCTAATATTTCACTATTGAATTTTGATCTTTCTAAAGTATAATTTATGCATTCAAATATAATATGAAAAAAAAGTTCCTTCTTCACCACATTGGCATCTATCATCAGATTTAATATTAATTTTGTACAGGAGTTGGAGTTATCAATATTGAATAGGAAATATTTGCAGGTACTATTTAAAGGATTTAAACAAATATTAAACCGAATTTAGAAATACCAAGGTTTAATGTGGGTCAGACTAAAGTTAACCATATGTAGACATATCTTAGGATAAGGGTTATTTATAATCTGGATTACGAATATTAGTACCACAAATACGGAGGAAGGAAGAAAAAGGAAGGAAGTATGGGGAAACCGAAATGAGGAGAGATAGGGAACAGATAGATGAGGGAGAAATATTTTGTAAGGAGACACGAAAATAAGAACTAAATAATAGAATAACTAGAGATAAAGATAAAAATAAAAAAATAAAAAATGCAATGTAATTGGTAGAATTAATGTTGATTAATGTAAATATAAATACAAATACAATACATATTATATAATAAATTTAATATATAAAAATACCGAATTCGATGAAATAAATTTCGACGAAATGCCATAGCATATGTTTTCCTACATAGTCTTGGAGGCGGTATATTTTAATTTTTAATATATAATAAAAACATTGGACAGCCGCGATAAATAAAAGAAAATCAAATAAATTAGTAATTATAGCAAAACAGCCTAAAACTGTCCAACGTGTTATTGCCGTTGCCGTTGCCGTTGCTGTTGCTGTTGCTGTTGCCGTGCATTCAAATGTTCAAAAGTTATTCCAGGTATTTATGATTTTGATGTTTGTTCCAGGTTTTAGATTCTAGGTTATTAAAATAGTATTTTGAGTTATTTTTAGACCTCTGTTACATTTTGTGGCATTTTATGATGTGGGTTGAATAGATTATAAAGCGCGGGTGAGAGAACGAGAGAACGAGAGGAGGGAGAGTTATCTGCTCCTGTCTAGAAGGACTTGTACTTAATTGGTTTTTATTTTACAAGATATATGTGGAAATTTATTAAGAAATATTTTTAAATTAACTATATTATTAATATGGTAATTTCTAGTCGAGAATTACTTGTTTATCTTCTTTGAAGGCCTCTTCTAATGTAAAAGACGTGACACATATGAAGAAATGTCTTCTGGGTAATATCTAATCAAAAAAATAGTTTAAAGAAACGCAAACAAATGATAATTCACTTTTTTTTCTCTAATTTGAACAACAATAATGTTGTGAACCATGTCTTAATTTCTATAAGACTGTAATAATGTTTAATTTATTTAACGTCGGCTTATTTCCAATGCTGACTTCAATCACCGATGATTTACTACAATGTTGGCAGTATTTACAGTTTCATAGTCTCATGTATGTAACTACACCGCTGCTTCAGATGACTATGAGAGAACATAATCAATAAATTTCCACTGGTCTAGACCGTGAAGCATAAATGCAGTCTGCCACTGTACTCTCGATTATTTTTATATAATATGTCGCAATATTATAGAAGATATTTATATAGATATAAGATAGTAGTTTTTATTCCTTTAAACTTTAAAAGCACTAAAAGTTATAAAATGTTCATTTTCATCATGTCCGGTTACTACCACTTCCCATCTATGAATTGCCATCTCTTTCAAGTAACAGAGAGTAAAAGAGATGTATGAAAGTGCTGTCATAACTTCAGTTGCTACTTAGGGATCAATCATAAATTAAGTCACACTAATTTCATGGTTTTTTAACCCCACACACATATTTTGAACTTGTCTACCTTTTTTATCTTGAATTTTTTTCTTGAGGTCAAATTTTAGATTAGATGTAATGTCACGAAGTACTATCTTATTACACGTCTGATAACATTTTATAATCGCTCTCTCTCTCTCTCTCTCTCTTGGATGTGACGTATTCAATGGATGATCATGTACAACTAACTTGAACAACACATAAAGTTTTGATATTATGATCAAGGTAAACGAAAATATATAAAATCGAATACTTTTTTTTTTTTATTTATACTTCACGGGCTTCTTAAATCGGTTACTTATTAGTCTATTTACTTTAATACTTGTCTAGTGACATTATAAGATTATTAAAATTCATATTTTACATAACTATATCTTCTTCAACTTTTGAATATTAAAGAAAAACGTCAATATACCTGGCGTGACTAAAATTTCAACAAAAGTTTAAAAAAAATCCACCCCTAAAGAATGTGTTCACATGCTTATTACAGTATGCATGTAATCAAAATATAGCATTCCTAAATTTGTAATTAATTCCTAATACTTTTTTATTAAATATCTTCTTCTTATTTACAAGACGTCTGCATTATTAATTAACTCTTTAAATAACTACTAATCATTGCCATCAAAATAAACACCGACTCATTAAATGACTGGTAAATTGTATTAATTAATACGTTTGACTTGAGCGCGTTCTTCTATATTATTTAATACACTAATATATCTCTCTATACATATATGTGTGGTATAATATAATATACGGTGGTACCCTATATATTTTTATTCTCTCGAGGCGACAAGAACAGAATTTTGCTTCCAAATGATATACATCTAACCAGATAATGATAACATTGTTGAGTTAGGCATCGTAAAACCAGTGACGTGCCGAAATGAATTATAGGAGGCAAACTAAAATATAAATAATAAAAATACATATTAAACAGTACGTAAAGTAGGAATCGAATATTAATAATATAGCAGCAGAATAGGAGTTACTTAGGAAAAACTTACATTGTAAAAATAAATTTCTGTTAACTTTATAGAAATATTTAAATAATAATTAGCTAAGGTATAGAGTGTATGGATGGAATTTTTTTGTAGTTTTATCCCTTTAACTATCTCGGTTCTTTAAATAATGTTTTAATTGTTTATCAATAATAATGTGATTATTTCAAAAAAATCACATTTAACTTAACTTTATCAGTATATTTAAGATACATTTCTTCTATATTAGTTGTATATAATAGTTGATGCACTATAAATAAATACATATTTAAAAAAAAGATGCATTTCTATAAGTTAAAGATATTATTCATAGCCCAAATTAAAGTGCTTTATTCTAAGAGAAAAATGGACAATTTCCACTTTATAAGAAGGACCCAAAATCTTTAACAAATTTCATGGAATCTAACATATTATTATATTATGCGATTAATTTGGAAAACATAAGAGAGAATCTAAGATAAATAAGATTTAAAAATCTGTGTTAAGTCTATAATAAATTCGCAATGGATAAAATAGAATTGGACAATTATTTTCAATAGAGTGCAAATTCACATCAATTTTAATTTGAATTTCAACTCAAATTTCGAATCAATTTATTATATACCCTAAAAAGTTTTAGTTATTACTTTAGTTAGATTAGAATTAATTAATTAGAATATTAATTGGATTTAATAAAAACTGATGCTGTTTGCTAATGACATTTGAAAGTGAGAAAGAAAAGGAACTAACTACAGACCTTATTTTGTAACTTCTTCTCTGACGTCATGTATCATCAATTGGACTAGTATGATATTTGTTAATATCGGCAAAAAAAATTGTAGAGAAAATGCAATGACAAATGAATATCAAACTAGTTCAATTCATGACGCATGCCACCAGAGGAAAAGTTACAAAATAAGGCGGTAGGTTAATAGCTTATTCTTTTTGCTGGGATAACTGATGATCATGTTCATAACCTACATGTGATTATAACAAGACAATGCAACGTCTTAAGTAACGCGAAACATGAAATATAATTTTAATTAAGAAAAATTGTCAATTGGGCGTTTGATTAAAGGTTTTTGTCCACTTTCTCTACTATATTACTTTGATATTGAAGATTGAAGTAACAAGGTTTTAAATATTAAGCCAAAAGTAATTAAAGAATAAAAAGTTGATGAAGATCACTAGAATCTATTAAATATTACTACGCCACTGTGTTTATTTTTACGCTAGGGTTTCACAGCATGTATTATATCAGATATTAACAAAATCGCCTCCGTTTAATTTAATATTTGTGTTACTTTTAATTCATAACAATTAACAAGAATGAAACAAGATAATGATGTGAATCAATGAAACAGAATGAACAACGGAACGCAGTGTGTGATTATTAGCAGGGGGCCAACAAAATAAAAAATAAAAAACTAAAGCAACGTTAGTTACACACCTATAACGAATAACGATATCCTTAAACCAAGATCTAAATTAATATATAGATGTAGGTTTATTTGATTATATGCTCCATATTTAAAATGATATACATATACGTCTGTCTCAAAGTGTTGTAGTTGAATTTATGTATTTTGGTAATACAGGATCTTTTACATAGGAAGATACATATCGAAGACGATGCGTCAAAATTTCTACTAAATATACGAATGAATAATTAATCAAGCGTCTAGTTGTATATTTGTAATTCCTCTTAATTAAACCTAGAAGGTAGAAAATTGTCTTGCACTACAAGGTTTAAACTAATTAAAGTGTTACATTTACTATCTGAGAACAAGTTATTGTTTGTTCTTGTATTAAATATAATCGAAGTGTACTTGAAATTACCTGTAGCTAATGATATGTTCATGATAGATCGCAATGCATATTGCTATTTCGCTCTATCATCAGTAATAAAGTTTCATTACTTTTTATACATTCCACCCGTTGACAGTCTCTGTATATTAGACAGTCACAACTAAATCGCCACACCGGCAACATCTAAAGTCATAATTTACACTCTATCGAGTAGATCACTCAAAAGTGTATCAATTTAAACTCATAATCTGCTTTTCATCTGATTAATACATAAACACTTACTATCTACCGCAGAGCACACAGCTCAAACTATGTATTCTTTTCATCACAGTTAAACCATAGTTTGGTTAACATCGATACAGAAACAAATACATAAGTTTCTCTTTTAATGAACATCGGTGTTTCATTTCTACGAGATCCTTTGAAGAAGACTTCTCCCACTTTCTTAAAGATTCTAACGAATCAGCACATATCTTACGTGTTACATGGACTACAAAATAATAGCAGCGTCTCCTGCTACACCACTGATTTAATGATTATCTTGCGGATTATTTAATCGCTTTCGGGCTGGGCGTGTCGCGTTTGTCAAGTGATATTAACCCGCAGTATAAAACTGGACTAACGAAGGGATATTGGCAAGACAGAAGCTCTAGTACAGCCAGAGGGGAATATAAATATTTTTTTTTCAATTACAGAATCCTAATTAATTTTTATCCGCATGATTTCTAATACTAATAAAAACTCTAACTAAAAGAAATCTACTCCATTTCTTGCAGATAATTCCAAGATTTTCTTTTTGAATTTCTTTGAATTACTTGAAATATTTTTGCTTATCAATTCTCCGCTACATACGTAACAAAAATAAAAATATAATTAAATTGATATCTATAAATAATTCAAAAAAACTTTATTTTACACAAAAGTTACATTTTTTATTCTAATTTATTATTGGCTGATAACATATTTTTGAACGGCACTGTGGCCGAGAGCATTTATGTTTGACATCTGACTGCGCTGTATATCCTGGATTTAGATGATATCACAATTAATTTGATTATGTGTTCATAATGATAAAATTTATGAGGCAGCGGTGTAACCCATATAGGAGACATTACCACTAACAAATATCCATTATCCCATCGGAGATAATTCACCCCACTTAGCAGCCCAGTAAACATTTTAGAGTCACTTTCCCATCATATTGAAGACGCGTATAATTTTTTTATCATGAAAGGAAGCATTTACAGTTAGTTTCTCACAGTCGTGCATATGAAATGTCTATTTTATCGGTTATAAATAGCGATACCACTCCACCTGTCGGAATATAAAAAAAAAAAGATAAAGTTGATGCAAACTATAATTGAAGTGTAATAGTGTTAGAAACGTCACAAAACAGGACTCTTCACCAAATTGTTTACTGGGCGACCTCTAGAGTAGACTATCTTAAATCGTCAAATCGTGTCAAATCTTATTCCATGAAGATTCACTAATGTCTGATAAATAAGCTCAGAAAGTTCCAAGGAAATCGGCTTTCAAAAAAAGGTACCAAAACTGATCCAACTTTAAGAGAGATTACATATTTTATAACACCCTATGATCTAATAATTGAAGCTGAATATAAGAATCACCCTGTAGTAGGCACAGGTGCAGTTTGCATTATCGCGTGAAGAAATCACTAGCGAAAATCGAAACAAGAGCAAAAACGAAAACAGCCAAAGGATATCCAATTATATGTAAATTTTAAGGTAAATTTATATTGTATTTGCAAATTAAATACACACGCGCCGTTAGCGAGCAGCTACTGTAGCACGCGATCGGAAACGAGGGTACCCCATAAATATCCGGTTTTTTAATAGACCACTTTATAAGAAAGTGTTATATGTAAACGTTTTGTTGATTTTAAAATAATTGGTAATACAATGTACCAGGTGATTCGTTGGAATATTCATATGACGTAGAGTGAAAGAAGATTTCTTCTAGGGATAGAGCACAAATAAAAATGATGGGATTACCTTGTTGCTAGCTAGAATGTGTGAAACTTGCACTGCAAGACAATTTTCAACCTAAGTTTAACAGAGAAACTCTGGGTATAATATATTAGATGCGGGATGCTTGCAAATTCCGTCTCTTTCCGTGTCTTAGTATCACTTATGCGACAAAAGTTATGTTATATTTTTGATACATAAAAATAAGTACATGATGCACTATATAGTAGTTATAGTAGTTTTAATTAACGAAAACTGGGAGGGAAGAGAGTATTACCTTCACATACGGGTTGCTTCTTGAACCAACTCACACTCAAATGTGGATGGTAGTTGGCAGAACAAGTGTACGAAGAGTGAATATGAATAAACAAACGATGCCGCTTGTTTTTAGATGTAATGTCGTTCAGATGTAATTTATTTTGAGTTGTATGACACACAAAGTTCTGATTCTGAGTAAGAATGAATAAAAGAGAGCAATCGTATTTATTTAAAATAAAATGAGATTACAACATACCACTTAATAACTTTTGGTATCATTACGAGAAAAAATTACAAGAACAGCTGTTAGAGTTTAACATAACGGCAAGCAAGAACTTGTAATTATGAGAATTGAGTCATAACATGCTAAAAATTAAAATTAAATTAATTACATTTTAAAAAGTTAAACAAAGTACAACGACAAACGTAGTGTTGAAATAAACAAATTAAATCAAATTTTAATTGTTTAGCAAAAGGGGTAGCTATGGGTTTAGGGTAGATTCATTGTCCATCAAAAATAAAATATACAAAGCTTATAAACCCGACAAACAAAGAATTATGAGTTAATATCAAAAAAATCAAATCTACAAAATAATGTAAAAGTTACAATCTTAAATATTTTTGAAAAGAATTATGACAGGTCATCAAGAAATGTAATCTATTATATAAAATGTTAGGGAAATGTAAAAAATGTGCTAATGTCAAAGAAAAAGTTAAAAGACACCCGAAAAATTAATAGGCGTTGGGATCCTTTGTATCCATTCAAACTTTATGTATAAAATATTATATTGTGACGATTGCATTCTCTCTTTTGGTCAGATATGTAGTCCGTTATATGTATTACAGCGATTCTCAAACTTTATTATGTGTATTAAGATTTTGTGGTAAAAAAGTTGTCACTATCAGAATTATTTTTCCTGTTACATTGGTTACAAATTAGCTGAGGTTCTTTTCGCGATAACTAGTGCTTCGTCTTGATGAGACAATATTATCTTTTTTGCAAAATATGGCAGTTTCTTTTTAATTTAAAGGTTTCAATAAATTTATATAACACTCGTCTTTTTGTAATAAATTGTATTGCATTTTCTTACAACTGTTTTTTTTTAATCTCCTTTACATTCCATTTAATAAATTATTCTATTGTAATGTTTTTGCCATTAGGCTCTACATTGTTCCGCCTTAAATCAATAAATTAGATATCATTGCGATTGATTACATACTATCTACCCATTCTCACTCCTTCTTTTTCCTGTTTTGTACTCTGCTCATTCTTCTATATCCTCGCTCCCTTTCTCAGTGCCTTGCACTGCACATTTTATTTAATATTATATATATATTAATATTATTTGCGCTATATTTACAATTAAGTTCCAATTTACAATTAAAATCTATTTTCCTCTAGTTAGTCCTTCTTTTTCTCCTTACTTCCGCCATCCATCCTCTTTCTTCTCTCTTCCATTGTAATAACTTCTCTAGCCATAATTTACTTTCCGCTTTCTCTCGACACCTACTCTTAATTTAATCTAATTTCTTATTTTTCTTTTCACACATCATGCATGTTTTCTTGTCTTATTTTGCTATACTTGGTTCTTCTTTCTTTGTCTAATATAGTCAATGAAGATTATGGCACGCATATTGTAGAAAACTTTGCCATTGCCTCCAGCGACTGCAACTGTCTTCGCCTTTTTTGTAATTTTTACAATTCTTCGTTTTTAATCTAGTTTTGATTGTTCTTTTGTCCCAGATGTGAAGTAATGGGCATAAGGTTTAATAATAATTATAAATCAAGACAAAAACTCAACTTTATTATTTAAACATCGCCAAAAACTTGTCTGAACATGGACTGAAGAAAACGTAGCACACATCTTGCACATTACTTTCTCATGTTCTAATCTTTGGCCAGTATGCGATGTGAACATTTTTTTAAATGTCTACTAATTAAGCTTTTTCGATCACTTTTAGTACACGACATTCAACAATATTTTGTAGCTTATTTACAAGCTTTTCAAGGTTGTACTTTCCACCATGAACATTTTTTGGATAGAACAGCTATTATTTAATGTCAGTCAATCAAAATTGTTGAGAATCCTTGGAATAGAAATGTTAAATATTCATTGAAGCGAGAATGTTTTTGTGTTTATACCTATTGTTATTGCATTCAAGTACAAAAACTAAAAAAAAACATTATTGAGTCAGTTTATATTCGATATATCACCAACAGACATAGATTCAAGCGTTTTAAGCTTACGAGTACATCAGCTAGATCAGCTAGACCAGACGAGCCAGGCCAGCAAGCTTTCAGGTACGTATTCACTATTCACGTATTATGCCACGACTAATAATAGCAGCAACAATAAATATTGTAGACATCATAGACATAGAAATGATTATTACTTTACCTTCACTATACATGTGAAGAGCGTCATCTCATTCTATGGTCCATTCAACAAAGGGATGCTGTAGGACCCGATGATCTTGTACAATGGTCTTTACACAGGTCTGTTATTCGTTAAATAGCCGAGACAAGTGCGCCATTGTCCATGGTAAATGTCTTTCTATATGGATATTATATATTTTTTTTTTTTGAGTTGTTGCTATGGGAATATTCTTTTTTTACTTTCCTTTTGATACAGGTATGTTTCTCTGGACATATGATACACCTTTCAAACATTAAATGACTTTGAAGTAATTGTCTTAGTTAATTGATTAGAATAGATTTGTTCACTTTACGACTTTACTGTATTGGTCCTAAAATAATAGTTTTTCTACATTTAAATGGCCTTGTGAACTCATTTTTTAGGGGTTGATCTTTTCATTTTTGATTGGAATATATGTTACTGTATGTACATTGGCGTTTTTATGTATTTAAATATCCAAAAGTTGAATGCATCTTCTTCCTCTGCTAAAGGCTTCAAATTTTTACTAAACTCCATATATTCCTGTGTATCACTTTTCTTTGAGAAACTGGACCCATAACCTATTACTTTGGTGTGATATTTATCAGAGTAACTCTTTGCTTGCTTAACGTATGCATTTATTAATATCTCCAAACAGTTCTAATTACAATCGTATTGCATACTTAGATAACAAAATATAAAGAACACCTACTTTAAATGTGATAGCTCTGCATATGACGTCACAAAACAAATAACTAAGCAATTTTTTTTGCTATTTTCACAACAGTATACCTGTTAAAAAACTTAATGGAATGTATAACCCAGATGTTGGTAGTAAATGACTTGTCACACTCACACTCATATGCATCTCTGCTGTATAAAAGAGATGGGAAATTATCAAGATCACTTTAATAATTAAGGGGTAAAAATGATTATTTTATTTATTAATATCTTCAGTAATATTGAGACTTATTAACACAAAATTGAACATTTTAGGGACTGACAGCCAACCTAAAAATTAGACATGGTTCATAATATCATTTATATAAGTAAGAACTCTTTCTTTACCAGGGCTTGCTGATCGTTCTCTGAGAGTAACAGCGTTGCATTTAGACTTTTTTAGATGACCCGACCTTCAATCAGACTTAGCTTAGGCTATAGTTTCATTTTATGAGTATTACACTTCAGATTTAACACAGATCAGTTCTCAATTCAGTTCTCTGTTCAGTTCTACTGGGAACATATGACGACTTGCTAAAGGTCTCCCTTAAGACAAAATTCTTATCATTTCTGCCTTTATATGATAAAGATAAAATTGTCTCAAGAGAATACGTTGTTCGGTCTCAGTGTTCAGCCACCCTTATTGTAAAATATAATACAAAATTATTCTAAACTAATAAGAGAAAGTAATCCTTCATATTTATCAAAAAGTTTCTCTCTTTCAGCAACAGGGGCAAATAATTCCCTAGGAGTTCGAAACCCCCAAGAGAGGGTCACCAATTTCTATGCCGCTTGAACACCCCCTGATGAGGGCGTGGATAACTTGTGTACCCTTAAAACATTAAATATTCAAATGGAATATGCCACATTATGCTAGTCGATGATATCAGTTATAAATGATCTTAAGGTGACAGCAGCAGAAATTTTAATGGTATATATACTAAGGGTTGTACAGGTGTATAGTCAGGTGCAACAGGGTGGATTAAATGTCTGTGGCAGAAGTAGGTTCTATAGGATAAAACAGAAAAAGTGTTAGTTAAAAATTATGTAAGCATTTGTTTTAGATTAAATGTTAGTGCCTTAAATAATTTCAATTCAGTAGTATCAGTCATCTACAGGCTAAATTTTTACAGTATCTTAACTTATACGCAACAGTTAAAAATGAACTGGAAATAGATATAGTGCAATAAAGGTTTTATAAAGCTAAGAGTAACAAGTGATGACGAATACTGCTTACGTAATTACATGTGTTAAAGAATAAATTAGGTATGATTTATGTAAACAAACAAAAGAATATTTTAATGAACATCCTGACATATATTAACTTAGAAACTATAATTACATAACTTATAATTTAATATTGTTTAGTAGGTATTATTTCCAGGTACGATTTAAAAGATTAAAACAAACAGTAAGCAGTAGGTAGAGATACCAAGGTTCAATGTGGGTCAGACTAATGTCAAAACATAACTATTGGAATTGGATTTGAATAATTGTTTAGGATAAAGGTTTTTTTTTATTATATTAATTGTGTGCCTTTCGGCTTTACAATCTACATTATTATATTTCCTAATACATTTCATTCTTATTTAAATTCAAATTTAAAACTAAACTTAAACTATTCTAGACTATTGCAACTTCCTATCGTACTTTCTGATTGTTCTTCTCTTGATCCTCTCCCTTCATGTTCCCTACTCCTCCTTCATTCTCACCGTTTCCTGCTTCTCCTTTATTCTTGCTTGTACCTCCGTCTCTAACCTCTTACCTTCCTTATCTCCTCTCGACAAACCCTCTATTATCTTTTCACTATCCTTCCTCCTTTCTGTCGTCATTTTCACTTCTCCCGCCTTTTACCTCTATCAGTCTAACCCTTAATAATATAAGAATAAAGGTTGTATGTAATCTGGGTAAGCGATTAATTTTAAGTCAAAAGAATTTTCAATAGGGTATAAAAACATAGCGACCCTTGAATCGCTCTCTCTTGTAAGTTTGTCTGTTATAGAGTAATTATGTGTTTTTCTAGCTACAAAAAATTATAATTTAATAAATAAACTACTGATAAAATAAAGTTTTTTTTCATTCTACATATATGAACGTATTTTTTTACTTTATATTTTTGAACATAACACTACTTTGTGTTTGATAATTCAGAGATGGAGCCACTAAACCAAGGCAGTAGTTATTTCTCATTCACTGCACAATTTATTATATTAGAAAAACATTTTAAATTCAAACAATATCCATATTATTTGACTGTAATGTTCGCCTCTTTGTTGATGTCATACAAAAATGAACATTTATGAATTATTATTTTTTAGTTCACAAAGGATACCGGCACGGTGTCTTTGCTTGCGTTTGGATACAAGATTCGGTATTCTGGAGACCCCTAGGTCTCTGGGAAACTGAGAATGTCTTTTAAAGGATTGGGTCATGTCCACAAGTAACGTAACACCAGGGGTCAAGTGTGGGGCGTGTATTTCATTTTTTTAAAAGCATCATTTTTCATAAAATATACTCGCAAGTCGTTTCTATAACTTTACACTAATATATATACACACACACATATATATATATATATATATATATATATATATATATATATATATATATATATATATATATATATATATATAGACTGGTACTGCTACAGAAGAAGTGTGTATGCGCGAAACGCCAGCAACTGACAGCAGTTTATCCTAAAACCTTCTCTTTCGAATACATTGTCTTCGATTCTGTAAACAAATCACTATAGCCGGAAAAATGTTAAGTGTAACAATAGAGCAACGAATTGTTGTGAAATTTCACATGAAACTTGGAAAACCTGCTACTGAAACTTATAATTTATTGAAACAAGTGTATGGCAATGAATGTTTATCGCGTGCACCTGTTTTTGAGTGGTTCAATCGTTTTAAAGATGGCCAGGAAGACGTTTAAGATGATTTATGCTTGGGGCGCCCTTCCACGTCAAAAACGCATGACAATATCGAAAAATCGGTAATCTGATTCGATTTGACCGTCGGTTAAGTATTCGTGGGATTGCTGAAACTGGTGGAATTGATAAGGAATCCGTGCGGCAAATTTTGAATAACAATTTTAACATGCAAAAAGTGTGTGCCAAAATGGTGCCTAAAATCCTCGCGTTTGAACAACAAGAAGCTCGCAAATTTGCCGTATTTACCGGATTTTGCACCGTGCGACTTCTATCTGTTTTCTAAGGTGAAGTCTGTAGTAAAAGAAACAAGATTTTAGTCTGTTGAAGCTGTAAAAAAGACAGCAGTGAGCGTCCTGAAGGACCTGACAGAAGGAGACTTCCAGCACTGTTTCGAACAATGGAAAATTCGCATGGTGCGTTGTAGATATAGAGGAGAGGTATATATTAAAGGTGATAATAAGTAAATATGTATGAAAGCAAAATAAAATATTTTACAGTTTCAGTCTCGTTGTTTAATAACCGCTCCTCGTATACTCGTATATCAAAAAACTTGCCCTTATAATATTTTTGGGTCTAATCAATACAAATTTCAAATACCAAGCTCTCATATAAGTAAATATAAAAAAATATAATGTAAATAATATAAAATAAATACCAGGAACCGAAATAAACTACTAATTAAATATTTAGAAATAATAAAAGAAATACGACGAATTTGTTGTAGAAGATTTAGAGAAAATAAACATTAAAATGTAATCAAACATATAGAAAGATATGTGAGGAATTTATAAAGTATAAATTACTACTGTAAGTGGTAAATCAGATGTTAACAGTGGTCAAAAAATGAGCCCTAAGCGTTTGAGGTAAGCGTTAGCTTGAGTTTGAGTCGTTGAGCGTTTGTTGCTTGTTGGTTGCTGGCTTTGGTTCAATTAAAGAACAATCAAAATACGATTTAATAAATAATTTACATTCTTTTGCTGGTATTAAGAATTGTTGTTACTGTCTTTGGATGTATGCTATGGGAAAAGTAGTTGATATGCTAAAATTAAGATGCCTGACTTAATTAATAAGTTAGTATGAAAGTGGGGCAAGTCAGTTTCTTGATAGACAATGGATAGATGGATAGATAATAAATGAAAACTTATTATGCAATACTGATTGATGAAGTGATGATACAAAATAATATATTTGATAATTATTTGTATTGTGTCTTTGGCTTGAAGACTTCTTCAAAATAGAAAATGGTATAAGTTGGACGTTAGATGTAATAAAAACTATTATAAAACTGGTTTAATAAATTTTCTCCTTTGTTGCAAATGTTTAACTTGACAATAGTCGTGCTGGGTTTGCAATGTTGTGTTATTCCAAAGCTGACAATTAGTTAAATGGCGCTAGAGAGTCTCAATAGTATCTAGACGCTAGCGAATTGCAAATAGGTGGTGTTAAAAAACCGCGAACGCAGCTAGACAATGTTTGATCTCTCCGACATCTATATGGAGTTGATTTGTCGTAGTCGGGCGCGATTTAAGAAGATCATAGTACCACCGCAGTGTAAATAAGTTCCGTAACAATATTATATTACTTTTTTCGTGAATATTCAATTGACTACAAACAATAAGGTACTCAAAATCGCTTAGGCACATTTGACTACACCGCTAGAGACATAACGTGAAAACTTTGACCTAATGCCTTTCGAATAATCACGGTTACTTAAGCGGCGACTAACTGCGCAAGCGACGTTGCCAAATCTTACATCGTGTTTTGAACAGCGGAAGTGATGGATGATTGTGATGATACTTTTTATAAAATTGTCAATAATTTTTGTTATATCTTCGAAAACATACTGTTTTTATTATTTTAATCGAAAGTTTGATGTTTTGTGAACCATATTCAATTGAAATAAGAATTTTCTCTATTACATATTTACATGAAATTTTCAATCAAATGCACAATGTAATTAATTCCCATTTTCTTAAAAATTTCAGCAAGTTTTCCATTATTTACTATTTCACGACGATCTCCTTAATATATAAAATGCAATCATTTAATAACCCGTTTACAAGACTAACTAATAATTTGTACCAATATACATAGAAGATGTTCTAGTTGCATCTAGAACATTCAATGCAATTTTATTCTGCATTATTCTCAATAGTTACCCAGTATACATTTGTAACACTAGAATTATTTATATGTTCATGTCAGTTGTTATCTTTATTATAAACACAAACAAAACATTAGGCTTAGAACAAGAAAACATAACACAGGTATATATCCATTGACGTCCGCAGGTGGAGGCAAACTGCACACTTGCCTCCTTCATAAAAATCGATTTTTACACTAAATAGAATCGAATCTTTGATAAATTTACTCTAGACAGATCGCCCTTTTCTAACCAATTTTCGGCGGACGCCCATGCATGGTAGTATATAATATTATAAACGTTACACAAATCTGCTTCGCGTACGTTTAGTTATTTCAAGTATGCAACAATTTAAAATAAACTATGGGAATATTTTGTATTGTACAGTCTTGTGAAATTATAACTCTCGTCTTTGATTATTTTAATAAATCGTGAAATAATAAATTGCAAATAAAAGGAAAGTGTTACTGTAATAAAGGTATATAGTAAACTTTGTTGTATTCAGTTATGACAAGTTTTAATTAATTTTCATTTTTAATGTGTTTAATTATTTTTAAGGATCTAATCTTATTTAATGCAAGTTATTGTTTTGTTTGTGTTAAATTTAATTAGCTAAGCTTGTATTGGTCTCTCCCTCTGTCCTATATATCATACATTGTCTCTTTTACACCTTCTCTCCATGTTAAGGACGATCTGTATTTAATCAGTCAAAATTCATAGACCACTCAGGTAACAACTAAAATAACAAAGAAAATTTTTTGAAGTGCAAAAAGAAAATATTTTACTATAATAATTAAATTACATATTCAAAATTCAGTAATATAGTTTCGAGTGAAACTACCTAAAAAACTGATCTAGGTAGGTAGCATCCTTTTAGGTATACATTCCTTTAAATGTATGATTAATTCATAGCTATTAAAGGTAGACAATACTTCTACGCATGCAGTCACCTGTTATTAAACAAATTGACCGGTTTTATTTGACCATTGTCTTCTATAATATCGAATCATTAACTCAAATTATCCAGAACATTTATTTTAGTAGTCTTAACTTAGTAGCACTTAAAAATATAATAAAAATAATGAAATATATAATTTTGTAATAGACTGTACATTATTTGATGATCTTAAATTGCTACTATCATTTTTTTCTCAGCGGTATTCTTCTTAATCAATGGTTATGTTTTGATCATTGGTTTGGACAGATTATCAACATTGATCACAGGTTAACGTTTATTTTATCTTAGGTTTATGAATGTGGACCAAAAAATCCTCTCACAATTTACAAATAATAGTTGTTTATAAAATATTAGGTACACAGTTAATAAAATTGATTTTTTTTTTGAAAACTTGAATTAATATTAAGAAAATTTATATGCAATTTTTTATCTTTATCTTTCCTTTAAAATTATTCTGGGAGCCGTATAATTTGATCGACCTTTACTATTTTGCTTCAGTATTAGTATAAATATAAAAATTTGCATTATACTAAGCAAATAACTGCATTATTTTTAACAGTATACAATATCTAGATATCTATATATGTGTAACAGTAATACCGATAAATGAGCTAATGACTTATTGGCTTCTAAAATGATAAAAAAAAGTTATCGAAAGATAATAATATAATACTCGTATATTTTAATGATTTGATGATTTGTGTGTTTACATCAAAGAAATGAAATCATTAGATAGATTTAATAAATATCTAATACCCAAACAAATAGCTTATTAGAGAATTATTTAATTTAGACATTAGTTCCCATGATTAAATTAATATGTATATGTTTTAGTCAAGTAGATTTTGAATTGTGCATTACGACGATAATAGCCTTGTAAGCGATTTTTATTTTAATGCTATATAATTATTCTATGATTAACTAAGAATTGCTTCTTTGGTGGCGTAGTGGTAAGTATGCTAGAGGACTTAACGTCGAAATTTTTCACATAAGAAAAATTCAAAACTTTACATTTTTTGGAGGATATGTGCAAGCTTAAATAATTAATAATTAAATAATTTTTAGAAGGTTTTATTTGTCGTTTGTGAATTTGGCTTCAATTTATGAGATAGATAGACAAGTATTAAAAATATAAACGCTGGAGTTCCACAAGGAAGTGTACTAGGCCCTATCCTGTATACACTGTACACCAGTGACTTTACAACAAACAGTGATACTATAGTAGCAACGCATGCAGATGATAGGGCTATAATGGCGATAGCTAATAATATGCAAGAAGCCATGAACAACGTAAGTACATGGTCAAGGAAATGGCGGATTGCATTAAACGAAATCGGTGCATGTTAATTTCACCAACAAAAGGACTAATTACATTCCGGTTCTAATAAATGACCAAGCTATCCGTATGCGAATACAGCAAAGTATCTAGGAATGACTTTAGATGCCAAACTTCGTTGGAAGGCTGCCGTAAAGAAAAAGAGAGATGAACTGGGAATAAGATATAAGAAAATATACTGGCTAATGGGACGCTAATCCACATAATCCATGCATAACAAACTCATGCTGTATAAACAAATGTTGATGCCTTCGATAGTTATTGGCACTTAAAGCTAAAGGCACATTTACAAACATGTGCATAACATAATTTATAATTTACTAGCTGTCCCGGCCACGCGTTGCTGTGCCTAACGTTTTTGTCATATTACATTACATAGCGCCATCTATTGAATATTTACTCAATCTAGTCAACAGATTTCGATTTACTCAACAGAATATTTACTCAATCATCGTCGCCCGATGTCATATGTCATATACAGATAATTAATAGACAAATAATTAGCAATAAGATAAATAAATTGAGATGTAAGGTATCCTATCTTTCAAGTTGGATCAAACTGCACAGGGTGTACAAATTTGATTAAAATCGGTTAAGTAGTTTAGGAGTCCATCGCGGAGAGACAACGTGACACGTAATTTATATATATTAAGAAGATAAATGCGAGTATGGGTGGAACTGACTTTTTACTTTTCTATTTCTCAACTTTTCCCATTTTATTTTAAATTTTTTTATCGTTCTTTCTTTAATAATTTCACTATTTATCTTACAATATCACTTTCCTTGTATCTTTATGGGTTCATTTGTTTTCACTTTAAAACAACTTCTTTAGAAATGTATATTCTGTCTATCTTTGAGGAACAATTTCTTAGAGTATTTCTTTATTATTTCTTAGAGTAGAACTGTACTTTATTATTTTATATTATTTTCCATATGTCTTCCAATATACTCTTAAGTATACTCAGTATACTCTTAAGTCGTTTAGTGCATAACTTTTTATTTTTTAACTATATCCATTTCCTTTATAACCAAAATATAAATCTGCTCCAGGGATCGAACCTCTAGCCGAATGTGTCGTCTGTGATAGACTATTACTGGATGAAAAATAAATTAAATGGTACCAAAAACAATTAAACGAAATAAAATAATTAAAATTCAAACTTGAAGACTACATAAAAAAGTGTTTGGATCTTTTCTCGATTCTAAAAACAGAATCAGTAGTTATTAATTTATTATATAAAATAAATTTAAATAATAAGAAATAAAAAAAAATATGAAAAACATAAAAATAAATTGAAATCCAATTATCGTTTGATATATTTGTCACTTTAAATAAAAAAAAAGAACATTCACATCATTTTGTTGTTAGTAGAATACTTTATAAATAAATTATAAATAAAATCAACTTTGTATAGTTATATATGTTGTATTATTGTTATGTTAATTTATTTTATATAAAAAAAAAGAAATTTCTATAAATAAATGTCTCTGAAATCATAAAATTATAATAGGGTTTTATTTATTTTCTTATAATATTTTTTTTTCGTTTCTTTGTTGGTAACACGCGCGCGTTTAACAAAAACTGTAACTAATATTAAAAAATAAATCCTTTATAAAAATTTCTATAAAGAGGCGGGGTTTATAATTAAATTTTTGAATAAATTTAAACGTTATATAACAAGAATGTGATTTGTTCTGGTGGCGCTAATTTTAAGATAAATAATTTCGTTATAAGTTAAGTTTATTATTCATATATATTGGTTGCTAAATAAGAGGCCGCCACTCGAAGTGATACCAATTGAACAAGCTGTAGTTTTTTAATTATGAACCTGTTTATTTATTATGTTGCACAATGTTGAGAATCAAATATTTACAAGCTTACGGAAGCATATCGTTTTACATCATACTCAAGAGCCTCTTACATGATCAGGATCACGATATTCTCTATGTGTAACAAACTTCATAAAATTTAGGTTAGGAAACGAAAAGAGAAGTAATAGATATTGGGAAAATAGAGAGCAAAGGATGTGAAGGGTATGCGGGAAAGAGATAGAAACGCTGGAGCACATTAAATATTCATGTGAGAAAAAAGTAAAAAGTGAAAAGAAGATTGTGCAGCTATTAAAGGAAGGCATATGAAGAGAAGAGGTGGATGGCGGAGATAGAGAGAAGAAGCGAGAAAAGTGAAGGAATGACAGAGTAGTAAACAGGAAGAAGAGTAGCAGAAAGAGGGAAACCGTCGACCATATAGTGTGCAAACGGGCGATACATCGTGCTAGAATTAACGCAGCAGCTGTTGATGTAAAAGATCAAAAGAATTTTATATTTTATATTTTAATAAACCACAATGATAAGTAATTTAATGATTTAAGGCGAAAGAATGTAATGTCTAGTGGTAAAAATATTACAATAAAATGTCTGAATGCTATCATCTGAAAGTAGGATACGCGGATGGGAAGAACATACCATCAGATTTTTGTTTGCAATCAAATCTAAAAATATTTAAAAATATGTAATGTATAAACAAACGCGCCGATGTAAAAAGTCTACTCTAGTGACAATGAATAACACTTAAACTAAGGCTTGTGCAATCTTCATTTTTATACGGATGAGTTATACACTTAAGGCGAAACACAAGTATTTTAAAATTGCAACTCGAACTGAAGAGAGAACTTATTGGAATGCAAGCTGACTGAAATCTGAAACAAATCTGAATCAAATCTAAACTAAAGGTGCAAAAAAGCCGATTAAAAAAATAATCCAAATATAATTTCATCAACGTGAACATTCGTGCAGTAGGCTGTCTTACATCGCATGATTTGATACCACCATTCGCTCCAGTGGTACCCATATCGAACAGTGGCATGTTATTTATGAAATTTAACATATTTTCAACTATATTTTTTAAATATTAAATAAAAGAATTGAGGAAACTACTGCATTTTTAACTGGTATAATTTCCACAGTATAAATAGGGGATCTTATAACAAAGCCGATATTTATAGTGTATTCAGAACATCTTGTTACTTTCTCGTTAAAAAACTAAGCACCTGTCTATGAGTATTTTGGCAATAGACCTTAAAAAAACCCGACCATAAATTATAAGCATCTTATGCTACGGTAACGGTCACCTTGCAATTAGCTGAGCAACTAATTAAGTGAACTATAAATTAAACAATAGGGCTCTTGCTAATTAAACCATCTGATCATTAAAGTAAATATAAGTTAACTGTGAACTTTCTCAGGGGTTTGTAACCTACATCAGAATTTTAGATCTCTCATGAATGCAAGTAATATCAACGAGATATTTAGAACACATAGTATGTAGTATTAGCAATTTAACTGTAAACCAAGATGTTAAATAATATATACATACTATCAATATAATATCTAAAGCGTTGCATTTTGATGGGAAAAAATACCGTCTTGTAATGGCTTGACAAGTGTTATTCGGTCTTAGTATTTTTTCCAATTAAAAAGATTACAAAAGTAGCGTCACTAAAACTACTGTAACTCGCAAACGAATGATAGGAATATCATAAAATTTTGACACATATCGCTTCAGGGTTAGTGCTATAGTGCTTCAATAGCAATGTGAACTATAGGCCTGCCTAAATCTATGTAAGGAGGCGGTATTCGCACATGTCTAGTACATTGTTTTTATGTAGCTATAAGATTTCACAAGTAACGTTCACGAGATTTTTTTTGAAATATTTTCTGATTCTCAGTCAATTTTTTATGGAGAATGTTCAAAATAGCGTAAAACAACTTATTTTTTTTAAATACGTCGTTTTAGCACTATTTCAACTTTATGTGATAAAAACTGTAGAAGTTATGAGAATTTCTTCAGATTTTTTTTGGATTTTTGCTCATAACTCGAATACGCTTCAAGAGCTATGTGAACTATAGGCCTAAATCTATGTAAGGAGGCGGTATTCGCACATGTCTAGTACATTGTTTTTATGTAGCTGTAAGATTTCACAAGTAACAGCGATTTTTTAAAAAATATTTTCTGATTCTCAGTCAATTTTATATGGAGAATGTTCAATACTGGCGCCATTATATGAACTTTTTAAGTGCTATGTTTTACTATGTAGTACAAGCAAATCTTTGTATGATGCTCTGACTTTCGATTGAGGGAAACAGTTAAAACAAGTTAAATAAACAAGAAGTATTCTTCAAACTATATATACATCTTTGATTAAACTACTTTTTTATATTTGCTCGTGTTGTTACAACTGCTTAAGCTTAAAAATAGTCTTGCTTTGCGCTGCTAGTTATTTTAGGTTGAATGTCGTTAGGCAGACACTTATACCTGATGATGCAATATTTAGTGCCATCGACATCTAAACCCAAGATAAGCGCGCATTGCAACCTAGGAAAACTTGCCTTGTACGATGGAATGTGAGCGTTGCAATAATGAAACGTGATTTAATTTAGGAAAAAAATATCCGAAATATAAATAAAATAAACAACCTTAAAATATAAAAAGAAAATAGCTTGTAGCTGAACACAGTAGTTAAATGACTAGCTTTTTAGTAATGAATAAGTATGCCCACACAGAAAACTGGAAGATAAACTAGACTTACTAAAATACAATTAATGATATTCCTTTTATAACTTCAATGTCTTTGCAACCGATAACAACATTACAAATTCAATGAAATTTTGAATTGGTCATCCAGGTTCTTTATTTGATTGAGGCAGGTGTCGTTATCTTGTTCCTATCATTACAAAAGGTGTCACCAAACTATTCAAAAACATTCAGATATTTAAACCATTACTTAAAACACATTAGCCCCACATCTTGGAATAAAGGGGACATAAGACATACTGCTGTTGGGATATAACCCAGCGCCTCTTGCCTCTTGAGATAATATCAACCTGACACTTTAAAATATATGAAGATATAATAGAAATACGTATTACTTAAAATAACATGTAGTAATATTAGTGTTGGTGCTAAAATATATATTAACGTAAGTCGTTGATTATATATTTTAGTCAATAAATTACTTCAACTTGTTGTAATTTGTTTTTCTTCCTTTCTGAGCAAATTTGTACATTTGGTAGTGTGACGTTTTAAATCGAATTTATACGTGAAACAAGTGGTGTGAAATATGAACAAATGCAGTTCGATTATTAACACTCTAATTATTAATCCCTTTTTTCAATTCTTGTAGAATTTGTTTTAATATTTGTTTTAAATCGTTCACACATAGCTCTCGGAAGTATTAGCGATTTCTAATCAACAAAAAATATTACCAGTATAACTAAACTATATAAAAATAGTCAACCGAGCAAAAAAAATTTATTACCTTATATCTTTATTTTTGGATAAAACCTAATATGGATGAGAAATTAGCTAAAATATTATGTATTGTTTAATTTGGTCTTATTTTACTCTGAAAAAAGGGTAAATATTTTTCAAATTACCACAGAATTTTGTGTAAGAAACAATAAGTACAAATAAATATACATTTTATGAAGGTTTACGTCCCTTATTCATAATTTGAACAATTGGGTTGTGATCCTCAATTAAATTTAATAAAGTTGGCTATCAAAACCTAAAATATCCAATTATTGTTATTCAATTAACAATATTATAGACGTTATTAACGATTGAAATAGTCATTCTTGTCCCTTTAATAATTAAAGGGATAAACATTTACAAAAATGACAGAACTTTTGACGTCATTCCTTTCTAACCTTCTTGCTCACTAACATTTGGCTGTAAACAAGGGAAGCGCAGTAATGTCGTAATATAAAACGAAAAATAAATTAGATTATTTCTGGAGTCATTAATGTCATTAACTACTATATACAATAAAACAAAATTCTAACTTTAAACAGATAATTCATCAAAACAGTTATTTTTTAGATATTTAATAAAATAAAAACACAGAATTAAAGAAACGACCCCTAAGAAATGATTTCACAACCCAATGAGGAGGCCCAAATAAAACTTTCTTATAATCTGTATCTTTTTTATTTGGAAACAAACATGTCACTTTAGTTTTCGAATATCATGATGGTGTACATTCGAAAATATAGTTAATCTATAGAGTACAGCACTGATCCCATTTAGATCACCATGCACAGCCTGCAAAGCGACTGCGGGCCACCCATGTCCAGGTGAATTGGTTGCGTTACCATCATGTCGAACCTCGTCTTTGTTTTAACATTTCGTGTCTGTTTATATCGCTTCACCATGTTCGAGTATTTCTTGAGTTGATTATTTTGATTCACTTTTCTGTTTCTACCTTTTTTTACTACAATATATTTCTGGATCTGACTTTATATCCCTGTTTCTTAGACTGAGATGACTGGATAGCTGGTTGTCTGGTTTGACATCATTTTACATTTAACAATAAAGTTTATGGGCCACGCGTTCTGTTCTTGTTAATAGATTAGACAACTTTGGTTACTAATTATTGGACTTTTTATTGGAGACTAGTTTATATTGTGTCTATGATGGTGATAGGTAAATTTTCTATACGGACCACCAACACACAAACTTTTTATATTGAAGCACAGTGCCAAACTCGATATAAACAAAATAAAATAGAAAAAAGTTGTTGTTTAAAATCGTTGGTGACATCCCTAATGCACTACGCAAATATGCAATATTACAATCCAACGAAAGGTTAAGGGGGAATCTATTCCGATGATAAACTAACAGTAATCCAAGATAGAAAATTAACTTGCAGTGCAAGTTTCACACTTGTTAGCTCATTATAAGCTAATTAAAAAATGAATAAACAAATAAATAGGAATATCAAGAATATACAACTCAGCCTATTAAACTACATGCATTGGCTTCGAAGTTATATTACTCGTAATTTAATTAAGATAAAGTACAGGGTTGCAAAGAGTTAGTCATACTTCGTCTGCTAAAAGAATTTGTCTACTTAGAGTGAAACACACTTCGTTTTCAATATCTATGTTACAATTCGAAGAGAAATTGTGATGAAATGGGTTTACTTAATAGAAATGTAATTAATTAATGAAATCCTAACAGGGGGTTCGCTGTTTATGTTAGTCATTAAGGTTTTCAAAATATACAAAAAGTGGTCTTCCATAAACCACGTGGGTCCATTTTGACTCCTTTAGAATAGCAGTCTCCTTTCTTGTGGCCTAACGCAGCTTTTACCATGACATCCATATCTCATTCCATTGAATGAAACATGGTTTCATGGCTCCTATCAGAAAACATTCTGTGCACTTGTTGGATCAACAAAAGAAGCAAATTGTTTGTTTGGACCGCGTCAAAAGAAGAAAAGAATTACGAAGGAAATACTAACTAGATGAAGAAAAAATACTAGAGGAAAGGAAACATCAAAGCATCCATAGTTAGACATGAATATACATCGTAAATGCCCTAGCCGGTTAATCATATTATAACGAACGATGAGGTGCAGCGGGTGTGGTGGTGCTCTCACTTTGTTGAACTATAAAAGTAAAAGCATGTAACGAATTTAAATCGAATCAAGAATAACACAAACAAGATGATGAATAGGTAGTCATAATTTAAGTACTGGCATCACATACATACATACATACAGCACTTGCGCAGTTGCAGCGCGCAGCACTGACTTAATTTGTAATAATTTGTGTTTTCTGCTAACAAAACTTTTAAAAGATTATTGAGTACAAAACATAACGAAATAAATTGAGGCCAAATAAAATAAATTATTAAAATTACGTAGCTTGACTCTAGTTCTAGCTTCTAGCATATCTTTCTACCTAATACCCCTATCCCATCATTGACCAATCCCAATGATTTATGCAGGACCCCTATATAGAAATTTACCCTATTGTTGTGAATAGATTTTCAAAGTAATAATGTCTAGTTCGCCTCTGTAATCGTATATAAAAGAATAAATTAGGTATAATATATAATAGATATAATGGACAAGTTAAATACTCGAATATCTTTGTTTAAATTTAACGCATAAATTAGTAATAAAGTAATATTAAATCGACGTGATTTTTCTGGATTTTATGGAGATGTTTCTATGGCTACAGGTCGGGTACAATTGAATACTCGTATTTTGAATTTTGATACTTTAGTTTTTGTGTTAATAAAAACATTTATAGAAAATAGTGGCTGATAGCTGATATCTACTTTTTGGGCTACGTAATATTTTTAGGAATGATTCAATTACCACCCGCTTTGAAATAACATATTCTGTTGAAATTTGGTAATTAGATGCCCATGGGATTATTCGTTCGATAATTGTAAAACTGTCAGCGTGTAAACTGACCATAAGATTTACTTTTATTAAATTGAGTGTATTTAATAGAATATGTCCTTTCACTGGTGCTCTATTATAGGCTTAAACAATATACCGAGTATATATGGAGTATTTCAACAAGAGCGATCATTTTAAATCAATAGAAAAACGCATTATTTCGATGACATTTGGCAGATATTGTGTTCCACTGGCCTCAGTTTTTGTACTTTAGATTAAAATAAAAATATCACCACTTTTCGCGGAAATTTTGTGTTTTTCCATTGATTTATAATAACTGCTTTTGTTGAAAAATTCATAAATTAAAAGACCCTATATATATATCGAAATAATCATTAATTAATATACAAAATATGAATATATATACTGATACATACATTCGGAACTGAGTTCAAACTTGCAAAATAAAAAATTGCGATTTCCAGTTTCATATCAAAGTAAAGACAAAATAGTACATAAGGATAAACTGGACGGCAGAGATTTAGTGATATATATAAATAAAAATGACTTACCGATCTCAGAGCAGCAAAATGTAACACTTGCATCTGTAACAAATAAACAAGTAATAAAAATAGATCCAGTATTAATTTATTGAAATTAGTCGAAATAGTAGAAGTTAAATCTGTTATATATATTTGCAACGTTAACATAAGTTTACCACAGGCTGAACATTGCACAAAAACTAAAGAGTGGAGTCACAAAAAAAAAAAATTTCTATTAACTAATACTTAAATAATAAAACAAAATAGTATCACACCTAAAACGAAGACTGGAGAGCTTATAAATGGATGGACATTTAATATTACGTTTTGTTCCTTTATCATAATGATCCTAGTTCCTTTACCTATGATCTTTATATAACAATTGCTTATCACTTCAATAATACTGTTATTATTCAAAGAAATCACATTTAAAATTCTGATAGTTAACTTTATTAACACATATACTATACTTTTCAAAAATTTAACATATTCTTCACATGCCAAATTAAAGTGTGTTATCTTATAGGGACAATGTGGTCTCCTTCAACGAAGAACTACAAACCAACCAATCTTTAACAAAATTATACCAGCAAATTACAGACTATAGCAAATTCACATTGAATTGAATAGAGTCTAAGATAAATTTGCACCGGATGGAATTAAATCTGTGACAAATCTATACTGTAACTAAAATTGAACCTGCGTTAAATTTACATTGAATAAAATTCAATCTAAGATAAATAAAACCGTCATAAACCTTAGTTACACTAAGTTAGTACACGAGTGCTTTTCATGTTAATTTTATTACAAATATACAAAACATTTCTCAAAATATACAAGGCATCTTAAGGACATTCCTAAAAAAATCACTATTCTTACGATCATCGCCTTAAAAATTCAAATAGTGATTATTAATCAACTATTTTTATTGAACACATATTATAAACATGTTACTTTACATAAGAGGACCTTCCTGGAGGTTGGACACGACTGCTTCTTGAGAAAGTCCTTAATAGATAGAAGTATGTAAAGGAAGTAAAGTTGTATTTCTAAATTAAGAGAGATAAAATCAAAAACTATGAAGCACTAGTTAATTTATGGATCCAGTAGCAACGATAATTGTCCCCCATTGCAGATGCAGACACCCCCGTATGCCCAGGGTGACCATCGTCTCGCCGAAATTGACATTTATGTCCATAATTTATTTCTTTGTTAACAGCTCGGTAACTGTCACAACATTGTATATTAAATAACATTTAATATCCTATCTCTCTCCATCTGCATCGTTCTAGATCCTGTCTATTCTGGGTGGTTGTACCTTCTTGGCTTCTGTACTGGTAAGTAACTAACCATCAGAAGGCGACAACCACCCATTGTTAAAAAGGACAAAATCTTTTACAAATAAAAGAATCTTAAAATACTCGTACAAGTAAATCTGGCACCTACGAGGTCATAAAAATCGCGTCAACTTGAACCGGGACTAGAAATGATTTGGGATGGGATGGAACGGGTTGGGACGGGACGGGAATTGTCGTAAAAATATCTGGAAGTGTTAAAATGTCCATTTCTCTGACTTATTATCGGCGTATTGTTTTTCGTTTTGGTTGATTTTTTTATTTGGGTGGCCCTACTCAATTACATTGTCGTAAATCAATGTAGTTTACGACAATTTTTTTGAAATTTATTTTCATTTTTATTAAGAATTTTATTTGTTATTATCTACTTTGTTTGCATCAAATGCATACTAGCCTTTCGTCCCGATGCACCGTGTAATCACCGTAAGCACCGTGTCATCAATTTTATAATAAACTACAACATTTTATAAGATTGGCAAGAAAGTAATTTCGGCTTTACAAATATTTGTTTTATTATTCTTTTGTCAATTTTATGATTTCATCCTTTTGATATTTGACATAATTCGACATAGTTGTGCATAATTTTGTTTGCAGCTGCATTGGGGTAATTGTAACGTGAAGTGCAAAATCGAACTTAATTTACTATTAATATTTTTGTAAACACTTAAAAAACGCAGCAAATGTCTCTAAATTAGTTTCTGCATTTGTATGTATCTTCATTTATATGAATTAATTAATTGATTTGCCTCTCAGCATTGCAATCTTCTTGTACAATTTATTTCTTTATAGTACAATTTCTACTGCTTACTAATATACTAAAAACTAAAAATTTGTTGCCATCTCTCACTTCTTCTCCCCGTAGCCTCCCTTTTCCTGTCCTCTTGTCCTCTTCTTAACCATTCACTCTATGCTTTTCTACCTTTTTCTGTTTTTCTTCCTCCTATAGAAACCTACCCAGTAAACAATTTAGTGAAGTGTCCTGTTTTGTGACGCTTCTCTTACTAATGCACTTCAATTACAGTTCGCATCAACTTTATCTTCATTTGTATTTCGACAGGTGGAGTGATTTCACCATTTGTAGCCGATAAAAGCATTTGTAGCCATTGAACTGTAAATTAACTATTTCATAACAAAAAATCATACGCATCTTCAATATGTTGGCAAAGTGGGTCCAAAATGTTTACTGGGTTTGGTGGTTATCACGTTAAATTGGATATGTGCATACATAATCATAAATATGTCAGGCAGTGGAGTAACACACATATATGAGTCCACGATACCCTAAAAACTGTGTTAAAAATAAACCAACGTTATATAAATTTTTTTTTAGATCTTTGAACTCGAGATTTGGGTTACGCATGAATTGCAAGAGCTTCACTTAATCGCAAAGAAGGTTTCGCTAGTTTTAACCGAATTAAAATCTAGGCAGATTTCACCATAAACAGTCCCAGTCACATCTATATGTGTGTATTCCTATTTCACAATACAAAAACAGTTCATCGATCTTTAGCCGTCCGTAAACATTTATTGCTAATCAAATACGGGTTATCTGCGATACTATCAATCGAAAACGATAATACTTCAAATGTAAAACAGTTTGCTTCATATGATTCATCTTACGTTTCCCAATATGTGCACAACTTTTCGTTTCCTGTTCCATTGTTTACAAAACCAATAAACATCTCATTTCCGGAAGACTTAACCATATTCTTCTTAGAACTTAAAGATCATATAATACCACAAAGTTTGGCCTCGTTAATATCAGAATCTTGCAACATCCAAAACCCAACGAAAACGATCATATTGAATCTTGAGGAAGTGGTCACTTCGAGCAGACATGTCTTCATTTCTATGCTACGCACGTTTTTAAATGAAGTCATATATACATATTTATGGATTGTTCAATAAAACCTAAACATAATGTGCAACAGTCGTAAGTGCTGTTAACATGTCAATATCTAGGTTTATTAGCGCGCGGTTTCGTGAGCCACAAGGGAAGTGGTCTTTCTCTCACATGTCTGGGGATATGTACGAGTATCGGAGGATATGAAGCATGGACGGATATACCATATATGAGTACAAGCCCGTTACGTTACAAGGCAACCGTCGTATAATTCAAAATCATATTTTACAAATTTACAGAGGCGCATTTAGAGATATAATGACTTATCGCTAAACATTCAAATGTTAGACAAAAGAGCACATTGAAAACAAGCTCTTGTACCCCATTTAGATTAGTATCTTCGCACCTGACGCTTGTAGTAAATCAAATTTGTGCTCATGCGCAATAATAAATTTATGAAATGTGCTCATCGGTATTGAATAGTTTCTGCGCTGTTTTTTGCACTATATAATTTTGCACTATAAATAGATTTTAAATATTTATTTTATACAAAATGTGTAACATTTACGTCGCTGAAGTTAACGAAACGTTCCAGCGAAAAGCTCGAAAATGAGCAGTACTAGTGGTGTCCAACTGACATTCGCGTAAAACACTATACACTTGTTGGATTTAATATTTGCAAGTGTATTATGTTTTCTAAATACACTTATCACATATCTAAAACATAGTAACATTAACTAACTGCTATAAACAAAATGGTTGGCCTAACTTACTTAAATTTGGCATAGCAATGTACAACAGTATTACCAATTTACGGAATCAAAGATATATAAAATAATCAGCACTTTTTTAAATTTCTTTTACTTTTTGAAGCCAGCTCGTATATGACAGTAATAAACTCGTACATGGTTACCCAATTCGACTCTGTTTTCCAGATGAGACCTCTTTTGGTTTTTCGCGCATGACATGTTCGAGTTCCTGGGATGTTTCTTTATAGCTTCACGTCTGCATAAGTGTGTGGGTGTATTTAATATTATAATATACGATACGCCACACAGAATCCAGCCGTCCCACCCCACCGCATCCCAACTCCAACCATTGAAATTTAACTCGTTCCACTATTTTTCAATATATTATTAAACCGAAATTGTCTGGTCAAGTAGTTGATGTATCACTGGGTTTCGTTATATAACATGCCGCAGAGTTATATACAAATCTGTGAACTACACTGCTGCCTAATATTTTTTTTTCATTTGAACAATATTGAGGTCCTGATGGGCACCTCTATTAATATATAGAATAGTTTGACAGAAATTAGGACATGGTTCAAACCCAAAGAGTCAAAAATCGTTTCTTCCGCAAATTGGTTAGTATATGGTAAGTAGCCCATTCGCAGAGTTGGGCCCTTTATATACATACCCTAATGCAACGAAATGCATCTATTAAATAACTAGATTGAAGCTGTAAAACATTTTGTGTTGATTTTCTGCATATATACTTATTATCCCCTTCAATATACACCCCTACTCTATCCCTACAACGCTCCATGCGAATCTTCCATTATTCAAAACAGTGCTGGAAGTCTTCTTCCGTCAGCTCCTTCAACGGACTCAAATCCTTTTCCTTTCAATTCCTTTAAATCATTTTAAAGGTTCATTTTAATGCAGGTTTCCCCTTAGGAGACAGATAGAAGTCGATAAAATAAATTTGGGCAATTTCCATTGGCATTCAACATTATTGCTCCTTGTTGTTCAAACGTAAGAATTTTGTTCACCGTTTTGGCACACACTTTGTGCATGTTAAAATTGTTTTATAAAATTTACCGAACGAATTCTTTATCAATTCCTACAGTTTCAGCAATCGGACGAATACTTAACCGACGGTCAGATCGAATCAGAATACCGATTTTTTCGATATTATCATGTAGTTTTGACGTGGAAGAACCCTCGCATGAACCGTCAAACGCTTAAACTACTCAAAAACATGTGCACGCGATACACATTCATCGCCATACACTTCTTTCAATAAAATTATAAGTTTTAGAAGCGGTTTTTTCGAAGTTTCATGTGAAATTTCACAACAATTTGTTGCTCTATTGTTGCACTTAACATTTTTCCAACGAAACAAAAAAACCAATTATAATGTGAACGAGGACTAAGGTTATACTGATTTATTTACAGAAGCGATCTATGGGTACCTCTCCTATATACTGTGAATTTTTCGTAATTTTTTTCACAAAAGAAGGTTATTTCTTCCAAATACTTAAAAGATAATACTATTGACAAAACCAATCCTACCCCAACAATTTTATTTATTTGTGTCGTTTGCCCCTTTTCACGTGCTTATTTCGCCCATGCTTAAAGCAGCCCTGTATACTCATATATGATAAAATGTGGTCTGAAGTTCGCCGCGTCGGTACTAAGGAACCGAACAGACGCGAAAGGGTTAAAGTTCAACTCTCAGACTGAGTAGATTCAAAACTTCGATCACAATAAAATAAAATGCATGCTCATAACAACGCATCAAAACATAATATACTTGTAAAAAATTTTACATGTTAAAAATATATGAAATACTCTTCGGTACGTGGACATTTAACCGCTTTAAAATGAAAGACGATGGTGTAATTTGTACGCCTAATTACAATGCATTTAAGTTTTCTTGAATAACAACCTATTGTTAACGTCACATTCATAATTCCTCAGGTTTTGTTCACTTTTATAAAATATCTAATAAATTGTTCAAAAGGATATTTAAATTGTCAAATTATTTTACATACATTCTGTTTGTATATTTAAATGAGGATATGAAAGGAAAGTTATTTGCTAGCGGTAGTTATTAGTAGCTATTTGCCAATTTTTATGTATAGGCGCAATTTTCTTTTATCGTTATTATTCCAGGTGTTGGTTGTCTATGGAATCGTTTACATTAGACACTTGCAATTCTTTGCGAAAAGTTTAAGGCTGGCCGCACTATGCAAGCGACGGCGAATTCGGACGTAAATCGGCGGCTTCGTTGAGCGGCTAGAACACTCTCTCTCTCTTTCATATCCCCTTCCAGTGTATTTATTTGGTCCTTTCCATGTCGTTGGTTAAAATTCGCTTCCAGTAAGAGACCTACTTTACGCCCATATTCAGACGGCTTTTTCGCTTGCAGTGTGCGAGGCTTCATTACATTTACAGGGTTCGGATAGGTAAAGCGTAGTAGAGCGTATACGACCGACCAAAAATCGCTTAAATACGCTTGCAATGTGCGACAGACCTAAAACTTCTTCAACGGGTGTTAGTGATTAAAGGACCTGTTTGACACTTGCATAACTTGTGGAATTTGTTTTCCATCAAAAGTGAAGACTGTTTTGTTTGTTAACTTGTACAATTTATGTATGACACATGCAGTGCCGTATTACCGCAATGGACTACTGGCTAAACACAAGACATGAATATCTCCTTATAAAAGAATTAAGACTTTTTAACAATCCCGACTTGAAATTTATATGGGATTACTCTTAACAAATGTTTGTACCCAATTGGGTCCAAATGTGGCATTCCCAGGAAGGCTATACCAATGGGGACCCAACTGGGATAACCCAACGTTAAAATCAAAAGAGTAATGTCAGTTTTGCCCCATCGGGACCTAATTAGAATCCGACTGGATCAACCCAACATAAAAATTAATAGAGTAATGTACATATAAAGATAATTCTACTATTAATCATCATAATTATTATAATAAATTTAAAAATTATTTTAAAAACAATATCGCTCTCTGAAATAATGATTGTGGTGGAAATGTTAGTAATTAATGATAGATGGGCAGAGTTTCCAAAAAAAAATTATTATAAATTCGGGCAATAATTTTTTCACTGGGATTACTTGATTAGAAACTGATTGGATCCAGATTGTTCAAAGAATTTGTAGTTGGGTTGTCCCAAGTTCGAAAAAAGAAATTACCAATCGGTGTGAATAACAATATACCAATAAATATCTTTTAATAAGTTATGTAATATAAATATAAACTAAATGACTTAACTTAACTCGTCCAACACATAATACTTTGTATATATTATATTTGAAGTAACATAGTTGTAACATTGTATCATTCAAATTCGACTCCCGTTCAATTCGAGTATTCGATCTTCTTGGAAGTCTGGAAGTATCTATTGTCATTTCTTAAAAATTATAGTTGTAAATACAAAATATGCAATAAAAATCTCAAATGCATCATTAACTGTCAGTGTTAATTTATATTAGTTGAGTTCAAAATGTTGTTGTTAGTAACAAAAGGCGAGAGCAAACGTCAAAATTAAAAACATCTCAAAGCGCGGGAAACGCAAGTTCTTGTACGGGATGGGACCTTGGGCAGGGTGTTGGATGGAGATCAGCTATTGCTAAAGTTCAGACAGGGATAAGTGGAATACAATGGATAACTATAAATATGTAAAATTATTCTTAAGGATATTTTATAGGAGGTCTATAAATAAGGATTAGCTTTATAGGGATTCTCAAAAATTCTCAAGCTATATTTAAAAGAATTTGTAGAGGCAGGAAAAACTTTGATACAGAAATCCAATTCAATCCTGTCTTCTGAGTGCTCGAGGTAATTATGTCGTAGACTCTTACACTCAGCTATGCTAAGATCCGTATTCGACCTGAGATGGAATAAATTTATTACAATACTGTCAAAGAATTAGCTCACAAAATTATAAACAAATATACCAACGATAAAATAAACCAATCTGCAAAACACATAATTATTATATCACAGTTAATGCAAGATTTGTAACATAGATATTGAAATGGCAGAAATACAATAGAAAAAAATCCAATCCTTTCTTTAAAGTATAAAAAATAAAGTTTGAAACATAATTAAAATGAGTTTAACACCTTTGTTGAAAGATAGGTGTTAACAATGGAACGATCTTCCGGAAACCGCAATGACCACGTGCATCACGTGGTCGATTAACCTTCCTTTAAAACAAAACCACATCCTAAATAGGGTCAGAGTTCACCAGACCGTCGATTATCAGCATTTTTATTATTCCATTTGCAAATAAATTGCAGGGTTGAATTAGAATAGTTCCACTCAGGATCACATACATTATAAGTTCAATAAGAATCAATAACATCAATTAGGAAAATCTGTTCATTTAGTACATTAACTGAAGTGCGTGTTAGAAGTTATTAAGAGAAATAATGACTTTTAAAGCTGAGTTACGTTCGATAAAAAAGAACACGGTTCTCTCGACCATTGAGAGATAGTGTTTAATAGAAGGAAATTAATTGAATTGGTTTTTTTATAATTAATATAATATTGTACTTAGAGAATGTAATGAGAAATAATAATAAAGAGATTGTAAGGTCAAAGAGGCATATAAGTACAAGTAGACTTACGTATCCAAGACTTTCGGCACTACAGAAACTTTGAAGAACTATCCCAGTAAACATTTTGGAGTAAATTCTACTTAATTTTTATTACATATCATGAATTTTTTGTCTGGAACGTGTTCGTTTTCTATTCAGTCGTTCAAAGGAAAGGTCCTTTTTATGAGCTACAGACATTGCAACGACGGTTCACTGCTGAATTAAAAGCGGAGTAGGTTTATGATTTATGACCGGATAATAAAAATATACCCATGTGGGAAAGAAACAGAAATACTTATTGAATGATGTTGGAAAAAGAAAGAATATTATTATGAAAAACTAATACAAAATCTGTGACAGGTAGAGAACTTGTAAAGCGTTAGAATAGAATTGTACGAGTGACTCGAACTTCACCAAATAGGACACTTCACCAAATTGTTTACTGGGATGTGACTAAGGGTAGAGAAGGAGCTAGGAATCAGAGGTAGACAGGTGCAAGTATATGAGGGAAAAGGAGAGTGACCTGAAGAATGTTTGAATAACAGCAAGATTTAGACTGGGGTACGAAGAAAAGGGAAGTAGATACTGGGTGGACGGAGAAGAAAGGAAGTGTAGGGTGTGCAAAGCAGAACTGGAGACACTAGAGCATATAAGGGATGATTGTGTGGACAGGGTGGGCAGCAGTAGGAAGGTGGAGCAGCTACTAAAAGGGGGAAAGACAGAGAACAGATGGATGGCAGAAGTAATTAGAAGGAGGAAGTGAAGAACCAGAGGGTTTATGTATGTAATAGAGTGATGAGTTAAAAACAAGAAAGGGAAAATGAAGTCTGACAGGAAGAAAGAATAGTGAAAATTGAGTGATCAAGGGTAATAGAGGGATCAAGGAAGGCAAGAGGTGAGAGACGGAGGTACAGGCAAAAAGGAAGGAGACGCAAGAAATAGTGAGAAGGAAAGAGAAGTAGGGAACAGGAAGGGAGAGGGTAAAGGGAAGAAAAAGCAGAAAATATTGTGGGAAAGAGAAAGGTCTAGAATCCCCCACATAAGATACGAAAATATTGTTAAGATAATATTTAATTGAACAGTACCAACTAAGTAATCTACTTGTTGCTACTTGTTTTAAAAAGCCAATACACCTTGGCTCGGCCATCTTGCTTGACCCTTTATGGTAGCGATGAACATAGTTGATGGTTGGCGTACTCATCTGGAAGTTTTGTTTGGAAATCACTGCCAACACGAGCCGAACGCCAAGGATGTTGGCCATTAGTGTGAAATGTATCTCAAGTTTTTATTATTCAGTATAAGTGAATTTAATAAAGTCATTTGTGAAAATAATAAGTTTTGGAACGAATTCATAAATATGTACAGAGAGCAAAGTATCTGAAAGTAGTAACAATGTACTTTTAGAAGAACTTATGAAAATAAATTTAAATTAGAGTTGTCCAATCTGCAAACCTTTAGGGTACATAGTCAATATCTTCTTTAAAAACATTGATATTCGAAATATTTGTGATATTCGTTTCCTAATATACCTTGTCCTCGCATCTGTAACGATTTACGGGTGTGTCAGGTGGACCAGAAATATTCTACTAACGCCACTGATTATCCACACGCGTAGCCGTACAACGAGTCGACAATATCTAGTGATAATATTAAAGCAACAATAAAATAATGATCGACAGAACACAAGTAAACTGATGAAACATACAATTAACAATAACTAAATATTTTAAAAGAAACTGTGGGACGTCTTATGATTCAACTCATATCCACTGACATTCTGATCCAACAAATGAGTCCAAAACACTGACAGAAGAATGCGTTTAAAATATTTTTGAACAAAAAAAATACGAATATAAAAAAAGAAAAGTATCTATAAAGAATTATTTTCTTTGTGGCCAGTAATTTAATATATGTCATTGTTATACATTAGTTGCACGTCACGCGTCAATCGCGACCTGCGCGGGTTGTGCGGGTTGCTAACGCTCCAGGAGGTTATATTCCTTGGAGCAGGACTCTATTGGTGTACCCCAGGATATAGAAATTTGATTAATGAATTTTTGTTTATCAGTATAGATCATTTATCGATTTAAATGAAAGAATTCATCGATTACAAATGGACTAGTCATTCTTATGCAGCGTTTACTGATGTTATGACGGTTGCATAACCTGTTTATATGATTTCAAATACCACAAATATTTGATCGTAAATATTATTGCTAAGAATGATATTAAATATTTTAAAGTATGTGAACGCAGTGCTGGATTAAGAAATAGAAAACCCTTGGGCTACTAGCATTGCAATTAATTATTATTTATGCCTTTTGGCTTTACAGTCCATAATTTAATATTGAAGTTCTGTTTTTTCGTTACAACATATTTTGTAAGTTGAAAATCAAATCAAAAATGATTGTTTACTTCTAATAACAAATCTAACCACAAGGAGAACCCAGTAAACAATTTGGTGAAGTGCCCTATTTAGTGACGTTTCTCTCTCTATTTCACTTCAATTATAGTTCGCATCAACTTTATCTTCATTTGTATTCCAACAGGTGGAGTAATTTCGCCATCTGTAGCCGATAAAGTAGACATTTTATATGAAAAAATTTGAGAAACTGAACTATAAATGAACTCTTTTATGACAGGAATATTCGAGAAAGAACTGATGCGGCTAAAAATAGGATATATTAAAATACCAAAACCACAACATCTACTGAAGAAAGAACCTCCACCTTAATGCAATAGATATAACGCCTTTTCAATGGATCTTATGGACAAGATATAAAGCGACAACGATCGTCGAATATGATGTAGCTGTCGCCGTAGAACAATAATCCAATAAACATTTTGGAGTCACTTTGCCAACATATTGAAGATGCGTATGATTATTTTGTCATGAAAGATTTACAGTTCAGTTTCAGTCGTTCATATGAAATGTCTTTTATTGGTTACAAATGACAAAACCACTTCACCTGTCGGAATACAAATGAAGATAAAGTTGATGCGAACTATAATTGAAGTGCAATAGTGATAGAAACGTCACAAAAAAGGTCACTTCCCCAAATTGATTACTTGGAAGGAAAGAAAAAACTTACTTTGATCCTCTTTATAGCTAAACAAATCTCTCTAATATGATTCCGTGTCGCTTTTATTTAATCTCCAAGGTCAAATTTACATGAAAAGGTACAAGATTTCAGACCGTTGAAACTGTGAAAAAGCAGCATACGACATTAACGAGCTCTCATAAGAAGACTTAAAGCACAGTTTTGAACAAAGGAAAATTTACATTTAGCTAGATAGAGATAGAAGAAGGATAATAATTAAATATGTATAAATTTAAACCTCATATTAATCTATCAGCTCCATTGATTCCATCGCTTTTTTCCTTTGCCTTATTCTGTTCTTCCTTTTACCTTTTCTCATATTCTATCGAATCATCTTCTTTCCATTTCCTTTCTTTCTTCATTCCGTACCATGTCTTACCCTCCACAACTGAAGGTTCTGCTGCTTTAGTTTCCGAGGAGACGAGTAGGTCTAGTTAACGTGCACAAGTCTGCTTGACTCTCAACAAAAGCATTGAATTTATCGTATGAAACATGGAAAAGTGGGAAACAGACGTATGCTACAACCACTACCAATTTTTATAGCTCCTCTTAGTTGTAGTAAGTCATGTGAGTAAGCTTTTAGTTTTATGTAAGCCATGTGAACCTGTAAACGATTACAAAACGTCTAAATTTGGCAGACCTTTTTAAAAAATGTTAGAATCATCATCAGTGTCACAAAATTAAATTGACTATGCACCCTGTAGTTCCAGTTCTAATATTGAACAGTATGAAGGACATACTCCTACAACACTAATCTGAGACACAAAAAGAATTTGCACATATTGTTTTAGTATCTAAAAATTAGAGCAGTTATTTCTCTAAGGTAGCACTACGTTACCAAAGACGCTTCTGTAACCATCCATTATTACCATTTTTGTAAACAAAAGCATAGAACTTAAGATGAAATTTATCAATATTCATATCTTTAAAGAAGTCACCAGTTAACTCTTGCAGTTATAGATAAATAATCTTGAAAATTTAATTTATATTTCCGTATCTTGTACTAATAAATCTCCCAGAATGCCTTGTTCCTTGGTTCTGGTTGGAATGTTGATGTCACAAATCACAGCACGATGACACAATGAACAGTAAAATACTTCTGTTACGTTGCAGACGCCGAAGAAATGTTGTTTTGTGGAATACTTGAGGAATGCAAGGAGTGAAGGGGGTAACAGTACGACTCACGGAAGCGTTACCTTGTGACAAGTTATATCGCACTACTAGAGCTAGAATCCTGTCAGAAGGATGTGACATATTTACAGACAGGGGTGAAGAATTGACTATTCATCAACTGTATTTCTATAAGTGTTATGTTTCACTCACACTCATTGTAATAAAATGAGTGCAAGTGAGACAATAAACATGTTGCATGTTGATGTTGCTATGGTTTGGACAAACATTGCTGTAAAAATATGTGCAATTTGTATGTATACGAGTAAGTATATTGTTATGTAATTTAAGTTAAAAGTGATTTATAATTATGTAAGAATAATTAATAATCCAACATCGTATGACGCAAATATAATAAGATTTATTGTAGCCAGACTTCCCTGAGTATTGAGCATGAAATGAGTCCATCTTTGTTACATATTCTGTACTAAAAATGATTAAATATGCAAGTGAAATGGTTTATATATCATAATGATTCATTATTCGGTTGAACAGCTCATGGACTCGGGGCTTAGCACGTTTGTATGTATATTCCAGCATCGATCTCGTCCAGGTCCAGATTGAAAATTCCTGTTTAGATCATGTATAGCCTGCAGGATTCCAAAGCTTGATGTTTCCAAACTTTCACAGAAGTGAAGATAATACAAATGTAATTTATTGTGCTAAATTTTTTTGTTTAGTAATAACATTTTATGAAAATGATTGACGACACAGTGGGCGAGAGCATTGACGCTAGATGCATTGATTGATGCTGGCGTTGACTGCTAGATTTCGATCTCTAGTTCCTAAAATAAACCTAAAATTATTTAATGTCTATTAGACTGTTGAAGTAAGAGACTATCCATTTACAAATATATGTATTAATATACTATTCCAACTTCCAAGGGAATGGCGATAGAAGAAGCAGAGAGAAGAAGACACAAATGTGGAAGAAGAGCTAAGGAGCAAAGACAGAGAGAAACAGCAGTAGGAAAGATTTGAACTAATTTATTTAAATTCATTTTTAAATTCATAATAGCAAATATAATGAAAGATAGAAGAGGATTTCAGATAAAGAGATGCCGGAAGACATACCAGAAAATCGAGACAAAGAACAAAGAAGAATTGCAAGATTTAGATTGGGAAACGAAGAGAAATGCAGCAGATACTGCAAAAATAGAGAGATAGAAACGCTGGAGCACATTAAGTATTCAAGCGAGAAAAGAGTTAAAAGTGAGAAGAAGATTGTGTCGTTATTAAAAGGAAGCAGTGATGGAAACAGTGGATGGCGGATGATAGAGAGAAGGAAGAAAGAAGCAGTAGGGGTTTAAATTTATCTGTTTTCTTTTGTATCCTTATTGTTTCTTTTGGAAGGAGTGAGAATGGGTAGATAGTATAATTAAGCACAATGATATGTAATTTAATGATTTAAAGCGAAAGAATGTAGCGCCTAATGGCAAAACATTACAATAAAGTAATAATAATATTATCCCAGCTAGAAATTCTCTTGCAGTGCTAAGATAACACTTGCTAGCTTGCTTGGACGATACTAATGTAATAATTTCTGCAGAGTAATATAATCCTAAAATGTCATTGTCATTGGCTAAACACACATTTTAAATTTAATATTTAGTATCTTCGTATTTATTATTTAAGAAACAATGTATATAAAGTATGGCTTAATAAATAATTATCGTTTTCCAGTTTGTTATATCAAAAGAATATAAATGTTCAAAGTAACAATGATAATGTGTTCCCATCAACCATAAACCATATTGGTCGCGCACTCCAGCCACCCTACCCATCACCCTCTTCTCCCCCGCTTCACCCTTTGAAGATGGTCCGCGACGAGAACTGCTCATTATATTTATACCATGACAAAACCCGCAGCTATTAAAGTTGTAAACTTTAATCAAGAATGGATATAAGATTTGTTTCTTTTTTATTTTGTTCTTCAGAGAATTGAGAGATTATTATTCTACAGACTACAAGATTATTTTTGTGGAAAAGAGGGATCTATAAATGAGATGGTGATGTAGTGCCATTACAAAATTAAAACTGACACCTGATGGAACGAATTATGCAAATTTACAGCTTTTTCGGTGAAAGTGATAAGTTTAATTGCAAATCTAAATAGCAATATAGAGCGATCTATAGCGAAGTTAATTATTAATTACAATTTTCAGGCTTTAGTTTTATTTGTTTATACTAAATGTTTTATTTAGTCTATGGTATAACTACGAAATCTTAATTGAGTAATTTTGTATTTTGGCTTATTGTACATTCATATCTGTATTTGATATTTTGGGAACATGGTTGAATCCAATCACACAACCTCTAAAGCCACAAGCTAAATAAAGAAAAGAATATTTTCAAAAAATATTGTACAATGAAAAAGATTCTTTTTAGATTAACAAAACTATTATTAAGCTTGAAACGCATACTAAAATTATATTATGTAACTTAAATGTAAAAGAAGAATTAGTTTAATCTTGAACCAAGCTTTAAAAAACACTTTTATTAAGGTATTTGTACGACACTACCGTCTAAGGATTTTATTATTCGTTGAAACATATTTAAAAGTCGAACTAGAGACCAACGCGAATCACTGAGCTTAACATACAGTTAAACAACAATCAAAAGTCGATTATTTTTGTGATTGATAATTTCTTTTTGTAAATTATAGCAACTTTACAATTTCAATGATAAACAATTTTTGACATTACACTAAGAATATTTAACGTCATCCTCACAGACACTATTCCCCAAATCTTCTTGTAATATTTACAGTATAAAGGGAAGTGGAGAAGCAAGAGATCGTGGACGGTGGACCCCTATTTTCTGTAACCCTCCCGTTTAACACCCGCTGCGAAGTTTCGTCATTATTGTCTCTGTGATTGTCGGGAAAATACTTATAATTTTTTATAAAATATCAACAGGATAGTCACACACTAGTGGTTGAGCCGCGTGTCTTCTCCTTGTTGGACTCCTTCGTCTCTTTGTCTCCAGGTACAAAGGCCGCTCATTCGTGGTTCAGTGGTGTTTAGGTTTCTTTAAGAAGAGCCTGATTAACAGAGGATAAAGATTTAGAGTTAACTCACTTTGAATACAAACCTGAGGGGACACACATTAATATCAGGATGAGAGCTAAAAATAGAAAACCTTGAATTATAACTCATGACCCAACCTTGAAAACCTTCCTGTTCTAAATAGCTTTTTTATCGGGATGTCTAAATCTACTATGGATCTGTTGTTAGTAGAAATTCTATGTTAAGAAGGCGGCAAAACAATTATGTAACTCACTAAAAAACGTATGTGTTTGATATGAATATGACAAAGTTACGCGTGGACTTTAACACTCCCTTTATGTTGAGGATGGCTTCAATTCTCAGCGTCGACCTGTATTTATGGCGAGATAGAAAGAAATGCTAATGATTGCACCGTATTTGGAAAGGTACCAGTTCCCATGCAAACATTGGGGCTAGGTTGTACTTAGATTAGTGGCATACTAGAAACGCTATGTGCTGCTGGCAGTAATGTAGAGCACTTCATGGAGTTAGTTAGTTGGATAGTTGGAAAATTTTGCCAAATTGAAGTCATAGAAAGGAAAAGTTCTTGTGAATGATCAGTCTTGGGTTTTCCCGCACACTCTTAGGCACAGCAGCAATATTTTCAGCAGCTCTTGCGCTTCGCTGACGTACTGATGTTGCCTGATTATTTACCGAATCGGTTGACTCAAATTCGGCTACCAAACGTTGATTAGTCGACTCAGCAGGACGGTTAAAAATCACGTATTGCGCAGAACGGAGCAGTGACTTTGATAATAAAATTTCATGATTTGGACAAGTTGTTCAACGGTATAATTTTCCATGGAGATTTGCTGTACACTGCTAAATAATTGACAACAAATTTGACAGATGTCTCTTTAACAACATAGCTCTTATAACCTAACATATTTAGAGCGTTCCTATTTATAGCAAATAACTTCTGTAAAACTAGGAAACTCTTTCATACTTGTAGAGCTGTGGTAACGCAGGCTCTACAGGTTCTTGCAGGTAAAACTTGAATCGACTTACTGTTGATAAAGAAAATTCTACACTACTGTAGAAGAAAAACCAGGATGCTATATGTACAAAAATATAGAAATACAGGATAGAGACGTAAGAGCATGGTCAAAACTAAGGTAAATGATATATAAGAAAAATGATGAACAAATACCAACTTCTGACTTGATAAGATACGCGAAATACAAATTCGTCAATGATGTTGCTTTCGTAGAAAAGAGTAAATGGTTTCAACTAGAATTATATCCACTGTTTCTTGTCTCGGACCATTGATCAATAATATTAAAACTAAGCAGTTTGGGAATAAAGGAAAATGATATGTGCCAATGTAACAAATTGTTAAACATATATTGGAAAAATGTGACTTTTACATCGGAGAAAAGATCACTTATATGTATGTAAAGAAACTGTATTTCTTTAATTGGTAACACTGACCAGATATATTACAATTGCAATCTGGGCAGTTGAGCTAACGGTATATATTAGTTATACCTACTATCATTGTAGTGTGTGTAGTGCAACGAGGAACTGCCTAATCCGACACCAACAAAGGTATTATAAAATTAGATAAAAAGAAATTGACAATTTGAATAATAAACTTTAAATGTCGTTTCTTTGATATCAGGTAAGATAGTATGATTTAAGTTAAACAGTGTAATTATTATAATGTGTATGTGAGTTTAATTAAAAATTTACAATTCCTAATAAAATTGGAGATATTGTCTTATAGGTATAAAAATATGTGATAAAATATTTAGTAAAAAGTAAACATTCAAAAAATTTAGACCATTGCAAAAAATATATATACAATTTTCTTCGTCGATTAATGCGGGCCAGATGCTGCCTGAGAACCTAATTCTGTTTATCATTGCTATCGACTATCACAGTCTGTTCTCGAGAAGATTGTTAGGAGCATAACACCACGGGATGCAAATCAATGCACCTATTGTGTATATTATTAAAAGAATTTTTGTGTTATTTTATTATTTATATACATATATAGAAATACAACATCCTATCTGTTTCTTTAATACATCTGAATTTCTTAAATGATTATTTATATTATATCATATAAAGATATAATAAGCTGGAACAATATCCTAGGTGCTACATGGTTTAGTAATTTTGGGCAGTTTGTCTTGGTTGTCATTTAAAAATGTTTGGACAAACATATGCCCTCTGTTTTTTTAAATATTTAATTTATAGATGAATATTTTAATACTATGAAATATTTAATATAAAATATAACACGTATCAAAAATCCATTCCTAAACGTTTATTTTGTGTATGTATAAATTAAAATTCAATCAAGAAACATTAACAATTCAATCATAAAAAAAATATACAATAAAACTACAAGATACCTGGCACTATTGATTATCGCACACACCTTGTTCGTATAAGACGCAACAAACGACAATAAAGGTCAAAGGTTACGTACAATCGAAGAAAATAAAGTCTAGAAACCATTCTTTCTCGGTATCATATTAAAATTAAATTAGAAAACTTTGTATGTATGAGAATAATAACATTGGGTAACTAATCGTGGTTTATAGTTTTTAATGGAGCAATGATGATGTAACATGTGGATAAAAACATATATTGTCAGAGAAATTTTATCGGAAAATCGGCACTGGTCGTTAATCATTTTAAGAAAAGTTACGCCAAATTCATCGGTCGTTTACACGGTCGTATATATATATATATATATATATATATATATATATATATATATATATATATATATATATATATATATATATATAAGGATGCCATCGGTGATAGATATAATATTGATAATAAGTCAATGTAAAAAAATATACGTAGATAGTTTTAAAAAAGAAAATATAGCTATTCTTAAGAGAGCAATGATTGTTATGTTAAATAAGTTCATAGTTTAATTACTAATTTTAGTTTAAACTTAAGTAAATCGTAGTGTACCAAATTAATTTGATACACTCTACAGATTTAGCTTAATTTCACCGCCATTGTTGACTGAAATAATTCTTTATAACCATAATTTTATTATATTTCCATGAATTAAGATGGTACAATAATGGTGTTTATTACGATTTCACTATTATTAGTCAGGATTTTGTGTGCCCATTGTCTGTCTGTGTTTTCATTGTCACAATTTCACGATGTTCAAGTCCGTCCGTCCGTCCGTTTGTCTAGTTGGCTGTTCTTGACTAAATTAACTGCTGACAGTCGTTGTGATGTGATAGTTTGACCTTAGTTCTACTGATCGTACTGATTAAATTCAACTAATATTTTGTATTGCCACTATTAATTGTAGACTAATGGTGCAAATACCATGCTTAATGAGCATGCTTATTTTGAGAATGCTAGTGAATTGCATCAGGTTCCTTGTGAAAATGCTACCTTTAGTTCTGGTGGAAGCGGGTGTACTCTTTACCATGCTAGTAACCACGCATTCACAATAGATTAAGGGAATATTTTGCGAATGTATTTCGCAAAATAAAGTGGAAATAATTTATTCGATTTACAATATATTATATTATAAAATAATAATTATAGAATAACCAAAATAAACTTTCAACTTTTTAAACACACAAATGATAGGATTTAATGATCAACGCACGATCAAAATGTGAGATAGTACTTTTGGCGCCATATTTAAAATGTCGATATTCGCATTCGCTTTCGCGAATTGTAGGAAATCATACATTCGTTACATTCCTACTGCAAACTATTTGACTACATTCAATGTGTCTGCCTATTTTTAATATGTCTAGGGAATTTGGAAACTCAAACCTTCCACAGTAACAGACCTAAGTTCAACATATTTGAGCGATAGTGATATATACAAGTAAATATCATCTAAAGAATCGAGTAGAAAATATTGTGATTCAGCTTTACATCTCGCGATTGTCTCTGTGCAACCCACTAGACCCACCCTCTTGTTCTTGTTCTTATTTCTGTTATTTTATTGTTATTCACTGGTGCTATTGTCGTTGTCGTGTTTCTTTGAGTTGTGGACTGGATGCCACCCGTCGATTCTGTACCATCACCAAAGAACATAAAATCTGTATCTATCACAGAGTTTAGAAACATTGACTTTGCCATAAGAAAGATACTTATGCCGGATTCACACCAGAGAGACAGTTTTGTTGTCAAAAATCAAAACAAAAACATGATTTGATTTAATTTAACAGAGTTCTGTTTTTCGAAAACAGTTGGATTTGTTTTTAGTGTTTTTCTGTGTGTCCCATAAAAATTATAAACATTATAAACAACAACTGACAAGCGCAAATGTTTACAATAAACAAAACCTCATGTTCAAACCAAGCAGGCTAAAAAAACAACAACGTGTTTTCTTTTGATCTTACCGACTCCAGATGGGAATGTGTTTTGTTTACTAAAACAACAACAAAAGACAAAAATGTTTTAAAAACTGTCTCTTTGGTGTAAACATTGATGTTTTTGTTCAGAAAAACAAGTTTTTGTTCGTGTTTTATTGAACTGTCTGAACTGATGTGAAACCAGCATTAAACACTTTTACATATTGCAGTTGTTCAAAATTTGGTGTCTCTAAAGTGATTATAGATTAAATGACAATTATGATGTCAAGATTAAAAAGATTTTTTTTCCAAATTTGTGACATCACAACAAGGCGGACGGGGGCAGGGGGTTAAAAAACCATAACATTCGTGTGTTACGTAATTTATGGATTAGGATATCAAACAATAAAGTACGCCAAGATACAGTTGACTACACCTGACTCATTCCGCGATGCTTGGTATCCCATACACCACTAACTGTTCATTTCAAAGTTTTAATGTATTCAAAATCGCACGACCTGAAAATTGGATCTGTCATTTCGTATCACGAAATTCATTATTTCGATACTCCATAACTTTGTTCTAGAGATTTCAAGTTTAGATCATTGAGTTCATCCAAATTTAACTATTTCGTTCATTCTACAATATTTCTCTTCTCTTATATTTCTTTTTATTTCAATTGTTATTTGTTCGATTGTAACCCGGGTCATAGGTGCCCAGACAATACCCTGCCATTTAATGAATTTAAATTTGTTATTCTTGTTTTCTCACTAGTTAAAAGACATGGTTTTGATGAGTCTAGGGAGGACAACTTCGACATGTTATTGTTAATAACATTTATGGTTTTTTTTTTTTTTGATAGAACTATGTTCTGTTTGTTGTAAGATATACATATGAATATATTAGCGAATCTATTGAATGGAAGGTGTGCTTGCACTCTGCGGGAAATATTCATGTTAAAATAACAATTACAACATAAAAGAGTAAACCTTTTAATACTATTAAAGGCTTGTTATACGGGTATGTTAAAAACCAGAATGAAATATGCATTGGGAAGAAACAGTTAGGCATCTTTATAGTATGAGTTAAAACGCAAATTAAAACTAATTAAAAATGCTGTAGTTTTGACAATTATAAATCTCTTTATTTTATATTTTAAGGCAATGTTGAAATTACAGTACAGAGGTATTCATGCGAGCAAAGAGTAAATAGCGAGAAGAAGATTGTGCAGTTATTAAAAGGAGGCAGTGAAGGGAAGCGGTGGATGACGAGAGAGAGAGAAGGATCGAGGAAAGAGAAGAAATGGCAAAGTAGAAACAGTTAAACGTCAGGTCAGAAAATAGAGGATTGGCGGAGAGAAGATAACGGAAGACAAGAGGTGGATGGCGGAGATAGAGCCAAGAAGAAAATAGTAAAGGGAATAGAAATAGTAAAGGAAGAGAGCCAAAAAGAAATAGTAAAGGGAGAAAATCAATGAGGAGCAGGGAAGAAGAAAATGCTGTTGATATTATTAAAAATGTTAGAATAGTTTTAAGTTTAGGTTGGCAATGAGATGTAATTGCGTGATTTAAGATTGAAATAATGTAAAGTCTATCGACACACATATTAAATCATTAAATAAGGTAAGCGTCCGCTTATCAGCATGGAAACCAGTAGACGTATGGTATCAAACGGATTCAATAACAATGCGTACATATGTCGTGTGAAATATATTTCAGTACTAACCGGGTAAAAATGTTATACCCGGTTATACATATATTGTTGCCAAGATATAAGGACTAACCCGATGGAGTACTAGTCAGGCTCTCATAAGGTTAGTATGTAATCATAGTTATGAAGTTAGTTAGGGTAATCGTATAAGAAATAAGGCCTTGATCGGCTGGTCCTTATTCTGTAAAGTATTTCCACCAGTTGAAAAAAATTCATCGCTTTATAATGACGTCACAAAAGCGAAGATTTTTTATTTGGTATTCTGTAAGAAATTTCCACCGATTTTATTTTTGTCGCTGGAAAAAAATCGAGCAAATTATAAGGTCGGTTTCAGTGGTGGTTTTATAGATCGTTAATTATATTAAATGGTGTATAGCTTATTACAATATTCCAGTTGTACATTTACTTTCTTTCATATTTATATGCCAAATAGGACGATATAAATATAAGAAAATAAATACAACATTACAATAACTGCTACTCTATTTATTATCTACAGGTAGAAAATTGACTTAAATTCAAGCTAATTCTAAGGTTCATTTTGTACTTTTTGTGTAGAAACTGTAAAGCAGTGCTTGGTTTACACGTAATAGCTCTCCACAAGCAAATTACATTAATAGTTTATTCATTCAAATTGCATTTAAATATTCATATTACACATATTAGAACTGCATACTAACTGCTTCTTCATTGCTCGTCTGCAGGGTACTGAATTCAAAATACCAAACACAATTATCCCAACACCACCTAGATACAGAGCCTAACAGCGTTTTGTCGTAAATGCTGTAACGTCACGCATTGTAGTCCATTATTTGCCAAACTAGTTCAAACCCTGTAGTTCAGTTGTAGTCTTAACCGTTAATTTTAAACGTGACAATTTAATTGTGATTTTAGTAAATTAGTGAATTGTGAATTTAGTGAAATTTAGTGTAATTAAAACTAATAAACAAAATGCCATACAATTACAGAAGTTACAGAAACTTCAGAAACACAAACTTAAATGCAGATCTAGGTCGTGTTGATTATCTCCGAACCGAATTGTTAAAAACCACCCGATGTTGAGATATCAACGCATGTATTTTAGCAACATTTGATTTTCCTACCAATCATTGTCACGATTTAGAATAACGAAATCAGCAAATTGTGTATCAGACCATTCCCGTCGGCAATAACTGTTCAAACGCATACGAAACTTAACATTTGGATGCACTGCTAGCTATAACAAGAAGACTTAATACGATTTGCCCAATGACTTTTATTCGGACCTGTGGACGCTTACCTCAATGCCATCATCAAAACACTTGATGTATGTTTTTCATGAAATTTAAAATTTTTCCAACATTGTCTTAAAATATTATTTAAATAAAAGGATTCATAATTGAGGAAACTGCAACATTTTCAATTAATATCACGTCATTTTCAAAACCGTCACAGCGTTACTACTTCATCATTTTACATAATATTATTAAAATAATATTTAAAATAAAAGAGTAATATACTTTTTCTCATTCCACCCGTCTTAAAACAAATTAACTCTACTCCTTCTTTAATTTTAAGGTATTTCTCAATTTCCCTGGAATGCCGTTAATGCCATCTCTTGGCTGGTGTTGGTATGTTTATAGTATTTATTTTTCTGTAATATGTATAATATGTAAATACTTTATATATGTCATTTACAAAATTCTACTTTTTTCTGTCCACTCTCCATGCCGCGGCTCTTGTTTTTGGATGTTGAATCCATTACCAGTTATTTTACGTCAGAGCTTGTCAAACTTTATTTAAAGATATATTCATAGATCGTATCATTCACTTATTTGACTTTCTTTATTTATTTTGGCATTAGCTTATTCCTCTTGCCTCTTGCCAACTTATATTATTTATAAAATATGTTACAATTCCATATGTAATGTTTAATTACAAAAATAATTCAAATCAATTTTATAAGCAGTTTAAGAAATCGAAAATATTCTTTTTCGCATGCCCTCGATGAGGACGATAATTAAAATAAAGGATCAGTTATCCTTAAAGCCTATGTGAAAGAAAAACATCGGAAAATTATATTGCAAAATGTTTGGCTAGTACCGGATATGAAAAACAAACCTGTTTTCTTTACTAGTAGCGCAGGACAAAGTAAATGGCAGTAAGGTTGTATTTAACTTAGAGAAGTTTGAAAGGAGAAGTACATTAATACATAGTAATAGTATGTATGATGAGTAGAAATATATGCAGAAACTTTTTCAATAAGAGGAAGTGTTGAAGTTATTGATACAGTTATCTAGTTGGCATATCGTCTAAGTCTATCTAGTATGTTAAAAAACAATGGGCTTGTGTCCTCATTTCTTAGTGGGCGATTTTTCAATTGTTGATTGAAATTGATGTTAATAAATGTGTATTGGCGTGTCTATTTTATTGAATATCTAAATATTGACGGAGATATAGCAATTAAAAGTTTGAATTGTAGTTTTAGCGCTAGAAATGGTCGGCCATATTTGTATGACGTGAAATGCATTTTAACGTCAGTTATTTGTTGAGTAGGTCAATGCTGTAGTAATGTTCTGTAGCTGTTGGTAGTCTAATAATCAAGTCAATTCAAAGAATAATAAGTTTTTATATTATTTAACCCTGCTAAAGCAGGCATAATATTGAAATTTTAATGTTCCTTGAAATAGCTGTAAATAATATTTGATATTTTGATATATAAATACATGTAGCAGAGATTTATGAGCTGTAAGGTTGGCAGCGGTTGTGATTTCACATGCATTTGGAATGTCTACAACGTTGAATCCCTTTAATAATTAAAGAGACAAAATGACTTTTTTAATTGTTAATATCTCCTAACATATAAGGAGTTATTAAAAAATAATTGGACATTTGAGGTTCTAGTAACCAACTTTATCAATATATAGTACACTTTTATAGAAATTAAGACATAAGACACAAGCCCACTAGTGTTCTCTCTCTTAATATTTTTAATAAACAAGTTCTTAATTATTATTCCACTCATTTTTCCAGTATTATCAATTACAAATTTATTATGCTTATGCATCAATAATATTTAACTGCTTTTTGAAAAATAAATCACCCTTAAGTTAAGTAGACCGGATGGCTAGGAATATTTTGCCTAATTTAGATGAAATTACTAGGTGTCACTTTAACGTCCATCTTTTGTGCTTAGCGGGTAAAATATATCTTTAAATATCAGTCAGTGAAACCCAACACACACATTCAGAAACTCTGTAGGCTGCTAATGTTATTTTATTTTACTGTTTAATATAAATTGTTACGCATTTGCTATGTAAATAAGGTCGGTTGACGCTGGAAGGGGTTCCGATCATTTTTTGCCTCATGCTGTTTTTTTGGTAAAGTACAACACGTGACTTCACATCAGGATACCGACTCATTTTGATAACATTTATCGCAGCGATATAGTGCTGTCAATATTACTTATTTTCATCCTTATACTTTAACGAAATATGATAATAAATTAAATTCTAATATAATTTCACTACATTATATGTTTAGATTCAAGGCAACAACCCAATTCCCAAGAGAACAAAAAAAATCTAATAATTTTCAAAATTTGTGATAGTGACAACACTATTTTTTTAAAAAATACACCCAGCGGGATATGATAATGTTCCTTTGTAAGACAACATTTGCGCATGCGCCTAACTGACTCCGTAACTCTCACAGTGTTTCAAAGAGGGGTTGAAGGGAAGGTAGGGGGTCAAGTGGACCCCGGGGACCTAAAAGACCCGTAGCACAGTGTAAATTTGTTGACAGTTTCTGGTAAACGAGTTGAGATTAGTTTGGATAAATATGGTGCTCCCTGTGTGGAGGATAGATTGACTGAGGCCGTGGAATTTTGACTTAGAGAACCATGCTGACAAACTTAATGTAAGAGTTAAGTTGAGAAATACCGAAATATTTTTAGATAAATAATGAATTTATTGAAAATACTTTATGTACCCATTTTGATATCTATACCAGTTTTTTCCAAAGTAAATCAATTTTAACTCGGCAAAAATTGGCAGTAACAAAATTTGGCAGAGCATAAAAATAACTTTGATATGATTCCGAACAGCGATACATACTTTGTGATAATATAAATTTACATTAAGGGTAAGATCAAATCGATACAAAAAAAGCATATTTTCGATAATGTTTTTTTGACGACACAGATATACTATAAAATTATTTCTATAATTATGTTACTACATGATAAAATAACATTTAGAGAACAGTTTGTTAAATTTCCATAAAAAAATATTTAAAAAATGAGTTAATGACAGCGAATATCCGCAGACGTCGCAAAAAAAGGCGTCGCTGTGGTGTTTCTCATATCATGATTTTATTAGTTGATAAGTTTCAGAGGTGCAAAATTTGAAAAAGATCGGTGCAGTAGATCTTGAGGTACAGAAGACACCAACTCTGAAAAAGCGAATGTGAGAAAAACGCGTTTAAAAATTTCAAAGAAAGACGAAACCAGACCAGAGGTGAAGACTTAAAACTCTATATCTCCGACAGTTTTACTCCAATCGACTTCAAATTTCACACAATAAAGATAATATGTTCTACATTAATATAAAGAAATTTAAAAATAACTTGAAACCTTAGTATACCCATACTCCCCCTCTCCCTCCTAAACTTCCTACTTCAGATGCTCTCCTTTGTTATCCTCGCGCCAAAGGGGCTAGGTTGTCCTTAAACTTTAAGAGTCTATGACCAACATTGAAGTATTTAAATTACTGCGCAGGACGGTTTAAAAAAAAACCATAATAACTGCGACTGCTGAATTATACGCAAAAAAGTTAATCGCAATTGCAAAGTAGTTAAATCACTTTAAGAATTACTTATACATCCACCTTAAGCACCCTAACCTCAGATTATATTTCATAATAATTCGTTGCTAAAACCTTGCCTTGAGAAGTTTGACAAACCGAACTTTTTAAAGTGCATTGAAAATTTAAAAAGAAATTTTGATGAAACATAAATTGCCTTTATTAAAAACAGTAATTTTAAACCAACGATTTATCAAATAACCCTCAATCGCAAAACTCAAAATTTTTAAGAAATTTTGAACTGACGGTTCGAACTTTCATTCATGGTTGAACAGACAGAGAAATGCATTAGTTCATTATTCATTAAATTTTGTTTCCATAGTCGTTTGGAAAAAAAACTTTACGCAGGCCGAATGAAACTATCCGGCGTTCCAAATCGGCCAAGCGGTGGCTTTAGCTTAGGTACCTCTAATGTAGCCTATCAAACGACTCTCTATTCGAAGGCTTGTCAAATAGGCTAAATTCCTAATATGGGCACATTAATTTCTGCCAAAAAATTTATGCTAAATTTATTTATTTTCATATGATTTTGGTTTTTATTTTTCAATATTTTATTTTAATTTGCTTTTACTTTTTGAATAAATAAATTTTAGTGTCCACTCACTAGCAGCGTGATAGTCAAGCTGGAAAGAATGGCAATGACTCCTAAAGAACAAAAGCAATAAAATCGCAAATGCAGCAACTAATTAGCAGCAAAAAAAGCGTTCAAATCGCAATATAGTCATATTGCCCCTGCCCGAAATTGCTATGCCAGCTTAACGGACTTCATTTCTGAGGTGATAGTCTCATTTTGTAAATTACTAATTACAAATTTGCCTCTTAATCATAAAATAAAACACAATACAAATACCTTAACGGTTATATTTGTAATTTCAAAAAATAATCCTTTTTTTATTAAATAAGGAGATAACATAATTTGTCTAAATCATTTATAAAATTTAACTAATTCTTAGCGATTTCGTTAGGTATGGCCTTTGTCTTTAAAACATTTAATAGATTTATTTAACATTTTGATATCTTTGTTGTATTTCTAAGACAAAAAACGTTGACAACATAATTTAGTGGATGCTGCGCGTCTGTGACTCAGTTTCCATGGACCACGGCTTTGTTTTTAGTCATTGGACAAGTTGAAACGCGTTCCATTATTAATTTATTCAGTTTATTCCAAAAACAAAGGTAGACAGACCAGAAAGGTACAGTGTTGACTTGTGGAACTAATTTGTTACTGAATTCTATACTCATATATAAAACAATTCACTTGAATTAGTCATCTGCAATGTTCTGAGGTCAACCATTTGTCTAGATGACATCTCTTAGTATTTTTTTTATTTGTAAATCTCACACACTATTTATATGATAAAATGAAGATGTTATGTACAACTGCCCGGTCAGACCAGGCCACGCCGTCTAGGCAATACTTCCTGGAGAGATTATATTTACTGACAAAAATTAGGGATTAATTGCTAGAGATTTGTCAGAAGATGTAACCCGTTATGGACATTATTTTTAAATTAAAATATAAACGGATTATTCTATCTTATATGAACTATAATTTTATATTTTTATTCAAAAATGATCTGTGACTTATTAATTAATAATTGGTCAGTCATAAACTACGTTTGTAATTTCTAATCTATCTAATTTTTTATTTAGCCGTATTATTTGTTTATATTTAAGGTGCTATAAGTGCATTTCATGTTTTGCGCAAAAGATGTAGCTTGTATACGTTTAGTCCGACGCCTAGTTCTTTCATGAATGCACTTTCTTGTTCTATTGCGTTCTCCTCCTTCGTGGACTAAGCTCTGACTGTCATCAGTCACAGATTAACCGTATTTGTAACCAAATGTGTGCTAGCCAACATCGCTATTATAACGACGCCGTGAACAACATATCTAATATAACACTAGCTCTAACTTCAGTAACAATACTTGACTTGCGATTTGACTTCGCTCAATTATTTTTTTTAAGATTCCTAAACTAATCTAACCTTTTACTACGATTGATCTAGTACATTAAGTATCGTACACATACGTGCGACTTAAACATGCGACATCCTACATTTGTTTAAAGAAGTTGTACAACACGTCCACACTAGTGCGACATGCAACTTAATACGTCGGAAGCTTTCATATTTCGTTTTATTAGTGTTGCATGTTTAAGTCGCACTAGTCTATACGTTAAAAGTACAACATATTTAGTACACTCATGTCTAAATAATGTCAACTTATGAATGAAAATATATAAATGTTGGATGTCGTATGTTTAAATCGCACTAGTGTGTACGATACATATATTATACAAATACAAATGTTTAACTTTCAATAGAAGCAGAATACTTATTCGTAAATAAAATGATTTGATGAATATTTTAAATTAATAACATTATTAATGAAATCTTTATAAAATATTGAAAGTTTGCTCAACATCCCACCTTGTTGTATACAATATGATTACGATTATGAGTATGAGCATTTGATTACAATAAAATTTTATGATATTTTTACAACCTCACTGAATTTAATTTACCTAGCGGCTTCATATTCATTTTTATGGGGTTATTAATTTTATTAAAAGTTTTTATTGCTTTATTATTGTTTAGTTAATGAAAATTATGAATTAAATAAGAAATTAATTGCTAATTTAAATATTAACAATTTATTCAATAAGCAACAAAGACATGCATTCGCACAGGGCCGGCCGACACATTGGAATGAAGTGAATTCTTTAACTTTCACCCTAATATTATGACCAACCTATGCACCACGCTTACACACCCGACCGTATGCACTTACACTGCTCCGAGTAGTGTTACTTTTCAGTTGATCGTCATTAAGACATGATCTCCTAATATCTAGCTTAAAACGCCGTTGAATTTGGCGCTGCTAAACAAGGCATACTGAGATAAATGCAGACATAGTGCATTACTTCTTATGGCGGTACTAAACGATGGTACGAACACATTCCAACGTTGGACGCATCCTGTAGTCGATGCAGGAACTAAGTGTGTCCTATGCCATATGTCCAACGTTCACGTTGGAAGAAGTTTGGGCTGTTGTCGTTCTTTTGACCCGCGTCAAAAGGTGTTTTTCTAACCCCCACCACACACTTGATTCACATACCATGCACTGCTACACGAATCGTTCAACAAAGAAAGGTTTTATACTTGAAGTTTTATTTATTTACTTGAAAGTTTTTGTTAAACAGTGTCAGTGTGATCAAACATTCGTTCCACCCTGTAGCAGGAAACTTGCCATGTCAATCTTCCAATATTTCACCCACACGTTGCAGGCAAAATTAATAATTATATTAAAGTTATTAAGTTAAATTAATAATTTCAATTAATTAACAAAATAAATAAATCATTCGGATCGAACATTCGTCCTACTGTGTAGTAGGAAACTTGCTATGTCAATCTTACAATATTTGAATCAAACATTCATCGCAGCGTTTGGTGGCGCTTTACAATAGAACACTACACAAGAGGGGAAGCAAGATCAGTAGTTTCAGTTTAAAGAAGATGCTGAGAGGAGACACTGAAGGAAGAAGGTGGATGACGGTGATACAAAGAAGAAGGAAGGAGAAAGAAGAAAAGGAAGGGATGGTAATTTTAAGTTTAAATAGATTTTATGAATAGCTTTAAGTTAATTTCATAAATGTAATCAACAATTTAGTGTCGGAAAAATGTAAAATCGATTGGCATGTAATAGAAATAAATATGCAACATACAGGGTACAGTAGTCTTCTGCACAGTGATGACACGACTGCTTTTAGACAGTCAAATCTAGCGCATAACACACACTAAAGTCTAGTCTGTATTAATACCATTTCTTTGGTTAACATCTATCAATGAGTAAGCGAGAAGCAAAGACGTAAAAATAGTAAGAGAGAAAAAGAAGCAAATATGAACTATGAACTCAATGAAAACGAATTTGGGTAGAAAGAGTTTATACGAAACTGCAAAGTCGTAAGAAGGATTGGTTTTGATAGTGAGGATGCAAGATTACTTCCTGTTAAGACAGTCTATTTTCAAGGTTAGCATTCAAATATTTTTTAATATTGTAATAATTTACATGCGCAGTACTTACAAGGAACCAACGTGTCTTAGAAAGGTTGTTGTTTTTAATGTGCGGCTTGACTAAATATATACTTTTTGTCTATAATTACTGCTCAATTTGTTTCACTTATTACCTTTTTACTTCATAAAAAATGTCATACGCTAAAACAAATATCACCAAATTAGAAATATCTTCTCAAACAACGACTACATAAAAACAGGAAACAACCTTTGCAAATAAGCTCGTAGCTGGATTGCGTAAGGAACATGAAGAGAGAGGAAGTACTAAAAGAGGCAGTGAACGGAAGCAGGAGAAAGAAAGAAGTAGCGAGGAAACAGTTAAACTTCAGTCCAGAAAAATAGAATATTTTCGGAAAGGAGATAAGGACAAGACATGGATGACGGAGATAGAGACAATAATAAAAAAAGAAAAAGGAAGAGAGTCAAGAAGAAATGGTAAAGTAAGAGAGTCAAAAGGAAATAGTAAAGATAGAGCGTTTATGCCTGTAATAGACATAAGTGGAGAAGTGAAAACGAAGAGAGAAGGCAGGAAAGATAGTGAAAAGATAATAGAGGGTTTGTCGAGAGGAGACAAGGAAGGCAAGAGGTGATAGATGAAGATACAGGCAATAAGGAAGGAGAAGCAGGAAACGGGGTGAATAAAGGAGGAGTAGGGGACATGAAGAGAGGATCAAGAAACAGAAAGTACTATTCGAAGTAGTAATAGTCTAGAATAGTTTAAGTTTAGTTTTTAACTTTGAATTTATATGAAATGCATTAAGAAATATAATAATGTAGATTGTAAAGCCGAAAGGCACACAATTAATATAATAAATAATAATAACAACGCCTACAAATTTAGCACGTTTTTCTAGTAAGCTCGTAAACGTTGATTAATGATATTTTTTAGCATTTTGACTCCCTGTTGCCCCATTTAATCTGCGGGTTAATTCCGTAAGTACCCCGTTGTCTTTAGTAGTGGTTTTATATATCTATGAGGAGCTCCTTGTGGCCCCCATGTTGAGGGTATATGCCACCAGGGGGCCCGTTGTGCATATATAACACATATCTCTCTGTTTTTCTTAAAAACATGTAACGCTCCTGGATATTTTTAAATGCAATTCCATAGAAACAATAACAACCATTAGCAGAATACAAGAAAAACATCACGTGGTCATAAAGATTATAGATGGAGGGATGAAGAGGGACGAATTTAAGAAGATTGAGGATAACAATTATTTGTTTTTATAATAATTTAATATTTTAGCTTCTATACAATTTTCCGTATCAGTAATCTCTCATTAATCATCTTTCTATACAACGCTACTACTTCAAATTGAGTTAAACATATTTTTAGAGACTCGCATACTGGAGTAAGTTAACACAAAATTGCTAGCATTGTCTCTGGTAATGTGTTCATACTGAGATGCAAAGGGCTATAATCAAGTTATGTAAAGGCAAAAGTTATTAGAGTTCTAATCGGGCTCATACTCATAGGAATTGCCCAAGTAAGGATATATCTTAGCTACGTAATAGGATTGGTAGAGACATGGGTCGCACTAAGGGGAACTATTGGTTGATATATGTACAAGAGGACATGAATCATCAGAAGAAAGGGAAAAAGAACCTTAAACTAAAAGAGAAGAATCACGGTCATAGAGAGAAAATAACAAGCGAGAATAGGGAAAGAACGCAAATTAGATCGGTAATAATAGAAGTAGATAAGTCGATGAGGAGATACAGGAAACACTGAAGAAAATAAGAAGGTTGGTACTGGATTGTTAAAGTACAGAGAAGAATGAAGAAGAAGGTAAATCATGAACGAGACAGAAGGGGTAGAATATAAACATACGAAAAGAATAAAAGAACTTAAACTGGTGACTAAAATAATTAATGTAGAAAGACGTAATGGCTATTAAATCCTGAATCTTAACAATATTATCGACAACACACTTTGAGAGCCATATGTCTGGAGTAGTACCAGTAAGTATAGATACATTCAGAAAGACGATATATGAATTACAATTATGCCAGCCAACTTTGTGTGTAACTTATGTTAATTTATCATTTGCAGCATTGCCCACAACTGGCCAGGCTAGTCTTATTTCTCGTTCTGTAGAACTCCATTCCCGCGTATAATTTAAAAAAAGAACTATTATACTTGCAAGTTGCAAACTAACCGTGTGAAATACGTTTAAGCAATACTACTATAGTGAGGATCAGGAGAGTAAAGAGGTAGAACAGCTAACAATTTTAAAGCAATCATAATCAGAAAGAAATGAAGTTAATGGAGGTCAAAGTATGAAGCTAAATACTTCTGCGGGTGCTGAGTAGAATATCAGAAATTTATTTGATAATTGCAGAAACAATTTCAAAGGCAATCACATTGAAATTGTAAGGTAAGACATGTGAAGAAACCAAAGAGTTTATATCTGAACAGAGTGATAGAGGTAAAAATCAGGAGAGGGAAAATGAAGACTGAAGGGAGGAAAGAATAGTGCAAAGATAATAGAGGGTTTGTCGAGAGGGGACAAGGAAGGCAAGAGGCACAGGCAAAAAGGAAGGAGGTGCAGGGAACATAGAGAGAGGTGGTCAAGAGAAGAAGAAGCAGAAAGTACTATTGGAAATAGAAAGGTCTAGAATATTTTAAGTTTAAGTTATATGAAATGAATTAAGAAATATAACAATGTAGATTGAAAATTCGAAAGGCACATAATTAATATAATAATAATAACTACCAAACCTAACACAGAGATGGCGCTAATATAGCCAGATAATTGTAAAAAACCACTAAAAGGTTTACTGATAAACAAAATTGATTACTGATTCAACGAATGTTCTTCGATGTACTGAAACGAACGTACAGAAACTTATGTTTCCCTCTTCTTAGTTCCCATGAGAAATCCGAGAAAAACCGAGGTTTTAGGGCCTACATTGGGACAAAACCTATGGAGGACCCACTCTTTCGGTACACTTATGGATGTGAATGGTCAAATGAATCCTTATATTTGATATTTCAAGACAAAGGTGAAAATTTCATGAAAATCAATTTATCATTTTATCATTTTAAATGGTATTCTACCTTTAAACTTCATATACGAACCAGTGCAATATTTTCTAAGGGGGCGCATATAAGTTTGATCATTCCCTATCTCCTCTATAACCTCTTTGGGGCCATGGGCAGCCATAACTCACACCGAAGGGGGTCTACAACTTCAACAACACGGCAAACACCTCATCTAATCAGCAGCAGTTGTAGATTGCCATTCTTTATCTTCAACTGGCAACTGAATACGAATGCGGCAAAAACTTATTAAACCATAGAGAAATTTAATATAGCACATTGGATTTATATAAACTGGAAGTGTGAAGAGAATTAGTAACTGCAACGGCCGCAGCGCGGCTCTGAACGCGGATCTGAGCTGGACCGTTTGGTTGATTTACTAATTATTTATTACCAGTGTATGCTCTCTTTATGCAATTATAGAAATGCAGTTGTGAATTGCTATGCTAATTTATTGGAGTATGAATTAATGTTAGCAAAGTGTCTATTCAATACTTTAACGAGGGCGTTATTAGAGGAATACAAAATAGAACACATTGAACTAGAAATATTCATTTTATATCACCATAAAATATAATGAATACAAGAATTTAATTACGAATGTAAACCCATTTTGATTGGAAGTCGTATATATAGTACAGTACGTTTTTTTTAATTTTATTTTAAAATTTCATCGACAAAGCCATGTTCGCCTGAAGTTATTTTATATTAGTTATATTTAATTTATTAAGATTATATAAGCTAGGAATTCGAGCACTTTTTGAATTTCTTCAAGATTGTCTGAAAGCATGTCCTTCCTTTAGTTCACCACTGATGCTGCGTTTTGTTCGTTGAGTTTGATATTATGGGCAGGTTACTAGTAGATGATGGACTCTTATTTGCTGCGGAGCTGTTGTTTTACTCATTAAGTGTTGATGCGATAACCTCGTATGTCCTGTTCGTAGTCTGAAGACGGCTTTTTCGAATTGTCTGTTGCTCTGATAAAAAGTTTCCCACTTTTTTGTATTTTCCTTAATCAATCTCAATTTGTTGCTACTTATTTGCGTCCAGCACTGGTTTTGACTTTGCCTCATACTCTTTTTATACCATTCTATTAAGTCTAAGAGTAATACATCAGAGACTGGACTTGAATGTCCAGGTATTCACATCAGTTTAATATTGTTTTCCTCTAAAATGTATAAATTATATTGTAATATATTTTTGTAACGATAACAGTACGTTGAAGAGACTGTTCCCAATATGGAACAATTTTTGACACATCTTCAATCCTAATTCTACAAATTTCTAAATTATAATATTTCCTCTCAAAAAGAGTTGCACTTTTTCGTGCAGTTTCCAGCATAATGTAAGTATTCTATGTTCCATTGAAAAAAAAATCTGCACTTACATGTTATCATGTTCGACCACAATGTCATTTTGGGAATTCCCATTTTAGTTATTTATTTTTATTATTATATTATATTAATTGTGTGCCTTTCGGCTTTACAATCTACATTATTATATTTCTTAATGCATTTCATATAAATTCAAAGTTAAAAACTAAACTTAGACTATTCAAGACTATTACTACTTAGAATAGTACTTTCTGTTTCTCCTTTTCTTGATCCTCTCTCTTCATGTCCCTTACTCCTTCTTTATTTACACCGTTTCCTGCTTCTCCTTCCTTATTGCCTGTATCTTCATCTATCACCTCTTGCCTTCCTTGTCTCCTCTCAACTAACCCTCTATTATCTTTTCACTATCCTTCCTGCCTTCTCTCTTCGTTTTCACTTCTCCACTTATGTCTATTACAGGCATAGACGCTCTATCTTTACTATTTCCTCTTGACTCTCTTACTTTACTATTTCCTCTTAACTCTCTACCTTTACTATGTTATTATAGTCTCTATCTCCGTCATCTACCTCTTGTCCTTATCTCCTTAAATTCTCTATTTTTCTGGACTGAAGTTTAACTGTTTCCTCGTTACTTCTTTCTTTCTCCTGCTTCCCTTCACTGCCTCTTTTTGTACTTCCTCTCTTTTCATGTTCCTTATGCAACCCAGCCACAAGCTTATTTATTGTCCTGTTTTTTCTTTCCTTTTTCCTATTTCCGCCACAAAGATAGGCCTAAAAATAGACAAGTGCCACCAGAAGTAGAGGTGTTAGAATGAATGAAAAGGTTACTAAAACACAAGAAAGTAGAATTGAGTCTGTATATAAACAAATTGAATTGAAATTGAAAAGATGATACAAACATAGACTTGAGTTTGTAACACCAAAGAAACAAAACAAATTAAGTTTTATTGTAAAACAAAATTGAAACAATAATTTGGGCTAAAACCATAAAATAATTTCGCAGAAGTTGCTAACAACCTGTCTATTATAGAGAAGCAAAGAATGAAACTATAAATACAAAAGCAAACGCTATTAGAAATAAAATAAATGGTTTTCTCAAGTATAACATACATAATAATAACAGAAAACGAACAGAAAACAACAAACGAACGCATGAAGATCATTTAGATATATAAATAAAAGCTGGGATGCATAAGGTACCCGAACCCGACACTATGAAAGAGTCCAGTTAGTAGCATACGTATAAAATGAAAATGAAATTAATGATTTCGAGTTAAAATACATTATTAGATTAACAGTGGGTGTTCTGCGAACACAGGGGCCCCTTTACAAGAGAATGTATGAAAAAAAAGGTATGAAAGTCGGTTGAACAGTGGACGGTTAACCGAATCAACGCCGGATAAATGGACGGCTCGCTGAGAGAATCTCTGCTGGGGGTGCCTGGTGCCGAGGACCAAGCAGGAGTCAGAGCCCGTTCCGAGGAGTTCAGAACAGAGGTTAAAATATGTGATATCCAATAAGTTTTATTAAATATATGCCAAATCGTATTTAATAAATGTGATAGCAATATTTATCTTTATTTTATTATTGTTTAATATCGACTTATTTTCACTGCTGATACTTATTGTTACTTTCTATTGCCGCACCAATTTTAAAAGACAAAAGTCTAGAACTTTGATGTGTGGTTTTATTTCACTTGTTAAGCTACAATATGTTGTTTTTATGAACAATAAGTACCTATGCTAATTATGAACTTAAGTAATCGTCCCATGGCGGTTATGTACCATATTGCGCAACAATTAAAAACGATTGCCACATTATGTCTTTTTAATCTCTTAAAATATAATGTGTTTTGATTGATCCAATAACTTCGCTTCTGGATAAGTGCTAGTGAGATATTATTAGATGTGAAATATTAAATTTGTTTTTCAAAAATAATGGTCCAGCTAAAAAAATAAACTTTATTAAGAACATGCAATAGCACTACTTGTAAATAATTCTCAGCGCGATTTTATTTTAGTATATATGGATGCAATACCTGCAGGTTCGGCCTCGATTTTAATAAAATTGTGTAAAGTTTGGCAGACCTGATAAAGTAAATAAACTAGACAGTAGCGGATTTAACGTACATTTAGGCATACAAAGTGCGCGCCTGGGTCTCGAGATTTTGAGTGGCTGAGTGGCTCCTCCTCAGAAGGCAATTGTGAGTTACAGCAAAGCTATGCAGTTTGAGAATAGAGGAAAATGGCGTGTCCATGTGACAAGGCAGTCAAAACGGTTAAACACATATTAGAAGATTGCGACTTTTACATCAAGGAAAACATTTTTCCAAAACAGATACAGGTCACCAAAACTTTGCGCGTTATTCAAAATATTGATCCGAAATGAGAGAACCTATGATCGATCACTTTAAAATACTATATGACAAAATATTCAGAAAAAGGAAAAGATTACTGCCTATGTCACAGTAAGGACAGCAACATATCTTAAGGATAATACTAAGTATATATTTACTTTATTAATACAATGTAATATGTAAAATATAATTAAAATTAATTTAGATGGTACATAGGTTTGTAGAGGTATATACATAAACTACTCTCAGTATAGCAAATAAAAAATTTAAAAAATTAAATGATAATGTGACTATAGGTAAGTATGACTAGCTACCGCTGATCTAAATCCGCCACTGGAACTAGGATTAACTTCTAATCCGAGAATATGTTTATCAAAACTATTTTTTATTCCATCCAATTAATTAATTAATTTCTAGTTTTATCTGACAAAATTTCACGAATGAAAATGAAGAGGATTCTTTTTTAACCATTTTTTAATTAAGAGTAAAGAAAGTACAAGGCAATATGGATGATATTAGCTAAAAAGTTTAAGAAAAATTATAAAGATTTTGATCATGCAAAAATGTAATGTAAATAATACAAATTATGTCACTGCTGTAAACGCTGATTAGTTAGACGACAACATCAGTTTCAGTTTTCTCCCGCCAGATTCACAATTCAGACAACTGTGTGCCGCTGACTATTCTAAAGCCATAAAAAATGTTTTCTTTTTTAAATGTTGATGCTTTAATTTTTCAAAAAAATAGGTGATTAAAAATCTTGTTATACAAAATAAATTGTTTATCTTTAAGAATCAAAATTTAGGTTGAACAATAACATTACATTAAGATTAAAGTATTTTGCTACTAATCTTACTTTCAGACAACCCCACCCATTCTTTTTTAACTTTATATCTAAATTGTGAATGAATTGCAATTTTTTTAATTCCACATGTTGATAACATCTAAACTGACTGCTGTAAACTTTATCACAAATTTCTTTGAATGTTTTTTTACAATCTGGAATTGACATTAACGTATTCAATTCTAAGTGCATTAAGTCGGCAACCCTAATTTCTTATCGGGTATATCTACAACGTCACAATTTATGACATATTTAGCACAGATTCGTATCTTAATGTAGCAGTATTTCGGTTTTAGTACCACAATAGGATTAGTTGATGCTGGGTCACATATTTTGACGTAAAAACTTGTAACCAGCGGAGAAATCAAAATATAGAAAAGGTCTATTATAGTAATCAATGTGCCCGAAAAGTTTTTAGACAACAGTGGTTACCTGACTTTATTTAGATTCTATTCCCAACGACAGACAAAATTAAATCACTATATCTTTATTATTACAGAGCCCTCATGAACCTCCAGCATTAGCACCTAATTGTATCACAATACATCCATTCAGTAAACTATCATTATGCATTTTATAAATAACAATTTCAATAAATATTATTCATATTTTAAAATATTTATCATTCATAAACCATAAACCGAACTCATTAGCAAGACTTGGCTGACAGAGAATCGAGAATCGAGCAATGAAGCAGTGGAAGATGAACATCATCAGGCACCAGTGAAGCAGTGAAGCCGAACAGCGACCAAAGCTCACCACGGGGGGCTCTGAAAGTCCACGAGATGTTTAACGATCTAAATAATGTTTAATAAAACCCATGATACGCTTGCATCGATTCTATTAGCAGTGGTTTTCAACTTATCGAAGCAATTCGCAGAATAATCCGTAAAAGCTCCCTCTGTTTGTAATTTATATTTAAAATAAGGTACAATTAATATCAGAGGTACAGCAGAAACTGTTTCAAACCACTGGTTAAACTAATACCTAATATTAAATAAACTATAAAATTCATGGATCTGGGTTCGATCCCTGTTGAGAGCTAATCGATAAAACACTGCATAGCTCGACTTAATCAAACGCTCCTGATATACATTATCTAAAATGGGCTTGTGTCCTATGTCTTAATTTCTATAAAAGTGTACTATATATTGAGAAAGTGGGTTACTAGAACCTCAAATGTTCAATTATTTTTTAATAACTCCTTATATGTTAAGAGATATTAACAATTAAAAAAGTCATTTTGTCTCTTTAATTATTAAAAGGATTCAACGTTGTACACATTCCAAATGCATGTGACATCACAATCCTTGTGTAAGATTACCAACCTTACAGATCATAAATCTCTGCTATATATGTTTATATATCGAAATATCAAATATTATTTCAAGGAACAATAAAATTTCAATATTTGTCTGCCGTAACAGGGTTAAATAAAATAAAAACTTATTATTCTTTGACTTGACTTGATTATTTGACTACCAACAACTACAGAACATTACCACAGCACTGACCTACTCAACAAATAACTGACGTTAGAATACATTTCACGTCATACAAATATGGCCGACCATTTCCAGCGCTAAAACTACAATTCAAACTTTTAATTGCTATATCTCCGTCAATATTTAGATATTTAATAAAATAGACACGCCAATACACATTTATTAACATCAATTTCAATCAACAATTGAAAAATCGACCACTAAAAAATGAGGACACAATCCACTTGGTACTCGTAACAAAATGTTGCCTATTATATTGAAGTGTTAACATTTCTAATGGTTGAATTAATTCATAAAATGAAATAAGGTAGAAACCTCATTTGTTTATCTTTCAGCCTTTAAAATTATTGAAAGCAATTCTGCAATCTAACGGAGCGTCCACACTAGTAAAATTCAACTAGAACAACAATTTTCTTACGATTTTCTTAAATATTATCGACGATAAGCGGACACCAAAGGGTGGACCTGCTCATACTCGAGAAAAAAAAATGTATTTCATTTTTGTTTTGAAATTGCAAAAAAAAAATTAAAATCTTTCGAAAATTGACATCCCTTAAGATGTTATTAACTACCATGATCACAATTTTTCAAATATTTCTGTTTTTTTTTTGTATCGGCAACCTAAGTAGCACTGCTATCCGCCACAACCATTAAAAATCAATCTAAATTATTCTTTTCTCTAAAATTTTGAAAGATTTTTACTTTCAGTCCACTTTCACTCATCGTGGTGTAAAAAAAAGTATGAACACTACTATGGCAAGTTTTTTCTTAAATTTACGCAACTATCCAAGATTCAAAAATTGTATAATACTCTAGGACAAACTAGCTACAAAAAAAAATGCATATTATTTCTAAACAAGAACCAAATTTCATAAATTGTTGTTGATAGTAATGACTTTTACAATACCCAAAATAGGTTTTTTGTTGTTGAAAAATATTGAATGAATTAAAGCAAATGGTAAGGCAATTAAATTAAATTAAACCAATTTTTCATTTATTTTATAAACTCATTACATTATTCACATTACAGTAAATGTGAAAATTGTGCAAAACGCTTCCTTATAATAAGAATTATTATTATTGAATAGAATATATTCCTACAATTCTGTTAATTTAATTTACAAAGCAAATATTCGTTTTTTTAAATTTTAAGTTAAAAACCACAATCATTTAGTCCAGAATAAAAGCAGTTTAACTTCTTTCAAATACAACAACACAACAATGCCTCGAATTCAATTCAAACAGGTGTTCTTCATTCCCTCTGTTCTCGCAGACAAAATACAATGTACATTTATATACGTTTAGACCTTAATCAATCATATTCGATTATTTTATTGGATGATTAATCACTAACGCTTGAATTCGATTTATTTTATAGTCGATACGGTACACTGCCCAGTATTCACAATCTACCATCCAGTACGAGCTGAGATATGCTACTCAAATCATCTTTAATAGATTTCAAATCAAGGTAAAACATTTGTAAATCTCACACAGCGTTTGTGTTAACATAAAAACTCACATCACCTCGATCTCTATTTGATTTATTTTATATCATATTTCAACATATTTGTTGTATTTCTTACTTCATATTATTTATCTGTGTAAAACATTTAATATTTACAAATATTATTCTGAAATACTTCAGTAATTGTGTAAATCGTTTTGTAATATCTCAGTAATAACATTTTTACAGCAGGACATGCTGTATTACTAATTGTTATGGTATAATCATTAATAACTTTAGTGACAATAAGAATTTATTAAATAATACTAGCAAAAAAATTTGTTACTCACCTTTTCTGTGTGTAAAGACTCTGCAATCCTGGTATAAAATTAGCACTGCACATAAGCATTACACATAAATATTAATTAGAGAATTTCTTTATTATTTAGAGAAAAGAAAAATAAATTAAGCACTGATCTAACCTAAAACTGAACAAAGTGACACTACCTACATCAGCTATATAAAATGTTTACATGTAAATAATTCTATACTGCACTTTCTAATAGAAATGTAAAATTTGGGATAATGAAAGAGTTTCATTAGTAAATAACTCTTAGATGTGCAGCCACTTAAACTCTCTGCATTAAGGACAATTCAAAATGACGACCACCTCGATCGTATAAATGCGATATCTAAGCAACCGCTTAACATACTTTAATTCTTTTCACGATAAATAAAAGCCAATTTAATGGGCTTGTGTCCTATGTCTTAATTTCTATAAAAGTGAGTTACTAGAACTTGAAATGTTCAATTATTTTTTAATAACTCCTTATATGTTAGGAGATATTAACAATTAAAAAAGTCATTTTATCTCTTTAATTATTAAAGGGATTCAACGTTGTACACATTCCAAGTGCATGTGACATCACAATCCTTGTGTAAGGTTACCAACCTTACAGCTCATAAATCTCTGCTATATGTATTTATATATCAAAATATCAAATATTATTTACAGCTATTTCAAGGAACAACCAAATTTCAATATTATGTCTGCCTTAGCAGGGTTAAATAAAATAAAAACTTATTATTCTTTGATTTGACTTGATTATTTGACTACCAACATTACCACAGCACTGATCTACTCAACAAATAACTAACGTGAAATGCATTTCACGTCATACAAATATGACCGACCATTTCTAGCGCTAAAACTACAATTCAAACTTTTAATTGCTATATCTCCGTTAATATTTAGATATTTAATAAAATAGACACGCCAATACACATTTATTAACATCAATTTCAATGAACAATTGAAAAATCGACCACTAAAAAATGAGGACACAAGCCCGTTGAAATAGCTTCGTTGACAGCTACCAGCTCTGCATCATAAATTGAAATATCTCCAGGTAAAGTTATTATCTGTATAGCAGACTCCGTCACTACTTTGTTTACTTATTAATTGTATAATTTATATTTTTAATATTTAGTTTTTTATATAAATGCAGTAATAATTTTGATAATCTTAATATATATAAATTACGTGTCACGTTGTGTGTTCGCGATGGACTCCTAAACTACTTAACCGATTTTAATCAAATTTGTACACCCTGTGCAGTTTGATCAAACTTGAAAGATAGGATAGCTTACATCTCAATTTATTTATCTTATTGCTAATTATTTGTCTATTAATTATCTGTATATGACATATGACATCGGGCGACGGTGATGGCGACATCTGTTGACTAGATTGAGTAAATATTCTGTTGAGTAAATCGAAATCTGTTGACTAGATTGAGTAAATATTCAATAGATGGCGCTACGTTAGGCACAGCAACGCGTGGCCGGGACAGCTAGTTATATTATAGAAATGACTTATTTAAACATTCAATATTTTTTAGTTGCCATCGTTTTGGGAGTCATTTCGTATTAACATTGTCGACGAATTAAAATGACATTTTCTAAATTAAAAACAAAGTCTTCTTATAATTATGAACATATATTACAGTATTTATAATAAAATAAATTAATACCGAGACTTATGAAAGAGAATATCAAATATTTTAATATTTGGATGGTTACTATTTTGAGAATCTGGGTTTTTATTTATAATATAATAATTATTATATAAATAAAATAATTTTTATGTTAATTACAAACATTAACAATAATCAACTTCCTAAAAAACATGTTACTTAAAACAAATTGTTCACTACAGGGGGTGAAATGATGCACCCCGTCGATATAAATTACCTTTAGAGATGTACCACTCACCGAACGAACGGGTGAGAGGGAGATAGATATATGTATCATTAATCTTCGCTGCTCTAATCATTAATACAGTGCTTAAATTCTCGCTTAAGCTAATAAGGTTAATAAAACTTGTAATTGCAAACAGTGTTAAAGTCATTTGATAACGATCAGCGTAGACATTTAAAGCTATTGCCACATAAGACATTTTTTGGAGTGACTGTAAATACAATTTCTGAAAACTAGAAATGAATTCGTCTTTAAATTTGGTTCGATATACTCGTAATAGTATTTGAAAAAAGGACAAATGTCTAGCGCTTATATTTATATCGTAAACTATTAAGCCCCATTCCCAGTCACTTTTTTTAGTTTTAATTTAAAGTTTTACCCTTAAATATAATTTTAAATTTGTGAAATTATGCGTCATGCGTCAGTAATATACATTAGTTTGCAATAATTACTATCTTTATTTACACTAAACTGTTGTATTTAATATAATTAATTTTATTTCTTTATATTTCACAAGCTGAAAATTACATTTTAGGTAAAAACCTTAAATTAACACTAAAACTCAGTGAGTGGGAATGGTGTTTTAATGATAAATTGTGTAACTAAAATGTAAACGGGGTTGTGAACTTCTTTCTTAAAGTCGTATTTTTTAAATTTCTATTAAAATATATTCTAACATAAGTTTCAGATTTTTTATTTTGTTAAATATCTAAAAGTTGGCAAAGATGTAGATATAGCTATTTGAATTTCTATTCTGTTGAAATTTGAAATTCTGATGTAACGCTTAGTTCTTATCCGTATTTAGACGCCACAGTATTGGAGTCTGTACAAAAATAATAAATATACGGTTTTATTTATTCTTGTTTACCACTCCCAGTAAACAATTTGTTGAAGTGCCCTATTTAGTGACGTTTCTATCACTATTTCACTTCAATTATAGTTCGCATCAACTTTATCTTCATTTGTACTCCGACAAGTGGAGTAATTTCGCCATTTGTAAGCGATAAAGTAGACATTTTAAATGAAAAAATTTGAGAAACTGAACTATAAATGAACTCTTTCATGACAAAAAAATCATGATGCATCTTCAATATGATGTCAAAATGACTCCAAAATGTTTACTGGGCTGTTATAATATTAAAACTTTATGTGTTGCGCAATACAGCAGTAAGTAATATCTGACGTTTGATTATGTATCTGTCTTGCTTATATTCAATTATAGTAAAGTTTGTAATCGAATTATTTCAATTAAAAGTTACTTTCTTCTCTTTAAATATATATCGCAGCGCCTGTTTTAGCATCAGTTAAAATTTAGTTTGTCAGGTTGCCTAACTTAATAATATTTAAGGTGATACTGTTGGTAAACTGGATGTCATTTCTTCATTGTTTTTCTAGTGACAATATTTGAGCGGAAGAACGGACAAAGATAACACTAAATAAATTTCTGTAAATCTTTATCAACATGTCGGTAAAGTACAAAGGAAAGGTGCAAATCCATGAAGAGTCATCAGCAAACAAAAGAGACCAGCATCTCTATAAAAGGAATGATGACATGCTCACAAAAAACTTAAATACACAAATTAAATATTATATATAATATTTTTATTCAAAGAAAAACGAGAGGCAAACAATAGTTTTTTATCAGTTGTGTTAAAAATATCACAGTCTAAGAATTGTATAGATAAGACTATGAAACAAATGATTTGGATTGCGGCGTGAGTGAAGCAAAGAGATTTAGGTGATAATGGAAGGTTCCGTAGTGTCCCTACCCAGGATGTGTCATTGTTAAATTATCAATTCCGCTAATATTGACACCGCATCGATAACATATCCGGCGGGGGCTTTGTGACTTGAAAGGAATCAATAGTTGGCTGCCTGACTAAACTGTTCTGATTTGTGTTCGTGATTGTGAATCAGCTGTTGCTAATCCAAGCGCAAATATTTGAATGAAAGGTGCGTAATAGAATGCAGAATATGTTACAATGGGTTTGGCGACACTTTTTAAATCAAATTTTTCTCCACTTTTTTAATACTACGATAAATATTATGCCTTGAATCATGAACTCATTTTTTAGTGGTTGTTTTTTAATTTGTAGATAAATGTAAACATTTTGAAGTCACTTTGCCATCATATTAAGAATGCGTATGACTTTTTTGTCATGAAAGAGTTCATTTACAGTTTCGTTTCTCACAGTCGTTCATATGTAATGTCCATTTTAGCGGCTCCAAATGGCGAAACCACTCCATCTGTCGGAATACAAATGAAGATAAAGTTGATGCGAACTATAATTGAAGTGCGATAGTGATAAAAACGTCACAAAATACGACACTTCACCTAATTGTTTGCTGGGGTAGGTTAATACCCTGTAAACAATTTGGAGAAGTCAACAGAGATGTTTATGAATACTATTGAAAAGTATTTAAATACATACATACAAGCAAATACGACATAATAAAATCCCCTGTTATGCTAATGTTAAGAATTCCATACAGTCACGGAACAAGGCTCGATTACCAGTTTAGTTTCATTCGTGCATTATGTTTTCTCTCACTCGTATACACGTTCGTTTTCTCACTAACAATACAGTTCCATTATCATTCGGTTCTAAGGTTTGCAACCTTAAGTGAAGTGTTCTATTTAGTGACGTTTCTATCACTTCAATTATAGTTCACATCAACTTTATCTTCATTTGTATTCCGACAGATGGAGTAATTTCGCCATTTGTATCCGATAAAGTAGACAGTTTATATGAAAGACTGTGAGAAACTGAACTATAAATTAACTCTTTCATAACAAAATTCATGACGCATCTTCAATATGATGTCAAAATGACTCCAAAATGTTTACTGGGTACAGACGTGATTAACGCAATTAATACTACGTGATAAATACAAAGTATTCCATTATTATCAAAATTGACATAATAACAACCATATAAAAAATAAGGCAAATAAAACATATAATAGAAATAATTACTATAAAATAAACAGCAAAAAAAAAATTTTAAAAGTCAAAAAGTAAATCTTTAATGGGCCGTACGAAAAGGTGAGCCGGGATGCATGTGGTACAAACCGCGCGTTGCTCACCCCTAGGTTAATATAAATTAAATACTTTATTAATTTTTTTTTAAATATCCAAAGATTGACGACGATATAGCTATTTACATTTTGAATTTCTGTTTCTTTTGACGTTGCAGGACAAGTAATAGAATCTGCATACTGTAGATAAATAATTAATTTTAATTATCTTTGTTCAAATTCTTATGAGAAGAGGTTTTACTTAATTTACTTTATTCCTAAAATTTAATAATTTTAATAATTTTATATATAATAAAATTTTAATAAACTTCTAAAAGTTGATGCACAAACAAAATAAATATTTAAAAAACAATGCAGTTGTTCATATGAAATGTCTTTATCGTGGGCTACAATGGTGAAACCAATACACCTTTTAAAATTCAAACCACTAAAATGTTGATGCAAACTACAGTAGATTTCATTTGTTCTTCTGCTATAAAACATATGTTTAAAATGTTATGGAATGTTGGAGATTTGTCGTTGAAATAAACACGTGGAGCGGTTGCTTACTGGACAGCCACTACTGAGTAATCAGATTGCTTTATGTTAAAATGCTCACTGTTAAATGCTTATTACATCGATCACAAATTCCTTGTATTTCGATTCTAAGTATTTTCAAAAAAATATTAAAAAAACCTAAAACCTAGAAATGTTATAGTTGTTGATTCAGTCTAACCTATTCTTTATTCACCTTATCAGAAGCCACATATTAGTATAAGTCATACCTGTCATTCAAACTATGGCATATAAAGTCGAGTCGCGTCGCGTCGCAGAGTCTATCTAGCGGTGGACGCACGCGTTCATTCTACAGGTATCACACGTGCCTGGAGCCCTTATCACTTAGGGCACGGCCTCCTGGAATGAGACTGAGACACCCGTATCAAAGGAATGGCTTTCAAATATTTACGACACCTGGAGTCACACCTAGTTCACTGGAAATAACCTCAACCGACAGAAGACTATTCTTCTGGTATTTTTGATTAGAAGAATTCCAGAAAATTTTAAATATATAAATAAATAAATATATATACATGGTATTCTAAGTATACTTTTCAGGGGTGATAATAAAGGTCAAAAGAAATCGATAATTGTCAAAGCACTTTTTTATGTAAAGCATGAATAAGCTTGTAACACGTTAGCAAGTAGAACTTTGGACAACGTTTTGCAATAAGCTTGTAGTAAAGTAACAACGTTAAAATTGCATAACTAACCAATGCTCTATCTAGTTAATTGTTTTTTTTGACATGCAAAATTAAGGAGATATATTTCAATATAATAAATAAGAATAATACCATAAAATTTATGTGGATGCCAGGACATTGTGGAATAAGAGGAAACGAAATTGCGGATAAATTGGCAAAGGAATCAATAAATTTGGAAATTAAGATGAAAGTGAAATTACCTTCATATGAAATTTTTAATATAATCAAAAAATTTAACTTCAATTTGAGAAACACAGATTTCATTAACAAAAGTCAGCTAAAAGGAAGAGATTATTATATGTTACATAGAAATTTAAGTAAGAAGAGATGGTTTAGAAGTCCCTCAAAATTATATCAACTATAATTAGAATCAAAAGTAATCATTGCAAAACTCCAGCTCACCTGTACAAAATTAATATTAAATCTGACGATAGATGTCAATGTGGTGAAGAAGGAACTTTGGATCATATTATATTTGAATGCATAAATTATAGTTTAGAAAGATCAAAATTAAATAGTGATATATTAGATGTGATTAAAACTTTTCCTGTTAATACTAAATTTTTGTTAAGTGATTCAAAATTAATTAGTGAATTATTGAAATATTTAGAAATGTGTAAAATTGAATTATAAATTATAAAAGATGTATAAAAATTATTTGATGGTGGCTATGACGAAAGAAAGTCAAGGCAAAGAAGTAAATAAAAATAATTGTTCTTCGTTTATACTTTAGTGATTACTTTTTATATTAAGCCCCTTTCTCACTCACTGAGCTTTAGTGAATAAATACGTTAAATTTTCTAATTTAAAGTATACATCACAGTTAAATATGTTCCTTATTTTAATGCATATGTAATGGACAAATGCGTATTAAAATTAAGAACAAATTATTAATTTTTTATTAAAATGAATTTTTGTCTGAATTTGTTAAATAATTCTATAAAAAGCACTGTATATATTATGAAAAGTAATATTCTGGTATCTGAATTTTTTTTATTACCCTACTACTAATACTACTAATAACTACTACCCTACTAATAATCTGGTTTCTATGAGTGAATCATTTTACGAATCACTTTTGAAAGAGTATTTCAGAACTATAATAATAATTAATTCAGGAATAGTTCAGAAATTCTTTTTTAAAAGTGATTAGTAAAATTTTTCACTCATATACATCAGATCTGTTCGATCACGATCGTTGTTCGCAAGCTTCAGGAATACCTGGTTATAAAATATGCTTCAGAACTGTTCTAAAATTTATAAAGGTTGTTGAGAGTGTAGTGAAAAACTTTAAGATTAAATTGACTCCAGTGTGCAACCGCCTTACCATACCAGCAATTACCAGCTAATGAATCAACAATTGAATTTTTGACTTCACCATTTTAGAACACCCTGTATGTATATGTGTAATATTACATATGTAAAAATGATTTATATATGTTAAAACATTTAAAAAACACGTCATTAATAACGATATGAATGATTATATGTAGTTTACACATATATACATGTATACTTAATAATATATTCTTTGTATAACGAAGCATGCGTATTAGAAATGTTCTGTCTCTTGCGCCCACGCAAATTGGAGGAGAGAATTGAAATCGTGGGAAAATAAGATGCCATATTAAAAAAAAAAATTTTAAACAAATCAATTTGACATTTGTGTAATATATTTTCGAGACATGACTATATTTAAATAAGCCTATCAATTCACGTGTTGTGTTTGACTATAATAACTGTGTATAAAAAAATAAATTACTTTCTTAATCAGTTGTAATGGTCCGGGATGTCGAACTCGAACCCGAACCCGAACCCGAACTCGATGTCGAAGACCAGGTGATTGAGATAATCAAATTTTTTAAATTATAATTATTATTTGTTTATAACGAGAGTTTATAATGAATATGTTACTTGGAGCTGAGTTCCGTCGTAATGGCTGTTTAGTATTTCTGTCTCACATAAATATTAACAACGTTTTGAAAGTTACAAATTTAATTTTAGGAAGAACGACCTCCTGTTGGAGATTAAAATACGTCTATGGTGGAACTGATGTCCTTGACATTTGTAAGGGCATCTCGTCCTTGAAACAATATTTAATAAATATGGATGAATATTTAAAATAATCAATACGTTGGCCCTAAACCGATCTTTAACTAATTTAAAATAGATATGACAGCACGCAATATAAAAAATCAACAACTTTGTCAAGAGTGAACAAGTTCAGGCGTGTTTAAACCTGCAAATCCCTGCTCTACGGACGACAGGGTTTGTTTTAAGTCTACTCCAGACGATGCGTGAACGTTTAATTCAAATGTGTGAGTCAAATATTGGAAACTTGACATGACTTGTTTCCTACTACACGTTGGAACGAATGTTTGATCCGAATGATTTATTTACTTTATTAAGTTGTTGATATTATTGACACTGATACTGTTTAACAAAAACCTTCAAGTATAAAACCTTCCTTTGTCGGATGATTCGTGCAGCAGTGCATGACATGTGGATCAAGTGTATGGTGGGAGTAGAAAAATTCCCTTTCACGCGGTGCAAAAGATGGACAACATCCCGAACTTTTTCCAAAGTAAATGTTGGATACATGACAATGAACACACTCAGTTTTAGCATAGACTACCCGATGTGTCCAACGTTGGAAGGCCTCCGTAGCATCGTTTTGGGCCGGCTTTACGACTTTTCACTTTTCTATTATATGCTGATGCACAGACAAATAACTCACAATATAGTTCAATCTTATCTGTATATCTTTCTTACGGGTTTTGTATGTGTAACGACTCTGCTGATAGGGACTTGGACTAAAGTTTTGCTTACTTACCTGTAAATCCTTAAACTCTTATGACGCACACATAACAGATACAGATCATGTACAAATGCATACACGGGACAAATACCATGAGCCCGCACGTTTATTTAAAAACAAAATGTTCAACTTTACGTTGTCGTTTTTAAATAACGACACTGCGAAGAATTTACTTTTTGTTTATAAATAAAAGGCATAAACTATCGCTCCATTCTCTTACTACCATATTTGTTTTATAAAATAAACCTAATTCTTTCTTTATTAAATATAAAAGTCTCGTGTAACCTCAGCATAAATTGTATAGGTACTTTTCTATACTATATGTATGCTAATGATTTGAACTTTAATTAAATTTATCTCGAGCCTGAAACGACCCATTGACTTCAAATTTTCTGGGTAATTAGATTATGATATCCTCCATAAATGTACAGATAATGTAATTGTAAAATTGCAAAAATGAGGCCTTTAGCACGACAACTACCTAAAGACAATTTTATTTTTGGCGGACAAAGAGGGAGACAATTTATTTTTTCTGCCATGATTTAATAATATTGTTTGTGGTCTGCTGTGGTCTGCTGTGGTTCATTGAATTAGGTTTATTATTAACAACCTATGTCTTCGATTAAAACTGAGAATAAAATACCGAACGGGATAACTCAAATGAAGAGCTCCGCTCCGTACTAAGTGGGATGTCTACATTCGCTTACAAATCCTGGAGGATAAATTACTTCTCAGTTACTCAGATTTCTGCACAAAGCAACATACTAAAAATTATAACCTCTTTTATGTCAGATATTTATTTCGATTTCACTTCTTCTACGCATATACACGTACTTCTCGCTTACCCATTGATGAATACTAACCAGAAGAATGCCTTAGTGCAGAATTAACGATGGTGTGCGCAATGCACTAGATAATTCGGCCACAAAATTGGCTTAAGAAACTCTCATGTGCGAGCGCACTTAGCAAAAAGAGTATCAAAAACATAGTTCTAAGTTCTCTTGTCCTGTACCGATAGAGTCCGAGTTTCTAGCTAAAGCAGTGAAGCGCGCGTTCGAACAGCGAACTGGTTTCTATACCGATTCTGATACGTACAGCGTACTGTAATCCTAAAGCAAGGTCAATTATTTATTTATGCATACACTACAGTACTAACACTTACACATGCACAAATCATCCAATAAAATATATTGTATTACAATATAAAATAAATATAACTTAGTGACAGGCTAGTGTTAAATTATTATAAATAATATAAAATATTGTACAAACAAACACGACGAAGTGTGATATATTGTTTATATGTAAGAATGGTGTAATTTTATGTTTTATACACTTTGGTGAGATAGATATTGTTACATAGGTTGAGTTTCTGATTCAAATTATAAGAATTACATTATTTATAAAGTCTAGAAAACGTGCATTATGGATCTTATTGCACTCACGGAACTCAAGACAAAATGTCAGACGCAGCGGTTAAAAATTAGTATTATTTAAAGGGTTACACCATCCTGATAGGATTAGATGAAAATTGGATTTTTTTATGAAAATTTTGTAGCTAAAGTAATGCATATTGTTTTACGTCTAAGAAGTTAGGAGTTTACTTCTACAGTCTGACGAAAACCAGTTGGTCAAATCAATACTAAACAGGAAGAAGTGAAGTTTACCTGTTCATTATCGTTTATATTGTTTTAAATATGTAATATAAATGAAGTGCAGTATTAGTACTTACAACTGATATGTTTCCGTATAATAATAAGGCCGTCTGCACACGGGTCGCCTGATTGCAAACTAGTCGCGCAACGAAGTTTCCATCGAAAACGAAAAACGAGCCATTTCGGGCCGTGTTTCGTGACTCTATAGAATTTTTAATAATAGAATAATAGCATTGTGTCGTATTATGAGGTATTTATATATATGTATTTATTTAAATACTTTTGAAAAGTATTTGTGCACATCTCTGGTCATGATGTCACCATCAAAAGCATGCAACGTAATTTCCCCGCGACATAGAGACACAGTCGCCCAAAACGTGCTTGCTTTCATTCGTGCCGTGTGTTCCTTTCACTCGTATATACGTGCGTTCTCTCACTAACAACTCAGTTGCATTCTCATTCGGTTCGGACAGATTCGGGGCTCGCGTTTGCAATCAGTCGACCCATGTGCGGAAGGCCTAATTGTCAGACAGGCAAGATGTTAAAGAAAGCCAGGTAATATTTAAAGGGTTTAAACAAACATTAAACCGTAGTTAGAAATACCTAGGTTGAATATGGGTCAAACTAAGATTAATCCTGTCTCGACATGACTATTGAATTTATCTGTTTAACGATAAATGCTTAGAATAACGGTTATGTGTATGCAGGATTAACGATTTTAAGTGGAATGGATTTCTAATATAATGTAAAAGCATAGCGTAGCGATTATTCAATCACTCTCTCTTTTAAATTAATCTGTTATACAGTAAAGATGTGTTATTAACGTTTTTATTGGTAATGCAAAGTTTCATTTAATTCTACATTTATAATAAATTTTCGTTTCTTGCTCCTGTTTGTACTTCTTTAAAAAAACGTTTGTGTTTTTGTGTGCCATTAAGAAAACGTTTGTCGTATAGTACTGAAAATATGTACCCATTATACCCATAGTAACGCCACTGGATAAACATTATTTTAAATATATTTAAAAAAATAATTGAAGTAGTATGTTTTATTTATTTAGTGACTTATTTAAAAATATTACAAGAATGTAACACTCTATTGTAATTCAAGCCATACATGTAACTTGAGTATATTTTATCCAAAATGCAATAAATTTATGCAGCTGAAAGGTATTATAAAATGTCTAAAGAGTACAGTCCATTAATTTGCTTATTGTAAGTCTATAGAAGATTCAACACTAGTTATATTAGAAGTACAGCATCAGTTTCATCTTTTAACTTTCTACGGTTCTAAGGTATATTGTTTAAACATGTTATTTGCATTAATACTGAATATCTATCTTATGGAAAGTATATATAAGGTTCACTTTATATAATATAGACTCTAAAAATTGTAAGTCAGAACAGTGGCTTAAATGAGAGGCTCAAAATTCAGGTTGTAAATATTTTAATACAGATTTATTGGTGATTTATAGAAATACAAATGGAATGGTTTATTTTTTACATAGTTTCCTGCAACATAAATTCATTTTCTTTATCGAATAGGAAACTTTCACGACTTTGATACCATCAAGGAAAAAATAGATGGCTGCCACAAGAGCCAATTACATATGCACTGTTTGGTCGTAGCGTAAACTTCAAATTTTTCCCCTTTTAATGCTTCTTTCAGTGGACAAAACATATTATAATCGCATGGGGATAAGTTTAGACTGTAAGGTAGGTGCTCAAGAGATTGCCAGTGTAATTTAGTGAGATTTGTCACGAATTAAGCCGTCACCAAACGATGTGGTGAACGTTTGATTCAAATACTTGCTTCCAATGTGTGAGAATGGAAGATTGATATGCAAAGCTTCCTGATTTATTTGTTTTATTAATTTGTTGATATTATTGACACTGACACTGTTTTACAAAAACTTTTAAGTAAATAAAGAAACTCTCAAGTACAAAACCTTCCTTTGTTGGACGATTCGTGCAGCAGTGCATGACATGTGGATCAACTGTGTGGTGGGGGTAGAAAAATCCCTCTTGACGCGTGTCAAAAGACCGACAGCAGCCCAAACTTCCAACATGAACGTTGGACACACTTATTTAGCATCGGCCACACGATGCGTCCAACCATCAAGCGTCCAACGTTGGAAGGTGTTCGTAGCATCTTTTGGTACCGGCTTGTTTGTTGTGATAAGCAGTCTTGGCCTCATTCAGCAGCCCCTAAGGCAACCCTGGTAACAGTAATGTATATTGTCTTCATTGACGCTGTTTATAGCTTATCACGACCACATTTGAATTGATATATATTTATGGTCGTTGTTTTAATTCTCAGTTAATATGGTATAATATAAACCTTAGTTGATACTTTTGTGTCTTAGCTCTCATTGTTACTCCAATGAAACATATCCCAAGCTTCACCAAACAACATATCTTGATTATATTTTTTGTTACTTAACTGTAGTCGGTCTTTGACAAAATAAGAATTGAAAAACCGAGCATAACTGAAGTTTAACTGTGAATTGTAGGAACATCACTTAACCCTTTAAATGACTTTTTCTTTGGTGTGAAACGCAATCTTTGTCAAATTTTGATCATTAAAGTAAATACACCGTATTTGGTACAGGTAGATAATATTTAAAGAATACAAAAAAACAAATATTTTTTTATTTCAGCGTAAACGTATAAATCTTACAGCTCCCATCCTCCGCGATCGTGGACCATATCATCTGTAGTTATTAATAGATAATCCGTGTTTTATTCCAAGAACTACCAAACCAACAGACTTTGTTTCAACCTAACCAACAAAATCTAAAAAATGATTTGAACCTTTGTGAGGTTCACACGGTTGTTTCTAGCTTTTTATTGCTGTGCTATTAAAAACCTATACACATTTATACCTCTCTAAGATATATCACTACAACTATATGTATATCATTCATTTGTTTATAACGATACTTAAAGATATTATTATTATTTAATATTTATAATAATAAATATAATATCTAAAACAACTTCTGTAGGAATGTTTGTCTGTACAGTGTACACACAAAGATTTTATTATCGAGAAACATAACCAAAGAATTCTGTTAATGTTCTTTTTATTGGTTTTCAATTTGTCTATCAAAATATTTGAATTTAATTAGATAATTATCTTACCTAATCGAAGATATTAGAGATATTACTTTAATGTAATTATATACACGCATTCTTCTAATTCCCTAATGCCATAATGACATGTTACGAATTAGCTGGAACATTATTGAGATAACTTCATTAAGAAGGGACATATACTCGTATAATAAATACATTAAATAAAATGTTATTTAAATAATTATATTAAACGATAATTGCACTTTAATTTCAGTTAATTAACGTTGGCTTTTTTCCGATGCTGACTCAACTGTCTTATTCTGTTTTGAGTGATTTTATGGTACCTTCTCCTCATATACTCGTATGTGAACTACATCGCTGCATAAAAACATTATGTCTAAACAAATCGCAAAATTATTTAAACTTTTGTTGTGTATGCCGCATTGGATTCAGATATATGTTAAGGGCAGTCTCAGTGAAATTTCTAGTCGAGCAACGATGGAAGGAGAGGCCTGTTGTTCGCCCAATTCCAACTTACTCTCACAAAAACTTGTTTCAAATATGACTAAATACAATTAATTTTGCGTGTTAACTAAAAAAAAGAAGTAATTACAGATAGGATGGTTCTAGATTGTAACTACATACAATTGATTTCGCATAGGAGCTGAAGAAAACGTAATTTCAAATATGGTATAAAGCTCAACATAGGTCCCCAAAAACTCGGTTCATTTACGAGTGGAAACAACTGATTTTTAAAAGGATTTTTCCGCCCTTAATCATTAAATGATATAACATTGTGATTAATTACATTTAATTTCTGTTCCTTATTCTATCTACCTATTATCTTGTACCCGTACGGCTTCTCTCCCACCTGTTTCTACTCTGCCATTCTCGCTTCTTCTCCATCCACCGCTTCTCTTCACTGCCTTCCTTTAATAGCTGTGCAATCTTCTTTTCACTTTTTACTCTTTTCTCACATGAATACTTAATTTGCTCCAGCGTTTCTATCTCTCTCCAGCACACCTTGTACATCCTTTGCTCTTTACTTTTCCAGTATCTGTCTTTCTCCTCGTTCCCCAATCTAAATCTTGAGTCTCTTCTTATGTTCCTTGTGTCTTTTTCTCGTATGTATTCCAGTCTCTTAAATCCTCAAGTATCTTTCATTATATTTGCCGGTATCAATGTTTTCCATTCTTTCTTGTTGCTGTGTCTCTCTGTCTCTGCTCCTCTAACACACTTGTGCCTTCTTATCTCACCATTCTCTTCCTTTCTCCTTTTCATTCCTACTCACCCACTCTCCTCTCTTATTTTTCTTAGGATCTTGCCCTCAGCTTTTCTTATTTTCTTATTCTGACCCTTTTCACTTCTTCCATTACCATATATTCAGGCGTGCATCTCTAACACCCATTTAAAATACCTTTCCCGAATTTTTTCTAATTCTTTTGCTCTTTCTATCCCCTTATCTCTGCTCCATACAACCTCATGTTCGTCATGAAACTATCAAATATCCAGAATTGTATCTATTTACCCATGCTTGCTTATTGAAAATTCAATATCTTTTGAAAAGCAAAATAAATGACTGAGTGTACTAATTCTACAAATGCAAGTGCATACAAATACTCGTATGTACCTATGGTATGCCTGTCCAGCGGCTCATTTGATTGCTGTATCTTTACAAGATTCAACGAGGTACACTCTTCTTTATGATTTTGAAATATATGCGTGTTCATACGTAAACGTGAATTACTACGCTGAAACTACGGAAACTAATAAATAAACTAGAAACCAAGTGCCAGAGTAGAGGTAAGGAACATTCGCACCTACTGTTTTAATTTTTTTTTAAATTTATTTCAGTGCATCAACTTTGGAATTTGAATTTTTAAACATTTGTAATTTATTGATAAAATCAATACGGTTTTTTAGACTTTCTCTGCTTTCAAATATCTGCTTATAATCTTCAGGTATATTACAGTTTTGTCTGTGCGATGAGTACTTGGAGCATTGAAAAATAATATGCGTTACTGTTAGTGTGATATTACATTGTTCTCAGATTGGTTGTAGTTCTCTTTCGAATAAGTAGATATGAGTGAGATTTGTGTGACTTATCATCAGTCTGAATGCACCGTCGTACTTCAATTTTATTTTACGTTAAATATTATCTTTATTTAATATAAATTATTATATTTAATATAACTAGTTTTATTTTTTCATTTTTATAAGCTGAAAAGTAATTTTACTGTGATAGATTGTAGATTATACACTTGTGCAATAAAAAAAAACATTGAGGTGTCATGTTTTTAATTTTAGAAAGTTAATACACTTACTTGTAAAACTAAATCATAAAACTAAAATTAAAAGTGAAACTTATGCAGGCATCGATTACGCATACATGCCACTTGCTATTCTATTCTCAGACCTAATAATTCAAATTAAAAGTAATTAACTAAAACTCTAGGTGAGAGTGATACTTTAGAGTTAGAGGAATGGCAAATACAAGAATAAAGCTAAGCGCGAATGTAAACTGCACTAGAATAAGAGAACTAACTATAAGTTACCTAAAGCGCCGGTGAAACACACATACATTTTATTTTAATGAACTTCTCAAACTGTTCAAGAATTAATAAATTGGGGTCAATTCCTTTTCATCTAATTTTATAAAAACTTATTATATCAATTGTGTTGACCGTTGGCACACACTACAATGAAAGTAGCGATAACTAATATATACCGTTTGCTCATCTGACCAGAATGCAGTTGAAATATCTCTGGTCTCTATCATGTAAAAGAAGAAGAAGATTACTTGACCGAGTTGGTGATCACACATTTCAATAAAAACAGGTCAAAAATTTTAGTTTTAAAATCTTGCTATCTGACTGAACTTTTGTTAAAACATCATTCGCAAGTTGATCGACTCTATTAAATGTGAGGTTCCCACGTGGCCATGTTGACGATAGATTTATCTCGTTCAACTAAACACACCTCGTGAGAACACGGCTTAAGCTACAGCTGTGCGCTTGAAAAGAAATCTATAAAGTAAGATCTGTCCACATGCATATCCTCGAGCTTGGTACAATGTATTTGCAAGTTTAAACTTGCAGTAAAAAAACTGATTTAAGAAGTGTAAGTCAAAGGTTAGAGTCCAACAGCTCGGTACAATGACAACGTCAAGTTAGCTACAAATTATTGGTCTTGGTGTGTAAATGTGTGGATATTTGTAATTTTTAATACATTTGCATGTATAATGAAACTATGTAAGAGAATATGATTAGTGGGAAAGAGATAGAGTTAGATATGTATTTAACATGAACCTAAGTACCCATTAAACATTTTGGAGTCACTTTGACATCATATTGAAGATGCGTCATGATTTTTTTGTCATAAAAGAGTTCATTTATAGTTCAGTTTCTCACATTTTGTCATATAAAATGACTACTTTATCGGCTACAGATGGCGAAATTACTCCACCTGTCGGAATACAAATGAAGATAAAGTTGATGCGAACTATAATTGAAGTGAAACAGTGATAGAAACGTCACTAAATAGGGCACTTCACCAAATTGTTTACTGGGTACATATTTTTAATTACATTTTAAATCGTCCAATATTTGTAGAAGATAGTTGATTAAATTTATGAAGCTTACGACAAGTACACAAGTTAGGTTAATATAAGACCGCTAGAAATTACAAATTAGAGCATGGGTGTTAGCAGGATTCCTTTCAAAGATTAGTCTGCTCAGTGTTCATAATAAAAGGGTAAAGGAAGACACTGGAAGGAATTGTTAAATTATTCAACAAATTTGCGCAACAACCTAGACACTTTAAATTTTTATCAAAATAGTGATTTTAATAACAAAAATTCTATTTCCTAATTTTTTTCTGTGAATTTTTTGTCAAGGCAAAGCAGTGTAAGTGTACCCCCTTCTAATGCAATTTCTAGCACTTTTTAAATTGTTTTTTATTGATAATTTACTGGGCTTCCTAGGACCACGTTCCCTTTTTCGCCCTTATTATTACATTTCATAAACTACGTACATGCAATTAGATTCGAGGAGAAATTGAGAAATGCTGAAGGCGAGTTCCTAATGAAAGTAAAGGGAAGAGTGGAAATAAGGATGGAAGAGGAGGAACCAAAAGTAGAAAGAAGTACTTTGAAATGAATAGCGAAAGAAGGGGCAGAGTGAAGAAGAGAAGAAGGCGCGAGTGTGGAAGAGGAGCTAAGGAACAGAGACAGAGAGATACAGCAGCAGGAAGAATGAAAGAAATTGATAACAGCAAATATAATGAAAGATACAAGAGGATTTGAGAGAGAGATAGAAATGCTGGAACACATTAAGTTTTCATGTGAGAAAAAAGGAAAAAGTGAAAAGAAAATTATGCAGTTATTGAAGGGAAGCAGTGGAAGGCGAAGATAGAGAGAAAGAGCGAGGAAAGACAGGAAAGGGCAGAGTAGAAAAAGGATGGAGAGTAACAGGACAAGAGAAGCAGTAGGGGTGTGAATTTATCTGTTTTGTTTGTATTTTTATTTCTTCTTTTGGAAGGAATGAGAATGGGTAGATAGAATAAGGATCACAAATTGTAATTAAGTACAATAATATGTAATTTAATGATTTAAGTGGAATAATGTAGTACCTATTGGCAAAAACATTAACAATAAATTAATAAAATGTCGCAAATATGTAATGCATGTACCTGCCACACTACAGTCGAGATCTTCTTTACCATATGTTAAAGAATAAATAGTAAAATTAAAATCAATTAAAAACTTGAAGTGCGTGGTTAATAATTTGCACATAAAACAGTCCCCCCCCCCTCTTTCCTCTTCCACAAACTCAGTGGATTATGTGTTTTGTATCGTGTTGCATATCTTTATACGTGTGTAATATAAGACATTAATTACAAACTAAATAAGTTTTACACATTTTATTTAGCATAAACATAATTTATGCAATGTTTTGTCGTGCGAGTAATTTTATTATTCATAATACTGTGGTTTAAGCACACATTCTTGTACATTGGGTATATAGATGTATTTCTTATGTAGTATCTAACTGCAGAAGAGTCTAAATATTGTATTAAGTAATTATAATTATTTAGATACCTATGTGCATGTAATGAAATACTGGTATTTGGTATTAGTATGTATATATAAGGGCATATATATTTTGTGATGTCGTGTGTGCAAGAATTGCTCAGTATTTTATATCAGTAATAAAAACTCATATGGCAGCTCAAAACTGAGAGCCAGGATCCCCGGGAGGAGGTCAAATACTTAAATTGTAAAACCTATTCTGTAAAAACTGTCAAGAAAATCACTTTCCTTGCGATCATCTTTAAAAGTTAATTATATATATGTGAAGAAATTATATTTCTTTCGTTGGTAAAAAGCTCGTCTGTCGGTAAAATAGTGGCCATATACTCATATACTCCATAATTAATTTTGTGAGGAATAACAGCCAGTCAGTTGATATTTGGAGTCGACTGAACTTACTGTGCATATTGTTAAGTTATTATAAAATTAGATAAAAAGGAATTGACAATTTAAATAATAAACTTTAAATGTCGTTTCTTTGATTTCAGGTAAGATCGTATGATTTGAGTTAAACAGTGTTATTATTATAATGTGTATGTAAATTACTAAAATAAAAGTCTTTGATTTCAGAAGCAACACATAAGTTTGATTAAATATTTACAATACCTAATAAAATTTAAGATATTGTCTTATATATATTTATTACACTCGTAGTTATCGGTACTATATTTTAAGAATTTGACTATTAAAATTGTCATTATTTGCCACCAACTCATGTTGAAACAGATGCGTTTCGAAAAACTTAGTATCATTAATGTAGAATATGATAAATATTGTTTTGCAAAGAAAATTATAGCAAGCGGTACTTATTTTTCATATAAAATGTGTTGAAAGTGAGCTACCTAGTACACAATTTGGTGAAGTGTCCTTTTTTGTGAAGTTTCTATCACTATTGCACTTCAATTATAGTTCGCATCAACTTAATCCTCATTAGCTGTCCGACAGTTGGAGTGGTATTGCCATTTGTAGCAGATAAAATAGACATTTTATATGAACCACTGTGAGAAACTGAACTGTTTCATAATAAAAAAAATCATATGATAATCAAATATGATGGCAAAGTGACTCCAAAATATTTGCTGGGTATACCTCGGTATTCCTCACGGACAGGCCTAAAGAGAGCACTGCACGTCAACCATTTTTTTCATTTACACATGTTAAAACAACCTACTCCTACTTGAGAATGTTCTTAAAATACAGGAACTTGCATGTAGCGGGTGCTTTGTCCTTAAGTCCAAAAAACCAACGTCTGAAACGGTTCTCTTTATGCATACTTAATTAATCCTAACGTTATTATTTCTTAACTTACTTTTGCTCGCTTAATTACGATGTTAATTTTAATCAATACTAGCACTGAAAATGAGGTGAAGTATTTATAACTTTTTTATAATTATAATAAAGCTTCAATAAGTTGGAGAGTTCTTACAGTGATATGCCCAGAAGGATCTGGTTGCGAAACTATCTAAAACCGCCATCGGTGGAGATCTTAGTGATAGTTACAGAATAGATCTTTCACATACTCTATTCTATCCAGTACAAATTTATCTTAAATCCCATTCAATTCAATGTAAATGTGCTATAATCTAGTATACATTTGTTAAAGTATTCGTTGCAGTGAGCTCCGTACAATTGCCCATTTTTCTAATAGGATAACACACTTTAATTTGAGTTGTGAACAATATCTTAAATTCTAGTAATGTATATTATATGTGCTGATAAGGTGATATAATATTCAAACCGCCTTACAAATAAACCTGTTATAAAATTTATACCATAGGTATAAAGCTATGCATAGAATATGCTACACTTGATTTAAATACTACAAGTTCCAGATAACTCCTGCTTGCAGTACTATGAATTTAAGTTTTCTTAATTTCTACATACATTTATGTTTTTTTTTAACGGATGTGTACAACTTTATTTTTGTAATCAAATGTATTTACAGAATCGCTTCTTGGTTCAGTATTTCGTTGCAATGCGTTTTTGCACGCAATCACTATTTGATACAGGCGTTATAATGTATCAGCGTTATACGGGGGACTCACCACTAACTTACAGAAATTACTTACCAAAGTCATAATATTTACATTGCTCCAAGTCATTTTCTTTGTAATTTTATTATACAGTCATAATATATCGATTTTGATATTAATAGCAACATATGAATTTTATATTTCTTGATTTTCGTATGAATTGTTTCGTACACTGTAAGTGAAAAATAGTGAAGATATTCTCGTCCCAGTGGCTCTTATGGTTGAATCTAAAGCCAGCCCTGGATATTATGAGATGTTGATGGCAAGATGGCATGATGGTTTGATCATGTGACCACTTACAAATGTCGAATCTAGCTATTTCAAACATATATCATTCACAGCGGCGTGCAAGCAACACGGCGCATGCGCATGAATTCCTTGGAGCTATACACAGTAACACAGAACACAGAAAATTTTGTGGAGGGTTTTATGAGATATTATATATCTGTATAGGTATCTCTTGAATGTTATATCAAATTTCATAACTCACTAGTTGCAAAATAATTAAATTATGAAGTATTTCTTAACACCAACGAATTATTTTTACCTTTAGGGTAAATTCTATAACATAACTAAATTCCCGGGAAACATAGTTACATACATAGAGGTAGTAGAATAGAGTGCGCAAGAGACTGAATACTGCGATAAAGACAAAGAGAGAGATAGCTGACGAGTGTCCTCTGTGTCTCTTTCTAGCCGAGCACTGCGTCTGTTTGCTTGCTTACTCTTTACCTCTTCGCCAATGAGCCAAGCTAGCAGAAGCGGTTCGGCTAGAACGAGACAGATAGAACACTCGGCAGCTATTTCACTCTTTCCAAACGAAAAAATATATATATAAATTTATTTTTATAAAAATAAAACAAAACTGCTACTGCTACTGCTATTGCTTCGCTCCTGCTGCTACTTTCCCTCCTGTTTCTACTCTGCCATTTCTTCTCTTTCCTCGCTTAAAAGTGCACTGCTTGTTTATTTTCGTTTAGATGCCGATGGATCTAAACGTTGCATTCCTGAGATCGGGTGCTTTCGGCATTACATTTTATATCAAAACGCTCTCTCCCTAACAACGTTCACAAATTGTCAGTTTTAGAATAACCGCAATTCAGGAGGAATTTTTTTGATTCCTGATTTTTTAACTGTTCGTAAGTCAGAAACGCAACATCAATTTTTTCCAACTAGGTTTCGTTAAAATAAAATTTTACATGTACATATTTAAGATAGTATCTCTGTTTCCATGTACATTTCTCTAAGTCATTGGAGGGACATGTTAGTAGTATGTGATGTTTCTGTTAGAACCACCTTCTTCGATTATAACCAGTATAATTTTCGTACTCAAATGCTTCATAGCGACTGAATTCCCAAATCCGTACTACGGTTTATAACGTTCGCATATTAAGCTAATAAAATGATCAATCAATCAAATTTCATTTCATTTCTTTAAATATATATGTAAAAAAATTATATTTCTTTAGTTGGTGCATGTATACATGCACTCCATAGATGACACTGTGAGGAGTTGACAGAACTCACTGTGCATAATGTTAAGTTATTATACAAATAGATAAAAAGGAATTGACAATTTAAATAACAAACTTTAAATGTCGTTTCTTTGATTTCAGATAAGATAGTATGATTTAAGTTAAACAGTGTAATTATTATAATGTGTATGTAAATTACTAAAATAAAAGTCTTTGATTTCAGAAGCAACACATAAGTTTGATTAAAAATTTACAATTCCTAATAAAATTGAAGATATTGTGATATTGATATATCTATCTAAATGTAAATTATAAATTCTCTATTATAAAATTATATTTATAGATGCACTTAAATGAACATTACAAAAAATTTGAAAACTTTTATAGAGCACCTTGTATGTGTTTCAATAACCTTTAATCAATATATGATATTATTTCACTGGTACACCACTTGTTTCAATCATCTCAGACCTGCTACAAGAACAAAATCATCGTTTCTTAACGATCTCGGCTGCATAGGCCTACTGAGACATCATTCTTTCATCATATAATAGTTTTTTCTTAAAAAACACTCGAATAGAGGTGTTACTATATTTAAGTTTACTTAATAGATAATTAGTTTAACAAGTTGTATTGTATTTTGTTTAAAATAAACATTTCTCATTGTACAAATGCAGTCGTCTGTTATACAGGTAATTCTGAGGCCGGCCGGTATCGGAAACAAGTATCTTACACCCCCACACCCATTTATCCGGCAAGTACCTGGCTGGCAGTGTTGTAGAGCACTACTCTTAATTATACCACTGAAGTTGTAAAATATACTATAGAAATTTGAAGAATATAATCGTTAGAGTATTGTATTAACAATCTTAGTAGAAGGTTCTCGAAAAAATATAACACCACAATTAAAATTAATACGATCTTCCTTTTTTCCTTTTCTTCCTTTTGAATCATTAATTAAACCTATGGATATATATATATATATATATATATATATATATATATATATATATAATATATATATATACTAGCTGTCCCGGCCACGCGTTGCTGTGACTAACGTTTTTGTCATATTACATTACATAGCGCCATCTATTGAATATTTACTCAATCTAGTCAACAGATTTCGATTTACTCAACAGAATATTTACTCAATCTAGTCAACAGATGTCGCCATCATCGTCGCCCGATGTCATATGTCATATACAGATAATTAATAGACAAATAATTAGCAATAAGATAAATAAATTGAGATGTAAGCTATCCTATCTTTCAAGTTGGGTCAAACTGCACACGGTGTACAAATTTCATTAAAATCGGTTAAGTAGTTTAGGAGTCCATAGAAGACGTTGAGCACGTTGCTCTAAATTTTCATTTGCACGTGTACATGCAGCTCGATCTCTTAAATTTACATTATCCATAGAATGTTCTTCTACTGTTCTATTCAATCGATGATCATGAACTAATTGCGCGTGCTGAGTACGTCGACCAATATTTCTTGCTCTTCCACGAAGACGTGGCATTTTTCTACAAAAATAAAATATTGCAAAATAATATACAATTAATATGAGTTACTTATTGATAATGAATTTTTAATTAATTAACTCAAAAGATTTATTATGACAAATTTTAGATAAAAAACATGTAATCGCATTTTGTGAGTTTTTTTATTTAATATCTCCAAAAATGAATTAATTGTCAATAAAAATAATTAAAAAAATTCAATCCTCTAACTACACAAATAAACTTGAAGGTTATGTTGGTTGTTAATAAACGCATGATAGCGCCATCCGTCGAATCTGATGTAAAACATTCCAAAATCAAAAACTCCTTACAAATAAAAATTAATTAAAAAAACATCTGAATTCACAAAATTATTTATACACACTTCAAAACTCTTTAAAAAATAATTACATTTAATATTTTAATCAGCACATGAATTGAATAACAAAATTTTTTTCAAATTAATCGTAGCACCATCTGTCGGGACAAACTAAAATTGAAATAGAATAATATTGAATGCGATGATAGCGCCGTCCGCCGGATCTAATGTAAAACATTCCAAAATCAACAACTCCTTATAAATAAGAAATTAATTGAAAAAACATTTTCCAGTAGACCAAACTGTAAATCTAAACCATTCTCGAATCTCCACGAACACACACAAAAAATTTCATCAAAATTGGTCCAGTCGTTTAGGAGGAGTTCAGTCACATACACACGCACACAAGAAATATATATATATTAAGATATCTTAATATATATATTTCTTGTGTGCGTGTGTATGTGACTGAATCAAGTCTTCGTGGAAGAGCAAGAAATATTGGTCGACGTACTCAGCACGCGCAATTAGTTCATGATCATCGATTGAATAGAACAGTAGAAGAACATTCTATGGATAATGTAAATTTAAGAGATCGAGCTGCATGTACACGTGCAAATGAAAATTTAGAGCAACGTGCTCAACGTCTTCTATGGACTCCTAAACTACTTAACCGATTTTAATCAAATTTGTACACCGTGTGCAGTTTGACCCAACTTGAAAGATAGGATAGCTTACATCTCAATTTATTTATCTTATTGCTAATTATTTGTCTATTAATTATCTGTATATGACATATGACATCGGGCGACGATGATGGCGACATCTGTTGACTAGATTGAGTAAATATTCTGTTGAGTAAATCGAAATCTGTTGACTAGATTGAGTAAATATTCAATAGATGGCGCTATGTAATGTAATATGACAAAAACGTTAGTCACAGCAACGCGTGGCCGGGACAGCTAGTATATATATATTAACACAAAATTATTGTCAAAATCATTTAATAATGCGATAAATAATGAAATTTTTTTAAATCTAATGCACCAATTTAATACAAATTTCACAAAAATAATATATACAGATGCATCCATTGATTTAGAAAGAAATAAGACTTATATTATATTAAGATATTATAAATTTAAATTAAATAACAAAATTTGCTCTTATACTAGTGAAAAATTAGCATTATTAAAAGCATTGGAAATTAATGAAAATATCAACAATAATAAAGTTTTAAAAAATTTAAATTCTAATGATAACAAATCAAATAATGATATTTTGACATGCCAAATTAAGGAGATGTATTTCAATATAATAAATAAGAATAATACCATATAATTTATGTGGATACCAGGACATTGTGGAATAAGAGGAAACGAAATTGCGGATAAATTGGCAAAGGAATCAATAAATTTAGAAATTGAGATGAAAGTGAAATTTCCTTCATGTGAAATTTTTAGATGATCAGATCAGATTTCCATTTAGATTTAAACTCTCTATCTGTTTATCTTTTTTAAAATATTACGAGCGGAGGATTTAAACGAGAATCGAAACATAACAAAGCGTCCTTTTTTTGAATTTTTTAACTCAGATTGATTTACATTTGAGTTGGAATTTTAAGTTAATCTAATTGAAAATTATGGTTTTAAAAAATTTTGGATTAAGAAAGAGGCGTCTAAATATTTTTGCAATATAATATACAAAATTATTAATATAAAGCCTAATTTTTTATTTGTTATTAGCTATCAGTGCAGTACAAAAGAGCAAAGAACAGTCCAATCAAAAATAATCATCTAAATCATTCTTGTTTTATCCTTCTATCTTCATTGACTATATTTTTAATCTCATTGCCTGTTTCAATATCTTCTTAGATCGTTCTTCGAGTGTATACATCTGACCATTCTACGATACATGATTCTACATCTTTTATTATACCTCAGGTCCAAGCTAGTAACATTTAATACAAACCTCAACGAGGTAAAACTGGCCCCTTCTCTTCTGGCTTGTTGGAAAGTACCCATATCAAAAACCAATCACAGTTATAAAATATCCTTAAAGAAACAAAATATCTTAACATAACGAAAAGAAGAAATGTTACGTAGATTCTGTAGTTGTTTTTTATAAACGCGTTCTGAACAGAGGGCAGCAGGGGCTATAGCAACAGCCGCGTTTTCCGTGACGGTTAGTCCACCGACTGACTATCGGTACGCTGTTAGTTAAATAATTGACGCTCTGTTAAATTTAAACAAAATAATCAGTGTATATTTAAAACTAATAAAGCAAATGTTAAAAGTGACAATAATAAAAATAGGAAAAAAAATGACGATTTAAAAAAATGTCTAAAATATTTTATGAGGATAATCCTACGCAAATAATGATGCTATAAAAGTGTAGGTGAACTGATTATCTTGCGAATGTGCGTGAAATTTGTGTTAAACAGGTGATTTATTTGTGTGTTTAATGATAGCAACTAAAATGCAGCAACAACAAACTTCCCCCGGTGAACAAAACACCCCTAGAAGTCGACAACCGAATGCTGAACTTGCTGCTACTGCAGCTATGATGTTTTCTTTGCAAGGTGCTATGGTACAAAGCTTACAACAAGCAGCGCTTCTTCCAGCACATTCTGCAGCTGCTGCAGCCCTTAACCTTCAAGCCCTTGAGTCGTACATCGCTTTACAAAGGCTAACATCTTCGAAAGCTGATGTTTTAAGATTAGCAACAACAAATTCTCTGGAATCATCGACTGTAGATGGTGTTGATGATGTTGACATTAATGAAGAAGTTGATGATCTCGGATTATTGGAAGGTGACGATGATTTCTCATTAGATACAGTTGAATCTACTAACGAAACGACAACGATAGACAATGGATATCCTAGCTTGCTCTTAAACACGGCGTACCAACAACATCTTAACGATGTTTCAACCATCAACACAGAAGTGATAAAGGAAGCTACTCCAGTTGTTAAAAGGACTAACACCACGACTAACTCAAGACCGAAAAAACAGTTTATTTGCAAATTTTGTAATCGACAATTCACCAAATCTTATAATCTGCTGATTCACGAAAGAACGCACACCGATGAACGACCTTATTCTTGCGATATCTGTGGGAAGGCGTTCCGGAGACAAGATCATCTCAGGGATCATAGGTAGGTGGACAATGTCTTCAACTTGTTATCTTATCTGTTGCTTTAATCGTCAATGTTATTTATTTATTCTACTTACATGTGTGAGTAATTTTATTATTAATATCCCTTTAATATTTCTTCTTTAGATTTTTTAACGTTTATTTTTTTTAACGTTTTTAATATACTTAACAACTCACACTAGCGAACGCTCAAGCGACGGATGGATGATCAAGCGTTTAAGATTTAACGGTCGGTCATTAATAATTTACGCTATATTAAATTAAATTATGTTTTGTACCAACGACAAATGCATTACGTTCTACCTCATTTAAATGAGGTATTATGTATTATTTATTAATAATAACATATTTTAGAATTGAAGGATTATTTATTTATTTCTGTTCAATATTTATATATAACTAGGTATGAGTATATAGACTTCATTATTATTTTTTTAAACTTAATTTATTTTATTGATATTAAGTTGAAAAACTCTACCAGGTATTCAAAAAAATCAGAAATAATTTTCATAATATATACAGTGCATTTTAATAGAATTGTTTCACAAATTTAGACAAAAATTCATCTTAAGAAAAATAAATAACCAGTTCTTAATTTTAATACGCATTAGTCTATTAAATTTGTATTAAAATTAGGAACATTTTTAACAGTGATATATATAAAATTCTAACCTATATCTGGTTCACCTATACAGAAATGCTTGTAACTGAAATATTGTTTCGTATGTTGTTACTTCAAAACTCAATATTTGAAAATAACTTACTAATAAACTGGACAATCGATAAGTAAGTTTCACCACTGTTAAATAAGTGAAAACATAATCAACTGAACTTTGATAATAACCAATAGAAAATATAGAGCGGGTCTGAGATCTAAATTGACGGCATAGTATAAATGCTTAAGTTACAGTGTCGCCTTTAATTTTAAAACAACCGGATTTATTCTTATTTTATAACCATGTTTTTTAGTAAGGTATTTGTTAATTTTTTTAAAGATATTTTTACCTAAATAAACGAAATAAATACTTCGTAGAATTCTTTGTATGAGTAACTTTAATTTTCACTTACTTGAAGTAGCTTGGACGGCACAGTGGTAATGCTTAAAGGTAGATTGCTGTCTTCGGATTTGATGCCTGAACCAGCAGTATATTTTCCGGGCGTAGTTATTTCATTCAACTGATTATATTAGGTCATATATTCATAAATAAATTAGGCAGTGGTGTAGTTCATATATGAGGTCTTCGCACTTTATAAACAGCCAATATCGTTGGATGCTGTTGATGATAAAACTCAGCATCGCAAATAGTTTTACGTTAAATAAAGTAAATTTAAAAAAATGCACCAGCTGTTAAAAGTTATGGTATGTTTTTTCAGATATCAATACATGTACCACCACACTTCTGTGTATATACTCGTACATATTTATATATTTAATTCTTTAACTCCACTAAAATTATTATTATTATTTGTGTAGTACTTATTTAATCCATTACTCGGATTGAAGTTTTAAAAGCCTATGTTCTTTTAGACAACACAACTGCTTAATAAATATTGTCTATAGTATTACTGTCTTTTTTCTTAACTTAATTTTATTTAATGTCGGACTATTTCTGATGCTGACTTCGATCACCGATGACGTCTTACATTATATAGGGTATCTAAGTCTTTCAACAAGAGCGGTCATTTTAAATCAATACAAAAATGCAAAATTTCAGTGACACTTAGCAGATATTGTGTTCCATTACAAACCTAAGAGTTTGTACTTTAAATTATAATATACATATCACCCCTTTTTACGGAAATATTGCGTTTTTCTGTTGTTTTAAATGTTGATAGACCATATATATGTAATTACGCCTCTGCATCATGAATTATATGATTGTAAGCACATGATCAAACTAATTCTGATAACAAATTCGTAAAATATAGTGCTTGTTCAGTACTATTAAGTATTTATGATTTCTTATGAGTATAATTTTTTGTATAGTATTCTACACTGTATACTTTGTCGAGTTCGGTTCCTTGTCGAACGATGCAGTCTCCATACAATTTTTTTACAAGATTTTGTTGTCCTTTTAAATAGTATCGGTGGCGGCTTAGGTTACCTGGGAGCTAACCCTTTTTAAGTTGATTTTTGGTAATTAAAATTATTTGTATTCAGTCATAACTGACTCACTTGAAAGACCTCTAGTGCCATAAGAATCAATAGTTATCAACACACAAAATTCAGATGTTTCCATTATGAGAATTACAAAAGTACCTTTACTAAAACCACTGTAACTTGTATACCAACGGTTGGAATGTCATGAAATTTAGACAGATATCGTATGAAGGTTGGTACTATTTAGAAATCATATGGATTTTATTGGAATCTTATTGAGTGACGTGTTATATAGACTTCTTAATTATAGACTTCTTAATTTCTGTCTATTTGGGGTGTAAGAATCATTAGACGATTCAGTCAGTATTACGATTTACTATATTTAAAAAGAAGACACTTCATTATTCAAAATGTAACAGCGCTTTTAAATAATCGATATTTTTATTACAGGTACATCCACTCTAAAGAAAAACCATTCAAATGCACAGAATGCGGCAAAGGATTCTGCCAATCCCGTACTTTGGCAGTGCACAAGATTCTCCACATGGAAGAATCCCCGCACAAGTGTCCTGTCTGCAGCAGAAGCTTCAACCAACGCTCGAATCTAAAGACTCATCTACTCACCCATACAGATATCAAACCTTACCATTGCTCCGCTTGCGGAAAAGTCTTTCGAAGAAACTGTGACTTACGTAGGCATAGCTTAACACATAATTTGACAGCCAGTTCTACTAATTCTACTAATTCGGTTAGTGCCACGTCAACATCGATAGCATTCACTGTAGAGGAACTTGTACAGGCGCAAGCTACAGCTGCAAAGTAATTCCAATATTTGTGATTCGTTTTATTTTTAATATAAACTTTGTCTTACCCAAATGTTAAAGACTTAATCTAGAATATTGAGCGAGTACGCCAGTGTTCCAATTAATATTAAGTTACTTTCTTGTAAATTGTGATTTTTATACTTGTAAATTAATTGTGTTATTTTTTGTAAGAATTATTTTTATTTTAAGTTTATTAAGAAGGTTAAATTTTTGTCTATATTTTAGATGGTAACACGAGAATATTATTACTCTTATCTCTTCCAATATTATGCAGAACTTCTTATATTATTGTTTAAGATTATTGCGGTACTGTTTCCCGGTAAGGTTGACATACAACAGAAACACGACTATCTTAAGGCAATTTAGCTATTGCAGGAGTTGGTTAAGTGGGGTAAAATGGATTTACAAAGTATGACAAAGCGTGATAAAAGGAGAGGGTGCAATTGTTGTGATGTTACACCTAATCTAAACTAGGAAAAGGAAGATAAAATTACACAAAATGTATGACGTCACAAACAAGGGGGGGATGTTCGACAAGACGTGGTCAGGGGGGAGTTGTTTTATGGTCGACAACTGATTTTTTTTTCTATAAAATACTTTATAAATTTATTTCTTCATAATTAAATATATCCGCTAAACACAGTTACTTATTCCGTAAACAATATTACCTAATATACAACGTTTTGTAACCTTTTTTGAAACATTTTGACAATTATAGCTACGTACTACTTGCCTATTACTTAATCATAAAAAATCTTTAGTAAATCGTTTTAATGATTATGGAATCTTAAGAACTCGCTCTTTAAGAATAAATAGAATTTTTATTTACACCCTTTTAGATGAGATATTACTAAGTTTCTAAGACTTAACTTACCAAGTTAACATTCTTGTTTTGTGTTTACCGGGTATATATGAGGCGTCTAGAAGCAAAGGGATGTAAGTGACAAATTTTGAAAATTTGAGATAACCAACGCAAACGATAGAAGTTGTACTAAACTATTTAATGGCACAGAGATATAAGTGAAAACTTGGACAGATTTTACTATATACCGTGAGTTCTAAAACCTACTGAACGAAAACGCCTAATCGATCTTAACTTTAAACTCGTTTTCTGAAGAATTTTATTTTTGACACTTACATCCCCTTTGCAGCTAGAAGCCTCATATTGTCGATAATTTTTGAGTGTCTTTACCAGGAATAATTGGTACTTTAAATATCTATGACTGCATAGAATTAACAGTTTTTAATGTTAAAAAATCTGCATTTTAATTAATGCGAGTAATATCGTTGTAAACACATATATCTTGCGGTAAAGACCTTTTATATTTGAAGTAAACTTGGAATACTATAGAAAGTTGTCTTGAGCTACACAGTACAGAATATGGAAACATATGAAAATACAAAATAGTTAGCGTTGTCTCTTTTTGTTTAATATATTTAAAAGATGTTGTCTCTATCTTTCTACAGCAAAGACAAAATTGTCTTAAGATAATCGTGTGTTCAGTGTGTTCGTATATCAAATTGTCTTAAGTTTTTGGACCCAGTGGTTGATTAAGCTATGAAAGGGTTCTTTTATAAGAAAATATTTTTTTACCTTTTCTTGATTAGAGCTCGACCCAGAACTATATTTAATCGAGTCAGACAAGCATTATCATAAAATGAATGTGAAATTTTTACTGGAAAGAAATCAAATCAACTAAAATGGTAAACATATACTTAGTAGTTAATTCAATAGCCTCACCTACATTTTTTACTAATAGCTTCTTCATTGTTTAATCTTCCCCCAAAAAAAATGCCAAACTATTAAAATTATTTCATTCACTCTCATTCATCATTTAACTTTTTAATTTACCAGTGTATTTTATATTTACCTAGATGCAGACGTGCTCCTCCCGAATTGATATTGTAATTATAGTTATAGTAATTAGTTGTGTAATTATTGTATATAAAGCTGATGATTTAATGACGATATATTTTATGATTATAATCGATTATGATAAGCATGGGCGTCCGTGTGGAAAGATAAACACAACACTTGCGTTTTATATAGGATATATTATATGATCAATTTTTGTACCCCTTGTTAAACTTCCTTTGGACGCCCATGTTGTTCGACTAATAGAATTATCAACATCGTCTGTAAATGTAAGAATGCTTTGGGGCAAATTTGTTAGTTATTATTGTATCTGAGTAATAGAAGTTGATTTCGTATCTTGATATATATTTTTGTTATTAAAATTATATAGATCTCATATTTATTGTTTTATTTAATAATTTCATTTATTATACATACATAATATATACATAAAATAATTTCTAAAAATAATATATAAAATATTTGAGAAGTTGTTATATATACAATTTTACATAATTTTATATAAATAATAAACTTACTAAACCATAAGTTTTATATTTTTAAATTATCCACGCAAATTAATTATATTAGAGAATGCACACTTAATAACGAGGGTAAATATTGACAAAGTAAGAAAATATAATTAAAACACCTTAGATAAATTACGAGTTCCAATGCACATTTATTCAATATTAGCCATTCAAACTTTACCCGATCATACGAGAGACCTGATTCTTATTTTTTTGATTTTCAAAACAATATTATGATAAAATATCTAGATATTAAAAATAAAACCAATCAGAATACTAGGAACCATTAAACATTAAAATACCATCTAATATTAAAATTATTACTTAAAATCGATGTGACAGCAGCGATCACAAAATTGTTAGATAGTTCTCGAGTTTCCTCGCATGCGCGCTGGAAATAGTAGGAAAGTTTTCCAAGAAAACTTAACCTAAAACTAGTATGGGTTTGTAGTCGGTTCGTTGATGGCATCTAGACTAGATGAAGTCTACAATTTCGTTAGGTAACAAATGCCATTAGGTAGAATGCCATTCTTCGCTAACATACTTATAAAACTTATTATTAAGGAGGTACAAGACCTTTATGTAAATGATGAAAATGTCGCGAAATTTGGAGGGGCGATAAAAATAGATAAAATACATGCTATCTTAAAATTATAGTGACCTAGTGTTCATAGTTTTTTTAAAATGATTATAAGCAACCAATTTCCACATAAATCATAACTTTTAGCTCAATTTCACCACATAATATAACTTTTAACTATGAAAAAATGGTGACACGTTTTTCAAAAACTACGTTTTTTTTTAAATATTGGAAAAAGAAAACTATCGAAAGAATACCTATTTCCGAAAATAATTAAATAAAAGCAGTAAGGAACAATCAAAGAGGGTTATGAGCCGGCAACGTTGCAAATAGCAAATGGAGAAACAACTTCAAATTAGAACGAGATTATACTTCAAGAAATGCATAAATCATACATTTCTTTTGACAACGTTGCCAAATTTATTATTACTTTTTTACAAGTAACTTTTTTGAAAATATATTTGTAGTTTTTAAATTTTTTGAAACAACTACATTGAAGTTGTGCTTTTTTATTCAGGTAACCCATTCCTTCCTAAAGAATACTTTTTACTCGTGTACACGAATTTCCGTTCACTGGTGAAAATATAGTTAAAGTTATTTCATTTTGATCGCTATATGCGCAAGAGCCACCTCTGGCAATTAAGACTAGAACTATTTATTTCATGTAAGATTGGGCTCTTCATAGAAATCTAAATCGTTGAAGTGGTTGCCAACCACTGAACTATACAAAACCCTGTGTTTACCTAACTAGCTGTCTCAGACTGTCATATAAGCTACGTTCTATTGTGATTATATTCTAAATAACTGTTTTGTTGGCACTAACTTTTAAACACTGAACGTTACGTTGAATACCTGCAGATTAGTGCAGATTAACTATAGTGAAGTGGGATGCACATTTTTAAAGAAAATAAATAATACGTATACCTACGAGCTGGAGCTCAACTCTCGCCAGATGTGTTACATCAAGAATCAACAAGATTTGACATGTTGTCTGGCAATCGCACGTCGAACAATTCGTTTACTCAACTGGAACAGGTAATAAAGGTAAATCCCATGTCAAAAAAAAACAAGGAATTTTAAGGTTTTCTAAGAATTATGAGAAATATTTGTTTCGGATGATTTTTGTTTTGTTTAGTTAAATTTAATTTAGTGAAATTAAGTTTTTGGAAGGAAGTAACACAGGAAAAGTAAATATTGTAAGATTGACTAATATTTTGCTTAGAAGACGTTAGATAAATAAAGCGTGCACCATTGTTGAGAAAGTAATCTTCTGAATGTTGATGAAATCTTTATACACAGTGAAAATTTCTATGTGAACGTAGTACTGGCCTGTGCTTAATATTTACCCAGAAAATATTTAGATATACCTTTTATATTCAAGGTATATACATTCATGTATATTACATTTTCCATGTATATGCTGTTATGATGTAAAACCTACACTGTATGTCATATGTATGTGCGAATGCAAAGGTATGTGCATATTTAAACATTGCTGCATGTACATAGTATGTACTGTCATGTCTATTCATTTCATGTGTATGCAAAATGTATACAGGATATTATTTTCACATTATGAAGCATATATGAATAAACAGGGAATATTTAATGTTACATAGTAATTTTCACTGTGTATGTTTCACTAATGAACTTGACGATGCATATGTGAAACAGTGCTGCATACTAAGATTACGATTATATAAATATAAGATTAATAAGCACCCAACCCAGAAAGTCACAGCAGCCTGAGGATTTGGTCGTCCAAATAGTACAATTACAAGAAATATAAGAATCTAAATTGTTGGTGAGTTTAAATCCAGTTATTAGGCAATGATGCTGAGATAATCTCGGTGACATTTTCAATCAAATAGAAAGCCATGTTTAATTGACATCCGGCTCATCGTTCATCGACAGGAAATCCTTCTGTTTACATTAGACAATAATTATTCCAAATACGTAATTATACAAGGTTATATCTTTTTACAGGGTGTTCCAAATGAGGCGATACTATTTGTAATTTATATATCTTTTTAATTAAAAGACATTATAGATTTTTTGTTTTGTATATTCATAACTTAATTCATAACATTATTTATAGAATATTACATAGTTAAGAAACGACTAACTGGAGAAGATACAGAGGTTTTTTGTTGAAAAACTGACTCAATTTTCTTATTGTTCAGCAATTTATTTTTACAAGCGAGGCAGTGAAGAGAAGCGGTGGATGGTGAAGATAGAGAGAAGGAAGAAGAAGCGAGAAAAGAGAAGGTAGGGCTAAGTAGAAATAAAAGAAAGAGAGAAGCAGTAGGGGTTTAAATTCATCTGCTTTGTTTGTATTTTCCTTTTTTTCTTTTGAAGGAGTGAACATAGAATAAGGATCATAATATGTTAAGCACAATGATATGCAATTTAATAACTTAAGACGAAAGAATGTAGTGCCTAACGGCAAAAACAATAAAATAAAAATGCACTTTTATGGTTAAAACATGTAATAATAATAAATATGATATGAAAAGAAATTCTTAAAACCTGCACAACTTTCGAGACAAATAGAATAAATGCAGAATCGCATACAACGAAAATGGCAAACAAATAAAAAGGTATTTCCTTATTTAAAACACCAGATTTATTTATTAATTTTTTAAATTTGTTTAGCGGTGGTATATTTACCGGCCTACTATGTTTACTGTTTTTATGGTGTCGAGGCCTAATATACTTGTACTACACCACTGACTAGTAAGCTGATTTTAATAGTCACACGATCATCCATAAATTACGTCATACAAATTTCATAATTACTTAACACTTCACCCCATCTTGACACGTCTTGTCACACATTGTGAACACTCTTTTGAAAAAAAAAATTAATATGGATTCTTTGCTTCTTTCTTTCTAAATTTGTTTCTTCTTTCTTCCCTTTTTGGAAGTTGAATTTTAAATTAATTGTGACGTTATGAACTATATACCACTACTATATATGAGGTAACGACAGCACAAATACTGCCAACATTGAAGGGGGTCGTCGGTGATAGGACTCCGACGTTTAATAAATTAAATTAAAAAAATATATATATAATACCTATCATTATCAGTCAGTCCAGAAAAATAGAGGATTTGCGGAAAGGAGATAAGGAGAAGAGGTGGATGACGGAGATAGAGACAATAATAAAATAGTAAAGGAAGAGAGTCAAGAAGAAATAGTAAAGTAAGAGAGTCAAGAGGAAATAGTAAAGATAGAGTGTTTATGCCTGTAATAGACATAAGTGGAGAAGTGAAAACGAAGAGAGAAGGATAGTGAAAAGATAATAGAGGGTTTGTCTAGAGGAAACAAGGAAGGCAAGAGGTGATAGATGAAGATACAGGCAATAAGGAAGGAGAAGCAGGAAACGGTGTGAATAAAGGAGGAGTAGACGACATGAAGAGAGAGGAAGAAGAAAAGAAGAAACAGAAAGTACTATTCAAAGTAGTAATAGTCTTGAATAGTTTAAGTTTAGTTTTTAACTTTGAATTTATATGAAATGCATTAAGAAATATAATCATGTAGATTGTAAAACCGAAAGGCACACAATTAATATAATAAAAAATCTATCATAATTAACAGCAAATTTACCCAAATTCATTTCTATATCCTAAACAACTATATCAACAAAAACACGCAAAAAATCACAAAGGTAAAAAAAGAAACGTTCAAATATTTATTTAAAAGATTTGTATGTTTTCTTAATTTTATCGTAAAGAACCAAACATAAGACGTAGATCGAGATTCCTTGAGGCCTGAGGCTATGGCTAAACTCCTCAGAGATAAACCGTACACGTTTTCGGTTACCACATGGGCACTATCCAAGGGAAGTCAAGTGTGCTTTCTTGTTTGCAAACCTTTTTGAGGTGTGATTCAGCTAACAATGTGACACGTGATCCAAATAGAAATTCACACATAATATTTAGTGATTGTTGGAGTATTTTGAAGTATGTTTTTTTTGTTAAACCGGATAATACAAATATCTAACATTATTGTATGTGTATGTTGTGTGTTTAATATAATAGTTCATTATGTTGTTAGAGATTTAGAGCCTGAATGGACCACCCGCAAGAATTCGAAAAGTAATTGGGAAATAAAGTATAACAATGTTGTGTTTGCTCAATAAATTTATCGCTGGAACGATTACGATTCTATTGATTGACATTTAGTGCAGTTATTTAACGATTAATCGATGTATAGTATGTACTTGTTTGAATCTTGTTGAATTGAATTGAGCACCGCAATACACAAAGAGTGTCTGTGTAATTTGAGGTTATGTTTAAAAGTCGAAGGCGTTAAGTGATTATAATTTCACATACTATGTTTTGTTTTTATGATTCTGAAGACACAAAAAGGTGACAGGGGCGTTTAAGGCCTTTCTTAGAATGCATTAAGCCCTTTGACTTAGGCACAATATAAATTAGACCCCGTTTATCGCGCCTTAAATGTCATTTAAACTGATGTAATGGTGTGTCAAATACAATGGTGTGTCAATACAATAAAATCAATGGGCTTGTGAACAATGTCTTATTTTCTATAAAACCTTAAATTAATTATTAAATAAAAGTTGTAGAAGATTCCAATACATAGTACGTCATATGAAGAAAATATGTCAGCTCTTTTATATAACAGAGACGCATAAAAGTGTGTGTATTCCATGAAGTAATGTATAACGAAGGATGCCAACAAGTAAAAATAATATTGATTACTTATTACTCGATTACCCTTCTTTCATTGAAAATGTTCTTCTTTATATTTTAATGATTTACAGATGACGTTTAATGTTTTCATTGATCGAAAACTGGTACCTTTATGATTCTAATAGTAATTAAACTGATCTGACGGTAAGAGTAACCTTTTTATGATAAATACACCTTAGTTACGCGTAAATATGTTTAGCGGGTAGTTACATACTACCTGGATCATGCATATTGCACCACAATTTCTTTTTCTAACAAATGAAGATATATCCTGAGTAATATTATCCCTTATAATCTTTTATCTTTTTATCAATAAAACGTATATTTATCAATTATTTGCTTAACCGAATGTATACAATAATTCTTGCAGGGGCCACCCAGGTATAATGAATTAAATAAATTCTCAGCGATGGATTAAATAGTTTGACACTATTCTCGTCGAAAATTTCTTTTGAAATGTGAATTGAAATATGCTATTTAAGATTTGCTCTTTTTCCTAATGTTGTCTATTACGTGGCGTCCTGGAGTGTTTCTCTCCAAATCAGTGATGTGTGAATCATTTAACACAATTTAGAAAGGTTTCTAGACCTATTCTATATAAGACTTATTCTATCAAATATAACAACATTTTTATTTTTACTCCATTTGTGCTAATAAGCTTCAACTTTGCAACACCTATACCCAGGTAGAAAATGTAACGCTTTAATTAGCTTCTAATAAGCCAGCAAATACGAACCTTGTTCTGCAAAACAATTTATGTATGAGAAAAAGAAAATTAACTATGGAATTTGTGGTAAGCTAGAAAGTGTGAAACTTATATCGCAAGACAATTATCCACCAGGGATACGACGGGTTTAAAGGTTCAGGAAAACTGCAATTTTAATTTAATTTCTTTTTTGCTGTTTCGCAAAATGTGAGGGAGGGGGAGAAAGAGGAAGGTTAGAATAGCAGGAAATTTATGTAATTTATGGATGGCCACTTACGTACAAATTTACAATGAAATTTACGTGTGTTGACGTATGCGTGATTTGGTTCTTTGACAAATTTTTTTTTTTTTTTTTTTTTTTATTTAACGTCGGCCTATTTCCGATGCTGAGTCCTATCACCGACGACCTCCTTCAATGTTGGCAGTATTTATGGTGTCGTGGCCTCATATATGTGGGCTACACCACTGCCTAATAACTGTACGATTATGTATGACCATAATCAATATAAGTTCATAATAACCAAACCCAGAAAATATATATCTGGTCCGGGGATCGAACCCGAAGACACAGCAGTCGGCGTCAAGCATCAATGCTCTTTGACAAATAAATTGTTATATTTTATAAAATATTTATTTCGATTTTGAATTTCTCGCTCAAATTGGGATTTGCAACGTTGCCGGCTTATAACCTACACTTACTGTTTCTTACTGGTTTTATTTAAATATTTTAATATATAGGTATATCGTTTTGATAATTTTTTTTTGCAATAGTTACAGAAAAGATTCTTTTATATACAACTGGTTTTTGAAAGCCGTGTCACCATTTTTTTAATAGTCAAAAGTTATATTATGTGGTGAAATTGAGCTAAAAATTATGATTTGTATGGAAAATGACTATTTTTAATCATGTATAAAAAGAACACTATGAACCCTAGGTCTCTAAAATTTTGAGTCAGCAAGTATTTTTACTATTTGTATTGACCCTCCAAATTTCATAATGTTTTCATCATTTATGTTAACGTCCTGTACCTCCTTAAGCTTAGCTTTTCGTATTTTATGAATCGTTAAAAAAAAAAAAGAGAGACGGCAACATTTTCTTCTAGACCTGGTTCCTCAACCTATCTAAATCCGTCTCTGGCTATAGACCTTTGGTGAGAACCCTTAAAATTAGAGTCTATAATTGATCAAATCAATTAGTCGAGATTTTTTTGTATCTGGACATAATCCTGACATTTTTCTTGTCCTGCTCGAAAGCTGTCTCCAATAAATAACGAATACAGACTCAATATATATCCACCGCGCTACTCAGTCCTCTGAAGTGAACCCAAATCGTTTTTTGCTGACAACAAATATGCAAATAAGTTTCAGTACACCTACGACAACTGGCCAACTCTTTATGTATGGAAACATCTTCAGATATCTCAGTTCAGTCCCAGGCATTTATTATGCGGCGCAAATTAACATTAGCATGGTCATGTGGATATGGGAATCCATTATCCCATCTAAAACCCATCCAATACGATGCATGTAAGTCCAATAAGCAAACTCTGGTAATGTATATTTCATAGTCAGTATTGTACATAAGAAAAAGAGACAAAAATAGCTCCTCCTACTTAATGGTTTAATCCTTAAATCCCGCGTTTGGAAAATGATCTGATTGGCTAGAAATTTATAACGCATCAATGCCAGGAATAAATTGCTCGTACTGTACATCGAAGTGCTGCGGCTGATAAAGAGTTATCCATTAGATTAGGGTGCAATTGCATAGGAGAAACCATGGTCACGTGGTTTGGAACCTTATGGTCACACGAACCTTAGGGCCAGCCGTTCGATGGTAGCCTAAGGTGCAAATCACGCTATATCCAAATCATAATAGTAAAATGTGATACTTATAATTGTATTTGATAACTTTTAATTATGACGAAGAATGTAGGTGTATTATTTTACAGAATATAGATATAAGGAATCAGTGACGTAGCTACGTTATAGTCAGCCCAACGCTTGTATACTTATACCCTTTGACAAATACACCTATACTGAGAAAAAGGACAATTATTTCTTGAAAAGTATAGTTATTTGCATAACAAGCGGAATTTTAATTTTTGAAATACATGTTATTCTCGATATAATGGACCTCTATATAACAGATTACCAATAAAACGAATTTATATCGTGATTCTACTGTGCTATGATCTATATTTTCTCCAATTTCTTAATTCCATGTTAACAGAACATCCATAAATTTCATAGTTTTTTATTCCATGTTCCAAATTGTTAAACTTCTGACTCCAATACGTGACGTCACATATTTGAAAAAATAATTATCCTTTTTTTTTAATTTATTTAATTAACGTCGGTCTATTTCCGATACTGAGTTCTACTACTGACTACCTCCTACTATTGTTGGCAGTTTTTGTACTATTTTATGATATTTATAAGCTCTCCTATCATCAATGAAACTTTGACAACGCCTCAGAAATATAGGCTGATATTTGAAAGAAGAAAAATCTGGAAAACCTTATTGAATTTATAAACAAAACCAATTTAATCTATTTATTTTAAGTATGTTTATAAGTTGTAAATTATGAATTATGTATTTTTAATGTTTATAAATGTATTATATTCTTTTTAAGTGCTAATAACTTTTGAAAGTTGATGCACTGAAGTAAATATTAAAAAAAAACTTTGAAATCAACCGAACCCAGAAACTATATTCCCGGGCCGGGGATCGAAGCCGAAGACACATTTGTCTCTCGGCCATTGTGGCGTCATTTCTTAGTCTTATATGGGTTTTTGAACAGTTTCTTTTAAAAAACGAATTTTAGGTTAGATGTGACGTCACGAATCTTATTCCTCCTTCTCCTTCCTTGTGACGTCTTGTCACACTTTGGGGACAGCAGATAGTGGAGGGCACTATCTTTGCATGTTACGTAATTAATGGATGCCCCGTAATACATTGTCTAATATTTCTATTACTTAATAAATATATTATAATCAACAATAACGAAGATGAAGAGTACACTTCGACAATGCTCCGATATTTCTAGCTGCGACATTACAACGACTATATTGAGTTCATTATTTTGAAAGTAAATTTTCTTCGGAATGTATATAACCTATGTTTAATATAAAATGTATTTTTGACAGCATTTAGTTTGTAATATGTAAATTATTGATTGAATAAAAATGATAGCAAGATAAAAGGAATTGACAATTTCTAGCTGTGATGTCATGGAGTCTGAGGGGAGGGGCAGTGGTCTGGGGCCCGGGGTTATCGATTTATTTGAATAATTTAGCATCACGCAGTGAAACAATGCAGCTGCCAACTCCTTCTAATAAACACAATCCCTTTCAACGATTTAAAAAAAAACTATTGACATGAAACACATATCGGTGCTTGTCAACCCGTAAAGTTAAAAACTGAAATTACAAATCATGATGACAATGGCTGCAATCGGGGCCTTCTACTGGGGCTCTGGGCTCGGAAGACCTCGACGGGAGACGACAACATCCAAAGAACCAACAACAACCAATATAAATCGTAATGACCAATGAGGATGAAGAATGACAAAGTAATCTGTTTGAAATCATTTTTTAAACTTAATTTATTCAATAGAATATTATAAATAGCGAAGTGTTATATGAATTGTCTGTACCCTTTCAATATAGGCGTGTTGAAGACAGAAATTAAGAATCTGTCAATATCTTACACTGCTAATAAATAGATACATTCGCGTTCAAAGAAATATATGTGGCATGAAACAAACTGAAGAAATTGGGTGTTGTATATGTTTTAAAATATCATTATTAGTTAAACTTCAGGCAATTTTAATAAGATTGCAGTGGCGGACTAAGACCTTGTTTATTTGTATTGTATTTTATTGTAACTACTTTTACGGCACTACAACCTCATTACATTCATTTTACATTTTCGTTACAAATTTTTAACAAATTAAAAAAAAAAATTATTTTTCATGCCCTTCTTCCATTTCTATGTTCGTCTCTCTTGTTATCTTCCTCCACTGCCTTCTGCTTATTTCCAACACCTATCTTCTTTCTTCTCTTATCTGCAATCGTTTCTTCCGACTCTCTCTGCTTACATAGGTTTTCCAACTCTCTTCTCATTCTCCTTAGCACCGTGATCACATCCTTTCCCCCTTTGTTTTTCAAGTACCGTAGCAATCCGTTTCTTCGTCCATCTTTCTTATCCTCTCATGTTGTTGAATCTCTTCGTCTCTTTCTATTATCATGCTTCTTATATGCCCTTGTTTAACTCATTAGAATACCGCATTAGAAAAATTGCGTCCAATAGTTTATTGGAAATATCTCTTTAATAGTTAGTCCTATGATAAAAATAGTCATTATCAATCTTATAGAGCTCTCAATTTCGTACAAATTTTTTATATCATGTTTCTTTGTAGGTCTAGTACGTACGGAGCTGCATCACTACAAAGTGAGACTTTTAACTGAAGAATAAAAATAATCCTAATTTTTATAACAATTTCTCTGTGTTTATTTCTTATTCACCAAAAATTAACTAAATTTGAGCTATCCCGGTAAATTATTCTCAAATTTAATCGAAGACATGAACGTATTGAGTACGTTATTTGAACAAAGGAGGTACTTTTTCTGTCTTTCTAACCCTATTGATTGAACCATAGCAGCACAACAACACTATAAAGAAAAATAAATATTTCTAACAGTATAACATTGAATCTGGAGAAATACATTCATTTTAAAAATTCATTCTATCACTGCAACAGTGTTTCACTGTTTCTTTTTTCATCGCATCGCTTCTAACGACAGCAACAGTGACATTAAATAACTTTCAATAGATCAAAATTTCCGACACATTGAATCAAAACATGTAACATATTTGTCCTTCATCACATGGTGTAGGTATGTGTTCATATAGTTCCATATGTTTATAGCAGACCTGACTAGTTGTGACGGTTTTGGTTACCTTTTGATGACACGGCGATGAGAGCATTAACGCGGTTAGGGCCGTGCCTCATTGGCCCTCTTGGGGGCACCCGTGGGGACGTTCTGAGTCTTCAGCCTGTCAAATATCACCAGGGGGTCCTATCCACTCACTAAGATTACAATAACGTTAACGTGACCTATGGCTATACTTATACGAGTATACTTATTTTTGAATTTTTAATATTATTTTCTTTAATAAATATCTTAATATATAAAAGAAAGACGGGTTTGTTACAACACTTATAACTCGAGATCTGCTCAACCAATATTCATGGCTATTGATTCGTTGGATTTGTCTCCGCCCCGAATAGCATAATACATCTTAAAAACAATGAAAATATATAAAACAAAGACGGGTTTGTTACAACACTTATAACTCGAGATCTGCTGAACCAATATTCATGGTTATTGATTCGTTGGATTTGTCTCCGCCCCGAATAGCATAATATATCTTAAAAACAATGAAAACTCGATATGTGTAATGAATACTTAATCATTTCAATAAATTCTGATTTCATGTCAAACATTTGTTGTCCAATCCTGTCAAATACTGTAACAACTATTCATGTGTGCGTTCAGAAATTTATTTTTTGTAAAATGTCTCGAAAGTTCAGGTACTGTTATATTTGTTTGTTTTAGTCATTAATTTGTGTAAATTATTTATTAATTATTTAATTTTTAATTTCAGAAAATAATACCTAAGATTTATTGTACAGGTTAACAAAAGTGTAAATGTCTTTTTATAGGTTATCTATAATTTTTCTTGATAAGCTATTCATATGTAGTGGTTATATACTCTTTGAGCTATTGTCTATGTCTCGAAAGTGGTTTTTTGTGGTTTTATGCGAGTGCACATTCAGTATTAATATTAATAACAATGCAGCGTCTTAGAAGATCTAATCTTTCCCAGCGGAGCCGTAATGCAATTAAGCAACGGAATATCGCAAGTCAATTATCTGATGAAGAACGAGAAATTGCACGAGAAGAGCGCCGCGTTAGTATGGAGCAAAGAAGGGCCTTAATTCGTGCTTCTCAAACACAAGAGCAAAGAGAGGTAGCCCGTGAAACGGCTAGGTTAGAAACGAGAAATCGTCGAGCTTATCGTACAGATGAACAGAGGAATAATCTTCGAAGTGCAAGAAGAAATGGTTCAAGTATTGATTTAAATCGAGCAGCGTTTCTATATGATTGCACCATCGACTACAGCTTGCATCGTTTAGTTTGCATTGGTCCAATGGACGTTGTTTGCCAACATTGTGGAGCATTGAGGTTTGCTGGTGAAACGACCAAACATTAAAAGATCTGCGCAATGACTCGAGATGTTTTGGTGGTGCAATGATTTTATTATCTGGCGATTTCCGACAAACACTACCAGTCATTCCAAGATCTACTGCTGCCGACGAAATAAACGCTTGCCTCAAAGCATCAAATCTGTGGCGATATGTAAAGAAACTTCAACTGTCTGTAAATATAAGAGCTGCATTTTTGAATGATCTATCTGCTGATGATTTCTCGAAGCAATTGCTGACTATCGGTAATGGCCGTGTTCCTGTTGACAAATCGAGCGGTTTGATTTCATTTCCTCTAAATGTTTGCAATTTTGTATCATCAAAAGACGAGTTTATCAACAAAGAATTCCCGGATATCATTGCTAACCAGAAAAATACTAACTGGTTAAGTGAGCGAGCAATTTTGGCCGCTAAAAATAAACATGTAGATGACCTCAATTTTATAATTCAAAATCAAATCGTAGGTACTCTGTATTCATTCAAATCTATCGACTGTGTTACAAACGAAGAAGAAGCCACTAATTATCCAAGTGAATTTTTAAACTCCTTGGATGTGCCTGGTTTACCACCGCACAATTTAAAACTTAAGGTTGGCTCGGTAGTAATCATGCTTAGGAATTTAAACCAACCAAAACTGTGCAATGGAACGCGTTTGGTGATAAAAAAACTGATGAGCAATGTGATTCACGCGTCGATACTTAAAGGAAAATTTAAAGATAAGGAAGTTCTTATTCCAAGGATTCCAATGATCCCAACGGATATGCCATTTGAGTTTAAACGAATTCAATTCCCGATTCGTCTTGCCTTCGCCATGACGATCAACAAATCACAGGGCCAATCCTTGACTATTTGTGGCCTCAATCTAGAAAATGCATGTTTTTCTCATGGTCAATTGTACGTGGCATGCTCACGTGTCGGCAAACCATCCGCTTTATTTGTTCTTGCGCCTGACCAAAAAACAAAGAATGTCGTTTACCACAAGGTGCTTGAATGAAAATCCCATTAATGAATTAATCCGAGTGTATTCCAATCTGCACAACATAGTCTTTAATCATTTTTCTCTGACATGAGTTTGAATTACTTAATTATTATTTTTTTTTAAATTTTTATTCTCATTCTGTATGTTTTCATCATCATTCATCATAATAAAATACTTTTATGTTTCTATCTATATTAATAAATATTATTTTGTATCATTGTATTACGTTCATCAAAGCCTAAATTAGTTCAGCTAAAAGGTAACACGACATTCATTGACTGTTAGGCGGTACGAAGTTCGCCGGGTCAGCTAGTTTTTAATAAATTTACTAGTATTTATTTGTCATTGTACAGTAATTATTTTTAATCATTTCTGATAAAGTTAGATTTAGGAAAAAAACTTATCAATTAAAAATTTATTTATTTACTTTACAATAGACAAACTCACAAGAAGAGAGCGATTCAAAGATCGCTATGTTTTTATACTCTATTCGAAATCTCCTCCACTTAAAATTAATCCAGATTACGTATAAAACCTTATCCTAAACAATTATTTTGAAACGAATAAATCCAACAGTTATATCTGAATACGGTTAATTTTAGTCTGTCCTTCATAAACACTGATATTTCTAATTATGGTATTCTAGTGTGCTGGAGAGAGATAAATACGCTGTAGGACATTAAGTTAAGATAGCATATGTGGAAGAGGAGCAAAAGAGAAGAAACAAAGAGATACAGCTATAGGAAAGATGGAAAAAAATCATAATAGCAAATATGATGATTGATACAAGAGGATTTGGAAGAGAGAGAGAGAGAGATACCGGGATACATACAAGCGAAAGAGACAAGTAACATAAAAAGAATCGCATGATTTAGATTGTGAAACGAAGAGAAAGGCACCAGATATTGTGTGCGAGAGAGAGAGAGAGCGATAGACGCTGAAACATATTAAGTATTCATGTGAGAAGAGTAAAAAGTGAAAAGAATATTGTGCAATTAATAACGGGATGTGAACAATTAGTGAAGGGATGCGATGAATGGCGGAGATAAAGAGAAGAAGCGAGGAAAGAGAAGGAAGGGTAGAGCAGAAACCGAAGGGGAGTAGCAGGAAGAGAAAAGCAGTAGAGGTTGAAATGTATCTGTTTTGTTTATATTTGAATTTTTTATTTTGGAAGGAGTGAGAATAGGTAGATTGTATGTAAATAAGCACAATGATATGTAATTTAATGATTTAATGCGGAAGAATGTAGTGCCTAATGGCAAAAACATTACAATAAAATAATATTATTATTAATAAATTCTTAAACGGGCACATTAATTATTAACATCTCGCTTTTTACATCATACGAGTATTTAAATTTTATCAAATTCTGCCGAAAAGTTGTTCTACTAGTGGACTACCTTAAGGCAATCGCAACCACAATTGCAAACTAGTCGATCCGTGTTTCGTGACTCTATAGAATTTTTAACAATAGCATAACAGGGAATTTTATTTTGTTCGTATTTGTATATATGTATGTATTTAAATACTTTTGAATAGTATTTGTGCACATCTCTGCTCATGATGTCACCATCAAATGCATGCAACCAACCTGCGACCGAGAAACAAATTCGCTGAAAACGTTCTCAAAACCAGTTTAGTTTCGTTCGTGCCGTGTGTTTTCTCTCACTCGTATACACGTTCGTTATCGCTCTCACTAACAGCACCATTTTATTCTCATTCGGTTGCAATCACTCGTCTCATGTGCGGCAATTGTTTTGTTTGTCACAGAAAGAAAGAGACAACATCATACATTGGACAAACAGAGATAACGATAAATTCTTAAAACAAATTTTTTGTGTGCGTTCTTATATGTGAACCAACCAACAAAATATGTGTTCTCACCCGTGCCGAGTTACCAGACTGTCTTAAGACAGACATATCTCCAGAGTATGTCGATAAACCTGCAAAAAAATATTATAATTGCATGAAATAGAGCCCAAGTTCATGAAACACTTGTGATTGTACTTCGAAACTCCGGGGGGTAGCAGTCCTTGGAGCCGTGCAGACGTAGACCTCGCTGTAGCAGCGTAGAGACCGCTAACTACGCGCACCATTAAATCTTCGTCTAATTGGTATAATGAGGGGACGTAATTTATGACATTCGTTACTCCATTTTACATATTGTTTATTACGCAGTTAATAAAATTTATTTGATTGTTTTCTGAATGGATTTACTGGAAAATACATTTATGAGATATTCTTATTTAGTAACAATATTATTTGCATACTGTCTAAAAGAAATAAAGTATTTCTATTAGCTTTTGAAGATAAAGTAGTTTTCTCGTTAATTTCTGTTTAAATGCTCTTGAATTGTGAAAATCGAAATAAGTTTCATACCAATGTAATAATATTAACTAGGTACTAATACATAACAAACACACAGCTTACAAACGGGATGAGAATATTTTCGGAAAGGGACTAGCAGATGTTTCCCCGTTTCCCTCCAGTCGTTGGTGACATGTTAAGGCTTCGGTTGACCAGACATCTTGATTAATATGGCGTGACATTGGTTTCGTTATAACTAGATTTAGATTTATTTTAAACTAACAAATTGAGTCGGTTGGTAGACACATTTAGAAGAAGTCTGCTGCATTGGATTAACAAATAATTTAGGTTTTATTACTGTATCCCCTTTTAATTTTTAGCAATTTAAATTTTAGGACTCCATTATTTTCGCTGTGAATTTTTATTCGGTTGCTTTATGGGTATAATTATTGTGTTTTAATTTTTATGGAATGATTGCACAAGGATATGTGGTTAATAGCATGGATATAATCTTCAGTGGTTCTCAAAATAAGTATTAAAGACTTTCTTACATAATTTCTATAAGTATAAGGTCTCATATTAAGTAAGGCGGATTAATAAATCCTCTGCTGGCTTGATCTCTGAAAGAAAGTGATTTTTGTAAGCTATTTACCTTCACTGTAATATACATCTTGTAAAGTCTAGTTCTTATGAACAATAACAAAATGATGTAAAAAAATACTGAATAGGAATAACACTTGCCAAGTCATTGCTTGCTTTCTTTGCCATTAAACACACATGTAATATATAAAATATTCATTGCTACCAATTTTATAGATATAAAATGGAGCGAAATTTAATTTCGACACTCTTGTGTGTACATTCTATACTAGTACAGATTTTAATGGTCTTAGCAACTAACTCTGATTTACTGTTATATTTTGCATTAAATTTATGTTTACCAAATGTGAAAATGCTAAACAAAGAATAGCAATAGCAAGAATTACGGATTTATTTCCTCGCTATTCATTTTCACAGTGCAGTAAAAATATAAATATAAATTATATAATATGATTGTAAATTATGAAAATTCTTTATAGTTATTCTGTAATTAAATCCAATGTGTCTGATGCAATCCGTGTGAACCTGGTGACGCTTACGTATAAAGTTATCATACTTTGGTTTTGAGAAGCTCTGATATAGTCTCATTTCTGATATGCCAGCGTTGATGTGTTCTTTATGACGCGGGTTTAATGAGATAGCAGAAGTAGTCTGGGTCGCTTGGGATCACGGGATCATGGGATCAGGGATGAACGTGATAAACGGGAGGAACAGGAATCCTACTAACCGCAAGAGAGTCGCTAAAATCAGCTCACAGCTAATGGTGATTCCTATATGCTAGTATTTCAAAATTAGAACGCATTAACATTATAAAATCGTTAGAGATATTAGGGACTTGAAGCCATCCAAAGACTTGATCCAGTGAAAACTATAACTAGTTGAGGAAACAGAAGTTTCCTTTTGATAACCATATCCCGCAAAACACAGTTCTACATTTTGTAAGTTATTTTACTGCTTTTTTGAAAGATAAAACTTTTTAAGAACACATTTTTAAGGATAATCAAATCTTATTAAGTCTTTTTTAAGGTGAAACGATACTTGGCCATTTTTTCTCGCGAAATATAGATGGCGATACTATACAGCAGGTTAAATATTATCACAAAAAAAACATGTATTTTTATATTTAAATCGTTTTATGTAAGTAAATATAAACGCGAATCAAAATCTAAAGCTGCAATTAGTTAGATGAATAACGTATCTACATTTTAAACTTTCTTCCACTGACTGAAAATGAATATTGCTATATTTTCTAGTTGAATTCCAATTTTTATATGACTGGTAACATTTCTAAGGTTTTGTCATAAATTTTATAACCTTTATTTATGACAAAACTTATTTTTGCGGTTCCAACTCATTAAAAGTCAGTGGAAGAAAGCTTAAAATGTAGATACGTTATTCATCTAACTAATTGCAGCTTTAGATTTTGATTCGCGTTTATAGCTACTTACATAAAACGATTTAAACATAAAAAAAAACATGGTTTTTTTGATAATATTTAACCTGCTGTATTTCGCGAGAAAAAATGGCCAAGTATCGTTTCACCTTAAGATTAAAATGCTTTTAGAATATTGTTTTTTCAACAAAGAAAGTAATCTAAATAAATAAGTTTTCAATATTTTAAAGAACCTGACGTTATCAATCGAAATGTTTGAAACATTTGTCTTCCAAAAAGACCTTATACCTCTTATGGTATACAAAGAACAATGAATTCGGTGTATGTCTCATCCATGAACAAAGTTCAACCTAGGTCTCCCATGGGTCTCACGTCGCTTCATTAAGGGCTCCGGTCTCATAATCACACTCAGTGGGGGTCCCATGGGATGGTACACATCACAAAAGCACTATGAACCGCGGCCGCCGGCTAAAAACAGTCAACAGCTATCCCGCCATGCGCTGTCCTGGTTGTCCCGCGATGTTTCAGGACCAGGACTCAACCTGGGACTTTGGGAGCGCCCCTAAGCAATATTAACTAGGTACAAGAGTCACTTATGATAGATTTTCAATCATGAAAGAATTCTTTAAGATTAAAATTAAATTATGACATTGTAGGTATGCAGATGAGATTATTGGGATGGTAGACGATTTTAAACCTGGGATAGAACGTCTGGAAAAGCTGGGTTATTGCTTAATTGGTGACTTAATTAGTTGGGGTCCAACCGCAGCCACATGATATTCATATTATTGTACGTATATAATAGAAATTAAGTAAATATATAAATAAGTAAATACATTTTTATTTTATTTAATTTGTCTAATAAAGATTACTATAGCTTTAAAATCGATTCGTTCCCACAATTATAATATTAAGCACGTTGTCATGCTACATATAAGATCATATGAACTTATATTACTTTATAAATAGAAATGCAAATACGTTCTTTGTCTATCTAAATAACGAGACGGTCTATCATATTATTTTTTTCAAAGCACGTAAAATGTTCTGCATCTCTATTGGATAAAGGATTCGAACTTTGATTAAAATTATCTCGAGTCCGAAACGGTCAATCAACCTCGAACTTTCAGGATAATTAGATAATGCTATCCCTATAAATGTACAAAAATGTAAAATATTCTACCGGATAAGGCTTGTAACCAGTGGTGTATTTAGGTCAGTGTCTTCAATTGAATCCGCAATAACGCTTCTTTTTAGCTTCCACGTCGTGTATTCAGTTGTAGCTAGTTATCAATGTATCTAGTCACAATTGCCTTCCGAGGTAGTTCCAATTAAATTTGCCGCTGCTTACAGCACGGCAACGGCCTTAAGATCATTCATTACTTCAATTATTATCATATTAAGGTATCATTAAAATCAATATTTTGTGTTTAGCGTATATATTTTAAACCTGTATACCTTATTTCGCATTTGTACATTTTCTTACTTGCATAATTTGTTATGTTCTAATTATGCTATAAAAAGTGTTACAGTCTTAGGCTGGGTCACACGACATTGTACTGCACGTTTTTTTTTTGCAACGAATAATTAGTTGCGCCTGCATTTCATATGGAACCATTCACACGACGTTTGTACTGCAAAAAAACGTACACATATATAAGTAGAGACCTAAAGATTAACACAATCGGAGAAGAAATCATATCTATAGCAGCGAAGCACGAGTTGAGACTTCGTAACCACGAAAACATCGCCGTGACGCAAATGTTGCTCGATAGTAATGATGTTCGAAGACTTCGCAGGACTAAACCCTCGGACCTAGTAACCTAATCATGTAGAATTGTTCATTGGAGCAATCTCTACCACACCGTTATTTAGTAATTATTGAAATGTAAGCCACTAGATAAGTGTATCTATACTTAGTTGTAGTTTTATAGAAAATTAAAAAAGAAACATATATAAAATCCATTATTTATTCGATAAGATTTATACTGCAAAAAAACGAGCAGTATAATGCCGTGTGAACCCAGACTGCGTCTACAGTCTGATAAGGATACTGCTTCAACTAGAGTTTCATCCCGCAGCGTTTTCATTACTACAAATAGATCATTAGCAAATTCCTGGATGTGTCCATAGTTTTCCTATGTTTCTATCGGGTATTCCAAACTTCTGTGGTCTTTCGATTATGTGCTCTTTTATAGAGTTTCGTTCTTAATAAAATCTGTAGCAAATTTACACTGGGTAGAACGGAATCTCGAAAATCAGTAAGTAAATCGAAGACTTTGTTCGATGTGCTAGGTTGTTATTATCAAAAATATCTAACAGGTTATACATCCAGCTTTATGCATTCCTAATACCTATTAAGACGTCTTGCAGGATTAAAACATCAAGAAAGTGAATACACATGTTAATGATGATTATTCTTAAATTTTATTGTTTATTTTTCACGAATATTAAATAATAATAACATAAATAAAAACATATTTAGCGAAGAATATGTATTAAATTTATGATCCAAGATAAAAACCCAGAAATCTCTGCGTTGACAGTTCTCTCACATGCTTGAACTTGTATAATAAATGTTTATGCTATGCATTATTTAAATATATTTCCATTGTAGAAGCCGCGGCCGCCATTGTTGATCTCGCAAGTTGCACGTTGAGAAATTCAGAAAGATCTTGATGGACCACACGCACAGTTATCAACAATTGTCATAAGAAACACCAAAGAAATTGTCAACAAATTGTCTACGCTTCTTGTTGGTATTTATCTCTATTTTGAAAATTTGTTTAATTCTTTAAGACACTTTCCTTTTCTAAGACTGATATATTTGCATAACACCTTAATACTACAAAGATATAAATAAGAAAAAAATATAATACACAAAAATATTAATTAATATATAACAATAATATATTTAATAAAAACAATTTATTATAACTAAATAATATTTATAAATATTTGAATATATATTTATAATTGCAAATAGTAAACAAAAATCTAGTGTTTCAATTGAATGCATCCTAATAATTAAATGCCACTGCACTGTACCGTGGCGCTCCTGGCGGATGTTACGCAAATAGTTTTTTTCTGCAGTGAGTTAATCGTGATTGATCATGATCTTAGATAGTGTTGACAAATTAATACATTATTAATTAATAAATACTTCCATAACGATACCATTATTACTAATTTGTTTATGAACATTAGCTTAACTAATTTGAAATATAATATTAAGTGCAACAGGTTTGATAAGTTTAAAATTTCAATTTTGACATTCTCATTAGAATATAGTGGCCATTCGCCATATTTGTTTCTAATAAAATATTGACATTTGGTGATAGAAACAACAGCAAAATCTTAATTATATTAATCTCAAGGAAGTAAAATAACTGTTAATATAACAGCTGATATATTTATGTAAATAATCTTGCATAAGCGTAGTGCTCTTGTTCAGAACTGTGTTTGTGCTGTCAAATTGAAAGTGTCATCATATACTTTTGTATGCATGTAAATTATGTAAAATTTATATTTTAGCAGGTAATTTGATATATAAACAGTGTCTAGTGTCAGTGTTGGATCTTAATAATAGCTGTGGTAAAGTTCCAGGTTAGTGACAATATTTTTGATCTTTTTTTCTATAAATTTTTTGGTTATCTATACAAATATGTCATATTTTTATCAAGCTAAAAACAGATTTCAAGAAGCAAATATAATGTTTGTTGTATTTAGTTCATTTGTTACTCATATAAAAAGATGTTTTGACTCGGTGCATTTGTGGTTAAACGTCATATAGTTTGATATAAGTGTAATGACAATGACATATAGGTTAACTGTATAAATTGTACTAGTTTCGTAATAAGTAATACCTATAACTATTATATATATTTTTATCAAAATATAATTTAAAGAAAGTATAATTAAAGGATCGCCTCTACCAATACCACTTTCATTTCTGTCATTATTTAAAGGCTAGAAGGAATCTACTAAATTACAGGTGTACATGGCTAGATTACAGATAGGGCAGCTCGTATATTGATTAAATTATTAGCAGGTGTAAGGGAATATATAAAATATCAGATATTTTAATTGTAATTTGATATTATTACTAGGAAAGGTGTATCTTAAAATGTTAATTTCTTAAGAAACAGAATCATAGTGCTACTAGTGACCGTTGAAAAGTAGAAAGTGTCGATTTCAGAAAATAAAAGGAGGTTAATTTCAAATGTTCATGGTTTTTTAACGTTGGCTTATTTTTTAACCATTTACTAAAGGTCTGGGCCCACTACCCTATAACAAGTCCGAAAACCGAGCTCTGAGCTATATATGTTTTTTATTGTGTAATACATGCGCAGTATTGGGATATTCCACAATTTTTTCTTTGATTTTGTGCTGCCCAATTGACATATCAGAGCTGTAGTTTATTAAGTATAGCCTGCCTATAACCTTTTGTATTTAATATCGAGATGTGCTTTTTCCTATGACTACTACTCCACCGTGAAAGGAAAGAATAGTAGCATAAGTTATAAAAGACGGTGTTATCAACGTAGATACGTATATGGAATTAAAAAGTTCATTTTTCATAAATTATTTACAAAATACTTATAAATTTATTAGACTTTTTCTGTGGTGCCTAGCTTTCGCCTATATCCACATTGTCGATGTTTTTAGTTAATGTCTTGTATTATATTTTGTCTTTGTCTCATTATTTGTGTAAGGAAATGTGGTTAAAACATCACTACTTTGCAGTGGTTGTATTTTATATATATATTTTTTAATTTGATTTTTATAGATTATTACAATCTATCCTATTTAGTGGACATTGAGTGACAGGTATGTAAAAATAAAGTGTCTTGCGCGGGATGTGCCCATCGACTCATCCCTCAATTTTAATAAATCCTAGATTCTGACTAGTTGGTGAATAGGTACTTTCATTTTTAGTCTGCATACTACGAAATTATTGGACATTAGACAGCTGGCCAAATCGTTTGGATGTTCAAGTATTCTCTCTTTGTATGCTTTGATTCTAAGCACTATTTCTTCATTAACTGTGGGTATATTCAGATTTCGATGTATTATGTTATTAGGTACAAACCATGGTCCATTCGTGACAATCATTAGCATTTTAGACTGAAATCTTTGGATTATTTCAATATTAGAGGAAGATGTTTTTTTTATATAAAAAGAAATATGTATTAGTCTTTGTTGTGTAAAGTACGTCTAGAGAATTGTGTCTTTCAGTAGTCTGTATTTGGTTTTGATGGGTAGGCTGTCCTGTGTGTATTGTCCCAGATTTATTAGTGTATTGCTGTGTGTTTTATAGTGTTTTATATTTTAATTTTATCTATAGAAACATACCATATAGGGGGCTCCATTCAGTCCAGGTTCGGACGCGAATCCAAGGACGACACATCGGCCGTCAAGTTTTAAATTTTATAATATGTATTTTGGTATACATATACGAGTATATAATAGGATCTATGACAACATTTTAAAGTTCAATAACATATCACAACTAAAATTAACTTCTTAATCAACTTATTTACATATTTTTTAAGAATAGCAATGAATAAATTTTTATCTCTATTGATTTAAGAATTTATATTTATATAGAAACTTAGATCGGTGATATTCAATAATTTATATCAATTTACACTTGCATTATCTCTCAAGAATGTCTCTATATTCTATAGTCGACAACATTATAATAACCAGCCGTTGTTCTTTTCTTTAAATCACTTTTTTTTATATTTATTTAAATTTCAATGACGTCATTTATTATTTTTTTATTTTATATTGAATATATATTTTTTTATTTGTTTTTTTTTTATTATTATTTCGATGGTTGTGTTCCCTCCCATGTTAGGTCAGAGGTCAGGTAGTATGTGGAAAGGTCAATACATGTACATGTATAACTTGATTATATGCGAATATATGTGTATTACTTTTTTATAGTGTTTTATTTTTTACATACATTTTTTTTTTCTTCTTTTTATATCGTCTTAGCTAAGCTTAATATACTCGTTTGTTTTATTTGACTTGAATTTGTAAGGATTCATCAAATTAAAGTAATACAGTAAAATTAATTTTTAATTAACCCTCCGTGTGGACACTATATTTTTCGAGTCATAGTTTGTACACTGGGTCTTTGAAGTTTTTCCAGTTTTCTAAGCTTTCAAAAAATCTGAAAAAATTCTGGATTACTTCTTGAAGTGTCTACTACATGGTCCAGAAGTTGACAAAGTCGAAAGTTTAAATCCGTTGTTAATGATAATTCACAAATAGTGAAAAACGCGGGAAAAACAGAATATTGTTAAAAAATTCATAATTTTATAACAAACAAATACTAGGAAAAACGGTTGTAGACTTTTTTACCTTATACTATAAGCTTTCGAAAGAATGTAGTGTTATTGGCGTGAGCTCTAAAAAGTTGAATTATTCGTGCACCTGAAAGTGGGGAATATTTTACGGATTCAGGCATGTCATAATAAACGGAACGGTGATTATTTGCCTCAAAATAAGTTTTTATTGATGAAAATACATAAGTTATGAAATAATAATTATTATTAGTTAATAATAATTAGTGCCAAAAAGGGAATTTACGGTGCGCAACCGTTGAATTGTCACCCATCTTCAAAAACTTATTGTAGTAAAAAGATGAACTAATAAATAAAAATCTATATATATAATCTAAGAAATAATATATTAAATTAGATAAAACATTTAGTTTACTGAGATCGATTAATCGAAGAATCGATTTTTTAAGACGAAAAAAACGATTTTTTTAATCGATCTTAAACAATGGATTGATACCGTGAATCGATCTCGAAATTCGATTTTTATTTTGTTAAAATAAAACTATACAATTAGCCCAGTCATTATAGTAAGTTCACCTCGGAATTCGAGATACGAGGTAGAGACACCCTACCATATGTAGGTTTTGAGACAACTTTTAGGTGTCAATATACAAGTATTTACAGACTTACAGCTTGGTATCTCGAATTCCGAGATTCTTACCTAATTTAAGCTTAAATCACTGGATCAAATTATTTACATTATTTATTATAAGCTTGGACACGAAATATTTTAATTATTTTATTCTATAATAAATAATTTACATGATTTTATTGATTAATTAAAAATCACTTTTCACTTATTCTTTAATTATAAGAAAAGCTTGTATTTATTCACAAATTTAATAAAAATAAAATCGATAAAAGATCGTTTCTTTTTTTGGGTTAGTGTCTTTTTTTATATATAAAAACTAAAAAGAATCGAAAAATTGATTGTTGAGAAATCGATCTTCTACACTTCGATTGTTTACGGAATCGATTCTTTGGACTTCGATTCGAATCTATTAAAAAATCGATCTCTTTTAAGAAGAATTGCCTTCTCTATTCTAAAGTCACCATTTACTGACCTAATGTAATTATTTTATATTTCAAAGTGTTTCTATTTACTGAATTAGTATCCCGGGGACCTAATCTTATACCAAAGAACTACATAACGTACCAGTAAGGATCGTTTTCGCCTTACCTTATATTTTTGTTCTCATCTTTCATTTTTGTTCGATTCGAAGATTATGACTATAAAGTTATTTATACGATGATAGATAAAAAACAATGTTTTTACTATGGCCTTTATAGTGAGAAATTATATTTACTTATAACTTCAATTAAATTGAAACTTTCAATATCTTCAATACATATACATCAGAATTAAGGTACATGCCTGTATTTCAATCTGTATATACTTAACTATACTATGGGACAAAACACAATGAGTGGTGCATCGGGTGTCCTTTCGTCCGACGTTTCTTCTCCTTCAATATCCACTCTCGCTTCATGAATCTGTCTGTCTGATGAGGCCCACGCACGTGCCCGGTGTCCACAAACCCCAGGCCCATTCCACAGAAACCCTCATACCTTCATCGCCCGCTATATGAGTTGTCCCATACAGAAAATCTGAATAATGTACAATCTATACTGTATAAGAATTCATTCTACTGGGAAGTACCATAGGGAATTCAAATATGTGTTTGCACTTAATTGTAAAAAATGTAGGATTCAGAATATTATAAAACAATTTGGAAAGAGGTCTAAGACGTGATTATTATGATTGGACTGTTGGTAATCTTCTAATAAATGTAAAACCAAATTAATTTTCTCAATTTGTTTGTTGAAATAAGAGAATGTTTCATTCACTGCAGTTATCAGTTTTAGAAGAGTGACGTATCACAGGGTGAGTTCACAATGTTTGACAAGAGCTACTGGAGGAGGGAAGAGTTTAGGAAAAGCATTTGTGTGACGTAATTTATAGTTGGCACCCAATTTTGGATTTAAATTTTAGTTGCCGCCCCGTACAACAGTAGTATAGTTTGTTTATTACAGCAATTTATTTTTCCTTGTAACTATTTAATTGTAAAAGAAACAACTATTACACATAAGACTTAATAGAATAGAACACTGATGCATATATTAAAAGAATGCCCAGACTACTATGAAGCGAGAGTAAAATTTCAAGATAGAATAATAGTCAGAGAAATTGGAAGTCTAGAGTATCTAGTAAATGAAGAGATTAGGTATCGATATTATATTGAGTATGCGAAGGAGATTTTTGAAACTAGAAAAATGCTATTGAAGAATGATGAAGTAAGAAGAAGAAGAGAAGTGAAGGAGAAGAATTAGAGCAAGGGAATTAGGATAATTTCACGGTGGATGAGATTGAACAGTAAATTAGATAAAATGAGTTATAATAAGTTACTTTGTACATCTTTTATTTGCTCCTATATAATTATATATTAATGTAATTAAAATGTAAACAATTAAGGGGGATAGCCCAGTAAACAATTTGGTGAAGTGCCCTATTTAGTGACGTTTCTCTCACTATTTCACTTCAATTATAGTTCGCATCAACTTTATATTCATTTGTATTCCGACAGGTGTAGTAATTTCGCCATCTGTAGCGGATAAAGTAGACATTTTATATGAAGAAATGTGAGAAACTGAACTATAAATGAACTCTTTTATGACAAAAAAATCATGACGCATCTTCAATATGATGTCAAAGTGACTCCAAAATGTTTACTGGAAGAATAAGTGGAAAAAGCAGCACATATGGGTGGAAGCCTAGGAGGTGCTATTAAATTTAATAAATGAAAAAAAAAGGAAAGACTAATAATACAAATATCCATCAACTTTTGGACATTTAAAAAATAAAAACGTCAATTTACATTATACTAACCTTTATTTCAACTAAAAATTATCAAAACGACCCCCAGAAAATGAGTTCACAAGCCCATTGTGCGTCAAATGACAAGAGGCGCCAAGGACCATGTTGCAATCCATTTAGAGCAACTGTGTCTCTTCAATATATTAAAGATCTTGGCTACAATGTCTCCAGAGTGTACTTCAAACAGTTTAGCTTCAATTCTGACTACTGCTTCGACAGATAAAACATATATGACAGTTGATATATCTCTTTATAAATCTTGATATAACATAATCGCTTCTATCAAAGCCAAGACACCTATTTAGCATTCCAACCATTCTTCTGCGGCTTACACACACGTTGTATGTTTAAAGTGGTCCTCCAGCTCCTGGGCGGGCTTTGGATACATATCTGCACGTCCAAATCCCTTCTAGTGAACAATCTCTTTAAGATCTATTATCATACGTAATGTGACCGCGTTTGAAATCTTCTTTTTACCGCTCTTTTTTGGTACACATATTCTTGTTAGAGATTTTACTTGAATCCTTGTTCGCAGCTTTAATCCTGAAGGGATTGCTTCCGCTTCGCCGCCTGCCGAACATCTGCAGAACTAATTGGATGCAGGAAAGTGTAAACAAGTCTTTCACAAATACTTGATTAAATGTTATAGGGTGTTTCTATATAAACTCTATAGATATATAGAAAGCGCACTTCTTAAATAAAGTGGCCACATTAAGGAGGTACAGGACGTACCGTCAATGCAAAAAGTTTATCTCTCGGTAATACGAAATGCAAAATACGAAGTACATGAGGGACGAGCAAATATTGGGACTGTATCTTTGAAAATGAATTTTTCAATTCCCTATTAAACTGCTTTTTGCTTGTTAAAATGATTTTTTATGCATATAATAGTTTAATAAATGAAAAATTACCTATAATATCAAATTTCAAATTTATCAATCAAATTCAAATTTATATCAATTCAATTTAAATTTAAATTAAATATTTTGAAAAAGGAATAATAAATTTGGCAACGCTGTAAATTTACGTATGTTGATGCATGCGTGATTTGGTTTTTTGACAAATAAATTGTTATATTTTATGTAATATTTATTCCGATTTTGAATTTCCCGCTCAAATTGGCATTTGCAACGTTGCCAGCTTATAACCTACATTTATTGTTTTAAAATTTTATATTGAAAGTTTTGTAAAAGTTAACAAGCACAAAGATGACAAATATTAATGATGATGAACTAAGGTACATGAATGCCTTAAAAGATATGCGCAGTGATTCTAGTGGGATTTCTAAAGAGTGAGGTGCGAGATTCAAATACATATATAGTAATGAATTTTTGTACTTGCGCGAGATTGCGAGGCCCCGGCCGGTTGTCCCCTAAGGCCGCCTCTGTATATGAGAATCTGACACCATAAATAGTACAAATATCAACTTGCAATATTAAAAGTACACACGTTGCACTTCGGTAGTTTACCATTGAGAAGTATTTTACCAACAACTTATAAAAAGGACAATGATCGGCTAATATGAATTATTTGTAAAAATCTCCGTAAAAAAGGGAAGAGAGACGAGAAAAAATCACTTAAGTTGGTAACTGGCTTGATCGGTTATGAGTGAAGTGCGATAAACATAATTAGTAGTGCTTGAAGTTCGGGATAATGATCAGTGCCAATATATATGAAGATGTATGACGAAACGGCAAGTCTGTATAGGAAACAGAAGCCATTGGATCGTAAAAAACAAAGAGTACAGCAATTAGCATATAAAAAGAAATCAATTGTATCTAGTAGCCTTTCAACTAATTCTATTGTATATAATCATAATAGCATTCGGAGGTAAGGCCCCTCAAAAGCCAAGACCCAGCGCATTATCTGTGCGCCTGTGCTTACATCAGCTATTGAATCTAAGAAGTACTTGCGGAAATTAGTTCATCAACTGATGGAAAATAAGTTAAAGCTAAAATAGAATCCGTATCTTCACTGATTTAATAATAGTTTTTCATTAAAACAAAATATTATATAATTTTTTCACACAAATGTAAAAGTTTGACCCTGTTGTCGACCTAAAAGAACCCGTTTCTGGGTTCATTTACATAGGATGTTTCCTTCTTCTTTAGTCGAGCGTTTGCGAGGCCTTCTGCTAAATGCGCCACTGCCTATGCTTACACTCATATATTGCACAACAGAAATATTATTTATGAATGAAGAACGTAAACCTCCGTTTTATATCATCAAATTTAATTGATCACTTTTACTATTTAATAGCTATTCAACTATTCAAGGTTTAAATTATATTTCTGTAAATATTTAAATTTATAACAAAATTAATGATATTCATTGGTTGAAACAACAGGTTCTTAAAAAAACACCTACGTACAGAAATTTAATCAGTTACTTCTAATAACTTTTAGTGTTTTTCTTATTTTTTACAGTAATGGACATATAAATACAGGGTATTAGGTACATCAATATTAATCTTAAAATTATAAATGTCATTATGAATTACTAAACTAACTTAGAGCTGTCTATGTAATTTGTAAACTAATAATCCTGATATATAAAGTACTGGTATATAATAAAACTAGTGGTGCTACGAGAGGGAACGAATAATGCGAATTTTCAACACTAACATTTGCGAATGCGAATATCAGCTTTTTAAATATGGCGCTAAATCTTGGCATATGGAAAAACTTTTATTCCTGAAGTTTAATATTCCTTTACTCCAATTTAATTACTAAATGCTTTACTTAGTAATATAATATAAATCCTATCATTCGTGTTCTCAGTAAAGATATCAGTTAAAGTAATTAACCGGTAATTGTGTGTTTAAAAAGTTCAAAGTTTATTTTGGTAATTATACAGGGTGTTTGGTAGCAAGGTGCAAACCCTTAAAGGGATGATACTTGACACCAATTAGAACAATTTGAGCCATACATGTCTTAGCCGAAAACTGCTTATTTACTTTTTACTGCTATTTTTATATTTTTTTTATAAAACCACAATTTCTGACACTTAAATGCCAACAGTGGCCCAATTTAAGTTGGTATGTTAATGGTTTTATTTTTTGGTGTTTATCAGATGTGTACGTAATCTAGTAAACCAAGTTTCAAGCTTCTGCGTTATTTAAAAAAAATACTAGACAGTTTTGAAGTTGTAGAAACTTTTAAAATTAAAAAAAGCTGGTACAGTTCATGGCATTTAGAAAAATAAATAAAATAACCTCGATTGTCCAAACTTTTTAAAAACATGCTCGGTTATTGTCCTTTCTTTTAAGGTATCATTTAAGCTGATATTTTACCAATTCTCGTATAATTGTTATTTTATATTGCAAGTATGTAACTACAATAAACATAATGTAATCGGTTGTATCGTTATTTTTTAAATTATTTTCACTTTTCGTTGCCAAATACATTCGCAAGAAATGCGAAATATATTGCGAATGCAAATGCGAATATTTGCTGTGAATATTCGTTACATCCTTAGTATACAGTTTCCTTCTAAATAATATGGGCGATTTAATTTTACGAGGGAATACACTAAAAATTATTGAAGATTCTAAGGGATCGAAGTATAGAGTTCATTCCAAGTATAAAGTTAACTAATTTCAATTGCAATTTCGAACTAAATTATCAACGATTCACCTAACACCCTGCATATACTGACTTAAATAGAATTATCAAAAACCATAAAACTAAAACAATAAAGAAATACAAAAGGCATTTGACATGCAAACAAGATAACAAGACGTCCGTTTGTATAATATGTTTATCCGTCGGTCGGTCTGTTGGTAGTGTTGGTCCATCATCCGCTCAGGTGCAGAGTTTGACAATTTCTCTTTTGAAATTCTCGGATGATGATTCTTCCTGTTGAGGTTTAAGCAAACAGTATTGTTCAACTCAAATGAAATACCAAAAAAATAAATAAAAACCAAACAAATCATTAGGTAAATTATTGTTTCCGTTTTAAAAGAACTATTTCCAGTGACGTACGAGATTCTTTATCTTGATCGGCACAAATATTGGACAAAAATAATCTGGGAATTTCTATCGCTGGATGTCAGCTCTTTCGTAGACTAATGCTGTTCTACGAAAGGGAATAGTGCAGAAATAAATCCGTAATTCTGCAATACATTGAATTATATATATTTACAAACAATCTGCTGATTTAAAAATCGCTTGGAAAAATTTGCAGATTTTCGCAGTGTGGTTTAAGTCTAAGAAGGAGGTCTAAACCATGTTGTTGATCAATTTTTTTTTTTACAGTATATAAAAACGATAATTTTTACAATCAAGTGTTTCGATAGGCTTCACATTTTCGTTATCAGTCCATACGTTGTCAGCTTTGACGTCACGCAATGCACGCTACAATATGCAAGATATCAGATTTTTATCTATACCATCAAACTATTTGGAACCATAAATGAATTAATTAAACATTTTTAAATTAAAATGTTTTTAAATAACGTCATAAAATTAAGAAAGTCGTGTTTTAAGGACTTTTTTCATCTACAACAAAAATGATGTTGTATGCTACGTTTGAAGAAGACTTTTTCCTAATTCCCCAACAAGGTAATCAGAGGCGCAACATCTCATTTTAACCAGCCAAGTTAATTGTACCTTTTTTACAATCTTCTGTACGTCACTGAAACTCTAATACATACCACAAAGGCGTGGACATGGCACGGGACATATTATGAGCCAGTGCCAATATTGACTTCCTTCTTTAACATTTATTGTCATTTCTTTAAATTCTAACATCATTCTTCATCTTAAAAGAGCCAGAAGTGTGACTGCTACATCTTAGAGATGCTCTGACTTATTCCGGATGTTTTATTATTTTATTTCTTTGACAGTTTCTTTTTTATTATTATTATATCTTTGTTTACTTTTTTCCTGCTTTCGGGTTTTTAGGATTGTGATGGTGATCTTTTTATTTACGATTTAAAATATTTAAGTTTAAATGTAGGCGTTTTTTAAATTTGTTGTTTTTTTCTTAATAATTCCTTTTATACTGTTGCTGTTTTTAATGATTTCGATAACATATTTATTATTTTATTTATTGATTTGATTGCCTATAAATTATAAGCAATGATATCATTCTAATTTTATATATAAAATACATATACATACATATTGTCTAAAGTGATCAAGTCAATATAATTGATTTTGCTTTTTTATATTTTCTTCGAGTACAACATACATTTTAAGTTAAGTGAACAAAATGAAAAAGTATCATATCTTCTAATAAAGAATCGGAATGGCGACAGAAGAGGAGAGAAGAAGATAAGAAAGCACAAGCGTGGAAGAGAAGCTAAGGAGCAGAGGTAGAGAGATGCAGCAGCAGGAAAGAATGGAAAATATTGATAACAGCAAATATAATGAAAGATGATTTGGGAGAGAGAGAGAGAGATACCGGAATACATACGGGAGGAAAGGTGTGCGGGAGAGAGATGAAAACGCTGGAACACTTTAAGTATTCCCAATTTGGTGAAGTGTCCTGTTTTGTGACGTTTCTACCACTATTGCACTTCAATTATAGTTCGCATCTACTTTATCTTTATTTATATGCTGACAGGTGGAGTGATTTCGCCATTTGCAGTCGATAAAATAAACATTTTATATGAACAACTGTGAAAAACTTAATTGTAAATTGAATTGTTCCATAACTTATACTTCAATATGATGTCAAAGTGACTCCAAAATGTTTACTGGGTTCAAGAGAGAAAAGAGTAAAAAGTGAAAAGAAGATTGTGCAGTTATTGAAGGGAGAGGGTGAATGGCGGAGATAGAGAGAAGGATCGAGGAAAGAGAAGAAATGGAAGAGAGAGTAGCATGAAGAGATAAAGAGAGGGGGTTTATGTTTATTATTTTAATTTTTTTTTTTGAAAGAAGGAGAATGAGTAGATAGAGTAAGGAACACAAATGAAATGTAATTAATCACAACGATATGTAATTTAATGATTTAAGGCGGAAGAATGTACTACTTAATGGCAAAAACATTAAAATAAATAATCTTCCAATATATATAGTGAAACATATATTAGTTGGATATGACACAGTGGTTGACTGCATTTATATAGGATGTCCCAAAATTCACACCAGAAATTTGTAAATATATTGAAATAAGTTATTGCATGAATTTTATGACACTCTATAATTGACATCATGATAAACTGCTGTGTCTTTAGGTTCAGTCCCCGGGGCAGTACTATATTTTTTGGTTTTATTTGTTATCAAAATTGATTTGATTAGGTCCTCCAATAGTAAACTTATGAGGCAGCGATTTCGGACACATATATGAGGCAACGACGACAATAATAATGGGCTTGTGTCCTATGTCTTAATTTCTGTAAAAGTGTACTATATATTGATACTAGAACCTCAAATGTTCAATTATTTTTTAATAACTCCTTATATGTTAAGAGATATTAACAATTAAAAAAGTCATTTTGTCTCTTTAATTATTAAAAGGGATTCAACGTTGTACAGATCATAAGTCTCTGCTATATGTATTTATATATCAAAATATCAAATATTATTTACAGCTATTTCAAGGAACAATCAAATTTCAATACTATGTCTGCCTTAGCAGAGTTAAATAAAATAAAAACTTAATATTCTTTGATTTGACTTGATTATTTGACTACCAACAGCTACAAAACATTACCACAGCACTGACCTACTCAACAAATAACTGACGTTAAAATGCATTTCACGTCATACAATTATGGCCGACCATTTCTAGCGCTAAAACTACAATTCAAACTTTTAATTGCTATATCTCCGTCAATATTTACATATTTAATAAAATAGACACTCCAATACACATTTATTAACATCAATTTCAATCAACAATTGAAAAATCGACCACTAAAAAATGAGGACACAAGCCCATTGGACATTGAATAAATTAAATAAAATTGATGTCATAGAGAAATGTTGTCGTGTTCCAGTGGAGACGGTGCTATAGGTTGCATCACCATCTCATCAAATACGCGTCAGACTTAAACCACACTTCTTGGAAGTAATAAGCATCACACGAAATGACACAACACATAACCGAGTATTTTTATTAGCTTTTTATCTTCTATCAAAACAATCTTCATTTTCATTCACACTTCTGAGGTCTTTTAACCTTTTGAACTTTTACATATACACTTAATATTTCTTCTCTGATCACATTCTGTTCCACCCACACATACCGATAGCGATAGCCACATGTCTTTATATCCAGTTAATTTTATATTCTCCATACAATAACTCGGTTCGGTTTTGTTTTTCGGATTTTCAACAGATCGGGACGACTGATTTTTGCATCGATGCTCGGTCAGACTTTGGACTACAGTCCCGTAAGTTACTGACATTGCGTTAGGGGGAGAAGGGGGAAGATGGGTTGTGCGGGCGGATGTTAATGCCATGCTTGTCGGATGGTAAACGACAAACGTCTAGATCGTCTTATAAAGCTAACAGTCCAGGAAAATTATCACACAAATATTATATAGAAGAAAATCTCTTCACATGTTCATTTCTTTGCATCTGTTTAAAATTCTTAACGTTATGTTCTTTATTCTTAAATGTATGATATTTTGAATGGATTCCCAAGACCACAGTTTTTGTGTTGATTTAACAATAAACTAATAACACTCATAATGTACAATTAGAAATCTACTTATAAACCAAAGTTATGAGAGCCACCCTTTATTATTTAACAACGTATTTTAAAATAACAGAGTTTCCAATTTTTTCATGAAAAATCGGTATTTTGACTTCTAAGTGCTGTAAAAAATTGAAAAATCAATAATAAAAGAAAACTCGATAGGGTTACTTGCAGAAACTTATCAACTGTTGAAATCATTTTAGATTTCTTGTTTCAAATAATCCAGTGATGAGTTATGAGTGACACCGCAATGTTACTTTTTTTTGTGACGTCTGCGGAGATTCGGTGTCAATGCCTCATTTCCTGATATTTATTTATGAAAATTTCACAAAGTATTCTTTAAATGTTATTTTATTATGTAGTAATTATAGAAATAATTATATATTAACTGTGTCCTCAAAAAACATTATCGAAAATATGCTTTAACATAAGTAAAGCAACACCTACAAATTATAATAATTATAATTAAAATAATTATTTCATTATAAATATATATCTCATTGTTATTAAATTAAAAATCAGTGGCAAAACAAAATAATTATTAAAAATTAACTAACCCTATGTTATTAAACACATTTTACTGATATTTGGCCCGCAAACTCTTTTAATTATAATTAACAGAAAGCTTGTTATATTTGTGTAGATCTAAACAATCTTCTCTTATCTATATCACCTTTAGTAAATAACATTAGTACTAAATATTCACTTAAATACACGTACACTTAGCGTCTCTTGTATGTCCATTAGAAATTATTTATTAAAAATGTGTAATTATAACAATAAAAATAAAAGTAAAAACAAGCATACATAACCAGTATTCATTGAACGACCTCTTTATTAACTACATCTCAAATCTACAGATATTTTTATTTACGTTTTTTTGAAATAGAGTAATCCACTCTAATTATTCTTATTTTTGGTTTGATTTCTTTTTCAATGGATATATATTTTTATCCTATAATATTGCACGTAGTTTAGCCAGACTATAAGCAATACGACAAGCAACAACTTCAGTTTGTACAGCCACAGCTACAGCCACCCAAGTCCTCCTATTCTAGAACTCGCAGTAAATCTTATGCACCGTGTAATTTATAAACGTACTGCTCGTAATGCTATAATTCTTCGTTGTGATCTTACACAAAACGTAAATTATTATTTAAAGAGTGGAAAAATTGAAAAATTTTAAGACATAATATTGTACGTTATTAAAATTTTATAGTCTGATACAGGGATCAAAAACCTTTTATATACGAACTGATTTTAATGGAAAGAAAGAACGAGAAGAAGTCTTTTACTTACTATAATAAGACTGTCTCATTGCAGTAGCCTTATCTTGTTAATTGTGCATATAGAATGAAGCAGACTTTCAAGAGAACTAAAGGTAGGCGACCGTACGTATCGATTCGGACACTACCAAATATTTATAACTTGAAAACGAAAAAGGAATCACAAAATATCATATATTACCCTAATTACATACTGACTTTATACTTAGGAAGTTGGAAGGAATCAACTTATACTCTATGCCGAATTAATTAAAACTTATTTTCGCTCGAATAAATATTCCCCGTGCGTTCTCCACAGCGCACGTAGCTGTTCAATATAACTACTACGGAATATGCGATATATCGCTTAGAGCGTGAGACAGAAGATACTCAGTGCAAACTATATGAAGAATCTGGCTTTGACCATGCGCCCCACCAGATTGAAGATTACCGGGGCATGCTGAAATAACATGACATGACCATGACCATTTCGCCGCAAAATAGTCGGATAAAAGTCGTAGGATTAATTTAATATATAAAAAATAAAATTATTAATATGAAAATGTCGTTTTATGCAACTGTAAGACATAATTAGTAAAGTGCACTACTAATTCTCGTAGCCAACAGCCGCCACTGATTTCTGTACTATCAGATCAGGTGTCTTATTTCTGACTTCCGTTAAAATTTAAAGTGACGGAAACACTTCTTCTTTTGCAAAAATTCCTGTGGAATTCAGAGGAAACAAGAAGAGATTTTCCCTGTATTAATATTAAGATAGTTATACCCACCGTTTAGACAGTTCATTTGAATCTGAATCTGATTAAAGATTTGGCTTTGTTCTTATTAGTTCCAAGCTTCAACGGAACGCCGAACGGAATTTGGCGTGATGACGAAAAAAGATAATTTTCTTTTACCTATAAAATATCATAGCTTATACTCACTGGAAGCTTAATCGGATTCTGCTTAAATAGCATCGCTTACCTTGATAATACTGGTACATATACATATATTAATGAATGAGAAAGTACAATAATATAGTTATTAAACAAAGTAACCTACAATTAAAAGTTATAAGTCAATTAATTTAGTACCAGGTAGTAAGCAAGCAAGCTTCGTATCGGTGGTACCATTTTCATAAATCCATCGATAAACTTTAAAACATTTTATCCATTCATTCATTCACTCATTGGTGTTGGTTATTCTGTTCATGTACTCGTATATTTATTATATCTGTATAATTATAACAACAATAAATTTTGTTTGAGTTTTATTTTCTTAAAAGCGACACACAGACACTATAATTGTGCAAAGAACAAACAGGCAAAACACTTTGTATAATGTACAATGATTACCTCCCCGGAGTTGCACGGATTCTTCGTCCTTTACTCCGATCTCCTCAATCTATCTACCTTCTTCTCCGGGTGTCCACTGAAGTCTGGCTTAATTCAGTATAGAAATAAAAGGGAGTGTCACTTAATGTTGGTGTGCAGCACGAAATAAAGGTTGAACAGAACGAAGCAGTGCTAAAAATATTACAATAAATACATAATAGCCGAGTTCTTCGACAGATATTCGACGTTGTGTTTTAAAATTATTGTTCAGGAAAGTGACATAACATTGCCGCTAATTTTTACATTTATATCATTAACATCCTTGCTACACTGCCAAGTAAGACTGCTAACTTCTTAACGTAATAGGAGAATCTGAGAATCTGCTTATCTATTTCGATAAATATTTCTTTTCATAATTCGCATCCTTGCTAATCTGAAGTGAGGACGGTTGGAAATCCTAAAAGGAACATATTTAATTAAAATCTTAATTAAGATCACTTGGTCTGTGTTTACAGTACTGCTTTCACACTAGTTATCAAATTACGAGTGGTCCTTCGAGCCGGATTTCATGTAACGTAGTCAAGAGTTGATGATCTTGATGTGACGTTCTTCTCAATTGGGTGTAAGCCAATTTGGTCTTATTTTTGCAGGAAACAGTACACTTGGTTTAATTTAATATTTTTATTTTCTACAAGTTATAATTATTACAAAATTAAGTTTTGTGTCTTACAGCTCTTGTTTTATCTAATACAATGTTAAATTTAGTTTTTTTTAAATTTTGTTTATAACAGGAAAGGAACGGGTTTGCAAAGAATAAAGGAATGAAAAATATTTGTAGGAACTAGATAAAGAAATGATTTTTGAATGTGTATTTGAATAGGAATGTAAGAAAAGGTTTTGTTTGGTGCGATGTCTTAAGGCGGGGGAATAAAGGGGATATAACTGACAAGTACAACTATCATTTTGAATTAGAAATATCAAACAATTTTACAATGGTTTTGCCACATAAGGTGCTACTGTTGGTTTTCGTCCAACGAGTTAATATCTGAGAAATTCCTTTATTTTTAAGCCAATGTAGCAGAAATCCAAATTTCTACTGATGACAAAAGCCAAATCGTGAATTGATTATATCAAATTCTGCCTTTGGTATTATGCTAGCTAAACAAACTACTAAGAAATAAATATACCTATCTTTTGCTGATATTTAGATGATAATTTTCAATACTGAAGCCACCGACATAAGGATGTTCCTACACTAGAACAGACTTCCGACTTTCTCAGTTGTTTTGCATAAATACCTTGAATACTACACTAACAGTGTAGTATTCAACTAACTACATATAACAGTGTATTAAAAAGCTTGTAGTTCTTACATCCGTATTCATAATATTGTTGATACCTACAAAAATTAAAATACCGCCTCATGTTCTGCATACGCTTCAACTTTTTGGAAACCTACGATAACAATGTCTTGGACAGCGGATCGTTGAGAGGAGAAAACGATGCAAATATATTTAATAGTCACTTTCATTACTTTCAATACTATAAATTAAAGTTGAAGATCCTCACATAATAAAATGTGCTAATGCGTAACACGTGCAATGAACACCACTGAAGAAGTTAGTGTCGCATGTAGTCTGCTCCAGTATGAAGGAATTTATGTTACTAGCCTGTCACTGACAAACTCATTGCATCGTTGTAAATAAGGAATTAAAATGAAAAAAATATAAAAATTTGACACTTAATTAATTAAACAGACCAATCAAGCTCACTTAAAATGAACCTGGAAAGTGTTAAACCTGGCGTTAATAGTTTTAAAACAGGATGAAATATATATACCGATAATCAAACAAACAAACTTTGAAAGAATAAAGACATTAAAGGGTTTTTCTTTCCTACATCTCAATTTATCTCAGTTTCTTAAACAGCTCTTCTTGCGAGGTCCGTTCTATCTCCGTAAATTGATGTCTTTAATCTTCTAGTTATTTATATTTACGATCTAAATTGACCCATTAATTAACATTTGAAAAGAAAAAGAAGAAGAGGAGCTTTGATTACCTTAACACCTTTAACAAATAAATGTTTATCTTTGTAAAGGACAAGGTAACATCACGTTTTGATTCAAATAATATGTCATGATGCAGGCTGACCCGAATTGTTCAAGACCCAAGTTGGTTAAGCTACAGGGTGGCCGAATTAATCTGATATCATTATCTTATTGACAGCTTTCATTTGTTTTTACTAATTTCTAAATTATATAATAAATTGATTTAGATTTTGGGTATTTTATCTTTAATAGATTACAAAGATTTGAAATTAATTTTTTAACACACACCCGCTTAACACAGTTACTTGTATTTAAGTATATCTAACATAACTAAATTTACCGGAAAGGTAACCAGTGTCTCCAATATACAATGTTTTCATACAAATTTCATATTTTTAAATCACATTTTCCCATTATCACACATTGTGTACCCCATTCAAAATATTAGTATTTTTATTCTTATTTTGTTTTTTGCTCTTATTTTATTTTTTTTGTTTGGAAGTCGAATTTTAGATAAGATCCCTCCGCACTTGTCCCTTTTGTCACACTTTGTGGACCCTCTTTTCTCCTCTTTGCATGTGACGTTATTAATGGATTTCCCGTAAAGTAGGGCTTCACACGAGACGAAATAAGGCGAGAGTTTCAAAAATCTCGCCTTATTCTCGTAAGTTTAGAAAAAAATAGGTATCGTTTCATCTCGTTCTCGTCTTGTAATCGTTTGTCTCGTCTCGTCTCGTCACATTTCTCTATTGTGAGAACTTGCTCCTAAGATAGTCCTAAACAAAGTAATTCATTATATTATTTCGGCTAATTATTTTTTTTATTCTAAATTTTTCACTCACTAAGCATATCGCTTTTTCTCACCAATAATTGTATCAAATTTAAAAGAAAATTTAAACTTTGAAGAATTTTTTTTAATACACAATTGACCAACTGGATCAATTTTACATAATACGCCATCACTTTTATCTAATCTCTGCCTTTTTCTCAGGTTGACACTACTAACCTACCGAGCCTACAACGACATTTTTGCGGCAACTAAAGGCTAAAATGCCTTCAAACATTCGCATTGTAAATAATTAAATTCACATTTTTTTCACTTAAAACTTTCGTTTCCGTTTGGCTACAAAATGTTGTAAAAGACAAAATTATAAAATAAAATATTTAACAGATATTTGTTTACCAGATTTTACCCTTTTGTCCAGATGTCGCTTTTAAGTATATCGTGCATAAACTACAGCCTATGGGCCCACACCACAATTGTTTACCAATTAATTATGAATAGATTAAAATAAAAATGTCTTTGTTTTAATACTATGCGCCCCTTATTATAATCATAAAAGTGTTGGATAATAAATTCAGGTAAAAACATTAACTGATTATTAATCCTGTCTATGATGTCGAATCTGATAAGGTTTCTCTCTAAGAAATCGTTCCAAAACGCGATTTTTTTGCGTTAATTTTGAAAAAGAAATCTCCCTAATATGGCCCGTACTAGACGTGTTGGCAACATAGACTCTCACCCACAGTGTAGTCTTCTTATACATTTGATTCTGTTTATTTATTAATTGAAGTCTAAAAAGATAATGAGTAGTTTCTTTGATGAACCGCTTTATAACCCGAACGCTCTCTGTACTAAATAATCGGTCAGTAAAATCGTATGATATAAAAAAGTATAACATGTACCAAAAATTAACATATAAAAATACAAAATACAAAATGTATGGTGTCGACATCATGACGACAGACCTCCTGGACTCTTGCTGAAGTTAGAGACTTGGTGCTGGAGTTGGAACTGGAGGACTATCTGAAGTCCGGAGTTCAGAGGATATCGTGGACACTGGACATGGACATGTCACTGTCATTTTGGAGTAATGTTGACGATATGATCACACACACGATGATTTTAAACTGAAAGAAAACACGTACTTATTAGTAATTCATAAATATAAAATAATAGCATAATGTAGCATGATAGTCGAGATATTTATTTTGTCCTGAAAGTAAGGTCTCTGTATCAGCATAATCGTTAAACATACAAAAGTCATAAGATTGTATATAGAAAAACTATCAAATGTTTTAATATATGTATGTTCACGTTCAAGTGGAAGCTGTCCTATTTAAATAGCAATACAGCCAACTTTCGTTTTTATAATTACATGCGCAAAAAATATCGTTCTATTTTTATTGGAAATCTATCAGATTGTCTTTTTTTTATTAAAAATATATGGCTGGTGTAATCACATTCTCAAGTACCCTTCACTGCACGTAATTAATTACAAATTTATCGCGTGCCCGAAACAGCAAATCGACTCCAATTTTTCAGAGTAATTAGATGATAATATCATTTATAACTGTGCAAAATAAATAACATTCTACCGATGAGGTTTATAGCATGACAAATACCTTAAGGACGATTTCAAGAAAATCACTGTTCTTGAGATTATCTTGAAAATTTAAATATATGTTTATATGAATGTCCTTTATTAGCAGAAAAAGTTTCAATACCTCGTGCAGGCCAAAATTTTTAAATATTGACTGCTAAAATTTTGCATGTTTACATACGAATCCTGCCCCGACTTATGTTAAAACAGTTGATTTGTGATATAACTAATTAATATGGTAATTTTCTTACAATTATTTGAAAAACTTAAAATTATTAGTTGAGAATATGACAAATATTGTCCTGTAAAATGAATTACAGCTACTGTTACAAGAATTAAATGAACTACTTTTCATAATTTTCAACTGAACCCATAGCGTAGCAGCTAGAAAATTGGCAGCGTCGCACTACGCGGGAAGTTTAAAATATCGTAAAAGCACAGCGAAGTAAACAAGTCGTGTTTTGATCAATATAACAATGCAACGTTGCCAGATCTGAAAAACGACGCAGTATGATTATTTTTCTCTATTTTTATTTATATATTTTTCTTCCCTTATACACTGTAGTATCATGCAATCCATCAGCTCTACACTGTTAAAAATGCTCTTAATTTTAATACAAATTTAATGAACAAATGCGTATTAAAATTAAAAACCGATTATTCATTTTTTTTAAGATGAATTGTTGTCTGAATTTATTAAACAAATATATGAAAATGCACTGCATATGTTATGTAAATTCATATACTGGGATCTGAATGTTTTTCAATATCTGGTTCTTAAAATATTCTAAAATTTATAATGTTTTTTTTAAGAGTGTATTTGTAAAGAAAATTTAGCTTAAATTTGTAAACGACGTGTTTTTTATAAAAATATTGTTAACTTTTCGGTGAGTGAGTGGTTGTCGGTGATAGTCAACAAGCGCGAGCATGGGTGAGTGCGTTTTATTGCGCATGTCTTTTGATTTTGGTATCTGTAGTCAGAATTCCACTTCTTTATATCCTGATCAGTGATCTTGTCCCCAGGTTTTCAGGTCCAGCTTTGTTCGTTGGCTGGCCTGCATAAAGTGTCAGGTTACACCAAATGGTTCGTGATATGACAGTGATCCAAATTCTGAAAGTTTCATAGTGATATTAACAGAAATATCATTTTTATATAATATTGCTGAAAGAAAATTACGCACAAAATAACCCCATGAAGAATAGGGCCTCCACATAGGAAAATAATCACATATATCTACATATATATATAATGATTTTCAACAAAACATTAAAATATTTACTTATTTGATATTATAGCAATAATAATTCATCTTTGAAATAGTTGTTTCAATTGAATAACTCTCTCGACGACACAGTGGGTTCCACGGACCAGAGTTTCTTGTGTAGTGCACATACATGAGACCACAACCCCTGAAATTTGATAAGACTCAGCAAGATTTAAATCGCATAAATTCGTCATTATAACTTCAGTGATCAAGGCAGTAGACATGTCCGTCATCAATTTGGTCCATGACATTATAAAAAACACGTATAAAAAAGTCAAAAAAAGAAATCCAAAAATTGTTCATTGGAAATGATTTCGACACCCGTGTAAACATGGTATGTTCATAAAAATCGATTAAATTTTAAATTGATCAATGCGCCAATGTGTGTGGTGGTCGTTGGTTAGTTAACTAGTGGCATGTCGCCCCCTGGAGCCAGTAAATAACCCCCTGGAGCTGAAGTCTTTCCTGGACTAACATATACCATACAACATCGATGAACCAGCCAATTAAATTTGTCCGCTATTTAAACAATTTGACGATCATTTTAATTGACGTTATAGTTTTAAGACCACGATAGATTATGATAGAAGATTTGTCCTTTGGAGTTACATGTAGTAGAGCTAGATATCAAGGACAATTTCTACAGTAGGATATTTTATCGATAATAGCTTTCATGATACTATGCATCTGCTAGAATTTGCTTCTGTCTAACTTACTTTTATGTCTCGGCCATACCAGTGCGATTTTAACATGTTTTATTTCACTCACACTCCCTAAAATAAAATAAGTGTGAGTGAAATGTAGATTTAAGTTAAATAAATTTAAGAAGCTGAAACATTTACTATAATCGCAAGCTGGAGACACGAGTGCCTCAACTCGAATCTGACTACTGGGTATTGAAGACCATGGACAAAGGATAAAATTTTATCTGACTTTTCACTCCTTAAGGGCATTCCCAGGGGCAGTATTGTTCAATCCACAGAAAGATCCTCCTATGTAAACTAACATGTTTCTAACATGCTCTCTTTCGCACTGCTAATGCTAAGAAATGCTAAATTTAACAATCAAAGTCTAAAAATTTAGTACTGCAAGCAGCATTGAATCTTTTCTACATATAAAGGTAATTAATAAATAAATATATAATAAATGTAAAGTAATTTTCTTGGGAACGTCTGTTACACGATGTGGTCAGATTCAGATTCGATCTTAGTTTACTACATTTCAGATTTTACAGAGATTAGTTTAATTAAGTATATAATAAATAATATAAATAAAAAAAAGTAAATAGATATAAATAAAGCAGAATTTGCTATATATGAACAAATAAATTTAAGATATTATAAATTTAAATTAAATAACAAGTTTGCTCTTATACTGGTGAAAAATTAGCATTATTAAAAGCATTGAAAATTAATGAAAATATCAACAATAATAAAATTATAATAATAACGGATTCTTTAAGTGTTTTAAAGAATTTAAATTCTAATGATAACAAATCAAATAATAATATTTTGACATGCAAAATTAAGAAGATGTATTTCAATATAATAAATAAGAATAATACCATAAAATTTATGTGAAATAAGAGGAAACGAAATTGCGGATAAATTGGCAAAGGAATCAATAAATTTAGAAATTGAGATGAAAGTGAAATTACCTTCATATGAAATTTTTAATATAATCAAAAAATTAAACTTCAATTTGAGAAACACAGATTTCATTAACAAAAGTCAGGAAGAGATTATTATATGTTACATCCAAATTTAAGTAAGAAGAGATGGTTTAGAAATGAGTCCTACAAAATTGTATCAACTATAATCAGAATCAAAAGTAATCATTGCAAAACTCCAGCTCACCTGTACAAAATTAATATTAAATCTGACGATAGATGTCAATGTGGTGAAGAAGGAACTTTGGATCATATTATATTTGAATGCATAAATTATAGTTTAGAAAGATCAAAATTGAATAGTGATATATTAGATGTGATTAAAACTTTTCCTGTTAATACTAAATTTTTGTTAAGTGATTCAAAATTAATTAGTGAATTATTGAAATATTTAGAAATTTGTAAAATTGAATTATAAATTATAAAAGATGTATAAAAAATGTTTGATGGTGTCTATGACGAAAGAAAGTCAAGGCAAATAAGTAAATAAATATAAAAAAAAATAATTAGTATTCAGTTACTACCCCAATCAGTTCTCTGTTCAGATTGAATTTCCAAAGTACTTGTATTTCGCATTAAGTGTACAGCGCATTGTACATATATAAAGGAGGGTTGTTTTATTGCAGTGGACTTACCTTAACAGTTGTACATATATACTGAGGCAGACATTCAAGAGAATTGAAGAAACACATGACTGCTTAATGCTTACACATAAGATTTCTTGCATAATTTTCTTGCCTACACGATTTCCATTTCGTTCAGGTTTTTCTGTTTACACATACAATAATTAAATTGTTCGTCTGATCGTGTATAAGGTCCTTTATGGGACGTGTGCAAGTGTGCATGCTTGAAACAAAACTATCTTTAGATAATTTGAAGAAAGAGAAAGAGAGAAAAAGATAGGAAAGTATTGAATTAACAGATCTATCTTTTCTGCCGTAGTTGGTAATAAAATTTAAAAAAATTCCGTTCTATTTCGCCAAGAGCTTATAGATCTGCACTCTTTCTTCTCATGCTACGCAGACATAAGTGCTTATCATTTACTCATTGATAGATTTTTACTGAAAAGATATCTTAAGAGAAGAACCGTTTTAAAACTGTCGTATCTGCAGTGTGCGACCGCACAGGGTGGTGTATCTTTTAGGAGTAGCACCTGTAACATGAAATAGTTTCAACGCCTATCTATTTTTTAAGAAAAGTAACCACCCAATTTTTGGAAATTTCTTTGTAAAATTTGGTACTGTGTTTTTAGTATGAGTAAACGCCCACGAAATTCTTAAACAATCTCATGTATTAAGTACCTAAAATATTTAACAAAAACATTAGAAAGCTCTTGGTAACAAATGTGGAATAAGTTTTGTTCTTTTCAACTGTTGTAAATCATATTCCGACACTTGTCCAGTTGTCAATTGTCCGTCTCCGAAATGACAATGAAATAACACTGTGTCAATGCCACTATGGGGTCAGCCACTGCCTACCGAAAATCAATTATCTAAGAGTACAGCAGTAAATATTAGAAATTTTTTCACATTTGGTATAAAAAAGGGTAGTTATAAGTCATAACAATAGTTTGTGACTGTTTTTGTAACAATATTTTGTAAAATTAGTCTAAATCTAATTGGATACGGTTTCTAAAATATTTGAATTTTTTAAATAATGAATTTTGGGTAAATGAAAGTTTTTTGTAGGAATTTAAGCACATAACCAGAAAATTAGGTTAAATACTAACTGTTTTTGTAACAATATTTTGCAAAATTAGTCTAAATCTAATTGGATACGGTTTCTAAAATATTTGAATTTTTTAAATAATGAATTTTGGGTAAATGAAAGTTTTTTGTAGGAATTTAAGCACATAACCAGAAAATTAGGTTAAATACTAACTGTTTTTGTAACAATATTTTGCAAAATTAGTCTAAATCTAATTGGATACGGTTTCTAAAATATTTGAATTTTTTAAATAATGAATTTTGGGTAAATGAAAGTTTTTTGTAGGAATTTAAGCACATAACCAGAAAATTAGGTTAAATACTAACTGTTTTTGTAACAATATTTTGCAAAATTAGTCTAAATCTAATTGGATACGGTTTCTAAAATATTTGAATTTTTTAAATAATGAATTTTGGGTAAATGAAAGTTTTTTGTAGGAATTTAAGAACATAACCAGAAAATTAGGTTAAATACTAACAGTCCTATATATGTTACGGTTGTTATCAGGCCCGGATTAACCAGTAAACAAGAAAGATAAGGGCCCATAATTTGGAGAGGCCTGGTGTTTAGGCGAATGTTGGTGCCCGGGTGGGAAAAATGGGCTTGTGAACTCATTTTTTAGGGGTCGTTTTTTAAATTATTGATTGAAATATACGTTAGGATATGTATATTGCCGTTTCTATTTAGTTAAATATCCGAATGTTGACGAAAATATAACTGTATAAAATTTAAATAACTGTTTTGCCGCTTGTGTTACTTATGCGTATGACATCACAGAAGTAATAAGTAATCGAGCTTATTTTTCACAGCAAACATAACATAAAAATTGATGAGATGCACGACTCATCTGTTAATAGTAAATGACGTATCGCACACTCACTCGTATGCGTCTCTATTGTATAAAAGAGATGGCAAATCATCGGATGTTACATCACTCGCAGATTTATGTCTTAGGATCAAAAATTACTATTTTAATTGTTAATATTCTCTATATTAATTCAACTTATTACCAAGTAATTGGATGTTTAAGTTCCTATAATTGTATCAATATATTGTTCACGATTATAGAAATTAAGACATGGTTCACAAACCCATAAATTCGATACAGTGGCGGCAGAAATTTGCAAGGTCTCAGGGTGGCAAATCTTTGCGAGGCTCTTGTTCTTTGTGTAATTTATGTAAATTTAAAGTAAGTATGTTTGATGATGATTGACAACAAATGCAAAAATTTTAAATAAATAAATGTAGAGTTTTATATTGAAAGATTTATAAAAATTAACAAGCACAAAGATGACAAATATTAATAATGGTAAACTAAGATACATGAGTGTCTTAAAAGATATACGCAGTGATTCTTGTAAGTTTTCTAAACCGCGAGGCACAAGATTCAAATACATATATGGTAATGAATTATTCCACTAGGGCTGCTTGCCACCCCGTAAGACCGCCTCTGATTCAATATTAAATTGGAGAGTAGATTAAAAGGTCAGTGAATTTGAACTAGAATTCAAATGATTATGATTTTATATCGACGAATTAATACGCGAAATTAAAACCTTTCTGTAATGAAATTTTCTTTTATATATGTATACCAGATACAATAACAAAAAGGCTAACTCTTTTCTATTGTCTATAATCTCACTCGTAAGTTCAAGCGGTTCCATCTGTTCCAGCTGTCTTCAGGCACGGCTTCGTGGCTGCCCAATCTTCAACACCATCTCCAATAAACCGTGTCCTCCATAATCTTTTATCATATTTATTTTGATTGCAAGAAGTGTTAAACATCATGATTATGCTTATCATCAAGATTGAACCCACCTCTATCTCTTGATTCTTGTTGATGGTTCAACGCCATCCTCACCACGGTGTCAGATCACTGTCGACTAGCAATCTTATTGTGACTCATCGGATTTTTACCTTTAACACCTTTTGGCTTTTGTGTAATAAATGTTTTGGAATTCCTATCGCATCGTCTAGCGCGCTAGCACTCTATCTTAAACATTTGATTTAAATAATGAAATATGCCCCTAAGTCTGATCTGATCGTCTTAAAGCATTGGAATACAAGCGCGGGTTTGCTTTCATAAAATACAAAATACTTTGAGCACGTTTTTTATATTTTTATTTTATATTGGCTTTGTCGCTGTTGATCTGTTCTATATATCATGCATGTAGTACATATTTACTATGTTTAATTCACAAGCTGCGTAATGCCACCGCTGACATAGCATTGCATGCGCGCTAGTTTCCATTCTTAGGCTCTCGTGCGCCTTCGGTCTCTTTTAGATGTCGAAGCAAAATATTTCCATCGTGTCGAGTTTGTACAACTGCATTTATTCCAGGGTACTATCACTTAGAGTAAAATTCTTTGACATGTTCTTGGTGACTCAACATCTGAAGAGAAGGAAGGATGAAGGGAGTGAAGTGTAATCATTTTGAAGTGTATCTCTTCACCATTCCTTCTCTTCAGATGTTGAGTCACCGAGAATTTTAGTTGATAGAAGATATAATATTCCAACAGGGGTCGCCTAAAGCGGCTTATCCCATATCAAAGAATTTTACTCTAAGTGATAGTACCCTGATTCATTCACTCATAGTCTATCCGATAGGAACGATAATTTTTATCCAATACAGCCATTTGTTAGACACGGTCGCTTTATAGTTTAGACGTCCATTATCAGCTTTGCCATTACGCGGCCTGACAGGCATATTAGAATATTATACGAACTTTAAATCCATTTTATATTTTTTTTATCTACACGTCATTAAATAATTATGATTTTTATTAAGAAAGTGGTTTTATAAAATTTATTTTCATCTATTTTACAAGTGCTATGTATGAAATTTTTTTTTTTATTAACATGCCAGAATTTTACAATCTATTTAGGATATTTAGTAAGTGACATAGCATAATAACATCATAAAAGGAATGTATCCAATGATGCGTCCTTATAAGATATTATTCCTTCCAAGTGCATGTGAGAATGTACACGTGAATATTTTGGTCTGCTGGGTACTTTTTAGTCTACTCACTTTCATCATGTTCACCATAAGAGTGTTTGGGTCGTCATCCATTCGGTCTCTGTACTTGATGCTGTACTTTATAATTTCATCTTTGACTTTTGGTATGAAAATACCAAGTATAAAATGATAATGTAAATTTAAATAGCTTTCCACAAGCTAATTCCAAGGTTCAGTTTCTACTGGAAACTGTCTTGCAATGCATGTTTTACACTTTCTTGCTAGCTTCGCAATTGTTTGTTTACTACAAGCTAATTCCATTCATTCATTTCATTTACTACCTGGATAGTTTGATTCAACTTCAACCTTTTCCACCATAAAGTTATCTTCATTATATGTTGCTCATTCTTCTTCTTATTTCATCTTTCTTCAATAACAGTTTCTTAGTTTAAATATTACCATGTAGTTCACCTTTTCAAAATAAATCTCAAAATTAGTTAAACTCGTATCTGCACCAAACCTAGTCGTTGACTAGAAACTCCAGAGTTCTGATTCAATCTTGAAACTTTTAGAAGAGCCAGTCTGTACAAATTATAAGTATGTATACACAATAATATTTTAAAGAATAGTTTTATAAAAGAAAACCTTTCTGTTAGGATCATTGGCCATCTCTGTTACAAGATACGAGTATGTCAGAGTTATCGCTCTGGGACTGTTATATCTCGTTATGATTATTTATTGAGATTTATGGCTGATTTTATTGATTGAATCACACCCGCCGCGCTGGCTGGCAGGCTGGCTAGTTGGCTGGATAGTTCTATAGCAAGAACTTGAAAAGAACATATTTTATGTTATGTTTACATATTAAATATTTCATAATTATTTAATATAATATTAAAATGAGTTTTAAAATTCTTTAAACTTTTTCTTAGAACTCAAGAACTCTGCTAGTGATGCTAGTGACAAATTTATAACATTATTTGTACTTCTACTATTGACGATTTTTGTTTGTTTTATTATCCTTTAACATGGACTGTTATATCCACCCACCCACATAATTTAAATGTTACATATAATTTATAAATTGTAATTTAATTTTACTTAGAAAACTACCTTAAGGTATTATTAATTGTTATCAATAACGGATCTATAGGCGCCTCCCCGTACTCCCAAATAAGAAGTAACAGAATAAGTTAGTTGGTCAGTTGTCTCTGACAATCTTCGTAAGGACTAAAAAAAAACATTTCCTCAATGACAAAAAGTCCTTTCCTCAACAACAAAAAAGTGCCTTCGGAATTTAGCACCCCCTGTCCAGTTAGTTATTATTAATTATGACACAATCTTATATAAATGATTATTATTCAAATCTACATAAGTTTCTAACGCCGTTTCTAAATATAGCTAATTTTTCTGCAGTATAAGAAGATATATAAGACGGAATATTGACAAATTCTTACTGAATTCTATTCTATTCTATCGCAATAATGCATTATTATGTTCAGTAGTTCTCGTGTCTTAAATGTCAATAAAGTAATATTTTACAAGAGTGTAATATGAAACAGAAATTATGTACACGCAGGTCAGACAACTATGTAAATGTCAGAAAATTAAATCTGCGGTTAATTATACTGCATACAACATAATACCAGATTCTTTTTCCTTGAAGAAACCTTGTTATCTTGACCGTTTTTACATTTAAAAGTAATGTTAACTGTTTTAATAGGATTTTGGCTTAATCAGCCTACTTGCCAAAAATTATTACTTACTTAAAATTTGGACAAGACAACGTCTGCCGGATGAGCTAGTTGATAATAAATATAGCACGTTCTCTGGAAAGTTCCTTCATTTCTTAGTTCATTCATCCCAATCCCGATATTATGTGGTTCAAAGAACCATCCTCTCCACAAATACAATTCGACGATCCCAGAAAATTCATCTTATTCAAATGATATAGTTATCTGCACTGTCGTGATTAAGAGGTTCTCTTACCCCACAACTGTTGCAGGACTTGTGACTTTTTCAGTAGAGTGTAGTCGCATTAGCATTTATTATCATAAGAGAAAGTTTCTATTTTAATGTTTATTAATACACCACTGTATGTATTACATTCGATCTAATGGCAGCCGCATTAATCCGGACCAGTGGAATACATGCATTTTCGTACATAGCGTGAGCTATACTAAGGTTTTCTCACAGTATAGTAGAGATGTACAATGGTGTTTTAATAAACATTCAGGTAGAAGATTCATCTCATCATAAAGTATACTGATGCGAAACCACTCGAATACATCCTGCTCAAAAAGTCAACACCGCAAATAATCGGTTGCAGGGTGAGACAGGCCTAATTTTACATATTGCTATGCTTCATAAAATTTCGTGACCATCCCCAGATAGAATATATAATATGTCTTGTAGTGAAAGGGACATGAAAATGACTACCCAGATATAAAATTGTCTTGGATTGGTAGCTTACCACAAGCTACTTCTTAAATAGAAACTGTTTTGCAATGCATGTCTTACTAGTTTCTAAATTACTAGCTTACTACAATCTAATATTCTTCAAATTCATCTTCTACTTTTTCATATAAAAATTGTCTTACAATACAAGATTCACACTTGGTAACTTGTCACAAGCTAATTCTAAAGTTTATTCTAAAATAAATATACCTTCCCAATAACTTCCTGAATTTTGTTGATTATAAGGTTGTACCTTCAGATACAACTCAGAAAATTTATTGGATTACGAAACAAGACTTGACTGACTTATCTGATTGGTCCGAGGCTATAAAACTAAACTCATGTCTGGAGAAATGTCACCCACGTCGTAATGAAGCATGGCGTATGGATAATGAACCAATACCAGTTTATTTTGTGGTGTAGTGTATAGTATATGACCCATGGTATATCAATGGCTAACGCCTTACTGTTGCTGCTCTAACAACCTGAAAATCTCAATGACTTACTGCTCTAATAAATGGATGACAATTAATTAGATAGTTGATAATACCTTTACATGAATGCAGGGACGGCTGTACCTTAACTGCACTCGTGCGCTGGACTATCAAATATGTATTACTTGGAAAAGAAATCACAAAATGTCATATAATACCCTAATTACATACTGACTTTATACTTAGGAAGTTGCAAGGAATCAACTTAATCTCTATGCTGAATTGATGAAAACTTACTTTCGCTCGAAGAAATATTCCCTGTGCACTCTCCACAACGTACGTAGCTGCTCAATATAACTACTATATGCGATATATTGCCTAGCGCGTGAGACTGAAGTGCAAACCGTCATACTTCAAAATTAAAAAAAAAACTTTTGCACTGAAAGTCCATTCCCAATCCATTTCTTTGAATATAATTTACTGTTGACATAATTAGTTTCAAATGAAATATGTTTCGGTGGTTGGTGCAAGTTCATTGGTTTGTTTTATTAAATTTTCCTATATTATAATGTTTCACTTGTTTATATGTTTATATGTTTGGTACTGAATTTTGTATGGTAGCTCGAAAACAATTTCGTCATTTTCATATTGCCTATTTCGTAGACAAAAAAATGCTAAGACTTTTGGCGTCCTCGGATTTTCCTTGAATTTTTTGGAAACCAGTAATTTTGGAAAAACTAAAAAAAAAAAATGTTACTTTTTGCTCTATAAATTTTAATTCGTAAAAGATAGAAAATAGAAATTTGGCATATGTATTACGATGTCCAATGCTAACATTTTTTTAAAATTAGAAATTAAAAAATTGGCAAAGAGGGTGTTAAGACAATTAGGGGGGCCGGTAGAAAACTTTGCAGAAAACTCAAATTTTTGATTATATAATAATGAAATATGTTATTAAGAAAAAAAAATTCGAAGTTCAAAAATTTTATTTGGGGGCACGAGGGCGGTTTTTGCCGAGAGTAAAAATTGTGCTAGAAAGTTGAAATTTTGTATATAGGCTAAGTTTGGTACCTAATTTATGAATCGAAAAAAATATATAAATTTTGAAAAAAGTTGGTCAAATTCCGAATAAATTGAAAATATTTTATATTTTGTCAAAAAAAAAATTTTTTTAGTCAGTTTATATGAAAAATGACGGGGCTTAAAGTTATGTTATAGTGTTTTACAAAACAGTCTCCGTAGATTGTAGTTTGTGGACCATCAGCGCTGGTATGAATCGACTGCTAACTTCCCGGATATATTTTAAATGACCAACGTCTTAACAATGTTAAAATTCTTTCTATTGTCAATATATTGAAACTAATATTAACAATGCATCTAATATCATCAAGTATCGGCTATCGGCATATCAATAGAAAATATGCCGTGAGATCACACACAAAGAGATCATCCAGTGTGACCATCATGTCCAAACAAGCGTGTAGAAATATTAAATTCAATAATAATCGATAATCAGATTGATTAAGTTTATCAGTGTTTCACATTCCCACAATTCTTTTTTAACAATCTTCTTGTATTTCATCTTAACGATGGTAACACTGATATAATGCTGATGCTGTATTGTCTTCAATGGACCAGACGTTATCACTAGTAATCAGAATTGACATGTGAGTTGTGACATACAAGACAAGGGATACCGAATTCCTTCAAATAAAATATTATTGACGTGAAGAGAAATTCCCATGTTTTTTTTGTATTAATAAATAATATCATTTTTGTATTGGGTGTTAAATACATCGATGTCAGTAATGAACAGGATGATGGTGGAAATTTCAACCCTTAATATAATATTTTATTTAAAAGGTTCAAAAATTTGCTTAAAATCTTTACAAAAATACTTTATAACCCTTTAGTTCTACTGATTGAAAACATTAGCCCCGAGTCTGCCCGAACCGAATGAGAATTCAACTGTGTTGTTAGTGAGAGAACGCACGTGTATACGAGTGAGAGAACACACTGCACGAACGAAACTAAACTGATTTTATATTGGTTTTGAGCGACTATGTTTCTTGGTTGCAGGGCAATTACGTTGCATGCTATTGATGGTGATATCATGAGCAAAGATGTGCACAAATATTATTTAATAGTATTTAAATACATACATGAATACAAATACCTCAGAAATCGACACAATAAAATCACCCAAACACGGCTCGACATGGCTCACTTTTCGTTTTCGTTGGAAACTTCGTTGCGCGACTAGTTTGCAATCAGTCGACCCGTGTGCAGACGACCTAAATTAGCAAATGTAAAATTTCACTTCAAGATGTTTTCTTTATGAAAAGTAGAAAATGAATCTTAGATTTAGCATTAGGCAAACTAGCAAGTGTAAATTTTGCTCTACAAGAAAATTTTCTCCCTGGGAAGCTGTATTATGATTATATTAATGTGCAAAAAGGTAGATATATTTTATAAAAGCAATGAAATGGGTCACAAAACGTTGTATATTAGATGATATTGTTTACGTAACAGGTAACTTTTACACAACAGCAGCAAACGAAATTGAAATATAGATTAATATAGCATATAGATTAATATAGTTATATGTATTGGCGTTTCTATTTTTTTAAATATCTACAAAGACGGAATTGTAGCTATGTCAATTTGAATTTCAGTTACTGTTCTGTTGACTCTACATATGACGTCATAGAAGAAATAAGTAATCGAGATTTGTTTTTCCCAACAATCATAATGTAAAACTTGATGGGATGTGACGACCCAGCTGTAAGTAGTAAATGGCGCATCACACACATACTCTTATGCTTCTCTGTTGCATAAAAGTGATGGCAAATCTTCGGTTGTGACATCACATGCAAAATTTTTTTTATAACTTTGTATCTCTTAAATGATTAAAGGTCTGAAATAACTATTTTAATTATTATAATATCTCCTGTAGTATTGCGCCTTATTAAAAAATAATTGGACATTTAAGGTCCTGATAGCCGACTTTATCAATATATAGTACAGTTTTGTAGAAATTAAGACATGGTTCAAAACCCCAGTACAGATTTAATGACAGAAGATTCGATCAAGATTTAGACAGATAGACCTGTAAAATCTATGAAATCAATAAAATATAAAAGAACTCTGTGAACATGACCTAAGTTAGTAAAATAAGAGAAAAGGAAATAATAATATTACGAAAGGTGTTAAATAAAATGTTTACCTAATTCAAATATAAATCTATTCCTTAATTTCTTATATTTACAAAATAGATCGTCCAAGGTAATACGATACTGATATGTAATGTAGTACGGTATATCATTTGCTGTAAGAATATGTACTTGACTTGGATGCAGCGTTCATCTCGCCTATTTCAACAGATTATAAATTATTGAGACCCCCTAGTTTTTATCACCTGTAATGTTTTATAAAATATACCTGTTTAATACACTACATTTCTTTTACACCTCACACATCGGAAACTCGCCAACACATTTCCAGAGCAGTGGCGTGCTATATGGTGTAAAATATAAACCAAGTAAATGGGATATTTTTCCTAGTATTAATTCAATGGTCGAACAAAAGAAACAGAGTGAAAGACGTAAAAGGCGGGAGTAGTGAAAATGAAGACAGAAGGGAAGAAGGATAGTGAAAAGATAATATAGGGTTTGTCAAAAGGAGACAAAGAAGATAAGAGGAGAGGAAACGGTGAAAATGAAGGAGGACTAGGTAATATGAAGAGAGAGGGTCAAGAGAAGAACAAGCAGAAAGTACTTCTGGAAGTAATATAAGTCTAGAATTGTTTAAGTTTAGTTTAAGTTTGAATTTATATAAGAATGAAATGTATTAGTAAATATAATAATGTAGATTGTAAAGCCGAAAGGCACACAATTAATATAATAAATAATAATAAAAAATATAATATAAACCAAGTGAAACTACCTTTAATAAATTATAATGGGGGGCCACCCATTAATTACGTCATATACAAAAGGAGGAAGAGGATGTCCACAAAGTGTGACAAATTGTGACAAGAAGGTGAATAGGAATCACAAGTTTTGTGACGTCACATCCTAGTATTCGGCTTTCATAAATAAGAAAAAACAAGATCCAAAAACAAAATAGAACTCTATGAAACCACAACAAGTGAGGGGTTCCACAATAGATAAAAAGACGTGGCAATGACAATAGGGGGAGCCTATTGCCTCCCTTGTCTCCACTCGACAAACCCTCTATTACCTTTTTGTGCGCCAAAATTCAATTGTAAATTTCATACACAAATATTTTTGTATATATTGGTTTTTCCGCCGTCACTGGTTTTATTTTTTTTATCTGCACTGGGATTCATTATTGATGAACTTATAAAATAACACGATCTAGTAATACCAACAACAAGACAGGTAAAAGTGTTTGTTGTAAACTCACCTAAACTTAACACATTAAGACCGGATAGAGTACACTCTATCCTCTAGGCTCTACTTGGTATCAACATTGGCTTTATCCGGCTATCGAATGAACTAGAGATCCGTTTCTCTAGGTGGGCTAGCTACGTTCACAATATGAATATTAAATAAAGCTCTCAAAATATAAATTGTGATGTGAAAACTTAAATTTTTAATATTCCGTATAGTTTTTGACATGAATTTATTTCTTGGTGATTTTATATAAAAAAAAAGCTAAAACTTAAATAATTCTTACAACCACTTTTGTTTATATTTACATTTACTTACAAAAAAAAACACTTAATATAAATAAATTATAGAAAAACACATGCATATATTTCAATATAAAGCAATAGCTTTTAAACAATTTCTTTTTTTTGTTTTCATAGGAACGTACATAAGAACTTACATAGGTAACCTACAAGTTTAATCTTGCACATTGCGTTTAAATTTCTAAAATAAACTTTGGAATAAGCTTGAAGTTTTCACTGCAAGACAATTTTCTACCTGTGAATATAGCGATTTTCTGTGACAAAAGGACATTTAATTTTGAACGCAACATGGAAAATATATTTCATATTTTTATAAGACAATACCTCCAATTTTATTAGAAATTGTAAATTTTTAATCAAATTTATGTGTTGCTCTGAAATCAAAGACTTTTATTTTAGTAATTTACATGCACATTATAATAATTACAATATTTAACTTAAATCATAGTATCCTACCTGAAACCAAAGAAACGACATTTAAAGTTTATTATTTAAATTGTCAATTTCTTTTTATCTGTGTGTTCTGTCAACTCCAAATATCAACTATGTTGGAAATTTTCCTCACAACGTCATCTATGGAGTCCATGATTATATGGTCACTGTTTTACCGACAGACGAGCTTTGTATAAACTAAAGAAATATAATTTCTTTACATTTATAGACACATTTACTTTATTAACTTATATCTGTTTCGAATTATAATTATTCTTAGCATATAAACTGGGCTTAACATCCACTATCACAATTATTTTTATTGCCGTAATGTTGGTAATTCAATAGTTGTCGGCATAGGCTATGTATGTTGTGACAATTGTAATACGATTGTTGAATTGTTACCACCCTAGATGTTTTATTGAACCTAGAAATGTGAAGAAAAAGATCTGCCACCCGGAAAGTTATTATCAAATACAAGTACAGAGAATATTACATAAAAACATATCTCACGTACTTTATAAACACTATGTCTATGTCACTAAGTTAAACTCTGAATCTGAATTGAAATAGAACATTTATATCTTCTATTACATGAAAATAATTATTTAGTTCTATTTCATTATATGAAATTCAGATTCTAAATTTCATCATATATAATTTATTGTTTTAATGTGTTTAACATGAACAAAATAAAGTGCCTAGTCCTATACCCAAACTGTATACAAAAATAATATGTGACTTCTAAGTATAGATCAAATGACTAGAGTTCGGCGGTGATTGATGTTTAAAAGAGTTTATAAGAGCCTATAATATAATATACGAGTTTATAATTTGCGGTTAAAATACCCTTGTGAAAATATAACGCCTGTCGCACACACTGCAACCGTATTTCACCGAATTTTGACCAGACGTATACGCGCTACTACGCTTTACCTATCCGAACCCTATAAATGTAACGAACCCCTCGCACACTGCAAGCGACAAAGCCGTCCGAATACGGGCGTTATTTAGTTCTCACACTTTAACTATATTTAAGAGAATTTTAACCAAGCGAATACATGCTAAGCTTATCAGACGGAAACAATAATCTTTTTCATAACAGTGGTGTATCGATAAAGTTTGCTCTCATGATAAATTATGTTAGTGCAAAACAACTCCAATACACCCTACAGTACACAAGTTTGATTTGGCGTACTGTCGTATCGGTACGTGGTGTATATATATATATTGTGACACAACATATGCAAAGAACACGATAGTCGGCTTGGAGTTTGCCACGGGCCTAACACTTGTAGCACGCTAACAAGTTGATTTTTACACATTAAGTTACAATTTTATGTGAGAGGTAGAAAATAATTTTGAATAATAAAATGACAGAGCAAGACAGTTTTCTACTTGGAATAGAATAAAATGATTACAAATGAAGTTCTCAAATATTCAATAGTTTATTTATATTATAAAAGAAAATCAATAGGTTAAACATCTTTGGTGACAAGGCAATCTCCAATACCTAAGAAACTATTACTAAACGAATTACTAAAAAGCAGTTTGCAGGTAAAAATGAAGAATAGAATAACTCTTCAATGATTTGCACGCAAAGCAATGGTTGCATTGCACATTTCATTAAATCGTACGTTACTCTAGCTCTCACTCCAAACGCCTTTCCTCCCACTTTCCCGCCAATGCGGTTGACGCGACCTGTGGACGCTTACCCTAATGGAATTACTATCTAATACATATAAGTTATAAATGGGTATATCATAAGACCGATGGTACTCCAGTTTTGGAATCCACCTGGACCTCTCTTTGTACATGTCCGGCACTGCTCATCGTCGCTTAAACACATGTAGTGTAGGATACACCAATGAAATCTATTTTGTTGTAATCATCATCTTCAAAGATCCATCAAGAATAAAAGGACGTTGGAACCAAAGAAAGACTGTAAACATCTTCATGGTAGATTTAAGAACCCGATGACTTGTAAATTGCAATGAGAACTCTCACCATACAATTAAAGACACAGACGGTCTTGGTGCTTATTGTTGATTGGTAACACCTGGATGACAATCCACGTGATGGAGCTAATACACGCAGATTGAATACTTCATTCAATAGCCATTGTGTTCGAATGAAGCAGGGGCTTATAACAAAAACACTCTTCAAGTGAATTATTTTATCAATATATACGTACATCCATCCATATAGGAGTACAATATGGATAAATTCTATTTCTCTAAATGTTGTTTAAATTACCTGGATTTAGTTAGTTATTAGTTTTATGCTCTACTTTTTGTAATTGAAATATTGGTTAATTATTGTATATTGGCGTTTTTATTATATTAAATATCCAAAAAAATAAGGGATATGTATCTATTAAAAGGTTGAATTTTGATTTACTGCCTTGTTACTATCTTAAGTCAAGAAGTAATCTTATTTATTTTTCGTTTTATATCATTATATGAAAACTTGATGAGTTGCAACAACACCTGCTATTTCTGTGACATTTAATTCTGCATCTCTTTTACACTTCTCTTGTTTTACAATGATGATAAAGATAGCTAAATGGTAGTGGGGAAGAAGAAGTTAAGATCTGTCATTTTTTGTAAATAATTATTTCAATCGTTTATATCTTCTGTAATATTGAAAATTGAATAAATTCAATTATGGTTCCGAACCCAATTAAGTAGAATTTGCAATATGGTCTTAAAAATTATTTAATCCCGAACTATTCAGAATGAGCGGATGGTAATTTTGTTATCCATTGTTGTTTTGTTATCCGCTATACATAGAACAATTTATTAGTTTATAGTAAGCTCAAATAAAACGCTATAATTTAGTGACAGATCTTATATATTAATATTATGGCTTGGCATGGTTTTTTTACATTTCATCCAAATTCTATTCTTTCCAATCTTAAATTATTATGAACATACTAATTCGAGTGACCTTTTCTATTATTTCGGATTGTATTGTTTTAAGGAACGATTTATATTCAAATATCTTTATTACAGAACTCCAGAAATATCCTGAGAATTGCAATTTCTGGTGACAACATTTTCAACTAGAACGTAGTGGCTGAAGAAGGAAGGTGAGTTTTTTTATTAACCCATTATCTACCGTAAAAAAATTATATACTAGTAAAACCAATATTATTTTTAGGCTAATTAACCAAGTAGAATTTTTAATTTGCTAGATTTTTCTTATCAAAGCATGACGAGGTACTTATCGGGTACGTTCGGATCAGGATAATATCATGACTACCTTACGAGGGTAGGATCTTACCCGGTCAGGACCTTATCGGCCCTCATGTATCTAGAGTAACGTTTCTAGTCCACTAGTACCTAAGGAAATCAAATCTGAAAATTAATTAAAACTTAATTTCAAAATGTTTTGTTACTCCTCGTTTTTTAATGAACAGTAAAGACTCACAATCCCCGATTAATGATATCTCCTTAACAAAAGGTCAACTATTCACTATAAATATGTAACATTAAAAGCAAATTTCCACACCACAATATGATTTAATATTAAATACAAACGTGTCCAAATTGACCTTTATCCTATACGATACGGTACAAGGTATACGGTTGCTTCGCGTTTACCTATTGCTCTCTTACCATACTCATACATCATACATCATTCCTGAGACTAATAGTTTTCTAATAGTGCTAACTAAGGTATGTTTCGCATCTAATCACCTAAATTATTGACTCGCGGGCAGCGGGAGAATAACGGTGGTATCTTGCTGATGGTAACCGTATTCTTTAAGGGTTATTCTGAAGATGTTTCTAAAGAACTATGAAAAACTCTTTCTAGGCTTAAGAGGTAAATTGTCGCAATCAGCACTATATATGATAAGTGACACTACCTTATATCTCTATATACATTATTTTATACCTTTTTTATTAATGGATTTTTCCACTAATTTTACTTTCGCCGTTCCTAGGAAGTATCGAGTTTATGCAATGCAGAAGATCGGAAAATAGAAGGACAAACCTTTCCAACTTTCCAAATTTAGTTGACCATGTTTTTACAATGAAAATCTAGTACACTGCTACAAATTTTGATTGCCTTTCCACCAACCTGATGATGTACTCGTGGTTTGAAAATTTCCTTTTTCCAGAGTAGAAAAATTCAACCTTTTTTAATAATAATATTGTTATTTGTCATAAATTACTTTACCAACTTGCAATTAGTTCTGAAAATAATTAGCACTGAATTGTTAAACCTATATTCAGCCATTAGTGCAAGTGAAATATTTATAACTTGCGTTAGATTTACTAAAAAGCGTCAATGAGTAGGAGAGTCGCGGTGGCGAGCGCAGAATGTGAGGCTGCCTGAAGCCATCAACGGTCCAGATCTTGGTGGTAGTGGCAAATCGTAAGTCTGTCTTTTCACTCAATTATAATTAATAATTAATAAGTCAATGATTATTGCGACTATTATTTACCCAAAATACCCATTGTCACGTTCCCATATGCATTAAAAAGAGTGTGACATCACTCTTTTCGCAGATATTAGATATATTAATCTTGTTTGTCGGAAATCGACTTGCTGAAACCTAGTATACATTAGAGAACAACAAATTTTAATGGCCAATACAGAACGGCCATTGTCCATTAGTTTGGGGCCCCATGTATATGAATTTTACATTTTCTCAATCAAATTTGTTAATTTTATGTCATGTTATGTTTTTATCTTTCATGTGATATACAATTTAATTGATTATCTTTATTTATTTACAAATAATGTTGTATCTTTTTCTAATTATTATCCGCCGGGAAAGTTTTATTTCTCACTGAAAACGGGAACTAAAAATCGGTGTGATTTTCCGAGAAATCCAGCCTAACTCCCTCTAATATGAACACATTGGTCAAATAGAGAGAACGATAACAATTTCACTTCAATACAATCTCATAAGTCATAAGTGTGCGAGTTGGACAAATATTCGAAATTAGTACATCCAAATTAGTCAGTAAAGATTATTTTTACCTCCTCTTCCACCAATTTGACACTAGCAGGCTGAATTTTAAATTTTTCTACGTTGAATTCAATACGACATGTCATTGAAATCCTCTCATATAAGGTTCATTCATTGTAATACGTACAATATTCTCTTACTGAATAACCGGCATCTATTGAGCAACATCTCTGATATTAACGGAACAAATAATTTGCGCGTTACACTAAATATCTGTTACTAGTAACCCCGCATAACGTGCACCGTACAATGTATGGTTCATGTTCTGTCGTGTACGATGTACGAGTACATTATTCTCATGAAAACCATGTCGGGGAAAGTCTTCTCCATAACGTTTTATGCGTTGAATACCAGTTGATGTATCATGGAAGAGAAGCCGTTGAAATGTCGATGTCACAACTTAAAGATTGGATTCGCAACCGCGGCCCACGGGTGCTACGAGAATTCTATAGCTTGAATAACTACAGAATATATTGTAGATAGTGCATGACCATGATGTACTAGACTATGGACATGCGATGTCTATTATAACAATAAAGTAGTGCTTCATTTTCGAGAAAGCAATTTTACTAGAAGTACGTTCACTGGAGGTAGATAAAAGAATGAATTTCAAACTTGTTGATTTTGTGTCACATCTACCATGCATGTGTTCATAACATATTTGCGCATAACATATACTTTGCCCTTTGTGTCTTTTTTCCTGCATTTTCTTTACATCTTTTTTCCATGCACACGATCTCTCCTATTCTGGCCTTGCTGTCTCTTTCAAACTGCTCGTATCAAATGCATTGGTTTTATTGAATAAAACGCAGACGAGAAGGGAAGCGGGATAGAAGTCGTATGCAACGACAACTACGCTACGAAATGTTTGTCATACAAATGTTTAATCGACTATTTTGCCCAACAACGTTCATTCGAAAAGAACAACCCTTGCAATTCATGCCAATCTCAGTTGTTGTCATGTCTTCCATGTAATATTCAATAACGCCAATGCATTTGATCTAGCAGAATTCTATAAACTACAAAATGCAGGATTTCATGTTTATCTATCTCTTAGAATAGATTATAGATCATTAAAAAAAAACAAGTAGAAATTAAGAAAATATCAAATTTTGAAATTACCTTAACTAAAAGAAATATTAGAAGCAAATATAGTACGGGTTCTCTTGTTATCGCTCGTTTCACTATTTACTATCATTAATTTCTACGTAGAGTAGTGCTAATGTAACATACGTATCATGCTGATATTGATAACAGTAGATGGATGAATGTATAGTCGTGATTGTAGAGTGCTGTTAATAAAGACAAATAATAACTTAGAAAATGAAAATTTAGTAGTTTCTGGTAATGTCGTAACAGCTATAGAATAACCCTTAGAGCTATAAACTAAAAAATTGTTACTGAGTTATAAATGTTCATCACTCTACTCAAAATTTAGCACATCAATAGGACATCTACGTTCTTATTTCTTTTGTTATTCCTTAGAGATAACGCTTTTAGGGTATCAGTAGCGTTTCAAAGGTCCTTGAGGTTATCGTTATAGCCAGACCCCTCTTTCCCATTGGGCACTTTGGGCAAGTGCCCAGGGCCCCGCGATCGATAGGGGCCCCCTCAGATCAAATACAAAGTTCCTAGTTCCTGTCAGATCATCAAACGATAACTAATATTTATTACCAAAAAACTTATTTGATTCGAAGAAATCGAACCTAAATTACTGACTAAAATACCAACTTACTCGCTTTTAAATGCGCGAAGCTATTCTACTCTCGCCCAAAAATTAGGCTTTCCGACTTCAGCATGCTTAGATAAATTTAAATATATAATGGTATACCAAGCACATACCCATTTTAAAGAAAAATCATCAGTAGTACACTCATCGGTGTGACTCGCTGCATTTAAATTGAGCGAACGAAGCGAAGCATGAAGCTCCAAGTTTGAATTACCCAATTAATTTAATTGAGAAATTACAAAGAAAATTGAAACAAAATGTGTTTGACTTTATATTTAAGGAGATGGTGGAATGGAATCCCATACAAGTTCGGCCCTGGTTTGAATATCGATGTCCAAGAATAATTTATGCCACATTAATTAGGTATATAAATTAGGCTGGGCCAGAAAAATCAAGTATTTTTTTTTTTTAAGGTACATTGAAAATCTTATTCGGGATGTCAAAAAAATTTTTTTGTGGAAGTTTGACCCCTTAAAATCAAAATTAACGGGTCTATCATCGCAATTTTAGATTTTTATTCTTCTTTCAAATTCTGTTTTAAGAACTTCTAAACCATCAAGCTAAAAAAATTGAACTATATTTATGCTTATAGGAAATTAAATGCTCTACAAAAAAGTTCTGATTGCAAATTTACGTCAGACGAACCCTTTCCATGCAAATCGTTGAGTTCCTTGACCATCGATCAGTTTTCGAAATTTTACTTTTCTTGTTTGGAATTCGGTATCGAGTTGACGAATAAATATTTAAAAAAAACAGATACATATTTTTGAAGGAAATCGAATGCCTTACAAAAAAAGACTTCTAACATTTTTTGATAAATTCACTCCTTCCAAAGTTATTCGAGGTTAAAGACTGAAATAGTGATTTTTTATCATTTTTCCAATTTGAGTGAGAGAATTGTTGAGTGAATTCGATCCATTTATAGCAGATCACTTAAAAATATTTGGGAATCCTGGAAAAGGTAACACTTCTTATTTATCAGCGAATATTTGTTGCAACTAATATGTTTACTTCACTTGATAATTCTATTATTAACCTCAGGGATAAATTTGATTACTTCGAATCGTCTGCCAAAGAAAGAAACCCGGAATCTGACTACAAGGACCTATCTCAAAGAACAAAACGCAGAAGTTCTCGCCAGAGTTTTTTTGATGGCTCTGCGCCGTCAGTTCAACTGAATGGAAGAGAGAAATTTAAAATAGAAACCTTTCTTCTCATAATTGATACCCTCAGCGTTCATTTAAAACAGCGATTAAGTTCGTATAAGAATATCAGTAAACGTTTTGATTTATTTTTTCGCTTGAAAACTCTCAGTTCTGAAGAGTTGAGACAAAGTTGCAAAGAATTTGCTGAATTTTATTATGAAGAAATTATGTTAATGAGAAAGAGTTAGAAATAGAATGTTTGCATTTAACAAAATACTTGAAAATTGATGACAGTGAAAATAAGGATTGTATATTAAAAATATATCAACTTTTGAAAGAAAACAAAATTGAAGACACATTTCCAAATGTAGAAATCGCATTGAGAATCTTTTTAAGCATGATGGTAACTAACTGCAGTGTAGAACGCTCCTTCTCCAAATTAAAAAGAATTAAAAATGAATTAAGAAGTACAATGCTTCAAGAGAGATTAACCAATTTGTCGCTGATGTCCATAGAATCTGATGTGCTAAAAAGCATAGATTTTGAAGAAGTGATTAACGATTTTGCCCATCTGAAATCTAGAAGGGTTCCTCTTCAAATAACATAGATTTTAAAGCACTAATCTGTAAATGTTAAAAGAGTTACTTTTGTGGACTATATTACATTTATCTATTCGTTTCATGTGATTGTTAATAAAAATAAATATTTAACCTTGTTTATCTAGTTTCTTTGTCTATTCTAACAAAATAGTGTTCTGTCAAAGTCATAGGGGCCCCATTATCCTAACATGCCCAGGGCCTCCAATAGGTTAAAGACGGCCCTGGTTATAGCGCATCAAGAATTTCAGTTTCGTACAACATTGATGCCATATTAATGAGCTAAATTTCTAAATCAATACTTAATCAAACTCTCTTTAAATACCTAATACACATTCGGATATATTGGCCTCGGCTACGAACCGAGAATACTCGCAGTTTCAAATATACGACTAAACCATACGTCTCGAACAACAATGGGCTTGTGTCCTATGTCTTAATCTCTATAAAAGTGTACCATATATTGATAGGTTAATAGAACCTCAAATGTTCAATTATTTTTTAATACCTCCTTATATGTTAGGAGAAATTAACAACTAAAAAAGTCATTTTGTCTCTTTAATTATTAAAGGGATTCAACGTTGTGCACATTCCAAATGCATGTGACATCACAATCCTTGTGTAAGTTTACCAACCTTACAGCTCATAAGTCTCTGCTATATGTATTTATATATCAAAATATCAAATATTATTTACAGCTATTTCAAGGAACAATCAAATTTCAATATTATGTCTGCCTTAGCAGGGTTAAATAAAATAAAAACTAGATATTTAATAAAATAGACACGCCAATACACATTTATTAACATCAATTTAATTCAACAATTGAAAAATCGACCACTAAAAATGAGGACACAAGCCCATTAAAAAGCAAATGTTGCCTGCTTCTCATCTTAGCCTAAATAATGTTTATATTTGTGTGAAAAAACATATAATAACATTCTGTGAGATCAATGAAAATTAGAAATGTATATGTTTGTTGCTGTACTTATACTTGTTTCGTTCCAAAGTGATCTCTGTTCTCTATACAGATTTATGAATTCGTTTCAAAACTTCTTATTGTCACCAAATGCCATTACCAACCCAACCTATTCGAGTGTGTATTCGATTTATATTCATACTTTTTTGTAATGTCGAATCATTGGATTCAATAGGTTATATTCTGTATTTAACATCTATCAAAAATAACTAAAAACTACGTTCATCTTATTCTTATAGAATAGTTTGACAATGCTGGTAAATTAAAAATTTACAATTTACATTTTACTTATTGATCAATTTTCATCTCTTAAACCTAGAAGGTTTTTCTTTTACATGTTGTTTGTTTCTTTACTGGATGAACAAGAATCGAAATCTCTAAATTTAAAGATCTTTGATTTACACATTCTGCACATCACTCAAAACGAACAAGGAACTCCCGTCTATACTCATCTAGTCACTGGTGCTACCCGTGTAGTATTAACATTAACATGATTACATGTCGATGTATTATCGCGTTCAGAGCAATCTCTAGGAGGCTGTGGATGTGGAGGCTACTCTGTCCGTATCGTGCCGTAGCGTGCCATGCAGACTTTCGTATTCCCATATTAATTTAGATCTGTCCAATTATCTATTGCGAAATCTCCTGTAAACATACTTATGTTGTACAGTTATACATTAGATATTAGTTCGTAATATCCCGATATAAATATAACGTAAATAATATGTAATTTAATGTAACGTAATAAAACCGACAAGTGTTCTATAATATATATTTTAGAAATTCTTATTCATTCCCATAGTTTTTAAATTATCACCATGCTTACTTTCGAAAAATTTCATTTCGTTTTCGTACTGCTTGTAAATTTTCACATAGCGAAGTTATCTCCCTCTAAAAAGTGATATTGTTTGGTAAAAGCGATGTTGGCGATGTTGCCAAATATACAATGAGGTATTTGCGCCATCTGTAGTTGTACGGACAAAGCTATTAAGGTTTACTTTAAACAGACGTATTAAAGAGAACGTCTAGACTAATAATTTCAAGCAGAGATTCTTTCTGCCGTTAATTGTGTATTTCATATCATTGTACAGGGTGTCCCAGATATCGACGTCAAGCCGGAAGTGGGTCATAGGCCAGGTCATAACAGTTATCAGAAAAATATTTAAGAAAAATCTAAGTCAAACTCCAATCTGTGCCAAACTCGCATAGTAAATTTTTTTTTCAGTATACTCACTCAAAGTTGGGCGAAGAATTAATCTAGAATATTTGGTCGGACAAAAAATGACAATTTTTTCCAAGCCAAATTTTTTTTTAAAAGGTTAGATTTGTAGCAACAGGAGTGAAAAGACTGTCACAGGGTGCAGATTTTCTCTATTTTTTTTTAAATATTCAACTTAGATTTTTTAAATATTTTTCTGATAACTGTTATGACTTGGCCTATGACCCACTTCCGGCTTGACGTCGATTTCTAGGACACCCTGTATACGTTATATGAACTACATAACTCGAAAATTTTATATTGTTAAGTATTCGGATATCGTTACGTTAGGGATACGGTCCTGTTATTTACTATGTGGGTAAAATGGGCCTTCAATTTTGCGGAAAATTACCTCGGCTCTATTAAGATTCCAACACTAATATTTATAAATCCAATCCGTCACTGTTTCCAATCAAAAATACATAAATCTTTAACTTATTCACTTCCCGTCACAATTACCCCTATAAAGGGATGCCCCAAATAACATATTTATTATTGGGGTCACATTTCAGTCAGTACTAATTCAAAGAAAAAAAAAATCAAATATGAAAAATATAACTCATGTATTTAAAATAGTTGTGACTTGTTGACTTGTGGGTAATTTATGGCAAGAGTCATAATTCTTATGTTTATGGCATCCTAATATTTATATTGATTTACGTTAGGTCTTATAAAACTACATTTCAAAAGATTTTATTACTTCTAGCCAATGTGGCCAACTATTTGGTAAAATATATTTATACAATTCTAGTATTATATTATATACAATTAACAAAAAAATATTAAACGTTTATTTGTTAAAAGCATATCGTAAATTTCAAATATGGAGTAAAGTGTACTGTGGAAATTTAACAAATATTTAGCTTTTGTTATTCGGATATTAATTTGGAAAGCGTAGCGACCCTTAGTGGACAGTGGTTGTGATTAGAAACTGCTACTGTTGATTACTCGAAGAGAAAGCTATAACTGAGTCATAAAGATTCAGTCCGAAATTTCTTTTTTCTAAAATTTCTGGCTTCTTGTATTGATTGTGTCACACCAATGGCTTCGGCCAGCTGGATACTTTGAAGAGTACATACTTTTTGCCACGTTCGGCGTGAGAGTAATAAAAAATGGTTAAAAGGGTCTCACTCAAACGAAGGTAATCCTATATCTTAACCGTAGGTCACTGTGTTTGACAAATATCAATTCAGATGTTTTCTACTAACAACTGATGAAACTAAAGGAAGCAATCAAAGAGAAACGTACAAATTTTGCTAATAGCAAAAGAACGTGCTCCACCAAGACAATGGGTTCGTAAGTGATGTCACATCCACCATATATTAATTACAATGCATTTGATTTCTTAGTATAGTTAGTCTCTTATTACTAATAGCAAGCTTGCTCTCCATTATCCTTTATCTCTCTTATCTTTCTCCTTACTCCCCTAATCCATCTTCTTTCTTTCCTTTGCAAAATCTCTTCTAGGCATAATCCAACTTCTCCCGACATCTACGCTTAGGCCGTCCGCACATGAGTCGACTGATTGCAAATGCGAGCCCCGAATCTGTCCGAACCGAATGAGAATGCAACTGTGTTGTTAGTGAGAGAACGCACACGGCACGAACGAAACTAAATAGATTTGAAATTGGTTTTGAGCGATTATGTTTCTTGGTCGCAGGGCAATTACGTTGCATGCTTTTGATGGTGACATCATGAGCAGAGATGTGCCCAAATACTATTCAAAAGTATTCAAATACATACAAACAAATTCCTCATAATATGACACAATAAAATCCCCTATTATGCTATTGTTAAAAATTCTATATAGTCATGAAACACAGCTCGACATGGCTCGTTTTCGTTGGAAACTTCGTTGATTGGCTAGTTTGCAATCAGTCGACCCGTGTGCAGACGGCTTTAATGTGCGTCAATTTCTCTTCTTCCTTCCCACACATCTTCCATGTTTTCACTTTCAATTTTCACCAATATTTGCTATTTCTTTCTTTGTTCCTAGTCTAAACCTTCCGTCATTCTCGTTCATATACCTCCCAGTTTTTCCAGATACTCCTACATCCTTATCGTCTACAACTGTTCATATTTATTGCATTTCGCTTTATCCATCTTCTTCCTCATTTTGTGTTGCTGCACTCTTGTCACTTTCCTCAACCTTGTACTATTAGATTAGTAAAACTGATTTAATTTTTTTACTGAAAAAAGGACCCTATATTCCATGAGCGCGAAATCGTTAAATAGCCAGAAAGATGACGAAAGATCATCGAACAAAATGAATGAGTTATTATTTTTCGTATACAAAATTAGTTATAGATAAATGAGTAGACTACACAACCGAAATTACTTTGATGCCAACCTCCAAGCACACTATTTCTAAATTATAGTTAGAACCAGCTTGAGCATTTACGTTCTAATTTTGAATACAAACGTATTAGCAGACGGAGAAACATGACCATCAATCTCTGTATGAAACACTCAATGATTTTTCGATATAAATCATTCTAACATGGGAGAGGTAAGGTGTGAGGTAGAAGAGTACCTACAAGGAATTATTTGCGTTACGAGTCTGGTCACCAAGTATGCGATTATTACTTTTATAGTTACATATATGCGGGTTTCTCTAAACAAATTGATTCAACATAACATTTTAATTACACATTTAAGAATTCTCATTGTTTTATTGAATGATAAAAGTCATAATAAAATAATAATTTTATTGCAACGTCAAAAATAAACATTCCCACGTTAATGTGGTGATGCATATGTTGTAGGTACATACTCGTATATTAAATGATCAAAACCACTAAGAACCTATGTGAGATAAAACCGCTCCTAAAAGAAACCAATAAATCAATTAATACACCACAAATGTATTAATAAAATAAAATACATATAAATATAAACATATGATTTCCAAAGCCATTCTTCAGATATGAGATCCATCTCCTCTGAGGTACTCTTCATATAGATCTGTTTAAAGTTTCTAATTCTCACGAGCCGCCTCCACTTCCATGGTTTCTTTGCCGTTCTTCTGGTATCTTGGAGGCTCTCTTGGCACCGTGATTGCCTCCAGCTACACGAAGAACATACTCACTCCTATATTCAATGAAAATTGTACACACATGCGTGTCGAACTGCTTGTTCCTTAACTGTTGTTGAATTGGAGACAATACGGAAATGTAAACTACAAATTCGCCCGCAAGGTTACACTGATTTCTATTATTTTGTTGCCACTGTGTGCTAGAGTAATATACGAGTATATGTGTTGGTAAGTCCAAAATGAGCAGAGCTAAAACATTTTTGAAACAATACTTAATTTCAAGACATTATCCTCTCACAATCCTCTCTTCTTTGCGCTTGTTAACTTTTATAAATCTTTCAATATCAAATTTTATCTCTCGTCAATTATAATCAAAAATAATTACTTACAATTTACATAAATTATACAAAGAAAAAGTGCCTCGCACAGATCTGCCACCCAGGGGTCTAAATAGTGACTAAAATTTCGAGTCCGAAACAGTCAACCATATTTAGGATAATTAGATAACGACATCATTTATTGCACAAAAATTTCTTATAATATTCACGTGTTCGCCAACATTGGCGCTTAAAGAGACTTGAGCAAATTTTTATTGACATTATTAAGACAGTCTGGCTACGGTACAGTCCATGGGAATATATGAAAATGCGCAAAGTCTGTCTTAAGATGTTGTCTCTTTCTTTTCACGAAAATAAAATTGGCTTAAACCAGCACTCATGTCTCTAAGATGCGGCCACCCTTAGTGTCATCGATTATAGTACTATAGTTTCCAGAATAGACCAATATTAAATATAGCTTAAAAAAGGTTTTTGTTTTCGGTCAAAATGTTTTAATTCTATTCCTTCTTCTTTTTTCGTGCTCTTACATCGAATTCTATTCTTAACAGTCAACATTTATTCAGATAAATCTCTATTTATTGGCAGTTTAAGAACTACTGAAATGAAGAAATCTTCAAGTACTTTTTAATGTTAATGTACAAGAAAAATAGGTTAATAGGCGCCAATAAACTAAACAGTGTACGTCCGCCACCCGCAAAGCGTCCAAGAATGGTTTATTTACACCCCCTGCGGTTAGTGAAGGCCAGGAAGCTATCCACGGTATTGTCACAACATTGGCAAGTCCTTTAATGGCTGGAAGCGTTATTGTCAAAGGACATTTCTGTGTAAAATACGGTAAATGACAATAGCTGCAAAACTTCATTGTTTATTGTCTAGTAAACCGAGAACTAGAAGTTGAGACGATGTGGGTGGTACAGAATTGGAGAGTTAATAGACAACTGTGAATGAAATAGAGGGAGGAGGACCTGCATTCAGTTGCATTATGCATTGATCCTCTGTTGTGACAGTTAAGCCGATATGGGTGATTGTCATTTTTATGGAATTTTGGATATTGATAAAAACATTGTAGGTTTATGTTTTGCCAATGTTAATAATACGCACAATGTGTCTGTTCCGTAGTATTAGTATCGGTTAATTAAAAAGAAAATAAGAAAAGTAAGAAATATTTTGTTAGAAATAATTAACTAAATATTTGTAGGGTTGAAGCAAATATTGAATGCAGATGCAGGTGTAAGGAATAGGTAATCTTTCAATGGGTTCCTATTTTTTAAAAATTATGCAACCCTATGAAGTTGAAATATACATTTTTATGAATTATTTTCCAGCTAAACTAATGGTTATTTTTTATTTATACTCAAGATACTTTTTTTTCTCCTTTTTTTACATTGGTTCTATTCATCACTCGTTATCCTCTTTATAACTCGATTAAAAGGTACGTCCCATTGTGAAACTATATCAAAGTTGTGCATGTATTTTTGAATAATGTATTATAATTGATAAGATATTGATGCTATATAAATGTACATGTAAAATCAACCTATAATGAAACTACAATCAAACCTAGAAAATATAGCGGTGGTCCGGGAATTGAATCTGAAAGTATAGTAGCTTTAAATTATCAACTTAACCTTCGCTACCACGTCTGAGACGTCTTGAACATAATTGTTTTCAACTTTTACTACTCATAAGTTTCTATCACAGGCGATTGCACCTTAAGTGCAATTATATTTGACTTTATACTTAGGAAGTTGCAAGGAATCGACTTAATCTCTTTGCCGAATTAATTAAAACTTATTTTCGCTCGAAGAAATATTCCCCGTGCACTCTCCACAACGCACGTAGCTGCTCAATATAACTACTTCTAGAGTTTACCCCTTCTTTTATGTGTGAATTTCATTTCAAATTTTAATTCCATTTTTTAATTGAAATATTTAACTCGTTCCATATTTATTTTACATATAACAACAAATAATCTTTTACGAATTAAAAGTTATAAAGCAAAAATTACGGGTTTCCAGGAAATTCAGAGGAAAATCCGAGGACGCCAAAAGTCTTAGAATTTTTTTCTCTACGAAATAGGCAATTTTATAAAAAATGCGCTTGCCCTTTTCGAGCCATCATACAAATCGCTGAAGCATATAAACATATAAATATACACTTGGAACATTATAATATAGGATAGGATGGAATATGCGATAAATCGGCTTCGTTACTGCCAGTGTTGATGACATTCACAAAGTCAGACAAAGTTATAATCTAAAAATCTCAGTCGCACAACTATATCTGTCCTTTTGGGATTCGGCTGAAGTAGATAATTGTCTTATGAACAATTGGTATAAATTAGAATTATGTTAATTTTTGAAAAATGCAATTTTAGCATAACTCATTAATTTTTGCTAAAACCCAGTAAACATTTTAGCGTCATTTTGCCATCATATTAATGTTGCGTTGAAAGAGTTAATTTACAGTTCAGTTTCTCACAGTCGTCGGCTACAAATGGCGAAACCACTCCACCTGTCGAAATACAAATCAAGATAAAGTTAACGTGAACTATAATTGAAGTGCACAATAGTGATAGAAACGTCACAAAACAGGACACTTCACCACATTGTTTACTAGGAATCTAGAGCCCCTCTTTAATGAAAATTTTAGATAACTAAAAATTTCTATTAACACGGAAACATTTAAAAAATCACATATGTTTCACAAAATAAATAAATGATGAATAATAATAATCTTGTGCTCTTTATATCTCAATGTACAAGTAACATACATTACTTTTCTGCTGACGTCACCACACCGGGCGTTACATTTAAACATAAACATTGCCTGTCTATACAAGCGCCGATAATTTATACATGAGGCCAACATGCCGACTTTAAGCCGTTTATAAACGAACTATTAAAGCGGCTTCTTTCTAAAACATCCAAATAAAGATATTATCAAATTAATTACATGTTTTTACGTGATAAGACAAACACTTATAAAGTTTGATATGAACATCGACGACAACGCGTATCACTTGAATCAGCAAATAGAACAAACACTGTTAATATGTGTCCATTATTATGAAAGCGCCTGCGCTGTTGAATTATCTGATAAAAATTACCAAAATTATCCGGTAAAATATTGCCGAATTCGGAAAGATTGATTGAAGTTTATCGCCAAAATCAAGATACACCTTCTAACGTGAAAAGCCGTACAATTTTCATAGCATCCGTTCCATATCATGCCAAAAATTTTAAAAATTGCTAAAACTTAAGCTGAAAAAAAGATTTTGTTCATTAAAAAACAACATTTCCAATATGTATGTAACTTACACTTTCGGGGCGTGAAAAATATTTATCTGTAGTAGTAGAAATTACGAGAGTTCAGCGGTGACTCATACTCAAAAGAGTCTTTAAGAATCGGATAAATTACGATACGATAGTGATCTTATTATCTTATCTTATTTACTCCTATATACAGGGTGTCCCAGAAATCGACGACAAGCCGGAAGTAGGTCATAGGCCAAGTCATAACAGTTATCAGAAAAATATTTAAAAAATTCTAAGTTGAATATTTTAAAAATTATTGGCATTTTAAAAAAATCGAGAAAATCTGCACCCTGTGACAGTCTTTTCACAGCTGTAGCTACAAATCTTAACTTTTTTTTAAAAAAATTTTGTTATGTGATCCTGAATAATGTTTCTGTAAACTCTAGCCTAAAATGTAAAGCCAACTGCTCCAGATTGGAAGATATTGTCACTTTTTGTCCAACCAAATATTCAAGATAAATTTTTCGCCCAACTTTGACTGAAAAAATATGTACTATGCAAGTTTGGCAAGTAACATTAAAAGTTGGCTCATTTAATAAGGTTTCCACAATGGTATGACACCTGCTAGAATATTTCTTAAATTTTGGACAATTTCTTATTTTGCACAGTAACCCAGATTTGAACCAATTTTTCTTACAAACTTAAAAATGATTATAGTGTATCTAAAACTTTGCTAAAGGCTGCAATTTTATGATTCTAGTTTGAATGAGACCAAGAGAGTCGTTTTACAAAGGTTGAGCGAGACAGGCAGTTTTATGGTCGGATGAGTCGACATTCGAAGAGTCGAAAAAGATGGTTACATTAATATGCATAACTTACACGAGTGGTACGTAGAAATTCCAAATTTGATAGAATGTGCTAACTAAATTTTCAATGGGCTTCAAATAAATATAATACTATTACACTAAGTTATAATTGTTCCAATAAAATATTAAATTCTTAAACTTAAAACTGATATCTTGTATTTTTTCTTATAATATATAAATTAATAATATATAATATAATTTATAAAACAAAATAAGAACGTAATACATTTTCATCTTATTAATAAATAATATTCGAAATCTAAATTGGAGCCAAGAGAAAAGAATAAGAAAAGTTCAAGGAGAGGACTTTGGTGCAAGCGTAGTTTATCTATACACCTCGAATGTCTCAGTTCGTGTGACAATAGAATTTGTACGAAAGTCGTTTGCAATTTGTCACTTAGACTACCAGATTATATCATGAACGAAGGTCACTAACTGACATTTTCCCAAAATGAAATGCTCCTACTTTACCTTTGAATTAGTCCCACTATTCTTTTCTATTATTCACCTTATAAAGCATGAAGAATAATGTCTATAATTTCTAGCTTTGATATTTTAAATTGTTAATCAGTCTCTAGTTATTCAAAAACATTAAGTAGTTTTTAGATGAACATAGGTTTAAAAATCAGTTCCAAATCCCGAGCAACACCGTATATAATTAAAAGAGTAGGGTGATCAAAAACATATTTTTGTATTAATTTTATTTAATTTATTTTTTAATTCTATAAGGCACAATTTACAATATAAAATAAAAATACATACATATTTTTATGTAAATAAAAAAAATATTTAATTAATTACATCGCCAATTAAATATATTATACCTGGATAAATATAAATTCTTTTTATTGTATTCCAAAATATACATGGAATTTTAAGGAATTTAGTATTTTATTTATTGAATTTTTTTTCTTCTATTAAATTATTTAAATTTGTATAAAATATATGAGTTGATAAACTTAGAAAATAAATATTTTTAAATTTAAATTTATATACATTTTAAAATTACATGCTTTTTATCAAAAAGTATTGCAATTATTTTTACATATTTAGAATCACATTTTTGGAAAATTTTATTATTTAATTAAATTGATCTGTCGTCAATCCTCTCATATTTTTGTTACAAATTTGAAAAATTCATGATTACTAATTTATACGAACAGATTTTAGTTTTATAAAAGAAGCCATTTATAGAATGTGTAATTATATAATATATTTAATTGTAATAATTAATATATATGAAATTATAATTTTCTATTGCGTTTTCCCCGGCTTTCTCGGGTGTGCTTGGCGGACTAGAATCTAATTCTAAGCGGTGGCCCAGCGTAAATAAAAATACGAACAAAAAATAAAACATTACAACCTACCAAATTCAACATTGCCCGACACATATCAATTTACAACACTAAATGAATAAATATATATCTGCAGGCAAAGTTAAATTTAATTAGTTATAATATTTAATAATAAAAACACTTTTCTTACTTATTTTCTATAATGCACTATTATTTGTTAATTAATAATTACTGTATAATATATTAAATAATACAATTATAAAAATATTTTTTTAAATATTGGTTATTATTTTATAATTTTAAAATAAATCAATTTTATAAATAGCAAAATATTTTTATAATTGCGTTTTTGTAATAGTATACAGAAAGTTTAATGTAATGCGTCATCCACATCAGTGCAACACCACCTTGCGACGTCCAAACTAAACTAATACATTGAGATGCTTTGTCGGTGCTACGTATGCACTCAGGCAGATTTATATATTTAAAAAAAAATTAATAAATTAAGTAACAAAAGTCAGATCAATTGAATTTGGTCTCAAGCATCAGTTTTGTGGTTTGTAAGAGTCTACAAAGATTTGTGAATTTACCGACAGGCGTTGGAAACATTCTGATGTAATAAAAATAGCCTAATGCTTTGTAATTTTTTTAAATATATCTTATATCTATTAAATGTCATACAAGTTCAATAAATTTAGTACTCTCATGTCTAAAAAACATCAACTAATGAATGAAAATATGTGAATGTCGCATGTTGTAGTCGCATTATTGTGTACCACGCATAACATATTAAATGGCGGAGGGATCCTTTCTTTTTTGCGAGGCTTTATAAAAAAAAGGTCCAAAATATATAAATTTTATATAAAATTAAGATAAAATATGATTAATTAATTTATATAAAGAATATAATATGAATATAATAATATATATGTTTTTAATTTCTGAACTGCATATGATGTAAAAGTTACCTAATATTATTTAAATAAAGTATAGTTAAACAATTTTAATTTAGTGTTGAAATGACCGCATGTTGTTATAATAAGCTTATCTCCGACAACTTAAAAAAATTTATGGAATATTTGGGGTGAAATATTATTTACACTATTATTTCGGTCACATGATGTTAATTTCTGGATGATTTTGAATGATGAATCGATCTGAAAGCAAATAAATTAATAATCATATTAATTAACAATATAATAATTAATAAACTAATTGTAAAAATTTATTATTTTATGTATTTTAGCGGTAGTCAGTTTTTAAATATTTATTTAACCCTTTCTACTTGATATTATTTGAAATGATGAATATACAAGCTCTTTATTATACGGGACCATATTATCCATAGATTACGTCACACAAATTTCCTGCTTACTCACCCCCCTCTTGCTGTGACACAGTTCAATTAATAACATTTATTGTAATATTTTATTCTTTTTAGAACAAATTTTTTCACAAAATTTTCTGTTGCATGTGACGTCACAACGATTTTGACTTCTTTGACTTTTATTAAATTTAACTATAGTACGTGACGGCCAATTGACTTCAAATTTTCGGAATAATTAGATAATGATATTCTTTACAATTGTGCAATTGTTTATATTATTCTAGCCAAATACATAAAGCCTAGTACCTATTTGTCATTTCAGTAGAAAGGGTTAAATGACATGCGAATAATTTTACTACCAAAAAATTATTATTAAAATTAATTATTTACAAATTTAATAAACGGATGTATTATTATTTTCTTTTTATGATTGATTATGTGTTTTTGTTATTATCTTACATTGATTTTAAAGAAGATTTGTCGATTCTCTGCAACTGCCGGAGTTCCCCGCCCATTTACCGCTCATTTCCAAATACATTGACTACATCTACAATTGAAGAACATATTAAAGATATTGCCGACGATAAAAACAAGGCGATATACTCTAAAGGGCCTTTTACACGATCATATCAGTTCTTAAAAACTATAAGATTTCTAAGAGGTGATTAGAAACAAAAATCTCTCCGATATTTTTAACACATACGATAATCGAACAGTTCGTCGGAAACTGAAACTAATTGATGATCGGATCTGATCGTGTAAAAGGCCCATTATAAATTTATCGAGTTATAGAAAGAAGAAGATAAACATATTTTATCAGTCTTATTTACAAAAGAAAGAAAACACAAAAAAAATTAGACAAAGATATAAACATTTTTATAAAAAATGGAAAAAAAGTAAACACCTTCATTTCTATTGTAAGAAATACATAAAACGACAGTGTCAGTCTTCGGGTTCAATCCCCGGACCAACACTACTTTCTGGATTTGGTTGTTATCAATTTTAATTTTATTATATGCAGGCATAACGCCCAATTATATGAAACCATAAATACTGCTAACATTGTACAAGGTTGTCGGTAATAAGATAACAACAGATATAGTATTACGAGAGTTCGGCGGTGACTCATGCTTAAAATAAGTTGTGCCGTATGAATCTACTACACAATGAAGCACCACTGTCTCACTAATTTTTTTACTCAATAATATGTTTTGGAACGAATAAGATAAAATTCACCATCGCATCGTAAATTTATACGGCTCCTATAACCTCTTTTAAGCAGTTGAACTATATCAACATACGCTCTAGCTAATACCGGATTCATACCAGAGAAACAATTCAATAAAACACGAACAAAAACTTGTTTTTCTAAACAAAAACACCAATGTTTACACCAAAGAGACAGTTCTTAAAACATTTTTGTCTTTTATTGCTGTTTTAGTAAACAAACCACATTCCCATCTGGAGTCGGAAAGATAAAAAAAAACACGTTGTTGTTGTGTTTTAGTCTGCTTGGTTTGAACACGCAGTTTTGTTTTTTGTGAACATTTGCGCTTTTCAGTTGTAGTTTATCATTTTTATAATTTGTATAGGACACACAGAAAAACACTAAAACCGTCTAGTGTGGAATCGTATGCCGGTTCCACACTAGAGAGACAGTTTTGAAAACTGTTTTGTTGTCAAAAAACAAAACAAAATCATGTTTTCTTTTATTTTAAAACAGTTCTATTTTTAGAAAACAGACTGTTCACACTGAATGAACAGACTGGTTTTGTTTTTAGTGTTTTTCTGTATGTCTTATAAAAATTATAAACATGATAAACAACTGACAAGTGCAAATGTTCACAAAAAACAAAACTGCAACAAACGTGTTTTACTATAATTTTACAGACTCCAGATGGGAATTTGTTTTGTTTACTAAAACAACAACAAAAGACAAAAATGTTTTAAGAACAGTCCCTTTGGTGTTTTTGATTACAAAAACAAGTTTTTGTTCGTGTTTTATTGAATTGTCTCTCTAGTGTGAAACCGGCATTATGGTCTAATTTTGTGAGTCTTTTCATTATAATTATGAGAGCACATAATAAAATTAACTTTAATAACAATCAAATACAAAGAATATAGTGCTGGTTCAGTAATCGAACCCGGTAACACAACACTGTGCCGTCTAAAAAGATAATAACGAAAATCAAATAGTAATACGTTTGTATAATATTCAGTAACATTTTAATGTTCATATTACATAAGCATTTTTAACTTATATTTTACATACAGTAACAATATTTATAAATAAAACTTTAGTGTATGTAAAATATATGTTTATATTTATTTATGTAAAATAAACATAACTTTATTGAGTAGCTATTTCTTTTTGCACCCGATAAAACAAGTTAGAAATAGAAAACGAGTAAGAACAGAGAATAAATTTAAAAAAAGCAATTAATTATTATAGTAATGAAATAAATATAGACAATTCATACCTGTGTTGACGAAGATTGTCCTGTCTCTTGAACGACTTCCCGCAGACCTCGCAGGAGAAGGTCACCTCGGGAGACTTATGAGTTCTTTCATGTATCATAAGATTATATGGTTTGGTAAACCGTCGCTGACAATATTTGCACACAAATTCGCACTTAGCGCGCATCTTGCGACGGAAGTCTCGTGCCCGATCGTCGTTCTCAATATGCATTACGGCGAACATTTTTGTCTTGTTCCTTGTTCTTGTATGACGACGACGACTGTCTTGTGTGAGTCAGATATTATTCAAGTTCAACTCCAACAAACTCGTCGGGTTTCAGGTGTTCAAGTGTTCAGGTCTTACGTACGGACTCAGTCTCGGCGCGTCGGGAGACAACAGTCTTTTTGTTTCGGTGAAGCGATAAAAATAGTCGTTCTGAAATATACATAAATAAAATAGCGATAAATATATTAGCCAGTAACTATAATACGAGTATTATAACCTAAAACGTGTTCTTTTTTTGGCTAGTGTGATTTATGTTCGGACCGATACGCTCTAACACCAACGACTGTTCAAACAAAATAATATTAGTGCTACACAATACTGAATCAAATATTAATATGACTGTTAAAGTGACTATATGGTGTTTAAAAATATTAGTTATAATAAAAACACGTTTTACGCATATATTACATTGCATAAAGGTAAAATTTTACATAATAAAATTTACTAATATTTTTTGGAGTCACTTTGACATCATATTGAAGATACGTATGATTTTTTTGTCTATGATGATGAAATGTCTATTTTATCGGCTTCAAATTGCGAAACCACTTGCAACAAAGTTGATGCGAACTATAATTGAAGTGCAATAGTGATAGAAACGTCACAAAACATGACACTTCACCAAATTATATATCACATCACTTAATAAGTTCTTATGATGACATTTATATAGTACCATTAGATAGTACCAACCTTCAAACGATATGTGTCCAAATTTTATGAAATTTCGACCATTACTTTAAGAATTACAATGATTTTAGAGATGCTACTTTTGTAATTTTTAAAACAATGAAAAAAATCTGAATTGCATGATAATAAACAAAAATATGGATTTATTTTTCGTAAACAACATTTTTTACGTAAAAGGTAACTTTTGTTATGTTAGATATACCACATGTTAGGAAAACATATTAACCACTTGTGGCACAAAGCCTAGTGTTATTCGCAACACCTGTTTACAACGGACCGTATTTTTACAAACCTCTCTGTAATCTTTTGTTTATTTGTTTGTCTGATCGCGGCATAAATATTTGTAAAATAAAGACATGTACACCCTAATAGCAATTTTAAACCCGTTTTAAATATATAGACAAAATTAAATTGCAGCCAAACTGAACCAAATAGTTTTTTACCTTAAACTTAGTTCTGTTTATTTTACATAAAAAAAACTTTACCTTTCACGTAACATTTTTTGGGTTATTAATGCAAGATTACTTAACAAAAGTTTGCTTTCGACTTAAATGTTACATATTACATATTAAAATAATATACTAATAAAAGATTTATAATGTATATTGCTTCTATTTAATGACAATGTAGCAGAATTATGTTAAACTTTGGTGAACAATACGTTAGGTAAAAAATATTACGTAAAATACGACATGATTTTACGTTTTGTATTTAGCGGAGTGTAAAAAACAAAATGTTGAAGATTCTATTTTGTGTAGAGTCGCAATTAATTTGAGAGCACCTTGTTTTTTGGAGACCCGGTCATAACTGAAGAAACATATTTAACGATTCTTTACCTTCTAAAATCTAAATCTTAAACGTAAATTTTACGTAAAGAAATCTATTAAAATTTTAAAATTTGCAATTTTTTTAAATTTATTTTATTTACGGTGGCTTACAGGCACGCCTGCCCGACATAGTCCTCAAAAACTCGGTTCAATTATGACTAAATACAATTGATTTTCTCTTGTATTTAAATGAAGGTAATGGTTTGACTAAATACAATTGATTTTTCGCAAGATCTAAAAAAAGGTAACGGTTTTACTAGATTATTGTACTAGGCGCTTTATTTGTTCCAAGACCGATGTTCTTCTACTGATGTTTGCGTTTTTTATAGTGTTGAATGTTTCTATATGTATAATTAGCCAGTGTAATATATTAACAAAAATAAATTGATAAAAGATCGCGATGAGGGTCAAACCATAGAACTGTAAAGGTCAAAAATATAGCTTTAACAAGTTGAATGACAATAGAGAAATAAATTTAACAAAAATCAAATTATATGTTTTGAATAAAGAATAAAATTAACTATAAGAGTAAAAGAGATAAAAGATATTGCACCTAAAAATAATAAAAAATTGTGCGAATGTTTCTAATTTAAAAGATGAAAGATTGAATTTATAATATATGATAAAAGTATGATATAATAATGTAACAATGACCAAAAATGACGGACTAATATGAATAAAAAATCCATTTATTATTAACTACAATAAACGCGTGATTCTTATTCTTTAGTTGTCATTCAACTTATTGTAGATATTATATTAGTTTTATATCAGAATGGAAAAAGAGAAAGAGATAAAATATATGAGTATATTATAGAGAGACAAAGATCGATAACTGTCGATCGATTAATATCGATGTATTTCTAAATATGGAATATTTACATATTATAAATTATCACACAATGGGATTATTGAACATGAGGAAATATTTTTTATAAATGAATTCCAAGATGACTTAACAGAAAAAGGAATTGGTGACTTATATGGCTTTATTTTCCATAGACCTTTTTTTAAAAAATTTCTTATTTTGTTTATATACTAAAGGTAGAAAATATAACGAAACGTAATGCTTTAATTAGCTTTTAGTAAGCTAGTGTAAAACATGCATTGCAAGACATTTTTTATATGAGAATCTGAAAATGAAGTATGAAATTTGCTTGTGGCAAGCTAGCAGCTCTATAACAACAGAGTTTGTCACAAGCTACTTTTAAAGTTCATTTTCTTCTTATCAACGTAATTAATAGAGTAATGCAACTCAAAGTAATAAGTAATAAAGTAATAAAATAAATGTTAATGAAGTAACGAACCTATAAATTGTTACTGCATATTTTAAAAATGATTTTAACAAAGTTAAAACTAATTTGTTAAAATAGCGATCAACTGATAATTGGTTTTAACTATCAGAGCTGATGTTACAAGGTGAAACATTTTCTAAATGAGTATCTGGCCTCTTCAAAGAAAAGTGTATACACATTAACAAGCTTATTTTCCATGCTAAGTCCTATCACCGAGAAATTTCTACTATGTTGGCAGTTTTTATGTATTAAAGGTTGAAATATACTTTTAATTTATTTCTGTTTTCTTTATTTTAATTATTTTAATATCATTGTATGTATATACATTGCATATACATATAATGATATTCATATATGTATGTATATGCAATGTATATACATTTGCTAATAGATGACACTTTGTTTTTTAATATACTTAATTTTATTGTTTAATAAATAATACAACTATTATTTAATATTTAATAAATTTTCTTTGTTACCCTTTTGTAAATTTTAAGAAAAGAAATGATTAACTCCAAGACTTAACCATTAAAATTAGAAATACAAATGAACAAAGTATAATAAATCTAAATGGTAATTATTCAAAAGCAAGAACTAATAACCGTCGGCAAAGTAATCATCAAAAGAATAAAACTAATACGTAAAAAAAAGCTAAAACCATTTACTCAAGATTCGAAGCTATTACACAATATAAATTAATTATTTTGCAATTAAAGAATGAAAAATATGTTCATAAAAAAATATGGGTGTGTCATAAAGAAAAGGGGAGGTGCTAAAGACCAGTAGCCAGTAATATAGTAGCTACTTATATAGATCATATGTATATACATAGTATATATGTATTTATTATGTAAAATGCTACTGAATTAATACGCAGGCGGAGCGTAAGTCAGTAGCGAGATTTGATTTGACGTAGTGCACAGCATCCGTAGAATAAAATGGCGTTTTATGTTATATCTTAGTATATAATTATGTTATTTTTATGTAATTATGTTATAAATTCATTAATTCAATAGATTATTTTTAATAATTACAAAAATTTGACTTACCGTGTGGTCTTGAAGAACTTTTACACAATTTTTAGAAAATATTTATTAAAATTACTACACTGAGCAAAATATATTTAGAAAAAATATAAACTAAATGAAAGCTTCTTTGAAAAATGTTTAAGTACTAATACTTGAAGTTATTTTTCTTAAAAATAGTTTTAATAAGAAAATATGGCAGTGGCTGTCTCGCTGGGCACCCAACTAGTGAATAAGAAAACTCAGCAGCCAAGAAAACTAGTAAGTTAATACCAAAAACCGTCTGCAAGTTTAAACGAAACAAAATTTAACTTCTGTGTTATATTGCTCTTGTGCTCTGTCTAACCAGGTAGCCAAAACGAACTCTAAGTTCTACTGTACATCACAAAAACGAAACGAAAATCAACTTCTGAAACAGAAACTTCAACATTCGATATTATAAAGATCAGAAGCTGTTATATATTTATCTCTTTTTAACATTATAATATAATATAAATTAAAATAAGATAGATATAGTATAAGTAACTGGTAGCTTGTGGCCCTCTTCACATCCCCGGGCCTATTTCTCATTCCTCTCTTTCCCTCTACGTCTCACCTGCGGATAAAACACTTTTACAACCCCCTCCATAGGTTCAGTCACATATAATAAAGTATAGTACAATCACATATGTTTATGCATTGTGTTTAAGCTCCACCTATTTCATCATCTACTATCCCCACTACTTCGTTTTATCTTATTTAAGACACGCCTTTGATGCTCATTGACATTTAAGTGTTTTTGAACAGAAGCTGTTTTAGCCAATGTATATTTCAACATTTCTAGCTGTGTTACGATGTTCCAGCCAGTTGAAACTGTTTTGGCAACTACTTTGGTTTCCTGTGATTAATATTGATATCTTAATACGATACCCACTTTATTTAATTGATAAATTATTGTATCCCAATAAAAATACCTGAGATCTTTACGAGAATTTCGAAGAGGTTTTTTTCAGAATACGAGATTTTCATTTTTATTTAGATACTGAAGGAACGAATTGTTTTCTTTATAATAATATATAGATGAAAATTGATGGTTTTCTGCTAAAAGTTTATATTTCAATATTTACATATAGTGTTAATTTAAATTTGTATTTTATATTAATCATGAACGTAGCAATTATGAAATATTCATGTAAACATTCTTAGAATACGCCTTGAGTCAACTAAGTTGAAATATAGTTGAAATTTTAGTAAAACTTTTAATATAATAGCAACCTACACTTGTATTTTTGCGCTGTTCATTGGTAAAAACATTTTTAGCTTAAGGGGCTTTTAGCGTAAGGGGTTGTCAACCTGCCTACAAATGTCCAGCTATTCCCTTCAATATGACAAATTACCAACAAAGGTTGACAACCAAGTTGATCATCTATGTGTCCCATAAAGCAGAATCTGCAGATTTTAAATTAAAAGTTTCACTTCAATAGTTTGTAATAGTATGTAACAATAAGTATACAAAATTCTTACATGCAATTGAGTAACAATTTGTAGAAAGATAGAAGCTAATTTAAAGGTTAATTTTATTCTTTTTTTGTAGATATTACCTTGCAGTGCAAGATTCTTACTTACTAGTTTGCGACAAGCTAGGTTCAAGGTTCAAACAATCGTTTCCATTAAAACATAAATGTATTTAGTTTTGAGACATATTTTGTTAGTACAACACTAAACAAAAGAATGTCACAAAATTCATTAATTTAAAAATAATTCTTTTTCTTATTCTACTACTTTACCTTCTTTACAAAGGTCTTTATTTTCCAATATATGGTACTTTATAACATTACAAATATATATTAAAAATGTATAACATCCTCCAAGATAGAAAACTATTTAGCAATGTCAGTTCCACATTTGTTAGCTTGCCACCAACTAATTCCAACGTTCATTCTCTGAAATCATATTTTACTTTCTTATTTCTGTCAAAAAAGTATTATATTGTATAATTACTTATATGGCAAATATGATAATCATACATTTATTAGGCAGGAGTATTACTAACTATATAAAATTTCGATGTAATAAAATCTGTCAATATTAGTAGGATGTCGGCATAAATACGTCAACGATAAATAAAATAGAAAATAAATAAATAATAACATTATATTTCCAATCAGACTTTTAACACTCATAGCTATGTTTAGGTCCGAGTTCAACTCCCGCAGATAAAATTCATTTATTCCATGACTGGAAAAGAATTACTCAATTATTACATTACAATTAATTAACCTAGCTATTGAAATCGCTGTAATATAATAAAAATGAATGGAAGAATGGAAGAAGAAATGCAAATCCATATCAATGTATATTCTTACAAATATATAATAGATTAGACATAAGATTAATTGAACATATAAAAAATGTTTATTTTTAAATAATAACATTACATTTGAGGTATAGCTAGCTATAGCTATAAGATAATATCAATGTTAATTTTCAACATTTCTTGTAAGAATATGTAACACATTGCAGTTTTAATTTTGCTATCTTGCTATAAGTTTATTCCAAGAATCATTTTCTATCGCGCTTACATGGATTTCTTTTAGGATAATCTTTTTATTTATAGAAATATTGAAGATTGCAGTTATTTGCAACGCGTTCGCAAAAAGGACAGCAAATAAATTAAATTAAATTACTTCTCATTTAGAATCATTGTCTTACAGTAATCGATAGCTTCTCACAAGTTAGTTTAAAGCTTGTATTCTAATATAGAAATTGCTTTGCAGTATTAATTTCACTTTTGCTAGCTTACACAAGTTACTTCCAAGGTCCTATTTCTAATCACATATATAGAAATTGTCTTGCAATGCAAGTTTCAAACGTGCTAGCTTGGTACAAACAAACTAAAATGTTACATTACGTTACATTTTTTATCCTGATTTTCTTTTCTTTAAAATGTCAATATCTTTTTTAACAAATTCTATATTTAACCAGTAGCGTCTTATTGGCTTCTTGTTTTAGACTCAACGATCCTTAGGCCTTCATTTCAATTATGGTAGCCCTATTATTTAAGACGGTTTTATATTTAATTAAGCTATTGCCTTAAAATTGGGCAACACCGGACATAATTTGTTAGTTTTAATATTCGAATAAATTACGATATAAATAAACAGAAGCTGCGTTCCGATCGTGAGTTTTACAATGAATCGAAATAATTCTTTTGAATTAAAAATTTCTCTAGTAATAAAAAAATCCATATAAAAATCATTTAAAATCTTTACCATTCATAGCATATTTTATAAGACGATTTTTTTCATTCGGCGTGGGAATTGAACAGTAGCAAGTATCTTATGAATTTCGAAGGCGTGTAAATTCACATTCGAATCCCCACCACTCTCCAATAAAAACACGCCCATTACAACGTCTTATTGGACCTACAGCATCCCTATCTAACCAATGAGAAATAAAATTGTTATCTTAAATCGGTGAGGACATGAGAAATTAACTTTTATTTTTTATTTAAAAATATGTACAAGGTTTTTTATCTTTTTAAATAACTAAAAGTTTTTTTTGGATTAGGAAATTTTTATTTTTTTTTATTTCAAGTTTTTAATGTGTGTTTTATGTATTTTATATCTTAAATATATTAACATAATTAGTTAAAAGATTGTTATTTATTAGTATATCTTAAAAAACGAGCTGTGTGGTTTTTTATTATTTTAAAAGTATTTCTTTTAATGTGTGTTTTAACACCTCATATATTTATTTAATTGTATTCCACTACTTATCAAATATACCTTATATTACTTATATTTTGTATTACAAAAAAATATGATCTTAAAATAATTGCATTTTTATTAGTTTACCTATTGTGAACTATATTTAATATACAGAAATCTGTATAAAGAAATCTTCTTGCAAAGGTTTGATTCTATAATAAATTAAATTTTTAAATTACAGTTATCTATTTTACCAACAATAATAATAATTGTCAAACTTAATAAATTTTGACATATACGTACAGATATTTACTCTATCAACGTATATAATTCTAATTAATACACTTAATTAAAATTACATATAATTGCAGTAATGCGCAAGCGCGTTCCTGTTATTTTGTATTTGATTCATATGTTACAGTTGCCTTCTTGATTTATTATAAACTGAGTATGCTAAGAGTGAGCGTGTTGTGCTCATATAAGTTTCATTTGAGAGTGAAATAATTAGATAAGATAGATTTTAAGAGACTTTGTCATTTGTAAGTAATTAGTTTCTTTTATTTAAATAATTATTACTTATCATTATCTTATTTATAATTGATTAAGTTATCATATATTTATTTAATATTTGTTTACATAATACAGTCACGGTTAACGATATGCAATATGCTGGTGGGCGTAAAGGTAGTAATATTCTTATGTCATTACTAAAATAAATCATGATTTACTTAAATAGTTATCTACAGAATCAAGTATTTAAGTAATTTACACAAATTTTATGCTCTTATGTTTATTACGCATTAAACGCTGTCAAATATTTTTAGGTTAGAATTTCATTTGTTTTTATGTACATATTTCTACATTAATTTTTATGGGTCAATATAGGATTGTAAAACCTGTTTTATCGTGTTAGACATATATTTTATTAATGCACATTTCGAACACATTATGTCATTTTAATTTTAACATAGGTGAATAATGGTATGGTGTTAATTACATTGTGAAAAGTAAATATTTGCCAAATGTTTCAAATTTTAGTTACATAAACATTAAGCTTCAATTATTCTTAAATATGACGTTGTTTTAAAATATTTGGGACTAATGACGAAAATCTATTTATAGTGATGTAATACACATAATGTATAAAATTGTTTTTAAATATGAAATTAACATTGTCAACTTATATAATATTCACACATATTGAGAACAATTTGCCGGTAAAGCTGTTGTACAATTTGAATCGAAGCCTATGGCTATTACATTTGCCATAATATATATAAAGATTATATTATCTTTGATTGATATCAAATAAATATATATGTCAGTAAAATCATGGAGATTATAATGCTACCCTGATAACACTTTTATATAATATTTATATAAGATTTAAATATATTTCCTAAGCTAGCTACAACTAATACGATCCATTTTATTTGCTTCTTTCAAGTGATTTCTTTCATTACAACAGATTTGTATATGTTTTACTATATCCAAATACTAAATTATATTCAGAGTTCAGTCTGACAGAAACTTATCATTATTTCATTGACTTCGTCACTATCATTTTGCAGGATAGCTTAGTCTGTCAGTTTTATGGAATTCATACTTATGACTTCATTTTTATAATCGCAAATTACGCAAGTCTGATGCATATCTTATCTTTTTTTATTTATAAACATTTTCCTTGTAATTATTTAAGCTGGCATAATTCTCATTACACCTTAACATAATGAGACAACTTGAGATACAATATCTCTCTGCATAATCTCTAACAGCACTAAGTACTATTGCATTGTATAATATTACAATATTCCGTTATAATAACCAACCTTTCTTCCTAGGTACTTCTTGTTCCTATTCTACTACATAGGTTGCATAGAATATATTTGTATGTGACCTTTACAGCTATTTAAAAAGATCATGTAGGCAAAATGCCAATATATGCTTCAATGAATTATTAATAAAATGTTACATTTATTTTAAAATTATAATGAAATATGACTAAATAGTTATTAATTTATTTTAAGTTAGAAAATACGAATTATTCTGTTTTTAATGGTTATTGACCCCGAAAGGCTTGAATGGAAGAAGATACCAACGAAATAAGACGCCGATAATAAAAATTTATAAATTTACTTTTATTAACGAAAATCGAAGTCACTACCTAATTGCATATTTTAGATTAGTGTGTAATTACATAAATATTATTTATTGTTATTCAAAATCCACAATCAGGTATTTTTGTTATTTGTGTAACAAAAATATGACAAATCGACTTACGTAAACATAGTAAAAATAATACAAAATAAAATTCCTTGGCTGATAAATATTTTATACAAAAATTATTTATAAACAATGGAAATTGAAAAAATGATAAGTGATAAATATAAATAGTATCCCCAGTAGCATTTACGTAAGATTTACTTTATATGATTAAATCAAAAAATGTGTACTTTTACTCAAATAAATAAAAACTTAGCATTTCCTTAACAGAAAGTTTGCAGACTCTTTTTAAAGATATTAAAGTTCACGTGATACTAGAATCATTTATTATAAAACGCAATATATTTACAGCTTCTTAAAATAGGTTTATTTTAAACTGCATATATATAGTGGTACAAATTTTAGAGATCAGAATTTAAAAATAATCACTGTGTGGTTTAAGTTCGTTCTATGCAGCATCAGTTCTCGTGAAAGGTTTATTTAAAACTGACCTAGAAATAATGCAATAGACAGTAACCGTAACGCACAAAGGCATCAAATTCGTTTTTACTCAGATTTCAATGTAACAAGTATTAATTAACAATTTGTTTATGGATATCATCGTCACTTCATTAGTCATTCATGACATCATTAATACAAACATTGAATTTATTTATCTCAACTCCAGCTACTACGTCTTGCGCATTAGTATTCAAGGGAACTGCTGAGTAGTCTGCATGTGATGTTATATATGAACGATTGATTATATTAAAGTTTAATTTTTCTATTTTTTTTATTGTTATGCAATATTGAATAATTTGCAGGTAAACTTATGAATTTTATACTAAATTTAATAACAAATTATGAATTAATATTGTGTATAATTTTCAATTGCAGCTGATTAAAAAATATATAATTTTCTGATAAATCTAATATTTTATAATAATAGTCTGATAAAGATAACAATTAAAAGATACCGCTAATGTTGCGTCTGTAAAACGCCAATCAAATTTATATTTCTGATAATAAGTATCTGATTTTTGTTACAGATTAATCGAAATTCAAAATGCCAGGGTCTAAGGCGGCGATCTTCCCCTTAATTATAGGCTTATCACTATGTGGTGTTAGTGCCGGTCTAGTATATTTATGGTACAAGCGAAGAGAAGAAGAAATTCGTCGTGAATCTGAAACAACAGAACCTCTAGATACAAAACCAGTTGAATTAAGAGTAAAAACCGATTTGGCACCTTTTATTGTTGGAAGAAGTGGATCAACAATACGAGATATCGAAGAAAAGTATGTATATATTTTTTAAATTATTTATCCTTATTAATTCCTAAGTAATTCTATTTTTCTAATAATACTACGTAATTTTTTTCTATAGGTCCGGTGCTATAGTGTACTTCAAAGAATATGACGATGAAGAAACATTGTGTATTATTAAAGGAAATCAAGAACAAGCCAGCATTGCCAAGAGCATTATTGAAGAAATTTTGGAAACAGCACCGTTGTTTGAAACAGAGGAGATTTGGGTGCCACATACAGCTGGTGGCAGAATAATAGGTCAGCTATTTAATCTTCTGCAGCCCATACTAAAATATACCTATATTGCTTAATCTAAACATTACACTTTATTAAATTTCTTTTTAATATTAACTTTCAACATGGTGTAATATTTTTATATAGTATTTTTACTAATAAAGTCTTGTTTGATTTGTGACTTTCTTTCGTTCTCATAGGTGCTGGTGATGAAGTCTTATTTCATTTTATGGACTGATTTGAATAATATGATATTTTATGTACCTACTATCTATCTTGCAAATAAATTCTCTGTTAAACTGTCAATTGTTGTTTTTAGGCCGGTGCGGTGAATCGTTGATTGAAATTACTCGTAAATCGAATGCAAAGGTCAATGTTGAACCTCCAGTACCTGATACATCTTTTGGTGCAGAGCCTGGAGCTCAAAAGAGGCGCATTGAAATCACTGGAACTCCTCAACAAATTTCTGTGGCCAAAGAACTTATTGCAGAAAAAGTAATTGCCTAAATAAGACTTAATTTATTAAATTCATAGTTTATATAACTTAATGTTATTTTTAGGTAAAACAAGACTCTGATTTACGCAAGCGCTTAGACGACACGCTCTCTAAGCGAGAACCCCGAGGACTTAATGGGGCTCTCACTGCAACTCGAGATGGTGTAATACCACAAAGAGAAAAACTGCAATCTGTTGGTAAGTTATATTCTGCATTAAAGATTATAGGTCCTTTATTTTCTGGTAACGTTTTAACCTTTATATTTATTTTTATTATATATAAATTTTTAATTTATTTCGTTAGGCACTGATGGTACTTTGGAGGTGTATGTCTCTGCCAGTTGCAATCCTCAACAGTTTTGGTTGCAGCTTGTTGGACCTCAAGCTGCTAGTTTAGACAGTCTCGTCGAAACTATGACTGATTACTACAGTAACGAAGAAAATCGAAACCTGCACGTCATTCATGGTCCACAAATTGGACAAATCGTTGCAGCCATGTACAACATAGATAATAAGTGGTACAGAGCTCAGGTAATTTACTAAATGTTTACATTAACACGTTATTGATAAGAATTTTTCATAATCAATTGTGTTTATAGATATTGGCTATTCAACCCAGTCTATACGAACCTTGCAAACCAGTTCTGGATTTATATTTTGTGGATTACGGTGATAATGCATATGTGAGCCCTCAAGATGTTTTTGAACTACGTACGGATTTTCTTACACTCAGGTAACATCCAAAATATTATAAAGAAGAACCCACTTTTTCAATATGATAATAATCCTACAATTTTATTACAGATTTCAAGCAATTGAGTGTTTCCTTGCTAATGTATCTCCACCTACTAAAACTGGACCTGCCGGTGATTCTGTAGCTAAATGGCCGGAAGATTCTATCAGACGTTTTGAAGAATTGACTCAGGTATGTATGATTCATATTAATTAATTATTATTACTATTTCATAAACAATAAATATTTTTTTACAAAATATTCAGGTTGCTAACTGGAAGAAGCTGTGGTCTCGTGTTGTTTCGTACAGGGAACGTGACGATGACTTAACAGCTGCTGGAAGTGGTGCAGAGAGTCCTGCAACATCTAGAAGTGGCAGAGAAGGGTCACCAATTCCAGGAATAGAGCTTTATGATACGAAAGACGGTACTTTTTTAAATTTTTACATATAATACAAACAAAGAAGTAAATATTTTCTATTTATTATTTTTTTTTATTATTATAGGTCGTGATATAAATATTGCGCATGAGTTAGCTTCAGAAGGTCTAGCTCGCTTGAATGAAACATCAAGAGGAAGTTCACCAGGTGCTTTTGGTGATTTGGGAAAATCTAAAGTTTTAGAAATGTCAGATACTAATCTGGATTTAGATGTACCAGCATCACCATCAGTTGAAGTGAATAAGGATAAGCATGCACCAATCATAGCTCTAGTAAATGCTGAGAAAAATGAAAATTCCGATAAAGTATCCGGTGATAAGAAAAAAATTATAAATGAAACAAAAGATTTTATTAAAGGGATTGCAAATGAAGCTTCCGAAAAGGTGAATGATATTGTATCTGGAACAAAACATTTAGCTGGAGATTTAATTAAAGATGCTGAACATAAAATTGATGAAATTATTCACCATAACCAAAAGAAACACGCAAAAGTAGACAATGATAAAGTAGAAGAAAAACCTAAATCTGTGGAAACACATGATGAAGCAAGCATCGAATCTAAACCAGAAAAGAAAACACCTGAAATTGTTGCAGATACAACAACACCAGAAGAGAAAAAGTCTGATAAACCTGAAAATGTACTTGCAGTGGCAGATGAAAAACCAAAAGTTAATACTAAACTCGAAGTTGACGATAAAATCAACGACACATTGAAAGAAATTTCAAATTCTGTGAATTCCGATATTGTAAATTTACCGCCGGAGGCAAATGCATCCGATGTAGCAAAGAGTCCAGTCCCTAAGAGCCCACCAGTAGATTTTATGCCAACCTTTACTAAAAGCAGTGGAGAAGATTCTAAGGCTTCGAAAGCTGCTGCAGCGGCTAGCTTTTTGGATTTTGAAAGAAATGGACATAAAGAAAACGGAAATGGTGATGAGAAGGAATCACAAAATTGGACACAATTGTAATTATTAATATATATTCTTATGGGAAAGAGTATTTTTTTTATTTTAGTTGACAATGAAATTTTAAAGTATTTTTGTTAAATCTTACAGAGTTAGATAAAAGAACGTTTTGTTAAACATAATTTTCTAGTTGCAAACTCTTTAAGCCTAATTAGAATTGTTTAAGATAAAAGTTAATTTTTTATTAATAATTAACAATTGAATTCATGTTTTCTTCCTGCTAAACGTCACATATCAACAAGTTTTGATGAATTTATTCAAACGTACAAGTCAATTTGATATTGAGGCACAATCGATATTGAAATAAGTTTTAATATGTATTTCGTATCACCTTATATTTTTATAATGCATTTGATAATACAGGAATCAATTCATGATATACTATGAAACGAAGTGTGATACATTTTTATTATTATGAAATTAGGAATATGTATTATTAACTGAAAGAAGTTAGAGCGATTAGCGTATATGATATTATATTTTTTAAATATATTGTGTGATAAAAGAATATTGGAAGAAAGTGGCCTTATTAAAAGTTGTGTACAACATATTCATTAATCATGTAATATTTTTTAACTATTGGAAATATCACATTGAAATAAATGTATATAATATTTATTATTATACCTAAATGTTATGTCATCTGTATCATTTCATATATGATTAATATAATAAATAGTAAATAAAATTATAATCAATATGTTTTTATTTACTATCCCTATCCATATGTCTACAGTTTCAAATTTAATTTGTCAATGAAATCTACAAGTGGTTTTATGTTTGCTCTAGTTAAGGGGGCGGCTTACATTCGGTGGGTGCATTAAAAAAGTAAGACAGTATAAATTTAACAATGAGACATCATAAAAAGGTAGGAGCACACATCCTGGTATGTAGGTAAGTACTCTTAGATTTTGTAGATCTGAAGAGTTAGTGGTAATGCAGTATTTGCAATAATAAAGGAAACTAAAATAAATATGAGCTTACTAGCGACATCTATTAAAAAATAGCTAAAGTATACAAACGTTAGGATTTAATAAACAGATGCCATTAATATCATCACAGTAGCGACATCTTTTTAGGAATAGAATTTGTTATTCAACATCTCATCAACACATGGCGCAGTTTTTACATTGCGCCTAAAACTTATTCAATCTAATTTACACTTCTTAAAATCATTCTTGAAACTTAATTAAATAATGTTTAAAAATCAATTGATTTGAGTGATACTATATTTATGTTAAGTTTATACTTTTAATAAAATCGTAAAAATCTACTTTACATGTTTTATAAGTCTTTCGTTGCAAAGTTCAAGAAGTTTATATTTTTAAGAAAATAGTTTTCATGTTTTTTAAGAAGGTTAAAGTCTTCCAGATTAAAGCCGGATTAGGCCAGCGTGGGGTCTCTAGCAAATATTAAATAGTAGCCAGCGCGGAGCCTCTAGCAAAAATATTATTTGTTACAGCAAGTGCTTGTGCATTACTGTTACAATTTATAAAATTACAGTTTATACTCATAAAATTTTCGTGATGTTATTTTAGGTATTTTATTATTTTACGAAAAATAATACAGTTTTTAATGTGGGTTAAAGTTTTCTTTCAATAACGTAAATGTCAAAGATATAGAGTTATGTAAATAAATTAAATATATAAAGAATTCTTATAAAATTACACGTTTCATAGCGCCTGATCCTCATGCTAATATTATATCACATAGATTTACTTAAAAGTATCGAATTGCTTCATGCGAACTTTTTTATTTTCATGGACATTTTTTTTCTAAAATTTTTTTTGATTCTTTGGAATAATTTGATGCAATTATGTTCGTTATGCTCTGAAATAAAAAACTACATCATTAGATTTTAAATATCTACGCGATTTTGGCTTTTATGCGACCTTTTTTATTTTCATGGACATTTATTCTCTAAAAATTTTTTTTTATTCTCTGTAAAAATTTTATATAGTTATGTTCGTTATGCTCTAAATTAAAAAAAATGCATCATTAGATTTTAAATACCTACGCAATTTTGGCTTTTATGCGACTTTTTTTATTTTCATGGACATTTTCTTAAAAAGAAAAAATTATATTTTCTTGAATTTTTTTGATGCAGTTATGTTCAATATGCTCTAAAATAAAAAACTGCATCATTAGATTTTAAATGCCTACGCGATTTTGGCTTTTATGCGACCTTTTTTAAATCGATGGACATTGTTTTTCTAAATTTTTTTTTTGATTCTTTGAAATATTTTGATGCAGTTATGTTCGTTATGCTCTAAAATAAAAAACTGCATCAGTAGATTTTAAATACCTACGCGATTTTGGCTTTTAAGCGACCTTTTATATTTTCATGGGCATTTTCTTCAAAAAGAAAAAATTACATTTTCTTGAATTTTTTTGATGCAGTTATGTTCACTATGCTTTAAAATAAAGAACTGCATCATTAGATTTTAAATATCTACGCAGAAACTCAAAAAATTGCATTGCTCTTAAAATCATAAAAGTGAACCTTTTCATCATTTTTAACAAGATTATAGTCTTCTTTCATTGCATACTCCGATAAAGAGATTTAATATATTGATATATCATAAACTAAAATACTTATTTAAAAATGAATTATAAATTTGAAATCAGCATTCTAAATTAAGTTATTATCTGTTATAAAATGACATATATTTTTCTTAAATTTTTATGAAAAGTAAGAAGAGTTTAGTCTTCTTACTTTTCATAAAAATTGTTCGACTTTTTAGGCCGATATCTAGTAAACCGAAAGACTTATCTAAAAATTAATTACAAATTTGAAATCAGCATTCAAAATTATATAAAAAACCATTATAAAAATAACATATTTCTTTCTTCAGTTTTTCAATGAAAGAAGACTATAATCTTGTTAAAAATGATGAAAAGGTTCACTTTTATGATTTTAAGAGCAATGCAATTTTTTGAGTTTCTGCGTAGATATTTAAAATCTAATGATGCAGTTTTTTATTTTAGAGCATAACGAACATAACTGCATCAAAAAATTTCAAGAAATTCAAAAAAAAATTTATATTAAATATCCATATAGAAAGAAGACTATAATCTTGTTAAAAATGATGAAAAGGTTCACTTTTATGATTTTAAAAGCAATGCAATTTTTTGAGTATCTACCTAGATATTTAAAATCTAATGATGCAGTTTTTTATTTTAGAGCATAACGAACATAACTGCATCAAAAAATTTCAAGAAATCCGAAAAAAAAATTTAAGAAAAAAAAGTCCATGAATTTAAAAAAGGTCGCATAAAAGCCAGAATCGCGGAGATAATTAAAATGTAATGATGCAGTTCTTTAATTTAAAGCCTAACGAACATAACTGCATCAAAAAATTTCAAGAAATCCGAAAAAAAATTTTTAGAAAAAAAAGTCCATGAATTTAAAAGAGGTCGCATAAAAGCCAGAATCGCGGAGATAATTAAAATGTAATGAAGCAGTTCTTTAATTTAAAGCCTAACGAACATAACTGCATCAAAAAATTTCAAGAAATCCGAAAAAAAAATTTTAGAAAAAAAAGTCCATGAATTTAAAAAAGGTCGCATAAAAGCCAGAATCGCGGAGATAATTAAAATGTAATGAAGCAGTTCTTTAATTTGAAGCCTAACGAACATAACTGCATCAAAAAATTTCAAGAAATCCGAAAAAAAATTTTTAGAAAAAAAAGTCCATGAATTTAAAAGAGGTCGCATAAAAGCCAGAATCGCGGAGATAATTAAAATGTAATGAAGCAGTTCTTTAATTTAAAGCCTAACGAACATAACTGCATCAAGAAATTTCAAGAAATCCGAAAAAAAAATTTTAGAAAAAAAAGTCCATGAATTTAAAAAAGGTCGCATAAAAGCCAGAATCGCGGAGATAATTAAAATGTAATGATGCAGTTCTTTAATTTAAAGCCTAACGAACATAACTGCATCAAAAAATTTCAAGAAATCCGAAAAAAAAATTTAAGAACAAAAAGTCCATGAATTTAAAAAAGGTCGCATAAAAGCCAGAATCGCGGAGATAATTAAAATGTAATGAAGCAGTTCTTTAATTTAAAGCCTAACGAACATAACTGCATCAAAAAATTTCAAGAAATCCGAAAAAAAATTTTAGAAAAAAAAGTCCATGAATTTAAAAGAGGTCGCATAAAAGCCAGAATCGCGGAGATAATTAAAATGTAATGAAGCAGTTCTTTAATTTGAAGCCTAACGAACATAACTGCATCAAAAAATTTCAAGAAATCCGAAAAAGAATTTTTAGAAAAAAAAGTCCATGAATTTAAAAATGGTCGCATAAAAGCCAGAATCGCGGAGATAATTAAAATGTAATGAAGCAGTTCTTTAATTTGAAGCCTAACGAACATAACTGCATCAAATTTTTGTATGAAAATGGATTTTTAATTTTTTTTATAAATGTCCATGAAAATAAAAAAGGTCGCATAAAAACCAAAATCGCGTAGGTATTTAAAATCTAATGATGCAGTTTTCTATTTTATAGTATAATGAACATAACTACATCTAAACATATCAAAGAAATGTATAATTTATTTTTAGGATAAAATGTCCATGAATTTATAAAAGGTCGTATAAATGCCAGAAAATCGTAAATATTTAAAATGTAATGACGCAGTTCTTTATTTTATAACAAAACGAACATAACTACATCCTAAAATAACAAAGAAATATATAATTTCTTTTTATAAAAAAATGACCATGAATTTAAAAAAAGTTGCAAAAATCTAGAAATGCGTAAATATTTTAAATTTAATTGAAGAGTTTATTAATTAAACGTGTAGCGAACATAACTCTATCAAAATATTTAAAGTATATAAAAATTTTAAACAATTAAAACAATTCCATAACATCTAGGAATGCGTAGATATTTTAAATTTAATTGAATAGTTCATCTATTTAATATCATATTAATAAAATTGTAAAAATCAACTTTTTCATATTTTTAGGAAGGTTAGTTTTGTTTTGTTGCAAAAACCGAGAAGTGTTATTTTTGCTTTAATATTGTTTAATATACTGCACATTATTGCGGGAAGAAGTATGCATATTATAAATATATTTTGAAATATTAACTAAAAAATATTGTATATTTCATAGATTTGTAATGGTGTTATTTAGGTTGCATACTGCATTGGCGCAATTATATTATTGTGCCATCTGGTGAGCAAAGGTTGAATGAATATATTTAAGACATTCTTATATAGATGTCACTACCAGGTTCAAATCTTTGGTTAATTCTTATTTTTAAATTTATCAAATTTACTACAAATTATTATGGGGACTTAAATTAAATAAAAAACAAAATTTAGCTTCAATAATGTTATATATATTGCATAGTTTTAATTACATTTTACAGTATATTGGTTATTATAATATTTATTTATTTTTCTTTTTTTGTTTTTTCTATTTGGTGGCACGATGAGACAGTTAAGTTGTATTGGCCTGGCATACCTGAAAATATGAAACAAATATATATTATTGTTTAATGTAGACAAAGTAAAGTAGAAAAAAGTAATTTAAATATTTGCATGAAATAGAATGTAGTATACCGAAACTTTGCAATTTTATGTATTTTAAATTATTTATTACTTTATAAATATTAAATTTAAAAAGCCCTTGGAACATTCGCATGTCTACTAAAAAAGTTAAGTTAGTTTAAAACAATTCTGTTTGTCCTATATCAATCAGCTTCTGAATAAAACTAATAACAAATTACGCACCTTAATTCTCTAATAAATTTTATTTCTTAACTATTACTTATACTTCTTTATTATTAATTACATTAACGATTAAAAATAAAATGAAATAAAATTAAAATAAATTATCAGACACGATCCTTTTTGATCTGTCATCTCATAGTTAAAAGCTGACGGAGATATTGCTATTTCATATTTGAATTTCTGTTTGTTGCTTAATTCCTAACCATATTTTAACACGCGATTATATTAAGTAATAGATTTTATTTATATTTGTTCATCACCTTTATAATATGTAAACTCTTATTGCTGTATTTATTAACTGACGTTTGATTTTCACTTTTATGCATCTCTTTAACACTGTAGTTTATAAAAGAGATGGCAATAGGCTAATGATATTGATAAAATTAGCAATTATATATTATATTATAGGGAGATCCTTAATCATTAAAACGATTCACTAATTTGCCATCTCTTTTATACATTAGATACATATACGAGTGTCTGAGTGTTACGTCAGTTACCATGTGCAGCTGGATCGTGCATCCCATCAAGTTTTATATTACAATTGTTGTGAAAAAACAAAAACAATCTCCATTACTTATTTCTTATGTGATGTCATACGCAAAGTTAACGCAAGTTAAACTGAAATTCAAATTTTAAAATACAATCATAATTAAAAAACGATTCATAAAAAATATTCACAAGTTAACAAACTCATTCATAGAAGGGAAGAGGATAAGAATTGGACGTCAAAAGATTATTTATTTCTTATAACTTTTGATATTAATTCATTCATATGTATTATCGATATAATCGGTTTTTTTATTGAATAATATTGCATATACCGATTTATAATAAGCAGCACTTTTTATACAGTTTATTGGAATAGGAGCGTGACAAACTTTCACAAATTATTAAATTTATGTCAACTTCCAACATCGATCAGCATGATTTCTTTGTTACAGTTAAATCAAATTCTTTGACGAAGCAGAACGACAACTCAATGAAACAATTTAAATACCAAGAAAGTTTTAAAATCACAATTTACAAAATTTATTGTAGTGTAAAGTAAGAAGAGTTGCATACGCGCTAGGGGCTACAGGAATAAAACACTGCATACACATGTATAAGCTTCAAACTTGTCCATGAAATTGAAACGTAAAGTGATATGTTCCCGAGATATTCTTGATTATTTATATCTTAAAATATAAGAAAGTAATGATTTTTTTTATTTTTCAAAACAACTGGTTAAGGTTTTAGAACAGCACTATATTTTTTTCTATATTAGGCATAAATGTGCTGACGGCGATGTTTTTTTAAATAACAAATTTGTTCAATATACCTTAGAGTGAAAGTGTTGAATTTCATTTGTTGGTTATTTTTTGTTGTGCTCCGTCGATTCGTTAGATTGGCCGCTGCTCTCGGCGGCACGCTGTCCTGTCCTCTGCTGCGCAGCCAGCGCAGTGTTTGCGGTCCTACAAACAAATCGTGATTTCTTTAGATATTAACTTTTTGTTTTTATTGTTCTGCCTTCACCTATATAAAGGTTGAATTTTGAAAGACAAGTATCATTCTATCATAGACATTTCACAAGTTCTTACATTCTCCATAGACACTCATTTAATCATTTTGGAAAATACACAGCTAATATGAAGCTTGTAAGTTTCTACGGAGATTTAATATGTGTATTTGTAAATGGTACACGAAAATTTAATCAAAATTTGTATTATTTCAGTTTATGTTCGTCTTTGTTCTGTTCTACATCATTGTCAATGTCATGGCAATGCCATCGCCATCTAATGGACCTGGAAAAATGGAGGAAGACTTTGAAGCTGCAGGTAATGAAATTTAACACTAATGGGCTTGTGTCCTCATTTTTTAGTGGTCGATTTTTCTATTATTGATTGAAATTGATGTTAATAAATGTGTATTGGCGTGTCTATTTTATTAAATATCTAAATGTTGACGGAGATATAGCAATTAAAAATATGAATTGTTGTTTTAGCGCTAGAGATAGTCAGTCAAATTTGTATGACGTGAAATTCATGTATACGACAGTTATTTGTTGAGTAGGTCAGTGCTGTGGTAATGTTTTGTAGCTGTTGGTAGTCGAAATAATCAAGTCAAGTCAAAGAATAATAAGTTTTTATTTTATTTCTAGGTGCATTTGATGGAGCACGCCTTACCAGACAAGCAGGCAGTCATGACGACGGCCCCGAGCCTTACGCAGACTTTGGTGCCCACACAGGAGACCATGGTAGTTTTGGGTGGCACGCCGATTTTCCCGTAGAAATGGAACACTGATAAACTAAAAGTGATACTCAAAAAATACCAAAGATTTTTTTAAAATTTCATTACAATTATAACTCATATTCACACCTTACTTAAAGAAATAGAATTCTTTTCATATGGTAGATCTTCCTCATTCTATTATTTCTTCTTCTTCTTTTACAATTTCTTTCTACTTATGTTTCATACCTTATCTATTTTATTTTCTTTCTTATCTTAAACCTTGTTTTTCCTATATTTCTTGTTTTTAAATTTCATTTTGTCTTCTTCTTCTCCTTTCCCCTAACTATACCTTCTCTTTCATGTTCTATCTTCTTCCTTTCTTGATAACTATTCTATCTAATCTTTACTTTCTACTCTTTCTTCATTTTTCTCTTTCTATTTTCATCTCTTCAATATTTTTCATCTCGCTCTATCCTCAAATGTATTCTATGACTGATATTCTTCTCACAACTATCTCTATCTTACTTTTCTAGTCTTTCTTTATCTTTCTCGTCAATTGATTTTCATTCGTCTCATTCTTTTTCTCGAAGAACTTTCTTATCTTTCATGTCATTCTTGTTATTTAGTTTCTAACACTTGCTGCTTTTTTCTAATTCTAATTTTGATAAAATAAAACTATTATGCTATATACATATATACTGTTTGTTTTTATATATATTCATTTTTCTATATTTGTGTCAATGATATTACATTTCGTTTACATTTATGTATAATATATTTATACGGTAAAATATCAATTTGAAATTATTAAGTCAAACTTCAAAAATTTTAAAAACCAAAAATCTTAGATAGGTAATTGTTAACAAAAATATTTATCCTTGTTTTTGTTTTTAATATTTACGACAATTAATTTATGTAACATTTACGTAACTTTGAGAGGTAAATATTGCATAAATATGGTAATTTACATTTATAGCCATTATATTTTTAAAATTTTCTAGTTATAATTTATTTTGAAATTACAATAAGTTGTTAGCATCATCCATAAATTACGTCACGGTTTTAAACTTGTAATGTCTTGTCACACATTCCCGACACCCACAGATTTCCTCTTGGTGTGATGCTAATAATGGAGGACCATTCACATTTCCATACTTAAGATGGAACTTATGGGACTCACATTTTTCATATTTCGTGAAAAACATAACCTGATAGTTACTATTTAAATCTCGTAAGGCTAGGCGCACACTGGATAATGAAACAATTGGTAAATTAGCTGACTTAGCAAAGTGTAGTCAAACCGAGACTTTTCGTAATTTTGTCCGGAGATAATTTTGATCCAGTGTGCACTTAGGCTACAAAGTCTGCTCTACTGATGACGTTTGACCGCCGACTATAAATGACTACTATCAGTAGGATGTATGCGAGTTGTTTCGCGTTAGCACACTTTATCATGAGAGCTAGATGGGGTATGTACAACTTTGTACATAACGTACGATGGTGCAAATTATATGATTATTGCGTATACGATATTATGATTTAGTTTGCTCATGATAAAGGTTGCTAACGCGAAACGACTCCCACACTGACAATTCTCTGACACATATAGTCTGTTCCAGTATCAGGGCAGCCTAATACAAATTATAGTAGATACATTGTAATTTCTAATAAAGAATTTAACCTAATTTGATCAACTTGTTTTTATACTCAATAAAATCCGATTATAATATGTGCTTGCTTAAACTGACAACAAAAAAATATTTCAATAACAAAAAATAATTAAAATTAAGCCTTAATAATTATAATTGATCTAGTCGATTCAGTCAATACTTTCGAAATAACATTGTAAACAAATTCATACATTTTTAATTTAACGGTTAATTTTGTTATATACTTATATACCATCTAGCGGCAATAATTGCAACATAATTAATACAATTACAGATTCGTTCAACTGGCTATTTGTATATAATATATGTACTACTTCTAAGTAGGTTTATAGCCTTAGCTTGAGACACGGACAAGATAATGCGAAGTCGAATTCGCAACGAGTTTGTAATGAAATCAAAAGACGAAGTTGAGTTGAGGAGTTAGCCCAGTTTATTAAGTATACTTTTAAGTATATTTTAAGAGTTTACCCATGCCAATATTCCAAATATTACCGGAGATATAGCAATTTGAAGAGAGTGCGGCAGTATATATATATTTATAAAAAAAAATTCTTTTGTGATTATCTCAAAACTACTTTTTTGAATTGATCGTTACGATATCTCAAGATTTTATTAAAAATTACATCTAGCGAGAATAATTTTGAGATTTTTGCAATTTTTGAAGCTTCCCAGTAAACAATTTGGTGAAGTGTCCCTTTTTGTGACGTTTCTATCACTATTGCACTTCAATTACAGTTCGCATCAACTTTATCTTCATTTGTATTCCGACAGGTGGAGCGGTTTTGCCATTTGTAGCCGATAAAATAGATATTCCATATGAGAACGACTGTGAGACACTGAACTCTATCATGACAAAAAAGTCATACCCATCTTCAATATGATGCCAAAGTGACTCCAAAATGTTTACTGTGTTCGTACATTCGTATATTTTCCCCTATATTTTTTCCTTTTTCTTTTTGTCGATTCCTGATAATGCTTCAATGAAGACTATATGCAAGACTCCCGGCAAAAGTGTTCTACGGAACAGCCTATATCTCCGACATTTTTAATATTTTTCTGTGTGGTTGTGATATTCACAAATGTATACATTAAATAATGATAATTAATCAAGAAAAATATCTGAAAGAAACAATTCTTTTATGCTGGTTTTTACGAGCACCCGGGGAGGAGGGGGCTAACCCCTTAACCTTAACCGACCATCTTGTCTGGTCATCTTGTACACCAGGTATAAACCTACTGATTATATCGAATTAGTCCTCATAATTTTATCTTATATTAGTAAAGGATGTGACAGTACACGAGTTTATAGATAAATATATTTTTAGCATTTTCATATTCTTACACAAAGGAATTACTTTAAGTCACAGCATATATAGTCGGTTTAATGAAATAATATTTAGTTAATGATTTAGCCGTTTTACCGCGCTTTTTTAAATTTAAATTATACAAATCGTTTTATAAGGTGATAAGGTTCACCTTTATGAAAAATAATGTAGATTTAGGCCGTCTGCACACGGGTCGACTGATTGCAAACTAGTCGCGCAACGAACTTACCAACGAAAACGAAAAACAAGCCATGTCGAGCCGTGTTTCATGACTCTATAGAATTTTTAACAATAGCATAATAGGAGATTTTATTATGTCGTATTCTGAGGTATTTGTATGTATGTATGTATTTAAATACTTTTGAAAAGTATTTGTGCACATCTCTGCTCATGATGTCACCATCAAAAGCAAAGCAACGTAATTACCCTGCGACCAAGCAACATAGTCGCTCAAAATGTGCTCAAAACTATTATCAAATCAGTTTAGTTTCGTTCGTGCCGTGTGTTTTCTCTCGCTCGTATACACATGCGTTCTCTCACTAACAACACAGCTGCATTCTAATTCAGTTCGGGCAGATTCGGGGCTCGCGTTTGCAATCAGTCGACCCATGTGCCTTAGAGCTCTCTCACACAGCAACTGATTTTGTTTATAACGGTTCGACTTGTTTCACATTAGTACACTTTATAATGAGATGAAGTTTCTACTCTTTCACTGTTGTGAAATAATTCTCAGTTCAGGCATCCATGTTCATTTTATGGGTCATACTTCTACAGATCAAATGGTCGCCTTTCCTTTCTACAGGTATTGTATATTTCCAAGCTTTGCGATACGTACAACAGGCGTCACTTTGATCTGCATACGTATGAAGCACAATATAAACACGAACGTATGAGATGTTGGATATCATCAGTAGCGTCCCAGTGTGAGAGAGACCCAAAAGTAGGTATCATAATGCCTTTATCGATGAGTAAAACGTGGAAGGTCATGAACGGGTCAAATAATATAACTCACAATATTTATAAAACCATAAATGAGTATAAAAAATGTAAACCAATGAATGGGCAAGTTGTACATGTCGCCTATGTTAAGCCAAAGGTCAGTAAGTCATTTGTTCACAAACTGGAGATAGTGACTATCAATTGGAAATTTTTCTAGGAAAAATAAAAAACAATATACATCCATGTATATTGCATATCCTATGTACATGCTGTTTTCATCTAAAACCAACAATGGATGTCATATGTATGTGCAAATACTTATACAAAAAATTACTTTCACATTATGGGGCATATATGAATATACAGTATACGTGGAAGTATTCCTAGAAGCAGTGATATTTTATGAAGAGATTTTTTCAAAAGCATAGTGGAAGAATTTGGGTTTGTGAAAATATCAGCTAGTGACTTTTGGCTGAACACAAGGATTGGCGCTAAATATGGGGTACATCTATACATCGCTTTATTTATTTTAGTTTTTTTATACATATATTCTTGTTAATATTTTTACTACAATGAATTTAGTTTTTCTTTTTAAATTTATTTTTCAACAAAATTTATTTTTAATGGTCAGTTTTTTTCTTTGGCATTAATTCATTTAAACTAATTAAACATATTTAACAATAATTACAAATATCTATATGTAGTTGAAAATTTAAAAATTAAGTAAATATATCTTAATAAAATTAATATACTTTTGCTCTTAACTCAGTGTAATTGTGTGTCTTAATACATTAGTTTAATTGACAAAAGAAAACAAAAACTATTTAAGACACATTTGAAAAGGTAGGAGTTAAGTATCATTCCCACTTATTGTTTTAATTTTAAATTTTTAGTTTTAACTTTATGTTTTTATCTTGAATTATATATTTATGTCTTTAAAAATGAAATAAAAATGTGAGACACACATATTTCTCGAAATGTGTTTAATTTTAATGCGAAAATTTTTAATCATAATTTAATATAATTTTATACTTCATTTAATAGAATTATTTTAATTTCTTTATTTTTCACAGGCCAGATTGTCGATTTTTAGCACGGTCAATAAAAAATAACATTATACCATCAAGTTTTAAGATTTAGTTTCAGAAAGTTTGGAGTTTGCATACTTCTAAAAGCAAAACATAAAGCTAAAATTAAAATTATAAATAAACGCATATTGCTATATGCTTGCAATTAAAAAATAAAACCGAAATAGTAGTTGGGAATGATATTTTAGTTCTTTTTTAAATATCAACGCGTAATTAGTTTTAGAAAACAAAGTTTAATGATTGCGTTCGCAATTCTATAAAATAATAGGCAATTAATTAATAACAATTACTAATTCAATATCAACTTACGATAAGTCTAAATAATGTTTAAATAACATTTTAAATGATTGTACGAATGAATATATTGTAAATAATTTTAAACAATTGACATAAACAATTTCATATATTTATAATAATATATGTATATGTATATATTATATTTGTATGTGTTTTTTATAACGATAACAATTCAATATTAGTATGTACTTACTTGTTGATTATTAGTTTGTTTCAGGGGTGCTCCGAGTTGACTTCGTGCTGTTATGGGGCCCACGCCATTACAACCTTATTGAATGGCACGAAAAGTGCATGTTGGCTTTCACTGAAAAAAATCGAGTATATTTAATCAATAATATAATAAAATTGTTTCAATTCTATAAATATCCTATGTGTAGTGTTCTTTGTTTACATATAGCATTAAGTATGATACACATACGTGCGACATCCAACATTTGTTGTAAGAAGTTGTACAACACGTCCACACTAGTGCCACATGCAACTTAATACGTCGCAAAGTTTCATATTTCGAACGAATGGGCTTGTGTCCTCATTTTTTAGTGATCGATTTTTCAGTTGTTGATTGAAATTGATGTTAATAAATGTGTATTGCCGTGTCTATTTTTATTAAATATCTAAATATTGACGGAGATATAGCAATTAAAAGTTTGAATTGTAGTTTTAGCGCTAGAAATGGTCGACCATATTTGTATGACGTGAAATGCATATTAACGTCAGTTATTTGTTGAGTAGGTCAGTGCTGTGGTAATGTTCTGTAGCTGTTGGTATTTAAATAATCAAGTCAAGTCAAAGAATAATAAGTTTTTATTTTATTTAATCCTGCTAAGGCAGACATAATATTTAAATTTTATTATTCCTTGAAATATCTGTAAATAATATTTGATATTTTGATATATAAATACATAAAATAATAAATACATGAAATTTATGAACTAACTGAATAAGGTTGGTAACCTTACACAAGGATTGTGATGGCACTTGCACTTGGAATGTGTACAACGTTGAATCCCTTTAATAATTAAAGAGACAAAATGACTTTTTTAATTGTTAATATCTCCTGAAATATAAGGAGTTATTAAAAAATAATTTAACATTTGAGGTTCTAGTAACCCACTTTATCAATATATAGTACACTTTTATAGAAATTAAGACATAGGACACAAGCTCATTCCTTCAACTTTCGTTACAAAAAAAAAACATTTACAAAAATAAAATAATAAAATTCAGTTATCTATTGTTCAGGTCTACTTCATTTATCAAATTAAACACCATTTTCAAGTTTTTCATTTATTTAGTAAACACAACTAAAGAAAACCTAAGCGCACAATGAGATTATACTAAAGACTGAGTAGGTAATCGACCCTTTTGTACAATATCACATTCAAACCCGTAATTTCTTTAGATGTTTGACTTAGGATTGAAATATTTTTGCTTCATAAAAATGCTACCTAGGATTGAAACATTTTTGTTTCATAAAAATACTACCTAGAATTTTTTAAAATAGCATAAGTAAGGGTTTTATTAGTGTCGCATGTTTATCTCGCACTAGTCTGTATCATACATAAGATCTTATTTTGTTTTAATTTAGTTAGATTTCAGCTTTTTTAAGCTTACTTCTCGAAGTTATATGAAATTTGATACTATTTTTTCACGAAAAATCAATTATATTTAATCACAATGTATAATTGTAGCTTTTAACATAGGAAGGCATCAACATTTAATGAATAAAACAACAGCTCCGTAGTGCAGCAACTGTCAGACGCAAATAACAGTCCATCATCTACTAGTAACCTGCCCATAATATCAAACTCAACGAACAAAACACAGCATCAGTGGTGAACTAAAGGACATGCCTTCAGACAATTCAGAAGAAATTCAAAAAGTGCTCGAACTCCTAACTGATAATAACTGAATAAATCAAATTTAACTAAAATGAAATACCTTGAAAAACGCTAAACTAAATATACCGAACTTAAAGGAGACTTTGTTGATAAATAAAGCGCTTTTTACTGAAAAAAATATCTTTTATTGAGAAATAAAGCACTTTTTCAGAAAAAGAAAAGTACTGAATTATCAAACTACCATGGTATTGTCTCTTATTGTATATATAGATTCTGATAGCCAACTTTATCAATGTGAAGTAAGTTTATAGTAAGTAGTAACAGTATGTATTTAACAAAGCTACTCAAATGTAGGTAGATATGCATAGTATAACAATTTCACAATTTTCTTTTATCAGATTCAAATAATAAGTGGGTGAACTGTAAATATAATCGATAAACGAATAGAAGAGACGGAGTAGAAGGGAAGGGGTAGTACGATATATTAACAATATTATAAAAAATAAAATGAACCCTTGTGTTTGTCAGGTTGCTAACAAATTGTTGCAGGCACGATCGCGTGTATGATTTATTATTTAGTTCTGGTGCTCGTTCGATACCAGTCGCCAGTCGCCAGTTACCATGCACCAACCACCAACCACTAATCAAAAGGTAGATGGAAGCCTAACACGTGCTGCAAAACGTGTTGGTAAAAATCATAGAAACCGAATTGTATCATATAGGGTGTATCATAATATTATTGCATATGATAACTATTGTAATGGGCTTGTGTCCTATATCTTAATTTCTATAAAAGTGTACTATATATTGATAAAGTGGGTTACTAGAACCTCAAATGTTCAATTATTTTTTAATAACTCCTTATATGTTAAGAGATATTAACAATTAAAAAAGTCAATTTGTCTCTTTAATTATTCAACGGATTCAACGTTGTACACATTCCAAGTGCATGTGACATCACAATCCTTGTGTAAGGTTACCAACCTTACAGCTCATAAATCTCTGCTATATGTATTTAAATATCAAAATATCAAATATTATTTACAGCTATTTCAAGGAATAATAAAATTCTAATATTATGTCTGCCTTAGCAGGCTTAAATACAATGAAAACTTATTATTCTTTGACTTGACTTGACTATTTGACTACCAACAGCTACAAAACATTACCACAGCACTGACCTACTCAACAAATAACTGAAGTTAACATGCATTTCACATCATACAAATATGGCCGACCATTTCTAGCGCTAAAACTACAATTCAAATTTTTAATTGCTATATCTCCGTCAACATTTTGATATTTAGTAAAGTAGACACGCCAATACACATTTATTAACATCAATTTCAATCAACAATTGAAAAATCGACCACTAAAAAATGAGGACACAAGCCCATTTGTAACAAACTATTGAAATGCTTATGGAGCTTCTGTGAGATGTTATTTGAGATCCACACTAATCAAACTTAAACGTATAACATATCTCATTCGTCTGTAGAAGACATTCATGAATCATTTGGCGTCGTTTTTTCAGCGACGGCTGACTATTCACTGATGTTACATGAGAGTGCAAAATCAATGCTTTTTCATGATTTTGAAGTTATTTATGTTAAGAAAAACACTGAAACTCAATAAGAAGAACGTCCAATTCATTAGTGAGACAACTCCGAATACTGACCTTTGATATAACCACGAAAACAATATTCGAGTTGAATGCCTGTAATTTTCATTTGTTTACATTTATGAGTTATCTAAGTATTGAACCCGATAATGGATAAAATTTTACGTACAACTGTATACTTAACACAAAATTTAGTTTTGAGTTGTCTTTATAATAACCTGGATAATAAAACCAAGTTTTCCAGAAATAAAATTAAATTTAAGCAAGTAGGATTTCAAAAATATTATTTAATTGAAAAATCAAGAGACGAGTGCTTACAGACTTATTCGCATAAATTATAATTTAAAGTAGGAGGAAGTGGGTCACTGGATCTAATTCACGCAAAACAATAATCCCTTATCAATAAATTTGCTAAATATCATTAAGTTGATAGATTATAAATTGATCAAGTTAGTTTAAAGTAAAAAGAAAAAAATTGATCTAAAATAAAAAATCATGCTTTAATTCTTAAGAAGTTTTATGCCGGTTTCACACCAGAGAGACAGTTTTGAAAACAGTTTTTTTGTCAAAAAACAAAACAGAAACATTTTTTTTTTATTTTAAAACAGTTCTGTTTTTAGTGTTTTTCTGTGTGTCCCATAAAAATTATAAGCATGATAAACAACAAATGACAAGCGCAAATGTTCACAAAAAACAAAAGTGCGTGTTCAAATCATGCAGACTAAAAAACAACAACAAACGTGTTTTCCTTTGATCTTACTGACTCCAGATGGGAATGTGTTTTGTTTACTAAAACAGCAACAAAAGACAAAAATGTTTTAAGAACTGTCTCTTTGGTGTAAACATTGATGTTTTTGTTCAGAAAAGCAAGTTTTTGTTCGTGTTTTATTGAACTGTCTCTCTGGTGTGAAAGATTGATTTATTTTTGAAAAAGGCGAAGAATTGTTTTCATTATAGGTAACTTATAGGTAAATACATTAGTAATATAAGTGATGTATTCTCGTAAATTTCACAAAACACAATTTCTTGGCAATCACAAACATGTAAAATCCGATTGATGTTAGAGTCAGACAAATTTAATGCGTCTTAAATATATTTAAACTTTCAAAATACATATAGACATAGGAACACCCTGTTCCTATTCTTAATTTCTTCATTACTTTTTATGTAACTGTTTTAAAACAGATTGTATTGTAGATAGAAATGACCTGCAAAACCTACTACCGTCGGAACTAACGTAACGTAAGAGAAATTACCTATTAAAAGGTACAATGCCCCGCAATTAAGATTGTGCAGTGAGCACTGCAGTTGTTTATTTCCAACGGAACTAATCAATAAATGCTGAAGAATTAGTTTGTTAACATTTTAATTACTAGATACGCACACACTTACAAAACACACACATACACACAAACAAAACAATTTGAAAGGTATATTGATCCAGCAAACCGTTTAAATGAAAACTAAATTATGTAGATATATGTAAAACTCACCATTCAAAGAATCTTCTGCCCATAAACATACCATCCGAATCTCCATTAGGGGACGTCAGTTGCACCCCAACATGTTCCCCAGAGGTTCGAGTGCCTGCTATGGTTCCCACGTAACGAATTCTTCCAGTTAAAACTCGTCCCCCTCCTCGTCCTCCAATTACTTTAACATAATGCCCTAATTTTAAATCTCGTGGTGATCTTGGAAGATACGGCAAAGATCCCCGAGATGGTGCACCTTCTAGAATCAAGATAATCTTCTAAATGGCAATGAATTTGATGCAGAACACTGATTTGTTGATATTCCTTCACCTGCTCCGACATCTGTTTCGCTTCGTCTTCTCGCTGTGGTGCTTGGGCGGTCTTCTGTTAAGATACCATCGATGGATCGTCGCAGAAAGTCTTCCGCTTCGTCTACGAGTGATTCTGTGGAACCGGCGGAGTCGCCTTGTCTTACAAAGCCAAATCCTCGAGAGCTGCAACTTTGTGAATGGCCTCCACAGACGTACGAAGTTCGTAGATCCGGAAGAGAACCGCGGAAGTGACAGCTATCTGCAAGAATCAACAATTTGACTAAAATATCCTTACGTCATTTTATCTTACTGCTTCAATTAGTGCCCTACCTTTAAATGTAACTCTTGATCGAGAGCGCGCCATTCTTGAATATCCAAAAGCGCTTTGTGACGACCGTATTTTTGGGCACGAATTTAACTCACTTGTACTACATCGTACGCAAGAAAGATGGCAGTTACATGGGGTACATCCAGGTGATGCTATACTAACACTTGGCGTTATTCTATGATAAGAAAATAAAGCCATCAAACTAAATTATAGATAATAAGAAACATTTGATGAAAATAGTAACCTTCTACAATATTCTGGAGTTCGTAAAAATTGTCCACCAAGCCAATTGGAATAGCCTTGACCTTCAGTATCTCCCAAAGCTGATTCTTGGCATAAATGATCAGCGGATCTAGAAAGTTCTGGCACCATGCTTGTGAAGTTGATATCGCTAAGCAACACGCGCCTGGCTTCTTGAGTTTTATCAGAAAGCCTAAGAAACAAGTTTCATTACAACTATTTCTACATTACTAACTAAATATCTACAGCAGCCTTACCTTAGAGCACATTTTGAGTACTGTTCTGGTAGAGTAAATTTGGAAGGTAAGGTGTATTGGCCACCAATTATTTTACTTGCAAGATGGCTTTCGGATCGCCATTGACCAGGTAATGCTGAAATATCAGTTTGAGCGGAACTTTCTCTTTTTACGCCTCCTTTTTCTGTTAAAATCGGACGTTGATGTTCTCCTCTTAATAATCTGGGAGTCCGACCGAATTTTGATGTTAAATTGCGATTTGTAAAATTGTTTTTACCAATTGCTTCACGGTGAATTATAGGCCTACAAATTAAATACAATTATGTATAGATTTGACAGCTGGACTTCAATCAGATAGTAGTATAACAAACATACCGATAAGGCTGTGGATTGGGACATGTGTTTCGTCTGGCTCCTGCTGCTGGAATGGGTTCATCTTCCAAAATTCCACACTTAGAAATATCTGTTTCAACATATACCGACAGTTGTCCCCATTTCCTACCCAATCTATTTGGATTAGAAGAAACTACATCTTCCTTTTGCTCGTCAAACTGATCGAAACTTTCGTCTCGTTGATCCAAACTTGAATCTCTCTCAAAGCTTGAAGATTTTGTGTAGTCAAAACTATGAGATTTTAAGTGATCGAAACTTAAACTGTCTGTACTTTCCATACTTTTTTGTTCCTGGAATTTTGGTTCCGGTTCTAACAATGATTGTGATGATTGGAGCGTAGGACGCTGACTTGTATCATCACGATGATTTTGACTATAATTTTTTGCAAGTACACTTTGAAAATTTAAATTTTCAATATTTTCATTTTCAAAATTATCTGAACTTTCACTCGGATCTGCTGTATCTAATGGTTGATATCTTAAAAGAACGGGGGTGCCTGCAAATATCGATACTCTTAAAATAGGAAACTCTAAGAACATGTTTAAAAAAGAGTTTCTTACCTGAAACTCCCGGAGTCGGCCACTCGCATTCAGCAATGGATACCAGATCTTCCTGTAACCCTGATAATTCCTTCGTTTCGTCAGTCGTGAATATAAGTTCAATATCATCAACCTCTTCCGATTCATTTCCTGAAACATCTCTATCTGCATTTTCTTGCTTCCCAGGAAGGTCAACATTATCTCCCTCTAAGGGTGTGTTCACTCCATCGCTAAACACAGAGTTGTCGCCATCTGACATGGATCTTAAACTCAAATCTTCAACATCTAAATGTAAGTTATCAGTTGATTGTCGGACGACGTCCACATTGTCCCGGGAACGAATTACATTCAAATTTTCCTCGGAGGTCACTCGTACTTTAATTCCTGAATCGTCTTCATTTCCTGCTTCAGTTGTTTTTGTTTTATCTTCTTCCATTTCTTCGTTTTGGTTGTTGTCTGACCGAGCAGTAATTGCTGATTCTGTTTCGGAAGAACTGCCTTGGCCAACATTTGAAGAGACTTTTATTTTCACGTCAATTTTTGAAGACATTGCGAATTTTCCTCCTAGACCTTTCAAGGGAATAGTGTGATTACTTGTAACAGTTTCAGATCTAGTTTTCTTGTAATGTTTACTTGATGTTTGTTGGTGTTTATCTTCGCTTGACACAGTTGAAGAAGTCGGCGTGACGATTTCTATACGTGGAATTTCGGGCTCTTCGTGGGATTGTCGCACATTAGGTTTTAATAAATTGTCTTTATTACGGGTATTAGTTTCGTAGTTTAGAGAGGTTTGACTTCCTCCGTCACTAGTTTCAATTTTTTTGACTTGTTCGTTGTGATCTTTGACGTGCTGTTTTAGCTCTGCTAGTTCTGCTCTGGAACGTTCGAGAGCTGCTCTAAGTGACACAACTGTCTGGTGAAGAGCTCTTACTGTGTCCAACGGCGGATGTCCTGGTGGCAATTGTGGACGAGCCCTATGATAGGCCACGTCTCCTCTGTGAGAATCTCTACCGTCCATTTCATCAACTTATCTATCACTTTCTTATTTTTACCATTCATTTCGATATTTTATTTTAAAGTTTTTTTATTATATCAACATTTACTTACACACCATCGATACACATTTTCACAGCACTATTTAATTATGAGTATCTATTTGTTTCAATTATTCTGGAACATAGTTTAATTGTTTTTAATCACATGATATCTTCCATTTCTTTCAGCAATGTACACTGCAATTCAAATAAAACAAAATGAGTTAAACATGTGTTTTTTATGACATTAACTTTTATTAGAGTTAAGTGACATGTCAAGTGGAACTAATTAAACCTTGACAATATGTTATTATAAATATTTTGCTATTTGCAATGTCACAAGCTGCGGTAATCGTCAAATACATCGATGTAAATGTAACTATACACCCCTAAATCAAAATATTTGTGACGTGTCTATTGAAATTGTATAATCTTATTAAAATCATTGGAAGCCTGCGAAGTCTGCGCTAAGCCGTTAAAATTGTGCAAACAGAAAAACTTATAAAAAGCACGATTCTAAAACGTATTGTGACCTATTTTATTACTACCTATTGTGACCTGTTTTAAGAAAAAAACCTCTATGCTTTTGCGCATTCTAATAAAACTTTTTGAAAGATTTTAAAATCTTAAGAAGTACTTTTAAAGATCAAATTATACTTTTAAAAAATCTATAAAACAATAAGATAAGACCCTTTTAAATCTCAGAATAAATATTACTGAGTTGCGTTTCAGTACATGTAAGAAAACATCCATGTTTTGTGTTTTGAAGAAATACAAGCAATTGAGGCAAAATACGAGTATATTTGATTTCTGAATAATCTGAAGTGACAAAGAGACAAAGAAGACAAGAGGTGAGGAAACGATGAGAATGAAGGAGGACTAGGGAAAATGAAGGGCGAGGATCAAGAGAAGAAGAAGCAGAAAAGTACTTTTGGAAATATAAAGTGACAGTAAGGTAACCGCTAATGGAGCAACTGTCCTTGATGAAACCAGCGCTAAGAAACTCTGGGAAGTGTCGTTAAAACTCGTAGGAATAGAACAGGTTCCGTATCCGCTTTCTGAGTGAGCCCTAAAGTGTAAAAACTGAAAAGAAGATGGTGTGGAGATAGAGTAACAGGAGTAGCAGAAAGAAATAAGCAGTAGGGGTTTCAATTTATCTGTTTTGTTTGTATATTTCTTTTTTCTTTTGGTAGAAATGAGAATGGATAGATAGTATGTAATTAAGCACAGTGATATGTAATTTATTGATTTAGGGCGGAAGAATGTAATGTATAGTGGCAAAAACATTACAATAAATAATAATACAAGCAATTGAGGCAAAATAGATTTGATTTCTCGAGGTGAGTTAAAAAAGAATTCGACACTGGTGAGGCGACATTTGTTTTTTCACAGACCTTACTAAAACGGGTAGGAACGACTCTGGATAAAATAGCTGATTTATTTTAGTAATCGTTTATCCCATTTCCATCATCATAACGGAACATTACTTAGCAGAAACGAAACACCATCACCGGATATACTATTCAGACTAAATGGATTATCCTGTGATTTCTAAAAGCTGCCAACGTCAAGAAGAATGTACTTCCGGTTTTATCGCGGTAATCCTACCTATTCTATTGTATACTACAAGGTAATTTAGCATTTGAAAGTTGAACAGAAATAAATGTTGATATATTTCATAAAATCAGCTGTCTCACCTGAATATATTGAACGCATAACATTGAACATGGCAACATACAATTTCAAACATTCTATTTTTTATGCTTTTGTAATAAAATAAGTATAAACAATTTTACACAAATATTTATTTTATGTATGCTATATTTTGTTGCGTATATACTAAAATATAGCGTATAGAATTTGGGGGCTCGTTTATTTATAATTTCGATATTCTTTCTATAGTAATGCCCTAAAACAATATTATGGACTTCATTATCTTATGTAAATTTGTTAAGGACTTATGTGTAGGCTCTCTTTGATGCGAGCTCTGAATAACTACCCATTTTGCTCCATAACTTGTGAACTCTATTTTTAGGGATCGTTTTTTTCATTTACGATTGAAATATATGTATATTGGCGTTTTTATTTTTTTAAATATCCAAAAGTTGACGGAGTTACAGCTATATCAAATTTGAATTTCATTTTTGCCGCATTTTTTAGCTATGCACAAGACGTCACAGAAGAAATAAAAATAAAGTCTGTGAGAATCCAGGCGGTTCGTAATATAACACTTCATGGAATACTCAACGCAGCTGTGAGTAGTAAATGATGTAACGTACAATGCATTGGCATTTTCTATAACGTTGGTTCCCTTTAATAATTAAAGAGACAAAATGTTTTTTTTAATTAATAATATCTCTCAAAATATGAGAATTATTAAAAAATAATTGGACATTTGAGGTTATAGTAGTCAACTTTATCAATATATAGTCTTTAATTACACGTCCATTAATTAATTTGTTAAAAAAAACGCCTACGAATTGCAATCATTTGTACACATTTGGTGCTAAAAGAGCCGATAAAATATTATATTCTTAAAAACATGAAATACATAATCATATTTTATGCAAACATATCTATGTTTTAGTTAAATTTGAAACAGTCATTCTACTTTATGTTAATTGATATTAAAATACTTTGGAATAAAAACTTTTAATATGATTCTTTCAAACTTTATTTCGATACCAAATTTTGGTATTGGCCCTTTTAGTAGCAAGCCACTATCATATATCATCATATATATATGCATTATCAGTAATTAATTTCTAAATGTAGCAGATGTACAGATTACTACATAAAAATGTTTTTTTTTGTTTTTATTTGACTAGGCAGTTTTCTACGCATAGTAATTTTTGAAAATTTCAATTTATATTTACATGCAATAATACGAGCAATCAAACTCGTAGAATACAATAAAGCTAATATATTCACCACATTTTTTAGATATATGTAATTCAAAAATATTTATAAGAGGAATCTCAAAATTATTCTACTGGTTTCACTGAAAGTCCAGACAAAATATTAACAATAAACCTTTTGTTAAGAAAGTCATTCTCTAAAAGAAATTTAAATTATTTTGTTTATATTTACATAATTATTACAAAAATGTTTTTAAACAAGAATTGTTTATAGATATAAATATGTATAAAAGAAACTCGAGAAAAAATGTTTATACATTAAGTGCGATTAAAAGGAATTTAAAATTATACAGTAAACAAGATAATAATATTATTGCGGAAAAACATAAATAGTTTGTTAATCTAATTTTAAAAAATATTTAAAATATTTTTATTAGGTTCATTAACAGTAATTAAAGGTAAAAATAGACCTGATAAACCCATGTCCAAAAGCAAACACGGAATAGAAAAGTAGAATGTAATAAACAAATCAATAAACTGCTTCGAACGCTTATTTAGTCGCAACTAAGAAAATCATTTTACGAAGAACAAACAAAATTATATTTCAATTCTAGTAAAAGGCTACAAATAAATAATAATATTACATGACTTACCTTTATATAGTATTTAAATAAAATATATATTTAAACTAAAGTAAATTATCACAAAATAGACTTATAGGCCCGTCTAACATTTGGTTTACGCGAGTATATTAAGTTCTATATACAGAAAATTGTGTATATGTGAATATTGGAGCATGCGTGCTCCGTACCGAGCTGACGTTTTGCCTCGGTGCGCACTGACGAAACACCAAAATGGAAATCAAAGCCTTGATGAGGTATACCATATACCAGTTGGTATAATAAGAACGTTATTCAAATCAATTAAATATTGTTATTAAACAATTTTATTATTGTTAACAACTGTAAAAATAGCTTGTTATTTATACATATTTCTATATACGCCTGTGATATATACTACTTATTCATATATTTTAGTAACTTTATTTCTTAATTTAGCAAATATTCTTAGAGGTTACGTTAACAAGTCTATTTTTAGACACAAAATAACAAGAAGTTGAATGTAAAGATTTAAAATCACGAAACGTTATATGTTGATCTCGATTTTCTATAGTATAATTTTCGAAATAAATGATATTTACAAACACCTGCCAAAACCTGCGTCTGCAAATATATTAACACTAGCAGTAGAAATAGATTGATTTTCTGAAATAAATTTTACACTTATTTGTCGCTATATTTACAGTCTTTAAAATTATTATAATACCATCTACAATTCTAAATCATTTGTTTCCTTTTCAAATAAAAAAAATTAATATTTTTTTAAATTTTAAATATTTTTATGTAATTCTTTCAAAACCATATAAAAAGTTATCATGTTGGCAATATATAATAAAATAATTTGTATATATCAGTATATATTATTTTAGTGGCTAGGTAAAGAAGCAATTTTATTTTCAAATAAAATTCAAGAAGATTAGGATACTTTATAATAAATGGCATATAACTCACGGAGAAGAGCAACATATCCTTATACGGAATATAATAAGTAAGTTTCTATAATTTTATGCTCTACAAATCCAGACGCTATTTAATTCGTAATAATTCAATTTCACTTAAACATCACTTAATAAATGGAGATATTGATAATTGTTGACAATTGATAAGCTAAGTAGAATGCACATCATCTGTAATATTTTTAATTGTTAAATTAAAAATGAACACTTTCTTTTAAAATCAAATTTTAAATAGTGCTGCCACATGTGATGCTGAACAGCACAGCACAATCAGTAAACAAATTGTGACTGTGACTCAGTAAAGTATGTAGTCATGTAAAATAATCTTACGATCTTGCGTCACAATGCGATGAATCTGACAGTTCTTTACATATAACTATACGTAAATATTCTACGCTAAGCAAGGTTATTTATTAATGTAGGTGTGTCAATTATTTAATATTAAATATAATCGACAAGTTACTGATATTAGTATTAAACTCAAATATAAGAAAGTGTTAATATTTAACAATGTTTTCAAGTGGACCGAATTATGCAAAACTAAAAACTCATTTGAGGTTGTCTATAAATCGGTTAAAATTAATTGAAAAGAAAAAAACTGAGTTAACCCACAAAGCAAGAAAGGAAATTGCTGATTATATTCAAGCTGGAAAATATGAAAGAGCAAAAATTCGAGTGGAGCATATTATTCGGTATGTTAATTTATAGTGAATAGCTATATTTATCATAATATATAACAAAACTACTAACGATTTCTAATTATTAGGGAAGACTACATGGTTGAAGCAATGGAAATTGTAGAAATGTATTGTGATCTACTTCTTGCGAGATTTGGTTTGATAACGCAAATGAAGGAAATGGACGGAGGCCTCTGCGAAGCTATATCGAGTCTTTTATGGGTAGCTCCTAGAATGCAGGCAGATATTCAGGAATTAAAAGGTTTACATCTTATATATAGTTGGAGTAATACAATTAAAATCTTTGTAAATATGTTACATCAATATTATTTATTACAATTATAGTTATTTCTGATGTTTTATCTGCAAAGTATGGGAAAGTATACGCAGATGCCTGTCGTTCTGAGAATGTAGGCACAGTTGCCGAGAAACTGAAACATAAGATGGCTGCACAAAGTCCCCCAAAGCTTTTGATTGAGAAATACTTGATCGAAATTGCTAAAATTTATAACATTGAGTATGAACCTGACCCACAAGTAATGCAAGAAGAACTTAGACCTATCGGTATATAAATATATATATTTTTGTATTATATAAATATGTTATAATAATATAATTCAATATATATTGGGATTGTAGGTACTGATGCTCTCCTAATAGATCTTTCTGATAAAAATAATCTAGGTGGTGGCGGTGGAAACAGCAACGATGGTGGAATGCCAATGGCAATGCCTCAACCTGGATTTATTGGATACCCGCAACCGCCAGCGTTGCCCCAGATGCCGCAATTACCGAACATGCCTTTCGATTACCCCGTAAATATACTCGAATGAATTAGTTAACATTATTAACTTTAGTTATGTGTTAGCTTAACTAATTATTATCCATAACATATATATTATTTGCAGACCAAAAATCCCAATTCGATGTCTGGACCATCAGCTCCTTCCTCACCTTATAATTACAATATTCCACCTACAAGTTCTCAAGAACCTCCTAATTCTTTCGGTGGTCAATACAATTTTCCACCCTATAATTTCCCGGATCGTGAAAGCAAAGACTTAAACACCAGCTTTTTAGAAGTGAGTTATTAATTTTACTTATATATATTTATAAATGTGTTAATTATAATTTTTTTTTTCTAATCCTGCATGTTTAATATTATTTAATTTTTTTTTTATTAAGGACGAAATGGAGTCACTTCCTCCTGCTTACAGCTCACTAAGTCCAGATGATAATATTCAGGTATTATCATTTGTGTATAATACACATACTTATACTTATATTATACTTATATAACAGTATTATATTCTCGCTAAACACAAAATGTTAACTCATATATTATTTAACGTAATATTTTTTGTTAAACATAAATCAAAAGAGCATTTGTTATTAAATAAATGCAAGGCATTAATTTTTTTTTACTTTATTAATGTAATATGTAACATTATATATGATTGCATAAAAACTTTGTTGGCGATAGAAAATATAAATTAATGTCGAAAGATAACTTTTATTATGTAATCTTACAAAATTATGTAAATTTTACATTGTAAAAGGTAAACATTTTATTTTAAATAATCCTTACATGCAAGTAACTGTGTTTAGCGGGTTAGCATTCTATAATTTATTTTAGAATTTTAAAATGGTGTGCAATCAATTATATGATTTACTTACAGAATTCAAGTAAACCCAAACCACAACCCAGATCTAAGCTTCCTGAAAATAATAGCGTTTCTGATATTCCTTCGTTACCATCTGTTCCATCTGAAATGCCATTTAATTTACCAGATGTTCCAAGCGAGAAGAAAAATAATGCTGACGATATCGATTTTGATGATTTAACCAGGAGATTTGAAGAATTAAAAAAGAAGAAATAATTCATACAAATAAATGTAAATTCTATACATTTTCAAATTTAATGCTTTTTTAATGAATAAATTATTCTTATAACCATATTTTAAATATAAGCAAACTTATTTTATTGTATTTTGTTATGTAAATAAAATGTAATTTATTGTGCAAAATAAAATATTGTTAACAGAGATATAAACTTTTTTCAAGTTAAATTTCCGATTTTTTATTATAATATAATTTGAAATTTATTAGAAATTTTGCAACCTGATAATATGACCTAAAATAATTTAGCTTTGCTTGAAGAAGCACATATATTACATTGAGGATGTAATGCAGTTTAGAAAATACAACGATTAACAAGATACTTTTCCAATGACTGAAAATTTGACAGGATGTTTCGCCTTACCAAAGATATTGTGAAAAACTTTAACCAGAAATTGATACCTTTCATGAAACCAAAAATAAGATAATCTTTCTTAGACCCGGAAATAAAAATTAAATATATTTTACTTTCACTGCTAATTTTAGTCAAATTTTTCTTTATTGATCATGATTATTCTTTGGTTCTGGAAGCTATCAACAAGACATATATGTTCATGAGTTATCTCTACAATTGGTAGAATTTAATGTCTTACAGTATTACTATTATTGAATATTGAACGTATTTTTCAATTATAATAATTTTCTAGATTTGTGAGATTTATTTCCAGAAAGTACGCATGATTCTCATATTTGAAATAATTGTAACGAACTACCCTTAATGGAACAACTTCATCAGCTTAAGCCAAATAATTACCTAATTACTTTCTACTTTGTACTGTTAGAATAAATAGTAATAATGAAGAATTAGACTAATAAATAACTTTGTTGATAGGTGATTCTAGATATGCTCTGCGACCATGGATGATGAGGCCGCTTTTAGTTTTTGATCCAGATTCTCCAAAAGTTCGATACAATGCAAAACATGCCATAATCGAGCAGGTAAACGGCATATTAAAGATATCCTTTGGATGCTGCTTGAAACACCGCACATTGCGCTATCATCCGTTAACAGCTTAAAAATAATAAATACCAGCTGAATTTTACAAAATATATGTATTGACAATAATATAGAAGCTCTTCATTTTTATGGATTCTCTCACACACTGGTATTTCAGTGAATGAACTGGTTGATAGTTATGCAAAAGAAGCAATTCATTCAAGGGAAGCAATTCCAGAAGAAGCAACTATAAATATAGTCTTAAATTAGCATTCAGAGTTAAAGAACAAAATTATAATTGTAATAAATTGTTTGGCAAAAAGAATGTAACGAAGAAGCCATGAATTTACACACTAGAGTTACCGGTCGGACTAATTAAAGGCTGAAAGTAGTAATATGTTCTTATAATAAATAGGTCATGCAAATCCCACTCATACCTACTTATTAAAAAGAAAACCACAATTAATATGTGAACGTAAAGCATATTATTCTTCGATGCTATGACTGAGGAATAGAGGCAGCTATTTGAAAGCAGGGAAAGTCTAGGAAATCTTCTTGACTTTATCAATAAAACTGATTTAATCTCTTTATTTTAAATACTCGTTTCTATAAGTTGTAAATTTATACCTATAGGTACACCCATTCTATATGGCATTTCATATTGATTTAATAAAATCTATTGACTGTACGACTTAATGAATAGATTTTATTTATAGATATAAAATTAGAAATAGTATATTTTGTTTTTGTTGTTTAATATACTTAATATAAAAATGTGTTCTAATATTCTATAAATGCATATAATTTTTAAAATTCAATTGTTAAATAATTAAGTTCTATAAAATTAATAACTATTCCGAAATTCCAAAAAATTAAAATTGGCTTTCGTTCCCGCTAGAAATCAATTGTATCCAATCACAATTGACTTGCGCTAAACTCATTGGACTTATTAACCCTTTTTTTAAGGGTCGTTTCTTTAATTTTGAATTGAAATAATTGTTAATATATGTACATTGATGTTTTTATTTTTTTAAATAAAAGTTCAATTTCAGTATTGCGGCATGTTTTAGATTGCTTCAGACGTAGTTTTAGAGATGCTTCTCAAAAGAAATAAGTAGCGGAATTATGTATCCTTTTTCACATCCATAGTATTATAATTTGATAGGATAGACAACCCCGTGTTAGTAATAAATGACACACACACTCTTATACTGAAATCAATCTGAAGTCAATATACATATATTAAATATAATAATAAATATAAACTAAGCTATCTTTTTCTAAATATAAACAAGATTCCCTATAAATCAATTTGATTAAATTTAATATAAGTTGCAGTTTAAGAAAATATGCCGCAGAGACAACCCATCAATTTTCTTTGCAGAATATTATAATTTTTTAATAAATTAATCTTGCATCTAATTTATTTTATAAAATTCCTAATATGGAGCCATTTTGTTTACCTTGTGGAACCATATGGTAAAGTAAAGAAAATAAGATATGACGTTATTGTGATACGTTTGTTTATGCTTCAAATTTCCCGGCAATAGATGTTGAAAGTATTACCGCTAGGTGGTATGGCTTTTTGACAAGCTCTAGGAGCCTAGCATACAAGTTGTGTGCGCGTCCAACTGGATATATACAGGTATATATATATATATATATATATATATATCATTATATATGTCTATGGTGTGTGCAGTAATGTCTAAATTCTATTCTTGATGAAGAATTTACATTTGTAAAATATATACCCAGAAAGTTAGTGTTAATATTTTAATTGTTATTATTTATAGTTTTATATTCCTTAAGTCAACATATTATATTAGTTATAATTGAAGTGAAATATACATTGGTGGTTATAAAAATAAAAAGCAATTGGTTGATACCATTTATCACAATTCAAGACAGGTTGCTAGCAGCACATATTAATAAAAGCTAAGATATGTAAGTTTTCACCGAATTATTTTAAAATCTTTAATATAGTTTATGAATTATTAACAGTAGTTAAAACTTGCACCATATAAAGCACATTTGCTGTTATAATTTAAGGTTATTGTAACAATTTTGCAAAGATACTATTTGTTAGGTGTATGTACTTCAAGTAAATCAAAGGTGTACTTACTATTGTCATTTAGCATTATTGTTATACAAATTGCAAAGAGTACTGTTATTTTAGCAGCTCAAATATAAAATGGTTGGTTAAAATCATATTTTTACAAGTAAGGTTCCATTAATAAGTTTTTATATGTTTTAAAACAATTGTTTTGAGCTTTTTTTTTTTGGTTATGTTTTCTTTTGATAATTTTAAGTTTTTATTGCAGATGATATATCGCATATTATGACCTAGAATATTATGAAGAATAGATTAAATGCATACAGCAAATGACGCTTTAAAATAAGTGAGTATATAGGTACAGCGTCAATATATTTTTCTCTTGTTCCTATGTTTGTTAGTTGTAAATAAAACAATGAAAACTAAATGTTTATAAATTTGTTCTTACATCTTGAAACAAAAATATGTGTCTTCAAGACTCTGTTATTTTTTCTTTAACTAAAATAATATATACCCTTAAGAACATATCGTAAATATTTCTTTTATTTTGGAATAAGGACGTTAAGAAAGCAAAGCATTGTTATTGTCTAATAAATAATACTGTACCTAAGAAATGCGTGTTTAGCCAGTACTCTATCATATTTATTTCGGATGTTATAAATATATTTCTTTCCAGATAACATGTCGAATTATTATCAAATTTTTCCATCCGGAAAAACTATCTCGGTAGATGAACTACAATATTATCAAAATATATGTGTAGACTCCTCCGGAACACAATTACAATACATTGTTAGTCCTGAAGAACAATTTCCACAGCAGCAGGTTTGTGTTTTTTTTGTTCGTAATATTTTCTTAACTCATTGCAAGTGTGTTACTGAGATTTCCATGCAAAACGGTTCAAACGTTAAATATGGAAGATAGTGATCTAAATTGCGTATACTAAATCCTCATTTATTTATTCAAGTATAACTTGTCAAATATAAATATCCTAGAAGCCTCAACACCTGTCCTAATGTAACCTGTCCTATACGTTCAAGACCACTGAAATGCTATCTACCGCCTACAAAAGTGTTAAATTTAGTTTTTTGGAGTACCATAACTTTACAATAATGCTTGTATCGGTGGATTTTAGGCCTTACTAACTCAAGAGCAGCATAATGTTATTGTAAATAATGGAGATAACGCTATTATAATTGAACAACCTGTTATTAGTTACCCAAATAAACCTGGTAATAATGTGCCACACACAATACCAGACCAGCAATATCAAACTATCAATGATGAGAATGTTGAGTTTAGCAACAGTCCACAGGTATAAATTAGTTCTTCTTTTATTTAACTGTCTAAATTTGTTCATTTAATAATGGAATGTTATTTGATTTATAGGTATACACGTATACCCAAGACGTACAACCGGAACAACAACAACAACATACTGTGGTGAGCCATCAACAGAACCAAATAATTGACCAACAAAACCAACCGCAACATCAACATTCACAGATGCAACAAAATCAACAACAACTTCGTCGACAGTTACAACCTCAGCATCATACTATCATACAGCAAGTTATTAATCAACAACCGATAAGTCAACAAAACTTAATACAAGTGCATCACCAAGCGACTAACCAACAACAGAATGTTATTCCCCAACAAAATGTAATACAACAAGGCGTTGTTCAACAACAAACGTCACATATTTCGAACCAACCCCAGCATGTTCAACAATCTCCATTGGTAATACCACAACAACCAACTCAGCATGTCCTAACACAATCTGGTCAGCATCTAGTTGTCCAACAGGGTCCTTTAATACAACAACAAAATCAAGTCGCCCAAGTCAGTATGCACCATCAGCAACAGCCGCCACAACGAACACAAATAATTTATGAAACAGTAAACCAGGGTGTTTATGAGCAACAAACAATGTTGCAAAATAGTTCACCGCCTCAACAACATACTGTTATGCAACAGAGCCATGTAATTAATCATATGAACCTGCAACATATAAACCAACAGCAAAATAGGCAACCTTCAGGTCAATATAATGCTCGAGTTATTAACCATACTGTACAACAGGCACAATCGCCGCAACTGTTGAATCAAGCACACCGGATGGTTGTACATAACACTCCACAAAGAGTTATTCATCAAGTTCAACCCATTCAACAACAAATGGCACCACAATCATTAAACAGGCAGAGACCAACAATGGTAACTCCAGGGCAAGTAAGAAGACCAAATGGTCCTCGTAATCAACAAGTAGTAGCAAGTAGCACTACAATGCAGAGTCCAGGTAATACAGTCAACATTCGCGGAAGAGTACCAACTACGACAAATCAGAGATTCGTTAATAATCAAGTCCGCGTACCTTCACCACAGCAGCAAAATATTGAACAGGTTAATTCCACAATGCCGCAGCAAAGAACAATTACACAGACAAATCAACGCGTTATTGTACAAATACAACAACAAACAAAAAAACCAATAAATCCTCAACCTAACGATTTAGATGACTTAGAAGACAGTATAACAGCAGCTGTTTTACAGAAAGGACCGATGAATAGCCAACCTACAGTTGTTCATCATGCTCCACTTCATAATTCAAATATGAATCCACAATATATTGGAATAAATGAAATGCCGGATGGACACCATATTTATAAACAGCCTCGTAGGCAGCAAAATCATCAAATATTTGACCCGAAAAATACTTATGAACCAAACGTTGTATACGAGCCACAAAACGTGGTGGATGAAAAACCTGAAGATGGTGATAAGCAAATTTCTGGTTCTGTTAACGTACAAAATATGCCATTTTCCGAATTTCGGAGAATGCAACCAGCTTGTTCTGGACGTGGAAAAGCTCCATCTCAAAGGTCCTATAATAACAAACGTGGTGGAGGTGGCGGTAAAGGACGCCAAACAGTTAGAAAGAATCCAAATCAGCAAATGTTGGGGCATATGCACATTCCAACAGGTATAATTTTAGTTTTCAATTTAATTTTTATTAATTTATTTATGAAATATATATCAATAATAAATTTACATTGGTTTTTAAAGGGTCAGAACCACCTTGTGAAAATACTGATGGGTTAGCAAGTAATGAACCAGTCAGAGAACCAGTAAGTGCACGGATGTTGGTGATTTTGCAAAATGGTGAACAACGATTAATTACGTTTACTTTACCAATTGAAAGTTGTACTGTTCAGGATTTATTAGAACAGGTAGATGATAAGTTTCACAATAATCAATTAAAACAATATAAAACAAAGTAAATTAATCAATATTTTAAATTTAGGTTGGCATTCCATTTGCTCCAGATACAAACATACAATGTGTTTCTAATCCAGGGGCTGAAATTGACTACATAGTTACAGTTGGCCAAGTTGATCAGGTAAATACATATCCATGACATGCCTGCATATAAACATTCTAATTATCAAGTAAACACGTTTATGGATTAGGATTTTTTTTTGCATGTTCTCTATTATTTATATGTATAACAGATGGTACACATTTTTCTAACGTCATTTAATGAAATCTAAAATTTTAGAGTTCTATTTTACAGTCTGCTCAAGTAGTAGAACCAAGTGAACCTGAATATAATTCATCACAGCCTCAGCAATGTCAACCAGATAGTACAAACTCTCCGGACAAATCTCCAGATAAACCGAAGTCACCAGAACCTCCTCGTGAACCACCTGCTAGATACATACCGGGTATGTTAGCACTCTGCAAAATTTGTGGATATACAGGCGCAGACTTTAACAAATGCCAAAGGTCAGTTATACTTCTGAAGTTTTCAAACATATAATATATTAAACATATTTTCAAAAATTGTATTATCTGTTTACAGATGTAAAAGAAAATTTCCTAATGACCCTAAAGCAATTCCTATAACGGAACCAGCTAAAGAAAAGGAAAACACTAGAAAACCGACACCAATTAAAGAAACTGCTAGGTATATCAATAATCCACTAATAAAGCTACTTTAATAAATAAGAAATATATATAATTCGTAATATTTCTTTTAATTTTAGAATAACTAAGCCTTCACCTGAACCTGCAAAGCGCGGACGGAAACCACGTGTGAAAGTCCCAGAACCAGAACCGGAAGTATTAACCTTAAGTTCTGATGAAGAAGGTGAAAACGAAAATAATGATAAAGAATCTCCTGTAAGTTTTGTAATTTGTAATTTTGTTTAAGTAATAATTACAAATTTATAATTTTTATAATAATTTTATATTTCAGGCTGACAGCTCGAGCATAATGGAAACGTATCATGAGAAAGAGCCAGTCATTGCAGAGGATATGCCACAAGAAATCGCAGCAAAAGGTAATTATTGCATTATACATAAAACGAAAATATTGAAATTTTTAAAATTGTAAAAAGTTTGACAAACAGTATTTAATTAAGGGCAACTCTAGTTTTCAATCTTTGATAGATGATTTTAGAAAAACGCTTAGCATTTCTACAGTATGGTACATTTCAGGGGTTGAATTTCATAATTCATGAAGACTTAACATGATCGCCGGGGTTAGGTAAATCTTAATTTTTTCATTTATTATGAAATTCGACTCTTAAAGGATTGCCATACTGTAAGAAGACGGTATGCATGTTCTGTCCTTATATGGCATAACTGAAATTTAAAAAAGTCTGTTTTTCCATAGTTCTGTTATACACACACCGATCTCAGTAAATTAACGACAAATGTAACTAAGGTATTTATTTTTCTCTTGGTTAAGCTATAGTACTAAATTGAGCGTCTTGAAACAAAAGTATCAACCAAGGTTTATAGTAAACCTCACTTATCTGACCATTGCAAAATGGACTTTCACTAATTTAGTATTAACTTTAGTATTTATTTAAGATAATTCATTGCGGAAGTTCAATTTTCTACAGAATTTGATAAACTTTAAATTTATGTTAATGTGTGTCCTTAATTGAAGTGTTTTGACCATCTGTAAATACGATTTATAAATAATTAAAGTAGGCATATTTAACATGCAGGAGGCATAAAAAGTATAAAACGGTTAAAGTATAAAATTTTAACGTGTATCTCGAGAACGGTTCTCTTTTCTTCTTTTTTAACTGATATAATATGAAAGTACGCGAAATCATACATAACTATACCTCACTTTGCGTAAAAAGATTATGCGAGCCCTGTTCGCACTTGTACAGGAAGGAATTGATTTGGGTTAATAGGTTATTATTGTATTTTTAATCGTACCGCTCTAATTTGGTTAACGGTTTGGTTATATGTTGGCAAAACTGACTATGAGAATATTGTGTACATTGGTGTGAAGTATGTTAAGAGTTAACAAATATGTGCGCAGCAAAAATTAAAATGGTGATCAATGATTGAAGATAGACCTAACCTAATTTTATACAGTTGATAAATATAGTTTTTAACATGTTAACAAAGAATTCACTTAGTAGTGAAGAAGAGGGTAATAATTAAATAAATAAATAGTGATTTCTATTATTAAGAATAAACGTGTATACAGTATGTGTTAGTAATATAAAATATGGAAATGCTGACTCCATATTAACTCTCATATGTTTATTGATATTTAGCGTTTATAGTCTGACTTAATGATTTAATTAAACATAATAGTTGTAATAAGACACATACACTTTAATACTGTTCAATTTTAAATATACTTTTTGCAGATTACATTTTTTCGAAATTATAACAATAAAAAGTAAGTTCATGAAGTCAGTATTTATATTGCCATTTTTATGTGTAGGTATTCCACGAGAATTAATAGAAATAGGCAGTCTTAATGGAATATACACAACACTAGAATGCAGGACTATAAGAATTGGCTCTTTCAAATATTCGCCTGTAGAAAGGGTAAGACATTTTTTTTTATTATATTTTTTATATTTTTATTTTAGTCAAATAATAATATAAATTTTCCTTTAAAGGTATTATTTACAAATAAAGGTTTAAAAATTGTATCTCCAACTATAGATGATAGCACAAATAAACAAATTCTTCATATACAATTTCGAGAAGTTGTTAAAATACTTGTGCATTTTGGAAAAATGTTACCGGTAATATTTATTTACACACTTCCATCTTGTAGTCGATATGTCAGAGAACAACTTCATATGACAGATAATAGCAGTATGTATTATATTTAATATATTACATTTATATCATTGTAACCAATTTTAACATATTATCGCATATTTTTTTAGACTACTATTTTGATTCTGTTTCCAAAGACGAATCCTTTAAAAGGATAACGCTTTTGCCAGAAATTATAACTGATGAAGTAAGAGATGTAATTAAAAAATTATATGGTAAACCGCAAAATATAATTGATGAGCTAACAGGTCGTGAAGCAAATGACATTCTGATGAAAACTTGTCCACGAGATAGGTCAGGATTAAATGCAAGTAAAATGTAAGTATTACACTAATACTTGAAGTAATATATAATATGCGCTGTTTTATTATGTAATAGTCATTATATTTTATTTTCTTTATAGAATTTCAAATACTTCTCTTAACAATTCACTAATACGTCAAATATTAATATATCCCCCTGGGAAGGGAGGAATATCAATTAACACAGAGGACTTTATGTGTTTAGCGCAAGATCAGTTTTTAAATGATGTAATTATAGATTTTTTTCTGAAATATTTATGCAAGGATATGTTAACACCTGAACAAAGAAATAAAACCCATGTTCTTAGTTCATTCTTCTATAAAAGATTAACAACGAAGCCCACAAAAAATAATAGGTAATGCAATATATTTATTAAATAAATTATTGATATAATTTTGATTGAATTTAATAAACATAAACTTTTTTTCGTAGATCTAACCCAGCTGACTCTGATCCAAAACTAAGTGCAGCTCAAAAAAGACATTCACGAGTTAAAAGTTGGACAAAAAATGTGAACATATTTGAAAAGGATTTTATTGTTATACCAATCAATGAAAATTCACATTGGTTCTTAGCAATTATATGCTTTCCGGGCATGAAAAGTCCAAGAACAATGTTAACAAATAAACCTATTGATTTCAAAGATCTTAAGAATTACACAAAAAAGAAATGTAAGTTTTTGTCCAATATGATAGATATGAATAGATATTTTAACTGTTCATGTATTTTAATCATGTATCTTCCTATTAAGTGGCCGTCACAGTACCGGAGAAGAAATTAGAAATTACTATCGGAGCAACAACAATAACTCCCGTGAAACAAGCAGAACCTATTCAAATTCCTGTAAAACCTGAAATAGATCCTGATTTGGAACGGGATGAAGCTGAAGGATCTGATAGTGAACTGGAAATGTCCGATACAGGATCTGAAGCCGATGAAGAGGCATCTAACGTTAGAGAAGGCATTAAGCAGTCAGTATTCCCACTATAATAACAATTTCCATAGTAATACATTATTTAAAAATAATAATTTATTTCTTAAATTTCTTTCTAGACCTTGTATTCTAATATTCGATTCTTTGGCTGGAGGAGTGTCTCGAAGTCGTGTTGTAGCTACACTGCGAGACTATTTAACTTGCGAACTGCAATCTAAGACTGGAACAAATGAATCATTTAATAAAGAAAATATGAAAGGTTCCTGTCCAAAAATTCCACAACAGAATAATTTTACAGATTGCGGATTATATCTATTGCAATATGTTGAACAATTCTTTAAGGTTGGTATTAAATTAAAAACAAAAACACTAAACTAATTATTATTAAGCGATAGAGAGATTTATTTAAATGAATATTTTTTTAGGAACCTATTAACGACTACAGAATTCCAATTAAACAGTTAGTTAACTGGTTTGAAGAAATTGTTGTTACGAGAAAACGTGAAGAAATTTCTAATCTACTAAAGAAGTTAGTAGAGGAATATAATCCTGATAGTTTACCTCTACCCGATATAGTGTTTCCAACTTTGAACGGTAAGTACTACGACAAGTAAAATATTATAATTGTTTGTTTGACATTAATTTAAAATTTTATTTCTTTCAGGTAAATTACTCGAACAAGAAGAAATGGGACATCCGGCTTTTTATGATAGTGAAGAAAACGAAATAGAGGAAGAATTTGACGATGAAGAATGTGAAGAAGAAGAGACTGAAGAAGATTTATCTCATGACATGGAAAGTGAATGTGATTTCCCGGACAATTTGACAGAACAAAGTGAAAAAGAGATATTAAAAACTGTTAATAAGAGAAGATTAATAATAAGTAATGACGAATCTGTTGTTCCAACTAAACAATTAAAATTAAGTGATAGTATTGAACATCCAAATGGTATTCCCAAACTAAATAAAAAAAATCTTGCAAAAGATAATGAGAAGACTTTCCTATAATATATATATTTATAAATGTATTTCATAAGCAAATATAATTTTCATTTTCTAAAATATATTAATTTATATACTCAATGTATTGGCTTTTTTTATATAAAAAACGGAACGAAGAGGTTTTTATTGTGAAAAGAAACTAACCGGAACCATGCTGTGTCAGTCGATATTTGAAATAGATATTTTGACATTTATTTAGCGCTACAATTTTGTTTTCTTTAGATGTATAAATAATTAATTTTCTGTTACAATTCATTATTTAAAAATGTATATGTTTATGTATTATTTCAATAAACATGTTGAAAAGTAAAAAATTAAAAATGTATTTCTTTTTTCCATTAATGAAAAATTTTAAATAGCTATACCGACCATTTTATATTTGACATAACTTGTTAAGTACCAATATTTTTTATTCTTTACTTTTTTTAAGAAAATAGTATGTGATAATAATATAAACAAAATTGTGCTATATGTATGTCACTTGTTCATATTAATGTCAATATAATTTTACTCTATTAATCAGATAATTACTTTATCTGATAGTTATTTAATAAACCAATAATTATTATTCTTTACTTTTTCAAAACTCCCGCTGAATATTAGTTTTAATATTAAACGCAAGGATAACGAACTGCATTAATATTGCATATGGCGACATTAAAAGTAAAAATTTGTTGACGCTGCTAACAAGTTTTGTGAATATATATATCTCTTTATATATTGTTTAATTCCAATTAATTAAGATATAAAAGGTGAAGTCTTTTGATTTTAATATAAAATATATGGTATAATTAAAATAATATATGCAAAAGTGGTTCTTATAAAGTTGTTGATTTCTAATTACATATTTGTACCGCAATGTCAAATCCGAAATGAATATAATAAGACAGGTGCATATTTGCACATTTATTTTTTTAGGATGTTGGTTTTGTTTAAACATAACGTTCATTAATATTCATATTAAACATTTATTATAATAACATAATAAAACTACATTGTACATAAAATAAAGCATTATCTTTATTTTATAAGATCGCAAAAATTTTATATAGAATATGTTTAATCATCAGAGCCCATTTTTTGTTTTAAAATAGAAGCAATCAATTGTATCAATTGGAAATAAAATAACTGCACTTTTTTAATGTAATGTTTTAGAGTGTCATGTTCGAAATTTTATTTTTCAATAGCTTAACTTTCTCACAATGGGATTTACGCAGTATCTAGTGGAATGATAATTTCCCATATGTCAAAAATGTTGGTTTCATCCGAATTTTAATATTTTTTTAATGTTTTATTATAATTAAAATGTATAATATTTAAAATAACTACACTATTTTGTTTTGCATATGATTATATATTATAATTCATGACAAATTTTATGTTAGGCATTAGAATGGCAGATTCGCCCTCGGAATCTGATTCAAGTTCTCTCGATGGCGGAGCTATGCTTCCACCAAGTCCAGTATCTAGGGAACACCTTCAGAAAAGAATTGAAAGCTTACAACAACAAAATCGGGTTCTGAAGGTAAGAACTGTCATACTAAGATAAAAGTTAAGAAGAGAAAGATTCTATTAAAATGACTTGTTTAGGTGGAACTGGAAACTTATAAATTGCGGGTTAAGGCTCTTCAGGAAGAAAATAGAGGACTCAGACAAGCTTCAGTCATAATTGTATGATTTCATTGAATAAGTTTTATTTTAAATAAAATTAATACTTAATTTTGTAAAACGTATGTACTTTATTTCAAGCAAGCAAAAGCGGAGCAAGAGGAGGAGTATATCTCAAATACACTTCTGAAAAAAATTCAGGCTTTAAAGAAAGAAAAAGAAACATTAGCACATCATTATGAACGCGAGGAAGAGTGCCTTACAAACGATCTTTCAAGAAAGTTAAACCAGCTACGTCAAGAAAAGTGTCGCTTAGAACAAACATTAGAGCAAGAGCAAGAATGTCTTGTTAATAAGTTAATGAGAAAAATAGAAAAACTTGAAGCTGAGACGTTGGCAAAGCAAACTAATCTTGAACAATTAAGAAGAGAAAAGGTAAAAAGAAAGCATTCAAATAAAAAAGGGGTATATACTGGAGTTGTTTATTTGCATATATGTATCATTTTAGGTTGAATTAGAAAACACATTAGAGCAAGAACAAGAAGCTCTTGTTAACAAATTATGGAAGCGTATGGATAAGTTAGAGGCAGAGAAACGATCTCTCCAAATAAAATTAGACCAGCCTGTTTCAGATCCTGCGAGTCCTAGGTAATCTTTTAAAGTTTTATAAAAAAAAATTATAATTTCATATATGCTCGCTATACACAAAAAAGAAAATATTACTTTGAGCAAAGACCAGTAATATTTAATCTTAAAAAGGATCTATTATTATAGGTCTAAAAGGGACAATATTCATTATTACAATTAATCCTTAAAACGGAAATCTTAATATTTTATCATTTTTAAAAACAATTTATTTTAAAAGTTTTATGATTATGTTAATAAGCAAAAAGAGTATTTTGAATTTCGGTTTTAAATGTGATCTCGAACAAAAGGGTTCAGTACCTACTTAGTCTCCAGTATAATCTCATTGTGCGTTGACGTTTTTTTAGTTATGTCTAGTAAATAAATAAAACTAATTGAAAATGCTATTTAAATTGACAAATGAACTAGACCTGAACAATAGACCCTGGCAAACTGTGTTTGAAAAAGGTAATCATTAGTTAGCAGAGGCCTTCTTAAATAACTGAGTTTTATTACTTTTTTTTGTAAATATTTTTTTTTCTAAAGCAAGTTGAATGAATTCGTTTTAATTATGAAAGGCACTAGTGTGGACGTGTTGTACAACTTCTTGCAACAAATGATGGATGTCGCACGCATGTGTACCATACTTAACATAAAATGTTTAAGTTTAGGTAACATTATTTACGTATCAGATAATTGATAGAAAACTTTTTAAGATTAAGTTTTGTTATAATAGATAAATTTAAAAAAAAACTTAATTGTGTTTAGCGGGTATGTGTATATTAAATTTTCTATATAGAGAAATTAATAATGGAGGAGATACTGCTACAAATTTGAGTGCACATATTCAAATTTTACGTTCCGAAGTTAGTAAACTCCGAACAAACCTTGCCCAATCGCAGCAAGAGCATACTGAAAAGATGCAACGTTATGTTCAAGAAGAACGTTGTATTCGTGAAGAGAATTTACGTTTACAAAGGAAATTACAATTAGAGGTTCGTTGTTGTAAAGTAAATTCCTATTATACGAAATATATTTTATATAATTTTAATTATTTGTGTGTGTTTCTGAAGGTTGAACGCCGTGAAGCACTATGTCGTCATCTTTCCGAAAGTGAATCTTCTTTAGAAATGGAAGAAGAACGTCATTACAATGAAAGCGTCCTAGGAGTTCGTCAACGCACTGTAAGTTCTCCAGTGCCTAATCCGAGTCCCTCTGTTAGTCGTCCTCTCAGTCCTGGACCTGGTGTGAGGTGCTACGCCTGCGGGCAAACACAGGTAAGTGACGGTCATACACTCTTCACATAAAAATATTTTATTAGACCATAATAAACTAAGCGAAGCTATATTTTAGGTGCCATCTTGTTGTCCACCACTGAGTAATGTTTTTCATCCAATTGTATCTTCAAGTCCCCCAGCATCTGCAATTGCAGTATGTATCCGTTAATATCATTTGTAATGATCTACAATATATATTTTTATAATAATATAATATTTCATTATCTTAGGGTCGTCGGACAAGTGAACGTTTTATTAAACCTGCAATTCCTACAGTGGGTTTATCAGTTAGCAACACTAGTTTGTCTAACACTGGTAGTAATAGCATGTGCAACTCTAGTGTTGTTAATAATAGTCTGAACCTTTCTGGTAATGTATTTGCCCAACCTGCCAGCCCAATGGACACCTCAGTTTGCAAAGACTAGGGTATTTTATAATATTATTATGGTTGGTGTACTTAGAGGAATAAGTTTAATATGTTTCTTTCTGATATATTTTTGCTTCATTTTTGTTTTCTAAATTATCTTCTGTTGAATGTTATTGAAACGGTCGATTTTAAATTATTATTTCTGTTAAAAAATATATTGAACCAAAAATATCTGGATATTTATAAACAAATATTAAAATATATATAATTATACACATGAATAGTGTTTTTCACAGCTTTTATTCTGTTTATTTTTAACTTTTTTATTCCTACTATTACTATTAATATAAGAAAACATAAGTTTGTTAGAACTAAAAACTAAAAAAGTTTAATTAACGTTAAAAATATTTATATAACTTAGGTTGCTATATTTTATATTATATAAGGGCAGCATATAACACATTCGAATTCTTTAAATTTTATATATATTTTTACTACACAGTAAATATTTTGTTTTTTCTAATTGTTTTTAAAAATAGCGCTTAAATTAGCTATTATATAAAACACAATATATATATACATCACTTAATATATTTTTCTAAAATTGGTTTTATGAATTCCATTTTATATTATGTTGCCTTTCGTATCCCAAAAATATAACAGCTTGGAAAGCAAATGTGGGTCTCGAAGTCTACATTAAATTATAATTCAGTTTTTACTGTTTTACTAACTACTTTTGCGTAAAACTACATTTGTTGTTTTGCTATTTAGCACTATTATTTATAACATAATCGTTGGTGCAAAAATTAATTAAATATTTGCTCAGTATGATATATAATAATGCTATATTTTCTCTGTAATAAAATATAAAATACAATATAATTATACATAAGAACATATTAAAAATATAATTCTTAACATAATATAAAAAATATATATCTAAAATAAAAGTTTCGTAAATATTAAATTGTGATCTGAAAACTTTTTGGATGTTTAAAATTAATGACAAATTGTAAACATTGCTAATGTACTGAGTTTTTACTATTTTAAAAAATAAATTCTTCTTCATGTACAAAACTTGATTCACATTCAAATAATGCATTCCTAAGGAATAATAATTAGATTTCGAGGTAGCAATTTTTTTTAATACTAAAAACTCATACAAAATTTCATGTTTGGTGATATTATTAAATAATATTTTTGTTATTCGAAGCATACTCAAAAAATAAATTTGTTGTTAAAATCAAGGAGTGGATTAAACGATTTACATAATAACTCGATTTAGAATAAATAATTTTTTTTATAATTGTGAACTATTTTTAGCTCTTATAAGGCTTATTTTAATAAGATTTATTAATAAATGTAATGCTACAGTTTTCATTGTTTTCGAAAATTTAAATAAATATTTTTCTGTTTATTCAATATATTATTTTTTTTAAACTTATTTTAAAAATGCAAACATTTAAAAATATATAAACCGCAAAGCACGAAACATGAAAGTTACCTTATACATTATTAATATTTTACTTAAACCTACAAAAGAATCTTGTTTTATTGTTTTATAGCTATTCTAAAAACCTTTAATCCTTAAAGGGGTGTGTTTTTTAAATTTTAAAATACTTTAAAGGGTTTTCTTGTTTAAAGTTTAATGAGCGAAAGGGCATTTTCAAAAAGGCGAAAACTAGTTTCCAGACCATTATTTACGTAACAGGTAATTTTTGTTATGTTAGATTTACCTTAAATACACGTAACTGTATTTGGCTTGATCTTTTCTGCTTTTAATTTTTTAACAAATTACGGTACTGCATGATGACTTTTTCCTTCTATAATAGGTCAAAAAACTTTCATTTAAGCGTATTTTCATAATGTAACATTTTAGATGTGCATTCCCACATTTGGTCTTACTTAGTTTATAGAGTATAAACGGACCTTATTTTCATAAGATTTATTCTCTTCTTTATTCTACGCAATTTAACTTCGCGTGTTACGAGGTTTAACGAAAATATGATTAACCGAGTTCGCGCTTACACGAGCTAGATACAAGCGCACAACAAAAGCAAGCCGTATACGTAAATTACAGTTAATTTGGATATACTAAACGTCATAATACACACAGCTGACAAAAGTAAAATGGGTATCGCAAGAATTCCGTAATTTTAACTTGTTTATTACTTGAAATTAAATTTTCTTTTATAAATTCTAGTGAAATTTTAAAAATTAACAAACAAAAAAACCAATAAATCCTCAACCTAATGATTTAGATGACTTAGAAGACAGTATAACAGCAGCTGTTTTACAAAAAGGACCGATGAATAGCCAACCTACAGTTGTTCATCATGCTCCACTCCATAATTCAAATATGAATCCACAATATATTGGAATAAATGAAATGCCGGATGGACACCATATTTATAAACAGCCTCGTAGGCAGCAAAATCATCAAATATTTGACCCGAAAAATACTTATGAACCAAACGTTGTATACGAGCCACAAAACGTGGTGGATGAAAAACCTGAAGATGGTGATAAGCAAATTTCTGGTTCTGTTAACGTACAAAATATGCCATTTTCCGAATTTCGGAGAATGCAACCAGCTTGTTCTGGACGTGGAAAAGCTCCATCTCAAAGGTCCTATACAGTGTTACCAACCCTACTGTTTTAACAGTAGATTTGCTGTTTTCACATTGATGTCCCTGTTTTCTGTTTCATTCCTAATTTTTACTGTTTTTCGATTAGCGTTCAGCGCCACCTATTACACTATGCAAATATTTTTTTGATAACGTGAAAATATTGAAGATGAGGCAATTGAGAATGAAAGTGGAAAATAATTTTACTTTGATTTTTATTTTTTTGTTGTTGTGATTATTAATATAACAATGTATGTGAGTTCTGGTAACTAAGAAAATTGTTCATTGTTTTAATTATATGAGCAAAAGTATGAAATCTGCCTTTTTTTTCTTTACCTACTGTTTTCTCCTGTTTTTTTTTTGCGAGCTGCTGTTTTTTAGTTTCTTGGGGTTGGCAACACTGGTCCTATAATAACAAACGTGGTGGAGGTGGCGGTAAAGGACTCCAAACAATTAGAAAGAATCCAAATCAGCAAATGATGGGGCATATGCACATTCCAACAGGTATAATTTTAGTTTTCAATTTAATTTTTATTAATTTATTTATGAAATATATATCAATAATAAATTTACATTGGTTTTTAAAGGGTCAGAACCACCTTGTGAAAATACTGATGAGTTAGCGATACGGATGTTGGTGATTTTGCAAAATGGTGAACAACGATTAATTACGTTTACTTTATCAATTGAAAGTTGTACTGTTCAGGATTTATTAGAACAGGTAGATGATAAGTTTCACAATAATCAATTAATCAATTAAAACAATATGAAACAAAGTAAATTAATCAATATTTTAAATTTAGGTTGGCATTCCATTTGCTCCAGATACAAACATACAATGTGTTTCTAATCCAGGGGCTGAAATTGACTACACAGTTACAGTTGGCCAAGTCGATCAGGTAAATATATATCCATGACATGCCTGCATATAAACATTCTAATTATCAAGTAAACACGTTTATGGATTAGGATTTTTTTTTTGCATGTTCTCTATTATTTATATGTATAACAGATGGTACACATTTTTCTAACGTCATTTAATGATATCTAAAATTTTAGAGTTCTATTTTACAGTCTGCTCAAGTAGTAGAACCAAGTGAACCTGAATATAATTCATCACAGCCTCAGCAATGTCAACCAGATAGTACAAACTCTCCGGACAAATCCCCAGATAAACCAAAATCACCAGAACCTCCTCGTGAACCACCTGCTAGATACATACCGGGTATGTTAGCACTCTGCAAAATTTGTGGATATACAGGCGCAGACTTTAACAAATGCCAAAGGTCTGTTATACTTCTGAAGTTTTCAAACATATAATATATTAAACATATTTTCAAAAATTGTATTATCTCTTTACAGATGTAAAAGAAAATTTCCTAATGACCCTAAAGCAATTCCTATAACGGAACCAGCTAAAGAAAAGGAAAACACTAGAAAACCGACACCAATTAAAGAAACTGCTAGGTATATCAATAATCCATTAATAAAGCTACTTTAATAAATAAGAAATATATATAATTCGTAATATTTCTTTTAATTTTAGAATAACTAAGCCTTCACCTGAACCTGCAAAACGCGGACGGAAACCACGTGTGAAAGTCCCAGAACCAGAACCGGAAGTATTAACCTTAAGTTCTGATGAAGAAGAACACCTTCAGAAAAGAATTGAAAGCTTACAACAACAAAATCGGGTTCTGAAGGTAATAACTGTCATTCTAAGATAAAAGTTAAGAAGAGAAAGATTCTATTAAAATGACTTGTTTAGGTGGAACTGGAAACTTATAAATTGCGGGTTAAGGCTCTTCAGGAAGAAAATAGAGGACTCAGACAAGCTTCAGTCATAATTGTATGATTTCATTGAATAAGTTTTATTTTAAATAAAATTAATACTTAATTTTGTAAAACGTATGTACTTTATTTCAAGCAATTTCAAAATACACTTCTGAAAAAAATTCAGGCTTTAAAGAAAGAAAAAGAAACATTAGCACATCATTATGAACGCGAGGAAGAGTGCCTTACAAACGATCTTTCAAGAAAGTTAAACCAGCTACGTCAAGAAAAGTGTCGCTTAGAACAAACATTAGAGCAAGAGCAAGAATGTCTTGTTAATAAGTTAATGAGAAAAATAGAAAAACTTGAAGCTGAGACGTTGGCAAAGCAAACTAATCTTGAACAATTAAGAAGAGAAAAGGTAAAAAGAAAGCATTCAAATAAAAAAGGGGTATATACTGGAGTTGTTTATTTGCATATATGTATCATTTTAGGTTGAATTAGAAAACACATTAGAGCAAGAACAAGAAGCTCTTGTTAACAAATTATGGAGTATGGATAAGTTAGAGGCGGAGAAACGATCTCTCCAAATAAAATTAGACCAGCCTGTTTCAGATCCTGCGAGTCCTAGGTAATCTTTTAAAGTTTTATAAAAAAAAATTATAATTTCATATATGCTCGCTATACACAAAAAAGAAAATATTACTTTGAGCAAAGACCAGTAATATTTAATCTTAAAAAGGATCTATTATTATAGGTCTAAAAGGGACAATATTCATTATTACAATTAATCCTTAAAACGGAAATCTTAATATTTTATCATTTTTAAAAACAATTTATTTTAAAAGTTTTATGATTATGTTAATAAGCAAAAAGAGTATTTTGAATTACGGTTTTAAATGTGATCTCGAACAAAAGGGTTCAATACCTACTTAGTCCCCAGTATAATCTCATTATGCGTTGACGTTTTTTTAGTTGTGTCTAGTAAATAAATAAAACTAATTGAAAATGCTATTTAAATTGACAAATGAACTAGACCTGAACAATAGACCCTGGCAAACTGTGTTTGAAAAAGGTAATCATTAGTTAGCAGAGGCCTTCTTAAATAACTGAGTTTTATTACTTTTTTTTGTAAATATTTTTTTTTCTAAAGCAATTTGAATGAATTCGTTTTAATTATGAAAGGTTCGACGTATTAAGTTGCATGTCGCACTAGTGTGGACGTGTTGTACAACTTCTTGCAACAAATGTTGGATGTCGCACGCATGTGTACCATACTTAACATACAATATTTCAGTTTAGGTAACATTATTTACGTAACAGATAATTGTTAGAAAACTTTTTAAGATTAAGTTTTGTTATAATAGATAAATTTAAAAAAAGACTTAATTGTGTTTAGCGGGTATGTGTATATTAAATTTTCTATATAGAGAAATTAATAATGGAGGAGATACTGCTACAAATTTGAGTGCACATATTCAAATTTTACGTTCCGAAGTTAGTAAACTCCGAACAAACCTTGCCCAATCGCAGCAAGAGCATACTGAAAAGATGCAACGTTATGTTCAAGAAGAACGTTGTATTCGTGAAGAGAATTTACGTTTACAAAGGAAATTACAATTAGAGGTTCGTTGTTGTAAAGTAAATTCCTATTATACGAAATATATTTTATATAATTTTAATTATTTGTGTGTGTTTCTGAAGGTTGAACGCCGTGAAGCACTATGTCGTCATCTTTCCGAAAGTGAATCTTCCTTAGAAATGGAAGAAGAACGTCATTACAATGAAAGCGTCATAGGAGTTCGTCAACGCACTGTAAGTTCTCCAGTGCCTAATCCGAGTCCCTCTGTTAGTCGTCCTCTCAGTCCTGGACCTGGTGTGAGGTGCTACGCCTGCGGGCAAACACAGGTAAGTCACGGTCATACACTCTTCTCATAAAAATATTGTATTAGACCATAATAAACTAAGCGAAGCTATATTTTAGGTGCCATCTTGTTGTCCACCACTGAGTAATGTTTTTCATCCAATTGTATCTTCAAGTCCCCCAGCATCTGCAATTGCAGTATGTATCCGTTAATATCATTTGTAATGATCTTCAATATATATTTTTATAATAATATAATATTTCATTATCTTAGGGTCGTCGGACAAGTGAACGTTTTATTAAACCTGCAATTCCTACAGTGGGTTTATCAGTTAGCAACACTAGTTTGTCTAACACTGGTAGTAATAGCATGTGCAACTCTAGTGTTGTTAATAATAGTCTGAACCTTTCTGGTAATGTATTTGCCCAACCTGCCAGCCCAATGGACACCTCAGTTTGCAAAGACTAGGGTATTTTATAATATTATTATGGTTGGTGTACTTAGAGGAATAAGTTTAATATGTTTCTTTCTGATATATTTTTGCTTCATTCTTGTTTTCTAAATTATCTTCTGTTGAATGTTATTGAAACGGTCGATTTTAAATTGGTATTTCTGTTAAAAAATATATTGAACCAAAAATATCTGGATATTTATAAACAAATATTAAAATATATATAATTATACACATGAATAGTGTTTTTCACAGCTTTTATTCTGTTTATTTTTAACTTTTTTATTCCTACTATTACTATTAATATAAGAAAACATAAGTTTGTTAGAACTAAAAACTAAAAAAGTTTAATTAACGTTAAAAATATTTATATAACTTAGGTTGCTATATTTTATATTATATAAGGGCAGCATATAACACATTCGAATTCTTTAAATTTTATATATATTTTTACTACACAGTAAATATTGTTTTTTCTAATTGTTTTTAAAAATAGCGCTTAAATTAGCTATTATATAAAACACAATATATATATACATCACTTAATATATTTTTCTAAAATTGGTTTTATGAATTCCATTTTATATTATGTTGCCTTTCGTATCCCAAAAATATAACAGCTTGGAAAGCAAATGTGGGTCTCGAAGTCTACATTAAATTATAATTCAGTTTTTACTGTTTTACTAACTACTTTTGCTTAAAACTACATTTGTTGTTTTGCTATTTAGCACTATTATTTATAACATAATCGTTGGTGCAAAAATTAATTAAATATTTGCTCAGTATGATATATAATAATGCTATATTTTCTCTGTAATAAAATATAAAATACAATATAATTATACATAAGAACATATTAAAAATATAATTCTTAACATAATATAATAAATATATATCTAAAATAAAAGTTTCGTAAATATTAAATTGTGATCTGAAAACTTTTTGGATGTTTAAAATTAATGACAAATTGTAAACATTGCTAATGTACTGAGTTTTTACTATTTTAAAAAATAAATTCTTCTTCATGTACAAAACTTGATTCACATTCAAATAATGCATTCCTAAGGAATAATAATTAGATTTCGAGGTAGCAATTTTTTTTAATACTAAAAACTCATACAAAATTTCATGTTTGGTGATATTATTAAATAATATTTTTGTTATTCAAAGCATACTCAAAAAATAAATTTGTTGTTAAAATCAAGGAGTGGATTAAACGATTTACATAATAACTCGATTTAGAATAAATAATTTTTTTTATAATTGTGAACTATTTTTAGCTCTTATAAGGCTTATTTTAATAAGATTTATTAATAAATGTAATGCTACAGTTTTCATGACGACACAGTGGGCGAGAGCATTGATGCTTGACGCCGACTGCTGTGTCTTCGGGTTCGATCCCCGGACCAGATATATATTTTCTGGGTTTGGTTATTATGAACTTATATTGATTATGGTCATACATAATCGTACAGTTATTAGGCAGTGGTGTAGCCCACATATATGAGGCCACGACACCATAAATACTGCCAACATTGAAGGAGGTCGTCGGTGATAGGACTCAGCATCGGAAATAGGCCGACGTTAAATAAAAAAAAAAAAAAAAATACAGTTTTCATTGTTTTCGAAAATTTAAATAAATATTTTTCTGTTTATTCAATATATTATTTTTTTTAAACTTATTTTAAAAATGCAAACATTTAAAAATATATAAACCGCAAAGCACGAAACATGAAAGTTACCTTATACATTATTAATATTTTACTTAAACCTACAAAAGAATCTTGTTTTATTGTTTTATAGCTATTCTAAAAACCTTTAATCCTTAAAGGGGTGTGTTTTTTAAATTTTAAAATACTTTAAAGGGTTTTCTTGTTTAAAGTTTAATGGGCAAAAGGGCATTTTCAAAAAGGCGAAAACTAGGTTACAGACCATTATTTACGTAACAGGTAACTTTTGTTATGTTAGATTTACCTTAAATACACGTAACTGTATTTGGCTTGATATTTTCTGCTTTTAATTATAAATATTCATTTTTATGTTGAAATTACATTTTTAACAAATCACGGTACTTTTTCCTTCTATAATAGGTCAAAAAACTTTCATTTATTTTCATAATGTAACATTTTTAGATATGCATTCCCACATTTGGTCTTACTTAGTTTATAGAGTATAAACGGACCTTATTTTCATAAGATTTATTCTCTTCTTTATTCTACGCAATTTAACTTCGCGTGTTACGAGGTTTAACGAAAATATGATTAACCGAGTTCGCGCTTACACGAGCTAATACAAGCGCACAACAAAAGCAAGCCGTAAATTACAGTTAATTTGGATATACTAAACGTCACAATACACACAGCTGAACAGCTGACAAAAGTAAAATGGGTATCGCAAGAATTCCGTAATTTTAACTTGTTTATTACTTGAAATTAAATTTTCTTTTATAAATTCTAGTGAAATTTTAAAAATTAACAAAATGAGTGATTTACCAATAATAGAATGGACTATCGATCATGTTAAATTATGGTTAGAAAATGAAGGTTTTAAGAAGCGAGATTTTAAGTTTCCTAGTGCTACTGTCAATGGTTTTGATCGTTCAATGCATAATTGTGTATACGATATATTTGATTACCACTGTATCGATGGAAAAACTTTAATGTCTATAAATGATTACGATTTTAAATGTGAACCATTAAATAAATTATTGTTAAGTGATAGGAAAAAATTACAAATAAGTTTAAAATGTTTACAAAGAGAAAATCATTCTACTTTAATTGCTCTTGGTGTTGTTGAACCTGGTTGTTTAACAAATTGTATAGGATTAGGTTTAGGATATACGTCGCAGAGGCTTTCAAATGAAGGTAGTGAATCATATGGTGACAGTGACCGCGTGTCCCCACCAGTATCTGTTGATGGAAGATCCTCAGAATTAAAACCAGAAATATGGAAAGCTGGATTAAGTATAGGTACGTCTTGTTATTAACATTTTGGAATGCAATTACTTCCTTGTTTTTCATATTGAGACGTACTGTTATACTTATAATATACCGTTATGATGTACCTCTTGTTTTAGCCTACTTGTTTTTATTTCAGTTTAATAACACTAAATATTTATTCCATTGTCTGTCTCTTCTCTATAAATATTCCATCATTTTATCCCACTGGTATTAAACTCAAATTTACTGACTATTACACAGGTAGAAATTTACCTACCGGGTATTGTTATTGTTGCTATGTATTTCAATTGTAGAAAATACAAATAAAAAAGGTCAAGTGTACGATTACAATTTCATGGACAATTGATTACTAGATAATTAAGACACTAATAATTTCTTTATCAAATAGAAGTAATTTCCAATTTGTAAATTATCATATATATTTAGATCTTGCTACCTAACAGCAAAATTATAAATTATTTCATTATATTTTGCAATCTTGTTTCTACAATACTAACGTATTTATAATTAACAATCGCTATATTCTTTCTAAAAATACCAGTGAATGGTTTAAATTAGACTTTGAACTTCATACACCTAAAATATCTTAAAAATAATATGTTTTAAATAAATCTAATTCGAAAATGATTCATTTGAATTTGCAAATAATATTATAATTGCTTTATCCTTATCACTGAAGCATATATGTATTTCTTCTCAATTAGCAAATTGAGAGCCATGAAACCAACTTATTTATAACAAAAAATGTCAGAACCCTGCCAAAATATTGCGTAAACCTTGAACAAAAATTGTTTAAATTTTACATTTTATTTTATCGTAAATTATATTAATTAGCCTCTAATTACATATGTATTTCAATAATGCATACTTACTCTTCAAGGGCACTTTTTAAATAGTTATAATTCCTTGTCACACAAAGTAAAAATAAGTTTACATTAATCATGTTTCCTATTTGATATCACATTTCATAACAAGATTCATAAGCAATGAATATTTATTGAAAAATCAATGCTATACACATATGCAATTATTAATAGTTATTATTTATATTAAAATTTGTTATTGTCTATTCAATATAAATGTTTCTTATGGTAGTTTATTAAATATTATTGAAAGGTCAAAATTACAGTTCAACTGTAATTTATTCGAGCATCTACATAAACATTTACGTCGAGTTCTTAAGTCGGTACTAGACACGCGTATACGATTATTTGTGTTCTTTGTCACTTTTCTTTGTTTACTACAAGTATTTATTTGTTTACGACAACATAATACTCGGCAATAACAAGCATACACTTGTTGTCAACGTGTAAATATATATATACTTGCATATTTACTCGCAAACCATAAAACATGGATGTTACCTTATACTCATGTAAAATATTTCTTAAACAAAACCTAGTAATATTTAATCTAAAATGATCAATAGGTTATAAAACGTTGAATATTACGTAAAATTATTTAAAGAACAGGTAACTTTTCTTATGTTAGATAAACATTAAACACGCATTAATGCGTTTAGCGAATATGTAATTTCTGTTATCATAATATCCAAGTTTACTTTGCCACGTGCTTACAATCATGATCTACAAGATCATCTCAAATTTAAATTATATATAAATAACAAGTTTAATTTGTTCGTGTCAAAGTTGAATGATGAATTTTTTATCATTATATCACTAATGACGTATAGATCTGTTAAATAAATAAAACATAATCGAGTTATAAATCATGTTTAACTAAATAATTATTTTTTTTATTATCTTACATAAATAATTTAACGATTTTAATCTGGTATCTTTGCGTGTGGGCCTATTCATGCGAATTTTGGTTATACAATTCTGATTACGAAATAAAAATCCTTAAATAAATTATTCCCGCTAAACACAGGTTTAGTTAACATAATAATAGTTACCTGTTACGTAAACGATTCAATGTATGTGTTGTGACCTATTATATTGCTTTTTGAAAAATAAATCTACCCTTTTTTAAGGATTATAAAATACTAAGAACACCAATTTATGAGATTAAAGGCTTTTAGAATAGCTATAAAATAAGACTTCTAAGACTAATAAAATGATACTTCTAGATTTTGCTTAAGTAAAATATTACATGAATGTAGTGTAACATACATGTTTTATGTTTTGCGGGTAAAATACATTATTGTATTTTATTCATAATTTAGTGTTTTAATGTGAATTCCAAAGGATAGAAATTTTAAAGAAGCCTAAAGTATATGCAAAATAATAAGTTGGCACGAAGCTGTTTTGCTTTCAGGCTCGATTTCCAAACCAACACTTAAGTACTTCGAAAGTTCTACAACCTGCTACACAAAATATTATCTTAAATAAATGTAAAATTTTATGTAAGCGAGAAATTTTAGAGAAATGTAACGAAAAATATAAATTACCTAACGTTACATTTTATTATTTATTGAATTTTATTACAATGTCATAAAAGAAATTACACAAAAAATCTTTTACTAATATTTTAGTTTATTAATTAAAATTTATATTTTTAAGGCAATGTTACATTATATATACCTAAAAATACAATGTAGCAGGTAAACTTTTTTATATTAAATAATCCTGAAATATATGTAACTGTGTCCTATTTTGGGACGTTTCTATCACTATTGCACTTCAATTATAGTACACATCAACTTTATCTTCATTTGTATTCCAACAGGTGGAGTGGTTTTGTCATTTTTGGCTGATAAAATAGATATTTCATATGAACGATTGTTAGAAACTGAACTTAAAATGAACTCTTTCATGACAAAAAAATAATACGCATCTTCAATATATATGATAGCAATTTCACTTCAAAATATTTACTGTGGTTTAGCGTGATAAAATATATCTAACCAATGTAAATTATACATGTTGAATAACATTTATGTGACAATTATATTTAAACTTACGACAATTATTACTGAACATGTTTTAATTATTTTACTTTGTTTTAGCATACGCCTTTCTAGTGATGTGGATAACATCCCTGGTGATGGTCTTAGTTCACGATCGTGTACCAGATATGAAAATATATCCTCCATTACCAGATATTGTTCTAGATAATGTTCCACACATTCCATTAGCTTTTACATTATGCGAAGTTTTAGGCACTGTATTAGCATTAATTTGGTTTTGTGTTCTAGTTGTTCATAAACACAGGTTAATATAAAATTATAAAATATTGAACCCAAAAAGTACATAATATAATCTGTTATTTGTATTATTCTTACAGAATGATTTTAATTAGAAGATTTTTTGCATTGGCTGGCACAGTCTTTTTATTACGGTGCATAACTATGCTGATTACATCATTAAGTGTACCTGGAACCCATTTAAAGTGTGAGCCACGTGATACACCTGCTGAACTAGTTAACGGGTAAGAATTTTAACAACAAAGAACAGTTATTTATTGAGTATACTACAGTATTACATTGTTTTTATATTGCAGTAGTTTCTACGATGAGCTGCAGGATAAAATTTCACGCGCTTTTATAATCTGGCGGGGTGGAGGTTTGTCTATTAGGGGTGTACGCACATGTGGAGACTATATGTTCAGTGGCCACACTGTAGCATTAACATTATTAAACTTTTTTATCACAGAATGTAAGTATTTCAAAATAATCTATAAGTATTACTTGCTAAAACTAAGTTTATTTTTTTGTTTGTTAATTTTATCTGTCCACACCTTAAGTTTAATGCCTTCTTTATCATTTCTTTGAAATTTTGATTATGATAGAATAGAATAACGATTGATCAAGGTTTTTATATCTGATATATTAATCTCTCATAAAAGTTCAAAACAAATTTGTTTTTTATGCAAAATTTATATAAATATTGACTTAATCAGAGGTGATAAAGGTCACGCATTCTTTGTTTCAGTTTAAGTTCATACATCACGTTCTTACAAATATTTATAATTGATAACAAATATGACACAGTATTTTTTATCACTGTGAACAGATTATCTTTATTTTCAAGATTAAAGTACACAATGAAATACGTAGAAATTACGTCATATTTGTTATAACGAAAATATGTCTTCCAATATTGATATAAGTTATTATTTGCAGATAATTATAGACCACATTTTGCAAAGAATTGCTTATATTAGTATGCAATATTGATAATATATTAAAATGCATTAGAAAATGATGTTAATATATACACCAGTTCCATGTATAATATGCATATATATATATGTATATATATAAAATATATCAATACTATTTTAATTACTCTTCATTTGTAAATGATAGAAAACACTGCGCAATTTATTTACATATTTATACAGGACGTATTAACACATGTTTAAATTAATTCAATTTATTATACGAATCGCTATCTTTTCTGAACACATTTTTTGATTTAATTAAATACGCTACATTGAATTGAATTCTTAACAATGGCATACATTTTTAAAATAACTTCTAGAATAATGAATGAGTCAGTAAATGTATGTTGAACAAAAATAATTGTATATTCCGTATATCCGCAAAAAAAAAAAAAAAAAAAACATAAATTTAGTATCGGTAAAATTAGAAACAGTACAAGCAAGTAGTTCTTGGTGCAAAAAGTATAAGTAACATGAGCAAATATATTCTTATCAGTTATATAAATAAATTTATTTTATTATATATATTAAAATATTATATGTATATATTTTATTATTATACATAAATTTATTTATATTTTATATACACACAACAAAGTACCCTGAAATTATGCAAATCATTTAACACGTATTACAACATTACATTTAATTATAATTTTATATTTTATTGTATATTATTTTAATGTGTATTAAATGTAATGTTGTTATTTTCAGATACGGATTCAAATTATCTACATATTGTAACCTGGATTTTAAATTTGTTTGGAGTATTTTTCATACTGGCAGCACATGAACATTATTCCATCGACGTCTTTATAGCTTTTTACATTACATCCAGATTATTTTTATATTATCACACTCTGGCAAATAATCAAGCACTCATGCAAAGGGATTCTACAAGGACAAGAATTTGGTTTCCAATGTTTAGCTATTTTGAAAGTTCCGTAGATGGTATTGTTCCAAATGAGTATCATTCTTTATATGATATTGTAAAATATTTTATAAAAAATTTTTTATATGTAAAAAAATTATGTGTTAAATATCTGAAAATATTAATTCGTAAAATCGTCACATTTTCTAATATATTTCTACAACAAACGACATATCCGCGAAATAGGAGAATAGATGTTGGAACAGATAATATTTCAAATGAAAATGTAAATAAAAAATTTCAATGATAGTAGCAAATAATTATAGAATAATAGCAAAAGTATCATGACCATATTTTTTCATCTTTTTATATTTTTATTTACATTATTTTTTAATGTATTATATTTATGAAAAGTGAATTACTCGAATTATCACATGCGTGTGTAATGATAGCAACATGATATTTTGTATTGACATGGTTAAAAAAAATTCTTCCTTGCCATTTATTTGTTTTAGACATAATGTAAAAAAATCTTCCAAATAAATTATATTAGGATTAATTATTTTATATAATCGTTGCTATACAAATGTATATTACTTTATATTTATGAATAAACAACGTTGGTGTATTAGCATTTAATATAAAAAACCAAACGTCTATAATAAAAATAGAATAACAAGTAATGATAATTTTTGGTACAAAGTTTATTCCAATTCTTATAGAAACTAAGAGGTAATAATTATTTTATTATACTAATGAGAATATAACGTTTTAAAAAAGAAAAAAACATATATGGCTGTAAAATTTATTTGGTACAATTAGGTTTTTCTCAATTTTGCATATGTAATATAATTTAAAATATTAAATACTCATCAAAGTTATTTTTTGAAAAGTTCACTAACTGAAACTAATATTAAATGGAGGCTATATAGATATAACATAAATATTGCATATTGCAAAACAGCTAGACCTCTCATACTGAAACCGACTTTTTCAGTATGCTGCACTCGGATTGCACTTTATCATGAGATGAAGTTTCTAATTTAACATTTATCAATACATCACTCAATTGTATTAACATATAACATACATATGAAATGAGAATTATTTCACAAAAGTGATGTATTAATGAATATTAAAGTAGAAACTTAATCTCATGATAAACTGTACGAGACGCAGTGTGAGAGGTCTCTAGTCTTAATTTTTTCCCAAATTCAATCTCTAATTGTATAAAAGACCTTGTATTAATAATAGTCACAGATAAATTTCAAATTCAATTTATGCCACCAATTTGTATCATATTAGCAATAAAACATTTTACAAGAATATTTTATCGTAATTTAATTTTTTAGAGTCTGCCAAAATGTTTTTCAATATAAAATTCATAGTTATGGTAATTATAAGTTTTAATTTTAGTTTAAATTAATATAATCATTAAGCAGCTCAATTATTTTGAGGACTTCGTCATTACATTTAATAAATTATTGTAAACAATCGATGCAGTCGATTTTTTCCATGCACATTTTTTTTAACTAGTCCTCAATATCCTTTATTTAATGATTACTATTTTTTAACTTTAAAAGAAAGACTGCTCTTGTATGTATATAAATGCAGAAATATTATATAAGTGAATTTAGATTTATGAATTTTTCTATTTATGCTATAAATTTTGAAAATTTGTGTTCACTAAACAAATTAAACCAAAGTTGTCTTTAAATATATTACCTTTCTAAAATTTAAAAATTATTTAATAATTAAATATCAAAGATATATTTTTGTATTTCAGAGAGGTGTTACAATAAATTAAATTACTTAAATGTATTATTTATATGTATTTATGATTTAATATTAAATATAGGAATGACATACAATATTTTGTTTCAATTTTTTAGCTTAAGGCAGTTCACTGGTGTTGACAATCATAGACAAAAGTATAATCAGATATTAAGTACAAACTATACCAAAAGTAGTAAGAGTATTTTATTTTTTCAGAGGCTGTACCTTCACATTGTTGATAAATATGAGAACGCTGGGTAGTGATGGACGCTGGTAGTATGATGTTTAAAAAAAATCAACTTTAATTTTTTATATATTTTTTACTAAATAACATTCATATTCCTACCAGTTCGTGACGTCATCAACTACTAGGATAACAAGCGTATATTTACGCAGTAAAACAAAATTCGAACTACATATCTTTCCAATTCAGTCAATTTTTGGATATTTAATAAAATGAAAACGTCAATTCAATAAATAATTAAAGAATCAACTCCAAATAAATCTTTGTAGCCGATAAAACGAAAGAAAAGTTTTATCATTATTAATGCAACACGTGGATGCATGAATTAGTTTCTTTATTTAAAATTACCGCCAATGATATGACCAATATACGAAATAGAAATTAAATAAATTATACTAACCATTGTGATTATATTTTACTATGTAACATACATTAAAAATTGTTTTAAATTATGTTAATTATTGTGCATTGTAATTGAGTTATTAACATTACTTTTAGTTATAAATTAGGATTTGTACAACCAACTTTATAAAGCTAAAACCGTCTGACAGCTATGGCGACAATATAAACATTTCATTACCTCATTGGAGAAAATCATTCGCAGAAATGTGAAGTGTTTTGGTTACGTAGTGGTTTATGTGTTACAATGTGTGAATTACTTATGTTTTCAGTACCCACGACGTATAAAAATATAAAAATCAATTGAATAAATAAATGACATGTGTTAGTGCTAAAAGTTTACAGTTTTGCATTCCCATACACCAATACTTTGTTATTACTTTTGAGGATTTATATGTATTTGTGTATGATGATGAACCCAGAAAGTCATATGACTTGTTTAAAAACACGTGATAAAATATATCAACAAATATTAGTCGTAAGCAAACATTTATTGGAGACGTATTTTTTTTTTAAATAAAAATAAGTTATTAGTTAGAATTGTTTCTTTTGCCTAATAATATCAAGTGTATAAATAAAATTTTAATAATGAAAATAATTAATATAAAATACTAATGGCTTTATTAAATAAATTATTTTCCTCTAAAAAGAAAACTAATAATAATAAACATGTTGGAAACGTCAGGTTAGTTATATATTCTTTTATTTATGTTTATTTGTAATTTTATTTTGAATGAATTTGAATATATAGTATAAAGTATTTTTAGAATAGTTCATAACCCAATTTTCGTCATTTTCTTTCAAATGACGCACATTTGTCACAAAATTGCAGAGTATTTGGCTCTTAAAATCACGTGAAGTTCATTCATATATATTTATATACACTGTTCTGAACTCTTATTTTAAATCCTAGATTTAGAATAGCATTATAAAAAGTACTTTCTTCACCAAAATTCATTTCAGTATGAATTTTTCAAAAATTAGTGATTAATTCAAATATGTACTTCCGGTTTCCTTCAAAATTCGTTAAAAAAAATTGGGGACTCCTTTTTAAATCAATCAATTTACATACATTACAGCAAATTATACAGCAAAACTGTCAATTTAGTTAATTAAATAAATGTTACTTATACATCTTTCATTTTTTTGTGCGAATTATGAAGCATACAAACGGATTACGGCTTCACACTAGTGTATTTTAATTTTGTTGTAATAAATTTTTTACGCTGTAAAAGTTGGTACCTATTTCCGGAAATATAGCGCAGTTACTAAACTCAGACCGAATAGCGGATGCCGAGAACATTGCTTGACGCTAGAATGCTGTTTTCGGATTCGATCCGCGGACCAGCGTTATGTTTTATGGGTTTAGTTGTTACCAGAATTAGCAGTACACATAGATGAGCCCATAACACAAATACTGCCAACATTGTTAGAGGACGTCGGTGATAGTACTCAGTATCGGAAATAAATAGATGTAAAATAAAATGAAATCAAAATAACACTTCAACGCTCTCTGTTACACTATACCATATTTTAATTAAATAATACCTAATTTAATATTAATTATAATTTAGATAATTTTTAATACATTCAATACTGATACTTTACTATACCTTCCAAAAAATTAATTTTATTTTATTCGATGTCTCTAAATCTAGGACCTACTGTTATAAAACGTTATAGCTCATTATTCAAAATCACGTGCAGTTTATTTTTAGATAACTCACAGGTTTACGAAATAGAAAGGTCGCATGTATAGTTTTAACACCTATATCACTACTACTACAAGTACAGTAGACATCTTGTCAGTTCAAATTCCAAATTACTTCATCTATATAATTTTTATCTAAGCATATGTACTGTTAGTATCAATAATTATTTACTTATCGTTACTAGATTATAACCATACAATATAATTAATAATTTTTTTAATCAGTTAATAGCATTTTAATTTGTAGCTGGGCAAGATATCATAATTAATTGTATTATTTGACTTTATGGAACTTTCCATAAAAACATACATTTTAATTAATTTTATACCAAAGCCGCTGAGAAATATGTGCAGAGTAATTTGTATCGACATTTTCTTATAAAATGACGTCATAAGTTAAAAACCTAATATAGCGTTTGGATATTTTTTGTATCTTTAAATTTCACTTTTGTTTAGTTTAATTTGTGTCCGTTTAAGACAAATGCCTGACATTTTATGTTAATCTTATTTATACCCCTTCAGCAGAAAACCTTTTCCATTCTCGAAAGATCAAGTACGAGTGCTTTTATATCGAGAGTGTGACTGGAGAGGAAGACGATTATTATTTGATTCAAGTGCAGCACAACGAGTCCGTATATCTGATTTAAGTGCTCGTGACCGAGCAGGTTTTGTTGAAACTTGTGATGGCTTCGGATATCGAGTACGCATTATTAATAAAGATAGTTTAAATAATATATTATGTAGAAATAGTATAGCAGAATTCTTTTCTAGTATCTACCACCAAATGCTGATGCGGGGAGCATTGGCGAAATGGTTTTTGGTGCTGTGGCTATGTCATTTCGGGGAACATCACTTAAGGTATTTCGATTCGCAAATTACATTTTTGTTGTTGTTGAAACCAGAGATCGGATCCCAACATAACGATACCCGATAATGGGCTTGTTTCCTCATTTTTTAGTGGTCGATTTTTCAATTGTTGATTGAAATTGATGTTAATAAATGTGTATTGGCGTGTTTATTTTATTAAATATCTAAATATTTACGGAGATATAGCAATTAAAAGTTTGAATTGTAGTTTTAGCGCTAGAAATGGTCGACCATATTTGTATGACGTGAAATGCATTTTAACGTCAGTTATTTGTTGAGTAGGTCAGTGCTGTGGTAATGTTCTGTAGCTGTTGGTAATCAAATAATCAAGTCAAATCAAAGAATAATAAGTTTTTATTTTGTTTAACCCTGCTAAGGCAAAAATAATATTGAAATTTGATTGTTCCTTGAAATAGCTGTAAATAATATTTGATATTTTGATATATAAATACATATAGCAGAGATTTATTAGCTGTAAGGTTGGTAACCTTACACAAGGATTGTGATGTCACATGCACTTGGAATGTGTACAACGTTGAATCCCTTTAATAATTAAAGAGACAAAATGACTTTTTTAATTGTTAATATCTCTTAACATATAAGGAGTTATTAAAAATTAATTGAACATTTGAGGTTCTAGACACAAGCCCATTGATTGGGTATCATTAGGTTAGGCTTCCAGTTCCTGACTAACCATATATATAATAAATCAAACTCTATTAGGTTCATTGGATGAGCACCCCAGCAAGAATATTATGTGCACAGGTTTTTATGTCACCACTTTCGACAACATTTTTACATTCTAGTCAAGAAAGTCCTGAATCATGTTATTCATCTTGGGCGAGCTCTCTTAATTCAATGTGTGATCCAATGGAAATGAGATATCGTAAGTATTAGCTGACTATATTACATATACAATTAAATTGTTCTATTTTTAAATGTGTTAACTTTCCAAAAAATCTGACGTCGCTTGAAATGACAATTTTACGCTTTCTAGAATCTAATACAATAGTTTCTCTATTAATGCCATTAAACAAGTATTGACGTACAAAAGACTATTTATATTCATTTGCTTTGTCATTCTACTATTAGTCTAGTTTTCATTACGTAACGCGAATGTTACAACGTAATATACTGAAATTTCTGTAAACAGTTACGGTTTTATGTAGCAGATATGTGCAGACATAAATTATTCTACATACCTTGTTTTAGCATATCGTTTTACATTATTTTAAAATTTTAATTTGTAGCTCCTGGTCATAAAACAACCCCTTTAGATGTTCCGTATGGCAGCTTACCAGGAAGCAGATCCTCAGCATATAGTGCTGGAGATTCAGGATATTTAGGAAACAATTCCACACAAAGTTCTGGGAACAATGTGTCTAATCAGACTAGTTCAGCTCGAAGTAGTTTTAACTCAGCAGTTAGTGATAAGGATATACAATCCAGAAAATTTAGCGATGTAACTGGATATTGCGGCAGTAAGTATTCTTGTACAATGTATTCCTCATTCTATTAATTTATTAAATATTTTATTATTAATAAAGGCTCTTCTACACGAAGTGATAGTAGTACATCAAGTCAAAATAGTATTCAAAGACGTTTTTTGCGGAACTTATCAACATCATTTGAACATGATTTTGTTGAAACCGGAACCAGTGGAAATATGGGTATATAACTTATTTATTATTAAGAAAAATTCTTGAATGGAATTATAGAAGATTTTATTTCAGAAACTTTAACAAATAGAAATTCAGAAGAAAATGGAAGAAGAGCAAGATTAGGGTTAGCAGTTTGCATCACATTGTCTGTAAATACTGAACACGAAATGGAATGTTATTATTTAGAACATATTCCATTAATAGAGTCCATGCTGAATCGTTTACGTTTATTTGTAGAACAAGCTTATATAACAAAAGCTTCATTTCTATCTTTAATGTGGGATGGTTATGAAAAGACCGCAGAATGGTTGATTGATTTATTTAGCGCACCTAGGATAGCCTATCCGATATGGTTGGGATTAGTAGGAAGCTCACTGGATGAAGATGATACTTCCGGTCTAAATGGATCCGGTACTGTCGGTTTGGACAGACATGGACTAGCCAATGGTTTCATGGATACTTTATATAAGTTGTTGTGTGTATTTGATACAAAGGCAACAAACTTGTAAGTTATTCAGATATTATGTTAATTTTTAATTGTGGTCTCCGTATTAACTTATATTATTTATTTGCAGTTTCATCAGCACTTTGATAACAGCAGTTTTAACACATCATTTAGGATGGGTAGCTACTGTTTCAACTCCTCAGAAAATAAGTAATTATAGTGGAAAAGCCCCTACGCACCATGATGATACCACAACAAATAATAATCAAGTGGATGCTGATTCTAAAAATTCAAACTTAAATGAATTATCAAAAATGTATCCGTATAATCCCTTGTGGGCACAATTGACCGATTTATATGGTGCAAACGGTCATCCAACAAAATTATCGAAGACTATTGTTAATGGTGTGGAAATAAAAGTAGTAAATCATATTTTAAACATGCTGACTTATTTTATACGTTGTGGAGAAGTAAAACGAGTGTTTCATGAAAAAGTACAAGAAACGGATTCTATAAATAGTTTAATGAATAGAATTAGTGATGATAATTGTTTATCAAATAGTGATTTAAAACAAGAATTAATGAATATAGAAGATCATTGTGATAAAAATTATATTGAAATGAGTACTTTTAGAGCAAATTTTGCTAAGAATTATAGTTCAAATAAATTAAATGTTTCAAATTTTAATGAAAAAACTCGTGTTATATCGTCAGAGACTTTAAAAAGTGATAATTTAAGTAGTGATACATTAATCTTAAAAGAAAATGTACTCCAAAATGAAAATACGTTAAGTTTGCACAAAGCAGCTACATGTTCCAGTAATTTAAATTTATTTAGTAATACAGATTCTCGATCAGATTTAACTGATGATCTTGCTAACATGTATCCAGCATTTGATGATGTCGATACCAAGGAACTTCAAAGTTTATCGTTGAATGACGCAAGTTCCAAAAGCCCTAAAGAAGAATTTAATTTTGACTCAACTGAAATTAACCAAAAAGTGAATAAGCTTTTACGCGTGCCTCAGAGTGCTGTTGCTTATCATTTACAAAAAGAAGATAAATCAAATATTTCCGGTGTAAATAAAAAAGAAGAAACTACAGTTGGTCAAAGTTTAGATGACTTGTTGCGGGCACATGAATTTAAAAAGGAATCGTCTAAAGTTACGTGTGAATCTCACCAAAAATCTCCATATGAATCGGTTGATAGCTTATGTAAAAAAAGTAAAATTTCGTATCCGAATTTATCAGCGTTAATAACTGCTAATAGCATTGGTACTGGAGATAATAATAAGTTCGGTTGGGGAGAAACAAATTCTGATAACGTTGAAAATATAGCGGAACGTAAAAGAGATAAAAACGGTGTCGTTTTCGTACTGGGGGAAAATGAAGAATTAGTAGGATTAAAAGAGCAACAAAGTGTATCTGATTCAAATAAAATTAGAGAATTGAAAAAACCTGAGCAAACAAAAACAGAAGGCAATAGTATATCGAATGATGTTCTAGATAAAATGTCTGAGTGTAACAGTGGAGCAATAACAAAAACCAAGCCTCCAGTTTGTCGACAAACTACGGAATGCAAACATAAGCATAAAAAACATTCTGGTGTTAAGTTCAATTTTGAAAAGTATCCACAAATAGCAACAAATTATATGAGAAGTAAAAATTTAGATATTTCAAATCGTCAATTTCTTGAAAAAGGCATGAAGATGGATCGTGAACAAGCTGTTCGAGATTTTGAAGCTGGTACGAGTTTTTTAAGAGAAGACACACAAGAATGTGATTGTTGTAAAAATCTGAACTATCAACTTCAAACGCCTTGTAATGCTTCCGAGTTAGAATTTACAAGCGATATTGTAACAAATACAGTCAGTGAAGTAGAACAGTTTGCTGTAGAAAAATTAGTTCATGACGAAAAGCCTACTATTACCTTTAAGAGAGAAAAATTAAATAAAACTATAATACAGGGAGAAGTGGATGACTCTAATACTGCAAATAATGTGAATCATTCACTGATTCAAAATAGGAATGATAATTTATTAACTCCATCTAATAGTACTCAGAGAGAACGCAAAGTTAGTAAATCGTTAAATAGAAAAAGTATTGAAAATCCTACAACTACTGAAATGAAAATTATTCACATTCCTATGCCTAAGTAAATCAATTGAAAATTTAATAAAACAGAAAACAATTATTTCGATATTTATATATTATGTTTACAGGTCTCAACCAAAACTAGTTAATAAACCGAAGCTTCCCGAACCTGGATTTTCACCATCCTTATTTAGTGCTATTGCAGATCATTATATACCGGATATGGCTCTGCAGGTACATTACTAAACATTTAATCATTTTTTTTATATTCCTTTCCTAAATTATATTTTTCATATTTATGTTTCAGGGTACAATAATAGGTCCTGAAAAATGGGAATCTAATCTGCGGAGAGACCTGGTATTATCCACACATAATAGGGCTTTGCTAGATGCAAACATTTCAGAAAGTGTTTGTATTGTAGCAAATGTAGATAAATTGGAGGTTCGTGTAATCTCTTCGCAAACACATGTTTTACCAAACAATGCTGCAGCTGGTATGGTAGGAATGTCACAGTTAGTTTCAAATATGTTGGAATCTGTATTGCATATGTGGAAGATGAGAATTCCAGCTGAACATGTAATTATTATAATAATTATGATTTTTATATTAAAATATAAATTAATTATTAATATTTAATAAACGTTTTAGTGTCTGCTTTATATTGAAAGTAAACTACAAGAACTCTATCTTAGATCTGAATCTCTAGCTGATCTGTTATTAAACACCGATTTTTGTGAATTGGAGCATGTGATATCGACACTTGGTGTGGAAGTCACAGATGTTCCACTTTTGTTATCAATTGCATCTACACATAGTCCACAAGTTACCAAGAAATATGGACTTAGTTTCAGATAAGAAATAATTTATAAAGTACCAAAACGTAATATTAGTACAATTATTATTTATTTTTACATATTGTTAATTTTTATTTTATTGACTGATTGTGAACGTTGAATCATCGACTATAAGTCCTCATATATATTAGTTTTCTAAGATCCGATTTTGCTCTGATTTTTGACTGCTTTTGTTATGTATATTTTATTTTTAAGTTTTATTAAAAAGAAATAGTGTATGCGTATGTTTTATTTATTAATGTGTGTGTGTGATTATTTTGGGCCTTTTTGCTCTCTATGATATTTAGTGTATTCAAATCTGAGCTTCCAACGGATAAGATATGTATTTATTTATTGATTTAATAAATTTATTTATTCTACTGTATTTCTTTTATTTGAAAACGTATGCAAGTTGTGTAAACATTTCTAAAAAGGCTTATCAAGAAATATCTAAAATATCAGTAAGTTTCAATAAGTTTAAAAATGGATAATCCAGCTTAAATCAATTGTACAAACCAATAACATCTATTAATTACCTCATTTGATAATTGTATTCTAATAAGCAAAGACTAGCTAATGAATAAGATCATATTTTTCTCTATTTACAACGTTAATAATATAAGAACTTAGTGCTACACCAGCCAGCTGTAATAATAACACACTTTTATGCACTTTTTACACTTGCTGTTTAACTAAGATGGCAATGGGCCTTAATTTCTATATAATGAAATTATATATTGATAAAATATGCCTTCTATTATTCTTTAATAAATTGCAATATTATAAGAGATATTAAGAATTAAAATTGGCATTTTTGACCATTTAATAATTAAAGGTATCAAAAATATATATTTTTTAAAGTTTTTATAAAAATGAACACAGAGTTTACAATCTCACTGAATTAAAATAATTGAACGAAAAGTATATATATTTCATGGACATAAAACGTTTAGGTGAAAAGAATTTGTTGAGCCATCTTTTGAACAATCTAAATCTTTAGGTTACTCTTAACAGATGTCTTTTTTAATTTATATTTATGTCACTTTACTATGTCTATTTGCATTCTATGGCGTCCTGCAAAAAGTTAAGCATTTAAACCAGAATGTAAACTTTTGACCCTACCAGCCGATAAACTAGAATGAGGAAGTTGTAATCCTTGCAACAATCACCTTTTCTGATCGAAAGAGCACCGCACCGAATTGGAAATTTCATTTAAAAACAAGTTCACTTTCCTGTAAATGCAGTGTATAATTGAAAAAAAAACCGAAGAATTTTTTTTTTAGTTATTTATTAACTTTGTAATAAAAACTATTTTTAAAATTAAAATAAATCTTGAAATATGAATATGATATAGTTTTAAAATATATTTATATATAAATACTTAACACGATATCTCTTTTAATCATTCATATCCATGGGTTCTTTAGTTTCGAAATCACGGCACTTTGCTGCATGTAACTCTCTTCGTATTTCCCCAGTAATTGGTTCATGCTTTTTGACCTGCAATAATCTCAGTAATCCCTCCTTCTGTTCACTCGATATATCACTTTTATAACGCTGTACAAATGTTAATAAAGCTTGGTGCCATAGAACTGGCAGATCTCGTCTATCAGTTTCAAACCTAAACAAATAATTTATATTAAGTAATAATTATTAAACACTTTTCTAAAAGAATACTGAGAACCATTATGAACTACCTTAAAAAGTGAAAAACTACTCCATCAACGACCCTGTATGGTAACGCATATTTTTTGTCCAAAAATATTCTCAAAAATATAGAATTGGCTCCAGTATAGTCCATTTCTGCTATCTTCAAAATAGTAACAGCTGAATGCAAAATTGGTATGGAATTCTTTGCAACTACAGATCCAATGATGATAGCTTCTCGTAATGTACAATCTCCAGCCTAACATTAATAATACGTAATAATTGTATAATGTGAAAGTAAAACAAAAGTTCTGTGGTAAAAACAAATAGAGCTTACCTCAAGCAAGGGTAACAATATTCCTTTCATGAAAGCAGATGGCTTGAACAGTGATTTTCGCAACGCTTGGTACAAGTGAAAATTGAGTCTTTTGTATTCAGCTAAATCATCTCTGATACGTGGTAAAAGGATTGAATTATAAAAACTTTGTGCCATTTGTTTTTCAAGATTTGATGCGAATATTCTCGTGGCTTGATACATTGCTGCAGCTGACCAACTCGTTGGGTCTGTTAGCATTAAGAGATTATGCCAATCTCTACATTTTGGTATAGCTTTAAAAGATTTTGGTAACTTTCCACTGCGATATTTCCTTAATACTTCTCCTACTTCTTTATATAGTTCTTGAATCCTAAGAGAATCGTTAAAAGAATTAAATAAAGAAAACATTAGAATTGTATGATTTATAAAATAAAAAATCTCTTTACTGGACAGGGAATTGTTCCGTTCGAAGTGTTCCAGCATCTGAAAATTGAGCTTCGATTTCTGTAGTCTTTTCTGCTATTTTATTCAGGAGAATACTTTTAGGAGTTTTGGATTTAAACATATCAAAGGCACGTTCATCATTTTCGTCAATGTTATAATGGGATTCAATATCTTCATCAACTTCAGATTCGCCATCATCTGAACTATCATCTGCAAAATAAAAGCAACGAATATGTTTACATACTTACATTCAGAAAAAAAAGGATTATGTACGATTGCCTAAATCATATTATTGATCATTTACTTCTGGTAAATGTAACACTTTTACATGAACATAAATCACATATTCATTGATCGTACCTCCTAAATTAGTCCTTTTCTCTTTTCGTGAAGTTCCTGGGGTTTGCTGTCCATGTTCCTCCTCCATTTCCAAATATTGTTTGAAGGCATTTTGAATTACTTTTTGTGATATATCTGGTGCGGTGTACTAAAATAAAGATTGTGTGTAATTTTTAACCTCCAAACTAGCAATAAAAATAATTTAAAAAATATAATTACGTTGTCTTCTTCATCGGTGCGTTGGCGAGTTTTATTTCTATTCTTTGATTTGACAACTTTATCGTCTTCTAACTGATCACCGAGATTCATTTTGGGAGCAATTGGATGCTTTGGAGTTTTAATTTTCTTTGTTTTTCCCATTTTACTATATATTTTAATCCTGTTAAAATGGACAGTTTTATCTTCTATCTGTAAACAATTATTTATTATAAAGCAACTAAAACATAAAAATTAAGCTTAATGCTAAAATATTCTTTAATATATTAGTGGTAATTATTATATATTAAAAAACTTACAATCACTTAAAAAATTATAAAAATAACACTGAAGCACTAAAAACACATGTGGTAAAATTCAACAAAATTCAATACAATATGTCACAGTGGTCACAGACATTAGAAAAACACTAGATCAGAGCAGAGATACCGATTATCAGCGATGGTCGACGACTAGTCTTTAATGTCGGCAGTAGATCAGAGCAATGCATCTTTTGCTACTAACTTAACTTTGTAAATGCGTTAAACATAAATAAATCAGAGATAATAAAATAAATGTGAATAAATGGCTATATGTTTGTATCAGTTTATGCAAATAATAAAAATACAAAACATACAAAAATTCAATAAATTATAATGGACCGATTTTTCAATTGTTAGTTAACTTTGGTTTATTGTATAGCTATCATGATTGGAATTTTCTATAACGTTAGATCATTTTAATAATTATATAAACAAAATTACTTTCTCCTAAAATAGAAGGAGTTATTAAAAAATAATTGGACATTAGAAGTTCTGGTAGATAACATTATCAATATGTAGTACATTTTTGTAGAAATTGTAGAATAGAAGCATGGTTCACAAGCCCATTAAAAAAACAATTTTTTTGTTAAACTTCAGTTATGCCATAACCAGTTGCAGATTCACACACGTGCAAATAAGACGCCCCCCATACCTCCGAAAGAAATTGTGACTGGATGTAATTGATTTTGCCGTAATTGATTGATTTAATTTCTACAAATCTGTACGATATATCGATTAAGTAGGTTACCAGAACTTCAAATGTCCAATTATTTCTTATTGAGTCGGAATATTGTAAATATTAACAATTAAAATTAAAAGTTGATTCTTAAGAATTAATTCAAAAGTCTTCTTATTACTATTCTTTTTATTTTTGATTGAAATATAGCTTAATGTTAAGCGAAGGAGAACATAGTTTGAAGCAATTAGTTATAGTTTAAATGAGTGTGTAAATTAGGTTTAATCTTAATTTAATTGGCATTAAATGAAATAGAATTACTTGCTATAGAGTAAGTATTCTGCATAAATTCGGTTAAGTAAACGATAATAAATTAATTCTAATGTACAATATCCAATAGTTGACGGGAAAAGTTAAGATATAATTTAATATTTGAATTTTTGTGTTGCCGCTTTGGCGTATACGTTACATGTGTGTATACAAAATCGCGCTTTTTAGCGTAGAATGGATTCAGTCAGATTTCGTCAGATTCAATCAACAAGTGTCAAATAATAATTTGTAAACTGAATAAACGATAGTTCTATTTTAATATAAAATAATTGTTATAATATAGAATTACTCCACAATGGATTTTTCAGTGTCCAAGGTAAATTAGAAATGTTTTTTTTTATTAAAATTGTTTACAAAATAATGAACTTCTTATTAATTTTAAGGGATGTTTTGTATTTAAAAACGGTGCTACTGCGGCGAAAGTAAGGAGAAAAAGTAAAAAAATTAATAGTGATATATTAGGTGAAGAATTTAATTCACAACCGTGGTATATTGCATTTAAATCTATGTGGAATTCTATTAATTTAAAAATTGAGGTTAGATTTTTCATATTTTAAATTAATTTAATTTTAATTTTGATGTTTACATATCTTATTATTCTAATAGAATTTACATATTTCGACATACGAGAAAATTTTGAAAGATTTAGTAGATTTTGTAAAATATTCACATGATGACGCGAAGGAAGCGCCTTTACCTTCTGCAACTCTTTTAACAGGTATGTTTCATAATTTTTTTTACATTTTCCTAGGTGTTTTATGTCTTAAATTATAATATAATTAATTTTTCAGGTATTAATCAGCCGGACCATGGAGCACAGTTTGCCAGTCTTGCGAGAGAATTACGTAAAAAAGTTACACCTCATGTTGCTACACTTTTACCAAGAGATTGTCCTAATGTTAAATCTACTGTTGAAAATATGGTACTGCAATTTGTTAATGAAATAGAGGTAATTCTTATAAAAGAAGGTACATACATTATTATTTAATGTTATAATTATAATACGGTTTTGTTTTATCCGCTAGACTTCTGAAGATCATAATGAGAAGCTTATAAAAAAGAATCAGAGTAATATATTGGTATTAAAGTCTTGGTACGGTCAAATTTATACACCATCTTTACCACCAAAACGCTCATCTCCAAAAAAACATAAAAAATCTCAGACTAGAAAACCGCTAGTTGTTGTTATTCCAGATTTTGAGAGCTTTAATAGTAATGTTCTACAAGATTTTATTTTAATATTAAGGTATAAGGTGATATAGACTCTTATTTCGCTAAACGCAAATCATCTAACATAATAAAAGTTATAGCTGTAAAATATATCAAATTACATATATTTTACATAAATACATAAATATGTTTTGTGTTTTGCGTGATACGTTATAAATGTTACTAATATAAAATTGATTGCAAAATAATTAAAATTTTAGTGGACATTGTCCAGCTCTACCAATTGTTTTAATTTTTGGAGTCGCAACAGCTTTATCAGCTGTACATCGTGCACTTCCTTATCATGTGACGTCAAAGCTTGCGGTGCAAGTATTTCATTCACAACCTTCAAATGAATATTTAAAACAAGTAATTAGAACTTTTTCATAAATTCTATATATCATGAATTTTATATCAAGTTGTATGCTGATATTTACTTCTAGGTATTGGAAAAAGTGATACTATCACCAGAGTGTCCCTTTCACTTGTCTGGCAAAGCATTTACATTTCTTACGGATGTTTTCCTCTTTTATGATTTCTCTGTTCAAGGTTTTATTCAAGGATTTAAAGTAAGTAATGTTATAAAAGAAGATATGCATATTTTGATATTGTTAAGAACTCGATATGTTAATTTTTTCAACAGAATTGTATGATGCAGCATTATTTCGCTGGAAATCATTTATCTCTCTGTTGCCATCGACGAGATATCGAAGAATCAGTTGAATCCTTAAACCATGAGAATTTAGAAGAACTTCGTCACTTAATGTCCTTCAGGACATACGTCGAGAATGTTGTAACTGATAGCTTCGAAAAAATAAATCTGATAACTAATGATGAATATCTTCAATCACAATTACCTAAATTAATAAATGACATCCATGAATATTTCGAATACTTTCATGCATATTTAAATGTTTTGCATATTTTGATTGGTAATTTACCAAGATCACCATTAGGAAGACAGGTAATTCTTAATTTGATAATATAATAATACACGCTCTTAATACGTTATAACACTTATAATTTTGCAGCTCAGAGAGTTATACACGTTAGCCATAAGCACTAATATCATAGAATCTCAAGAATATAAAGAATGCGTTCAACTATTGAATTTTCTTTCAAAAGATGAATTTGTTGAAAAACTATTAAAAATATCAGTACTTTTAAAAGAAACAAGTCAAGAAATCGACAGTCCTGTCAGTAATAAATTATTTGAGATGGCAAATACTTTAGATATTTATACCGAAGATGTTAAACAAGCTGGATTTGATATCATAGTTCCAACCAACGTGAATGATGAAGATGAAGAAGTATTAGATAAATTAGGAAGACTTGAAATGAGAGAGGTTGTTTTTTTTTTATTTTAATTTTTGTGTTGTAATTTTTTTTCAATATATATTTTTAATTTCAGAAACTTCTTCAATTGTCAAAATCTCAAAGACCAATTTCTGAATATGAAGAAATTCGCACAGAAGTGTTGACTTTCATAACAGAAAATATGTTTCAGCCATATATTTATCCACTCAATACTTTATCTCTTAAAAATGGTAATAAATTTCATCCATTTTATGAATTATTTTTATTTAGTGACATTTCTTCTGTTAAAAATCACATTGTCGGAACTCCTAGAGCTGGTTTACATACTGCCTTAAATAATCCTAACGCTTACCTACAGGTATTACAGTTTAAATACATCTTATTATATTTTTAGTCAATAATAAAATAATGAAAATAATTTTGTAGTGTAAATGCTGCCACTTATCAGAAACCGATTCAATTTTACCCACAATGCCGGATATTTGCATTGCTTATAAATTACACTTGGAATGTGGAAGATTGATAAATCTTTTTGATTGGCTGCAGGCATTTAGATCTGTTATTGTGGGTCACCATGAAGATGACGAAAGTAGCAGCAAAGAAGTTGAACCCGAAATTCAGTATCCTTTCCGCAAACTAATCATCTCATTTATATTTAATGATACATTTTGTTTTTATTTTCCTTAATGTTATACTTTAGAGCACGTTTCACGAGATGCGTTGCTGAGTTACAACATTTGGGGTACATCAAGAGTTCAAACAGAAAAACTGATCATGTAACACGATTGACGTGGTAGATGCTATACTAAACAATTGCAACTTTAATGTGCATTCATTGCAAAACAATTTAACTTATTAATATTTTCTTTGTACATCTATTATACATTTGAATAAAATTCTTTGCGAGATAAATATATATTTTTTTAGTTAGTAATTAATTTAAGAAAATTAAATACCCGTTATTTCGTATACAAGGGCAAATTTAGTGTGTTAGCGCACTTTCTGTGTACTTCTTGAAGTAATTTGCTAGAAGCGCCTGATTAGGAGGCAGCAATTATTTCATATTATTAATATAATATACTTTCTTATTACCTAACAGTTTTGCCAGAGAAAATGATGCTTGAATGGACCTTTTTAATTATTTAATATAAAGAATTTACTATACATCGTATTATATTTAGTTCAAGCAATTTTTCATTGACATGTAATACATTTTAATACAAACCCAGACTAGATTTGCTGTCCTGGTTCGTACCTGGTTCGATATATATATTTATACATCATATATTATTATATCGTCAGAAAAGATATTTTATATAGCCTTACAATTGAAAGTATCAAACAAAATGTTAATATGACGCATACTAGAAGATTATTTAGCTCTAACAAATGGCTGAGGGCCGAAGCAAAGAATATACCGTTGTACAGAAGAAACATTAAAATCATATAATGTTTATAACACCTAATATAAAAACCTTAAATAAAAAAGAAACCGCGCATTTAATTTAATTTTAATTTCTTCATCTCTATCACTGATGTACAAAACCATTCAAAAATTATTTTCATTTGAAAATAATAAATAAAGTATTCTAAAATACGGATGGTATTTACTATGATATATCAAGGTTGGTAACCTTAAACAAGGATTGTGATGTCACATGCACTTGGAATGTATACAACGTTGAATCCCTTTAATAATTAAAGAGACAAAATGACTTTTTTAATTGTTAATATCTCTTAACATATAAGGAGTTATTAAAAAATAATTGAACATTTGAGGTTCTAGTAACCCACTTTATCAATATATAGTACACTTTTGTAGAAATTAAGACATAGGACACAAGCCCATTCAAACTAAAACTCAGTAGGTGAGAATGCTACTTTACAACAAAAAACATTAGACGCAATATATAAAATATCTTTACACTGAAATTTATTTATTTACTTAGTATAGAATACTTTTGCTAAGTATTGTACAAAGGTTATAAAATCCATAACAGAAGCCAAATTTCATCGTTTACAACCAATATGGCTGCCGCGGTTCTTTTGAACACATCTAAAAAATATATATTTTTTAATTTTATATTTTCATAATTTTATGGTTCAAACAGTTTATTCATTTATTGAAAAGATGTATCTACTATATACTCGTATGTATACCAATTTAGGATAAACTCGTAAATAGTTTATTTTATATATAAATTGATGAGTTTATAAAATTTAAGAAAGTAGAAGTAGATTGAATGGTGGCTTTCAAATTAGCTGGTTCAATATTTTTTTAATAATCAAAATAATTCTAATAATCCTAATATTAACAGCATAACTTATTATTCTTTGACTTGACTTGATTATTTGACTACCAACAGCTACAGAATATTACCATAGCACTGACCTACTCAACAAATAACTGACGTTAAAACTACAATTCAAACTTTTAATTGCTATATCTCCGTCAATATTTAGATATTTAATAAAATAGACACGCCAATACACATTTATTAACATCAATTTCAATCAACAATTGAAAAATCGACCACTAAAAAATGAGGACACAAGCCTATCACTATCTACAGGTGTAATAGTAGAATTTATTGCATGATTGTTATACATTAAACCATTAATAAATAGAAAACAACAAGGTTTAAAATAATTATTAATATGTATAATAATTGATGATATATTTATGTTAATTTCAAAATAATTACCTGTTGAAATATGTTTATACTCGTAATATTGATGGGTATTCTAGCGGGTAATGATTTTGCGGAGTGTACTTATGCATGAGCGCGCAATTAGTTTTCATACGCGAACTATTAATTGTCATAATTAAACCATCAGTAATTATATTAAAGTAAGATTTTTCTTGTGTTTAAAACTAAGAAAATAACAGAAACAATAAGAAGTCGTGTCATTTTTTCTTAGAAATTATGAGCTTGGATGGGATTATTTTCCAGGAATTTGTATACAGGGTGTTCCAATATTCAACGATAAGCGGGCACCAGAGTATGGTCCTGCTCATGACTACACAAGAAAAGAAGAAAAAAAAAATTATCTCATTTTGTTTAGGAGTTAGAAAAAAAAATAAAATTTTTTGGAAAATTGAAACACCTTAAGATTTTTTTAACTATCATGACCACCATTTTTCAAATGCTATTTCATTTGTCCATGTAAACACCATTTTCAATTATTTTTATTTATTTATTAAACACAACTAAAAAGTCAACGGTCAATGAGATTATACTGGAGCCTGACTAGGTACTCGTCCGTTTTGTTCGAGATCACATTCAAAACCGTAATTTCTTTAGATGTTCCAATTTCGTATTGAAACATTTTTGTTTCATATAAATACTACCTAGAATTTAAAAAAATAGTATAAGTAAGGGTTTTATTAGTGTTGCACTAGTCTGTACGTTAAAAGTACAATACATTTAGTACATTCATGTCTACATAATGTCAACTTATGAATGTAAATATATAAATGTTGAATGTCGCATGTTTATGTTGCACCAATATGTACGAGGCATTAGTGCGCCCTTGTGGTTTCACCTCCTTTATCACTGCAGCTTTCTTCACAATTATTTTATTTAGAAAACCTGTTGCTGATTTCATTGATAAAATTATTTCACACTTTGACTAATATTTATTGTATTTTCGAAATAGAAATATGCGGAAGCTGGGAGGTACGAGCATGTCTGATGAACCCCAAATAAAACGGCGCCAAGTTTACCCCGGATGTTCGTATTTCTGTCTCCAAGGTGGTCATGTTTTATTGTGTGCTTATATTATTTAAATTTATACAAAGAATAACTCAAATTTATTTTATGAGGGTGCAGTTTAAATCTAAATTTAGCAATTTTATTATAAATGATAAAGTTTCAAGAAAATACCTGAATACATTTTTTCATTATTTCCTAATGTATTTTATACCAATGAACAAAGATTCTAAAACTTTATCAACGGGCACTTTAAATGTACGAATATTTAAAATGAAGGTAATTTCTTATATTTTCTTTGTTGACAGATTTTTATTATTATAACAGTATTACTATTTATAACAGTATTTATTATTTTTCTATTTAAATTATTTACCATCAGCCATTTCTGATGTTCATAAATAAATATCAAGAAATGAGGCATTGGCAGCGAATCTCCGCAGACGTCACAAAAAAAAGTAACATTGCGGTGCCACTCATAACTTATCACTGGATTTTCTGAAATCGAAAAACTAAAATGATTTCATTACTTGATAAGTTTCTGCAGGTAACACTGTGGAGTTTTTCTTTTTTTATTGATTTTTCAATTCTTTACAGCACTTAAAAGTCAAAATACTGATTTTTCATGAAAAAAATCAGAAACTTTGTTATTTTAAAATACGTTAACATTAAAAACTCGATAGCGTTACCTCGGCATTTATGTAAAGAAAGAGTGTGCAAAATTTCAAAAGAATCGGTCCATCAGATTTTGAGCTAGAGAGAGCACCGACTCTGAAAAAGCTATGTGTGAGAAACCGCATTTAAAAGTTTCAAAGTAACACGAAGCCAGACCAAAGAAGTGAAGACTTAAAACTCTATATCTCCAACAGTTTTACTCTAATCGACTTCAAATTTTTACACAATAAACTTAATATGTTGTACAATAATATAAATAAATAAAGAAAAAAGTTGAAACCTTATCACCCCTCTTAAGGAAAACATTATGACCTTACATATCTGTGTTTGCTGCAACCAGGTATTAAGTTCAAAATCATATAGACCTTATATATATATATATAGACCATGCCGTGTGTTTTCTCTCACTCGTATACACGTTCCTTCTCTCACTAACAACATAATTGCATTCTCATTCTGTTCGGGCAGATTCGGGGCTAAGGTTTGCAACCAGTCGCTTTCACTCACTTGGTTTTATTGATATTATTTGTCAGGATCTAGTTTCAGCGAAGGATAATTAAATATAAAAGTCACTATACATATATTTTAATAATTTTTTTGATATCTTGTGTTTTCTGTGATTTCAAATGGTTCAAGATCAAATATTACACAAATGGAATAAATTAAATATAATTAACAAAATACGTAATAACCGGGACTAGCCCCCAAAATGATATTATCGATGATATAATTCACATTACATACAAATTTTAAAAAAATTATTAAAAAGCGCCAGAAAGTGTCAGACGTGAATGCAAATAGTTTCCAACTAATTATTTAAATTACATTGCAAATATTTAATTATTTGAATTAACCGTAAATAAATATAATAAAAATAATTTCAATATACATAAATATACTTATTTTAAATAATTCATAATGTATAAAAGTTGTCAAGTTTATTTATGTATAATGTATATACTAGTTTCATTGTGTACTTTTTAAATTTTTTAGTTGATGATAAAAATCAACAAATATTCTTGTTTTGTTTTTATACCTCAGTGAAAATGCGTCAGACTTGGTGACGATGATGTTTAGATATTAGAGAGACGTTACCTGTTCCGCAGTATGATTGAAATGTCAGAGTTACACCATAGCGACGATTTCATTTTACTACCAGTGTATTTTCAATATAAAGTTGCAGTATACAATAGTTGATTTAACAGAAGTGCATAATGGGCTTGTGTCCTCATTTTTTAGTGGTCGATTTTTCAATTGTTGATTGAAATTGTTGTTCATAAATGTGTAATGGCGTGTCTATTTGATTAAATATATAAATATTGACGGAGATATAGCAATTAAAAGTTTGAATTGTAGTTTTAGCGCTAGAAATGTTCGGCCATATTTGTATGACGTGAAATGCATTTTAACGTCAGTTATTTGTTGAGTAGGTCAGTGCTGTGGTAATGTTCTGTAGCTGTTGGTAGTCAAATATACATTTACATTTACCAATATACATTTATTAACATCAATTGAAAAATCGACCACTAAAAAATGAGGACACAAGCCCATTGAATTTGTCGAAAAAGTAATTGCGAAGGAAATAATAATTGATTTCTTGCTGGAGGGTTAAAAATAAAGGTCACCAATTTAAAAACAAATAAGATAAGGATAAAATGGTTAATATAATATAATTATATTAGGATACAATTGATTTTTTTTCCGTTTCAGGTTCATGTCTGTAATTGGAGCCTCCGACCAAACGCCGCCTCCGACCAAACTGAGACTGTTATCGGAAGTACCCAACGTTAAATAAAACAGCAAAATAAAAATGACGCTAAAAATTGTGAAAAATTCATTCAAGTCCAAGATCTAGTGATTTCTACCTGTCAGCACTTCGTCTACATTTGGACTTAGTTTCGTATAACACTACATAACACTGGCTCACAGTGACCGCGGTTTCGACAAAGCAACCGACGGATTCCGACAAAAGAACTAAATAATATCTGTAATAAAACAATATTGTACTCACCTGGTGGTGGTGATGTGTACTAAATATTTTTTTAACTTTTTTTTTTTTATACAGGTGATATATAAAAGCGGTTTTGTTGAACTTAAAAGGATTTTTTTTAACTGATATAATATTGTGTTCTCTACAGTCGTCTGCCTAAGCCCTAAAGTGATCATAAACGTGTTTTTACCTTAAATAGTAAATGGTTGTAGGAACTAATGTCAACCAACCCTTTCGAAAAAGGGGAAAGTAAAATGTATTTGCATTTTTAATAAACTTTTGAACCCCTTGCAAGATTTGTATACATATTTTTCGTTGAATTTTGTAAAAGATGGTTAGTCAAAACTGTCTTTAGACAATCTGTGTTTAAAATCTAAGTTTAGTAAAATGGACTGGTTGATGGACCGTATATCCCAAATATCACTGGAAAGTAAGATGATATATAAGGCATAGAAATACATAGAAATCCTAGACTTAGAAATCATAGAAAAACTCCCATGGGGCCCATATAAGTCTAGCCAGGCAAGAAATCACTTTAGAAACATACACAAAGGCCTCTTTGTATATTTTGAACTATTCAGTATAACGTTGGATTTAATAGTAACCAAAGAATGGGCTTGTGTCCTATGTCTTAATTTCTATAAAAGTGTACTATATATTGATAAAGTGGGTTACTAGAACCTCAAATCTTCAATTATTTTTTAATAACTCCTTATATGTTAAGAGATATTAACAATTAAAAAAATTCATTTTGTCTCTTTAATTATTAAAGGGATTCAACGTTGTACACATTCCAAATGCATATGACATCACAACCGCTGCCAACCTTACAGCTCATAAATCTCTGCTATATGTATTTATATATCAAAATATCAAATGTTATTTACAGCTATTTCAAGGAACAATCAAATTTCAAGCGTAAAAGAGATAGCATATTCAAAACAGAACTCTTATCCATAGAAAAAATAACTGATCTACCCTTAATAGTATAGACATGTTACGTCATAAATATGGCCGAAATCTGGAGCGCTAAAACTACAATTCAATATTTTAATTGCTATATCTCCATCAAAATTTGATATTTAATAAATTAAAAACACCAATAAATTTATCAACATCAATTGAAAAATCGACCCCTAAAAAAGGAGTACATAAGCTCATTATGTTTTTACGCAATATGCGGCTTAAAATGAAATTTAATTGAGTAAAAATATGAAGGACGATTCAAGGTCGTTTAATTATTATAATTTATTTATTTCTGCTCATTACGTCGTATAAATTTACAATGTGCAAGTGTTGATTGTATATTTTGACAAATTTTAGTAAACAAGAGAAAAAAAATTGTGGTTTTGATATTATGTTAATAATTTCATTTATGGTAATAGTCAGGTGGAAGTCGTCGCTTTTTTGGAGACATATTCTTTAATTGTTTAGTGGAATTTCCGGAGGAGATTTCTATAAAACTGTTCTATATAGTCGCAATTCTATAAGACTTATTTACAATGGGCTTGTGTTCTCATTTTTTAGTGGTCCATTTTTCAATTGTTGATTGAAATTGATGTTAATAAATGTGTATTGGTGTGTCTATTTCATTAAATATCTAAATGTTGACGGAGATATAGCAATTAGAAATTTGAATTGTAGTTTTAGCGCTAGAAATGGTCGGCCATATTTGTGATAATGTTCTGTTAAATAATCAAGTCAAGTCAAAGAATAATAAGTTTTTATTTTATTTAATTCTGCTAAGGCAGACATAATATTGGAATTTTATTGTTCCTTGAAATAGCTGTAAATAATATTTGATATTTTGATATGTAAATACATATAGCAGAGATTTATGAGCTGTAAGGTTGGCAGTGGTTGTGATGTAACATGTATTTGGAATGTGTACAACGTTAAATCCCTTTAATAATTAAAGAGACAAAATGACTTTTTTAATTGTTAATATCTCTTAACAGATAAGGAGTTATTAAAAAGTAATTGCACATTTGAGGTTCTAGTAACCCACTTTATCAATATATAGTGCACTTTTATAGAAATTAAGACATAGGACACAAGCCTATTAAAATAGTCATTCTTATCCCTTTAAAGGAACCATTTAAACGTCTTTTTATAGGGGTATTGTATGTATGTTTCCCGGTCTGAGCCCGCATTCCTGAGTCTTGCGAATAATATCAGTGATTAAACAGATATGATTTATATGAGTGAAACATTTTATGAATCACTTTTAAAAGGGTATTTCTGAACTATAATATGATAAGTAATAATAAAATTCAGGAATAGTACAGGAATCCTGTTTTAAAAGTGATTCGTAAAATGTTTCACTCATATAAACCCGATCTGTTTCAGCACGGATATTATTCGCAAGAATCAAGAATACGGTACCTTGGTTCGAATATGTGCAAAACCCTTTTATACAGGTACGGGAAGGCGGCACAAAATAAGAACAAGAACGTATTGAAAATGTTAAAGTAGAAAGTTCCTCCAATGACAAAGTGTGATAATGTGACTACACCCTTCTGAAAAAATCGGTGTCGCAAGTTCTCGGTTCTAGTGACACTCCTTCCTGCCAATGTGCTCTGAACTGTCATGTAATTGGCCAAATAGACTCATCTTTGCTAAATTGTGATTCAGTTCACTATCTTCGTTAACTTTAGAATATTTAAAAAAGTAAAAGAGTCTATGTATTCAATAAAAAAATTAAAAATCCGATATTCAACAAGTGGTAGTTTACTTCGCAGACGCTTCCTGTTAACACCGCCTTTTTGATTGCGAAACTAAAATTTATAACAGCAGTGGCCATGAATGAATCATTCTTGTTGTCAGGATATAAAGTTAAAGAAAAGGTAGAATATTATTAGGGGCAGTAAAAGGTTACGTGCCTATGAAGCCCGAGAAATCATAAAGAAAAAAAACAAGTGTTTCCAACTTAAACCTTTTGATTATTTGTAGAAATATTCGCGTAAAATTTTTGCAAATATATATATATATATATATATATATATATATATATATTGTTGTAAAATTGTGTCGTATTGTCGTTCTGGAGGAGATTACTCAGCTTACTAGTACATTCTGCAGGGATGCTAGCTTCTGGTAGTAGATTCTTCAGTTGACGACTTCCAACACCAATTACAGTAGTAATCGAATATCTTTCTTAAGATGATTAATAAGGATTCTTGTTCAGACGGTGTATTGTTGCAATTAGAGAATACTTGAGCGGTCTAAAGTAACCTCGTTGCGACATGCGACGGTTGAACAATTAGTATCTTTTTATTACTATTAATACAAACACTTTTATTAAAATATATCATTTATTCGTTGTAATATTATATCTGCTTACTTAATTACAATAGTATTTTATTAGATTAACGAAGATGACAGATATAAAACAAAATGTAATTCTATAGTGTTATAATTTAATTAATAGTTGAAATGTGCTCACTATTCAATACGTACGAAGTTGCGAATAGTAATGCTTGCTTTGAGACTCAGGAGAAGACTGGCTTTCAGCGTCTTGTGCAATTTAATATATAATAATTTATTTCACATCACAGAACGCCAATACTGAATTACCAGCATTAAATCAATATTAATCTCCACAAACCAGAGACAATATTTATAAGCGCTAAACTTAAATAATTATTCTTTACAATCTTAATACTAATACAAAAACTGTTTACATAATATAATTCTATTACATAATTAACATTTAATATCATTAAAAAATAAAAGGTAAGTGCGACATATGCGTACTTACAACACTCCTCAACCAAAGAAAAGGAACGCATATAAAACAAAACATATGCGTTTCTGCTCTAAGGAAAAGAAAAAGGAAAAATTGTGATAGGGGAGATGTCGTACATATCACAACACCCCCTTTCAAAAAAAAAGGGACACGTATAAAAACAAAATATACGAGTTACAATTCTAGAAAAAAACAAAAAGAGAAGCAAAGTGTCGACAACGATTCTGATCCCATCGTATAGAGTTAACACTGCTCCACAAAACAATCATCCCTGACAAAATCCATTTCATTCGTCAAGTTTTTATTCATTGGTACAAAATCTCTTCAACCTATTATTATGAACTACCGTATGTTTTTTACCAATTAGTATTTCTGTATTAACAGGGGATATAATTTTAGTAACTTTATACGGTCCTACGTATAAGGGTAAAAGTTTTTTTGACTGTCCTTTAGTTGGTAACTGTTCATTTCTTAATAAAACTAGTTCGTTTACTTCAGGTGTGAAAAGAGAATTGACCCTTTTATCAAAATATAATTTTGTTTTTTCTTTGCTTTTAACCAAGTTATTTATAGCAAGTTCCCTCGCTACTTGTAACCTGTGTTTGAGTTCTACTATAAAATTATTATAAGTATTTACCTCAATTGGTTCTTTATAAAAAATTGAAGGCAGATTTGCCTTATGTCCATAAATTAGTTCGAAAGGAGTAAAACCGGTCGCTGTATGCGGAGTTGTGTTATACACGAACATTGCATAGGGAATCCAATTTATCCAATCATCCTGCTTTTTACAAAAATTCCTTAGATACTCGGCAAGGGTTCTATGAACTCTTTCTAAGGCACCGTTGGTTGCTGGTCTAAATGCTGTTGTTTTTAATTGTTTAATTTTTAACAATTTGCATATATCTTTAAAAATTTTTGACATGAAATTTGTTCCTTGGTCTGTTAAGATCATATTAGGAACTCCGTACCTACAAATAACGTTAGTTACTAATGCTTTCGCGACAGTATTTGCCTCCTGGTTTATAATAGGAATAGCTTCCGTAAATTTAGTAAGGTCATCCTGTATTGTTAGTAAGTATTTGTATTTGTCGTTGTCGTCTTTCTTGGGAAGATATACTATGTCCAAAGCCAACCTTTCGAAACTATGTTTCGAAGTCGATGTAATTGTTAATGGGCATTTATTTAATTTGCACACTTTATTCTTTTGACATGATACACATTGTCTAATAAAATTTTTAACTTTTCTAATCATACTTGGAAATTTAAAGTGTGATTTTAATCGTTTAATTGTTTTAGAAACTCCTAAGTGGCCTGCTGTGGGATTAACATGAAATTCCGAAATTACATTGTTTATTAACTCAGGGTCACTAATTTTAAGTATATTGTCATTATAAATGTGTACTATTATATTTGTTTTATCAAAGATATGTCTGATCATAGTTCGTAACTGGGCAAAATCTAATTTACTTAGTTCAGACTCGAACCTGTTCATAGCTATGTTAGTAATTTTGTGTAAAGTACAAAAGTTTTTCAGATTCACTAATGCCAAAAATATTTCTTTATAATTTGGTAGATTAAAATGAAATTCCTTAATTATTAAACAGATAATAAATCTAGTATCAATTTCAACATATGCAATTTCTGATACTTCTTTTTCTTGTATTAGAAATGCATTGATACTACTAAATTTATTGATTAATTCAGGAGAATTTCCAATTGAATTTTTAAAATCTTTTGATACAAAATCTACTAATGAAAATGACGTCGGTGCGTCATATAAACTTTTATCATGTTCAATTACTTTATTGTTTATGATAATTTTATTTTTAATTATTTCTAAATAATTTTCGTATGTGACATCCATTGTTTCAACCTGAAGTGAGTATACACGACTTAGGGCATCTACGTGTGGAATCGAACTACCTGGTCTATATATTACTTCGTAATTATATTCCTCTAGTTTTATCCGCCAACGCATAAGTCTAGAACTCGGGTCCTTAATACTCATTAACCAAGTCAAGGCTTGATGGTCTGTTACGATACTAAAAAACTTTCCATAGAGATAGGGTCTAAAATGAGCCACAGCCCATACTACTGCTAATAACTCACGTTCAGTAGTTGTGTAATTTTGTTGTGCCTTATTTAGAGTTCTTGAAGCATATGCTATTGGGTGGCTTTCCTTAATAGTACCTTGTGAAAGGACTGCACCTATAGCATATTTACTTGCATCCGTGGTTACAACGAAATTTTTACTAAAGTCCGGGTATTGCAAAACAGGTGATATGGTTAATTTATTTTTTAAAGTTTTAAATGATTCGTCGCATTGGTCTGACCATTCTAATACTTTAACATTACTGTTTGCTGCATTATATAGTGGTTTGGCTATCTCTGCGTAATGCGGTATATGTCGGCGATAATAACCAGACATACCCAAAAATGTTTTAATTTGTTTAGGACTGTTTGGAATGGGGAAATTCTTTATTGCTTCTACTTTAGAAGGATCTGGTAGAATACCTGTTTCATTAATAACGTGACCTAAATAAATCAAATCTTTATGTAGAAAGTTACATTTGGATGGTTGGAGCTTCAAATTATGTTCCCGTAATTTAGAAAAAACGTTTTTTAATCTTTGGTTGTGCTCAGAAATGTTTTTTCCAAAAATGACTACATCGTCCAGATAGATTAAGCAATCTATTCCTTGCAAACCTGTGAGAACGTGAGACATAAGTCTCTGAAACATGGGGGGGGCTCCTTTAAGTCCGAATGGCATTCTTACAAATTGATAGTGTTTAAAGTTCGCACTAAATGCTGTTTTCTCTTTATCTTCGGGAAGCATAGGGACCTGGTGAAAACCGCTTGCTAAGTCAAGGGTAGAGAAAAATTTTGCACCACTAAGTTGGTCCAGTATATCATGTATAAGAGGCAAAGGATAGGCGTCACTTGTTGTCTGCTCGTTAAGTTTACGGAAATCGACTACTACGCGGAATTGTTTATTACCTAACGCATCTGGTTTTTTTGGTACTACTAATAAAGGTGCGTTATAGGGTGAGTCGCTTTCTTCAATTATGTTGTTGACCAACAGTTCCTGAATATGCTTTTCCACAATCTCTTTTTGCGCATGGGGCAATCGATACGGTTTAACGTTAACGGGTTTAGAAGAATTAATCTTTATCTTATGACTTAATGCGCTCGTACAAGATAACTTGTCTCCCGGTAAAAAAAATATGTCATTAAAGCTGTCACAGATTTCTATTAATTCTGTTACTAATTCTGAATTGACATGTGAAAGATTTAAATTGTTTAATAAAAGTTCCTTACGGTTGTTAGGACTTGATTTTGAAAAATGGTAAATACTAAATTGATCTATCGGTATGATATTCGGTTTGAAATTACTAAGTATTATATTTTTTATTGAAGAATTTATTATTGAAATATAGAAAATATTTTTGACGGGCTTGATTAATGCATTAGCTAAAAAAACTTCAGGTAACAATTCCCTGGCTACACAAACTCCTACTGTAGAACCTGACATAGGAATTATCTTCCTCGTACGTGCTGGTAAAACGATATTGTTTATATTTATAAGTGGGAGCTCAATTACTTTGCCACATTCTGAGAATTGTACTCTGTTCATTTTTAGATTAATTACTGCATTTAGTTTCCGTAAAATATCCAACCCTATAATTCCATCGTGTTTAATGGGGAAATTTTCTGACACAACCTGTAAAGTTTGTTTCGACTTATTACTATCTAAAATTATAGAAGTTTTCAGTGAACCTAAGGTATAAGGCGTGCCTTCAGAAATACCCTTCAATAGAATTTTAGATTTATTATTAATTCTGACATTGTTATTTAAAATATTTTGTTTAATCAAGGAGATTTGAGAACCAGTATCTAATAAAAATGATACAGTTTTAGCTTTGGCTGCGACCATCTTGAATTGGACAGTGTCAGCTGTTTGCTTAGCCTTAACATTTTTATTTTTACTGTCAAAACTTAGAATATCATTATTATTTTGTAAATTACCCGTATTGATCTCATCAAAATCATAAAAAAAACATAATTCATTATTTGAATTGTGTTGTGTCTTGTTAGTAAAAGATACTTGAGAACCATCAGATATAAGATGTTTCGATCTTTCACAACAAGTAGAAGGTTCTGATAAAATTGTGGCCTCCCTACAAGTATTAACTTGAGCAATAGGGTTACCCGTATCTAGATTTTCCTTCTTAATAAAACAATACTTTTCTGTATGACCACTTTTCTTACAATGGTTACAGAACAAATTTTTAGTTTTTGTTTCGACCTTATTAGGAATTTGCTTGCTTGAAACTGGTTTACTATTAGAATTAGGAACGCTTGGATATGTTTTGACTTTAATATGCCTTCTTCTTTCTAGATTGCGCCACCGTCTCTCCAGAAACTCTGTAAATTCATTTAAGGTTGGTAATTCAGAATTATTTCTGTTTTTCCATTCCTTTGACGAATTAAAATCTAATTTGGTCTTTAAAATATGTATTAACATAAAATCTGAATGATTAGAATATATCCCCAATTCGGTTAATGCTCTAATCGATTCATTAATTTCATCTAGTAGTTTTTTGATATTGATTTCGGACTCTAAACGTATAACATTGTAGTTTATTAAATTGTTTAAACAGGTTTCAATAAGTGCTACCTTGTTATCATAACGTTTACAAAGGATGTTCCAAACAATTTCGTAATTATCATTTGTTAAAGGATAATTCTTTATGAGTTTGAGTGGTTCTCCTGACAAATTTAACTTTAAATAATGCATTTTTTCAATGCTTGATAGTTTACTATTATTACGAATTAAATTTGTAAATAATTCCATAAAACTTTGCCAATTAATATATTCTCCATCAAAAACGGTTAGTTGCATTGGACTTAAGTTCAGATTTTTTATTGAATCTATACTTTTTGAGTCGTCTACAATATGTGTATCATTCTCAAATGTTTGCTTATAATTCAACAAGTAAATAAGAGTGTCGTCATAAATACTTTCAACTTCCATAGACTTACTAACGATAGCCGAAGCTTCTTCATTTTTTAGAGTTGGAAGCAATGCTTCTACGATACTACTATATTTAACCCAAGCTTTGTCTAAGTTTTTGATTTTTAATTCAACTATTGTTAAGGATGTTGATTGGACTTCTAGATTTTTTGAAAACTCATTAATTAGATTGATTGTATTCTCAACTAGTGTGAGTGAATGAACGTTCGGTGCCATAGTACTTAATTAAAGTTATATATAATATACAGACTAAAGATTATTTTGTACCAATAAACGACTCTCCGAAAAATAGGATTCTGACAAGGAAAAATTGTTAGCGAAAACAGTAACTCACTGGAAATTTCCGATGGGGCTCAGACACCGCAGTTGTAACAGGAAGGTAGTCTCTCTGATTGAACAGACTGCTATCTAACTGCTTCAGCTCTTTACTTCTCCTTTTCAAAATTCTTTCTCGTTCATAAAGATGTTCTAAAAATATTAAACATGAATTAATATAATTGTAGAAACAATTATAGGAAATATTATAGTAGATATTCAAAAGTATTGGATATAATACTAAAAATATTGAACAATGATGCTACAAAATTGTTATTTTATAACAAATATTCAAAAGTATTGAATATAATACTAAAAAATAATAGCTTCAATGAATTACAAGGATGCTACTAATAGATAGGTTATAGCAAATATTCAAAAGTATTGAATATAATACTAAAAAAATAATAGCTTCAATGAACTACAAGGATGCTACTAATAGATAGGTTATAGCAAATATTCAAAAGTATTGAATATAATACTAAAAAAATAATAGCTTCAATGAATTACAAGGATGCTACTAATAGAAAAAAATACAATTATCAATTTATGATAATAATTGTATACAAGATAAAAAGATACTGTCTTATTATACTTAACAAAAAAAACTTTCGATTTTGATCTATGTACAGCTGTGTGCAGGGTTCTGGAAACGATTAACATCAGTTTAGATTATTCCATTTGTTCTAGAAGCATCCATCCATTCGCTGGGGGCAAAAGATTTCTTTTTTTTCTGGTTCAGCGGGCTGTTGTTTTACATCCACCGGACTTGTAGAAAAATTATGTGAAATACAGATGAATTGACGTTCTATCTCGTACTCTTCGGCAATCTTGGAAATAATCGATCGACGTAGTGGTATCCAGAATAATTGATCTGCATCCAGGTGTAGAATATATAGAAAAAAATTTTGGGCGTACCTCTTGGATATTTATGTGTAGGAATATCTCTTCGAGACCCCACCTGACACCAATGTTGTAAAATTGTGTCGTATTGTCGTTCTGGAGGAGATTACTCAGCTTACTAGTACATTCTGCAGGGATGCTAGCTTCTGGTAGTAGATTCTTCAGTTGACGACTTCCAACACCAATTACAGTAGTAATCGAATATCTTTCTTAAGATGATTAATAAGGATTCTTGTTCAGACGGTGTATTGTTGCAATTAGAGAATACTTGAGCGGTCTAAAGTAACCTCGTTGCGACATGCGACGGTTGAACAATTAGTATCTTTTTATTACTATTAATACAAACACTTTTATTAAAATATATCATTTATTCGTTGTAATATTATATCTGCTTACTTAATTACAATAGTATTTTATTAGATTAACGAAGATGACAGATATAAAACAAAATGTAATTCTATAGTGTTATAATTTAATTAATAGTTGAAATGTGCTCACTATTCAATACGTACGAAGTTGCGAATAGTAATGCTTGCTTTGAGACTCAGGAGAAGACTGGCTTTCAGCGTCTTGTGCAATTTAATATATAATAATTTATTTCACATCACAGAACGCCAATACTGAATTACCAGCATTAAATCAATATTAATCTCCACAAACCAGAGACAATATTTATAAGCGCTAAACTTAAATAATTATTCTTTACAATCTTAATACTAATACAAAAACTGTTTACATAATATAATTCTATTACATAATTAACATTTAATATCATTAAAAAATAAAAGGTAAGTGCGACATATGCGTACTTACAACAATATATATATATATATATATATATATATCTTTAAATTCTTTAATGCGACAAATTGGCAGAAACTAATAAATGAGCTTTTATTAACTAATTTGAGTGTGTTGATTCCATTTTGACAAGTTAGGCCTCCATCTTGAAAAAAAGGTGGTTAAAACGTTTTTTGCAGTATCTTTTTGCCAATGATTTCTTAGATAAGAATTGTACATACAAAATATTCTTGTATATCTGATAAATATTGAGCTTACTACTGTAAATATGGTTTTACGCTATCATATACGTTTCAGATATGATAGTATACCACCTCCTTAAAGTAGAGCACTCACTGAAAATTAGTGATGATTCAAAACAGCTGTTCGTGGCCTTCTATCTTATATCTTATTATACGAGGCGTGTTTTTTAAGTAAGTACCGTTTTGGAATTAAAAAAAGACGTGCAAAGATATCACAATAATTTTATTTTTACATGAAAGCCTGTACCTTAATCTACTTTTCTACAGCCATTACAGTCTGATTCTTCATTGTATACGTTGTTTACTGAGTGTTTAAGATGCCTCCGACAATCGTGAGTGATCCGATTGTGAAGTACGAGCTGTTATACGATTTCTTAGTGCGTAACACCGATCGATATTCATCGTGAGATCTGTGAAGTTTACGGACAAAACATTATGAGTGATGGAATGGTAAGGAAATGGGTGAGAGCATTTAAAGATGGCCGCACAAATGGCATGATGAAAAAAGTCAAAACAGTTGTTAACAAGTCAGGCGGCAGAATTTTATGAGGAGGGTATTCAAAAACTGGTGCCACGTTATGACAAGTGCCTCAATATTCACGGAAATTATGTAGAAAAGTAGATTCAGGTACAGGCTTTCATGTAAAAATAAAATTATTGCGATATCTTTGCACGTCTTTTTTTAATTCCAAAACGGTACTCACTTAAAAAACACGCCTCGTATGTTCCATATTATATATTCTATATAAATTGAGTAAATTGAGTTGTAATTGCTTATTCTTTTGGCCAAAAGCTTACAAGTATCAAAAATTAGTACGTTGTGGGAAAAACACAATCTCTATATCTTCTACCTGACTAATATATTATGCAACTAATAATATAGTACATCAATAAAATTAATTGGAACTATATAAATAAATAAATAAAAATATCTATCTATTTTTCATGGTTTCACATGTTCTTGGCACGATTTTTGAGTGGCATTTTTTAATTCAGGAAGCCTTGACACCTGCGCACTGCGGTTAAATGTGTTATGCGATATAGGCTTGTGTAGTAAGCTTGCTTATCTGATTTGGGTCTTCCATGTTTTCACCGTGCTTCAACTTATAGAAACTCAGCACTGTATGAAGCAATATTTTAATGTATTTATAATTGAATTAATATTTTCCCATCGGCATTCTTTTTAAACTGATCTTACAGTATCTAGACAGTCGATGACATATATTATAGTTAATATATATCCAAATACGTAGTGTTCTTGTTTGATTTTATAATTTGGTCATAATTTTTAAATTAGTTTTTAAGGCTATGTTAATTAATAACAAACGATGGATAGTACTCCTATGTGAAAATGACTGTAGGATTTAAACACCTGAAAATATCTTCGTATTTCTTTTGTGAATGGATTAACACACTTTGGTCCATACTACAATAGCTTGACACGAATAATTGTATCAGAGATATAACACTTTAATGACCAATTCATGTCAATTTGATTTACTTTTTTACTGCAACTATTTCATCTATTGAGGTGCTATTCGTCAAGTATTTTCGTTATGTATAACTTATTCCTTTCCCCATTGGTCCGTTAGCCCTATATCTTTTTCTGAGTTGCAATTGCTTGTAATATGATTAGGGTTGTCACCTTTTTTGCAATTAAACTACATTGGGTTATAGGTAAGAAAAACAAGTACATAGTGTCAAAATAAAGTATCATTTATTTTTCTTTAGCATTGTATTTAAAAACATATTTTTTATAGCTTTTCGCGAGTTTTATAAAACTATTATCATTGCTTAACAATTGCACAGCATCTTTACAGGCTATATTTAAGTTAGGGTAAATAAGTAATTCATTTTTTATAAGGTTCAGAGATGCTTTGTTTCTTTCGTCTCGCCATTTGTTATACATCACAGAAAAAACTCTCTCTATGAATGCCGATGTAGCAGGAATAGACATTAAAAATGAAATTACTTTATACAAGTTTGAAAAATTATCATCAATCTTATTAAATACTTGCTGCCAATTTTGTGCAGTAGATAATTCTGAAAAACCCTAAGAATTATATATCTGATCATAAAGTTTGTTCAATAAAGCAATTTCTCCATAAAAATCATCCATATCTTTATTAAGTTTATGCAGATTTAAATTTTAGACTATTGTTGTAAGTACGCATATGTCGCACTTACCTTTTATTTTTAATGATATTAAATGTTAATTATGTAATAGAATTATATTATGTAAACAGTTTTTGTATTAGTATTAAGATTGTAAAGAATAATTATTTAAGTTTAGCGCTTATAAATATTGTCTCTGGTTTGTGGAGATTAATATTGATTTAATGCTGGTAATTCAGTATTGGCGTTCTGTGATGTGAAATAAATTATTATATATTAAATTGCACAAGACGCTGAAAGCCAGTCTTCTCCTGAGTCTCAAAGCAAGCATTACTATTCGCAACTTCGTACGTATTGAATAGTGAGCACATTTCAACTATTAATTAAATTATAACACTATAGAATTACATTTTGTTTTATATCTGTCATCTTCGTTAATCTAATAAAATACTATTGTAATTAAGTAAGCAGATATAATATTACAACGAATAAATGATATATTTTAATAAAAGTGTTTGTATTAATAGTAATAAAAAGATACTAATTGTTCAACCGTCGCATGTCGCAACGAGGTTACTTTAGACCGCTCAAGTATTCTCTAATTGCAACAATACACCGTCTGAACAAGAATCCTTATTAATCATCTTAAGAAAGATATTCGATTACTACTGTAATTGGTGTTGGAAGTCGTCAACTGAAGAATCTACTACCAGAAGCTAGCATCCCTGCAGAATGTACTAGTAAGCTGAGTAATCTCCTCCAGAACGACAATACGACACATTTTACAACATTGATGTCAGGTGTAACATCCGCCCTCGAATCTTACTCACAACATTGGTGTCAGGTGGGGTCTCGAAGAGATATTCCTACACATAAATATCCAAGAGGTACGCCCAAAATTTTTTTCTATATATTCTACACCTGGATGCAGATCAATTATTCTGGATACCACTACGTCGATCGATTATTTCCAAGATTGCCGAAGAGTACGAGATAGAACGTCAATTCATCTGTATTTCACATAATTTTTCTACAAGTCCGGTGGATGTAAAACAACAGCCCGCTGAACCAGAAAAAAAGAAATCTTTTGCCCCCAGCGAATGGATGGATGCTTCTAGAACAAATGGAATAATCTAAACTGATGTTAATCGTTTCCAGAACCCTGCACACAGCTGTACATAGATCAAAATCGAAAGTTTTTTTTGTTAAGTATAATAAGACAGTATCTTTTTATCTTGTATATAATTATTATTATAAATTGATAATTGTATTTTTTTTATTAATAGCATTATTTTTAACGAGGCTATCATTTTTTTTAGTATTATATTCAGTACTTTTGAATATTTACTATAATCCAAGCATTTTTTAGTAGCAACGTTGTTAATGAGGCTATTGATATTTTTTTTTAGTATTATATTCAATACTTTTGAATATTTGCTATAATCCAAGTATTTTTTTGTAGCATCCTTGTCCATCATTGAAGCTATTAATTTTTTTATAGTATTATATCCAATACTTTTGCATATTTACTATAATATTTTTTATAATTGTTTCCGCAATTATACTAATTTATGTTAATATTTTTTTAGAACAACATCTTTTTTTGAACGAGAGGGAATTTTGAAAAGGAGAAGTAAAGAGCTGAAGCAGTTAGATAGCAGTCTGTTCAATCAGAGAGACTACCTTCCTGTTACAACTGCGGTGTCTGAGCCCCATCGGAAATTTCCTGTGAGTTACTGTTTTCGCTAGCAATTTTTCCTTGTCAGAATCCTATTTTTCGGAGAGTCGTTTATTGGTACAAAATAATCTTTAGTCTGTATATTATATATAACTTTAATTAAGTACTATGGCACCGAACGTTCATTCACTCACACTAGTTGAGAATACAATCAATCTAATTAATGAGTTTTCAAAAAATCTAGAAGTCCAATCAACATCCTTAACAATAGTTGAATTAAAAATCAAAAACTTAGACAAAGCTTGGGTTAAATATAGTAGTATCGTAGAAGCATTGCTTCCAACTCTAAAAAATGAAGAAGCTTCGGCTATCGTTAGTAAGTCTATGGAAGTTGAAAGTATTTATGACGACACTCTTATTTACTTGTTGAATTATAAGCAAACATTTGAGAATGATACACATATTGTAGACGACTCAAAAAGTATAGATTCAATAAAAAATCTGAACTTAAGTCCAATGCAACTAACCGTTTTTGATGGAGAATATATTAATTGGCAAAGTTTTATGGAATTATTTACAAATTTAATTCGTAATAATAGTAAACTATCAAGCATTGAAAAAATGCATTATTTAAAGTTAAATTTGTCAGGAGAACCACTCAAACTCATAAAGAATTATCCTTTAACAAATGATAATTACGAAATTGTTTGGAACATCCTTTGTAAACGTTATGATAACAAGGTAGCACTTATTGAAACCTGTTTAAACAATTTAATAAACTACAATGTTATACGTTTAGAGTCCGAAATCAATATCAAAAAACTACTAGATGAAATTAATGAATCGATTAGAGCATTAACCGAATTGGGGATATATTCTAATCATTCAGATTTTATGTTAATACATATTTTAAAGACCAAATTAGATTTTAATTCGTCAAAGGAATGGGAAAACAGAAATAATTCTGAATTACCAACCTTAAATGAATTTACAGAGTTTCTGGAGAGACGGTGGCGCAATCTAGAAAGAAGAAGGCATATTAAAGTCAAAACATATCCAAGCGTTCCTAATTCTAATAGTAAACCAGTTTCAAGCAAGCAAATTCCTAATAAGGTCGAAACAAAAACTAAAAATTTGTTCTGTAACCATTGTAAGAAAAGTGGTCATACAGAAAAGTATTGTTTTATTAAGAAGGAAAATCTAGATACGGGTAACCCTATTGCTCAAGTTAATACTTGTAGGGAGGCCACAATTTTATCAGAACCTTCTACTTGTTGTGAAAGATCGAAACATCTTATATCTGATGGTTCTCAAGTATCTTTTACTAACAAGACACAACACAATTCAAATAATGAATTATGTTTTTTTTATGATTTTGATGAGATCAATACGGGTAATTTACAAAATAATAATGATATTCTAAGTTTTGACAGTAAAAATAAAAATGTTAAGGCTAAGCAAACAGTTGACACTATCCAATTCAAGATGGTCGCAGCCAAAGCTAAAACCGTATCATTTTTATTAGATACTGGTTCTCAAATCTCCTTGATTAAACAAAATATTTTAAATAACAATGTCAGAATTAATAATAAATCTAAAATTCTATTGAAGGGTATTTCTGAAGGCACGCCTTATACCTTAGGTTCACTGAAAACTTCTATAATTTTAGATAGTAATAAGTCGAAACAAACTTTACAGGTTGTGTCAGAAAATTTCCCCATTAAACACGATGGAATTATAGGGTTAGATATTTTACGGAAACTAAATGCAGTAATTAATCTAAAAATGAACAGTGTACAATTCTCAGAACGTGGCAAAGTAATTGAGCTCCCACTTATAAATATAAACAATATCGTTTTACCAGCACGTACGAGGAAGATAATTCCTATGTCAGGTTCTACAGTAGGAGTTTGTGTAGCCAGGGAATTGTTACCTGAAGTTTTTTTAGCTAATGCATTAATCAAGCCCGTCAAAAATATTTTCTATATTTCAATAATAAATTCTTCAATAAAAAATATAATACTTAGTAATTTCAAACCGAATATCATACCGATAGATCAATTTAGTATTTACCATTTTTCAAAATCAAGTCCTAACAACCGTAAGGAACTTTTATTAAACAATTTAAATCTTTCACATGTCAATTCAGAATTAGTAACAGAATTAATAGAAATCTGTGACAGCTTTAATGACATATTTTTTTTACCGGGAGACAAGTTATCTTGTACGAGCGCATTAAGTCATAAGATAAAGATTAATTCTTCTAAACCCGTTAACGTTAAACCGTATCGATTGCCCCATGCGCAAAAAGAGATTGTGGAAAAGCATATTCAGGAACTGTTGGTCAACAACATAATTGAAGAAAGCGACTCACCCTATAACGCACCTTTATTAGTAGTACCAAAAAAACCAGATGCGTTAGGTAATAAACAATTCCGCGTAGTAGTCGATTTCCGTAAACTTAACGAGCAGACAACAAGTGACGCCTATCCTTTGCCTCTTATACATGATATACTGGACCAACTTAGTGGTGCAAAATTTTTCTCTACCCTTGACTTAGCAAGCGGTTTTCACCAGGTCCCTATGCTTCCCGAAGATAAAGAGAAAACAGCATTTAGTGCGAACTTTAAACACTATCAATTTGTAAGAATGCCATTCGGACTTAAAGGAGCCCCCCCCATGTTTCAGAGACTTATGTCTCACGTTCTCACAGGTTTGCAAGGAATAGATTGCTTAATCTATCTGGACGATGTAGTCATTTTTGGAAAAAACATTTCTGAGCACAACCAAAGATTAAAAAACGTTTTTTCTAAATTACGGGAACATAATTTGAAGCTCCAACCATCCAAATGTAACTTTCTACATAAAGATTTGATTTATTTAGGTCACGTTATTAATGAAACAGGTATTCTACCAGATCCTTCTAAAGTAGAAGCAATAAAGAATTTCCCCATTCCAAACAGTCCTAAACAAATTAAAACATTTTTGGGTATGTCCGGTTATTATCGCCGACATATACCGCATTACGCAGAGATAGCCAAACCACTATATAATGCAGCAAACAGTAATGTTAAAGTATTAGAATGGTCAGACCAATGCGACGAATCATTTAAAACTTTAAAAAATAAATTAACCATATCACCTGTTTTGCAATACCCGGACTTTAGTAAAAATTTCGTTGTAACCACGGATGCAAGTAAATATGCTATAGGTGCAGTCCTTTCACAAGGTACTATTAAGGAAAGCCACCCAATAGCATATGCTTCAAGAACTCTAAATAAGGCACAACAAAATTACACAACTACTGAACGTGAGTTATTAGCAGTAGTATGGGCTGTGGCTCATTTTAGACCCTATCTCTATGGAAAGTTTTTTAGTATCGTAACAGACCATCAAGCCTTGACTTGGTTAATGAGTATTAAGGACCCGAGTTCTAGACTTATGCGTTGGCGGATAAAACTAGAGGAATATAATTACGAAGTAATATATAGACCAGGTAGTTCGATTCCACACGTAGATGCCCTAAGTCGCGTATACTCACTTCAGGTTGAAACAATGGATGTCACATACGAAAATTATTTAGAAATAATTAAAAATAAAATTATCATAAACAATAAAGTAATTGAACATGATAAAAGTTTATATGACGCACCGACGTCATTTTCATTAGTAGATTTTGTATCAAAAGATTTTAAAAATTCAATTGGAAATTCTCCTGAATTAATCAATAAATTTAGTAGTATCAATGCATTTCTAATACAAGAAAAAGAAGTATCAGAAATTGCATATGTTGAAATTGATACTAGATTTATTATCTGTTTAATAATTAAGGAATTTCATTTTAATCTACCAAATTATAAAGAAATATTTTTGGCATTAGTGAATCTGAAAAACTTTTGTACTTTACACAAAATTACTAACATAGCTATGAACAGGTTCGAGTCTGAACTAAGTAAATTAGATTTTGCCCAGTTACGAACTATGATCAGACATATCTTTGATAAAACAAATATAATAGTACACATTTATAATGACAATATACTTAAAATTAGTGACCCTGAGTTAATAAACAATGTAATTTCGGAATTTCATGTTAATCCCACAGCAGGCCACTTAGGAGTTTCTAAAACAATTAAACGATTAAAATCACACTTTAAATTTCCAAGTATGATTAGAAAAGTTAAAAATTTTATTAGACAATGTGTATCATGTCAAAAGAATAAAGTGTGCAAATTAAATAAATGCCCATTAACAATTACATCGACTTCGAAACATAGTTTCGAAAGGTTGGCTTTGGACATAGTATATCTTCCCAAGAAAGACGACAACGACAAATACAAATACTTACTAACAATACAGGATGACCTTACTAAATTTACGGAAGCTATTCCTATTATAAACCAGGAGGCAAATACTGTCGCGAAAGCATTAGTAACTAACGTTATTTGTAGATACGGAGTTCCTAATATGATCTTAACAGACCAAGGAACAAATTTCATGTCAAAAATTTTTAAAGATATATGCAAATTGTTAAAAATTAAACAATTAAAAACAACAGCATTTAGACCAGCAACCAACGGTGCCTTAGAAAGAGTTCATAGAACCCTTGCCGAGTATCTAAGGAATTTTTGTAAAAAGCAGGATGATTGGATAAATTGGATTCCCTATGCAATGTTCGTGTATAACACAACTCCGCATACAGCGACCGGTTTTACTCCTTTCGAACTAATTTATGGACATAAGGCAAATCTGCCTTCAATTTTTTATAAAGAACCAATTGAGGTAAATACTTATAATAATTTTATAGTAGAACTCAAACACAGGTTACAAGTAGCGAGGGAACTTGCTATAAATAACTTGGTTAAAAGCAAAGAAAAAAACAAAATTATATTTTGATAAAAGGGTCAATTCTCTTTTCACACCTGAAGTAAACGAACTAGTTTTATTAAGAAATGAACAGTTACCAACTAAAGGACAGTCAAAAAAACTTTTACCCTTATACGTAGGACCGTATAAAGTTACTAAAATTATATCCCCTGTTAATACAGAAATACTAATTGGTAAAAAACATACGGTAGTTCATAATAATAGGTTGAAGAGATTTTGTACCAATGAATAAAAACTTGACGAATGAAATGGATTTTGTCAGGGATGATTGTTTTGTGGAGCAGTGTTAACTCTATACGATGGGATCAGAATCGTTGTCGACACTTTGCTTCTCTTTTTGTTTTTTTCTAGAATTGTAACTCGTATATTTTGTTTTTATACGTGTCCCTTTTTTTTTGAAAGGGGGTGTTGTGATATGTACGACATCTCCCCTATCACAATTTTTCCTTTTTCTTTTCCTTAGAGCAGAAACGCATATGTTTTGTTTTATATGCGTTCCTTTTCTTTGGTTGAGGAGTGTTGTAAGTACGCATATGTCGCACTTACCTTTTATTTTTAATGATATTAAATGTTAATTATGTAATAGAATTATATTATGTAAACAGTTTTTGTATTAGTATTAAGATTGTAAAGAATAATTATTTAAGTTTAGCGCTTATAAATATTGTCTCTGGTTTGTGGAGATTAATATTGATTTAATGCTGGTAATTCAGTATTGGCGTTCTGTGATGTGAAATAAATTATTATATATTAAATTGCACAAGACGCTGAAAGCCAGTCTTCTCCTGAGTCTCAAAGCAAGCATTACTATTCGCAACTTCGTACGTATTGAATAGTGAGCACATTTCAACTATTAATTAAATTATAACACTATAGAATTACATTTTGTTTTATATCTGTCATCTTCGTTAATCTAATAAAATACTATTGTAATTAAGTAAGCAGATATAATATTACAACGAATAAATGATATATTTTAATAAAAGTGTTTGTATTAATAGTAATAAAAAGATACTAATTGTTCAACCGTCGCATGTCGCAACGAGGTTACTTTAGACCGCTCAAGTATTCTCTAATTGCAACAATACACCGTCTGAACAAGAATCCTTATTAATCATCTTAAGAAAGATATTCGATTACTACTGTAATTGGTGTTGGAAGTCGTCAACTGAAGAATCTACTACCAGAAGCTAGCATCCCTGCAGAATGTACTAGTAAGCTGAGTAATCTCCTCCAGAACGACAATACGACACATTTTACAACATTGATGTCAGGTGTAACATCCGCCCTCGAATCTTACTCACAACACTATATTAACAATAATATCAAATTCAACATGGCTCTTTAAATTTATATTGTCAAGTAAAATATCAAAAACGAGCGTTTAGGTGGCGCCAGCGTCCTATCGATTCGGCACCAATCGATAAATTTCCTTTTTACGCAAAAATGCTTACGACTAAACTTTTTTGAATCTCAGAAAAATCAAATCGTGCGAAATAAAATTTCTTCGCTTACTTTTTGTTATCTCGTAAAGTTTAGAGTATAATTACCTGAAATAACGTTCAATACTTTATTAAAACTTAAGTACGGGAGGCAACCCTATACGCATAGCAAGGTTGCTCGCGATAATCGTCCGAACTGTAAGTGACCAATATTAGATACAAAACAAAGTTAACGAAATAATAAAATAATATAATATTGTTTTGTTTTAATGTAAAACTATTTGTTATTATTAAATCAGTAAAAATAGGGATTCTATTTTAGCGTTAGCAAATTTCTCATTAGTGGAAGAATAAATTTCCTGAAGCTTTTCTATATCCTATCCTCATTTTATGTCATGCTCCAAAGTGGCCTGCTTATACAGACTTATAAATTCGTTCCAAAACTTCTTATTGATATCAAATGACATTATTATTATTAAATTTACAGTCTACAATAAAAGAATAAAAACTTGACATACGTTTTATACCACATTAAGGGTTAAACCAAACTTTCAACATGCTCTCCATTTTGTCGAGACATTTCAGGAGGAGCTAGCTTTACTCTTCTTTACAGAGAACGAGCTATCTTCTACCTAGCTGTGGAAGGGATCATACAAGATCCGAAATTTGACTTTTCTCCAAAGTTTCCTGTTGGCCTCCTAATTTTCTTAACACCCCCTTTTTCAATTTCTAATTTTCAAAAAAAGTTATTATAGAACACCGTAATACACATGCAAAATTTCAACTTTCTATCTTTTACGAAATAGAGTTATAGAGTAAAAGTAAATTTTTTTTTTAGTATTTCCAAAATTGCGAGTTTCGCCACCATACGACTCGCTGGAGCATATAAACAAATAAACATATAAATATACACTTGGAACATTATAATATAGGAATCTTTTTTTCTTTTGTTAAAATTAATATAAAATAAATCCCATTTTATTTTCTTAAGGAAAATTTAAAACGTTGATTTAAGATCGAGTATATTAGCATTTCCATAAATTCTTCTATATGTTATAACTATTATTAGGCGTTACAGGGTCGATAGGCTAAGCCCAGCGTGGTAACAGTAATTTTCCACACATTTTCAAAGCTTCACACTTTCAAAAAATGTAAAATAAACTGATTATGTTGTCAAAAAATATAAATTGTAAGGTCGTGAGAGTGTTGAGAGATACCCAATGTAGTAGTCCAACATATGAGGATGTATTCTATTTTATAACCAAAAGAAATTTCTCCAAATGACGATTATGAGTTAACACCTTCAGCATGTACCCTGAATGAATATGAATTCAATTTAATTTAATGTATGAATGGAATTTGAAATAATAACTAAAAAGCATGGCTTTTAACATTTATAATTTATTACGAGCATTTATTAATGAATGATTTTTTTGGAGGTTACATTTTTTCTTTAATTACATTCATAGTAGGACAAGAATTTATATATCAAGATTTTGTTAATGAATAACAAAAAATAATTTTTACTATCGGTAAATACTATCGGTTTTTACACTCGGTAAATTGAAATTGGATTGGAAATTGGAAAATATCCACTTATATTATATTGAATATTTTCAAAATACAATGCAAAATATACCTGCCCGTTTTTAAATTTGTTTGAAAATTCAAAAATTGTAAGAGATATATATGTTATATATTTAAAATTTGATTTTTTTATTTCTTTTCAATTAATGACAACCATGCTTTCTGACGTCATTTGCATACTGCTATAGTTCTTACGTCTGCACACATTACGTAATCGCGTATTTCGTAAAGTACAGAGACGACGTCAAATTATTATTGTCAATAAATTCTATAAATTAAATCTACCTAAGGCTAGGAGCAGAATACAGTCATGACTTTCTTTCGATAAACTTTTTTAAATGGTGTTATCTCAAGCTGTTCCAACACTGCAACCGACTCGATTAGACACCTTAGACACTAGACAGTATTGTTTGGTGCCAATACGACGACCTATTGAAAAGTCGAATTCTTCCAACGGTCATATCTTTAGTATGAATATAGGCTCAACTAAGCCGATAGAGCTATTAGTTTCAAACACGTGGCAATTTGATTTATATGACTAACACAGGACAACAAAACCAGACAACACCTTTATAAAGAATTACTTAAAAAGCTGTTTATGACAAAGACTATTAAAAATCATAATACAACTGTAGTAACATTCTCAAAACATTCATTCATAAAATTAAGCCAGTCTGTCGAGCACTTAGATTGAATATTTAAATACGTATATTCTTTTAATGTCTTTATAGCAGAAGCCCTACCCTGAAAGGGATCAATTACCTGAACTTTTAAACCTTAATGCTTTTACGTTATGTCTGCTACAAAACATTTAGAAATAGTAAAATTATGTTTTATTTTTATATTGAACCTGTAGACTTTGGACATAGTTATCATGTATAGTACTTTGAAGAAAAGTTACTACCTATTTATGTTCTAGTGGAACATACCTGCCTCTGAAAGTACAAACTGAAACTAAAATTATCAAATTCTTTAAATTTTTCTCTGTGAAAAATTTCTGCGGATAATTTACAATCTGTACAAACCTATTATATTAATACGAGTATTATACAACTAAGCAAACAACTTCTATGTTGTTGTTGATAAGTCCATTGGATTTTTCCTTATTTGTTTGTGGTGGTAGATTTGTACTGCTGATTCATTTGGATGATTTAGTAATTTTCGTAGATATTTCTTGCTGATAACTTTGATTTCGTCCTTTACGTAAGGAGTACCTAGATCTTGGTGTATAATCCACTGTGAAACATATCTTGGAAGTTTAGCAATTTGTTTGAGCAGTTTATTTTGGAAATGTTGAAGGATTTCTATGTTGGAAGTGCTTGCGCTACCCCTATGCCTTGTATAAAAGTAGTTTCTTATAGGTGGATAGGTGCGACTTCCAGCTGAGGAGCCAATACATGTCTCTACGTAAAAAATTACTAAAGTATACCACTTTTGGTTTTAAAATAAACGATTGCTTTTATAAATTCATAGTGATCTTAAAATGTAAAGACCTTTTGATAACTTGTTTAATGATGCATGTCAATGTCACGCCGAAGTTAAAAGTTCAAATTTACTTAGGTGGTAGTTATTGTTTATTGTTTATTGTTCGCCTTTCGGCTTTACAATCTACATTCTTAATACATATTTCAAATTACAATTAAATTTACATTATTCTCCACCAGCTTATTTATTCTCCTGTTTTTTCTTTCCTTCTTACTATTTCCGCCATCCACCTCTTTCCTTCACTGCCTCCCTTTAATAGCTGGCCGATATTCCTTTCGCTCGCTACTTTTTCCTTACACTCAAACTTAATGTGCTCCAGTGTTTCGTCCTCCGCTCCGCACATTCTACACTTTCTTTCCTCACTCTTTTCCCAGTATCTGTTTCCTTTTTCCTCATTTCCCAATCTAAACCTTGCTGTTCTTCTTATGTGTTTTATGTCTTTAGGTGGTAGTTTATTTTCAGCTTAAAGATTAGAATGAGGACTAGACTAAAGTGTTTTAAAGATTCATAATTTGATACTTTCACGACCTTTTCTTAATTCTCAGAATAGCTAAATAAATGTATTGTTAAAATAAAATTTTGTCAAAGAACGACCATAACTAACTAAAGGAAAGTGTAATCGAGTTATTTTGCTTGGTGTAAGTTGCAGTAATGTTCGACTAGAAGAATAATGAGAGTTGAACCACAATGATAATAAAATAAATCGACCCTTAGTATTATTAAGAAATAAGTACTTGAGAAATATTCAGAAAACATCTGACTATATAAAAATACCAGAGTTTACCCCTGTCGTAAAGTGACGTCTGAAGTCCGAAGTTTGAATTTTCTCCAAAGTTTCCTACTGGGTCCCCTAATGTTCTTAACACACCCTTTTTCAATTTCTAATTTTCAAAAAAAGTTATTATAAAACACCAATTATATTTAGTATTTCCAAAATAACGGTTTCCAGGTAATTCAAGGAAAATCAGAGGAGACCAAAAGTGTTAGAATTTTCTTCTCTATGAAATAGGAAATTTTTATGAAGATTCATGGAACCGTTTTCGAGCCACCATACGAATCGCTGGAGCATATAAACAAATAAACATATAAATATACACTTGGAACATTATAATATAGAAATCTTTTTTTCTTTTGTTAAAATTAATATAAAATAAACCCCATCTTATTTTCTTAAGGAAAATTTAAAACGTTGATTTAAGATCGAGTATATTAGCATTCCCATAAATTCTTTTCCCATCACGCACAAGACCTTCCTAATGTTTAAAATCTTAAAGAATACTAGGCTAAGTTCGTAGATAATGCTTAATGCTTAGGCATATGGATAGGAGAAGTGCGGGGAACGGGACGGTGTTCCTTATGTTTCTTCTATTAATTAGCACCTCTTCACGGATGGAGTAGCCAAGAACTCGTTCCCCGATCCTTTGGTTACATTTATCCTACACGTTTCTCATTTGTATGTGTTTTTGAATGTTTACCCATTACCCATCTTATGCAGCAAATACAGCTAAGGTAAATTCGTCTGCATGAAAGATTCTAAATATGTGTGACACAAATGTAACGATAATACCAACCAGCACTCATCTGATTCTAGGTAACTTTTAGATCGTGAATCCAAAATAACCGTTAGATTTGGTGATCAGATATATGGTTTCAGATGAATGCTAATTGACTTGGTTAATTAGATGAAAATTTCCTTGTTTATTTAAGTTTGTGAGCAGTAGAAGTAATAAGCAACACTGAGTTGACCGAAAATGGCCTAAAACTAGCAGAAACAGATCATGATTAAAGGATTCAAAGAGAAAATTGCATTGATTACTTATTCTTTTCCTTAAATCATGATATTTATGATAGTCAAAGGCCAATTTTGTAAACCCAATGCTACCCCTGATGCTGTAATTTTTATTTTTTAAATCATTGAAATATATGCTATATATATATGCTTATAATATATTCCCAGTAAACAATTTGGTGAAGTGTTTTGTTTTGTAACGTTTCTATCACTATTACACTTCAATTATAGTTCGCATCAACTTTGTCTGCATTTGTATTCCGACAGGTGGAGTGGTTTCGCCTTTTGTTGCCGATAAAATAGACATTTCATATGAACGACTGTGAGAAACTGAAGTATAAATGAACTCTTTTATGACAAAAAAATCATACGCATCTTCAATATGATGGCAAAGTGACTCAAACATGTTTACTGGGTAGATATTCTTTCAAAGATAAAGTAATTGACAGAGATATTGTTATTTAATATTTTAGTTTCTTTTTTAACACTGGCACTCGAGTGAACCGTCTGATATCAGCTTAACTCTTGTAGATGATAATTCTTTAAAATTATGTAAATTATTTACAACAAACTTTGGAGACCGTGTGTTGAGAATCACTGACCAAAAGATACAAATAATATAACGTCACCTTATGAAATGAAACAGTTGTGATCTGCGGCTCCATGGACCAAAGATGGTGGATGATGTTGGACTCCAAGATGTTTGTTGTCTAAGCGGAAAGGAGGGGGGTTTTCTGCAGTCATGTTTGTTAATTTTTATAAAATAAGAAGAAATTGTTTCAAGAATAATAGTTTCGAAAATGTTTATTTTTTGTTACCCAGCATCTTTTGGTTTTAAAATATTTTAGTTATTCTCCGTCGTAATTTTTGAGAGAAATATCTGAATATTCTGAAGAAAATAACATTCTCTGTGATACCTGTTCCTTGTTGTATTATATGTATAGCAAAAGATATATTTTAGATCAAACTAGGTCGATTGATTTTCATGAAAATCAGGAATTAAATTGATTTGTTAATTCTTTTTTCGGATCGGTAGATTTTTTATCCTTTTGGTGTTTTTATTATTTTAAATATCCTACAATTGATGTTATTTAATATTTGAATTTGTTTTACCACTTAATATTTGACGTCATAAGGTTAGTATTAAGGTCTGTGGAATAATAGTTTTCGATTTATTTATCATTGCACACCACATTTATATTCAGTACCGACAGTACAGACTAATGGGGGTTGAGGCGACAATTAATAGACCATTTCCTGTTTGCTCTCACGCGTTGGAATGAATGAATTAAACAATTACTTCAATTCTATCTGATATTAGCTTTCTTTTAACCCCTATCAAAAATCAATGGTACAATAGAGATTGCAATTCATACAACGCAGTAGTGATAAGAAAAGAACATGCCGTTGGGTTGTGAACGATAACAAATTTCTACATAACACTACTTTTGATAAAGTTAGCTATCAGGACCCCAAATATCCAATTATTTTGGATCAATTCGCAATGTTATAGAAGTTATTACCGTTTAAAGTTGATTCTATTAAGAGTACAGCTATTAAGGAGGTATAAGACGTTAACGTAAATGATGAAAACGTTGTGAAATTTGGAGGGTCGATACAAATAGTTAAAATACATGCAGTCTCAAAATTTTAGAGACGAGGGTTCATAGTTTTCTTTTTATACATGATTAAAAATAGTCATTTTCCAAACAAATCATAATTTTTAGCTCAATTTCACCACATAATATAACTTTTAACTATTAAAAAATGGTGACACGGCTTTCAAAAACTAAGTGTATATAAAATAAACTTTTCTGTAACTATTGCAAAAAGAAAATTAGCAAAATATACGAAAATATTTAAATAAAATCAGTAAGAAACAATAATTGTAACCTACATAAGCTGCCAACGTTGCAAATGCCAATTTGAGCGGGAAATTCAAAATCGGAATAAATATTATATAAAATATAACAATTTATTTGTCAAAAAACCAAATCACGCATGCGTCAACACACGTAAATTTACAACGTTGCCAAATTTATTATTCCTTTTTCAAAATATTTAATTTGAATTTAAATTGAATTAATATAAATTTGATATTAATTATAGGTAATTTTTCATTTATTAAACTATTATATGCATAAAAAAATCATTTTAACAAACAAAAAGCAGTTTAATAGGGAATTGAAAAATTCCTTTTTAAAGGTACAGTCCCAATATTTGCTCGTCCCTCATGTACTTCGTATTTTGCATTTCGTATTACCGAGAGATAAACTTTTAGTATTGACGGTACGTCCTGTACCTCCTTAAGTTTAACATTTGCTATATATGTACTATTACTTCGGTTTGATATAAAGAAATTTAATTATGGAAATGTAATAGAATATACATAATTTTTAAACATTTAAAATGTTTTGGTAAAGGAAGTTACTTTTAAAATCGCAAACAAAATAAAGCGACAGACAGTCTTCATCTTTATAAAAAGCCGCCTGTTTTGTTAAAACTGTTCTAACTCGTTGATCAAATACAATAAAATGTCTGATTATGATATTAGAATGTATTAAGTGGAAGTTAACATATTTTAGATAATGGCAACATTGTTTGACGAATGTTTATTTCTTGATTGACTGCATTACACACAGTGTCGCATTAAGGCAAGTGTCCACATAGCTCGCAACAAACGTGGAACAAAAAGAAAGGTATACGCAGCGACAGCTAGAAGTATCCCAGTAAACATTTTGGAGTAACTTTGCCATTATATTGAAAATGGTAATTTTGTCATGAAAGGATCAGAATTTTTGTCATGAAAGAGTTCATTTACAGCTCAGTGTCTCACAGTCGTTCATATGAAATGTCTATTTTATCGGCCACAAATGGCGAAACCACTCTTCCTGTCGGAATACAAATGAAGATAAAGTTGATGCTAACTATAATTGAAGTGTAATAGTGATAAAAACGTCACAAAATAGGAAATTTTATCAAATTGTTTACTGGGTTACTGTGATAACAACTGAAATCAGTGTACAATGCTAAGGTTGCTCTTAATCTGGTTAAGTAATGTCGACGGTACTACATTTCATGACTAAACCGTATAGGTAATATTTAAAATTGTAGGCGTTGAAGAAAATGTTCGTTGGTTGAAAAGTAATATCTTCTGCCAATAAAACTTGTGACATTACAAAATTTGTTATAGTCTGATGTGTTTTTAGGCAGGGTCGGTTCAAAATAAATTTATAATAGATGCCAGTTTCGCGTACTTCTTTTATCTTAATCTTCTGTGTAATTATGGTTTGGCGATCCTCTTCTCTTGGGTCCTGTTATCCTCTTTCCAGCATGCTCTAGGATCGGCCCTGGTTTTAGCTGCGATCTTGATTGTTCTACAAATTTTAGAAACGCGTTTCTGCGTTTATCTTTCATAGACTTCATAGTAAACTTGATGTAATTGGTATTGCACCAAAGTACTTAATTGGAGTATTATAGGGCCCCAGGAGTGTTGTTAAATTAGCTAGTAATTGTAGCTATCGGTGCCCCTCCGCTTTTTTTTTGTTCTTTTCTGAGCAGTGTGAAAGCTTACCTTTTTCATTTGATATATAATTCTTGTTTAGATGTATCTATGAATTAATGAATGGTTATATTTTAACGCCCCTTTTGATTAGTTTTAATAACCGCCGTAATTTCTAGAATTATCTAGTGATGATTTTTTTTTGCAAAGTCTTAGCTTCCATTTTATCTCGTACAAATTTCGCCACTAAGATAACTTGACCTTGTTAATTTAGGATATATATTTTTATAGGAGTTTTAAATTTCTTTCGAAACAAAAGTAAGTAGCTCCAGGTGTGTAAAGAATGAGTTGGAGTTTACAAATAATTAATTGATTTGAAATCTTAATTACTTTTAAATATTCAAGCACTTTCTAGGCTCCGCCTTATTGTTACTTGTAAGTCACACCCTTTTTTCACATCTTATAATTTTAAACAGAAGTTCTTCAAGAAATCGTAGTATCGCTTGACAACTTCATCAAATTATCTGCATCATCAAATTAATTAATTTGTTTTATTATTAGTTGTGGACATATTTTGAATAAAGAAGAAAAATAATTATCTTCAAAATCTCATCATAGGTATCTCAGATATTACAAGATTAAACATTTTCTTGTATTTTCTATCTCGCTTTAACGCTTGCAGTTATACCTGCTTGAAAAAGTAGTACTGTTGGGTTTTAAGAATAGATGGACTTATTTGTTCATTGAATTATATATTTTTCCAATGAGATAGAAAGAGATAAAAAATGATACAAAATGGACGATAGCAATAAATATTTTTTTTGATATAATATCCATATTTATAGTATAGGAATCTTTTAGGTATAAATACTTTTCAGTCTGATTTAAACCATTGAGTGATTATAACATGTAAATTACAAGACAATAGTGAACCATTTGTCGTCTTGGTGTTAAAGTATGCAGTTAGCATAGTGCAAAATATTACGTAAACTTTGGTTAAAGTTATAATTATTAAATATATAAACTTTGTTAATAATATAAGTTAATAAGAAACAAATTATAATTATTATTATTATTATTTGTTGTAAAATTAACTTGTTTTTAATAATAATAATTATCGTCCTAACGAGGTGTTAAAGTATCAAAACTGAACTGTCAAATATTTGTGATAATTGTTATCATCTGGTGTTTAATTTGTGGTTAATTGCTTAGTGATTATTAGTGCGTTAAGCGTGCTTTTGTATACCGAACTATATATTTGAATAATATACTGTGTAAGTTGAACTTGCCTTATACTCGTATAAGTAGAATAGAATAATAACTGTAGATCACTTTCAATCTATAGAACATAAGATTAACATTATTTAAATCATTTGAAAAGTTTTTGGGGATATGTAAAATATCTTCCAAGTTTACCGAAATTATTAGAATTAAGGGAGGCAGAAATTTTAAAATCCTCGCAGATCAAATGGTTTTAGCAAATGCGAATATTTGTAGTTCCGCTAATGGAAGCTACTGTGTCTTCTAATAGCAATCTTTAACAAATTTAAATTGATGTAATGTCACATATTTAAAAATAAGTTTAAAAGAAAGATGTAAGGATTTGAATTAAAAGGTATATGCTCAATAAAACAACCCCTTTATCATAGAAAACTTACTTTATTTTAATGCACTTTGTACTGACACACTGTTCAAATGGTCATTTTGGTCAACAAGAGCGGTCATTTTAAATCGATAGAAAACCCTCAGAGTTTGTACATTAGATTAAAATAAAAATATCACCATTTTTCACGAAAATATTGCGTTTTTCTATTGATTTAATCTGACTATTCTTATTGAAATATTCATAAAATGGTCGCCCTTGTTGAAAGACCCTGTATAATTAGCAGTATGTTCAATAACTTAATTTATGAAACTATCAAAATGATTACACAAGCTTTGCTTTCGACTTTCCATGCGATGATCTTCAGGTTCACAAAATTCTTTGATTTTTTTCACACTAAAATTCAACTTTAGCTCAACATGTTAAATCAGATAATTATTGAAAGATAAAACTCCCGATTAGTGATTGCGTTCACATTCGAAACGAGATTGTCTGTATTCCATAACCAACATTGTAAAGGCCACAGTTTATTATTACAAACAAAAGAATTCTATCAACAAAAGAAGATCAAGTACAATTGAATAGTGAATCAACAATAAGACAGGGATATAACTAACAATAATTTAACAACATAAAAATATTTCTATTAGATTTAAATAAAAGTAATAACCAAAATAATAGTTTTTAAAACAAAATAATTCTTCGTTTGAACATTCACTAAAATGTCTATAATTTTTAAGTGATAAATTTGTAAAATGTTGATCAGAGGCGACCTGAGGGGGTGGCACGCAGGGCCTCGCTCTTTTAGGGGCTTTGTACCCTCGCGGAACAACCTAGGTAGAAAAATTAATTACAATTATTATTATTATTTTATTTTAATGTTTTTGCCATTTGGCACTACATTCTTGTGCCTTAACTCATTTATTTACATGTCATTGTGGTTAATTCAATTTTAATCCTTATTAAATCTAAACATTCTCATTTTTTTCAAACGAAAAAAAATATATATAAAATTCCTTATAAAAATAAAAACAAAACTGCTACTGCTACTGCTTCGCTCCTGCTGCTACTGTCTCTCCTGTTTCTACTCTGCCATTCCTTCTCTTTTTCTCTATCTCCGCCATCCACCTCTTCCCTTCACTTTCGGCATTACATTCTTCTGCCTTAAAAAGATTTAAAAAGCTTCAGCCTTCCTTCTTCTGATTATTTCTGCCATCCATCTGTTCCATTCATTGCCCCCTTTTAAGAGCTGCCCAATATTCATCTCACTCCCTACTATATATGTATTTAAATCTCGCGCCTCGCGCTTTAGAAAATCCAGTTGAATCACGTATATCTTTTAAGGCAATCATGTACCTTACTTTATCATCATTAATATTTGCCGTCTTTGTGCTTGTTAACTTTTATAAATCTTCCAATATAAAATTTTAAAACTCTACATTTATTTATTTATAACTTTTGCATTTCTCGTCAATCATCATCAAAAATAGTTAGTTTTAATTTACATAAATTACACAAAGAACAAGGGCCTCGTAAAGATCTGCCACCCGGGACCTCGCAATGGCTAATCCGCCATTGTTGAAAATGTAGCCGCGGCAAAAGCTCTAATAAATAAACCATCTAACTAATACGCCTAGCGAGTGAGTGACTGAAATTGAGAGCGCGTGTTATACCAAAAACATTAAAGTCACATACGTCCTCGAACATGTTTGGTTTGGCTCCGAACCGAACATGCTCGTGGTTGGGAGCTTCACATGGTATTTAAAAAGTGTAAAAATAACATAATAATATTTTTTAAATGAAAAACTAATTGTTATTATTAAATCAGTGAAAATAGAGATCCAATTTAAGTTTAAGCGTATTTTTCATCAGCAGAAGAATTAATTTTATAAGCTTTTCCAAAAGTAAAAAGGAACTAATTCTCTTTTTATAGGCTTCTTGCTGAAGTCTTTGTTTCTTGTTCCCTATACAGACTTATAAATTCGCTACAAAATTTCTTATTGTCGCCAAATCATATTATTAAATTCGCATGAACTACAAAAGAATAATAAAAACTTGAGGGTATGTACTTCGAGGTAGTTTCCAACACAAATAGAATCTAGTGTGTCTTGGGCGTCTTAAATAAAAACAGCTTTCTTGCCGACTAATAGCGACGGTAAAAATATAGGTTCATTCATGAACAGCATTTGCCTAAGCGACGGTTTACTAGAGGTCCAAAATGGACAGAGAGTATATAGTAAAACTGGATAAAATTGAATTTGAACAAGTTATACAAGGACAGCGATTGGTGAATATGGGAATTAAACAATAAAGAAAAATAAACGTACAAAAATAGTTTTGGTTTTTGTAGAGCACTTTCGCAGCCGGATTAGAGTTCAGTGTATTTTTAGATAATTTTGCAAATTATCACTGTACATTTTACAATCCATTTATTACTTTATTGAATTTTAAAGAAAATATTTTTAAATATTTAGGGATTTAGGAAGTGGTGTATTTAAACTATTGTCCTTTCTTATCAACAAAGTATTGTCATACAAATTTTAAAATGGGTTTTACATTTTTCTAAATAAAAGACTTCACAGTATATATAAAATAATTAGGGTTTTCACTAATGTTTTTAAAATTTGTTGCACCAAAATAAAACTTTCTTTTTTTCTTTCTTAGAAACATTTTTCCGAAAAAACGGTTTTTAACTCACCAAGGTGTAAATGACAATAAAGCCTCTTATCTCTTATACAGCAAGGATTAAATACCTGTTGAAAAGATTTACTCAAAATTCATCTTTTGTGTATATTATCTATGCAAATTGTTCATGTTTTTCTTTTTATTGCTCAAACACTCGGAAATCAAGATTCGATTTTTCTTTTGTAAGAATGCAACTATACAATTATTTACATTATTTATTATAAGCTCGGATAAGCTTGAAATATTGGGGATAATAATTATTTTATTTTATAGTAAATAAGGTTGATTTTATTAACTAATCAAAAATCACTATTCACTTATTCTTTAATTATAAGAAATAGTTGTATTTTTTTTTTATAAATTTAATAAAAGATCGTTTTAATTTTTTGGTTAGTGCCATTTATTTTATAAAAACTCAAAAAGAATCGAAAAATCTTCTAAACTTCGATTCATATCGATAAAAAATCGATCTTTTTTAACAAGAATCGCCATCCCTAGATAAGACCCAGTAAACAATTTGGTGAAGTGTCCTGTTTTGTGACGTTTCTATTACTATTGCACTTCAATTATAGTTCGCATCAATTTTATCTTCATTTGTATTCCGACAGGTGGATGGTTTCGCCATTTGTAACCAATAAAATAGACATTTCATATGAACGACTGTGAGAAACGCAATTTTAAATGAACTCTTTTCATGGCAAAAAAATTATACGCTTCTTCAATATGATGGCAAAGTGACTCCAAAATGTTTACTTTTGCGTAAACTATAATATTTCTTTCTGTAAAAAACGTAACAATGTTTACTTTCATGTTACTTGCAATATTTAATCTCTCCAATCTACCAATTGCGATCATCTAGTTCAATAATATTTGTCCACATAGAAAATATACATAAAACTATTTTACTGTCTGACAAACTATGACTAGAATATTTGGACGTTAATATTGATATATACAATTAAGGTCGTACCTATTTCTATGTACAAATGTACACTAAACTAATTATATTATTTACTCCGTTATGCCATTCTATATATAGCCTTGTAACATCTTTAAATATAATGAAGTAATAGAGCGAGTGTATATGTGTTTGTAATTTTTTGGCCCCGGTTTCTTTTATGATATTTGTTCTACGTGCAGCACATACATTTTAATGTAATAATTTGTAGAAAAATAACATGTTATTTCTTATAAATCTTTTTTTTAAAATAAATATTGAGATTGCTTACTGATTTACATTTGTAGAAATCTGTATGAAAGATATATCATCTAAAATAAATCTTACTATGTTGGAAATGTATGGAAATATTTGTATTTATTATATTTGTTATATATGTTATATCTAATACTTAATAATTTTGTTAAAATTTAAGGTTCCCGCTAAAATAAAATGGCAACTTCACATATATTGTCCGCTGTGGAACCACCGGTAAGTGTATCCGGTAATAGGAGCCCAACCGGAAATTCATCGAGGTCTTTACAAAGTAAACCGTTGGCAATAAGTTTGGATGACCGAGAACTATGGATGAGATTTCAATCGTTAACCAACGAAATGATTGTTACCAAAAATGGAAGGTAACTATCTTTATTTATCCTATATATATATTTAGTAATGTAGTCGTGCCATCAGTTCATCTTTCAGGTTTATCATGACTTGCTTTAACTACTAAAATTAGTAATGATTCAAAATAGCGAGTGCATGGGCTTTCAATAGGCTTGTGTCCTCATTTTTTAGTGGTCGATTTTTCAATTGTTGATTGAAATTGATGTTAATAAATGTGTATTGGCGTGTCTATTTTATTAAATATCTAAATATTGATGGAGATATAGTAATTAAAAATTTGAATTGTAGTTTTAGCGCTAGAAATGGTCGGCCATATTTGTATGACGTGAAATGCATTTTAACGTCAGTTTGCGTCAGTTATTTGTTGAGTAGGTCAGTGCTGTGGTAATGTTCTGTAGCTGTTGGTAGTCAAATAATCAAGCCAAGTCAAAGAATAATAGGATTTTATTAGGTGATGCTGACTATTGTGCCTTCGGGTTCGATCCCCGGCCAATGTTATAATATTATGGTTATACGTAATCAATATGCAGCATAGTTTTATAAAATTAAGACATGGTTCACAACGCAATTTTATTTTTTCGGTCATAAAATATAAATTTTCTATATATTCGGGATATTAAATTTAGGTAGTATCATAGCGGGAATAAATACAGTAAAAGTCCTCAACTTACGCGAATTAAGAATTAAGGAAAAAACAAAACTTTATTTAATATATATTCTAAACGTTGTATGCACATTGTACAGATCTGAAAAACTTCTTAGAATCCGCGTAGTTCGAATCCGCGTACGTCGAGGATTTACTGTATAATTAATATAGTATGAAATAAACTGAATTTTCACTAGTAATAATTATAATTTCTTAAATGTCTTAAAATTTATTCTATTGGTACTAGTTTTGTTTATCTTAATTTTAATTTTGTTGGACATAAGACTTTAGCTTACAACCAGTGGCGAACTGGACAAAGTATTATCTTGCCTACTGGTAAATGGCCCCCCTAATAGCCTAAAAGTCTAAAGAGGAGTCCTAATAGTCTAAAATCGTCTAGAATTATTGAATTTTATTGTTAACCTTTTTCTTGTGGCAATCAATATTCTTAGATCCAGTTCGTCACTGCTTGGAGAACACAAATATTATGCAAATACCTTGTCTTAATGAGTACAGAAAACAAACGATACAAATTCATAGAAAATATTTGAATGACACAAGTTGAAGTCATATTAAATTAAATCATATACATATGTATGTATAGCATTATTATATAGCATATATACCATATACAAAGTGTATATATGAAGTATTTTTGGTAGCTTCTAAAAGCATCGAAAAAAGTTATTTGAAATCGATCGAAAATCGTCATCGAAAAAGATAGATATTCATTTTGAGAAGAAGGGCAATTTTTTAAACATGTGTAACTGTTTCTAGTGCAATAGTTATACAAGTCAAAAATTATTTATTTTGGATTTTCGCGAGAGTTATAAATTGACTAAATTTGTTACACTTTTTTTTCTTTTCCAACAAATTTTTTTCTAAAAAAGTGCCATAAAATATAATTCAATTTATTATCCAATTTTTTACTCTATATCATAAAATTCAGTTTGTTAGTATCTGTAATAACTATCGAAAATTATTATTCTTTTCAAATAAATTTTACTGATACTTTGCCTGCAAACTATTTTAATATAAGTTCCAAATATCCACACTGTGGCGCTAGTTTATTCTACAGGCCTTACTTTTAAATACACACAGTAGTTAACATCATTTGTACATGTACTCATAGCTGAAATTAATATGTTAAGAAATGTTTTGATGACACAGTGGACGAGAGCATTGATGCTTGACGATAGATTGCTGTGTCTTCGGGTTTGGTTGTTATCAAGTTATATTAATAATGTACATACATAAGCGTGCATTTATTAGATACTGGTATAGGCGACATGTATGAGACTACGCCACCATAAATTGTATTTAAAAAAATAGAAATGTTGTAAAATTATTAGGATCAAAATGAAAGTGAAATAAACCCAAAATAACCGGTTACTGAAAAAACTTAAAACTACGACAAAACAAAATCCCAATACTATAAAAAAAGACTTGTGTAGTACCAAGTAAATAAGTTACATCTTAAGTTCAAACGTAGCGAATTTTTCGAAAAGTCATTTCTTATATTTCATGTTATTTGAGCTGTGTCAATATTTTGCAATTGCAAAACAATATTTATTACTAAGAGACCCGAGAGAGTTTTTTCATAGAAACAAAGAAAGATCTTATTTAGTTAATAGAAAAGTCGAATGGTCCATAAAATAGTATGTAGATGTAACTAGGCTAATGGACTGTCTGTGAATATTTAACTAATTATTTCTAATTAAAAATATTGATTAGTATTTAAAAGTCTACATTACTTTTTAGATTGTTTTAATATAAAAACAATATTCCTTTGACGTCATTGTTTTATATATTTATGTACGAGTATGTACAAAATATACTGTAGTTATAACCATTAATTTATATCTAATTAACAAATAATAATTGTTACTTAACACTTAAGTTCCAAATTGAAACACAAATGTGTCTGGGCAGGTGTCAGCCGAAGTGGAAGTAGCTAAACCATTCTGGCAGACAAACAAGTAAACATTGCATGACTATGTTAGGTGGAATATGTGGCGTTTGTTGCGATTTTAATGTTCGGGAGCCTTTAAGGAAAAAAGCATTAATAGTTGCAAATTGTCCCTGATAAACCAAACATAGGTATTTCCATAAATAAATTAATCTAAAAATGTCTACATTTTTAATGGGCTTGTGTCCTATGTCTTAATTTCTATAAAAGTGTACTATATATTGATAAAGTGGGTTACTAGAACCTCAAATGTTCAATTATTTTTTAATAACTCCTTATATGTTAAGAGATATTAACAATTAAAAAAGTCATTTTGTCTCTTTAATTATTAAAGGGATTCAACGTGGTACACATTCCAAGTGCATGTGACATCGCAATCCTTGTGTAAGGTTACCAACCTTACAGATCATAAATCTCTGCTATATGTATTTATATATCAAAATATCAAATATTATTTACAGCTATTTCAAGGAACAATCAAATTTCAATATTATGTCTGCCTTAGCAGGGTTAAATAAAATAAAAACTTATTATTCTTTGATTTGACTTGATTCTTTCGACTACCAACAGCTAGAGAACATTACCACAGCACTGACCTACTCAACAAATAACTGACGTTTAAATGCATTTCACGTCATACAAATTTGGCCGACCATTTCTAGCGCTAAAACTACAATTCAAACTTTTAATTGCTATATCTCCGTCAACATTTAGATATTTAATAAAATAGACACGCCAATACACATTTATTAACATCAATTTCAATCAACAATTGAAAAATCGACCACTAAAAAATGAGGATACAAGCCCATTGAATTAATTATATTTTAATCACCTTACAAATAAACCTGTTATAAAATTTAAATCAAGTATAAACTGATAATATATAGAGAGTAAGATAGCAATGATCTAAAAAATTAAGTTTTAAGATTCTTTTAATTTGAAAATATCATAATTTCATGGGAGTAATAATCCGATGGAAGTAGAAGTCGGTAAAAATACCTAAAATGTTTTATTTTGGTGTTCCAAATAAGATGCCGAAGGACCATTGTATGCTTAACTTTTTACAGGGTTGAAAAGGGTTGATTTTTCCGTGTATATTAATATCAACGTTAAGAAAATTTTCTATAAAACGGTTCTATTCACTTCTTTTATAGAAGGAAGATGCGCAAACTCTGTTTTTCTATGTATGCTGTATGTATGAATACAAATTTTTTAATTAAATTTTACCTTATCCTGAAAATTTGAATTCGATTGACAATTTTGAGCTATAGATAAATTTATTTAAAGTTTGAGTCATTTCCACAGGAAGCAAAAAACAATACAATTTATTTTCTAATAAAAATAGTTGGGAATAGAGGGAAACCGGAAATAATTGATCATGCCATAATTTTAAATAAAACAACGTATAGTTGAACGAATTTGATTATGCGTACATATGGTTTTGTATGTATAACGACTCTGCTTCTACAGACTTCGTCAAAAGGTTTCCTTTAGTCAGCTATAAATCCTTCCACTTTTAACACGCACTTTCTGAAACATATTGTATAACGACAACGTCCATAAAGAAGTACTATTGATTTAACAGTATATTAAAAAAATTAGCGAGAAACCTAATAACTTTAAAAGTTGAATAAATTCATTTAAAATTACATCAATTACCATTATCAGTCTCATCACCTTCGGTAACTTAGTTATCTGCTTAAACTCTTTAATTTTATTCGCATTAGAATAAATACAAGTACATATTATTCTAAAATGCGATCGTTTAGTACACTTAGGCGAAGTGCTAATTAACGAAACACTGTATATTCATAAACAAATACCAGTGCTAACAATATGCATTGAATGCAATAGAACTTGTTAAACATAAATAAAAAAAACAAGGACTGTATATAGACGAGTACACATGACTCGTCTAGAAGCTAGATCCACTTTTCTATAGAATTAGATAAGATTTAAATACGAGGGTAGTTTGATAATTCAGTGACTTTTTTTTAAAGCGGTTTATTTTTCAATAAAAGTTTTTTTTTTCGGCCAAATAGCGCTTTATTTATCATTAAAGTCTGCTTTACGTTTGACACATTTAATCCAGCGTTTTTCTAATCTATTATTCTTATAGATTTTGTCAAGGCAACAGAAAATTGTCGCAGGGGGTTAATTCTCGAGAAAATGTTTGCTGGGTAGTAGTTGCCTCACTGAATCACAATCACGGCATTCATCACGTTAATAACAGCTTTCAAAGGCTGGTTGTATTTTTTCAATAGCTTTCATCTCTATATCTCTACCTTTTACCTTTTTCAGGCGAATGTTTCCTGTTGTTAAAGTCACAGCATCTGGCCTGGACAGTGGGGCAATGTACTCCGTCTTTCTAGACTTTCATCAAGTTGATCAACATCGCTGGAAATACGTGAATGGAGAGTGGGTTAGTATTTACCTATTTACGAGAGAAATGATTATATTCCTGTTCCTTATATTACTCAAAAATTTCGATCGTAGGTTCCAGGTGGAAAAGCAGAAGCAGCTCCATCTAGTCCAGTATATATTCATCCAGAATCACCAAATTTCGGAGCGCATTGGATGAAAGAACCCATAAGCTTCGCGAAAGTAAAACTAACAAATAAAACGAATGGAAATGGTCAAATAATGTTGAATTCGCTGCATAAGTATGAACCCAGGGTTCATTTATGTAAAGTTGGTAACGATAGGGATCAGAAAATAGTACTGACATATCCATTCCCAGAAACCCAATTTATAGCAGTCACAGCTTATCAAAATGAAGAAGTTACAAGCTTAAAAATAAAGTACAATCCATTTGCTAAAGCCTTTCTAGACGCTAAAGAACGACCTGATAATTTATATCAACGAGATAGCAGTTATGGCAATTGGTATTTTGGTCACCAGAATCCGTTTAATGGTGCTACACCTTCACTACCGACATCTACAGATCGTTATCAACCGAATAGGCTTAATAGAACACAACCATATATTCCACAACGACCAAGAAATATATCACCACAATCTGCAGGTAATTATGCTTAAACTAATGATAATAAACAAAGTTTCAGTAAGTAAAAGTATTTTTCATTTTAGGATACATTCCACCAGAACAAATAACAACATTCTCGTATCCCAATTGGTCAAACCAGTCTTATTGGTCTGCATCTACTGCAACTACTTCTCCTACAAATCCTTCTAATACGACATCTTCACCGACTCCTTCAAACCACAGTCCGTCTCATCGAGAAGGATACACATCGAGTCCTGTTTATCCTAGTGTGTCGACGTACCAATCATCTCCCAGTGAAGTATATCAACCAGCTTCTCCAGTTTGCAACCAAGCAGGATCTCCAGGACATCCAATATATCAACCTACACCGTCCAGTGTATCTCCTGGTACAAATGTCTATCACCAGAACGGCGCGTTGCTGAATACTAACATCTACACAAATTGGCACCATAGTGCCAATGATTACACTCTGCTGCAAAATGGATACCATTACCAGACTCCAGAGTATATATCTCTTCTACCAGAAGGACACTCTTACAATGTTGAAAACCTGGAGAACAGGAATGTTTCAGTCAGTCCACCAATGTATCAGACTTGTTCAAGTAATTTGGAAACTGCACAGAATTCGCCAGGGTCTGTGGAAAATAATACGAGTAGTAGAAACGGGGGGTGGACCCCACTGACTCCACCGGAAACGCATCAATGATTAATTAGTAATAAAAGTAGCTATTTATGATTATTTAAGAAATATTTTTGTATATCATTTTGTTATGTGTTTAGTAGATTTCTGTGCAATACTTGTCTATTATTTTTGTAATTTTTCGATATGTTTTTTTTATAGTTTGTTCTTCAATGATGTTGTTTTAGTTAATCTGTATATTGAAAGTAATATTTAAGTAGGAGAAACTTTTAAAATTGATTATATGTAAATAGTACCTAGCTGTATTCATTTTACCCTGAACACATGTATGTATCATTTACGTCTTAAATATTACATAAATACTATGAATGTGTAATTAGCCGGGATAATCGATCATCGAACCATACATTTTGGTTACGTAACAATTTTCTTTTTTATCATGTGAAGCAGTTAACAAAATACATGGTTGCCTTCGTTCTAGCAACGAATTTCTCCGATTAAATGAGCATGCAGGGTGTTCAGGTTTTTATGACGAGTTGAATAATTTACTCTCTGTATATTAGTGATTTAAAACTTATTTTTTATAAGTTACTTTTTATAAGTTATTTTAAACTTATTTTTTATATATGTATATATAAATATATATATATATATAAAATATATATAATTTAGAATAACGAATGTATTATATTATGTTTATCTTAGATTTTATATTATCTGTAACTGTTTCTTTCTTTCGTCACATTGCTGCAATCGTAAAATCGGTGCCACATATGTTCACAAATGTTTTATGTATGCAGCAGGGTGGCAAAAGAAACTGACTAAAACAAAAATGAAATTAAATTAGAAATAAATATGGTTAAATACTAAAACAATTTTTCAAAAGATCCTATCGCTGTCTTAAGAGCATATGTATATGGAGAGAAAATGCTGAAATGAGAGAATTAAAATTTATTTTATTTTTATTCATGTTTAAAATGGATTAATTTCAGGAATAAGTTTAGTGAAGCTGACTTGACAGCTGTCACTTTGGACGCATGCACATAGAGAACAAATAGGAACATATACCTTTCTCTCTCGCACACATTTTGGACACACTTTTAATCCATAGGAAATATAGGCTATTCACTCTCCATATATAAATGCTCTAAGATCGCTGTTTATTGTTTTTATGCATTTCAGCGCCCTCTTCTGTTTTGATGTCTATACCGACTTAAGTGGAATGGTGTCTTAGATTTTGAATTTCTTAAAAAAAAATAAAATTCAAAATTTATTTTTCGTAATACAAAATTATACAATAATAATTTTTAACATAAAAATAAACCAATTAAAATGAAATAATTAAGGGAAAAATCATGTGTAACATCAAGGACTCATTAAAGTTAAATTTTTACAAAAATAGCAGGCACAGGTCTAAATTTGAAAGAGTATGGCATTATCATATAGAGATGTGATCATACTGATAGTTTTAATATGCGTATCCAAATTTATAAGGGACATGAGAAATGTAATCACTGTCAATCCGAAGGAGGATGATGCATTGTCTATTAAAAATAACACTATATGGAAATCTGTTCAAAAGAATGTCAAGATAGGAAATTCAAAAGATCACGTGATTTGGTTCATGCAGGTTACTGACCTTCATATTAGTAAATATCACGATAAGAGCAGGCAGAAAGAATTCCATGATTTCTGCACAAAAACAGTCAACACCATCAAGCCAACACTAGTTCTCATAACGGGTGACTTAACCGATGCCAAGACGGAAAACACAGTCGGTTCAAAGCAGCAAATATACGAATGGGAATCGTACAGAAGAATCTTGATAGATACGAAAGTTGCCCAAAACACAATGTGGCTGGAAATCCGCGGTAACCACGATAACTTCAACATCATCGGCTTAGATTCCGAAGCAAACTACTACCACAGGTACTCCCTACAGGGAACGTCCAATCCCTATTCTTACATGCACATTATAAATCATCGAGGCGATAAATACGCCTTCATTGGGGTAGATGCTTGCCTAAACCCAGGACCTCGCAGACCTTTCAACTTCCTAGGCATGCTATCCAGAAAGGAAATGACTAACATCATAAATCTATCACAGAAAGCAATAGAACAGCAAGTCAATTACACGATCTGGTTCGGGCACTACCCGACTTCTTGTATACTAACTCCAAACCCGGGAATTCGTAAAGTTCTGGGCTCCAATGTAGCAGCCCTGGCTTACTTATGTGGTCATCTTCATTCTATGGCAAGTATATCACCAAGTATGTACACTCTGCAGAAAGCTGGATTTTTGGAACTGGAACTAAGCGACTGGAAAGACGAGCGAAAAATTAGACTAGCAGCTATAGATCACGGAATGTTTTCCTTTGTTGATCTGCGACATAATAAATGGCCTTTAATCTTAATAACGAATCCAAAAGATGCACTGTTCATGATACCAACTAGAGAAAATGTCACTAAAATTTTAGAATCTACACATATCCGTGTATTAATCTTCTCTCCGTCAAAGATCGTTGAGGCTAACGTTAAGATAGATAAAGGCGAGTGGCAGCCGTTGAATCACGTGGATGGGCCATTGTACGTTGCTTCTTGGGAGCCAACTTTGTACCGGAAGGGTATCCATAACATTCAGGTTACAGTTACTGATGCCGATGGATCAAAGAAGACTATAAAGCAACCATTCGCGCTTGATGGAACTAAGCTGTCTTATAGATTCGTCTCGAAATTCTTGTTAATGGGTAACACAAGTCATATCTTCCAGTTTATGTTCTCTGGAATGCTCCTTCTTTGTATTATACCGATCTGCACTCTCAGAATTATGCATAAATTGACAAAAATTGGTAAAATCAATAAACCTAACATCAAATCCACGGTTCTAAGACTTTGGATACGTAAAATTTGGGTGCTATCTACAATTGATCGTATCTTCTATCCGCTGGTTTTATATTCTCTATATTTCTCTGTAGGCCCTTGGTTAGTAGGCGAGCTCATCGAAGGTAAAATTGGTGTTATTTTTGCATGGGGTATTTACCTTAACGGAACTTTTCTTCCCGGATCATTTACCTACTTCTACGGCTTTGTGCAAATGGCTTGCTGTCAACTTCCTCTCACTTTTATTTTGGCTAACTGCGTTGATAAGAGGTTGCAAATTCAAATGAATGCTACATTAAATAAACCTAAATCATTTATAAATCTCGTTTGTTATCATACTCCATTCTTTCTGTGCATCAGCTCCCAAATTTTCTTTGCATATTATTTTCTTCTGTCTTATGGAACAATTGGTTGCATTTTGGGGCCACTGAGAACATGGTGCATAGTTTTTAGTATTGTGTTATGGTATCAGGCAATAAATCTACCAGAAAAATGTACAAGAAATGCGGCATTGGTTTGGTCTGTGAAGACTGACGAAGCGACTATCACTTCTACCTTAGATTCTAGTTAATAAATAGTAAAAATAGTGTTTTGGATATAGTTGTTTTCAAATTATATGCTAACAAAAATAAAGTTCACATGATTTAATTAACAAATATGTTTTGTCTTTAGGATTATATGTATGATGTGTTGCCATCAATTTAGGCGTAGAACTTTTCTTTAAATTAGATTTAAAGATATTTTAATCAACAATATTAACTAAAGTTATAGCGTATATAAGTATTAGATAGTCTTGTAAAAACATGTCAAGAACACTGAAATTATTAATTTTGCTAAAAATATATTTTGGATATTTTGTAAAGTAACAATATCTGAGTTTGGAGAGAAGTAAAAGAAAAAAAACTGGAGTAAACAGTTTACAATAAATTTGTAATAATATCTATTTTCTGAAACAAGTAAAATATTAATTTATATTACTAACAAGAAATTGAAATATTTAGTTTTAAATATGCCAGTTAGTAAACCCCAATTTGTATATATAAGATAGTGAACGCCTTATCATAAATCAAATAGTATGATGCATATTTATTAAGGGGGATACAACATACAGGTAAAAAGAAATTCTGAGATACTTCCGACAAAATGAAATAGTATTTTGTTATTGGCAAAGAGTCTTTCTTTATTGTTGATCTTACTAAAATGATTCAAATCATTAAAGTTGGAAAATTTCTTTCTGGTCAATTTGTTAAAAACTATCTAGTTTTCAGATATAACGCGGTGATCTCTCTTAATATTACATTCTTATCAGTAAAGGAATTATCTAGAAATATAAGTTATGTGATCTTGTAAAAGATGATTTTAAAATTTGTGTTTTTCATAATTATTATTAATTATGTGCAGGTTCAAGCACTTGGTATGTTTTAATAATAAGATAATACCTTATCATAATAATGCAATTATATAAATAGAAAGATGTTTTAATTAGATATATATTAAGGTAGATAACCACCACTGGTGATTCATTATATTCATAAATTGAAATGCTATGGTAGCTTTAATAAATTTATTACATTTTTTAATAAAAATATAACAAATTTTATAAAAATGTATATCTCAAATAATGGAAATATAACATATAAAATATTTTCAATATCCTTTTTCAGTTTATTAAAATACATATTATACTATTTATATAATTGAACCTACTTTTTTATTTTGATAAAGATTTGAATAATGCAGAATAAAATATATTGAACCTTCGCTTATGTATTTCATTCCGCCTTCAATCATGCTTGGCTAAGCCAATCTGATATAACAGATATATACTTTTGCAGTATTTCTACATATAATAGAAAATGACTACCTAAAATAAAAGCTGAATGTGATATTAAATATATATTGCAATAAAAATAGTTCACGTAAATTACGTATATTTGTTAGCCTTGTAGTCACCTGCATCAAATTGTAAGTATGATAAGTTACTATTCCTTAAACTCGTATTTATAATTTTAATAATTATGTTCCAGATATTCATGAGATATGTGCTTATCAAACAACATGCTCCAAATGCATGGAGGCATCCACCATTTGTGCTTGGTGTACAAAACCAGTTAGTACTATTTACTATTTACTAAATAATGTGTCACTAACCACAAAATCTGATTCTTTTCATTGACTTATTGTTACTACATTTTGGGGCATTGTAAGGTCTATAATGGTCGTTCCATATACGTCCTAGGTAGATAAATAGAACATACTACTATTTACAACTATAAAAAATAGAAACTAGAAAGCATATATTATGCATTTGTACCCGAAACAATTTTGAATCAATTCGTGTATTTAGATGATAAGAACGACTTTTTGTTTATTGTTTAATTTAAAACATAAGGAGTCGTGCAAGAATATGTTTATACGCAAGAATATGTTAACCTTTTACGGTATTTATTGCTACGTAATTATTTTATACATAAAGAAAAATGTATCTAGAATCAACTGCAATTTAGAAGTACATGAACAGAATACTAGAAAAATAAGAGACTACAGATATACCTGTATTTCTCTAGAGTCTCTGTTCTAAGTATATTAGATGTAACAACGCCCATATTTAGTCTGTAAAATGCCCTACCTTGTGATATAAAAAATAATACAAATTTAATGAAGGAAATTGAAAGATTATTTAATAAATAAGTGCCAATATATATCAGCAATCTAGAAAACTTTGTTAAATAATTGTTAGATGCAGAATACTTTCTATTGCTAGTCGCTGCACAACTACAAATTATTGTTATTATTATTTAAACATCATATTACATTAATTAATTATTTTAGGAATATTCCGGCAAGTCACGGTGCAATATAGTGTCTGAATTAAGAGCTTCAAATTGTGAAGATAAATACATAAACAGGTATACAATTTAATAATTCAATTGAATATAAAACAATAATAAATAAATATGTAACTATAGAGAAGAACTGGGGTCCAACAAAATAGAACAAGATAAGGAATGTAGTGACATGGATAGTGATGCAGAAGGAGAAGCTATTCAGATAAAACCACAGCATGTGAAACTAAAATTAAGACCACGTAAGTTGTAGCAAAATAAATTGGAGCGTACCTTAAAATATATTGTTAATTATATTAGCAGTGTATAATTTCACTGATCAAGTATCTAATATTGATATCATCAATACTTCAAAAAACACTTGAAATAATTTGATGGATATGTTGGCAATCAATTGCGATATAATCGCCAAATAATGACAGAGTAGTTGCTATAATTATATCTTTTAGATGAAACACAGACTATAAAAATGATATACCGCCCTGCAAGAAATTTTCCGCTAGATCTTTATTATTTGATGGATCTTACTTGGTCTATGAGAGACGATAAAGAAACACTAGTAGCCCTCCGCGATGAACTACCCGAATCTTTAAGAAATCTAACAAATAATTTTCAGTAAGTTTTAAAAATATGACTTAATAAATATAACTATATTTGTAATTTAATATTTATTATTTCTGTTAGCTTGGGATTTGGAAGTTTTGCTGATAAAGAAGTAATGCCCTTTGCAGAAGTTGGCATAGAAAATCCATGCAGATTGGTACACACAACTTGTGAATCTCTCTACGAGTACAAGCATCGATTAAAATTAACAAGCAATATAGCGGAATTCATCAGCAAAGTATAAAATTCTTGCATTATTTAATTTGTTCAACAAATGACTCAGATTTAATTTTTATATATTAATAGGTTAATGACAGTCAAGTAACAGGTAATTTAGATGATAGGGAAGGTGGTCTTGATGCTTTACTTCAATCTATTGTTTGCAAAGATCAAGTTGGGTGGCGAGATCAGGCGAGAAGAATTGTAATCTTTGCTTCTGATGGTGGCTTACATTTTGCTGGAGATGGAAAACTTGGTAACTTTTAATTGTATATATTTTATTTATAAAACAATTCCAGAATTCTTAGTTTTATTTTCGTAGGTGGAGTTGTTAAGAAGAATGATGAAGTATGTCGATTAAGTGCGTCAGGATTATACGAGAAGGATAAATTATTTGATTATCCCTCATTAGGACAAATAGATAAGCTTCTTCGTAAACATAAGGTTTGATAAAAATTTGGAAAAAGCAATTATTTTAAAATTTAAAAACATAACTTATCTTATATTTCAGATTTATGTTATATTCGCTGTAACAGCTAACCAAAAGGAATATTCCCAGCTTCATGACTTATTACCAAATTCAACGTATGTAGGAGTTTTAACATCAGACAGTTCAAACATCCTTGATTTAGTAAGACAGGGTTATAGAGATGCGGTATCTACAGCATCATTTATTGATAACTCATCTAATATTATAACAACCGAATATTTCTCTAAATGTGGATCCAAAAATAAATCATACAGTAAAACAAATAAATGTGAACAAGTACAAATAGGCGAATCCTACGAATTCAAAATAGATATTACTTTAAATGGTTGTCCAGCAGATAAAAGTTTATGGGTTTGTTTCGAATTTTAAATGCGATATTTTTTTTGAATAATACTATTTCTGTATTTTATATTTTGTTTTAGAAAGAGACTATATTTGTAGAGGAACAACAATTAACCACAGGCGGATTAAGCCTTGAAGTGGAAATGATTTGTGGTTGTACATGTGGAAGTGATTCTAAAGTTGTGAAAATTTCTAAAGTGTGTGATTACCACGGTGATTATGTTTGCGGGCAATGTCAATGCTACGATGAATGGTAAAGAATTGTTAGTAAGTAGATTAAACCAATATTTATTTGATTAAGAAAGTAGAAGTAATTTGGCTTTTTAGGTCAGGCAGTAATTGTACATGTAATACCAAAACTGAAGAAAGCTTCAGAAAGCTGGAAGATCAATGCAATAGTTACTTAAGTAAGGAAGGAAGGAAGGATAATGTGATCGACCCGGTTTGGGAACTAGTTGCTAAGTACAAAAATGAAAGTGTAGGAGGGGAGAGAAAATCTGAAAACGTTCAGAGGCTCTGTAGTGGAAATGGAGAATGTAATTGCGGGGAATGCAGCTGTGACAGAGGATTCCATGGAAAATTCTGCGAATGTTTGGATTGTCGAAAGTACATTTACATGCAACTTAGCATAATTGTAATTCAAATTCAAGAAAATTTCTAATGAATTCTAACTTTTATGCAGAGGTGACAATGGACTTCCTTGTAGTGGGCGAGGAAGTTGTAATTGTGGAACTTGTCAATGTTACAATGACTGGAGTGGTGATGATTGTAGTTGCACTGAAAGAAAGGAAGGGTGCATTGCTCCAGGGGATGTTATTGTATGTTCTGGTCGTGGGAATTGTAACTGCGGTAAGAAAATTTCTCCTTTTATTTTATAAAAATTAAATTATGAAACCAATCAATGAAACCGATTTATATGTTTTATTAGGTGTTTGTAAATGTGAAATGGATGAAAACGGAAATAAATATACCAGAAAATATTGTGAAGAATCATTTAATTCAACGAATGAAATCTGTTCAAAATTTCAAAACTGTATAAGATGCCATTCGGAGAAAATTTGTGCAAATGAATGTGAAATACTAAATGCTGAAGTAGTAGATGTCGATGAATTTAGTGGTGCGTATATATAATTGCATACAACGTAGGCGCATATGTTATTAATAACTTGAATCATAATTTCTGTTTTAGACAATGAAAGCGATATCTGCTTTTTACGTGTTGTAGATGATATTACATGTGATTATTCATATTCCTACCTAAAACTAAACCCCACGCATATAAAATTATCATTGAAACCTGTTCTATGTGGAGTCCGGCAGGCTTATTTTCAATATATGGCATTTATAATCACAATTGTTGTTGGCATTATTGGAATAGTAATATGGAAGGTAACACAAATGAGAAGAGATAGGATAGCATTTAAAAGATTTGAGAAAGAAGCGATGTTAAGTATGCAAGGGGGTTCTGGCGCAAATGAAAATAATCCCTTGTACGTAAGTCCTTTATCAAGTTACCGAGTTCCAGATGAAGTTAGAAATCCAAGAAGTGAAAAAGTAGATTCCGGTAATTTTTTCTCTATGGAACCAATTACTAAATCTACTGAAGATAGTGACTAGATTACTAACTTTAATAACATGTTTAGAATTATTTAGACCCGGCAATAATGCCTCTCTTGTATTGTAGTGTAGTGTAGTGTATTACTTTTATAAATTTATAAAATAAAGATTAAAAATGTATTTAATGAGAGCTTATTTCAAGAAAATCTGTAAAAGCATATTTTATAATAACATATGTGGTTACACTTCAAGAAAGTTTGCTAGCATGCTAATAGAATAATGACACTTACCAATAGAATATTTTCTGACCAGGGAATCCTACAATAAAGAAAAATATTTTTAAATAACTTAGACAAGTTTATGAATTAATTGCTAGGCTTCTTTGTTTGAAGTTTAAACAAATAAATGCAAGAAAGCAAATGCAGAAATATGAAAATGTTATACAATATTGATAAAAGTATAAAATCAAATAATTATTACCTGTTATTAACAATTTGAATGCCAGACAGCGTCCTCGCCATAAATCCAATATTATAGATAATTTCAAGCACTAATTCACTCACTGAACACAATCACAATCACTTATAATTGGAATGAGAACTTGAATTTAAAACTCTAAAACACTAATTTGTTTCTATAAAGCGATGACAAAACACTTAAACTAACCACTTCTGTATAAATTACCTAAAATAATGCACTATGAAAGTTGTTTCTGAAAATGAAACAAGTGTATAAAATTTTTGGTTAAACATTTTGCAAATTATGACCGTTACTAAATAACAGTTACTATATATTTTAGATTGTAATAAAATAATAAAATAAGTAATAATTTATCTGTTTATACTAATAAATACACAAATAAAGAACTTATACAGACATTATTTTAGCAATTATTAACCGTTTTTGAAAGATACACTCAACCAAACTGGCACTGTACAATATACTCTAATATTTTAAAATTTATATTCGCAGTGACAAGTAAAACAATCTATATTATTAGATAAATGTGTAATACTTGCAGATCACTTACATTTTTTATATTTGATCTTAATAATAATATTTAATTTAAAAATTGAATTAGCAATTACATACCATCGTCTATTAGATTTTCCGCGCCGTTCTCAACTGAAGTGAAGTAGCTGCAAATTAAATAGTTAGAGTTCATTTATATTTTTAAGTTTTAGTTATATGACTAGCGCGGTAAGTTTGAAAACAATTTTAGGAAATTATGTTTAAAACTGAAGACCTGACCAAATAATAAATAAATAAATATATTTATTTATATGCTTGATGTGTTACAATGAATTTGCAAAGAGTTTCAAATTAAATTTAAAATATAAATACAAAATAATTGAATGGGATTCTTCTATGGCTAATATGGGCAATTATCTATGCTACTTATCAATAAGAGGGCCCTCGAGCCAATCTTTAATAAATTTATATAGAAGAAAGTGTAAATAGAGTAATGCTACCTCATAGTGGCAATAGGCACGTCATAAACTAAATGGGGGCACGAAACCATCGTTACTCTTGTAAAAATATCGAAATTAGAATTGAGAGACCCTCAAATTCAAATAAGTGCAGTAGCAAATGAAGCTATAATGCGGCACTGTGCCGAGATAGTTTAAAGGACAATGTCTTAAATAAAATACAGAGTTCGTTATGTCTGAAGTCACAAATCAGTCGTTTTGTAGATGGTACATATAGATTCAAGTTATAACAATTCAAAAATAACATTTTTTTATTCTTGTTTACTAATTCTTATATCTATAACAGAAGGTGGGAATGGAGCTTTATATATCGTAGTACATTAAATGAAACAACGTTAAACGAGGTCATTTTCAGCTTCTGTTTAAAATTTTAATTTTAGCTTTAATTTAGTGATGTAATCTTAAATTGTACCATTATTATTATTTTATTTTAATGTTTTTGCCATTAGGCACTACATTCTTCCACCTTAAATCATTAAATTACATATCATTGTGCTTAATTACCTTTTATTTGTGATCTTTACTCAATCTACCCATTCACTCATTAAAAAAAAAAAAAAAAAATTAAAATAAAAACAAAACAAATAAATTTAAACCCCTACTGCTTCTTTCTTCCTGCTACTCTCCCTCCTGTCCAGCCCTAATACCCAATTGATAAACTTTTCCTGGATTTTTTCCAATTTCTTTTGTTCTTTCCATTCCCAGATCTCTGCTCCGTACAGCATCATGCTCGATCTTAAATTGTATGTTTTCAGAATAGGCATTCCTTGCTATATTTTCACATATTTTAAATTATTTTTGAATTACTTAGTCGTGCGTCAGTAATATACATTTTAATAATCTTATTGATGGAAAATAACATAGAAGCATTGTTTTGAATAAAAAATGAACAGTATTTCTTGTCATGTTACACTTCCATAACTACTATTTACATATTTCTGATAATTAAATAATTTAGCGATAACTAAAATTAAAATTTTAATTGAAACTTGTCCAGTGAATAATTAAGCATATTGCCATAAAAAATAACCATCAAACTAAAACAGTAACTAGAAATGAAACTCAATAATAAAACTAATTTTGTAACGTGTATATTTTGTTGCATAGTATTCAGGCTGAATGTGTTTTGCTTTATGAACAGAGTATGTTTTTAATATTATTTCTTTGAAATATTGCTCTCCTTCATTGCAATATTTGAAATCATCTTTTTTCTAAATACATATACTACTTCTTAATAAAATAGGTATTAAAAATGCATTACATGTTAATTGTATTAACTTTTGGTTATCAGTACAGAGGTATCCAGTAGTATTTAATCTAAAGTAGATTTAATAAGGTAGTAGGTCCATCGTATATTCAATTCTATCCAGTGTAAAGTTACCTATTTCTTTAAACCTTAAATCCATATGAGTATGGTTTGAGTCTCTTCTAATTTGGTTTTAATCACAGATGAATAACATTACCTGTAATATTTATTTACATTCTAGTTGTACTGTTATTTTTTATAAAATGTTATGTTGTGTTTGTCTAGTATATTTGTGTTATATTAAATGTTATATGTATATATAATAATACAGATGTTGAGTCTGTATGAGTATTTTATACATGGTTGCGCATTTCGCACTCCAGTGGTATTAAGATAGACCGGTGCAGTTCTTTAATGCACGTGGTTGTGCTAAGGTGTTTTAAATTCAGCGGTATTTTAAAATAATTTAAAATTAAATTAAAAAATGAACTATTTACACAAATGTAAATTAACATAAAATATATTTAAAATTCTAGTAATAGTGCTTTGTTAAATATAGTGGTAAATCTGAAAAAACATTTCGTTTAATTTAATTAATATATATTTAATGAAAAGTGAATTCATATTGTAAGTAATTTTGTCAAAAATTAAATAGTTACTTATCTTTAAAGTTTTTGTAACCACTATTGAAGGCTGTGTTTGAATCAGGGGTGCGAAGTCGCTAAAAAAACATCCGACCCCTACCCCTTTGACCAAATTAAATTCTAAGACAGTTTAGGATGTGTGAAATAGAAAATGGAAAAATTAAATTCAAATTCAAATTCAAATGAATTTAAATTTGTGCTCTATTAAAAACGGAAATATTATCCAATTGACCGTATCCGCATATTCAATTCTATCCAGTGCGAATTTATATATTTTATTTATCATAGATTCTATTTTTTCTAGAAAAAATTTATGCAGAGCTCCATTATTGTTATAGTATTAATGTGCTATAGTGCAGTATAAATTTGTTAATGATTGGTGGTCTCATTGAAGGGGGCCCCACATACAATTGCTCATTTTTCTCATAGAATTTTTAACACTCTTTAATTTGGTATGTGATCAATATCTTATAGTCTAGATATGTATATGATACATACTGATTAATTAGCTATCAGGATCTCAAATGTGATTTCTTTTTTACATAGTCGCAATAGCATTGAAGATATACTCGTATGCAGTTAAGATACTTATTTAAATAACCACGATAATTAAAAGGAGATAACTCCACAATAAACTTAAGAAACATTTGATGTGTTGAACCATCCTTATTTAGTTATTATTATACTTATATTATTTAAATATTTTACTAATGTTAATAGAATTTTTTTTTGATATATTTATTTGAGTGCATCAACTTTAAAAACTTATTAGGACTTAAAACAATATATAAAATATGCATTTTCAAACATTTACAATACATAATTTACAACTTATAGACACAAGTATGGGTACTTAAAATAAAGAGATTAAATTAGTTTCATTGATAAAGTCAATAAGGTTTTTTACACTTTCCCTGTTTTTAAATATCTGCTTATATTCTTCAGGCATATTATAGCCTTGTCTGTGCCACGAGTATCTTGAACATCGAAAAATAATTTTTTTGTTTCCTCTACTGCACGGAGTTCAAGCCGGAGTCGGTACATTTTATCCGACTCCGACGCTATCCGACTGTGCCTGTTAAAATTTGACTGAATCCAGTCCATTTCTCCATTTTTTAAGTTCTTTGTTATATTATGTATTGATATAATTGGCAATCAGAACCTCAAATGTCCAATAATTTATTAATTAGTCGAAATATTATAGGAGATATTCACAAATAAAATAGTCTTTTTTTGTTTAAACATGAAAAGAATCAAAATTTATAAATAAATCTCTCTTTCTATCACTGTTATACAATAGAGTGTAAAATAAATGTCACTTGGTAGTCAGATACTACTTACAGCTGTCTCGAACAACACATAAAGTTTTGATATTATAAAGGTGGTAAACAAGAATAAATAACACCGATTGCAGACTTTATTACTAATATTGCAACTTCAAAAATACAACAAAATTAAGGGGTAAAATTGAAATAAACATATAGTAGCTTATTTTAATAAAAATGTATCGCTTTCTTCTGTTGTGGTTTATGTTCTATACGTCACCTATGTCTGTGCAACGGACAAGGTCGGTGTTGTCATAATCTCATAGAATATAGAGCGAGATTATTTGAGGGACTAACATGCACAACAAGTTTTCACTGATTTTCTCTAATCTGAGACCATTTTAACTTGCTACGACAAAATATATAAACAATGCAATGTTAGAAAGAGAAAATATACATTTTCAGCGCATAAACATTGTAAATACCTCAAACAAAGGTCTATAACTTTACACACTATATAAATAACCTCTTCAAAGTACATTTTTTCTACTTATAATATATTTATTATAAATATATTAAATAACAAACAAAAAAAACACTTGAAATGGATGAAGTATAATCGCTTTAGCATTGAGGCTTTGTTTTCATGTAATGAGATGCGCCGTGAGGTGAATGTTTAGATGGTGAGGAAGTGGGGGATGGTCAAGGGGAGTGGTTAATATATAAAAGTGATTTAACAATAAAACAAAATCAGCAATGTAAATCTGTTAAGGTTATATTATCAAACTGTATGAAAGCGTTGAAAAGGATATTTTCTTTATTTTGCAATATATCCGTTGGAAGAAATATGAAATAGAATTGATGTAACATTTATATAGTAGCCAGGGTCGTCCGTAGGGTGTCACTAGGATCTGCAATGCAGAGGTGCGGAAAATTTTCAGGGCCGGCAAATTTTCAAATTGAAAGGCAAAATGATTTATTAAAAGAAACAGAGCACTAAAGAAATTTTTAATAAAGAAAACACAAAGTGTGAAATGGAGAGAAGGTCACTGTACAGTTATGGCATTAAACTGAGGATTAACCTAAAAAATGGGTTTTTCAATTTAAGCTTTGTCAAAGGTCGACAACAGCTAAGTTAAGCTATACTTATTCTGGACTCGAACCAAAATGAGTGCCGAAAAACATAAGAATCAACCAGGTTTATAATAAACCACACTTAACCTCTATTAATAGTCAATGAAGAGTAATGGACTATTAAAAAATTATCACTCAGTGATTATTGCGATTATTATATACTTTTTATCATTTATCTAAAAAAGCGACATAGGAGGGTGAATGTTGGACCTGAAAGTGTGTCCAAAATGTGTGCGAGAGAGAAAGGTATATGTTCCTATTTGTCCTCTATGCGCATGCGTTGAAAGTGACAGTTGTCAAGTCAGAGCTGTCTAGATATAATACGTGATAGTTGTTATATATGATATTATATTGATGTAGAATAATGTAGATATGTATAAATATAAATAAACTAAAAATAACTAAAAATAAACTAACAACGTGAATTCTGTCCACTCCAAATATCAACTGTGTTGGCCGTTATGTGTTTTCACTGAACGGTCACTGTTTTACCGACAGACGAGCTTTGTACCAACTAAAGAAATATAATTCCTTTACATATTTAATATTTATTATATCTTAATAGAATATTAATATTTATTTTATATAGACAGCTGTCACTTTCGACGCATGCGAACAAATAGAAACATATACCAGATATAAATATACCATATATAAATAAAAAATTGAGAACAAATAGGAACATATACCTATCTCTCTCACACACATTTTGGACATACTTTTAATCTATAGGAAACATAGGCTATTTACTCTCCATATATATATGCTCATAACACTCAAGATCACATAAGATCACAACACTCAATAAGTTCGTACGATGACATATAGATAGACCATTGACAAACCGATGTGATATTTAGATACTACCAACCTTAAAACGATATGTGTCAAAATTTCATAGCATTCTGACCATTAGTTTACGGGTTATAATTATTTTACTTACGCTACCTTTGCAATTTTCAAAACAATGGAAAAATATGTTGATAAAGTATTGTTTTTAAAGAGGAAAAATACCGTTCAAGCAAAGCCATGTTTTGACAAGTGTTATTCGAGCTGGATAAATAGTATACTATTTTTATGTCATCCTACGAACTTATTGAGTGATATGTTATTTATAGAAGAGGGGCATTTGTCTTTTCGAAGTTGGTTCTTTTTTATTTGTACTCTTTTATTCAGACAATCTGTATTCTGTGGGCATGTGTTACGTAAGTTAAGATGATCAAAAAATCCAACTTAATAATATGTAAATTTAAAATTCATAATGTCGTAATTATGCAGCTATATTTGCAATGTCAACTAACGTCAGCAATTATAAATTCAGATATTCGATAACAACGTGTACTTCTTTAATTACTGATTACGTAATTATATATTTTTTCCTGCCACATGATTCCTTATATATTATTACGATAAATGCATTGTTATATCCGGCGATTATTTCACTATTCTTAAAAATAATTATTTGCGTCTTTCTGCCATGTTCGACCCAACATCATTGCTAAGTACTATATTAGTTTTAATTTAATTTTTTTGTTGCAACAATAGTATAGCATATGCTTATGAGTAATTATTTTCGTCATATGTTTTAGTTTTATCTTAACTTAATCATAAAGTGTTATGACATAAACTATACATGACAATATAGTGTTCTATTTTATTGAACGAGTTTATAATCTAGATTCGGTGTAACCAAAATTACTTTTCGGCTTGTGAAAGAAAAGAAATAAATAAATATTACCGACTCATGAGCACTAAGAACATTCAAAATAAGAATGAACTAAATCACTGCAACAAATGTATACTCTGTTCTGTAACTCAAATATAAAATTGAAACTAAAGCTTTAAATTATAACAGTAGTTGGGAATAGCACTTTATTCCGAGTTATCTACAGAGTTCTTATGCATGGTGAAACGAATATTATTATAAAATAAACGTTATGTATACTTGTCGTAAGATTTATACACACCTTTGAAATTTATAACAGGTAAATATAACCCGTTAAGCGCAAAATATGGATATTACTTAGATAGCGGTAATATTCTATGTAAACGATACCTTTTATACGTTACGTTTCATAATTTACCTAAACTTAACATATTGTTACATAATTTTGTTTACTAAAGTAATATCCAAATGGGTTGCGAACTACTTTTTATGGTCGGATCTTTTGAATTTTTATAAATTTTTTGATATTTTTAAATATACAAAAATGAACAGAGATATAGCTATTTAAAATTTTGTTTTACCACTTATTTTGATGTAAGAGTTTTAGTATTGAATCTGGTAGAATGACAAGTTACTTTGTTTACTACATTCATATTATCTTTATTTATTTTTTTATTCAACGTCAGTCTATTTCTATCTAATCATAATTTTATTCGGCAGAGATGTGGTAAACACATATGAGACCACGACACCACATCAAAAATTGTCAACATATTAGGAGGTCGTCGGTGATAGGCTCAGCGTCGGAAATAGGTTGACGTTAAGTAAATTATATTAAAAAAAATTATATATACTTTGCATGATACAGTTGTCTATCAGGTTCTAAAATGTACAATGGGCTTGTGTCCTCATTTTTTAGTGGTCGATTTTTCAATTGCGGATTGAAATTGATGTTAATAAATGTGTATTGGCGTGTCTATTTTATTAAATATCTAAATGTTGATGGAGATATAGCAATTAAAAGTTTGTAGTTTTAGCGCTAGAAATGGTCGGCCATATTTGTATGACGTGACATTTTAACGTCAGTTATTTGTTGAGTAGGTCAGTGCTGTGGTAACGTTCTGTAGCTGTTGGTAGTCAAATAATCAAGTCAAGTCAAAGGATAATAAGTTTTTATTTTATTTAACCTGGCTAAGGCAGAACTAATATTAGAATTTTATTGTTCCTTGAAATAGCTGTAAATAACATTTGATATTTTGATATATAAATACATATAGCAGAGATTTATGAGCTGTAAGGTTGGTAACCTTACACAAGGATTGTGATGTCACATGCATTTGGAATGTGTACAACGTTGAATCCCTTTAATAATTAAAGAGACAAAATGACTTTTTTAATTGTTAATATCTCTTAACATCCCAGTAAACATTTTGGAGTAAATTCTACTTAATTTCTATTACATATCATGAATTTTTTGTCTGGAACGTGTTCGTTTTCTATTCAGTCGTTCAAAGGAAAGGTCTTTTTTATGAGCTACAGACATTGCAACGACGGTTCACTGCTGAATTAAAAGCGGAGTAGGTTTATGATTTATGACCGGATAATAAAAATATACCCATGTGGGAAAGAAACAGAAATACTTATTGAATGATGTTGGAAAAAGAAAGAATATTATTATGAAAAACTAACACAAAATCTGTGACAGGTAGAGAACTTGTAAAGCGTTAGAATAGAATTGTACGAGTGACTCGAACTTCACCAAATAGGACACTTCACCAAATTGTTTACTGGGATATATGGAGTTATTAAAAAATAATTGAACATTTCAGGTTCTAGTAACCCACTTTATCAATATATAGTACACATTTATAGAAATTAAGACATAGGACACAAGTCCATTATTTTTTAATTGTTTACCTTAACGATCTCGGCTACTACATTCATAATAGTACATATTTATTAATATCTTATTCACATAACATATAATATAATGTTTGACCTGATTGAATGCATAATTCTCATATATTTATTTAATGATATGCATATTTCATTTGGCTCTTAATTTTGTTGTATGTCTTAACAATATACTCGGTAGAACCTATTCGTGTTGAATATTATTGCATAACCTACTGGTCTTTTTACTCTTCACCTTGAATTGAATGTATATACAATATACATGTACATACATATTGATGATATAATGAATTACAGTCCGCTATAAACATACATACAAACCTATAGCATATACATGGTATATAGTATAAAAGAGATGCCATTAACATTTATTTTTATGTATTTTTTTTGTTAAACCCATGAAAATTATAGACTAATGTGTTATTAAGTTTCTAGGCTGTAATTAAAAGAGTAAAGCATAACGTTTGCTGATTACTTTAACAATTAGTGAGTCATTTTAATTATTAAAATAAGAACAAATATTATAATAGATTTCAGTATGAAAAAAAAACTAGTTTTATTAAATAAGTAGCTAGTGTTTAGATTTTTAATTAAATGAAAGGTTGGGTAGTGACTTTTGAACTGAACCAGGGGTCAGGGAACGTTTTAAGTATTTGCCAGCCTCATAAAGGTATCTAGGATCTAAACCGAGCATGTTCACAGTGGGCTTGTGTCCTATGTCTTAATTTCTATAAAAGTGTACTATATATTGATAAAGTTGGTTACTAGAACATCAAATGTTCAATTATTTTTCAATAACTCCTTATATGTTAAGAGATATTAACAATTAAAAAAGTCATTTTGTCTCTTTAATTATTAAAGGGATTCAACGTTGTACACATTCCAAATGCATGTGATATCACAACCGCAGCTAACCTTACAGCTCATAAATCTCTGCTATATGTATTTATATATCAAATATTATTTACAGCTATTTCAAGGAACAAGGAAATTTTCAATATTTTGTCTGCTTTAGCAGGGTTAAATAAAAAAAAACTTATAATTCTTTGACTTGACTTGATTATTACGACTTTGTTAAAAAAACAAATATTTTTTAGGAAATACAATAACAGAATTCTATACTTATGAAGAGAAGAAGAATTACCAACTTGTAGTGACAATAAAATAAATTTGTTAATAAATAAATATACGAATATAAAACTAATAAACATTTAATTAACTAGTGAACTAAAATGTGAGGTTAAATCTTTGTTTTCGTCGCAATTAGTTGAAGTTTGTGTTAAAATTAATTAGCAAAATGCCGCAGACCTATCACTACAACACAAATGGGGCAGTCACCAGCAACGGACATATGAGTAAGTAAAAAAAATGTTTTATTAAAATATTAATACCTAGTAAACCATAGTAGTAAAGGCGAGTTAAAGTGACTCTACTATGCGAGTTACTGATATGTGTGAGTCAGTCAGTAGCTCGCCTCAGCCTACATGTCACAACGCAGTAGCTCGCACATCACTCGCATATTTTTCACGCAACTCTGTAGCTTAGGCGAGTGAGGGAGTGCATTTGCTTCAGTCAAAATGACGGCAAGGTGGCATTATGTTGCTCTTTAAATATTGTATTCCTTCAAACGATATGTGAGTTTGCAAATTTTTTCCATTAAAAAGCAATGCTTGCTTTACACACGAAATAAACTTCATTCCATTGATTTTTCCGTTGTTTTGTTAAATTACTTTAACTCATACACTAATGGTCGGAATGTCATGAAATTTTAACACAAATCGTTTGAAGGTTGGTACTATCTAAAAATCATATGGATTTGTCAATCTATATGTCATCTTACTTATTGAAGTATATGTTAACTTCGAATTCGACTTAGTAAAATGCCTTGAAGGAATCTTTACTGGTTATATTTCATAATAATAAGTTTTCACTTAGTTATTTACGACTCATAATCTTTACTTTGTCAGTGCAGCCACCGTGACTATAATTTTATTTATTTTTTATCTAAGCAATCAAAACAATATTTAAAAACACTTATGCATCTACTATACAATAAAATTGAAAATGCATTGTCATTATCAGATATAGCGAAACAGGCTTCTGTTCAGTTCTGTTGTTCCAGACAATGGACTTGATTGAATCTCTGCATTTTAGCGTGTATGATATCGCAGCTGACTTACCCAGGAAGCACGAAAGTAATATTTATATAATAGATACGAAAATGAATAAAAAATAAGTTCTTCTTGTATTTGAACGAAGATAGTCTTCCATACCTGTAGCAGTAATAGGCATGTGAACTTATTTTTTCGATGAAATCAGATTTTTAAAATTTTTATTTAGTTCAGTTCATTAGTAAGATAACTTAAAATATTGAGTATTTAAATAACATTGAAAACAATATTCCAGTTGTATATTATCATTCTTTTGGTTGCATTTATGAGTTATCTGCATATTGAATCAGGTATAGTATATAATTATACATATATGTATTTATTATATTAATTGTGTGCCTTTCGGCTTTACAATCTACATTATTATATTTCTTAATGCATTTCATATAAATTCAAAGTTATAAGTAAACTTAAACTTTTCTAGACTATTACTACTTCGAACAGTACTTTCTGTTTCTTCTTTTCTTGATCCTCTCTCTTCATGTCCCCTTCTCATCCTTCATTCTCACCGTTTCCTGCTTCTCCTTCCTTCTTGCCTGTAACTCCGTCTCTCACCTCTTGCTTTCCTTGTCTCCTCTCGACAAACCCTCTATTATCTTTTTACTATCCTTCCAGCCTTCTCTCCTCGTTTTCACTTCTCCACTTATGTCTGTTACAGACATAAACCGTATATCTTTACTATTTCCTCTTGACTCTCTTCCTTTACTATTTCTTTTTAACTCCCTTCCTCCCTTTACTCTTTTATTATTGTCTCTATCTCCGTTATACATATAAGTGCAGATTCAAATCAAATCAAATTTTTCGGAGTTCCCTCACTAATGAACTGGCTAATATATTTGTTTTTTTTAATTTTTTCTTATATAATAAAAAGTTGACGAAGATATTTCTATTTAAAATTTGAGTTTCTGTTTTTTATCTTAAGTTTTTATCATATTCTGACGTCACACAAATACGATTACACAACGATTATATTTATCGTTGTTCACCTTTTTCATAATATGAAAATTAATTGTGTTGTACGAGTCATCTGTAGCTAGTAACTCACGTTTGGCTAGCACATTTACACTCGTTTGTATAAAAGAAATGACAATTCATAGACGGGAAATGGTACAATTCGGACGATTTTTTTATAAATTTCAATCCTTTTAACAATTAAAAGGTCAAAACGTATGAAAAAATAATTGGGGCGCATTGCTTGAAGCTAGTTGTTGTGTTTTTTGGATCAGGATAGATACCCGGATCAGAGTTATATTTTTTAGGTTTGGTTGTTATCAAGTTAAATTGAATATAATCATACTATTGTAATAGGTATCAAAATATCACTACTTTGTAACTAGTAACGCCATCTGTAATCTGTTGTGTAAAAACTTTTTCTTATGTCAAATATAGTCTGTTGCGAACTGCTAACGTGTCTTTATAGGTTATGGGCAAATTTACCGGTTTATCAGTTTTTTTATAGTATAAAATAGATAAATTGTTACGTTTTTTTTTTTTCGCGGAAACATGACTACGAACTATATTGCGAGTGTGCCAAAGCTAAAAGGCAGAGAGAATTACGATGAGTGGTGTTTCGCGGCCGAAAACTTGTTGGTACTAGAAGGGATGGAAAAGTACATCAAACCTAGTGCAGACTTCGAAGTTAAGCCAGTGGACGACTCCAAAACGAAGGCAAAGCTAATTTTAACCATCGATCCAGCATTGTACGTGCATATAAGGAATACCAGGAGCTCGGCAGAATTATGGACAAAATTGAAAGCCATGTTCGATGACTCCGGTTTCTCAAGAAAAATAACCTTACTTCGACATTTGATTTCGATAAGACTTGAAAACTGTGATTCGATGACTACCTATGTCACACAAATGATCGAAACGGCTCAAAAGTTAAATGGCACTGGATTTACAATAACAGATGAATGGGTCGGATCATTATTATTAGCAGGTTTGACTGATCGCTATTCTCCAATGATAATGGCAATAGAACATTCTGGCATTTCGATAAGTGCGGATACTATAAAGTCGAAGTTACTCGACATGGAAGTAACCAGTGATTTTGAAGGTGCAGCTGGCGGTACGGCGGCATTTGCAGCGAGAAATAAATATAATTCTGGCAGCAGCGGTAAACCAAAGAAATATGGCGGCAACCCAATGTCGAACAAAAAGACCGCGGCAGATACATCAGCAAAAACAATCACTTGTTTCAAATGTAAAGAGGATGGACATTATCGAAATCAGTGCCCAATGTTGAAGAAAAACACAAATAAATGCGTGTTTAACGTTGTTTTCCTAAACGGAAAGTATAACAAAAACGAATGGTACATTGACTCCGGCGCAAGTGCACACATAACAGCAAATAAAGATTGGGTAAAGAACATGAACACAACTCCATGTATACCAGAAATTGTTGTAGCAAATGAATCAAAAGTGCCAGTTGTTTGTTCCGGAGAAGTTGACATTATTTCTAAACTTGGATGCAATATAATAGTGAAAGATGTGTTGTGTGTGCCTAGCCTGACAACCAACCTATTGTCGGTTAGTGAGCTCATTCAGAATGGCAATCATGTGATATTTACAAAGAAAAACTGTTATATTAGAGACAAGAACAATGTTTTGGTGGCGACAGCTGATTTATCTGATGGTGTTTATAAGTTGAGATTACAATCACAAAGTTGTATGTTGGCTACTACAGCTAGTGCAAAGTTATGGCACAGAAGACTGGCACATATAAACAGCCAAGACATGCACAGAATGAGAAATGGTATTGTTGATGGTTTGTCTTATGATAACTCACTTGACATAACCAAATCACAATGTACTACTTGTTGTGAGGGAAAACAAATGAGATTACCATTTTCTCATGTGGGTGAGCGGAGTACAGAAACTTTACACAGAATCCACACAGATATTTGCGGCCCAATGGAAACAAGTTCTTTGAGTGGTGCTCGCTATTTCCTGTTATTTGTTGATGATTATAGTCGCATGACTTTTATTTATTTTCTGAAGCAAAAGAATGAAGCTTTGAACAGATTTAAAGAGTTCAAATCATTGGTTGAGAATCAACAGAGTAAGAAAATAAAGGTGATCAGGTCAGACAATGGACTAGAATTTTGTAACAAGGAATTTGAAGGCTATTTGAAGCAAGCTGGAATTATACACCAGAAAACAAATTGTTATACACCTGAGCAAAATGGACTTTGTGAAAGGAGTAATCGTACAGTTGTTGAGAAAGCCAAATGTTTACTATATGATGCAAATTTAGATAAGAAATTTTGGGCGGAAGCAGCCAATACTGCTGTGTACTTGAAAAATAGATCGATTGCATCAGGATTGGATAAAACACCTTATGAGTTATGGTATGGATCAAAACCAGACTTAAGTCACCTACGTTTGTTTGGAAGCAAAATTATGGTGCATGTACCCAAACAGAAACGTTTGAAATGGGACAAGAAAGCTACACAACATATTCTAGTTGGATATGGTGATGGTGTTAAAGGTTATCGTGTGTACAATCCTTCTAAGAACACTGTAATGATCAGTAGAGATATAATAGTGATAGAAGATGTAACACCTATCAAGGAAGTCAGTGAAGAGTCAGCTATTTGGATATCCAATGAAGAAAATCCTACCGACAATTTAGTGGAGGAAAGTAAAGATAAAGTGGGGGAGAGCAGAGATTCAGTGGGGGATCTGTCTAATAATGTTTCAGAAACAGATTTTTTAGATTGCTCTTCAGGTTCCTCATTACATACTGATGACAATGAAACACTGACTGAAATAAACACTGAAGATGTTCCAGAACAAGCAGTATCAATACCTGAGCAAGTGCCAGATGTGCCAAGTAAGCGTCAGAGAAAGAAGCCTGAGCGCTATGGTATTAGCAACATATGTGTTTCCAGTACTGTTCCAGCATCGGAGGAGATTGTATTCTCAGAGGCTCTTGAAGGGCCTGACCGGGAGCAGTGGAAGCAGGCAATGGCTGATGAATTACAGTCATTTGAGGACAGTGATGCGTGGCAGCTTGTGGACCATCCAGGTGATGTGACAATAGTGAAGTGTAGGTGGGTGCTAAATAAAAAGTATGATTTTGAAAACAATGTAAGGTATAGGGCTCGATTAGTGGCAAAAGGTTTCTCGCAGAAACCAGGTGTTGATTATACAGATACTTTTTCACCGGTAGTGCGGCATTCTACTCTAAGATTGTTGTTTGCACTTAGTGTTCAAATGAAAATGAGTATAACACATCTAGATGTAACCACTGCTTTCCTTAATGGTTTTTTGAAAGAAAATATTTATATGTCATTACCTGAAGGTTTTGTAAACAAAAGTGGGGGAAAGGTCTTAAAATTAAATAAAGCCATTTATGGGCTAAAACAGTCTTCCCTGGCATGGTATGAAAGAGTTAAAGAAGTTTTGAGTAGATTAGATTTCAAAAATAGTCAATATGAACCATGTTTGTTTACAAAAATAACTGGTAAAATTAAAGTGATAGTGGCCCTGTATGTGGATGATTTTTTGATTTTTTCAAACAATGATTTTGAAACAAATAAATTAAAAAGTGTATTAGGTTCAGAATTTAAGTTAAAAGACTTGGGACCTGTAAGACAATATTTAGGCATGAGAATAAATTTAGATAAAAATAAAAATGTTATTACTGTAGATCAACAACAATATATTGAACAGTTAGTTTCTAAATTTCAAATGTCTGATTGTAAGACACAAAGTACTCCGATTGAGCCTAAATTGAATTTAGATAAGTCATCTGATAAATGTTTACCTGATGTTCCTTATCAAAAACTTATTGGAAGTCTGATGTATCTGGCAGTATTAACAAGACCAGATATTGCTTACTGTGTTAGCTATCTCAGTCAATTTAATAGTTGTTATAGTCACATACATTGGAATTATTGTAAACGTGTATTAAGATATTTACTGCATACTAAAAGTTATTGTTTAAAATATACCAATAATAACAATAGTAATTTACAAGGTTTTGTAGACAGTGATTGGGCAAGTGATGCTCTAGATAGAAAATCCTATACTGGATTTTGCTTTATGTTGTCAGGGTCTGCCATTTCCTGGCAAAGTAGGAAGCAGAAAACGGTTTCATTATCCAGTACTGAGGCGGAATACACTGCTCTTTCTGAAGCTTCAAGAGAAGCTATTTATCTAAGAAATTTAATGCATGAAATTACTGATGTATTTAATGTAATTGATTTGTATTGTGATAACCAAAGTGCATTGAAGTTAGCTTCGAGTAGTCAGAGTCATAATAGATCCAAGCATATAGATGTGCGTTGTCATTTTATTAGAGATGTTGTAAAGAACAACTTTGTAAAAGTTAAGTACATTCCTACTGAAGAAATGCCTGCAGATATTTTAACAAAAGGTCTTTGTCATCTGAAACATTATAAGTTTATGAATTTACTTGGCATTGTTTCTGTGTAATCATGTGTACTTAGATTATTCTGATAAGTGGGGGTATTGTAATAGGTATCAAAATATCACTACTTTGTAACTAGTAACGCCATCTGTAATCTGTTGTGTAAAAACTTTTTCTTATGTCAAATATAGTCTGTTGCGAACTGCTAACGTGTCTTTATACATACAAATACATACATAATCATAAACTTATTAGACAACGGTGTAATACACATATATGAACCCAGGACATCTCAGAAACTGCTGGCATTAGAGCTGGACTCACTTTTGGAGATAGACTGACTTTAAATAAATATCCAGTAAACAATTTGGAGAAGTGTCCAGTTTTGTGACGTTTCTATCACTATTGCACTTCAATTATAGTTCGCATCAACTTTATCTTCATTTGTATTCCGACATGTTGAGTGGTTTCGTCATTTGTAGCCGATAAAATAAACATTTCACATGAACGACTGTGAGAAACTGAACTTTAAATGAACTCTTTCATGACAAAAAAGACTCCAAAATGCCAATGTTATCAATATGGTACAGTTTTATAGATATTAAGGCATGGTTCGCACCTAATTGGTAAGCTTCTTCTTAGTTTCCATCCGTGCTAACTAGAGCCATTTATTCTGTCGAATTCTTCCAACAGCCATTACACTTTCACGCCATTACTGTTAATTATTTTTCGCTAATTATTCTTTGATGCAAGTACACACCGTGACCGCTAGAGCTAGAGCAACCTGCACTTAGCTGCACTACAGAATATAACTCGGCTTGTTCTTCTACTGACATTGAATAGTTGGATTTACAAGTTGATGTACGTGTGTTGCGGATTTCAGAAGACCTTTCGCCCCGTTCGTAGGCTAACTCTATTATTCTCTGGTTTATCTTCTCTTAAAGGCGGCAAGGTAGTGTAAATGGTTTCTTCTTGTAGCAAATGAAATATAACTAAAACAATGTTAAGCTGTAAGAAGAGGTGTTAAATTTAAATTATATTTCTCTATCTAAGAGTTTTCTCACACTGTAACAGACTGCTTGCGACACTAACTATTTGCAGTAGGATGTATTGAAGTTATTTCGCATTAGCACACTTTATTATAAGAGTAAACTTCTATTTTTATCAACATATCACTGCTGTAAAATTACTGATGTGATAAAAGTACCGTTTACCGTATATATAGGTAACAATATCTTTTACCACACATGTAGTACATTAACAATATTCACTGTCACTTGTAAATCTGTTACTTTAAATACCAACGGCTTGCTTCTGTTGTGGTTTACAGGCAATTTACTCTACAGCCATAGTATGAAGCAATATAGAGTGAGATTATTTAAGGAATTAATATTTAAATTAATATAATTGCTTTTATTTAATTTGGTGTTTGTTAATCGTTGTCCTCGTAGAAAATTGTTTTGCAGCGCAGTTTCTCACTTACTTCATTGCCACAAGCTAATCAGAAGGTTCATTTTCTAGTTTCCATGTAGGAGTTACCACTTGCTAATTTATCAAAAGCTCATTTCAAGGTATATTTTCCATTTTTTATATAGAAATTGTTTTACAGGTTACAGTGCAGTTTTACTCTTGCTAAATTGTCACAAGCTGTATGCCAAGGTGTATGTTACCAAGGTGTATTTTCTATTTTTCATATAGAAAGTGTTTTACAGTGTAGTTTGCCACTTGTTAGTTTATCACAAGCTAATTTGAAGGTGTATTTACTACTGTTCATATAGAAATTGTTTTGCAGTGCAAATTCCCACTTGCTAGTTTATCACAAGCTATTTTGAAGGTGTATTTTCTATTTTTTATATAGAAATTGTCTTACAAGTTACAGTGCAGTTTTACCACAAGCTAATCCGAAGGTGTATTTTCTACTTTTCATATAGAAATTGTGTTATAGTGCACTTTCACACTTGCTAGCTTGCTACAAGCTACTTTTTTTACCTGGGTATGGTCAAAACTTTACAATCGATTATTAAACTATTTCCTGATTAGCTATCAAGCTCAAAATTACCACACACATTCTTTGTAGGATGACAATGCAATATATGCAATAACATTCAGTTAGGTAAATTAAAAAACTTACTACTGTAATAGTTTTTATCTATTTTACTATTATAATAATAGTACATAGCGTACATAACTTTAAGAATACTTCTCTGAGTGGTCTCACAGACCACTAAGTGTACTCTGGTATGAACATTGACTGCTTGATGAATGGGCCATGTGACCTAGTCGCTAAAGAAGACAGCTCTAACACCGGGATCTGTTCCTCTTATTTTTCTCACGGAAGTACACGGGTTATGGCAATAAATGCATGCCATAATCTATGTACTACATATATATTACTGTCTCATCTTAACATAAAAATACATATATACGTATCTTACATACATTTATACACGGTGTCCCAAAGGAAAGTATCTTTTTAGGGCGTTATAAAAAACAATTTATTAATTTTTAAAATACAGATATTGGGAAATTATTTTTATGTAGTCTAAATGTGTTAAAAATTTTTTATGGCTTCATCCTCTTGGAACTATGCAAATCATGATGACCACTGCACTTTCTCTATGCATAATCATTTTTTTAATAAAATACTCATACAAGAGACGTGCCACCTTTTTCCGAGAAACGTATTCCATATGCCGGTACCACTCATACGATTTTGTGTACGAATGGTTAAAGCGAATATACGTATACAAGTTCACAGGACAAACATTCGGTATATTTAATGGACTTTTGGCCTATGTCTTAATTTCTATAAAAGTGTACTATATATTGATAAAGTGGGTTACTAGAACCTCAAATGTTCAATTATTTCTTAATAACTCCTTATATGTTAAGAGATATTAACAATTAAAAAAGTCATTTTTTTTTAATTATTAAAGGGATTCAACGTTGTATACATTCCAAATGCATGTGACATCACAACCGCTGCCAACCTTACAGCTCATAAATCTCTGCTATATGTATTTATATATCAAAATATCAAATATTATTTACAGCTATTTCAAGGAACAATCAAATTTCAATATAATGTCTGCCTTAGCAGGGTTAAATCAAATAAAAACTTATTATTTTTGATTTGATTATTATGACTACCAACAGTTACAAAACATTACCACAGCACTGACCTACTCAACAAATAACTGACGTTAAAATGCATTTCACGTCATACAAATGGCCGACCATCTCTGGCGCTAAAATTACAATTCAAACTTTTAATTGCTACATCTCTGTCAATATTAAGATACTTAATAAAATAGACACGCCAATACACATTTATTAACATCAATTTCAATCAACAATTGAAAAATCGACCACTAAAAATGAGGACATAAGCCCATTTAGTTGTTCATGTACAAAGATCAATGCGTAATTCCGGTATTAGCGACTGAATTCTCGAAAGTCATACTACCGATTGATATGTGCATATCATGTCCGTTATGGTCACGTGGAGAGCCAATTAAATTGAACAATTCTTTTAAAACATTCTGTATATACCTAAACTCCTGTTGCTACAAATCTTAACTTTTTAAACATTTTTTTTTTGTTATGTGATTCTGAATAATGTTTCTGTAAACTCTTGCCTAAAATGTAAAGCCAACTGCTCCAGCTTGAAAGAAATTGCCACTTTTTGTTCAACCAAATATTCAAAATTAATTCTTCTCACAACTTTCAGTGACTGTACTAAAAGAAAAAGTACTATGCGAGTTTGGCAAGTAACATTAAAAGTTGGCGCATTTATTAAGGATTCCAAAATGGTATGACACTTGCTAGAATATTTCCTAAATTTTGGACACTTTCTTCTTTTGCAAAGTAACCCAGATTTTAACCAATTTTTTTTACTAACTTAAAAATGATTATAGTGTACTTTATGATTCTTTTTAAAGATTTTTGTTCATATTGGCAAATAAAGGCTTAACCTTAAGTTGCATTTTCACTACAAATTTATTTGCCGATATTAACAAACAAATTAATACCGCAGAGGTCCAAATCAAGACGCATGACGTCAGAGAAATAAGGCAGTTGGTTTTTTTAAATATTTTTTTGCTATTATCACTTAAAACAGTATATACATTTATAAACATTTACAATACATAATTTACAACTTATAGACTCAAGTATGGATATTTTAAATAAAGAGATTAAACTAGTGCATTTAGTTTTGTGTGTATTGGGTATACTTGTACATTCACAATAATTTAGTTATTTCTTTTAAAAAGTCCATCGTTCCCACGGTCAATATGTTCCCGACTATTTCACGATCAAATCGCAATAAATAAGTACCTAATGTACGTTTTGTAATTTACTTTTTCATTATCTTTCCACGTTTTTCTGTTTATTTTATTAAAATGTAATAAATAATAAAACGCCGCGTGAAATGAAACAAATTCTTAGAATATGAAAAATATGAAATTTTAATAACTGCACTATAGCATACTATAATGCAATATATGCACTGAGCATTAATGCATTTAGCACTTCGGTATTAATCAATTGCATCTGTTTTATTTGTTACTTAATTGATCAATTAAATCAGTTATTAAATTATAAAATACACGTCAGCAAGAAGCTAACAAATTATGAGAATATTAGTAATTAAAATGTTAAATTAATTAAATATTAAATTACTTGTTATAAACTAATATGGGTTTCTAGTGATATCTAATTGCCCGCGGTGTGTAGCTGTACACTGTAAAAACTGTCAACATAATAGGAGGTGATAGTACCAGATCAGTATTGGATATAGACTGCCACATATTAGGGATGTAACGAATATTCGCATTCGTAATAGATATGCGAATTTTTTGGGAATGTATTTGGCAACGAAAAGTGAAAATAATTTATAAAATAACAATGCAACTGATTCGGGTTACAATATTTTTAATTTAGTTACTATTTGAACTTGCAATATAAAATATCAATTATATAATAACCAAAATAAACTTTCAACTTTTTCAACACACAATGGAGCTAAGTACTTTAAATGATATCTTTACTGAGAACACAAATGATAGAATTTATATTATACTAGTAAATAAAGTATTTAGTAATTAAATTGGAGTAAAGGAATATTAAACTTCAGGATTTGGCGCCATATTTAAAAAGCTATAATATAAAATATTCCCATTCTTACTAATTCGCATTCGAACATCCCTACTGCATATAATAATACATAAAATTACCTAAATCAGCTTCGCTGTGACTCAGTCTGATAAAATGAGTGGGAAGCCACAGCTACGGTGTTGGGGTTGCTGTAATAATAACTGATATTGGTATACATGACAAAGCTTGATATTTGTCGATTAAGGCCTATCGCACACTGCAAGCGATACGTGCACGCGCTACTACGATTTACCTATCCGAACCCTTTAAATGTAGTAGTAAACTCTCGCACACTGCAAGCGACAAAGCCGTCCGAATACGGGCGTTACATAGCTCTCATACTGAAAGTGTATTTAAGTGAATTTTAACCAAGCGAATACATGCTACAACGCTAAACCTACCCTAACCTTGTAAATGCATGGGGTATGGAAGGGAACACAATAGTCTCTTTCATAACAGTGGTGTATCGATAAAAATTAAAGTAAAAGTTTGGTCTCATGATAAATTATGTTAGTACAAACAACTCCAATACACCCTACAGTACACAAGTTTGACTTGGCGTACTATCGTATCGATACGTGGTATGTATGTATTATGACACAACACATTCGCCGTCGCGTAAATACGCTTGCAATGTTTGACAAGCTTAAACCATATCGTAGCCCAGCTGTCACTGCATACATCTTCCTTTCCGCTTTCTTTGTCTTCCACATTTTATTAAATAAAGCCAATGTGAGTAGTGCGAACCTGTGGACGGTTACCCTTATGGGACTGTCGTTTAGGTTTTCCCAGGATCCCATGATACTATATCGCGCCTCTGCTTTAACACAGGTTAAATCCCAGAAAGGAAATATTCCATTTACTGGACAGTTTTTCTAGTTGTCACATAGCGGACCTTGCAACATTAAGAATGCGCTTATATTAGCGGATTCAGCACCTCAGCACTCTACAGTACGTAAGATGTTTTATATAAGTTCAATTGATCAGCGGTGAATTCACCATCATCTACCGTACAACAGTTTGTCAGCATCTGAAATCTCAATCACCACATCCACGACGACTATCTCCATCCTTATCTTATTCTGCCTTAGGAAATCGCCGCCAGCACTGGACAAAACCAGGCAAGACTGCAGGCAATTCAAACTCAGTTCTTAATCATGTTCACCATGTATATTCACTGGTATCTTGTAATTCTTATTGCATTGCGAGGAATCCAAAGACCTATTTACAGATATATCTCATGTGTGTACATCTTGTTGATGTTCATAGTGATGCTGCTTATATGGTGAAGCTGAAGGTCAAGTCGTAAGATGGGATCTACGTGCTCTTCTTAATAACTGTTTATACAGGTGCACCCATTATGTAGATGTAGATCCATGTAAGGATTATTACATTTCTGCTTTGAAAATTGCTAATATTTTGACATGTTTGTCAATTATAAATTTAAAATTTTAACGCTGTTGCAACGTATTTAGACACGTTACGTATATAGATACTTTATGTCATATCATAAACTTTCCCTCCCCCATAATTACTCACTTCAACTTCAAAAGTGTTCCAGAACCCGCCTAGCTCCACTACTTACTATACGTGGAAATGTATCCATTACCCTGTATCTGAAATTGTGAATGTAGTGAAAAATTACAGAACAACTAGATATTATGAAGCAATGATTTAAAAAAAGAACACTTAAGCCCCATTCCCACTGAGTTTTAGTGTTAATTTAAGGTTTTAACCTTAAATGTAAGTTTGTGAAATATAAAGAAATAAAATTTATATTAAATAAAGATAGTAATTATATTACAAAATAATGTAAATTACTGATACAATTACTTTAGGGTAAAACCTTAATTTGAAACTAAAACCAGTGAGTGAAAATAGAGCTTTAATTCCTTAATTTTAAATATTAAAACTATATTTGGGTAAAACTCATTTAAAAAAGGGATTTTCAAATAAAATGGTAGAAAACTGGTTTCAATAAACGAAACTGTTGATAATAATCGAAAATGTTATAAATCTTTTTACAAAAAAGGTAATTTGAGTAACTTTAGGTTATTTATAATCATAAAAATATGGTTTGAGTATATTTTTATTGTTGTTTTATTTATTTTAGAATATTAACCTAAAATTAATAATTTAGAATAACAATGATGAGTTTAGAAATATTGTTGTTCTGTTCAGAGCACAAATCTAAATTGATACATAGTTCAGAAATAGAAGGGTCTTAAGTTTAAGCGTAGAATAAAGTCTCTAAGTGTAGTAAATTAGCTCTAAGTTTTTATATAACATAGCAACTAGCTTTCGAAGATTATATAACAAAAACAAAATAGTTTTAAAAGTAAAACAAAAATAAAAACACAAAATCTGATTAATATCGGTGTTGAGTCTCAGCTCTTGAATAGAATTTATTTATACCTAATCCATATACTCGTATTACAAATTACGTTACTAACTCTGTGTCTAAAAGGTAAAATATCGTAACTGTAATAGACTTTATCTCACCTGAACATCCAAGAATGCATTTTACGGTTTTATCTTATTTTACTGTTAGCGATATTTCGATTTAAGGCTCCTAGGACAATCATATACGTGCTTTGGTCTTATCTTAACATAAACAATACTTAGATGCCTAACATGTGTCTGAATAATCTTTTGGAACTAGAGGGACTGATGTAACCTTAGTCTCAACCTGAGACATTCATTATATGTATAACAGTCAATTGCACGAATATTATAAACGACTTATGATTTGTAATTTGTAAATCCTAATTATATCTGACATTACTAACAATTAAGGCTTCGTCATACACTCTGGTTCAGATCAATATCAGTACTTCTTTTATTTTAAGATGCACTAATTTTTTTTTACAATATGAAAAGAATGAATGAAGTTTCGTATTCTGTGAGGGCCTACAGTTTCGATCCAAAGTGCCCCTATTTAAATTCAGTCTTGTTTTTGTATAATTGGTTAGCTACGAATATTAACCAAAATATAGCGTTCATATATTCCGTTATTTATGTACAAAGTGTATAAAATAAATTAAAGTTAATTAAGTAATTGAGTTTTTCAGTGTTTCGCGGTCAATTATCCTTTGATAGCATCTTATCAAAATCTTTAACCAATCGCCTCTTAATCCAAATTAACCTGAGTGACTGTTCTGCTTGAGTTCATCTCAGCTGGCCTCCGTCTTCGTCTCCGTCTGGATGTTGTTCTGGAGATACACAAAATTCTAGAGAATGATGTAAAAAAGCAAAACGCGATACAAATACCTCTGCTTCTTGTGAAAGGAACCCAACGCAGATTCTATCTGACGTGATTCTTATTATGTATAATAATAGGGATTATCTAATTTTTAAATCATTTCCTTTTTACATTTATATTTATTTCCTTTTAGTCTGTTGGAATATAAGGTCATTTATATTTTCCTAATCATAATTATTTTTTAACTATAAATGGTTAATTATTTTACTAACTAATCGAAAAATCATATCGATTTTTAGTTCCCGTTTCCCAAGAAATATGAAAAAGGTGGAAATAAATTAAAAAAAAACCACTCTGAGTACTAGATTATATCTAAATAAATCAAAATAATTAATCAAATTGTATATTATGACAAGGGTTAAGCAATGAGATGTTTTAGAAATAACTAATCGAAAACGAATCTTATGTCCATGAGGCCATGCTTATAATAACATAATTTTGTCATCGATATATATTAAATAAAATAGCAATTTTCCATGACATTTTGTTGTCTTAATATGTATCTGTAGTAATAATAATAATATCTAGTAGTGTTAAGATTTATTATTATGTTATAAAACAAAATACTATCTATCAATTAGTGAATTTATTGTGCTTTAATCATGTACAAATCTATTTAATTAAAGTTTATAGAAGCTATACTTTAGTACACTTATTACAGCACTTATATCAGATTTCATCTGATCATTTCATTTCTGTAATGTGCATATACTATAAACTATTGTAAAATACCTTTCCAAATTAAATCCGTTATCGCTGTTTAAACTGGTTATTTTGTTTATGTATTTTTGTTGACATCTTTAGCATATACTTGTCAGATTTATTTAAATTTAATTAAAGAAACTTAACAAACAAAAATAAAAATAGGCAATGAAATAATTAATTTACTTTATGTCTTCTTGTTTTAAATATTACTTCGTTTTATATCGTGTAGAGTATTGTAAAATTAAATCATTTGGATAAGTCTATTAGTTTACACTTAAAAAAAGTTAAATATCTTTAAAATAACCACTTTATGGTTTACAACTAACTTTTAAGTACAAATATACATACATTTTATTATGTTTTACATCCTTCTTTCATAACTTTTATAATTTTAGAAGGCCCTAATTTAACTTTTTTATATTTTTGGAATTTCTTATGATTTCAAATTAAAATTTCTCATTCCCGGAAACAAAAAAAGTTAGTATATATGAAAGAAAATTAGGTTTTATACTAAGAAATAGTACTTAAGCCATTAAACGGACTTTAAGAAAAAATTAGTTGTAAGAAAAGAAAACAAATGCAATCAAGCTCCCTTAACGTAGACATTATTGTTTCCACAACGCGCTTACCCTATTGTTTTTAAGCCTCCAACTTTTATTCAGAAACATAAAGCAAAATCATTGTAACTATATACGAATTGTTTTACAGTCGACATGAGAGCTACAGAATCCGTGCTTTGATCTTGTATGGGAATTAACCATGTACTGTTATGTCATATAGACCGGTGCATGTGCGTATCACATCCGCATGATACGTGTGTGTGTGTGTATGTTTGACCGCGTGCCCGAGAGGTTGTAATTATGTTAAACGATACATAAATAAATAAAAAAATCATTTAAAAAGAAACGGTTATATTTAGGTGCATATTTTGTATTTAGTTATTCCAGTCATTTTGTAGGGATATTTGTTTCTTGATGTTTTAAACCTATGTTGATGTTTGATTTATATTAAATTGTTTTATTTATTTACTGTTTTACAGACTTTATGAGACACATAACTGTATTTGTTAAGAAATTGTTAAATATTATGATGGTGTTTTATAAGTAATTGAGAATATCCAACGGTGCAACTATTCTCTTTAACAATTTTGTATTTCATTGTCATTCAATGTAACAAAATAAGTGTTGCACCGCATCAGAGGGTGCCGGGTGGGAACAATTTGGTGAAGTGTCCTGTTTCTATCACTATTGCACTTCAATTATATAGTTCGCATCAACTTTATCTTTATTTGTATTCAGACAGATGAAGTGGTTTCATCATTTGTAGCCGATTAAATATACATTTGATTTAAACGACTGTGAGAAACTGAACTTTAAATAAACTTTTGATTATTATTATTTATTTTAATTTTTTTGCCATTGGGCACTATATTGTTCTGTCTTAACTCATTAAATTACATATCATTGTGCTTAATTACATTTGGGATCATTATTATATCTAAACATTCTCACTCCTTCCAAAAGAAAAATATAAACAAAACATGTAGACTTAAACTCCTACAGCTTCACTCCTCCTGCTACTCTCCCTTCTGTTTCTACTCTGCCATTCCTTCTCCTTCCTCGTTCCTTTTCTCTATCTCCGCCATCCACCTCTTCCCTTTAATAACTGCACAACTTACTGAGCTCGTCTATCTCCGTTCTGCACATCCCCTCTATTTGCCCATCTGTTTCCTTTCTCTTCGTTTTCCAATCTGGATCCTGCGATTCTTCTCATGTTTCTTGTGTCTTTTTGTTTTATGTATTCTGGTATCTCTCCCTCCCAAATCCTCTTGTATTTTTCATTATATTTGCTCTTCCCAATTTTTTCCATTCTTTGCGGTTGTTGTATCTCCCTGTCTCTTCTTCTTAGGTCCTCTTCCACATTTGTGCCTTCTTCTCTCGTTCTCTCTGTCTCCTCTGTCTCCATTCCATAATAAACTAAATAATAAATTAAATAAACTCTATCATGACAAAAAAATCATACGCATCTTTAATATGATGGCAAAGTGAATGCAAAATGTTTACTGTTTTTTTTTTAAATTTAGATTTTGAAGATTTTCTGAGTTCTACGATTTTTTTATCATTTAATTTCTGTTGAGGTAAAAACTTCAAAATCGATAGTTCAATGGTTAAAATAGTTAACTTGTTTTAATTGCCACCAAACGTTCTAAACTTTTAATTAATGCGTTGGTGGTCGTTAAGTTACCAACATTGTTAATGTCACATCAGATACATCTTTTGATATTTATCAATTCTTAAAACCTTTTAAAAAAAAAACTCCAAATAAACAACACCCACTGAACACTGAGTCTTCACATTCTCAGGAATAGTAAAGTGCACCGTAAATGGTAACACGAAGAAACTAATCACGAAACAAAACTAACAAATTATCACGTGTTAATTAATTACACAATAGCCCTAGCCCCAGCCATGTTACGTATTCCTAGCGGCGGCTCTTAACACGGCTGCAGAACGCTGAGGATGTCGTGGTTTGCATTTTAAACGATGTACTCCAGGAAGTCTTGAAACAGTCGACAATGTTGCTATGTAAATCACAGCTCTCAAACATTCGTGTTCTGAAATTATTGTTGAATGGGCTTGTGTATTCATTTTTTAGGGGTCGATTTTATTATATTGGCGTTTTTATTTTAATAAATATCTAAATGTTGACGAAGATATAGCAATTAAAAATTCGAATTGTAGTTTTAGCGCTAGAAATGTCGGCCATATTTATGACGTAACATGTTTGCACGATTAAGGATAGGTCAGCTATATTTTCGATGGATAAGAGTTCTGTGTTGAATATGCTACATCTTTAGAAGAGATAGCAATTTAGCGGACATCATGTCTTGGAATGTCCTATAACGTTGAATCCCTTTAATAATTAAAGGGACAAAATGACTTTTTGTAGTTGTTAATATCTCCTAACATATAAGAAATTATGAATACATAATTCGATATTTGAGGTTCTAGTAACCTACTTTATCAATATATAGTACATTTTTTTAGAAATTAAGACATAGGACATAAGCCCATTAGTTACTATACCAAGGGTTCTCATTTTAGAAATCGTTTTCTTAATTTTCTATTGACGATATTGGCGATTTTATTTTTTTAAATGTAAGGAAAAAGTTGACGGAGTTATAGCTATATAAAATTTGAATTTCTCTTTTGCCACATGTTCCAGATATGCATCATTCGTCACAGAAGAAAGAAGTAATACACAAACCTTGTACTGCAAATAAATGAGAGAAGAAAATGAACATTGGTTTATTAGTTTGTGGTAAGCTAGCAAGTGTGAAACTTAAGTTTGACAAGGTTTGTCTATTGTTCAGGTCTATTTCCATTTAAATTATTACACTATTTTCAATTATTTTTATTTATTAAATAAATACAACTAAAACAACGTCAACGAACAATGAGATTATACTGGAGACTCAGTAGGTACTCGACCCTTTTGTTCGAGATCACATACAAAACCGTAATTTCTTTAGATCGAAACGACTTAGCTTTGAAACATTTTTGTTTCATTAAAATATTACCTAGAATTTTTAAAAATAGCATAAGTATGGGTTTTATTAGTGTCGCATGTTTATGTCGCACCAGTACGTACGACGCATTACATTGCAAGACAATTTTCCACCTGGGATTGCATCGAAATCTTAAGGCCCTGTTTATTAAACGTTTGACATCTCTGAATAGAGCAGGATTCAAGAAAGCATGCTGGTAAATCTTCCTTACTAGGTAGAGCCATGTATCTTCCGTGAATATCTGAATTCATTTTATTCTTATTTAAATACATTAAAATATGATTAAAGTAAACATAGAACTTAGTAAATGCGCGTGAACTTAGCTACAAACTTAGAATATTAATTTAACGTGTTGTTAAATATAACGTTACAATAATTATGAGTAGTAAAATGATTTTGTACGAGTATGTAACGCTGAGTGCATATTAATTTGTTTATTTATTTACAGATGGCGGCACTAAAATCCGTGGACATTCTGAACGGGATTTATCTACATTATCTTTGTAAGTGTATTTGAATTGTTTTAATTTAAGTTTAATGAAAATAAAAGGGCGCAATCATTTATAATATAATTTGTATTCCTTCTTACGTAGTATCTTAGTAAGTTGCATATCAGGTAGAAAATGTAAAGCAATATAACACTTTAATTAGCGCGTTGTAAGCTAGCAGGTGTTAAACTTGCAGTGCAAGTAATTAGGTAAAAGAAGTAGTTTAGTTTGCAAGACAATTTTCCACCTTAGGATAGCATGACATATTAAAAAGGTTTTTAAATAAATTGGAAAACATTTTTCGTGATTTCTCGAATTAAATTACCATTAAATTGTTATAGGATGCAATTGAATGTAATAGAATACTCGTATTGTGTAGAAATAGAAGCAAACTCGTTCAAAATTACTGCAGTAATACATTTATAAGGCTAAACATACACATACAATTAAAAGTCGTAGTTCTCGGTGTATACAGCTTCCGTTCTCATCCACGTGTCATACAATAAATTCAATGATTTACACGCGGACTAGTGAACGCTTACCTTTATTACAATCTTTTTTCGTTTTTGTTGAGCAGCCTAAAAGCTCCATTATTTAGTACTTAAGTTCATTGTTTAGACGTTCTGATTTTTATAAATTTTAATGTAATAAAAAATATATTTTTGTGGTTATTAAGAAATTTACTTATTCTTTTTTATATTATTAAAGAATTTACTCCATCTCTTTATATATCTTCTAGGAGAATATGACTATGATCTCTAATGTCTAAAACTTTAATTTTATGGGTTATTTTTTGTGACTTAACTGTACTTAATAATATGGTTTATATGGATTATATATGTTGTGGTCCTGTCTCAGATAGCTGAATATATTTTTGCAAGATATCACTAACTTACAATTATGTGAAAGTGATATGTATTGTAGTGCTGGGTTTGCGCTAGTCCTAGAATCGAAAGCCACAACTGTCAAGCAACAAGCATCAAGCATCAATGCTCTCGGCCACTAATTTACATTTAATTTCACATCCAATTTTTTTAAAGTAAATCTGTGCTTTTCAGAGACTATAAAACTGCAACATACGCTAACAGAACTTAATATTAATCCCTCAGTGCCATTTTTATTTTACAGGTGGGCCTTTTGGTCCTAAGTACGCCTCTGTATAATTTAATTCAGTAACCGTTAGAATCTTTCGTTACAAATTCTCCCACAGATATTTGAGATGCATTGAGTGACAGCGACGGGTTATTGATTTGAAATTAATATTAAAAAAATTAAAAACGTATATAAATAATCGTATTAAAATTAGGCGGTACAGATATGTATGTCACGCTCACAACCGACAAAAATATCGGATTTCGTTTTCGATTAACCTTATGACCTGTCGTCCAAATAAGATGAATTAATAATAATTTCTTTACAAAACATTCTTTTAAAATATTGATTGATTATGTAAATTAACTTTCATTTTAAAATAAACTTAATAATGGACAGTCAGGTTAACCACAACGACATCACAAATTGTAGGAGGTCATTTATGATAGGATCATCGGAAATAGGCCAACGTTAAATAAAATAAATATAAAAAAGTAAACCTATTAATATTTACTTTAAAAGTGGTTTCTTGTACTATTTTTTAGCTATTTTAAAAACCTTTAAAAAAGATGTTATAATCTTTAAAATGGTAGATTTATCTTCATCTATCTCAAGAAGTTGTAAAATATGTATGTTAGGTAACATTGTTTACTCAAAAAGTAATTTTTGTTATACAAAATATACGTAACAGTAGTAAGCGTATAATCTTTATTTATAAAAATTCAGCCTGCGTGTTCATGCTCTCAAAACGTGGAATTTACGCAGTCGATTGACTTGAAATTTTGACACAACGTTGCATTTGAATACAGGCGTGTTTTCACAAAAACGAATTTATTTCGCTTGTTGCTCACCGTATGTGTTTTTGTGTAGCTTTTATTCATTTCATATCAGACTGAGCTACAGCAATGCGTTCTCAGATTCAGCTAGTTTGATATATAATTTGTGCATACATAATAACTATTTATAATCAATAGATTTACTTTTCTATCAAGTTATGGGAAGGAGTATAGATTTACAAGCAAGTTGTTGTTTGTACTTTGAGTGGGTAGCCCAGCACGGCCCCCCATGGCCCCACATGGCCCCAGTAAAGAACTGTCATGTAAATTTAAATTGTACAAGTAACGCCTACTAAGCAAATAGCAAAACCAGCAATTATATGTTGAAACAAAGCTGCAACTATCTTCGTACTAAGAAATAAATCATTTGGCTAAGGTACATATATTTATACTCGTAAACCTATTTTTATAATGGATACGTAACAAATTTTATAGTTTTCTGTGTTTTTGACCTAGTATTAAAACACAACAGTTGGCCTGTGAATCATAACTGAATTTCTATAAAACTGTACTATATATCGATAAAGTTGGCTGTCAGGACGTCAAATGTCCAATTTTTTGTTAATAAGTCGCAATATTACAAGTGATATTACAAATAAAGTAGTTATTTTTTACCCTTTAATCATAAATCTGCATGTGCTATTAGCGTTATTATTTCTTTGAATATCTAAAATATCCAATGAATTGCGCCTTTAGTACCATAATTAGTGAGCTTAAAATACGCTAATACTAGCTTGATACAAGGTTATTTAAAGATTCACTTCTACCTGGGCTTATAATTTCTAATGCCAGTTTCACACCAGAGAGACAGTTTTGTTATCAGAAAACAAAAGAAAAATATGTTTTGTTTTATTTTAAAACAGTACTGCTTTTGTATTTAGTGTTTTTCTGTGTGTCCCATAAAAATTATAAACATGATAAATAACAACTGACAAGCGCAAATTTTCACAAAAAACAAAACTGCGTGTTCAATCCATGCAGACTAAAAAACAACAACAAACGTGTGTTCCTTTGATCTTACTGACTCCAGATGTGAATGTGTTTTGTTTACTAAAACAATTTTTAAAGACAAAAATGTTTTAGGAACTGTCTCTTTAGTGTAAACATTGGTGTTTTTGTTCAGAAAAAACAGTTTTTGTTCGTGTTTTATTGAACTCTCTGGTCTGAAACCGGTATAGTAGTAACCAATTCCTCTCTGGTTGGGATTGGACATGAATATATTTGTACCTCCACTATACATTATTATTTATTCAAGTTTTTCAAATATGTTATACTTTAATAAACATTTACATAGATAAATTTGTGTTAATTTGCATAAAATAATTTGATGTTCAAGCATTGACATCATTTTAAAACTACACGCCTTACAACGAATATTTTAACAGTTACCAACATTTAAATAATTGACAGGAAAATGTATGTTTAGGTAATAATTAATATTAATTAAAATTCCTTACAATATTTGAATCTTTGTCTGTAAGGTGATTGAATAATTTGCATCTCAAGTCATCAGCTTTCTCAATGCGCTAAAAATATCTTCATTATTGAAGAGTTTAATTATTATATTCATTTTTAATTAAATAATTGATTTCTATTTTAAAATAATTACATTTGTAATTTGTTATATTATATAATTATTATGTCTTCATTATGTAACATGTATACTAGGCTGCAGTTAGCATATGACATGAAAATATTATTTTCTGGGGTTAGTTATTGTTTCATGTAGTTTATTATGCCGGTTTTACAATAAAGAGACAGTTTTGAAAACAGTTTTGTTTTCAAAAAACAAAACAAAACCATGTGGCAAGGTAGAATGTGCGAAACTTACATTGCAACACATTTTCTACTCGTAATATTTTGTCTGGTCATGTTAACTAGCTTTTGCGATAATATGAATAATAACTATGAGTGATAACTTATCTCTAATGGTGACTGCATACATTACAACACATTTAGACATACAACTATATTTAGTTCAATTTCACGCGGCTTCATTTATATTTCATATAAATTTCATTAGAATTTTTTCATAAATCAAACCAGTTTGCGATATCTTATTGTTAGTAACACCTTACTATAGGTACTTTAATTACCATCACGTGACCAGTGCGCTGCACTGCACTGTGTTGCATGGCGTGGTGTTATTAGTGGAGTAACGAGGACATATATTTGGTACCTATAGTTAATTCCATTACGATTGATAAATGTTGATCATTTTAAATATTAAAACCTCTATGGATTATAAATTTGATGCTCTAGTCAGGTAATGAAATAAAAATTTGAAAAAGTTAAATAGTATACCTGTCCTTATTGTTTTTATACAATGCATACATAAGTGCTTCTCGCTTACTCATTGATAGATGCTAACCCATAACATTGATTTTTTTTTTAAATGAGAGACGACACTGTGGGGGAAAAATAATAAAAAGTTATGCACTAAAAGACCTAATGAACAGTAAATAATTGGAAGACATATAGAAAATAGTACAGAATAATAAAGTACAGTTCTCTGTTAAAAGAAGAAATCTTGTATGCATGTTTAAGAAAGAAGCGGGGAATGCACTAAAAAGACATTCAGAGGCGATTGCTATATCAGGTCGTAGTGCAGTTGTTGAAACAAAAGTAAACAACAAGTAAAAGAAAAGTAACAAATGAGATACACTGAATAAGAATATTAGAAGATGAATATTAAAGTTATTGAAGATAGTTATTGTAAAATGAAATGTAAAACAGAAATTATAGTATAGCATAGTTATTACAGAATTATAAATGATGTAATGGAAAATGTTTGTAAAATGTATATATGTATGTATATGTATATGTATATATGTATGTATATGTATATTGTATAAGTAGCATTGACCGATTTTTTTGAATAACTTTTTAATCCTCTTGTCAGCCCACTATTTACAGCATATGCTTTCTGCACAACACTACAGATGCTGACGAAGCAATGCACCAAGTAATACGGTTAACAGTTTTGCACTTTAGTTAATTAGTCTTATTTTGTCTTGTTTGCACTTGCACAGTTCATTCGACCTCTCGAAGTTACTTGTAAGTTGGTTCAGTAATAATTTATGCTTAACTTAGTGCAGTAACCGTGATTACAGAAAACGGAACACTGCGAAGAAATGGGAAAGGGCTGGTGGGTCGTGAGATGGGAAGGAGGAGAGTAATCAGTAATACAGTTACTATCGCCAACGCACATGCGTAGCAAACTAAAGTACCGTGCAGTGGTCTAACGGATGATGATGATGATTTCAGAGAGAATCATAGACATCGTGGTTTTTCCGTTAACATTTTTGCATGGAAATTAAGATGTTTTAAGGTAGATATCGTGCAAGCTTCATCGGTAGAATATTATAAATGTCATACATAGTCATATACTCGTATAGGATATCATTATTCAATTATCCTGAAAATATCAATCATTTGGAGAAGTATACATTTTACGTGAAGTTACAGCAATTTCTCTATATGCAACAGAAAAACATATAGATAAATTTTATAATAAACTTAGGTTGCAATAGAGAGATATTTAAACATGTATAAAAATCGAAAACGATTAACAAATAACGAGTTGAAAGTGGAATCTTGATTATATTTATCAGTATACTCTGAAAAAATTAAGACTGCCGTTTCTTAGGCTATGGTTACACTGAGACAAAAAATATCGCGCGGAAATAAAAGTGAAATTCTGTACCATGCGGAATTATATGAACTACACACACTCCACACGCCCAGTAAACATTTTGGAGACACTTTGCCATCATATTGAAGATGCGTATTAATATTATGCGTATTATTTTAAATTACATGGCAATGGGTGTGTTTTATATGTTTGTTATAGAAAGATAAACTTCTAGAGCGATGAAAATTTGTTTGATAACCCTTATTTCTTATTTGTCTAATTTTTAATAGAGTAATATCCGCTATTGATAAACTGTCAAATTAAAATTTAATGTACAATTTTCAGTCTTTTTTGTAATCTTTACTATATTTATAGGCTTTTTTCGAAAATAAAATTTTATTTGTTTTTCATGGTTTGAAGCAGCTGCTTTATTACACTTTAAACATCAATGCTTTTTAGGTTTCTACGCGACCTTTACGATGCGAAATTCATGGACATTTTTTTTAGAGAAAATTTAGGATCTTTGAAAACTTTTGATACAGTTATATCCACTAAACTTTAAGAAGACGAACTGTGTTAATAAATTTGAAATATCTTAATTTTTCTGTATTTTATAGGAGCCCTTATTTAGGGTTCTTAAAATTCATGAACTTTTTTTTTCAAAAGGAAAAATTATTGATTTCTTAATGCAGTTATATCCATTTATATTTAAGAAGACGAACTGCGTTAAAAAATTTGAAAAATCTTTACATTTGTTGTTTTTATATTAGATAAAATATTTGAAATTTTTTAACGCAGTTCTTCTTTTTAAATATAAATGGATATAACTGCATCAAAAAATATTTAGAATCGTTTCTCAACTTTATTTTAGGGTCTTCTTATTGGTATTCAATTGCCCATACATCATTTATTACTATAATGATAATAACGATTGTACAAATCTAATTAACATACTGCATTACATAAATTAGCGGTTGACCTATTTCCGTTGATGATTCGTCGGTTGGTCTTCATCAACATTATCTACAAAGTATCGAATCGGATCGGATCAGCTGCAGACAACCAATCTGATCTTTACCTCACGGTTTATAATTCACATATCACATGTAACTAATATAACGGTACATCACTATTAAACTCATATAGTAAGACTAATAGATTCGAACTTTAACCTACAAAAACTAAGATATAATAAATAACACAAATATGTGTTCAGATACTGCGAGAGTAGAGTCCCGTTGTTAGGTAACTTAACTCGGTACGTTTGGGTTAGTGTTACTCACCAGCACTCACTACTCACTAGGCGCTACTCGTAATGAGGAAGGAAATTGAAGCATGCGAGAGTTGATGATTCGAAATATTTTATGCAATTTTTTGTCTACTACAGAGAAGGCCAACTTTGTGTCATTGTATTTAATTGCATTTGTCCAATAGCAGCAAACTAATGATTTATTAAACGATACTGAAACCTGTCCGGATTTACGGCATTGAACTCTGGGGAACATCTAGTGTTTCAAACATAGAAATACTAGAAAGATTTCAGTCAAGGACAGTAAGGACTATTATGAATATCCCGTGGTTCATAAGCAACAAATCCATCAACCATGACTTCGGCATTACAACTGTGAAAGAAGAAATTAACAAATTCAGGCAAAGATCCTGCAGCATCTAAACAAGCATCCAAACTATCTAGCTGTGAAATTACTAGATAAACATACGTCTGACATTAAAAGATTAAAAAGATATAGTGTGTTAAAGCTACCACAACGTTTTTAATTGTCATTCATAGATATAGCCGTCACTGAACGACTATTTCTTATCTAGGTTAATTTTTACTATAGATACTTATTGTAACAGATTGTAACGTGGCATAATATTACAACTTTACATTACTTGCAAAATCGTCTAAAATATTTCCTCGCTTGATTCTATCTAATCTCGTTCCCTACTTCTACTCTCCTTTTCTCACTTTTTTATTTCGAGCTCCACTGCTTCCCCTTCCTTACATACTTGAATTAGATCTAACCTTTCTTTTTCTCTCTGTATTATATTCTATTTCGCTTGGATAAAACTGCACTATCTCTATCTATCTGCACTATCTCTTTTTCTCCATTTTTTTTCGTTGAATTTCTTTTCCTCATCACCGTCTTCATCATGCTCCTATTCAGTTCTATCTGCTCTGTATTCTATTCTATCATCAGCCTCGTTTTCTTCTTCATCCTCTTCTTCTTTCTCATCATCACTCCTTTCCTTTAGGTATTTCAGTATTAGTGGTAAATCTACGTATAAAAGGTCCAATACACACCCGAATATATTGGGCCTATTCCCAATTAGCTTTAGCATATTTTTCATCAGCGGAAGAATTAATTTCCTTTTAACAATTAATTTTTGTTAACGTGCCACATTTTTCTTTAAAATTTAATTGTTAATGACATATTTCCTATATTAGTTCTATCACTAACACGCTTCTTTTTAACGCTATCTGGTCGGAAAATGAATTGACAAAGCATATTTGTATAGTACATATTTTAATATTTAAAAAAATGTTTCTATATAATAGTTTGTGCTATACTTAATACATATTGCGTTCCAAATCACTAAAACGGTTTCAAACCGCTGTTATAACGAGATGTAGACCTAAAATAAAGTATTGGGTGAACGAGGTCATGGTATGAATGGCATTTGCATACAATGGGATGTACGGGTATAGCAGATCAAACGAACAAAACAAGTTGGAATGAATGAAGTTGGACGGACAATGAGTAGAGTCCAAGTTCAAGAACAAGAACAAGAACAAATACAAATAGAACTATAAAAAAATGAATTACTTGACGATCTTGTGAAATATGTTTTGCGGACAAAGAGAATTGTGTAAAATTGTAAAAACAATTAAATGTGTGATAATGAGGTAGGGAGGTGCTGCAACTTAACAAAGAGCACATTGAGGTGAAGTTACTTCAACACTTAATAGTCTAATTAATAGAACTTATGTCAACGGCAATACTATGTTGAACATACCAGATCTGGATCCATCTGATAGGTTCAGCACCAATAGGCCCGGTCAAAGTTTAAATGGGTGAATTTGGGCTCTCCCAGGTTGTGACATTGCACCCATCGTGCCAACGGTGACAGTAGTTGGTTCACCACCATACTTCTTTCCCTTCCCAGGACGAAACCACTTCGGTGATATCCATATTAGTTTGGGATACAATACCTTAAGTTCCGCCTTCCGTGTACATGCAATTTCTGCACAATATTTCGCTAGTTTATGGTCTATATAGGCTGACATCGCAGGAAAAATCAACTAAGATTTTCACTGCACATCGCGTAGTGTATAACTCGTACTCCGTTCGAGCAGTTCAACAGTTTGGATGGGTGATTTTTAAAGGGTTTTCACACCCGCTCTAATTGTGATCAGGTGGTATGCGAAAGAGGGTTTCCATTGACATATTACACTCTCCTATGCCAATGGTAAACAGTGTTCTGTTTTTCCACGTGTCATACATCCTAGTCAGACACACTTCAGTGATCATTATAGTTGGTATGTCCCTATTTCTTCTCTGATACACATGCAGATGTAAATTCTGCTCCAAATTATGGCAGGATTATTCTCAATATAGACTGGTACCGCATGGCCTCTTAGAGTGGAGGAAAAATCGACTTAGATTGCATTACACCCAGTCTAGTGTATAACTGGCACTTGTAACATATTTTTTCCGTGTTCAAATGGCGTGATTTACACGCGCTTGACACATTAGTGCATACGCCAAATCGAATCACGTGTAAATCGCACCAAGTGAAGAAAGGATTCTACCATAAAAGTGTTATACCTTTACACCTTGTTCACAAAGCCCGATTCATGCGCGAGTCGAAGTTCAGACAAATTGCACGTGTCTTAAGCCGGTGGCAAACGATGTGGTTAACGTTTGATTCTCACGTGTGGGTCAAATATTGGAAGATTGACATGGCAAGTTTCCTATTACACGGTGGAACGAATGTTTGATCCGAATGATTTATTTATTTTATTAATTTGTTGATATTATTGACACTGACATTGTTTAACAAAAACTTTCAAGTAAATAAAGAAACCTTGAAGTATAAATCCTTCCTTTGGACCATTGGTGTTGCAGTGAATGAAATATGGATCAAGTGTGTGGTGGGTGTAGAAAAATCCCTTTGACGCGGGTCATTGTTTGACGCTGGCTTTATAAATAGATAACCAAATCGTATTAGTGCATTTGACGAATGTATAAAACACACGTAAATATGAATAAAGTAGTAAAAATAACTTCTTGAGTAAAAATGAAAAACAAAAACGTATGGAGCCTTAAAAAAATGACGCTTAAGCTAGTGCTTCATTTTATAACATAAAAAAGCATACAATCCAGAATTAATTAAAAATCGTAGCAAGAACGTAGCAAAATGCTGTAACTTTTTATCCACCATGAATCATACATTCATTATAAAATCGTCTTTCTTATTACTTTTCTAATAAAAGTAGGAAGCTAATCATTTTTCATGTTTTTGCAACATTTGCTAAGGTAATAATTTAATGTTTTCTATGTTTACCGCTTGCAATTACTTTTTTAACTTAAAAATAAAGAACGGTTTGTAATAGGTAATTATAGTTTCTATACGAGTATATAAAAAGACAATTTATGTGTAGTTTACATCTTAATTATGTAAAAAAAATTACGTAAGATCACGTTTCCTGTTAACTTATTTTAAACTTTATTTGCAGAAATCGTGGTGAACGGTTAGTGGGATCTCCGAGCTTTCATGGAGGTACTACAGGACTTCATGAGGACCCCCAATTTCCACCAGCCCCAAGAACATTAGGGAGGAGAAAAGGGACACTCTGGATGCGTCCTCATGTTAGTAAAAATTTGTTTAATTACGGATAATTCAAGCCCCATTCCCCATTCAAACGATGGTTTAAAATAAAACGACAAAATAGAAATTCAAATTTTAAATAGCTCTATCTCCGTTAACTGTTGGATATTTAAAAAATGAGTCAATTCTGTGCAATTCACTGATAAGCAATGCGTTGCTATTGCAACAGGCTAGTGCCCTTTAAATTCTAGTTCGACGAAACGTGACACACATGTAACGTAACATGTTCAGTGTAACGAAATATATTTACTTAAACAAATGTCATTTGGTCTTGTTTGTTAAGTTACTGTACTTTTAGTAAGATCCTAACACTAATAATGAGGTCTGCTGGCTCATTAACATACGCCCGTGTAATTTAGTAATTAAGAGAGTAAGACACGCCGTGCCATGTGTAATAACAAGAAGAATAAATGTTTGTAAAAAACCTGTGTACATACTTGCATATAGCGGTTTGTATTTATATGTATCATGTGATAAAAATATGTTGGCTAAGGTATACACAAAATGATATTTATATTGACTTAAGATGTTGACTTTAAATACCAAACTGTTAGAAAATATATTCATTTAGTATGAATGAAATGAGATTATCAGGTCACGATAATTTTTTTTTAATATTTATTTGAGTTCATCAACCATATTGTCTAGTGCTCTTCAAGAAATTCATCGTCGTCTTCCCTTCCGTATTACTTTCTTTGTTCTTTGTATTTCTTTTACTGTACTTTTTTCCCATCTCTTCTTCCTCGTCTCTCCGATATTTGGTCTAAATCTCAATGTTTGAATTACCTAATGTACCCCAAAAGTAGTAACCCATAAATATGGTATCATTACTTTATTTCCGTTTTAGTATTATTTAGTATTTAGCGACATATTAATTAACACAGAATAAAATAAACATTCTCATTCGTACTTGATATTTCTATAAGCCAATACTAATGCCCATCTGGTCTTATGACATCGAACTATGAGGAATCACCAGTAATTCTAATATTGACTAATTAGAAATATTTCAATCCAAAACACTTATAATCGGTGGTTCGTCAGAAATACAACTATTAGAAATAATCTCCATATATCATCTATAGTATGTAGTCTATACTGGAAACGACTACAAATTCATCCGAATTCACTTGCTATCAGTTCGCTGAAATCTAAAAAATGTACCAGACTAAATAGACGAGTACCTATAGACTTACTTCCAATATAAATACCGACCAATTAATTTATAAAAACAATTACATACAATTATAATTTAAAGTAGGAGGAAGTGGATCACTGGATCCACTACTCACAAGCCAGTAGTTCAGTGACACAAAATTAACTTAATATCATTAGGTTGATAGTACGTAAATTCTAATAGTTAAATAAAAAATAAAAAAAACTTGATTTTTGCAACAAAGTCAGCATCGTTTCGGTAAGTGCCTTTAATGTATATAAATTCTACATTGTTAATATAAGATACCACACATCTTCTGCATTTTATAACTAATTAAGTGAGATTTATATAATTATTTTTTGCGTCGATATTTTACGACTACAGTTACCTTTATTAAAAATACAAATTAAATTTAATCAAGAAAACGGTAAAATAAAAATATGCTACCTACATTTATGTATATGGACGGACATTGATATGTAAATATTTTACTTATGCTCGTATGTCTCCAAATCTTTAGTGAAAAAATCTTCCTTGCTATTATTATATATTCAGTAAAATTACAGCTAGTTTTAGGTACTTTATATTTTAAAACCAATATACCTGGATTGTTGATACCCGTAACTTATAAAAAGAGGTACTTCCTGTAACTAACTTAAATCTATTTCTTAATTCAAGAATGCCACTAATGCACCATGGTTTGTACCTAGTAACATAATACATGGGGATCTGGATATACCCATAATTAATGAAGAAATAGTACTTAGAGACAAAGAGAGAATACTTGAACATCTAAACAATTTGGCCAGCTGTCTAATGTCCAATAATTCCGTAGTACGCAGACTAAAAAAGAAAGTACCTCAGGACCTATTAACCAACTAGTCAGAATCTAGGATCTATTGAAATTGAGGAATTAATCGATGGGCACATCCCGCGCAAGACACTTTATTATTTTTACATACCTATCACTGAATGTCCTCTAAACAGGACAGATAGTAATATTAATCTCTAGAAATCAATTTTAAAAAATTAATTCAGAATTCTTCTATTTCTGAACTGAGTATATCGTTCTTGTTTCAAGCTTTAATGCCGGCAGTTCACTCTCGGCGAGACATTTGTCAAAACATTTGTGCTGAGATTGAATATAGCTAGTGGTCTCACCTCTCGTTTCCTTTAACTGGTTGTCAAAAGACGGCCAACGCGAGACGAGAGCTACTTTACACTCGATCTCGCCTGCCTCAGCGAGAGTGAACTGCCAAAAGACAACAAAAATACAAAATTCATGAGTTCCTAAATTCTAAATTCTAGAAGCTTGAGTTTCGTATTTTATATATTTAATTACATAAAATACGAAAAGAAAAACTATATTTCTTTGATTAAGGAGATGAGGGGTCAAATTGATACAAAAAAGCACATTTTCGATCATGTTTTTTGACGACACAGTTAATATATAATTATTTCTATAATTACTGCATGATATAATATCATTTGAAGAATACTTTGTAAAATTTTCATAAATAAATATCAAGAAATGAGGCATTGACCTCGAATCTTCGCAGACGTAACAAAAGAGAGTTTCATTGCGGAGTCCCTCATAACTCATTCCTGGATTACATGACATATTGGTGTAGTATATTGTGTATATTGTGTATTGTGTATTGTGTATAGTGTAACCTAAAAGTGAGAAAAATGCGTTTAAAAGTTTCAAAGAAAGATGAAACCACATCAGAGTGGTGAAGACTTAAAACTCTATATCTCCGATAGTTTTACTCTAATCGACTTTAAATTTGCACACAATAAACTTAATATGTTTATTGTGTTAAAAAAAAAAAAAAAATAAACAGTCTAATGTTATAATTTAAATATTGAATTCATTTTACAGGAACTCTGTGCACGTCCACAGTTCAGACTTTCCCCTGCAGGTTCGCCACTAACAACAAGAGAACTTCCTGAACCCGGAGGACCTGGAGATCCTAATCTACTGGCAGCTCTAGGTACTTTGTCCCAATTGCCTAAATTACTGGAACGTGTGGTGCCTCCAGAACAGACCTTTGACACAACCCATGGCTACTGTGGCATGTTTAGGTGAGTTACAAAATATTCTATAATGTAATAAAAACATAACAGTTATGTAGTTGCGCTTACTGGTACAGAGAAGAAAATATAAGCCACATTGAACAATAAATATAAATTGAATAGCAATTAAATTAATAACCTTTAAGAGATGGCAAACCGGTAAAAAGAACTATAAAACCTAATACAAAAACACAATTCAATTAAACAATAAGTATAGACACATAAAACCCGATAAACAAATTTATCTAACGGTAGTATTTAATTGACAATTTATTCAATTTTTAATAATAGAAATATATATATATATATTGAACTGCAACAGCCTGAAGGTCTGCATAAGTCCCTTCTACCATTAAACATAAAATGTCAAAAGCTATTTTCGCATAATAATTAAGAGCCTGCAACTAAACAGTACTACAATGTCATATCATTTAACGTGTTAGAAATTTACACTGAGTGGTATCGTTAATAGTTAACAAACCAAATAAATAACAAATGTTGTATTTTATGTTCTTTGCTGTTCTTTTTGAGACACTCTGTTTATATTTATTTGCTATGTTGCCGACTGACTATACAATGTACTGTATTGAATTCACACATTCTACTGAAACTAGACACATATATCTATGAAATTTACCGTGCATATTGTCGACAAATGCCCATAAAAGGAACCTGAAACTATTTATTGTCACCTCTTGAAACCATATGCTATATTAGCATTATAAAATGCTATACTAGTTAGAAAATTGAAATTGGAAAGTCAATTCAAGAAAGAATATATGAGTATGCAATTATTTGTCATAATTTCAACACAAATCACTTAAATATCAGTTCCAAAACTTAACTGAACAAACAGTAAACAAAAGAATTTATGATAAAGACATAGTGTACATTTACACTACAGAAACCAGTTAATTGCATACAATATAATAGATATATCTAATTATGCCACTAAATTACGAAACTCTAACCTTAAAATTAATTACTGAAAATTTATAGTAAGGAGTCATAATTTGCATAATGTCGAATCACACTAATATAAACCTTTATAAGAAAAGGTTTACATTTAAATTAATAGAAACATTTCAATAATAAAGCAAATAAATATATTGACTGATATTGACAGTACAGTATTTTGACAGCTCGTGAACTATTGTCAACAAGTAAATATAGAAATATCTAACCTGCACACAACTTGAAAAATCGGAGATAGATGGCACGACCATGTCATTGCTTTCAGATTTAATAATCACTGCACTTTAATTTATTGTATTTAATTTTTTAAATGAAATTCTTAATTAATTATTCACTACAATTGTTATTCAACACTTATAATAGTTTTGTAGCATTACTTTATTTAAAAACACTGCGTTGGTGTTAATGGTCAGTGTCTTTAGTGACTTAGCAAATATACATATAATAATAATAAAAGCTGGTTTTGAATAAAAATAAATATTTAAAAGTAATCTTTATATCTGTATTTATCAATAGAATCACTTTTTCTAATTTGCAAAGCACTATTTTTAACACAAATAATATTTAAAAATCAGACATCAGGCACCTCTTGACACTTGAACATTTAAACTCAAAGTAGGAGCCACTGACATGACATTACTGCCAACTTAAGAACATTTTAAAATTGACAATATTAAAAAAACTTTTCCGAAATTTAAAAACTGAAACAACATTAGAAGATCTTTGAATCCTTCGCCTCTTCGAATTGCTAAATTGAATGAAATTTATTAAGAACAAACTAAGTACTTTATGCACTTTAAGTTATTGTAACTTCAAAGTAAATGCATGTAGTTTACTGAGATTTAAATCTTATACCTTTTAACTTTAGTTTCTAAACAATGCTATCCTATTTAACTTTAATAGTTTGAGTTCTACTCCATTCTATATCACTAGACTTCTCCAGCAAGTCAGTTTGTCCACGTTTTGCGGCATCTCCAGACGTCGTATGTCACATCTTAAGAAGGAATGGATAGATGACGTTTGAATCTTTGAAATACCTCTTCAATTACCAAGTAGTAACCATCCGTGGATGTAAGAACTAGGGAATGATAAATACATAGCCAGTCTCAATAATGGAACTACTGTATATGGATGTTTATTAAAATTCTGAGAGCATGTTCTAGAACGATATACGATTTATGTAAACATTTATTATAAGAATAGTCCAGAAGATACCAATGCGTAACCTTAAGAAGATTTATACCGAATTCCTGGAACAATAGATACTTTTGAAGCATGGTTGCCAACTGTTACAGAAGAAAATAAATTTAAAATATTGATTTCCTTTTATAATATGTTTATTTGTTTATAATGTTTTCATTATATTCTAGATTTCGTTTCTGGCAATGGGGTCAGTGGCTGGACATAACAGTGGATGACCGTCTTGCTTGTAGAGGAGGAAGACCAGCGAGGTTGCACTGTGCCCAACCTGATATATTTTGGGCCGCGCTTTTAGAGAAAGCATACGCCAAGTAAGTAACGAATTTAACCTATTTTATTTAACTTCAGCCAATTTCCGATATTTTGACTAATGTCACGAATAATTAGAATTTATTAATTATAAATCATGAGCCATTTATAAAGACCCGTACACATACGTGCGACTTAAACATGCGACATCCAACATTTGTTATTAGAAGTTGTACAACACGTCTATTGTTCAAGTCTATTTCATTTGTTCATTTAAATAACATTTTCATTTTTTTTATTTACTTACTTAACACAACTAAAAGAACATCAACACATACTGAGATTATACTGGAGACTGAGTAGGTACTCGACCCTTTTCTTCGAGATCACATTCAAAACCGCACTTTCTTTAAATGTTCCGACTTCGTTTTGAAACATTTTTGTTTCAACTATATTAACGGCAGAAATTCATAGATTTTAATAAATATCATTTCGAATGGAGTCCAAATTAGTTACTGTGATACTACCATATCATTATAACACATTAACTAATTTTTATAATCACCATTAACAATTACTTATGATTAAAGTAACTCTAGTTATTTTCCTTAAACCAATTTATCCAAATATGGTTCCATTAGTACAAATAATAATATGGTATTAATTAAAAAGTCCAGCTATAAATAATTGCTAATAATTAGGTTATAAATGAAATTGTTTTATATGCCGCTTAGTTATTTTAATTATTTTATCTTTTAATTAGACCAATTATTACTTAATGTACTGTTAGAGAATTTATTTTATGGTATATTTATTTAAATCTTTAAACCACTATTAAGTAACCGGTTGTTAAGTGACAAATACTTAAACTTTTAAGATATGGGTTATTGCCTAAAAGAATTCATGTTTTTATGTTTTGATCATAGTATATCAGTCATGGGAAAGATACTTAGTGAACCATGTTGTATCATAATTAATTCAATCAAAGGATAGTTAACGAAGTTGAATACTATAGGAGCAAAATTAATTGTAAAGAGTAAACTATTTTCATTTCTTCTTAGTCCTGTCGCACTATATAAGCATATTTAAGCGACAGCGAATTCGGACGTAAATCGGCGGCAAAGAGCTAGAACTCTCAAGCCGACTCCTGTGTTCTTTGCATGGGTTTTGTCACAATACATACATACAACCAGAGATGTGCACAAATGCTTTTCAAAAGCATTTAAATAGAAAATGCAAATACCTTGTTATTTTCCTATTTCAAATACAAAATAAAAAATAAATTTCACTATGTTAGTAGGTTAGTAGGTGGGGGTACCAGGAAGGATAACAAAATAATTGGCACATCTATTATTTTAAATTAGAATTATTAACAATTGTGCAGATACTTTTAGATCATAGATGGTGCTAATGTTGGTGGGGTTTTAAGTTTATATTCCAAAAATAATATTTACTAAATAAAACTATGAAGTAACAAAAATGAAAAAAGTATTTTGTATTTTCCAAATAGGAAATAGGTTTGTAAAAGTTTTCAAATAAAATATAAAATTCTATACTCGTAAAAGATATTTAAATACAAAATAGAAAATAGGTATTTACATTTTGAGTATATGTATTTGAAAAACGCACATCTCTCTATACCACGTACCGATACGACAGTACGCCAAGTCAAACTTGTGTATTGTAGGGTGTATTTGAGTTGTTTATCATAAGAGAAAACTTTTACTTTAATTGTTATCGATACACCATTGTTCCGATACACCATTAGCGATAGTTTATCGTCGTAGCCTGTATACGCTTGGTTAAAATTATGTAAGGCCTGTCTCAGTATGGGACCGTATTTAAGCGACGGCGTATTCGGACGTAAATCGGCGAATTGGATGAGCTACAAAGCAAACCGCCTATGTGTGTCACAGATGTCTGTAGTCGTGTATTAGGGGGTGTATTGGAGTTCTTTAGCACTTATATAATTTATCATGAGAGCAAACTTTACCTTTAATTTTTATCGATACACTACTGGTATTAAAGGGACTTTAGCATTTATTATATATCTGAGTTCTGGTGGGCGTGAATTTAAATTTAGTTCTATCGTATTGGTATCGGTATCGGTGTCCATGATTCACTGAAATACAAACATAAACTGAAGCATGCTGAACATACTCGTCATACGCGATGTCGCGATAGACCCGAAAAGATCCGTATTGCAGCGAAAGAACAAGCGATCTTAGGTATCCCCTCCAGTCTGAGGCGGCTGTTTGCATTTACAAAGGTTCGGATAGGACATCGTTGTAGCAGTGGTAACGCTTGGATAAAATTCGCCTTTATACGGTGCTAATGAGCGAGGTAGTGCCGCCCGTATTCGGACTGCTTTGTAGCGTGCAGTCTGAGAGCTCCAGAGCGATCTCATTACATTTACATGGTTCGAATAGGTAAAGCGTAGTAGCCCGAATACGTCCGGCAGAAATTCGCTTAAATACGGTGTCATACTGAGACAGGCCTAAAAGTACGGACCGCCTGTATTCGGACTGCTTTGTCGCTTGCAATGTGCGAGGGTTCATTACATTTACAGGGTTGGGATAGGTAAAGCGTATTAGCAAGTTCATTTAGCAATGGGATTAGGACTGGTTGCAAAAAATCCGCCAATTTTTTAAAATGGAGGCATAAATTTTCAAAATTGAAACTGTTAAACAAAACATTTAGAATCAGCAAATTTAAATAAGTCAGAAGAATTCATTTACCACATTTTTCGCTAATATACCGCATTTAAACTGAATTATTTAGATTTTGAAATTCTACCTCTGGGACGGGTGATAGCATCAATTTCTTCAATGTAGGCACGCTCCATGTTCTTCACTGCTTTTTATGAATGAATAATCAATAAACTGTTTCCTTTATTCAGATAAAATCAATGTTTCGTAAGATAATATCCGTTACTTTAGCTGTTAATGATTTTTAAATTATAAGCTTGTACTTTTATGTTTTTACTATTAGTTTAACACACTCCTGTCGATATGTCGATGTTTATTATTATATATTTATATGCTAATTAAACAAATTTGTTCATTGAATAATTTACTTTAATTTTATTTTACGTTTTTCTTTAAAAATATATTACATACAACATGAGGCCCGAAAAAGAGAAAGGAGTATTATGAAAGGAATGGAATGGCGACAGAGGAGGCAGAGAGAAGAAGAGAAGGAGGCACAAGTGTGGAACAGGAGCTAAGGAGAAGGGACAAGGAAATACAGCAACAGGAAAGAATGGAAAAAATCGAGAAGAGCAATTACAACACAAGATATAAAAGGATTTGGGAGAGAGAGATACCACATAACTTAAGAGAAAAAGACACAAAAAACATGAGAAGGATTACCAGATTTAGATTAGGAAACGAGGAGAAAGGAAACAGATACTGGGCAAATAGCGAGGAAAGGATGTGTAGAGTGTGCGGAACGCAGTTTGAAACATTGGAGCATATTAAGTTTTCTTGTCAGAAAAAAGTAATGAGCGAGAAGAATATTGTGCAGTTATTAAAGGGAGGCAGTGAAGGGAAGAGGTGGGTGGCGAAAATAGAGAAAAGGAACGAGGAAAGAAAAGTAACGCCAGAGCAGAAGTGATTTTAATCTGAAGTGACAAAGAGACAAAGAAGACAAGAGGTGTAGGTTTTTTTTCTTTTGGAATTCGAATGTAATTAAATCTTTTGGAATGTAATTAAGTACAATGATATGTAATTTATGGATTTAATGGCAAAAACATCCTATATTATAATGTTCCAACTGTTTGAATCTATTCTTATATTCTTATATGTTTGGTACTGAATTTTGTATGGCAGCGCGAAAACGGCTCCCACGATCTTTTTGAAAATTTCCTATTTCGTAGAGAAAAAAAATTCTAAGACTTCTGGCGTCCCCGGATTTTTCCCTGAATTTCCTGGAAACCCGTAATTTTGGAAAAACTGGAAAAAAAGTGAGCCCTTTTTTGCTGTATTACTTTTAATTTGTAAAAGATAGAAAGTATTAAGGTATTCAATGCTGACATTTCTCAAAAATTAAAAATTCAAAAATTGAAAAAGAGGGGGTTGAAGAAATTCGGAGGCCCGGTATGAAACTTTGAAGAAAGTTCACATTCTGGATTCTAGAATAATTAAGTATATTATTAATAAAAAAAAATTCAAAATTTCAAAATTTTATTTGGGGGCACGGGGGCAGTATTTACCGAGAGTAAAAATTGTGCTAGAGAGTTGAAATTTTTTATATAGGCTAACTTTGGTACCTAATTTACGAATCGAAAAAAGTTGGTCAAATAACGCATAAATTGAAAATATTTTTTATTTTGATAAAAAAAATATATTTTTTTAATCAATTTATATGTGTCAATGTATTGTGCGAGTTTAATTATTATTTCAATTTAAAAATAGAACAGTTTATTATATTAGAACAGAACGAATTATTTTATTAAATTCAAATGATACAAGCCAAAAAGACGTCGCATTGCGACGGGGGTAAACTCTAGTATATTATAATGTCCCAGGTGTACGTTTATATTCTTATGTTTGTTTTCTTATATTCTTATTTTCTTATACACGATTCGTATGGTAGCTCGAATACGGCTCTGTCAATGTTTCTGATGCAGTTATATCCATTTATTTTTAAGAAGACGAACTGCATTAAAAAAATTTAAATATCTTAACTATTTTGGATTTTATAAGGGATTCTAAAAATTCATGGACTTTTTTTTCAAAAAGAAAAATTATTGATTTCTTAATATTTTTTGATGCAGTTATATTCATTTATAATTAAGAAGACGAACTGTATTAAAAAATTTAAAATATTTTAACTATTTTGCATTTTATAAGGGATTCTAAAAATTCATGGACTTTCTTTTCAAAAAGAAAAATTATTGATTTCTTAATATTTTTTGATGCAGTTATATTCATTTATAATTAAGAAGACGAACTGCATTAAAAAATTTAAAATATCTTAACTATTTTGGATTTTATAAGGGATTCTAAAAATTCATGGACTTTTTTTTCAAAAAGAAAAATTATTGATTTCTTAACATTTTTTGATGCAGTTATATTCATTTATAATTAAGAAGACGAACTGCATTAAAAAATTTAAAATATCTTAACTATTTTGGATTTTATAAGGGATTCTAAAAATTCATGGACTTTTTTTTCAAAAAGAAAAATTATTGATTTCTTAACATTTTTTGATGCAGTTACATTCATTTATAATTAAGAAGACGAACTGCATTAAAAAATTTAAAATATCTTAACTATTTTGGATTTTATAAGGGATTCTAAAAATTCATGGACTTTTTTTTCAAAAAGAAAAATTATTGATTTCTTAATATTTTTTGATGCAGTTATATTCATTTATAATTAAGAAGACGAACTGCATTAAAAAATTTAAAATATTTTAACTATTTTGGATTTTATAAGGGATTCTAAAAATTCATGGACTTTTTTTCAAAAAGAAAAATTATTGATTTCTTAATATTTTTTGATGCAGTTATATTCATTTATAATTAAGAAGACGAACTGCATTAAAAAAATTAAAATATTTTAACTATTTTGGATTTTATAAGGGATTCTAAAAATTCATGGACTTTTTTTTCAAAAAGTAAAATTATTGATTTCTTAATATTTTTTGATGCAGTTATATTCATTTATAATTAAGAAGACGAACTACATTAAAAAATTTAAAATATTTTAACTATTTTGCATTTTATAAGGGATTCTAAAAATTCATGGACTTTTTTTTCAAAAAGAAAAATTATTGATTTCTTAATATTTTTTGATGCAGTTATATTCATTTATAATTAAGAAGACGAACTGCATTAAAAAATTTAAAATATTTTAACTATTTTGGATTTTATAAGGGATTCTAAAAATTCATGGACTTTTTTTTCAAAAAGAAAAATTATTGATTTCTTAATATTTTTTGATGCAGTTATATTCATTTATAATTAAGAAGACAAACTGCATTAAAAAACTTAAAATATTTTAACTATTTTGGATTTTATAAGGGATTCTAAAAATTCATGGACTTTTTTTCAGAAAGAAAAATTATTGATTTCTTAATATTTTTTGATGCAGTTATATTCATTTATAATTAAGAAGACGAACTGCATTAAAAAATTTAAAATATTTTAACTATTTTGGATTTTATAAGGGATTCTAAAAACTCATGGACTTTTTTTTCAAAAAGAAAAATTATTGATTTCTTAATATTTTTTGATGCAGTTATATTCATTAATAATTAAGAAGACGAACTGCAATAAAAAATTTAAAATATCTTAACTATTTTGGATTTTATAAGGGATTCTAAAAATTCATGGACTTTTTTTTCAAAAGAGAAATTATTGATTTCTTAATATTTTTTGATGCAGTTATATTCATTTATAATTAAGAAGACGAACTGCATTAAAAAATTTAAAATATCTTAACTATTTTGGATTTTATAAGGGATTCTAAAAATTCATGGACTTTTTTTTCAAAAAGAAAAATTATTGATTTCTTAATATTTTTTGATGCAGTTATATTCATTTATAATTGAGAAGACGAACTGCATTAAAAAATTTAAAATATCTTAACTATTTTGGATTTTATAAGGGATTCTAAAAATTCATGGACTTTTTTTTCAAAAAGAAAAATTATTGATTTCTTAATATTTTTTGATGCAGTTATATTCATTTATAATTAAGAAGACGAACTGCATTAAAAAATTTAAAATATCTTAACTATTTTGGATTTTATAAGGGATTCTAAAAATTCATGGACTTTTTTTTCAAAAAGAAAAATTATTGATTTCTTAATATTTTTTGATGCAGTTATATTCATTTATAATTGAGAAGACGAGCTGCATTAAAAAATTTAAAATATCTTAAATATTTTGGATTTTATAAGGGATTCTAAAAATTCATGGACTTTTTTTTCGAAAAGAAAAATTATTGATTTCTTAATATTTTTTGATGCAGTTATATTCATTTATAATTAAGAAGACGAACTGCATTAAAAAATTTAAAATATCTTAACTATTTTGGATTTTATAAGGGATTCTAAAAATTCATGGACTTTTTTTTCAAAAAGTAAAATTATTGATTTCTTAATATTTTTTGATGCAGTTATATCCGTTAAGGTTTAAGAAGGCGAACTGTTTTAACAGATTTGAAATATCTACGGTTTTGTGGATTTTAGAAGGGTTTTATAAAAAATATTTTACATTTTAAAAATCTTATAAAGTCCACAAAAATTGAGATATTTTAAATTTATTGACACAGTTCGTTTTCTTAAAGCTAAAAGGATATAACTGTATCAAAAAATATTAAGAAATCATTCATTTTTTTTTTTGAAAAAAAAGTCCATGAATTTTTAGAAACCCTTATAAAATCCACAAATGTTGGTATATTTCAAATTTATTAACACAGTTCGTCTTCTTTAAGCCTAAAGCATATAACTGCATCAAAAGATATTAAGAAATCAATAATTATTTTTTTTGAAAAAAAAGTCCATGAATTTTTAGAAACCCTTATAAAATTTACAAATGCTGGTATATTTTAAATTTATTAAGACAGATCGTCTTCTTAAAGCCTAAAGCATATAACTGCATCAAAAGATATTAAGAAATCAATAATTTTTTTTTGAAAAAAAAAGTCCATGAATTTTTAGAAACCCTTATAAAATCCACAAATGTTGGTATATTTCAAATTTATTAACACAGTTCGTCTTCTTAAAGCCTAAAGCATATAACTGCATCAAAAGATATTAGGAAATCAATAATTATTTTTTTTGAAAAAAAAGTCCATGAATTTTTAGAAGCCCTTATAAAATCCACAAATGTTGGTATATTTCAAATTTATTAAGACAGTTCGTCTTCTTAAAGCCTAAAGCATATAACTGCATCAAAAGATATTAAGAAATATATAATTATTTTTTTTTAAAAAAAAGTCCATGAATTTTTAGAAACCCTTATAAAATCCACAAATGTTGGTATATTTCAAATTTATTAACACAGTTCGTCTTCTTAAAGCCTAAAGCATATAACTGCATCAAAAGATATTAAGAAATCAATAATTATTTTTTTTGAAAAAAAAGTCCATGAATTTTTAGAAACCCTTATAAAATCCACAAATGCTGGTATATTTCAAATTTATTAACACAGTTCGTCTTCTTAAAGCCTAAAGCATATAACTGCATCAAAAGATATTAAGAAATCAATAATTTTTTTTTTGAAAAAAAAAGTCCATGAATTTTTAGAAACCCTTATAAAATCCACAAATGTTGGTATATTTCAAATTTATTAAGACAGTTCGTCTTCTTAAAGCCTAAAGCATATAACTGCATCAAAAGATATTAAGAAATCAATAAATTTTTTTTTGAAAAAAAAAGTCCATGAATTTTTAGAAACCCTTATAAAATCCACAAATGTTGGTATATTTCAAATTTATTAACACAGTTCGTCTTCTTAAAGCCTAAAGCATATAACTGCATCAAAAGATATTAAGAAATCAATAATTATTTTTTTTTAAAAAAAAGTCTATGAATTTTTAGAAACCCTTATAAAATCCACAAATGTTGGTATATTTCAAATTTATTAAGACAGTTCGTCTTCTTAAAGCCTAAAGCATATAACTGCATCAAAAGATATTAAGAAATCAATAATTATTTTTTTTTAAAAAAAGTCCATGAATTTTTAGAAACCCTTATAAAATCCACAAATGTTGAAATATTTAAATCCTTTTAACACAGTTCGTCTTCTTAAAGTTTAGTGGATATAACTGTATTAAAAGTTTTCAAAGATCCTAAATTTTCTCTAGAAAGAAATGTCCATGAATTTAAAAAAGGTCGCATAGAAACCTAAAAAGCATTGATGTTTAAAGTGTAATAAAGCAGTTGCATCAAACCATGAAAAACAAATAAACTCTTATTTTAGGAAAAAGCCTATAAATATAGGAAAGATTACAAAAAGCCAGAACATTAGTTTATCAATTTAACGTGTAGCGGATATTTCTCTATTAAAAATTAGACAAATAAGAAATAAGATTTCTATAACAAACGTATAATATACACCCATTGCTAGGCAATGGGGCGAAGAGCTAGTTACAATAAATAATAATAAGAATATTACATACAACATCTGTTTCTTAGTTATATAGTTTTATTTTGTTTTGACTTATCAATTTGTAAAGTTTCTTCTAATCTATAAAATAAATGGCCTTATAAAATACAAAATATAAATTTGTTCAACTAAATGCAAAGTTTTACAAAACAAATGACGTTGAAACTGTGTTTCATCTTCGAGTTCTGTTTAAAATGCGTTATGAACTAAGCGAGTATGATATAATATATGAAACAAAGAAATCACAGTCTCTTTGTCAAACTATAAACTAAATAATGACATTGTCTCGCCGTCTTCAATGCCTTCATGCATTGATAATCGATTTAACTTGTTTAGCTTCAGCAAAGTGACCAGCATTTTTCTGTTTTGTCCTCACAGGTTGTACGGCGGGTATGCTGCACTCCGCAACGGTTCAATAGGTCGAGCAATTCAAGACTTGACAGGTTGTGTAGTTCAATGTGTCACGCCAGGGGGCCCACTGCTAGCAGGTGCCATGCCACGATCGACACTGTTGGTCGCAACGGTAAATTCAGTAAGTATTTACAAATACTAGAGTTTACCCCCGTCGCAAACGACGTCGTTTTAGTGTGTATGATTCCAATTCAATAAAATAATTCGTAATTTTATTTCAAATTTTAATTCCATTTTTAAATTGAAATATTTAATTCGTTCTATATAAACTTTACATATAAAAACAAAGAATTTTTCATATAAACTGACTAAAAAAATATATTTTTTTTATCAAAATAAATTTTTTTTTCCATTTATGCGTTATTGGACTAACTTTTTTTCAAAATTTGGGAATTTTTATTTCGATTCGTATATTAGGCATCAAAGTTAGCCCACATACAAAATTTTAACATTCTAGCACAATTTTTACCCTCGGCAAAAACCGCCCCCGTGCCTCCGAATCAAATTTTGAAATTTTGAATTTTCTTTTATTAAACAATCCATAATATGAACTTTCTCCAAAGTTGCCTACCCGGCCCCCGAATTTTTTCAAGCCCCACTTTTTCAATTTTTGAATTTCTAATTTTTGAAAAATGCTGTCAGCATTGAATACCGTAATACACATGCAAAATTTCAACTTTCTATCTTTTACGAATTAAAAGTTATACAGGAAAAAGTATTTTTTTTCCCCTGTTTTCCCCTGTTTTTCCAGGAATTTCAAGGGAACATCCGGGGAAGCAAAAAGTCTTAGAATTTTTTTCTCTACGAAATTTGAAATTTTCAGAAACATTGACGTAGCCGTTTTCGAACTACCATACAAAATTCAATACCAAACATATAAACAAGTCAGATACATCTGAACATTATAATATAGTAGGAGAAATACAATTCGTTTGGATTTCGCAATGAATTCCGAGAATATTCATCAAAGAACGTTACTTCCACTTCATCTTATGCTTTGTGTGTTTATTAATATTCCCAGGACAAGGAATCAAAGCGGCAATGTCGCCTTCGCAATGGATTACTCTCCGACCATCCATATTGCATCACAGGACTTGCAAGGGTTCGCTCCAACCAATCACAATCATCAACATCATATACTCTGAGCAATTCTTACCACGCGCAAAATGGCTACACTGGTCCTTATCTTCAAAATGGCGCTACTTCTACATTAAGCAATGGCGGAACCACAGATACTGCTCTCGTACGCTTACGAAGTCCTTGGGGACGAGGAGAGTGGGGAGGAGCATGGTCAGAACGGTCTTGGGAATGGGGTGCACTTCCTGAAAGGGATAAGGAACTATTAGCAGCAAGGCCGGCTCATGAAGGGGAGTTTTGGTAAGCATCATAAATGGTGTCAGAGCAACACAAGGATGAAATTCATTTTGAATGTTTTCTAGGATGTCTGTAACAGAATTCTGCGCTAGATTTACCGCAGTTTGGTTGGCACACGTGGCACCAGATGATTGGGCATTGGAAACGTCACTAAGAGCTCGTGCGCCTTGGAGAGCTGCTCTAGCTGTTAGGCAATGGAGAGCTGGTTTCAACGCAGGTGGAGGTCCAAAGAATCTAGGTGATTTTTTAACAAACACACACACATTTAATAAATGTACATATTTTTAATTAGTATATTTGATAATCCTCAGAAACAACTGCTACAAATCCTCAATTCCGGGTAAGAGTTCCTGCGGGATCTCCACAAGGAAAAGCACATGTAGTGGTCGGTGTTTCACAAAAGTACGAATGTGGAGATAGTATACGATGCCTTCAGGAAATCGGTTTCGCGTTATACGAGGTACCACCTGCGCTACATCGCCTAACTCCTCAATATGTCACAGAGCAGGTAAGAAATTCCGCCAACATTAAATCCAATATGTAGTTGAACTGGTAGATGAATAATATCTTTGCTTATTAAAGCCACCACTCGATTCAGCGTCGCCTCAAACTGTTCGTGAAGTTGCTACATTCTTTGCTCTACCTCCTGGAGATTTCATTGTAGTTCCACATTGTACACCACATCGGGAAGCTTCATTTCTCCTAAGAATATTCGCTGATCAACATGCTGATGTTTGGGAAGTTAATGAAGACAATCTTGTCGTTCATAATATTGCTGCAGAGTTCAGTGATGAACGCCAAAATGATGCTGTAAGATTCTTGTAATAAATTTTGTTGTATCTGTCTTTGATTTAATGAAGATCATATTTCAGAAACTTCAAGCAAAACTTAGAAGCAAGTTTCCTCAAGAAGTAACTGCAGCGCAACTTCAAAGTATACTAAAGACCTACACAACTTCATCAGGATCTAGCTTTTCGTCTCTTGGAAATTGGAGTTGTCTTGGAGGACCTTCAATAGAACTTTGTCGAGGTCTTTTGGCATTGAGGGACCCAGGATTAGGAGGGCGTTTATCTCTAACGGATGTTCCAACATTAATAGCGTTGTTGAAATTTTGGAAGGTTTGTGTCTTTAATAATTTAACTTGCTTAATGAAAGTATGGAGTATACATGTAGAAAAGAAGCTGAGAATGGGGTTTTATAGTTGATTATTATTAATTAATTAATGTTTAATTAATGTTTTAATGATTATTAATGTTTAAGGCTGCATTTCGAAGATATGCACAATCCAACGTAGGTGTTTCATGGCCAGGATGGTCAGGGAAAGCATGTAGCTACAGTTTAAGACCTCTTCTTTGGGCTGGAGGAGCTACAGCTAGTAATAAAGTTCTAGAAGCGTTAGCTTGCAGATTTGCCAAAAATAATATAGTCACGTTGGAGGGGTATTTGTTAGCAATGGCGAGACTTCATTTAGCTCACGGTAAATTGATTTTTATGTGATATTTTATATTTAATTTGTTGCTGTAATCAATTTCCTTTAATTTCAGAGAGATATCACAGTTTGGATGGAAAGGCTAAGGCAAATCCCTTATCATTAGAAGAGGTAATTCATATATTCTTGGAAAACAAAAGAACATATATTGTTATAAAAGTATAATAAATGATATTTCATTTTCAGATGATTCTAATGACAATATATTCATGACGGATGCAAAAACAAACAGTTAACATAAAAATAAAATAAAATAAAACCAAAGACATTTTGTGTAGTGACTATTAATAGACTGACGATGATTTAAAAATAACCAAACTTTAAAATTGTAATGACTGAGTTAATATATATATATAGAGAAATGTAATATATATCAAAAAAATAGAACAGTATATCGATTGGTTTTAGCATAAATATAATAAATGACATTATTTTGAATAAAAAGGCGCTTGCGAACTTTTTTATAACACTGGAGGTTTTAGGACACCAAACAGACAATTTTCTCATATTAATAACCGTACTCACAAAGTGTTATACATAAATGATTTAACCGATACTTAAACCATGAGTAGGTGTGAATCCTTGCTGTTGTCATGAATTGAGTTCAACATTTGAGTCATTTAACATCTTTATGAGCAAACCAATCGAAGCTAAACTATAAAACAAAACAAAAATAACATATTATCCATGTAACATAAGAAATATTAATATAATAAATTATTTAATATAAAAAAAGATTTTTTATTTAGTTAAAATTCTTTTCAAGTCCTGGATATTTCTATTTGCTTGTAGACATAACATTCCTTCCGGTAAATATTGTGATTCATGTAACAATAGCCCTGCAGCTTCCTGTGCAGCAACTAGTGACATCTGTAGAGTATCTTTAGGACTTGTATTTGGTAATGCACTGATTCCTCTTCGTGCTTGCTCCGCAAGTGTTGCGTGAAGTTCAAAAAACAAAGAACCTCTAGCACGGCATTCACCTACAATATACAATACAATAATTAAGGAAGAAGAAATCTTTAGCGTGACATTGTAACTTAGATGTATAATTAAAAAATATATATAGTAAAATTAAGATCATTAAAAAGTTATTATTCTTTAGTTCCATTGTGAATTGACACCTGAGCATTCATTTTTATTACATGTAAGTTAAGCTAAGATATAAATATATGAGTTTATAACGTACCTGGTGCTATGTTACCTAACAACGCAATTAAGTCATTACAGAGAGTGGCTTTTAATTTTAATCTGTCAACTGAAATAATTTGTATGTTATTTAAGCCATCTCCTGACCCCAATAAATGAGCCAGTGCCATTCTTACGTCTGTCATGATATAATGGCTTGGTGGGAATTGTTGGGAATATTCTGACAAAAATCTGAAACGACCATTAATTCACTGTATTTTATTGCTATTAGTATCGTAAAACTACCTTTTTAAAGATTGAAAGAGTAGAAGTATAACCTTCTTGCATCTTTAAAGTAATAAAGCAAACTATTTTACAAACTATAAAGACGCTAAACTTTATATCTTATTAGTTAAAAACGAATACAATGCGTTTTATGCGAGCCATGCGAATCTGTGGCCGGTTATCTTTATATAACAAAGAGTAAAATACATGCCACTAAAATATCAGATACTATTTGCGCATATACCTGATGCATGTTTCTACGCAGCCCTTCTCCATATCTCTGAGCTCATGTGTCGCTTTGTAGATCATCTCCTGAACGATTACATTTGGTATTTCTTTATCACAAGTTTGACATTTCCAAACTGAATTGTCTTCATTATCATTGGAATCCTTTTTGGATACATTTTCAATTGTTTTTTCTGTTACCGGAAGAGCCAGACCATTACAATTGTTGGATTTACATTTGACAGCACTGAACATAGATCCAAGTTCTGTAGGATCGGAACACCGTTGGCATATACAGTTGAATAACTTTGTTTCGTACAAATGACTTTGTCTGAAAATACAACGATAGAAATTATTAAATATATGGAACACGACCCATCCCAGTAAACATTTAGTGAGATAGAATGGCTAGGTGAAGTTCTAGTCACTCGTACATTTCAATTCTAACGTTTTACAAGTTGGAGCAACACGCAGAAAATCAATTTTAGTTCAAATTGATTCCCTACCTGTCGCAAGAGTCGCTTTTATTCAACAGTAAGCAGTCGTTGCGCCGTCCGTAGCTCATAAAAGAGACATTCTCTATGAACGACTGAATAGAAAACAAACGCGTTCATGACAAAAAACTCATGAAAAGTGATAGAAATGAAATAGAATTTACTCCAAAATGTTTACTGGGATAAAGCTGGGGATATAAAAGCATGAAAATGTGTTCTCAATCATACCTATTTTCTGTTCCCCACAGCGGATCTGTGTAGCATATGGAGATGTGTTCTCCTCGGGCGATATTTTGTGACGCCCATATTATAACTTCTCCCTTGTCATTAAAGCTTTTGCAGCAATTTGCCAGACAACTGTGCTCTGTAAGCGATGTCATTTGGTATACAGCAATATGCGGTGGATCAGTCAATGGAAGTTCGTGAGCATTAACCTAAAAACATTTCCAATTAAGAACTAAACACAAAAATATAAAAGAAAAACTAATTGCAAGTATTCTAACCTGTAATATTCCACTAGCTCTTAAAATTTCCTTCTCCGTGAACGAATCTCCCGTATAAAATCTTTTTATAAGTTCAACTCCTTCTTTATCTTTCAGCCACTGGTTGGAACCTTTCCTTTTCTCGCAGTGTGACTCTAGTTGATCCAGCTGTAGTTGTTTTGGTCCTCCACGCATCAGAAGGATTCTGATTGGCGTTACCATTTGGTATAACGGATGTGGTTCTAGCCAATTTTGAATTGAAACTTTTCCTTTATGTTTTACTGTGAATTTACATTCGGCTTCATGGTCCTGTGAGTCCTGGCATTTAATGCTGCACATCGGCCAACCGCATCTTTCGCATGGAGTACTGGACTCATCTAATTCCTTTTTGTAAATAAACTATTTTTAGAAATCTACATCTAGTATGAAGTTATTTATTTGTTTAGGTATTTCTGTTATTGGCATGGATTTTATTTATTAGAGTTTGAAACACACATAAAGTTGAGGACAATTTTAAATAGATAATACCATACAAATAAGTTGCCAAATATGAAACTAAGAATACTATTATTCTGCGAGAACAATGAAACTGTAAACAACTATTTAATGTTGAAATTTTTTAATTTTTATTGAAATATACGCTAATATATGTCTATTGCTAAGAAGAGCGAAAAAAGGACCGCGGTCCTAAGATTTTATTTTTATTTTTTTTAATATCCAAAAGATAATGTAGGGATCGCATTCATAGAACTATTATTGAGGAAGTGTAGGAGACTAATACGTTTTCGATTTAATTCCTTGTTTATCACCTTTATAATATCAAATTGCTGGAGATAGTTGCAAGAAAGTAGTGCCTGAAGTTTGAGTGTGTACTCTTAACATATCTTTTACACTCTGTTGAATAACAGAGATGGCAATACATAGAAGAGAAGAGGGTATTAGAATTTCTTTTATAAATTATGTACTTTTTAATGATTAATAAGACATAATCGCCTATTTTAATAGTTATTACCACATACAATATAGCATATTATAAAATAAATGGACATTTCAGGTTCTGATAGCGAACCTTATCAATATATAGCACAGTTTTATAGAAATTATGACATAGTTCACAACCCGTTGAAAAGTGTTGCCATCTCAGTAAAAATGCATGCATATATACTACGTAAATTTTACTTTCAAAGGGTTAAAGATGTTAATATATTTTACTGAGTAAATGACATACCTGTAGGCATCCTAAACAAACAGGGCTCGTAACTTGAGCAGGTCCTTTCAACAATGGGGATTCTCTAATAACCACTTCCCCCATTTTAATATCACGATTAGCAACTATATATCTCCCAAGCTGATCATCTTGAAGAACCTTAAATAGAAATTACAGAAATCGATTAATTAGATCTCCTTAATATAAACGTCTACAGGTCTGCATGACTCGCATCAAACGCATTGGATTTATCATATAAAATACACGTGGAGAGGAGTTTAGTGGTACCTGTATATTTAGTCGATTTATACACGATTTCAGATTGCCTATCTGAATGCATCTCTGTTTTTCTCTCAGTACACTCGTAGCTTTTTCTTCCATGTTTAGTACGATAATTTCTATGCGATTGATGCGAGCAATCATTATCAATGATTAGAAATAGGTATATAGAAACTAAACTTTAATTTAGTTGTAAACATTATTTTAAAATCAAATGTGATGGCTACAAATTGTAACCCTCTAAACATACGACGTTTCACTTTGATATTTAACAAAGTTTAACATAATTTTGTTACATTATGATTAAATAAATGTAAAATTCATTAAATAATCTTGCATAGAAAAATTAACTTTTCTTATGTAACATTACACTATAGTAAACTAAAAAAATTATATAACAGGTCAATTTTTTATATAAAATAAACCTTAAGGTGAAACATTACTTCATGGTTATATAGCTAGATATAGATGGCGACAGTGTACTAAAATGACAATGGATTTACAAATTTGTACTAGCACTCCATGTTTTCAAATATAAAAACGTTAATAACTTTGCACAAGATTGAGGTATTTAAAACATATAAACGTTAGGAGTCCGATAAATGTTCAAGCTTTGTTTATAAATAGATCATTAATTAGTATTCAATTAATTAGAAACATATATATAATAACTGTGTTTAGCGGGAGTTAACATTATAGTAACCATAAGTAAAATTTAAGTTATTAATGTGTGTAAGTGATATATGAGGTTTGTATGTTTATAATAAAAATTGTTTACAAACTTTGAGTTTACAAAATTGAGCTTTGTTGATGAAAACAAATCATGGATGTTACCTTACATTCATGTAATATTTTACTTAACGTATATTTGAGCTACGATATAAATTTTACTACTTTATAATGCTTACAATTATATGAATATAATAATTTTATGAAAGTAGTAAAGTTGGTCACAAAACGTAGTATATTATGTAAAATTAATTAAACTTTCCTGTGCGTGATAAATATAATGTACTTGTAATTAATTCTATTACCTTGTACACTTTACATAGTTTCTTGTGGGTACTCCAATGTTGCTTCTGGTGCCCCTTCGAACAATAATGGGGCCCACCGCATCCTCCACATCTTTGCGAAGCATTAATCCCACAAACTGCACATTTAAACTCAGTAGCTACCATTTTATTTCCTTGAAACTTTTTTTATTCGTTCACAAAATAATTTTTATTGGAGACTACCCGTAGTGAAATCAATAAGACACGTTTCCAATCGATTATTTCAATAAAATCGATTTTTAATATCGAACTCTATTTTCTAACGCATTCGCTACGGAACGGTTTGTTTCTATTGGTAACTTATTATTATATCACGGCACAATGGATTTCCTGGCACGAATTGTTACTTCTGATTCTTGCAGCAACTATTGAACACTACGCCGGGTATTTGAACATCATCTATACGTTTAAAACCACGTGCCTATTTATGTAAAGCTTCTAAAACTATGCAATTATTTCGATGCAAACAATGGGTTTGTGAATCATGACTTAATTTCTATAAAACTGTGTAATATATTCATAAAGTGGTTTACCACAACTTCAAATGTGTTCTCGCTATATTTAAGGAGACATTAACAATTAAATTAATCATTTATTCACTTTAATTATTTAAAGGATCCAACGTTATAGAAAATTCCAGTACATGTATGCCGCCTTTTAAGTTTTCATCTCTTTTATATAAGAGATAACATACTTAACACAGAACTCTTATACAAATAACAAATAACTAACCTATCCCTAATAGTGCAACATGTTACGTCATAAATATGGCCGACATCTATAGCGCTAAAACTACAATTCAAATTTCTAATTGCTATATCTCCGTCATTTACGTCAGTATACATTTATTAACATCTATTTTAATTAACAATTGAGTTCACAAGCCAATTCTAGAGGCAACATTACTTTAATTACAATATTCCATTATTTATTATATTAATTGTGAGCCTTTCGGCTTTACAATCTACATTATTATATTTCTTAATGCATTTCATATAAATTCAAAGTTAAAACTAAACTTAAACTGTTCTAGACTATTACTACTTCGAATAGTACTTTCTGATTCTTCTTTTCTTAATCCTCTGTCTTCATGTCCCCTACTCCTCCTTTATTCACACCGTTTCCTGCTTCTCCTTCCTTATTGCCTGTATTTTCATCTATCACCTCTTGCCTTCCTTGTCTCCTCTCTACAATATTCTATTATTCCTTTCTATATATCAATACATATAATTCTATAAATATGCTATCTTTCAACAAGAGCTGTCATTTTGAATTTCGCGCCATTTTTGACATTATCAACATACAATCGTCACTGTGGTAACATTTGACAGATATTGTATTTCATTACTAATTTCAGAGTTGGTACTTCGGATTAAAATAAAAGTATCACCACTTTTCACGAAAATATTACATTTTCCTGTTGTTTTAAAAAGATTGCTCTTGTTGAACGGTCTTATATAAGGTAATTCTTTGTCTACAATACCCGGACATACTGAACTCGGCTTTGATTCCCAAAAAGAGCATTTATTGTGAGAATAAATGGAAAGTGCTTTTGCAAAGTTTAACTTAATGTTTAAAGGCACAATGGAAAGGACTAGCTGACACATCTGACTTTTCCCATAAGTTGCAGTCGCATTATTCAACTTTATCATTATCGGAAGTTTCTACTTCAATATTTATCAATACTCCATTAATTTTGCTTAAATAATAGTGGAATTTTAAGTGTGTAGAAAAATGTTATATTATTTAAAACTAAAAGAATACAATTTAAGAAATGATTTTGTTTCTGTTTTTTATTAATTGTATCTTGACAATGTTAGATAAATGTAATATTTATGTAAATAGAACGTATAAAAGTCTTTTGACAACCAACATATATTTTGAGAAACTTAGTATAGTAATAACTTAAGATTGGTGTTCATAGTATTAACGCACAAGAAACAGAAGAAACAGAAGATAGACAGAGCTATTTCAGGTTCTAGTGCTTGTTGAATGTGTTGAGAAAATCAGAGTCTGGTCTGGTTAACTTCAAAGACAGCTCATAACCATTAGAATCAGCAAGAACAGCGGGATAGCGGGACAACGGGACAGAACGGGACAGGAAGGGACGGGACGGTATCGGACATCAGCGAAACTAGATTACCACTGATCTAAATGAACAATCCCAGACAAAACCAATCTCAGCGACAATAGCCAAGTCCGATATAGAAACAACAGAAATCTGTAAAGTAGAAAGAGCAGCGCGGTAGCGGACCTCCAATGGTATATTTGAATACTCTTGATTTATATGTGGATGTTAAGAAGGCACTGGTTAAGAATCTTCTATATCATCATTTTCTATTTTACATAACAACTTGGCCATTTTTGTAGCCACTTCTATTCCATATTTGATATACTAGGTACATTAAAAAAAATAGAGATTTGATCAGTTAAGGTGTCGATACACATGCTAGTTGAAGATCTCGGATTCGTGCAAATAGCATTGGTTAAGAAAAATGCACCATAAAAACAGGAAAAGTAATCTATCACTAAAGACTACATGCTAGTGGGTAGGATTTTCCCAAGAATAGCATGCTTTTGTGGTACCTAATAGCATATCTAATCAACACCTGTAAGATATACTCATAACCCAGTAAACATTTTGGAGTCACTTTGACATCATATTGAAGATGCGTCATGATTTTTTTGTCATTAAAGAGTTCATTTGTAGTTCAGTTTCTCACATTTTTTCATATAAAATGTCTACTTTATGGGCTAGAAATGGCGAAATTACTCCACCTGTTGGAATACAAATGAAGATAAAGTTGATGCGAACTATAATTGAAGTGAAATAGTGATAGAAACGTCACTAAATAGGGCACTTCACCAAATTGTTTACTGGGAAACTCGTAATAGCATACTCATAACAAGTTCAGATTTGGTATAATTCAGAATGCTAGTTTTAAATATACTTATTGAAAAAGCATTGTACTATATAAACGTGTTCATAACACGTAGGGTTTTCGATCTAAATAGAAGAGTTTACTAAATCCGAAGTTACTTCTGTACTTGTTGTTTGATACTTAAGTTTCTCAGCTCTGATTTTTGTTCCAGTCGAAAATAACTGAAGCTTAAGAAAGCTAATACGTAGATTTCATTTTCTGTTAATTATCTGTGGTGGTCTTTAATAAAACTAGAATTGAAAAACTTATTTTCTAGGTTACACTTATACGAAAGCACTTGTTTATTAGAAGAAATACAATTATTTAGTATTAGCATGCTAAGAAGCAATCACGTTCAGGCATGGCAAAGAGTACATCGCTTTCCACTTGCACCACAGGTAGCATGCTCAAAATTACGAATGAATAACATACTCAAAATAAGCATGCTCATTTCTTGCTCGTGCCTGAAATACATGCTAGTATGTAGCATTTCTTCGATATTAGCATGCTTTCGTGCTACTATTGAGCATGTGTATTCACATCACTAGGCAAGACTACTATCTAGATTTTCTTCAATATCTAAACTGCGCTGAGTGATCTTAAAGTTCTTGTACTTCCTTACGCTTGATTTAGAAATTACGAGTGTGTATTTTTGAATATATATGTGTGTGTGGATGTATTCATTTACCACGTACCATGCGTTATAGGTAGAATTCATGACGTGAAAATCGTTCTATTGTTTATTTACACGAAAAAATCTAAATTGTAAAATGAACACAAGTTATATTTAGAATTAAGCACGATTATTTTGATGAATTCGTTTTATGTTCTCTACTTCTTAAACACAGTGTATTTGAATGAAAATAAAGTTACCTTTACGTAAATATGTTACTTAATATATAACATTGTGTGACCTATTGTTTTATATTAATTTAAGTTTAATTTATGTAAGGTCAAATCGATAAAAGAAAGCATATCGATAATGTTTTTTGATGATACAGTTAATATATAATTATTTCTACAATTACTGCATGAGAAAATAACATTTGAAGAAGACTTTGTGAAATTTTCACACAGCGAATCTCCGCAGACGTCACAAAAAAAAAGTTTCATTGTACTCATTACACTCATAACTCATCACTAGATTATTTGAAATCAAAAAACTAAAATGATTTCATTAGTTGATAAGTTTCTGCGGGTAACCCTGTCGAGTTTTTTTTTTTATTGATTTTTAAATTTTTTACCGCACTTAGAAGTCAAAATATCGATTTTTCATGAATTTTTTTTTTTGTTATTTTAAAATACTTTAGAATTTAAAAAAAATGCGACACCGTTACCTCGGCATTTATGTAAAAAAAGAGTGTACATAATTTCAAAAGGATCGGTGTAGTAGATTTTGAGCTAGAGAGGGCACCGACTCTGAAAAAGCTAAGTGTGAGAAAAACGCGTTTAAAACTTTGAAAGAAAGACGAAATCAGATTGTAGACTTAAAACTCTATATCTCCGATAGTTCTACTCCAATCGACTTCAAATTTTCACACAATAAACTTAATGGATGGAAGAGAAACAAGATGAAGAATAATAAAATCGATCACCGTAACTAAACTGTGGTTAAAAATTAAGTAACAACACAGAAATTCAAATGTTAAATAAGTTTATCTCAGTCAACTTAAAGATATTTATAAAATAAAAAAACCTATAGATATATACTTATTTCAATAAAAGTTTCCGGCTTGAAATGAGTTCACAATCCCATTAAACTAAAGCTTATTATTCTAACAAAAAGCAACACAATGCAGTTATTAAACTAAATAAATACTTTCATGAAAAGCTTTCAAGATTGCCAAATTATCAAACAGTAATTAACGAAATGTTCTGTAATAATATAATGGATCTTTCTTAACAAAAATCTAGTTTTAATGTTTAAAAATACTTCCGTTTATATTTCATAGCGTAATCGTTGTTTTTACGTTGCAATAAAGATGTTTACAGATCGTTGACGGATTAACAACCGCTTGTTGGACATAAACATGTTTTTTTATATAATATTTCACTTGACTTTAAACATTTATTATTTCACAAATGCATTAAAAATTTATTAGTTTCAAAATACTTCATTCATTACTGAAAATTTTAAAATATTTTGAAAAAATTGTTGCAGGTTCCATCTGTAGTGATATTAGTGATGTAACACTATACAAACAGCGCCTCTATTGTGGGTTAACTGAACTGTTACGGAAACTTTAAAAATAACCTCAAAATAAACAATTAGTTGTAAAAATATATGTGGATATTTATAACTTTTTCAATTGAAACATCTGTCAATCTTTTACGTTGCTAGAGTTTCATACTTTTATATTTATACACGTATATGTTTATGTATATTACAAGACTGATGTCGATGTATCTAACAAAAGAAGAAACATATAATTAAACTGATTACACTGTGGGAATATTTGTTCAAATTCGTTGTTATGTTTTAAATCTTTTCGTTTTTATTGTATGCATGTTTGCCGTAATTTAAAAAAACTTTAATGAATATTTTACTATATTAACACTCTGTTGAGTCAAGTCTGGCAATGATGCAACGTTGTTTATGAAAAAAGTGACGTCCTTAATGGGACAATCCACTTGGGGCGATGTAATTAAAGCCGCCAAATACTTGTGTTAAAGCAAAATCGCGGTTTAATGTAATATATTTTTTGTACTTTTAGTTTAAAAGAAATTTTGTATTATTTTTGATTATTCATTCATTACTTTTATGTTATTATATATTATCTGTTATTAAATATTATTTCGATTTGCTCCTTTGTTTCATATTCAGGTTTTAAACGCTCTGTTGCAATTTCAAATCACTTTATCTATAGCTCTCAACCCAGCAATAAGGGCAAATTGAATTAATTTAAGAATCATCGTCTTTGTATTATTATATGAATTCTATTATTTAATTGTGCGTGTACCCAGTACTTTTACTAAATCCTAATCAACAAAGTTCAGCGAAGGTATTCTTTTTCAACTTAAAACATCTACAACAAAACAACTTGTTTATTTATAATCTGTTAATAAATTACAATAAATAATTGTAGTATCCTACATATCCAACATACATCCCAACATGAAGGGAACAATTCATTAACATGATCTTGTTTAACAATGACTTAGAATCTGATGGATAGATCATCGGGGTTATTTCCAGTCCTGTGCTGTCGATAAAAAAACTCCGGCTCGATTTTCGACCAAATTAGATACCTAAGACAGGGTATATGCAATAGAAAAGGTTAAATGTTTATAAAGAAATACCAAATATTTCTAAATTTGACTTAAAATTCAAATTCAAGTAAATCTGCATTTGTACATTGTTAAAAACAGAAATATCAAGCAACGCACATTCCGATAAATTTCATTTTATACAGTGTGTATTTGTTACAGACTTATAAATTTCATTTATATTACATTCTACGTCTTCCAATGTTAATTTGTTACCAATATGTCAAATTCTAAAAATTATAAGTACTGGTAAGGTTAACTATCAGGATCTGTAATGTGATTTTCTTTAAATAGTCGGAATATTATTAGAAATGCAAAATATCCGTCTAGTTAGGACCACAATGGAAATACAAATTGGTCTTGTAAAATTCTGAATAAACACTTTAATATTTAACCCATGAGCTTGTGTCCTCATTTTTTAGTGGTCGATTTTTCAATTGTTGATTAAAATTAATGTTAATAAATGTGTATTGGCGTGTCTATTTTATTAAACATCTAAATGTTGACGGAGATATAGCAATTAAAAGTTTGAATTGTAGTTTTAGCGCTAGAAATGGTCGGCCATATTTGTATGACGTGAAATGCATTTTAACGTCACTTATGGTAATGTTCTGTAGCTGTTGGTAGTCAAATAATCAAGTCAAGTCAAAGAATAATAAGTTTTTATTTTATTTAACCCTGCTAAGGCAGACATAATATTGAAATTTGATTGTTCCTTGAAATAGCTGTAAATAATATTTGATATTTTGATATATAAATACATATAGCAGAGATTTATGAGCTGTAAGGTTGGTAACCTTACACAAGGATTGTGATGTCACATGCACTTGGAATGTGTACAACGTTGAATCCCTTTAATAATTAAAGAGACAAAATGACTTTTTTAATTGTTAATATCTCTTAACATATAAGGAGTTATTAAAAAATAATTGAACATTTGAGGTTCTAGTAACCCACTTTATCAATATATAGTACACTTTTATAGAAATTAAGACATAGGACATAAGCCTATTACTTCGATTTTAGTGGACTGTATAATTGTTTGTTGTGTCGGATTGATTACACCAAATTCACTTAATTCACTAGTCGTTTATTACAAAATGATAAAACTGATACAACTAATTTACAAGTTACTTTATTACATTACATGAGATGTTTTCATGTCGAGTTACTGATTTTGAATGAATATTTTTCCACCAACTCAATGTTTAGACCCTAACGGTCATCCTAGGGTTCACCGGAAACATACCCGTTATTCTTCCAAATCCTAAAGGGTCGTAAACATTAAATTGGCAAAATAAAAATACACTCTATTTGCAATTACGCCGACAAGGTTATAAATATACATAACATCTTAAATCCAGATATATTCTTAATATCTGGATTTATTAGTACCTTGCCGACATAACATTAAATTTACTTAAAATAGCTAATAAAGTCTGGCGTGTATTGTTAAGACCGGAACACTTTACAAATGCCGATATTTTCCTTAACAATTATTGACATATAAACAGTTAAAATAATAACTAAAATAATCAGGATAAGGAATGGCACAAAATATTAAAGAAACATTTAATGTCAGGTCCATCTTTACTCTCTATTCCTTAGTTACCCAGTAAACATTTTGGAGCATTTTGGAGTCACTTTGACATCATATTGTCTGTTTTATCGGCTGCAGATGACGGAACCGCTCCACCTGTCGGAACACAAATGAAGATAAAGTTGATGCGAACTATAATTGAAGTGCAATAGTGATAGAAACGTCACAAAAAGAGACAATTCACTAAATGTTTACTGAATAATTATTATTTTAATAGAAATTTTATTTCTGCACTGTACAAAGCTTAAGGCGAAGTCGAAGTCGGTACATATTTTCCAAATCTGTTCTAAGAAAAACGATAGTACCCAGCAAACAATTTGGTGAAGTGTTCTGTTTTGTTACGTTTCCATCAGTATTACACTTCAATTCTAATTCGCATCAACTTTATGTTCAATTGTATTCTGACAGTGATAGCTGATAAAATAGACATTTCATATGAACGACTGTGAGAAACTGAATTGCATATGAACTCTTTCATGACAAAAAAATCACACGCATCTTCAATATGATGTCAAAGTGACTTCAAAATGTTTACTGGGTATGAGCTCTAACAAGATATTCTAGAGCCTAGAGCTCTCTTAAATCCAAACTCTAACCTCTGTAAAATGCAGTTGCTTTAATAAATAATAAACCCAACAGATAATTTCTTTTAACTTTAAAATACTTTGTATATATTTAGATTCTTCCATCTTCCATCTTCCAGGACACGCACTCTGTGCAGTCCATCTTCTTGAAGTTCGCTTACTGTTGAAGTTTCGCAATGATAAATTACAAGATAATTTTCATACTTTTTCGTGTTGGCACTGGACCAAACAGATTTGCAATTTGAGTAATGCTCTCATATCGTAGCGCGGACTGCGTTGTTTAGCTTTCTGTGTTTCTTGATACGTACTCGTACGCAGTCAGCTTTAAATAACATCTTAAGTTCATGTCTTTCATCAGTAAATCTTATTTCAAAAACAGAAGCATTGTCGTCCACTCGTTTGTCATTTACACTTCTATAGTCCGGCAGCCAGAAGACAATTTACAAAAAAATAATTATATACATAACTTTCAATACAAACAAGTGCGTAGAGACGTGAAGATTAACACAGTCGGAGAAGAAATCAAATCTATAACAGAGAAGCACGAATTGAGACTTCGTAATCACGAACACATCGCCGTGACGCAAATGTTGTTTGATAGTAATGATGTTCGAAGACTTCGCAGGACTAAACCCTCGGACCTAGTAACCTAATCATGTAGAATTGTTCATTGGAACAATCTCTACCACACCGTGTAATGGGCTTGTGTCCTATGTTTAATTATTAAAGGCATTCAACGTTGTACACATTCTAAGTGCATGTGAGATCACAATCCTTGTGTAAGGTTACCAACCTTACAGCTCATAAATCTCTATATATGTATTTATATATCAAAATATCAAATATTATTTACAGCTATTTCAAGGAACAATCATATTTCAATATTATGTCTGCCTTAGCAGGGTTAAATAAAATAAAAATGTATTATTCTTTGACTTGACTTGATTATTTGACTACCAACAGCTACAGAACATTACCACAGCACTGACCTACTCAACAAATAACTGACGTTAAAATGCATTTCACGTCATACAAATATGGCCGACCATTTCTAGCGCTAAAACTACAATTCAAACTTTTAATTGCTATATCTCCGTTAATATTTAGATATTTAATAAAATAGACACGCCAATACACATTTATTAACATCAATTTCAATCAACAATTGACAAATCGACCACTAAAAAATGAGGACACAAGCCCATTATTGAAATGTAAACTACTAGATAAGTGTAGTTATACTATTATAGAAAAATAAAATCTAAAATGTGGCGCTTCAGCAAAAGTAATTAAAATCAAAACAACATCATTGTTCTATTCATTCACTTAACATTGTAATTATGTCGTAGCCATGGACGAGGCATTGGCAGGACGTAGTTTTTGAACTTCTGGCAGAGGGCCAGTCAGGGCCAGTGATCAGCGGCGTCCAGAGTTTCAGAAATCCCGTGTGAATAGTTTCGTAATATTTAATTGGAATTTATGTTTGAATGCAATTCATTTCGTTGTTATATCACCTTTATGCAAACAATCTTTCGTTTTGTTTTTCATCCAAATTATTGTCAATATCATAAACTTAATTATTGTAATTAATAAATTTATTTAAAAGATGTTAGATAAAGATTTTGTTTATGTAGTATTTATATCTTTATTGTTTAAATATATTCATTAATTTCAAATGTAAATAATTAACATTAATTAGTTATGTTAATTATGCTTTAAAATATAGAACTGCTGACTTTAAGCATCCTTTTTTTACTAATTAAATTAAAGTATTAATTAAAAGTCCATTGAAAAGTTAGATATGTTTAAAATATAAAAATTTAAAAAAATGTGCAAGACTTAATAGAAAATTCTTTTTCTTCTAACAAACACTTATTTTATACGGGGGAGTTTGATTTAATCTGAAACATCATATTCTAAGCGCAAGTATTTGTAGAGTTCTTCACACCTATCTTCTTTAGATCTTCCTCCACTTGGTCTATTCATATGCTTATTCGAATTTCCTTTTATCAGTTTCTTAACGTTGCTGTTTCCGTCCATTCTTTATACATTTACTTATAACCATTATAGCCTTTACCATTTTTCTATATTTGTTCTTATTACAAAAATAAACGTCAATTTGTATTCATAAAAGCAGAAGCCTAGCGTAAACCTCAAATACACTTTGCCAATGTCATGTCTATCCAAATTATATCTATATTAAATTAACATAAAGGTTGACAAAATCTTGGTAGAAACAAAAGTACTTATTAGTTTATGATGTTACTCTTGTTGCATAATGAGTAGGGGTAAATATCTCCGATACCTTTCAAAGAATTCTCTATATGTGTTGATTTGTATTTATGTATGATTTGTAATAGATATTCATAACGTTTGCACTTTTATTATATTTCAACTCATTTTTACATCAAACATTACAACTAAAATTACACTGTTATTGACAGCATTTTAAGATTTACTTTCCTTTGATACTTCATCCAGGATATCGTTTTATTACTATAGTATACTTCAATAAACATTAATACGATAGTATTTCTAAAGTTTTCAAACTATAAACTTAACATCTTAGCAAATATATCAAAGAAACACAAATGTTAAAAATTCCGCCGCTAGATGCCAACACTGATTTATTTTTAAGATTGTTACATGTTGATACATATATAAAAAGGCTTAACAAATAAAGTAAAATACTACAAATTTCCGAAACGTTCAGTAAAACTTGAATACACACATCAATCCATTTATTTTGTTCATTTATTTCATTTTATTTGTTACAAATATATTACAGTATTTATGTTCTTTACAATATGACGTGAAATATACCGGACAACACCGGGTTTAAATGTTAGTACATAACAAACACGTTCATTATTGATTATTTATATTAGCAATCGCAGTAAATAAATATAATATTATTAGCAACAAATAGTTTGATATTTTATACAAACAAATTCTATTGCATTAGCACATGTTGACAAAATATTTATTTATACAATTAAGAAGTGTAACTACGAAAATTAAGAAAAGAAATTCTTGTCTTTTTCATCTATATGCTACTGGTATCTGGGTATCTTTTTCGTTCTCTGACTGCTACTTGAGCCCTATTTTAGATAAAATCTCTATCCAATAAATCTCTAATCAATCTCTATATTTAAAATGAGTGTTATTTTAATATTGGCACCAGTGAATGTCAGTGATAAAAAAATTTATCGTTTTATCGATCTTTCGAGCACTTGTTGTCTGTCAGCAGTTTTGAAGACATTAATTGGACATCGCGCAGATGTCATTTTACGCCGTTTGACTATTTCTTTTATGGAGAAATGGTATGAGGCTTTGTTCTCCAACAAACAATTAACACACACACAAAAAACTACTCGTGAAACAAAGCCACAAACAACCGACAATATACTGCAAAATTGGATTAAGAGCATAGAATACTCTTAAGCCAGTTTCCTACAAACAATTTGGATCCAAAACTTATAAAATTCGAATACGATATTCTAGAATTCGACCTAGTATATGACTGGACATTTGGGCCATATAACCCAGTAAACAATTTGGTGAAGTGCCCTATTTGGTGAAGTTCGATTCACTCGTACAATTCTATTCTAACGCTTTACAAGTTCTCTACCTGTCACAGATTTTGTGATAGTTATTCTTTCTAGTATTCTTTCTTTTTCCAACATCATTCATTAAGTATTTCTGTTTCTTTCCCACATGGATATATTTTTTTTAAGTTCACTTTCATCTCATTTATTCCAAAGTGAGAGAGAAACGAGATGCGGTTAGACAAGTAAAATATATTTTTCACCGTTACACTTGTATAATATTTCGTTCAGTACAGATGTTTAAAGTATATGCTATCCTTTTTCAACAAATATTTCTTTAATGGTAATAGACAGACGCTATCTCCCTCAATCCCCGAATAGAATGTATATAAACGAAGATAGTACCTAGCGATGGTAAGACAGAGGTTTTAAACCTAACGCAGACCTGCCGATCGTGGATTTTTGAATCACCAAAACAATGTAAAAAACTAATATAACGAGTATTGTTGAAGATGAATAATATTCATTAAAAAAATCACGATCCGTACTAAAGATTACATCTATTTATTTCTTCATTTAAATATTTATATTTTGCAGACTTTAAAACGTAGAATTCCATTAAGTTTTATACCCCTGCTAGTTTCAAGTTTGTAGCTCTGGTCATAAATCATAAACCGACTCTGCTTTTAATTCAGCAGTGAACCGTCGTTGCAATGTCTGTAGCTCATAAAAAGGGCCTTTCCTATGAACGACTGAATAGAAATCGAACACGTTCCAGACAAAAAATTCATGATATGTAATAGAAATTCAGTAGAATTTACTCCAAAATGTTTACTGGGTAAGTTGATTTATGGAGAACAAAAAAAAGTATTTGTCATTTTGGATCAAGAACGGAGTCGAAAATACATTACCCCACTCCATAAACTTAAGCTTTAAAATACGAAATTTCTTTTCCTGAACGTACCCAAATATATTTTCTACCTGTGGCTTAGCTTAGAACATACTTCGAAAAATCTTACTCAAATTGTAATCAGGCTATTCGACATTACTACGATACGAAAAAATATTTGTAGGGTTGTGGCATGCACTTAACTGGAATTATTTTCCATAAAAAAATGAAAGGTGTACTCATGTAAAGGTGAATATTTTACGGTGTAGTTTTAGTAGCAATTTCAAGAAGAAACCTTTTAATACCGCACGTTATAACGATGGTCCTTATAGAAAAGCGTCTAATATTATCCAGTGCCGAAAACATTCTAACTATTCTTCTCTCAACTTCCTTATTTCTTTTACATAACCTAAAAATTCCATACGGTTTTATTCTCGTTTTATTTTATCATCTATTGTAAGTTTATACATTTTAAATGATGTAACAGTAGTATATACATAACTGTACATAAAATACATAATAAAGTTACATAATCATTTACAAGAAAAGAAATATTTTATTGTCTTGTTTATAATTTGTTTATTTGTTTGTTTCGGTATTCGGAATTAAGACGCGAAGAGTTTCAAGTTTATTGCAGTTTTATATAACCTCAAACTTAATAATAGTTTGTAATAAAATAAACGAAATGCGCGCAAAAAAACACTTTGTAACAACAATGGGATATGGATTTTATTTACTTAAATGACTGCCAAAATATCTAGAGATATATTACGTAGTTTAATAAACATAATATTCTATAATGTAAGCTAAAATTTTAAGTTTAATGTTTACGGTTTCATTTATCTTTTATATTAATGTACAGGATATTAAGTTTATTGTGTGAAAATTTAAAGTCGATTGGAGTAAAACTGTCGGAGATATAGAGTTTTAAGTCTTCACCTCTCTGCTCTGGTTTCGTCTTTCTTTGAAACTTTTAAACGCGTTTTACTCACACTTAGCTTTTTCAGAGTCGGTGTTTCCTCCAGCTCAAAATCTACTGGACCGTTTTTTTTTTAATTATGAACACTTTTTATATAAATGCTGAGGTAGCGCTGTCGAGTTTTTTTTTAATTTTAACGTATATTAAAAAAACAAAGTTTTTTTCATGAAAAATCGATTTATTTCTAAGTGCTGTAAAAAAACTGAAAAATCAATACTGCAGAAACTTATCAATTAATGAAATCATTTTCGATTTTTAAATAATCCAGTGATAAGTTATGAGTGGCACCGCAATGAAACATTTTTTTGTGACGTCTACGGAGGTTCGCTGTCAATGCCTCTTGCCTCAAATTCTTGATATTTATTTATGAAATTTTTACAAAGTATTCTTTAAATGTTATTTTATCATGTAGTTAGTAATTATAGAAATAATTATAGATTAACTGTGTCGTCAAAAAACATTATCGAAAATATCCTTTTTTTGTACATTCGCATATATTCACTTTGTTAAAATTCGTTGATATACGCCAGCAGTGTGAGAGCTACGTAACGCCCGTATTCTTGCTTGCAGTGTGCGAGGTTCATTACATTTACAGGGTTCGGATAGGTAAAGCGTAGTAGCGCGTATACGTCCGATCAAAATTCGCTTGAATACGCTTGCAGTGTGTGACAGGCTTGACATATACCTAATGCACAGTGTAAAAACAATAACAAAAACTATAACTAATATATAAATAAAATCAACATATTAAAATGTAAAATAAACATGACATTCAGCTGCACACAGTTTTTTAGATGACTAGCTTTTGTTTTCCACGAAACACTTATTTTTTATTAAAGTTTCAAAACACACAAACCTAATTGTCTTTAAAATAATAACTGATTATTATTACAATTATAATTATATTCTGAAAATTGCTACATTTCATGCCATAAATAAACATTCATTTTTCTGACTAACACATCTGCTGACTTTTGAATAGCGTGACGTATGAGATGGACCATACTGCGAGAGTCAATCAACAATTTTCTTTGTTTGAATATGATTTATAGTTTTACCTCCATATCTTCCTTTTATATTAAAGCTGTTTCGAAATATGTTGTCTTTCAAGTCTCAGAAAATTAAGTCTGTATGTTAAGAAGGTAACAAAACTATTTAGCTTAAAACGTTGTAGAATTCTTGATTTTAAGTAAGCTAGAAAATTCATTTTGGCAACAACTTTTAGAAACAAAAATTTAAAACAACATGTGTAGATCATTTCTTAATATTATATCACACTTTGAAATAATTTAATTTTCTGCTAAGTATGACTAAGCGCAATTAAAACTAAGTGGTTCTTGTAAGACGTAAATTATGTTTTTCGTATTTCGTGCTTGATCAATCTTAAAAGTATCAAGTTTATTTATACAACAAATATTCAAATAAATTGAATTCTTTATATTGCTTTAATAACATATTAAATTTTTATTGATGTTTGCTTATTTCTTTGAAGAAGATATTTTTGTTGGTTGGTTTTAACGAGAAAAATGTCAACAATTTAATGCTTAGACTGGAGGCACATTCTAGAAAAGACTTATATCAATTTAAGGTAGCACATTCACCAAACCACGATAAAAAAGGTTTTGATAAAATTAAAATTTGATTTTTTAATTTAATTTATTTAACTGCGTATTAATGCCTTAAATTATGATATTAATATAAGTCTTCTAAATGGGCTTGTATCCTCATTTTTTAGTGGTCCATTTTTCAATTGTTGATTGAAATTGATGTTAATAAATGTGTATTGGTGTGCCCATTTTATTAAATATCTAAATGTTGACGGATATAGCAATTAAAAAATTGAATTGTAGTTTTAACGCTAGAAATGCATTTTAACGTCAGTTATGTGTTGAATAGGTCAGTGCCCAGTAAACAATTTGGTGAAGTGCCCTATTTAGTGACGTTTCTCTCACTATTTCACTTCAATTATAGTTCGCATCAACTTTATCTTCATTTGTATTCCGACAGGTGGAGTAATTTCGCCATCTGTAGCCGATAAAGTAGACATTTTATATGAAAAAATGTGAGAAACTGAACTATAAATGAACCCTTTTATAACAAAAAAATCATGACGCATCTTCAATATGATGTCAAAGTGACTCCAAAATGTTTACTGGGTGCTGTGGTAATGTTTTGTAACTATTGGTAGTCAAATAATCAAGTGAAGTTAAAGAATAATAAGTTTTTATTTTATTTAACCCTGTTACGGCAGACATAATATTGAAATTTGAGTGTTTCTTGAAATAGCTGTAAGTAATATTTGATATTTTGATATATAAATACATATAGCAGAGATTTATAAGCTGTAAGGTTGGCAACCTGTAAACTTGTCAGAGTTCTGTCAAGAATATATCTCTTTTACGCTCTGTTGTTTAAAAGAGATAGTAACTAGCGGTTGTGATGTCACATGCACTTGGAATGTTGTACAACGTTGAATCCCTTTAATAATTAAAGAGACAAAATAACTTTTTTAAAAAGCAAAGCTTTATCAACATAGGAAATTCAGATTTTTCCATTGTTTTAAAATTACAAAAGTATCTTCACTAAAACTACTGCAACTCGTAAACTAATGGTCGGAATGTTATGACATTTTTACACATATCGTTTGTTTTATCATACAGGTTGGTACTATCTAAAAATAATATGAGGTTGGCAATAGTGGCGTCATCTATATATCATCCTACAAATTTATTAATTGATGTAACATAATCTTGCATAAAAAGTTCATATATAACGTCATAAAATTCAGATTCATGTAAAATATTGTTTTATATAAAAAAAAGTTATGTAACAGGAAATTTCTTTTATGTTAAATAAATCTTAAATGCATGTATGGTATTTCATTTTATGGTGTTGTGATTATATTTTATTATTTGTGGAACACAAACACGAGCGAAAAATATTCTGTACAAATATAAATATCATTTTTTTATAACATTTACGTAAATTGACATTTTGTAACGAAAAGAAAGATAACTTAGAAATAATTGTCACAAACAAATAAATCTTAGTCGTTGAATTTACAGGCGGTCTATTATTTTCAAATATTTATCTGTGTATTTATTTGAATACAAGAATACTCATAGAACAAATTGCACTTGTTACTTGAATTCTAAAATATCTTTTACGCACGCGAATGACTCATGCCTGTACGTCCCACTCCCACTGCCACTCCACGAAACGTGTCCAACAATTTGTATACGATACAACGATACAAAACACAGGGCCCCTTTTTTGATAATAATAGTAAGAGTTGCCTTTTAGGAATCATGTATGTTTACGTATATTAACAGTAGTGGACTGGATGGCTCCATTGAATTCCTTACCTATGCTTGCTGGCACTAGCATGGCTTAAGCATGTAAAGAAATTATATTTCTTTAGTTGGCAACACTGACCAGAGATATTACAAATGCATTACAGTAATGTAAATATGCGCACTTCATCAGAATATTTGAAATTTCTTTGATAAATGGGCTTGTGTCCTATGTCTTAATTTCTATAAAAGTATTGATATATTGATAAAGTAAACTGGGTTACTAGAACCTCAATTGTTCAATTATTTTTTAATAACTTCTTATATGTTAGGAGATATTACAATTAATGGGGAAAAATACCAAATCCGAATAACACTTATCAAGTTTTGTTTGAATGGTATGTTTTCCCATTAAAAAAAATTCTCATTGGATTTAAATGTTATAAGTATAAAATATAAAAGCATAAAAGAGCCCGACGATGCAATGTTTCGTACCATCAGCATAAAAAACGAAGATAAATGCGCAGGACAGCTTAGGAGTAAATTGTGCACATGCAAAGTTGTCAGTGTTGGTATAACGCCGCATGGGATTTAATAGAGAAAATATAAAAGGATCAAAATATAAACACAATAGTATTATAAACTATAAATAAAAAGTATAAATTAAAATAAGAAATGGTTTTCTATACCAATTAATAAACTATTTTAACTTATACATTTGCTTTATAATAAGGTAACAAAATGATGGTAAACTTCAGTAAATAATAAAACGTTAAGTAAAAAAAATTACATAAATATTACATGAAATATTAGAGTCTTGCTTACATAAAATCTTACATGTATTTAACGTAATATCTATGTTTCGTGTTTAACGGTATATTAAATACTCGTATTTTAAATCAAAAATTTCTCTTTTCTTTCACTTTCTTTAAATAATTTTCTTCAATATTTACTTTACACAGAAATAAAAAAAATAATAAAATACTATCTAAATAAATATGCCATAAAATAATTTAATGTTTAAATAAATCATAATTTTTCATATAAATTTTTTTAATATTTTTTGACATATGTTTGAAACCTAAACATTTGTTCAAAGGAAAAAACATAAATTTAAAACCTCATGCTCAAACTAATAGTTTCATAAAATTTGTTTCATAAATTTTACAAATGGATTTAACTTTCAACACCTTCACCGCCATGTTTAATTTAATATTTTCGGTATTTATTTTGAAATACTTGTGTCAATTTTATGATTTCTTTCTTTTGACATTTGACAGCCGTCACTTTTAGTTTAGTTTAGAAGCAAGTTTTGCGTTATTGTATTGAAAAATGTAATCAGTTAAGACAAGTACTTTAAAACCATTACAAATTCAATGACGCCATTGCTCCGTGCAGGAACTGACTCATTTTGTAAATTCAGAGCCCCCTGTTGATAAATAAATATAGTCCAAATCACGATAGTTCGGCGGCGATTTATACTTAAAAGAGGTTATAAGAGCGGTATAAATCTATAAGACGATAATTAATTTTATCTTATTCGTTTCTATATACATTATAGATAAATAAGTGAGTCAGTGCTTTTTAGTTATATCGGCAGATTATGTCCTATAACTTGTTTTAAGTATGAGTCGCCGCCGAACTCTCGTAATTAGAACTATACCTAAAAAAGCTATTACAATATCTCTATGCGTTATAGGAATTTTCGAAGCAAGAAGTCCCGTTTTAAGAGGTTCTAGAATATATAAAATATGTTATTCTTGAATGGGATCAGTGGCGGACTTTGCCTAAAAATATCCCACACCTACCCACTTAATTCAAAACACAAGTCAAGAAAGAAATACAATTGAGTGCAATCAATATTCATATTCTTTATTAAATTAGGACCTTTCTATATGCCTCCAAAAATACCTTCCAAATACCGTCACTAAATGAGGCGATCACTTAATTAAAACCCAAGACCATGTCATGTATAAGTACGGCACTGGTTCTATTATTCTTTATTAGTTACTATAAAAACTCCATCTCAAATTTGTAATGAAATTATCTAATAGTGATGAAATAGATTACGATATTATTATATTTACATAAAAAAAATTGTGAACGTAAAACGTGACTCTTTAATATAAAAAACCATAACTACATGTTTTACATTTAATTATTATACATTTCATTAACTATAATAGCAAAGTAATGTTTAAAATAATATTAAAATACTAGCTAAACCTGATTATGCTCCGCTGAGGCTCAGTTTAATATGAAATAAAAAAATAATGGGAAAGTAAATGAAAGACACAAACACAGACTGGAAAGAAATAATTTTCGAAAACCCTTATTGTGTCATAATTTCAACTCAATCGACCGACTACTTTTATAGTTTGGCGAACACAAATATATGCAGGCTGAATTTATATACGAGTATATAAATATATTAAATAATTAAAATGAAAATATTAAAATGGCATACTCATATATTTTGGCAGTGAACGTGTTAACAGTAACTGTCTGTGTGACAGTAATATTTTGTACTTGTTCTAAAGCGCTGAGAGTTTTAAGAATTGTGGGGACGTATGACGTATGACGTAGGTTCCGGTTTTCGGTTTTCTGTTTTTGTTTTAGATGCTCATATAAAAGCTATATCAATTCTGTAACTTCTTTGATATTCGTTAGTCTGCTCATATCATTTCTAGCGACTGGTTTTGTTTAATATTTATACTCTAGTTCTGTTACTCTCGCTCGAAATCAAGAAGCGTTGTTATTTATAAAGTAATTATATTAAGACTATTTTATTTATTGTGTTATTTCAAGTGTTAATATGCATAAATCTCATAAGAAGAACAAGGTATTTATATTATTTCATTAAATTATTTAATATTTAATTAACTACTAACATAAAATAATAATATTACATATAATTGGTATATTAATTTCATAAAGCTTTTATTGTATAGAAATAATTTAAAAATGTATCCGGCGGTTCCACCATTGCGAGCTTTTTTAAAAACAATTGTTATTTCAATATTTTTATACATATACTCGTATATGTTGCGGTTGATATAATAAATACGGTTGGTATTAATAATGTCCGGCTATTATTTAACAATATTCGTGTCGTTTGGTACATATAAACAATAAATTATAATAATTATTTTCATTTTTTATTGTGTTATTTTCTTCTATTTGTTAGCTAACTTATTATTCAGTTTTTAATGTGGTAAACTTATTTTAGTTTATATAGAAATAAGTTTTTACAAAATAATGTTCGAGCTTCTTGAATATTTTTATATGTTATATGGAGAACGAAGCGAAAACATCTTTCTCTTCTTAATAATTTTTCAATTCAGTATGTTATGTATGTTTGTTTCACTTTGTCTTCTTAATCGATTGTTCTTAATATGTTCATCCATTAGACTAATTTGTTATATTTATTGTAGATAATTGTGAAATATTATTAATTACCGGTGCTTGTGATAAATTCGTATAAATTAATTATTTGAACTTTTTATTCAATCATTAATGGACAATGATTAATAAGAACCTTGACATTAGTTTGCCTATTTTTATCTCTTTATTTATTCTATAAATATAAGGTCTTTAACTCAATAAAAAACGCAATATTTTGGTGCCATTTGTCAGATATTGTATTTCATTACTAACCTCAGAGTTTGTACTTTAGATTAAGATAAAAATATCACCACTTTTCAAAATATTGCGTTTTTCTATTGATTTAAAATGAAAGCTCTTGATGTAAGACACTATATGTATCTGTTATATACAATACCATCTTTCTTTTATAGTTTAGTTAAAAGTAAATAATATATCAAAAGTAAATAATATAGTAATTAATATTTCATGTCCCAGGTAAAAAATGAACCTTGAAATTAGCTTGTGACAAAATGTCAGTATGAACCTTGTACTGCTGCAAGCTTTTGACAAGTTAGCATGTGTAAAACTTGCATTGCAAGACAATTTTCTACCTGGGATGTATTTTACTTTTAATTTATATAATATCATTAAACTAGTTATATTACTATTATAAATATTTAGATATTAAACTATTATTACATTAGATATTAAATAAACCTCAAATATACCTCGCTAAACACAGTTACGTGTATTTGATGTTTATCTAATGTAACAAAGGTTGCATGTTAACTATTTAATGCATTTTGAAAAATAGTTCTATTCTTGTGCAGATTAGCGTACTCATACCTTAAAATATTAAAAAGTTCCTTTAGGGATTAAAGAGTTTTGGAATAGCCATAAAATAATAAAATTAAACGCACTTTCGCTTAAGTGAAATATTATATGAATGTAAGGTACCATCCATTATTTGTATTTGCGTGAAATATGTAATATTATTATAAAAAATAAATATGACTCGCAAGTGATTAAGTTATTTTTAAAAGTTTGTCACATATTCAGCAAGGCATCTCTAAAACAATACAAACTTATTTTTAGCGTAACAAAGCAATAAAACATTTACATAGATTTTATTATTACAACAAGAAAACTATAATATATTTTTAACGTTAGTTCTGAAAATAACTTTCCCACAACCTTGTCATCATTTGAAACTATTACTACATCATCATCATCATCATGAGACCGTATTGGTCCTTTCGAACGGAAATCTCTTACTGTCACTGTACTTTGTCACCATTTTGTTACAATTTGCGGCGTACTTTAAACATTGTGAATGTAGGTGGATAATAAGTAAGAATAAATATCTTTGTTGTTTTTATAAAATGTTTTATTGTTTAGTAATACCGTCTTGACATTCTAGACGCCCATACACCACCGCGACGTGAGGCGTCGCGATACGACGCTTGCAGGCGTACCACATGTCACAACAATTTAAACTGACTTGTGCAGGTCACATGACTTAGTTATTATCGAACATGTGTTGATAGAATGATTATCTAATTCTATTAGACTGTGATATATCACTGTATATGTTGAATTAAAAAAAAACTTTATTTTATCAATTTATTTATCAAATTACATTATTCAGTAGCTTCAAAAATCATTTTTAGTGTAATAATGAAAATAAAGTCTTAAGAAAGAGCGATTCTAGAGTCGTTAAGCTTTTATACTATATTTAAAATTAATTTCACTTAAAATTAATCGCTAATCTAAATGACCCTAATAGCCCTTATCCTAAACAATTACATGGTTAATTTTAGTGTGACCATATTACACCTTGGTATTTCTAATTATCTACATACTAACTAATAATAAACCTTAAACTAACAACAAATTGAAAAAAGTATGTGTCACTAAACTAAAAAATAATGGGCTTGTGTCCTATGTCTTAATTTCTATAAAAGTGTACTATATATTGATAAAGTGGGTTACTAGAACCTCAAATATTCAATTATTTTGTAATAACTCCTTATATGTTAAGAGATATTAAAAATTAAAAAAGTCATTTTGTCTCTTTAATTATTAAAGGGATTCAACGTTGTACAAATTCCAGATGCATGTGACATCACAATCATTGTGTAAGGTTACCAACCTTACAGCTCATAAATCTCTGCTATATGTATTTATATATCAAAATATCAAATATTATTTACAGCTATTTCAAGGAACAATAAAATTCCAATATTATGTCTGCCTTAGTTAAATAAAATAAAAACTTATTATTCTTTGATTTGACTTGATTATTTGACTACCAACAACTACAAAACATTACCACAGCACTGACCTACTCAACAAATAACTGACGCTAAAATGCATTTAACGCCATACAAATATGGCCGACCATTTCTAGCGCTAAAACTACAATTCAAACTTTTAATTGCTATATCTCCGTCAATATTTAGATATTTAATAAAATAGACACGCCAATACACATCTATTAACATCAATTTCAATCAACAATTGAAAAATCGACCACTAAAAAATGAGGACACAAGCCCATTGTAATAATATTAAATTTATTACAACACATATATAAAATTTTTACAAGATGTACAACTACCAACAAAACATGGATGTTACCTTAAATTTACGTAATATTTTACTTATCTAGTAATATTTAATAGAAAAGGGGGTTATTTTATTAGCTATCTATAGCTATATATTTAAGATTTTAATAATCTCTAAGTAGTAGTTCTTAAGATTTTTTTGATGTGTATAAGAAGGTAACTTCTGTAATGTTAAGTAAACCTTTAATAAACGTAACTGTGTTAAGCAAGTATATAGTCAGTAAACGCATAACGTATCCGCTATATAAATGCTATGAGAATGTTACTTTAGTTTTAACTGTATTTTATTTTTGGATTGTTATTCCTGTAACAATGTCAAATTACAAAAATTTTAATTGGGCATTCTTCAGATGTCACTCTTGAGAAAATACAAATATTGACCGACTCGGTTAGAGATGTGTAATGTATTAAGTACAAACCAATTTAGTAAATAGCTGCGCTCAACAGGTTCTATATTTTATTTGTTTTAAACATAATAGAACCTTGGAACAAGTAGTTGGATTATTGTCAAATGGCTTACATCAACAATTTATTTTATTTTGAAACAAAATAACATTCATTTGTCACAATGAAGAAAGCCAACATAAGACAGCTTTCTTGTAAACAAAAACAGACAAGATAATTTAATGTTTGTGACATTATAATAACATTTGTTTTTAGGTTATGTTGATAAAGTACAAAGTATTATATTTCAATGAACCATAAGGTTAAATATCTTAATTTTATATAGCATAAAGACAATATCTCCAATTTTATTAGGAATTGTAGGTAATGTGTTGCTCTGAAATCAAAGACTTTTATTTTTGTAATTTACATACACATTATTATAATTACACTGTTTAACTTAAATCGTACTATCTTACCTGAAATCAAAGAAAGGATATTTAAAGTTTATTATATAAATTGTCAATTCCTATTTATCTAATTTTGTAATATAACCTAATAATATGCACAGTGAGTTCTGTCAACTCCGAATATCAACTGTGTTACTCCTCACTACGTCATCTATCAAGTCCAAGAGTATATTGTCACTGTTTTACCGACAGACGAGCTTTGTATCAATTAAAGAAGTATAATTTCTTTACATCTTAATCTTAATATATATAAATTACGTGTCACTGTGTTGTCCGCTATGGACTCCTAAACTACTTAACCGATTTTAATGAAATTTGTACACCGTGTCCAGTTTGATCCAACTTGAAAGATAGGATACCTTACATCTCAATTTATTTATCTTATTGCTAATTATTTGTCTATTAATTATCTGTATATGACATATGACATCGGGCGACGATGATGGCGACATCTGTTGACTAGATTGAGTAAATATTCTGTTGAGTAAATCGAAATCTGTTGACTAGATTGAGTAAATATTCAATAGATGGCGCTACGTTAGGCACAGCAACGCGTGGCCGGGACAGCTAGTATATATATATATAATATTAATCTTTTTGTGAGGAATCAATTTAATAAAATCTGATACACATTTTAAAACAACAAATTTTTATATATAATTTGAACCCTTTATTTGTAAACTTCGATAAATAATAAAGCGTAACGTTAAGTAAAAAAAATTACAATAAATATTACATGAAATGTTAGAAACTTTCGTTTACATAAAATTTTACATAAATAGAACATAATATTCATATTTTTGTGTAACAGTAGATTAAATATATATTTTTCGGCTTTTACAATATGATTGTTTATACTCGTATTTAATTTCTTAGAGATATCTTGCAACGTATTGTGATTTCTTTTTTATTTTTTCCCTGTTTTATCCTGGAAAACGGGAACTAAATATCGATGTGATTTCCCGGGGATTCCCGGCGTTCTCTAGTAATATAGGTCGTGTATTTATTGCAACCCGAATTCTCTCTGAAAGTAAAGTAGCTAGCAGTCATGGTCATTGAAGTGGAGTTTGTTTTACCGCCGTATTTTGTTTATGTGAGCTCTTAGCAGTGCCGGATTTCTCTACGGGCAATAAAGGTACCCCAATCCAATCGTTTATAAACTCAATACTGTAGAAAGAATATAGAAATTGAAATTAAGGAGCGCTATGTTTTAGAACGGCGTGTGGTACCTAGAGTATATAGATTAATCAAATTTATTTTTATTTATAAACACATATAAACTGATTTAATTACTTGTTTTGAAATTCATATAAATCTCAAATGAGTTGGTAAGCAGGATGTTTTAATCTAGAGTTAATAGTCAGTTAACGGTAGATTGAATATGCATCAAGAAAAGCAACAAATTCCTTGGAGTGTGTCGATTGGTAAACTCGTTCATACGAATCAGTCAGTACATGTGTGGTTTAAGTCATTAAAAATTACTTTATTTATTTTTAAACATGAATTAACTGTCAAAATTAACTCAAATGTGCCGCGTTTGATTACATAACATTTTAAATAAATGTGAGATCATAAAAATGTAAAAATAACGCTTTTATTATAATAATAAAAATGTGTATAATGTACGACTAGAGTACGTGTATTACTTGCTACAGAAACAGGGTGTTATATAAGTAATTGCTTATATAAACCTTATTCTAAAATTTCTTGCGCTTTTGCACAGGGTATACCAAAATGTCTTTATAAAAAGAAAGATGACGTTTATTAAAAAACATTTATTGATACAGACATTTTTTGGTAAATGCAATTACGTATATTTAAGGTTTATTTAGCATAACAAAAGTTCCCAGTTACGTAAACAATTTTACGTATTATACAACGTTTTCCTGTTAATGTTATTGGTTTTTTTTAAATAAATCTAACCGTTTGTGTATTAACATAATCATATAACTTCTAAATAACATCTATTTAAAAATTATAAAATCTTAAGAAGTCGTTTATAAGGATTAAGTCTTTTTAGAATAGCTCTAAAATAATAAAATAAGATCCTTTTAGATTAAATATAGATAGAATTTGCTTAAGTAAAATATTACGTGAAATGTAATTTGACATCCATGTGAATTTTACTGGAAAGAAATATATTCTTTTTATATTATGTGAACTTTTACTCTCGTGGGATTCTTCTAAATGAGAAGTAAAATTTTTAAATTCTGCGCGTCACGTGGTCTTCTGAATATCAATTTTCGGTGTAAAATTTCACTGACTCGTAGCGAAGACCAAGTTCTTTGATTACAACAAGTGCAATTGTGCAGTTCAGTAATTATATCCGGTGAATATTGTTCCTTTTTAAAAGTGCTATAACCATAGAAACATTGTGTTTAATAAATTCTCACACAGAAAACAAAATATTATTAATATAATGTGTGTGTCGTTAGACTTTACATTCTCTCAATATTAAGTCATGTAATTACATCTCATTGCTAACCTAAACTTAAAACTATTCTAACATTTTTAATAATTTCAACAGCAATGTTTGAATTTTATACTCTTGTTCCTATATTTTTTTGCTCTTACACTCTTCTTACTATTTCTTCTTGGTTCTCATCTTCAACTATTTCTATTTCCTTTACTATTTTTTTCTTGGCTCTATCTTCAGCTTGGATCTCTTCAATAACTGCACAATCTTCTTGCACTTTTTACTCTTTTCTCACATGAATACTTAATGTGCTCCAGCGTTTCTATCTCTCCCCTGAAAACCCTGCACATCCTTTCGTCTCTATTTTCCCAGTATCTGTTACCTTTCTCCTCGTTTCCCAATCTAAATCTTGCGATTCTTCTTATATTCCTTATGTCTTTTTCTCGTATGTATTCCGGCATTTCTCTCTCCCAAATCCTCTTATCATTCATTGTATTTACTAATGTGTGTTTTCTCTATTCTTTCCTGTTGTTGTACCTCCGTGTCTGACTAATATTTATCGCCTAGATATATACTTATGTAGGGAGAAACCAATACTATTATAGAATAAATGTGTATGTCGTCAGAAACACCTTTGAAGTATAATTATTTGTATAAAAATTTCTATAGCACCCTGTATTGAACACACAGTATAAAATATTATTGTATCTTTGCCAAATAACAATCTGCTCTTCACTAGTGCATAAAACACGAAACGTTTGCCAGTGCATACAATTAATTCATGGCGAGCAAAACTAAGGTCAAATTATCTTCATTAGAAGCCAAGTCATTAGAAGTTCTTGGAAAGTAAGAAAGATAAACAAAATTAATTTTCATCATGGTTAAAAAGTTGAAAGTATTTCACATCACTATACATGAGTACAATGCAGTTAGACGTTCTTAAATACATTCTGTAGTAAAAGTCTATATACTCGTATAACAACATTAATTTCACCTCATTTCAATTGGGTTGTGAATCATAACTAAATTTATGTAAAACTGTGCTGTACATTGATAAAGTTGGCTATCAAAACCGCAATCCAATTATTTTTATTCAATTCGCAAGATTATAGAAGTATAGAAGTAGAAGTATATAGTATTATATTACTGATGCAAGACGCATGCGCAATAAATGCATTAAGAATTAAAACTTAAAACTAGCGCACTACAAGAAACACATACTCTGTTCTGTCACTAAAATACACAATTTAAAGTTAAAATTAAAACTTAAATTAGAACAGTAAGAAGGAATGTGATAGATCCGGCACTGCAGCATCTACAAATCTAAATTCATCCTTATGGCATATCTATATAATTCTGGTATAAGTTAATCTTATCAATCAGCTCTTGGCTGATTTCCGTGACATTTTTATTACATCTAAGTAATTTATTTCAGAAAGTAATAGAATTTATTGGCTTACGATTTAAGAATTAGACCAATTCAAATTAGATCCAATCCAAAAATATCTCATGATCAATTCTTCTTTATGTTTTGCAATTTCTTTCGATTTGTTTTATTTATATGAAGTTTTATTTTTGGTTAATGATTACGATTATAAATTACCGAGAACAGAAAATACATTTTTCACTATTGCGGTAATAGGTACAGACACCTTGCAGCGGCGTTATTGCAACCTAGTTAAGGAAATAAGGAACTAATAATTAGAGAAATTCATCGTTAAAAGCCGTGAAGTTTAGGTAGGCAGAAATGTTTGTGCCCCATCATGTCAAACCTGGAATGGAGAGCGCCCCCATTCCGCAACCATCTTGAAAATAAAGGTGTAATCAGTTTCTTTAGTTTATCTGGAAAACTTTAAGTCCCACACAAATTATGTAAGAAGCTCTTTTGTACACAATAATATTCTCTACAACTTTTATTAATAACTTTTTGTTGTAACTTTTACAATAAAGAAGTTATGAGCGAATATCTACGACTCATGTATCTTGGCCACCCAGAGGACAATACAGATTCGATTTGCTTATATCTTCTATAAATTGTCAGAGCAAAATTTTCTCTGGCACGTATGCTAGAAATATAAATTTAGTCCGCGATGTTTAAATCCCCAATTGACAGTTCTATTTCAAAATCTCTATAAAAAATCTATTAAAATTGTGTCCACAGATTAACACAGAATATCGACTATAAAATAAATGACATTTTGAATATAGTGTCAAGGTTAAATACAGGTTTCTTAATATCATTGATTCTTAGCCAAAAAATAATTTGTTACGAGGTGCATATGACTTTTAACATAACGATTAAAAATTAAGACTTACGTTATTTACGTTTTTAGAGCATTGCTGTTACTATAATTGTTCATATTTTATGTTTCTATTTAATGTTCTACTAACATAACCTCAAATATTACGGTTAACATAGTAAATGCACTGTTAAGTTTAATCATAAGACTAGTAAATTTCTGGCAGATAAACAAAAACACATAAGTAAACCATTGTAATTATAATTAACGTTCCCAGAATTTAGTTTATAAATGTTTTAGGTTATTATTATTATACATGACGACATCATTTTTAGGTTAGAACCAACTTCAGAGTAATGTTTGAATTAAAGAATCTAGGTTTTATATAAATATGTATATTGGAGGATTTATAAAAAAATTGTAGAAAAATATGTTTATAGAAAATATGTTTTTAGATACATTTTTGAATTATTTTTTAATATTTATTTGAGTGCATCAACTTTCAAGAGTTATTAGCACTTAAATCAATATATACTATACATTTTATTTTAACATTTTAATTGCATCTATTTCTTTTATAGATTCCTATTCTTTTTTTCCGTTGCTCTAATAACTCTTTCTGTTTTCTTATACTTCTTTTTCGTTTTTTTCTTGGTTATGTCATTGCCTGATGTTTCTTTTTCCAATACCATGTTTGAATCCGAGCTATCATCCTCATTATCTGACTCGGGTATTGTAGTTTCAGTTGTCGTGCTCTTATTCTTTTTCCTTTTATTTTCTGTTCTTAGACCTGATAATTTAAATATATCTTTTGCTTCGTCAATAATATGTACCGCTTCAGCTTCATTCCTTGCACTATTTTTCCCTTTTTTATTAATCAATTTGGGAAGTCATGTTCGTTGATAACACCTGGTAATCTATTTCCCGTTACTTCTAGATTTTTTTCAGTTATTGTCTTGTTTTCTATTATCGACGCATAACTGAGAGTTGTCCTTTTTTCTGAGGTTCTGTTTTTATGGCAATCTTGTTGCAAATGCTCTACGCCATCACATAGTCTGCATGTTTTTCTTTGATTTCTGTAGCTTGCCCATACTTTTCGTCCCATCATACTAATGTACGATGGGATTTCTTCTTTTTAAATCATTTTTGTCGACCTTATCTCATTGTACACACGCGAAATGGCATCTCTTTTCCCCAAGTTTCTTTTCTTATGTTTATTATTGTTCCATATGCCTTGGAGTGCATGTTGTATGGTAATGCATTCCATTCAATATGGGCTTGTGTCCTTATTTTTTAGTGGTCGATTTTTCAATTGTTGATAGAAATTGATGTTAATAAATGAGTATTGGCGTGTCTATTTTATTAAATATCTGAATATTGATGGAGATATAGCAATTTAAAGTTTGAATTGTAGTTTTAGCGCTAGAAATGGTCGGCCATATTTGTATGACGTGAAATGCATTTTAACGTCAGTTATTTGTTGAGTAGGTCAGTGCTATGGTAATGTTCTGTAGCTGTTGGTAATCAAATAATCAAGTCGAATCAAAGGATAATAAGTTTTTATTTTATTTAACCTTGCTAAGGCAGACATAATATTGACGCTTATTGTTCCTTGAAATAGCTGTAAATAATATTTGATATTTTGATATATAAATACATATAGCAGAGATTTATGAGCTGTAAGGTTGGTTACCTTACACAAGGATTATGATGTCACATGCACTTGGAATGTGTAAAACGTTGAATCCCTGTAATAATTAAAGAGACAAAATGACTTTTTTTAATTGTTAATATCTCTTAACATATAAGGAGTTATTAAAAAATAATTGAACATTTGAGGTTCTAGTAACCCACTTTATCAATATATAGTACACTTTTATAGAAATTAAGACATAGGAGACAAGCCCATTGTGTAATTTAACTAACTAGTTTTGTATGTCTTAAAATATATCTCTTTTTGTTTCAGCGTCGCAATGTGCGGCATGGTTCCAGTTCTTCTAGTAAAATGTCAAACAGCGATTTGACAACAGATGGCGACAGTGATACATCCGTCCATACTTGCGGATCCTGCAAAGATTCCTTAAAACCTTATGAAGTAAGGACTTCCGATATAATGGGCAGGTGAAGTATTTAACCTTATTTCAACATATAATTCAATAAAGGTGTAAATAAATATGCTCTACAACTCAAATGTTAGCTACTACATAATACATTTCAAATTTTATTAACTATACGTTTAATTAACTAGCAAAATAAGTATATAATTAAAATAGATCAAACAAACTAATCACAATTGGTATCTACATAATTTTAAATCGTGTAATGACCTATAGAAAAAAAATACATACGAACATACATTTAAAACCAGCTCGAATTGGAACGGTGCCAATCTTTGTCAATTTGTAAAAATATTTATATTCAGAGAGATAATGTATATGTTACGTGGTTATTACCGAATGGTGTTAAAAACATATTGACTACGTAACTAAAATAACATTGCACTTGCATTTAAGAAGGTCAGTATATATATAACCTCAAAATACTAACGAGCGTAATAAATCATAGGTTTGTTTCTTGGATTAACGTTATTAACGATAAACTACTTTACGAGTATATTAAAATTAAAATACGTCGTTATATTATTATTTACAGTTTCACATTTACAAACTTATAAAGTAGCTGAAATAATGTTGAATCTACAACATTGTTTTCGTGTATGAATACCGAATGTTTGCTCTGTGAGCTTGTATAAGAATATTTGCTATGGCCATTCGTATAGGAACACGCATCTGAGAACCTCGCATAATTAATTAATTTAGTTCAAAGTTTAAAATTATTATTTCCCGCTAAATGCTGTTCAGTTCTAATATCTTTATTGCTTGAAATTCTATACTTAGTGTACAAGATTTTAACACAAAACATAGGCATGCTGATAGCAATTAATGTAAACGAGACCTCTAATTGTTTTTAGTAAATATAAGATTAAAATGTGACGTCAGTTTGTCCTTTTAAAGTACACTTTTATTTCCTCATAATTCTTATAATATCGAGACTAGTTTAAACATAGTTAGGTAACTGAGCACGATATGTATAACAATATATCAGCATTTTATTCCATCGCAAAGCGACGGTTGTTTAATATGCATAATTTAAATTAATAAAGTATTTCGAAATTACATTTTGATATCTAAATATTTAACTAGAATGTAAGAAATTAATATAATTTTTAACTGAGTGTACTATTATAAATTAAAAAACATTATTTTCTCGATTTTATAATTAATCACAATCAGAATAACTCATATACAAAATTTCACTTTCTAGCAAAATTTTTACTCTCGCGAAATATAGGTACTTATATATTAAATAATTATAAACTTATACTCCTTCAAAGATTCGCATCATCCTCTAATTTTCTCTACACCCCTTTCTCAATTTTAGAATTTATAAATTACAAAATACTGTTAGAATAAATGCCCAAGCACATATTGAAAATTTGAACTCTCTATCTATTTGGAATATAAGTTATAGAACAAATGTTCCCAATCTTTTTTCTAAAATTACGAGATTCGAGGAAACTCATGGAGAAATTCAAGGACGCCAAAAATTTGAGGAAAGCTTTCTGTACCAAATACCACTTTTTCCATCAAAGGATGAAACCGTTTTCGAGCAATATTTATATATAAAAATTCAGTCCGCGTAGGTTTGTGCTCGCAAAACTTGAAAAGTAGTTGGTCGATGGACTTGAAATTTTGACACAACGTTGGATTCGAATACGCGCGTGTTTCGAATTTCGAATTCATTTATTTCGTTTCTTTCTAGTTGATTGCCGTCTGAGCGTGTCTATTATTTACTTTCATATCAGACTGACGGGATAGCTAGTTTAATATAAAAATGTTAAAATTATTAATTGTTTTAAGGTTAAGTATACAATCCATTAACGAACTAAATATGTAATGAAATTTAAGAGTCTATAAACTCTCATAATAAATATTAAATGCAAGGATAATAAACCACATTATAACCTCGCTTTAATTATAAACAAATAAGCAATTAAACTGCGCCAGTAAATATCTGTTTGATTTATGTCCAAAATGTTGATGTTATCAATTTCAAATGCATACAACTTGGAATTTCTATTAGTCGTTAGCTTTCTCGCGCAGCACTTTTTGTTTTAGTAGCATTCTCAAAGGTGAACTAATGTTAAATATTATGAATATGAGTTCAAACTGCAATTTCTTTTGGTATCATTGTAAATATTTATTAATAATTGCCGGAAATTTCTGGTTGTATACAAGAATGTGCACAAGAATCTCTCTAAACACAGTTACATAAGTTTAAGGTTTATTTAACATAAAAAAGTCTACCTATTTTGTACATAATATTTTTATTTAATTTAATTTTGTATTTTGTATTTAATTTAAATTGTTTAGCATATGGCAATACGCGTAGTCATTCACTGAAATACTGTATTATATTATAACCTCCAAAATGTGACAATCTGTCAAAATGCAGTAGGATTTACTTTTTAAAGAAGTTAAATGACAGTTTGTCAAAAATATAGAAGTGAAAACAATTTCTATTACTAATTATTATGAAAAATAGCAATTTTAATTATTTCACATACAATTTTGTCGAACTGTCAAAATTAATATTACTAACGATGCATACGCACCAATTAAATTAACTAAACTTAAATTAAAACACAAATATGAAAAGGAATGCTTAAACGAAAAGCTGAAACCTAGACTACAATATTAAATAAAAACATTAAATTAAATATCAAAAAAGTGAGTGGGAATGAGGCTTAAGATTACATAACAAATATTATTTTACATTTTTTGGATTCACATTCAACATGACTTTATATATAAGTAAAAGATTTTCAATGTCTTTTGTATTTATTTAATGTAACATAGTTTGGTTAATAATAAAACGTAACTTTGTGTCATAAATAATACATAAGTTTACATTTTGTATGTATTGTGATATGACAAATAAATAAATAAAAAAAAAATTAAATATTAAATTTAATTAGTTATAACTATTTTGAAAGAAACCCGTCAACGCAATATAATGACAAAGATCCGGATGACGAAAAAATGGAACATCCTAACGTAAAATGAATTCTATTCTTGTCTTTTCTGCACATGTTTAGTCTGGCTCCACAGGCGAATACTTATATTTAACTTTTATAATTCAAGATAAAGATTTATCTACATAATATATGAAATATTGATATTGTATAAATTCACATTACAATATATTATGTGTCTAAATATATCATTTACATTAGTTACATCCTTTACTTAAATACAATACTGTGGACTTTTTGTGAATCAATAGTGAATTCATTATTAATTCAAGTTCGCTCTTTGAATTCATAACCAACTGCATACGAGTTCATTAATTTTTTTGAAATTATAATATTACACGTCGTCTACATCGGTACGATATCCAACATTTATTGGATAGAAGTTGTACAACACGTCCAAACCGAAGTTACATGTAATACACCGGCATACTTTGTCGGTACGACTTGTTCACTTAGATAGTTGTGTATAATTATAAAGAAATGTAATAAATCAAGTAATATAAGTTAGATGTCACACTGGTGTGGCCGACTCGTTGTAGATTACTTTTATATTTGTTTCTGTTTCAAATATTCATTAGAGAAACTTTTTCAGGTACTTGGTAGCGTCTTGGGATTTACCAGCAGGTTCTTCCCTTATGAGTGAATCTCCATTAGCAATAGGACCTTGTGCAGGAATGGAACCAGCTTGTTTAGGATGCTATCGCACCCTTCCTATACCACTTCCAGATAATCAATACCTGTAAGTTATAAATATATGTATGTACATATTCTTCGACCTTATAATCTCCTTACTTTTAAATCACATTTCATTTCCTAAATTAACAAAGATTCAATTCATTTTAGTGTTCCAATCTTCCCTTCCTTTTCTCTCATCCTCATTCTTAATTCCGCCATCCATCTTTTTCTTTCTCTTTTTCTTAATGCTGCAGTTGTTTTTCTTGCTTCTAACATATCCTGCATGCTCTTTCTGCATCTCTTCTCCAATATCTCCATCTATCTGCTCCCAACATCCACTCTATAAATCACAATTAAGGAAAATATAAGTTTTATAAGTCTCAAATATAAGAAAACAACGCAAAATATAATACCTTCTCTTAATTATTCCAATGTAAGATGCCCGGGATGTCGATGGCCAATCTGCGGTGCACGTTGTCCAGGAATAGGATCATCAATTGGTCACAGTACCGCTGAATGCACAATACTTAAAACATCTAAAAGTGGTAAATTGCTAAACTTGAAAGATGACAATACATTAAGAGACGATTACGAAGCCATCACACCTTTAAGGTACGTTCATCAACATCCAATCTAACAATGTTTAAACTTAGAAATTACAACTAATAACCCATTTTAGATGTTTGCTGCTCCACCGAAACTGCCCATCTCAATGGACAATTCTCCAGGGTATGGAATCACACAATAAAATACGTAAAAGTATAACAGCAGTTTGGCAGCATAATCAGGAAATAGTAGTTAACACAATTCGTCATAGATGGGGTTTGAAACACTTTTCGGAAGAAGAAATTCATAATGTTTGTGGTATTTTAGAAGTTAATGCATTCGAGGTAGGATACTAAATAAAATGTTTCTAAAATTGGGATGAAGATGTTTAGGATATTGTATTTCTTAGGTTGGACAGAATGGCATCAAAGCAAGAGCATTATATCCATCAGCGTTTTTATTAGCGCACGATTGTACTCCAAATACATCACACACTGACCAACCTGATACATTTAAATTGACAGTTCGGGCGTCAACTCCGATTGCAAGAGGAGACTCAATTACACTAAGTTACGCACATACCTTGCAGGTAATAAACCTTTTATAATTCTTCAATTTAAGTAGTTAGACTACATGTCTTCCGGGACGCTCGCCGTCGTAGCATCCTCAGGAAACGTCAGAAATAAAAAGCCAAATATTTTTTTGTAAATAAGTGTAAGACCTATATAAGTTTAAATAAAAAATGAACAAGGCATCCAATCGCAAAAATTGAGCGCTACTCGATAGGTAGTATTATAAAGAAGATAATGGTGTAAATTTTATTAAAATGGAATAAGGCGTTCTTGAGATATCGTGGCGACCAATTCAAGAAAGGTATTTTATAAGTATAAATACTGCCGCGCTCAATTCAAATTGCTATAGGTCAGGCGAAATTCAGAATTTTAGCATGGGTAAACTCTTAAAATATTCTTAAAAGTACAATTAATAACTCTAAGTAAATTTGTTCTTGCAGGGCACATTGTTGCGTAGAGAAAACATCTTAGAAAGTAAATTCTTCGAATGCCGTTGTCATCGTTGTTCTGATCCCACCGAATTGGGGACTTACGTTAGTGCACTTCAATGTCCCAAATGTCCTTCTGGTCTAGTCCTGTCAGATGATCCTTTAAACACGCTAGCATCTTGGACCTGTGGCAACTGTAGCAAATACTCAGTTACAGAGAAATCTATGAGACTTTTGATGGACCGTATATTTGATGAATTGGATTCCATAGACTGTAACGATGTGGACGGATTTGAGTCGTTCTTAGAGCGATATAGGAATGTTTTACACCCGAATCATTATCTATGTCTCTCTGCTAAACATTCGCTTAGTCAATTATATGGAAAAGCAGCAGGCTTTGTGATTAATTGTCTTACTCCTAAATTATTGCTAAGGAAACAAGAAATATGTTCTGAAATTATGAACGTATTTGACGTCTTGGAGCCTGGATTAACTAGATTAAGAGGTTGGTTTTATGTACCCTTAATATATAAGCATTTATGGACAACAGCCTTACAAACAATTTGTCGGATTTAGCCATCTGGTATCAGACAGTGGTTAGACAGTAATCAAACAGTGTTCGGGAGAACATATGTGGTAGTACTGGGTAGTATCACGACTTGCACCTCGGCAAACCTCGTTTGAAAAGTATTAGGAAGGCAATCAGAGAGGGTACGGAGCGTTACGGCCGGTGCAGACATGCTGTCCCAAGCTTCATGTAATGTCTCACTAATGTCTAATAGGACTCCAATCACCATTCAGAGTGATACGATTCGCATCTAATTGGATTCCGATCAAAATTGTTTGTAGGGTGTCTACCATATATCTCTTGTTGCTCCTTGATTCCTCACATCTTTTTCATCCTCTACTGCTTCTTAAGTTCCATATCCCCTTCTCTTATTATACTCTGCACTTCTTGTCCTTCTTTACTTCATTCCTTCTCTTTCCTCTTAGCAACCTGTCCTTTCCTTCTTCCGTTAAAGCTGATATCAGAAGGTTCACACGGGTCGACGTTCATTTTCCTTTCATTGCATGTTCACACGCTACAGACGAAAATGAACATTCATTCGGCATTATGCTCTACTGTGTCGCCAAGCAATATTATGCGTATTGAAATTCGCTACACTACAGAACACGAGATAAAAAGACAGATCCCGAATGAACGTTAATTTTGTATTCAGACGTTTTATTTTTCGTTCATTAGCCATCTACGGAGCGCGAGTGAACGATGCCGAATGAGCGTATCCAACATCGCGGGATCGGTTCACTAATGAATTCATTCGCCACTTTTGATTCATTTTGCATTCAGACGGTTCATTTCGAATGAAAGGCAGAAATGAACAAAAACCGAACCGTCTGATATCAGGTTTTCTGTGATCAGATTTGCTGTGATTGTAATTGTATTAAGGAGAAATCATTGATTGTGATTGAATTGTAGGGATAACTCTTTACGAACTGCATGCGCCTTTAATGATCCGAACTACCAGAGATTTTGAGGCTAAGAATATCAGCGTGCTGGAGCTTAAAGTTCGTCTTAAGGAGGTAGGCGCGAATTTACTAATTATGTAATAGTTAAGATTGATGATAGATTATAAAAAGTTAATTCATTTCTTCTTTAGGTAATGTATTGTTTGAAACAAGCTGATATTATATTATCGCTAGAACCTCCAAATTCTGCCGAAGCAATGATGGCATCAGCTGCAAAAGATGCGCTACACAGAATTAAAGACTGGCAAAAAATAATAGGAAAATTTTAAGAAAAGAAAAAAAAAAACAAATAAAATTTCAAAAATATTTAATTCATTGCGAGTTTTTTTTTTTTTATAAAATTTACCAATTTGTGATACTATTAAACCATTGTAAATATTTTATATATTGTACGTAAAATACAATTTCATATCAAAATATACACATTGTTTTTAGCTATTTATATAAGATTTTTTTGTTGAAGATGATATTACCTATTATTGACAATTGACAATTTCACAGTAAAAGTTGGCCAGAATATTGAATTATAGTTACGAGGAAAAATGTCTGTATAAATACTTGAATTCTTCAAGAAATATAAAAGTCATAGTTGTGTATGGAGCTATCCTGAGAAAATATGGCGCAAAACCTTTCCATAGAGCTGGAATACCTTCTAAAGCAATGACCTGTAAATTAAATCATTCATTTAAAACGGAAAACTAACATTTATATTGCAGATACGTTAAGAGGTCCTGTGGTATAAAAGTCGACAAATTAACATGGAACTTGCACGCATTGTATGTATTTATTATGGCGGTTTCACGCCAGAGAGATAGTTCAATAAAAAACGAACAAAACTTTGTTTTCTGAACAAAAACACCAATGTTTACACCAAAGAGACAGTCCTTAAAACATTTTTCTTTGTTGCTGTTTTAGTAAGCAAAACACATTCCCATCAGGACTCGGTAAGATCAAAAGAAAACACGTTTATTGTTGTTTTTTTTAGTCTGCTTGGTTTGAACACGCAGTTTTGTTTTTTGTGAACATTTGCGCTTATCAGTTATCACACACAGAAAAACACTAAAAACAAAACCTGTCTGTTTAATGTGAACAGACTGTTTTAAAATATAACAAAACATGATTTTGTTTTGTTTTTTCGACAACAAGACTGTTTTCAAAACTGTCTCTCTGGCGTGAAACCGGCATAATGCTGGTTATATAGCTACTGATACAAGTGCGTCCCCAATCTTCAGTATCGTATTCGTCGAAACGGCGGCTTTGCGAACAAACAACTTGCCGATCTGTCATTATAGTGCGTGTTAGTAAATGGGAGCCCGTCATGGGATGTCAACAAATCGAATACATTAAATTACAAATTAGTATTTGGCGAGCTATATTAATCAAATTTATTAAATGCATAATGATGCGCAAGGAACAGACAAAAAATTGCGTAAAAAACTGTGGTCAAAGCAACCTTATCGCCTGCACTGACGACATGACGCAGACCCTCGGTGTGATACTGATATGTGAACGCACCGATCAATAGAAATAATATAAATATCCATTTGACATAACGATTTAGATGCGCTACTGACTTGTATGCTGACGGTGACGCTTCTAATTATTTAATAGTCTAAGGACAATTATGCAGAAATATATCAGCAAAATATTCGAAACCAGCATACTCAAGTTAATCGAAAACAGTTCATTTTTCGTCAATTTGACATATTAGTCATAATCTGACAATCACTAATAATCTACCTGTTGAAATATCTGTGGAATTGTAAACTCTGGTTTTCCATCTATCATCCTGACACTTTGAACTCGAGTCTTCATTTGATCCGCTGGCAAAACGAAACAAGTTGTGAAAAATCCAGAGAGCATGCTCGAACAAAAAAACAAAGGAATTCCAGGTTCAAAATGTAAATATTTTACTAGCACTTCTTTAGACTGTAAATAAAAAATATTTAACACAGACTCCAGTTGAATTTATGTAGCTGCAACTTGTCATACCTGCGCATACGTTGCTAACATGGCAGAGTTTGATAATCCTGCTCTTACTAAGGATACTGATGCACCTGTCCAAAGTCCAGCAACACCTTTAAGGAAAAGTAATTTAAATATATTTATTAACATAAATCGCTCTACTAATGGGGTTGTGAATGATGTCTTAATCAAGTTGGTCATTACGATTATAAATATCCAAGTAATTTTTAAGTCGCAATATTACTTATAAGAGATATTATTAGCAATTGAAATAGTCGTTTTTGTCCCTTAAGTTAATCAGTCTCTTCCTTCTATGAATTCCCATTTCTTTTATACAACAGAGTGTAAACTAATCAAATGTTAGTAAATATTTGCAGCTCTGGAACGCACGACTACATTAAGTTTTCATATTATTAAAATTTAACAAGCAAAATAAAAACGACTATTTCTGCAGACTTCAATCGCGTGACGCCGAAATATTACTAAAAATGAAGTGGCAACATATTAATTGAGAATTTAAACAGCTATACCTTCGCCAACTTTTGGATATTTAAAAAATAGAATCAACATAAACTTCATATAAGCACATCTTTTTAAGGATTGTAAAATCTTGAGAACTCGACTCAGTTATACTTTGTAATGTAACATCTATATTTTGTGTTTTGCGGGCTAGCATATATTTCAATAAAAATTGAACAATAAGTGAACACATGCTACAAATGCAAGAATACCTTCTTGAGAAGAAACGGAATACAATCCATGAAATATGTGTCGGTAATTTCTTCTATCTTCGCAAGGCAGAGCAGAGTCCAAAGTCATTCGCGTTAGCACCACATCAAAAGGATTTCCAATTAAAGAAGCTATTAAACCTGAACCAAATCCTAAACCAGTTTTTAATGCGAAACTTGGAGGTGTTCCATCATCACTAAAATAAAATATATTATATTTTGCATTTCGTAGAAAATCTTAGATATACAATTTTAGAATTTACCCAGTGTAATAGTCGCACAGCTTGGTAAATAATCCTAATCTGGTTGTTGTATATGTTGCTTGTCGCAAAATTGCAGCATCTATTCCCCTGTATAAAGCGAAAAATCCGTCGCATCTAACTATTTTTTTCATAATTTTAATTGCTGATCCCCCCCTTGTAATTTGAACTCTGTTCTTTGTCATATCAATTGGGTACATAATGGATGATGATATTATTCTAAAATCATTTAATTTCAATAAGTAAAACATACCACAGGACAAATCAACTACAGTAATGGGGGTAACGAAAACAATTTCAGAATAAATTTCGATTCGGATTGATACAATGCTTTAGAAACAAACTCACAAACATGACTTTCATGCTGCATACTTCATAACTTTCATAAATTTTACATATATAGTATGTAGTCATTTATAAATAAAATACTATTTGTATAAAAATTAACTATCTATTATAACTCTAAGGAAAGTGAAAAGTGCGAGTGACAAAGGTGTAAAATAGTATAAGTGTACTATTGCAGTAGAAATGAAGAAGGAAATTATAAGTTAACATGAGAATGGTGTTCATGTTTCAGTTCTCACCAAACAGTACGATATGGCTAAATCGACGATTTGTTTGCATTAATGCAGGTTGCTGCGGATAATGTTAGCGAGGCCTTAATATGGAATAACGCGTTACTTTTGCACACCGAATGCGAAATACAAGTAATGCTTCTGAGGCGGGCGAACGGAATAATTGGAATTACATGAATTTCACTGGGAAACACTGTTCAAAGAAAGACAAAGAACGAATTAGTACTCGTATTTCTTATCTTCAACCATACTTCCCCGTTGTGCTATAGAGTTGGTTAGAAAGTGAGCTTTTATTGAAAAATAAATACAAAAACAAACCCTGCGATGCCACCAAGGAAGAAAGTAACCCCGGTAGGAATTTTTTTCTCGGGGTTGTCCACTTGTACAGTTTCATGGCCTTTCTGTGTAAGATGCCAATCTGGCATTTTTATCAAGATTTATATTTTTTGACATAATTTTTATTCACATCATTTTAATTTATTCATTTTTCTAATATGTATCCCTTTTTTATTACGGCCAATTTTGTACTGTACAATTTTGAAATAAAATTTTTACTAATGTTTCTCTTTTATTTTGTTTGAAGTATTTGAAATCACAGCAACTATTTATTTTAACTTGTTTTTATATTTCCTTAAGTTCCAGAGGTATATTTATATTCTTATATACTTATATTATTATATTTGGCTCAAATTCGTATGGTAAAACGAAAACGACTCTGGCGATGTTTAGGAAAATTTCCTATTTCGTAGAGAAAATTTTTTTAAGACTTTTGGTGCTCTCGGATTTTTCCTTGAATTTCTTGGAAAAACTGGTTAAAAATAATCACTTTTTCCTGTATAATTTTTAATTTGTAAAAGATAGAAAGTTGAAATTTTGCATATGTATCCCAGTAAACATTTTGGAGTCACTTTGACATCATATTGAAGATGCGTCATGATTTTTTTGTCATAAAAGAGTTCATTTATAGTTCAGTTTCTCACATTTTTTCATATAAAATGTCTTCTTTATCGGCTACAAATTTAGAAATACAAAAATGTATAAAGAGGGACCGGTAAGAAACTTTGGAGAAAGCTCAAATTTTCGATTGCGTAATAATTGAATATCATATTTGATCATATTAAAAAAAGAAAATCAAAATTCAAAAATTTTATTTAGAGCGCACGGGGGCGGTTTTTACCGAGGGTAAAAATTGTGCTAGAAAATTGAAATTTTGTATATGGGCTAACTTTGATATCTAATTTACAAATCGTAAAAAAAAATTTTTACTCAGTTTATATGGAATATTATTTGTGTTTATATGTAAAATTAATATAGAACGAGTTAAATATTTCAATTTAAAAATGGAATTAAAATTTCAAATCAAATCCAATTCACATACGAAAGACAGTCTTAATTATAAAGCAATATTAGTAATAAAATCAAGTACTATTCATAGAGATTGATAATTATTTAAAAAAATTAAATTAATTTTGTTTGGTAATATATTTATCAATTGCGAATAAATATTTGCAAGTTTTGTAAAGAGAGATGGAATAATAATAACTGTTTGCGACACTTAAGAACTTTGGTTTCAAGTAACTCATCTAAATTTTTATCACACATAAGTGTGTGTAGCGGAATATCTAATTTATTTCAGATAAAAATCGTGAGAACACAGTTATTAAAATATTATAGGCAATTCGACTGAAAAATTATTGTCTGCCCAATAAAACAATATTTCAAAAAGTTTATTAACATAACATAATATTTTATTTCTGAATATTACATATATACATATATAAAAGTTGTGCATAAATTGTGCGAATAAAAGTGCGTACAAAAATATTTCTTATATTTCGAAGTATATTTTAATAACATATTTAAATACTTCAGTCTAATATTAGTACAATTTTACAGCAGATTTGTGGCTCAAATTTTTATACAGAACTACTTTATATAAATTAACGTTGTTTTAAATAATAAAATTTTATGTAAAAGATTTAACAATTTTAAACATTTTAACTTTTTGTCTTTTCAGAGCTTCATAATATATGGTTGTGTTTTCTGGTAACTATACCCAAGAAGTACGAGTATATATACACTTAATTAAGTAGAAAGCTATTCTTAGTATTTGTATTATCATTTTTTTAAATTTATATTTAAATTAAATTAAATTTTTTTTTTGTCAAATATGTAAAAGTATTTTCTTCAATATTATATATTTTCCAGTTAAGTAGTAACTAACTTCATAAACTCATTATTAGTGTGTCCGCTTCTACATGGCTACTTAACTATACCCATTTATATTTTCAACACCTATTATCAAAATATTTTATTGAACAAGCAGCTGGGTACCTTTGTACCAAGCATTCAATTGTTCTAAGAAAATAAAGGTCAGAACAGTGTGTGGTCCTAAACGACAGTAGTATGGAGTAAATCCTTTCCACAAAGCAAAGACTCCTTCATTTTTCACTACCTAAAATTAGAACAAATTTAGAAAATAGAGATTGTTTTTCTACAATATCACACATACAATTTATAGTTAATTAGCCACTGAAATATATACCTTCATTAAGACGTCTATAGCTCCCGTAAATTCAGGTTTTCCATTAATTATTTTCATATTTTGAATTCTAGTTTTTGCAATATCCACTGGCATAGAAGCAATTGTAGTAACCAAACCTGATATCATACTGGCACAGAAATGAAGCAAAATACCTTCTTCTAATCCAGTTTGTTTTAATTTTTCTTTAGCCTAAAATTTACATAATTCGTATTATTTTCTATTAGATAATAGTATTGTTTTATTCATTCTACATGCAATTTATACCTGTGCATAAGTTGCTAATTGTGCTGCGTTGACAATCATGGCCCTCCCCATAGTTGGAATAGCACCTCTCCATAAAGTTAACAACCCTTTAAGAGGTAAAAATGACAAACTGTAATTATAAAGACTCCAAGATCCTACTCTTTGTAGCAAATAGAACTCTTGATATGATATAAATATACAAACCTTCTTCAGAATAAATTCTGATTAGAGCATCAAAAACATTTTTGTAATTTCTTCTTTGATCTAGTGGCAAGCGCCCATCTGCAGTCATTCTTATTAGTGCGACTTCTGCTGGAGTACCGACAAATGAACCAGTAATTCCGGCACCCATTCCCAAGGCAACTTTTGTAAAGAACGAAATGCTGACTTCGCCGTTTCTAAATAATGAATTATAACTTAATAATAATTCCATTTTAAAATTCAATTCTAGTAATTAAGAAGTTATGTACTTTGTACAGTAGTCTGATAATAATTGATAAGTTCCTAAACGAGTTGTAGTGTAGGTAGCCTGTCTTAACAATCCTGCCGAGAGTCCTTTATAGATACCAAAAAATCCTTCTTGTCTTACAATAGCTGCAGCCATTTGGAAAGATGAAGAATATTCTTTTTTTGCTCCTGCTGCAGAACTCAGCTGCATTCTGTTCTTCAGCAAATCCAATGGCTGCACAAAGATTGTTGCTCCCATTCTATAAATTTTAATAAAAAAAATATAATATTATGCATTTAATGTTACCGCTCTTTACTAATATGATACGCTACAGCTCAAATTGGAGCAGCACCGTCGCTATAATTTATGTGTTAATTTGCCCTTCAAATCTGTTAATAGTGTTAATATATACTAAATAAATATATAAATAAAAATAAAAAACATTATTATATAGATAATTACCCTGCTAATCCACCAAATGCAAATTTAACATAATTGGGCATTAGCTTTTCACCTATTTCCACCTTAGTAGCTTCTTTCAGATTTGACATTGTAAAGTTTTCACTGGTTTATTTATTATAAAACACCTGTTTACTCAACAGTATTTAATGTACTAACTCTATATAACTTTCCCTTTTTAGTATAGCGTAAAATCGAACTGTAATTGATTGTTTTGTAATCTAACTCCACGACTGAAGTCCACTTGACTCTGTAAGTAGTTACTGTCCGAATGGCGAACTCACAGTGTTGTAGATTTAGAAATGCATGTACTTACTGATCCGATAATGCTGAAATAAAAATGTCTTAGCAGTTACTGAACAGATGTACAAACATTTATAATTAAGTATTGTTTATCATTGTCATTAGTGTATGTATTTAGAAAGATGTTTAATGAAGGTATATTTGCTTATGTTTTTTAGACTATAAAACAAATCAATGCTAGATATTTGGATGTAATTATACTTTATTATAGATTATAAATATATTAATGACCTTCTCGATATTTGTTAATTGACCTTTAATTGACGATAAGCAATTAATAATGCTTACGAGTGTTGAATTCATGGTATATGATGGTATAACATAATACTATATTTCATGCTCAGATGGCGCAGATGGCTTAGCGTGTAATAGTTTGACAGAATTTGACATATGCATTTGTCAACATTGCAGTTTTGTACAGTTTTGCATTGCAGGTTGGTTAGTTATTTTCATTTGAATAAATTAAGTTTTATAAATAATTAATAGATTCATTTATAGTACCATTTCAGGTCTGTAAAATAAATAATTCTTTGGCCGTTTGTTTATTTATTTTATTTGAGGTTATACTTACACTAAGTTTTTTCTATTTTTTGCATTTTTCGGATTAGGGTATTACTCTGATCTCATACTTTTTGTAAACTTTATCGTTAATATTCTTTATCTAGTAAAACTAATTGTAAATCTTTTTCTTGCATGGTTGACCTTTAGGGTTCAGGCGAGTATAGTTGCGTTTGTATTAATCATAATAAAAGCAACAGGGTTTAGGAATTAATTATGAAATATATTTTTTGAATGTTACATATACACATATACAAAAGTTTGGCGTAAAAGTGTTTACAAAATATGTTTTTCCACTTTCTTTTACAAAATATCAAATTTCCTCAAAACTATTACAATGTTTAATTTTGTTTTTTCTTTTGACAGTTTAAAAACTTAAAAGTACATGGTCTATATGTTTTTGGTACCTATTCCCATGTCCATTAATTACCTATTTTCAAAACACGTTTATTGGTCGTGAGATCTTTTGTACCAAGCATTCATTTGTTCCAGGAAAATAAAAACCAGAACAGTGTGGGGTCCTATACGACAATAATACGGAGTAAACCCTTTCCACAGAGCAAGCACTCCTTCAGTTTTAATTATCTGAATGAAGAACAACAAATATTAAACAAATAGGTATAAAATAAATATATATTCATATACCGCTTCTTGTTACAAATACTTAACCTTTACGAAGACGTCCAGAGTTCCAGAGAACTCTGGTTGTCCATCAATCATTTTCATGTTTTGAATTCTAGTTTTGGCAATATCTACTGGCATAGAACTAACTGTAGTAATTAAACCGGATACCATACTTGCGCAAAAATGGAGTAAAATACCGTCTTGTAGTCCAGCTTGTTTAAACTTTTCTTTAGCCTAAACATTTTTGTCAAATATATAAATATAGTAAGACTTAATGTGGCTATTTTATCTTTTTATTGTACCTGTGAATAAGTCGCCAATTGTGCTGCGTTGACAATCATAGCTCGCCCCATTGTTGGAATTGCCCCTCTCCATAAAGTAAATAAGCCTGGAAGAAATAATAAACTTTACAACAGGAGTTTCTGAATTAGGAAGTATGCCATAACATTTTACAAATAAAAACAAAATTGCCAGAATGTGTAATTTACACATCTGTAATCACTTTCTGTAATGTGTACATATTCATACCTTTTATTTGTTGGAACCACCCAATAAATAACACTAAGAATATAGAGAACTAGAACGCTATATTTCGAACATATCTCGAAGTATTAATAAAAAATAAGACATATATAGTAACCTTCTTCTCTATACATTCTGAATAATGCATCAAATACGTTTCTATAATTTCTTCTTTCTTCTGGCGGTAAACGTCCATCTGCAGTCATTCTTATCAGCGCAACTTCTGCCGGTGTACCAACAAATGCTCCAGTAACCCCAGCAGCCATTCCCAAAGAAGCCTTTAAGGCAAAGGAAAGACTCACTTCTCCATTCCTTAGTAATAAAATATTATGTTCTAATCAGTACATCTTACGTAATAATTTATATTGAATAGGTAAAATATTAAATACTTTGAAAAATAATCTGTCAGCAATTGGTAAACCCCTAAGCGAGTTGTGGTATAGGTAGCTTGTCTCAACAATCCTGCGGAGAGTCCTTTATACATTCCAAAAAATCCTTCCTGTTTTACAATTGCACCAGCCATTTGAAATGATGAAGAATATTCTTTTTTTCCTCCCTCCGCAGAGCTTAGTTGCATTCTGTTTTTTAACAAATCTAACGGCTGCACAAAACATGTTGCTAACATTCTATTAAATAAAGAAGTTTTCAATGTATTGAATTTTTAATTATACTTAACATATAACGTTATAATTACCCTGATAATCCGCCAAATAAAAATTTAATATAATTGGGCATATCAGCGGATACAGGTACAGGTTTCTTTTTATTAAAATTCATTATTGTCTTCACCGTTTTACTTATTGTAGTACAATTCTAGCTCAACACTGATCAATTAATATCAGATTTATAACGTGGAATATAATTAATATTCTACAATAACGCCTATCTCATCAGTAAGCAGTAGGTTTGGCGAATGCGCAGTACTGGACTTAAAAGTGCATATGGTGATAATGCTGAAATAAAAATGCCTTAGTAATTTCTTTAAAAACGGAAGATTTGTTGATAATTCATTTTTTTTAAATTTATTTAATTTGGTATTTAGTGTATAATATCTAATCATTTTATTTTATGTATAATATATTTATTTCTCGCTATGCATTTATAAAAATGTAACCTGTTACGTAAAGTTTACGTTACCTAAAATATAACGTTTTGTGAATTGTATGATATTTTTTGGATTTATTTCTTAAGAAGACATTTTAAGAATTAAAATATCTTCAGAAGAAGTTTTTGAAAATTAAGCAGTCTTAAGAAGGTTTTAAAAATCTCAAGGGTTTAAAAGTCCTTTTACTAAAAAGAAGTATCTATAAAATAAGAACTCTTTAGATTAAATATTAATTGTGGCGTTTTGTATAAGTCAAAAAATGCTGCACTCGTTTTGCACTTCTTTTAACTCTAAATTAATAAAATTATTTTTAAATTCTGTTGCAGAATAAATGCAATAATAGGCAACATTTTTATGAAGTCATTTATCGTAATAACCACGTTTTGTGTTTAGTGAGTTATTGTTTTAAATATTTTAAAATATTATTTCTCTAGTTAATTTGAAGTAAAGATAGTTTGAATTCCCGCCATTTAGATTTATCTAAGGAGCAGCAGAGGTAAAAAGGAACAGATGAAAGTACTTTGCTAGTTTCAGAGTTAAATATTTCATGTTATTTTCTTGCTGTCAGTTGTTTGTTCGGCTTTATAAAATTAAATCAATTTTATGTTTCAAAGGTATAAGGAATTAAATAAATTGTTTTAAACAATTGACACATAGTGCATGTACAGAAATTAGGTTTATAATATAAGTGCCTTAATATTTTTAAGTAGATAAACTTTAGGTATGATGTTTATTGAGGTTATGTTTCTCAGTATGTCTACCGAATATTCCAGATATTTAAAAATATGTAACTGCTATTATACTTGTTATTGATTTCCTCTTTGTTGTTAGTAACACATTACATTTAAGAATTTTTCCTAAGTACTTACCACAATATTAATACATTCTTATAAATATGTTTCAGATTCTTTTTTAAATTTTCCGAATTTTTTTTAGATTTTGTGTACTTCAATTTTGCAAATTTACTTGCATTGCGTTATATTAAAGTTTGCATTTTTGTATTGTTACATTTTATTAAAAATTTAGCTCTTGAGAATCTGGTAATTTTTATTGTTTATATTCTTAACCTAAAATATCTTTCAAGTGTTATAGCCAATTATTTTTTGTTTTGAGAACAGGATATATCGATAGGAACAATTTATTTAAAATTTCGAACTCAATAAGTCTTAAATAATTGTGTCTGTTTTACTTATTTATGTGTAATTGTTGTTTTCAGAACATCTTTGAAGAAGTACAATTGGTATTAAATTAAATTAATAACAAGAAATCAATATGGGTTCTGATCCTGAAAGGTTCGATGGAATGTTACTAGCTTTGGCAGAGCAGCACCCTGGTGGCGTTCAAGAACTCTTACACACAATTGCCAGCTTTTTAGGGCGCAAAACCGACTTCTTCACAGGTGGTCAAGAAGGTGCGTGGGAAAAACTTGTGATGCAGATTTTCGGCAACGAAGAGAAAAAAGCAAGAAAGGATCGTGATAGAAAACAGGCAGAAAAAGATAGGATTGAAAAAGTAAAGCAAGATAAATTGAAAAAAGAAAAGCAACTTGAACAACAAAAGGCTGCTACTATTACAGAAATAACGGACGACGAAGCTGATAAATTGCAAAAGCAGATTGAAATAGAAAAAACGAAAAAAGGTACTTCGTTAGATGAGAAACCCACACTCTCTCAACCTATTGAGGAAGTTGATGATGAAACAGACGAAGGTGAGAAAGGTAAACTCAAACCCAACAGAGGAAACGGGGCAGACATGGAAAATTATAACTGGACACAAACTTTACAAGAAGTGGAATTACGTGTTCCATTGAAGTTAAGTTTTCAGGTGAAAAAGAAAGATGTTGATGTTCAAATTCGTAAGAAAAGTTTAAAAGTAGGTTTAAAAAATCAACCACCTATAATAGATGGCACATTATGTGCTGAAATAAAACTGGAAGAATCAACATGGGTATTGCAGGATGGAAAAACATTTCTGATAAATTTAGAAAAAGTAAATAAAATGTCTTGGTGGGATAGGCTGGTCGAAACTGATTTGCCCATCAGTACGAAAAAAATAAATCCGGAACCGTCCAAACTCTCGGATTTGGAAGGGGAAACACGTGGATTGGTGGAGAAAATGATGTTTGACCAAAAACAAAAAGAACTGGGCCTTCCAACTAGCGATGAACAAAAGAAGCAAGATGTTATGAAAAAGTTTATGGAGCAGCATCCCGAAATGGATTTCTCTAAATGTAAATTTAATTGAGTTGCATTTTACTTTTATATTATCTTTATAATTTTTACATTTTCAATTTAGAATTTAATAATTTGTGAAAATATTTACTTGTTTAAATTTGCTTTTAATAAAGTAATTGTGTTTCAATTTGTTTATATAGATACATATAGTAAAAAAAGAATATCGTAAAATATCTTTAGGTAAATATGAAACGAAATATAATAAACGAAAATGGAACAGTTGCAAAACTTATGTAATCTTTAAATTATTAAATTTATACATCAATTTAATTTTTTTTTAAATAATTAACTATTCTAGTAACTATAAATGGCTTAATGCAAATTAACGAACTGCATTTTCATTAGCCGTTTTGCATGCTGGAAAACCGGCGCCGATCATAAATCAAATTAGTAATGTTATTTAGAATAAATAATTGATCTAAGCGAATGTTCAGGCACGAATTAAAATGTTCAATCCTTTGGCTAAGTATGTTCCTTATGCTGCAAATTCGTTACATTTAGTTGGAGCTAGCTCAACTAAATCGGACTCTGAAGCAGTCGAATTTTCTCTCTACTTTATAAGAATTATATAACTTTTTTTACAATTTCGTCAAATAGTTGATAGATTTAAATGTAGCGTACAAACCATAGTCTTTAAAATATGTAGCGGGCATAACTTGTTAATTATTAAAATATGTCTCCTAAAATTATAGAAGCTTCTTATTCTAAAACAAAAAAATTATTTAAGCCATGAACATGTGAATATCCAAAAACAGTGTTATTTGCAGATATTTGATTAGGCTTGCAATGGTTGCATACACTCTTGGCGTAAATAAATCTAAGCGTCATCTATGAATGAAAAAAATAAATAACTAATAAACCATATGTAGTTTAAGCTACTCTCCAATAGATGTCGCTAACAGAAGCTTAGATTTTTAGTGAAATATTTTAATAAGTTTCAATTACAATTTTGCTTAGATTCATCAAAGCCGAATCGCGTAGATATTAAAATGTAAAGAATCACTTCTTTATTTTAAAACATAATGCACATAACTGCAACAAAAATTTTAGAGAAATGTAATTTTCTTTTTAGAGAAAAATGTTCATTCATTTAAGAATTTTGCTAAAATTAAGAAAACATATTTATCAATTGTAAGAAAAATACACCTTTTTTCATCTTAAGAAATGTAGAAAATCTGACTTGTCTATTTTGACAAGAGAGGCTTCTTTTATTTCAAGAAATGCAGAAAAATTTAGTCTAAAGAAAGAAATAAAAGTAGAGTATGTTTATCAAGTTTGCCAAGAGTATATTCTGTTTTCTCCCAAGTAAGGCAAAAATATTATTTCAAAGCCTGATTTGCAGGCAACTATACATACACAACTAAATGTATATGTGGTTGCATTCTGATCAGGCGTTGTAATTTATATATTATATTATTTTATAAATATTAAAACATATTTATCAATTTTAACTAGAGTTAAAACATTCTTTGATCTCAAAAAATGCAGAAAACATGTTTTTGCAACTATATGATAACTAACCTAATAAATAAATAATAAGATAAATAACCTTATATTATATATATAATATAATAATACTAGCTCTTTGCTCCATTGCCTGGCAAAGGGTGTGTATTAAACGTTTGTTATAGAAATAGAAACTTTTGGAGCGATGAAAATTTGTTTGATAATCCTTATTTCTTATTTGTCTATTTTTTTAAAGAGAAATATCCGCTACATGTTAAATTGATAATCTGTTAAATTAAAATTTAAAATATGTATAATTTTCTGTTTTGTAAACTTTTCTATATTTACAGGCGTTTTTCAAAAATTAAAGTTTATTTGTTTTTCATGGTTTGATGCAACTGCTTTATTACACTTTAAACATCAATGCTTTTTAGGTTTCTCTGCGACATTTTTTAAATTCATGGACATTTTTTTCTATAGAAAATTTAGGATCTTTGAAAACTTTTGATACAGTTATATCCACTAAACTTTAAGAAGACGGACTGCGTTAAAAAATTTGAAATATCTTAACTATTTCGGATTTTATAAGGGATTCTAAAAATTCATAGACTTTTTTTTCAAAAAGAAAAATTATTGATTTTTTAATATTTTATGATGCAATTATATCCATTTATGTTTAGGAAGACGAACTGTGTTAAAACATTTAAAATATCTTAACTATTTTAGATTTTATAAAGGGTTCTAAAAATTCATGGACTTTTTTTTCAAAATGAAAAATTATTGATTTCTTAATATCTTTTGATGCAGTTATATCCATGTATATTTAAGAAGGCGAACTGTGTTAATACATTTGGAATATCTTAAATATTTTGGAATTTATAAGGGATTCTAAAAATTCATGGACTTTTTTTCAAAAAGAAAAATTATTGATTTTTTAATATTTTATGATGCAATTATATCCATTTATGTTTAGGAAGACGAACTGTGTTAAAAAATTTGAAATATCTTAACTATTTTGGATTTTATAAGGGGTTCTAAAAATTGATGGACTTTTCTTCAAAAAGAGAAATTATTGATTTCTTAATATCTTTTGATGCAGTTATATCCATTTGCCTAAATAGTTAAGATATTTCAAATTTGTTAAAGCACTTCGTCTTCTTAAACATAAATGGATATAATTGCATCAAATAATATAATGAAATCTATAATTTATCTTTTTCAAAAAGAAGTCCATGAATTTTTAGAACCCCTTGTAAAATCTAAAATAGTTAAGATATTTCAATTTTTTTAACGCAGTTCATCTTAATTAATATAAATGGATATAACTGCATCAAAAAATATTAAGAAATAAATAATTTTTATTTTTGAAAAGAAAGTCCATGAATTTTACGAACCCCTTATAAAATCCAGAAAAATTAAGATATTATATTCAAATTTATTAACACAGTTCGTCTTATTAAACATAAATGGATATAACTGCATTAATTGTTTAATATTTATTATACATATTTTGTATGAATCAATATAATATATTTTTGTTGGCATCGAATGAAATTTAATATAATAATTTATATTATATGGTCATCAAAAACAGATGGCGCTATGTATTGATAATGTGTAGTTATCTTAGACTACTATATTTATTAAAACAAATCAAGTGCGTTTTTAACAGAATGTAAAGTTTATATTGTTTATTTAATGAAATGAATGATTATAACAAGTGCGATACAAAACTTATAGTTGTAAGTTTGAAACGTGTCGTTGTAATATATGTAATATGTAGAAGTCCGTGCTGGTCGCTAGTCGCTGTAGGAATGAACGATTAAACAGTTCTTAGTTATGTCGTCTATTCGCCTGTAGAGGCGTGACGGATGGCTCTGGGCCGCCACATCCACTCCCCCCTAAGTGGCTTTCAAGGTGAGTTTTGAAAGTCACTTTACGTTCGTAAGGGTTTGTCAAGGTTTGAGGTCCATTGATGTGGCTGCGTTGGCTGCGATATCGAGTCATCCTGGTGATCTGCATCTGTTTTTCTAGTGTAGCATGGTTTTGATGTAGCTGGTGCTGGAGTAGCTGGTGCTGGTGTAGCTGGTGCTGGTGTAGCTGGTGCTGGTGTAGCTGTTGCTGGAGTAGCTGGTGCTTCTGTTGTTGTTTTATCAGTTGGTTTTTTGGATGTTGTTGGTTTTTCTGTTGGTTTATCCGTTGGTTTATCCGTTGGTTTATCCGTTGGTTTATCCGTTTGGTTTATCCGTTGGTTTGTCCGTTGGTTTATCCGTTGGTTTATCTGTTGGTTTATCTGTTGGTTTATCGGTTGGTGATGTTGTAACTGTCGGCGGCGTTTCTGATGACGTGGGGGAAATTCTGAAGACTTCAGTACCTAGAGAAGGTAGAAGGCAGAAGGTATGTCTGCGACTGGTTGTCCTTTTTGAGAACACCGTCACAGTCTGGTAGACTGCTGTGCTCTTGCCGAGAGGGTACGTTTGACTCTAGCACGTGTTGCATTTTGTTTTTTTTTTTGTAGCGTGGGTGAATGTAATTTATATAATTTTAAAAACGTGTTTTTAAAAAGTTTGTCACGTGTTTTAGAAAGTTAGTCACGTGTGTTAAAAAGTTAGTCACGTGTTTTAACACTTTGTTAAAAAACTTTGTGACGTGGGTTTGAACTTTATCACTGTATCTCGAGGTTTAAAACTTTAGCACGTGGATTAACACTTTGTAACGTGGGTTTAAACTTTATCACTGTATCACGAGGTTTAAAACTTTAGCACGTGGATTAACACTTTGTAACGTGCGTTTACACTTGATCACGTCGGGGTCACCAATGTAGTTATCTTAGACTACTATATTTATTAAAACAAATCAAGTGCGTTTTTAACAGAATGTAAAGTTTATATTGTTTATTTAATGAAATGAATGATTATAACAAGTGCGATACAAAACTTATAGTTGTAAGTTTGAAACGTGTCGTTGTAATATATGTAATATGTAGAAGTCCGTGCTGGTCGCTAGTCGCTGTAGGAATGAACGATTAAACAGTTCTTAGTTATGTCGTCTATTCGCCTGTAGAGGCGTGACGGATGGCTCTGGGCCGCCACAAATGAATTACATAGTTATTAGTTTTATTAATAGCATAATAACACATATATACTATATACTATGTACACTAAGATATTAATGCATATATACCAATATAACAAATAATTACTGTAAAATGCAAATACAAGCAACGAAATAGCACAATGTTTAATTTTGTTTTCGTGTTAAAATAGTTGCGATATATCAGGCGCTGGCAAACTGAGAAATGAAATTATTAGATAATAAATTGTCGTTATAATACAAGTTCCAGCTATTACATGTTTGTGGGATAACTCGACGAATAGGATCCCTACTCTACAGTTAATTCTAAATATAGTAACACAACAAAATATTATACAATTTCAACCTTCGGGTTTTAGAGACGGGCGTTCCCCAGTCACCAACTCAAATGTATGTATGCAGAATATACGAGTACGAGTACGAGTACGTCGTGAAATTCATTGACAATCTAACATCCACTATGTGATGTGACATTTCCAGCATATAGGCCATGGAATACATTATCTTAAAGCCTCCTCTTTCTTGTTACAGGACATTTTATACGCCTGTAATTGACTTTGTAATAAAAGTGAATGATACGTTTACAATTTAATGCTTATGTTTTATTAATATAAAGAATTGTATATAGTGTTATGATACAGAAGGTCCCTGTTCTTGTTGCGAGTCATATCTACAATTTTATAAGTATTAAAATATCTTTCAGAAACTGGATTCGATCTAAGATCTTCCGTTTAGTACACAGATGTTTTTCAAATAAACTGCCTCTAAAAATCAGTGTCTGATTAAGCAATTAAAGTGATTAAATTAACGGGATACAAAACGCAACTATTAGTAGTAAATGACGTGTCACTCGTATGAAGGTGTTGTATAAAAGAGAGGGGAAATCGTCGAACGTGACGTACCATGCATTACAAATATTGCGAGTTATTAAAAAATAATTGGATATTTGAGGTTCTGGTAGCCAACTTCATCACTATATAATAGAGTTTATAATTTTTAGTACATATAGGTAACACTCCGAATCATAAATCAAACAATTAAAAATACGTTTAATAAAATTAGTGATGTTGACGCACAAAATTTGCATGCATTGTCAGTTCCAACAATTGTGTGGATGTGTCTCCATTGTTCGTTTCACTCCATGTGACATGTACACCTCTATAAGTAATTCAATTATTAAAATAACATATCCTTGTATATATGTTGTCTGTTTTGGGGTGTGTTGGTGTGCTTCTCATCAACAACATACTCTTTGGGTGTATCCAAGCACCAGTGTACTAAGGTGGGTTTTACACGTGCATGTAAAAGTAAGTACCGTGCAAAAGAAGAACTTTCTTGAAAAGGAAACTGTGTACCGAGTCATCAAATGAGAAATGGGTATGGGAGAACCATAACTGAATGTATATAAAACGCACTGTGTATTGATAAAGTTGGCTACCAAAACCTCAAATATCCAATTATTTTAATTTTATTCGCAATATTATAGAAGTTATTAACGATTGAAATAGTCATTTTTTTTTCCTTTAATAATTAAAAAGGTAAAAAAATTACAAAAATTAATCATTCCCCACTACCATTTGCCAACCTTTACTATCACTGTTAAACAAGAGAAATACAAAAGAGATGCAGAATTAAACGTTAAAGCTATAGCAGCTGTTGCGTCGATCCATAATGTTTCAATCTCGTGATATAAAACGATACGTGACGTCATTAACTACTAGGATAACAACCGAAGTGCTACGCAGTAAAACATACAAACAAAGTAACCTAGAATGGGTTTGTGTCCTATGTCTTAATTTCTATAAAAGTGTACTACATATTGATAAAGTGGGTTACTAGAACCTCAAATGTTCAATTATTTTTTAATAACTCCTTATATATTAAGAGATATTAACAATTAAAAAAGTCATTTTGTCTCTTTAATTATGAAAGTGATTCAACGTTGTACAACATTCCAAATGCATGTGAACTCACAACCGCTATGTTGCTATCTCTTTTATACAACAGAGCGTAAAAGAGATATATTCTTGACAGAACTTTGACAAGTTTACAGATTATCAGCCTTACAGCTCATAAATCTCTGCTATATGTATTTATATATCAAAATATCAAATATTATTTACAGCTATTTCAAGGAACAATAAAATTTCAATATTACGTCTGCCGTAACAGGGTTAAATAAAATAACAACTTATTATTCTTTGACTTGACTTGATTATTTCGACTACCAATAGCTACAAAACATTACAATAGCACTGACCTAATCAACAAATAACTGACGTTAAAATGCATTTTAATGCGTGCAGTTAAAATACGCCATTTTTCAAATAATACAGCAACAATTTCATGACTCTACAAAATATTGATATGTAACGTCTGTAATAGTGAAGTAGTTACGTAAGAAGAATTCCATTGAGTAATCCATAATTACAAAGACAATTCAACGTGAACTTTTAATATGTTAATGAACAATGAACAAAAAATAAATAACTGACATACTCAATACAAAAGTCAACATATTCTGCGGGGGTTGATCCTATACATATGGTACTCGTTGTTGTATTTGCACATGCGCATGCGCCTATCCAATCCACCCATCTGAAGACGGCGACAGACCCAGACGGTTACAGCCTCTCCTCTCTAAGAAGAATCTCCTATGACTATTTACAACCGGCTTAATATATTCAGTTATTGTTTATTATACAGTTGGCATTATTAGAAACTAACTTCACACCCGATATGATGAGACGCGATGCGATTAATTCTATTATACATACGACTACGACAGTCATTAATCAGATATTTGAACTTATGAGGTGAAATATCAATCATCAACGTAAATTGAGGCTTCGTCACTTTCTATATAAACTGATGAATATTCTAACTGGTAATATTCTAACTAAAGGTGCAGCAGCAAAAAATAAAACATATATGTATATAGAAATGGTTGTGGTAGTTGCAAGCAAATCAGGCGTTGTGCATCCCCATATAACGTTCTTACTCTGAACACATGTATATAACAATAGTTGGATAAACAAACGAAGTAGGAATGAGTGAGAGGATGGGGTAGGAATGAAGAGGATAAAGAGGAAGTAAAGATACCGGAAAAAGAAATCAATGAATGGGGGAAAGTTCAAAAGAGGAAAAAAGGAAATTGGAAACGAAGAGTATCGAAATCGGAAGGTAGAGGGGTGTGAAGCAGGAAAACGGTAATAAAAGAGAGCGGATAAAAGAACAGGAAGGAAAAGAAAGGAGCAGGAGCTAGATAAGTTCGAGGAGTAGAGGTCAGAAGACAGGTCTTTAGTGTAAAAATGGAGTATTATTATTATTTGCCATTGGGCACTACATTCTTCTGTCTTAACTCATTAATTTACATATCACTGTGTTTAATTCATTTTTGATCCTAATTATATCTACACATTATCACTCCTTCTAAAAGAAAAAAAAAATCCTTATAAAAATAAAAACAAATTTGCTACTGCTACTACTTCGCTCCTCCTGCTACTCTCTCTCCTGTTTCTACTCTGCCATTCCTTCTCTTTCCTCGCTCCTTTTCTCTATCTCCGCCATCCACCTCTTCCCTTCATTGCCACCCTTTAATAACTGCACAATATTCTTTTCGTTTATTACCTTGTTCTCACATGAAAACTTAATGTGCTCCAATGTTTCTACCTCCGTTCCACACACTCTGCACATCCTCGCTATTTGCCCAGTATCTGTTTCTTTTCTCCTTGTTTCCCAATTTGGCAATCCTTCTCATGTTCTTTGTGTCTTTTTCTCTTAAGTATTGTGCTATATCTCTCTCCCAAATCCTTTCATATCTTTTGTTTGTTTTTGATTGCTTTTCTCAATTTTTTCCATTCATTCCTGTTCTTGTATCTCCCCTTCTCTTCCCCCTAGCTCCTCTTCCACACTTGTGCCTTCTTCTCTCTGTCTCCTCTGCCGGCATTTCATTCTTTTCAAAATACTCTTTTCTCATTTTATGGTCTCCTCCCCCACCCTCCTTTCTACTCTCATCCCTGATTTTCCTTAGGATATTGTCTTCAGATTTTCTCATTTTCTCCTCGAACTTGACTACTTTCCTTCCTGCTTCTATTCTCATCTTGTCCCTTTTTAATTCTTCCATTACCATGTATCCCGGCGTGCATCTGTCCAGCACTAGTATCAGAGGAGTGTGAAAGTGAAATAGAGGAGAACAAAACGAGGTAACATAAAAGAAAGAAAGAAGAGAAGTAATTAACTAAAGTTTAGTTGAAGAATGAGTTTATATATGAAACAGAATATATTAATTGTTTTAAATTTAATGTAGGTAGATAATAAAATATACGAAATGTAATTAAGTAGACTATTAGATAGTATTACATAAATACATACATACATTAGTTGAGGGTTTCGTTTATTGCTATTAAATCAGGCGTGGTCTATTCCAATAAAACATTTATTCCCTGAATACATTCTATGGAAGTTTTATTTGTTGCTATTAAATCAGGATTAGCGTATACCAACTAATAGTTTGTATCCTGAACACATAAGATAAGGGTAGAGATTGTTGCTACCAAATCAGGCGTAGTATATGGTGGTTTTATTTGAAGACATTAAATTAGGCGTTAGGTGGGTATAAAACCCTTTAAGGGCGTAAAGAAGTTCTGTTCATTGCTATTAAATCAGGTCTAATTGTCACTTAAATTAACAACATCGATAAAAAAGAAACGCATCAATAAAATTGACATATGGTTTGTACTTCATATGCAAATATCCACACTAATATTGTATGTTTATTTTTAAATCATTTTATGAATGGTCTTATGACTGGGCTCCTCTCCTCATCTGAACATACATCTGCATACTTCAAACATGTATCATACTTACGAGAACATGCATATACTTAACATTTAACTTGTTTATTATTAAATTATGCAGTAGGATGAACCCCATTTGATTGTCTCTGGTACTTTATACTTGTCTGAGCAGAGACGGAGAAAGGATAAAGTTTTGGGAGGAACCAGACTTACATCTACAGTATTTCTTAAAATAATGTGTGTTTCGTTAGACTTTACATTATTTTAATATTACAACACGTGATTACATCTCATTACCAAATTTAACTTAAAAGTATTCGTAATATTCGTTTTTACGTAAATTGATGTTAATAAATGCGTATATCGGCGTTTTATTTTAATAAATATCTAAATTTTGACAGAGATATAGCAGTTAAAAATTCGAATTGTAGTTTTACGGCTACAGATGTCGGCCATATTTGTGACGTAACATGTTTGTACTATTAAGGGTAGGTCATTTATTTTTTCAATGACAAAATGACTAATATAATAGTATCCTAACATATAAAAAGTTATTAAAAAACAATTGGACATTTGAGGTTCTAGTAACCAACTTTATCAAAATATAGTACACTTTTATAGAAATTAAGACATAGGACACAATCTCATTTATAAAGAATTGTCTGATTTTTTATAGTCTTTTCCGTATATCTTCTTGCTTGCTTAATCCTTTTTCTCTCTCTCTTTCTTCTTGCCAATACCTTCATTCACCTGTTGTCTTTCTTATCTTCTTTCGACCAATCCTCAATTTTCTTTTCTCAATCTAACCTAACATAGCATTTTCGTCTCATCTGCTTTATCATATCTTTTTCTTGCATACACATTCTGCTAAGTTTAACTTCCATTTTTTCACAATATCTCATTAAAACAACGGGCTCCTATCTACTATCACGCTTCATCTTCCTTTTCTTTATTTTTCCTTCTCTTGCTTCTAACCTCATTCATCTATTTTACTTACACCTTCAGTTTTTCATGCCGTAACTTTTCTCCGTTTTCCAGCTTGTACAACTGTATCTATTCGAGTATATCCAGCATTAAACGATAGATACCTTCCTCTATTTAAGCCTTATCTCGCACTCTACGTCTTTGGTTATGTCTTAGGTCTTGAAATGAAAGAAAGACCTTTAAATGGGTGGAGACGAAGGCCGCCCAAATAACACAAACACAAAATACACACATACAAAAGAAATACGCATTGTTCATGTTTTGCTATTCATGGTTTTTTCGTTCTTTTCTTCTTCGGTGACACAATGACAATCATATTCCACGGGACAGGGACAGGGACGACCTGCAATGACTTGTCAATTTTTTGTTTTATACAATTTTTTTTTTTAAATGTACATTTACATATGATATGAACATCTGCCCTTTTAAAGTGAATTTGTTTCTCGCGCCTTATATTTAGCATTTATATTGTGTTAGACACCAGTACCAACATGACAATGTGACATAACGTTGCCTTCAAGTGTATTATGAATATATTAAATAATCTAATATTTTTTATAGGTTAGGTTTCAGTATAACTCGATACCAACTGCATTTTCGAATACATATTTATTTATACATATATATGAATTAAGAATGAATATATTGGTAAATCATGTTTGAATTGGCTTATGAACTACAACAACATTTTTAATGACGGTGGTGACTTATATTTAAAAGAGGTTATAAAAGCGGTATAAATCTATAAGACGATAATGAATTTTATCTTATTCGTTTTTATATACATTATAGAAAAATAAGTGAGTCAGTGCTTTTTAGTTATATCGGCAGTTTATATCCCACAACTTGTTTTAAGTATGAGTCACCGTCGAACTCTCGTAATTTGAACTATATGTATTAAATTAATAGGCGTAATAGTAGACTTAATAATATTTTATGTATTAATTCAATTTATGTGTTTTTAATCACTGCAGGGATCAAAAGATATACAAAATATGTCTATACCTGACGTCGCTTTCATATCGTGCATCTCTTCTCTTCCAAAGAATTGCATCTCTGTTATACTGCAGAGTGTAAAAGAGATAGCATGCTCAATTGATTTCTATAGCCGAAATTGTCTGGTATGACTTCGAGAAAAGTTAAAAAATATCCCCTTGTTGGACGCGATTTTAATTAATAGGATCCCCATCTACCTTCTTTTTAATGTTTTCATTTTTTATCAAAATAATAGCTGCAGAAATAACACAAATGCTTCTTCTTTTTATAGTTTCTGCTCTCAGCACTGTATGCTGCATTTTAAATTAAAGTTTATACAACTGTAAATTATTTTCACTTCTTTATGTTTGATAAACTGAAACGGGCTTGTGTCCTATGTCTTAATTTCTATAAAAGTGTACTATATATTGGTAAAGTGGGTTACTAGAACCTCAAATGTCCAATTATTTGTTAATAACTCCTTATATGTTAAGAAATATTAACAATTAAAAAAGTAATTTTGTCTCTTTCATTATTAAAGGGATACAACGTTGTACACATTCCAAGTGCATGTGACATCACAATCCTTGTGTAAGGTTACCAACCTTACAGATCATAAATCTCTGCTATATGTATTTATAAATCAAAATATCAAATATTATTTACAGCGTTAAAATGCATTTTACGTCATACAAATATGGCCGACCATTTCTAGCGCTAAAACTACAATTCAAACTTTTAATTGCTATATCTCCGTCAATATTTAGATATTTAATGAAATAGACACGCCAATACACATTTATTAACATCAATTTCAATCAACAATTAAAAAATTGACCACTAAAAAATGAGGACACAAGCCCATTGTACTTCTTTTAAAAATAAATCCTACTACATTTTGACTGATTGTCACAAATTGGAGGTTATAATATAAACGCCACTTAAAACTGAAATTAAATTTTAAATTAAAACTAGTACAGGTAATGATTACGTATATTCAATTAAATACAATTTAAATTAAATTTATAATTAAAAATAAATTTAAAACAGTGGGTTGGAATAATACTTAATCTATGTTTAAATAAAGCATTAAGAAAACTATCCCAAAAAATAAGTTTTCAATCCCATTAAATATAAACTGAAATAGTAATATTTACTCCGTATCTACGACAATTCACAATTGGCAATGAATCATACATATTACGAGTATTGTATAGAAAAGTTTTTGAAAGATATTCATGCGCATAAAAGATCAGATACCCATGTTTCATCTTCTTGGGTTCTACCTACGTCCGCCTACTACGACTTCCTGGACGTCTGCCGGACCTGTGGAGTAGCGAAATCGATATTATTGATATATGAAGTTTGGTTAGTAATATTTATCAAATACCTCTGTACTAATCTTAAAGGTAGTTCACCAAAGACAAGCGCAGGCAAAAGTATAGTCAGATATTCATTACGAGTGTTAAATATATTCTATATAGGAGAGTATTTTATTTTTTACGGAGATTTTTCTCAATACATGTAAGAATTCTATGTATTGTATTAATATAGATTTACAAACTAAGAACAATTAAACGGTTGAGAAGTATGGCAACATTTTCGTATATAGTAAAGAACATATTGTGTATAGCATAGCAGGAGTACACGCGCAAAGCATGACAACATACAACGTTGTCAAGTTGCAACTTTATATATACTACTACTAAAATATCTTCAAAACTTTCCTAGTTTCCAGTAAACATTTTAGAGTCACTTTGTCATCATTTTGAAGATGCGTATGATTTTTTTGTCATGAAAGAGTTCATTTACTGTTCAGCATCTCACAGTCGTTCATATGAAATGTCTATTTTATCAGTTACAAATGTCGAAACCACTCCACCTGTTGATACGAACTATAATTGAAGTGTAATAGTGATAGAAACGTTACAAAACAGGACTATTCACCAAATTATTTCTCTATAATGTATCACTTTCTTTAAACCGTTTTCAAGATGAACGTCCAAGCGATGCTTTTTTATAGTTTTTAATCCTTCTCCATATTAAATATTTGCACTTTAATTATTAATATCTCGCATCACAGCTGGTTAAAACTGTTGGTTCTAATTGTGTAATTAAACTAACGACACTTCCGGTATTGATGTAATATTTTACATAAGTGATACTTCCTATACTACTAAATAGATACTAAAAGATACTTCCATTTCCATTTAATCCTTAAAATAACTACTTAAGATTCTATAATCCTTAAACGGTCTACTTAAAAAAAAATTATGTTATTTATGCTTATGCTTATATAAAATTATATAAAATTATGCTTATTTTTCAAAAAGCAGTAAAACATGTCACAAAATGATACATATTACATAAGACTGTTAACGTAACAGGTAACTTTTGCTGTGTTAGATAAACCTTAAATATACGTAACTGTGTTTACCGGGGATATATTATCAGCATATTTAAATTTAATAAAATTCTGTAATAAAGTGATTTTACTAATGGATTGGATGAGATTTACTGTTACATTAGATTCAAGATCAAATTTGATATTGCAACATGTGTTCGATAGATATGTTTTATCATCATATTAGGGTGTGTGTATTGAGTCTTGCAAAAGAAGAAGAATATTTCCTGCTGCTCTCAGTGTAGTATCTTCCCGGATCTTAGGTCTCGACATCCTCACAGATCTTGATTAGATTTGCTAACAACAAGCCCATTGCGCCAGGCTTGGGACAGACAAAGTAATGGCTATAGGACTGATGTACCGATAGAGAATAGGTGTGAATGAATGCATACCTTGTTTTGCTAGTTTTTGTTTTATTTTAATTTAAATTTATATTGTTCGCAATACTGTTATACAGATTTCAAATCTTGTTAGATTTAAGTATTTTACTCTTTTGAATATTAGGTGACTTAAGAACTGTACTGTTCATAGAGTTGGCTAACCTCAAATATGTAATTATTTTTGAATAAGTCGTAATATTATAAGAGATACTAACAATTAAGGAGTTACAATACTTTTTTATAAATGATGAAAAGATCCTGAAATTAGAGGATCGATTAAATACATGCTGTCTCAAAATTTTCTAAATTGCTACAGTAAATGTTGGTTATGTAACACCAACGTTGCAATGTGGTAAATCGAGAGGAAAATTTAAATAAAAGGTTATTGTTACTTATTACAAAAATGTCATTTAAATTTAATTATTATGAATTTGGCATTAATTATATAGAATTTTTTAATTATTAAACTATTATATGCATCAAGAAATAATTTTAACAAACAAAAATTCATTTTCAAATGTAATGTCTCGATAAATGTTTATTCCTCCTATATTTCGTATTTCGTTTTACCGAGAGATAAACTTTTGGCATTAGCGGTACGTCTTTTACCTCCTTAAAATCATTTTTATCCCTTTAGTCATTAAAGTCACTTCTATTCAGGGCCGAATTTAGAGGTGTGGGGGCCCCATATTATTTTCCGAATAAAAGGAACAATTTTTTTACATCAAGTCTTTTAAATTTTTCTTTTCTTTTATCTCTATTGTGGGGGGCCTTCTCCTGTGGAGGTCCCGGGGCAATAGCCCCGCCTGCTCTCCCTCAAATGCGGGCCTGCTTCTATTAATTGTTATCTTACTTCTACGACAGAGTGTAAAAGAGATATAATGATCTAAAAATACTACTTATACTTGTCTGGAGCAACACATACAATTTTGATATTATAAAAGTAATAAACAATAATAAATAATATCGATTAGTTATTATTCTATAGACTTCAATACTAAATCAGTAGAGACGTTAAAGAAATAGCTAAAAATGACAGAAATTAAAATTTTAAATAGTTCTCTGTTAACTTTGGATATTTATGCAATAAATATATTAGCATATATTTTATTAAAAACTTAAAAGCTAACAAGTTCATTCTTGAAAACACTGCATTTGACATTACGAGGAATAATCTAAATACATCAGACAACACTCTCGCTGAGCTGTCATTCCTTTTGATGATAGTGCCATCTATGTTACAATATACAGTACTAAAACTGATCAGTATTAGTAACATAAGATATTTTTTGTTGCTTAATCTGTTGAATCATTTGTTCGCGCGGTGTTGTGCGTTGAACAATTATCTAAGTAATGACCACCTTGCACCTGCAAATTTTACAACGTATTCAATGGGAAATAATTCATTAGATATTCTAGATACGAGTGCTTATGGATATTTCTATGGCTATGGTTATGGTATGGAAAAAATACCCAATGCGTGAGTGTTATTGCTTATAAACAGTGGCGGACTACTTTAAAAATGTCAAAGAAACGTCATATTTAATTTAATAGGCCTATTTTGTAACTGCTTATCTGACTTTATCTGAAAAAATGCACTATATATGTTTTGAAAATTAATATACCTGAATTTGAATTTCTTTTAATACCTGGTTCTAAAATTTGCTTTAGAACCTGTTCTAAAATGTATACAGCTTTTTTTGAGAGTGTAAGTAATAGGAGTTAGCATTGAAAATTGGCCGACGTTAAATGAAGTAAAATAGAAACATTAAATACTAATAGACTTGCAAAAAGATTCAGAATAAATAATAAAAAGACACAGTCCAGATATAAATTAAATTTAACTAATACATACATATAAGTGACAGTTTCTTGGCCATCACTGATATGTGAGTACATACGTATGTGACAAACAACTATTTGTCATCCTTGTTTTGCCACTGTGTTATGTCTTCGAACTGCGAACAATTAATGCAAATTGTAACAGCACCCGGGACTAACCGGATCTTTATTTTATTTATTTAAATCATAATTGATTCATAAACATATTAGCTACTTTAAAAAATGTATGGATTCCTACGTGATATTAGTATGTATATTATTTATTATTCAGGGTCAGGCAACCCGCTGTAACTGTGCTTATTCATCCTCATATGAATTCATTAAAATATTTAGTGTATTGACAATTAACTACTCGTGGAATGGGCTTGTGTCCTATGTCTTAATTTCTATAAAAGTGTACTATATATTGACTACTATTGACTAGGAGATATTAACAATTAAAGAAGTCATTATTTCTCTTTAATTATTAAAGGGATTCAACGTTGGATAAGATTCCAACTGCATGTCACATCACGGCCGCTGGGTGCTATCTCTTTTAGACAACAGAGTGTTATTCAAGATAGAACTTCGGCAAGTTTACAGGTTACCAACCTTATAGCTCATAAATCACAGTTATTTGTATTTATATATCAAAATATCAAATATTATTTACATCTATTTCAAGGAACAATCAAATTCCAATATTATGTCTGCCGTAACAGGGTTAAATAAAATAAAAACTTATTATTCTTTAACTTGACTTGATTATTTGACTACCAACGGCTACAAAACATTACCACAGCACTGACCTATTCAACAAATAACTAACGTATAAAATGCATTTCACGTCATACAAATATGGCCGACCATTTCTAGCGCTAAAACTACAATTAAATTTTTTAATATATATAAGTATATATATATACGTATACATATATGAACTACAAGGCGAAATGAACATAAATTTGGAATTTAATTGATTTTAAATTTGGCGCCTATATGTCTATAGAATAATCTGATGCAAGACTTAAAATAATGAAACTACATCTGTCTACACACCGAACAAGTTTCAACAAGTTTTTGATGTTCAAGTTTGAACTTGCAAACGAATAAAACATTTTTTTTCAATTCAAATGAGTATATAGCTGCTAATAATTTTATTAGATTGATCTGGAAACTATATTCATCTCTTTTCATCAACAGGCATTCATTAGCCGAACGGAATCTCTCAAGCTCGTCTTTATATGTAATACATCCACTGATATAATAGTAATATTAAATTCAATTGTTTACTTTATAAATATTTTTACAAAAATATTGCTGTCTCTTTCTTTTACATATAAAAATCTTAAAAAAACTATGCACTGCTCTAACACGTTATAATAATTTTTCACTAAAAACAAACATTGCAAAATAATGAATATAACTTGTTATGACTTACTGGTCATTAACCTCGTTGCACGTGTTCAAACATAAACAAAATACCGATGCGTTGTTGCTATATTTATATAACTAAAACTAAAGTAAAATTTATTTTAAATTTTATTTATCAAAAATATTTAAACACAAATAATTGTAATAAATTTAATTAACAATAATTTTAATTCTAATTATCAAATAAATTCGTAATAAAATTCGTAAACAAATTCGTTCAAATCTGCTTGTTGCATAAAATCAATTAAACGATTCAAATGTTGCAGATTTGTAGTTAATAATTTTGCGTTTCACTGTTAATGGATTATTACATCGATCACATTTAATGCATTTGCAACATTATCAACAAGTTTGAGGCTTCTGATTGTATGGGGACTGAGTATAAATCTACAATTTTCAGGGAATAAATATCATACTAGTCCGATACATGACGCATGACGTCAGAGAAAGCGTTACAAAATAGGGACCTATAAAACGGTAATCGACTTAAAATATCTCAGGTTGAAAATGTTATACTTTAATTAGCTTGTAGTAAGCTAGCAAATGTGAAACATTTGTTTGCAATTAGCTAAAGAGAAGGTAGCAAGTGTGAATCTTGTACTTCAAGACAATTTTCTACTTGGACGGTGACAACCAATTTATATTTCAACTCATGCGATAAAATAATACTACTTTTTCACTTCGATTATATCAAGAATTCCAACCATAATCAGTGATATTGTTATTCTATAAAGAAGAATATGTTAATTTTATTTATTTCTGTAACATTCTTTTAATTTCCAAAGAATCGATTTACAAGTCTGTCCAAGTTCTTGTGGATATGATACTCTGGAGACCGCCATGACACGTCCTGCCTAAAATAGTCGTTATAAATTACTTGGCATTCCTGCAGTGCACTCAAAATCGTCCACTCCATCTGGTAGCTACAAAAACAAATACACAGAGTCAAACTTGATGGAAAGACAATGGGCTTGTGTCCTATGTCTTAATTTCTATAAAACTGTACTATATATTGATAAAGTTGGTTACTAGAACCTTAAATATCCCATTATTTTTTAATAACTCCTTATATTTCAGGAGATATTTACAATTAAAATAGTCATTTTTTCTCTTTAATTATTAAAAAGGATTCAATGTAGTACACATTCCAACTGCATGTGACATCACAGCCGGTAGTTGCTATCTCTTTTATACAACAGAGCGTAAAAGAAATAGCATATTCAAGATTGAACTCTGGCAAGTTTACAGATTACCAACCTTACAGCACATAAATCTCTCCTATATGTATTTATATATCAAAATATCAAATATTATTTACAGCTATTTCAAGGAACAATAAAATTTCAATATTATGTCTGCCGTAATAGAGTTAAATAAAATAAAAACTTATTATTCTTTGATTTGACTTTATTATTTCGACTACCAACAGCTACAAAACATTACCACAGCACTGACCTACTCAACAAATAACATACGTTAAAATGCATTCACGTCATATAAATATGTCCGACCATCTCACAGCGCAAAAACTACAATTCAAATTTTTAATTACTATATCTCCGTCAACATTTAGATATTTAATAAAATAGACACGCTAATACACTTTTATTAACATCAATTTCAATCAACAATTGAAAAATCGACCACTAAAAAATGAGGACACAAGCCCATTTGAAAAACCATCTGTGTAGTTACTGAGAAACAAACGTTTGTTACACACAGTTTTGTAGGTTATATTTTTGTACATACAATAATACCGTAAGAATGTATCTAGATACTTAGCAAATACAGTATATGTTTAATAAATGAACTATGCAGTAGGGAAGATACATACACATATGAGGTGTGTTCAGAAAATAACGTGCATCCTCGTGCTAATTTTTTTTATAAAATTTCTTTCGTAGCACCCGTTTATTTAGAGCAGCTGGTTGAATCAGTAACTTCAGTAGTGCATAACGAATTTCATAGCATGGCTAACATTTGAATAGAATAACAAAATGTAATCAAAGATTCATATTTATAAGGCAGCAGTATAATACACATGCAGGTTACTATATTTTTGGTACTAAAATACAGTAAAATAGTTTTAAGAACCCGAGAAGCAATGCAAAACATTTTTATAATAAACCAAATAGAACTAAAATATTAAAAATGAAATAAAGAAACATATAAATTGAAATGACAATTGTGTTCAATATAAAAATAAAACTAAAGCAAAAAATCATAATTTAAACTAATTTAAAATGCGCGTAAATTACAAAATCAATTCACAAATCCATTTGATTTTTTTCTACGTGAGATTATCCTAGCTCTTCAGATGTACAGGCGCCAATGGATCCCTCACGCCGATAGTCCAAAGCAATTAGTAGTGTTCCGCAATGGCGGCCGATAACCAACTAATGAGGTAATTTCACAAAAATATCTTATAAAAATCGAAATTATTGATTCATGTATTGGAAATCCTTTAAATATGTTAAATACTTAATCTATCACTAATTGTTAATTAGTTTCGAACGTAATTTTACCTAAAAACTATATTTTTTATAAGATTAGTATTCATCATTTTTTACGTAGTGGAAAAATACATGTTTCAACATGTGAATCTATTAAATGGCGACTTCGTTTGTTAAAAAAATTAATATCAGATTTCTTTTATTAAAAATACTTTGTTCTATATCTGTTTCTATATATAGAAGTGCATTTTTTATAAAGTTTTATTTTCTATTTAATTTGAGGTGTTCTAATATATCCACCAGCATGTGGGGCATCTTCTAGACATCGTTATAACTGCAGCTGCCTCCTGGTGCACTTGGGCATAGTCTATTTTGTAAGTGTATTACTATTTTAATATATTAGTTACATATTATTTGCTCTATTTATACATATAAACAAGTACATATATGAACATCAAAATATTTCACTTGCATTATTTTCAGGGCGAACTTTTGCGTGTCCAGAGGTTGGGTGGTCTAGCCTCCTGTATTGTAGCTTGACATAGTACATCAGCAGTACATCCGAGCTCTTTTGCAGGCACCCCAACTGCAGTGCTTCCTAGTGCATTCCAGCATAGTTAAATTTGTAAGTTCATTGTTTTGTTTTGATATATATTCATATTCTCTTTCGTATTTACAAAATCTTATGTGATTTCGTACTTGCAGGAGGACACTGGTATTTGCGGCTGTGCTGGACGCTGTGGACTCCATGCGCTCCACTGATCCTGGCGCAAAACTGCAGCTTGACTCCTGGAGCAGACACGGCGACGCTTGCTTATGACTGGTGTGTATGCTTTTTATTTAGTGAATTAGATTTATTTTTAGGTTATACATACATATGTATATGGTTTTCATTCAAAACTATATTTTTTATTTAATTCTTATGTTGAATGTATTTTATATGAACCCGCTAAACATAGTTCTCTATATTTAACGTATTTATCTAACATAGCGAAAGTTTTATCTAATATACACAGTTATGTAACTTATTTTACTGCTTTTTGAAAACAAATCTACCTTTTTGCGCATTAGCACTCATAAAGAATCCTTATTATTTTATTATTATTATTTATTTTAATGTTATTGCCTCATGTGCTTAATTACATTTGTGATCCTTATTATATATCTAAACATTCTCACTCCTTCCAAAAGAAAAAAGAAAGGAAAAATAAAAACAAAACTGCTACTGCTACTACCTGTTTCTACTCTGCCATTCCTTCTCTTTCCTCGTTCCTTTTCTCTATCTCCGCCATCCATCTCTTCCCTTCACTGCCTCCCTTTAATAACTGCACAATATTCTTTTCGCTTTTTACCTTTTTCTCACATGAAAACTTAATGTGCTCCAACGTCATAAAGAATCCTTATTAAAGATTAAAAGATTTTAGAATAGCTTGCAAATAAAGAAACCATCTTAGACTACATATTACTAGGTTTCACTTAAGTAAAATATTGAATGGCGACACAGTGGGTGAGAACAGTGAAGCTTAACACCAGACTTCTGTGTGTTCGGGTTATGATCCCCGGACCAGAGTTGTATTTTCTGGGTTTTGTTGTTATGAAGTTAAATTAATTAAATACATACATAATCGTAAACTTATTGGACAGTGGTGTAGTTCACATGTATGAGGTCACGACACTATAAATACTGGCAACATAGTAGAAGGTCATTAGTGTTAGAATTTAGCATCGGAATAGGCCGATATTATTTGCAACTTTCACGAATTACTTTTTGTTGTACTATAATAAAAAATAAATACATACCAGTATATGATGAATATTAATAAAACATAATTAACAAATAATAAATAAAAATGCAAAGAAAATTAAATATAAGGCGAATAATAATTTAAAAAAAAATGTATAACATTTATCACTGTTTGAATTTCGCGCGGTAACTATTTTTAAAATTGTTACGCTCTGAACACTGCAGCTTATTAGGGTTGTCGCGTTTGCCACAGTGCTCATGGGTTCATGTCACGTGATCGCGGCCATGTTTTCTCAGTATTATGCAATAATTGCAGCTGATAGCAAAAGCATATGAGTAATTATTATAAAAAATTATGAATAATATTAAAAATATACTGTAGCGTTTTAGAAATCGTTTAAATATGTAAAATACTTCATCTATTACTAATTAGTAATTGTTTATTTATATGATTTTACTTTAAAATCATATTTTTTGTGAAATTAATGTGCACCATATTACGTCGTACGAGAATCGTGTTTCAACAAGTAGTTTTTTAGGTTATTGAATTTCTTCAAGTAAAATAATAAAAGTAACTTTGTTTTTGCATAACTTAATTAATAGAAAACATTACTAATGCATTTTAGTAATCAGTGTGTTTCATTAACAATTTATATCATTAACAATATGTGGTTCATTCTGTTTGCAGGTTTAGACATGTTTGAAAATCTAAACGCGCGCTACTTGTACCAGGCACCGCGCACGGTTTTTCTTCTGCGTACAGTGCTGCACCTGGTGATGATGTTGACATTTATGATGGACTACACTCTGATGGGGATTAAAACATAAGGTATTGCTCTTTTCTGTTGTTTATTTATTTAATTAATTAAATCATATGTTTATCTTATTTACTCAAAATAATAATTATTGTTTATTTTATTGTCCTGACTTTTAGGTATATGGAAGTGTTTGTTTGCCTGTTAATTATTTTTTCAATTTCTTATATGAATATTATAGCTTCAAATTATTACGTTGTGTTATGCCGGTACCAAATGATGCTACGAACTTCTTCCAACGTTGGACTCTTGGAATGTCATGTGTCCAAAGTTCACGTTGGAAGAAGTTCGGGCTGTTGTCTACCACACAATTGATCCACATGTTATGTACTGCTGCACGAACCGTCCAACAAAGGAAGGTTTTATACTTGAAAGTTTATTTATTTACTTGAAAGTTTTTGTTAAAACAATGTTATTGTCAATAATATCAACAAATTAATAACTACTCGTTCCATCGAGTAGTAGGAAACTTGCCATGTCAATCTTCCAATATTAGACTCACAATTTGGAGGCAAAAATTTGAATCAAATGTTTACCGCATCTTTTGGTACCGGCTTTATACATATTTTTATCTCTATGTTTTATATTTTAATTATAATTAAGCCGCATTTTCACTCTCTGAGTTTTAGTGTTAATTTAAGTTTTTAACCTAAAATGTAAGTTAAATTAATTATATTACTTACAATAATATATTAAATAAAGATAGTAGTTATTACAAAATAATGTATATTATCGACGCATGATTTCACAAGTTCAAAATTAAATTTTAGGTTAAAACCTTAAATTAAAACTAAAAACAATGAGTGGGAATGGGAATTTAAATATCACAAATTATTTTGCAATTTATTATTTTTAATATTTATTGAATATTTAATTGAGGAATTAATATATTTTTAGATATTTTAAAAGTTAAATATTTCTTTTGAATATTTTGAACGTTTTTATTTTCAATTTATCGAATTTAAAGAATTTTCTTCTTATAATATCAAATCAAAGATTTTAATATATAATTAACTTATTGTTGAAAATATAATTTTTTTTTTTAATTTTCAAAAATAACTTTTGAATTCTTACAGAACAACGACGAAGACTACTACGATGGAATCTACATAAGCGCTGCGTGTCAACATCTATTTCCTGTAAAATTATAGCAGAGTTCAGACCGTGAGTTATTTTTATTTATTGGTGATGAATGCATGCAATAAGTGTCGCGCATAATCCTTTAAAAAATTATAAAATTTCAATTTATTAAAATTGTTAAGATCTATTTAAAACCTGAATTTATTTTTGAATTTGGACAAACAGTTTTTAAAGGATTAAGTGGAGTAATATTTTTGAATATGTATGTACTTTATCCCTACAGCTTTTCGTTCGTTCGGGTTACAGCGTCGCGTCGCGTCGCGTCACGTCGCGTCGCGTCGCGTCGCGTGACGTCGCGTAGAGCTGCCAGTAATTTGAAATTTCATTATAAATTAATAACAAACAATACTGATAGATTTTTACAATACAGTAATTTAAAAATATGGCTTAAATATTTTAACATCCGGTTCTCTGTTAGAAAATTTTATCTAATATATTTTTTATATATATATATTTTTATTGAGATATTAGAAATTTAATTTGATTTAGTTTTCGGTAAATATTTTGCATTTTAAAATTGAAAGGTACTCTACAAATGAATATTTTTTAAAATCATTAATATTTTATAATTTTTAATTTTTAATATCCTTTTTTTTTATTTACTTACTTTATAAAACGATTTATGTTTTTGATTAAAAAAAGAATGAAGAAATATTTAATAAAATCAAAATTTCTTTGATAATTTTAATTATAGTATAAAATTTTTAGTTATATTTATTGAAAATATAATTACGATTTTATAAAATATTTGTGAATTTTCTAAAACCTTTTACAAATTTTTTTTTATTATTTATTAATTCGATTTAGTTAGTAATTGGGAATTGCAAATAGGATTAATTAATAAGGATTATTAATTTATAGTATGATCAATCACAAATTATTTTTAAGAGATCTGTATTGTAGAAATTTATCATCATTTAAATAAACAATAAAATAATTTAAATAACTTAAATACCGAATTTTCGCGAATTTTAAAATAAAGTGAAAGTTGTAATAAACAATAGACAAAAGTGATGCTTTAGAAACAAAAACATTAAGCAAATAGCGATTTAAAATAAGTTTTTAATAAATCAGTGTAGTGTGGAAGCAGATGCTGAGGGCCGTCGTGCTCTGGACTGTTACAAGAAAGGTAATTCAAGATTTCAATGTTGATATCATATTATTATGTAATATGGATAATAAGTTTTCTAAACAAAGCTTTTCTCTTGTTGCAGATGAACTTCCCGACTTTAAAGGAGCCAACCGAGCTATTTCTTCAAAGAACTTTGATTTTAACTTATAGGTAAATAAAATGTATTTTATGAAAATTATAAATATTTTAAAATTTAGTAATTATTTTTTGATCCAAATATTTTTTATTGTTACAGGTCGATTGGCGCTGTGCTGTTTTTATTCCTGTAAAATGAAGCTGAGATCAAATCGTGAGTTTCATTTCATATTTATTGGTGTTGGGATAATACTTTTACAACTAAACGAAATTATGTAAACTAAACTGAAGTGGAAGTTGAAAAATAAAAGTGACGGGGGTTATTGGGGGGAATTGTAAGTAAGTAATTGAGTAATTGATTAGTTGGGTAATATTAATGAAGAGTAGTACCATTTTTAATTATTAGCAGACAAAAAAAAACCTTTGTCAATAAAAAAAATTCATGCTCATAAACAAAAAAAGTAAGCTCATGTATTATTTAACGTAATAACTTTTAACCTTATGTTACATTTTATTATTTACCGAAGTTTAAGATAGTCTTTAAATAAATATTCTTAACGTCAGAAAACATAAATGTATGTTGAAAAATAACTCTCGTTAAGCAATCTTACATTATATTAAAGTACACAATGTTATGCAAAAGGTAAACTATTTTTACATATACCTTGCATATATATAACTGTGTTTAGCGAGTGATAATATTATAATACTTCCGACTATCAATTTAATTAACCCCTTTTTGGACCACTGTGTGTTTACCACACGGCCATCTTTGATCAAATATTAAACATATATAAAAGAAAATAATTAAATGATTATTAAACTTATTACTAGGTTTGGTACCTTGCAAATACAAAAATACATATTTGGATAACTTTTACCTTTATACAGGATCACCTGGGACTGTTGAAAAAGTGTTCAAAAAATGCCTTTTTTAATTAAAATAATAATAAAATAAATTAAAATAAAAATTCATTTACTTGTACCAACGTGTGTTGGCAAAAGTCCAAATATTATTTTAAAAATATCTTATGGCATCAAAGTTACCAATCTCTACCACCAGGTATTGGCGAAAAATGGCGTGTGATACAGTACACGCTTGGACCCATAACACTATTTGTATAATGTTCTTAAACCTGCACTTATACCTACTTAATTTACCATTTACAAAGAAATCAAACAATAGAATTTGTACAGAAAATAAAATCAAATATGCTATAGGTCCCAGCGTATGGTATATAATACGGCAATTTTCCGGAAAGTACTTAACGATTTTTTTTAATTTTTTGCAAGAATGATTTCTTATATGTTAACGTTATATATAGACATTCATTGTATTCCAACGTTGAAACATCCTGGTCCTTAATGTGTTAAAAAGTCCGTAGTCAAACGTTAACCAAAGTTCGGATCTGTTTTTATCAGCTTGTCGTGTGTAACTCAAACCCACTTTCAATTATTTCATTTTATCTTCATATAAAACAAAATACTTTGCTCAATACGATTGAATACTTGATTTAACTCGCACATACAAGAAAAGTATTTTAGCATTTTTGGTTTGTACCGCACCATTTTTAGACAAAGAATGTTACTTTTCTTGCTTCACGCATCTTGATTGAATCAGAATCACAACCTGGGACTCCTGGTGCTCACATTAACAAATGGATTTCTATACAAGTCATACACAAATTGTATTACTTAGTTTTTATTTTAAAATAAGTAGCATTTTTGTTTTTAGTTTGAAATTGTTTGAAATGTTTTACCAACTGATTAATTCATACATTTCGGCAAAGTATTTGTGGACAAAACAAAGAAAACTAAAATATTTGTATGTTTTGTAAAAGGTATTGTTTTTGTCAACATTGGTAACAGACAAACTAATTTCTATAACGTCGACATCGTTTCACAATTACTGTACAACGATTAATAATATCTAATAAAACTAATAAACAGTACTATTCTTAAAGATATATACTTTCTTTACGTTTATTTAAGGTTTCCTTACCATAACATAAATTATCTGTTACATAAGCAATGTTACCTAATATGTGTTTTACATTTTGTGACTTAAAATATTTCTTTTTGAAAATGCATCTAACTTTTTCGCATTAGAATAATCTTAATTAAGAATTAAGGGATTAAAATGGGTTAAATATGAGGGACAAGATAAGGAGCAGGAAGAAGAGCAGTCAAGTTCAAGGAGAAAATGAGTAACGCTGAAGGCGAAATCATAAGGCAAATTATGGAGGAAAGTAGAAAGGAGGGTGGGGAAAGAGGCCCGAAAAATAGAAAGGAGTATTACGAAAGAAATGGAATGGCGACAGAAGAGGCAGAGAGAATGAGACACAAGTGTGGAAGAGGAGCTAAGAAGAACAGACAGGGAGATACAGCAACAGGAAAGAATGGAAAAAATTGAGAAGAGCAATTATAAGCAATTTGGGAGAGAGAGAGATACCAGAATACATAAGTGAAAAAGACACAAGAAACAACAGAAGAATTGCAAGATTCATATTGGGAAACGAGGAGAAAGGAAACAGATACTGGGCAAATAGAGAGCAAAGGATGGCACGATGTGCGGAAAGGAGATAGAAACGCTGGAGCACATTAAGTTTTCATGTGAGAAAAAGGTAATAAGCGAAAAGAATATTGTGCAGTTATTAAAGGGAGGCAGTAAAAGGAAGACGTGGATAGCGGAGATAGAGAAAAGAAGTGATTAAAGATAAGGAATGGCAGAGTAGAAACAGAAGGGATAGTAGCAGGAGGAGTGGAGCAGTAGCAGTTTTCTTTTGGAAGGAGTGAGAATGTTTAGATATAATAAGGATCAAAAATGAATTAAGCACTTAATTTAATAGCAAAAACATTGAAATAAATAAGAAAATATAAGATAATGACACATGGTCTGGCTTTGCTTAAGAAACAACCCAGTAAATATTTTGTAGTCACTTTGCCATCATATTGAAGATGCGTATGACTTTTTTGTCATGAAAGAGTTCATTTACAGTGCGTTTCTCACAGTAGTTCATATGAAATGTGTATTTTATCGACTACTTATGGCTAAACCACTCTATCTGTCGGAATAAAAATGAAGATAAAGTTGATGCGCACTATAATTGAAGTGAAATAGTGATAGAAACGTCACTAAATAGGATACTTCACTAAATTGTTCCTTGGGAAACTACAGTAAATAATATACTAACTAAGCTAATTTTGTATATTTCTATTGAGGCTCCTGTTTACTCTACAGATAGAATTTTTATTCACTTTCGATATTGATAACTTCGATAATCATTTTTACAATTAAACACACATCTTTGACAAGTTGAATTAAGAAGGATCAATGGAGTATTTCAAGGATTCATTTGCTATGTATGGATATTTTACTTTAGTTACATTCTTAAATATTTTAGCATCGTAAGAGACACGCGTACACATACTTTCAAGAAGCCTATAGAGATACAAACTAATACACATATAGAGCCCTTCAAACAAAATAATTAATTCACACATATCATCAGAGAAGACGACTAAAAACTAACTGTTACCTAAAATGTAATAAGCCATCTGAAAGAAGTAATTTAAAAATCAGAAACCTGGTCAGATAACAACATATCTCCACATAAAGTGAACAGAGCAGAGGATGACCATATGGAGCAACACACGTTCAGGACTTGCGTGATGAGACAGTCATATCGGCGTCCTCAAAGAAAACAACAAAACCATATGAAAACAATTGAAAGCAATGTAAGACTAAGAAATATCTAGAAACAATAAAAGAAATAACCGATCAAGGATCTTTCAAGTTGTGTGATGGTATGATGCCTTGTTTAATGAAACGAGATCAAATTATTAAGTATTATCATCATTGTCAATGACAGAATGACAAAAACTAATTTTATAAAATCAACCATCAGCGTCCAATTCTTATTAAAGCGTCACAGTGTCTGTTGCGGAGAATATTTATTGAGTTTGCAGCAAGAAATGACTCTAAGATCGTTGTTAGTAGGAAACTAGTTGGTTCGCTACTGGATGTGGTCAATATGGACTTTGAAAGAACAGGATATCATAGCTTATTAATATACGTATTATAGAGTTATAAATCATTCGAGTGATGACGTGCGAATTATATTTTTTTGCCCCACATTTGCAGTACCATCTTTAGAAAGCTTGATATCTATATTCTTCTTTACTTCCAGATCACAAAAGTAATAATATTTTATAAAATAAATTAAAAGTCACAATTTTGTAATTTATTTCTGTGGCCCTTTTTTATTAGACGCCTCTTTAAAGGACAATTCTTGATGCAATCTTATACAATTTTTATATAACGTTTTTCACAGTTATTAGTTTACCGTTACGATTTATAACGCCTGTAACTTTTCACATAACGTTATGAAATAGACGGAAATAGAAGGAAAGTTCTCTCCTTCTCGCTCTAAAAAGTGATATTGATAAAAGCGATGTTGCCAAATATACAATGAGATGTACGGGTGAACTTTGTAAAACTTATCTTCAAAGGTCGATGGGTTAATGCGAACTTGTCTAATAACTGAGGGAGGGATGTTGCTTGTTGTCAATCGTTTATTTTATAACGTTATACATTGGATTCGTTATTATTGAGTTATTTGGTCATTTGGTTACCAAAATTAGGCTACTTAAATTCGCCTCCAGGTACAACAAATGATATAAAGTTAATGTTTAAAGAGCGTAAAAAATTAATAAATAATGAAGATTTAAAACAAATGAACTTTTTTATTAATTTTCGATTAACATAAATTTTAATATACGTAAAGCACTCTCTAAAACTCACTGTTTTTAGTTTTAATTTAAGGTTTTAAATTTTAAGCGTTAAGTGTAATTTTGTACTTGTGAAATCATGCGTCATGCGTCAGTAATATACATTATTTTGTAATAATTACTATCTTTATTTAATATAAATTATTGTATTTAATAAATAATAATAATGTAAATTAATTCATTTTATTTATTTATATTTGAAAAACTGACTTACATTTTAGGTTAAAACCTTAAATTAACACTAAAACTCAGTGAGTGTGAAAGGGGCTTAAATTGGCATTTTTATTTTTTTAAATATCCAAATGATTACGGAGTTATAGCTTTATTAAATTTAAATTTCAATTTTGCCGCCAGTTTTAGAAATGAATAATATGATACATAAGAAATAAGTGATATAGTTCAAATTACGAGAGTTCGGCGGCGACTCATACTTAAAACAAGTTGTGGGGTTCAAACTGTCAATACAACTAAAAAGCATTGACTCACTTATTTTTCTATAATGTATTTAGAAACAAATAAGATAAAATTCATTATCGCATTATAGATTTATATCGCTCGTATAACTTTTTCTTTTTTCCCAAATTTCGTAATATAAAACTTGATGAGATACACAACTCAGCTGTTAGTAGTTAATGACGTTTCGCACACACACTCGTATAGATATCTGTTGTCTAAAAGAGATGGCAAATCATCGGATGTGATGTACCATACAATGTAATTTTCACAACATTGAATCCCTTTAATAATTAGAAACCAAATGGCTTTTTTAATTGTTAATATTTCCTAAAATATAATGAGTTATTGGTATTATTTTTTATTATTTATTATATTAATTGTGTGCTTTTTGGCTTTTCAATCTACAGTATTTTATTTCCAAATACATTTCATTCTTATTTAAATTTAAACTTAAAACTAAACTTAAACTATTCTAGACTTTTACTACTTCCAAAAAACACTTTCTGTCTCTTCTTCTCTTGACTCTCTCCTCCTTAATTCTCATCGTTTCCTGCTTCTTATAAGGAGTTATTTAAAAATAATTGGACATTTGAGGTTCTAGTAGCCAACTTTATCAATACATGGTACAGTTTTATACAGTTTACAAGTCCATTTTTAGGTGCACTTGGAACCGCGAGCACGTTCGATTCAGAAATCTCAAAGAAACCATTCAGAAAATATTAAGATAATTTTATGTTGTACTGTACCTTACATTAAAGGCTTAACATACTATTTATATATTATTATTATTTATACAAACTAACACAAACGACAACAATAGCAATAAATATGAATATACTTCATTTGGACAGCGTCCCAGTCCAAGTCCAAGTCATGTTCAATGAAATATGAATATCCCCTTCAAATCTCCAATTGCGCTGTCACCAAGATTATTCTTATTGCAGACAATTCTAGGCGAAGATATAATGCAATATGAGAGGAAATCGTGGGGGAAGGAAGGAGGAGACGATATGACATAAGTCTGTCGCGGATTTCTTTAAAGGCTTGCGGTAATTTGTGTTTCCAGTCCCGTGATCGCAAATCGCAAATCGCGAATCTCTCATGTCTATACATATTGATTTTATCTCGAGTTTTGATTTATAGGAGTTTGATAACTTGAATTAAATTAAATTGTTACCCAATATGTTTATATGTGTGTCGGTTAGCTCGGAGAATGTTCTTTAACGTATCATTTGGGCGTAATTATTCAAATTGGAAATCTGTAACACTGATAAGAATTCAATTAACTTTGATATTAATTAATTAACAAGATTTAGCGTGGATAGTATTTATTAGTAGCGTGAAACTCTACTAAATTACCTGATAAATAGAGTTGCATGTATTTAAAGTTTATTTAACATAAAAAAGTTTACCCTTTACTTGAAGTTTTTTTTAATACGAAATAAGAAAATGCTTCTCCTACGTATTAAATTAATAAATTAGTAAAATAATAATATATATGTTGTGAACATTGTGATATAAGAGAAAACGAAATTGCTGATAAATTGGCAAAGGAAATAATAAATTTTGAAATTGAGATGAAAGTGAAATTACCTTCATATGAAATTTTTAATATAATCAAAAAATTAAACTTCAATTTGAGAAACCAAGATTTCATTAAAAAAGTCAGTTAAAAAGAAGAGATTATTATATGTGTCATTCAAATTTAAGTAAGAAAGGATGGTTCAGAAATGAGTCCTAATTTAATCTAATTGATACAAAGAATGTTGATCTGATTCTATGAGCAATAATTACGTAATAGAATGTTAAATTGAAATAACATTTTTTATGTAAAAGACAATATATTTTCTGTGTTAAATAATTTTTATATATATGTAATTGTGTTTAGTGGATAAAGGCGTACGTTCGATCGCTACAAGTCTACTGAGACAACAACTGAAATCGAGTTGCTTTTCGAAGCAACCAGTAACACATTTATATGATTAACTATGTGCTAGCTGCATATACCTTTTCTCTTACAAGTTTATACGATAGATATAATGCGTTTAGTGCGTTGAGAGCGTACATCAAAATTGAGAAAAGTACAGTAGTTAACTGCAAAACAAAGTTTGCATTATATTTTAAATAAGAAGCAGCGACTAAAATACTATGTTAATCTTTAGATCAGCATGGTCCTGGTTGTTTATAATGCTATAAAGGCTGGTTATAATAACAAAAGTTAATTTTTTAACTATACCATATACTCTTGACGCCACTACTATTTATAGCCTCGCAAAAATAAACAATATTCTAATTGCCGCGTAATTACCATTAATCTACTTATTTGCTATAACAAAATAATAGCACAGTAGCGTTTATAACTTCAGCGAAAGTCAGATGACGCAATAAGTGAAAATATAATAGGGTAGCTGCACTGCATTAAATGTAATATCGTTTAAAATAGCGTGGTACATTAATTAGCCATTTAGTCATTTAGTACATTCAAATTTAATTGCTCTGCGTCTGATAATCAAGCTCGTTATTAGAAATAATTCGATATCATGAATCGTACACACAATGTAATCCAAGTATTAGTCTTGCGTCTTACACATGCACAAATGACCGTATTTTAACCTGAAAAAAAGTAACACGCTTTCTAGTTTCTTACCTAACTTATTTCAGAGTAAATTGTTTCCAAGTTGTATGTACTCACTCGTACATTAGTTTGTTAGTTAATCTATTTCAATAAATTTTTGTAGGCAGACAGTCAACATAGTGCCACACCCTAGCGGACATATCAGTAACTAAATCCAAGGACATCTTTGTATAAATCAAATACTGTCTCTTGTTTTAAAAAGTGCAACATTGTTGTTTAATTTATAACAAATTAAAATTATGTATATTCACAATTGGTTTTACTATTAGATATTTAAGTTTAAAAATATTGTAAAAAGAAATAGGTTAGGTTGTCAGATTATACTCAGAGCCATCTATGAAACAAACATGGTATTTTAAATATTAACGGCTTTTTTTAAATGTTTCACTAATGGTGTCAGAGAAAATTTGCTCTTTTTCAAGCAGTTTATTTGAACTTCCGGAACAGAACAAGTATTCTGTTCTATTGTAAAAAATTTCTCCTCGAAGCAGTTGAGACAGAGCAATTTTTTCAATTATTTCGCTTTGTCTATCGATTTCAGGTTCATTTTTATGTTAGTTTTTGTGGTGTTTTATATTTACGTTACTTCATGTTTTTCATTAAAATTTATTGATACTGTTAACTTATATATAGTAAAATGGTAATTTGTTTGCCCGGCTGTGTGATGGTAAAGCAGATAACGTATAGATGTCTTAAATATGAAGAGACTATGTCTATCGAATAGTTTCAAGTCTTGTGAATCAAAGTTTTGTAGAAACCCTACTCCCAGCGATTAATTGTTCTTCTTCAGCATCTAAAAGAAACCGAAGAAAGCGTCCCTCTAAGCATTTGGATGAAATGGCATATCTAGGTAAAGTTCCGGTAAAAAAATCAATTTTTTTTCGATGTCACTTATGGAAAAAAAATTGTCAGAGTTTTATCATAAGAATATTTTAGAAAAAGAAACAAGATATATCTGTCTCTATTACACTTTATTGGTTTATTTGCAATACTGGTTCAATACTGGTCCTGTAGTGAGACCAGGTGAAGTGATTTTACCATTTGTAGTTCATATCACTGACATTTCCCTTGAACGAGTAAAATAAAATTGAATTGTTTTATGACAACAAATCATACCCATCTTCAATATGAAGTCAAAGTAATGTCAATATGAAATTTGTCAGCATTGACATTACGCAGCATGCGTAATCAATATAGTAAATACACAATAGTTGTGCTACGGATGTAATTTTTAATATATATCAGTTAAGTTAACTCAAAAGGACATTATTGTGCAGCTATCTTTAATTATTGTGATATCTAGTCTATGTAAATGTCATAATCTGTAATAAATATAGTTTGCGCATGCTCTGAAATGCTCTGATCTTGATACAGTTTTATTAATAATTGATTTACCAGGATTTATAAATTACAAAAAAATTACTAATTAATAGTGTAATTACCATATAGGTTGGATATTTATTGAAAATTATTGAAACAATAACACTCACGACGAGCTAGCTTGTTTACGATCCATTTCTATTACTTTATTAGCTTTGTTGAGGATCGTGAAGAAAATTGTGTTTTTTTCCGATTTGCAGTTATGTCCTGTACTTACTTAAAGGCCCCATACACACTCGAGTATGATAGGCTCGAGTTCAAACTGTTCATGCTCGCTGTTTCCAGTACACGACCGAACCAAACGTGGGCAACATCTGTTATAACAAACAAACTTCGCGAGCTTCACAGTTTAGTTAAACTAATTTTTAAATAGAAATAACAAAACTATTTTTTTATTTTTTCAAGAAAAAACTAATATAATAATATTTTGTTTTAATATAAAAGTAAGGTCTTATTTACAAACTATATCTCTGACGTCATGCATCATAAATTGAATTAGTGTGATATTGATTTGTTTGTTAATCTATGCTCATCGCGGCCATAAAGGATCAAGCATGTTGACTGAATCAGTTATCGACAGTGTGAATCAGTTATATTCGCGCGTGTGAGGGCCCTTTTACTTAGATCATGAACTGAACATGAAAATGATTATTAAAGTGTTATGATGGAGGTTGATATAGAGAAAAAGAAGAAGAGTAAAAAAAAAGACAAGTATACCCTTCATTAAAATTATCTAACAACTTTCTATACGAACCATAACTTGAAGTCACTCAATTATTTTTGTTTAATATTTTAAAACAACTGGAAAATGTTTGAAAGCTGCGGCGAGAAGGGACCCAAAATTCAGGTGAATACAAATACTTCTTTAATTTAAAATATTAATTATCTTGGCGCACTGCAGTTATTCTAATGCTGATTCCTTAAACCTTTCTTGTCAAATGCGATTTTCTATGTGCCGATCTTAGCAATTGAACACTTAATAAAGGCTGTTGACGCCACTAAGAAAAATGAGTAGCGTTGGCAAAGGACAGCATACAATTAAAACAAAAATAGAAAACAATATAAAATTAACATAAAATATAAAATAAATAAAGAACTGGAGAAAACAAATGGTGGGATAAAGAATGTAAAGAAAGGAAAAAAGAGTTAAAAAGAGAACTAAAGAGATGGAAAAAAGGAGAGTCAAGTAAAGAAGACTTCAAGAGGAAGCAAAGGGAATATAACGATAAGATAAAAGATAAAAAGAATGAGTTCAAAACAAAGATAGAAAAAGAAATAAGAGAGATAACAACGGAAAGGCAGGCATGGAATTACATAAATAGGGAGAAAAGTCAAAGGAAAGAGCCAAGTAAGAAAATAAAAATGGAAGAGTGGACGAAACACTTTGTGGGAGTACTAGGAGGAAAGAAAAGAAACGAGAGTACAAAGAAGGGGAATAAAGAGAAGGAGAAAGTAAACGAAATAGAACTAAATGAACTAAAAACACAAAAAATATAAAATAAATTAACAAATAAAAAGAATTAAAAAGGAAAAAATTGTCATTACCAACAAGGTTTTCTTTTGTTCATAGTTTTATGGGCTTCTTTGGCATTACATTTATTTATCTTATTAGATTTTATATGCTGACACAAAACATAATCTTTCCATGAAAATATAATACAATATATAAAGTAAAAGCTTTTATTAAAAGTTAAAACACTATTAACTGGCGCGTAGTCCTGGTGCAAAACAATATGATTCGTTTTCTCTCTCTTATTTTCCAAGCTATGAAGCTACAAGGTAATTAACAAACTACTTTCTATAGCCTCAAATAATAAATATGTCATCAGTGTGTTTCTAAAATAAACCTTTACGGTAGAACCTATTCGCATAAACTGGCGCGGTGACCACATTGACCTATTACTCATATTTTGATATTAAATCTAATTTATTCAAATTAAATAATTCCTATTAATTAAAATAATTGACTTATTAAATATAAAAACTAGAATTAATGAATTGACATCTAAATTTCACACATCCGACACAAAATAACGTAAGAATGCGGAATAACTAATTATCGATAGATGTTTGTGGTTTTTATGATTGATTATACTCCTATTATTTTTTTTAATTATTTACGATCCGTGGCAGCGAAATTAAATACCGTTAGAATTTATTTTCAAGGAATTAATATATTATATTTATTTATACATTTTTTCTAGATTTAGCAACATATATGCTAGGTAAGCATAGTTTTATAAATGGTTTTCATATCCGTTACAAATATTTATTGGAATCGAATCCATATTATGTGATAAAATTACTTTTTATTCATGCTTGTTGACTGTTTCACTTTCGTTTGATATTTTCTTCTAGATTCAGTATTGATGCCCTATTTTGTAACACTGTTCGACGTCATTTAGCATTAGATGGTACTATTTTGTTATTAGATATAAGATAAACAACTCTCCGGTAATATTTTTCATTTCTTCTAAAGTATACCAATATACACAACCAGGTGCCTTTTATTAGGTTGAAATGTTATCTCAAGCAATTGTGAGAACCTCTATTTCATTCTTTTGATGGATGATTCCATTCAATGTAAATGATTCTTAGTGGGCGTCATTATTGATTTTTAAAGGTGCGAAATAAAACAAGACACTCGTTCTCATGTACTAAAAATACATACATTATATCGAGAAGTAGGGTTCGAAAACTATTTATTGTTATGAAAAAATATTTTATTAAAATAAATTCAATGGCTTGTGTCCTATGTCTTAATTTCTATAAAAGTGTACTATATATTGATAAAGTTGGTTACTAGAACCTCAAATGTTCAATTATTTTTTAATAACTCCTTTATGTTAGGAGGTATTATCAATTAAAAAAGTAACTTTGTCGCAAAACATTCCAAGTCATGTGACATCACAATCCTTGTGTAAGGTTATCAACCTTACAGCCCATAAAGCTCTGCTATATGTATTTATATATCAAAATATCAAATATTATTTACAGCTATTTCAAGGAACAATCAAATTTCAATATTATGTCTGCCTTAGCAGGGTTATATAATATAAAAAATTATTATTCTTTGATTTGACTTGATTATTTGACTACCAACAGCTACAAAACATTACCACAGCACTGACCTACTCAACAAATAACTGACGTTAAAATGCATTTCACGTCTTACAAATATGGCCGACCATTTCTAGCGCTAAAACTACAATTCAAACTTTTAATTACTATATCTCCGTCAATATTTAGAAATTTAATAAAATAGACACACCAATACACATTTATTAACATTAATTTCAATCAACAATTGAAAATTCGACTACTAAAAAATGAGGACACAAGCATATTGAATAGATATAATTGGATATTTGAGGTTTTGATAACCAACTTTATCAACGTACAGTGTAGTTTTATATAAATTAAGTTATGGTTTGGCCCATTGAGTTATTGGCACCAAATACAATAATCAAATTTATTTTAAGCTGGATTGTATACTTAAAGAAAATAGTTAACATGTTAAGTATTTTTTTTATATGAAATTCGAACACTGTAACGTTCGAACCTGTAAATGGAACCAATCAATATTCACTTACGAAATAATAACAACCACAATAGTATAATTGATTTCTGTAACAACAAGTTACATTCTGAACGCTTCGCTTTGGGTTCAGTTTTAATTCGTATTTATTCATTCATCTTTGTGCTGGTGCTTGCTTATTGGTTTGTATAACGATTGCATAATTATAATTGATGTTTTATAATTTAAAATAAAAATAGATTAAACTTATTGATAAAAATTTAACTTCAATTATAGATCGATCATTCGTTTAACCGTCTGCGTTCGCGCTTTGACTTTTGTGTTTAAATAGTGACTCACCCACTATAGTTGCGAAAATATTGTAATTTCACACATATAGGACGGATCCCATTACAGGCATTTCTCTACCATCCAAACGGTTAGCCGGTTAGCTGAACTCATAGTTAACATGTACATGGACAGTTAAAACTTTGTATCAGGCTAGATCGCCCGAACAATTTGCTGTTTATTAATGAGTAAGATAGAATCACTTATTTATGTGTATCATTATAGTAAAAGAGACAGATTTAAAAGAGATATTAATTACCAGGACCACATATATTGCATCCTAACTTTGCTACCAACACAAGCAGCCATGGCACTATTTGTCCGTTCCCAAGCGCAGAATACAGATTTGGAAATGCTGAAACTAACAATCATTTCTTTAGTCACTCCACTTAGAAATACGATAGATCTCATTTAAATACAAAACTTATAATAATAGTATATGTTAAATATGTTTATGTTAATCTTCATACCTCATTAATAAAATAATCATTGTGCAAATAGTTATTTTGCTTATGTTTAAGGATGTATTCATACATTCATGCAAGAGGAGACAATTATCCAAACAAATATGTGTACAGAAATTACTTTGATAGACGCATGAGTGTTCAGGGCCGTTCCTACTCATTATAGTAACGTCTTGGAAAAGACAAATACAGCTGTTCTATATATAAAGGTTGTCAGTGGCGTATCAAGACTAATGGGGTTTTGGGGCTATACTTTTATTAGTTCCCATGCGAAAGCAATTGCAATAGTCATAAGTTTCTTCCAGCGCATTTGAAATTATCTCCTTTTTTAGCTCTCTTTCGAAATGAACTATATGCATATAGTCACAATTGACAACTCGAAACTAAGTCGAGAAAAAGAAAACTGTATTATCGATCATTAGGGTTAGGAGATAGTAAAAAGTCGAGAAGACTGGGAGAAATATTACAAAGAAAGTGGAAAGGAGTAGAGGGAAGAAAGATAAACGAGAGATAGTTTTTAATAGAAAGAAATTTATTGTTAAAATTTGTATACTTAAGTATCATTGCCACTCACTGTTTTCATTTTATTTTGTATTTTGTATTTAATTTAAATTGTTTAGCATATGGCAATACGCGTAGTCATTCACAGTACCATTTTTAATTTAATTTATTTTTTAAGTTTTCTTAGTTTTCTCGGTACGTTTCTATAGATGGTGCATATGGGAAATCAGCAATTATGTTTCTTTTCTGGAAAAATAATAATAATTAATAAATAAAATCGCAATTAGCATTGAATTTATCATAAACTTTTTAGTTATTAATTAAACTCGATTCGATAGGCAGACAAAAGTTATATTTTAAATATGCTGAAATTTTTACCTTTATTAAAGTTTTGCTTTAGAAGGAGCTATCTATAATTGAAATCTATTTCTGCTAGTAGAGAGAGATACTAGATAGAGTTAATAAACCATTTAGTCCATCTTTAGACGTACTGGACCTAAGGTTAAGATAATATTAGTTTTAACTTACTCAAATTTCTGTCAGTGCAATTGTAAAATCATGCTGAAACTAAATACTGTACTACATCAATAGATGATGTAATACATTTTGGCAAAAATAATTGCACTTAAGTGTCCGATACAATATCTTCACCTAAATGGTTTACAACTTTGTTTTATATCTTTTGAAATACTACAAATATTAAACAAAAAGCTAAAGAGATTGTGAAATTTCCTGAAAGCGAAGTTGGAAAAAAGGTTTTTGTCTTTCAATTTGCCGGTCTTGTAAAATCCATGGGTCAGGATGTATTGCATATTTTAACACGTGAATTCTTCTGTATCACACATGGCTAGAAAAAGATTTCTAAATCTACCAGTTGACTTATTACTAGTCTAAACCAGGTCTACCTTTGCAGATGCAAGATTAAACGTGCAAACTAATTGTACTTGACATAGTATGAAGATTTCATGTAATATAAATACGAAAGTACATCAAACAATTAAAATAAAATAAATTGTGATTACAATAAGGTACTTGACTCGTTACAAATACCTCACGTTAAGAGCAATGTATCAATGTCTCCAATTGTAGCACAAGATGTACTCCTGGCGTGATGCCAAAGTTGTATGTTGTACCATTCAAGCGAATTAATCATTTTAACACTTGAATAGCGTTTTGTTGATGTACCGGCGCACTTCATGTAAACGTACAGAACGTAACGTTAAGAGACGTATTTCAATGTAAATGAAGAGAGAAATTAAGAACATACTTCATAATCGAATGATTTGTTAAGCTTCGTTGCTATTACTTCAAAATTATTCGTCAAATTAAGACTATCTTTATATTTTATTGAAAATAAATTAATGAAGATAGTAGGTGTGAATGATTAGCATTATTAATAATAATAAGAGAACATGTTGTATGTACGAGATAGATATGGCTTAGAAAACATGTATCAACCAGATATTTCTTTTCCCATAACCTCTTAATTTTGTTTAGAATCATTTCAATATTTCATCCTAACAAGTTTCAAATTCAAAATGTTTATAAATTATTTACAAAATATTTCTAATTATACTAGCTAGTCTATTTCTTAACTCTGTGGTCTTGTTGATATTGTTACCCTACACACCCTACATTACTGTGGTTATATTTGAAATCTGTCTGTTTTGTGTGACATGCGCCTAAAGAATAGTGTCTTTCGGTAGTCTCTATTTGACTTTGAAGGGTAGGTTTTCGTGTGTGTTTATCTCAGATGTGGTACTAGTGGATTATCGTATGTTCCAATAGTACGTAATTTTTTTTGCAGGAAGTAGCAATGGATAAGGATTTATATTATATAATATATAATACTGTGCTATCATGAATTTACTAAGGGCCTAATTCTGTAAAGTATTTCCACCGGTGAAAAAATTTCCTTCAAAATTTCACGACGTTTTCATCATTTACGTTTACGTCCTATACCTCGTTAATGATGAAAAACTAAGGTATATGAATGCCTTAAAAGATATACGCAGAAATTCTAGTGATTTCTAAAGAGCCTTGCTTACCGCCCCCTAAGGTCGCCTCCGCTTCACTCTTGCGGTGTCACAAAACCATAAATAGGTTGTAAGTTTTATTTTCAACAACATATAACTGTCGTCATCATGAACTAGCAATTAAAACAAAGAAAAAGAGAATCTTATTACCAGCCAACATACGGTATTTCGGGACGGGCTAGACTTCGGGGGCCCTATTTGGACGACCTTACAATGACATTCAGTGGGTAGTTAAGGAATGTGACGTGGCATATATTAGAGATGATCAACCAGTACTAGTACCAGTACTAGCATCAGCATCCTGCTCAGACGAGATGAATGTAACAATGATTACCGTTCTAGATCTGAACATTTCTTTGCCTGATTAGAATAAGTATTGTATAATATATTCTAGTTTTATGTGCACAACACATAATAATAAACTATTGTTAAAACTCATTGTTGTTAAACTAAACTCATAAATTATAATTATTTATATAAATAAAAATATATAACTATATAATAATTATATACCGATTATGTTTATGTTAAAATATGTTAAATGTTAAGACTGTTATGTTAACAATAAATAACATGACCTCTCTGTTGTTTTAAAATATATTTTATGACACTATCGGTTGCTTACGCCTTCTCTATTTTTGAATACTACCAGTCTTACACCTTTAGTACGAAATAATAAACATTATTAAATATAGTTAAGTTTTTCTTTACCATTGTAATTAAATTCAAATAAATTTCTTATATAAAACACTAATTAAAATGATGAATATTACTCGAGTGATTTTATTTGTGTGATGCATTATTTTGCATCATAAATCATAAGGTAATAAACGTCTTCTAATTGTAGAGGTGTTGCCATAAGTGTTCCATAATTTAACAAGTGATTGCCATTTGAAAGAAAAATAGGGTAGCCAACAAACTAGTAATTTGTAGGAATATTAATTAACATTTCTTTGGTAATCAATTTAAAACGCGGAAATACTTTAAAACAGTAAAATAAAATAGTTGTTACATATTTGAATGTATTATATATTAAAAGTTAGAATTAGTAGTGTTGCCTGATTACATATCTCGATTTATTTTTATTATTACAGTTATACCGGTATATTAAATGTGATTTAACATTATTGATGCATGTTGTTAATGATTTAAGGGATGATGGGCTAATGAAAAGAATATTTTTACTTATTTAGGAGTGTCTTTCCACACTGAACTATTTGGTGAAGTTATCTGTTCGTTTAAGCTCAAAATCTCTATAACAACTAATTCATTCAATTTGTTTGGTTCTTTCCGATGTCTTTGTCTCTTTCATTTCTTTTTAGATTTCACTACGAAATCTCTGCGATTTAGATTTTATTGTCTGACAACGATTTGTTTTAATAGGAATCTGCTAACGCAAAGCGTAAACTCATGTATTATTTAATGTAATATTTTATACTTAACTTTACGTTTAATTATTTATTAAAATTTAACATAATTTTGATATCGGTGAAGTACGCAGTCGATTCGGACTAGTAGTGTCAAAATTCATAATTAATTCGGCATTAAATCGAACTGTAAATTACATCTTGACTAATCAGCATATTTGAACAAGTATTCATGACGTTAGATTAAAAGAGTATCTCGTAGCTTAAGTATTATTATATAATATACAAATGTATCAATTAGTGACTTATATTGAAGTTTTAATATCATCCAAATAAAACGTAAACGCAACATTGTTCGAAAACATTTATTCAAAATTTATTTCAACAAATAGATTAACCAATATGTTTTCTAAATAATAACAAAATTTTAATCGTAACAAATACTTATTTAATATGGAAATTACATTTTATATACCACATAACCTCAACTCATATTCAGGTGTATGCATATGATGTACACAATGCTTATAAATAAGATGCGGGAGAGCATTTAAATAAAATTTATTTCAACAGTAGATTAACTAATATGTTTTCTAAATAATTGCAAAATTTTAGCCATAACAATTTTATCCATAAGTACCCATAAGATTGCCATCTCTCTCATTGATTATATTCATGTTTTGACCCGACTGCAATCACCTCTCTTCGAATTACATCGGGTCTGGTTATCGAGGTGTAAAACATATTAACGAGAGCTTCGTATGAAGCAATGATAATTATACACATTATGATAATAATAAAGATAAACAATTATAAATACTTTAACAGCGAAGTTTGATAATTTAAATTTAATATGAACTCGAATACAGTCCCAATGTTTACCTTACACCCTGTATATAACTTTCTACTCAAACTGTACCTCTATTTGCAATCAATATAGAAATCAAAATATACATTTCCTGGTGAATTCCAATTCAGCAATATTGCATAGAATATCGAATTATTAGTTTCTTGTAAAACTGGTATCGTATTTAAAAAAATGATGAAGCAAACGAGCGTTATCACGAATCTCTGGACTAGACTGGACCAACCAGTGATCAACAAACGAGTCAGACGTATTCCTGTGTGTTGCGATATGAGGGAAACTACCACACTGCCATCATTTTCTTTCCTAGACTCGTGAATACTTCAACTCGTTCTAAGATGATTTTCTAGAACAGTGTTCGAGATAAAACCTGGACCACGAGTCGCCTTAGGGATTTGAGTGTTTGCTCGAGCAGAGCAACCAATGGAGGATGGAGGATAGAGGATAGATGCTGGTGATGTTATTGTTGATGCCAACCTGGTTATTTACTATATGCTATGTACAGTAGACTCTCTTTAATTCGGCCCTTTCGGGACCACCATCACAAGTTAAAAATGCCCTTGATGCAATAATTAAAACACGCATTTGATATGTTTATACATTCTCAACCAGTGCAAACGATATAAAGATCCAGTAAATCTTGAAAGTGCGGGGTTTACAGAAAAACAATGCAGACTACAAATTGAAACATCGAATATTTATTTTATTGAATATCATACTGTTCTCGAAAAGAAAATTTAAAATTAAAAAACCGGAATGTAAAATGTGTCGAACCACTTAATGCCGTATTAAAGAGAGTTTACTGTACTATGTACAGACTAGTACTAAGAACGATTGACAGAAAATATTACTACACTTAATAAAGGAAGTGAAATTTTTGCAAAAGATTATCACTAGCCACAGGGGTACATGCATACGATACTTTTAAATACTACGTATTATATTTATTAAAGTTATTTAGAAAATATACCTCTAATTGAGAGGTAAACTGTAGTATCTGTACAAAATGCGTCGCTATATTTTATACGTGCTTCTAATTGTGGATGTAAATTTGAATAAAATAGCAGTGATATAATGTATCTAGCTACTATTAGAGCATTTAGTCATTTTTAGAATATCACCACTCACATCCCACCACTCACTTGATTCACATGTCATGCATTGCTGCACGAACCGTTCAACTAAGGAAGGTTTTATACTTGAAGGTTTCTTTATTTCTTGAAAGTTTTTGTTGAACAGTGTCAGTGTCAATCATTTGGATCAAACATTTGTTCTATCGTGTAGCAGGAAGCTCTCCATCTCAATCTTCCAATATTTGACTCACACGAAACATTTGAAGCAAACGTTCAACACATCGTCTGGAGCCGGCTTAAGTCATATTATATTCTTTTCCTATATCGTATTTCGAGTATTTTGCATTGAATTTTTTTATTCCTTAGAAAACTGCACTGCTATATTCATTTTATTAGTTTCAACTGGTGTTAATAAAACAGTAATAAACTGAACTGTAAACATTTATATTACTAATGACGAATGTGGACCAACTAAATTAAAACTAAAATTAAAACACAAAAAGAAATCTAAAATTTGATTTAATTTACATTGAATGGGAAAGATGCTTAAAGTTAAAACTTAAAATTAAAATTCAAACTCAGTAATTGTGAATGGCTCTTAATTGTATCACATAAGAGTTTAAGAGTTCTACTTACATTAATAAGACAAGTATTAAATATATTGTAAAAAGAAATGAATAATAAAATGATTACATCGTTGCGTGTAAAGTAACCTTAAAATTGTTTGAAGTTTTAAACAATGCATATAAAAACAATAGCAAATTCTACTAGCTATTTCTTCAAGATGATATAATACGTGCCTTACTTCAGTTAAAACCGCAACAGATCTATAAAGTCATCTCGAATTCCAGCCGGATGGATGTCGGATGGCCACGTAGACAGACTTAGATTTGTTATGACCACAAAAGGGCAAAATATCGGCGGACAGATGATGTACAAGTGCAAATAACTTCAATAGGACGTGCAGAACACAAGAAACGAAATGCAATATCAAGAATAAGGAGAACACATTCATAACTTATGAGTTATTGGAAGAATTATAGTTAGATTGCGACTATTAGGAGACCGGCTGGACGTTGTGGACATAAGTACAAAGAAATGAAGAATTATTACGTATCGATGAATAGTTCACACATAAATTACCGAGAGATAGATTACAGTAATGATTTATTAGTGAAAATAATAGAAATGTAACCCGGACTACAACATACAGGGTATCTCATAAAAATCCAACTATTTCAAGTGCGAGCGAGACGATGCGATATTGCGAGAGGCGTAAGGTAGTGCGCTATCATCCAGTACAAGGCGCTTTTTGTGTGCGCACGTTTTTAGAGTCCACTTCACTATTTGTTGCGGAATATTGGTGAGCCGCCAAGTTCTACTCCATGCGTGTTTTCCTTTGTGGTTACCTTAAGTTAAGTGTGTAGGAGAATGCCTCACACACTTTAGCGGAGTTAAGGACATAACAGAAAGTTTTTAGAAACCTATATCTGAGATTCGAGGAATGTTGTCAGCGCAACGAACGTCATCTGAACGATGTTACTTTTAAAAAAAATAGTAAAAATTTTGTACCTTGAAATAGTTGGTTCTTTATGAGACACCCTGTATATAGGCCGTACCTTCCCGCTAATTCTATTGATTTAAAATTTGTTTAACGTAAAAAAATTTACCTTTTACATAATTGTTTTATGTTATTAGGACGAAAATGGAAACCTTAATGCAAGATTATATAAATTTACATAATAAACTAACATACAGGTTTGTTCTAAATACAAAAGGTAGCCGTTTATTAAAAACATATTTATTGATTATTAAAATACAGACATTGAGAAATATTTTTTTTGAAATTGTACCATCTAAATGTGAACCTTTATCCAAGTGGTACTCTTCTAAATTAGAATCAAAATTATCAATTTTTAGGGAAAGTTTCACTAACTTGAGTTAGAGCCATGTTCTTAGGTTATAGCCAGTCGTAAAACACAAAATTTGGAGATTACGTAACAGCGAAATTTAATTAATAGTCAATAAAATTTAATAGACAATCTACACCTAAACTGCCTTGATTTATTGTTTTATTGCTTTTCTAAAAGCTATTATATCTTAAAAAGGACATTTTAAGATTTTACAATCCTTAAGAAGATCTTTTTTTGTAGACAGTTGTCTTGGAGTGCAGGGTTGAAACTTGTAGGTAGAGTTATTTTAGCTTATTATGCAAGTTTCGTTTTGTAAGCACTAAAATTATCTAGTTGTTATGGCTTGTCTTCTACCCTTAGCGCAAACTTGCTGCAAGACTGAAATGTAACCATTACGTTAGCATAATGTTATACTTCGGTTATAGGTAAATAATAAAATGTAACATTAGGTAAAAAGAAATTATGTTAGGTATAATTCAATAGTGATATATTAGATGTGATTAAAACTTTTCCTGTTAATACTAAATTTTTGTCAAGTGATTCAAAATTAATTAGTGAATTATTGAAATATTTAGAAATTTGTAAAATTGAATTATAAATTATAAAAGATGTTTAAAAAATGTTTGATGGAGGCTATGACGAAAGAAAGTCAAGGCAAATAAGTAAATAATTTTAAAAAATATATAAAAATATGTTAAGTACATAACACTCGAATTTACGTTTTGTGTTTAGCTTTTACTAAATATAATATAAAAACATGTACTATAGTTTACTTGGAAATTATTAGTAAAAAAAAAACGGTTATATTAACATTTCTGCTGAAATAAATTAAAAAAATTCGAAACTTCTGATTCCTTAAAAATAAATTGTACTCGCTAAACACAAATATGAAAATTGCTTTACATTAATGTAATATTATACTTAAATTAAACCCAGTTATATTTAATTTAAAGGTTTAAATAGAGATAGTTTATTACAATTTTATCCTTTAAAAAGACTTAAGAAGTTTTATGATTATGGGTAAAAAGATAGACTTATTTTTTCCGAGTAGGCGCAATATAGGTCACTTCTACGTTAAACAGGTAACTTATGTTACATAGGATAAATCATAAATACACGTAACTGTGTTTACCGGTTAATTACGCTTCTTAACAATTAACCTTTAATGGCGATAACATCGACTTAACACAGTTGAAATGAATGACAGAAAACATCATAATTAATCAAGTCAGAGCTGCCTTAAAAACGTTATAATTATTTTACGCGAGTAGCAGTTCTTGCATCCTACAAAAATAAATTTCTACATTTAACTTGTTGTACGTACGTATGACATGTACGACTGTTCATATGATGTATTATGAAGAAATGTAAATGTTGATCACATTTTCGTATTCCACTTATATTTGACGCTATTAAAATGTGACCTTTAACCTGTGTGTTAATTCTGGTGCTGGTGCTGGTGCTGGTACTGGTGTGTGGTTTGCCCCATTTTAACGCGACTATTAAACCTTAAGACCATACGACTGCAACAAAAGCTGAATAAAGATACGGAGCTAAAGGTAACGCGGTCGTACTACAAGTATCATAAAGATAAGCTCAGTTTATAACTTCAAGATTATTTTATTTAATACCAGTCATAAAGTAATTAAAAAATACGTTTCACATGTATGGATTTGTGGATGATATAGGGAACGTTTTATTTCGCTTCGTGATACATCGTACTTTTTTCGGTATGTAACACAAATTTTTGTTTAAAGAACTTCATAACAGATCAGAAAAAAGAATTTAGATTCCGTATATTAATTTTTATAGCATATAGTGCATTTTAATAGAATTGAACCAATGAGTAATTCTAAATAATGTTTCTCAAACATAATGTATTAAGAACCGGGTATCTTAATTTTAATATGCATTTTTAACAGTTATGAACATGAACAGAAATTTTAAAGTCTAAATTGTCGTTTAAAATTTGCTTTTCACAGTCTAATCCAGTGTTCAATTCAATATTTAAGTAAGTCATTTATTGTCAGTTGTATCATTGTAAGCGTTTCTAATAGTACTTCTATTCAATGACAAATATTAAAAAAACAACTCTAACCTTATTGAGTTTATAAACAAAACAAGTTGCACTAAAAAATAAATATTAAAAAAAAGAAACTCTTCTTTGAGTCGCTCTAAAACAAATACAGTTAAGTTAATTTTTTGATATCTTCTGATTTTTGTATATTTCAATGAATGTTAAATGTTATATATTATCTTTAGTTATTAAAGAATTTATTTTTTCCTTTTATAACTTCTGAATATAATTATATTGTAATGATTAATTGGTAATGTATTAAAGAACATAAATTCTTAATTTTTTTATAATTATACTTAACCGATTTGGCTCCTCAGCGACTTATTTGTAAACATTTGTTCAGTATTTTTCTTCTCTATACTTTAAATACCCATACTAGTATTTATAAATTATAAATTATGTACGTATTGCAAATGTTTATAAATTTATACATTGTTTTAAGTGCAAAGCTTTAAATATATAACGTTTTAAATAAAAATTAAAAAAAAACTATATTTCTATACTGGATTAAGATGCATTAAATATGAGATACAATGTTAAACGGACCTTTAGTAGATATGGAAAGAAGTATTGTGGTCAAGAAGAACTTCAAGAAGACCAACAACAACAGATACGGATGAAAGCCCCGAGGATGATCATGTCCAGAGGAACATGGCTTCAATAACTAAAAACCATTTATTCTCAACTTGTATTTTTTATTTCATATAAAAAACTATTTCAATTAAATGTAAATTGATATAGATAGATATTTAATAAATATAAAAATAATATAAAAATAATTAAAGTTTCTTTATTTGCTTTGCTTAATACTACTATAAAAGTTCTTGTACTAGCTTTATAAGAAAAGTAAATATATTGCAATGATTCGAAAATATTTATTTATTATAGGGTGCTATATTAAACACAGAATTTTAAACCAGGTTTATACAGTCTGAGGTGAAGTTGGAAAAATGTGTAACGACTTCGACTGTAAGTTCGCGAAGAATATCTCCTTAAATATAAGAAGTTATTAAAAAATAATTGGATATTTGAGCCAGCGTTATCAATATATAGTACAGTTTTATAGAAATTAAGATATGTTTTTTATTTATTTATTTGCCTTGACTTTTATTCGTCATAGCCGCCATCTAACATTTTTTATACATATTTAACATTTTATAATTCTATTTTACAAAATTTCTAAATATTTAAATAATTCACTAATTAATTTTGAGTCACTTAACAAAAATTTAGTATTAACAGGAAAAGTTTTAATCACATTTAATATTTTATTATTGAATTTTGATCTTTGTAGACTATAATTTATGCATTCAAATATAAAATGATCCAAAGTTCCTTCTTCACCATATTGGCATCTATCATCAGATTTAATATTAATTTGTACAGGATAGCTGGGGTTTTACAATGATTACTTTTGATTCTGAATATAGTTGATAAAATTTTGCGGGACTCATTTCTGAATCATCTTTTCTTACTCTAATTTGGATGAAACATATAATAATCTCTTCCTTTTAACTGAGTTTTGTTAATTTGTTAATTAATATAGTTCACAAGCCCATAAAGTTAAGAATGGATGGAGTTAAGATTTATAAATATAGTTATGAAGAAGTGGAAACTGAATTGTAAAACTAGATTGAACTGCCGAGATGAAGATCAATTAAATAAAATACATACATACATATGTACCATTAAAATTAATTTTTACAATTACCAACTGTCTTAAACAATAATTCCATGCAATAATTTTTAATAAATGAAACAATATAGTGAACCCGTTGACAGATTGATAAAATGCAAAGCATTGACCCCTTTAAGAAAACAAACATTTCTTTTGAAATGATGAGAGGCTGTCAGATGTCAGATGTCAGATGCAGATCTCACAGTAATCTTATAACTGCATCAATGACATCATTCTGTTCTGTCCCATTTCTCTCTTCACACCTCAAAAGTAAGTCTTACTACTTGCGAGATTCACTGCATCTCTGTATCATCAATCTCTTCTTGAATACTTAAATGTTAATTGTCCTGTTGTTCTTTTTGGTATTTTCTTACTTTCTGTCACTTCACTGCACTGTACTCCACTTCACTTCAGTCCAGTTAAGTTCGTTGCTACCCAAAAGGTTAACCTCTGATTTTTATGTTTTATTTAACACACCGCGGTATCTAGAGATTCATTGCGATGCATTTTTACGAAGCAGTAGAATTGCATAACTCTTGCATCAAATATACTATATATATTTACTGGGTATTGGGTACATGGTGACCATCTTGAAAATATACAGTACAGTGTGGCAGCAACATAAGTACCTATTTATCTAGTACGTGTCTTTGGTAGTATTACAAAATATTATTTCTTTTATTATGGAACTTAATTTGCCTTGAAATATATGAACTATATGATATTACGTATAGCTGATTACGTATACTAACCAAATTAAAGAAATGGGACCGTAAAAATGTAGTTCATGTATAGGACTACATTTTCAATATAGATAGATATGGAGAAGCTACTATATTTTAAGTTGTATAAACTCTTCGAGGTCGTCTATAATGTTTAATAAAGATAAATCGAAATTTAGGTTCATTTCAGATACTTTATATTTCAATACTCTTATCCTTGGTTTATTGGTACTTTGTCTGAATCGAGAATCATCTCAGTTTTCGAGCTCCGAGCAAGACAACACCAATTCTGAATCTTTTTTAATATATGGGACCCTATTCCTGAGTCTTGTGAACGATGATCGTGATCGAACAGATCTGATTTATATGAGTGAAACATTTTACGAATCACTTTTAAAAGAATATTCCTTTACTATTACTGAATTTTATTATTAATTATTATTATAGATCAGAAATACTGTTTTAAAAGTGATTCGTAAAATGTTTCACTCAAATAAATCAGATCTGTTCGATCACGATCATTGTTTGCAAGACTCAGGAGTAGGGCCCTTGGTTCTAAAATATGCTTTAGAATCTGTTCCAAAATTTATAAAGTTCTTTTCAGTTTTATAGTAATTAAGATATTGTTCATAGTAATTAGATTTCTTGATGACGTGCTTTGTTGAATCGCAGATGTACGAGTATGTGGATAAACCAAAAATTATTTCCGACAAATTTAAATAAAAACTTCTTTAATAAATTTTGTCTGCATATTCGATATTATTTATTAATTGTGGGTGCAAATTATCAGCACAAGTACAATATTACAAATTTGATTAAATTTGTTTTCTTCCTTCTTCATTCAAATGAAATTCCCACGCGGTAACAGATGACTCATATGCGTGCTACGTACTCATTTATCTAAAGGCTCATCTTCGTCCTTCTACTTCATCAGAAATGCCAACCACAGCCACAGCCACAGTCTGTCCAACAGGTACAGGTTACTGAGAGTACTGAGACATCGAGTCTTCATCAACCCCTCTCCCTTCCCTCCTCGTCACCGTTAAACGCTAACCCTGCTGATGTACTGACCCGTCTGACATCTGGAATCAAGTTGGTCTTCTTTCTTGTTTTGTTCGCTCCTCGATGTCTGGGCTCTGATTACGCTGTGATGTTACGGTCGCTCACTATTTTTGGGTGGTAATTTTATTGCTTAATGGTTATTTATTGATTCTAAAGTGCACTTGCTTTTAATATGTCAGTTGTATGATTAAAAGCAGTCAGTGGTGGATTTTAAAGAAATAGGTGTAAATACCTTGGGGCTCTTTATATTCTGGGGTTATTTATTGTCAATTTAATTAATACACTACAATATAATACATGCCAGTGTCCAATAACATATACCGATATCTTGCAAAAATATATATAAGGATGAGGTCATTTGAAAAACAACATATCAAATGACTCGGTGAATATGAACCAAGTTTTTAAAACCGCCATAAATAGAAAGAAGAAGAAAAGTTCTGCTAAACATAGTTAAGTTTACTTTTTACATCAACTTTTCTAGGTTAATATAGGTTTTTTCCGATAGACTTTATATTCTGCAGTTACAGCTTATGAAAAATAACAAAAAGTAACAAAATGAAATGATCGAAACATCTCTCTGTCTTAATTGTCTTTCTTGTTTACTCTAGTTTAACTCTTACCTTCATTTGTTCCATACCATCCACCTCCTCTTCACCTTCTTCTTATTTCCGTCATCTATCCATCTTCTTTACCCATTTCCAGCAACATTCATTTTGTAGTGTGCAGTTTCCTGTTTTTCTATATACTCCGGGTTATTGTATCTTACTTCTACAATATTCTGCATTCTTTCTCGTTGCTGTATTTCTACGACATATCCCTTTCAATCACTCTTCCTATTACCTTTTAGGATTAGGATTAAAAGCTTTCAGAGTAGCTGTGAAATAAGACACTTCTAAAATATTATTATGTAATTAGGTTTTATTAAAGTATAATATTACATAAAAATTAAGTTACATCATGTTTTGTGTTTTGCGCGTACATATCAGTAGAGTAGTAGCCTACATAGTACTGAAACTGAAATTCCAACTATGTGGTATGGAAATTTTTCCTAAGAAAGAATGAATATTTTAATAATAATGAATTTGTAGTTGAATATTTTCTATATTATGAGAAACACACAGTAAAAATTACTATGTAACATAAATATAGTAACAGGGTGTTTATAACAAAGGGTGTTTTATAATAAAAATTAATATTTTATTTGATTTATTTTTTGTGCTAAAAGATTGAAATTGTAAGCCTATTTCGCCTTATGGTTAATACAGTAAAGTGTAAATGCTGTAACGATTTCGGCTCACAATCGACATAAATAACACGTTAAATTATTGATTTGTTTCCAACCAATAAGCAAACAATTACGGTCCATATGAAGTCGCGTGTAAATTGATACTTCAACGTCAGACCTGGACAATTACGATGGCCAGATGGATGGGTAAGACAATTCCCAAGTAGGTCAAAGATGCCGTTCCAGTTTAAATGTTACCATACGTCCACATCGATGCACCAGACTTGACATTAAGACAATGTAACATCTACCTGTAATAAAATTTCGATATTTAAATTTGTTTTTATGAAAATAATCATAAACTTTGTAAATGTCAATATCACAGCCATTATGTTCATCAACCTATAAGTATAAATATTTTTGCATCTCCTTTTAAAGAGATGAATTATAATTACAGGCCTTTACATTATCTTAATGCCATCATCTTGTATTGGAGAATTTTTTACTTACGCTTTTAATTATATGGAAGACGTTGGAATTGAACCGTTTTATTAAATTGTTACTTGTTACTCAATTCTACGGTGGTCCCAGAAGTAGTGAGCTTGATAGGTCTACATAAATACCTAGATAAAGAGCTACCATTCAAATAGGATTAGTCCCACTAATCATAGTTCACATATTTAAGGTTTTTCTAACATAATAAAAGATATCTGTTACGTGAACAAATTTACCTAATACATACCGTTTTGTAACCAATTTTAATGCTTTTTAAAAAACAAATTTATCTATTTACGCATTAGCATACTCTTAAAACTTCTTAAGGATTATACTGTAACGTTAAGAAGTTCTTTCAAATGATTAAAAGTTTTTGAAATAACTATAATATATCAAAATAAAACCCATTAAGATTAAATATTACTAGATTTTGTTTAAGCGATCTTTTTCATGTTTTTTGTGCTTTTGTTTAACTCGCTCAAGCTTGTTTGTCCTAAATATTTAAAACTTTACAATCGATTTTATACTATTTTCCGTATTCGCGGAAAATATATACAAGTGTAATTAGAACTTTGCCTAAATTTATAAATAATGAAAAAGTCTGTAAAACTTTTTGAAATGTATCTTTCTTCTGAAGAAATAATATAAAATATGTTTTATTTCAAAAATATTTAACTTTTTATAATTTCTAATGAGATAGCCCATAGACTTAATCGAAATACAATTACAATTGTAATTTAAAGTAGGAGGAAGTGGATCACTGGGTCCACTACTCACAAGCCAGTAGTTCAGTGTCACAAAAATTACTTAATATCATTAGGTTAATAGTACGTAAATTCTAATAGTTAAATAAAAAAAAATGAAAAACATTTTACAATTTAATACAATATAATGCAAATACAATACATAGACACAGAGTTTGTATAATATTACTTAAGGTTAAGTTAAAAATATTGGCAAATAAATGCATTTTAGAAACATCCAATAAGTCGAAGTAATGAAATAGCTAGGTTAAACAGCGATAATGGCTTTAACCTGGAAAGAATAGAAGATTAGACATCTCATATATATTGTATCCCGTTATTCTTCTTAAACATGTATCCAAATCTTAAAACATATTCACTTCCTCGATTTCTGTGCCTTTAAAAAACCCTTTTCCCCTTTAAACACTCTTCCTCATTACCTTCTTTTAAATACCCATAGTTTTAGTCGACCATATTAATCACCTTCTACTGTTTCCCACTAAATATAATATACGAATAATAAAAGCGTGTGAAGCGCCTAAATAACAAAACCTAATTCAAAAACCTCTACGCTTTTAATGTTCGTAAACTTACAGATAAAGCCTTAGAGAAAGCCTTACAGATAGAGCCTTACAAATAAACCTGTTATAAAATTTATACTTTATTATCAATTTATACCTGGTATAAATTTTATAACAGATTAACACTAGCAGAATTTAGTTAGTAGTTTTGTATGGTGTTGTAGTACTCATCTTGATATGAAAGAAGCGCAACCCATTCTCCTTGGAATAAATCGAGTGCCATGATACGTTTCTTCATGAATACCGTTGGTAATAACACGGCGTTGCTGTTCATACATTTGGTGTTTAATTTCCATTTCTTATGACCTTATTCTTTTATTTATTAACCCACGCTATGACCTTTGTGTAATATTCAGAAGCCCATTCTTTAAATGGCCCTTAATTTGTTTTGTAATTTAGTAACTGTTTTTGTTTGCATCATTTCAATTCTCCGTTTCACTATGGTACATACACATATAATCAGGAACTTTTCTCATATTCTTAATTATATTTTTTTATTAAATTTTATAATTTACCAACACAAAATATAGCGCTACATTTAAAATGATATTTATTTTTAAATTGCTTCAAGTTATAATCCTTGAGTGTGATGGTAATTATTATAATTAATTTGTTTTTTTTTCTTTTTACTTTTCTGTAGCAAATTATTTGTGCTCTTGTTTTTGCATATCAATTTAAAAATACTACATCTTTTAAACTACAATTATTCCACATATGGTCAGATGAAATAAATATAATTTGCTTCGTTGTTACTTATAAGGTATTAGCAAATATGTTCAAGTTGTAGCACTTGGTGATATATGGCGGCGGGAATTAGCAGAGCTTAATTTTATCCCACAGTTACAAATAAAATAATTTAAAGTATATATCCGCAAAACAAAAAACGTGGATATAATATTTTACTTAAACAAAACTTAGTAAGTAATACCAAATCTAAATAAGTGTTTAATACTTAAAAAGAATTTCTTAAGATGTTTTGACTTCTAAAAAGATATTGTAATGCGTAAAAGCTTAGTTTTATTTTTCAAAATACAGTAAAATAGGTCACATAACGTTGTATTTATGTAGAATTTTTTTTTTCGTTTGGAAGGAGTGAGAATGTTTAGATTTAATAAGATCACAATTGAATTAAGCACAATGACATGTATATAAATGAGTTTAAAATGACAAAAACCTTAAAATATAATAACGTTTAGTAACTCTTGTTATGTTAGATACACTTTAAATACATGTAAACGTGATAGCAAGTGTAGCCAAGAGCGTTGATGCTTGGTGCTAGACCAAAAGTATATTTTCTGTGTTTGGTTGTTGTCTATATTATTATATACAATTATAACCTTGCACTATATAATACAAAACATGTTACTGTCAAATAACACTAAGACTGTCTACTGGTGTCTTGCAAAATATATACAGTTATGTGAAAAAAAAAACCATCATCAAACAGAGGAAGAAATCATATATCGTTGCTATATATGGTAATCGCCAGTGGCAGCTTTGCACATTTGCTGCCAGTAGGCTATTCAAATTTTGCCGGCCCTATCGACCTTTACAATGTGTCAGTTCCTAGATTATTTTTACAATGGAACGATTTAGTTAAGTTTGCACAAGAAATACTTTTTGGGTATATTTTTGAGTTAATAAAAGCTTCCTGGTTCCTACCTTAGCACAACCAAACCAATGTGTTGAAACATATTACATATTGAATTGTTTGTGTGAACCTAATAACATTTAGGTATATAAATATGAATGTTTTTAACTTTATAAGACAGAAAAAAAATTTGGCCTCAAATTTACCGCTCTTAAAATCTGCCGCTCTAGACTCCAGCCTACTCACTTCTGGTAAATCCGCCACTGGCAATCGCAGAAGTTCTATTTTGTAAAATCAAAATATTTTTTTTTAAGTGGTTTAGTTAAGTCAAGTCAATTTTCCATAGGGCCCCGGTATTGTTTGGGTCAGCCCATTTAACATTATTACCATTAAAGATTGATTAACAGTATATTATATATCGTGTACCTTCACAAATGTTGATACTTTCATTATAATAATTTGATAAAAAATAAAAATTTGCGCTAATGATTTATTTGAAGCAATTAATTGTTCTTAAGTATTTTTTTATTTTAATGGTATCGAATAACTTTAAATGTTGATGTCAAATGTTACATTTTTTTAATTAGTGCATACGCGTATGTTTACTCGTATATATACGAAAAAATCTTATAATAATTTTAGCAAGACAATAGTTCATTACAGCAACTTCTTTACACTTACATATGCATTGTAACTTGACAACCGGAACTAATGAGTCTCAGAAGAATTCTTTACGAACTAATTACTAAAGCTACTACTAGGTATAAAATAATCTTCAAAATCCAATCTCTATCATATTAATAACTTTAAAATCACTCTAAAATAGTTGAATAAAAAAGCGATCAAAATATTTCGTACATCATCATACAAAATCAATCAGCGCCATCTCTTGCGAGATAATGTCTCTATATCAGATTTCTTGTGAAAGCATATCGAAATTGATTGATCTATTTACTGGTACTTTAAGTTCAGATTGATCAGAAATCAAAAACTCGTACTTGTTAATACATATTGAGCAAGTGAAAACTATCCATGAAGTATGGCTAAATTGTTTTCTTTTGTTTGGCTTTGTTTTCTGGTTTCATGTTTCGGGTTTCGGGTTTACGTGATGAGATGCTGGAAGCATGAGACCCGAACTGCAAGCATGTACATCGTTATTATCTCTCGATTTAGTGAACCAATTTTAAGCTATAACCATAAGTAGATTGCGATTATATGGATGATTGAAAATGAAATTTATCGTATTCAATTTTTAATGTGATCTCGGAATGAAACGTGATTTATTCACAATTTATACAAATTATATATTATTTATCGATATACATTTCATATATATTTATTATACATAAATTTCACTTCGTAATTGTCCGTCATCTGTGTACGATGCGTTTCTAACCACGAAGGTATCACACACATGATGTATAGAATTATTTTCATACTCTTTAATTTTATTTTTATTGAATTATTTTAACAATTTATAATATTACAATTAATTGCAATATATTCGAACCTTGCAAATGTACCATAGAAACTACAATCAAAGATAATTTGTTTCTGTTTCTAATCTTCGTATGTAGCGTTAGTACATTCTTGACCATCGGGGCGTTAGCTTCTTCACTTAAAGCTGAATAAGAGTACTGACCAGAGACAACTGTTTCTTAAATGTAATCGTGCGCTGCACTACCAGATATTTATAACTTGAAAAAGAAAACAGAATCACAAAATATCATATAATACCCCAATTACATACTGACTTTATACTTAAGAGGTTGCAAGGAATCAACTTAATCTCTATGCTGAATTAATTAAAACTTATATTCGCTGGAAGAAATATTCCTCGCGCGTTCTCCACAACGCACCTAGCTGCTCGATATAACTACTATGGAATATGCATCGCCTAGCGCGTGAGACAAAAGATACTCTGAAAAGAAAAACATGCTCAAACATGAAGATTACCGGGGCTTGCTGAAATAACATGACATGACCATTGACCATTTCGTCGCAAAATAGTCGGATAAAAGTCATCAGATTAATTTAATATATAAATAAAATAAATTATGAATAAGAAAATATCGTTTGATTGAAATTTTATGTTATAATTCTCTATAAGCCAGTAAAGTGCACCATCAATTCTGCCTATAAAAAATTACAGTCTCAGTAAAAGTACTCACTCGTATATTCAATATGCTATACTATGTTATTATCTTAATGCTTTTATTTATTACTGCTACTACGATTCCACCGTGAAATGTTAAAATAAAGGGTCTTTCGATAAGAGATATTGTACAAATTTTGCACCATTTTTGAATAGTCATTTTAAAACTGTCTTTGTGGTGATTTTTGGCAAATATTGTGTACTATTACTAACTTCACAGTTTGTACTTTGGAATATAATAAATATATCATCACATTTCACGAAAATATTCCATTCAATGTTGAAAGAAAATAATTATAGAAAATCTATTCCCAAGAGCGATTGAAGTCTGAAGAGCGACTGAATTCCTGAAAGCTGTACTACCGACTGACACGCGCGTCGCTCTCCTCTGGCATATTTCCTTCACTTATTAACCCAATCAAATCGAAACTGTCTTTCGAGACACCTTGAATAATACAATATATAATTTTAAATACATTTTGTTATCAATGTCATGTCACATATTCCAGAATGACTTTGGAATGATAAGGTTTCTTCTTGGAAACGGTAGCTATCAAGGCTTACCGACTCCTGCGGTATTTGCTTGGTAACCTAAGTGCTGTGTCTTGTTCGAAGAAAGACCTCTTAACCTAGCTTGCAAGTACTTACGCATTTAATTAACTGCGCTTCTCAAACTTTCTATTCTTATTATTTCATATTGTGGTTCAATCTATTCTTATAACACCAAAGAATACTTTCTTCTTTATTTCAAGCTGTCAATACAGTGACATATAGTTGATATCACGTGATCACTTTTAGAGACTATGTCATTCTATAATTAATGTAAAATAATAGCTGTATAAATAGTTCAAGAACTACTGTAAACTATTAGAATTAATAAATTATAAATACGTATCTAGCGTTTCAACTTGATAATACTGCTTTGTGCAAATTTATTTGCGTGTTAAGGAGGTTGAGGCCTGCCATATAAATCTATATACTGATTATCCACCCGCAATGCGTTACACTGTTAGAAAACTGACATATAAAGTATCTGTATTTGCTTCAAACATATTTGTCTTGAACACTATTCTTTGATTTATTAGAATCAAATAAAAAATAAAAAATGTTGTGGAACAACTGTAACAAAATGATCTGTAATAACACTGAAAGTGTGAAAATACTCTGGTTACCAGCTCCAGTTAGTTTAGGTACTTCCGCAGAGAATTAATTAGTGATGTGATACAGCAGAGTATAATTAATTAGGAAATAATGCTAACTAAGTTATTAAGTAAATCATTATTAGTAACAAGAAGTAGCTCAAGTTATAATTATAATATTTATTCAATTAATTAAAATTATATCTTGAACGCATAACAAGTATGTTTTTTTTATATAAAGAAGTACTCAAAAAAGTTTCATAGAAATATTCAATTTCATAGGCACGCTTTCTCTTTATGGACCTGAAATTGTACACAGATTTTCATGTAGGGGGGAGGGAGTAGGAGAAAGAGTTGTAGCGCAAAGAAAATTGTAACTTTTGTAAATAAGAGCTACTAATGTTTATATTATGTACCTTTTCATACGTTCTACATTAAGTCACAATTCGTTATTGCTAGTTTCACTCCATGACACAAAGCAATTTCTCTTAAGCTCTGCAAAAACATTGCATTGCCTGCTTAGGTTGCTTTTAATAGCATTTGCTGTGGGTTATAATTTATGTCGACTATGTAAAAACTAAATATGGAGTCTACCAAATGAGTCAGCTTTGGAATAATCCAGTGTGCAAAACCAATACGATTTATATCAAGTGAAACAGATGTAGCAAAACGGGAAAATATAATAAAGACGTTCTCCAAATAATATGTTAGTTAAAGATGTTCTCAAGAGTTATTATATTGGCACATTATACCACCTTCTTCCAATAATATTATAACTATGAGAATCGGTGTAATAGAGAATACATACATCAGTGATTAGTACTAAAATTGCTAAAGATATCACTGGCGTAGTATTTTTTAAAATGAATACAGAACTTTTCTAAAGAATGATCACCATGGCGTGGCACTGAACAGGAGTTTAAACATTAAGGTAAAAAATTTGGGTTCTTTAAAAATTATTATTAATGTCACGTCGCCCATATCAGATCTAAAGATAAAAATTTCACTTGCCTTATCTAAAGAGTAGGTATATTGTATTGCGAAGTATTACCACAGATAAGGTCATAATTTCTATTAGCTATATTTCTAGTGAGTAAAATCAATATATATTTGTATATATATAATTACAAATACCTAGAAGTATATGGTATTGGATTTAGAGACTATAAAGAAAAGAGACCCCGCCGTGTTTGTTTTATATATTTAATTAATTGGTTATGTAACAGTGTTACCAATAGAATAACAGTTGCTTTTAAAGATTACAAAACAATAGAATATAAATAACATATTGTAAAAATAATACCAACCTTATTGTAAATTAATAAGTAAAAATAAAATCACAGATTCTATTGTAGTACTAGTATGGTAGTAGTAGTGGTAAATAATATTATGTGTGCACACATAGCCCTAAGGGCGTGTTCTGCGGTAGATTCGAATAGTATTCAGTAATAGTGTAATCAGGGCAATTCAAACATTCTACTGCTAAAAATTTCGAAAAGATTACTATGTGCTAGATTTATCATTTAAGCTTCTCAATATTTTAAACAGATTGTGTAACAAATTTTACTATAACTTCTGTTTAATGTAATTATTATACCATGTATTTAACGTTAATTTGACGTACCTCTATTTCCGATGTTACCAAGTTCTATTGTCTAACAAACATCCTTGTAACCTAATAATTACATACACTAACTAATTAGGAAACGAATATAATATTTAACGGAATCATTTTTACCTTACGTTACGTTTTGTTACTTACCAAAGCTTAACATAATATGGTTACGTTATCATTAAATAAATATAAAAATACAAAAATACAATTAAAATCTTTCACTTACGTAACATTATATAATCTTCTTTAAAAGGCTCTTTATAACCTAAAGGAAATATAAATTTTGTTATATGTAGTAATATTTAGACTTATGATAGGTCATACAAATCTTACTCATTCCTACTTATTCAAAAGAGGACCACAACCAATCTGTGACAGCCTACTAACGGTAAAGCATATTATTCTTCGATGCTGAACAAGGCTGTAATATGCCTGAGAAATATAGGCAGATATTTGAAAGCAGAGAAAGTCTGAAAAACCTTGTTGACTTTATCAATAAAACGAATTTAATCTCTTTATTTTAAATACCTATCCTCGTATCCATAAGTTGTAAATTATGTATTGTAAATGTTTATAAAAGTAAATATTCCATTAAGGGGGTGGGGGTGGGTTACATTAAATCGATACAAAAAAGCATATTTTCGATAATGTTTTTTGACAACACAGACAATATATAATTATTTACAGAAACATTAAAATATAAAACTCTTTTGATCTTTCACATCAACAGCTGATGTGCAATTCTAGCCCCTTTGCACACTATATGGTCGACTGTTTCTCTCTTCCTGCTACTGATCTTCCTCTTTCTAATCTGCTCGTCCATTCCTTTCCTCGCTCCCTCTATCTATCTCCACCATCCATCGCTTCCCTTCACTGCCTCCGTTTAATAGCTGCACAAGCTTTTTTTCACTTTTTAATTTTTTCTCACATGAATACTTAATATGCTCCAGCGTTTCTATCTCTATCCCGCACACCCTGCACATCCTTTTCTCTCTATTTTCCTAGTATGTGCTGACTTTCTCTTCGTTTCCCAATCTAAATCGTTCACTTTATACCAGTATACGCCCACTTTAATATTGCTATGCTTGGGTCCAGGTTCGTTTTTCGGAGATGATATATATTTGTCCACGAATGGCAATGAAATAATCTCACCAAACTATAACCACATTGTGATATCAATAAATAAATTACTATGTAATCAAGAAATCTACAAAACACACAATTATTATATTACATTTAATGAGAGAAATAGCCTATAAATGATGTCGTAATTATATTACTTAATATAAAAGTAAAATACACAAATACGGTTGCTTTAAAATCGAACCCGAAATAAAAGTTTAACAATAACTGATCAATACGAATATGATGTAATTATTCTTATAATATTATTATAGCTAGATAGATCCCATTAGATATTCCTCGTAAGCAGATAGGATTATATTTACTATGTGCAGATTAAGAATTGTATTGTTTTATAATTTTGTTCTCTTCTATTTAATTTTATTGAGGTTTCATTTTTATTAAAATACGAGTATCATTAACCTAATTATTTTATATGGTCGGGTATAATATTGTTCTATCGAAAGATGAATCATATTCAGTAATGTACTGATACTCGTCGTTATTTTGTAATTTATATTATTCATCGGATATTGAGTCAGACTTATTTCTTATTAATGTATTGTTTTTTCAAAAAGATATTTTAATTAAAGTCAGTCATCTTCTTAAATTATTTTGGTTTACTGGGAATATGAGACAGCAGATTGTTGAAGAACCACATAGTATACGGAAGGCGTCAGACCTTGAATGAATTTTACGCATATTTGGTTTCAAGTTTTGTTTTCTTATCGATTCAGACCGTGGAACTGAAATATTATTTATTCAGAATTACCAATACTCGAATTACTACAAATTTTTTATTTGACTGCAGTATTTCTCGAAGCTTGTACCCTAGGATTTTGGATTTAAATCGTATAAAATTCGAATACGATATTTTAGAACTTGAGCTAGTATAGGAATCGACATTTGGGCGATATAGGGTGACTGAAGGACAACAAGAGCATCCGTTTCAAAGGCATTTTAGATAAAAATGTGGCTTAGAAGGTGCTTCGAAAAGTCTTACTCAAATTGTAATCAGGCTATTTGACATTACTACGATACGAAAGAATGTTTGTAGGGTACTTGGCTTAATGCTAAAGATGGTTTCATTGAAGAGATTCCTCTGGTAAGGAAAAGTAGTTACTTAACAACAACATGCAGCTACTACACATTTTTTATAATTCTTTTTATTGATTATTTTACTTAATATTTTTGTTTTAATTTTATATTGTTATCATTGTCAAGATAGTAGAAGGGTGTTGGTGATAAGACTCAGCATCTGAAATAGGTCTACGTTAAATAAATTTATACATACAAAAATAGAATCTTGTTAATATTATTAAATTATAAGATGAATATTTAAAACAAATAAATGTAATCGATACATGTGATGATTTATTAACAAATATCAAAAGTGTATCTCTAACTTCTATAAAAGTGCGATGAAATTATAGTGAATTATAGTGTAAACTATAAAATCAACTTAATTTGAAATGTAGAGCACCTGCTGCTACCTTCATTGCACATTAGAAAACCTGGTGTTTGTTTAATGTACTAATTATTTCTTTTCGCTTTACTTTTTACAGGTACAGTTAAGCAAGTTGATGTTTTGTTATTTATAACTTGCTTATTTTAAGTGGTAATATAAAATCATTTCCTATAAAAAAATAATTAATATTTTAAAATCACACTACAATATTGCAAATTATAATTATTATACACCTTAAAGCAATTTAATTAGTGCTATATTCTCATTATAATTGTACATGAAAGAAAGAAACAAATATTAAAATGTCTTCTCAGAGCTCCAGCCAAATTTCAACGCTAAAACTGCATCAGCCCTGGCTGACCATGTTAAAAATTAATTATACTTTTGAATATATAAATTAAAACACATATAGACTTTATAGTGGACGAAACACATGGACACTTATATTTTCTGAGATAAGTTGTTATTAAGTTAAATTGGTTATATACATACATAATTCAAAACTTATTAGGCAACGGTATAGTCCTCATGAGGACACGTATACCTACGTAGGACATACGTATGAAGACACGACACTACAAGAAAACTGCCACCATAGAACAGGGTCGTCCATGATAGGATTTAGCATCGGAAATAAACCGATGTTAAATGAATTAAATAAAAAGAATAATAAAATAATTAGAAAATAATCTTTAATGAATTGGTTTAGTCTGCTCTTGTTTTAGCAGCGATTTTACAATTGGACTTAGCCTCTTCTTACTGTGTTCTTCTTTCATAAACTTGTATGTAATTAAAATTACACCAAACCAAATTTGGTGTTGTTGATGTACTTGAGGGAAGAAGAAGGCCTTTAATTATAAAAGATACTCATGCATTTATCAATAAATATTGATCTTAAATACAAATATAATTTTTGTTTCCTTTAAATATATTAATTTTTATGTTTAATATTATGTCCTTAAAGTCTCTGCAAAGTTTCGTTTCTAAAAATTACTTCAAAATAGGTTCTATGATATAAAATATTGTACAAAATATGTACTAATATATGACAACAAATGTTAATTTTCTGTTATTACATTCAGTATTTATGTTAATATTATTAAAAATAACTGTTTAGTTTATTTTTGACCGCTATAATACCGATTATCAATATTGTCGAACAGACCACTGTGTGTTAACCTTTTTACCCCAATAGTGTTTCTCTGACTGCTAGGTATAGACTGCTAAGTTCACGTAAATTTAACGGGTTGTGAAAGTGTTTCTAGTGGATTCTTTCAATTCACAAATAAAATATATTACGAAAATTGTTTTTACAACAAATTTGAAGTACAATAAGTATACAAATCTGAAGCAATCCAAACAAAGAATTTATGTTGAAGACCGTAACGACTAGCAAGGCGACTGACAAGACAGGCGACGTTGGCGACGATGGTGACGGCCCACTTGCTCAATCCAATCCATCAATAAAAGTACCGATCCAATGTCACGCTCGAAATTGGATTAACATTTTTTTACTTAATTTAAATTTGACTTTCGGTATTGTTATTAACACGTTAACGGATTTAGATTTTAGATCTCGTTGAATTGTTAGTATTAAATGCTGATGACAATAACTGATCGGGATAAAAATAGAATAAAATAAATGAAAAACACACATCATTTTGTTTAATTTAATTATAAATTATAATTCAATGATAGAATTGTTTGTTGTCAATAGTCAATGACACATAAAGAAGGGGCAAATCCGTCGAAAAGTATTTAACAAAATGAAAAAACAACTATGCATATTTATGACTGTATTTTCTATACAAATATAAGACATTAAACTTATGTGTTGCTTTTGAAATCAAAGACTTTTATTTTAGTAATTTACATACATATTATAATAATTACACTGTTTAATTTAAAACATACTATCTTACCTGAAATCAAAGAAACGGCATTAAAGTTGATTATTTAAATTGTGAATTCCTTTTTATCTAATTTTATAATAACTTAACACTATGCACATTGAGTTCTGTCGACTTCAAATATCAAATGTGTTGGTCGTTGGCACACTCTACAATGACAGTAGCTGTAACTAATATATACCGTTACTTCATCTGACCAGAATGCATTGTAATATCTCTCGTCAGTATTACCAACTAAAGAAATATATTTTCTTTACACAAATACTCTGAGTTTATATCCTCTTTGAAGTAGAGAGAGTAATATCGAAGACACATAATAGTTTGAGGTAGAGAAAAAGCGCTTTATTTCTCAATATAAGATATTTTTTTCAGCAAGCCCTTGCTTTATCACAATAGTCTCCTTTAAGCTCGATCCATTTAGTCCAGCGTTTTTACAATTTTTTTATTTCTTCCAAATAATAGGTTTTCTCAAGGCCCGATGACATTTGACAAGTAAAATCTAGATGGACTTCAGATATAGATCGATAAATCTCGCGAAGATGATGCAGTAGATGATCCCTCTCCATCTAATGGCTACTGTCAAGCATGATGTCGATAGACTTGTCTATTACCACAATAATCCGTGAAATGTTTACCTCTAGTCAGTCATAACATTCTTTATATGTAACAACTAGAGCGACCTTGAAAGTTAATGCCTTCTTTGCAAATATTTTATAAAAAAAAAAAAAAATTTCATAACATAATTGAATTAATAATATTACCGTGTAATTTGTTTTATTTTGCATTAATAATAGACAAGGTTTTGTTTGTGTTTTCATTATAGGTCAGCAGTGGTAACTCAGTGCCCCATAGAGTCACCTTCTCTCCTCTCTTCTCCCCATTTTACCCTCCTTACTATCTGCTTCTAAGTGGATACTAAAGCTGCAATAAACATAATTTTTTTTCTATAATTAACATTTGATAGTAGCACATTACGACTAGAAAATGAAATACTGCTAAAATGTAATAAAAACAACGTTAAAAAATTACGTCAAATAGTTGTGAATGTTTTATATCTATAGATAATAGTCTGTCATGGATTAACTATGCATATGTTAACTTTAAAATTACGTACTTTAGAATTTTAAATTTTACTTATCGAAAAAAATTAAGAATTTTTATTTACTACTGTTATACTATAGTATGCGTATAGTAACTAGAACGCTGCAGTAGAATTAATTAATTAACACTCGTTGATTCCATTTTTCTTAGGTTCTTGTGTAGTAGTATTATATTTTTATTATTTCTGTCTTTACGGCATTACAACCACATTTACATTTCCTTTATACATTTTTAACACTCTTCTTCCTTTTCAAACTTCGTCTCCTTGTTATCTTCCTCCACTGCTTTCTTCTTATTTCCACCACCTATCTACTGTCTTCTCTTCTCCTGTAATCGTTCCTCATGACTCTCTCTGCTCAGAAAGTTTCTCCTCTTTCTCTCTTCTCTTTCTCCATACCTCCGTCATCCATAGTTTTCCTTCCTCTTTCCTTACAATAACTCCTTAGCTTAATTCACTTTCCACCTTATCCTGACACCTGTACTTAATGTGTTATAATTTTTCCTCTTCCTTCCCGCAAATGCTGAAAAATTTCTCTTCTACAGGACCCCAATACCTACTGCCTCTCCCTTTATTCCACAGCCTGAATCTCGCTATCAATTTCACGTCCTTTCCCTCTTTGTTTTCAGGTACCACAGCCATAACCTTCTGTATATTGTATTGTATCTTCCTTCGTACATCTTCCTCATCCTCTTCTGTTCTTGAGTCTTCACGTCTCTTACTTTTGTCATGTTGCTTACCTCATTTCACTCTGCCCTATTCTGCCAGGTTCTTGGCCGTCTTGGTCAGCTGGAGGCCCTATCTATTTATCAATTAAAAATATTTTACAAATTATCTCTACATCTCTTGGACATATAAAATTTTTCAGTTATTTATTTTTTAAATTCATATTCAGTCTGTATCTAAGTGCTCTGCTCTGGCTTGTAATTTTCTGTTGTTCGTATGAAGGAGTATAAATATATACATAGTTATGAATCTAATAATAAATGTACAGAAGGTATGTTTTGCAATAATATGTGGTAGAGGGTTACCACAGTTGAATTTTAAATATAAATTGTAAATGTCCTACCTGGTGTTTATGACTCATAACAAGCACCGGTAAGATTCAGCGGAAATCTAGGAGCTTATCTTTTGTTGAATCATAAATATAAAAAAAAGAATCCACCCCTCCACTCTAATTCTTCAAGTGCATACATAAAACCATTAGTGCGCAGTGCACTCTGTTATCCATAAGATTAATTAGAATAGGAATATGTCAACAGTTGCATAGATATTATGAAACAGACCGACTCGTGTCCAATGGACCGTAGACAACCGAGCATGTGCCCGTTTGAAATATAAATAAAATAGAATCTAATATAATATTTTTTATTAATATAAGACTAATATCAAATCGAGTATTGAACATTAAATAATATTTATTAGTCTTCATCTGACAGTATAACGGATAGCGCTACGTTATGTCCGTTACAGTGGAGCGTAGAGCGCGCTACGATGTGTCTACAACAGCTACGGATTAAGTTAAACGTATAATTAATACGTTTTGATAAAAATTAAATGATTTTGAAAGAACAGTAGATGATATTTATCAGGCTTAATGAAATATGAGTTTATTTTTTGCGCAATACTGGGAGTAGTTTATACATTATCTAGATTTGAAATTATTACGAACGTCATACAGATTGCTGCACATTAAAGTAAGTTGAGTTATAATGGCAGGATTATGTTGTTAATAAATTTAATAATGATTTCATTAATTTTATATTTGTCGTCTTGGACAGATACATTTCATTCATAAAATTGTATGATTTTCACCACTTTTATAAATTGGTTGTGAACCATGACCTAATTTCTATAAAACTGTACCTACTATATAAGGATATATTTTGCTTTTAGGATCTCAAATGTACATATTATAGGAGACATTTGCAATTGAAATACTCATTTTTCTCTAATTAATCGTTAAAAGTATCAAAAATGTTATGCAACAGATCGTACAAGATAGGATACTTCTTCAGCTGTCTCGATCAACACATAATATTTTGATATTATGAAGATGGTATAAAAGATTATATGAAACGTTTACAGGTGGTCCCCGACTTACGACAATTGGAATTACGATGATTTGCACTAAAACAGATTTTTCAAAAAATAAGAAAACTATCACTGATTGTGCTATGGCTCAAAATAAGTCAATGGATTGTACTAGTGTAATAAATTTGGATGACGAGGACTTAGATGCAGATTAAGACAACTCGAGCTTTTTTTTGTATAAAACTCGACTTACGTAATCTCAGTCGTAAATCGAGAACCAACTTACGAGTTTATTACTTATTCTGTGATTTCCAAAATATGGTTAGAAACTAAGCGGCAAAACAGAAATTTAAACCATAAATAAATCTATATCTCCGTTACCTTTTGGATTTTTAAAAAGTTTCCAGTTCATTAGTGAGACATCTACCAATATTGCAGGAATTTTTCTCTTATACCTCATGATTCTACTGTCCCCTACGCTTATACAAAATGTTTGTACTGAAGGACTCCAATTATTCAGACTAATTGGAGTTCAAGCATCCGAAATTGTAGTTCTATTGCGGCTTTAAGTAATATTAGCAATATTAGAGCAGTATTAATATAACGGCGAACATAATATTCGAGTTATTTTACAAATTTGTCTGCATTATAACTTTGTTTGGTTACAATTAGTAATTGTCTGACTATTTAGGGTACAGGTCTGAATAGAGGGTACACTTTTTCATATGTTAACTGCATACTCAATCTACATTTTTAATTTTTTTATTGAAATGTCTCCCTAATGAACTGAATGATCTATAAATTTCTTTTATAAATATTAATTTAATAATTTTGAAATAAAGCTGTCTACAACCCCATTTACAAACTATTTCTACTTTATACTGTTTTAAAATGGCGCGTAATTTAAAATTTCAATTACAGTTGAGACACTATGTGTGGTTTAAAAAAATGTTTTAAGTTATAAAAAGTGAGAATTTAGATTAGAAAATCTGTCCTAGTAATCTATAAAACGTTCGCTCAAGTAAACACAAATAAAAACTAATAAAAATAAAAAAAAGATGTTTTTTGAATCAGCTACAGACATCAGTTATTGCAACGGTATTTCCGCAACCGTTCTGCATCATTTTTTACTAACTTCAAGTTAATAGGATAAATTAAGAATGTTAATTGAAATCTTATGAGACAATGTGTCGCGTGTTCATAAAACAAAGTGTTGAATTTCGTTTATTTTTAATTGAATTCTGAATTTGATACGAATCGAAGTTGACCAAGAATGTCTACTTGAATTATTTACGGTTTTTGGTGCTATTGTTGAAGTTTGGCATTTCTAAATCCTTGAGTATTAATAGATAGTGTTAATAATCGAATCTGTCAAATGGTGGTGATGCTTGTACGAGTATTTGTGTTTGTTACAAGATCAACGTTATAAGCAAATACAATACGTTGTTGTCATTACGAAATGTATCACGCAAGTGTTACAAAAGATTTGTGTTCCTAAGGACTTTCATGATGTTTTATTGTTGTCCACTACTGTCATGTTTTGAAACAGAATTCTATATCCATTTCCTAATCTATTTCTCACCCATTTTGCAACACCCAAATCTTGTAACATCCTCCACAGTAACTGCTTCCCGCGGTCAATTAATTGGTACGAAATTTAGTATGATAGATGGCAGTACACGACTGTAACGTCACTTCAATCAGCAATGCCATCTGTTTTCCAACAAGGGTACTTACAGATTGATCCTCGTATGTGCTTCACACTGATCACAGTTATCGATATGTAGATTTTGATAACACATAACCTACAGAAGATCGTAAAATGTATGTTCGAATAATATTATTCACAGTTTCACACAATGGTTCTAAGAATGTGAAAAATCGGAATACGTATTAATAGATTGCATTGTATTTGATGAATCTTATTGTAATAATGAGAAAAGCATTAAATGCTTTAAAAAATGGTGTATTTCGCTTTTAACAAGTAAAAATATAAAGAAAAAATAACGCACCTAAATGCTTCTGGAATTAGTATCATCCCACTAGAAGACTTCAGCGCACACTGGGGTGGCAGTATCGCTGCATTTGAGAACCAATGGTCTGAACTAGGGATGTAACGAATATTCGATTTCCTGCGATTTTCATGCGAACATCGGCTTATTAAATATGGCCCCAATTCTTGGCATATGGCATCAAAACTTTTATTCCTGAAGTTTAATATTCCTTTACTCCAATTTAATTACTAAATACTTTAATTGGTAATATAATATAAATCCTATCATTAGTGTTCTCAGTAAAGATATCATTTAAAGTAGTTTATGTGTAATTAAAAATTTGGTAATTTATTAATTTGGTAAGTTTGTTTTGGATATTATTATAATTGTTATTTTATATTAGAAGTTCAAGTGAAAACTAAAATAAAAATATTGTAAACCGAACCGATAGTTATTTCATAAATTATTTTCACTATTCGTTGCCAAATGCATTCGCATATTCGAATATTCGTTACATTCCTAGTCTGAGCAATAAGTATTTAAACTTTTGGACTACGGGGGCCGCATTGGGATATGTGACGTACTAAGTGGGCCAAATTGAGTTAAGATGTTCGATTATACTTGTTAAAAACGCAAGGCCATATAACCAATTAGGTTCATAAATTTCAAGCCCTCATTTTAATTTTTAATTTTAAATGAACAAAATTCAGGTTTATTTTTTAATTACCTTCGTGTATCAGTATGTCAAATCTAAAAAAAAAAAACGTTTCCTGTACATTTTAGAGATTTAGACAATATACACCGTGTATATTTTTGTGGCCCTTTTGGAAGCGTCCAGCATTACCAAATTTATATCCAGCAAAGGACACCTATGCTTTAAGTGTACAATAAATTCACGATGTACTGCTGATGAGAGATGCCGAATAATTGTAGACACCTCAATACAATTATTGTATTAGCTTGTAGTACAGTAGCAAGTTGAACTTTCACACTGCTTTACATTTTCTATTTTACAAGTAGAATCAAGCTTGATCATATATTTTACATTATACATGCATTTCTAAATATGGAAACGTTATCAGCAATGTGAATTCCCTGTTAAGTGTGACAGCACAAAATCTGTTAAATGTAATTGCAACTGCAAAATTAGTTAAATTACGTTATGAATTACATCCGCATGCACCTTATTTTCCGTACTTTGCCATTATTTGTGACTTCCTTTTAGTTTTTAAATATATAGAGAAAAATGTCATAGAATCAGTACTTGTTCCTATTTTACTACTACATACTGTACAAGAAATATTCGTGGGACAGATATGTCATCGAATGCGCCCGCGGTCTTTTGGGAATTCCTATCCTAGACAGCAGCCATTTTATTAAGCGTAGTTCCTTTACGCATAATCAACGCTGAAAATCACAAATCCTGCTTAATACCGTATTTGGAAAATGGGTCATATATTAATGGTTTTTTTAATCAGTTTTTGACATAAGGATGTAGACTTCTTATTAACTTTAGGATCCAAAGAAACAAAGCAACTATAGCAATTAAAAACAAAACCTAATTCCACAGTGTCCTAATTTATTAGTTTTTTGTTTAACTATTAACTAACAAGATACAACATTGCGATTAACACTGGCTGGTTTGCTGGCTGGCTGGCTGGCTAGACATTGTACACATATTTAATCACAAAACAAACTCAGAATGCGCAATGCTCGTGTCTCATTTGCATACACTTTTATTTTCATCATAATTAATAAGTATAACAAATAATAAAAAAAAACATAAATGTATATTTAATATATAATTAGAAAACGTTTGATTAACTCATAAGCAAAGATCCTTGTCAAAAATGGGCGGTTGTCAAACTTGTCAAAGTCTTATACATTTTTAAATGGTTTTGGTTACGCAAAAAAGAGACGGTCTTTTTTGATACGATAAGTTAATGAAACAATATATCGATTTATGGTTGCAACATTGTGTATTGTTACAGGGTGGGAATATACGATGGTCATTTAAATATAAAACAGATTTATTGGTGACTTACTAACAGACTGTGCATATTTTATATAGTTTCCTACAACAGAAATACATTTTCGCCATCGGATAGGAATATTTTGATTCCTTCATGGAAAACAGAAGATGGCTGCCTTATATTTAACTGCACCATCGTCTTCAATTCTTTCCCCTCTTAATGCCTTCTTCAGTGTACTAAACATATGGTACTCAGTAAACAATTTGGTGAAGTGTCTTGTTTTGTGACGTTTCTATCTATTGAACTTCAATTATAGTTCGCATCATTTGTATTCGGAAAGGTGTAATGGTTTTGCCATTTGTAGCCTCTAAAATAGAAATTCCATATGAACAACTGTAAGAAATTGAACTGTAAATGAATTCTTTCATGATAAAAGAATCACACGCATCTTGAATATGGTGACTCCAAAATGTTTACTGGGTAGTGAAATGAAGATACGTCTGGACTGTAAGGAAGGTTTCAAGAGATTTCCAGTGTAATGCACTGTGCCTTCACGAACATTACGAAATGGTGTTGTTTGTTGCAAAAAGTAGCTTTAATAGTTGGCTGTAATCACCATTCACCGATTATGTCTATCAACAGTACGCTTTTTTTAAAAAAACAAATAAAATGTGCAAGAAAAGTGAACAAGGCAAGTCTTAATAAGTAAAATAAAAAATGATGGATTCGCCATGCCTCTAAAAAGTTAATCCGGCACTGCTGTTGATCTACGTTACCCAGTTTTGATGCTTTTTTTTAGAGCCTCTTCTGGCTACTTCGGTTTCTTGGTAGATACCTTACAAATATTTTTTCGTATCGTAATGTCCAATAGCCTGATTACTGATTTGAGTTAGATTTCTCGAAGTACGTTCTAAGCGACGGGTAGAAAATATATTTGGTTCAGTAGAAGAAATTTCGTATTTTAAAGCTTAAGTTAAAGCTTGGGATAATGCATTTTTGCTTCTGAAACTTTCGCCTTCGTGTTTGATCCAAAATGCCTTCGAAACGGAATCTCTTGTCCATAAATCACGCTATATCGCCCAAAAGTCGATTCCTATTCTAGGTCGAATTCAGGTCGAATACTAGGTCGAATTTTATACGCTTCGGATTCAAATTGTTTGTAGGGTTTTAGATAGGAAGCGATAACTGCCATTGTATAGATCCATCTTTAGCTCAGGACAATAACCTTTGAGTATGCGTACAATGATGGCAAGACTGTCTTTAGATACACAGAATGAAAGATAATAAAAATGTGGATGTGACTTAAATTAGATTAGTCTGTAAAAACATAATAATAACTTTTTACCCATTCTGTATCCACAGAAGATAAAAAAAATTGTATTTACAAATACAATATGTCCATGAAATGTCTAAAACTCTGTGGGACAAACTGTCAAAGGATGTGACACATTCAATCATTCTCACATTGATAAATAACTATTATTAATAAATAACAGACATACGTTATTGTTGAATATATTGAGATAGTCAGAGCAGTAGTAGATTCATTAGACCCGTTTTGATACAGATGGTTTATTTTCAAGGCGATACAGTTCTCACTGAGATGATTGGCTTCAGGTCTCTCTCTCTCTCTTCACTTAATATAGATTGAACAGTCAACTGATTAGTTACAACATGTTGATTTTATAAATTTTAATTAAATTTAAATTTTTGATTAAGTTTTTATAAAATTTGATTTTAAGTTTATATTTAGATCACCTTTTCTTATGTGTTAAATATTTATCAATAGGAAACATATTTCGTAACACATGTGCTACAAGTTGTTTTATTTTTTTTATTTTGAGTGTATTCACTTTTGATATTTATTACCACTTTAATCTATATATATGTTTATAAACATTTCACAATACATAATTTTTATAATTTATAATTTTCCTATTTCGCAATTTTTCCCATTCTATTATAAACTCATCAATCGTTGCTTCCTTAACAAATCTTTCTCCTTGTATCTTTATGGGTTCATTCCTTTTCACTTTAACAACAGCCGCATTACGACCTAATATAGGAATCCTCTCTACTGTGATGTCTCCCTTGCATTCCTTGCTCCTTTTGAAATGTATGTTCCGTCTATCTGCTAATTAAATCGTTCCAGTGCAGAACTTCCATTCTTTCAATTATATCCATGTCTAAAGCCATGTTTATAAAGCTGTTTTTATTTTTCTTTTCTGTAGCTCTTGTAATTTTTCTGTTTTCTTGTATTTCTTTTTTTTCGCACTTCGTATTTTTCTTTGTGATCATATTTTCATATTTATGATTATGTTGGCACATAACCATTTCAATCATAGAAAGAAAAATAAATAGGAATTGGAAATTGTTAGTCCCTTTAGAGGATTAAAAGCTTATAGAATAGATATTACTCGGTTTAGGTTAAGTAAATTGTTATATGAATGTAAGGTGATATCACTTTGCTCTAAATTTTTTTTCTTTTTATTTTTTATAACAGCTGGATTACATTTTATATTAATTGTAATATAATAATTGTGCATTTGGCAGATTTTTTTATGATATAGTCAGAGTATTTGTTAATTCAATGCTTTTTTTAGGGACACATAGCATTAGATTAAATACGTTTTATACTGCGTTTAGTGTACACTCGATATTATGTTATTTTTATTCAGGAACACAATACCGATTAGTACTGATATAGATAGGCAGTACACTAGATCCAGATGACCAGGGAGTTGCACTTACGTGTTTGAAGCTGAGTCCGTACTTAATGTTAACCTCCCAACATTCCTTAACATGATACAATAGTATGGCTTAGAAGCTATTCTAGAAGTAATCGTTACTTTGTACTAGTATTATCTGTAAAGTTACATTATAACGTTCGCAGTATGGACTTTAACATGCGACATTCAGCATCAGTTGAGAGAATTAATATGTAACTTACTACATCGGCATTCTTCGTTGTTCGTATGAATTCATTCAACCACTTCCTTATGTTTAGGAAAAAATAATAAATAACGTAATAAAGGTGAGAGTATAAATTTTAACATTTGCGTTTGGGTCCACAAAAGAGATTTTCAAAGCTCAGTTTCATATACCAAGTACCATGATTTCTAAACCGGAAGTCAAGGTGACATCATCATATCATCTTTTTTCAATTAAAGAGAAAAAAGAATCACAAAATTGCAAAATTGTATGTGTCCAGTGACACAACTGTATCTATTTATTAATTCATTTAAGGTGAAACGATACTTGGCCATTTTTTCTAGCGAAATATAGATGGCGATACTATACAGCAGGTTAAATATATAAAAAAAACCATGTTTTCATATTTTTGTACTCTATATATTTTTAAGTCTTAAGCGTAAGTTTGAGAACCATAATAAAGGTTTTAAAATTTATGACAAACTCTTAGAAATGTTACCAGTCATATAAAAATTTGAATTTAACGAGAAAATATAGCAATATTCATTTTAAAAAGTAATTTTTGCGGTTCCAACTCATTAAAAGTCAGTGGAAGAAAGCTTAAAATGTAGATACGTTATTCATCTAACTAATTGCAGCTTTAGATTTTGGTTCGCGTTTATAGTTACTTACATAAAACGATTTAAACATAAAAAACATGTTTTTTTTGATAATATTTAACCTGCTGTATAGTGCTGCTTCCATTAGGTTGGTCACTAATGTATTTGGATGGTTCACAACTCGGTCTTTGTATTTCACCGTTCAAGTTTTAATTTCTTGTCTCACTGTTGGCATGGCAAGATCGTGGTGCAGTCTTTCGTTTGTAACATACCATGGTGCATCTGCAATCATGCGTAATGTTTTAGATTACAATATTTGTAAGATCTCAATGTTTGAGTCACCTGATGTACCCCAAAGTTGTAATACTTAAGTCAGTATTGGGTTAAGTATAAATCTTTCATTAGTCACTATAGTTTACGCAATTGTAGTTCCAAGGCATTTTGTTTTATGTAGGAACAATTGCAAATGTTGTTTGTTTGTTCTCTTAACTTTCTTAATCATATCTATCTTTTTAATTATAAGTTCCTTTCAATCCAGTAGTACAAACTCGCAATTTTTCAAACAGATTTCTGTATACGTATTTACATAGGATTTCCAGAATCGCTCTTCTATCTACGAAATGGCCTTAGCATTTTTATTTACTCGTGATACATTATTTATTTCAATTTGTTACTTTATATTTACTTATAATACATCATTACATTTGGTATAATAATTTTGAAGTATTATTTTAATATGTCTATAGCGCTGTATGTATATCACTATATAACAATATAAGTTCAAGTTGGTCCTGTCGAGGTGAGGTACAACTTATGGTACACACAGTACTAGTAACATAAATATCTTGTGCACGATTTTGTTCACGAATGACATTTTAAAAACTTTTGACTTCTGAATACTTACCACTTTATCTTAAAATAGATCTCTTCCAACAATACTCGTTTAAGATCATTTTTTATATCATTGAAATCCAGTGTCAGAATCAATGCATATACTTAAGACCGTTATTAGTTTTAATAGATGAAATTATACTCGTACAGGGTGTTAGATACGGTGTTATAAACGAATACACTTATGTATAGTTGATAGGTAATACTTCTAGGAAGTATTTTTAAAACTAAATTAGAAATACCAGGGTTTACGAGGGTCAGACTAAAATGGATCATGGTGATAATTGTTTAGGTTTTTCTAAAGAGTTTCCAAAAGAGTATAAAAGCATAACAATCTTTGAATCGATCTGTTTTGATTGGTAATTTAAATCGTTTTTCTTAATTCTACATTTATGTTGGGTTCGTTGCTTATAATGCTACTGCAGTCTCCACAAGCTTTAGATAACTTTGAAAGCTTATAGGTTCGATGCAACATTGTAAATTAAATTTACTATATCTGTACGATATATATAAATTTGTAAAATACAACTACTGTTTTTAATAAGTTATAGTTAAGGCAATTTAAAATCGCCCAACCTAAAAATGAAATCACATTAATTAAAGAAAAAGAACACATTTTATTAATGAAAACAGTAATCAGTTATTACTGGTCACGCAACGTTATGGTCTTGTTGCTTATGATATAATACTTTCGTATGCTATCTGTGATATATTTACAGCTTCCCAATGTGTTAGTTCTCTGATAAGTCGTGTTGGGCGTTGGCTGGTATCTCCATAAGCTGTTATGATAACACGAGATAATCTAAAGGTTTGTACAGGGACCGTGCGGAGTAATGGGAGAGTAAATTCGTAACTATATCGAACATTAGGTGTTTTAGAATATAGTGAACTGGTTATTAGGTGTTTTAGAATATAGTGAACTGGTTGTTTGTAAATATTGGTAAATAAAAACTTCATGTTAGCACTTGCGTGTTCAATTATTTGTGCTGTTTGCCAATTAATAGAGGTCAAATAGACATGCTCGATTATTTTACGAACAACTTAGTTCTAAAATATGACTAATATTCAAATCCTAAAACATTTATCCAGACTTTCGTTGTTTGACAACGGGCTTGTGTCCTATGTCTTAATTTCTATAAAAGTGTACTATATATTGATAAAGTGGGTTACTTGTACCAAAATATGTTCAATTATTTCTTAATAAATCCTTCTATGTTAAGAGATATTAACAATTAAAGAAGTCATTTTGTCTCTTTAATTATTAAAGGGATTCAACGGTGTACACATTCCAAGTGCATGTGACGTCACAATTCTTGTGCAAGGTTACCAACCTTACAGATCATAAATCTCTGCTATATGTATTTATATATCAAATATTATTTACAGCTATTTCAAGGAACAATAAAATTTCAATATTATGTCTGCCGTAACAGGGTTAAATAAAATAAAAACTTATTATTCTTTGATTTGACTTGATGATTTGACTACCAACAGCTACAGAACATTATCACAGCACTGACCTATTCAACAAATAACTGACGTTAAAATGCATTTCACGTCATACAAATATGGCCGACCATTTCTAGCGCTGAAACTACAATTCAAACTTTCAATTGCTATATCTCCGTCAATATTTAGATATTTAATAAAATAGACACGTCAATACACATTTATTAACATCAATTTCAATCAACAATTGAAAAATGGACCACTAAAAAATGAGGACACAAGCCCATTGTTAAACTTGGGTGATTATAAAATAATAAACAATATAGAATAATAAATATTTTGATGTTATATTATTAACAATATTTTGTTATATATTATATAGAATTATTTATATTTTAAGTTATGTTCATGTTTTGTTTATATACCCGAAGCAATATATTTGTACAAAGTGTTTGTCTTTGTATACGAATGTCTAATGTTTACCAACTGAGCACGAACTATGTGTCTTTGTAAACAAACAACAAATGTTTGAACCCAAACACGCAAGTCTGAACCCTGAAGTTAGTTGCGTTTTCACTACAATTTTGTTTTCCAATATTAACATAGAAATGAATATCACATAAGTACGATTCATAACGCATGACGTCAGAGAAAAATGTTCAAAATAAGTCCATATTTTAGCTGATTTTCTTCATTATAATAACTTTTTTTAGTTGATTCAATCAAAACGAAATTTATTTAGTTATTTATACATACCAGGAAATAAATTTAGAATTAAAATCAAACATCTTTAATAATAAAATAACATTTACCTGTATTAATATAATGTCACATGAGCCTTTTTTAGTCCCTAATTATTTTACGTTGCTGCACGTACGGTCTTAACACAAAATGATAATCCGTGTAATGAGTCCTCGAGTAACAGCCCTTATATTTGCAAGAAAGCCCAGAAAAAATTAAATGCAACAAATACTTGTATGTAGTTATCTTGATTTTATTGAGCTTTGCATTATTACTGAAAGTGAGATCCTTAGAATATTTGAACAAACTTGTACTCGTAAAATTAAATTTTATGCATGCTCGTATGCTATCTTATTCAATATAAATGTAAATCACTTATTTTTCAAGTTATAAAGAAAAATAGGTAATATTGGAGTTAAAATTAGTATCGGAAAGGGATATTAAATAATTAATGAAAACAAAACACTAGTTTGACACGAATTTGTTTTCTTTTTTTTCTTAATTTATTTTTGGCTTAAGCTTTTTCAGCCTTATTGCCTAAATATTTGAATTCCATGTGTAATATACAAATAAATTTTAAATTACATTACACATAAATTAAATGTTTACACTTTTAACTATAGGTTTAACTTATTGTGTTGGTCCATTATAAATTGCACAATACGTTTAGTCAAACTAATTGGTGTACATGTTTTCTATAAATTTATTTCTAGAAATAAATCTTGTCTTTTTAAATAATAATTTGAATGGTTTCATTCACCCACTTCACTTACCTTTCTTGTCATATATTTACAGGTGGATCACGCTACAGCCTCTTACAATTTTGTATTTATTAAATTTCTTTATACCAATTTGATAACAATTTATTGTTGATATATAATTTAAAAATATCAAAATGTGTGTTATCTGTATTTATAATCACCCTGTGTTTACTAAATACGAATGATTATTAGAAAGTGATATTTATGAAATTTATTGATTTGAATTGACGTTTTCATTTATTTATTTGGACCATATTGATAATATTTTATTAAATGAAATAGATTCAAAAAATTTAATTGATTTTATTAAAGTAATTAAGATTAGCGAACATGAATTTATGTGTTATTTTTATTTATTAAAATATTTAAATAATTTATACATGTTAAGACGTGTGAAAAAAAAAACAGTTAGCAATGTCTGGAATTTTGCAAAAATATATTGATTAGGTTTTATAAGTAATTATGTTGTAATTTTTACTGGTGTCGTCGATATTATGATATGACTTTAGTTTATTTGAGTTACAATCTTTAGAAGTTATACATATATCAAAAACAATGTAATGTTACAGAACGTCACGTTCAAATTGATAATAAAACAAATATGAAAATCAATAAAAAAGCTATTTGTTTTGTCTTTATTTACCGATCGAGCGTAGAGCGCTTAGCGACTGATGCTTTAACTCAATGCGTTCCAGTCTGTTTGTCTTCTTGTCTTGTTCCATCATTGAGTTACATGGATTCCTACCATCGCATCCCATCGCATCCCATCGCATTAAATCGAGTAGTGTTTTATGACTTCCAAGATCTCTGGAGATAAATATGATCTTCATAGATAGTCGAGGAGGAATCTTGATAACATCTTTTATAAATCTTTGAATTACATTTATTTTAGATTGATAACTATAATAAATTAATTTCAAATTTATCTTATGAAGGATCTGTATAGTGTGTTCATATATATTTTTGTATATACGTATATATAGGGAGAGAGAAAGAGAGAGAGAGATAGACACATGCGTTTTATGTTCATAGATTATGAAGTTTTTAAAATGTATGTGGCCACCTCATAATGGATTAAAACATGAATCTAATCGGAAAATTGAATTATTTGTCGTTATTACTTTTACCGGCACAGTAGGCGAGAGCATTGATGCTTGACTCTGACTACTATGTTCTCAGGTTCGATCCTCGGGCCAGATATTATCTGGGTTTTGGTTATAATTCCCGAGTGGTGACCGGGTGTGAAAGAATAGTCCCAATGTTGCTCATGCATGTCGTAAGAGGCGACTAAAATGGGTACCCAGTGCTTGGGGGTATAGCCGGGCACCCTGCCCCTGGGGATTATATCAGGGGACTGGTCCTCCAGGCTGGGGGTTGGGCGTGGTGCTAACAACTCCACCCCGTGAAAAAAACCTTGTTACGAAATCTCAAGTAATTAAATCATTCGGAAAAATTCTTGAGAAGGCCAGAGCCCACCCAGGGCTGTCGAGCCACTGAAGAAGAAGAAGAGAAGATTACTTTTACCAGTAACTGCAAATCATTTTCCGTGTAAGTAATTATAAATAACTTTCTGCAGATTTGAGCTATATTTCTCATTTTATAAAATGTTTTTAAGTTGTCATCATATTGAAGATGCGTATGATTTTTTTTGTCATGAAAGAGTTCATTTACTGTCCAGTTCCTCACAGTTGTTCATATTTAATGTCTATTTTATCAGCTTCAAATGGAGAATTGAATTTAAGTGCAATAGTGATAGAAACATCACAAAAGAGATATGTATAAAATATATTTAAAACAGTTTTAAATGGCTCGGCAGTGAAAGTCTACATTAACGTGAAATTTACAATATTCTGTAACGTTTTGCAGTCCCGATAAAGTGGAAAACCTAGGATCAACTTCGTTCAATTCGTTTTTCAGTATGTAGTATTTCTATTTAAGAATCGGTAAAAATATCAACCAACTTCACCCAATGTTTATATTTATTTACCTCTTAGTTTTATCTGAACAAACATCAGGTCATGTATGTACCAAAGAGAATATTTGTAAGAGAAATGATCCTGTTACAACTATTTATTTAAATAAGATTGAAGTAACTACAAGGCAATAGTGACCATATTAAATAAATTGTTTAAGAAAAATTACTAACATTTTGATATCAATTGATCAGGGAAAAATGTACTTACTAAATAGTATTATAACACAATTTATTTCATTACTGTAAACGCTGAGTAGCTAATCCTGCAATCAGTTATAATTTTATGTTCTTTAGAATTATATTTTAAACCATTAACCACAGCTCCTTTAAGCTTATTTTATAATGTAACTAATCGTATTAAATTACTATTAAGTTTTACTTCATATTTCAAGTAACCCATCGCTTCTAACGAATTAAAAATTGCAGGATCCAAATAAATAAATGTACTGCAATGTATTAGACTTTTACCTGCAGTTTCTTTGGAGTCTGTGAAACATATAATCAAATAAATAAATAAAAAGAAAAACAATAAATAAATAAAAATTTGTTCTTTTATTTAATATACATTTGAATTATTTTACAGAAATTACAAAAAATGTACAGATCTTCATTAAAATTAACTTTACACATATATTTTCTCTAATTTGTTCAACAATGAGGCTCCCCCCCTCGTAACATTTACAGACACCAACATATCCAAAAAATTGTTTCAATTTACTAAAAATCATTTCTTAGACATGTCTTAAAATTAGTGGTTTATAAAATTACATATATACTATTAAAATTATTTTATTATTTATCATATTATTTATAATCTTAACTAAAGGAATTTTCTATTAATATACATATACATATATGCAATAAAACTATTATAAGCTTTAGGTATTGCTTAGGAAACAGAAAAATATTGGGAAATTATTACAATATAAATATATTTTCTTTTATTTTTTTGTACAATTTAATTTAATTAAATGCACTTTCATTTACAACTTCCATCAAATATACATCGTTTTTTATTTTTATTATCACAATTCTTTTTACACTTATCAATAAACAATTTAAAAAACATTTTCAAAAATATTTAATTATTTTTAATTGAAATTTCCCATTATTTTTCATTTTATTTCAATTCTTCTCAAATGGCTAGTATAGTAGCATTTAGTTCTATTATATACATTCTAGAAATTAATTATAATATATTTATTATACAAATTTATTACATATAATATATATTTTATATATTTGCTTGACTATCATTAAATATTGATTCACGCTTTGCGTTGTTTATTGTTTAATCATCAGTTTGGTAACTATTTGTTTGACTAACGGTTTAACTACACATTTTTAAAAGAATTAATCTTTATAATAATTAACATTTAATTATAATTATTAACAATTTATTATTTTGTTATATATAAACAATTATTTAACGGAACACTGTCTTATAAAATGGTTTTTATATAAATTCTACTTATGGATACATCTTATTGTACAAATATATTTTAACTTAATTTTAATAATATATTATTGTTTTATTTAAATAGATATATATGAAATTTGTTTCACACTTACTTATAAAATAGTAGTATAGGAGATTTTGTATTAAACTAATTATACATATAGATCGTCTATTTCATTAGTCAGACTCCTCTGAATATTCAGTTTTAAGAAACGACGAATTATTGAACCAGATGGAGGAATACACATTTAAATATTTATTTAAAGGAGATGTCTGCCTAATAAACTAGACAATCGATGTGTAACCCGATAAATACACTTACGTATATCTAAGGTTTATTTAACTTAACAAAGTTTATCTTTTATATAATCATTAAGTTAAGTTACATAACAAAAGTTTTCCTTATATATAAATTTACGTTTTCTGATGTTAATAAAACTTTTTATAAAAAAATATATCATAATTTTGTTGCAATATCATTAAATAAATGTTAAATACATTTAAAATCTTTTACTAATTTAATATATAAGATTATATGTGGTTTGGTACTAAAGGGCCAATGTCAAAATTCCAAATTTCACCCAAGATATTCCGACAGTTTGAAAAAAACAATAAAGTAGAAAGTCCGTTTTAACTTTGACTAAAACATTTATTTTTAGACAAAAATGTAATATTTTGAAAAGAAAAAATGACTTGACCCTTTTAGCGTCAATCTAAATTAGTAAAAGATTTAAAGTGTGTTTTGTTTTATATTGTAACAAAATTATATTGAGTTTCAGTATTTAATAAATCGTAACGTTAGATAAGAAATATTACGTTAAATATTACATGAATTTACGTTTTGTGTTTAACGGGATATACGAGTATGTTACATATATCATAACTATATTGTATTTATTCATTTCTTTATTTATATAAACATATGTATATTGAAATTATATGTTTTCTAGTAACTTTAATATTTGTTAAATTATAAAATAACTATTATTATTTATTTTTAATCTCCAAAATTTCTGTTTGATTTTTATTTTTGTTAAATCAACGATGTTGTTCTAATACCTCGTTACCGTGACTTAGTTGTGCCTTAGGTGGTTTCTATTAAGTTATGGGTTACAAGGCATCTGAACGACATGGTCGTTATTTCACCCTGTGTTCACATGATTCGAGCAGGACAACGCATGAGAACGCAATGTCTCTCGCTCGCACTCATGTGTCGACGGGGAAAAGTTTGTTCTATATAAAATTATTTCCACATTAACATCGAAAATCGTATTGTTATTTTATTTACATGGGTAACTTATTTGATTGCACAGTTAATAAACAATTTTTATTTTATAACCAATTAACGATACATATTTTGTTCCAACACAAGTGTTGATTTGTTATCAGAATAACTGCATATATAATTAACAGTATTTAATTAATTATTTCCTCATGATTTGTGAAAGTCATTGATTGTTTTCAATTTATTTAATTATCTTAAGTAAACATTCGTTTTAAAATGTTATTATTATGGACGAATAGTAAGCCAGAAATTGTTTTATTTCGGAGTAGTTTTTAAAAAGATTTGTGATCTTGGAAAATACTATTTCTTTATTTAATGTTACTAGATCAATTAAAACTTTCAGTTTACTTAGAAAAGGGCGGGAATATGTCAAAGAAATTAAGCTTTCCATATTGTATTGTAAGGTAGTCCACTAGTGACAATCTTAGATAAAAGTATAGTCAGATATTAAGTACAAACGTAATGTATATGTTTTAGTAGAGAACTAGTTCAAGTGTGTTAATTTATTTGTGGAATCAAAGGACTAAATATTGTGTTTTATCAAAAATATTTGTATTGTATGCATATACTTTGAAAGTAATGTTGCTTCAATATTACGAAAGCTAAAGAAATACTACGTGAAGCTATTTTAGAAAAATATCAACTTTAAATCTATATATCCTTTTTACAAATTGCTCAAACAATCTAAAGAAGCACTTAAAACTTTGCTAATCTATTCTTCTACAGTATATCAATTTAAAAGAAATATATCTGTTTTTCTAGAACCGTTTTCAAGATTATACGTTAAATTAAACGATACATTATTTGTACTTTGTAGGCATTCTGCATGTTTGTAGAACAACTGATTAATACATTTGAAATTTTGTAATTAGTCATTTAACGACGCTTAAGCCAACCTTAAATATAATTTTGAACTTGTGTCATGCGTCAGTAATATACATTATTTTGTAAAAATTACTCTCTTTATTTAATTATTGTATTTAATATAATTAATAATATTTCTTTATATTTCACAAGCACTAAATTCAATGAACACTAAACCTCAGGGCTTTATATTCACATAATACTTAAATGTTATCAAAGTCTGTAGAGAAGTGTTTTAATTGATGAACTACCTTAAAAGAACAACAAGTAATTTATTCTAGTGATAAAATTTCACTTGTCGGTCTTTTTTACATCCCCGCACCTAGTTTGTTATAAGAAAACGAACTCCTAGCACATTTATTGATTTATATTCGCTTGTTAGATATATTTATCACATTCTAAGTCCATATTTCTTTATATTATTTATTTCTTTATGAATAATGAGAGTGCCTGTAGCTCCACACTGCGGGCAACTTTAGTACTTCTTCGTATTATTATACATTTCCTTTTATATCGAAGTATATATAAATCGATATGCGATATCGTTCTGCGCACTTCCTGCAACAACAGACCATACAGGTATTTTCTTTGCAAAGTTTTATATGCAATTTGTTTTACGAAAATAAAACAGTTGTGAACTACCTTTGATATGCGTACTATTATTAATTTTGAAAAATATTTCTATGCTAAAAGATATTTGTAAACGGTTTGGTGTTGTTGAGTGTTATTTTGAATGAACTTATGTAGTATCTAAGAAGAAGATAAGGCTTAATATAATTAATGCAAATTTGCTGAGACGATGTGTCGAATGTGTAAATCAGTATGCAGGTACCAGAATTTTATTTAGGATAAAATGAGGTTCACATATTTTGAGTTAAAATGAGACGAGGATCATGAATTTTCATTTAGGGCCAAACGATGGTCATATAATAACGTTTAAGATGAGACGAGGATCACTTTACAGTTTTTAGGATGAAAAGAGGGGCAAAGATCCATATTAGGATCAGGATAGGTCTAAAATTTCAACTCGGGAAGACAAAGTACATGAGTAATAGAAAATATCACAGTGTAAGTTGTTTTAAATAAGAGAGGAAGAAAGTTGTTTGGTATAGTAAGTGAATATAAATATATAGATGCAGTTATATCTGAAATAGGCCAGAGGAACATTGATATTATAGTGAAAAGTACAGCCGAAAATGAATGTTTTTATGCATTACCGAACTATCTTAGAAATAAACCTTAAACAAACCCAGTTGTATTGTATGGATCAGAGTCTTAAACTTTAAGGAAGGCGGCTATGATCCTTTGTGAAGTATGCAGAATGTGAAAATGGTCAGTGGAGAATAAGAAGAAATATAAAGCATTGAAATAAGAAAAAAAAGAACAGCAATGTAGAAAGAATGAAGTGAAGTGGAAATGAACCCATGAGGAGGAACATGTCAAGAAAATGAGAATAAAAATGCGATCACTAAGAAAGAATGGCATAAAGTATCAAAGGAGGTTAAAGGCTGTAGCGCCCAAAGATAGAGGAAGACAGAAGATAGATAGTGGAAGTGAATCCAGGCTAAATAAACTGAAAATTGTAAACTGGAAAACAGTAACAATCAGGGCAATAGGAATGAATTTTGAAAAGAGTTAGAGGTAGCCAAGACTCTACAAAGGCTTTAGCATTACAAAGATAGATAGAAAATAATATTTCCTACTTATAACATTATGAATTAGGATTAACTTTCTTTAAACAGCAGCTTATATATATATATATATATATGTATATAAACAAACGCCCATGGGCTTTGTTTACGGAGTGTTATATAGAGATTATTGCACCATTTGTATAGGCGAGGAATTTTTTTATGATTTATTATAAAAAAGCCTTGGACACACTAAAGCCGGTTTCTTGTTAACAAACTACTGACTTTTAGTTAATTAAATCATATCATTTTACAGTAATCCTCGAAAACTGTTTATTTTAATTTGTGTGCCTAATATATTCATAATTTATTATGACAATAAATCAAGAAAATTTCAGTAAGGTGATAAATTATTAACAGGTGAAATCAATTTATTTAATATACGTATAGGTATACTATTGTCATCTCTTTCTTTTTTATTATTATACACTAATGACAATCGTAGGGTAATACATAGTAGGTTTAATGCAATCCATATGGAATAGTATTTTATTTTTTCAGAGATTTTACTCGATACAAATAAGCAATTATATACAAAATGAATACAATCACACTACTGAGAAATGTGGCAACGTTGTCGTACTAGTGAGGTACATATTGGGAATAGTGTAGGAGAGATATGTGCGCAAATCATGACAAGATACAACGTTGCCAAGTTTGCTATATTTTAAGAAATGTAAACTTTAAATCTTTTTATTTACAGTCAAAACTTTCCTAGCTTATTTATCTGCAATACGAGTATAACGGGTTTTCTTTTATAGAAAGTTGTAAAACCCTCTTGAGATATACGTTAAGACATTGACTTTCTATAGTTTGTAGTCCTGCTTCATATTAAATATGCGCATTTAAGTTAATAATAATAATAGTTAATTATAAAGATAGTCAAAACATTATAAATTTTGTAATTATATTAAGGACACTTATCAACATAAAATTTATCAAATTCTGCAAAAACTATAACTAATTATTAATTTATTAATTAGGAATAAAACAATTAACAGTTACTTTTGAAGGACGTTATACTAGTATGTTTTTATCTAAGAGTTCTGTTTCTTAATTAACTTGGTTGACGAATTTGACGATGTGTTTGACATTTTGACGATTACGTTGTTTGGGAGTGACCTAGAAGGTTGATAATATTTAAATTTCTTCTTCGTTAGCAGTATATATTTTATCATAACACGTCTCCTATGTCTGCTGTCTGCTTGGATACATAATAAACATCTAATTTTACTCCACTTTCCATATAAAGAACATTTAAATGTCATGTCTAATTATAAAATCATATTAAGATAGCTGTATTTGGTTAGAAGTTCACTTTAAGTTCAAATTAATGGATTCTGTAATTAAATTATTGCCAATTAAATTTCAGGTAGATAAATTTAAGAATTGTGTTTCTGTGAAAAAAAAGAAAGAAAAAAGATAAAGAAAGTTATGTGGAAGACAGAGAAAGGAACAATAGACAAAGTTATATAAATGTTTTAAAAACAATAACAAAACTTAGTGAATGAAGAAATTTTAAAATATATTTATATAACGTAGTAATATTTATCTTTGATACAACCAAACCCAATTGGAATATTCAAATTACTTATTACACTCGGTCAATCAGAAAAATAAAATAAAAATCAAAACAGTAGAGTACAATGATACTTGCTTTAGAATAAATCATCTAAAAGAAATTCAAATTTCAACTTTCTATCTAGTCTCTGATTTTATATATCATCAATTTATTATCAATACTAGAGTAGTTCATTAAAAACAGTATAATAAATGTTTAAATCACATATCTTAATTATGTAAATGCATTTACTTGATTAAATCGACTCAGTTTACAAAAATTGAAGTTGTCTTAATTTATATATGGTAATATCTAGGTTGAATTTAAAAATAGCGATTGTGCATCAGCATAAATTACGTGAAGAAATCCTTGTCGCATGCATGTTGATATACGTTTAAATTAAAGTGGATGACACTCGATAAATAATTGACGTTAGACATCATTAATACACTGTTAAATTTATAGAATTTTTTTTTTTAAATTACTGCAAAGTTTGATACCTACTAGAACAATTGTAAAGGAAGTCTCTGATATATTACACTTAGACCTAATAAAATGGTATAAAAAGGGTACGAGGCAAATTCAAAACCAGTGCTGGACGCAAATAAGTAGCAACAAATTGAGATTGATTAAGGAAAATACAAACAAGTGGGAAACTTTTGAAAAAAACATCTTGAGACTGCTAACAGGACATACGAGGCTGACGCATCAACACTTAATGAGTAAAACAACAGCTCCGCAGTGCAGCAACTGTCAGACGCAAATAACAGTCCATCATCTACTAGTAACCTGCCCACAATATCAAACTCAACGAATCAAAACACAGCATCAGTGGTGAACTAAAGGACATGCTTTCAGACAATCCAGAAAAAATTCAAATAGTGCTCGAATTCCTAACTGATATAAACTTAATAAATCAAATTTAACTAAACTAAAATAAGTTCAGGCGAACATGACTTTGTCGTTGCCTCAAACTTTAAAATTAAAACGTAAAAAAAGATTTCTGTGAAGTACAGAAATGTAACCTGAAGTTTCTGAACCTTAGAAAAGTTAGGAAGCTATTAAGTCAGCGTCTACCAGACTAGAAATTTCACTGGGATTGTCCTTAACATATATCATATTCAATAGGGTCTTAATGTAGTATGCCTAGTAAGGCTATCCCAATCGGGACCCAGTTGGGTAACCCAACGTAAAAATTAATGGACTACTGTCAGTTTTACCTCACTGGAATTAGCAGTAAATTTTTGTGGTGGAGATGTTAGCAATTACTACATTAATGAGAGATGACAGAAGATGATTTTATTATGAACTCGGGAAATTTTACTGAATCTTTTGACTGAGATTGCCCAGTTGTATTGCTTTTAGTACACTTACACGAATAGAGTCATTTGTTAATAGTACCAATATTATAAACGGTTTATAATTTTCTTTAACAGTGTTTTTTCTATTATTATTTTCACACACACTTTATCAAAGTAACTCGTCAATAAAATGATTTATCTATATGTATGGGTGTGCGTGGACATTTTTATCCTTAACAGTGTGATACATCATTTAGCATTGAGGTGTCCTTGCCCGATATACGCGTCCTACACCACTACGACTATATTGTAACGTATAATCGCGCGTTCTTTCTTGTAGGTGTTATATGTGTGTTACTAAAATAAAATATCTCACTAATCAATAACAAGTACGAGTGTTTCTGGAGAGTTACTCAGCTGTAGGGCATCGTTGTTTATCGTTTTTTATCTGTTCTGGGCTTGTATTTATATCGCAGTTTATATCACAAACTCAAGTATACCGTCTATTACAGAGATTCTCAATCGGTTCTGAGTTTTAACTTTGAATTTCAAGCATTCTGTTGTATTGGGTGTTTACACAAATATTGAGTGAATAATATAAACTTGTATAACATCGAGTGTTCCTTTGGATAAGATCTGCTGGAACAACCACGAAAAGAAAAATGCGTCGTTAACTTTGCCTTATGGTAGTGTGCAAATGAGTAAGCAATGTCTGAACAGTAAATAGTTTATACAGTAATAGTTAATTTATAATGCATAACAAATAAACATAATAAAATTTAGTTCAAAATTGAAATATTTTAAAATTTTCATTGCAGTGCCCTACTTTGCAATGACGTAGCTCCGTCCCTGTAAGACCTACCAAAAAATATTGTATGTAAAGCTTGTAGGGAATTGAGTCCTCTATGCTAACTATTTTTATCATAGGACGCACTAGTATCGAGATATTGTCAAGAAAACGTTTTTAGCCGCCATTTTTCCAAGCCAATGTCGCCCGTGTTGGATAACTTGAAGTTTTTATTAACAGCCCTAACTTTAAAACATATCTAAAAATTAGAACTACCGGCCCTCGTGTCATGTAAAAGTGTGATGGGTTAAGTACAAAATCGTTAATTTGAGAATAATCAAATATTTTAATGTATATTTCGGTTTAATAAGTATATTTAGCGCCTATAATCGAACCTAGCTGTATTAATTGCTCATCAAAGTATCCATACAAAAATTATAAAACAGTTTTAAGTGAATGAACTTTAATATTTACTTGTGATTTACGCAGCAAAGAAAAACATATTCTGTGAACTTTAGCAGGTTTTTTAAAATCGTAGTTAATCGTCCGTTATGGAATAACTTAATTTTAATCAGGAAAATGAGCTTCTAGTTAACTAACAAACAATAAAACTGAGGCTTGGTTGATTGATAAAAATTAATTTAGCCTGTGCGTGTCTAGATTTGTCATCATCGTGAAACAATACTAAACTTATTTAAAAAAAAGTTTATCAAACAGAGTCATCGCTAATTTTCTCTAAAGCAGTTTTCACGTAAAGGCACGGGTTTCCTGAATACACTGATTGCCTAAACTAAAAGAATTTACAATCAAATATTTTTTTTTTTTAAATTCAAGCACAGTTTCTTAAAGTTTAAGAACCGCTGGTCTACAAACACAACAACGCAACGCAACAAGACATCCCAATGCCAATTATTACATATTTTTATTATTATTAATAAAACCTTCTCTTCTTGACTTTTTATATACTGTATATTATAGGGCGTGGTCGTTCTATACATATTACTTTTATTGGATTCATTATATCGTAGTTTTAGCATGTAATTAGATAAAATAGATGAATAAAATCATTGAAAACGCGTCACCACATTATAATACAACATATAAATTACTATTGAACCAGATTAAATTGATTTACTTTCCTGGTAAGAATTTCACACATGCTTAGAAATCGCATTTCCGCTGATTCGTTTTTGTGTCGTTTACTTCCAACTTGTGGAGGTATTTTTAGGTAAAATTGTTCTTATTAAGGCTCCGTCGTACAGTCTGACATATATCAATATTCACTACTATATTACTTAAGTGTAACTTAGTAATCTTTAATCCAAAAAAAGAAATCAATAAAGATACTTTATTACCATTTAAAGACTTCTTAAGATTCTATTATCTTTACAACGTCCTACTTAAGGAGTTAGGTCACTCCAGCGCTCGAAAATCTGGCATAACTTTTTATTTTGATGCAACCGCAAATATATTTCTTTTTATGTATTGTCATTAAATATAGTATACTTTTGTGAATATATTAACATTAAAAATTATTAAGAAATGATGGAGATATATGCTCTTCCGTGGAACACGTTTGCCGGGAGTTTCGCTGACTGTTTCCAAAATTTAGTAGCGAGAGAGAAAAAATTGTGGAAATTAGGATTTTTGATAAATATAGTTCTTTTTTGTAATGGTAGAGCAAAAGGTAGATTTAATTTTCAAAAAGCAATAAAATAGATCACAAAGCGTAGTATTTGAGGTAATATTATTTACGTAGAAGATAAGTTTTGTTAGTTTAGATAAATTACATACACGTAACACGTTAATACTGTGAATCACTATCGAGTAAATAGAAATAGTCACATTGGTTCCTCTGTAAATCGTGAATTGAAATGGAACTAGCGGTTTTCGATGAAATAACAATGAATTCGTTTAATTTCGTTGTTTGTGAACTATATACGAATTCGAGTTCACTGAATGTCAATTGTAACTGTGAAAAAATTAACCTCACTAGTGTACTAATAAATCAACTAATCAATGTTTTATAGTAACTGGTTAATTAATTTATAATCAGGTTGTTTATCATAAAGAATCTCCTCCTAACTTGATACACTTTCTCCTTCAAAAGTAATTTATATATTTATTTACTTACACACATATATAAATACAAGTAGTGATGATTACCATATTAACAACATAATTCCTGTATCAAGAGTAATTAAGAACACTGGACATTAGTTAATAATTGAGAAAGCATCCACAAATGGTAGCACTAATTGGCGTTTTGTGACAACAGCGCCTTAGGTACACAAACGTTAGTTTTCTGAAACAGAAATAATTTACCCGAGATTCGAACCTTTATTCACAAAGTTATTTGCTTCTATCGGTTGCATAATTAGTTAATAATAATAGAAGCACGCGCCATTATTTCTAATATCTTCTAATAACTCAATAAACGATTGCACTATAAACGAACTATGCTACTCGTAGTTCAATGGTCCAGATCATCTGGTGGTGAATGTTACAGCAGCGCCGTGGTGTAGTGCGGTGGGTTGCTGAGTTAATTCCGTAATGACCATCGCCATCAAACGAATGGGCAATATATAATTATAAGGTTAATATTGATTGAATTCGTGATTTAATTTTTAACTTGCTCTAAATGAACGAACATCTTTTAAAAGTAGGTTACAATACTTTATTATTATAGTTTTCTTTATTAAATTATTTCCGTAGTTGAATTTCTTTATTCACTAATGCGTTGTTGTTTTTGTGTTGTTGTAAATTTTATGAAAATTTGATGATTTTAGTAACTAGATATTTTAATAATAGCAACTAGTTTAAGATTTGTTAAATGTTCAATACAACTTAAATTTATTTTCGTTATGCTTGTGTTTGTAGTGATCTTCAAGCCGAGGACGCCAATTAGTTCTTTTTGTTCATCACATCTATAATGCCGGTTTCACACCAGAGACACAGTTCAATAAAACATGAACAAAAACTGTTTTTTCTAAGCAAAAACACCAATGTTTACATCAAAGAGACAGTTCTTAAAACATTTTTGTCTTTAAAAACTGTTTTAGTGAACAAAACACGTTTCCATATGGAGTCGGTAATATCAAAGGAAAATACATTTGTTGTTGTTTTTTAGTCTGCTTGGTTTGAACACGCAGTTTTGTTTTTTGTAAACATTTGTGCTTGTCAGTTGTTATTTATCATGTTTATAATTTTTATGGACACACAGAAAAATACTAGAAACAAAACCAGTCTGTTCAGTGTGAACAGTCTGTTTTTGAAAAACAGAACTATTTTAAAATAAAACAAAACATGATTTTCTTTTGCTTTTTCACAACAAAACTGTCTCTCTGGTGTGAAACCGGTATTAGGCACAACTAAGCAGAAATATGTCTCAAAATCACTTAGGGCAGTTGCTGCACTCACAGTTCGTAATAGTTCAAAGAATGCAGTACCTGCCATCAGAAAGATTTATTGTTAATATTCTTTAACTGACCATGTTGATTAACTCTTGCGATAACTATGAGTACAGCAACCGGCACAAATTTAGGTGTGCTAATTACAATATTTTGTTTACGAGGCTGAATTTAATGATTTAAAATTTCATCTTGAGTAATGCCGACTAAAACGGTTATCACCAACCTGATAGAGGAATGTAGAGCACCTCAATGTAAATTAATAATGATTCATAATAGCGGATGATATTTAACAGTGCATACGCTTACAATTTGACCTATATCTTTAACCCAATACAGTATATAGACATATCTGTCATTTAAAAGAATTTTTAACGTACTAAAAACTTTTTTCTTTTGTGATAAATTAAATAGTTTTATATAACGGATTAACGGAAAATTTATATTAAAAAGAAAATGTCAAAACTTTTTATATGTTTCTAAACTATATATTTTATTAAAAAATGCTATATGATATGTATATATTCTATATTGTAATATGTTTCATCAATATGGGCAAAATTGTAAATGCAACGTTGTTTCAACAATTTCTAATTTTCAGTGATGTGCTCTACCCTACAGCGGTGCAGTTCTATATCTATATTTACATTATTATTTTTATACAACTAAATGAAATACATTTACATATACGAGTATATTAACTTAAAAAATGTTTCATTAGAGATAGAATGTAAACAACGCTGTGGAATGTTCAATTATATAATAGTAATACTGCAATCAATGCATAACAAGCTTCAAACCACTAAAACTATCCACAAAGTATTTATTACATACATACATATTTGTATGTCTCAAATATCGAGACAATATATATGTATATGTAAGAATCTAACTCATTGAACAATCTCATATAGGTATTGTAACACAAATAAATTCTCATATAGCTTAGAATCACGAATTCAGGGTGTGGTCGGACGGTGTAGTTTTTTTTTATCATAACCATTATAATGTGATACGCGAAGAACTTTACAAAGCAAAGCAAAGCGAAGCGAGAGGTTATACTCATACTATATCACTACCAACAAGTACGAAGTATGTTTTAGAAGGCAAAAGTCATTTTTTTTAAACAACGCAATCACAAAACTTGTTTATAATGTTAATATATGTGTTGAACTATTTCAAAATTATTTATTTTTATTTACAAGATCATTTTTTGTAATAGATTTTTTTTTCTGATCTTATTTTCATGTGTGGTTGTTTTTTTAATTGTATTTTTGATGTTCGCTTTATTGATGATGTTACGCGGTCATCGTTTCTTGTTTTTTTGTTGTCTATGACTAACACGCTATTAAATTTGTGCTAAAATCTAATTTAAGGCATCGAAGGTGGACAATGAACTATACAATATAGTAGATAGTATGAAAACGTATGAATTTAGGAAATGTGAATTATTTAGTGGGTGGTGCTTTCGGACTCAATTAAACAAATTAGAAGTAGTACCGATTCTAACTAATGAAAATACAAAAATTATATTTGAGAGAGGATTTTGATTGGCCACAAATCTTTTGCGAATTCCTGTTTGTTTATATGTATACCATTAACATCTCAACACTTACTTTTTTCTTCTTCGACGAGATTTAAGATTCTGATATGATTTAATTTTCAATAAAACGATCTATTATAAAATTAATCGCACGAGATTAAATCTAATTGTCTTGCATTACATTGACAGTCCTATATAAGGCAAGAGGGGCATTGTTGTTAAATAATTTACATATAATGCAGATTACATATATTTAAGACAGTCCACGCAAAGGATAGAAGTACTCGGTACTCGAGGCCTTGATGAGCTCCGTTTATTTCTTCAGTAGCAATCATAATAATCGCTATCTACTTAGGCGATTTAAAATTTGATTTTCTACTAAAGAAAGTTCCCGCAAAACGCAATATTTTACTTAAATGAAACCCAATAATATTTAATCACAAAAGGTTTTGATTTATTATTTTATAACTATTCTAAATCTATTTATCCGTAAAGACTTTTTTAGATATTATAATTCGGAAAGAGGTGTTTTTAAAAAAGTGTTTTAAGTATGTTAACGTGCAAAGGGTAGATTTATTTGTGAAAGCAGTAGAATAGGTAAAAACAATTATGATATTAGATAAACCTTAAATACACGTACTGTGCATAGCGGGTAATAGTAGCATTAAGTAAAAGTTGAGTCCAAAAAATAATACAGAACATTGCACTTTTTAAGTGCACAATAGGGATTTTCAATAGATATAGATATTTAGAGAGAAAATTTAAGACTTAAAGAACAAAATTAAAAATGTAATAAATTGTTCATGGCAGGAAGAAAGAAGAATGAAGAAAGTGATAACAAATTAAGGGAAGTGAAGCTATCAATTTGCAAACAAGAGTTACCGGTGTAACTAAATAGAAGGCTGGAAGTAGTAATACGTAGACAAATGATAGGTCATACTCATCTTACTAATACCTACTTATTCAAAAGAGAACCACAACCAATATGTGAACAATGTAATAGCCTACTAACAGTAACAGGGAAAGTCTGAACCACCTTATTGACTTTATCAATAAAACTAATTTATTCTCTTTATTTTAAATATCCATACTCGTGTCTATAAGTTGTAAATAATGTTTTGTAAATGGTTCAAAATGTATATATTGTTTTAAATGCTAATAACTTTTGAAAGTTGATGCACTCAAATAAATATTTTAAAAAAAAGAAGAAAATGTAACATTCTCTTTGAAAAAGACGCTATTAATTGAATTTAAGGGTAAACTATTTAACCGCATAGAGTACCGCCATCTGTCATGCATAAGTATACGCTAGTATCATTTCATCTTATATCTAGTTCACTTAATCCGCAGCCTGCGCCTAGGGCTACAGCTATAACTCTTTTTAATTACTGTTTTCATATTTGTTACATATAAGATTTCATTTTCACTGTGTTGATGTTATGTAATTACATCAAATATTTAAAGCTACACTAATTATTTCTAACCTACTTCAAATAAAAAATTAAATCATGAACAATTATTAAAACGAAATTCATTTTAAAATCACAGTACTTTCTGATTGATATCGATCTGATGCCTCGAGCTTTTGAAGCTTTTGACGTGCGCCTGTAGTAAATGAAAGTGAACTGAATATGCCGTGCCATCTGACTTACTCTTAATTAATCGATGTGGTATTGACAGCCGGAAGTGTAATTAATTATATTTCTCATACGAGTAAACAGCGCAGCGTCTCGAACAACTTTTCATAGACATACTTTTTCTTATTCTTAAGTTATATGTATGTAAAAGTTGCAGTGTTACTTAAGGTGACTGCCTGTTTTATTTTAGTGATCTAATTAAAATTTTACACTCGCGAAATTTTTACTCAAAACTTGTATTGAATTTAACTACTACGTAAAAAAGAATAAAGGTTTTTTCATTGCTACTTTTTTTTATTGATGCTATCTACTAAGAAAATTATCTACTAAATTATATTCTGAAAGAAATTAAAACGGTTTTAAAATGTAATAACGTTTCTTTATTTTTTTTAATATATAATTTTTTGGGCTTCCTAGGCACGTTACTTTACATACATGTAATATTTTACTTAAGCAAAATCTAGCAATATTTTATCTAAAATGGTTTTGTTTTATTATTTTATAACTACTCTAAAACCATTTGATTCAAAAAGGATTTTTTCAGGTTTTATAATTTTTAAAAAGGTTATGGAATTGTTTAAGATGATCTTGTAATATAAATTAATGTTATTGTAGCTTATAGCGCAAAAAAAGGGCCTTAGCACTAAGAAGCCCTTCAAATCATAATAAAAATGTAGTTTTATGATTATGGTAGTGCGTAAAAGAATATATTTACTTTTCAAAAAGCAGTAAAATAAGTCTCAATACGTTGTATATCAATATCAACATTTAACTTTAGTAATGTTAGATAATACCTAAATTTTACTTTTATATTTCCGCAAAGACGAGAAATTCCAAAGAAATATGCAGTATCATAGCGTGCCTTAGACGGGCCTTGTATCAAAATTTGTTGAGGGACCCAAATGATGGGTAAAAATTTTTTACAAAAGGAGTCAAAAACGCTCGCGTTCAATTAAAATAATTATATATTGATTATACGTTATTACTTACAATTAATAGTCCTAGGAACTCAGTTAAGTACGACCTAAGAGTTTAAGTCAGATTGTGGATAACATTTTACGAATTATTGATTACACATGTTTGGGGCCCCTGTAGACCGGGAGCCCCGTATCATTGATACGGCTGATACGGCAGTAGCTACGCCACTGAAAATATGTAAAGCTTATGGAGTTGATTGGTTAGCAGAACGCAATATAAAAATTTGGTTTTTAAAAAACCGTTTTGAAGATTTTTCAGTCAATGTTCCGCCAATGTTAACTATATGAACAATAACTATAGACCAATCAAATAATAGTCTGAATAGCTTTTAGTATTGCCAGATTTATGCATTTTCTCTACTTTGAAAGACTTTCGGTCTTTAAGTTAGAAAATCCAGCTACAAGTAGATATGTGGATGTATAGAAGAGTCATATTCAAGTCTTCATAGCGAAATCATGGAATTCTATAATAAGTGCAAGTATCGCGTACCGTATTTGGTGACGACAACTTCACCTACGGTAATTCCGGGCCCCTTCCTATTAAACGCTGTGTGCTGCCGGACGCGTGCTTGATCTGGAGCAATCACTAGATCACCATCACTAGATGGCCCCGGGGCAAACACACTTGCACAAAAACATTTCTTACTTGCTTTCCGTTTCTCTCTAATCATATTTTAGAATCGGAAATTTTACGATTGATACTAAATTCATATTTATTTGTTTTGTATTCATTATTGCTTTACGTGGAGAGATCATAAATTGTCTGTTACTATAGAAACTTGCAATAAACTTAATTGTTTACCATTTTAAACTTAAACCATGTTCCATATGAAATACATTCCCTGATAAATATTATTGTTATATAGGTATACAAGTACGTGCTTGATTAAATACTTTGCCATTTAATAAATAATTACAAGTGACACGTTAACCCAGAGCCCTTCGAAGCAGTCGTTACAAAAGTTATACTAGATAGAATTAGATCTTTAACAAATTTACTCTAGAAATAAAGTTTGTTTTTAAACTTGTTTTTGGCAAGAAGAAGAGAGCGAAGAAGTGAAAATGTTTCAAGATTTATTAAACATGTTTAAGAAGAATAAGGGTGAAGAAAAGGCACTAGTAAGGATGGAGTAACAAAGAATAGCTAAGGAGAAAAAATAAAAGAGAACTCAAAATAGGGTACACAAATTTGTAGATAATAGTAAATAAATGGATATGGCAAGATTAAAAATAGAGAAGAAACATCACAGCAAAAAAAGAAGTAACGCGAGAAAATAGAATAAGCAAAGGAAGCAAAGGGTGATAAAAATAGAAATAGAAGTGACATGTCAAGACGGAGAAGAAAGAAGAAAGACAATGTAACAAGAACGAGAAAAGATAGAAACAAAAAAGTAGAGATTGGAGAGGATAGAAAAGGAGAAAGAATTAATAAAACTTAATTTGAATGTGAATTTTGAAGTAAGATGTTAAGGATTAAGAAACAGTTACTGTAGTTTTAGTTAAGCTATTCAATTCATCTAAGAATAGGTCACAGTAAGTGCTGGAAAATAAAAGAACAAGAAAGGAGAAATGAAAGTGTATTGATGAGCGAAGAAGAAAAAAGAAAGAAAGTAAATGAATGGAAGTAGAAAAGGATAAAGTAGTAGAGGTGAGAGAAGAGTAAAATATACAAATTACACTAGAAATTAAGAAATCTGAGATTTTGCTGAGACTTGAAATACATGAAAAGAGGTGAGGAAACGGGGAGAATGAAAGAGGGCTAGTCAAGAGAAGAAGAAGCAGAAAGTACTTTTGGAAATAGATAGGTCTAGAATAGTTTACGTTTAATTTCAAGTTGAAGTTCTATGAAATGTATTAAGAATGTAGATTGTAAAGCGGAAAGACACACAATTAATATAATATAATAAATATTCTTGAATTTATTTGGCAATAGTATTGTACAGAAATCGCATATCGTAAACACTGCTAACGCCAGCTTTGGACATAGTTTATCGTTGAACAAAATTAACACAAATAAAGTTACTGGTTTTAGTTTTCTGGTTTTCTGTATAATTATGATGTTTTTAAATGTTAGATTTTCATGCGGAAGTTCCATTAAGGCTACGCATAACAATTAATACAAGTCAAACTTAATTAAAATAACAATTCGTCATTCCAACGGTTTAGACAACGAACGACAGATTAGTGCGAGTATTACGAGTGCTCTAAAACTTTCAAATAGCTAATGAATTAAAAAATGTTGAACTAAGTCTGCCTTGAGGCGGTGTTTAACTATTATAATGAAACAACAAACATCTTCGAACTACTCAAAGATTTTAGGGTGTGAAGAGAGAAAGAACAGGAACAGGTGCTACTTGTATACATAAAAAAAGAGAAAGAAATCATCAAATCATAATTTAGTGCCATAACAAAAAGCCCACACAAAAATCAACGTATAAACACGCCTTTAAAAGTAAACATATTTTTGATATAACTTTATTTGTATGTGATGACAGCTTTTGATATAAACCTTTGTGTGTTCAAATAAAATTATTAGCTCAATTACTATGATTATATCATTTATTTTAATAAAAATGAGAACATAATGAAAATTAGCATATTTACTGTGTTATTACTTGCATTGCGTTGCGCTGGGCTGCTATCATTATGTAATGTTATGTGATTATATACGAGTATGTGTGTGACGTGAGTGTACGTGTACATTAAGGGTGATTTTATATTCAAATTTAATACTTCGTTTTATTGATTAAATATAATAAGTATAGTATTTATAATAATCGACCTGTTATTTGTAATTTATAAAGTGTGTGTGTGGCTTTTTACGATAAACACGTTATCACCAAATAAACATGATTAAAAAAAGGGTTTGAATATTTATTACAAATTAAACAATGATTTGTAAAATATCTGGTTAATAATTAATCAAACCGTAAACTAAGTATGTAGTTTTACCATTTATCATTTATAATGTTAGGGGTATATTTTCATAATTGCAGGTTATTTGTTTTGTTTTTCTTAAACTCGACAGCTGACTTTTATAATTGTTTTTAATATAATACCGACACTAATGACTACACACGATAGATCGCATGCCATCTCGCTTTAATTCGAATCCGAACCACGCTTAGTTTCCTTCAGATGTTTGCAGATCAAAACTTCGTCGAGTGCACAACTCAAAAGTAGTGACGTCTAAGTAGCATTGCCGGTAACATCTAAGGTTAACATTTAATTATTATTACACCACACTAAGTCGTACTAAATCTACTCCATTTAGAAAAGCCATCGAATATATAATCGGAACAATAGCTACAGTTGTTCATGGTGAAACCACTAAATAGTTGCAATTACCAGAACTCAGTTCATCTGTGTGTCACATAATCTTTCCAGAATATACGTCATTTATTTTACTGATAGGTGTTAGTTTTAAGAAAAGAATAGAAACAGAATTACTTTAGACAACAAATATATTTTATTAATGTATATTAAGTACAGAAAAGAAAAGTAAGAACGAAATGAAATAATAATTCGTGAACTTTTGAGGAGAATATTTGGAAGAAGAAATTAGGACAAAGAAGTATATAAAGAAGAATAAAAGAAGAACAAAATAAAATAATAATTCGCAGTTAAAGAACTATTGGAGAAGAATATTTGGAAGATGATATTGATAAAAAATTAGGAAATAGAAGTAAATAAAGAGGAATGGAAGAATAATAATTAGATTAGATATATGAGAAACGTAGATAAAGGTAAATGCGAAAGTTTCAAGATATTCAAAAAGAATTACAAGAAGAGAATGAAAGAATAGAAGAGGAGGAAAGAATATGAGAGAATAAAAAGAAATAATAAAAAACAGAAATACAAAGCCAGTAATACAAGAAATTTAAGCAACTGAGATAGAACTAATTGTAAAAAAATTTAAGCTTATGGGAAAGAAGAAATAAAATTTATAGAAGATGTAAGAATATAGTAGGAGTTAAGAAATGTATTATCTTTACCAGATTGGCAATTAAGGGATTCAACTAAACACAGTTATGTTGTTATTAAAACATAAGGAAAATACTTTTTACATAAGAAAGGTTTTTTAAATATAATATACAATCGCGAAGTTACCTTGTTTACTGTTACTAGAATCATAACCTATTTGTTTTAATATAATCATAATGATTTAGATAATTTTAGGTAAAATTTAAACATTTTTAGATAGAATATTAATAAGTTTCGTTTAAGTAAAATTGAAATAGTATTTAAGGTAATATACGATAACGAATTACCTTGTGGTAAACGAGAAAACTCCATTGCAAGACAATTCTCTACTTGGGTCTCAATAAACTAAAAGAAATATGAAAGATAATTGTTGATAAAAACGAAAGTACATTACTCCACAAAAAGATAAATTGTGCAAGATGGTGATAAATTCCATTGGGTAATAAGAGTTTACATTATGCAACAATACATCTACGAACGTCTTTTTACAATATCCACGTAATCCCTTGAAATTACAATCATTAATGTCTAATGTCTCATAGTTGACATTTTGAAACATAATACGCAATTAAAACATTACACCTCCAGAATGTTACCGAGAAATTAGAACCGATAGAGATCTACGATTGCTAATATTAATTTAACAAAAAACGAAGACAATTAACATTTGTTATAAATTATTTGTTTATTGCGCACATTATTCTGCGCATGTCCTTCCAACTAGATTTATAGCTTCGATCGTTAAAGTTTAACCGCGTTGCTGAATTTAATAGATTATTTTCTGCACTTTAAAATAAATGATTGCTTCTAAATTGCCTAGATTGTAATTAGTACGAGTACGAGTATTGAAAACGTAAAACTGTTGTTTTTTTAATTGCAGAATTATTGTTTTTAAAAAACTTTTGCAAAGCACATGCGGAATTGTTATTATGATAAATGTAACAGAACGTGATACCATTAATTTCTTATTATTAGACAAATTGGAAGAGAAGGTTTTAGAAAGAAATGATGAAAAACGGTGAAACGAACAGTGGAGTCAAGTAGCACGTTTCGGGGTTATGAAATAGTAAGACGAAAAAATATAGTAGGTTATTATAATGTATAGAGTAATTAAAAGTGTTAAAGAAAAAGAAAAAGAAGAAATACACAGATAGTAAATTAAACGAAAGGAAAGAAACATAGATAGCAAGTTAGACAAAATAATATTATTCTTGAGAGAAACATTATTTCAAAGCGAGAGTAAGACAGAAAGTTTGAAAAAGAAGATGAAAAAATATATTTTAGACACAAAGAAGTAGAGAAGGACAAACAGAGGAAGAAGATAAGAAAGAGTATAACGTAAGAAAAGAAAGTTTCAGATGGAAGGTATTTAAGTAAGGTTACGTTTAAGAAAATGGAATTATGTCCAGCAGAGTTGGAGGAGCTTATCATTTGTTGAACATTAACTAAATAAACAAAAAGACTCCGAATAGCGGAGATAAATAGAAGTAAGACTATAGAAATGTGACAACAAGTAGGTAGAAAGTAGAAATATGAGAAACAGAATGAGGAAAGAAAGAAAAGAACAGCGATATGAAGTAGAAAGGGAAGAGTGTGAAATGAGAATGGAATATGCCTGACAGAAATCATAAAATAAAAAGAGTGAGATGTCTTACAATGGAATAAGAAAGAGAGATAGGTTTGTTACTAGCTATTAGAAAAATAAGTTGAATAAAGAAAATATTAAATCTTAGAAAAAAATAATAATAGAAAAATAAAAAAAATATAGAGGAAACAAGAACACAAATAGAAATGAAGAATGGAAATAGATAGAAAATGGTTTTATTATGGAAATGATAGAAGAAAATGGTTTTATTATTAAAGGAAAAAGAAGGAGCATGAGTTTAATTTAAAATTAGGATACAGTATTACAAGTTACATTATTTAAATAAGTAAAATACAAGAAGAAAATATTTGGAAGAAGAAATTAAAAAATAATTGTAAATAGGCAAAAATATAGAATAATGGAAGTATAATAATTACATTAGATACTTGAAAAAGATTATAATATAATAGATGTAATAATATACAAAAAAGAAAAAAGCAAAGAAGAAATTCTGCGTGAAAGAAAGCCCTTACTTAGCAGATGAATTTCTTTAATAACATGAAGTCATAGATATTGAAACAACATTTTTACGTAACTCACTAATTTTTTCAACGAAATATACATGTAAAGTTATACTGGGTCTTGCTTGAATACGACTTAAGCAATTTTTCATCGCGTAAGGTCAAAGTATTACTGTATGTCACAATTTATTTATTCAAATCCGCTAGATTTTCCAAGTAAGTAGTGTCATTTAAAAACATGTATTTTTATAAATAAATCTACAGTGTCATTACTAATTAATGAATAATTAATTAACATGATATTCCCCGTACTCCTTGCGGACATCCTTACATTAATTCCCTCAACTTGCATGACGTATGGCTGTAACATATCCTTGATGATATCACAGACACACACACATACAATGAATATTCATTTTAAAGGGAATTTTCCTTTGCTCATATGATAAATGCAATCATCCGTGTCTATTTGACTTTTTATAACGAAACAAAACAAATTAATTATCATTTGAATCCGTATCAATCAATAAATTACAAAATGGCGACTTTGGATTTATAATGACTAATTATTTTATTCATAATAGTAGGAAACAAGTGAGATTGTTATCTAACTGGATCAGGTTTGACTGCACACTGCACACTGCACTGTGAGCAACACGTTATGGTACGACTATTACCAATGGATATATGTTGTGTTCAATGTTCCTCAGCTGCACTAGTGTTGGTATTCACGGATTTCAGTTTCTGTAATCGTTTCATGATGTATTTCATTAATTAATACTTTAATTGTAATTAATTATTACTTTTGACTTTATCTTTGTATAGAATTTATTTATAAATATTGTTTATTACTAATTACTGTAAATGCAGGGCATTAGTTCTTATTTTTTCAGTAATGGCATAGCCAAAGAGGTATTTTGTTTGGTTCAACTGCAGTTATATTCTTCTTTTTAAGATCCATATAAATTAGAATATTGGAACAGTGTATTTTGAACAGTCTGATGTTTAGTTGCTTACGTATGATTATTCTGATACAAAAGTACTATGATAGTCATAAATAAAATCAAGTCATTGTAATTTAATATATTCCGAAGGCTTGCCAATCTGGTCGCGCATCTCATGAACTTGTCTACATGTGTAGGTCTACACATACAATACATCTACAACACAAATACATACAAAACTAAATAAACTAAAGACTTCAATAATAAGCAAATACTATGTATACATTTATAAATGTCTCAAGAATTTTAAAAGCTCCTTGCCACACATATAGAAAGAAGAAGAAATCAAATCAACCAGCAAATCAGGGGTAAAGCACATATGTGTATAGGAAGAGTTCGTAGCACGGACGTATAGATCCGACAGTAACAAATATCCAACTGTACTATGGGTATTGTACGAAGACGATGCGATGACTATTCGGACCACACATTACACTGGTTTAGAATTAATGTACTAGTGCATTGTGGATGATATTGACTTCAATTGATGATCTGTCGCGGCGAAAATTATGTTTTGTTAGACGATGAATGAAGAATACGAATTGTATACCATAGACTGTTGGATACATTGAGTAGACTCTCTTATAATACGGGTATTATGTTACGCGTTATAAGAGGGTCTACTATATTTGAATGCATTAGTTAATGGAAACGAAAAATGAAATAGATAGAAATAAATGCACGAGTAGTAATTTAGGCAAAGATTAAAAGAGAAAAGGTGTGTGTAGAGTAAGAGAGAGGAAGATGAAAATATATTGTTTTATGCACAAAGGAAGAGCGAAGAAGAAAGAAAGAAAGAAAGAGAGACAGAGAAACATAAGAGAAAGGAAGAGATTATAACAGAAACAGGAATACAGAAATAATATATTTTTGATTTTAAATAGGAAAGTGTCGATTTGTTTTGACCAGAGAGAAATTTGAGAATACAATCGGTATAGAACTTTTATCGAGATCATGTGTTTGTGTGCAAGACTTTTACAAACACAACAACTCTGAGGTAATTGCCCAAACCGTCCGTTAACCATCATGATTGGAAGATAGTTCCAACAGGTTGGAGCTATTAAAAATTTCACATGATAATGTGAAGTACTCAGAAATTATCCTTCTTATTTGGAAGATGTCCAAGATACCGTTGGTATTGTTTCACATTAAGAAGACATGAGTGTTTAATGTCTGTATTTATAACATCTGTATTAATCTCTGTTTTTTTCATAACAACTTTAAAAGGAAAGTTTTTTTAAATGGGCTAAATAGTTTGTTTTAAAATTATGCTAGAAAAATCGGAGAAGCAAAATATTGACTATTTATAGTTAAGTAATGGAGCACTAAGTTGATGACACGAATTCGTATAGGGCACCCGATTAGATTGTGATTGTGGTGGTAGATGAATAAGGGTAAAACCTTCCGATTACCCCCCGCCCACAAAATGAACACACTTCAGTGATATCCATATTAGTTTGGGATGTATCTCCCTATACTACATACCTAAATTCCGTCATCCGTGTACACATGCAGATACAATTTTTGCACAATATGTCGTAAGTTTATGGCCAATATAGGCTGACATCGCAAAACTCTAGGAGTAGAGGAAAATCACATCAATATTTACTGCATACAGTGTATAACTCGTACTCCGCATTCGTATCTAAGACATCAATGTTTTAATTCGCCTTCTGTGTTATTGAACCGAAACTTGGAAGTTGTTATACGTATAGATATATTCGTACATAAATATAATATAAATTTCTTGTAACAATCTCTGCACCTTGTTTTCTCTAACTACACACATACGTATACATATATCTATACAATAATATAAATTAAAGTACATTTTATCCATTACTCTATATAATTTACTATTCATCTTTCATTAAATCATTCTTTACATAGAGAACAGAAGATCTGAACGAACGAAGGAACGAACACACCTGTTTTCTTTCGTTTTTTTTTCTATTTTAATTTTATCTTTAAAACTACTCTTTGTAAAATATTTTTATAAGTGGATAACAAGAAGAAATGAGATCATCTAGAAGCAGTGGAATTTAATTCATTAAAAAGATTAATTATTAACATCAGATGTATAGATGATGCATACGTATACTTAAAAATGTATAAATAAGATGATGCTTCTATACAATTCATTGCTAATTAAATGTTTTTTTAGTTGTGAGTTAGGAGCGAACATCGAACGTCTAATTTTATGAAAACTAAAACTAAAATAAGTATCATAACTGTGCAGATGCTGTGGATGAGAGCGCTTAGTCGTTAACTTCAAGCTGTTACACTTTTGGGTTCGATTCCACAACAAGCGCTTTATTTTCAGAGATTTATTGTTATTTTATTTTGGAGAACTACATCGCTATATTAATATTGTAAAGTTTGTAAAGGAGAATAAGACGATTCAACCTCGTTTTCTTTTTTGGAAAGTGGTCATGGCTCTATGAATGCAAAGTTAGCAAAGTTTGGAGTTAAAAGTGGCGATAGGTGTATAGGTATGGGGAAAGATCTGTTCCATAATTAGGTAGCGCAATCTTTTAGTTTCATTGCGATTATATTCTGTGAACCTTCCTTAACAAACTGTAAAAATTAATATGTATTTGTTGTTCTTTATACATTTTTGAACCGGCACACAAACACAGCTGTCACTATATGTGTTGTATTTTCGTTTATACTGAATGTAATGTCATGAAAGTTTCAAGACAGAATAAGAAATAGAGAATGAGTCCTAGAAATTAGAAGTCTTGAATATCTAGTCAATGACGAGGTTAGATATAAATAATAAGTGGGAAAATGTTATTATATATAGAATGATGAGGTAAGAAGAAGAAGGTATGCAGAAATAGGAATAGAAAATAAAGTAAATGATAAGAATAAAACAACATATAGTGAAGATAATTTCATGATATGAAGATATTTAAAAATTGAATTAAATACTTGAAAGAAAAGAAAACAAAGCATATGAAATAAATTTCGTTGGAATAGCTATACTTAAGAAGTAAGAAATGTTTAAGAAATAGATAAAGTAGAACATATGTAAAGAAATCCAGGGGGTGTTATGGGCAGAAATTAATAAATGCAGAAGAGATGCAGTAATGCTGTCTTTCAAGAGAAATGACGATAAGCGATCGATGGCGTCGGCACGTACGTACAGATAGTTCGTCAGAATCTGAGTTTGATCTGATCCTGCGATGGTCAAGAACATTAATTGTTAACTTCAGACTGTTTTCGAGTTCAATTCACGGACATGCGCTCGGTTTTCTTCGTGCGCTTGTTATTTCATTTTAATGAGTAATTTACTAAATATAATCATACATTTATTAAGTAGTAATGCTGTTTATGTTATTTGACTATTATAACAACCAATTAATTTATTGTGTTAATAGCAAAACTGCTAGAGTTTCTCATTAAGGTGTACCTTGATAACAAGTTATAAAAGGACAATGATCAGTGAATATAATCTAGTAGTTGAAGTGAGAATAAAATAGAAGAGAATCAACTGATAATTAAGTTATTTGGCCTTTTTTCAGTTAATCGTTTCTTTGCAATCACCAAATAATTTCTTTTATATTTAACACATAAAATAACAAATTGAATATAAATAAAATAAATGTACGTTAACCAGACGTAAGTAGGTTTAAATAAAAATATAATATATTAATTAAAAAAATATAAATTCAAATTAAAATAAAATTAAAACGCACAATTTATAAGACACCAATAAATTAAAAAGTTGTTATTTTAGTTTTGTTTTTATCGAAATTATTTCAGTTTAACACTTCCCATTGGCTGTATTCTAATTGGTCTCTTGTTTATAATTTTTAGTACTTCAATCGTCAGGTTTTTGGTATTGGTTTTCATTTAGTTGTCTTGTCGTTTTGTACGTTGTACGATGTTCGTTCTTTGGTGTTATCATATCGCGTGCATGTAAATTACAACCTCTTTATGCAGTCGATTTTTAACGACGCATAAATTCCTTTCAATGAATATAAAATACAAAACAAGTTAAGTTATTCATGGATTGAACCAGTGCAGTAGAATTAGGGGGGTTAGAAACGTATACTAATTAAATAAATTAAATGATCAATGTAGTTTTGATAAAAGATTCTGAGTATAAGAAAAAAGCATCTATTTTAAGGGTAAAAAGATCACTTTAGGGTTCATCTCTAAAATGTATAAAACCGCGTAGTTGTAGAACAAAGTAATTAGTGAAGAAATTGCTTGAGCCATTGTAATCCGCTGTTAAATAATCATGTAAATGTCATAAAAGTACTCATACTGTTAGATTACATAAAAGTATTATCTTTACTATGAAATTATGATTTCTAATATTAATAGAACTTTTTATGCAAGTTTATATAGGGTAAATATTATGTTCCAGATCGATCTTTGCTTATACTGTTCTTTTTTTTATTGTAGACTGATGTTTTGTATATGGTATGATGTCATGTATGTACAGTATAAGCATACATCCTGGAATATAATGTAATATAAACTAGTAGAAAATTGTAAGTGTATATTTATTGATTTTGTAAAAAATATTATGTAAAGATATGTTAAGTTTCACATATAATCAAACATAACGTTGGACAAAAATATTATATTTGAATTTACTTTTAATTTAATTTATGTTATTAGAATCTTACATTTCAGCTAGTGGGGTGGTATAGTCAAAATCAATTAAGCATATTTAAATTAGAGATATTTGGATCCATATACAAGTATATAACTAACTCAACGCAATAGTGCCACAACTAACGAATTATTAATTTTTGCTAATCGCGTGAATTGTGTCGCAAATTGATTATATTTTAATTGTAATAATTTTCTTAATTATTAAGAAAACACTTTTTTTCGATATCTTTAATCTACAGTTTGAACTATTGACGATGTGGATAACGGAGATAGAGTGAAGTAGCAATGAAAGAGAAGAAAGGGCAGAGTAGAAACAGGAGAGAGAGTAGCAGGAAGAGAGAAGTAGTAGGGGTTTTAATTTATCTGTTTTGTTTGTATTTCTCTTTTTTCTTTTGAAAGGCGTGAGAATGGGTAGATATAATAAGGATCACAAAATGAAATTAAGCACAATCCTTATTTAATTTGAAAAAATGTAGTGTCTAATGGTAAAAATATTACAATAAAAATAATAATAGACACTTATGTAACCCAGTGTTGTATCCTTATTATAAATTTCTTAAGTTTCTTAAGTACAAACTTAGCGAAATTTTCCATTTCGTATATTTTATGTTTTTAGTTGTGTTTATTATTACATTCAGCAAGCGATACGGTGTACCTTTTTTAATAAACCGGACGCACGCCTATGCACAAGATATCAGGTTCTCCATATATGCCCTAAAGGTACGGAAGTCTCTATTTATATATAAAAAACTCAGCATGTATGTATTGCTCCATTTTTAAATAACATCTACTTATTAATTATGCTCGTATCCATGTAATATAATCTTCTAACACGTACTGGACTGGTTCGTTGGTAATTATTCATTTATTAAAAAATCAAATGACTTATTTGTTATCCGCGTTTACCAAGCATTCAATTTTAATTCATATTTTTTGTTGTACTATAATTTTAATGTTAGGTATAATTGTTTGCTTTAGGTTTAATATGTTAATTATTTATCAGTTTTATGCGCAATTAACGAACAATTAGTTTTAGACGTGATAGAAAGGCACATTTCTTTAGTACTGTTAAACATTTATATTCATTTTTACCTTTCACGTACATCATGTTTTACTGCGCGTCAATAATAAGCCCTATTGGCTAAATACTCTATTTTTAAACGACCTATATTCACTTTACTCGTATTGGAGTTGGTTACAGAACATTTTTAGTTTTATTTAAATTATTTCCCAGTAAACATTTGGTGAAGTGTTTTGTTTTGTAACGTTTCTATCACTATTTCACTTCAATTATAGTTCGCATCAACTTTATCTTCATTTGTATTCCGACAGTGTAGTGGTTCCGTCATCTGTAGCCGATAAAACAGACATTTCGTATGAACGGCTGTGACAAGTAGAACTATAAATGAACTCTTTCATTACAAAAAAATCATACGCATGTCCAATATGATGTCAAAGTGACTCCAAAATGCTCCAAAATGTTTACTGGGTTCCTATGCTCCTATCCCATCACCGACAACCTCATACTGTGTTGTCAGGTTTTTTGGGTATGTTGTTTAATTTGACAACAACCAAAGCCAGAAAAAAATTCCGGGAATCGAACCCGAAGACACTGCAGAAAGCAGCAAGCACAATGTCTACTATGTCGTCATATAGAACATTTAAAAGATGTACCATAGACATTTTTTTTAAAAGACCCGCAACAAATACATGCGACAGATTCCAATGCATTCAACGTTTCAACCAGTGTTTACTCTATATTTGATTGTACTTGTCAATAAATTTACTATAGTATTATCAAGGAACGGAGCCGTTATGTTATTTGATTGGTAACAGTGAGAAAGTTCTCGAACACGCTTCAAAATATGATATTGTTTAGTAAAAGCGATGTTGCCGGTGTTGCCAAATGTAAAACGAGATATTTATTAAGTAATTTGCGGCATCTGTAATTATAAAGATGAACCTCGTGAAACTTACCTTAAATGGTCCACAGGTTAAAAGGAACGTCTAGACTAATAGGTGATAGAAGAGAGAGAAGCTCTCTTACTCTCTCAAACGTTATAGGTGTTATATACCGTAACAGTAAACTATATAACTACAAAAAACGTTAATTGAATCGTTAAAAAAGTGTCGTTTAGTTAAGGTAAAGATGTCATTTATATCGTTATGTAGAAATAATCGGCGATCAGTTCGTTTGGATTCTATTCCTTAATTCTTCTAGTGAGGTTATTAAGTTCTATTCTTCTAACTTAAGTTCTAACTTCAATTATCACTAACTGTTGCTTTTGTTACAGAAAAGTATTGCGCTAATTATTAAATTAGACGGTTTCCTTGATTAAAAAGAGCATTTATAAATATTTTTGATGTCAAAACTATTTTTTTCGATGTTCTATAGCAATTCTTGATAAAATCATTATACTTCAACAGTAATATGTATTTGTCAACTGCTAAACATACCTATTTTTGATTATTAGAGTCATAAAATGATCAATCTGTATCTTTCGAATAAAACAAATAAAAATAAGTAACAACAAAACAAAAAGATAAAATAGAGAATAAGATAAAATTAGAATTTGTTAAGGTAGAAAATATATAAAATCAATAAATAAAAATATTAATATGGAGCAAACTTCCGTACCTCGAAGCCATGTTGGTAATCTTATAATTCAACTGTAGACAGAACAAATCAACTTTTATGAGGATTTTATATATGGAAGTAACTAGTCGAAGCCGTAGTACATCTTATATTACCCTGTCTTATGTTACGTTAGTTTGAATGATCTATGATTGGACGTGGTCGTATATCTAATATCTTGTCTGTCAAATCTCGGCTTAAGAGTTATTGTTTTTAAGGTAATTGAAGTAATCTAACAGGTGCGGATGAAAAAGCAGATTATGATTAATGGCAATTAGGTCATCTTTTATTATTTTTAGGATTTAATTTGATATAGTGTAGGTAGAAGTCTACGGAAAGTGTGACGATCGAAAAGTAACAAAATTTGTAGCGCTTATATCTCGTAAACTGTTAATGGTAATGTTGTGGTTTAAGCTTTGCTGGATAGAGGGTTTAGGTTTCTGTTTAAACTTGCCAAGTAATAATATAAAAATTAATTTTTCATCTTGACGACTCTGTAGCCGAGAACACTGTATTGCTTGGACCAGCGCGCTTTGATTATTATTTCATTTATTGGATTGTTTGCCAAATATAAACATACATTTATTAGCCAATAATATAGTGCGTATATACGAGATTGCAACACTATATAAACCGTAGAAATATTAAAAAAGATACGCATAATTTTGATAGTAAAAAGATTGTAAAAAGGATAACGAGTCAGAGAATGTACGCGAGAAAAGGAAGGAGGAATAGAGGACAGAAAGCGATAGTTACACGAGAAGAAGAATTATTTTTCTGTGAATTTAGAATAGCTTTAAGTTTAGTATATGTTAGTTAAATTTAAGTAATGAATATAATCTAACTATGGAGGAATTAACGTAGAAGAATGTAAAAGGTAACAGTAAAACCATACAATTAAAGGACAGTGATCTCCGAATATGCCCCAATAGTTGAAATCATCGTAAAATAAGAAATGAAAAACTAAAGAACTTTTGTCGCTTTGCACGATTGCTATCCCTATAGCAGACAATGTCCTATTAATGTTAGAAATTATTTGATAGAATGTATAGGTATAAAGATCTAATAGTGTGCAAATTACTATCAAAAATACTAATAGACTTTTATTTAAATGAAACCTGCTATAATTTTATCTAGGTTTTAATTTTGTCTGCCATCGTTTTGTTTTATTAATCTACACATGCTTTCTAATTTAAAAAAAGTCTTATAATTAATAGAATTAATTCGAAAACGGTTTTTAGTGGTTGTTAATTATTAATTTTTACATAAAAGGTAACTTCTTATGTTAAATAAACCTTAAATACACGTGACTGTTTTTAGTGGGTATGTTGTTATTAATATACTTCTTGAGAGAAATTCCATCTGCATCAAAAGAAAGTACTAAATTTATAACAACCACTTCCACACATCTTTAACGCGAGACGTAAATGAAATATATATTTACGCACTTACACATATACACATATTAAATGAATATACAAGATTCTTGAAAGTGTGTAAAGCATCCAGTTGATCCAGTGATCGAATTCAAGTTAACAACAATGCGGCAATCAAGCGAACTGTATTTATGAAATAAGGAGAATACGAAAAAGTTAAAATTCATGTTCTACGATATTTGGGACATTATTCTCTTTAGCATTTTGTAGTACTCTTACTTCACTTAGTCCAACGGCTGAGTATATACATATATTACAAGATTAGTTCAATTACAATTCAATTTACAGTAATGTCTATTTTGTGGTACAAATCATAGTAACGCCCCTATCCTTTAAATTAGGAAGTCGATTAATTATACTTCGCTTATACGAATTATATTAAACTGAACTTAGTACGCAAAAGAGATAAGAGTGAAGAAAAAATATGCAAAGAGTAAATAACAAAGTTAAGAAAAGAAGTACAGTGGTTCACAGAGAGCGAAATTAAGAACTGACCTGAAAAAAGAAACTGGAAAATGAGAAGAAAGAAGAGGGAGAGTTAAAGAAGAGCGTAGAATATGACCAGCAAATAAGTAGAAATACCGCTACGTTATAAAATATGTTACAAGAGATGCACCAAATAAATAAAGTCTACTATATAAATAAAACCTAACAAGAAATTCATTACGTACCGCTATTTCTTTACATGAATCTTTGCTACAGTTCTTTCTCGGGCATCTGAGGTACTTGCCGCTTATTTATAATTTCTTTTTTAGTCATACAGGTGCATTCTGCAATGCACACATCTATACTACGATACACACTTCCATATATTCTCATATAATGCAACAAGAAATGCGATTATTTGCCACAGTTGTCTTGTTGTTTCAGCTAAATGTAATCTGGTGAGGACCATACAGGTCTGTGGAGGTCATGTGACTTGTTCAGAATCCCAAACACTTTTTAAATGATGTATTTAAGGCGATACAGTACTACTTTGATATACATTTAGTAATTGACAAACAGCACTATTTTCTAAATCAGTTTAAATCATTTTAGCTTTAAATAGAGCTTTAAAACATCTCCTTAAAATTTATATAAACTGAGAAATTAAGTTTTGTAGTGTTTGGTTGCTCATCATGGTTTGATGTTTATTAGATGGTTATTTACTGATGAAATATGTTTGTAACAGGGTGAGAGCATGAATGCTTGACGTGCCGCTGTGTTTTTGGATTGTATCCTCGGACCAGTGCTATATCTTTCTAGGCAGCGCACATATATGGGGTACGACACTATAACAAGCTGCTAACAAAATAAGAAGTCGTCGGTGTTAGAACTCAGCATCGGAAATAGACCGACGTTAAATAAAAATTAATTTTAAAAATAACAAAAGAGGGCTGTTGTATTCTCTTAATTTAATTGCACTTGCAGTATGGAGACCACTTGTTTTTGGTACAAGCTTGTACCTACTTTCAGACACGTATATAGTGAGATTAATTAATTGTCTTACATGTCACAAAGAATGATTTGGATCAAGAAAATTTATGGCTTCAGAGATTTGCAATAAATAATTCTTTTATATTTATTTATTGATTACTTTATTATCGGACCACAGTGCTAGTGCACGAATAACTTTAACAAGATTAATAAAGTAAAGTTAAAAAGAAAATTATTGAAATAATAATATCTCAGTTAACATTTTGGAGTCACTTTGACATCATATTGAAGATGGAATACGGGAACTTCGAGTTTTGAGTTCAGCACGGAACATTTGTCACAGAATACTTGGAGATTGAAACTTCGACACATATAAATCGGTTAAGAGATCAGACAATATACGAGTGCATATTGGATAGATATTGATTATTAATAAATGAATGTTATATAATTAATGACATTTAATTGAGAGAGCCCTAACAGTAATATGTAATAAATGATAGATATATTTGTTTATTATTATTAATATAATAAGAGAAAATAAACAAACCAATAGTGAAATTGAAATTGTGTTACTATTATCGTCTAGGCAATCCACTAGTGTATGTATATGTATATATATGTGTGGTGGGTATGACATGCATGTCCTCAAAAAACTAGATCACTCTTTCGTAACATGTCTTCGACTTATTGCTTTTGCTTTTGCTAAATGGCTATAGGCAGTACGGCATAGCACACATTGCCGTTCAGGCTTACTAATTAAATCGACTTATCGATCATCGGTGTACGACTATATCGAACGACCACACCCTGATTTGCTAATAGATCATTTTTATATTTTGTTTTGACATTTTTATCTTGATTTATGTATGGTAGTATGTACGTACAATCATTTATATTTGTAGTTATAAAATTTACAGGGAATATTCGAGAAAATTCATTATTTTTGAAAATTAAGATATTTATACAGGACCCAGTAAACACATTTATATCTTTTTAAAGCTTACAATGTTAAAATCATAAAAATGTTTACCTATTCCATAGTAAAAGTTATCTTTTGATATAAATTTACATTTTAAGTTAATAAAGTTACTTATGAAATGAATATATTAGTAAAAGATTTGCAATATCTTTTGCAAACGTAACCCAAAGTAAAAAATATTATGTTAAATAATACAAGAGTGAAAGAGTTATTTAATTGAGTAACTATGATTCGAATATGGTATGTTCTAATGACTACGGTTCTTAAAAACGACGCAATTTTGAACGATTGGGATGGTTTAGTAGTTAGAGAATCATCGTTCTAAGAAACATTGTCTGAATTTGCTTGTAATCACCGCGAGTTAATTTTTCTCTTGGTTTATAACACTTTATTAGACATAGTGACTAAAATAATTAATTTGAGCCGATATTTATCTGGTAGTTCAATTAAAAGTTCATGACACTCATTGTTCACATTGAAAATGATTCAAATTTTTATTGAATTTATCCCGATTTTGAAACGGTTTATTTCCATATTCGCTTTCCAAAACGCTTTAAATTTTTAGGATATGTACAACTGTACAAACATCTATAACAGTGCCAGATAAGGCTTGTAGCATGAAAATGTCCTTAATAATATTTATAAGACAGGAGTATATAATTATTTCAAAGTAATTCTCTTTTTACAATATAGAAACGTTTGTGGGTTGAATGAATGAATTAAATGCAGAGATAGCCTGAAGACTATTCCAAAATATAGACTATATACATTATGATCTAACACCCAATCATCTCATCTGTTTACAAGAACTGTGTTAAAAATCAAACTCCTATAATTTATGTTTTGGAGAAGTAGTCATTAAACTCTCGTTGCAATAGAAATATGATTTATGACGGAACTTAAGTCGCATGTGCTTATTAGGCTAAACAAATACAAATTGGCAATTAAAATAATCCAGTAAATATAGATTGACGGCCCAATATTAAAAATATGGAGCGAGCGCTGCACTCGCTTCGTACGTTCATTGAGTTGTAAATTGCAAAGTAATTTCACTTGTCTAAGTGCATTAATAGCAGCTATTGCGATGTTCAGAGCAAACTAGGAAACTTGTTAATTATTAGGTGTTTCCTCATTTCAAGTTAGATCAGAGACGAACTGGAAGATTACAGCTCGATAACTACTCGATGTATCGATTTTCCTTTTAAACAAAGTGCGATTCTACTCTGCGTCTACTTGTAGTGGTTATAAAGTGGTTCACTTTTGCGTAACGCTTAACAAGTATTTTTTGGATTCGTTTAATTGATCTAGTTTAGAGATATAGTCGTTGGTTGTCCGTCGTCTTACGATTTCATGTAGTCTTAGACGTGTGACATAAAGTACATTAATATGTTCATTAAATAAATACTGTTAAATATGCAAATAAACTTTCAAAGTGAAGTAAGACGTATATTGCGTATAATTAGATACGATTCGTTACGGAATTAATAACCGTTCAGTTATAATATCAATAAATTTGTAATTATTATAATATCGGTGCATTGTGTGCATATAGTTAACATTAAAATTAAATTATAAATATCACCTTAAATTGATTAGTGATTGTAAGCATTGATCAGGTGTTGTTTGAAGGCGAACCAGGTGCACTAGCTTCTTCCTCAGGACTTGTTCTTCCACCTTGGGGATCTTCTGATCCCGGTCTGTGATCACTAGCAGGTGGTGAGGATGGTCCAGATGATGTTGAAGATCTGGATGATAGGTTATCCTTCTCACTATAATACGATGTTTTGTTGTCATCCACGGAAGTAGGAGTTAGTTGAGGGGATGGTGGGAAAGCAGGAAACGCACGTTGCGCTAGAAAGGGGAGAGATGAAGGGTGTATTTGAGATAACATCCGACTGTCTGTAACTTTTCCCATGAACGATCTGATTTCCTCGAAGTAACTGTCTTCCGGGGCACCACGGATGGCTCGACGCGCTCGTAATCGCTCATCTAGAATGCTGGGGCCGTCCGCGTCATGTTTCTTAAGATGGCGATCTAGATTTGTTTGCTGGCCGAAGCAGCGGTCACACAATGGACATTTGAACGGTTTCTCTTTGTTGTGGATATTCCGGACATGCCGCTGTAGGTTACTCGATATGCTAAACGATCTCTCGCAGTATTTACATTTGTAGGGCTGCTCCCCAGTGTGCGTTCGAAGATGCCGCGTTAAATTGGCGCTCCGTGGAAACACTTTTCCGCAGAACTTGCAAGCGTAACGGTCTTTAAGTTTCCCCGCGTGGTTCAGCTGCGGGTGAGCATCAGGATATGACTTTGGTGGGGCCTGAGGTTGAGGGCGTAGTAGGTCAAAGGATGGGGGAGCGGTTGGTGCTCCAGCCATAAAAGGAAAACCAGTAGGACTATGAGGATACGGAAGAGGAAGTCTTGCAGCTTTGGCCATCGCTTCTAACATTAAGGGATGTAACGGAGGTGGTTGAAATAATGTAGGATGGTGTTGTGCTCTAGGAGTTCTAAACGTTTCTTCCTCTACTTCTTTATCACTGTATCCCGGAGAAGGAGATCTCATTATAACGTTTTGGTTTTCATCTTCAAACCTTCTTCTAGCCATCATTAAAGATATTTTTTTATGTTCAACCCTAAGATCCAGTGGTTGATCTGATTGATCTTGTGGACATGGCGGTCGTCCTGCGGGACTCATGTGAGGGTTTGATTCTCTGCTATTTCTAGATAAGTCAAATGGTTCATTGATTGCTTCCGGTACTCTTATTGTTAGTGGATAGACCGCCGCTTGTTTTGGACTAGTATGGCCCCCTTGTGGTGGCATCATCTTGCGTGGGGAATGATCCTTTTCACGCATGTTGTTTAGAACTTGTGGACTCAAACGTACATGGGGTACGTGGGGGCTCGACCAAACAGGGCGTAGCACCTCACTATGAACAGCGCTCATCGGGAAAACCGATTATCTTGCTTGTCTGCAACAAATAATAAACAGTGGGGTCATTATACAGTTACAGAAATAATATAATAAGCAATAATAACATCAACATAATCGTAATGACAACAGCAGCATTGCAGACTGAAATATTATCACGCTTGCCGCTTGCTTGGGGATTGTAACAAACAATAATTATAATAATAATAAAGGTGATTACACAATGTTTGGTGGGGTGGGGTCGGGGGATTCTGTAAATATATTCTATTTAAATGAGTATGTGTGAGATTTGTATGATGATTTCAACATGTTTCTTTGTGCAGTCAATTGTAATATTGCGAAGTATCAGTTAAACAAACAGCTGTACTTTACTACTGTCAGCGTCAGCGTCAGCGTCAGCTTCTCCGCCGTAATGAACTCTGACACCTCCTTCAAAGCTAGATCAACGTTCGCATGTTGTGATATTGTCTGTTGACGATAAGAAAACAATAACATTTCTACACAGACACACACACAGATTCTCAGAGACTCTCATTAGTCATTCACCGTTCAACCTGGGCCACGCGTTGCAAATAGTTACGGGCAACGTTGGCCATCCATCAACCACAGAGCAGAGCAAAGTAATTAAAATGATGAAGTAATTGGGACCAAGCCCTGTTCTTATTATTGCGCTTTTTTGTTACTTTAATTGTACAAGTGCTCTTAGTTAATAGACCAAAAATAAAATTCATTTTTTTTGTATTGAACATTACGTACAGCATTGAAAGTTGTTACGTGGAACAAGTCTAAAGCAGCCGTGGCGTCGTAGGAAAAGTTGTAAAGTAATATTTTAATTATCTAGCATGACATCAGTCCGTAAAACATGTTCATCAATTACTTGTAACAGTCCCATATATATATATAGATTATTATAGATTCATTAATTATTGATAATATATTTTAACTAACTATTTAGGAACCATTGGAATGTTCACATACAAAGTAGTTTTAATAGTTTAAGTCGCCGAATTGTCGGGAACTTTGTTTAAATTAAGTATTGCTTTATCGAGAGAACCATGTCCGTATATTAGTATCATATTCAAAATTGCTGACAAAGTATTTACAATAACTTTTAAGAGAAATATTAACTAACTTCTTTTGTGTGTATGGCACGTGTACTTTGAAATAATGTTTATATTAAAACCAAACTCAAAATCAAAGCCATGATGACGGAATAAGTTTAAATGAGGTCATCTTTTGAAACAAAGAGTTTGGATCTATATAAACCGAGTTTAAGAAAGGAGAGGGGGTCAGACCATCAGATCACACGTTCGGTTTAAGTCAGTTGCCATAGTCGTCCCAAAGATTATTAAAATTACTAAGATTTGTATTAATTAAGTTTTTGAATAATAAAGAATTAAGTGTTAATGATTCCCTTGTTTTAATTGTAAAAGTACTTAGAGTTAACGGTCGCATCGCGTTAAATAAAGTGATTGTCCAAAGCAGAGGAAGCTGCCTGCAGAGAAAGTACAAAAAGTAAGTAGAACCTAATATATTTATGTAATATGATTAGATGAGGTAATAAGTCCTGGTAGATATATATATACCTCCACAATTAGCTTAGGTCATCCGACTCAAGGAGATCCAGATCTCTAAAAGAATCTTCGCTTGAGACGATTGTAAAATCGCTCTCATAAAATAAGAGGTAAATCTTAGTAACTGGGAAAAAGAAATAAGAATAAGTTTTATTAATTGTGAAAAAAGGAATAAATTGTAGTAACTGGGAAAAAAAGATAATTGTGAAAAAAGGAATAAATTGTAATAACTGGGAAAAACGGATAAAAAGGATTAATTGGAAAAAAATATAGGTTATTAATTGCAACTAGCAACTGCAGATTAATAATTAGAAAAAGAAAAGATATCAGCATAATTCAAGAAAAGGGAATATTTAAATAATCAAAGAGTGGGGTATTTTAAGTTTTTGTAAAAGGGAATAAATTTAAGGAACTAAACAGTAGATAATTTTTCTAAACCATAACTTGTTAAAGTTGAATATTGTGTTTTAACCGTAACTAAATAAGGGATATTTTTTTAAAATAGTTTTTGTAATTCACAAGTAAAGTGGCACGTTTTTATAAAGTATAAAGTTTAGAGTCATTGTAACAGGAATTGAAAAAATAAGTAGTTTTTGTTTTGTCGTAATTTTATTAAGTGATTGGAACGATTAAAAAATTTGTAACACAACTTATTTGAAATTATTTTGAATTTATTTTTAGATTATATGAGAAAATATTGAGTATTACATAAAATAGTTTATTTGATTTTATTTAACTAATAATTAAAAATAATTTTATCAATTTACAATTCGTTAATATACTTTTGTCATAAATACTGTTTGTCATAATTTTTATTTGGGTTTTTATTGTTCTAAAAACAGTCTATATTAAATATACTAGCATTTTGTTTGACCTACTTAAAAATAATTTGTTTGTTTATTTTTATGTATATATAAACAACCAGACGTTCCATTTCGTTTCAAAAAGTAAATCACAAGCGTACAGTTTTGTTAAAATAACTAAGGCCGTGTAAGATATTGTTTACTTTTAAAAAAAAAAAATAGATTTTAAAATATTTGTAGTAGTTTATTGAAGCTTGCTAAAGGTTTTTATTTGATTTAAAGTTTATTCCAAATAGTTAAAATGACAACTAATGAACCAAACGTAGTTATTGCCCCAGAAATTCCTAAATTAAAAGGATTGAATTATATACCATTCTTTGACGGTACAGGTAGCATAGCAACATTTTTAAATGCGGTGAATCAAATGGCAGAATTGTTGGATTGGACCGATAAGGTGCAATCAGTTACCGTATTTGCGAAAGTATCGCCTGATGTAGCTGAATATCTTTTGTCTAATTCGGAGGTTCAAAGTGAGAACCGTAGTTATATGAGTATTCGTAATGCATTATTGTCTAGATATAGCAGAAAAGGGCCATCTGCTCTGAGACAAGCTGAAATTGAGTTCGGGGGTTGTAAACAAAGACATGGCGAGACTGTTTATGAATTTTCACAAAGGTTATGGGCATTAGGGTCAAAATGTGTACCAGAAGCAATTGATAAAGAGCAAGAAAAGAAGCTTACAGTTGAGTTGCAAGTAGCCGGTTTAAAAAGATTTAAAGAAGGGATATCGCCGAGATATTCTAAGTTTATTTGGGCCGCGGATCCCAAGAGTTTTAATAGTGCCGTTGAAATTGCGGAAAGGGTAGAAACCGATGATTTAGTCTCATCGAAGCAAGGCTACGTAGCAGAGATTGCTACAGGTGGTACAAACCGAATAAATAGAACCGACCACTATTATGTAAATCGCGCATCTCAAAATAATCAATCGTCTATGCGACCTAGCAACTCGCGTAGCGGTTCACAAGGCCGTAGGTTTAATAATAGGCAAAGAGATGGAGTAAGATGTTACAATTGTAACAGAGTAGGACATTTTCAGAGAGATTGTCGTAGTCGTCCTCAAAGGGAAGTAAGAGATCGATTTCAAGGAAATCGCAGTTCAAAAAGGTATGAAAACCGTAGTCAAAGTAATGACCGATTAGGGAGAGTTAGAGTCCTCCAAGAATATAATGATAGCCGTAGTCCTGCGAGAAATCAGAGACAAGTGACTTTCCAAAGTAATAGAAATATTCGCAGCATCGAAAATAAGCCAAGCGAAGTAGAAGAAAGAAATTTACGCGCGTCCAATAATTATGAGGGTAATTTAAACGGATTGATGGCTTCACTCACTACCCGAGACGTAGAAGCCATTCAATAAGTAAAAAGGGTAATCTTACAGAGTTGTATGTACCGGCATTTCATGATAATCAATGGTTTCTTAATTTAGTAATTAATGGTCAAAATTGCAATGTTCTTATAGATAGTGGTGCAGGCGCCAGCCTACTAACTAGAGAATGTTTAAAAACAGAAAAAATTACAGAATCGCAAAATATCTTGCGAGATGCACAAAATAATAAAATACATACACTTGGTAAAAGCAGATTAAAGTTAGATTTATTTGGGGATAATGTGACTTTTGATTTTGAAATTATAGAGAATATGGAAAATTGGACAGGTATAATTGGGTTAGACTTTCTTCGTAAATTTGGGATAATTGTAGATTTTGGAAAGGGTATTTTAATATATAGAAACGTTATTTACGACATTAATCGTAATACTGTACATGATTTTCAGAAAGATAATTTAAATATAAATAATATGATTAGAGAAAATGTAAAGGGTATCATTAGAAAGCAAAAGTGTGTTATATCAAAGTCAGGGAAAATCGTACAAAAGAATAGAAAAGGTAGAAATATAGGTTTTACTGAAACGGAAAATATTGACGTAAAAAGGGAAATAAATAATCAGCGAATTGATAAGATAGGGCATGACTATAAAAGTTTTGATGATTTTCTAAAATGGAAAATTAGTAGATTTCCAACGATAGAGACGTTGTGCAAAATAAATTATAATAAGGGAGATTTGTTTAATGCATCTAGCAAGTATGCATTGGGTCATTGTGTAGCCTCAGATTTACGTATGTCACAAGGAATAGCAGTTGAATTTAAAGATAGATTTGGTAGAGTTGAGCAGCTTTTGAGACAGCAACAGAAAAAGGGTGGATTAGCTATATTAAAAGATGAAAATCGTTTTATATATTATTTAGTGACAAAGAAGAGGAGTAACGAGAAACCTCTCTACGCAGATTTATATTCGTCAATAATTAAATTACGGGATCATATGTTAGAAAATAAAGTGAAATTTATTGCATTACCATACATAGCATGTGGGCTAGATAAATTAGATTTTACAATAGTGAGTAAAATGATTGAATATATATTTTCGGAATGTAAAATAAAGATAGCATTCTATGATGGCGAATCGGAAAAAGATGAAAAAAGGTATATGAACTGTGTAATAAATAAAAATGATAATGATTTAAAAGATAACATTGACGGAAAAAATGTTAAAGCCGAAGAACAGGTAAAGAAATGGAAGAATTTACAAACAAAGTGGTTAAAAAGAATACACACAGCTGAGCGAGTAGAAAAAATAAACATAAATAATATGAGTAAGAAATCTGAGACCACTCGAAAGCGAACAGACGCACACACGTGTAGTAGTAATCGGTATAGTGTTAGGTTACTAGGTCAAGAAACGTTACCGCCCCGATGTACAATAAATGTTTATGCATTTCAAAAAGACATTAAGGAAGGTCATGGGATTTTTAACCCAGAATTGAGTATAGATGGAGTATTAGTAGCAAGAAGTGTAAATTCAATATGTAAGGGTAGGTTAATATGTAGAATAACCAATGTTACGCAAAAGAATATAAATATACCAATAAATACTAAGATAGGTATAATAGAGCCATATGATAACGAATATACTGAAACAGTTGAATTATTAAGAGAACACGTCCGGCAACGTAATAAAAATATTTTAATTGGTGCTGTACGATCAGCAGAAACAAACACAGGGTTTGAAAATATACAATTATTTGATGAAATAGGTTATAATAATTTAACAGCTAAAGAAGATAAAATTATACATGAAGTTACCAATCAGTGGAAGCAAAAAAGTCATAAGAATGATGATATAAATAAAACACAGAGAATAACGGAACTTTTTAGCAAAATAAAGTTAAATCATTTAAGTGCTAGAGACCAAAGTAAAATGGAAAATTTAATTTACGAATATCGCGACATATTTTTAACAGAAGGTCAAGAATTGAAAACTACCTCGATAGTTAAACATAAGATAATAATTCAAGATGTTCCTCCTATAACTAAACAACCATATAGAGTTCCGCATGCACAGTTACAGGTACTGAGAGAACAGATAGATCAAATGCTTGAAGATGGCATAGTAGAACCATCAATGTCACCGTGGTCCAGTAATGTTGTTCTTGTAAATAAGAAAGCAGCAAATGGGGAAAACAAGGTTAGAGTTTGTATAGATTACAGGGGTCTTAACTCAATAACAAAAAGAGATTACTTTCCATTACCACACTTAGTAGACACTCTTGATAAATTAGGCAAAGCAAGTTTATTTACCAAATTAGATTTAGCATCGGGATTTTGGCAAATTGAAATGGACGAAAAATCTAAAGAATTAACAGCATTTTCAACACCTGATTTACACCTTCAATTTAATGTTATGCCGTTTGGGTTAGTATCAGCTCCTGCTACATTTCAGAGACTTATGTATGCAGTGTTAGCGGGTTTAACCGGAGTACATTGTTTAGTTTACCTAGATGATATTATAATATTTAGTAACGATGATGTAGATTCACATATTCAGAGAATTAAAGAGGTTTTCGATCGCTTGAGAGAAGCAAGTTTGACATTGAAGCCTAGCAAATGTGAATTTATGAATAAAGAAACGCAATATCTTGGTCATATTATTTCTAGTGATGGTGTAAAGGCAGATCCAGAAAAAACGGAAGTAATTAGAAACTATCCGCGTCCGAAAACAGTTAAACAAATCCGATCTTTTATAGGGTTAGCTTCATTTTATAGACGATTTATAAAGAATTTTTCAGAATTATCATCAAGCCTAACAAAACTAACTTGTAAAAATGAGTCATTTATTTGGGGACCTGAACAAGAGAAAAGTTTTGAAGCATTAAAAAACGCGTTATGTTCTGAGCCAGTCTTAGCTTACCCAGATTTTAGTCAAGAATTTATATTAGGTACAGATGCATCAGGAATCGCATTAGGCGCAATCCTAAGCCAAGTTCAGGATGGAGTAGAACGTCCTGTCGCATACGCTTCTCGTAAATTAAATAAATGTGAGAAAAATTACTCAACCACAGAAAGGGAATGTTTAGCGATTTTATGGAGTTTATCACATTTTCGTACGTATTTATATGGTAAGAAATTTAAGATTCAAACAGATCACAGATCATTACGTTGGTTAATGACTATGAAAGATCCAATGAAAAGTAGATTAGCACGGTGGGCTTTAACTTTAGCAGATTACGATTTTGAAATTATTTATAGACCAGGGGTAAAACACGGTAATGTCGATGCATTAAGTAGAATAGAAACAGAAAGTATTGCAGCCGTAGCAGCTGAAGAAGTTCCATATTGGGATTGGTGTCAAATTAAAAATGAACAAGCTAGTGATTCCCATATTAAACAATTAATAACACAAACAAAGTATGGGGAGAAAAATGATTATTATTTAGATGATAGGGGTATATTGTATAAGAAAAGTAATGAAAAAACAGATAGAAATGACTGTGTAGTAGCACCAACACGAATGGTACCGAATATATTATATATGTTTCACAATACGCCTTCAGCAGGGCATAGGGCATTTGAAGGGACACTACAGATAATAAAGAAACATTTTGTACGGCCAGCAATGAGACAAGACATAAAAAGATATTGTGAAGAATGTTTAAGCTGTCAAATGAGAAAAACTTCACCTCATTTAAAACGAGCACCGTTACAGAAATTTAAACCGCTTACTTATCCATTTGAAAGAATTTCACTAGATATTGTAGGACCATTAGTACTCAGTAATTCAGGAATGAAGTACATTTTAACAGTTCAATGTGCATTCTCAAAATACTTGCAAGCGTTTGCAATACCTGATCAGTCTGCAGAAACGGTAGCAAAGGTATTTTGTGAACAAGTTATAGCACGTTATGGTACTCCTAAAGCTTTATTGACAGATAGAGGTACTAACTTTTTGTCCGAATTATTTAGAAACGTTTGTAAAAGACTAGACATTACGCAACTTTCAACATCAGCGTATTCTCCTTCGACAAACGGAAGTTTAGAGCGTTGTCATCGTATATTAAAAGACTATTTGTCACATTTCGTGGATTCTGATCAAAGGAATTGGGATTCCTGTTTAAACTACGCTGTCATGGCATACAATGCAGCTATACATAGTTCGACACAAGAAACACCATTTTTTCTAATGCATGGTCGTGATATGGTATTACCATATGGTGAAGTATTAAAACCTGAAAGAGTTAGATACGACCTCGATGATAATTATGCCGCCGAATTAATTTTAAGATTAAAGAACGCTTTTAAGTTATGTACAGAAAGGTTAGAAACCGCAAAAGATAGACAAGCTAAACAATATAATAAAAAGTCGGAACCGGTAAAATTTAAAATAGGTGATCATGTGCTATTGAAACATATGACGCACACACCGGGATTAAGTAGAAAACTTGGAAAAGTATGGCGAGGTCCTTATAGAATTATTGATAGAACCAGCGAAGTAAACTTTTTAATAAAGGAAATTTATGGAAAACGGGAAGAACGAGTGCATGTTAATCGCCTCAAGAAATTTAAAGGTAACACAGCTGAAGTATTTTCAGGAAATAATGAAGTTCATTCAGAAAGTGAATCTGAAGATGAAGAAAATGGTATAAATCTAAATACAGGTTTCGGTAATTTATTGAATTTGGGTTATACTAGTGATACGAATAATGAGATATCAGATGAGATAGAAGAAATAATCGAGATAGACACGAATATTAATAATAATGACAATATAGAGAATATTGATATTGAGATAGAAAATCCAGTTGAAGATACAATTGGGCATAGTTACTCTTTGCGCAGCCGATGCGTTGCACCAAAACAACCGTGGATATCGAATAGTAGAATATAACTAATTATAACTATCGGAGTTTCAATGGGATATAAATTAGTTAAGGTCAATTTGAAAAAGGGATTATTTTATCGTTAAAGTTGTTAATAGGGACTAATATAGTACTTTAATATTTTACGAGTAAAAGAAACATAAAAAAAAAACAGAAAGGTCATGAGTTGAGGAAATAAACATATAATTAGGCACTAAAGTTATTTGTAACAGATGTATTGAAATTCGAGTCAGAAAGGTCATAGAAGAAATTAACACTTGAGGATATAAGTGAGCATAAAAATTGATTTTTAACAGAGGGTTTGAGAACATAAATTAGATAAGGGTACTTAATAATAAACAAACTAGACCAGAAGTTACAGATGTACGAAACATGAGTAACAACTTTTAAAGAATAATTATTTTTATGTTTTTATTGAGATATACTAATGCTATATAATTTCAGATGGACAACCATATGATGAATACAGCAAGCAGAATAAGATGACTTAATTGAAGATTTTATATAAGAATAAATTAAAATGTTTTTCTGTTCACAGATCGTTTTGGAAATTTTAATAGAGAAAGAAGAAGATTTTAAAATTGATAAGAGGTATTCATTGAAAATTTGAACACTTGTAATGTTAAATTGCATTGAGATATAATATAGAGAAAAAGAAATTTTATTTTGTGGAACACATGTGAAACTACATGCGAATATAAAAAGTTGTTTTAAATTCAAGTAACAAGTGTTGAAGTTTAATAAATATGTTTACCTTGACTATAGTATTTGAGTAAAGTATATATAAAATTAAGATTTTGTTGTTTAAAAAATAATAAATAGATTTAAGAATAATTTTTGATATAACCATGTTAGAATAATGTTTTGATTTGAAAGAAAAAAATATAATAAATTTGTTAAATGGGAAAAATACAGTAAATGAGAATAAGTTCAATAAAATATTCGTTAATAAAAGTATAAACTAAAGTATGGAATATTGATTCTAAATTTAAAAGAAAAGTTAAATTTGTATTTGAATTAAAGGAAAAAAAATATGTTTACATTAAATTTCATTATTATGTAGAACTAACAAGTAATTTGTAAGAGAAATGAAAATAATTTATGGCATAAATATTGCAAAGTTGGAAAACATGTATAGAACAATCAAAAAGAAAAAAAAAAGTAATAAGAAGAGATTGATGATATTTAAAAAAAAAGAAACACATGCCGTAAGATATTTACATGTTATGTTTAAAATATAATTAAAATAACTAGAAAATTAAGATATGTTATGAAATAAATTCATATTTTGTAATGACTATAACTTCTAAGTAAAGTTAATCAAAATATAAGTAAAAGAGCTATACAAGAGCCAAATTTGTTATGTCAATTGTAAGAAATTATAGAAAAGAAGACAGAAAATGAATTTATAATTAAGATAATTACGTAAGGGTATAAATTGCAGCATTTACAACAACGAGGAACTGAAGGATGAGACTAGTAGTTGATTTTCATAATGCGTAAGACTAAGGTAATAAGTGTGAATACTTGAACGAGTCAATGATCGAATGTACGAGAGGAACTACCAGAATGCAAGTCGTTATGAGATGAAGATTCCGATGAAATCGATGCATATTGAAAGATGAAGAAAACAATACGAAATGACGAAGTCCGTGAATAATCCAGAAGAAATTAAAGGTCTAAGTGAAGCAGTAATCACTTAAGAAGAAAACATATATCATATGTGTATTAATCTACAAGTATTGTAAACAGAACGAGAATTTACAAATGTAATGGACCATTAAAAACTATCAGTATTGTTTATGCAACCTACGGAAATATGAAGCCAGATGCAAAGCAGTAGGGAAGGACGCATTCGAAAACAAACCAAGGCAGAGCGTATTCGAAACGAAGAAAAGTATTCACTTATTTATCAAGGTTACTCGCATATTGTTATGAAACTATGAGAATGAAATCTACCTATATAAAGCAGATAAAGAAGAATTATTTTAATTATCAACGACTATATATGATTGATTTATTGATTTAAATTTTAAATTACATTTATTTTATTAAGGTTTCAATTATGAATGAATCTAGAAATACGGGAAAGACTAATAAAATTATAATCATTGGATTATAGATTTTAATTTAAAAACGGGAAGCAATGTAACAGTCCCATATATATATATAGATTATTATAGATTCATTAATTATTGATAATATATTTTAACTAACTATTTAGGAACCATTGGAATGTTCACATACAAAGTAGTTTTAATAGTTTAAGTCGCCGAATTGTCGGGAACTTTGTTTAAATTAAGTATTGCTTTATCGAGAGAACCATGTCCGTATATTAGTATCATATTCAAAATTGCTGACAAAGTATTTACAATAACTTTTAAGAGAAATATTAACTAACTTCTTTTGTGTGTATGGCACGTGTACTTTGAAATAATGTTTATATTAAAACCAAACTCAAAATCAAAGCCATGATGACGGAATAAGTTTAAATGAGGTCATCTTTTGAAACAAAGAGTTTGGATCTATATAAACCGAGTTTAAGAAAGGAGAGGGGGTCAGACCATCAGATCACACGTTCGGTTTAAGTCAGTTGCCATAGTCGTCCCAAAGATTATTAAAATTACTAAGATTTGTATTAATTAAGTTTTTGAATAATAAAGAATTAAGTGTTAATGATTCCCTTGTTTTAATTGTAAAAGTACTTAGAGTTAACGGTCGCATCGCGTTAAATAAAGTGATTGTCCAAAGCAGAGGAAGCTGCCTGCAGAGAAAGTACAAAAAGTAAGTAGAACCTAATATATTTATGTAATATGATTAGATGAGGTAATAAGTCCTGGTAGATATATATATACCTCCACAATTAGCTTAGGTCATCCGACTCAAGGAGATCCAGATCTCTAAAAGAATCTTCGCTTGAGACGATTGTAAAATCGCTCTCATAAAATAAGTAACTACCACCATATATAGATAGTAGTAGATATACGGGGTAGGGTTACATACTTTATAATAAATTCTATTTCTCTGATCTAGTTATTAACATTAATTAATGCAAAGGCGATAAATTAATAAATTTAATTCCTAATTGATTCGCCCACTTACGACTTACGATACACGACGGCACGTTCTCTTCGTTGAAGACCGTAGCACCGTGGCTACCTCATTGATGTTAATATCCTTTAATGGTTACTTTTGTTCCACTTCCGATATCAATTTCACGATTAATAAATTCATTTTTTGCTCTAAGCTATTTTTGTTGAAATCAATGATGCGTCCATTGCTTTCTATTTGCGCTAAATATGCATAAATAATCTAATGTTTTCTACATCATTTGATTTGTCTTGTAATTGAAATGTATGTACGTATGTTTAGAAATAGGTGGTCGTTTATCAGTAGACGATATTTTCTGTACAAGTCAACGATTAGTCAAAAGATTAGTCAACTTTGTATTTTGTATTAGTTAAGTTTGCAGGATAAAAACACACAAAAATATTTGATGATAGTACACACACGATAGCCTACCCTCAAAATCAAATAGAAACTACCGAAAGACACAATTCTGTAGACGCATGCTACATAACACAGACAAATACATTTTTTTTTTATATAAAATGAAACAACTGCAAAGTAGGCTTTTTTAAAACACAAGAAAAAATCTAATGCCCACATTTACCAACACTATCAACAATGGTGAAATACGCGAAAGGTAGGATAGACTGTAGAATTGGAAACATTGTATAAATTATTTATAAACAATAAACGAACGATTTTGACTTTGTATTTGAATTTTTAATTTAAATTTTTAATATTTTTTTTTTCTTCATATTTTGAATGGCTTCTTAGGACCACAGTCCTTTTTTCGCCAAACTGTATATCCCCCAATCTGCCATATCCTATCGATGGCAAGACATATCAACCAGTTAGGGTTTACTACAAGAGCCTGCGTATTTGTTGGCAAAGCCAAACCATTCTCCATCATCGCTCTAAACAAACATTTTCTGCACCTTTCTGTCATTGAGCAAATTTTTAAAATGAAATACTAAATTATCAGAATATGCCACGCCCACATCTTAATCTAGAACCTGCTCTGTAACACTACTCTGTACTTTATAGTTTAATTATAACCCGCTAAACACAGTTGTGTATATTGAAAGCTTATCTAACGTAATAAAAGATACCTGTTACGTAAAGAATTCTACCCAATTTGTATTTCTTTTATATTTTTCTACGATTATCCAAAAACCATAATCATAAAACCTCTTAAGAAGACCCTTTAAGGATTATGTAATCTTATGGACACACTTTTAAAGATTAAAGGTATTTTTATATTACTATTTTTCGCTTAAGTTACATGAAGCATTAAGAGACAAGCATTAAATAAAATACCATATTTTCAGAATATGCCACGTGCATCTTTTATTCTAGAACCTACTTCGTTACACTACTGTTGTCTATCTGCCATACAAATAGCACAGTGACATATACGCATACTTGGAACATACAATTAGTTGGAACATTATACATTTCTATAATGATTACAAACATTTAGAAAACTGTTATTAAAATTGAAACATAATAATATTTCAAGACAAGCTCAAGATATAAACGTCGCTGTTATCATAATTCGCATGTACACAACTGTATAATTTACCGAAGCCATACATCATAACGCAAGAGTACGACTCGTTGTATACGTCGTAGGTATGCAAAACGAGTCAGCAAGAAAACGAGAAAGCAGAAAGCGTCGAATCTGTCAGAGCACTTATTTGTAAAAGCACATCGATAATGGCTGCAGCAAATAATGTTTTTAAAGTGTTTTTAAAAATCATTCGTTACTCTATTTAACTATTTAAAGCGCCGCAGGTTTGACGTGCCTCGTGATTTTCCAAGCCACTGATTTAACTAACATGTCATTATTTTGATTTCATATCAATTTTGTTATGAGTTAGTTTATGTACCAAGGATTCTCAAACTTGGTTAGCTATAATCAGTTTTATTTGTTGTAGGAAAGTATATACAAATTATCGTTTTGTTTTATAATTTTACTAGCTGTCCCGGCCACGCGTTGCTGTGACTAACGTTTTTGTCATATTACATTACATAGCGCCATCTATTGAATATTTACTCAATCTAGTCAACAGATGTCGCCATCTTTTAAAATCGTTTGGAGCTAACAGATAATTAATAGACAAATAATTTGCAATAAGATAATATTGCAATCATAAATTGAGATGTAAGCTATCCTATCTTTCCAGTTGGATCAAACTGCACACGGTGTACAAATTTGATTAAAATCGGTTAAGTAGTTTAGGAGTCCATCGCGGACAAACAACGTGACACGTAATTTATATATATTAAGAAGAAGATATTAAATGATTTAGATACATGTTTAATAACTACTATTTTTTAGGGTATCAATTCTATTCTACCCGACTAGAAAAAATTAAAATATAATAGTGCAATTATTAGACAGGTTTAAGCTCACATTTAATAGATGTCAGCATCATATAAAGTGTCAACATCGGTGGTAAAGCTGGCATTGAAAATAGGCCGACATTAAAGATAAAAAGAAATAACACGTCAGAATTGACAGGCAGCTGCGTGAATTTAGCAGCATATAACTTATGTAAATAATGAATGTTTATTAGATTTAATCTTCAAATTACATTTTAAATTACTTAGTAGATAACTATCTAGAAAAACCAACACAATTTAACTGACTTTCTGTAACTATTTCAATGCATTACAAACAACATCTTACAAACAAATATACATAATTTTACACTCAAAGTAATAATTAAAACTCACAAATGAAAACATAATAAAAAATCTGAAACTCGCAACAAGAAAATACACGACACAAATATTTCTAAAAGAATTCTGAATTGTTTCACATGCGTTCCTCTTCTTCTTTGTTATTTAAAAAAGAAGAAGAAGAATAAATACGACTTAATATATGTAGTCTTCATATGTGACATAAGACGAGTTCAACATTTAGCTGATAATATCAGGCATCACGAATTTATAAAAAGAAAAAAAAAATTAAATAAAATAAGATATATATCTCTGTCTTTTTTTAAAAGTCAAATTTTAAAATGATGTATTATGTATTGAGATAAGTGAATATAAATGGGTTTATATGTTAATGTAAGGTTGCCAGTGACGTACTAAATATATTTGTGACAGGTAATATCGGTAATTAAAAGGAGGAGTACACAGAGCCACAGATAGACATAGATGGACAATTAAACTGCTATTAATGCATTTCCTTATTAATCCGAACAAGACATATTGACATTGGTTTCACAAACTGAAAAAATGCGATAAAATTTAATTAGTGTATCAATTACCTAAACATGAGAAAACAAAATACACTTCTTAACCAAGATCTTTTAGATTAAAAACAGATATTATGTAAAATCTATAATTGAGACAGATCAGTTTATATTTCTGCAATCTTATTGAAAATCATGGACCCATTTTTGCTTATTTTATTGATAAATGAACGGGCCATTTAAGGAAAGCATTCGAATTCAGTATTTTTGTATGGTTACTCATCATTTACTGATTTGTATCATCTGGGGTCCTATTCCTGAGTCTTGCGAATAATGATCGTGATCGAACAGATAAGATTTATATGAGTGAAACATTTTACGAATCTCTTTTAAAAAGAGTATTTCTAAACTATAATAATAATTAATAATAAAATTTAGGAATAAAGTGTACATTCTACACATTTTTAAACATTTATATTTTGACTTTATTTCTTTAGTTACCAAGTGTCAAAGTATTCTTAAATGCGCCTCCAAAAATCGCGACACCTCCAAACGTTGCTCATCGAAGTAACCCTAGCAGCCAGTATATACATTTAAGCTTAAGAAATGCTTATAAGGAATGTAGTACGTATTGAATACGTTCGATACGATGCATCCTATGAATGCAATGCGATCTTGTGAACATTTACCTTTTTACGAAGGTAAAACAATTGGAACTTTATCCTAAATATGTCTTACAACTGAGATCCTTAAATTTGTTGTGGAAACGCCTCACTTATTTTTCTGATACGTCACTGGTTTATCCTATATACTCGTACAAATATTTGACATTTAAAGTAGTTGTAGAAATAATTCAGACTTACACGGTCATCTCTAGCGGACGTTAATTGAATCTCTAACGACGTTGTACTCCTAGTTGTCATTTGCATATAACGTTTTGCGTAATACAACTAGAATAAAAATAAAAAGAAACAATCTGAATAAAACCTCATCATAAAAACTGTGATTGATCTTGATCCTATTTATCTCCTATGTTATTTATAATAATTTTTATTTAGTTCAAATATCAAGGTAACGGAAACGGATGCTAATCAAATTAAGAAACAAATTTTAGCACATCTTTTAACATCGTTTCATAAATAAAAACACTTTCATTCCACTGACAGAAACTCCGTGTTATTTTTGTAATACATTTTTTAATTACCAAAAAGCTACTTTTATGGAGATTCTTCTTAAGTTTCTTGTTTTTTGTTGGTCCATTCTACAAGTAAATTAACATCTTATAATCGTTACAACTTAATTTATTCATTATAGTATTTTTAGTAAGATTTAATATCCGGTTTTAGCATCCGTTCGCATTTATTTGTGTAAATATTCGTTATTTTGAAATTTGTTATGTATATTTGATGTGTCCGTTATTGCAAAAACATGTTGCGATTTTAAACCAGTGTTGAAAATACATTTTATCATCATCTAAACCCAATTGACGTCAGAGAGGTTTTTAAAATGATGTAGTATTTGTCTCTTTAATTATTGTGTCCTTTTGAACTGTGTGTGTCATCTTCCAGGGTTGCGGAGTCAGTAAGAAAACATCTTACTTTTCCACACATCTCAAGACACTTCTTGGTGTACTTAATAAAGATTTGAATACCATAATACGCATAAAACCTGAAACACAGTTCGATATATATAAGGTTTATTCAACGTAACAAAGTTTACTTTTTGCATAAAACTTTTCAAGTTAATATAATAGCAGGCTACATACAAAATGTTTTCTTTTGATTTTGTTTAATTTAACATAATATTTTTTACCTAACATTATGTTTTATTAGTTGTTAAAGTTTAACATAATTTTCATTGTCATTAAATAAATGTTGAGAAGAGTAAACATTACAAATAATTTTGTGTTTAATGAACGTGACATATACGTAATTGTCTTTATCAGAATCTTTTATACAATTTAAACCTTTTTGTAATTTTTACTTTGCTTATATTAATTAAATCTTGTCGTAAAGTTAATATACAAACGGGCTTGTGTCCTAGTCTTAATTTCTATAAATCTGTGCAGTATACTGATAAAGTTAGTTACTACAATCTCAAATGTTCAATTATTTTTTAATAACTTCTCATATGTTAGGAGATTTTAACAATTAAAAAAGTCCTTTATTCTACTTTAATCATTAAAGAGATTCAATGTTTTAGAACATTCCAAAACATATGACATCACGTCAGCTAAGTTGCTACCTTTTTTTATCCAACACAGCGTAAAAGAGAATATTTAATTGCTATATCTGCGTCAATATTTAGATATTTGATAAAATAAAATCGCCAATATACATTTATTTATTAACATCAATCAATCAATTTCAATCAGCAATTGAAAAATCGACCATAAAGATGAGTACACAAGCCCATTAATTTCTCTATTGTATTCGAAATCGTTACGTTGTTCCGATTTCCACTTCATTGACGAAAAATTCCTTCCTACTCCAACTCTGATTTCTTACTCCAACTCCAATATTTTCATGTAACCTCATCTCAATTAATGTTGCGCAATAATGTTACGCTATCAGATTGTGTTACATAACATCGCCCTATTGCAGATTAGTACAGGTACTGATCAAGAAAATATATTTTGTTTTAGTTACTTTCATGAAACTATGAGGAAGTCTAATCCAAGAGATGTTCTCTGCGCAATAACTACTCATCCTTATTGTCTCTAAGAATCTATTGTATAGAGATTTTTTCTCTGGTGTAGACCACACAATTTAACCAAAGAATTGTCTTTTATGACAAAGTAAATAACAAGTATTGTGACGATGACAATAGATAAACATAAATAGTTCCTACGATCAGGAAGATGAATGATTGCGTGATCCCATGCCATATTTGTACCACCCGCTCTTCCATCATCATCACCATCACCATCACTAGCACCAGCCGTCAATATTGCGTGTGCCATTAGTATGCATTTTAGCTTCAATAGATTTATCTTGTACAAACTTTCGCTTATTATGCATATTTCTTCTATGCATGTTATACCTAATACACATTGTATCTTTTGCTTGCATTTAAAATAAATACTTTGAATAACTGATAATTGAATGTATATGTATTCCAAAATACATACGCAGTATTGGGGTACCGTATATTGTGCTTAGATTTTGCGCCGCTTGTGTTCACTTATCATGTCACTATTCGTATTGGATACACTCTCGAAAAGAAATACTCATCCTTATTTAGTCTTCAGGATGTTGCACTACTGTTCTTGTCCTTGATGCAATACATCCAGTTTTCCTTATTAAACGATATCTCAACGCTAAACTTATTTTTAAAAGGTAGCATCATATGTAAATCTAACGAGAAAGTTTCTCTTTCGTCTGACTTAATATTTATGTACTAATTTCACACTAACTTCTAATAATTTACAAGTCAAAGTATCTACAAGTCCGTTCTTAACACATTTGACTTCGATGGAACTCCGGAAGAAGTTCGTAATGTAAATAATAGATACAGCTAAGCCTCTGACAGCAAAAATGAAATAATAAAATAAAAATAAAAATACGGTTTGCTCTAGAATTACATATACTTTTAACCTGTTATTATGCAGCTGTGTCAGCGAGTCAGTTGCTGGTTGAAGGTCAGAGGTGGTCAAACTAATCTCCGCGGATCAATTCTAAAAGGTTTCTATGTAGAAACTATTACGAATCTTTTAAGATTTATTGAATTACGAAGGAGGTTAACATGTAAATGAGAACTGTCAGTTTTTCACGAAACGGCTAGCTAAAACATTTGAAAGGAAAATATATTTTTATAAAATGTTTTAACACATTTAAAATTATCTAATATGTCTAGATATTCAATAATGAGATGTATGCATCTTATGGAAATTGTTCATAAAGGTTTTATACCATCATTTTATTATAAGCATTTATTTATGTCTAAGATCGTTTAAACTCGCAAATCAGCATAACCATTTGGGAAAGCAGCATGGTTTAATTCTATTCTGCAACTCAATTTAAGTGGGCTTAAAATATCTTTAGATGAATTCAAGTAGCGTAATGTTGTCAAGAAACGTCTTATCTTAAGTTACAAAAAAAGGGTTCCATATTTCATAAACGTTTAACCACTATGTTAACATCAGCTGATTTTTCTTATTGTTATATTTAACAATATTCTGCTACTTATGGTGTTAGACCTATTAGGGTGTTCAACCTATTATTTTTTTTTAAGTTTAATTTTTAGGATACTTTAATTACAATGATTAACTATCAATTATAATATATATTCTATCCTGTCGTATATTAATATATTATTATATATATTAATGGATTTGTTGCTGAAAAAGTCTACCAACATTTTTGTTGGCAACGTTTCATATACTTTTGGGTGTTTGTTTTAAATTTCTTCTTTTAACTGTTCTAATTGGTTGGACCTATTTAGGAACTTATTTTAGCTGATATCTTTACGTGTAGTTAAGTTGTTTCATTTTGTCAAATATCGGTTTTTTAAAACTCGTGTAATGTGTTAAAGGGCACCTTTAAAAAGTTACAGAATATTAGCTTGAATTTTGATTTTAGATTTATTTTTAAATGTTATATTACAAAGTTATAACTTTGCAGGAATTTCTTTTGATTTGTGTAACATGTCCTTTTTGATTTCCAGTAAAAAATTTGGTGAAGTGTTTTATTTTGTGATGTTTCTTTCATTATTGCTCTTCAATTATAGTTCGCATCAACTTTATCTTCATTTGGATTTCGACAGGTGGAATGGTTTCGATATTTTTAGCCGATCAAATAGACATTCCATATGAACGATTGTGGGAAACTGAACTGTAAATGAACTTTATTATGACAGAATAAATTATACACATTTTCAATATGATGGCAAAGTGACTCCAAAATGTTTACTGGGTTAAAATAATATGTAAATAAACATGTTGTAATATTTATTTAATAACAAGGAATATTTAGGCCCCTACTTTGTAACTTATATTGCCTAATTCTAATAGAAATAGATCTAAATTAATTTTTGTTATTTTCATTTCTTAACCTTAACAGACACCATCAAGTATACTCGAAGAAGGTTTAGCTCTCCTGTTATAGTTATATATGTGCAGCTATGCAATTGTATACCTGTTTTTTTTATAACCCCTGTACGTTGCCGTGTCGAGTCGACTTCAGCCAGTGATGATAATGATTGTTATGATGATAATTCATGTGATGTACATTTCTTGGTGTTACATGCATAATAGAGTTGTACCTGTGCCTGGCATAATAATGTCATATTCTTCACTGATTCAAATCGCACGTTCTACTTCTCAAAAGTTAGTACAAGATGCTGCATGCGCATACGTCGCACTGTAAAAGGCCCCATACACATTCAAATATGTTGGGCTGGTACTTGCTCTGTCAACATGATTGCGAAAAACATAATTTGTGCCAGCATGAACTAGCCCAACATATTCAAATATATCTTTTAGAAGGAATCACATAGGCACAAAATTTGTTATCAGTGTAATTTGATTAGCTATATGTTATGTATAATAAAATACGTATAAATATCAAAATATTATTGATAAATCAAATTTAATTGCATGTTACCAACCTAAGAAGAAAAAAACATCAATAAACAGGCTATTACCAACACCACACTGAAAGAAAAAAAAACTCCTACACAAAATCATTATAATCATAATAATTTCCCCATTCATACGTTTCCATTGAGTGGTCACCGACAAGCGTGTGCCGTGAAGAGGGCTATCTCCATGGTGTTGGTACCTACAACATCGTGCTAGGTCTCTGTAGAGGATGGAACAGAAGAGATCCGTTGCCGAGATCATTAAATATATGTAGAAAAAGTGATACGGCACGAATCAATGTAAAAAAGAGCTCAGGGAATGTTGGCCTTATGAAATAAACATATCTAGAACAGCAGGAAGTAGACATTGTGGGTTACTGCAACGAAGGAAGCGGTTAAATTGTAAATTGTGTATTTGGTTAATAAAGTTACATTATTAGCAACGACATCTCGTATTCAAATCCTGATTTAATAAATACTAAATGGTAGGAATAGTATAACGCGGTTATATATAGCACATAATATATAAACGCGTTATACGAAGGCGTTAAGTTATACGAACGCGTTATACAAAGGCGTTATAGTAGCTAACTTTACATGAGAATAGTTTGCAGAGCAGATTTATTTCTCTTATAGTCGATTTTTCTATAGCCACTTAATTGTGATTTATTATAGCCTTGGTTACAACTTTAGTTCTTCCTTAGGTTAGATTTTTCGTTTGTTTACTATGGTCGATGTTTGACAAAACAAAATTGAAAAACCCATATTTTAGGTTAATACCATAACTGTACCTAGTAAACAATTTGGTGAAGTGTTCTATTTTGTGACATTTCTTTCACTATTACACTTCAATTACAGTTCACATCAACTTTATCTTCATTTGTTTTCCGATAGGTGGAATGGTTTCGCCATTTGTAGCTGATAAAATAGACATTTCATATGAACGACTTTGAGAAACTGAACCGTGAATGAACTTTTTCATAACAAAAGAATCAAACGCATCTTTAAAATGATGGCAAAGTGACTCCAAAACATTTACTGGGAAGTTTAATTACTTATTGAAAAATCCTTAGCTGTTAATTGGACTTTTATGACAAAATGTAAATAAAAAACTCCTTGCTTACGAATTAGTTTAGTAGAATTTGTAATTTCTTTAGGAAATTTGTAGTTTATTCGGGTATCAATAAACAAAAGAGAGTTAAAAATAAATTGCCTTCAACGGCAGGCATATTTCAAACAAAAGGCTGATCTATATCAAGGGTTGACAAGGGTCAGCTGCTTCACTGTTAATCCGACTACGAGAAACGTAAACATATATTTATATGTATAATGTAAATTAAAGTAAAATGAAATATATCAAATACACATTGTTACTTCTAATGGAAATTGAAACTAAACTAAATGCGAAGTAGTAGGTATGAATTATTCATTACAGGTAGAGCCTCCTTAATCACTTAAGTTACTTTAACTAACATTAGCAACAACATTAAACATCGATCCTTTCGAACTGATAGATCAAAATGACCACAGAACAAACAGGTCTTCCCACTTGCAAATGTACAGCAATAGCCGATACAAATATATAACAAATAATATGTACAATATCAAATTAGAAGATATCATTCCATGTTAACAGGTCTCTGTAATACCTACTCAATGCGTGACGTAAAATAAATCAAGTTCTATAACTGATTAATGATCACACCGAAGCGAGGCTTTTACGATAGTCTAAATAGCTAGAGAGTTAACCACTTAAATCCACATTAGGTTATTTGTAATTGTTGTTGCTGCATCCATTGATCCATTGATGGTTTCTTGCTTCATCTGAAGCTGCAAAGGGAATTAGTATTTAACCTTTTAATGTGATGATAATGAAGACCATGATACTGTCAAAACGCATTCTTTAATTTACTTTATTGACAGCTGTATTTTTGTTAATTGATTTCTTTTCTTAGAATTACTTCGAACAACTTTAAAATTTTAAGTAACAGAGTCGGATGAGAAGTAATTTCATGCCTACAAACAGTGTCAGACTTTCTTTGGGCTATAATTTCTTATAAATTGTTTTAAATTTCTTACTTTTACATAATGATTACCTTTACCCAGATACTCTTCTTGTCCCGCGCAATGTGGAAGATGCAAATTAGAAGAAACTTTAAGTCTGTAGAAATAGAAGATGGGGATTATTCTTAACCGCATCAAATGTTTATCAAAACCAGCACGGAAGCCTTTTGAATCATTTTACCGGAGCAGGAAACATAAAGTGCTGGAAATGGCCCATAAAATATGAGCTGCAATTAGTGGTCAGACTACTCAACTCGACTCGACTCTAAAAGTAACATCTGAATTAATTAAACGTTAATTAATATATCCATTTGCGAATTACGATTAATTTAAAAGATATATTCTTTATTGTGGCTTTACATATTAAAGGCATTTAATAATTATATGGTAATGTTATTAATAATTAAAATTATACACGTATGTAATATTTAATAGCTTTATCATTTTGTGGTAATTAAGTCTTTTAAATACATATATATTTAATTAGGAACATCAACTAAAAACGGTACTGTAATTTACAAATATGTAAATATGTGTATTTTGATATTGGGAAAATGGCCTTTACGCACAGTGATCGGAATGATAAATTTTGCTGGATAAAATTTCAAGTCATGTGGATTAGTGACGTTTTTCCCGTTAAACACAGTAATATGCAAACAAAGTTACCTGTTACGTAACATATCTTATTCAAAATACAACGTTTTATGACTTATTTTACTGTTTTTGAAAATAAATCTATTTCTTCCATTAACATACTCATAAATCTTATTAAGAAGACCTTTTTTAAGGATTAGAGAATCCTTTTTAAGGAATAAATAGTAATAAGGTATCTTTAGTTAGACAAATTTAGATGAAATATCACTTCAGTAAAATATTGCAGTAATGTAAAGTAACATTCATGTTTCTTTCTGCCCCTAAACTGAAGCCTAAGTGGGTAGAAAACTGTCTGTTTTGATATTTAAATTATATTTTTAATTAATATTTTAATCTAGATTTTTCCTTGTCACATTCGCGTATTAATTTGAGTTTAATTAATTTAGTTAGAGTGCATGCGTCGTTGGCAATATAAATTTTGACATTGGACAATTTTTAATAATAATTACTAATAGAAATTATTCTTATTTCTTCATTTTTGACAAGCTGACATTGAAATTCTTTTAAAAATAAATCCTTATGCATTTTGACAGATTGTCACATTTTGGAGGTTATAATATAATATAGTTTCTTTTAATTTTATATTTTTAATTTAGAAACATAGAACTTTCTAAGGTTTTGAAAAAACAAAGAAAATGTAAATTAAATTTTAGATTAGAAATGGTGCAGTGAATTACTACGCATATTCCCATATGCTATACAATATAAACTAAATTCAAAATTAAAAACATAATTATAACAGAGGGTGGAAATAATACTTAATTCATTGTTATCGAGCCTGAAAAACCAACGTTTGAGTATCTTAAATTGAAACCATTAAATACAATGAACCTTCTGCGCATGCGTGTTTTAAATCAGATTAAAAGCGAATTTTAATGAATTACTTTATCAACTATAACCAAGTTTTGTCGCACATTGGGCGATAGTTACACGAGATATTTTACATATACAAACACAAATGTAATATATATGTATATAAAATGATTTATATTTGTTTTTATATATTCTTTTACGTCAGTTCTGATTGTATTTTAATTAAAAAAATATATTCATTTTAACTGTCATTTACATTTTAAAGTTTTGTAATATTATGAGGACATGAACAAGCAAAAATATGATTCATTACCACAGCTTTAATGTTTCATAGGGTGTCTCTGAATAAATGCTTTAATTTAATACTTAGAGCTAGTGTTACTATAATTTATTCTTTTTCAATGGTATTTCTCCGGTTTCGGCAAGTAGTCTTATTATCGGGGTAGTCCTGAAAGCGTCAGTATTATATTTAATTTTTTCAAGTTTTTTTTTTTTAATGTATAGTATATTTCTGATCCATAATCTAGTTTGTATAGTATAGTATATAGGATAGTATGATACTGCGACTAAAGTTCAGTATAGTCACATGATCAGCAGATGCGTTTTTTGATGATGCTATTGCTTTTAGTACATATAATTATTTTGCCTTAATTTTATCAATATGTGGTTTCCAAGAATATTTCCCAAAAGGAGTGCTGGTGAGTCTGGCCTATTCGTTGGTTTGCAAGATACAGGTTCATATTAGCTCTATTAGATATATTGTTAAATATTATATACTCGTATTTAGTTTTTTCATTTCAAAAGGTCAATCTGTTTTTGTTAGACCACAGAATGAGGTTGTTGATTGCTTCCTATAATGATTTCATATAAATTACCAGGTCGTCATCATACAAATTGGCTTTTACAGGATAAGGAATATTTTATTTAAGGAAGAGGATTATACTCAATCCTCTTTCTTGCGGTATTTCGTTTGGTATTACGTGTTTAGATTCTAAATTAATTAGAGGAAATGGCAATGTATGCAAATATAAATAGTGATATGTAATATTATTTGACATTAACACTTTTAATTCAAAAAAATAAGATAAGAAATCACTGGCTTATTTATTTACGAAGTTTTCGATAAGTTGAAAGCTGCATTGAAGCGATTCTATATTAATATTCTATTCTAGATTCTATATGTCGGTTCTGAGACCTGTGTACAACACCCATTAAACAATTTAGTGACGTGTCCTGTTTTGTGACGTTTCTACCACTATCGCAGTTCAATTATAGTTCGCATCAACCTAATCTTCATTCCTATTCCGCCAAGTGGAGTGGTTTCACCATTTGTAGCCAATTAAATAGACATTTCATATGAACGACTGTGAGAAACTAAACCGTAAATGAACTCTTTCATAACAAAAAAATTATACGCATCTTTAATAACATGGAAAAGTAACTCCAACATGTTTGTTTACTGGGTATGGTTTGCAAACACCCTGTGATTTAATTTAAATTATTCTTAACGTCGCGTCAGAGAATCATCAACTGGCAATGTCTACTGGTTACAGCTTCATTATTTTTTATGCGTTTATATATTTGAGTTAATCTTTGGATTTTATTAAGGAAACCATGCAGACATACAGACAGACATATACGTGTGTGCTCTATTTTAAATTTGATATCGATGTTTGTTTATTATATGTTATTAATTTAATGTCAAAAGAAAGTGAATAAAAGTAGGAAGCGAAATGTCGGCGTCCAATTAACACGTTTATTATCGGTAGGAGATGGGTGGTGGGTGGTAAGTTGAGTGCTGCTTGTTCTACTACTACTTACAAATAACTATTACTACATTCACATAAAGCTATAGCTACTATTTAATTGCTAACACAAAATGTTTTTATTGATTTGTTACATTTATTGATAGAAAAATGTTTTATTTACTGATAAGTTTATGATTAGATTCTTTAGGAAAGCTTTCTTTTACACTAACAAGGAAACTAGCGTTTCGTGTCTTTGTCTTTTTTAAAACTAACACACGCTGGATACTGGTAATCTATATATAACTTGCACGCATTTATCTGTGTTTCAACTGTGAAAGTTAAATTGTTGGATTAAGTACTTCGAGCGGTGTGCTTACAGAAGATTAAATGCGATGTTAACTATTTTTCGTAGTGGCTATTAAGGCTTTGCGATGCTAACCAGACGAGTATCAAATTACGGCATTGCATTCCACCTACTAGACAAGCATTTGAGTTAGTATAAGGGAAAATAAATCGTGCAAAACAAAATGAGTACACCAAAGATATGCTAATGAGCAAATTCTAAACCAATGTATTTAGTATGTATTTATTGTATTTATCAATTTAACACAATGTCGAAAACATCGCCGTGACGCAAATGTTGCTTGATAGTAATGATGTTCGAAGACTTCGCAGGACTAAACCCTCGGACCTAGTAACCTAATCATGTAGAATTGTTCATCGAAGCAATCTCTACCACACCGTGTAATTATTGAAATGTAAACTACTAGATAAGTATAACATATCTATACTTAGTTGTAGTATTACAGTTAAAAGAAAAACATTCCATTTTAAGTTCTTAAAACTACATATCTAGCTTCATCTTCTTCTTCCCTAAATGTACTTAGTATAAAAAATGAATATAGCTTATTAGTCTTTAGACTCGAGGAAAACTGTGGCTGGTTAAACATAGTTCATCTTTGGTTTGGAAAGAACGTATAAGCAAGATGCAAAACATGGTTTGTTCATGATAGAGCGAGAGCGAACTACAAGCTCAACTGATTCAGGTTAACACCAAGTAACAAACAATAACTTGCGCAATAACAACGCACCGTGTCACAAGTCAATCAAAACAATGGCAAAACTACATGAATTGAACTTCGAATTGCTCCCACATCCACCGTATTCGCCAGATTTGGCTTCCAGCGACTACTGCCTGTTCGCAGACCTGAAAAAAATGCTCGCCGGTAAGAAATTTCGCACGAATGAAGAGGTTATCGCTGAAACTGAGGCCTATTTTGAGGCAAAAGATAAATCGTTCTACAAAAGTAGCATTGAAATGTTAGAGCGGCGCTGGAATGATGCGTTGCTCTTGATGGAGATTACGTTGATGAATAAAGCTAATTTTGAACCAAAAAAACTGTGTTTTCTTTGTTAGGTCCGGGACTTTTCAGCCCATGTGTTCTATATAGATAAAGCAAATTTGAGCATTTCTTCTTGTAATTGTGTTTGTGCCGATAATGGCAACAATCTTACCTTCTATTGTTAAACATATAAATGTAGTAATTACCACAAAAAATAGCAATTAATAATAAAGAAGTTTTTACACTTAATATAATATCTTATTCACGAAAGTAAAATACGAGTACTAAAGCAACTACAGTTCAACCATACGCAATGTTTGTAAAAGGTACAATCAGGTGCACCAACATGCTAACTACATAATTACTGGTCTGTGAGCGTAGATAAAGAATGATAAATCGTTGCTTAACCTGTTTCGGTATCAGCTTTTTATGTTTTTCTTTTTTTATTTTTGAACAACCGTCGAATTCATATATAAATCATCGATTATCAATTAATTAGTGCTCAAGGGGCTAAATTAAGAAGCATCCATCATCGTTTTTGTGGTCCATGAAGCAAAATATAACGCAAATTTCGTTTAATCAGAGCGCATACATTGTGTATGCATTTATGTGGTGTACAACATACAGTATTAAAACATCGATGTATCGTTAAATACAATAAACAAATAAGTAAATAATAAATAACAATAATAAGTAACTTTTGTTATGTTATATATACCATAAATATCCAATCCAATCAAAAGTTTGTAGATTTAGTTTAATTTAATACCTAATAGCTACAAAACTCGCCCTTACTTTACTAATAATAACTACAAAGAAACTTACAAGAGAAAATCGATTCAAGATCGATATGCTTTTATATTATATTGGAAATCACCTTCACTTTTCACAATTAATCGCTAATCTAACTCTTATCTTACACAATTTTCATTAAAGAAACAAATCCAATCGTTATGTATAAACATGGTTAATTTTAGTCTGACCCTCATAAACCCTGGTATTTCTAATTACGGATTAATGTTTGCTTAAATCTTTTAAAATAGTATTTAAGAATATTTCCCACTTAATAAAGTCTGTAAGCTATATGTAAAACTTAATGTGACATTTATATATATATGATGCTTTAAAAAAATAAAATTTCAATAAAGATTTTTCAAGAATCAGTATTGATGTTTTTTTTTGTTCTTTAAATTTAATTTTTGGGATATTCTTATTGCATATACATATATATAGCTTATTACTTATACATAGCTATATTACTTATGCATATATTCTTATACAAATTCTTATTACATACATCATCTATGCTATATTACATATATTCTATTATATCTATTTTAGTGTCTTGATTCAGTCTTGATGTTGTTTTTCTATTTGTTAGTGATGCATAGTGCATTGAATGAATATATATTTATAAAATGTATAATTAATTAAATTGACAACAACAAAACCCGAATTAAACTGTAGACATCAACGCTCTCAGTCACTGTGTCGTCGAACAATATTTAAAATTGTCGATAATAAATTCTTATTTCATTTCGATTCACATCCCTAGTATCTGTACATACGTATAAAATCATTAAAAAAAATACTTGTTTCTTATTGGGCGCTATATAGAGCAAATTATAAAAATAACGAAATTAAATGTTGATTAAAAAATACATCGTTTATTATTCGTATATTTTATAAATTTATGAGACAATTTCTCTTTCGAAAAAATGGGTTAGTTATTTTTATGTTAAAATGAAGCAATCAATATATCATTAAAAGTCGCCTCATTAATTGCTTGTTTGTTTATTTTGCATTCAAATTAGTATTTTTAAATAACTTTTAATTGTATAATTAAATTGCGGAATGTTTATATTTACTAATTAGCAATTTTTAGCCCTTTTTTATTATGTACTGCTTTATGAAAGGTAAAAAGTGTATTTAATATATATATATATATATATATTTATATATATACTAGCTGTCCCGGCCACGCGTTGCTGTGGCTAACGTTTTTGTCATATTACATTACATAGCGCCATCTATTGAATATTTACTCAATCAACAGATGTCGCCATCTTTTAAAATCGTTTGGAGCTAACAGATAATTAGACAAATAATTTGCAATAAGATAATATTGCAATCATAAATTGAGATGTAAGCTATCCTATCTTTCCAGTTGGATCAAACTGCACACGGTGTACAAATTTGATTAAAATCGGTTAAGTAGTTTAGGAGTCCATCGCGGACAAACAACGTGACACGTAATTTATATATATTAAGATATATATATATATATATATATATATATATATATATATATATATATATATATATATATATATATATATATGTATATGTATATATTCGCCTAAAGACAATATTCTTTCAACTGAATTGAATGTTATACTTTTTATTTGATAACTAAAACTCGCATCCATTTTATAACAAAGTAATGTTTAATTAAATATATTAATCAGTCGTGTTATTAATTAAGCTCATTGTTCTATAAATGGACATGTTGGTATCTTCCTTTATACATTTCTTCTTTCTAACCTAAACTAATTAATAGCTCTAATTACGCGTATTCAGTTTAAAAACAATCTGTTATAATTATATGAATATTCTTTCTAAATAAAGATCAAAAGAACCTGTTACTCTACTATATTCTTTTTAACATATAATTTTCTAATGGGCATCTTCATCTAGTCGAACCTTAGTTTAAATACAGCGGTTCTAATTTAATATCCTACTTGTAAACTTATTCTAATATAATGCTACTCATCACTTAGTATAGTATTTATAGATTATGAATTTAACTTGTGCTTTGATTATGTATTATATTTAAAAGTATAATTATGTTTTTTTTTATAATTTAAAGGGATAACCTCTTCTTAGTACATAGAGCACAACTCATTTCAACTCAGATTTATATCAGTTGTACTACGTTAGATATAGTAGGTACTAAACAGCGTGTCTAGTCGATTCAGTCAGTCATTGGGTAAATGATTTTTATCAGATAAGATACTTATAACAGTATCTAACATAACAAAAGCTACCTGTTATGCAAACGATTATTAGTTTTAAGCTTGCTATAAGCTAATTCCAAGGATCATTCTCTAACTCTCACATAAAGATTGTAACGCAGTCTGTAAGAACTTGTTACCTTGTTACAGACTAATTCCACTGTTACATTTCTAATACGTTCAATAATTCTAATATTTCAATACGTTCCGTATACGTACGTACGTACTGCATAATTGAAATATAAATCAACCTTTTTGCGCATTAGTCATAAAACTATTAATAGCAATACCTTTTTTAAGAATTATAAAATCCTAAGAAGTCTTCGTTAAAAAGAAGTTCTAAACGTTTTTAAAACAGCTATAAAATAAGATGTTGCATGTAATGTTATTAATAAATGACCACCAAGCTGTAATAAGATTATTCATTATTATTAATTATTTTAATGTTATTATTCATTAATAATTTTATGCATACTTTAGAATTGTATCTATTTTTTTTAACATAATTTTCTTTTGTTACAGAATTGTCTCCAAAAGCAGCCATTTCGGGGGTAAGTCAATTTTTAAACGTATTGCTTTATTGTACCTGTAATTCATTATTTAAATCTGCTTTTGTATTTGATGTTACATAGGTTTCTATAATATTTAGTAATACATCATTTTTGTTGAGAAAGAAAAGTATTTCACAGAGAGAGATTTCAGAAGAGCGAAAAAGGACCGTGGTCCTAGAAAGCCCGTGAATTATTATTAAAAAAAAAGTATTTCACAAAAGTAAAATAAAGTTAGTCACAATTTTCACGAATAATAAAAAATTAAGAAATTGGTTGTGTGAATGAATACTAGAGCATTTCCAGTTAACACAATTACGTATATTTAATGTGTATCTAACATAACCAAAGTTAACTGCGTTCCCAACGTTCTCTGACCTATTCGGCTCTTTCAAAAAAAAACTACTTTTTTGACTATTAACATAATCATTAAACTTCTTAGTAGAGTCCCTTTGAAGGATTAGAAGGTATAAAATAACATATTAGTTTTTTTTAAATTTCATCTCCGTTTCTCTTAATAAAAGTATTACAAAAGTACTCTAATTACAAAAGTATTCTCTTAATGAAAAGTAACAGTTTACGATACATAACTTCTTCCGTACATAGCTATCTAGATTTTAGAACGCTAATTACCATCCTATTTTAATCATCATAATCAGAAACAAAGAATCTAATTTAGAGAAGTTCAAAACTGAAGCTGTTCATATTCTTTCTATTATATTATATTGAATACAATAACATCTTGTATTGCGCTAATTACACTGATGTATATATGTATGCATACATATACTCGTATACATGTAATATCCAAGTTATCTACATCATCAACTGTTTGTACTGTTCTCCAGTGTCTAACACATTGTTAATTACTTTCAAACAAACCTAATCACATTACTACGTTCATTAGAGGCATCAATTAGTTGCTACAAATAAAAAAAGTAAAACAAAACATTTAAACAGTTAAGTAAATAACAAACATTGCTTAGTTAAATAGTTGTTCATTTCATTTTAAAGTCAACTTCACATTAGTGTGAAGTTTGTATTTATAGAGTTGTGGGAACAGAGACCAGAGAATCTCTAATTAATATTATATATATTAGTGCTCTGGAATGTTAAGTAGATTATAATGTCGTTAGTTTGTACACAGTTATTATACACTATTGATCATTTTATAGAAATGTAAACACACAAAATATTGTATAAGTATGTACATATATATTATAGGAAAAATAAAAACTCTTTCCAAGGGGAACCAAGTATTTCAGAACTTATTAATTTTGGGGTTTTGCAAACGGCTTGGTGATGATGATAGAATAGAAAACAAAATGCACTTTAAGGAATTTTAAAGGAACTAATGCAAAGACAATGTATAAGATCAATACAAGGAGCAACCAGAAATATCAGAATGTGAGTGTCTTCGAATATGAGGAAAGGGTATTTGATAGAGAATGTGAGTTTAGATATCTAGGTGCACTTTTATCTAATTCAGGCAATATAATGCATAAAATTAAAGCAAGAATTACAGGCGGAAATATAAGTTTTTCTGTTGTATTATATAGATAGTCTTTGAGGAAGAATAAATGTGATCTTTTGCTGATTTGGGATAGGAAAATGTTGCGTAAAGCATATGGTACACTATCTAAAAGTGGACAGGAGATAATAAGAACAAATTTGAAAATATATGGTAAATATCAAGAAGTCCATTGTGATAGAAATTAGAAGGACAGGGTTCCAATTGTTAAGTCTTGTAGAAAGAATTAGCAGATACGGAACGACTAAAATTTTTTGAAAGGGATGTCAAGGGGTGCTACAATTAGTGCGAGATGTCAGATAGATATTACAAATTAGGAGGAATAGGAAACCAATGAGGAAAAATGTAGAGAAATCTTAAAAAGGTCATGATGATGCCGATGACATACTAAAGTAATTCAAATATAAATCGAAGTTTTGTTTATTTGACTCACTTGTGATAATCTCACTCAATTACACGGACAATCTCTTTACCACACACTTGACAGTCCGGACTTATGCCGGTACCAAATGATGCTACGAACACCAACGTTGGACGTTTTATAAACACTATGTGTGTCCAAGGGTTATATCGGAAGAAGTTCGGGCTGCTGTCGGTCTTTCGACCAGCGTCAAAAGGGCTTTTTCTACCCCCATCAAACACTTGATTCACATGTCATGCACTGCTGCACGAATCGTCCAACAATTGAAGGTTTCATACTTGAAAGTTTATTTATTTACTTGAAAGTTTTTGTTAAACAATGTCAGTGTCAATAATATCAACAAATTAATAGAATAAATAAATCATTCGGATCAAACATTCGTTCCACTGTGTAGTAGGAAACTTGCCATGTCAATGTTCCAATATTTGACTCACACGTTGGAGGCAAGCATTTGAATAAAGCTTTCTTTCAATTAAGGCATTTTGTATTTAAATAAATAACTCCTGTATTTTATATATATATCTTACATACTGTACAAAGATATTGATAACAATTACACAGCTTGATCAAAAAGGAAGGTAAAATATATAGAAAGAGTTGTGGCGATAAGAGGCTAGATACAGTATCCAACGATGTTATAGGATTCAATATTGCTTGGAGCAACCAACCAGTCATGGAATATAGTTCAGTGTCATATAAATAACTTAACTGCTTTGTTGACGATTTTACACTCCATTTACAAGTAACCCTTTTGGTTGTAATCCACGTCCATCACTGATTATCACAGACGTCAAGCAATGACGTAATCTAATGAAGATTTTTCTCGTTAAAGATTAATTTTAATTGTATTAATATAATTCAACAAGCTGCGCAAAATGTCCGCATAAATAAATGTTAATTAAGAATAATTTATTGATAAAATCGTTATGTGTAAGTTGGAGAATTCTAAAGTAGATCAGTTGGCAATGTGTTAGTGTTACGGGGCTCATTACAGGCACGCACCAGGAATGCTGGAACTCACATTGGTTGGAGATCACATGGAATTGTGCAAAGAGTGATAGAATTGAGTAATCTTCTTATGGTTTATGGGAAATATGGGTATAGATGAACAACATACAGGCATACATTTTCTAATAACTTCTCGCTAAATACAGTTGCATGTATTTAACGTTTATCTAACATAACAAATGTTACTTGCTATGTAAAAAATGAATATTTTACTGCTATTTGAAAGATAAAACTATTTGTTTGCGTATTAATTTAATCATAAAGATTCTTAAGTAGATGTTTTTATGAATTGTAGAAACTTAAGAAGTTTTTTGTGAAGATTTTATGGTATTAAATTAAAACTTGTCGTACTTATACGTTAACCCGCATTCCCACTCACTGTTTTGATATATAATTCACATTTTTATTTAATATTTTAATATAGATTTCAGGTTTTCAGAATAGGTATTCCTTGTCACATTCGTGTTTTAATTTGAGTTTAGTTAATTTAGTTGGTGCGCATGCGTCGTTAGTTAAATAAACTTTGACAGTTCGACAGTTGCTGTTCTAAAGAACAATTAGTAAGAGAAACTGTTTTTACTTCTTTATTTTTGACAACCTGATATTAAACTTCTTTTAAAAATAAATCCTACTCATTCTGGCAGATTGTCACATTTTGGAGGTTATTATATAAAATAGTTTTTTTAAATTTAGAAACATTAGACCTTGTAATGTTCTAAAAGACAATAGAAACGTAAATTAAATTCTAAATTCGAAATTAAAACAGTGAGTGGAAATGATACTTTACAGTTCACGTTTCTGCTTGTTATAAATATGGTAAGACGTTCTCAGTGCGCCTCTGGTAAGCGTACCATCAATGACATTGTGATTTGTTAATTAATGTATTACAATTAACTATATGGTATTTTTATATCAATTATATTAAATTGAAATGTGATGAAAAAGTAGTTATCCTGATTTTATTGACATTTTTTAAAATACGCCAGTAATTATAAGATATGAGAAGGAAGCTGTTCTAGAAGAGTCTCAAAAAGTTACAGGATCTATAATCAATGAAGCAATGATTTGATCTTGATGTGCAAATTGAATTCTTTTATTTTTTTATACAAAATTTCACTTGAGAACTTACTATTGAATAACTGTCTATAATCTAATAATAATATCTACTGACGTCTTGCAAAATATATACAGCGATCTGACAAACAACACAACATCAAACGACAATGACAGGATGCCATGATATATGATCAAGATCTTTACAAACCTTCAATTTCATTTATGTATTATATGATCAATAAAATATTTGACTTTTTTATTGAGAACTGTATTATCAACAAGATATGAAGAGATAATACTTGCTGAATATAACCTCATATTTGAAATCAAGCATGTCGATCATCCAGTTCATTACTGACACATTTCCGACTATTGAATTTTGAGAAAACGACGAAAACAATATTTGAGTTGTATGTATTCTAATATTTGACAAGTTTGTCTGTAATATAATTTTATTTGGTTGTATTTTTGAGTTATTTTAGTATTGAATGTAATACAATTTTAAATATAACTGCATTCTTTATACTTATAGACTATAATTGATACATCGAGGTTTGGTAAATAATATATTTTAACTACTTTTAAGTACACATGCACCGACTGACAAATAAAATATACATATTTAATAAATCTAACAGCGCGGCGAGACGAAGAAACACATTAACATAAAGTGAAATCAGTCAGCAAATTAATCGATTATTAACGTAGGTAGCTATGTATCTGTATTTACCATACACAGAACCACCCAGCATCCGAATCACGTGTGATACAGATCTACTAATCTCCTCTCTCTACCTCTAATAGCCACACTCTGCAGGATCGGATCACGCGTCAGTTAACCAACTAAACACTGATACACTTTCTTCATGCATCTTTCTATATTTTTTTTTTTTTTCAAAATGTAGTTTACTTTATTACTCAAACATTAATAACAGCCGTTGTCTGAAACGCAATTCACAATAATTATTTCAAGTAATTTAAATTATACATCAAATATTATTGTATCTTTTAAACTTTTATTATATATATAATATTTTCATTTGTTAATATGTATAAGTAATTGTTATATACAGGTACAATTTATGTTTAATGAAAGAAATGTAATTGCTTACACACGCTATTAAACTATATAAAAAGATTATAATGTTCAATGTCCTAAATTTATTCATTAAAAACTAATTTATTCAAAATATAGAAAAGGTTGTTGACGTCTTTGAATTTATAACTGATTTTGTTGATGGGAGATGACATTAATTTCGTGCAGCGCCAGCGTGGTGTTCCGCTAGTTGGATTTAGTTCACTCTACAATTTGACAAATTATTTTGGGAGATTTCTGACTTTGATATACATCCACAATTATTGTTATAAATAAGTTACTTTGTAAGTACCGTAACTAAAATCATTGAGGCGATGACGTTTCAACGCCAATGACGTCACATTGAGGGTTACATTTCTAAGCGTAAAAATAGGCCGAAATTGTGCGCTCCATGCGATTTCAATAGATTGGTAGTATCTCCACATTAATTAATATAATAATTGTTTATTTTTTTGATTTCGTGTTTTGTTTATCATCTGGTGAGGTATTTTTCTCCCAGTCATGGAATAAATTTATGCTATAAATAATAATTAGATGCTACAGTCTTCGATGTAACTACTTCTACCACTCTGAAGACTACACGTGATATATTTTTGTATATCTAGATCATATTCTAAAATACACTTTAAAACATTAAACGTGTGATAAAAGTTATAATTTTTATAATACCTATGCATAAGGTTCATTTAATAATAATATAAAAGCGCTAGAAATTGCAAATAAGAAGAAGGTACTTAGCAGGTTATTCTGTTTTGCAATTCTAAGGATCTCAAGTAAGATTGCTAATATATACATTACAAATTTGGGCTGTACCTGGCGGACCAAGAAGAGGTATTGGAAAAGGGACAAGCAGATGGAGTAGTAATCGGGATAAAAAGAACATATATTCAGTAGATTACACAGATGATATCATGATATTAGCGAAAGAGAAGGAGGAGATAAAGGAAATGATAGGGAGATTGAAAAAATACCTGAACAGAAAGAAAATGGAACTGAATGGAAAAAAATCCAAAAATGATGGCATTTCCAAGAAGAAGAGAAAAGAAAACGAGGGGGGGATGAAAGTGGAAAGAACTGGAACTTGAATTTGGAAAAAGTAATGTGGGAAATGTAAGTAAAAGAGCAAAGGCAAAGAAGGCGAATACGGTGATGGGAAGTATCTATCAAAAGTCATCAACATCAGCTAATAATATGCGTTAAGACTACCTAAACCTGAATGGAAATTATTGATTTCTTGAGAATTATTTCTAAGTTAACGCCTTGTGTGTTCTTAACTGGTTTATAATACCGGTAAGTATTTTAAATAAAATCTAGTCCTAGCTAGTTAAGTAAGTTATATGTTAATCTCATGATTTCGGTCCATTGAATATCAGGTATGCAGAGAAGTTAGAAACAGTAGGAAAGCACAGTTCTAGTTCACTGAAAAATAAGCGAAAAGAGAGTTCGTAAATTCCATACAGATTATTTTAATACGCCTTACTTTACTGGTACATGCAACCTACATTACACACACACATAGATATATTTTATTAATATTGTTACTACAAATAGCTTGAGATATGAAAGCCCTCCTGCGTAGAATTTATGAAATATTATGTATTATGTTTTCAATCAAACCTTATAATTATAGCAATACAGATGATACACCATACTTGAGAAAAAAAAAGTTAGTTTGTTTGATATCAATTCCATTATAGTTATACAAACAGAGGCGCATTTAGCAGACTAGTAGGCACTTAAAGTGCCTTTAAAGTTTTATTATGTCATTGTTTTATACAAATAAAGGTCCTTAAATAAGAACTATGCATATTTAAACAGTGATTGTAACATTGATAAAAACGGATTCTTTAAGTGTTTTAAAAAACTTAAATTCTAATGATAACAAATCAAATAATGATATTTTGACATGCAAAATTAAGGAGATGTATTTCAATATAATAAATAAGAATACGTCCATAAAATTTATGTGGATACCAGGACATTGTGGAGTAAGAGGAAACGAAATTGCGGATAATTTGGCAAAGGAATCAATAAATTTAGAAACTGAGATGAAAGTTTAATTACCTTCATATGAAATTTTTAATATAATCAAAAAATTAAACTTCAATTTGAGAAATACAGATTTCATTATCAAAAGTCAGTTAAAGGAAAGAGATTATTATATGTTACATCCAAATTTAAGTAAGAAGAGATGGTTTAGAAATGAGTTCCGCAAAATTATAACAACTATAATAAGAATCAAAAGTAATCATTGCAAAACTCCAGCTCACATGTACAAAATTAGTATTTAATCCGACGATAGATGTCAATGTGGTGAAGAAGGAACTTTGGATCATATTATATTTGAATGCATAAATTATAGTTTAGAAAGATCAAAATTCAATAGTGATATATTAGATGTGATTAAAACTTTTCCTGTTAATACTAAATTTTTGTAAAGGGATTCAAAATTAATTAGTGAATTATAGAAATATTTAGAAATTTGTAAAATTGAATTATAAATTATAAAAGATGTATAAAAAATGTTTGATGGTGGCTATGACAAAAGAAAGTCAATTCAAATAAGTATTTTTGTGACACCAAATAAATGAAGCTATAAATTCTTTTTGAATATTTAAAAAAAATAGAAAAAGCTAATAGACATCGATCTAGTTCATTAGTGAGACATTTCAGACGTTGTGTATTAGATAAAATTGTTTGCGAAACACCTCTTCTGCAATAAAATAATAAACGACAGTTTCTCTTCTGTATTAGTGTAATTTATTTTTTTAAATGTTGAATGATGAGTAGTAAATAAAGATTTAAAGAAACATTAAACAGCAAATAGATATACCAAGATTTAATGTGGGTCGGATTAATGTGTACACATATGTATTGGATTTATTTGGTTAACAATAACAGTGTAGTTTTAGGGTTATGTATTAGCCAGATTAGCGATTAATTTCAAGCGAAATGGATTTCCAATTTGATATAAAGGTCTAGCGATTCTTGAATTGCTCTCTCTCTCTCTCTTCCAAGTTTATCTGTTATAAAGTAAAGAAGCGTTATTGTAGCTATAGAATATTATAATTTAACAAATAAACTATTATTATGGTAAAAAGGTTTTATTTATTCTACATGTATAAATACACATTTAGCGACATTGTAGCATACATTTTTATAGTCGTGTGGGTTCCACGTTAATATACGATGTCGTTTTGTAAATCCGCCACTGAAGACAAACATTTAATTAACATCATCATTAAAAAAGAAAGTAAAGCAGATTATTTATGAACAACACCGACATCGGCACCAGCACCAGCACCAACTCAAAACGTTATATTCGATGAATTCAGTCGAAGTATCTTAATTACCACCGGGCATATTACACACATAAAAAAAACACGCTTTAAATTCTTATTTCGCTCTGATTTGATTTCGTCATTCTAGACAGACAAGACCCTGTCTTGTTCCCTGATAAGTAGTAACAGCAACAAGCAAAGCAAAGCAGCTCTGTTTTTGATGGGTACCGTTAGGTGGTTCTTGTATGCGTACTAGTATATCAACATTTCAGCGTCTAGCGCAAGGCATCGATCATCTGTTTGATTGTTTCTTTGATAAGTGTTCCGCGTGTATATCTTCTTGAATGTAAAGAATGCTTTATAGCTACATTTATATTATTCAAGCTACTTGTTTGCTTTATTCTTTACATTAATTTATATTTTATTAGTTTTAATTTACTTGACTTCAAGTTGGTTTACTTGATGAATGAAGATGAAGCTTTTTTCATTAGCTACCTTCTTAGCAGATACATGTTTCTACTAATAGTATACTATTAAGGCGATTCAAATAAAAACAATGTGCCTTTTGGATTCCTTTATAGAATATTGACCTAAATATTTGTTGTGTTTTGTGAAATTATGGATTTATGTTCTTTTTTTTAGTAGAATTACATATTTTTTAAAATTCCTGCATATACATTCTTTGACATATACTTTAAACATATATATTATCTATAAATTCAATAATGAAAAGCATATAACTATGAAATGTGTTTTCTATAAAGGCGCTTTGTTCTATTACAGATTCTATTCGAGATTGTATTGAAAATATTTATTGGTCATCTAGTTTATTAGTGAGACATCTGCGAATATTCAAACTTTCAAAGCAAGATTCGCTCATTTTATTAATTTCCATCAACAGTTTTAGTTAATTTATTATGTAAAAGAATTTCTTATTTATAATGCCCATTCCTAGAAATCCGGATAATCGGGAGCTCTATGTCAATGTCTATCTATCAATGTCAATGATAACTATCAACAATAACAATTTATGAAATTTGGTTCTTGTTTAGAAATAGTATGTATAATTTTCTTTTATTGCTAGTTTTCCTAGAGTATTATACCATTTTGGAATCCTGAAGAGTTGCGCCAATTTTTAAAAAAATTTGCCATAGTAGTGTTCATACTTTTTTTCTACACCACTATGAGTTAAAATAGGCTAAAAGTAAAAATCTTTAAAAATTTTAGGGAAAAAAATAATTTCGATTGATTTTTGTGTAAAAACTACTAGAAAAAATTCGAAATATTTGAAAAATTATGGTTTTGGTAGTTAAAATCATCTTAAGGTGTTTCAATTTTCGAAAGATTTTTTTTTTTTTGTAATTTCTAAACAAAATGAGATAATTTTTTTTTTCTTTTTTTTCTAGTGTAGTCATGAGTAGGACCACCCTCTGGTGCCCGGTTATCGTTGAATTTTGGGACACCTAGTCAGTTAAAAACCCGGTTTACACCTCCCTAGATCTAAGAGTGTCTTCTAGTTCGGTTCCTGGACTTGCGATATATTTTCTGGATTTGATTATTGCCAATTTCATTTATTATACATTTATTACTCTACAATACAATACAACTGACACTTTCAGAAATGAGTGGTGCCAAATTATAAAATTAGACCACGTACCGATACAACAGTACGCCAAGTCAAACTTATGTACTGTATGGTGTATTGTAGTTGCTTTGCACTAACATAATTTATCTTGAGAGCAAACGTTTACTTTAATTTTTATCGATACACCACTGTTATGAAAGAGACTATTGCATTCTCTTCCAGTCTGAGACGGCTGATTGCATTTACAAAGTTCGGATAGGTTTAGCGTTGCAGCATGTATTCGTTTGGTTAAAATTCGCTGACGTAGGATTCCTGTATGAGAGCTACGTAACGTTCGAATTCGGTTACAGGATTCCGATTGGTAAAGCGTAGTAGCGCGTATACGTCCGGTCAAAATTCGCTTAAATTCCCTTGCAGTGTGCGACAGACCTTACCCGTAAACGTTGTAAGTTTGATTGTGCACATAAATAGCGATGTGGCGCAAGCTTTAGTGAAATTTATTAACAACATTAATATATAGTTTTATATTTATGGTACATTAAATATTTTATATTTAGTATATGTATAACAATGTAACTTAAGTACACTCTTAAAATTTTAGAACATTTTTGAAGCATATTTTAGAACCAGGTATTGAAAAAAAATTAGATCCCAGTATATTAATTTTCATATCACGTAGGATGCGTTTTAATAGAATTGTTTAATACATTAAGACAAAAATTCATTTTAATACGTATTTGTCTACTAAATTTGTATTAAAACAATGTATTAACATAATGTAAACATTAAAATATAAAAAGCACAATACATGTTATTATGATTTATTGAAGAAAATCTTCAAAGATGATTACAGGATGCCATGATAAATGATTCGATCAATATTTCGACAGGCAGACCTGTTTCACAAGATATGAAAGGCGAATATGACCTAAGTTTTATTATTAGGTAAAATTAGCAATGTTTAAAAAGTACATAGTTCTTAATAATAAATAATTCCATAAGCCTACAATGTTTCTATATGATTTAGTTTAAAAAAAAGTAAACTCAACCAAATTGAAAAAAAATACATAACTGATAAGAATGGGCTTGTGTCCTATGTCTTAATTTCTATAAAAGTGTACTATATATTGATAAAGTTGGTTACTAGAACCTCAAATGTTCAATTATTTTTTAATAACTCCTTATATGTTAAAAGATATTAACAATTAAAAAAGTCATTTTGTCTCTTTAATTATTAAACGGATTCAACGTTGTACACATTCCAAATGCATGTGACATCACAATCCTTGTGTAAGGTTACCAACCTTACAGCTCATAAATCTCTGCTATATGTATTTATATATCAAAATATTAAATATTATTTACAGCTATTTCAAGGAACAATCAAATTTCAATATTATGTCTGCTTTAGCAGGGTTAAATAAAATAAAAACTTATTATTCTTTGACTTGACTTGATTATTTGACTACCAACAGCTACAGAACATTACCACAGCACTGACCTACTCAACAAATAACTGACGTTAAAATGCATTTCACGTCATACAAATATGGCCGACCATTTCTAGCGCCAAAACTATAGTTCAAACTTTTAATTGCTATATCTCCGTCAATATTTAGATATTTAATAAAATAGATACGCCAATACACATTTATTAACATTAATTTCAATAAACAATTGAAAAGCGACCACTAAAAAATGAGGACACAAGCCCATTGCATGGAGACTGCAGTAGTCAATGAGACAACGAACCTTTCAAAAAGATTTAATTCGTATTCGTATATACAATAAACATTAACGAAAAAATTATTTACATAATTTATAAGTAATTAAAACATTTATAAATGTTGTTAATGAAGAATACATTAATTATAACTAACAAAATCATTATCCATTCTCATAAAAAATTACTTGAAAATAAAAGCAAAACAAGAGCTGACAAACGGGATTCATGAAGGTTCTGGACCATCGTCCTCTGCTGGATGCTGAACGTACGAACAGTTCTGTGGCATCTGGATGGGAAGTGCATTTCACATGACGAGAGAGTTACAGGCCGTACTCCAAAAATATATAGAGTAGTCTAAATCATATTTATTTAAAGAGATTTTTGAAATATGTGAGCTAGTACTCATACAAAGCAATAAAGTGTTCATACAAAATTTTCTTGTAAAAATATGCGATGAACTTTGGTTAATAATTGTTAAGTGTCAATATAATGAATCGAAAAGTATATACATAAAATCTACAAAAAATGTAATTAATTATTTAAAAAATATATACCTTCTTTCGGATTAATAGAAAAATAGTAAACTTCTAATCGAAATATTATAAATATTATATGAACATAAGGACATAACATACTTGTTTTGTGATTAGCGTGTATTTATATAAGGTCTTTCAACAAGACCGGTCATTTTAAAGGTGTTTCAATAAGAGGGGGTTATTTTAAATCAACAGAGAAACGCAATATTTTCATGAAAAGAGGTAAAACTTTTATTTTAATTCAAAGAACAAACTCTGAGGTTATTAATGGAATACAATATCTGCCAAATGTCACCGCAATGATTGTTGTAAGTAGACAATTAAAAAAATAGTGCGAAATTTAAAATTAATATGTAAAAGGTAATTTTTTCGATATTGTTACCACCCAGGTATAAAATGTATCAAAAAGTAACAGCTTGTAATAAGTTAACAAGTGTGAAGACTGCATTGTAAAACAATTTCTAAAAAACAAGTAGAAAATGAACCTTGAAATAAGCTTGTGGCAAGCATTGTTGTAGTATGCATATTATTTACTAAGCGGAATATATATCTCATAATAATTATGAAGTGGTTGCTATGTTTCAGAAATCGTTTTACTAATAAATGAACAATGTAGTACCCAAGCAGATTGTCTCGCAGTACAAGATTTACACTTGTTAGCTTTCCACAAGCTAATTCAAAGGTTCAGTTTCTACTTTTCATATAGAAATTGTCTTGCAGTGCAGTTTCATAATTGGTAGCTTACTACAATCTAATTAAAGTGTTATATTTCCTTCCTGGATACAGTTTGACAAGAAGTGATAACATTATAACAGTATTTCGGACTGCGCTGTCTGACGCACTTTTATTTAAGTCGTTTTCTCGCATTAAACTGCTCTATATAAACATGTATATATTTTTATATAAACTAACCAATACATAGACAACTAACATTCCTAAGGTATCTTCCTCTAATATTTTTTCTTTACCTATAAACACACACACACACACATGGATGTAATGAACATCTTTCTATAGTAAACGCCTGCGGTCTTGCTCTCATCCGATCCAACTCGATGTGGAGCGGCCTCTGTACCATTACCTTGTACTTCGTTCGTCTCGGTTCTTTATAACAAATATGTTCAATGCCCATCTTGTAATCAGAGTGATCGGTGGCTGAGCCGTGGACCAGTGGATGCTCTTGTTGCTCATCTTGTTGGATAGTGGTCAATAGTCAATGGTCAATGTTGCCATCCACCTCGTTTTTGAACAGCTGATTCTATAATATGTATATGTTGTATCTGCTTATTGGCTCTCGTATAATGCGGGATTACACATCGCGATATTTAAATTAGTTTAATATTATACCGTAAAAGTAGTAAATAAAGAAAGCACTAGTGTTATTACCAATTTTGTTGCACCAACTATTTCGGGGTTTCCTACATGCTTCCACGTGGATAGCGAAAACTGATAAGAAGTCCTTTTTTGACTTTTGCTTTCTAGTAATGTAACACCTCTTCTTATTCCAAAAATCATATGGAATTTGGAGAATAGTAGAGAAAATTTAATTAAGAAATAAGGCAACTTTTGTGTTCAGGAAACAATAGCTGCTAAACTAAATGACATAGCGTTATGAATGAAAATGAGATGTCATTTTGCAGCATAACTTTAAAGATTTTAATAAAAAACAACAAATATGTGCCTTAACTACCTACTTTTAGCAGAAGCTTAGATAAACCTATAAGAAAACGTCAAAATATTTTATTTATAATAAAGAAAAATGAAATGGTCTATTTTGCTTTTAATTGATTTGATATAATTATCATATTTTTCCTTATTCAATATGATTTTCTTTTCCATTTTGGCACTTTCATCTTTATACGTATGACCCATTAAATGAACACGGATCAGAGCCGGCTCGAGACACAAGCGAGCGATGCGGCCGATTTGGGGGCCAAGCTGAAGGCGCTGTCTTAGACTTTACTGGCGTTTCATTCTATTTTTTCAAATATTCTTTCGGGTTTTCGTAACTTTAATCACCCTTTCTTTTATTCATTTACGTAATTACAACTGGTCTAATGACCAACTAATGAGCAATTTATTCATAACCAATACATATATACATAACATACGATGTTAAGGATCGTCCATTGACATTTCCTTAATTTACACTATTTATGTATTTGTTTTTACACTACTTTTATAATTGTCATTGTAGTTAGAAGGGTTTCTTCCTCTTAAGTCTTTAGTTAACGTTTGGTTGTCCAACAGTTGGAGTACCTCCACATTCAGATGACAGTGCAGTCTCCCATGATGCTTGGAAGCATATCATTTTATTTCTTCGGCGACGATCTCTATTTGGAGATCTCGGTGGAGGTCGCTATCTCGAATATACCAAGGAGTATATTGATTACACTAAAAAACTATTTAAGGATACATTTTTGAAATAATAAGTATCTTTATTTTCATTGTCGAAACTGTCTACATGTAAGCTTGCTTTAATTTAGATTACTGAACAAACTAAATTTAATCATTGGAGTAATTCGTCCAAATAGACAAAGGATAGTAGAAATTGTTCAATTCGTCATCTCGCATCTTTTCTAAATTTTCCCCGATCCGGCACTGACACGAATATATGAGACACAGAATTTAGAATAAACATTAAACTAGAAATATACCCCGAGTATACATAATTGGTTCTATGTGAAATTGGAGTTTTAATTGTTTTGAGGGAGAAATTTGTGTTTGAGAGTCCACCGAGCAAAATATTAGTTAAATTCAAAGGTCAGTCAATGTTATCGGCTTTGAAACATATACAACTATTTCTTAAAATTCTCTCCTAGTCTAGAAGATCGTACCACCTCTTTAATAAATCTGCAGTGTTCAATAAGGTTGTAAAGTTGATTGATCATATGTACAAAGAATAGGCTACCAGTCGTGACGTAAGCAACAAAGACTTATTGTGATTGTTGGCCCGAAGGGAATGAAGTTAGCGGGTTGTCCAACATTTGCTGACTGACTGAATGTATTCACATCTTGTTCAATAAGTAATAACCGGCGGGCAGCAGCGAAACATCGCACGATTGGACTTCGAGATTACATCTCCACTGGTCCAGTCACCACTGGTGTTCTTACAGTAGGTTCCCGTTCTATTTCTTTCGTTTTGTGCTCCTCTTTTTTCTCTGACAATATATAGTAGCTCTTGTTTCCGTTATTAAGATGAAGGAGGTATTATGTGTCCTGACTTCTTAACAAAATTCAAATAAAATGACCATGAATAATTGACGGAATTATGAACTCGTTTTTTAGAGGTAGTTTTCTTAAATTATTGATTGAAATGTAAGTTATTATTATTATTATTATTATTATTATTATTATTATTATTAATTGTTCGCCTTTCGGTTTTACAATCTACATTCTTAATACATTTCATAGAACTTCAACTTAAAATTAAATTTAAACTATTCTAGACCTTTTTATTTCCAAAAGTAATTTCCGCTTCTTCTTCTCTTGACCCTCTTTCTTCATTTTCCCTAGTCTTCCTTCATTCTCAGCGTTCTCACACCTCTTGTCTTCTTTGTCTCCTCTCGGCAAACCCTCTATTATCTTTTCACTATCCTTCCTGCCTTCTCTCTTCGTTTTCATTTCTCCACTTATGTCTATCACAGGCCTAGACGCTCTGTCTTTACTATTTCCTCTTGACTCTCTTATTTTACTCTTTCCTTCTTGACTCTCTACCTTTACTATGTTATTATTGTCTCTATCTCCATCATCTACCTCTTGTCTTTATCTCCTTTCCGAAAATCCTCTATTTTTCTATGAGACTGAAATGTAAGTTAATAAATTACACAGTTCTTACACCTATTAGGCAGCGCTATAGTAAACATATATGTTTAGTATGTATAGTAAACAAATATTTTGGAGCCTACACTCCCTCCTCTCCTTAACGTGCTCCCCTCCTGTCGATAAACTCCTAAACCATGCAATCAATCAAGCAGAATCAATCAATATTCCATATTTTTCACGATATTTATTCTTCAAACCATTCTTGCTTGATTTCAAATCAAAATTTTGAGCATGTATATATATTTTATCAATTACTCAGCACATTTCACCGTCCGTCCGTCCATCTTCATTTCGAACTCTGTTCAATTCATTTGAAATCACTCTCGCATTTGTATTTGAATGTTAAACATAATGTACTGGTACCAGTCATAATTTACAGTCAGCTCCACCATCGAGATATATGTTTTAATTATCTCAACATTTTTATCATTATTTTTAAATCTTTAATTTATTTTTCTTTATCATTGGTCGTGTTTTGAAAGTAATTAAAAAATCGACAGAGTTTTAAAGATATTACGATTATTGACCAATAAATCAATGCAGTATTGAAAGGTTAAATCCGATAAAGATATGGCGGTATGCAACGCATGCTGTAAACTAAATTAAGGTACCTTTCTTATTTTAATGTTGGCATTGTGCAAGGTAGGGATGCCACCAACGATTCTGTAAGTATAAAGGAACTAGTTGCGAATGAGTAAAACAGACACTTTGTATGTTAGTTTCAGTGATGTTCACAAATCCTTTTCAAAAGTATTTAAATACAATATATTCACATCAGAGAGACAGTTCAATAAAACACGAACAAAAACTATAGCATACAAATATAAAGCGCGATAAGAGATACCTAATAGTGTTAGTCAAAGGTCAGCTACTACTTCTAGCTGACTCGAGCAGCTCATAAAGTTTTGATATTAACATGCTAACCTCGTGACTTAAAAATACGGTTAAAAATTAAGCGGAAAAACTGAAATTCAAATTTTAAATTATTATTCTCATATATACCTCTGCCCACTTTTGGATATTTAAAAAAAAAACAAGCATACATTTCAATAAAATTTTAAAAATCTGAAAAATGAATTCACTAGGCCATTTAGGGACCATCCCTATGTTGTTAATTTTTTTTCAAAAATAAGCGTATCTAGCAAATTTAAATGTTTACAACTATGTAAAAGTATTTTGCGGTTTGGTCATCGTTAAGATATGTGACCTACACACACAAATACATTAGAACTGTTGTAAATCATCGTGTAAAACCATGAAGAACAAAACCAGAGCAATTAATAAACACATACAGGACGGAATTCTTTTATGGATTAACATCTATTCAGCAAAGCAGCAAAGCAGCTTCCCAGCGGGGTCCAATGCGAGAGACCGGTGATTTACAACCTTTTAACCTTTTTTTGATATTATTAATAACTTGTGATTGTAAATATCGCCCACTTTTGTCGTGAAGTCAGTTTCTATTAATACCTGACGTTTTACAAATCTTCTTTTAGAGATTTAGGTTCACAAATGTTACTGCAATGTACTGCTGTAGCTGTGGGATGAACGAGAATGATCGCCTTATTAAATACGTTTGTATTGTTAACTAATATATCAGTTACTTTCTCCCTTACTCTAAGTTAACAATAGTATTGCCAGCTAAATCATTTTTTACAGAAAATTGCTACCAAGCAATTGGAAAACCGGGTAAATAATTTTTTTGACTAATAAGGAAGCTCAATCTTGAAAAAATGACAACTAAAAACGATTCGTGTTGCAATATCTTTCTGCCAGTGCATATGATAGAGCATTCAATTTTCTAAAATTTGTGTATACACCATTTTTTGTATATCTGATAGATACTGAGTTGCACCGCTCTAAAGTAGAGCACTCCACTGAAAATTAGTAATGATTAGAACAACGGATGATATTCAACAGTGAGTTTGTCCATATACAGTGGTGCCCTTAGCCATTGCGACTAAGTTGCCCCGGGCGGCAGATGTTTGCGAGGCACTTGAAGGTAATAAATTAAAGGTATTTTTGATGATGATGGACGAGAAATGCAAAAATATAATTTTACTAGCTGTCCCGGCCACGCGTTGCTGTGCCTAACGTAGCGCCATCTATTGAATATTTATTCAATCTAGTCAATAGATTTCGATTTACTCAACAGAATATTTACTCAATCTAGTCAACAGATGTCGCCATCATCGTCGCCCGATGTCATATGTCATATACAGATAATTAATAGACAAATAATTAGCAATAAGATAAATAAATTGACATTTAAGCTATCCTATCTTTCAAGTTGGACCAAACTGCACACGGTGTACAAATTTGATTAAAATCGGTTAAGTAGTTTAGGAGTCCATCGCGGTGAGATGCAGTGACACGTAATTTATATATATTAAGATATTAGAAAATTTATAAAATTCAACAAATACGAAGACGACAAATATTAATAATGATAAACTAAGGTACTTAGTGTCTTAAAAGACATACGCATTGATTCTAGTGGGATTTTTAAAGTACGAGGCGCGAGATTACTTGGGTTATTCCGCGAGGGTGCGAGGCCCCTACAAGAGCGAGGTCCCTGGCGGTTGCCCTGCTTGCCACCCCTAAGGCCGCCTCTGTCCATAAACGTTAAATTAATTATAGTATATAAGCATATCGTATATCACTTAAAACTATTTTTAATTTTCTACAACTTTTATTTTATTGTTTTTTTGACAAAACAAATAGTTTACATTTGAGTACAACATAGATATAAATAACTTAGTACTAACATTTTTCAAGCTAGATTTAAATTACCAGCCATGAGTCATACCTTAAATATTTCAAATGTATGATCTTATTGATTTCGAGGTGAAATAATTGAGCAGATGTATTAATACTCTCCTACGGGCAGCCTCCATAAATGGTACAGATCTGTATACTCTGCATGCATGCTGAGCTTCTGTTACGAAACCATAAGTCAAACTTTAAAATTAATACAGTATGGATTTTAAAGAGGTTTTAATTTTGAATATATGCTAACACTTTGTTAATATTCTATACTTCGTAATCGATATATTATTAATCAAATACTTTGTATCGTAAGACTATTAAGCAATTTATAAGGTAATTCACTAGTGACAATCGTAAGCAAAAGTATAGTCAGATATTAAGTACAAACGTTACGTAGTTTATATATAGAACAGTACTTTATTATTTTCGGAGACTGTACTTAATATAAGTAAGCTTTTATATACTTATAAAGACTAAATACGGTCAAATTATTATGAAATACTGTAGTATAGTAACGTATGTACTTCAAATTTGTTACTAATGTTTACCTCCAACATGTGAGTCAAATATTGGAAGATTGACATGGCAAGTCTCCTGCTACACGGTGGAACGAATGTTTGATCCGAATGATTTATTTATTTTATTAATTTGTTGATATTATTGACACTGACACTGTTTAACAAAAACTTTCAAGTAAATAAAGAAACTTTTAAGTATAAAACTTTCCTTTGTTGGACGATTCGTGCAGCAGTGCATGACATTTGGATCAAGTGTGTGGTGGGGGTAGAAAAATCCCTTTCGACGCGGGTTAAAAGACGGACTACAGCTCGAACTTCTTCCAACTTGAACATTGGACAGCATCGACCACACGATGTATCAACCATCAAGCGTCCAACGTTGGAATTTGTTCGTAGCATTACTTGGGATCGATATAACATTCCACATAGCTACATAAGATGTAAAGAAGCGTTAGAGCGAGAGAGGTGTTCATGATAGAGCAGATACAATACTGCACGTGATCTGCTATGAATGCTGTTGGTATCGGTACTAAACGTTTACAAGCTACACCTGTTTTACAAAACATTAGATAAACTTGCAAAATAAGGTAGAAACCTTTAATCTAAAAACAAATAGTTCTGTAGAAATGTGGTTTTATTAGTGGACTACCTTAAAGTTATGTAAAATGATGATTATGAATTAATTAACTATAAGTTTATATATTATTATTTTTTATCTTAAGTTTAGTGAATTATGCTTTTTTACAATTCGTTCTGTAAACGTAAATCTATGTCACTTTAGGATTTGTTATTTAGTACGTAATATTTTTAGGTAGTTGTGTAATTAGAAACAACAGGGTTTGTAAGGGTCAGACTAAAATTAATTATGTCTAGATATAATAATTGGATTTATTTGTTTAGTAATATTTGTTCAAGATCAGGTTTTATGTGCAATCTGAATTTTAAGTGGATGGAATTTTCAATCGCTCTCTTTTTGTAAGTTTGCTTGTTGTAGAGTAAATACGTGCTTTTGTAACTAGGTTATATTATAATTTGATAAGTTAACTTTAAAGTTTTTCTAATTTTTAAATTATTTAAAACCTACTCTGCTGATATCTTAGTATTAAATATTCTTTATACAAATTACCGACATATAAAATATTAAAATCACTTAAAGTAGTGTATCTAAATAATCAGAACTATGCAAATACAAATAAAATAAAGAGGTTTTAAAGATTAACGCAGCAGCTGAGCTTTCCTATTGTCCATCCTCTCCACGAACGTACAGCATACAGAGTTCAGCATCCACACTTCCTGTAGAGTTGTATGGCCTGCATGTATAGGTAGTCGGCTCTGAATATGTTTATTTGCTCGATCTGATATCAGATGACTATAATTCAATATTCCCGCCGCACCGCAGACTTATTTCACTCGTTTTTTTGTTTTTTATTATGGTTAGTTGTTAAATGTACTTGTTGTAGTAGGTACGCCGTACGAGTAACTACCTTTCTCTGATTACAAATCCTCGAACGTACGTAGGCTGTTCGAAGAAAGGTTTGTCAGATGCAAATCTAACGGAGAACGCACGAGCAGTAGCTTTCATCTAATTGTAGGTAGAATACACCTATATATATATAGACGTACTTTTGTTTGTGATATCTGATGAATTATTTAAAAATGGTTTAGAAAATATTGAATTTTACACAACCAAATTTAAGACTTGGAATATAATCCAATTAACAAACTCATCGATAAAAAGCTGTTCTTAACAGCATCCTAATACAAACTTTGTATCTTTAGCATAAGATTTAGGACATATCACTTACGGTTCTCTAAAACGCACAAAAGACTTTTAACAATAACGTTATGTTTAAGTCGTCCATTGTTATAACCTAGAGCTAATTATATCTTTTAAACATAATAGCCGACCACCTAACCTAACTCCATCTAAGAGTCCATCTGTTTTAGATTCTTCGTTCTGGACGTTTAATACCTTAACAACCAACCTGCGGAGTACAGTTTAGTTCAGTTCAGTACAGTTCAGTCGACTCTATATGTTATGTTTTTGTTCTATCTTGTCTTCTTGACTTGAGTAGAGTGTAACTAACTAGCCCACCCGAGATCGGGATTCAAAGAACAATAGTTGTTCTATTTGTTAACAGACATTTTTTAAAACGTTTTGTGTTTGTATATTGTTATACTTTAATGGATACTAATGTATACAAATGTATAACTAAGCATACAGGCACACAGGCAGGCAACATAACCAACGAGATTATGTTTGCATAGAATGTATTATTAAGATCATTTAAATTATATAAAACAAGAGATTCTCAAACCTACACCAGGCAATAATATCGCCCATTAATTCATCTGTTTTTATTTATTTAATTTTTTTCATTTTTATTAATACTTCACGGGCTTCATAAGACCACGGTCCTTTTTTCGCCCTTCTTGATTTATTTTATTAACAATTTACATTTCAATTATTATTAAAGCTAAACTTTTAAACCCGCTATATGCCATATCCTGTCTATCACTAAGCACACTGGCCACCTCGGATATCTCAGTAGTTCCTGCATACTCGTTGGCAACACCACTTCATTTTTTACCAAAACTCTGTACAAATTATTTTTGCAGGCCTCCGTTCTGGATCTGCGTGTTCTGGATCTGCTACCCCTTCTTCACAATTGCACATATCTTCTCTGCACAATTGCCAATGTCTCTGTATGGTTTACCCTCAGTCTCGAGATAAGTGATAACACTCTTCTCGGACCTTGGGAATATATTTATATGCCAATCTATAATTAACAATATAATTCATGTTGCATGGTAACTAATGATGTCTACACGGTGTCTAGTAATACAACAGTATTTATTTATTATATCATTTAATCAAGTCCTAAAGCGTCTCCCTCTTCAGTCTGCTGAAGGAAGTCCTATTCCGAAGTCTTTCTATTTCACCGATCGAGTTTTCATTTCTTGTTTCACTGAAAGTATGGCAAGATCGTGGTGCAGTCTTTCGTTTATAAAATACCATGGTCCATTTATTTTTTTTATGTTATACCTTGATGTTTAGAAGCGCAGATAGAGCGTTATTCATGATTAGTAATTACTAATGAATTAAAACCAGATGTGTGTTGTTTTTTCTTTGTTTTATAACAATAATATTTAAACATTATTTTAAAAAATGTTTACAGAAAAATGTCTGATCTGTCTGATATAATTAATTTCAATTTCATTGTAAAACAAAATGTATCATTGTTAGAAAACTTATTAGATGAATACTTTGTGTTTTACATTATTATTTAAAAGTAGAATACCAAATTTGGAAATACGAAAGTCAAATTTAAATATTATGGATGCTTACATAAAACAAATCTACTTTCAAGTTCTATAAAATATAATCTCAAATGACAATAATTTTTCAACTATTTGAAAATTAGTGCCATAAATTTGTATGAGCCGATTTATGCCACTTTCTTTATAATGTAATTTTGTATTGTATTGACTGTGACTGAATTGACTCAACACCCAGCGATGAAATGTTTTATTTCGGTATCTAAAAGAATTGAATTGAAAACGTTTGTGAATTTCAGCAGTGGCATTACGCAGCTTGCAAATTTAACATAGGAAATGTGTACTACATGCATGATAATAATACAATACATTCAGATGATAATAGTACAAACAGTAATATTTATAAATTATAACGAAAATAGAGACAAAGTCAATAGTAACTACAAAAATAAAAAAAGTCTCATAAAACTGCTCAGAGAGACTTTATGGCGAAAATTTTCTCTCCCTAAATACTGTTATTAGTTTAAAAAATATTTTGAAATCTTTAGTCCAGTAAATGAGATGTCAATTTTGACAGTTAGTACTTTCTTTTTCAGAAAACAACTTCTATGTGTTTTGTTTTTCTTTATCAGTTTATTAGTAAATTATTTTGATTACAAATTTTTTGCGCATAACTTTAATTTCAATCTAATATTCTCAGAAACATCAGACTTGCCCCACTTTCATAAACATCATCCAGCAACAATTACAGACTATTACACAATTGTAGTTTGTCAATTACTGTTGTAATTTTTGATAACTTAATATAAACAATTGTAATAACAAAGTTGAAACAATAACAAATGACAAATCATACTCGTCGATTGGATTGGATTGGATTCGATTGTTACACAACAATTGGTATTTTCAATGCAATGTGATCGTTCAATCGGATATAAATTAATTGAATGATTTTGTCATAAATTTTGCAACCAATCATTTTAATCAGAGTTGGAACTTTGATACCGACGTTCGACGTTCTGTTGTCACGAAATATTACCTTAGGAATTTATTACATCGTCTCTTGAGATTTTCCAATGGAATTAAAGATAGACGGTGTGCTCAGTGCTCAGACCTCAGTTCAACTCAGTTCTGTTTGGGTCCATTGGGTTGGGATGCTGGAACTGATGATGAGATGAAGAGATATTAAAGTACTTTCTGTTGTTAGTATCTAAAGATCTTCGACTTCAACGATAGATGATTTAATAGAAAAAATAATTACTTTGAATTGATTGGAATGGGAACCCGAAGATATTGTTTTAAATACGGTGTGCTCTGTTAACAGGTGGACATTTATAACATCCCTCTATTTAAAAAACTTATATAAACTAGATTTATAGAGGGATTATGTACCCATCACTTTCGTGATAGGGAATCACATAAAAATTAAACGCTGGAGTGTTGCGTGCATGAAAATCGTTTTTAAAACACAACTCTCTTAATAAAAATGAAGTTTATTTAATTTATTTGTATTCATTTGTATGTATAACAAATGTTAAAATGGATTAACACCGGTAACTTATAATAAATTGCAATTTCCTTGTTCGGCCGCATGATGGCAAAGCTGGCAATGTATGTATGTCTAAAATGTGGAATGAATGGATAGTGAGAAAGAGAGAAACAGAAACCAGACACTCGGCAAGAAACTGTCTTGCGCGTGTGCAATGGCATGTCAGCAATTGGCATTACCCAGCTAAAGAATTTAATATAGTACACATGATATATTAATATGATACAGATAATAATAATACAAATTATAAATTAAAAAGCAACATAGAAACCTTGACTAACCTTCCTATAGTCCTTTTAGCCTTCTTTTAGGTCTTTTATACATTTTTTATTTTGATAAGCCTAGCTCATCGGGCTAGCTCATCACAATTTCACATAAGTTTTCTTTTTCTATTTTAGTGTTTGTTTTCTATATTTTCAACCTATTGTAAGAATAAAGGAATTGAACAAGCTTGATCTTTATTAAGAAATTAGTGTTTTAAGAACCCTTTTCATTTACTATATAAATGCTACTGCTACCTACGTTTGAAAAAAGGTACTTGCTGTATCTTTATCAAGGAAGTCAGTTACTTTTAATAGTATTATTAAAGAAGTATGGTAAACAAATATGAAATGATTGATTAATGATATGTGGAGGAAGCAGATAATGGTATTAATTTATACTCGTATGTGTGAAGGAACAACACTATTATTAGATTAGAAAAGTCGTTCATTAACAAATTAGGATGATATACTGACTTGGAAGATGTAAATATGTTGATACTGAAACATCATTTGCACATAGAAGATACTAAGTTAATGATTAATAAAGTAATGACAGTATTTTGAAACGTATAACGGATATAAATTTGGAATGACAACAAGGAATGGTGTGACAGTAACTTGCAGATGCGGATATCTTTACTTTGAAGCATCAGTATTGACGAGTCAGTAATATTGACAGTATTCTTAAATGTAAGTATGCATTTATACGATTTAAATATATATATATATATATATATATATATATATATATATATATATATATATATATATATATATATATATAAGTAATCATCAGTATGATGTAGTGAATAATGTCATTAATAATGATATCTAATCACTATTATGAAATGATTTAGATTCGAATGAAATATTTCTATAGATTATGAGGTAACGAATGTTTTATACTTCTATTTTATTTTATTATCAACAAATAAGATAAAACAATAAATATTCTTATTGCTAAATACATCTGATTCTGATCATGTAATTTCTATATTAACTTTTTGTTATATAATACTTTAGTATAAACTTAATTAGTTACATTACATTTTAATTTTAGTTTTCATTATCTAAAATTGAATCTGTAAGCGAAATTAAATCGTTGGATCATCGATGTAGATCTGTAGAAAGTAACATGCGTTCAGAATTCAAAGACTAGAGTCGCGTCGTGGAACAAAAAACAAAAAGAAAATAATGGTATGCAATGAGTTGTCGGTTAAATGGAACAAAAAATACTAATCTAATTTATTGATGGTACTTTGATTGTTAACCAGAAGATTTAACTGGAATTGTTCGTGCCAGGGAGAAGGTGAAAGACTAATCTCATAGTTATCGCTTTAGTTAGTTAACATGGCCAGTTAAATAGAAATAACCTTGAAATTAGCTTGTATTTTATATTTTCTATCTGGGGTAAACCATAAAATAATATTGAATTCAACGTCAACCTTCAGTTAACATAAAAAACACATCAAACCCGATATTTTTGCATTTAAAACCTTTCACTGTATGTGCAAAATACACAACACTGTAAATTTACATTGAAACTACTTAAAAGAAGTAGAGTTGATTGCCCGATCAAAATCTGATCATGATTTTCACATTAAATGTTTAAATAGCCAGTTAAATAACGTGTATCTGTTTACTGATGTATACATCTACGTTATTTAGCTAATCAACTGATTAAAACGTCGACAATTTGCATTACAAGTACGTACTTAATCAACCAGTTAAATGTACAATCAACTAAACAAAATCCCGATAAAAACAATGATGTATATTTCAGATATATTTTACATGATTTTTTTTATAAAAAATATTTTTTAATTTCCCTATTATTTATTTAACCCCGGTCTATTTTTGATGCTAAGTCTTATTATCAACGACCTCTCATTTTGCAGATTTTATGGTGTCATGGCATCATATAACTCTAATAATAACACCATTTTAGTATAACGAGATATTTGAAAAATGTCTTTAAATGTCCAGACTTTAAGATGGTTGTTGCTGTAAGTACCAGCAATAGAATGTTGTAAACTTTTATACGCTGACTAGCTGTCCCGGCCACGCGTTGCTGTGACTAACGTTTTTGTCATATTACATTACATAGCGCCATCTATTGAATATTTACTCAATCTAGTCAACAGAATATTTACTCAATCTAGTCAACAGATGTCGCCACCATCGTCGCCAGATGTCATCGTTTGGAGCTAACAGCCCAGTAAACATTTTGGAGTCACTTTGACATCATATTGAAGATGTGTCATGATTTTTTTGTCATGAAAGAGTTCATTTATAGTTCAGTTTCTCACATTTTTTCATATAAAATGTCTACTTTATCGCCTACAAATGGCGAAATTACTCCACCTGTCGGAATACAAATGAAGATGAAGTTGATGCGAACTATAATTGAAGTGAAATTGTGATAGAAACGTCACTAAATAGGGCACTTCACCAAATTGTTTACTGGGAGATAATTAATAGACAAATAATTTGCAATAAGATAATATTGCAATCATAAATTAGGATGTAAGCTATCCTATCTTTCAAGTTGGATCAAACTGCACACGGTGTACAAATTTGATTAAAATCGGTTAAGTAGTTTAGGAGTCCATCGCGGACGAACAACGTGACACGTAATTTATATATATTAAGATAAAGGATATCATTATTTAGTTATCCTAAAAATTTCAAATCGATTGACCGTTTCGGATTCTAGATAAATTTAATCAAAGTTTTAATCATTGTACGATGAGCAATGAGAGTGATTGAGACGCCAATACATTTAACGAGTTTTAACTAGTTTTTTAACCTAAAAATAGATAAAAAATTTGTGCGTGTATATGAAAAAAAGAACGAAAATTGTTGACCATATCGTTCTTTAAAAAATACAAAGTAAACTTGAATATTTAGAACGGCATTTTGAGTATATTGAACAGTCTCTTACTGAACACAGTTAGTTAACATGGAAATTTAAAGAGATATAATTGTAAATCTTTAAGCCAAACCAGTGTTATTACTTTTTAAGTAGTTATGTTAATTAATTTATGCAATAACTATGAATTCAGTAATTAATCCTTAGTATTTGTATATAAGTACATAGAAACGATTTTGTATGTATAACGACTTCGCTTCTACAGACGTCGACAAATGTTTTTGCTTACTGTAATTTTTCTACTAGTTCTACCCAGACGCAACACTACAACGTCCTGAATCTTTGTTTATATCTAAACAAACAACTTATTTTATCCAGATAGAAATATAAGATACTAGTTATATTTTTACACATAGCAAACGTATCTAAGTGCTTAACGTATATAGATACATTACAATACCGAAGTAAAATAATCGATAAACTTCAAACAATAAATCGTAATTACAAGTAGCGCTTTGCTTGTCTTCTTTGAAGAACGATTCTGTTGTTTTTACGATGTTCTACAGCTGTGTGTTGATAGATTGACCTTTGAACCAGCACATACGTTAGGACACACACACATACATACATACATACATACATACATACATACTAAGACAGGTTATAATACGTGGGTATAAATAATACAACGTAACAATTAACAGCACGTGTTTAACACGTGTTAAAATTAATGATTGTTGTCGATTAAATAAATAAATAAATTCAAAAGAATTAATAATTATTCTTACCTTAATTTTTATTACAAGTTGACTTTTAATTGGTAATCCTTTGTCAAAATCCTGCATCCGATTTTTGGCATTATTTGTTTCTTTCTTGCAGAGACCAATCTGAAATTAAAAGCAATGTTAATAAATATATTAATATATATATTAGTGCAGTCAAGTTGTCAGGACTCTAAAGAAGTTTTTATATATATTATTGATATATGTGAATAATATAACAGTCCAATAACAGTAAAGCATAGTTGCTCGAGATACTCGTCGCATAGACAAGGCTGTAATATGCCTGAAGAATATAGGCAGATATTTGAAAGCAGGGATAGTCTGAAAACCTTGTTGACTTTATCAATCAATCAATCAAAATTAATTTAATCTCTTTAATTTAAGTATTCATACTCGTGTCTATAAGTTGTAAATTATGTTTTGAAAATGTTTAAAGATGTATATACTGTTTAAGTGCTAATAACAAAAAAAGAAAAGTCAAAAAAGTTTATTTTCCAGCTTCACCGCATTATCTTCTTAATCTTCTTAATATATATAAATTACGTGTCACGTTGTTCGTCCGCGATGGACTCCTAAACTACTTAACCGATTTTAATCAAATTTGTACACCGTGTGCAGTTTGATCCAACTTGAAAGATAGGATAGCTTACATCTCAATTTATGATTGCAATATTATCTTATTGCAAATTATTTGTCTATTAATTATCTGTTAGCTCCAAACGATGACATCTGGCGACGATGATGGCGACATCTGTTGACTAGATTGAGTAAATATTCTGTTGACTAGATTGAGTAAATATTCAATAGATGGCGCTATGTAATGTAATATGACAAAAACGTTAGTCACAGCAATGCGTGGCCGGGACAGCTAGTGTGATATACATTTCCAGAACTTTTCCTTGAAGAGATCAATCCTCAAACCTTTCTAAGTCAAACCGTATTTATATCTTTGCGTATTGTATATATTAAAGTTATTATAATATGTACTATAAAGAGATAATCGACGATTTAAAAAATATATAATGCTGATTTATTCAGTTGTTTACATCCGCTATCATTTCATTCTATATTTGTAAAAGTAGGTCTCGAAAATTTGTAAAATTTGTTATTTATTTGTGTCATGATTGTCAAATAATGTAATCAGAACATTTGCATACCAAATAACTGATGTGATAATGTCGTAAGTTGCAAATCAAAATAAATAATCAATAAATTAAAAGTGAATTACGGTATTAAATTTTGATTTGGTTTGATAATGACGACTTCGCTTGCCTGACATTGTTATAATGTTTAGCGGGTCACATGTTCGGACATTTGACTTTTACAGTAAAGCCCCCAGATTCTCGTAAGCAAGGAAATTATACGCTAAACACAGTTACGTTTATATAGAGTTTATTTAACAAATTAGTCGTCCAGAATATGTTTTTGTGAAACTAAAAAAGGGTAAAAATATTATTAAAAATCACCTCGCAATAAATCTTGAAATTTTTTTGTAATTCTGTTAAAATAACATAATAAAATGACTGTGGTGTAAGCTGTTTAACAAATTATTTACTTAAAATAGTAAGTATTAATATTTTATAAACAGGTTGTTTGGTAGCAAGGTACAAAGCCTTAAGGGGATGATAGTTGAATAGAAATGATACCTTGAAAGAAAGGCCAATAACCGAGCATGTTTCAACAATCGAGACTATTTTATTTATTTTTCTAAATGCGCAGTTTTTTTTTAATTTTAAAAGTTTTTACGACTTCAAAAGCATCTAGTATTTTTTTTAAATAACACAGATCCTTGGAACTTGGTTTATTAGATTAGGTAACATCTGACAAATCCAAAAATATAAAACAATTAACATATTAACTTAATTGGGCCACTGTTGGTATTTAAATGTCAGAAATTGGGTTTTTATAAAAATAGCAGTAAAAAATAAATAATCAAACTTCGGCTAAGACATGTATGGCTCAAAATATTCTAAATGGTGTCAAATATCTTCCCTTTAATTTATCCCCTGTATATTATGATATAATATATTGTAGTTTTTTTGTTATTTAACTAATAGAATTTAGACACTATCAACTTAATGATATTTAGTAAATTTGGTGCACTGAACTACTGCCTTTTGAGTAGTGGATCCACTTCCTCCTACATATTATAAATTGTAATATTTTTGACAAATTATGTCAAAGTAACTAGCCAACTTTAATTCTGAACGATTCATATAAATGTTTACCTTTTACATAACTTTCTTTTAGACACTTAAACCTTGATGAAACATAATTTTTTTATGTCATATTTCTTCTCGTCGCGAATAGTGGTGCGTTACTGCAATTCTGTGTACGTATTATAGGATATACGGCCGTCATTCGGGAAAAGAGGATGGAGAATAAATCAATAATTCATTTATTTTTAATGTATTTAGGTTATGCTAAACAATAACAATAATAAATATTACTAAGAACTTGGGGAATTACTGCATTATATACGTCAACGGATGAAACTGAATAAAAAAATATTTTAATTTATTTCTCATTATTTTGATGAACCTACACACTGTTAAAAATGATCTTAGAAATTCAGTCTATCAAACAAAATTATAATTATAAAGAAGTAATAGTTAATTATAAACGAAATAAATGTAAAAACTAGTCTCGCTTTTTCATGACCTCGTATTTATAGAAATCTACGAATAGTTTTTAGCGTAACTTAAAAAATAAGACCATTTTAAAATGCTTCTGACATTTACAAAGTATAACTATAATTAAAAAAATTATGAAAATAAAAACATCAACATTCAATTTAATGTAATTAAATTACTCGAACAGTAGATCGTTTCGTTACGCAATCTAGAGGTCATAGTTGAGATAAAGGTAGGTAGCAGCCTCAGCATCAGCATCAGCATCTGTAGCCGCCCAACAGGAGCCATTCATGCGATCTAGACATTAACATATTTATCTTAAGCCATTCTACATTTCATATGAGTTTAACATTGTTTTTTTATAAACATTTTTTTAATTACTAATTTCTTTATAAAGTTTCGGTATTTTTTTACATTCATTTATTATCCATCTCTGCAGCATCCAAATAGTGATGGACCTGCTGGACCTGTACCTTTACCTGTACCTGTACTTGTAGAAAATCAATCATAAAGTAATCTATAAAACGTGAGCTGATATTTATTTGATTTTGTTTGAAACACGTGCACAGTTGACTATTACTTGTGACAGGGACGTATTAGGAAGAAGCAGTAAAGAAACTGTTTCTTGTTCGAGTGTATCAATAGAACATGACTCTTTTAAATTGTGTGCCAATTTCCACATGTGTAACTTGGACATTTGAAATGTAACATATGTAATCTAAGGACATGGTAAAGTAATTATACAATTTTTAGAACTACAAAAATTACGTAGAAGTATAATACTTTATTATTGCTTAAAAAAATATATATATACAGGGTGTTTGGTAGCAAGGTGCAAAGCCTTAAGGGGATGATAGTTGACACCATTTAAAACATTTTAAACCATACATGTCTTAGCCGAAGTCTGGTTATTTATTTTTTACTCCTATTTTTATGTTAGTTTTATAAAAAGACAATTTCTGACAGTTAAATACCAACAGCGGCCCAATTTAAGTTGGTATGTTAATTGTTTTATTTTTTGGCATTTGTCAGATGTGTACTTAGTCTAATGAACCAAGTTCCAAGCATCTGTGTTATTTAAAAAAAATACTTATTGGACGCTTTTGAAGTTGTAAAAATTTTAAAATTAAAAATAGCATTTCTTTTAAGGTATCATTCAAACTGATTCAAAATTATGTTTTTATAAAAATAACATAAAAATAGCAGTGAAAAATGAATAAGCAGACTTCGGTTACGACATGTATGGCTCAAAATGTTCTAAATGGTGTCAACTATCATTTCCTTAAGGCTTTGCACCTTGCTACCAAACGCCCTGTATATTTATTTGAGTGTCTTTCAAAGTTATTAGCACTTTAAACAATATATATATTTTACAATACATTTTGCATTACGTAATTTATAATTCTTTAATAACTATGGCATACTATAATTTCAATTTTACATTTCATTTTATATTAACTTTACTATTCATCTTCTAATATTCTTTTTCCTTGTATCTCATTTTTGATTTTCCTTATATGGGTACATTTTACTTTTGTTTCAATAACAACTGCACTACGACCTGACATAGCAATCGCCTCTGAGATGTCTCTTTTTATTGGATTCCCCGCTTTTTTCTTAAACATGCATATTATGTCTATACTCAGAACTTCTTCTGTTAACAGAGAACTGTACTTTATTATATAAGGGTCAAACTCTTGTGAGTCATAAAACAGTGCAACGAATAGGAATATTTATTTGTTTAGGTACTAATATAATTCGTATTCAAATTTTAGTAAAATGTGTATAAAAAGAATAAGTTTTTTGATAGTTAATTTGTAACTATTATTTTGATTCACCAGATATTTTAAGAAAGGCCGTAGCTGCAGTACTTTCCATTAAATACGGCCCCTTTCTTAAGTTCTATGTATAAATCCATAAGTAGCTATTTACAGCAGTATGAAGACAGTAACGTTCTATAATTAATCTGTCATGTAGTAATTCAAACACAAGTTAAAAACAAAATATAAGTAACACAAATCATAACATCAAAAATTATCTCATAAATTTAAAACCAAATTCATTATAATATCCATTAATAAAAAAATTGTTACATACAATTAAATACATTGAAATCTGTGTGAGTAGCGATGATGATTCATTACAGAGATGATTATTAAAAAGATAAATTTAAAAATAAAAATTAAAATGAAAAATTTAAGTTCTTGTAAGTAACATCATGACTTGGAATAATTGAAATAAAATTTAATTAAATTCGTTCAATGTTAATAGATTGTTAAATCGTTTATACATTGGTTATTTGGAAGTTAGTAAAAAACATACACTGTGAGATCGAAAGCTTTCTTCTGACAGATATAAATGTCTGTTCATTTATAAAATATAATAATACCGCGTGCGTCAGTCGAAGTGATACATGCTGTAAAAAATTCTGTAGTGTTGTCGTCAATTGTGAATCTCTTTATTTAATATTTTAAGACACTGTTGAAAATACTTTATACTTTTTTATCATGTTTTCTCGGGCTTCCTAGGCAAGTAGCCTTTTATCAGCATGATTGTAAATAACTCGCTGGACTAACGTTGGTCAAAATATGAACACGCTGTCATCAGCTAATATTTAGTTCTAACTGACATTGCAGAAGGGAATTTATTCCAGACCGTAGCAGATTTCTACGTTTTGGAATCTAAGATGAAACAAATATGACAGTATGAACACATTTAAGTTACCCCTACATTGGGAATGGCAATGAATTCAACGTGGTTATGTTCGTTCACGGTCCATTTTGGTTCTATCATTCGTGCCATTTTGAACAGGGACATGTTTTCATAAAATTTAGTGTATTTTTAATATTGTATTAAAACATTATTTCAAAAAAATTATAATTGATGCAACTACAACATTTTTAATTTGAGATCATCCATTAATTATATCACACGCAACACTTCAAATGACACCATTTTAAAAGTAGGGTTTCACTTCGCAGACGCTTTCTGTTAACACCGCCTTTTTGATTGAGAAACCGAAATTTATAACTGCAGTAGCCATGAATAGATCATTCTTGTTGTCTTGATATAAAGTATAAGAAGAAGCAGTACAATATTAGAGGCGATAAAAGGCTACGTGCCTAGGAAGCCCCAGAAACTATATTAAAAAGTAGGGTTAGCCCATGTAGTGTAATGAAATCGTTATTTTCGATGGCTCTAGATACACTAAAGATCAAACTGTCTAAAAGGTACGCATGTTAAATGTTTATTCTTACACATTTTTATAACACAATTTTTCTTTTAGATTATAGTTATTTTAGTAAAAATAGAAACTTACATCGACTCGTAAATCATAAAACTCTCTATGATATTAAATTGTAATTCTGCAGTAACCAACCGCGCAGGTATGATGCGAATGTTATATAGTATGCTGAGATGCTCTATAGATAACGCGGGGGCACAATTAAAATACCAGCTCGTCAAAAGGTCACATCCATGGCACCCTGCAGCCGCGATAAGAACCGGAGCACAGCGCATCAATAATGAAGAGTTATTAACGGAAAATAACGCGTAGATAAAATAACCGCAACTGTTTATCCATCCCATCCATCCATTCTATGATGCAGAAGTTGCACCAGGAGTTGAACCAGCCACCAGGTGTCCGCGAGTTACACACTGGTTATAATTCAACGGCTCTGAATTATTTATTAGCTCATAGTCATAGTGTAAAGTTAATTTATATGTAGTGTAATAGCTGAGATATGAAATATACACTTATCTGTTATGCGTAATATGCTTTTATACCATGACAGTCTAACCAAAGTTATCTTAAGTTCATTATTTCACATAAATATAAAAACCAATTTTATTATTTCCATTAAAAAATTATTTTAACCAAGACGAAAAGCTCGTGACATTTGCTTGGTAATTAATTTTGGTCACGTGTTTTGGACTCGCAAGTATGCTTAGTTCAGAGCCGAGCCCAATAGATCTAAGTCTGTTTAGTGGGCAAATCGAATATAACATCAGGCCATGGGGTAATAGAGGCTAAAAGAGGACGCATTTACGGTGAAAAAGAAGAGTCCAGATAACGGAAATGCCGAAAATTATTATAATATCCATGGATGTAATAACAAACCTGCAACATCTAATTAAAAGATAAATTCTAAGAATATTCAATACATCTCTTCGAATTAAGGAAAATCCTTAAAGATAAAGTGGGAACTGAATTAGCAATACAAAATGAACCAAATTTCCACTTTGTAGAAGATGATTTAGTAGAACATTCGGAGCAACCTCTAATTGTGTTATTAATATCATATAATTACAATATATATAATCATAATCATATATACAACATATAAGTTAAATGCGAAACCAATATCTATAACCCGAATATTAATTTGAAAGGCAACTTGTGCCTAAATATTTTACGTGAAATTGGAACCCCGTTTTAACGAAATTATTGACAGTATATGACAGTTATAACGATTTAACAAAAATTAGCCCTGCTTACACTAATTACTAATTAAGATTAATTCCAATGCTTGCTTACAATAAAGTTGTAAGTTTTTATAGAAGATGCTACTTTCAGACCTAAGAAACAGGGTATATCACAATAATCGACAATCAAAAGAGGAAGAGTTTGGCAATGGTAAGCACGAGTTAGCAGTTTTTACATAACTGAGTTTATTACTTTTTTCTTTTCTAAAGCAGGTTGAAGAAATTCGTTCGAAATATGAAAGTTTCCGATGTTGCATGTCGCACTAGTGTGGACGTGTTGTACAACTTCTCCTAATAAATGTTGGTTGTCGCATGTTTAAGTCGCACCAGTCGCTACGGATCCTAACATATTCATGTATATTTAGTGAGCAACACAAAACAATTGCAATGTACCTGAAGTTAAAAAAGTAAATATTGAAAAACCTCGCCAAATTAGTATCCCTTACGCTAATTAAGATCAATCCCAATGCCGTCTTAAGACCGCAATTTTCAAAAATGTACTTTTACATAATCAATATAAATTACTATGTATTAAATAATGTTTAGTCATATAGAACATTTATAATTTTACTTATGATTTACATAACAAATGAGTTAGTAACGTTAAGTAGCCATTCGGTCGGTGCTTAGTGTAGGTAACCTTTTAGCGCATATAATTAAGCTTGGAGCTACATCAATAATGCGGCTGCGATAGATTACAGTTGGTAATATGTATCATGCATTAATGGCCAGGTGGAAGAATGGAAACTACTCATTAAACGTTTAAAAACAAAGCTCTGATCTATCAGCTTCGGTTGCAGGCACTGGTAGATGGATAGATGGAGCGGAGGGCCCCAGATAATTATCAGACGGTGTTTTACTATGGTATGCGTTTGTAGATAAGTGAATAGCGTAGAATGAATCATGATAGAACTATTAGTTATGTAAAAATTATCTATTATATAATGCAGCTATTATGCATACGTATTTATTCGAGTATAATACAGTACACCCCCGTTTAACGCGGTTAATATGTTACACATAGCATAAAATACATATTAGCAAGTAAAAATAAGATGAACTAAAGCAGATAATAAGTTGAAAACTTGCGTAGACCTTTTTTAACGTTCAAAAGACCCATATAGTCTTGTGTTTTGTGTATATTTTATTTGCTTCTAAAAATTAATTTATCCATTTAACGAATAATTAATAGCTATTAGGTATGCTTCTCTACTATAGTCATCCACTCTATTTTCTTATTGCGGAATAACTATCTGAAATTTCACTTTAAAAATCGATTTCCAGAAAAATATATTCCTAAGAATGTGCATAATGTTAAGAAATTTTTGCTGTGAGCTGCTTAGAATAGTGTCGCTTAGAAGAATAGTTAGAGATTTTCATTTGGACAACATAATTACCAAATGGTAATTTCTCAATATCTGTATTTCAAAAATCTTCTGTGTTTGACGTTCAAAAAACCCATATAATCTTGTGTTTTAAGATATTCGAGGTCATAGATCACAAAATCCGTTTCTTCTACAAATATCTGGTTTCCTATATCTTATATGTTATTTGAGGTTATTATAAGGTTTGTACATCATAAAATTCTCTACAAATTTGGTCTTTTACAGTTTTTCGCATGATTAACCGTTTCAGAGATATAGCGCGCAGAGTGGTCGGCGACGCTGGGAGTGTTGCACGAATTCGCATTTAATAAAATTAGCGTTATACGAGGTTCTACTGTACTAAAACTTCAATATTATTAGTAGATATTCATACAAGAAAATTTTTCTAGATGTTAAAGAATAGTAGACATCTTTGACGTGAAGAAATTAATATTTTACAGACATGGCTATTACTATGGCATAGGTGTTCAAAAACCTTATAATCAATAACAGTTCATTATGAAAATTATTTAAATCGTTATCATAATATATAAATGAATTGTTTGTAAATTGATATGAAAATAATATTAAATGACTATTCATTGATATAGTTCAATGTTATCCTTTGTTCTTATTTAATTAATTATTCAATTATTTTAATATTTTGTTAATTGAAATTATTAATACGACTAATTATTTTATTGCACGGTTATCACACATTGGGATAATGTGTTCTACTTTATTTTATATTACAATACTTTATTTGCTCCTAGAAATTAATTTAATCATTAAACAAATAATTAATAAGCATAAGGTATTGATTATCCACTATAGTCATCCACTATATTTTCTTATTGCAGAATAATCTCCTGGAATCTTCCTTTAAAAATCGATTTCCAGAAGAATACGTGCCTAAGAATGTGCATAATGTTAAGAAGCTGTTTAGAATAGTGCCATTTCGAATAAAGGTAAAAGAATTACATTTGAACGACATAATTAACAAATGGAACGTTCCCAATGTCTGTATTTCAGAAATCTTCTGTGTTTTTTATAAAATCCAAAAGGAAACTTTCTTTTTGTAAATCCTATAAACTTTGGGAATCCTATCAACGGAGGAGGCTATAGTAACACTATTCTAATTCTATTCTAATTTTCCAGCGCTCCATCCGCCAAAATGGTTTATATTTTCTTAATTATGAAAATGTTACTGGTCCATTACTTTTACTATATTATATACAAAACGAAACACAAGAAACATTAAATAAAATGTTGAAAAACATTATACGCCAATATATAAAACGCCTAATATTTGACCCACTTTGTCAGATTCATAAAATTCAAATCTATAAATAAATATTCACTATTCCCCCCACTTTCACTCCTCTGCGCTTATTTGTAATTAATAATGATTTTACTAATTAATTATCCGTCTATTGCATGATACTTATTTTAATTAAATTATAATAATAAATGATACCACACCATACTATACCACAGCACACAATATCGCTGTGAGCAATCGTGTAAAGGAAATTATCTATTTAGTAATTATATTATTAAAAAACACTTGAACAATATTTTAAAACCTATACGCACGATTTTTTTTATATAATAAAATAAAACTACGACCTTAAGGTCATTCAAATATTTTTCTAAATGATTAAGTATTCATTCTGGTAACGTCATTAAAATCTACTTAATTTAAATACAAAAAAAAAAAAGACACACCACAAAAAACGAAAAATTTCTGTAGAAAATATTTTCTGATGATGATCGATCTGGGTCAACAATTTCTTAAAACAAGATATTATTTTTAAAGGGTGTTCCGTAGAAATTCAGAAAAACTGCAAAATATATTTCTCCATCGTTGTGACCTCTTGGCTGTGTTCTATATTTGTTATTATTATAATAATTAGTTATGGTTTTGTAACACAGAATGCGCTGATGCTATGTATAATCTAATGACTGGTTGTTAGAGCACCAGACGCGGATGATAGAACTATATTTAAGTTTGATCTATCGAAGGTGACTACCTAATGATCTAGGAAGACAATAAATACCGTAGCAATCAATATTAGCCTAGGCGCACACTGGAGAGCAGACTGTACTAACATATAAAAATCTCCATCATTTTTGTAAATGTTTACAAAATAATAATGTTACCGGCCCTCATGTCAGGTAAAAGTGTAAAGTTCACGGGCTAATCTTAATTTATTCTTATTGTCCTAAAAGCAGACGCATAACACACTAATTACACAACACTTAATGAACTTCTAGATCTTCTAATTCAAACATTATGATTACAATTACAATTCTCATCGATACCATCTGTAGGACAATCGCTTCACTCGCTTTTCATTGATAGCGAACATAGTTTTTGTAATGTTCTTTTATTATTCTAATCTCTAAACAAATTCCCAAACACTTTAAAGTGATGCAACTTCTTTACCTTGTCATTGTTAAATTAATATTTGAATTAATATCACAAATATAGGTCAGACAATTTGTATAACAATAGTACAGTTGTATCATTTTGAGAAAATCTTTTTTAAAAAACCATTTTAGTTAATAGTTTATAATAGTAATTACATAATTGTGATACTGATATCTCATTATTTCAACAATAGTTAATAGACTTTAAGATGAAACAGCGAGAACTTGAGAATAGATAATCCCACTATGGCACCACGAGGAGGCCGCAGCGGATGTTCTTTTGAAATTCATATTAATAAAGGAACTACATTAAAAATTTGTAAAAGTTGTCGAATTAAGTATTTGTAACACCAGTCCAAATCTCTTAGGCTTAATTACTTCATTTCTGTTTGTTAACTAATGCACTTGCGCACTACTGATGAAACAGCTAAGCAAGCATCGAAGAAGGATGGTACATTTATCACGCAAACTCTTCACTCAGTCACAAACAATCTCTACAAGAATTTGAACATCAAAAATGTGATTCTTCTTTCAAATAATTAATTCAAGGAAATCGAACGCAGGAAAAAATTAATTTTCCTATTGTCAAATGTCTATTTTGTAACGCTGCAAATTTACGTGTGTTGACGCATGCGTGATTTGGTTCTTTGACCAATAAATTGTTATATTTTATACAACATTTATTCCGACTTTGAATTTCCCGCTCAAATTGGCATTTGTAACTTTGCCGGCTCATAACCTACATTTACTGTTTTTTACTGGTTTTATTTAAATATTTTCGTAAATAGGTATCCTTTTAATAATTTTCTTTTTGCAATAGTTACAGAAAAGATTATTTTATATACACCTAGTTTTTGAAAGCCGTGTCACCATTTTTGAATAGTTAAAAGTTATATTATGTGCTGAAATTGAGCTAAAAATTATGATTTGTATGGAAATTGACTATTTTTAATCATGTATAAAAAGAAAACTAGGAACCCTAGGTCTCTAAAATTTTAAGACAGCATGTATTTTAACTATTTGTATAGACCCTCCAAATTTCACAACGTTTTCATCAGTTACGTTAACGTCCTGGACCTCCTTAAAATCAAATATTTAATATAAAAAATGTAACGTTGAATTTATAAAGTTGATGTTGTCTGTTCAGAGCCTAACATTTCAAATATACTTAGTTCAACATAGAATGATTCAGATTATTAAAATGGAATGATCTGAGTGATAAGAAACGATCTCTTTTTATACCTTACAGGTATCAACAAACCAAAGATACAGGTTTAAAAATATAAACTAGATGAAACTAGCTGAAATTTTTATGAATATATAACACTGCCTTACAAACAAACATACTGTTAAAACATGAATGTATTTACAATAATTGAAGTGTATAATTAATCATATTATTTCAATAGATACCCAATCAAGTTTAATAACTTTTGTTCTCAATAGGTTTGGAGAAACGCCCAAAGTCCTTATCCTCGCGCCTCGCATCACGTCGGCCTTAACCTGAATTCTTAACCGACTATTAAATTCAACTATTCAATTAAGTATGACTATTAATATCTTCTATAAAACAATACTTGATGAGTATATGGTATTACGTATACTTAAGACACGCTCGCATGTAATTAGTTGATCCAAATTTAATTAAACAAAGCATAGCTTTTTAATGGGAAAAAATACCGAGTTGAAATAACACTTGTCAAGCGATTGCTTTGCTGCAACGGTATTGTTCCCCGAACTACCTCGTACAGACTGCTGCGACATAAACATGCGACATCCAACATTTATATATTTTCATTCATAAGTTAACATTATTTAGACACTAATAAAACTCTAACTTATGCTGTTTTTTTAAAATTCTAGGTAGTATTTTTATGAAACAAAACTGTTTCAATACGAAGTCGGTACAATTTCGAACAAAAAGGTCGAGTGCCTACTCAATCTCTAGTATAATCTCATTGTGCGTAGATGTTTTTTTTAGTTGTGTTTAGTAAATAATTGAAAATGTTGTTTAAATGAAAATGAAATAGACCTGAATAATAGAGTTAGCTTTTTTTTGTAAATATTTTTTTTTCTAAACAGGTTGAAGAAATTCTTTCAAAGCTTCCGACGTATTAAGTTGCATGTCGCACTAGTGTGGACGTGTTGTACAGCTTTATACAACAAATGTAGGATGTCGTATGTTTAAGTCGCACGTATGTGTAGCATACTTACCATGTGTTATCCTACAAACTTATTGAGTTATTTGATGTGGTACACACATCATAATTGAACAACACACACACTCTCAAACAAGTAAATGTCATCAGGTCATCACATTGGCAAACAATTCATAAATACTCCGAACACATGTTACTGAAACTGCGAGTATTTTTTTGTATTGTACACATTATAGATGTTCTTTTTAAGTAAATTATTATTATTCTAAGAGTGTATTTTATATTGTCTCATATGACAGTAAAGTTTTGCCCTAGAATTCTTGTTCTCATAGTTTTGAAATATTTCTTTGTGTATTAAACGAACAAAACATTATCTCGTACCAAGTACTTTGCAATATGCTTTTGTATTTATATTTGTCGGTTGACTTAAGAGCTAATTGCAACATTTAAATTTATTTGCTTTATTATCAATTTTATTACAATAAAAAATTTGCATTTTTATTTAGTTTTTAGTTAAAAATGCTGCGTGGACCAATCTCATCTACTTCATCTACAACAAAACTTATTTAAAATCAGCCTTAAGAATTCTGAAGCTTCTTTTTTCTTTAATTTCATGACAATTTTGAAAGCTAGGGTAATATTTTCATAGTCCTTTTAAATTTTGATGATTTGGTTTGTCTCTATAAGTTTTGATTGAATCATCTGTTGTGTCGTTTGATGTTGTGTTTTTCACAGATAGCAATATATATTTTGCAAGATAGCAACATATGTCACCTACCATCAAGTATCAATGCTGTCAGCTACTGCGCCATTAGAACTTCAAACTTACGTTACACGATGTCAGTTGGTTTGGTTAGTTACTGCAGCACAGCTACTCGCACCTAGTGGTTATATCATGCGAGTTACTGTCATAATTGAGTCAGTCAGTAGTAAAAATTCGATTGACTGAAACACGTTTTGTTTTCACTCGACTTCCCACTCCACTTTCACCGACATTTACAATTGTTGTTGATAGTAATATTTTAAGCGGTACTAATGCGATTTAGTTTGAAATAGCTATCTCGAGCAGTAGTGTCAGGTCAGGTATTTCCAGAGTTCTTATGTTACAGAGCTCTTATATATTTTTAAAATCTGTAATAATATCAACAAATTTCATCTTTCAATAGCGTTCCTTAAAATTGCATAATCAAATAGAAAATTGAGTCAATCTTGAATTGAAATTCTAACATACTTGTTGAACATGTAAGGTGTGTCAATAAATGTAAATATATTTTTCCTCTATTTAAAATAACGCATATAATAACAATTGAAATAAAAAATTCACGTTTTATTGAACTTTTGAACTTATAAAAACAATAACGTATTGTGTCACATGCCTATGGTTCACATGACGTCACCATTTAATAGTCCGTTCTATTTAAGAATATATAAATCATTCAGCCACTGTTATTATGTAGCTTCATGATATTGCATTACTAGCGCAAAAATATATTTAAATACATAACCTTCTAAATAAAAAATAGAGACATCATCACTTATTTCGTAGTTAGAAGCAAAAAACGAAATTTCGTAGAGACTGATAAATGATAAAATTACTAAATATATAGGTTGGAGCCTATAGTTAACTGTGTTACTACATCATCCCCCGTTCCACTCCTTTCACATTAATCATCATATTCGCAGTACATCACTTGTAGAGCACTGATGTCCTTAAAGATTTCTGTTCCATTCCTTTATATTGACCGCTTTCGTCTTCCTATTCACCACACCTATCCTCTTTAGGTCTTCCTTCACTTGTTCTTTTCATCTTACCCTCGCAATCTTGAGCCTCCTGAATTCCGCTCCATAAATTTCTGAGTCGTTTCGGTTTTCGTCCATTCTTTTTAAAAGCCCTAACCATTGTAGTCTATTTTCTAATTTCAAAATAACTAAAGAAAATATATGGACAATGATGTGACAATCTTATGTTATATATCATAAAAAATACAGCTAGACTCAAGGTCTTTATATTTTAAGACTTTTAAGATTTATAGAAGGATATACTTTCCTGTTCTATTTCTAAACTGAGTATCATGTTAGTTTCAAGCTCTGAACAGACAACATTAATTCCAAATTCAACATTATATTTTTCAATTCTAAATTTTTTATTCTAAATTTATAGTCCAAATTAATATTCCAAATTAATATTCTAAATAAATTAAAATACGAAAATATATCTGACGATAGATGTCAATGTGGTTGGATCATATTATATTTGAATGCATAAATTATAGTCTAGAAAGATCAAAATTGAATAGTGATATATTAGATGTGATTAAAACTTTTTCTGTTAATACTAAATTTTTGTTAAGTGATTCAAAATTAATTAGTGAATTATTGACATATTTAGAAATTTGTAAAATTGAATTATAAAATATAAAAGATGTATAAAAAATGTTTGATGGTGGCTATGACGAAAGAAAGTCAACCCAAATAAGTAAATAAATATAAAAAAAAAAAACGAAAATATAAACAATCCAAAAGTGTACTTCTTTGTTTAACAAGAAGAACCTAAGCCTACTCAAATTTCTTTCTTTTTTTTTTATAAAAAGATCTATAACAGTAGCCAATAAAGTAACTTCTGTGTAACATTAAAATATGAATCATTTTAATACCACTAATAAAAGTAATGATAGTAAATAAAACAAAAAAAAGTACGTTACTGTATAATTTAATTTAACAATGAAATAACACCTTAGCTTAATAAAATATGTATTTTTAATACATATAATTTATTATTTAATTTAGTAGTTATGTATGTTTGGAAATAACAATCTAAAACATGGGAATTAAACATAAAACATAATAGCGTTAACATTTAGACCAGACTATGTCGAAGGTCTATGTTTGTGTGAGATACGGTACTGAATTACTTGATGTTATTATAACTTAATAACTGAAGCTACTGGCTACTACTGAATGTTTTCAAGTACCATACATACTAGAAAGAGACCCTAAGAGTACTTTAGAAGTGTCTCGAGAGAGTAAAGATGGTAAACAGTTGAGATTAGCAACCTAGAAGGAGTGTACCACAATTATAAAAGTGTGCTTTTGGAAAAAACTTGATAAATATCTTCACCAATGATAAAGAGAAGATATTTATGCTAAAATAATTAACCACGTTCGTAAGTACAGGTCTGAAAACAAACCGCTTTAAAGTGACGCTCTTTGCGAGGTTTTGAATGCATGATTCGTGTACCGGGATCGCGTTGGTCTTACTAATTTTTAATTTGCACATGACGTAAATGAGTAGGATGGTGATTTTCATCCTAATTTATATGAAACTAGCTGTCCCGGCCACGCGTTGCTGTGACTAACGTTTTTGTCATATTACATTACATAGCGCCATCTATTGAATATTTACTCAATCTAGTCAACAGATTTCGATTTACTCAACAGAATATTTACTCAATCTAGTCAACAGATGTCGCCATCATCGTCGCCCGATGTCATATGTCATATACAGATAATTAATAGACAAATAATTAGCAATAAGATAAATAAATTGAGATGTAAGCTATCCTATCTTTCAAGTTGGGTCAAACTGCACACGGTGTACAAATTTCATTAAAATCGGTTAAGTAGTTTAGGAGTCCATAGAAGACGTTGAGCACGTTGCTCTAAATTTTCATTTGCACGTGTACATGCAGCTCGATCTCTTAAATTTACATTATCCATAGAATGTTCTTCTACTGTTCTATTCAATCGATGATCATGAACTAATTGCGCGTGCTGAGTACGTCGACCAATATTTCTTGCTCTTCCACGAAGACGTGGCATTTTTCTACAAAAATAAAATATTGCAAAATAATATACAATTAATATGAGTTACTTATTGATAATGAATTTTTAATTAATTAACTCAAAAGATTTATTATGACAAATTTTAGATAAAGAACATGTAATCGCATTTTGTGAGTTTTTTTATTTAATATCTCCAAAAATGAATTAATTGTCAATAAAAATAATTAAAAAAATTCAATCCTCTAACTACACAAATAAACTTGAAGGTTATGTTGGTTGTTAATAAACGCATGATAGCGCCATCCGTCGAATCTGATGTAAAACATTCCAAAATCAAAAACTCCTTACAAATAAAAATTAATTAAAAAAACATCTGAATTCACAAAATTATTTATACACACTTCAAAACTCTTTAAAAAATAATTACATTTAATATTTTAATCAGCACATGAATTGAATAACAAAATTTTTTTCAAATTAATCGTAGCACCATCTGTCGGGACAAACTAAAATTGAAATAGAATAATATTGAATGCGATGATAGCGCCGTCCGCCGGATCTAATGTAAAACATTCCAAAATCAACAACTCCTTATAAATAAGAAATTAATTGAAAAAACATTTTCCAGTAGACCAAACTGTAAATCTAAACCATTCTCGAATCTCCACGAACACACACAAAAAATTTCATCAAAATTGGTCCAGTCGTTTAGGAGGAGTTCAGTCACATACACACGCACACAAGAAATATATATATTAAGATATGTCATTAGCAAAAGTGTATTAATAAAATGTAATGTTTTATGCATTTTCATTCGTACAACAATATTGAAAATGCTAGGAACTTGCAGTGAAAGTTGTCGGTAATTTTACTCCAAAAATATATTATTTAAATTTAATGTATATGGTAATACTGCTTATGTAACAGGTAAATAACAAAAATTTATGTTATATAAACCTCAAATATGTGTATCCCAGTAAACATTTGGTGAAGTGCCCTATTTAGTGACGTTTCTAACACTATTTCACTTCAATTATAGTTCGCAACAACTTTATCTTCATTTGTATTCCGACAGGTGGAGTGGTTCTGTCATCTGTAGTCGATAAAACAGACATTTCATATGAAGAATTGTGAGAAACTGAACTATAAATGAACTCTTTCATGACAAAAACATCATACGCATCTCCAATATGATGTCAAAGTGACTCCAAAATGCTCCAAAATGTTTACTGGGTAACTATTTATTTTTACCGGGTATATTTTAAATATACTAAATTGTATGTTAAATTATTATTCATTTGTGATTTTTTACTGTTTTATAACAGCAATCATATTATATTAGATTGTGTGTTTTTAACGATTTTAGATAATTTAGGGATTATGATTACAGCGCTTTCTAGCCGATGTATGATTTTGAAGTTGAAGAAGTTAAGGAATAACTTTATTGGTAACTAAATTGCATATGTTTTTTTTAAACATTTATTTGAGTGCATCAACTTTCGAACGTTAATAGCACTTAATAGAATATATTGTTATATATTTATAAACATTTACAAAACATAATTAATAACATATAGATACGAGTATGGGTTTAAAATAAAAATATTAACCAGTTACATTTGTTATTCAGTATTAATGTAAACAGTAAATTTAATAGTACTTCCGCTGCTTCGAAATAATACACAAAAATTGTTTCTAAACCCTGTAAATGCAAAGAACAAATGACTGACATAAAGTCAGACACATTGGTACATTGTTTTAAAAGTTATTTAAATCATTACATAATATGTTAAGATGAGAAAATAATATTACAAGTGTGAGAGAGTTAATCTAAATGAAAATTATAATTACAATTATATTTTTATGCAAAATAAAAACTGTATTTAGATGAATAAATAAGATTTTGTTGCTAAATATTAGAATAGAGTAACATTTTGTAGTAATTATTACAAATTATATATGAATATTAAAGTTGACAGGTTTTAGTCGTTGAAGGTTTAAGATAGATGGCACTGCAATCGTCAAATAGTGAAAAATTTAAGATATATTGTACGAACACTATCCGCTTTACAAATAAATCTGTTATAAAATTTATACCAGGTGTAAAGCCCGTCCGTACAGGCTTATTATTAGTTTATACATAGTATAAATTTTATAGCAGGTTTATTTGTAAGGTGCTGCACGGTGTCATGTATAGATCTTAAATTCCTATGCGTCAAATACAGAATGAGTTTCTTAATAATAAAGCACCCCGTAGATTTGGAAATTGAGATGAATTTGGAACTTTCCCTTTTTTAGTTTGAGATTTAATGAAGTTAGCAGTAAGCGAAGTTAAATTAATGATAAAAGATTTTGATCTTGGAGCTTGATATGTTGTGTAAAATTTTTAATTGTAAATTAGGTTCGATAGTAATATTATGATATTAATTTTTAATTTTTTTGATCAATTAGAAATGAAATGTGAAATATTTGTAAGAAGATTGTAAAGGTCATAGAGACATATACAATAAATATATGCAATATAATACAAATATAAACAAATAATATTTTACAAGCTATAAATACAAACAAATATTCATTTCAAAGACGAGTCCCGCAAATTTGTTTTGGTCATATTTCGGTTCACTTTTTCAAAATGTGTATATTATTAAAATGGTTGATAGATGTGAAGGTGCCTTTGAGATGAGCCTTTCAACATGGTCATTTTTAAACGAAAAGCAAGAACAATATGGTCATATGATATTCATCTATGGGGTACTGCATCTTCCTCTAATATTGAAATAATCCAAAAATGTCAGTCCAAAATGCTAAGGATGGTCACGAATGCACCATGGTTTGTATCTAGTAACATAAATACATCAGGATCTGGATATACATACAGTTAATGAAGAAGTAGTGCTTAGAAGCAAAGCATACAAAGAGAGAATACTTGAACATCCAAACAATTTGGCCAGTTGTCTAATGTCCAAAACTTCGGCAGTATGCAGACTAAAAAAGAAAGTACCTCAGGACCTATTAACCAACTGATCAGATTTTAGAATCTATTGAAATTGAGAGTTTAGTCGACGTGTAAAACACTTACAATTTACATACATATCACTGAATGTCCTCTAAACAGAACAGATTTTAATAATCTCTGAAAATCAAGAAGCAAGAAAGCTACTTTTCATAAGAAGATGTATTTTGTAATTGGGATGTAACATCCCTGATATAGCCCTGATGTTGTACCCTCAGTTTACCATTTATTGCGAAGTTTGCAAAACTCTCTGAATAGTAGAACTTTTATTAAAGATGATGAACTTAAATCGCACTTCGTTCAGTATTTTGCTGATAATGACCATAAGTCGACGAGCGCAGAATTATAAAGCAATTCTTTATATACCTTATCAAGTTGCGATAGCTACCCCCACTACACACAAATCAACTTTAAACCTTTATATCTTTTTTACTAACTAGTGAAACAATCTGAGAAAATTGTGTAAACTTTCCTAATTTATTTCTCTACAATGCATTAGCTTCTATATAAAATCTGTTTAATCGTTCTCGAGATATGCATTAAGAAAAAGTGTTTTTTAAATTTTATAAAGTTTAGTTATTATTATCTCGTTTCACGCCTGGTAAAAAGAATTTGAATGTTTATAATTAAATTAATTACTAGTGAACTACCTTAAATACAAACTCTAGAAAATAAAAGTTAAAAAAAAGTATATAAATATTTCATTTCGTGCAAATGAAACATAAAAACAAAAACTAATTGCAATCTCATGCACATTTTTTTTAATTGCTAAATTAATTTAAGCACCCATCGAGATAATTAGAGCAAGGTTAGTCTTCTTGCTGAATAGTGAATACCATCCGATGCTGTCTCGATACCGACACGGACAATGAATGACATCATCATGCCGCATTGTTTTAACTTCAACAATTCCATTCAACATACGGTCTCAAAGTCTGGCTTATAGAACACAAGTACAACACAGTCATGATGCTCGAACACTTCACCTTATACACCTTAAACACTTGAATCCGTATTTCATAGCGTGACTACTGCTGTCATTATTTTTATAACATTGTGAGATTTTTTCGTTACTAATCAAATATTTCGAGCTTAGTTAGTAATTATTATAATATTTGTAATTAGTTTGCTATTTTTGTTATTTACTTTGTCAAATGTACTTGAGTCACTCACCGACTGACTGACTGCATGGGTATTACGCTTTGTTTTTATGTAATATTTAGAAAATGAAATGCCAACACCTGCTACCTGGTCCACGATGTTTTTTACTGAAGGAAATCTTCTCTTTATTGCATTATTAGTTTAATTGGTGTCAGTTTGTGATGTGTTGGTAAAAACGTGCACTATATAGTACACAGAATATTGTAAATGGGCTTGTGTCCTATGTCTTAATTTCTATAAAAGTGTACTATATATTGATAAAGTGGGTTACTACAACCTCAAATATTCAATTATTTTTTAAGAACTCCTTATATGTTAAGAGATATTAACAATTAAAAAAGTCATTTTGTCTCTTTAATTATTAAAGGGATTCAACGTTGTACACATTCCAAGTGCATGTGACATCACAATCCTTGCGTAAGGTTACCAATCTTACAGATCATAAATCTCTGCTATATGTATTTATATATCAAAATATCGAATATTATTTACAGCTATTTCATGGAACAATCAAATTTCAATATTATGTCTGCTTTAGCAGGGTTAAATAAAATAAAAACTTATTATTCTTTGATTTGACTTGATTATTTGACTACCAACAGCTACAGAACATTACTACAGCACTGACCTACTCAACAAATAACTTACGTTAAAATGCATTTCACGTCATACAAATATGCCGACCATTTCTAGCGCTAAAACTACAATTCGAATTTTTAATTGCTATATCTCCGTCAATATTTAGATATTTAATAAAATAGACACGCCAATACACATTTATTAACATCAATTTCAATCAAAAATTGAAAAATCGACCACTAAAAAATGAGGACAGAAGCCCATTAAGGTATTTCTGATCCGGTGATTACAGCAGTGCAGGACTAGTCGGAGTCGCAAAATATACCGAGTCCAACTCCGGCTCGAACTCTATAAAGTAAATAAAAGTTAATTTACTAAGATATAGAGTGTAAAGATGGACGTGATATAAAATGTTTTTGTACAGTTTGGTCCTTTAATTATCCTGGTTTCTTAAATGACAAATTTTTTTTTAAATTAAGTTTTACGTAGACCTATTTTCAATGTTCCTGGTGATATCATCGACGACCACCAGCTATTGGTAAATTTTATGGTGCTGTGACGTCATATACGATTATGTATGTATATTATCAATTTAATCTAGGGATCTAACCAGAAGACATAGCAGTAACCGTCAAGCATTAATGATCTCGCCCATTGTGTAGTTTTTCAAATTACTATTTTGATTGCTTCAATAACATTGCAACTATTTGAAAATATCACATTTGAGATCCTGATAGTTCTAGAATTCTAGATATTATTCACAATCTAAATTAAATGGCCAATTATACGGGGCACACTCCAATAGGGGTTACTTGCAAAAGGGTATTTGTAACGCAATACACAATTGATGTCTTGTGTTTGAGAAAGAAATATGTGATTTCAAATAACCTGAAGAGCAATCATACTAGACACAATTGAGTTAGTGTAGTAGCCAAAAAAATGTAACTGCTTTACCCAGAGATGTGCACAAAATAAAAAATACAAAATGGACCAGGCTCTCAGAGGAGTTTCGGCAATGTCACAAGCGGTACTCATCTCTGGTTTTACCTTAGCTTCTTTTTTGGGCTTCAGCTCTCCAAAAAGTTATTCGGACACGCAATCAAAATTTATTCTGGATTTTAGCACATTTAGACTAAATTGAATGGAGTCTAAAATAAAATTGCACTTGCATTTGTCTGTAGCAGATTTATACTGGAACTATAATGGAACCTGGGATAAATATTCACTGAATATAAATGAAAATGTATAAGTCTGAAACAATTTCGCTATGGGATTAAATCGAATCTGGTGTGAGGTCCGTTGCTTAGAATATTTGTTTTTAATAGATTACAAAATTTAAAATTTGAATGCCTAAGTATTTAATGTGGAGTAAGAACCGATGGCGAAGGTTAACTGAAAACCATATATGTTGTTCTCAGTCACTGTCCTGTCTAATTGTGTAGTGAAAAATTGGCTAAGACACCATACTAGTATCGGATTATGTATTAAAATGATTTGGAATCAAAGCAAACTTCACAGCATTCGATTGCAGTGCCATCTAGCCTAGCTGAAAAGCACCGTAGGTAGTATCTGACAGTCCATCAATACCTCGTAATCCTACTTGTCAAGTGAAGCAAGTTTTTTAGATAGAAAAGTAAATCAGCTTACAATAAAATCAAATACAATCACTTTTTTTTATATTATTTGTAGTTTTTTTATTTAATTTTAATTTTAAGTTTGAATTAACATAAAATTTATGCTAATCTTTTTACAAACATTGTAAAAGAAATAAATGCTTTTAAAAAATGTCTAAATTCGTGTCAAATAGTTACACAATCTTTTCCTTCTTCTATTAAATTTAATCTCCTTTTTGTAATTTGATACACTTGAATGAAATTTAATCATTTTTACATGAAATCGAGTTTGTAGTCATCACCAATCGCCGATCGGAGATATCCGATGTACAATGAAGCAAAAAATTTTGATGGATTTGTTTTAGCTGTTACTTGAAAAATATAGGTCTTAAGTAATGCATCAATGATCATCGTCGAAACTGTTGTTTGATGTTGCGCAAATATTGGTATTGGTTAAAAAATACCAAGTTCGTTTGAAGTATTTAGTTTCACTAAAAAAACAAACTGGAGAATCTAGATGCTAGGATTACCAAGCAAGATTTTGAAATTGTGATTTTGAAGAAATGTATTTTACTCGCCTCCTGTTTAACTTTCAGCTTGCAAAACTTTTATAAGGCTGTGGTATAAATTTGTCCTTGTATCTTGTTATTTCCGGTTTATTAGACTACTATTTCTATCGTCTAATATTTCTTGACGTTAAATTATTATGTTTTTTTTTTAAATTTAATTTAAGAGTAGTAATAAGACTGTAATTTAATAGTAAGAGATTGTCCTCCGATGATGCAAAGCTACCGCTCGATGAATAGAAGAACATAAGGGAGGAAAACAAGAGAAAACAGATTCCATTTTCCACACAAATACAAAGAAAAAATAAGAAAACGAAATATTATTTTTAATAAAATGTTTGATAAAAGTTTAATAAGGTATTTTGGCAAAGAATAGGGCGCCGTCAAAGTACAGTGTGTATTTAGATTCCATTTTCTTTTATATTTTAATTTGTTGGTTTGAATTATATATTCTTCACCTACACTTTATTAAATTATTGTTTTAATGTTAAGTATCTTTTACATTTCAATGTTGTTATATACTTCATGCTTGTGCAGAAGGCAACTCTTCATAGGCGTGTTTATCTTCGTTAAAATGCTGATGGTACAAAATATTGCATCGCCGAGTTAGAGCACATTTAATAGCATATATTGGCTATTAAATTGACTAAATATTGAAAAACAATACATAACGAAGTTCATCAATTGTCAGCTTTGGAATAACACAGCAGCGCAAATTCAATCAAGCAAGAAAATACAACAAAGAAGTTTTAATTGAAGACGTTAAGTCTTGAAGAAGACTTCAATTAGGTTTAACTACCTGGAATTAAACTTCTATATAACGGAATTTTAAAACATCTATATAAGAGTTGTTTTCTATATTAGCAGAGAAAAGAGATTACGTTGTAGAAATTAAGAAAAATGTTTATCATTACTTCTAGAAACTATTTAAAATCCGAAAAATGCTATAAGTTTTAACAATAATATTCACGCGTAAAAAGAATCATATTTTCAAGTGCGGCAAGAGCACATCTTTGTAACCAGTTATAAAAAACTGCAAACGCAACAGTTAAAAATATAATTATGATGTTTCTCACATTCGGATATCCAGTTTATGTAGAAAGGGCACACTTAAAAACGCACAGTGAAGACAAAACTTTCTTTAGACAATTTGTCGTAGATTTTATTGATCAATTAATATTAAAAAATTGAATAAACTAAAACAATGTTAACAATTTTATCTAAAGCTAGTGCTGTCGTAAAGATGTCCAATTCCATACCTCCATGACCAAAGCAATATTTCCAGTGTGCGCCTACACTAAAAAACGGTAAATTAGTGTAAAAAATGAAATAATTAAAAACCACGTAAAGAAATCACAGAAGCAATTAGTATTCAGAAAACGTTTAGACATTTCTAAGTGGATCTGTGCATTGCTACCAGGTTGGCACTATTGTGTTGATTACTATAGAACCTAAAAAAATTAGAAAGAGTTCGATTGTTCGTTCAATCGAAAATGGTACCTGAAATAACTGGTGTTTTGTGCCATCACCGAGATACAGTTTTTAATGTCATAAAAACTAATTAACAAAATGTTGTGAAAAACGGATTTCAGATTTATAGAAAGTGTAACAAAATTCACGCAAAGTGAACATCAGTTTTTAAAATGAATGTTTTAGGATCCATTGGTTCGGTTGACTCAATCGAGCAAGCAAGACAACCACAACAAGAAAAAAAAAATACTGACAAATAGTATACCACAAAAATTTATACTCGACCTACGTTTATTGTTATTTATATATTTAAAAAGTTATTTTACATATACCCTGAACGTATGTCGAGATCTTATCTTTTATTTATATTAAGTGGAAAGCTGTAGGTGGGATTTAATACAAAATATACGTCAATGCAACTTTTGTATGTTCCTTTTGTAAATCGCGTTGTTGTATTTTGTTTAAATCAATTTATACAACAATCCAATTCATTTCAGATATTGTTTTTTCTATATCCTGTTGATTAACAAACAAACTGAACAAATCTCACTCAGCGCCAGTTGTACGCGCAACTTTTTACAGAGCTAAGGAGGGTAAATTTCCTTTTTTTGTAATTTATCTTGGTTTTACTATTACCAGAATCATACAATATAAACACTTTTTTGTGAACTATTTAGGAGAATATGGGTTGACTATAAAAGTAATGTTTCCTTGAATGGGCTTGTGTCCTAATGTCATAATTTCTATAAAGTGTACTATATATTGATAAAGTGGGTTACTAGAACCTCAAATGTTCAATTATTTTTTAATAACTCCTTATATGTTAAGAGATATTAACAATTAAAAAAGTCATTTTGTCTCTTTATTTATTAAAGGGATTCAACGTTGTACAAGTTCCAAATGTATGTGACATCACAATCGCTGCCAACCTTACAGCTCATAAATCTCTGCTATATGTATTTATATATCAAAATATCAAATATTATTTACAGCTATTTCAAGGAACAATATAATTCCAATATTATGTCTGCCTTAGCAGGGTTAAATAAAATAAAAACTTATTATTCTTTGACTTGACTAGATTATTTGACTACCAACGGGTACAAAACATTACCACAGCACTGACCTACTCAACAAATAACTGACGTTAAAATGCATTTCACGTCATACAAATATGGCCGACCATTTCTAGCGCTAAAACTACAATTCAAACTTTTAATTGCTATATCTCCAATACACATTTATTACTAAAATCGTGGCCTGCTACTATGTGCAAACTGTAATACCCTTTAACTGTGTTCAATGGAATTCACGTCACCACCAAAATTCTAGCGAGAAAAATTTGATCTAAAAGTAACAAGAATTCGGACCGTTGAAGCTGTTAAAGAAAAAGTGGCACGTGTCATGAATGAGCTCACAAAAGAAGACTTCGATGGGGGGTTGTATATTGAAGGGGATACTAATTAAATATGTATAAATGTAAAATTAAAATTCTTACAGCATCAGTCTTGTTATTCTATATCCACACCTCATAATATGCTACATATAGGTGTAGTAAACATACGTATTTTATAGAATGATTTGTTTGCATTTTTATGACTAATAAAGTAATACGTACATTACGTATGGTGGCAGCAAGGGAGTGGGCGGAAACGGGGTTTTATATTATAACATAAATTGATTCGAGTATGATTCCACCATGACTGATTGACACATGTTATAATTTACATTATATATTTAAATGCCATAATAAACAATCACATTATCCATTAAGTTAACGAGGTATTAGCCATAGATCCATAATGCTGGGTTCGAGCAAGCCTTGTGTATTTATGGTGCTTGTGGATTAATCACTATAACCAGACTTCTAATAAAAATCGTTTGCTTTCGTATTAGTGCGTTTATGTATATATGAATGATTGTGTTAGTTATTTCAATATGATATATTATATTTATATGCATTAAAACCGACATGTGTGGAAAGTTAAAATTGATTAGGTTGGTGGCACTGAATATATTTTCAATTATTTTATATATAAATAATCATTATTTATAAAGTGATTATACTGTGAAGTAGTAAATGAATCGATGTTGTTTATAAGTAGAAATTAGTTGATGTTACGACCATCTGTTGGTATCATTTTGAAGTTGGTGTTGTTTCGACAATGGCAACACTAATACGCTTGATCTGTTGACAGATATGTAGTATTAAACCTCCGCTGTGGTATAAGTTGGTGATCGTGTTATAGCGGTTTTCAAGACTGCGAATTATTCGTAAAATAGAAACACACTTGAATTATTGTATATAGTGTCTGGTAAAGAAAAGCTAGCAACAAGGGCTATCCTGCGCGTTTTTCTTCGTTTTAAATGTAGATCGCACCACTTTCAGTAAACAATTTGGTAAAGTGTCTTGTTTTGTGACGTTTCTATCACTAATGAATGCAATTATAGTTCGCATCAACTGCATCTTTGGAGTGATTTCACCATTTGTAGCCAATTAAATACACATTTCATATGAACGACTTTAAGAAACCGAACTATAAATGAACTCTTTCAACTCAGGGGGCAATGAAGGGAACAGATGGATGGCAGAAATAATTAGAAGAAGGAAGGCTGAAGCTTTTTAAATCTTTTTAAGGCAGAAGAATGTAAAGCCGAAAGTGAAGGAAAGAGATAGATGGCGGAGATAGAGAAAATAAACTAGGAAAGAGAAGGAATGGCAGAGTAGAAACAGGAGGGACAGTAGCAGGAGGAGCGAAGCAGTAGCAGTTTTGTTTTTATTTTTATACGGAATTTTATATTATTTTTTTTTCGTTTTAAAAAATTGAGAATGTTTAGATTTAATAAGGATCAAAATTGAATTAAGCACAATGACATGTATATAAATGAGTTAAGGCACAAGAATGCAGTGCCAAACGGCAAAAACATTAAAAAATAAAACAATAATAATAATGAATTCTTTCATGACAAAAAAATCATACGCGTCTTCAATGTGATAGAATGTTTGGTTCCATCGATATTTAAAACAAAGAAAAACGCACAGGGTACCTTTCTGATTAATCTTTCTTTACCAAATAATAATAATATAATTCATGTTTACAATTAACACTGATTCATAATTAGTAATGTAATTACAAATACATTTTTAATGAGTTATCTTGAAAGACTTAAACTAAGAATTTTATGGTGTTTATATGCAGTTTGTGTACATAGTTTGCCATACATTAGAGCAGTACTCGTAGTTAGTAGTTTACTGACTAATCGTTTGATCATCCTTTTAACGCTCACATTTAACTAGCTGTTAAATGGAACTCTTGATACACTCAAAGATATCAAAAAACCTTAGTTCAGGAATTCTGACATACTAGTAATGGCGTAGTTTTAAAATATAAGTCACTGTTCTATTTTTATGAACTGCTTTGAGGATATACTGTAAGGAGGACGTCTCGTTGAGGAGCATCTCAAAATCAACACTACTCCGAGAAGAAGGGTGTGTAAGCGTGGATAATATGCGGGATAAAAATTGTTTGTAAACGTAATTGAAATTTCTAGTGTAGTCGAGTGATTTTATTGAGTAAAGTAATTGAAAAACATGGCTTAGTATTCCTTAATTTCTACTCGTACTTTTAATCTATAATAACCAAAGATAATAAAGTATTAAAGTGTAAGGTTAAACCTATGTTTCTATAAGTTCAAATGTTTGATATTCGAATCTTAAGAACAGGATATTGCACCATAATTAACTATTGCAAAAATTCGACCTTTTTTGGGTACTTGTTGCATATATTGTTATACTACTTTTACGTTATAGATATCTTTATTTATCCAAATATTTTATCATATATTTCACCAAAAAGACATTTTTAAATAGAAAAACTGAAAACGAAGACTTGATTTTTATTAAAAATCACCTAGAATCACCTAGACGAGAGGATTTGCTTTAAAAATGCAATGGGAATTATTAAAACTAAATTAACTTGGACCTATTAAAGATAGAATAAGATCTATATCCAGTAAACATTTTGGAGTCACTTTTCCATCATATGGAAGATGCGTATGATTTTTTTGCATGAAGGAGTTCATTTGCAGTTCAGTTTCTCACAATCCTTCTTATGGAATGTCTATTTTATGGGCTAGGAACCACTCTATCTGTCGGAATATAAATGAAGATAAAGTTGGCGCGAACTATAACTGAGGTGCAATAGTGATAGAAACGTCATAAAATTGGACAATTCACAAAATTGTTTACTGGGAAGTCACTGAAAGACCGAATGAAATACGTTCAATTTCAGTTTCTGAGAAAGAAAATGGGAAACTGCAAAGAAATTGTACCTTGTAATTGATTTACATCAGGTAGAAAATGAACTAGCTTCTGGCAAGGTAATTGTCTACCTTGGAAGAAACAAATATTTTAACATAAACAGTGAAGTTAATTTTAAAGCCAACCTTTTGCTACTGATTTTATATGAATATAACAATTACAGCATTGTACATTGTGCAGAAAACAACATAGTAATATAGCAAGAAGTGGGAGGAAGAGGAGAAGAAGGGAGGGAATATAGAGAGGGAGGGTGCAGCAATAGGGTAATTAAAACGTGTCGAATATTCTTATCTTAATTACTTTGTCGATGAGATACAAATGTTTAAAGACTGTAAAAGAAACCTGACTGTATACGGAGTAAGAACACTTTTCTACTAAGAGTGATACAGTGAAATGAAAAGAGTTGGACGCCATAGAGTTCAGTGGGAATTACAATAGTGGTAAGAAGAAGAAGAAGAAGATAGTAGATAACATGAATTAAATATCATTTACTTTAGTTTTTAATTTATTCGATGAATATGATTAGATCTATGTCAAAGTATATGTTACATGAAGAATGCAAAATTAAGGTAATTTTACTAAGGGATCAGAAAGGAAAGAAATTCTAAATAAAAATATAAAATTTTCAATGAAATCTTCTGTTTTCTTGCTTTCACGTTTCATTCAATTCAATTGTAGCCAATTAGAGTTAACGTTATTCCGACGTTGCTAGAGCTCTCTTATTTTATAACTTCAATCCGGCTGTAAGAATGTATAGATCGTCCAGTTCATTAGTGAGATATCTCAGAAAAATCGTCAAACATATTTCTTATCCTTTTTTATGATTTCTCGGGCTTCCTAGGCACGTAGCCTCTTATCACCCCCAATAATGTTCTGCTTTTTTTTTAAACTTTATATCCCGACAACAAGAATGATCTATTCATCATTCATAAATAACGTCGGACTAACTCCAAGTTTTTTCAACCCCCCGTTTCCATTGTCATGTCTTGTCACACATTCTGGAACTTCACTTTTCTTTTGTGACGTCCATAAAGTTATCTCAAACCTCAATATTTGGAAATGTCTCACTAATCAAATAGAACTCATTTATAATCTATGAATAATATATCCAATTGTAGATAATTTAACTAAGTGGTGTTAATCTACATTTCTCTACATCTCTATTTCTTAAATCGGAGCTTTGACATTGTATATTTGTCAATATGTCAAGTACATCAGTGTTGCCAATGTCAAAATAACATGCACTTTATTAGAAAAACCAACAGATGATCCAACCTATTTAATTGTTGCACGAAGAAACGAACACCTGCTACACTATATACCTGTTAAATATTTCTGCCGGAATTGGGTACAACGGAAAAAGAAATTGGCTCATTTAACATCCTGTAATATACTTAAATATTAAACAGACGTAATTTGATCGTGTAACATCTGGTCATGGTATGAAACTTAACCTCAAAATTACCCCCATGTTATCGCTGTTGTATTAAACAAGTTATTTTCACTAAATTCTACAGTCGAGATAACTCACTAGTACTCTCCCGAACTAATATGCAGTTTACGATGGTGTAATTTATCAAATAATAGATAATGCATAATAATAAACTGTTAGATTCCGTAAGTCAGCCATAAAACGTTTTCTTAAGCTGTTTTAAATTAAATCGATACGCCCACGCACTCTATTTAACACCTTCGCCATTGCACGGTCTTTGGATATCTCGGAATCAGGTTTATGGATAGTATATTCGTATACCGTTTGTGCTTCTATTGGTTGTATCAGCTGCAAACAGATTCTCTTTACTGTACATAAATAACGTTTTATTTTGTGTGAAATTTATGTCAATTTCAATTCGTTTTATCACATTTTGTAAATATATGGTTTGCAGCGCCATAAAGTTCAAGCGTCAAAAATATTAACTAAGTTTGTGAATCACCTGTTCTATACGTTAATATATATCTACGGGCCATATTATTTTATTAAATATCCAAAAGTTGACGGTTAAATTTCAGTTTTATCTCTACATTTTTAGCAACAGTTTTCACATTATAAAATTAAGATTGAAGTCTATAGAATAATAAGTATTTATTCTTGTTTACCTCAGTTAAAATATCAAAATTTTATGCGTTACACGAGACAGCTGTATCTGATGATTTATTATGCATCTCTTTTAAACTCTGTCGTTATAGCTCTGAGTAACATTCTCTGGGCTAGGTTGTTATCAAATTAAATTGATTATGCAAATATATAATCTCAAACCTAATAGGCAGCAGTGTAGACTGTATAGATTACGACACCACAACAACCGGTAACATAGTAGGAGGTCGTCGTTGATAGTACTAAGCATCGAAAATATACCGACGTTAAATTAAGAAAAAGAAATAATTTGAGGTTAAAACATAAAATTTAATCCCTTAAACGCTTCATTTAAATATATACCCTATATTTAAACCCTTTAAGCCCCATTCCCACTTATCGTTTTTAGTTTTAACTTTAAATGTAATTTTGAACTTATAAAATTATGCGTATCAGTAATATACATTATTTTATTTATTATAATTAATTTTATTTCTTTATATTTTCTTTATTAACTATCGTGATTTGATAAGCTGAAACTTACATTTAAGGTTAAAACCTTAAATTATCACTAACACTCAGTTAGTGGGAATGGGATTTAAGCGTGTTAAAACACCAGAAATCTGTGGTAAAATTTACAGAATTGGGTTTACCTATTAAGCAAACAACCGCTGTATTTAAATAATGATACAACTATTAGATTTATTTTACATATGCGATAGGTTCAATAGATGTGGGTGTAGTCACACAATTTAATATATGTAAAAATGTAATTTTTAATAATAAGATGAATTACAAATATTAGAAATCAATCAATCAAATAGAGCCACCTTTTATATTTACATCGATTTATACTTCAGGTTCGAGAGCGTTGTGGTGTTGTGTTGGAATCAGGTTTTTGTTTATGAATTAAGCATTTAAGTAGTTTAAGTCATATGTCAATGTCCTTGTTCCATTATTTGAAGTGTTTTGTTTTTTCTATGAAGCTGTAGACAATTTTTGCATTAATTTAGGCGAATTTAAAGATTTCTTTAACATATTCTTTTTAAACACAGTCAAATAACACAAAATTGGAGTTATACATTACACAAAATTTGTAATATTCGTACTACAGAAGTTATAATTTTAATACGATATTAATATAAGTGCCATTGACAGCAAATCTACGCAGACGTTATAAAAAAATGTAACATTGCGGTGCCACTCATAACTCATCACTGGATTTTCTGAAATCGAAAAACCAAAATGATTTCATTAAAAGATAAGTTTCTGCAGGTAACCCTGTTGAGTTTTCTTTTAATTGATTTTTCAATTATTAATTGCACTTAGAAGTCAAAATACCGATTTTTCATGAAAAAAATCAGAAACTTTGTTATTTTAAAATAGGTTAAAATAATAATAAAAAAATAACTTCACAGTATTATCACGGTATTTATGTAAAGAAAGAGTGTGCAAAATTTCAAAAGGATCGGTCAAGTAGATTTTGAACTAGAGAAGACACCGACTCAAGAATAAAAATAGAAGAAAAGAAAAAAGGCTAAACCAGACTAGAGAGGTGAAGACCTAAAACTCTATATCTTCGACAGTTTTACTCCAATCTACTTCAAATTTTCAGACAATAAACTTAATATGTTATACATCAATATAAATAAATTTAAAAAAATCGAAACCATAATTAGTTGTAATTAAGTTAAATTGATTATAAACATACCGAATCATAAACTTACTAGGCAGAGATGTGGTTCACATATATAAAGCCACGACCTAAAAAAAAACTCCTAAAGTAGTAGGAGGTTGTCGATGATAGGATCCAGCATCGGAAATAGGCCAACGTTATATAAATTAAATTAAAAAAATATTATTAAATACGCTTTTCAACCAGCCAGTACATTTTACCATATATTGTAGTTTCTGGTTTGTAACCTCTTTCAAAGGTGATATAGCCAATAAAACTAAACGCAAATGTAACAAATTAAAGACGTACATAACCGTTAGACCGTGCTGGCGATACTTTCAAATAAATTCCTAATTTACCTGGACACTAAAACATCCCATTTATTTAAATCGTGATAGAAATAATTAAATGATAAAATGTAGAATTTTTATTAGTGTTATTAGAGCTACCAGAGAGTAAGTGTTATAAGCCAGTCAGTTATAGTGTCAATTTATTGAACTTTACCACCATTTTATGAAATGCTATTATAGTATATAGGTACTATTTGAAAGCTTCTTTGAACTCACCGACATTAATTTTGTGTTAAACTAATCTTACATCATTTTCAATTTCATTTTTATTAGCGAAATACAAATCCGTTTGCTCGCAAATAGAAATGTTAGGTTTGGACATAAAAGAACTCGTACTTGCATTGTTAAAAGTAAATTATTTATTTATTTATAGTAATGTTTGTAACAGTGCTTGAAATGGGAAAATACATTCTAATCCCGATATACACAGTTACATATCGATTGTAAAATTCACTAGTGAAACATCTCTGAAAACTTGAAACTGATAAATACAATCAAACAAAATTATAATGTAGTTAACTTGTCGAATAGCTGTAATATATTTTTATATAACTGCGATTTCAACAACTAGGTTATATCCCGCATTAATGGTAATATTTGGTATGGTTATTCTTTGCCAGTCATGGAATAAATTTATTCCATCTTCAGGAATCGAATTCGGATCTAAATATAGCTGAGTTAGAAGCTACGACCGAACCCCTTCGGGCACTCAGAGAACATCTTCAATATTGTTTTCGTCGCTATCACAAAATTCATTATACCAAGATGTCTCAATAATAAACTCGATCGACATATTTTTTTATTTAACACAAAATTGAACCTGCGTACATATATATAATATATACAGGGTGTTTGGTAGCAAGGTGCAAAGCCTTAAGGGGATGATAGTTGACACCATATAGAACATTTTGAGTTATACATATCTTAGCCGAAGTCTTCTTATTTATTTTTTACTGTTATTTTTATGTTAGTTTTATAAAAACCCCATTTCTGACAGTTAAATGCCATTAGTGGCCCAATTGTTTTATTCTTGGCTTTTGTCAGATGTGTACTTAATCTAATAAATCAAGTTTCAAGCTTCTGCGTTATTTAAAAAAATACTAAACGGTTTTGAAGTTGTAAAAACTTTTAAAATTAAAAAGAAACTGCTCAGTTTATGGCATTTAAAAAAAAATACAGTCTCGATTGTACAAACCCTTTTAAAAACATGCTCGATTATTGGTCTTTCTTTTAAGGTATCATTTAAGCTGATATCTTTCCAATTCTCAGAATTAGAGCTAGAAGTAGAACTGAAGAACTAAATATTTTCTTGAATTTTAACAACACTTCAGACTTCGCCTAAGACATGTATGGCTCAAAATGTTCTAAATGGTGTCAACTATCATCCCCTTAAGGCTTTGCACCTTGCTACCAGACACCCTGTTTAATAATTATTTAATGTTTTATTTTAAATTAATAATATTTTCTATAATCTATTTTACATTTATTTAAAGACAATGTAGTAACATTATGGTACATTTCGGTAAATAATAAAACGTAACGTTACGTAAAAAGAATTACATTAAATAATACATAACTATTAATATTAATCACAAAATATTTCCAAGTACTATTAAGAATAGGATGGTTTTTAGAATAGTTATTAAATAATTTAAAAAACACCAATTAAGATGAAATAATTTTACGTTTTCCTTAAGAACGTTTCTAAGGAGCAGTTGTGTTCAACCTACAGGAAGATCCGTCTGTGTAAACTAACATGTTTATAACATGTTTACAATAAAAAAATTGTAGATGCTTAGTACTCTCTATCACCATGCTCTTGTTGACATTATCAAGTCGCGATAATCTATTCACTAGGTTACTAGGAAGGAAATGAATCTTGCAATTAGCTTTTGGTAATCTAGCCATTATGAACCGTGCCTCTAAAATGATTTCTACATGGAATGTGGCTTGTGTCAAGCTAACCTAACATCGTAAGACTATTTTCTACATGGATGAAATCAGAAACCAAATCCATTTCTCAAATATAATAGTTCTTGTTCTATTTTGGCAAATCTTTACAAATATATATCACTCTACATAATAAATAATAATATATTTCTTAGCCTAAAGAAATATTCGTTTGCAATTTAAGTCACATTGTGTAAAAAAACAAATTATTAACTGTATCTCTTGAAAGTATATCAATTTATAATTCATTGTACCAAAATACAAGAAATAAAAAAAAATTGAAAAATATGTTATATAAAAAGTGATTTAAAAATATTGAACCGCAAAATCAACAGTTATTAGTCACAGATATTTATTTGCAAGCTAGGTGTCGAATGAATTTATATTGGAATGAAGTTTTTATTGTAATAGGAAGTGTTATGAATGGAAAATGACAACTTTTATTTTAGTTGTTACTATTTGATTTACAATACAGCTATAATTTATAAAACACTTTCATTTTGAAGTCATCAATCAATGGACCTGTTATATAAAATAACATTTATTGTTTATTTATTAGGTGAGAGCTTTAAGCTCCATTTACATTACTGTTTAATTTGTATATGATTGACACGGGGTTATATTTAAAGAAGGATAGGTTTGTTGTAAACTATATACACTAAACATAAGTACGTAGGTTTATTTAACGTAAAAAAGTTTACTTTTTACATAATTTAAATTATCTGCTTCCCAAGTAATAAATATAAAGCAGAATAACACTTTAATTAGCTAGTAGTAAGCTAGCAACTGTGAAACATTGCAATGCAAGCCAACTTAATTTTTATGCAAGATTATATCAGTAACTATGTTCTAAAAAGGGCCAAACTCCAAAATTTAGGACTAAATTGAAAGTTACTAAAATTATTTTAATTTCAATTGACATAAAGTAGAATATCTTTTCTATATAGGTTAAAGCAGAGATCTGTTTGCGTAGAATCTGATTATCTATTTCTATTCTTTTATATTTAATTTAATAAACGTCGGCCTATTTACGATGCTGAGTCCTATCACCGACGACTTTCTGATGCGATAGCCTGATGAGTTTGCCTAATTTAACTTGATAACAAACAAACCCAGACATTATATCTCTGGTCCAGGGATCGAGCCCGAAGACATCAATACTCTTATCTACTGTGTCATCATTATGCATTTCACGCTTTTAAAAATTTAATATTTAGAAGAGAAAATGACACTGTTCCTTTTAGCACGAAATCACAAATATAATCTTGCATATTAAATTAATATATCAATAAAAGATTTTTAATATCTTTTGCATTTATTTAATGACAACGTAGCAGAGTTATATTAAAATTCGGTATACGATAAAACGTAACGTTAGGTAAATAAAATACTACGTTAAATACTACATAAGTTTACGTTTTGAGTTTAGCCCGTACTGGAATCTTACGCGGCTTAAACATTTTTAAATAATTTCGCCATTTGCTTTTGCAAGTGTATTTATATAATTTTTATAATATATTTTCACCATGAATATTTTTGTTTTCACTTACTATTTTCTACAGGAGACAAACTCTATTTTGCGAAATATATAACTTGCATTTATAAAGGAATGATGAAGTTTTCTATACAAGCATTGAAATCACAAAAGCTCGCTTAGACATTGAGCTTTTACCGGGTTCGTTGTCTATACTATATTTCTTGTTCATTGAAATCTAATAATTTGTTACATAAAATACTATGACTTACCAGATCAATTCCTCTTATGTATTATTATGTACCACTTATCACTTATAAAGCTCCACGAAAAGCTTTTAAAAGCTTTCACTTTCTTTAATTGTGTATATAATAACAAAATTGACGCTAATTGTTAATTTCTTCTTTTAAGATTTTATAATTGTTTTAGTATATTCACTTATTTATCATCAGTATTTGTTTATTTATATATTATTTAACATAACTTTTATTATTTAATTAAATTATAATTGTTTATACATTGTTTATTAGCTAAATCACCCATTAAAGTATTTACAAATAATATATATATTTTTGCACACTTTATTATATAATAAATTTGATATATACACAATATTTACATAAAATTTACACACTTTTTTAATTATATTTTATTAAATATATATTATACACTGTATGTACAAAAGTAGATACTAAATTAAATAATAATGTAATAATAATAAAATAATAAATCAGGCGGCACTTGTACGGGAAATATAATAATAAACGATAGATAATGTATTGTTATATGTAATATAATAATATGTATAGAAAAGTGGACTATCTTTAGCAGCGAACAAGAGCCGAATGAGGCGTATCGTTACAGACTCCTTTAAGATTGTAAATGCTCAGTTTATTGTTAGTGTTAACAGTCCGTCTATTTGAACGAGTAACATATATACAGTGTAGCTACATTCAACAACTATATAAAGCAAGGTAACCCGTTACTTAAAACTTTTAAACATAAGTTGATTCTCCCACTTTTACTCTTGATCTGATTAAAAGATGTACCTGAGACATAAAGTAAGATGTGAATATGTTTTATGTTGTTGTTGAAAAGAGATAAATAATATTTTATATATTTGTTTATATGTGATTGCTGTTTCTATATATCGCTCCAGTTTTTAGTAGGAAGCTGGAGCAGATATTTTATATGAGACGAGATTTTATGTTGGGTGGTGTTTTATATGCGATAAATTCAATTAAAAATATATCGATCTGGCTTGGCAGGCGGTGGTGATATGGTGATATACTCTACTTTACGGATATCGTTATTATCTTATTTTATTTCTATTTAATGATTATGTTATTACTTTTTTTTATTATTTTATTTTATTTTATATTATTATTACTTATTATCGCATGTTGAAAGTATGTAATGATATTTTTTATAGGCTGCCTTTTTGATAGATAGGCTTTATAAATTACAATATATGTATATATATATATAAATATATATATATATATATATATATATATATATATATATATATATATATATATATATATATATATAATAATGAAATGAATTTCTTTTAAATAATATTAATTAGATTAATTATTAGGATTGTTTAAATAAAATATGGCATGTATGTTAAGGTAAGATTCATGTTTTTGCATATTGTTATAGTTATCTTTATCGTAAAAATAATTTTTGAAGTTAATACTTATTTTATAAGACTTATTATGAAGAAAAAATAAAATTTAATTCATTTGTTTTCCTAACTTGTTCAATTTCTTCAAAGTTAAGAACTTTGAAAATCAAAAGTAGATTTAATCATTTTTGATTAGTTGTTAATTCTTTTAAGAAGAACAATAATAAATAACCAATTTAAAATAACATGGTCCTTATTTACGCAATGTAAATTCTAATCTTTACAACTTGTAAAGTTATAAATTTCTAATAAGCAAAATCTATAACTAAAGCCGTAAGCGCTAATAATAGACGCATGTCGTTCTTGGAGAATCGTCATACCGGTTTGAATAAAATGGAAAGAGAAATTAATATACAAAAAAATCTCGTATCTAGATCACAAATCGATGATTAAAAACAAAATTAATTAATGGTGTCACATGAAGAACACGTTTAATTATAATTTAGTTGTGTAAAATTAAGGATAGAATGTCTCAATGTCTCTTCATTTCACTCTTGACTTAACTTCTATTGTTGTGAATGTTTATGACATACACCAGTTTATTTTATTTTACCCTAAATTCCAACACCAAATTTATATTATTTTAAAATTAAAAGCAAATAACATTTGCCACCCAATTGTATTTTTCATAAGTGATTGTAAACCATCCTTTAAATCTAATGATGGCAACCCTGTTTAACCTGCAACCATCTTCTCAGTGAACACTAATTTCTTGACGTGTGGTGTGTTGTTTACATTTGGCTACTATCCATAATTAAATATACTCGTATTTTAATATTTGAAAGTGTAATAATGAATAAACAATTTGGATTAACTCTTTAAATAATTTCCTTATAATTGTTTATATCATTTTCCATCGGTCTTCTTTATTTATATAGTTTTTTTCAATCATTCAGCTGTCAGTGACAGCTGGTGTTTTTGCATATTTTAAAAGTATATTTTAATTTCTAAAAGTGGAATATAATTATAAACTAACGTGTAATAAGTGTGTAGATATATATTATTTAATATGAGTTTAAAATATTATGTCAAGAATATTTTTTCAAACTAACCTGTCTTACATAAATGTGTTGTAAAACAATACATTTTCGTATCAAACAAAAGCCATACAGATAATAATAACATTATGTAGTTGCTTAATATGTTTAATTGAAATTGTCTTGTAGTATCGTACCAAAGAAAGTATCATGTTAGGTTAGGTTGTCAGATATTTAAGAGAAATTGTTGACATTTTCTAAGATGTGATTTGTTTTAAATAAAATGCAATATTTTTGACTGTTTTTAAATAGTATGTTGCTGTGTGTATGTTGTGCTACGATTTGTGATTTACCCAGTGTTTATGAACATGACTGTAGAACACTATAAATACAAGTGTTGACAGGTCAGTGTATTTTTTTTTTGTAATGCTAAACTATTTATAAAATTGAATGTTGTATTACAATGTGACAGTAGTAGCAATGCAGATGCATACTACATATATTTTAATGAGGTTATGTAATTGATGATGTGTTTTACTATTGGAAATGTCATTAGATGGGACAGGAACTAGTGCTCTCCCATTAGCGGTCTATTTAATTCGACTTATTGCGGTGAATAATATTATTCTGTTTACCTATTCCAACTGTATATATTTTTAACTACATAATTACGGAAGTATTATTATTTTTAAATCAGTTCATGATTCTTTTACTTCAATTTAAATACAAATGTATATTCAAGACTGTACTGATTAATTTGGGCTTACTGTAAACAATTTAATATCCACAAAGCATGACAGATTTACTTTAAATAAACCTTAAAAAAAAATTAGAGACTAAATCTATTGTAGAAAATCTAGCTGAAAGTGTTTGAAATCGGGAATTAGAATCTGTCCTCTCTCGTAGTACTAGCACAATAACTGCTTGTCTATTGTCCGTCTTTATTAGTTGTTTGTGGATCAACAACAGTGGTCTTTGTTGACGATTTTGAAGTTGCAACATGTTTATAATCCATTGGTTTCTTATACGGATACAACTTGTGATGTGAATAAATCAAATAAAACGATATGTATACATCGATAAATCTATGTTTGATTTAAATTTTTGGAACACTAAATTTCTCGTATGATAGTACTATTTTCTCTTGGTAACACATGTAAATATTTACTGATGATCTTTGAATTCAATTTTATGTGTTTTATTGTATTGGAATTTATCTTTATATTTATTTCAATTTAATTTCTAAATTATTAAACTTTAAAAATAGTTTCTTACGTTTCAATGTTCTTTGCCTCTTTTCTCCAGTAAACATTTTGGAGTCACTTTACCATTATATTGAAGATGCGTATGATTTTTTTGTTATGAAAGAGTTAATTTACAGTTCTGGTTCTCAAAATCGGTTATATGAAATGCCTATTTTATCGGCTACAAATAGTGAAACCACGCCACCTGTTGGAACAAAATTAAGATAAAATTGATGCGAACTATAATTGAAGTGCAATAGTGATAGAAACGTCATAAAATAGAACACTGCACCAAATTGTTTACTAGGTCTCTGTTCTTTCTTTTTCTTTCTTCCTTTTCTCTTGCCTAGCAACAAATCATCCAGACTCATTCTATTTTTCATTCTCTTCCTATACCTGCTCCTTATATACTTCACTTTTTATTCCTCCCTCACACATATCTCTCTTCATCACCTATTTGCTTCCTCCTTTTTAGTTTCTTATCATATCTCGCATTTTAATTTATGTATTTTTAGTATAAGTTTGTATCTTCTTAATATAATAAACTGACAAATCATTATAATCAATGCAAAGTTAAAGTTTCAGAGCTCTTAAAATTTGATGACCTGTTTGCACGACTGACCCTTTTAAAGCATCTCTTTTTAAACTTTTTTATATTTAGAAATTTATGTGAATAAACTAACGTATTATGAAAAAACTTTGCGAATTTATTAAAAATCGACTGCTAACTTCTTTAATAAAATAAAGTAAATAATAATAAATATAACCCACTTTAGGACGCACTGACAAGCCTACACCCTAAATTTCCTTATTATATTATTAACTATTAATTTATCGATATATTACATATCAATAATTCTTTATTATTAAATGAAATCGATGTTATGCTGGTAACCACTAGATCAGGCTGCATCATATACCGGTCCTACATCATCCATTCCAGTTTCAATCTTTATGAAATTCTAATACCGTTCTGCCCTATTTGTTATTAAACTGTCTTGTCTTGTCTTGTTTTGCTTTTTGTTTATTTTTTTTTTAATATCCATCTAATAAAAATATAAGTATGAGATCTAAATGATTTGGTCCATCACGATTTGTCAAGAAAATAAACCCATGAATGTTTCGGTCGGGATTTAGGTAGTTGTTTTTGACTACCTCAGAATGCGGTTACACGATTTTTTAGTCAATACGTCACTAACAATTATTGGCATTTAAATTGTACTTGTATGTATTGGTGCTTATTATAGAATGTACAATTATAGATGGAAATATTTACAAATTTGTATTCTCGGTATCTTATCATTTTGAACATGAAATAAGTTTCAGAAACTACTATTGTGACCTATTTACACGACATTATACTGCACGTTTTTTACAGTATTCGATTTTAAACGTATAATCAACGAAAATTTTTGTTAGTAAAAACGTATAGTCGCAGTTTTCATACGACAAAATAAATGTATTAAAATGTAGTTTGATATATGTTAAAAGTAAGTAAAGTAATAAAAAAATGCTGTTTGATACAGTTTTTATTTAAGTTTTATTAATTTCATTAATTTTGAATAGGACGAATCAATAGTGTTTAAATAGAGTTATTAAATTTGTACTGCTAGAATTTATAGTAGCCGAATTATTGTTGATTTGGAATTTTTGAATCAAATATAGTCTGTGATGTCGCTTGAGTTGCAACGTGATTTTTATATAATTCTATAGTTTTATCCCACAAAACGGGCTTTAGTTCCACGAAATAAGAAATAAATAAATCATTATCTATAAAAGATTCGGTGAACATTTTCATATAATAAACTTGAAACACGTGCGATTATTGGTTTACTAACCTCAGTACCATTATACTGTACGCCACTGGAAGGCGAATGCGTTAAAGTTCATTCGATTTGCTTGACAAGTCTAGTGAGTATTCGATAAACGTGTTTAGCTGTGTACGTTTTTTGCAGTACAAACGTCGTTTGAATGGTTATATTTAAAATGTATGCGCCACTGTTTATACGATAAGATGTATACTGTATACAATGTCGTGTGAACCCAGCCTAACTGTATTATATCTTAAGTACGGTCCAAACTAGAGTGACTCCAACATGCGACATTCATTTAAACACTACTTAGAGTATTTTTGTTTTGTTATATCCATTTTACTGCATGTTTTTCGCTAAAGGTCTTAAAAAAATTGGCTATTGGTGAAAAAGTCTGCTATTGTTTAATAGACTATGAATTTAAGTTAGGTACCGATGAAGACGTTGTATACGGATTCTTTGTAGCATTTGATGATTTTTCTTTAAGCGCTAGAGAGCTTTAAAGCGTCTGGTGGAAGTTAGGGCCAGTTAGGGAAACTAGGTTAACAATATTATGTAAAAAAAGGACCGTGGCCGTAGTCGTACTAAATATTATATATGAAATTTTTAATATAATCAAATAATTAAACTTCAATTTGAGAAACACAGATTTCATTAAAAAACGTCAGTTAAAAGGAAGAGATTATTATATGTTTCATCCAAATTTAAGTAAGAAAAGATGGTTTAGAAATGAGTCCCGCAAAATTATATCAACTATAATCGAAATCAAAAGTAATTATTGTAAAACTCCAGCTCACCTGTACGAAATTAATATTAAATCTGACGATAGATGTCTATGTGGTGAAGAAGGAACTTTGGATCATATTATATTTGAATGCATAAATTATAGTTTAGAAAGATCAAAATTCAATAGTGAAGTATTAGATGTTATTAAAACTTTTCCTGTTAATACTAAATTTTTGTTAAGTAATTCAAAATTAATTAGTGATTATTTAAATATTTAGAAATTTGTAAAATAGAATGTTAGATGGTGGCTATGACGAATAAAAGTCAAGGCAAATAAATAAATATATTACACTATTTATTCTCAAAATTTCATCTTTTCTAAAACAACGTAGGTATGTGGGCTTTGCGATCTTGGCCTATTACATCCCCTAGTAGGCCGGGTTAATATACTAAGCGTAAAGGATTTGTTTTTATTTCATATTATTGATTATTTACTCTTATTTCATGTCCTCCAATCAGTTGTTTACATAAATAGTTCTTTGTTGTTGTACACAACGTACGAGCTATTCAATTAATCTGTTGATCACATTAATTCTATTTTGATCCGTTCAAGGCTCATCAGATGACAGCCTCCCAAGTCCCAATACAACCAGGCGTTTCCTTTCCTAGTTTCATTGTCACGCTCATATCACCAACGTGGTACACTCATGTACTTTTGACTTTTAACAAAAACATTAGATTTACTTTTTGAATCTTTAATTTCTAGTGCTACAGGCGCGGCGTGGTGCGGCGCTACTTGTTAGTGTTCAACCAAGTATAAGTATTTAACACGGAATTGTTTAACAGCAAATAGTAAATGGTTTTGTTTAACAAAGTTGCCATCCTTGACGGTGCGTTATGATTGGACGTTTGCTTTAACATCAAACAAATACACGGTATCTATTAGACATACTTCACGTACAATGGGTAGGACTTAAAATCTATACATATATACATAGATAGTAGATATATATGTATATAATGAACATGTACTTTTTAATACATACTTATAGTAATTACACTGTTAAAATTATTACATGATTGTATAAGTTACATTTATGTTTTTATTATAATTGTGGAGTCATGAGAATCTTAAATAGTCTTTTATGTTACGATTCTCTCAATTAAAAGCATTAATTATATAACATTCATTTATTAATAATAAATTTCAATCGAATATGTACATCGTCAGATCCGATCCAAGTGTATTGTGCTTAATGTCCGGTGCTGAACTGTCAATTTAAAGTCCCCGTATTCTTCGCCCACTAGTCTCAAAACAGCTGCATCAGAATCCTTGATAATTGGACACCTTTGTAATTCTGCATGACGTCATCGCTAGGATTGATTTGAAGTCATAGCGATGTACTGACTGTTTTCGTAGTGCTAAATAGTTCTTTAGGATCACATATTTAGGATCTTAGTCAATCCGATTTATATCTTTATAAGTTAAAACTTGATTCTCTAAATTAGTAAAAACTCGAAAAATTAAAATAATATACAAGTCATGACAAGTTTTGTTTATTCTCATGCTGCATATACCAGATTTGGCCCAATGCGACATTTTCCTGTTCCCAAGATTGAAGAGACCCCGTGAAAGGACGGCGTTTTGAGACGATTGAGGAGATACAAACCGAATCGCTGAGAGAGCTTAAGAGCATACCAAAAAGTGCATATCAGAACTGCTTCGAGGATTGGAAAAAACGCTGGCACAAGTGTATTATATCTGAGGGGGACTACTTTGAAGGGGACAAAATAGAAATTGATGAATAAATAAATATTTTTTTGAGAAAAATGAAAATTCTCCTTATTTTTTGAACAGACTAAGTACATAAATTCTTTGATAAGTGCGTTGATAAATGTTAACCAATAACATTAAAATTACTTGAACAAAGTAGTAAAAAGGAAATAATTTGAAGATCACATTGTGCAGTAATGGACGTGGAGATTTCTTTATCCCAAATCTTTCTTATTATTTCAAATTCCATATGAGTTTTTCCAAAAAGAAGAAGATTTCAGTCACATTGCCAGTGAATGCAACGTCAGTAATATGAACCTGATCTTATAGTGTAAAAGGCGTTTAAAGTTTTAATAATTGCGTAAAAAATAAATGTTAATTATTTTTAAATTATAAACTTAAAAAATTAAGCTAAAAATGAATGTAAACATAATTATATTTAACAGTGTAACTATCAATTGTATATTAACGAATATACATACGTTGATATTACATATTCTATGCTCATAACAGATAATACATAGGTTAGTTATATAGCAGATAATGGATGTAATATATAATGTAAACAGCATATCGGTATTGCACGAATACCTTATGCGTTTGCAAAGAACAGTAGTTATGATTAATATATATTTATGTATGATCAAAAATGTCATAATTTTGTTATTATAATGTGGGCTAAATATTCAAGAAAATCCGTCATCGAACCTAGCATTTTGGATATGCAGCATTTTTTCCAATCCCAATCCCAATCCCATTCACTGTTTTTAGTTTTAATATAAAGTTTTAACCTTAACTTGTGAAAACATGCGTTATGCGTCAGTAATATACATTATTTTGTAATAATAACTATCTTTTTTTAATATAAATTATTGTATTTAATATAATTAATTTTATTTCTTTATATTTCACAAGCTGATATTTACATTTTAGGTTGAAACCTTAAATTAACACTTAAACTTAGTGAGTGGGAATGGGCTTAACGTCCTAAATCTTAAATTAAGTGGTGCAGTAAACAGACTAATATATTTAAGATTTATTTTTGCTTATATCTTTTTTATTATTAAAGTTACAACAAATAGTTATTAATAAAAGTTGTGTATAGTATCATATTCTATAAAAAAGCTCTTTACAAAATTTTTGTGGGGTGTTATAGTTTTCCAGATAAACAAAGAAAACTAATTACAATTTTATTTTTAAGATGGCGATTGTGTCGAAAACTGGAATTAGAATTTAGGTTTTATTCTTTTAATGGACAAAATAAAAAATTGCAGTTTACCCAAAATGCACAATGGGCCTCTTTTTAAAAACGTATTTCTCTGACTAAAAGTTATATAAATAAATTTTAATTATAAATAAAATTACCTTCCGTATATATTTGGGTTTAATTTTAAATGAAATTTTTAATCAAGTTAATTTAAATAAATATAGAACGCATTTCACGCGATCCGTCAGTTATCTGTAACGTAACTTCCCGTGTGTGCGGTTTACGGGATACTTCAGGGAGGTAGTGGGGAGGGTGGGGGATTTACCTGTTCTGATTAACGAGGTGCGTTCGTTCGGTTCGGATATTAAATTCCTGCGATTAGTTTTATTTACTCTTTCTTTTATAACATAATCCGTCACTTTCAAATTGACTTAGATTTTAATCAAGCGGATGTAACTGACTGGAACATATGTATACCATACGTGCGTATCTTACGCAGTAGAAGAAGAAGAAGAATGTCTTCAGGCTACTCTCAGAAATTCACCATATGTTTACTAGATAAACTAATTAAATTATATTGCCTTCGTTTGAAACTTAAAGGTTGGTAACTGACTCGACCAAGATGCTTTATCGTTTATGGATGCAATGAACGTAGTGAGAGGTTTGGGATTCCTTACCAACACGAGCCGAGCACCAACGTACATGTACATATATAAGAAAATGCCAAGCATGTTGTTGAACATTGATAGTTTGGTTTTTATTATTCTGGATTAGTTCTAGACTGTGATTTATTTTAATTATAGAAATTGAGGCGATTACAACGTCAAGGTCATATTCGCCTGAATTTATTTTATTTTAGTTAAATTTGATTTATTAAGTTTATATCAATTAGGAATTCGAGCACTTTTTGAATTTCTTCTGGATTGTCTGAAAGCATGTCCTTTACTTCATCACTGATGCTGTGTTTTGTTCGTTGAGTTTGATATTGTGGGCAGGTTACTAGTAGACGATGGACGGTTATTTGCGTCTGACAGTTGCTGCACTGCGGAGCTGTTGTTTTTCTCATTAAGTGTTGATGCGTCAACCTCTATCATTATTTTTTTTGACATTGCTGAAATTTTTCTCTCTTTAGTAATTCATATATGTTTCCTTTGTTGCAGAACTGTCCATAGAGAGAAAGAGCACTTAATTAGAGGGTAAGTCAACTTCCTTAACTATATTTAGTTTAATAACAATTTATTATTTAAATCTGTCCGATATAAAATGGCCAGATTCCTCTGTCTTTGGGTTCGATCTTCATATCAGGGGTATGTTTTCTGGGTTCAGAATTAATTTGATTATATGGTTATGATTATAAAACCTTTTAGGCAATGGTGTAGCTCATGTATATGAGCCCATGACAGTATATATACCGCCAACATTGTAGGAAATCGAGAACATTTTGAACTTCTTCTGACTTGTCTGAAAGTATGTCCTTTAGGTCACCACTGACACTGTGTTTTGTTCGTTGAGTTTGATATTGTGGGCAGGTTACTAGGAGATGATGGACTGTTATTTGTGTCTGACAGTTGCTGCACTGTGGATCTGTTGTTTTACTCATTAAGTGTCAATGCGTCAACCTTGTATATCCTGTTCGTAGTCTGAGGATGACTATTTCATATTGTCTGTCGCTTTGATAAAAAGTTTCCCACTTTTTCTGTATTTTTCTTTAACCAATCTCAATTTGTTGCTACTTGTTTGTGTGCAGCACTGGTTTTGAATTTGCCTCATACTCTTTTTATACAGTTCTATTAAGTCTAAGTACGATGTACATTTGTAAAAGCTTAAGACAATTAGCTTAAGAAATTCTTTGCTGATACTAAAACACTAATGCTAAAATTGAAACCCTGTTTTTTTTAAATTTAATTTAATTATTTATTTTAATGTTATGCCATTAAGTATTCTGGTGTCTCTCTCTCCCAAATTCTTTTATATCTCTTGTTATAATTGCTTTTCTCAATTTTTTTTATTCTTTCCTGTTGTTGTATCTCCCTGTTTCTTCTCCTTAGCGCCTCTTCCATACCTGTGCCTCCTTCTATCTTTCTTTCTATTTCCTCTGTCGCCATTCCATTCCTATCAAAATACTCCTTTCTTTTTTTCAGGCGTCCTCCCCCACCCTCCTTTCTACTCTCCTTCCTAAGTTTCCTCACGATTTCGTCTTCACCATTACTTATTTTCTCCTCGAACTTGACTGCTCTCTTTCCTGCTTCCATTCTTATCATGTCCCACACTTAATGTAAATTTAATTTATTTAACGTCGGTCTATTTCCAATGCTGAGTCGTATCATCAACGACCTCCTACTACGTTGACAGTCTCTTGGTGTTGTCTCTCCTCACATAAGGTCAACACCGCTGCCTGATAAGTTTATGATTACGTATGAGTTCACCGGTTAAATCAAACATTAAACAACGCTTCAAACAATGGTATTTGCAGATGTTCATACACATCTATTGTTGTAGGACAGTATCTACAACTCGGAGTACCCTCTGAACATTGCTTACCACAACACAATGGTTCTTATTATTTACTTTTGCGTTTGATATATAAACAATATTCCATATATACTCTTGGTATAGGTCATAGTTCAAGCAATTTAAGAAGAAGAAGTAATATAATAGCCTCACGTAGGTGGTGCGTAGATAGGTGTGGAGCGTTACTGCATCATTTCGATACGGCAGTGTTAAAAACGTTCTAAAACAGGGGTAGAAAACGTTCATGCATCGTACCCTATACATAATAGTACACATGGATACAGTTTAACCTTTTTTTATTTTATATAGGAGAAGAGTTTATTGGTGCAATAATATTTATTAACAAATATGGATGCTGTATACAATACAAAACAAGATGTAACACTATTGACTCTTATATAATGAATATTCTCACCTGAGAAAACAGTTCAAAGTGTTAGGTTAGGTTACTCCAGTTCCTACTAATACTTAGAAATAAGTCAAGCATCCAGCAAAACGATGCTACGATCATTTTCCAACGTTTGACGTATCGTGTAGTCGATGGTGGAACTAAGTGTGTCCAATGTCGTGTGTCCAACATTCACGTTGGAAGAAATTCAGAACACTTCAGAACAACGGAAGGTTTTATACTTGAAAGTTTCTTTATTTAGTGTCAATAATATCAACAAATTCATAAAATAAATAAATACATCAATGTTTACACCAAAGAGGCAGTCCTTAAAACATTTTTGTCTTTAAAAACTGTTTTAGTAAACAAGACACATTCCCATCTGGAGTCGGTAAGATCAAAAGAAAACACGTTTGTTGTTGTTTTTTAGTCTGCTTGGTTTGAACACGCCGTTTTGTTTTTTGTGAACATTTGCGCTTGTCAGTTGTTGTTTATCATGTCTATAATTTTTATGGGACACACAGAAAAACTGTCTCTCTATTTTGAAACCGGCTTTAAGGTTGACGAACTCTGTCGTCAATATACGTAACCTTAGTTAAGTATGTTGTGTATAGATATGGATATAGAGGTTATGGGGGTCATGATTATACTATTACCCGAGGAATATCTAAACAAATAAATCATTTTATTGAGCTATTTAAATTTATCGATTATTGATTTGTGTGTAAGGAAATGCATGTGTTTTAATTTGACATCATGACGGGTCCTTGAGTAAAATAAAAAATTCTGAAATTGTGTTTGCTTCAAAAGTAAAAAGAAAAAAATATACATCGATCTGGAATATACGAGTAAATGAGAAAAGAAGAGAAATGATTAAGGTATTTGTTGAACTTTTATTTCGAAAATAAACCGATTTTCAAATTCTTTAGTAATAAGATCGTAGTTCTAGCGCTCAGCTATACTTGGGTTCGAGTTCTATTTCTTAAGATGTAATAAATTTAATTCACGACTTAAAAAGACTCGCCAAATGGTAAAAGAAATAATCGACGAATATATATCACTTATATAATAAAAAAAATCTACAAAACACACAATTACTATGTTATTTACAATAATTAGAAGAATATAGGTTGTTTATCAATGCTAACATAAAACGGCGTTCTTGACAAATGAAGGCACCAGAAGCCGACAAGTTTCCACATAAACTAAGTGATTGCGACAAGTTTTAGTTTTCCTAATATGAAAACTATTCACATCTTAGGTCAGGCTCGAACTCGCTCTCTGTGCTCAGAGGAACCATCAGAAACTCTCTCTTACCCCGTTGAAGGAGTCAGCAGTATGATCATCATTTGGGCGCCACTCATCGTCAAAAGAATTAAGCTTATTAGTGACAGATGTAGTAATGGAACAGGAAACTCTCCATAAACTGCGACAGTGATATTTGAAAATAAGATGGTAAGAATTGGAAACCTGTAGCATACCTGGTTAGAGAAAATTTGGCTCTGTTTTTCCTTTAAACCACGTCAAAAATCCGTTAATATAGCTGAAAATTATAACAAGTGTGCATAGAGGCGTTTGTATTAAGTGAAAAAGTTAAATATTAAAAATATAAGTTTGAATACCAATTATACACAAAGTGTAGAATTTGAAATACAACATTATGTTATATTTCAAATTATACACCTTGTGTTTAATAATTTTAAAACTTATATTTTTAATATTTAACTTTTTCACTTAATACAAACGCCTAATACCGATAACAGAAATAACTATTTTACTTGTTTATTAATACTAGAACGTTGATCTTGTCTAATAAAAGCACCAGGGGATGTGAGTTCCAACATCTTAAAGTTTCCCACATAGTAGTAAACTTAGAGATTGTGACAAGTGTTAGTTTTCTAATATGAAAACTTTTCACATCATAGGTCAGGCTCGAACTCGCTACCTATGGCATTGCAAGCAGCTATGCTAAGAACATCACCATCCAAGACTCTGTAAAACATTTCTTCTTTAAAAATATTTTGAATTGTCATTGTATTTAATAAAACAAATTCATTTCATCAAAAGAAATTAGTATAATCAAAATAATCTATGAATAACAAAAAATGCTATTGTTTTAACAACAATACCGTTGTGAACCAAAGAAACAAAAGTAAACATGACGAAACGTGCTCTAAATAGTACTGGAATGTTTTATCAATGCTCCCTCAATGTTTTGGAGAGGGTTTGTTATATGCTGCATAATTTAATTTCGCTTCTACATAATTAAAACGTAAAACATAATTTATTATATTTAAGAAGCTAAAATGGGCTTGTGTCCTATGTCTTAATTTCTATAAAAGTGTTCTATATATTGATAGAGTGGGTTACTAGAACCTCAAATGTTCAATTATTTTTTAATAACTCCTTATATGTTAAGAGATATTAACAATTAAAAAAGCCATTTTGTCTCTTTAATTATTAAAGGGATTCAACGTTGTACACATTCCAAGTGCATGTGACATCACAATCCTTGTGTAAGGTTACCAACCTTACAGCTCATAAATCTCTGCTATATGTATTTATATATCAAAATATCAAATATTATTTACAGCTATTTCAAGGAACAATCAAATTTCAATACTATGTCTGGCTTAGCAGGGTTAAATAAAATAAAAACTCATTATTCTTTGATTTGACTTGATTATTTGACTACCAACAGCTACAGAACATTACCACAGCACTGACCTACTCAACAAATAACTGACGTTAAAATGCATTTCACGTCATACAAATATGGCCGACCATTTCTAGTGCTAAAACTACAATTAAAACTTTTAATTGCTATATCTGCGTCAATATTTAGATAATTAATAAAATAGACACGCCAATACATATTTATTAACATCAATTTCAATCAACAATTGAAAAATCGACCACTAAAAAATGAGGATACAAGCCCATTGCTAGATATTTTAATTATAATTTTTCAAGAACAGATGGCACTATTGTTTTATATAAGATATTTATTTATCTCAATATCTCCACACAAGATGTTATTTTGCATATGTACCTGTTTTTTTGTCTCTTAGCTATTTTGCTTTTGCTTTTAACTGTAACTGGTATCTCAAGATGTAAGGACTTATATTTCTCGTAGACTATAGGTAAAACTAAACATAGAAAATAGCTGTATTAGTTTTTATGTATATGTGTATTACCTGGGCTCGTGTCTAATCTTATTAAATCTAAAAGTGACCGCACGCCCGTCTGTGTCTAATGTGTGTCCCGTTGGTTATTATACATATACATACATGCACACACATTTGAGGAATGAAACATATGTATATAGTTTATATGTATGCATGCACTCGACATACGATCGCTCTAAAGTGAATGTTATATCCTAATCACAATGGATGGCTAAAGAAAAAAGTATAATAGTTTATTTGTTTCTTGAATGTTGCACTTATGGATAATATGTAACAACAAATATTGACTTTAACAATACTGTTGCTAGATATAGTTATGGTCAACACTTTACAGAATAAAAGTTATTGAAAATTATTACCTCTGGCAACACTTTAGTTATCAATAAGATAGAATATAATTAATGTACTAAAATTGGTGTTTCTTCTTTTTTGTTATTGTATATTTTTGGAGTCTATTATATCTAGAATATGAAAAATATGTCGCTTGATGAGTGCAATAGTGACACAACTCAAAAAACATAAGCTACAAAAATTCTCTTTATTTGTATTTAAGAGTTAAGTAATTTGTAGTTATGATATAAAGGTTCCTAAAGTATTTTATGCAGTATAAACTAAATTTTGTGATATAGAGTAATTTTTTGACTGGTAAATTCAATTGAATTGGGCGGTACTTTCAGAGAAAGGATTAAAGCTTTAGAAAATACGTATTTTTTTTAACAAAAGAAAGAGGTATAACAACCCGCTAAAACACAGTAACGTGTATTGAAGGTGTATCTAACATAACAAATGTTATCTGAACGTAAACAATGTTACCTGAAATACAACATTTATTAATTACTATAAATTATAAAACTTCTTGAAATACCTTTATTTGGATCCTTTTAGATGAAACATTACTATGTTTCACTTGAATTAAATATTACAAAAATGTAAGGTAACGTCCATGTTCTGTGTTGAACGGGAAAATAAAGTCAATTTAATGCACAAGTCTCGTGAATAACCAAAATGGAGAATTTTTGAGCTGTGTTATTATTGCACCCAACAAGCGATGTTGCTATTTACACTTCAAAATAGTTTTTTACGCGTAAAAAAATTAGTATAAATATTAAGTATGAACACACTGAACAAACAGAGACAAATCTTACACTTTAGTCAATTGACAGACTTGTTGTAAGTATGCTCTTTCTCATATATTTCCATGGCCTGTATTGAACAGCCAGACTATCTTAAAACTGTATTTACTTGCTTAAATCTAACCTAACCTCAGAGTCTTTACATTAGATTAAAATAAAGATCACCAAACCAATTTCCACGTTTTTTTATAGACTTAAAATGACCTCTCTTATTGAAAGATCTTAACTACATGTTAAACTGCGAAAAATATGGCATTCTACAAGTAAAATTTTCTATTTGTTTAAGCTGCGGTCATTTTATATATCATTTGACAAGGTACACTTGATTCTGATATCTCAATTTATTTTTTAATATGATACCCTAATATTATAAAAGTGAACTACATAAATTGTGCATCCACCTTATTTATATGTAACACTCCACATATTATCTCTAGTACGTTATACATTATTAGCGCGATATCTCGTCCTTCTGTCCGTGTATGCCCCCTCCTCTACCCCCTCTTACTTTGTTGTCCGTTCATCATGTTACCGTTCAACCTGGGCATTCGGGTAACCTGGCCAACTTGGGCAACCTGGCTGGATGCTGAATGTAGTATAGCTTCTCTTTGCTATGAGTGTGTGTCTGTGTGTGTGTCAGTGTATTCTGTGCCGTGGACTGGACACGGAGAAAGTGATCTGATTCGCCTCAACTCGCTATTCTCCATGTGACCATATATTATATCAGTGTTGAACAATTTTTTTCATAGACGAGCGCATTTTAACACAAGAATAATTAAAACTATAAGCAACACTTGCGTAACTGCATACAAATTCTCTTTATTTGGATATTTTGGTATTCATTTTTTGTGTAGTTGTGTGCCTATTATGTCTCTCTCATTCTGCACCTTGTCCTAATCTTTGCTTAGTTTTGTCTGATCAAAGTCTAAGTACCCAATTTCTTGATGAACTGCTTTTTCTTGTGTCTTTAAATCTTTAATTTCTCTTTTGCAGTGCTAGATTTCTACACCTGACTTTTGCAGATTCATTTGCGTTTGTTGCTTATCCTTCTCACTTTTTCCTAACAAGTTTTCGGATCTTATTAAAGTGGATTCTTTGCTAGTAACATCCTTCAATTGTTTCACTTGATGTTACATCTTTCTAACTTTAGACGTCAATTCAATACCCTCCTCAGTTGGTGATTGAATATTTCTTTGAACACTATTTCTCTCTAAAGTGATGCTTTCAAACTGCTGTTGAATATGTTGAGAATATTGAAATACAGCAAGTATCTTTATTTCCGTTTACAGCTAAGTTCTGTTTTATCTCATCTTGAATATGCGCAACATTCTTAGTCAAATCTTTAACCTCCAGAGTCATTTTATCACCATCATATCTTAATATGATTTCTGGTCTTTCTTTTTCTTAAATTAGTTGCTTTTCCTGATTTCTTACAATTCCATTTTGTAATGTTCACTTCTCTGTTTATTCACTTTTACCTAGCCCTTTTTCAATTTCTTACTTGTTGTTTGTCTTTATATCTATCACAGTACATAGGTATTAACGTGTTATCTTTACTTCTAATATTTCTTTAGGCATAATTGGTTTGATATCTACTTTATATAAAGAACCGCCTAAACTTCGATACTCTCTTTCTCACTTTCGTTTACTCTCACACAGCACTGTCTGGAGCAGCTAATACAGAAAATAAATTTCTTTTTATCTCAACACCAACATACCATACGTATTAATTTCTATCTATCTTAAATGATGGAGGTCGCTGCTGTATAATTTAATTAAACGATACTTGGTTTTAGAAACGTAGATGTAAGGTACTTTAATGATTTATTAGCTGCCTAATGACAATGCTAAAGGCTGATTTTGATTCATGAAGAGTTATTACCGTAAGGGCTTATTAAACGCAGTGACGACTGATTTTATAACAATTGATGTTACTCTGATTTGGTATTTATCAATATTATTATAAAACTAAATTTACAACAAAATGTGAATAATTGTAACTACCATAAATATAACAATACAATTTGATAAATTACTGCTAAAGATTTGAGCAACAAAATTTTTTTTTTTTTTACTTATTTGCCTTGACTTTCTTTCGTCATAGCCACCATCAAACATTTTTTATACATCTTTTATAATTTATAATTCAATTTTACAAATTTCTAAATATTTCAATAATTCAAATTAATTTTACTTCAATAATTTAAATTAATTCTAATTAATTTTGAATCACTTAACAAAAATTTAGTATTAACAGGAAAAGTTTTAATCACATCTAATATATCACTATTCAATTTTGATCTTTCTAAACTATAATGCATTCAAATATAATATGATCCAAAGTTCCTTCTTCACCACATTGACATATATCGTCAGATTTAATATTAATTTTGTACAGGTGAGCTGGAGCTTTGCAATGATTACTTTTGATTCTGATTATAGTTGATATAATTTTGCGGACCTCATTTCTAAACCATCTCTTCTTACTTAAATTTGGATGTAACATATAATAATCTCTTCCTTTTAATTGATTTTGTTAATGAAATCTGTGTTTCTTAAATTGAAGTTTAATTTTTTGATTATATTAAAAATTTCATATGAAGGTAATTTCACTCTCATCTCAATTTCTAAATTTATTGATTCCTTTGCCAATTTTTCCGCAATTTCGTTTCCTCTTATTTCACAATGTCCTGGTATCCACATACATTTTATGGTATTATTCTTATTTATTATAGTGAAATAAAATACATCTCCTTAATTTTGCATGTCAAAATATCATTGTTTGATTTGTTATCATTAGAATTTAAATTTTTTAAAACACTTAAAGAGTCCGTTATTATTATAATTTTATTATTGTTTATATTTTCATTAATTTCCAATGCTTTTAATAATGCTAAGCAACAAAATTGAAATATTTTCCTATTCAAATACGAAAAGTATATTGTACACCAGAGACCTTAAATTGTCCATCACTGTAAAATATCAACATATATGTATCTCCACACAAGTGTCTCCTCAAGAAAGATAGAAAGAGAACCGATACAGAAATTTATATATTAAAAGTAAAGTAACATTAACTGTGTGTAACTGTAAAATGTGTTTTACGAAGGGAATCTATCTAGTCGGTCGGATTCGTACTCGGACTCCGACATGGACACGACACGGACGGAGTTCCTACACAAAAAGGCTTTAACTATAATAAGTCTACGTTACGGCTATGGCTAAGCATATTTATGATGGCTAGATCGAATTGAAACACTCATTTACTTTTACATGTAACAGCGGTAGTGTAGTAGTTAGTACATGATTTTGTTTTATTATGTTGTTGTAAAGAATTCAGTAAAAAAATGTTTATGGTGTAAGTCTACTATAAATTTGTATTTTACAATTTATTAATGAATGAGAGGTACAAGCATCTGTACTTTAGTTATATAGGATAACGTTAGAGCAAAATACTACTGGCTACCATATAGACTACTGGCTAGTCTAGTGAGAACATTAAGGAAGATATGGTTTATTAGAGGATCGGATAAAATTAAATCAGAAGTCTTCTTTAGTTGTACGCTGCCGTAGTACTGGTAGATAGAAATAATTCTTAAATACAATTTTATTAATAAAAGTCAAGGCCCAGGTAGAAAATTGTCTTACACAGCAAGGTTAATACTTACTAGCTTACTACAAGCTAATTATATTATTACCTTATGTTTAAATGTTACTTTATGTTATAAATGGTTTAAAGACATTTAGCAAACAAATATTAAAATGGTTTAAAAAGTGGCAACTTGTATAATCTTGTAATGTGCTTGCCTAGCTGCGTGATGACAAAGCTGACATCGTATGGACGTCTAAAATGTGGAATAATCCGTACTTCATACGTACGTACTCATAATATGGTTTAAACGTGGATATAGGCGGGTAAACTTGCTACCGTTTTTTAATGTCGGTTTCACACCAGAGGGACAGTTTTGAAAACAGTTTTGTGGTCAAAAAACAAAACAAAATTGTTTTGTTTTATTTTAAAACAGTTTTGTTTTTCGACTATTCAAACTGAACATACAGGTTTTGTTTTTAGTGTTTTTCTGTGTGTCCCATAAAAATTATAAACATGATAACCAACAACTGACAAGTGCAAATCTTCATAAAAAACAAAACTGCGTGTTCAAACCAAGCAGACTAAATACCAACAACAAACGTATTTTCAGTTGATCTTACCTACTCCAGATGGAAATGTGTTTTGTTTACTAAAACAGCAACAAAAGACAAAAATGTTTTAAGAGCTGTCTCTTTGGTGTAAACATTGGTGTTTTTGTTCAGAAAAACAAGTTTTTGTTCGTGTTTTATTGAACTGTCTGGTGTGAAACCGGCATTACACAGGTATTGTACATGTCCCAACAAGTTGGGGTACAATGTTACCCCTATGAACGAACAGTCTACTTATATAAACACAAAATTTGAAATGCAAAATAAATTAATGCAAAATAAATATTAAGGAATTTTTGTAAAACTTAAAATGTTGGTCCATCATTTTTTCTTATTAGTTTAAACAATACACTCACATTTATATATACTAGTGTATATATACATATATATATGATTTACGCATAATATATGCCATACGCATGCGCCTCAGGCTACTGCGGCACAGGTTGAAAGCATATTTTAAGAAATTAACTTTAAAAAGTTTTTTTTTTTTTGTTACACTTTTTTTTTATCAACTTCAGCTGTATAATTAAAAATTATATCTTAAATTAAAATTATGATAACTAATTACTTTTAAAACAAGATAATTAATAAATTAATGAACATTTTAATTGTGATAACACTGCTTTAAATCTAGCAGTATTGCAAAAGTCAGTAACTTGCTATCTCGGGTTTTAAAATGTCTCGAATTTAAAATCAAAGTATTACTAATTAATTTACATACTGATATATAAAGTTAGGCTGAGTGCACACTGGAGATAAGACTCTCAGATTATTCAAACTAAAATATTAAGGGTTGTGTCGGTTAGTAACAGTTAATAGCTACGGTGTGCAGCTATTGCTATTTTCTTTTTGTTGTTTAATTGTATTTATATTTTAGATATAATATTATTGTTTTCTTATTATGTATCTTTTATATTTTCTACATTTAAATCTTATGCGTCACTATACCAACGCTGACAACTAAATCGCATATGCACAGGGAATTTCACTTAACGCTGCTCTGCGCGTTTATCATCGTTTTAGTGGCAGGAGGAACTACACAGAAGTACTTGGTTAGTTCATTAACGCGACTTATCCGATAAATTGAAATTTCAGTTGAGGATGCTGTTATATGTAAAACTTTAACCTCTATCTGATTCAATACTGAAATAACTCTTAAATTCAACTAAACAAAATTGTAATGCAGATTATTTGATGAATAGCGCTGGAATACTTATAGCTTTAATATTGTTTTCTACGTTATCTCAAAACTTGACAGATATATTTTGGATAAGCTTTCAAGTTTGGTCTTTATTTGATTGTCTCAAGCGGAAGTCAGGCACAATGCATCAATTGTTAAAAACTATAGCAGAAGTGATATAATACATTTATTTTTAGCATCAATCTAGCTCCCCTCACATGTAGCCTGGCATATCTTATTTCTTACAGTTCCCTTCATCACTCCCTTGACTCCCATCACTCCCAAAACCTGTAGTTTATGGATGACACCTACCTCTTAAGATCTACGTTCAACCCTCTTTGCCGGTGGCAGCCTTAGCCAAAGTGAGGCTACGGGCGGCAGAATTTTGCGAGGCCCTTGTTCTTTGTGTAATATAAAGTGATGTATTTTTGATGATGATTGACGAGAAATACAAAAGTTGTAAATAAATAAATGTAGACTTTTAAAATTTAATATTAGAAGTTTTATAAATTTAACAGGCACATACACGACAAATATTAATCATGATAAACTAAGGTACATGAAGGTCTAAAGCGCGAGGCGCGAGATTCAAATAGATATATAGTAATGAATTGTTCTACGTGGATTGTTCCGCGAGGGTGCGAGACCTTTACAAGATCTGCTTGCCACCCCCTAAGGCTGCCTTTGGATATAGGGTACCTAATTTATGACGTAATTATATATTTTACAATAAGCAATAAAAATATAGTTAAAATTACGATAGTTAAATATACGATACGAAGGTGAATTTTATATCATTCGTTGTATCGTAAATTTATAAGGCGCAACTTGTTTTGAAGTATATTATACATACAGTATCCATAATACAAAATTATATTATTTAAAACTAATAACAAAAATAATCCAAACAAAACTCTTACTACGTAACATTTCAGTGGAAATCGTGAAATACTTCAACGTAATCTTTCCTATCATCTTTTTCCAATTCTCCTTGAATGGATTCTTCAAATACACCATCAAGTATTATATTGGTCTACATATAGATAAATGTATAATAAATACAATACATTATATTACGCATTACTGATACAATTGTAGTCAGTTTTAGCTTCTTGCTGCTGTACTTTTTAGTCTTGTTCTAACATATTACGATTTGCATTTCTAGCTATAGCTACGGATCGTACTGCTTCACGTACTGCTATAATCAACCCATAAACGATTTCGTGAGATACATATATAATTTGTTGTAGTCTTTTTTTATTGTATTTGTTTTTTTATTTAAATAAATTATATACATATGGGTATATTATGTATTCTGTATCTAACATAGGACATTGTCTTTTTTGATAAAAGTGCGGTTATGTGAAACCCAAAAAGTAATTGTTATAATATTTTAAGATTAACCTATATCTATATTTTTGGTGTTTGTGAGAAATACTGCAGTAGTCTTAAAATGTTCCCATGGACCGTGTCGAATAGACATGTTGTCTACGAACTTGTGCGACTCCAACATGCGACATACATTCATAAATTGACGCTCATTGACGAATTTATTGAACTTCTATCATCCACACCAATGCGACATTCATATAAACTCTACCTTATTATGCATTTAGCGACTCTGAGGCGATTAAAAGCTAAATAATTTATAGATAGGAACAGAAACATTTTTTGCGTTTACATTTTCGTACTTAGTATATAAGACTGAGGCTTAAAGAAATTAAATTAAATTAAATGTACTGTTCTTTTTGTAAGCTCTTGGAATTTTGTGGTCAATTTATTTTAATGTTTTTACCGTTTGGTACTACATTCTTGTGCCCTTAACTCATTTATTTACATGTCATTGTGCTTAATTAAAATTTGATCCTTATTAAATCTAGGCATTCTCATTCCTTCCAAAAGAAAAAAAATATATATGAATTTATCCTTCCATAAAAATAAAAAGAAGAATTTATCCTTCCATAAGAATAAAACTGCTACTGCTACTGCTACTGCTTCGCTCCTCCTGCTGCTCTCCCTCCGGTTTCTATTTTGCCATTCCTTCTCTTTCCTCGTTCCTTTTCTCTATATCCGCCCCCTTTAATAACTGCCCAATATTCTTTTCGCTTATTACCTCTTTTTCATATGAAAACATAATGTGCTCCAATGTTTTTATCTCCGTTCCACACACCCTGCATATCCTTTCCTCGCTATTTGCCAAGTATCAATTTCCTTTCTCCTCGTTTCCCAAACTAAATCAAGCAATTCTTCTCATGTTTGTTGTGTCTTTTTCTCTTGTGTATTGTGGTATCTCCCTATCCCAAATCCTTTTATATCTTTTGTTATAGTTAGAGTATAAGAATAAGTTGTATAAATAAATGTAAGAAACTTGGAATAAAACTGTGAAGTATACACAAAGCAATTCACACATACTCTTCTGTTGGGTAGATATAACCAAGACAGTAAACATATTCTTTGCTTCCGAAAGCAATCCACTATTTGCAATCGATTTGCAACATCAATCCAATAAAAAATGATTTATATAATAACTAGATATGAAAAATGACAGATAAATAAAAAAATATGTAACAATAACCTAGGGCAATACGCTAGCGGTTAAATAATGAAAAAAAATCAAAGATTTCTAATGGTGAATTGTCGTACTTCTATCAACATGTACCGACAGGCATCGTCCATCAAGCTAGCAAGTGGTTACCAGGTAGGGTGCCCTTCTCTTTGGCGAATATTAGCTGGCGCGTGCACATTAGTTTAGTCATGCTAATCCAGTGCCGCGCGGTGAGGTACACCATCATACAGGTGTTAAACGACGAAAGTGAGCGTGCCTTATCGATGGAATTAGTCATTATAATAAATATGTCCGATTATTTGAATTATTGGTTACATAAACATATTTATTATGATTTTGTTGAAGCTATTTCACAAAGTGGGGCATAATCGTGCGGTTTGTTAAGGATGTATAAGACTTTATCATTAAAATATAGGTTCCAACTCTTTTGAAAGGTCTAGACGTGTGGTAAGACAAACAGAAATTACTTTAGTTCATGTTGTCTCTTTCATAACACTTCAGCGCCATCCATTTTTAGGGATAGTTGCTTCGTTACTTACTTCCTTAAATTATGATACTGAAACCTGGCTGGACTTACGGCATTAAACTCTGACGAACATCTAGTGTTTCAAACATAGAAAGACTAGAAAGATTTCAGTCAAGGATAGTGAGAGCCATTATGGATAACCCGTGGTTCATAAGCAACAAATTCACCAACCATGTCTTCGGTATTAAAACTGTGAAAAAGGAAATTAACAAATTCAGCCAAAGATACCAGCAGCGACTAAACAATCACCCAAACTATCTAGCAGTGAATCTATTAGATACACATACGTCTGACTTTAAAAGACTAAAAACATTTTCATTGATTAATTTTCATTTTTAGCATAGGTACTTATTATTCATACTTATTGTAACAGATTGTAACGTGGCTTATTATTACAAAAAAAACTTCTTTCAATTTCCTGTTTTCAGGAAAAAACGAATTCGTGAAAAAGACCACACAAGTAGTCGAGAGCATTGATGTTTGACTCTGACTACTATGTCCCCGAGTTCGATCCTCGAGCCAGAGTTGTATTATCTGGGTTTGGTAACAATCAGATTTAATTGGTTATGTGCAACCATAATCATGAATATGAAAAAGAAAACACGATAACAAAAAGAAAAATTCGATAAAGAAAATAGACAGAGGAATAAAAGGAAAACAGTTTCATAAAAAGAAATGGATTATAGTTACAATTGGTAGACGAAGAAAAATGCTAATAGAAGAAAGAATAAGAGAATGCAATGGGTGTCATCATAGTGGAGGCGATGTATCAGATCGTGATGCAGTTATAGTTGAAATAGAAAAAGATGGATAATGGAAAAGAAGCAGCGATTGAATAATTTTAAATAGAATGGTGAAATAAGCTGTAAAAATAGAAAATTATAAATGGGCTTGTGTCCTCATTTTTTAGTGGTCGAGTTTTCAATTGTTGATTGATATTGATGTTAATAAATGTGTATTGGCGTGTCTATTTTATTAAATATTTAAATATTGACGGAGATATAGCAATTAAAAGTTTGAATTGTAGTTTTAGCGCTAGAAATGGTCTGCCATATTTGTATGACGTGAAATGCATTTTAACGTCAGGTATTTCTTGAATAGGTCAGTGCAGTTGTAATGTTCTGTAGCTGTTGGTAGTCAAATAATCAAGTCAAATCAAAGATAACCCTGCTAAGGCAGACATAATATTGAAATTTGGTTGTTCCTTGAAATTGCTGTAAATAATATTTGATATTTGATATATAAATACATATAGCAGAGATTTATGAGCTGTAGGGTTACACAACCTTACACAAGGATTGTGATGTCTCAAGCACTTGGAATGTGTACAGCGTTGAATCCCTTTAATAATTAAAGAGACAAAATGAGTTTTTTAATTGTTAATATCTCTTAACATATAAGGAGTTATTAAAAAATAATTGAACATTTGAGGTTCTAGTAACCCACTTTATCAATATATAGTACACTTTTATAGAAATTAAGACATAGGACACAATCCCATTGTATAGATTATTGTCTTATAAAATGTTGATTAATGTAATATATATTAATTTAAGTGCTAATAACTATCAATAGCTGATGCACTGTAAATAACTGTAGCACTGTAGATCAATAATATAACAGTAAGTTAAAATCTATAAGTATGTTCAACAAAGTGATCAAAAATGGTGAAATTGGTCGTGCGAAGGGAAGCTTTCACCGCAAGTTGAAAGAAATATAAAAACCTCGTTATTTTCGGCTATCAACTCTTCCATCTGACAATGCACTCAGCCAGTATTGCATCAACTTGCTTTGTTCTTGTTTGCAATCGTATTAAGGTTTTTATTTTAAAGATAATAATCTATGTTTATGTTTCTATAATAAAAGTCTTTTTTTGTTAATAATTAAATTGTACAAATATGGTAACAACAATGACTATCTAGGATGAATTGTACTCGTATTGTGTGCTGTGGGAACTAAATGACGGATGACGGATGACGGATGACGGATGACTTGCTGACATCTTTTTTTTTGAGTTCTATTTACATATATCTCCGGATATTACATTTTTTTTATTACAATGTTTATGAATATTAAATTATTATTTATTTTCTCTTATTTTTAAAGTATGTGTAATAACGGAAATTAAGTCACGGTGACATTTTGTGACTTAGAAAATGTAATGATTTTTTTTTGGAGTGACATTTTTGTTATTCCACAAATTTAGTGAGTTATTTTAACCTAGTGTCTGTAGAGAGTCTGAAGCCATAACGCAAAGCCAAATGATTGTTCTTTGTCTATGGTAAACTTATGTTACGCCGACCATAGTAGTAACTGTCACCATGCACTTCTAGTTCAAAGGATAGACATGATACAGAATGTTTCTTTAGTATTTTTTTTGCCCCTTTAATTATAATAATTAATTACACTATTAATTTAACACTATTGTGAACAGAGATGTGCATAAAATACAAAATAGACCAGGCTCAAGAAGAGTTTCGGCAATGTCGCAAGCTGTCGGAGCACTAAAGGTAGCGGCGCCACCCTCCGCGACTTCCTTGACCAAGCGTTGGAATGGAAACATTTCTTATTATACAGCCTAAGGTCTCAATTACCTGGGAGCCTGGTCTCTATTGTATTACTTTTAAAAAGTATTTGTGCACATCTCTGATTGTGAAAGAAATCACATTTAAGATCCTGTCAGGTATCCTTTTCAGTACACATATAACATACATTTCTAGAATTTAAGACTTTGGTTTCAACCTAATTTTCAGGGCTTTTTTCACCCTTTAAATTACTCAATATACTGATAGTTCACAACTCGACCTTTAAATTCACAGTTCGAGTTTTAATTTCTTGTCTCACTATAGGTATAGCAAGATCATGGTGCAGTCTTTCGTTTGTAATATACTATAGTGTATCTGATAGAAGAACAGCGAGATTTAGATTTGGAAACTAAGAAAATGGAAGTACATACTGGGTAGACGGAGAAAAAAGAAGTGTAGGGTTTGCAAAGCAGAGGTGGAGACACTGGGGCACATAAGGGATGATAATGTCGACAAGGGGGGGGGGGGGAGCAGTAGGAAGGTGGAGCAGGTATTAAAAGGGGACAAGAAAGGGAACAGATGAATGGCAGAAATAATTAGAAGGAGGAAGGCGGAAGCTAGTTGAGCTTAAAGGTGCAGAACCAAGAGGTTTATGTCTGTAATAGAGTGATAGAGGTAAAAGGCAGGAGATGGGAAAATGAAGATAGAAGGGAGGAGGGATAGAGAAAATATAACAGGGTTTGTTGAGAGGGAACAAGGATGGTAGAGAGGGAACAAGGGAGAGAGAGAGAGAGAGAGAGAGAGAGAGAATAGTCAAATAGTTAAATAGTTTAAGTTTAATTTTAAGTTTGAAATGAAATGAATTAGGAAATATAATAATGTATATGGTAAAGCCGAAAGGCATACAATTAATTTAATAAAAAATAAATACTATAGTATATCTACAATCATGCGTAATGATTGGAATCTTTGTAAGATATCAATGTTTGAGTTAGCTGATGTACCCCATAGTTATAACGCATATTAGACTTATTGTAAAATATTAAAAAAAAAAAAATTAATGTTTCTAATTAAATGACAACAATGGTTTAAGTTATACTATGTAACTGTTATCCGTATAACAATAACAACAACATTAATAAATACATTTCCTCAGTACAACATGATCATGCTCGTACCTGCTTGGTTATTATTTCCCTGTTTCGTACAAGCTGAGTACACTTTATGATAAATGCACTTCGTAATGGGTTTTTAAGTATACACATAAGTATTTTGGGTGCAGTTCGTTTGCTAAACGTTTTGCAGCAGCTATTTAGTACTAGTACTCGTATAATAAACTGTAATCTGCTGATGATCTTAGTTACTGAACAAGGTACTCATTCCACTCGTACCAGTAGTGTATTAACAACAGTGTAGTATGACTCAAAACAAGAATTTTCCTCGTAATATTTATGGCGTATTATGTCGTAAATAATATCCACGTTTGTCAAGATGATGGATTGTAACTACGAGTCCACATGCCACGTTAGAAAACTATGAGCTTTCGCCCATTGCCCATGTGGGGTCTAGGTTTGTTGAAGGCTGGAGGTATGATAATTGAAAGAAGAATCTTTGAAATTATGGTAAATATATTGTTACCTAATGAGAAATATTTTGTAATCGGTTTTATTGCTTTTTGAAAAATTATTCTATGTTTTTGCTCATTGACATGATCAAAAAACTTCTTAAGTAGACCGTATATGGTGTTAAGGTATTTTTCTTTTGATTCTGTTAGATCGAATATTACTAGTGGTCAGTTAAGGTAAATATTACATGAATGCAAAGGTATCAATGTTCCATATGCCATTTCATGATCTAAGAGCTGATACGTTTATTTCTAATTCAATATTCAACTTTAAATTGTTGCAAAAAGAATCTAACGGTTTGTTTTCATATTTAAATTGTATTTGCCTCTCATTTACTCTCATTGCTTCGAATGGAAATAATTAGAAACGGTCAATCGGTTTAAAATTTTCTGCATAATTAAATAATGATATCATTTAATTAATTATACAAATCATATACAATAAATATATGAGGACGGCGATTGTTTGTTTTATTATTGTTGTTTTTAATAATTTTTAGTAAAAGAAAATTGCGCTTATTCCAATCAATTGAAAATGCACTTATTTGGGCACTTACTTCACAGTTTTATTTTGTATTGACTTTGTTTCTATGTTTCATTATAATTTATAATACATCTGCTAACATTTTTTTCATACGTGCGCAAGACAGCTTTCATTCATAGGTTGTCTTATGATTTGGGTCTCTTTTAGACGAAGATAAACTGTTTTTCTGAACAAAAAACACCAATGTTTACACCAAAGAGACAGTTCCTAAAACATTTTTGTCTTTAAAAACTGTTTTAGTTAACAAAACACATTCCCATCTGGAAATCAAAGGTAAGATCAATTGAAAACACGTTTGTTGTTGTTTTTTAGTCTAGTTGGTTTGAACACGCAGTTTTGTTTTTTGTGAACATTTACGCTTGTCAGTTTTTGTTTATCATTTGGCTAGCAACTAGTTCCAAGAGCAGTTATAAATAATTGCAGAATACAGTCGACAAAAGCAATTTAAGACAAATATATCGCCAACACAATAATTTGTGGGATACTAAATTTTTATGGGACACACAGAAAAACACTAGAAACAAAACCAGTCTGTTCAATGAAAAAACAGAATTGTTTTAAAATAAAACAAATCATGTTTTTGTTTTGTTTTCATGAGAAGAAGGATCTCTTTTAGAGTCTAGCCTTCCGATACCCATGATTGCTTTGCAGGTTAGATGTTCACAAATTGTCAGCTTATCCATCACGCAGCCGGGCAAGCTTATTACTATTATATACAAGTAACCAGTGGTAATCCATTATACTATTTGTTATCTACACGTCGTTAATTATCATCTATCCTACATTTAGTCTACGCTTGCAAAAGAAAATTGAACCGGTCAAGATATTAAACACAATTATACTAGCTAATTACATTTACAATAAGCATTTGCATTTTAAAGTATTAAGTAATCAAAAAACAAATGTTTGGATTTGTGTGTAAAATGTTGAACAATTCATCCCGGCTGCATACTTACATGTACGACTTTATAACTAATTTTACAAGCCCGTAATTAATTCATTAAAAGTCAGAGGCTATCTTGATAACATCAACACCTTTATACCTCTTTTATCTGCACGCCAAAACTGAACTACCTGAACTTTGCATAAATTCATATTACAGTTGCACCATTAATGGAATAATATAAATATGAAGTGTCATCACGGATGAGTTAACATGTGTCCCGAACAGTGAGATAGGGCTCTATGGAAATACAAGTATGTACATGATACTGACGATGTTCACGTCTATCACTCGAGATGTTCTCTTGTACGGGTACAGCCGCCCACAGTCGGAATAACGCGCGGAGATGAACGATGCTGGACATTAAGGACGTTGTTGAGCTGCGTATGCGTTGTACTACTCTAAGGCATTTTATGTATTGCCTAAATAAACAATTGTGTCTCTACCAGCAGAGTCGTGATTCATACAAATCTACGGATTTTAAGGATCTAAGGAATTTAAGGATATTTCAATATCAAGGTCATGTTCGTCTGAAGTTATTTTATTTGTTTAAATTTTAATATCAGTTAGGAATATGTCATCACTCAGATTGCCAGATGCTTGCAATCTTTGTTATGTATCGGCATCTGTTCCATTAGTCCGACTCCGTTTCTGTGTCGTTCGAGTGTATATCTAAATTTAAGTTGTTTGCTAGTTTTATGAATTTCCTTTTCATTTTACCGCTCTGTAGTTTGGGATATAGATCACGTAGTGTAATAGCTATATCTACTGGTTTTTTCGCATAAATGTTTGAGTATATAACTATTCGTTTTCCACTTGTAAGTCTTCTATGAATTTTTATAGATTATTAAAATAAGGATTTGATTGTTATTGAATTTCTTCTTTTTTCGACATGATTTTTTGAAAATAGGGGTCTGAGTATTTGCCATATTATTTATTTCTGTTGTTGTTTTTATTTCTGAGGGGCTAGATGACAATGAAATTGGCCGTTTTAACGATGCTGTGCGCTGATTCACTTTGATTGTTATTGTTGAATGAAGGAACTGGTAATATAGTGATAGTGCGTTCAATGCAGTTTTATGACTAATTTAGATGCACTGATTTCGAATATTTTGTACACTAGTCTCCAATTTGATTAATTAGGACTCCGTCTGTAAAAAAATGCTAAAATCGTTTTTTTGCCTGTAATGATGTTGTAACGCAACTACCACTGTTTTAAAAGTAGTCTGGTTATCATAAAATTTTCCGATACCTACCTCACTAGTAACATTTTTACTCACAATATTTATTCAGCGTTTAGTGGTGACTAGGCTTTAGCTGAAAGAATCGCTATTTCTAATTAGTCGTTATTTTCTAAGATGATTTACTTGTTGTTTTTTACTATAACGAGTAATTTACGATCAGAAAGACAATTGGTATGAGTCTTGGGTAACTGAAATTCCATTCTATCAACTTATTAATTAAAATACTTACGTATCAGCACAGATTCTTACCATTTAGGTACTGGCTTTGTTTTGTCAATGAAATAAAAATAACATGAATTTATCTCCATTGATTTATCTAGTGGATAGCAGAGCACATTATCCCCGTACGAAACTATAAAGAAAGATTCCATAAATTGTTAATAGCAATAACATAGGATAGGCTATCAAGTAATTAATTACAAAACCTAAATGTCAAATGACTCATTTGGAATACGCCTACGTCCTACGTTCTAAGTCAATTTGGACTTTAATTGATATTTATACATTATATAGTTTTGCTTTTAATGGTTTTTCATTTAGTATATAATTATGCATATCATTTTATTGTCGTTTTATAGCGATTACTAGTTTTATGTATTCAGATTTCAACTTTGTTAAATTCCAGGGGCTTGCAGGTAGACATTCATTGCTTCCGATTTAGAGAAATTGGTTAGAAGTGACTTATTTTGTTTGTAGTTTTTCACTTAGGTTTTACTTAAAAATTATCATATAAAATAAGTCTAACGTATTGTTGTAATCAAAAGAAATGGAACAAAAGTAGATAAAGAAGTAGATAAGGATGTATATATTTTATATGTCTTATTTGATAGACTTTATATATCTTAACGGCGGTAAAAACTGCATTTATTTTATATTCATTTTTGAATTAACGCTACCCTTCTACTTCTTTTTTCTCTTCGTCGTTTGTACTTCCACCATTCACCTTCTTCTTTCTCTCTTCCCTGTGAAGAAAGAAAGTGTTTTTCACCCTCTTCATACTGCTCTATGCTTATCACCTTTCTTCTTCCTTTATCTCTGTACGTCCATCATCTACCTCCTTCTTTCCCTGTCTCTTTTGAAGAATTCTTTTTTTCCTTTCCCCCTATATGCTCCAACGTCTAATTTTCTCGCTTACACATTCTGGTGACATTTGCTTGTTAACTAATATTGACCGCGTATTGTTCGATCGTCCATCGAGGATCCAGCAAGCATGCTCGGTTTAAAGCCGAGCACAACATATTCGGCAGTGTATAAGATTAAGTAGGTAATAATAGAATAATTTCCTGGAAAATGAACTTCTAAATAATATTCAATGACTAGTGGGAAATCTAACCTAGAAATGTCTCTGTCAAAAGAACAAGCAATGACTCTAATCTAAAAGGTGAATGCTTATTGAAAAGCGACCACACATACGGAACTGTACTACAGTTGCAGCTTGTCATATGATTAATTGCTTTATTAATATTTATTTGAAATTAATTACAGAGTGGGAGTGTCTTTCTGTTGGTGGACTTACGCTGACATTATATAATTGCCTTTAACACTTAAGAGATAATAAGAATATGTTTATTCTATTATGACGTCACATTTGCATTGTTTAATTAGAACACATTGTTATGGTAAACAATTGTGTTTTGTATCAGGATGTAGGAATTTATAATTTCGTAATATTTAAACGTTTTTAAAAATGGGAATAATTTACAAAAATGGGCTTGTGAATAATGCCCTAATTTCTATAAAATTGTACTTTATATATTGATTTTTTAATAAGTTTTATTAATTATTATTTACTAATAACATTTTTATCTTAAGATTTTTGTAATTAAATATTTAATACATTCAATAATATAGCAGTAGCCATGAATAGATTATTCTTGTTGTCAAGATATAAAGTATAAGAAAAAGCAGAACATTTTTAGAGGCGATAAAGGCTACGTGCCTAGGAAGCCCGAGAAATTATATATATATATAAAAAAAAATTATTGAATAATTTAAAATAGCAATTAAACTCAGACATTTTTAATAATGAAACATTTAATAAAATAAAATTATTGAATACGTTTAAATAATATATACTTTGAATTTCTTTTTAAATTTAAACATACATTAAGATTGGGTAATTCTTTGACTAAGAGATAAACCAGTAGCATCATTGAAATATATATTTGTTTTTAAAATTATTCCGAAATCTAAATTTTTTATCAATAGATCGCAAAAAAACTTATTTGTTTTAATACTACTTCCATAACCGGCTCCTCAATTTATTTGCAATAAGACCACTATGCAAAAATAAAAGTTCACATAACACAAAAGGTAAAAATCCTTTTTAGCGGATAGCTAACAGATATCAAGAAGAGTGCCAGTTCTGGAAATTTCAAAAATTTAACAGCTTCAAATATACAATAAATATTTGGTGTCAGGATCCTGAGATTTCATTCTGTTTTGTGCATGTTTGCGTTGATAAGCATTAACTTATTTTCAACTTAACTTCAAATTATACGAAATAAGTATTGTCCATTAAGCTGTGTTTCATCCAGGGGAAAGAAAAGGCGATTATGCTTGTCATGGTAAAAGCTGCGTTAGACACAAGAAGAGAGGGTGTGATTTTAAAGAGGCTCAAATGGAACCACGTGGTTCATTCATAATCGTTATGATAAAGTGCTTCAATGGGAAATACTCCATTGCACCCTGCCGAAAAGCAACAGGCAGGACTTAGTCTTCGTTCCTCTATGTTATAAATCTTATTATTAATATAACAGATTTAAAGATAGCGACACCGATAATCCATTATCTATACAACACAGAAAAGAACTTGTTGAACAAGATCATTTAGCAACAACAAAGCCTTCGTACAACAACAAAAAATGGAGCAAATATATAACATGTATCCATGCAGCCAGTAATACACAAACAAAACACGTGTTCTATCTAGCGGACGATGTCCACATTATTTATATGCCATTGTAAATATAATGCATTTGAGTTGTAAATAAAATTAAAGCAAAAAAAATTATATGTAAACTGTATGAGGCATATCTAAGATGTACATATGTAGCGATTTAACGCCCACTGAACTGCAATTCTTTAAAACCCACCACGTTTAGTAAGTGCACACAGTGTGCGTTGAACGTTATGCCATCTGTTGTTTGCTAAACAAAAGTACCTACAGAAAGCTGAAAACGTTTGTCGTGTTCTGGCCATCTTGTGTAATTATTCTCAGTGACAGTTTTCTTAGTTTAACATTTAAATGGATGGTTTATTTGTGTTTCTGTTATTAAAGATGACGCTTATATTTGTTACAATTTTCAAAAAAATTATTTTATTTGATTTATAAAGCTACTGTTGCACTAGTCCTTTAGTTATTTTCAACTGCTAGTTGAGTGCAATCATTGTACCATAGCTCTTTCACACTGAAAAGGTTTTCTTGCAACTTGCGATTTCTTCAGTAGGCTGTAGTCACTTTAACACACTTATCTTGAGAGTAAGTTTCTACTTTGATGTTTATGAATACACCACTGTATGAACACAATGTTCTTTATTGTAGAGCAGGTACTGGTAATCATTATAGTGACATGTTGGAACATTAACTTGTGCCCGAATTTTATGAACTGGGAATAATTTGAAAAAGTTGAACTTAAAATTGAAATGTTTTTCAAACTTGTAGGGAATTGAGTCCTTTATAAGGTAATTGGTAATTTTATCTTAGGACCCTCTAGTACCCTACAAACAATTTGGATCCGAAGCGTATAAAATTCGAAAACGATATTCCAGAACTCGACCTAGTGTAGGAACCGCCATTTGAGCGATATAGAGTGACTTATGGATAACAAGAAAAAGAGAGTAGTGGTTTCGAAGGCATTTTGGATAGAAAATGGAGACGAAAGTTTTAGAAGGAATAATACATTACCCCATTCCATAAACTTAAGCTTTATAATACGAAATTTCTTTTCCTGAACGTACCCCAATATATTTTCTACCTGTGGCTTCGAAAAATCTTACTCAAATTGTAATCAGGCTATTCGACATTACTACGATACGAAAAGAAGGAGATATTTATAAGAAACTGTCTTTAACCGCCATTTTTTCAAGAAGTGTCCTACTTTGTAGAGCCGTAGCTCCGTTCCTGAAAGACATACAAAAATATAATGTATGAATAACTTGTAGGGAATTGAGTTCTCTATTAGATTGAAAATAACTATTTTTATCATAGGACCTATTAGTACGGAGATATTGTCAATTAATCGATTTTTCCGCCATTTTTTTAAAATGGCGGCACGAGCGAACTTCGTCTGTGTTTGATAACGTTAAAGATATGATATCATCACTAAAATTAGAATTAGCGGCCCTCATGCTAGGTAATTGAGTTTTTTTGGTCTGGAAAATAGATTATAATGTTACAAGCTATAAATTCAATCAATACAATATAAATTATATAATTGTGAGTCACAAAAGTTATTTGGAAAATAAAACATCGACTTTTTTGACATAGAATATTTACTAGGTAAACATACGTCTGACTTTAAAAGACTAAAAAGACATAGTGTGTTAAAGCTACCATGCACAACGTTTTTAATTGTCATTCATAGATATAGCTGTCACTGGACGACTATTTTATCCAGGTTAATTTTTAGCATAGGTACTTATTGTTCGTACTTATTGTAACAGATTATATCGTGACATATTACTACAAAATAAAAATTAAAAAAAAAAACTTAGAACATAGAACGCATTCTGTCATAAACAAATTCAAACAAGCGAAGATATTCAGCAGCTAATTTTTGAACATTGGTAGGCTATAATATTGCAGTAGATTAAGATTCAGCTAAATTTTCACTCCAATTCGACCGGAAACTAATTAATATACACTAATTATAAATGGAGTAATATCCAAATAATATTTCAATTAATAAAATAAAAAAAGGAGAAGAAAAAAACCAAAACATACATAGAAGTAATTAATAAAAAAAATGGTTGGTTCTCTTGAATGAATAAAATAGAATTGATTGAGGATTTGTACTGTAGATTTTGATGAATGTTCCAGCAATATTTTGACAGATACTATTTCTTAAATATCGATTAATATTTATTATTTTAAAAGATTTTTTTGTTCATAAACTAGGTTAATGACTCTACTTCTCAATGATACAAATTCATATAGAAAAATAATTCGATTTTAAATAAATGATTTCATAGTATACGCGGTATATATCACACTTTTATTACAGATAGCATTATTGTAATTAAATTCGTTTAGATAGTATTAATAAAGCTGTATTTAAATTCAGAAACAGCTTCTAGACACAACACTGCGGGAATGTGACTTTGATAGATTTAGATTCAGAATAAATATAGTTTTGCTAATTGATTGTTATGCATTAATTATTGTTATTAATTTTCTGTATTGAATAATAATGATCGTAACTGTAGAACAATACGTTCTGTGGAGAAACTAGAAGCTACAAGCAATCATCGGTAATTTGTTATTAAAAAATATATTATAGATCTTTATTTGGGTTTCAGAGATTTTGATGGAATACTAATAATGGAGTAATCGTGATTATCTATTATTCTAGCCTAAAATACGAGTATGTATAAAGTCGGTTGAGATCAGATTCAGATTTAATTTTCTGTCAGATTCGTTTCATTTTATTACCCTTCAGATTTTACGCAAATTTCATTATACACGATCCAATACGATTTCTAAATGTACTGCTTTTCACATTAAATGTGCAAGCGCTGTACACTACATACTGAATTGAGGTCCTATTGAAACGCTACTTAAAGCAAAAATTAGGATATTGGGATGCCCTTGAAATACTATTGGTATTCTACTTTTCACAAAGAGCGTTTTAACAGTGTTTCAAATTTGTAAAATGGCATTATGTTCATACATACTTGAAATGCTATTGATATACTAAATACCATTTAGCCAAATTATCCTTGAGGTTATCATTGATGCCCTTATGATGTCCTAAATTTCGAATCGGGGTGTTTTATATATACATAGATACTGTCTCATTGCAGTAGCATTGTAGTAGTTAGTTTGACAGCTGCACATGCACACTAAAGTAGACTTATAAGAGATCTAACACCGTGTTTATTTACACGACATATACTTTATTACCTATACAATTTCTTACAAATCTGCAAATAAGCAAGTATGATTTTCCCATACTATTAGATCTCCTTCGCCGTTCAGATTTAAGTATTTCACATACGATAAACGGCAGTTGGTCTGAATCTGAATCTGATCTGATCGAAAAATTAAAATACATCGCAATGGTTGCTCTTCGAAACAAACTCGTTAGGCTATGCTGACGTTAGTAATTTGTTGACTAAACTACACAATTATTACTAAAAACTGTCTTAACTGTTAAAACTACCTTAACTGTCGCTGCATACGCCTTTTCTTCCGCTTCCTTATCTTATTACAATAATATTTTGCAACCATAAAGGAGATAAAAACAAAATTTTCAGAAATTTTCATATACGAGTACATAGCAATGCTCAAAACATTATAGAAATTGGTTTAATTCATCAACGAATTCGCGTATATTTTGACAAAAACTTGGCTGTATCTTAAAAATAGTCTAAGATTTAATGAGAATCAGTGAAAGCAAAACTTGATGACACATAAAACACAAAATCATTTTTTATGATTTACTATTTAAAGCACACCTAACTTCTCTCGATCTCGAATTTGGAAGATGTAATTATGACACCGGTACCAGTCCAATTTAGCGGTGTGTGGGTTGTTGGTTTTGCTACATATGTTTAATGTCGGTTGCCAATTAATGTGTTTACTTTATAATTATAAAGTAATTAATCATTTGCTATTTCTAAACACAAGAAAAAACTATACAAGAATTATTTATTATATAACTGTAGGTTGAAGAAAGTGATCCGTTATTTTAACTAATAATCTGAATTGGTATTGTTGTTTCATTTGCATTTTTGAAATGGTATAAAAAAATTAGGCAATAATATGAAAATAACTGTAATTTACACTTAAAATATTTATATTGGGTCTCTTTTATTGGGAATTTCGCACTATTTTTTTCGCTGCAATCGTTATTGCAGTGACATTTTGGTAGATATTATATTTCATTACTATCCTTAAAGTTTGTTCTATGGATTAAAATAATAATGCTACCACTTTTCAGACAAACCCTCTATTATCTTTGCATTATTTATTCTTCTGTTCAGAATTCATTTTTCTCTCCTACCTTTTACCTTTATCACTCTGTTCAAACATAAACCCTCTGGTATTTCACTTCCTCCTTCTAATTACTTCTGCCATCCATCTGTTCCCTCCCTTTCCCCTTTTAATAGCTGCTTCACTTTCCTACTACTTCACACAATCATCCCTTTTGTGTTCCAGTGTCTCCACCTCTGTTTTGCACACCCTATACTTCTTTTATTATCCGTACACCTAATATCTACTTTCATTTTCTTCCTTTCCCAATCTAAATCTCGCTGTTCTTATTCTTCTAGTTAAAAGCGACGTGGAACTAATGAGTGCGTATAGACCTTTATGAAGCAGACAGGCAGCTCCATCAAGGAACATCCTAATATGAGCGGGTCTGCTTCTTAGAGACGCTTTCCTTAATAGACATCGGAAATACTAATTTATCATGTGAAAAATTCCAATAAATAATAACAAAAATCAAATCGTTATCTTCAGTTTAGAAGGCCAATCAATGTCTTATATAAATATACATATGGTATACGAAAACACAAGAACTATCGTGCAAACACCAAGGTTAAAACCACACCGTCTTAAAACATGCGTACATCATCCATAACAGGTGAAAGGGGTTCTCTGAGATACAAAAAGTACACTTTAAAATACATTGGTTCCATTTAAGGCGCCTATCTTTAAATCTATAATAGTTACAAGTAATTTCGGAAGATCAAACGATACGTTGTAAATACTTAGTCGTTCATATAAGAAAATACATTGTATTGTGTTTTTTGTGGTAACATATTATTACACTGTCAAATAGAAATTTAAATTATAATTGCTTAGAAATTGTTGCCTAATGGAACACAAAAAATAAATATTGAGAATTAAAATACAGATGACGTAAATTTAAGTAGAAAATTCAGCAACGTGTAATCATTTGGTTTAAGGTGTATTCTAGTTTAGAGGTGGATTAGTTTTTAGGCTTTGTTTTAAAAATTGATTTGATAATTTTAAAAAGTGTCGTTTGTTTGCATGTGGCAGCACCACCTACTGATACTGTGGATACCGGGACATGAAAGAGGAAATGAAATTGAGGATAAATTGGCAAAGGAATCAATAAATTTGGAAATTGAGATGAAAGTGAAATTACCTTTATATGAAATTTTTAATATAATCAAAGAATTAAACTTTAATTTGAGAAACACAGATTACATTAACAAAAGTCAGCTAAAAGGAAGAGATTATTATATGTTACATCCAAATTTAAATAAGAAAAGATGGTTTAGAAATAAGTCACGCAAAATTATATCAACTATAATCAGAATCAAAAGTAATCATTGTAAAACCCCTGCTCACCTGTACAAAATTAATATTAAATCTTACGATAGATATCAATGTGGTGAAGAAGGAACTTAGATCATATTATATTTGAATGCATAAATTATAGTTAAGAAAGATCAAAATTCAATAGTGAAATATTAGATATGATTAAAACTTTTCCTGTTAATACTAAATTTTTGTTAACTGATTCAAAATTATTGAATGTTTGATGGTGGCTATGACGAATAAAAGTCAAGGCAAATAAATATATAAATATAAAAATACTGATTCAATAATATATCTGTCCTTTTCTTTCAAGCTTTTAAAGTCATTCCTATCTCAATAATTAGATAGAGATATATTTATTATTTTTATATTTTCAACTTCATTTAAAAGATAATTTATTAGAGCAAATTAAGCATAACTCAAAGATTTTATAGAACTCTAACCAATTACTATTTATAACACTACTATAATCGATATTGATAAAAATCTATTAGTGTTATAGATTTTTGTATTTCAAATGCTTCCAAAATTGTATTCACAATCAAACCCATTTATCATTCTTTATTAATTACTACTGCCCAATTTGTCATACACTTCAAATCTGTAATATATCTCGCTAGTCCCAACGACTCGCCTAGGTCCATTGTAAGATGTAAGATCTCCACAGCATCCACATCTCCTCATCTCATCTTGTTACTCAATTGCAGTCATAAATTATTATATTTTTATTCATAGTGTATTTTATTATTCCTATTATTATAAATCATTGATTCATGAGATCATATGCGTCGATTATAAAAATCATTATTAGTTGTACTGATGATTGATAGATTTGAGATCTAGAGTTATCTCGTTAGCCAGAGGCGGATTCTGCAACAATTGAATGAAAGTCTTAGTCAGATAGATGGTATTTAGATTTTAATTTTTTTTTAAATCATTGTGAAATTATATCATTGTGGTATCACGTTCTCTGAAGATGTTTAAAACTAATTTAATAGTTTTATGTTTATTTAACGGTTGGTCTTTTTTCAGATAGATTTTTTTCAAGGTGTCTCAGCTAAATATCTACATGTATAACCCCTTGCAGCTAATAATCACGAAGAATAAAATAATTACCTTAAATAAGTTAAAATTAGAACGACTTTAATCTACAAATTATATCAGGTTCGCTATGAGTATCTAAGATCAGTAAGAGATTACTTTTAGTAAGCGTCTGCTGTTTAAATAAAACGTAATGCCGGTTTCACACCAAAGAGACAGTTCTTAAAACATTTTTGTCTTTTGTTGTTGTTTTAGTAAACAAAACACATTTCCATCTGGAGTCGGTAAGATCCAACGAAAACACGTTTGTTGTTGTTTTTTAGTCTGCTTGGTTTGAACACGCAGTTTTGTTTTTTGTGAACATTTGTGCTTGTCAGTTGTTGTTTATCATGTTTATAATTTTATGGGATACACAAAAAAACACTAAAAACAAAACTAGTCAGTTAAGTGTGAACAGTTTGTTTTCGGAAAACAGAACTGTTTTAAAATAAAACAATGTATGTTTTCGTTTTGTTTTTTGACAACAAAATTGTTTTTAAAATTGTCTCTTTATCATAGGAGCTATTGGTAAAGCAATAATGCAAAATTACGCTATTTTTAGTGGCCATTTATCAAGTCAAGTATTTATGTGGTCAAGATGTGGGCATAAAGCTTCAAAATTTGTGCAGGTAAATGAAATATTAAGAATCAGCATACACAAATTAGACAGAAAAGTTTAATTACCAGTTTTTCCAACAATTTTCTGCATTTAGTTATATTTCTGATTTTTTCTTTTTATTTAAACTCAAAATTTTAATTTACATATGTGTACATAAGTGTATATTGATTGATACGATTAAAAGAGCTGAAGTTCCTTTGATGATGTCGCCATCAAACTTTGTTTATTTAGAATATGCTGACTGAAATCTTTTTACCCATGGTCATTGAGGAAACAACTTATACAAAAACTATATATTGTACGTATGGAGAAATACCAAAAGCAATGTTTGATTTATAGTTTTATTAATGAAATTTCATTCTATACTTCTAAAAATATGATTAAATAATAACTAATAATTAATAAATAAAGTGTGTAATATTTGAACGTGTTATCTTCTTGTAACAATCAGAATTCAGTCAGTTGCGGCCGTTGAAGCTAAGGTTGTGGTTGCGGCTGCAGCAGCGGCTGTCTTAAAACACAAAGAATATGACGGTTCTTACATAGTTCTCTCTCCGTACATTTTTATTGATTTGATATCAGATTATGAAGTCGTGAAATCATATCAAATAAATCACGATTCATTCAAATACATGGATATTGATATACATGTACATTTAGTTTATTTTAAATACAAACACACTCTCAAATATACAATGCAAATAAAAATAAAAGTGTATTATATTGAACAAATCTGTAACTACCTTATATAACTACTGGCTGCATGGATATTGGATTGTGTGGAGCAGTGGCGTTTTGTGACATGAAGCACTCTTAAACATTACTTTATACATTTTACTATTTACATATAGGGGTTCACTTAATATTGGCACGTTTTTCATAAGATTTTATGTATTTTCAAGATTGTTTTCATTATTAAGTAAAAAGATTTGTATTTAACAAAAACTACTGCATTTTCAGTTGGTATTACATTGGGATTTCTGTAAGACATACTTGTTGACAATGGGCTTGTGTCCTATGTCTTAATTTCTATAAAAGTGTACTATATATTGATAAAGTGGGTTACTAGAACCTCAAATGTTCAATTATTTATTAATAACTCCTTATATGTTAAGAGATATTAACAATTAAAAAAGTCATTTTGTCTCTTTAATTATTAAAGGGATTTAACGTTGTACACATTCCAACTGCATGTGACATCATAATCTTTGTGTAAGGTTACCAACCTTACAGCTCATAAATCTCTGCTATATGTATTTATATATCAAAGTATCAAATATTATTTACAGCTATTTCAAAGAACAATAAAATTTCAATATTATGTCTGCCTTAGCAGGGTTAAATAAAATAAAAACTTATTATTCTTTGACTTGACTTGATTATTTGACTACCAACAGCTAGAAAACATTACCACAGCACTGACCTACTTAACAAATAGCTGATGTTAAAATGCATTTCACGTCATACAAATATGGCCGACCATTTCTAGCGCTAAAACTACAATTCAAACTTTTAATTGCTATATCTCCGTCAATATTTAGATATTTAATAAAATAGACACGCCAATACACATTTATTAACATCAATTTCACTCAACAATAGAAAAATCGACCACTAAAAAATGAGGACACAAGCCCATTAACTAAAACTAAATTACGTAAGTAGTTGTATTAAATATTTAACTAAGAGAATTAGTTTCAATATTCAATGTATTATTTAGTGTAACAAAGTTATATAATTATAAGTTATTTGTTTAGTTTCATTAACCTTCAAAGGTTGTCGCTTTAATCGCTTCGTAATGAGAGTAATACTCGTACTGCCTTACAAATAAACCTGTTGTAAAATTTATACCAGGTATAAACTGAGAATAAACCAGTCCGGACTGGTTTTTTACATGGTATAAATTTTATATAGTCCAAATCACGATAGTTCGGCGGCGACTTATACTTAATAGAGGTTATAAGAGCGGTATATATCTGTAATACGATAATGAATTTTATCTTATTCGTTTCGATATACATTATAGAAAAATAAGTGATTCAGTGCTTTTTAGTGATATCCACAGTTTATACCCCACAACTTGCTTTAAGTATGAGTCACCGCCGAACTCTCGTAATTTGAATTATAACACGTTTGTAAAGCGGTAGAATTCATAGTGTTATATTTGCCAACACGGTTCATTCTGAGAAGGGGGCCATCCATTAATTAAGTCACACACAAACCAGGGGAAAGTGGTCCCCCATCACACTCAATATGAAGATTTAACGGATCTAGAAATATATGAAACTTTACACTTAGTTTACAATCAAATTAGATGGCACAGCTAAGTATCTAGATACATACTCGTAAATACTTAATTTGCCACTGGAATATTATTTCTTCATCTTTAGATTTTTCCATTAAATCCAATTTTTCTTTCTTAACTTTTTTTCTTACTGTTATTAGCACTTAAAATAATATACTTATATATTTTTAAACATTTACAACTTATAGATACGAGTATGGGTAATTAAAATAGAGAGATTAAATTCGTTTTATTGATAAATTAAATTAAATTTAGTACTGCACTGTAACAATGCTGTAAACACTATTTTCTGTATTGTATTGTATTAAAGTTAAACTCTACCAATACCTATAATAAGTACTGGTTGTAAAGACCTGCCTAGAGTAGTCAACGCTGACAAATATTGCAGATAGATGTAGTCATAATCGTTCCCGTATTTCAACTGGAATAGATAAATCTTAGATATAAATAATGACGAAATATTTTACGTTTATTATTATTTGTTACTTAATTAGTTCAATGTAAAGTTGTAGTTTCATCATCGATGGATTATTAGAATCCGCCTAACTCTAAGTCTAACTCAAAGCAATCACCAACGTACTGACGCAATGCCAGTTTAATCTATTGTTTCTTTAATGTAACGCATTGATTGATTTTTTATTAGATAATTGCGTTGTATCCTTCATCTTAAATTGTATTAAATTGTACTACAAATGTTTCATTACGGTCTGAGACAATTTTGTTTTAGATGGAGGAAACTCTATGTCAACACATTTGTTGCACACCATTGTTATTCTACTACAGTATTGACTCTTACTTTTAATAAACCAATTCACTAAACAAAACATTCACGTGAACTCTTTTATACAAACAATCAAACGTACATCATTACAGTATTGTCAATCAGCACAATACAAATAAGCATTTGTACAAAATAGCCGCGGTAAACTAACCGTGGCTCAAACAACATTGAACAAACTGAGACAACGCTGATAACTGTGTCTAGAGGAAGATTTATTGCAAATATGTACGTCCTCATATGTTCTTAAAGCCCGTTTTAAGACAGTTTTGTCTGCAGTGTGTGTCCATCCTTAAACTTAATTTATTTAACGTCATGCAAACAACACCGCTGTCTAATAAGTTTACGATTATGTATATACATAATCAATTTAAATTAATAACAACTAAACTCTGAAAATATACCACTGGTCGAAAGATCAATCACGAAAACATCTATATAATATCGGTAACTTTCAATTTTTCTGATTATGTTTTAAATTGTACGCAGTCTTATACAATATTTATTTAATACAGTTTGAAAATATCCAACACCTAGAAGTATTAGACAGTGTGTCGTCTATAAATTACCTAGCACAAATTTCATGATTATCTGAAACCCCATCCCCCACTCTTTTTGCCAGATTTTGTACTTTCTACTTAAAGTTTTTAAATTGGAAAAAATATTTTTCGTTCCTATTTTGCTCTTATTTTTATTAGTCTTTTAGATTGTTTCTTTTCTTTTGTGTTTTTTTAATGTGAAATTTGGATTAGAAGTGTATGGCTCCTTCTCTATCTTTGTCACGTCTTGCCAAAATCTTTCCATTTACGTTATTAATAGATGACCACCAAAACCAGTACAATAAGATTATTCATTATTATTAATTATATTAATGTTATAATTAATGAATAATTTTGAGTTTAATGTATTTTTTTAACATAATTTTTCTTTGTTACAGAAATGTCTGAAAGAGCAGCCAATCCGGGGGTAAGTCAATTTCCAAACATATACTTTATTGTAACTGTATAATTCTCTATTTAAATCTGTTATTTGCCATAGTCTTATTTAATTGGCCTTACATAAGTCTCTATAGTATTTAGGATAGTTTAAACTGAATTTTGTGATGAAAAATTTAAGTAATAATTAACTTAACAATGTACTTTTAGAGATGGATATAAAAATGTGATCATTTGAGAATTTTTGAGTTGTATCACTATTACATTCAGCAAGCGATGTGAATGTTAAAGCGGTCCTGCTAAATACACTTACGTTTTTTTTAAGGTTTATCTAACATATCAAAAGTTATCTTTTATGCTAACAATTTTACGGTTTAACATATTTCCGGTTTTTGAAAAATTTCTTTTTTGCTTATTTGCTTTTAAGGCTTAAAGGCTCTAAAATAGCTATATTAGACAAGTAAAATATTACACGAATGTAAGGTAAAACAACTTAGGAATGTTTAAATGTCTTTCAATACAAATTACATTGACAAAATAATTAAAATTCCGTTATTATATAAAGTAGATACAAAATGACAAAGTCGCTTTAAAAGAAATCGTAATTAATTAAAACAAGAACCATCATTAAAGTATCAATGTATTTTTTATGGTTCTGAAAACCTATAAATTAACGGAAATCAGAAATAAATCTTCCGATTCGAACCCGAACGGCTTGGTCATCAAACACGTCTGTCTGTGTGTCTGTCCTGAAGAATAAATAACCTAAAGTATGTTATGTCAGAAGCTTACAGTCAATCGAATGTCAATTTAGTTCTTTGTTCTGTTTTTTTACCGTATGATGTGCCCGCTCTTTTTCTTAGTGTTGCTGTAAAAAAAACAACAACAAGTATAAACATAGCTCTGAACACTCAAAAATCTAAACTTGCCTCGAGAAAAGTCTTCATCTAATTTAGTAGAAAATCTTATTGTTAATATATAGATCTATATCTATATTGTTAATAACTAGATTACTTAGTGAATTGATCGATAACTCAAGCTAAAATACGAAATCAAGTTCAACTGTACGCTTCTTTTTAAGGACGTTCCAAGGAAAGTCACTTTTTCTATGATCATCATGGAAATTTAAATACATGGTGTGGCGGAGGAACTTTCTTATTTGAAACGAGCGCCACACAGCGGCCATTAATCCTTGGACAGTACGTTTGCGCACATTCGAAAAAGCGTTTTTTGTACTCTTAGTTTAATAACGACATTTAGATACGTACAAAAAGTTTCACTTCTCCTAGCGGAACTAAATTTTTAGATTTTGACTGTAAAAATTTATATTTTCACCATACGAACCTTATGTGTTAAACCAATGGTAATTTTCTTCGACAAACTTAGGATCTTTAATTGTGAATATGACAAATATTATCCTGTGAAGAATATTACAGAGTAGCGGTATTGGTTTTTTTTATAAAATATGTTAAAAGTGCTTTTGATCGTTTTCGACTTGATCAGCGAACGTCAATGCGTTCGATATTCCTTATGGAAAGAGAGTGTATTAACTTTTTCTTTATGGAATCAATTTTTTTTTTAAACATGTTACTTTAGGGGATAGCAGACCTTTCTGTAATCGGCAAAAAGCACAAATAATTGAGCACGCATATGTGACCATGGCTTTAGATTTCGCAGAAATATATATTCTTTTGTATTTTCATGCTTTTGTTAAATACATAAAACTTTTTGTAAAAATAAAATATAGTAAAAAACTTCAATCAAAAACAATAAAGAATATCTAGATTAATTGCAAACTTTTTTGCTACGTTTTAATTAAAAATAAATTTTTTCGTTTAAAAATGTTAAAAGATTAATTCATTTTTTTGTCAACATGTAAACACAAAATTAGACTATACTTTCACAACGCTATTGTATTAATTTTATAAAAACTGTACTTAATTATAAATTTAATGCAATAACTTCCAATAGAAATAATTTAATTGTCAAAAAAACATCAGTCAAATGAAATGAAATCAATAATAGAAACTGTCTGTATCGAATAAGTATAAATTAAATCGATAAAAAACAAAACATTGTGCTAAAATGATACAGAAATATTAAATCAATTGTGATTTATATCGATATCTATATTAGTGAAGCTGACATCAATTTATTTTTAGAAATCCAAAAAAAATATATAATCTGAACCAATTCGATTATAATTACCTTGAATTTGTTGATTAGGAATTTGAATTATATCTGTCAGGCATGACTTATTCAAATTATGATGACGTTTTTATTTTATGTATGGGTATGTATATACATACGACATTTAAAAAGTAAAAAGAAAAATTTACTTCCTATTTCAAACATAAAAAATTGTTTATAGTGTTGCTGCTCTTAATCTTAAAAACATTAAATATCAATTGCTCCTATTGTTTTAGTTTTAATTTTATGTTTTAAACTTCCTGAGCACGTTTCCAATTATAATTTAATATCATAAAAGTGTTTTGTTCTAGTTTTATTATTTATTGCTTATTATAAGAAAAATGGTTTAATTACTATGCCTAATTATTTGCAATTAAATTTATTATTGTTATTTGTAGAAAATATAATAAAGTATCATTCCCACTCACTGCTTTAATTTAATTTTGTATTTAATTTAAATTGTTTAGCATATGGCATAGTATATTTAATTTAATTTATTTTTTAAGTTTTCTTAGTTTTTTTTAGAATCTTACAAGGTCCAATGTTTTAAATTAAAAATATTAAATTAAGAAAAACTATATTATATATAATAAAACTATAACCTCAAAAATGTGACAATCTGTCAAAATACTCTTTTAAAACAAGTTTAATATCAGTTTTACAATCAGAAAAATATAGAAGAGAAAACAATTTCTATTACTAATTGTTATTAAAAATGGCAATTTTAATTATTTCACATACAATTTCGTCGAACTGTCAAAATTTATATTACTAACGATGCATACGCACCAACTAAATTAACTAAAATTAAATTAAAACACAAATGTGAAAAGGAATGCTTAAACGAAAACCTGAAATCTAGATTACAATATTAACTAAAAACAGTAAATTAAATAGCAAAACACTGAGTGGGAATGAGGCTTAAGATTTCTAAAATAAAAAATATTACCAATTCTGCAGATTGTTAATATTAAAGTTAGTACACACACCCTCCACACTGTCCTGATTTAATTTAATAATTTTCAATGAATAACATGTAACAAATCATCCGTAAAATATAATTGAATTCGATTTAAATCTAAAACAATCGTTCAATTTGTAATTGTCAAAATATCGAAACCGATCATTTTTTTTTAATTACCGTTAACAAATATATAAACTTGTTTTACCATGTTTTCTTGATAACGGATCTAAGTAGGGTAACAGTCGAACGAATATCAAAATGGAATCTGTGCTCTGGTATTGACATCTGATCTGACAGATCTATATTAACAGCCCCAGGCTCCGGGGCGAAACTCTTGTTTTATTTTTAATGTATTGTGTATATTTGTTTTTACTTTTCATTAAACAAAAGTGTTTTGGTATGAGCAACATATAGAAATAGTGAAATAAAACTAGTTGTGAACCTAACGAAACTGAATCAAGTTTAATCCTGCACTTACTTATCAAGGTGCTTTGAAAAAACTTATCATTTTTGTACTAAGGTAGTTGTCAAGCTTTCAGCATCATGTGCAGAACTTGTTTTGTACAATTATGAAAGATTTCATTATTATTATTTTTATTTTATATTAATGTTTTTTAATGGGTTGCATAAGGAACATGAAGAGAGAGGAAGTACTAAAAGAGGCAGTGAAGGGAAGCAGGAGAAAGAAAGAAGTAGCGAGGAAACAGTTAAACTTCAGTCCAGAAACATTTTCGGAAAGGAGATAAGGACAAGAGGTGGATGACGGAGATAGAGTCAAGTAGAAATAGTAAAGTAAGAGAGTCAAGAGGAAATAGTAAAGATAGAGTGTTTATGCTTGTAATAGACATAAGTGGAGAAGTGAAAACGAAGAGAGAAGGCAGGACGGATAGTGAAAAGATAATAGAGGGTTTGTCGAGAGGAGACAAGGAAGGCAAGAGGTGATAGATGAAGATACAGGCAATAAGGAAGGAGAAGCAGGAAACGGTGTGAATAAAGGAGGAGTAGGGAACATGAAGAAAGAGAATCAAGAAAAGAAGAAACAGAAAGTACTATTCTAAGTAGTAATAGTCTAGAATAGTTTAAGTTTAGTTTTTAACTTTGAATTTATATGAAATGCATTAAGAAATATAATAATGTAGATTGTTAAGCCGAAAAGCACACAATTAATATAACAAATTTAAAAAAATATTAATGTTTTTACAATTAGACACTACATTCTTCTGCTTTATCTACCCGTTCTCCCTCCTTCAAGAAAAAAAAAACAAATTCTCTCTTCTTGCTACTCTCTCATCTGTTTCTACTCTGCCATTCCTTATCTTTATCTCCGCAATCCACCTCTTCCCTTCACTGCCTTATTTTAATAACTGCACAATCTTCTTTTCCTTTTTACTCTTTTCTCACATGCATACTTATGTGCGCCAGCGTTTCTATCTCTCTCCAACACACCTTGCAAATCCATTCCTCATTATTTTCCAGTATCTGCTGCCTTTCTCTTCGTTTCCTAATCTAAATCTTGCGATTATTCTTATGTTCCTTGTCTCTTTTTATGGTACGTATTCCAGTATCTCTCCAAATTCCAAAATTTTCAAATAGATTGGTCATTTCAGGCTTATAAATATAGATGATTGAATTTGTTTTTAATATTCTGTATTATTTTTTATATTTACAATTGTTCAAAGTTTCTCGTCTATTTTAAAACTTAATATGTTACGTTTTATTAAACTGATGTATCCTGCAAAACAACAACAGTATTCAGAATGAGTAACGTGTTATACAGCTAACTGTCCTAACACGAATAAATACGTTTTCTCGCTATAATGCGTTTTCCGTCCTTTGTGGAATGTGCATAACCTTACAACAGTGCGACAATTCAGACGCTGTTTAAGCAAAAACTCGTCAGAATCTGATAATGTTTGACTTAACAATTTTAATAAACCGTCACCATTATAACGACGCCGTGAAACAACATCTACGCGTGGATAGTATAGTTCAAATTACTAGAGTTCGCCGGCAACTCATACCTAAAACAAGTTATGGGGTGCCGATAACAACTAAAAACCACTGACTCACTTATTTTTCTATAATCTATATAGAAACTAATAAGGTACAATTCATTATCATATTATAGATATATACCGCTCTTATAAATAACCTCTTTTAAGTATAAGTCGCCGCCGAACTATCGTGATTTGGACTATAATACTCGTACATACAGCTTACGACGCGATCGTATTGCTTACTTTATTAAATGTATCGGAGAATAGAGAACATTTTTTTTAATAAACTTGTCACCACATAATATCTGAGTATTTATGTGGTATGTAGTACATGATAGCATTTGTATATACGTTCATACGGGTTTTGTATATGTAACAACTCTGATTTTCAACATGTTTTTGTTTACTACAATTTTGAATTATATTGTACCACTACACAAACCTTAAACAGATGCATATTTAAATAAATGTTTAGTTAAAATGTATAATAACTTAGTTTTGTAATCTTTTAATGAATTTATCTTGTCAATTCTAATTAAATCTGTATTATATTCCCACTATGTTCTTCTCTATCTTCCATTGTCTATCTTTGTCTATTTATCCATTGTACAATTGTCAACCTCGCGCCCAGCTGGTTGAATACAATGCAAGATCCTTGGACACAACTTACAGGTATTTTTACATTACAATCGATGTTTTGTAATCTGTGTTTCATCTTTATTTAAAAGCCACTTGCTCTATTTGCTTAAGCTGATTGTTTCTAAGCAACCGCAACTAGTAAGAGTCCACTGTGGATACGCCCACATCTGCATTCCGAATTGTTGAACACTGGTACAGCTACTTCGATCGGGTTCATCTGACATAAGAAATAAATGTAGCGGACTTATATTTTAGGACGACTATTACTATTACTATTTTATTTTCAGACAATCGTGTCTTCAGTGTGCTGCTTAAAAAAGTTATGCGGATTTCACACCAGAGTGAGACAGTTCAGTAAAACACGAACAAATGTTTACACCAAAGAGTCTTTAAAAACTGTTTTAGTAAATAAAAGACATTCATATCTGGAGTCGGTAAGATAAAGGAAAACACGTTTGTTGTTGTTTTTTAGTCTGCTTGGTTAGAACACGCAGTTTTGTTTTTTGTGAACATTTACACTTATCAGTTGTTGTTTATCATGTGTATAATTTTTATGGGACACACAGAAAAACACTAAAAACAAAACCAGACTGTTCAGTGATTCTTATATAATTTTCTTTTCAAGGGTAGTTAAACGATCGAACCACTATAAATCCGGCTCTGGTTGTTTCTCCAAGAACACTTAGTACATTATATAATTTCTAATTTTGTTAGAAGGTGGTAACAGAGATTGACTATATGAAATTCATAGTACCGTCCACTGGTTGCATAATCTAATATTTAACATGTTCATACAAGTATTGTGCGTTGCAATATTAATCGTAATCTATATCAAATCGAACAAGTATTTATTTACTTGTATATCTGTGTTTGTTATTTGTAACTCGTTGTATCGATATTTCGATACACTTTCGATTAAATGACAAAATCAGATAGTCCACAGTCCCCAGTCCCGCGCAGCTCGGTCAGTAGATATTTTAAAGCCCCCATACACATTCGAATATGTTGAAGCATGCTCGCGCCAGCTTCACATATTAGGTAAACTAATTTTTAAATAGTGTGAAAAAATAATATAATTATATTTTGTTTTAATTTGACACTAATTGTAATGATTAAATGCTTTTACACAAGTAAGGAGTCTTTCATCAAGAGCTTGCATTTTCTGGAATGTATCTAGGCTGTAAAGCGAGGTATAAGTGGATTGTGTTCCATTACTAACCTTAGCGTTTGCACTTTGGATTAAAATAAAAATATCACCGGTTTTCATGAAAAAAAGGGGACCGTTTTTCTGTTGATTTAAAATGACAGCTCTTGTTTTAATATTTATTTGAGTGCCTCAACTATTGATAGTTATTAGCACTTAAAACAATATATACATTTATAAACATTTATAATACATAATTTATAGTTTATGAATACGAGTATGGGTACTTAAAATGCAGAGATTAAATTTGATTCATTGATAAAGTCAAGAAGGGTTCTAAGACTTTCTTTGCTTTCAAATATTTGCTTCTTGCGATAAGTACTTGGAGTATTGAAAAAAAATTATCGTTGGTGGTTCTCTTTTGAATAAGTAGGTATGAGTGAGATTTCTATGACCTTCTTGTTGAAGGAACCTGTACATCGTAACTCTCTTTCTCTCTTTTAATATGCTTGTTGTTGTATTCTTTGTTTTTATATCTCAAAATGGCCTCTATACACTTATAAATTCGCTCTAAAACTTCTTATTGTCACCAAATAACATTATTATTAAATTAACAGTATATAAAGTCAAGACTTTATCAATGTCCAACACGTTTGGCGTTTCGTCAGTTATGTCAGTGCTCGGATTGTGCTTGCAGAGATCGTCTAATCGAACTACAAACCGAACACACCAACCACCAACTCAAATTTCATCGCACCCATACAATCAAGCTCATATTCGAATGTGTATGGGGCCTTTAGTGCGATTCCTCAGCATGGGCAGTCACAGATCAGTGGTTGAACGCTATGTAACAGCTGCTGGCATCTGCGCAAATGTTTACCAAAGACTTCTACAGATTTGGACATTTTATTTCATCACCTCATGGATCTTAAAACTTTGTCCATATTTCTATCAAAATATTTTCTTAAATATTTTACCATTATGATTAGCTAATAAACGTAATTACAATATGTTAAATCTTAATTCATTTCTTCAACCATTAATTTACTTGTAAAATATTTGAACACAATGGACCGCGGGTCAAATGACGCCTGCCAACATCTTTGTAAGAGAACAACGGAAGATGCGAAGAGGTATATAATTTGAGGAAGCATAATCACGCTTTTGAATGATGCATTAACTAATTAAACATGATATTTTTGATGGTTTTTAATTATAGTTCTATGTATACTTAATCTGGCACGATTTTTTGGTCTCGTTACGGCCTCTAGGTCATAGGTCGAGGTTACTTTTAATAATAGCAGGCCGTGATATTAAATTTATTAGAAGCAGAGGTTTGTAACTCAAATAAAAAATTAAGTAGTATCAAAAAATTAAACTGTAATTTGTGGAGCAAAGATTGTGTAAATAGGTGCCACCTGAGAAGAAAGGAACATTTTTTTGATATATCCAAATTTATTTAAAGAAAGATCAATTTCACAAAATCATTAGAATTAAAATATCTCATTGCAAAACTCTATTACTTACATGTTCGAAAATTTATAAATATATAAAGCGGATATGTATATATATTTATACGTAATATGTTTATCTCATATATATATTTGTATTATTTCAACTCATAATGGGCTTGTGTCCTCATTTTTTAGTGGTCGATTTTTCTATTTTTGATTGAAATTGATGTCAATAAATGTGTATTAGCGTGTTTATTTTATTAAATATCTAAATGGTGACGGAGATATAGCAATTAAAAGTTTGAATTGTAGTTTTAGTGCTAGAAATGGTTGGCCATATTTGTATGACGTGAAATGCATTTTAACGTCAGTTATTTGTTGAGTAGGTCAGTGCTCCGGTAGACTTCTGTAGCTGTTGGTAGTCGAATAATCAAGTCAAATCAAAGAATAATAAGTTTTTATTTTATTAAATCCTGCTAAGGCAGACATAATATTGAAATTTGAGTGTTCCTTGAAATAGCTGTAAATAATATTTGATATTTTGATATATATATATATATATATATATATATATATATATATATATATATATATATATATATATTCATATAGCAGAGGGTTGGTAACCTCACACAAGGATTGTGATGTTACATGCACTTAGAATGTGTACAACGTTGAATCCCTTTAATAATTAAAGAGACAAAATGACTTTTTTTATTGTTAATATCTCTTAACATATAAGGAGTTATTAAAAAATAATTGAACATTTGAGGTTCTAGTAACCCACTTTATCAATATATAGTACACTTTTATAGAAATTAAGACAAAGGACACAAGCCCATTTACAATCTGTCCCGAGAGACATTCATCAATTTTTCTTGACACATGAAAATGACATGTGAGCTTGCCATCCACCGATGAAGTACTCTTGAGTTTAACCTATTATATTAATACGAGTATTAATAAAGCAAATAACTTCTATGTTGTTGTTGATAAGTTCATTAGATTTTTCCTTATTGGTTTGTGGTGCTAGATTTGATACAGTTCATTCATTTGGTTGATTTCGTAATCTTCGTAGATATTTCTTGCTGATAACTTTAATTTCATCCTTTATGTAAGGCGTAACTAGATCTTGGTATATAATCCAGTTTAGAACATATCTTGGAATGTTAGCGACATGTTTGAGCAGTTTATTTTTGAAACATTGAAGGATTTCTATGATGGAAGTGCTTGTGCTATCTCATAGCTCTATACCATATGTCCATAAGGATTTTAGTATTGCCTTGTATGAAAGTAGTTTGTTATAAGTGCATAGCTAAATAATATATGTGAATGTAATAGTCCTGGAACGTTAAATGTATAAATTATAGTGATAATGTTTACTAAATTTATTGCACCACTAAGTTTGAGATTCATTTTTACGTGTAACATTCTTATTATAAAATTTACAACAAAAAGTTACTAATAGATATTGTAGATAAGATGATTATCTACAAGAAAGTATACATCAAATTTTTTGTGAGAGTTATAATTTTCAAGATAACGAAAGAAAAGCGATTACCACCTAAAGACGAAGACTTCCGAAGAATAAAGGAAGCTGATGCCTACGCGAAAAACGTGGTTAGATGAAAAATATCCTTGACTACTCGCCGCAATATGTATATCTTATTGCATGAAGGATTACACTGCGCCACCCATAAATAATTTTAAGCTAAATACATATACTTGAGTAGTTAAAAACTAGTTATAGAACCTGGGTAATAGGTTGATAACCACTGTACACTTCCTATACAAAATATGTTATAATAAATTCAATTGCTAACTGCAACAGCGATTAGAGAGAGAGATTACCCGAAGCATTTTAGGATAGTGATTATTAATTTTAAAATCAATGTACAAATTCCACCTTTCATAAAATGACCTTCATCTTAGAACAAGTTGGTGTCATATTTAGTATCGAAACATTCTTTATTGAATTCCAACCGTACTTTAGATGACATGTTTTAGCTCTGTTGATTTGTAGTTTGCCTTATTACTTGAGTTAACTGGACATATTATGTCAGTGACGACCTGGGGGACCTCCTAGCGGATTAGTTACGCTCTATAATACTTGGAATACTAATTTGGAATCTTCAAGGACACTAACCAGGAAAAATGTAGAAGTATCTTGGGAATTGCACGTGTTGATAATACTTGTGATAACGAAATAATATAAAATCCGACCCAATTTCAACATCACGTAAAGGCGAGTCTGACTTCACAAACTTAGCTTTAGCTTTCTTGGAATAGATGTACTTTATGAACTTCTTGAATAGTTTTCTTACAAAGGGTAAAGTCAGACAACATATTTTTTATTTACTACGCTGAATGGCTTAAATTTTAAAAGAGATTTTAATTTTAGAATATCTCTACTTCATATTATGCGTACAGTTTATGTTTGTTATGTTAAATTCGCATGTTGCGTAATGCCAATACTTATAATCACTGGCGTAGCTAGATATGGGCGAGTCGGTGCAGTGCACCCCCCAAGCTCAGGGGCCCTCGGTCTTTTATAACTTATATTTATATTTTAACGGTTTCACAGTGAAGTAATACTCTTAGTAAATAGTTATTCCCGACAATGCTTACAAAATTATTATTACAAAAACATAAACAATAAAAAATTCTAAATAAGAATGAATTTTTTTATTGAGTGTATTTCATACTCACTTGTGTACAAATTTATCGCTGAACATGAGGGAGGGGGGAGGCATGGACCAGGCAAGAGTCTAAGTCTATTACGTAATTCTCTCAGGCAGAGGTCTAGAGTTGTTTATGTTGAGATTAAGCTGAAACAAAAGTAGCTGCAGGATTGTACTTAGAGTCTTAGAGCGCAATATCGCTAACAATATACAGAAAAGGCAGATTTTATTTCCTTTGGTCTACTGTTAAAACATCATAATAATTGATCTGTATAAGATAGACGGAGTGACATAAGTGCACATAATTTGGTGCAAAATAGTCTTACTTTCTTCCCTCGGTGTGTAATATACTATTTGTTCAGTATTGCATTTGTAGAAGCAAAACCTTTATTACGCATTTTATATAGATTCAATTGAACATGGAATATTTAATTTAACTGTGTTTACATCTTATTCAATTATTTAAATATTTCATTGTTATATAGAACCTTCTCCGCCTAAGAGAAAGGAATTTTTGTAATATTGTTGTCTTCTGCCTTTGTACATTGTACGTTGGTTTAAATTTAGATTTTTTGTTAGTTTTAGTGTTAAGATATAGTTCTAAGATAATAGTTGTAATTATAAGTTAGTTCTTTAAAGTTTAAATATATGGTAAACAGCTTACATCCGTTATTTTATTCACTTATAAATCCCTACACCCCGATAGCGATTTATAGAATAAAATATCAATAATCAAAATACATAATAAATTTCGCGCTCGATTAATTTCTTACGCGAACGTCCCTTATAAAAAGCTAAAAGGTTTTTTATAAAACTTAACATGGTCCTTCGAGCCGGATGTGAGTAAGAGACCTATTTGCAACTAAAATCAAGCGTTATTGTGTCAAGTGTGTGTAGTGCATCAAGAACGTAACCCATCGTACTATTTTAACATTCAAGAAAGCTTGGAGTCTGTAGCCGTGTGGCTCACAGTAACAGTCCAAGAGAGCCTAGTAGCATATAAAAGCTACAATTAGCTCAATCCATTAGCCATCCATAATGGCTGAAAGAAAAGTTTGATTGTGCCAGCTTGTGCATCCAGAACACAAGCCATCGTACTCTAATCGAACGTATTATTGTGAAACAGATTGTGCAGTGCGTAAATGCCATTCGTTCATTGTGCATGAAGAACACAAATCTTCGAACTTAACATTCAAGAAAGTTTGGAGTGTGAAGCCGTGTGTCTCACAGTAACAATCCAAGAGACCCTAGTAGCATATAAAAGCTACAATTAGCTTAATCCATTAGCCATCCATCATGGCTGAAGAAATCAAGAATCGTGTAAAAGTACTTGTCGCTCAACGCGATCAAATACAATCGAAAATCACACGATTTTCAAAGTTACTAGATGATGGTGGCAAGTACGTCGATGCAGATTTCGCGAAAGAGTGCGCAGAAAAGGTTGAAGCAGCTATAGCCGGACTCCAACCTATTCAGGATGAATTGCGGAATATCGATGCAGCCGTGGAGCATGACGACGCCGGTGAAGAAATTATTTATAAATTTCAGCGAGCAAACGCTATTTACAAGCGATTATTTTCTCGAATTAATAATGTAAATCTGCAAAACACATTATTAGGTCGGAATATTGGAGGAAACGTTATGCTCAAGGAGAATACTCAAGAAAATTCCACACTCTCGTCTAAGGCTACAAACGTTAGAGTTGAACCAAAAGCAATCTCAGAAATAGAGGAGGTATCTTCAAGCCTACCCGCATCTGCTGAAGATATTGCATGTGAGGAACCCTTTTCTCGAGACAAAGATGGTCGCTCAGTATTAGCGTTACCTTTTAAAGAAATTGCTCTCCCACCAGGCGACTCACAAGTGATGGCCGAGAAGCGACTTCGAGGTATTCTCTGCAAAATGCAACGAGATCCTGAGTTGAAGAAACAGTATGCAGCCTCTATTCGAGAATACATCAATCGTGCATGTGGATGTGTGCATGTGGATCGGGCTGATGGAGTAAGTAAAATTTACGAATTGAAAGTGCTGACCTTCGGACTGACTCCAGCTGCCTTCCTGGCCATACGAAAATATCTACGTATACCCTGGATTGACCCTGGTGGAGTAAGTAAAATTTACGATTTGAAAGTGCTGACATTCGGACTGACTCCAGCTGCCTTCCTGGCCATACGAAAATATCTACGTATACCCTGGATTGACCCTGGTGGAGTAAGTAAAATTTACGATTTGAAAGTGCTGACATTCGGACTGACTCCAGCTGCCTTCCTGGCCATACGAAAATATCTACGAATACCCTGGATTGACCCTGGTGGAGTAAGTAAAATTTACGAATTGAAAGTGCTGACATTCGGACTGACTCCAGCTGCCTTCCTGGCCGTACGAAAATATCTACGTATACCCTGGATTGACACTGGTGGAGTAAGTAAAATTTACGATTTGAAAGTGCTGACATTCGGACTGACTCCAGCTGCCTTCCTGGCCATACGAAAATATCTACGAATACCCTGGATTGACCCTGGTGGAGTAAGTAAAATTTACGATTTGAAAGTGCTGACATTCGGACTGACTCCAGCTGCCTTCCTGGCCATACGAAAATATCTACGAATACCCTGGATTGACCCTGGTGGAGTAAGTAAAATTTACGAATTGAAAGTGCTGACATTCGGACTGACTCCAGCTGCCTTCCTGGCCATACGAAAATATCTACGAATACCCTGGATTGACCCTGGTGGAGTAAGTAAAATTTACGAATTGAAAGTGCTGACATTCGGACTGACTCCAGCTGCCTTCCTGGCCATACGAGGCCTCCATCAACTAGCCCTAGATATGAAAAAACATTGTACCATCTTTTGGTCTGACTTTACGAGAGTACTTCACTGGATTAACGCTCCACCCCACCTACTTCAAACATTGGTTGGAAACAGGATCGCGGAGATTCAATCCAAAACAAATGCGCGAGATTGGTGGCATGTTAGGTCCGAAGATAATCCTGCGGATGGTATTTTAAGAGGACAATTACCTTCTGAACTCATAAAAGTCGAAAAATGGAAATACGGACCGTGCTGGCTTGATCTTTATGAAGAATCCTGGCCAATCTTAGAGATAGCGGCGGTCAGGAGGATTCCGGAAATGTCAGAGACGTCTTGTTTCGTGACTTCGGGTCACGAATTCATAATACGATGTTCAAATGTGGCTGAGCTGAGAGGAATGTTTAATTACGGATTCCGATTTAAGCGTGATGATTGTCATAAGGGACCGCTAGATGTCGTTGAATTGGCTGACGCTACTTTGCGTATCATAAAACTGGTCCAAATCTCTTCCTTTTCTGAAGAACTTCATGGACTCAAAAGTAATAAACAGATTCACCAAGATAGTCCGATTAAGTCCTTATCTACTGTCGTTGACGGGGATGGATTGCTGCACGTTCGCGGTCGACTGCTACAGGCGAGTGTCTCGGCATGTCAGAGACGCCCTATACTGTTGCCGGAAAATCATCACATGACTGACTTAATAATAAAGGAAGAACATGCACGCAATTGTCACTCTGGCCCACAATTTGGACGATTGTGGGAGGCGGGCGTGAAATCCATGATACATCATATGCGACGCGTGGTAGATGGGCTGCTGTGCAGAATTATGGAATTTCAGATATCCCTTGCTGAAATCGAGGTAACTTTAAATTCTAGACCCATCTCCTACTTATTTTGTGATCCTAATGATCCTCTTCCTATTACTCCTGGTCCTTTCCTAATTGGCAAATCAATTATGAGTCTAGCAGAAGAAGATCACCGCGAAGTCCCGATCAACAGGTTTTTCAATTGTGAATATGTTACTCGGATGAAACGTGACTTTTGGGACCGATGGCATAAAGAATTTATAGATGGTTTTAATTGTACGTCATCAATGGAGCACTGGACAACGTTCTATAGGCATTGGGTGTGTGGTGGGACCACTGTTACAATGGTCGTTAGGAAAGATAGTCAAGATCTACCCAGGCAAAAGCAAAGTGACCCGAGTCGTCGATGTCCGTATCGGCCCACGGATACATGCACGCAATGTTCGCAGCTTAGCTCCATTACCTAACATGCAAATGACTACAACAATCCACCTAATAGTGCAGTGCTAGCTACGTTTTCTGTGCAAGACTCCTTATTTTAATTTATTTGTGTAAACTGTCAATATGAGACAGTAATTTGGACAATAATTAATAGATTTTAAAGCAAATGTATGTATTGAATTGACTTATATATCATGCGTACCTATTTAGTTGATCGTTTAACTCTCAACGGGGGGAGTATGTTCAGTATTGCATTTGTAGAAGCAAAACCTTTATTACGCATTTTATATAGATTCAATTGAACATGGAATATTTAATTTAACTGTGTTTACATCTTATTCAATTATTTAAATATTTCATTGTTATATAGAACCTTCTCCGCCTAAGAGAAAGGAATTTTTGTAATATTGTTGTCTTCTGCCTTTGTACATTGTACGTTGGTTTAAATTTAGATTTTTTGTTAGTTTTAGTGTTAAGATATAGTTCTAAGATAATAGTTGTAATTATAAGTTAGTTCTTTAAAGTTTAAATATATGGTAAACAGCTTACATCCGTTATTTTATTCACTTATAAATCCCTACACCCCGATAGCGATTTATAGAATAAAATATCAATAATCAAAATACATAATAAATTTCGCGCTCGATTAATTTCTTACGCGAACGTCCCTTATAAAAAGCTAAAGGGTTTTTTATAAAACTTAACACTATTAATGTTTTATGTACAATAAATGTTATACATACATACCTGCATACATCTTTTGATTTACTTCGTTTTATTGATAAATACCAATATTATAAATCCAAGTATACATTCCTAAACTCTTCACCTAGGCGATCACTAAAGCTCACATAAGACACACATACACATACATGTAGTAAGTAGTTTTGCTGTGCCATGCAGTGCACGATAAAGAGCTGATGATAAACTAATACCTTTGTACCTTTAAAGTATTTATATATATTTATATCTGACTTGAAAAACCTAAACAGTTTAGTTAGTGGCCCAGATTGTTTTTTTGCACCGGGGCCCTTGGTTACCTAGCTACGCCACTGCTTATAATCCATCATAAAAGCACAAGACCGTTTCCATTCATAAGGTCCGTACAGATTGGTGCGACATCCAACATTTGTTGTAAGAAGTTGTACAACACGTCCTCACTAGTGCGACGTGTAACTTAATACGTCGGAAGCTTTTATATTTCGAACGAACTCGTTCAACCTGATTTAGAATAAAAAATAATTTAGAGAAAAAAAAAGTAGTAAAACTCACTTTAAGATTACCCTTAAAATTTGACAAATGTCTATTGTTTAGGTCTATTTCATTTGTTCATTTAAACATCATTTTCAATTATTTTTATTTATTTACTCAGGAAAATGTATTGGATAATTGGTCGAAAGTCAAAACTCTCTCTGGACAACAACTTACTTACGTACTTATATATAAAACCATTCTGAAACCCATCTGGACTTACGGAATTCAGCTTTGGGGCACTGCATGCAACTCCAATATAGCCATAATCCAGCGATTTCAAACAAAGTATTACGACTCATTGTAGATGCACCATACTACGTCACTAACGAAGTCATCCAGAAAGACATTCCAATAGCATCCATCAAAGATGAAATATATCTATCCAGCACAAAATATAGTGATAGACTAATCAGCCATCCCAATGCGTGTGTGAGAACAGGGAACCCCGCAGATTAAGGCGATATCAACCAGTAGACTTAGCTTTAGGTGTTCGATAGGGAATAGTGTACAATATATGATATATTATTCTAGTTTATTGCATATAAAAACAAGAGGGCATTCACTGGAATGTTTCTCTTACATGTCTTAATTAATTATTCATGTAAGAAGTTTATTGTATACTTAGGCAGATTGCTAAAACCATAGAGAAATAACATAAAAAAAAAAAATTATTTACTAAACACAACTAAACAGTGATATCAAAATAAGAAAGAGAGAAACAAAGAAATAGTTTATTGTTGCATTGACGGGCACGCGCCTTAAGAAAGTCTACAATCTTCGTGCGTACTGTTTTTCATAACCTATTTCTTTCATAAATATATTAGCCAACGGATAAATACTTTAAAATGGAGAAATCTAGAACAAGATGAAAAAAGAGTTATAATAAAATAAAAGAATGATTAAAATTTAATCTTAATAACTTTTGAGATGGTTGTCGCAAGCCTAAATTCATTCTCTGTAGGGCCGGGCAGGCTATCGTGACGCCCTCAGGCCCTTCAACGGGATTATCAGTGACCAGTATAACTGAATTGATATTTATTTAGACGTTTGTAACTATGCCCTGTGTTATTAATTGTAATCATATTTTTGTAATGAATTTTAAAAAAAAGTTTCGGTTCTTACACAAACAAAAACATACGAGTATATAGGTTAATATAGATTGACAATAAACTTTCAAAATTTGAAATTTTATGAAATTTTATGTTGTCAACATATCAGTTACATTCAGTGACGGGTTTGGGTCGGTCAGTCGTAGAAGAAAATATCCCCTTATTGGAATTATATTTATGGGCTTTATATAGGTGTGTATAAAGTTATAGCCAATATACCGTAATGCTAAACTACATAACTTTAAGGAGGTACAGGACGTACCATCAATGCAAAAAGTTTATCTCTGGGTAATACGAAATGCAAAATACGAAGTACATGAGGGACGAGCAAATATTGGGACTGTATCTTTGAAAATGAATTTTTCAATTCCCTATTAAACTGCTACTTGCTAATTAAAATGATTTTTTTATGCATATAATAGTTAAATAAATGAAAAAGTACTTATAATTAATATCAAATTTATATTAATTCAATTTAAATTCAAATTAAATATTTTGAAAAAAGAATAATAAATTCGGCAACGCTGTAAATTTACGTGTGTTGACGCATGCGTGATTTGGTTCTTTGACAAATAAATTGTTATATTTTATAAAATATTTATTCCGATTTTGAATTTTCCGCTCAAATTGGGATTTGCAACGCTTATAACCTACACTTACTGTTTCTTACTGGTTTTATTTAAATATTTTCGTATATAGGTATCCTTTTGATAATTTTCTTTTTGCAATAGTTACAGAAAAGATTCTTTTATATACACCTAGTTTTTGAAAGCCGTGTCACCATTTTTTCATAGTTAAAAGTTAAAAATTATGATTTGTATGGAAAATGACTATTTTTAATTATGTATAAAAAGAAAACTAGGAACCCTAGATTTCTAAAATTTTGAGACAGCATGTATTTTTACTATTTGTATTGACCCTCCAAATTTCACAACTTTTTCATCATTTACGTTAACGTCCTATACCTCCTTAAAGAAAGGTACTCTGTCGTTATAAAAATACCGTTAGATTATTGAAAAAATATAATACCTCTTGCTCCCGAAATGTTTACAACAAAAATGCAAATGACATTACATAAAAATTACATTACCTGCAGTCTGCATTGTTCTTTAAAACTGGGAAGCATGTTGTCCTCTTTTTACAATGTTTATCTTTAGTTAACTGTCGTTAGTGAATAAGGTGTCGTTAAAAAAATGTAGAGTTATTTGATGTATTGCAGAGCTACTCGAAAGCTGCGCCTTGCGTTAAATCCGCCACTGGTTACATTTGCTTGTAGTCTTTAACAAATATGTAATAAACAATAATTAATAACACATACATCATATATCTTCATGAAGTATAGCATGGATAATACGGGTCGGTAATAACGTAGTACGATTTCCTGTATTACCGGCCGGCATCCTGTGTATTACGTTATCTCTCCACATCCGTGATAACATAAAGATGAGAACCGTACATTTAAACTTTGCACAAAATATCTTTCTATATAAAATTATTTTAAAAATTTCAATTCACATATTTTCTATAAAGTAAAAGTGTTTTCCGGTGGTAAATCATCTCGGAAACTTCCGTTCACTTATTGCAAATAGATTTAAGGCTCTCTAACACTGGTAGTTTGCGGTTCTTCTTATGTTCCTTGTCCCTATTTCTCGTATGTATTCCAGTATCTCTCTCTCTCAAATCCTTTTGTATCTTTCATTATATTTGCTGTTATCAATTCTTTCTCGCTGCTGTATCTCTTTGTCTTTGCTCCTTAACTCCTCTTCCACACTTTTGCCTTCTTCACTTCTTCTCTCTGCCTCTTCGGTCGCCATTCCGTTCCAATTTTTTTTAATTAGATACTAGATAATTGGAATTAAATTACTACCCAATATACCGGGCACTTTTAAATGACTAAATTATAAAATATAACTTTGAATTACATTGTATGATCAGGCTTCAACCAGAAATTTCAATTGGGGTCCCAATGTGTAATTCCTAGCAAGCCTCCTCGAATCAATCCAATATTGTCCTGACTGGGATAACACAACATAAAAATGAATAGAGTAATATCGGTTTTGCTTCCTTGGATCAGTCTAGGAAGTCATTGTGAAAATAAAATACGTATGTTATGGTAATGGTCGTTACAAAAAGATTTAATTTTGTTTTTTAATTAAAGAGATATTTTTGTTAAAAATAATATACCTTCTTTTAAACACATATGACACAGTATACTTACAATGAAATTAATTTCAAGAAAAGTATATATTAATTAAGTATAATAAAAATTAATTATTAGTTTGTCATTTAAATTGTATAAATTATAGACATTCGCAATCTGCAAGTACATGCATGTACCAAAGAGTACTCGGTGTTTATTCTTCACGTCCATGACCAACTTCAAGAATTGCTAATACAATATTTTGGGGCTATTTTCAACAATAATTCTTATAATTATTACTTTGTGCATAAATCCATAACTAATTTTCAATTACTCGTATTTTAAAAACTTTCATATTTTTATAAAGTCCGTGAAATTTAAACAAAATTTAATGTTTCATACTTGGTGGCATAATGGTCATGACTGGAGGACTGGAAGAACGTGGACAAGCAAGTAGTCTGCATGAATAATCAATTTGATGAGAGCCACACAATATTGATGTTGTTATAAAGAAAGTATACACTATGTACATCTGTTGCGACAATTTGAAAACGCAGTAAAAAGACACAAAGAAAATATTTATCCATGAACTCTTCATTTGTATATAGAAAGAAATTTTGATCAAATTATTTTTTATATGCAATCGCACTATCCTGAAATTGTCTGTTTAACACTGTGACTGTATTACACTGGCCAAAAACGTGAGATTGAGATTTTTAAAGTGTTTGTAGGTAACTTTTGAGTCATCATATTTGTTCTATCACATTTAGTTTTTAGGATACTTACTAATTTATTTGTCAACACTATATTGTAACGTATATATTGTAATGTATTTGTAACACTATATCTACTATATTTATTACTCTTGTTCTTTGAAGATTTTCCTTGCATTTTATATATCAATTCCATTGTTAAATATAAATTCAATCACATATTTTGCAGTGGTACTATTTATATCGTATATTAGACTTAATACGTTTACTGGCATCATGGTATGTTTACATAAATTACTCCATAAGTCGACTTCCTGTTTTTTGAATTTACATCCTAGTACCATGTGGTCTATAGTACCTTCCTCTCCACAGATGCAAAGATTGTATTATTTTTATTTTTGCTAGATGTGATGGGACTTTACAATGACCTGATCTTATTCGGCATATTGTATAAATGAATTTTCTAGATAAATTTTTATTGATCCACATGTTGTCTTTAATTTTATTGTTGAAAAGGTAGAATGTTTTGCCTGTGGTTTGACTTGCCTCCTTGTATATTATTTGCCAGTCCATATATGCCAGTCCATATATGCCAGTCCATATATGCCTTTATTTGTCTAATTTTATAAAAATAGTCAACATCTTCTTCATATAGCAAAGTGGACATACAAAATATTCTTTTTAATGTCTTTGTGGTAGTAGGGATAAGGATCAACACTGGGTTGACCGAAATTAGTCATTAATTCTCAGATATGACATTGTTGAAGTATTTAAGCAGAAGGATTCTTTGATAGGCATGGCATTTCTAATAATTAAAGGTCCCAAAAGAAATTATTTAGTGCAAGAAACACAAGAATCAGCCAAGTCATTAGCCTGTATCTCCAAAACTAGACTTTATCTGAAAATAGTACGAGTCCCCATTCAAACTGGTCGCTCTCCGCAATGGTCTGGTTTTTCGGAGCTTTCATTACTGATGCTAACATTTACCAAAGATAGTTTTTTTTTATATATAGTTTCTCGGGCTTCCTAGGCACGTAGCCTTTTATCGTCCCTAATATTGTTCTGCTTCTTCTTATACGTTATATCCAGACAACAAGAATGATCTATTCATGGCTACTGCAGTTATAAATTTCGGTTTCTCAATCAAAAAGGCGGTGTTAACAGGAAGCGTCTGCGAAGTCTGTAGCACCGCCCGTTGGAGTCCATTTCTTGCCATTGCTGTATTTTTACATTGCCACAGAATGTGGTCAGGATCTGCCTCCTCTTCACCACATTCGCATTTAGAGTTTGGAATGATTTTGTTTCTTGCTAGATGTTTCGGAGCTCCAGTATGATTCATTCTTAGTCTTGAGGTCATTGTTATTAATCTTCTTGGCCATTTTAGTTTGGCAAACCATGGCTTACGTCTCAGTATTGGTTGTATTTTATAAAATTTTCTACCTTTATTAGAATTATCCCACTTGTCTTGCCAATTTTTCATTTCATTTTTTTCTAATTCTGCTTTCATGTCTGATTTTATAAAATATGAAATATATTTGTCACAGGAAGTAGCTACCTTGGCCATTTGATCAGCTTTTTCATTTCCCTCAATTCAATCAAAACATATAAATCACTTGTCAAAATTATGTCACTGCAAATATTATGATATACTTCAAATTGTACACGTAAGGTGTACAATTGGTTGCATATCTGATATTTGCAAGGCGTTTTTCAAATATTGTTTATAAACAACCCCTAATCAGACTTCTTAGCTTTATTATTATTGCTATATTATCGTGAAATGTCCGTCCGGTCCAAAGGATGGCGTTAAATTGTTTTAAGCAGGTATGTCAACTAATTTTCTAATTCTTTTCCATGTTATTTTCAAAAGTTTACTATCGCAGGTTATGGAGGGCGTATCCTTCCGGCACTGCATCTATTACATAAAATGGGCTTAACTTCTTTGGCAGGGTAGGGGCTCTAAATGATGATCCGCCCATACCGACCGTACACATATTGGTGAACTTGCCCCCCCGGGGGGGGCAAGTTTTCTGATAGTTCCCCTCTCAATTCCCTTATGTGACGGTATCCAAATTAGGTTAATAATTCGGCACTTACCTGTTTCCCTATTTATTTTCTCTTTGACTTAATAAATTTTGTTGTCTAATTTTGTATTAATTCCCTTACTGCTTAACGACTGTATGACCAAAGATAGTTATGAATTATTAATAATTACTGATTTATGCTTTAAATTCTTACTAATCTTATTCTAACTAATCATTTTACTCAATTAATAGTTCTACCGTAACATACAATACACACAAAATATGTGAAAATATTATAAAATACGATTTAGCAAAATATCTGCATAAAATCAACTGGTAGAGCAAATCAAAATTACACATAAGTAATATACAAATGAATTAAATTTAACATTTATGTGTTTCTTATCCAATAACAAGTTGTTACTTCATTTTTTAGTTGCAATAATAGCCGCAAACTGTTAAGTAGCGCTATAGGTCACTGAGATTACTGACCATCCTCCATTTCTCTTTACTCTCTCGGTAATGTGAGGATTGCATATCGAAGTCGTGAATACCACAAATATTTCAACCAAATACCATCCATCCAGTTAAACACGCAACACCGAAGGCTGAAGACCAACTGTTGTGTGGTCAGGATAGACCATCACTTTGCTGGTAATTTGTAGAAGATTGAATTTAGTCTACTAGAAACTGACTGCGGTAAAATTGAAAACAACAAATATTCATAACAGTTTTCGGGCATTTTGATTCCGAATATTTTATTTACCAACATTGATCCTTTTACATAACCTTCATAATATAAAACTTGATGGGATACACTCGTATGCGTCGCATGTGACATCACATATAAATTTATTTTTTATAATTTTTGATATTTTTATTGTTATCTTATAATATTGGGACTTGTAAAAAATTATTGGACATTTCAGGTTCTGATAGCCAACTCTATCAATATATTTTTTTTTTTTTTTTTTTATTTAGGCTTTGGCTTATTCAGCCTTCTTGCCATTGCTTTTATTTGTAAAATTATATAAAAATTTACATATAAATTATAATTGTTCTAATAAATACAAAACAAAATGATTCTTTTAAAAAATTAAACTTAAAATTAAATACATACTAAATAAAATATTTTAACTTAAATTACACTTCTATATTATTTTCTATCACAAAGTTTGTTAATATTTCCGCCGTTGCTTCACTTGTCATTAAACAGGACATATTGACTGGGAACTGTGTTACATTACATAAATCATTTAAAAGTCTATCAATTTTTGATGTTAAAAGATGACACCCTAGAATTATATGGTCCAAAGACCCTTCTTCTCCACATCTACAATTTGGTGTGTCTTTTATATTTATTTTGTATAGATGAGCTGGACATCTAGAATGCCCAGATTTCATTCGACAATTTGTTGAAATATATCTCCGTGAATGATTTTTATTAAACCATGTGGTTGTTGGAATTTTTTGATTCGCTGCAAAAAAAAATTTTCCAGTACTTTGACTTTTCTCATTATATATATTCTGCCATTCTGCCATACAATTTTCTTTAATTATTTTTTTGGAATCATTTATTGACCAATTTATTTCAATTATTTCCCCATCTACACAAGCTTCTTTGGCCAGTTTGTCAGCCATTTCGTTTCCTTTTATGCCTACATGTCCAGGAATCCAAATAAGTTTAACATTGATATCATTTTTTTCCATTTTTAAAAGATATTCTTTAATTTAACATATTTTGTTATTATTATTGTTTTTGAATTTATTGTTATTTAAAGATACACAAACACTACGAGAATCTGTGAAGATTAATATATTTTTATTGTCAGTTTTTTGTATTATTTCTAGTAATTTCATAATTGCTGTTATTTCTGTATTATAAGAATTTGTGATGTTGTTAAGTTTGTATTTGTACTGTTGATCTGTATTATAATTGAAAATGCCAATTCCTCCAGTTTTAGAGTTTTTTTCGAATGAACCATCGGTAAACCATATACTCCAGTTTATATCATCTTTTGTTATATATTCCATATATTTTTGATAAGTTATTTCCTTACTGTCATTCTTCTTGAACAAATTTATTTCTGTATGTATTGTTGTCATGCTTATTTCTAATGGAAATTTGAAAAAAGGTATAATGTTGTGTACCTCTAAGTTCAAGTTATTATATCTATCAAAACTAGTTAAAAGTGCCGGTTTTTTATGAGTTGTCCAATATGGTTTATTATAAAGAACATATAGTTTAGATAATCTTGTATTTAAGGGGCCACATGAGTTATGTCTGTTTTTACAAAAGAAACTGTCTGATATTTGTTGTATTCTGATATTTACCGGAGGAATATTAGTTTGATAGTTGAGGATTTGGATTGGTGTTGAAACCATTGCACCTAATATTATTCTTAAACATTTGTTTTGTATAATTTCAATTTTTTTTAATCTTGAGTTATTTGCGGTGCAGATCATAGTACTAGAATAGTCAATATGCGGTCTAACAATAGCTTTATATATTTTTATTAAGGTTGTTGGGTGTGCGCCCCATTTGTATCCTGCTATACATCGCATCAAATTTAAGCCTTTTTGACATTTGTTAATAATATGTGCAATTTCTTTCGCCCAAGTGCTTTTCGTATCAAAGAATATACCCAGAAATTTGGTATTTGAAGTAACAGTTATATTTTTATTTCTGATGGTTATTTTTGGACTGCAGTTTATTCTATGCCTTGTAAATATAACTATTTTACTTTTTTCTGACGATATATTTAATTTGATTTCCTTTAATAAAATATCTAGTTTTCTTAATTTCGATTGTAATCTGTTTTGAGCTATATCTTGTGTATGACCCATACTATAAATAACCATGTCATCTGCATACATCAGTACTGTTGTGTTGTTATCTGATAATGTTGTTAACTTTTCTGTGTATATGTTGAATAATAAGGGAGATAATATTGAGCCTTGTGGAATTCCGTGATTACATAGTATAGGACCAGTTAACTTATTATTGTATCTAACTGTTATTTCTCTATTTTGGAAGTAGTTTATAATCCAGTTGGATATTTTGGAAGATATATCTATGTTTTCTACTTTTTCTTTTAATATTTTTAGATTAACATTGTCATAAGCAGCTTCAATGTCAATGAAAGCAGCTATCATATAATGATTCTTACTGTATGTTCTTTGAATATCGATATTCAATATGTTTAAGTTATGCTGTGTACTTCTTGTTTTTCTAAACGCAAATTGTAACTCAGGTAATCTTTTATGATGTTCGAGATACCACTCCAGTCTGTTTTTGATGATGGATTCCATAGTTTTGCCCATACATGATAGTAAAGTAATTGGTCTGAATGATTCTTCTTTGTTTGGATCTTTTCCTGTTTTTAATATAGGAACAACGATATGTTTTTTCCAGTCTAATGGTATATCAGCAGTGTTTAATGACAGATTGTATATTTGTGTAAGATGATTTATTGCATTGTCAGGTAAGTTTTGTATCATTTTGTAATTTATTCTATCAAATCCTGTGCTACTGTTTTTATTATGATTTAACGCGAATTTTACTTCATTTTTATTTATGTTATTATCTAGAAAATTATCTTTTACGATGGTGGTGGTAGTAATATTTAAATTGTTGTTCTGTGGAAATTTTTTTTTAATGAATTCTTCTATTAAATTTTCATTATCACTTATCCTTTTAGTACTATAGCTTTTATTGTTAATTTTTCTTATATTATTCCAGACAATGTTGGTTGTTGTGTTTGGGTTTAAATTCTCGCAGAAATTTTGCCATTCTATTTTTTTTCTGGCTCTAAAATATCGTCTGGTTTTAGCTTGATGTTTTTTATAATTTAAATAATTCGCCATTGTCATGTTTTTATTAAAAATAGTTAGTGCTAATTTTCTTTGAGCTATCATTTTATTGCACTCAGTGTCCCACCAAGACGGTTTTATTTTATTAGGAGTTATATTATACAATCTGGTAGATGGGATATGTATGTCTGCCGATTTATTAATAACATCTCTAAATTGGTTGTATTTGTTTTCAACATCTTGGGGATTACTTGTGATTCCATTTGTGCTAAGGTTTGAAATTCTGCTTTCTATTTCAAGGCTATATTTCTCCCAATCTGCTTTTCGGAAATTTCTCCTCGTTAAATATTCAGATGTACGGTAACGGTCTTTATTATAGTCATTCAAACAGAAAAAAATTGGGTAGTGATCACTACCTAAGCTATCTGCAAGAACTTGCCACGAAGTAATTTGTTGTGTTAACGTCATTGATACCAATGTGAGATCCAATATACTGTCCCTTGTACTGAGATTGCTTACTCTAGTTGGTTTATCATCGTTGATAATATTTAGATTTTCGTTTTCTATGAAATCTAACAATTCGTTACCTTCATACTGACTACCTGGACAATTTATATCCCAAGCAAGATTAGTCGCGTTAAAATCTCCAGCAAGTATAACAGGAACATCTATTTGTTGTTTTATCTGTGACCAATTAGAATTAGATAGTTTATGATTCGGTTTAGCATAGATTGATAAAATACATATTACATCAGTTTCGTTATGTGTTAAAATTATTCCAACTATTTCGACCGAATTAAATGGGTTATTTAGCATTACTCGTTTATATTTTATAGATTTATGAATCAAGATAGCAACACCCCCGTGGGGATTATAGTTTGTATTCTGTATCCTATCTTCTCTTTCAATAAAATAACCTTTGATGTTGAAATTGATATTTTTTGTTAAAAACGTTTCTGATAGTATGCATATATGTATGTTATGCTTCTGTAACATATGTTGTAGTTCCTCTTTAATATATCTGACTCCTCTGCAATTCCATTGAATAAAATTTATCATTTTAACTGTTTTAATTAATTATTGATTTTTATATCTGTCCTTGGTCTTGTTGTTAGATTTATTTATATATTTTATTTTATTTTATTTTCTCTCCGTTTATATAATTATTGTTGATTTAATATTTTAGTAAATTTATTAAACGATTAGGTTTAGTGATGTGAATAGATTTTTTAAAAATTAAACTTAATTTATATATCGATGTTTTCTTACGAGTTTGGCCATTGTACACTAGATATTTGTTTCTTGTAGCTTCTAAGGGATTGGGATGTAATATTTGGGTCTTTGTTTGTATTTTTAATTTTGTCATCATTATTTTTATTATATATTGATGTATAGCAGGTATCATTATCATTGTTTTCCATTGTAATATCAGGTGTCTCTTGGTTGATTTGCTTTCTGTTTTTTCCTTGATTAGTTATCTTAAGGTATGTGTCGCTTTCTTCATTGTTAGGTTTCTTTTCTTCTCTTCTTCTTTTTGGAATTGGTTCTTTAGTGGATGTCGTAGGTTGTGGTTGACTGTAAGATCTTTGTAACGAGTTACCTGTATTTGATTTATTCACTCTGGTATTAGTTCTTCTGGTTAAAGGGTTTGGTTTGTATGTTGGAATTATGTTGATACTATTGTATTTATTAGTGATATTGGGAAAAGTCTCATTGTAGTTTAGAGCTTCAAAAGAGTTTTGAGTTCTTACTGAGTATAAATAGTCTGTATTTTTTTCTGTTAATTCTAATTTTGCTTCATAAAAACTGAGATTGTGTTGGGCCATGAGATCTTTTATCTTGATTTGTCTTTTTTTTTCAGGACATTCATTGTCTGTAGCCTCGTGGTTAAGTTTACAATTTATGCATGTCGGATTAGGAGATGTGCATGCAGTACGTAAATGATCTTCACTTCCGCAGAATTTACATTTTGCTACTTTTGCTCTACATTTTGTGGCTGCATGTCCAAATTTAAAACAATTATAACATTGTATCGTCTGTTGTACAAATGGTTCACATGCTCGTCTCACTCTCCACATGTAAACATAAGCAGGAATAGCAAGTCCTTCAAAGAATAATTTCACTGTTGTACTGGGTTCATATTTAATAGCTCCGTCAACTCTTAGTTTTCGATTTAACCTTTGCACTCTCGTTACTTTAAAAGGTGGACACTCTATATTATTTAAAATTGTATCTTCCGAATATTCAATATCAACACCTTTTATAATAGCAACTTTTGTGCACCAGTAAAATGGGATAAACGCTTCATACCCATTGTTTTTCAGCAATGTTGATTTGGTAATTTCGTTAGCTAGTACTGCATTAGCACATTGAACGATTACTCTATTTCTTCCCACTTTTTTAATTTCTATTATATTAGATTTATTGCTAATTTTACATATTATTTCTGCTAATTTAAGAGAACTAAAAAATGTATTTCCATCACTATTATTTTTAACTATCATTACTTTATACGAGTCATATTTTGTTTCTGTGTTGTATAAATTATTAAATATTTTTTTAACATTGTCACTATTGTTATTTAAGTTTTCTGTTATATCACTGGATGTTTTATCTGTAGGAATTGATTTGTTAGTCACAGAGTTGTTTTTATTGATCGGATTTTTATCGGGAGGTTCAACCTCCATATCCATATTGTTAATTAACCAGTGATAATTAAATAGAAGTTACTTCACTTCTAATTAATAACACTTAATAATAATATAAATTATAATTTAAAAAAAAAAAATAAATCACGAAAAAAAAATATTATAATTTGCAAAAAAAAAAAAGATAACTATTTATTTTATTGTTTTGTTTATTGTAAATACGTGCGCTCACCAAGAAGACTCGATGTAAACTGTATCAATATATTGTACGTACAGTTTTATAGAGATTAAGATATGGTTCACAAACAGATTGTGACAGTAAAATGTATAAAGTAATTAATAACAATTAAATTAAAAACAGATAATAAATAACGCATGAGTACGTTTAGATAAGTGCGTGTCTGTGACAATGGTACATTAGTACTTAGCTTAAGGCTAGCTTAACTTAGCTTAGCTTTCCCATGCAACTATTAACGCAACTAATAGAATACTTTTTTGTTATAATGTAATATTATAATATTCAATTCCTTTACCGTAATTATATAATTGTAATTAATCAAGCTACTTAGTAGTGAAACGGTAATTATGTAATGCATGTAATTAGTTAAAAATATTGATTGTATGTAACGCGTGCTTGATGGCTTGCGTGGACAATTACTAGCTTCATCAATCATAATTATTGTTTCTTTATTAATTATGATATTGCTTCATGTGTAATTACTTTTACTGCTTTCTGTTCACCAGTTGTTGATTGCAGTTTATGGAAATTATCATATTTATTCATAAACATATTCGCTATTTACTATATCTATCTACTATCTTCGTATTAATATTAATTGCTAGGTTATAGAGGCTATAACCTTAAATATTATAAAAGTAAATTCAGTATGTCTTAAAAAATTTCAGCCGATTCAATTTGTTAATATAATGCAAATACCATACATATAGAAAGGTATATAAAAATTATAATTTCTGTATTAAAGAAGTATTTGCTACGGCTAGAATTTTGTTATTGTTTAGAAAAACATATTACTTAATTTATTTGTTGAAATACATTTTGAATAAATGTTTTCGAACAAGTGGTTAATTTGAGTTTTATTTTGCATTTGTATATTATATAATAACATTTAAGTTACTAGATACTCTTTTAATCTAACGTCATTTGAATACTAGTTCAAATGTGCTGGTTAGTTATGTACTTTACACAGTTCGATTTAATACCGAATTGATTTTGGTTGACAGCACTAGTCCGATTCGACTGCGTTCTTCACTGATGTTAGATTAAGTCTGATTGCAGTATATTCGTCGATGATAAGACTCAGCTTCGGAAATAGTCATACATTATTTAAATTAAACATCTTATTATAATAATAATCTATATATATATTTTTAATAACAATTCACGGGCTTCCTAGGACCACGGTCTTTTTTGCGCCCTTCTGAATTCATTTTATTAACATTTTACATATTTATATTTCATTTATTATTACACCTTTTAAACTCGCTATGTTCCATATCCTGTCTATCACTAAGCACACTGGCCACCTCGGATATCTTAGTAGTTCCTGCATACTCGTTGGCAACACCACTTCATTTTTTACCAAAACTCTGTACAAATTATTTCTGCAGGCCTCCGTATCTGTACATTGGAAGATCAAATGTTCTGGATCTGCTACCCCTTTTCCACAATTGCACATATCTTCTTGTACCAATTGATTTCTTTTAAGATGTGTCAATGCCCCTGTATGTTCTACCCTCAGTCTAGAGATAAAAGATAACACTCTTCTCGGACCTTGGGCATTCCACCATCAACGACGTCCGCACACCGAAGACTGTAAACTGAAACATTTTCTGCCTTTCTCTGAATTGTTCCACATACCCTGCCACTTCTCTTTCACTTCATTTTTGCTCTTTGCCAATAAGTCCACTTCATATTGAATTTCTCCACTTGTTACTGTTTTAGCTACTTGTTGTACGGCGTCGTTTCCTTTTTCATTTCCTGTGATTCCTTTGTGAGCAGAACTCCATACTAACGGTACATCGAATCCTTTCATCTTTATTCTATTTAGATTTCTTCTTATTGTATAAAATATATTTTCCGCTTTTCTCATAATCCCATTCTTCCCCAATGCTTCCACCACTAATAATCTATATATAATCATAATCTATGTAATCTGCAATATTTTTAATTTTTACAATGGTTCAAAAACAGCTTTATCAATGTTTTTGAAAATTTGATATTTTTTGGCAAAACCACTTCTAAAATTGATGTCGTTCTTGAATTTTACCCTTGAATTTTTGAAAAGCTTTTATTATTGAGAAGCTGATCTGAGTTTACTTTTTTAAGTATCTGAAATTTGAATAGAAACAAATTCGAAATCACAAAATGGCGAGACAATTATAGAATTCAAAAAATATCTTTATTAATGATATATATTAGGTGGTGTGTCTGAGTAACCTCATTGACAATAACACATTTGTATGATTAAACATATAGATAGCCACTAAAATACATCTTCGCTCAAATTTAATGCGTTTAATATAAGTTACGCTGATCTGTGGATCTTATAGTGCTAAAAACCTTAATCTGAAATATCTCCTAATAAAATATAATAATGAGGCATATAAGAATGTACAAGACTAGAGAAGAAGTATGAAAAGGGGGTAAAATTCTACTAGAACAATGATTTTAGATATTGATATGATGACTGCAAAACAATAAAGACAAGAGGTTAAATTATTGAGTAACTGGGGCCATCCAGAAGACCCCAGGAGGTTAGCAGTGGGTCTGAATATGATCAGGGGGCAGGGAAGGGGCGGGAAATCTAGTAAACCACACGACTTGAATATCACGTTCGATCATATATTGCTCATTGGTTGGTTGGGTTAGTTGCTGTAACCATTATCTAACACACAGAGGTGATCAGTGATCAGTGATCAGCTTTGTGTAGTAGCAGTACATTTTATAATGAAGATAAAGAAGCAGAGGAATTGGAATGACAATAAGAAGTATTAGGAAGTCGTTAGTTCAGCTACAAACCATTAAAAATAAAACCTCATTTACTTTTCCATATTTCATTATTACACAACCATTTTTTGAAAAATAATTACCCCGATTTCTGGTTTAGGGAACCTGATAAAGACGTTGTGGAATCGAAGTCCGAAGGAATATCCGGTTAAAGAAATTAAAACCCGAAAAAATGTAACAACTTCGACTTCAGCTCGAATTCCATATATCGGAGATATTACATTTCTATGAACTTTACTAAAATATTTAAATATTATAAATAAAATTAACTATCATACAGAAAGTTTAAAGATCCAGGAATATGCTATTAAGGATGTATGAGCAAGAAAATAATTTTCGATTTAAGGGCTCAAAATTTTTGTACGTGTAGATTCCTGGTCAATGAATTTACTGTTAAAATTTCAGGGTAGGTAACCGTTCATATTTTAAAGAAATTAATTGTTGAAAATTGACATAAAATACATTGGTCTTATGGGGAAATTGGTACAAGTGATCATAAATCAATAAATATGAGTATGTTCTGTATTACGTAGCATAAAAAAAACTATGCATTAGAAAGGTGAATATTGTCGTGAAACGTCAATATTTTAAAAATACTATGTAACCGTTCATCCTGGAAAGATAATTAGAAATGAAATTCAAATTATGATATTTAAAAAAATATTTTTCGCCATATTTGACACTTGGCAACGTCGCACTGCTATAATAAGCGTCACAGCACGGCAGCGGCAAAAACGGTACATACAAATTTAAATATAACCTCATACAGAGCTGTCAAAATAAATATTACGTGATAGTAACAGCAAAAATTAAGTACAAAAATTAAGAAAATAGCATATATATAAATATAAAACATTTATTAACACTAATAATTTTATAACTTAGCATATTTTTTTTCCAGTTCTATAAGTTTTTGTATTAATGACCTTACAATAAAATTTGATTTTGTAATGCGTGGTTTTCCTCCAACATCTTGTCCAAATAGAAGTTGAACTCCTTTTTCGCCATTTGAAGCATAAGTTTCTTTTATTTTCTTCAAATTTATTCCAGCTTCTGCAATTTTTTTTAACATATTTGCAGACAAACCATTGTTACTTTTGTTAATATTTGTATTTTTAATTTTTACATTTTTGGTTCCATTTATTTTTAATAAGACACTAAGTTCAGCTAATACCTTACTTATATATATTACAATATTACTTTTATATCATATAATATTTTTACATAAAACTTAAAGTATTATTTAAACCTTAAAATGCTGATAGCTCATAAACCAAAACACCTAAGTAATAAATAACTACAATATATTATCGCAACCTCTAAAAGACCCTGTTTATATTCAGAAATATGTATAATTAATTTTGTTTGGACATACTTATATAGATAAGGTATATCATATTCAAGTAATTAAATCACTCTAAAGAGTTATTTTAGGTTAACGATAGAAATTAATCAATACATTTTATTACGGTTATGGTTGCACCATGTTTTGCACTTACTTAGTGTACTCTAATTAGTGAGATGCCAACGTATATCACGATTTTAATATGAAATAAAGTTAAATTAGTTTTATTAATAACCAACGCGTGCTATATATTAAATTTTATGAGACTTCATTAAAATTATTTCACGAAAATATTTTCCTAGTTATGTTAAGAATGTTTGTTTCTTGTATCAATTAATTTTACAACCTAATTATACGTTTGTAACAAACAGTAACCTAAGTTCTTATATTTGCTTTAATTATCTGACGTTTGTTTATTTGGTTCATTCAAATTTATTAGTAATTAGTGAAGAAAACAATAATTGAGTTGTATTAATTGATATTCAGCTATATGTAATGTGTATAGTGCCCTTTAGAACTTTAAATTTAACATTTCGCACTTCATATTCAACTTCTTTGCACTTCAAATTCATCTTTATCTTGGAAATATGATTTAGTTTAAAAGGTTGAATTTAAAATGAAAACATTATTAAATATCAAGTGCTAAGACAGTATGCTATATTAATCTATTGTGCAATAACTAGTCAAGTTTGAAACTAATATCCTGTATATATATATATTGCATATACATGAAATGAATAAACATGACAGTACATGCAGCAATGTTTAAATATGTGCATGCCTTTGCATTTACACATACATATGACATACAGTGTACATTTTACATCACAAGAGCATATACATAGGATATGCAATATACGTATATACTTTGGATATAGTATGTATATCCAAATGTTTTCTGTGTTTAGGAGCTTTCCTTGAAAGCTTGCTTGATGTTATTGCCCAGTAGAATTACATTCTAGAGTTAGTCGATGGAGAAAGATCACGTTGATTACTCCATATATTTTTCTACGCTTTGTCAATTACTACAGTATTTACCAATTAAAAATACATCTAGTGTAATATATGAATATTACTAGAAGGGTAAAACAACAAGCTCCATATAAATATACTGTATTAGTTACCACATTTGATGCATGCTATAATTAAAATAATTATTTATCAATTTATCTATCAATCAATAAAATGTCAATTAATTCAATGTTACTAATTAGCATGTATTTATGCAACCTGTATTGCAACATCTAAATATAACATGCTAATTACTTATCTATTATAATTTGTCACTAAGTGTTACAAGTCGATTATTATTTATTATGCAGGGGCATAATATGATGGTATGAATATTTACTTCATTTCGTTATACAATAAGTCTGTAATAAGTTACGCAAATTTTTAGAAATGAAACTGATATAATTTGTGTATAAAATACATGAAAATAAGTTTGAATATATTTTATACACAAATTATAACATGGTAGCAGAGCGTTGTTTAATTTATTTGAAATCAGTATAGCTATGTGTTCAAATAGACATTAACAATATAAATTAAAAATGGACAGCAAATTTATGATTTCTAAATTAGGAGGAGAGAGTAATTGGGATACTTGGAGGAGACAAGCTAAAACTGTTTTGGATTACCATGATTTGTTGGAAATTGAGGAAAGAACAAAATTGTCTTCTAGTGTTCCTTTTAGTGGTCTTTTAGAAAAAGACAATTCAAAAAGAATTTCTGTCTGGCTTTAAATATTATCGACAGTAGTTTGAGTTAGATTGTTGCAAAGCTTCTGGAAACATGTGAGACGGCAAGAGGAATTTGGAAAAGCTTCTTTGAATAGAAAGAAGATGAGAGACAATACCATGCATTATAAAGCAATTCCTTTCATATAAAAATGCTAGTGTTTGTCGTTATTGTTTTCTTGTGTAACATTGTCTTATATATTTTGTCATGTCTTGTAATTATTATTTTGGTGATATTAAAACTTATTTTCATAATTTTTCATATATTTTATACACAAATTATAACAGAAGCATAAATGTATATTACATACATTTTTACATAGTATTTAAAATTTACTACGATATTAAGTAGAATCAGATTGTGTAAACAACTGGACACCGGAAATCTGAAGAATTATAAAGGGAAAGTCAATCGAATATGAATGTGATGGAAAATTTGATCTGGTCTTCTAAATAGGTCTTAACTTTATATATATATATATATGTATATATATATATATATATATATATATATATGTATATATATATATAAAACAATATCTCCAATTTTATTAGTAATATTAATTTTTTAATCAAACTTATGTGTTGCTTCTGAAATCAAAGACTTTTATTTTAGTAATTTACATACACATTATAATAATTACACTGTTTAACTTAAATCATACTATCTTATATGAAATCAAAGAAACGACATTTAAAGTTTATTATTTAAATTGTCAATTCTTTTTTATCCAATTTTATAATAACTGAACAATATGTACAGTGAGTTCTATCGACTCCAAATATTAACTGCGTTGGTTGCACAAACTACAATAAAAGTGGTTATAACTATATATACCGTTAGCTCATCTGACCAGAATGCAGCATAGATATTAGCAGAGATGCAGTTGTATTATCTCTGGTCAGTGTTACCAACTAAAGAAATATAATTTCTTTACATATATATATGTTGCTACTTGTAAACATCTAGCAGCCCGTCAGAAATTCATGCTTTGGTCGTGCACTTCCAGTGTTTTGGATGCCTTCTACTATATTCCTTTTTATTTTTTCTCTACAACTCTTTCCAGTAGATGTTGGCTTCTGCTGGAATATCTAGACGCCATGCAGAGACCCAGCAGCTGTTAGTTCTTCTTCTTCCTTCTCATTTTCTAACTCTCCTAATAGTTTTGTTGTACTTCATAATTTTATCTAACTCTACATTTTGTTGGTTACTCTCTCTCTCTCTCTCTCTCTCTCTCTGTCTCTCTATCTATGAATGTTTTAATAGTATCTTCGAGTATGTTCTTTCTTCATCCATGTAGCTACTATTTAACCGCTGGTCTATATGTTCCGCGTTGGACAGTATTGTTTTATAAGGTTTTTATGTATGTACTGGTTTGTATGTATTAGTTGTAACTATGCATCTGTATCACTAGTTTGTGTTTTTTGCTCGGTTTAAAGTGTTGCGGTAGAAGTGCATATTCTACTTGTTCTATTGGTTATTGGAAGAAACAAATATAGTCGCTAAGAGAAATTGTTCTAGATAATGTGCAAGAATGTAAGTATCGCCGGCTGTTAACCGCTGCTTGTTGATGGGCGCCTGTCAATGTCATATACATATTTGCTTGTTCATCATGTTTATAATATCCTAACTTCGTGTTGCCTTGAGGCAGCTGTAATAAGTAGTATTTGACATATCAGTCACACATTTATACAGCAAAAATAAAGTTATAAACAATAATCAATCCTTTGACGTTACGTCAAACTGATTCCCTTTTCACTTCAATGAATTGATATCTCTTTTATATAACAGAGTGTAAAAGAGATGGATACTTTTACATTCTGTTGTATAAAAGAGATAGAAAATCATAATTCGGGAAAAGGCTACGAATCGGACATAATGTCAAATATTTTTCGATATTGTCTTGTAATTTTATCAACGAACCATGTATTTTGGGACCGTAATCTTTTCATCTTAAAAATGCACACTTCTGGATATTAATTTGAGTTTTCGGAATGGATACACCCTCACTTTTTTGTTCAAAGCTTTTTTATTGTAACAATTATAATAAAAAAGTATAAGCAAAAAGAAATTTAACAATAAAGCAAGAAACATTACAGCTACTTATGTCTTGACAGATTTCTTATAGTGCAATTATACAGGAGCAGTTTTCTAAGCCGGTAAACTGGCTCTAATCATGAATCATTTTAAAAAAAATTACGACTAAATTACTTTGTCGTTTACATATGCAATATGCATATTTGTACTATTTTGTGCAGCATGTTCTTAAGAAGAGAATAAAATATTTACTTGTGATTGAATCTTAAAATTATATTGTACAGAGTTTACTTTTTGTAAGGTGTTAGCGTTTTTTAAGCTTATTAATTAAGGTTGGAAGGATAGCGAATACCATGCTTACCAACCTAGCAGCATACACCTTGCAGTCTTAGGTAGTTCCAATATTGAAAACGAAAAATATTTATGAAGGCTTCATAAAACGCATAAAAAATAAGATAACGGCTATATAATTTTAATGCCTAATTATTTATTTAGTGTTGTATATTCCTCTAACAGCAATCTTAACTTACAAAACGAAACTTGTATACCAAGCTATAATTTAGCTATTTTCCAGTTTCAATCTTGTTCTTCAAGACAATTTTCTAACGGGATTATTACTAACTATCATTTACACAGTAAAGTAAATTTGATTATATTTGGATATAAATTGTCTTAAATAATAAATAATATTTAAAATAAATATTTGAAAATTACCATGAAAAAATAGCGCAGAACCTATTCGATACCAGATTTTCAATGAGTACCGGTTTTCAGGGTTTCCTGTGTACAAAAATGCTCTTGTAAATACAGTATTAGACTACATATGTGTTATACAATCGGAAGATTCATCTGTAGCACATAGATACTAAAATAATATAAGTAGTTACCGTTTTAATCGCCTTCTTTACATTCTAAAGCTCATTTCTGCCCATTTCAGTAGTTGATAGACCGCACTCTATACACTTACCAGAGAATCGGTGTATGTGTGTTGGTCTCTGGTTTTGCGGCGCATCGTGCCAGGGCGTGGTCCCTCATGTTACACAGCTCTTACTTCTGCGGACGCTGCTCTGTACTCCGACTATAACTATAACTGTGGCTTTGAATGCAGATAGCCGATATGGATTTTACTTTTTATTACATATTTCACTTTACGTAAATAACGCGGCCTCGGTTCGGCTCGGCTCAACGCTCAACGCTCAACGCTCAGCGCAATATTTCTAATGTTGTTGTTCAAACCAACACTAGACGTTATAATGTATCGTGTACTGTACACTCTGCGGTAATTAATATGTATAATTAACTTTTAATCGGTGATAACAACTCTATTTCATTATTCTTTTGTGAATAACTATGGACTAGTAACATTTATTGATCGGGAGTTTTTGTTCTTCGATAAAAAGCTGATAATTTCATGCCTTACTATGGTTTCTAGCACCCAGAAATCTTATGGAAATGTCGTACGCTTATTTGACTGGGAAAAGAAGAAAAAGTTATGTAAAGTGTACAATCTTAAAAGCTACTAAGGCTGCTTATCACAACAAACGACGTTGGCAACCTCCTGAAAACCCACCCTACTGTCCAGAATTACTCCATGTGACGGGCATTAAGAGGGAAAGCATTTGAAGATGACGCTGCAGTCGAACAGTATGTGTGCAATTGGCTCTTGGGGCAGCCATCTTCTTTCTTCTATGAATGCATCAAAAAGCTTCCTATCCGATGGAATAAATAAATTTCTGCTGCAGGAAATTATGCAGAAAAATAAGGGACATTTATATTTTTATAAATCACCAATAAATATATATTTTAAAATGCCGGCTTATATTTGAATGATTTCTTCAATTAAAAAGAATCATTATCTACTTATCCTAAAAGTTTGAAGTCAATTGATCAATTCGGACTTGAAATAAAATTAATTAGTAATCATGTTGTAGCACGGCTTCATTCATCATTGCGGTGACATTAGGCAGATGTTGTGTTTCATTACGAACGTAAGAATTTGTACTTTGGATTAAAATAAAAATGTCACCACTTTTAGTAGAGGATAATACCAGCATTGCGTTTTTCTGTTGATTTCAAATAAAGATATGTCTACATTGTAAAAACAAATGCTGTAGACGCTTCTTTCTTAGACTGAAACTGCATTTAGACTAAAAATACTGCCGAAATAATAATATTAAAAATATAAATAATAATTTCTGTGCGACATTAAAATCAGCAGAGTGTACATTTATATGATTCAATGTATCACAGAATTACACAGCTATTCTACGAGTATTTCACAGTGTAACCTAAGAAAAAAATAAATAAAGAAATAAAAATCTTAGAAATTATTAAAAGTATTATGAACGAATAATAATTTTGTATCAGAATATACACTGTTACTTGCAATGTAGCATTGTAAATTGTTCTGTATACGTTTAATTTTATTGTCAAATCTTATTGTTTATTATCAACAGTTGCAAAATCATTACCATTAAAATTAATGAGTCTTTTTAATTCAGAAGCTCATGAATTGCAACACACACACACATAAACATAAACATACAAGTAACTTCAGTAGAGGTAATTATATGTTATGATGTATACTACTATATTAAAACTAATCTTATTCTGTAAAATGATCTTAAACCTCTTTCTCTTTGATGAAATTAATATGTGTCTAAATTGACCAATATTTGATCCAGCCCTGCCATTGGTCATTGCCATCTTGAATTATCGATCAGAATTTTTTCCAGAACAGGCATGCCTAATTACAGCTTGCCCGATAGGATCCTAATAAGTTACTCATAAACCTTTAACGCATCGTTTTTTATAACTTATGTTTATATTTCCTCCTTTTTCGATGCAGTATTGATCATAGAAAAAAGTATATCCCAATAATAAGTAGAAATCGTTACGTAGATACCCATTAAGATTTCGGTTAAATGACATAGCTATAGTTAAATGAATAACATATTAAAGTTCCATCAAAATCAATTCTTTTTCACTGAGATTTCTGATAGGTATCACTTGTAAAAGAAGAAATTCGTTTCACCAGAATTTAATAGTACTACTATACTGGTACAGTGTTGATGCCAGATGAAGTAATTTTGCCATTTGTAGTTCATATCACTGGCATTTCCTTGAACGAGTGAAATCAAATAGAATTGTTCCATCACGCATCTTTAATATGATGTCAAAGTGACTCTGAAATATTTACTGAGAACTCAATATAGATGAGCATCCTTTTTTCTTTGGAAAATATACTCAACCAGAAGGAAGGAAGAATTTTCCAGGTATAAAACATACGGAGTAACTTCTTAAGTTAAGTATCGGGTTGGAGAAGTGGGTAGAAATCCTCTGTGTCGATCGGTTTGCTTGCGGTTATATGTGTCCATACCGGTTCAAGACGGTTGTAAATTGCTGGTTAGTTGATCCACACTATTGAGGCTTCGCTTTACTCACGTGGTATACAAATACACATTTATAGATATAAATACATACAATGGAGTCGGCGCGGACAGAAGATATGGCTACATATAAGATTAGGTCCTAAGGATTGTACTATTAAGGAAATATTATACAATACACCGATCGAGTAGTTCTAAGATTCCAGTTACATCTCTTAGAGGAGGCTTACAGGAACCTCATCAGAGCCTTGAATAAAAAAATTTAAATTTATATTGGGATCTACCATATAGACATTTAGCAACAGGTTTACATTAAAAATCAACTTGCATGCTTCCAGTATGTGTCCAGTGGCACAACCTATTTATTTGTTATTTCATTTATTTAAGCTCTAATGTGTGTTCCTCTTCAATCTGCTGTAGTCCTGTATTTCTTTATATTTCTACCTAGGGGTAAATAGCTCTAGTAACGCCATTGTATGTTTTCAAATATATGCTTAATGTTTTTTAAATTGAGTATCAGTAATGTCTATATGGGCGTTTGATTAGAATAAAATAAAAGTATAGAATCTACACGTATTGAAGTGGGCGAAATAACATTAAGCAAACTTCTAGAGACCGGGAGTTCCAGTGGTTGAGTCTCTATCGTGAAGAGAGTCGGGACAGATTGTATCTAATTCAAAGCAGACTTATACTCCCACTTCCAGACAAACACCGGGGTATTTCTAATACTGTTTACTACCGTTTAATGTGCACTCAAATCGTCTATACAAATGTTGTTTCCGTTATGTTGGTATAGTCCAGAATGTCGCTACATCACGCCGCATCAGACATACGATGTGTGGATATTTTTAAACGAAAGCATACTACGGCAAACTACGAACGATAGCTTAGTAGCGCAAACTTTTTTTTCAATTACCACCCCTCTCGTGTATAGAGCAGTAGAAAAGTGAGTAGTGTATAATAGAGCAACGAATGGGCAACTCATTTTTTTGGGTCGTTTTTTAATTTTTGATTGAAAAAAAGATGTGTATTGGTATTTTTATTTGTTTAAATATACGAATGGTTACCGAGTTATAGCTATATGAAATTTGAATTTCAGTTTTACCGCTTGTTTTACAAGAAATAAGTAGTAATAAGTAATCAAGATTATTTTTCCTTGTTGTTATTCGTTATATAATACTTCATGGGATACACAACTCAGTTGTTAGTAGCATCTCTGTTGTATAAAAGAGATGGCATATTTGCTAAATGTGACGTAACAATTATTTAAATTTTCTATAACGCTGGATCCCTTTAATAATTAAGGGAAAAAATTACTATTTTAAATGTTAAGCGAATTCATAAAAATTGGTATTTTAGGTTCTGTTACCAACTTTATCAATATATTCCACAGTTTTATATAAATTAAGATGTGATTCACAAGGTCATTGTCATAAAGAACTACTATTAAAACTTATATTTTATATGGCAAAGAATTTTTATCACCGGCGCGGGTTTTAAGTGGTGTAAGCGTTTCTAAGTTGGACGAGAAGACGTTGATGATGACACACGCCCGAAACGCCCTTGTACATAAAAAAAAATTATAAATATTGAAAATATTAGTAGGTATCTATCTAATCCGACCTTATCATTGGTTCATCTATTTGTGCAATTGCTGAAACTGTAGGAATTGACAAATTATGTGCTAAGCTAATTTCATATATGATTTTAGAATGCAAAAAGTGTGTGCGAAAATGATGATGAAAATTCTCACAATTGAAGCTGTCTCTTGCAAAGTATAACATCTCAGTGTTAGACCATCCGTTTTATTCGCTTGGCCTGACACCATGTTCCCCAAAGGTAAATCTGCATTAAAAGGAACAAGATTTTAGACCATTGAAGCTATGGAGACAAAATGGTACATTTGCCATGATCTTTATTATAATATTCCGATTTAAATTGATTGACTCTCGCGTAGAGACAGATTTAAAGTTATATACATATAATTAAGAAAAAGTCTCTAAAAACTTCTTGATAATTTGATAATACTTTTGTAGATTATACATAGATTTAGGAAGATATAAAATCTGCTCAAAAAAACATTCAGGCTTTTATATTATATGGGTATCTATAAAGTTTAAAAGAATGCAATCATGTCTTCCAAAAAGAAAAGAAAACCTTACAATAATAAAAACAAGTAAAATTATTCAACGAAGTAATTTCACACTTTCTGCGCTTTTCAATCAAAGCAAAGTTATTGTCATGCATCCATTGAATCTCTCAACATCATAAAAAGCTAACTACTTTAGAAATTTGACATTAACAAATAACAATATATAGGCAAACTATTATAGTCGGACGCATTGTGTGCCAAACGATTGCAGTTTGTTAGATCAATAAATGTGGTTAAAACGCAAAGGCTTTGTACAATTAGTTGCTTATGAGCTTCAGTAGATTCTAAAGTAGAGTTTGCATTGTAAAATAACAACAATTAACAGTGTTATAGTGTCAATAACTTGTTATTTATCAGAAAATTATTGAAAGATTGCGTGACGTAATTAGCTAAGTGTGATTATGTTGATATAAAATAAGCATAAAACTCTCACACTGGTACAGAGAACGTGCGACGTCGACTAATGTCAGTAGGGTGTATATGAGTTGTTTCATATTAGCACACCTTATGATGAGAGCAAATGTCTACTTTGTTTTATTTATGGTTTCTCTGGCTTCGTATGCAAGTAGCATTTTATCGCTTCCAATAATGTTTTCTCTGTAATGTTTTGTAAATTATGAAAATAATTGTTTTGCTTTCTGGCTTTGCAATCTTCTTCACATTCAATTCTTCTTCTTTACACTTAGGTTAACTGAATTGATGCTTAACATCTAATCTACAATTAAAATCTAATTTCCAATTACAAACTATCTTCCTCATTTCTTTCCTTTTTCCTTGTTTTCTCCATCCATACTCTTTCTTTAAAATATCTCTTCTAGACATAATCCACTTTCCACTTTCTTTTGACACTTACTTCTAATGTGCTCCAGTTTTTTTCTTTTTCTTTCCACACATCCTGCATGTTATCCTCCTCTTTCTTCATTCACTAGTAGACCATAAACCTTGTTTTAAACCATTTGCATTTCTTTCTCTCCCTGTTATCTCAGGTATCTGTATTCTTCACCTATCTGCACCATCCTTACCTGTTGTTGTAATATTTATATATCTTTTTCTTATTAGGTCTTGCATCTCTTTACTTCTTTTTTTAATCTTTCTGTCTCCTTCATTCTATTACTGTTCCCTCGTAGAACCTTCTTACTTCTCACGTTTCTACTTTAATACTTATCAATACACCACTGCGTTTAAAGCAATAAAAGTGCATATTATATATACATATATAACCTTTATTTAATAATAATCAATCGAATATGATATATGGAATATCTATATTGTTAAATATGTTAACTGATCTGTATATATCGAAGTTCTAAAGCGAAATCACCAAATGTTTCGTGCTGAACTACTCTTCGAGTCATATCCAGAGCTTCTGGTTTCGAACTGCAGTCACCGAAATTACTGGGTCATGAATTTCCATGTAAAGCCCTTTTTAGGAAAAGTGGTTAATGTGAAATAATTCTTAATACTATACAACCTACTGACAATAGTCCTTCGTAGTCTGTTCCAGTATGACATCAGCCTAATTCGACTGCTTAAAATACTGTCATCTCTTTTAAAGAACCAGTATATACTTTTATAGTATTTCAAGAATATAAAAGTCTTCATGAGCCATCAAATAGAGCGTTTTTTTATACAAAATATAATCATAAAACAGTTTTCCTAAATTTGAATATATTTATAGTTTACAACCTCGTCAGAATTGTAAATGTTTCAGATTTATTGATGACAAAATATCATAAAATCACACGCCTGTTAAATCTATGGTATCATTCATCTCATCTTACAACATCTATATATGTGTTATTTTATTGTAAATTTGTTTATTACGAAAGGCACTCCCAGCCTTTAGCAAATAAAACATACTCGTACATAATAATAAACTTTTATATATTTAATTTTGATGGTTTTTTAACGCGTTTTTGAAAATAGATTATACTTACAAATCATAGCCTATGATCTTTAAAATAGTCATTATAGGCAAAAGTTTATGGACAAAAACAATCAAAAATCATGGACGTTCGTAGTATAGTAGGGTAAAAGGGGTAGTCAAAAGTTGCTCACAAATAGTATCATAGAGAAAGAAGTCGTCCCTCAAAGTGTTACCGAATTAAAAATTTTGCAGTTTCAAGACTGTGGCGCATTGCACACTTGCAATTATTTCTTTTTAAGTACGATGATTAACATTATGCTTTTATGAGCTTCTAAACAACTTAAAAGACTTGCTTGTCAAAATATAAACACACTTTCCAATCAGTTTGTACAATTCCCTGTATTTGAAATTAAGTTGCTAAGTCCAATAAGTTGTATTAATTATTTGTCCTATTCAATTATATACTCTGTCAGACACAATTCTAACCAGTAACCTAAGCAGTTTTTTAGATACGTACGACTACAATAATATTTATTATGTATGTAGTAGGGATGATAGATCTGATAAAAGGAGATTCTGACAGAATGGAGGCTTCGACCATGGACTACTCCCATACAACATTTTAAAATTATCCTGACCTTGATAACATTTAACTGATTAGACAGCTACATGTCTCGGTGTATCACTTTAGGCTTAATAAAACTCCCGATTTGCTAGAAGTAATATGGTATTTACATAATCCAACATTTCATAATAAATTTAACATTATCTTTGCATACATTCATCATCATTATCATATCAAGACACTGTCAATCAATTATTTTTAGTTTTTTTTTTTAATTTCATTTTATTTCTTATATTTAACTAAGGTTCTATCTATGTATGTATTTAAATTTATAAATTTCATCACATTATTTATTTGCGTGCTATCGTACAACCTGATTGCCGTTGGGTGTAACTGTGGTCCTTTACCATCAACTCAAGGCAAGGCAAGATCCATCATTATTAAGAATGGCATTGATTATGTCGGAGATTCTCAAAGTATGTTGTTGTTTCGTTCGAAAATATTATTCATTAAGTAGCCAATATAGTTGACCCGAAATAATTGTCACAAATTTTAAAAATTAAGAAAAAATTGTACGACTTTAGAAAGTAATCATTATTTAATGAAAGACTTTAATCATTCGAGCTTCAACTTTAGTACGTAGTAAGCTATTTAAACACACTACAACGACACGGACATTGAGCTGATGTTTATGTACATTATTCTACATTTAATTATTAATATATAATTCAATAAATTGAATTAAAGGTATTCTAGATTCTAAACTTAAAAAACTAATGACATCTCTTCCTCTTCCTCTGTCCTCTACTCTCCACTACTTCGTCATTCTAAACTCCATGTTTCTCCCACTTTTTCTCTCTTTCTTTAGCTCTTTTGGCCTCCCTGCCAAGCCAAACATTCTCCATATCTGCTCTGCCATCCCATCTCCCTTCTTCCTTTTCTCCTCTTTTCTGTGATATACTTAATTTCTTGGCTGCTTCCTTCTGTTACTTTTCCTTTTTCCCTACTTGCTTATTTCTTCTCTGTACTTCCGCCATCCACCTTTTCCCTTAATTGATCTACGGAATTCTTTATGAGGCATCTTAAAGCAAGGGGATGTAAGTGACAAATTTTGACAATCTGAGTTAACCAGCGAATACGATAGAAGATATACTAAACTATTTAGTGGCACAGATACATACACGAAAATTTGGACAGATTTTACTATATAGTGTGAATTGTAAAACGAAAATACCTATACGATCTTAACTTTAAATTCGTTTTCTGAAGAATTTTACTTTTGTCACTTACATCCCTTTGCATCTAGACGCCCTATATGTAGTGTTAGGATTCTTTAAATTAAAAGTCAATAATTATATAAGAATCATTTATTAATAACCAATTCCAATCCAATATGTATATTGTCAGTCAGGTCTCTTAGCCGATTTATATGTGTCGAAGGACTAGGGGTGTTGTGATGCTAAAGCCAAAACCATCAGTGTTCTTGTGTCCAACAGTTGCCCTCAGTCACGTGTAAATATAAGGCACTGCATCAGCATTCTGAGAATAGCCACCTATGTTCCCCTGCGTGATGTCGTAGTCATATCCGAGTTGAAGTCACAGCGATGCACTTAGAAGTATTCATCGGGCATCAGTACTTATATGCTGTAAATTTTAGTAGAAAATCATCATTCTAAGACTATTATCTGATAGAGGTCAACGATAAATGAAAGATAGTAATATCTAAGTTTTAGAAACAGTGGTATAATCTATTATAATAACCCGCATACAGCTACCGGTCTACTGCAAGGCTTAAAAGTAAATGTAAAAAAAAATGTATCAAATTAAAGTCACTGATATATTAGTCCAATCAAAATAACATTCCACTGCGTCGCACTACTGACCAGTGGACACCGTCCTCTTCTTCTCCTCCTCCTCTCCCTGTCTTATATCCCGTCACGTGCATGCTTCTGTAGCAACAAGAATCAACTCTCGATGAGCTACACCCATCCAGCTTCCAAACGAGCTCTGTGATGGATAGTTCTGCCAATGTTAATTAAATTTGCATATGCTTCAGTCATTTATCTCGACTAATTTTTCAAAAGTGTTAGCATTTGATACGGTTTATACAAATACACAGGGTGTTGGCTGGTTTGGTTAGTTTGCTAGGAAAGGAATGAAAGTAATTGTAGTAGTATTGTCTAGAGAAACTTGCTTTCCTTAAAGGCAGACCAATAATTAAATCCTAAGGTACTAGCAGATTTTATTAAAAATCTAATGGCGTTTTCCTTTCATGTTTTAATTCCACACTGTTTTTCTTACACTGTCAGTTCAACACCGTACAGGGTTTCGCTGTATTTTACAGTTTTACACCACTTTTAACGATTTAAACTATAGTGTAGACCACGATTACAGGATCTAGTTTTTATATCAGGATCATTTTAGTCTTTACACTATGATAGTGGATAAGGTTCTCCCTGTAATTCTATAACTTCTGTCTTCTAACTGCATATATATCTTAATAAACTAACAATCAATAGGTGGCAGCTGTAGTTTATGGTTTGAATTTTTCTACATACAGCACCATTATTTAAATAAGAAATAATTTCTTACAATGGAATAAACAAATCTACAAAAATGCACAAATGATATGTTACAATTAATACGAGATATAACTTATCTGTTGAACTACTACTGTTATATTACTGCATAATATTATAATAAGTAGTAAATTGAAGTAAAAATTCAGTGCCAAAAAACACTATGATCAATATACAGTACAAAAATATTTAAGTAACTGGACCGTTTCAGTGCACCCCGGGCAACACTTTTTACAATAGAATACGATAAAATTTAAAGGGCAACATTTTTTTTTAAACACAGAATACTTACACTGTGCTGAAAGTACAGAGAAACTGCACGATAAAGTTCATTATTCTATTTGCTGTTAAAACGTAATAAATAATACGATAAATTCAATAATTCTAGTTAGTAGCTTTAATAGAAAAATAATTTACTTGGGATTAGTAGAAGATTAATCGTATATTGAGAATATTACAGTCTTAAGACAATTCCTTTGTCGTAGAAAGAAAGAGATAACACTATATGAACATATTTAACAAACAGAGATAACGCTAATAACACAAGCTTTGTCTTAATGAATTCCTATAGCCTATGGCGCAACATGCTGAATACTGCGATACAGGTAAAAAGAAAGATAGCTGGCAAAAGTCCTCTGTGTCTCTTTCTAGCAGAGCACTGCGTCTGTTTGCTTGCTTACCTTTTACCTCGCCTCAAATCAGCCAAGCCAGCAGCAGTGGTTCGGCTAGAAAGTGACAGATAGAACACTCGGCAGGCTATCTCTCTCTTTACTCTTATCGCTCACTCTACTCTTATATCTCTATGGACAGTCGTGTCTTTACCGTGTAGCATTAGAAGGAGAGTTTCCATTAAATCATTTTTAATTAATTATTTTATGCTTTCAGTGATAGGACTTAGTAACTGATATTGGCCGACGTTAAATAAATTTAATAAAAAAAAAAATTGAAGTAAATAGGTATAAACTAATAATTTATTCTTTTGACATTGATTTACTTAACGCCTTACAGGCAGTGGTATTTAATAGTATAAACGTTTTGCAAATAAAAACTTTAGCGTTATCGGTTTTTTATTTAATTGGAATTTTAAATGTTATTAGCTTATTTGAGACACTATTTTACCAGCATTTTTTGACGTAAATGTCTGGTTTTTTGCGAAGCACCAATCCTACAAGTATGACAATGCGGGCGTAGTAACAACTTCCGTGTACACACGTAAATAACATCTGTTTAAAATAAAATACATTATTAATTACAATTAAAAACAAAACGTCAATTTATAACAAACTATTAATACGTGCCAGGTTTATAGAATTATCAATTATTCTTAGAAAATGAAACTAAAATAAAAAGAGATGCATTTATGTGTGTAGGTATAAAACCCGTTTAAATTAATATCATAAATTGATTAAGAATAAGAGAATTCTTTAAAGAAATTAATATTGCAGACTTGTCTTGCTCTCTATAACACCATATTGGGCCATCATCATCATCGAGCACAGATACCGGGCGTGGACCAGATGCCGACGCTACCGTCTTCTCAAGTAATACCTGCGTTTGCTTCATTTACTTTTTTATGTAATCAAGTAATATTGATATCTCTATGTGACTTTGATTCCGCTGTTGATTATTTTAAGAATGGTTCTCAATTGAGTTTCTACAATATACGATCTTCCAATAACAGACAGCTCAACTTTCATAAGTTATTTGCACTTAAAACAATATATATTTATAAACATTTACAATACATAATTTAAAACTTATAAACATACTTAAAATAAAGAGATTAAATTGATTTTGTTTAAATACTCAATGAGGTTTATCAGATTTCCCTGTTTTCCAATATCTGCGTAAGCCTAAGTGCGACAAGTATCTTGAGCATTAAAGTATAATATGTTTTACCATTAGTGTTAGTTAGTCTGTTACATTGTTTACATATTGGTTGTGGTTCTCTTTTGAAAAGTTATTAAAAAATGTATTTTTTTGCTTAAAACTTTTCCGATAACTGAAAAATGAGCGTCTTCGGCTTCTACTTTATACCTTGTCCCAGTAGTTCAGTATATCTCAGGAAAACAACGGTAATATATTAAAAATAATAATTTTAAACATTGTAGGCAAATAAATATTGTGAAGAAATGGAAGGAGGGTCTTGAGACTGTTTAAGCAAAAAGTTAGATGTTGGAACAGATAAGTGAGGAATGCGAATGGAGATTGATAGTAAAAAGAGGACAAGAAAGGAAAGCTGTGGATAGTGAAATATAAGAACATAGAAGAAATAAAGAGAGAGAAACATTAAGAAACATAGAAAAACTATTTCTTGGAGAGAAGGAAGAGTATAGTTGAGAAAGCGAGGAGAAGAACGAAGAATACAGAAAAGTTAGAAAGAAACCTAATAAGGAAAAAGTTGAAGAACAAGAAAAGGAAGAATAGAAATAAGTTGCCAAAAGAGTATTAATGGTAGCAGAAAATGCAGTAAGAAAAGGAATTGGAAAACGAAGAGTATCGAAAGTAGTGATATTAGTGATATTATCATTTTGGTTTGGTTACACTTATTATTTGGTTTATAATTATGTGCTGTTAGGAACAGCTCCAGGAACTAATCAAGAGGAGAGTTCATGCAGTAGTGGTCTGATGAAGCACCGACTTACTCGATGTTAGGTGCGCTCTTCTCGAAACAGGTTAAATTCAAATAAATTGTTGATTTAAATTGGAAAACTAGATTTAATTGAGCTTCTTTCTTGAGTTATGTAATAAATTATATGAATTGTTGGTCGAAAAAGATAAAGCCATCTTCAAGCACTTAACCGGTAGATGTAATGACAACTCTAGAAGATGTCTTTAATGACAACTACTTTAGTTACAACTATTTAAATTGATAAAAATCGTATTGGGTTTGCATTACTGAGTTATGCCAAAGCTAACAATTGATTGAACGTCGCAAGATAGACTCAATATTTAGATGCTAACGAATTTGAGCATAAAATGTAACTACTAATAGACGCTGAAACAATGTTTTTTGCTTTTAGCATCTAGAACCAAGATTAACGCGCATGGTAGTCTAGAAGAAGTTGTCTTATGCGCATGCGTTAAATGTTGGTATAACGACGTAGGCGATTTAGTGTAGAACATATAAAACCTGCTCTATTTCGGATTTTAGGCGGTCGTAAGGTTTTCTACGCATAATTAAATAAAAAATAATAAGTTCCCATTTTAAATTAAGTGGTTATATCTTATGTTTTGTAGAAGTACAAGTGTGGTATGTACGTAGGCACGGAGTATATACGTTACCAACACCTGCTTTAACTCTAAAATATTTGTTATTATTTTAGATATGGATCTCACGTACTTTAGCTACATTGATTGCGGTGAGAAGTCTGAAGTTAGCAACAACAGCATCACCAACATAAGCAACATGCTACGATGTTGGTACTGTTGGCAATTAAATATGTTTTCTGTTAATTGTAACATTGCGAAAACATTTGCTTTGACTTTTTTTTTATAAATTGCGTGTAGATTTGTTGTCTTCTATAAATGGTATCCACAACTCAAATTTGTCAAAGTAATTAAAGATTATGATGCATCTAAGTTACATTTAAACTCTCCTTATTTAGAGATTAGTCAACGTTAATTAGATCTTTTTGATGAAGACAGTTTTATCAATAAGGAAATAAATACAGTGATTTATTAATAAATATTAAAATAGAAATTCCTATCAAGATAAAGCGAAAAATGTTTTTTTTATTGTATTTAAGACTACTTAGTTCATCTAATTAACTAAACAGCTTATGTTTCTATGCAAAAACAACTGTTCCTAGCTTGTGATTGGCTACTGGGTAGCTTGTATACAACTCCTAACACTGACATTACTGACAGTATGACAGGAAAAACACAGCAGTACTAGATATATGCTTGACAGACTGTCAGTTAATTTTAGTAGCTCGTATTTTATATAACAAGTAACTAAAGCACTGAAAATAAATTCAGAACAAGTTTCAACTTGTGATGGACAAGCTGCAATGAACTCTTGAACTTAGGTGTCAAAATCAAGTGTAATGTTGTATATATGTTATATATACTAGTATATTACTTATATCTCAGTAGGAAGTACGTTTGCTTTACATCGTGTCCAGTAGTTCTGATTTGTGGTTTGTTTTAAAGTTTAGGGTCCCAATTCTCTAAAATTCTCGTAGGGGGAACTATCTTCGTCTTCTATGGAGTGAATTTTTCTTTTCTTATTTATGGTTTTGAGTGGTCGTACGTGTCAGGTATTAAAAGTAACATGGTCGGAAAACCCATTTTTCTTGGTAACAGCCATGTTGTGTACAGTTTTAGAAGTTGAAGAACAGAATTCTTAGAGTATTATATCATTTCTTCTAGAGCTTAAAGTTCGATAGTGCCGAAACCTCTCAAAACCAGGTGGAGGAGAAGTAGAACGTATCCAGCATATGCGGTAAGGAAGTGGAAAAATCGGAGCATACCCAGTAAACATTTTGTAGTCACTTTGACATCATATTGAAGATGCGTATAATTTTTTTGTCATGAAAGAGTTCATTTACAGTTCAGTTTCTCACAGTCGTTCATATGAAATGTGTATTTTATCGGCTACAAATGACAAAACCACTCCACCTGTCGGAATACAAATGAAGATAAAGTTTGATGCGAACTGTAATTGAAGTGCAGTAGTGATAGAAACGTCACAAAACGGGACATTTCACCAAATTGTTTACTGAGTATTATGAGTAGATGTATATTAGGAGAAGGTGGAAAATAGAAGGATGCTGGTTGAACTACTGCTTGGAGAGTAAGACTAAAGAAGATAAATGTCGTAAAAAAAAAGAGGAGCCAGAAACAAAGACCATTACAGGACAAGAGATGAAAGCTTATAGAGAAGAAGAGCAATAGAAACAAATATTCCTCCTTATTTATAAGTAGTTTCTGATAATAGATTTGTAATAAAACAAAATATTTGCCAAATGTCACTGCAGCGACTGTTGTACGTTGGCAAAACAGAAATGGCGCGAAATTTAAAATGACAGTTCTTATTAAAAGATATATTAATAAAAGAGAAATAACAGTAAATCGTTCGGCTAAATCGGTAATCGGATTAACTGTTATTTCTCTTATCTGTCTAAGTTGAATAACTATTTCGACAACTATGAGTACAGCAATCGGCACTAGTCTGTCATACAAATAAAATACTATTTATTTTTCTGAATTAGAAATTACTATGTTTCGTTTAATTAAAATGTTACATCTTTTGAAGGTAATATCCATGTTTTGTGTTTAGCGATTAATAATTTATGTTTACGTAATTTTTATTTAATAATAAACATCGTACGTAACTCTACATTTCATTAAATAAAATTAATAGTTTCATTTTGTAAATTATGTACGCCTGTTACCTTTTAGATTTGTTGGTAGATAACCTCAATTTCATAACGTTTTAAATCCAATGCGTTAAAAAATAATCTATATTTGGCAAATTACTTAGAACATATGTTTATCATTAGATGGTGAAAGATACGTTTAAAATGAACTGTAAGAATGCGCAAAGCAATTAATATAAATTAGCAAAACATAGCGTTAAATATTTGTTGACATTTAACATGCTAACTAATAAATCTAAGAGACATTTATAATTATAACAAGAAAAAAAGAAAAAAACAAGAACTCTGTAGAAGCCGAAAGTAAGATTCCAATTCTCAACAGTTAAAAACAAATAACAATAAAAAAAACTTAAAACTCATTTTGTAAAATCACTTAAATTATCAATGTCTCTTCACATTGCGATGTTGTCAGAAACAGCAGACATCAGAAAAGTTCTAAATTAATTCGTGTAAAGAAATGTCGTTTTCAACTCAAGTTGTAATAACGTCCATGTCCACTACTGAATTGGGCAAATAATTACGTCAATTATACCATTAAGTTAACGTATTTAAAATTAGTCAACATGGTCATTGTCTGGAATTTGTTCAACTTGAGAAAATGCTAGATCGTTTTTATGCCGTACCAGATGTAATATATTATGTTTTTATTTATTGCAGACGAAATTATTTGGGTGTTTTCGTAATACCAATTGTACTGCCATATATTTTATTTAATTTATTTAATGTTGGCCTGTATCCAATACTGTGTCCTATCTCCGACGACCTCATACTATGTTGGGTATCTTTTGTGGTGTCGTGGTCACATATATCTGAACTACACCGCTGCTAAATAAGTTTATGATTATGTATGTCCATAATCAATCTACCTTAATAACAACCAAACCCAGAAAATATTACTCTGGTCTGACGATTGAACCCGAAGACACAGCAGCATCAATACTCTCGCCCACTGCGTCAAATGCGCACAAACAAAACATTGAATCACCAGTTTCGGTTGCACCAACCGACAGATACATTTTAGCAAATTTACTGAGTCTATTTAACGACATTTAATAATTGTCAGCATTGAAATAACCCAGCGCTGCTGGACCAGCTGTATCAGACGGGAACAATATAATAAAGTAGTTTTAGAAGTCTATCAACATCTAATTAAACTTACTTACCATGAGCACTACGAGTTAATATTTTGTAAAAACTTAGTTTGGTATTTCCTACCACGTGACAGTGACACATCTCAAGATATATTTACTACATAATAATTACATAGCCATACATAATGGTGCTAACAATTAATCAAGATTGATGAACTACAAAATTAATTTGCTGAGGAAAATTAACAAATTCTATTAGACTACAGCAATCAAACAAAAACAGTAATATTTAGCCAATGCAATTGCTTTATTCTTCATAGCTAATAATCACACTTCAAAAAATTTACAACATAATTTTTAACTAAAAGTATAAATCCATAATACATTTGTGTTACTATCATATTTGATAGATTTACTTAAGGATTAATAAACTTAAGGAAGGAGATAAATTAAAAATTCTGATTAACTGCCAATTAGTTTTTCTTAAGTTTTGCTTATCGAATTTTAATCTACAGTCATTTCTGTAGAATTACGTAGATCTTCAGAAGTTGATACTTTAGCCGCATCTATTTGGGTCATGGGGTTGACTGTGTTTTGTAGATCACATGGTAGCATTTCTTGATCTTCTGTTAAGGTGGTCATTGGAACGTTATCACTACTCAAACAGTCCATTAATATATGCTCAGCTTGTTGAACAACTACGTTGGTTCTGGCATAAGGGTTGAGTTTAACAAGCTCTTCAGCAGAAAGTTTAACTTTAAATTGATCAGGATTTGCTATTTTGTATGCGTCAGCGAAGCATGGAAAGCAAATCTGTTTGGAGAATCCATCTGTCTCCTTTACCTGTAAATTTGTTTTATTAGTAAATATCTTAGATCTAGTAATGGTAGCATAACTCATGGCCTAGTTGTTCGAAAAATATGTTTAAAAGCTTCAAGTAACAACGATTTAAAATAGCCTTACTGCTCGTCATTCGAAGTGGATCTAATTAAAAATACTGTGGGTGTTCGATAGGAATTGCTGCTTGGAGAGAGACAGAAGAAGATGAAATACGAAAATGAGAAAGAGGCAGAGAGAGAAGCAGAATGCGAAGAAAATGAAATAGCAAGAGACGATTGCTAATAATGAATAAGGACAAATTAGGGTGATGACGCATTACACGAATGTTCGCGGTAATCTAATTCCAGGAAACATTGAATTCGGGAATGGCAAGGAATTCCACATGATTACACTCATGCACCGTGCAATGCGTCCATTAGAAGACTTGGTGCCAGATAGAAATGGTGCTCTCCTCCGCGCCAAAGATAGTCATATCGAACAGTGATGTCTTTTTTTATAAAATGTAATGTATTTTTAATATTATCTTAAATGGAATCATAATTGACGTAATTACAGTGTTTTTATTTTGCATCACCGTGTTTCATTTTCTAAACCTAAAATACGACAGGATTCCGTTTTCATCTAATAAATTAAGTGACTTACATTCATGGAGTACGCATTACGTATCATTTTCACTAGGCCCATTTGGCGCATTTTTGCATCAAATATTGGAATAAGATTTGGCCCTGAATTGCAGCAATTTCGGCAAATCTTCATTAACTCCATTTTTAAAGGAAGATTTAAAAAAAGTAATTACACTTTACTAATTAAATAATTCTAATGACAATTCTAAAAATATCAGAACGTCTTTTGTTGATTTTTGTACGTACTTTGTTTCTCTGTTATCTGATCAAGAACCCCACATTTATAAACAAAATGTTGATCTGTTTTTAAATTTCAGTCCATGTAAGATAATTAGCCACTGAACTGCAATGCACTAGATGTATACGTTGATTATGCATCAACAAAATTAATACATGTAACTTTTGAAATATATTTTTGCATCTGTATAATTATACACTGCATTTTATTTTATTTATTTTTTAATTTTAAACTCGTTAATTGCATTTTAATATTTCAACCTGATTTAGGTATCAATTTAACACCTGTATTAAGTAGTGCTATTAAAAATATTTAAAAAAGTATTAAATAAATAAATAAATAATAAAAAAATATTGTTAACACTGTTCACACACTGTAAATAAATAATCATTAACGCAAATCAATTACAGCGGTTTTTGGAGGCCATTATAAAGTCAATAAATATAGATTCAGTTTACAAAATGGCTTATCGCCTAATTGACCACTATATCAATTTTAATTATTAAGCTTTTTTATGTGGTTATATATAAAGGTAACTGTTAAGATTAATACAGGGCGTCCAAATAGAAAGTTTAAATTTTATATTAAAAATCAGTGTGTTAGTACGGAATAATCTTCAAGTCTTTTTCAAAATATAGATTTGTACCACTTGGCCGGTATATGAAATAACAGTTCCTGAGAACGTCTTTATTTAAAAGCACTTCTTTACTATATTGAATACTGTAAGAAACACACAGTAATAATTACTATGTGAGCATAGTACCTTGGTGCTGTAATGGGTACCAAAATTCCTATATAAATGTTAAAAATGATCATGAGTACAGTTGCTTTTATTTAAATCTGTAGTGATTTGTAGTGTAGTGTACATTTTTGCCAATTAATCCTACTGGTAAGAATTCATCCTTTCTTTAGCTGACTTACAGTAGACCAATCTTAAAACCATTATATATTTCAACAATGTAAACTTAACTTTTTTAGTCTGTCACTCTTTCTTCTTTTCTTTTCCTCTAGCATATCTATATCCTTCTGTTATCTATCTCCCCTTGCTTTTAGCAATTAGCTCCAATTTTAGCATTGACTAATTCATTATTTTCTCTATTTCCATCGTTTCTTTGTTTCCTTCCTGTCAACAATTCCTCTATTTTACTTTCGTTATAACATAGGTTCTATCGTCTTCTCTGCTCTCTTACACAATCTGCATGTCCGTCTCTCGTAGTCCTTCCCATATTTCTATTCCTTCTTTCTATTCTAAATCTTGAAATTACTTTAGTCTCTTTGTCCTTTAGTCTCTTGTCTTTGTCTTTGAAAACAGTTTTGTTGTCAAAAAACAAAACAAAATGATGTTTTGTTTTATATTAAAGCAGTTCTGTTTTTCGAAAACAGATTGTTCACACTGAACAAACTGGTTTTGTTTTTAGTGTTTTTCTGTGTGTCCCATAAAAATTATAAACATGATAAACAACAACTGACAAACGCAAATGTTAACAAAAACAAAACTGCGTGTTCAAAATCGCGCTAATTTTTTAAATTAAAAACATTCCAAATTGGACTTTTACTTGTGTTTTAATTTTCAATTATCAACGTTTCTTAATTTAATTTAGTGTAGTTAAAGTTAATGTAGTGTTATTTAAGTAAAAATTTATCAGTAATGTACATGCAATCATTTATTGAGACCAATAAAAATAAACGATACAACAACAAAAAACAAAGAAAAAGTCAAAAAAGAAATGAATTTAAGTAATAAAGTGAAATTTAATTTGGGTAAATCATAAATTTGTCAATAAGGGCCATGCAATTATTACAAAAATCTGGATCAATTTCTTTTTCGTTTAGTTTAAATTTTATCGACAGTTTATGGTTGAAATCATAAAAGTTATAAGGTTATACATTGTCGAATTACAAAAGATATGTAAAAGAGTGAATTTATATCTTTTCATAAAAATAGTCTTGGATATTTCATTGTATCATAATATTTATATATGTCACTGTATATATAGCTTAAAACAAGTCCTGGGTTACAAGTAATGCGCAGCTTTCTTCTTTTCTATTTGTTGTGTTACTTTTATACTAATTTCAATTCTATTCAGCGTATTCAGCTTAACGGTTTACTTTTTGTCAACAGAGTTACAACCTATTGTAATAATCGCACCTTCCGCAGTGCTCATAATATTACCATCTAATATCTAGTTACTTTCTGAAGTAACTATCGTCGAAAGTCTGGCGATACTGACAGTAACACAGTTACACGTGTTACTGTACAGATATACTAGTTTTTGCTGCATTTTCTTTCCGTTTTACTTCCCATATCTTTCATGTTTGTTCAAATATCAACATTTAATGATAGTTTTCTGCGCTGAACAGTGTACGCATACTCTTATACTGCACATTAGACGTTGTTAGTTATTCAGTAATCAAAAATACTAGAGAGTAACTTATTTTAAATAGAAGGAAATGGTATTTAATAGAGGAAGTGAGTTTAGATATCTGGGTACACTTCTTATCTGATTCAGAATATATGAAATTTGAAATTAAACTTAGAATTACAGTGGGAAATAAATGTTATAATGAATTACTTAACTTATTTAGATCTGCCTATATAAATTGCAAACTTAAAATTTTGATGTATATAAAAAGGATAATATGGTATTATATGCTTCGAAAACTTGCACCTTAAGGAAGAATGATTGTGATCTCTTACGTATTTGGGAAAAGAACATTTTACGAAAAATTTATGAAGTAGTATTTGAAAGCGGACAGTGGAGAATAAGAACAAATATGGAAATATATGGCAGATATAGAGAAACTGATATTTTTATTGAGATAAGAAGAAAAGGCTACAATGGTTAGAACATGTGGAAGGCATGCAACTTATGGAAGGGAATGCGGGTAGTGCTAGAGTACCAGACCACGGGCGAGAAGGAATGTGATGAATTAGAAAATAAAGGCAGCCAATAGAAGGACGGGCTACATGGGATGTAGCGCCATGATGATGATGATGAAGATGCGATTCAGAATAAAGAATTTAAAGATATAATCCTATGAAAAGTACACTTTATAACTTTATTGATGCATAAGAACAATTATTTGCTGCAATTGCATTTCAATGAACAAACTGCATTCGTTTGCACGCAGACCTGGTTTTCGAGTGCACCATCTCCTTAGCACTGCATTGCACCTTGTTGAGACGTAGTGTCTCATCTCGTTAGGATTTTTTGTGCAAGTTATTATATTTAATTAATGTTGCGTGAAACATATTGGTTACGTGATCCGTTTCATGCATAATGCTCGTCGCTCGTTACCGACATTACCTGCATTACCAGCAGTACTGCTTGGCCAGTACTTGATGCACGGACTGGAAAGTTTTATCAAAACATGTGTTACACTAATTACGAATAAAAATAAATTGATGTAAAAATGTTCATTCAGTTTTTGAGTTCATTACCTATAATACATTTTGACAAGTTATTTATTTATACCAAGTTTAATATAAGTCTTAGAATCTGTATATTGAGTGAAACAAATCAAATAGAAATATCGCTGCTAAAGTTTTGCTTAAATTTGTGCTTTTTTCATCTTAAATTTAACACATCAATCGTCCAGTTCATTAGTGAGATCATCACTTAAATGTGTTTCATGCGATAGTTTTACTGATGAACAGAATTCGTAGTTAGAGCTGTGTGCTATGCAGTAGATGCGCTGCAATAATAACTGTTGCCGGTACGGTGTATGAATTGTATCTAGTTCAGTAGAATCTAAGTATAGATTAAGATTGTCTAATATATAGTGTGTTTTAACGCGGTTTTTAACAATGTATAAAACAAGAAGAAACGTTAGTAATTATGATAGAACGAGGTATTAAGAAGTCTTCTTCAAAGGATCTAAGAGTCTAGTAACAAAACACCGATGATAATTAAAAGAAAAGTAAAGTATTTGCTCCTTTGTTGTACCTAAAATTAACCCCTCGATCCTCCAGTTTATTAGTAAGTACATCCTGTTGCCGGTAGAGTCCATAAGCAACAAATTCAACAACCATGACTTCGGCATTAAAACTGTTAAAGAAGAAATTAACAAATTCAGCCAAGGATACCAGCAGCGGTTACTATCTAGCTGTGAATTTACTAGATAACCATACGTCTGACTTTAAAAGACAAAAAGACATAGTGTGTTTAAGCTACCACAACGTTTTTAATTGTCATTCATAGATATAGCCGTCACTGGACGACTATTTCTTATCTAGGTTAATTTTCATTTTTAGCATAGGTACTTATTGTTCATACTTTTTGTAACAGATTGTAACGTGGCATATTATTACAAAATTAAAAAAAGTGGTGCAACAAACAGTGATTTCTCTACGGGGTAAGAATGTATAAAAAATGATACATGATAGAACGAGATATCAATATGTCTATCAGGAATAATTCATTGTCACCGAAAATTAGAGGCGATTGCAAGTACTGTTGGATTGCATTTAATACAAAAAACTAACAACAATTTGTAATGCATAAGAATTGATCCTTTAAATAATGATAAATACAATTATCAATTACATTAGATATAAAATGGTATTTAAATCAATAAGAAATCAACACACGAAAGCTAGTACTATTTAATTCAAAAGGGTTTTATTTTAATTAAATGAAGGACTTTAAAAGGAATTCTAAAGATTTTGTAATCATGACTTAGGTTTCTTAAGAACTTTTATGATTAAGCTAATCATGCAAAAAGTTTGATTCATTTTTCAAGACTCAGTAAAATAGCTGACAAGACGTTGTATATTAGGTAACATCGTTTCCCTAACAGGTAACATTTATTATATTAGATAAATCCTAATACCCTATGCAACTGTATTTAGCGGGATACAACTACACACTTAGTAGTTCACTTGAACAATTCTTCACCAAAAGTTCCATTGAACTTTATCGTTTTAAACGTCTTAAGATGATCATCAATATACCTAACACTTCGTATAGTTCATCGAAGCCACTGATTGTATTTCATAAGTAAAACTGAAATTCTTTCTTTATAAAGTCATAAATTGTCCTAATTCAGTCATTAATATCGTTCAATGTGCCGCCAAACAGCGCGTAAGATGGTAAACGAAATACATAAAAATTGTCAAGATATTCAAACAAAATAAATGTACATTTCTTATTTAAACGGTGAAAACATTTATATTCTTGGCGTATTTTAACGGCCTTAATAGCTTAAATCATCCGCGTCCATTAGAGATTCGGTTAGTTGTTAGATTTCTAGATAGATAGCGTTGCCGTGCCCATCCCAGTGGCATGGCGTTGAAATCCCGCTAGCAGCGCTACTGGGGAATTGTTTCCAGTGTTGAAACATGGAACTACGCGACGCTTATTCAGACAATGTAACGGGTAACAAAGTAACAGGTTTAGGTAATTAATTAGTAAAGGGCTGATTATCATCATGTTAATTAATTATTAATTAGGTCAAAATGTTATAATTAGTAGTCGTATTTTAATTATAGATGTTGATGTATGAATATTACGCATATTAAGTAATTATATGGAATTTAATTGCATTTTTCTAATTAAAATTTTTAATTATTAGTAATATGTTAGGGTTTTTACTACCAACAACGACTTCTTACTAATTTTAGTAACTTCTATGGTGTCGAAGCTACTTAATATGTATGTTTTCTCGATGTTTAATATATGTATAATCACATATGGGGGTCATCTGCTATTATCTTTTTGAAAATACTATTGTTTCAACATTAGTGGCAGTCTCCGCTTTAGAAAATAGATTGTTTTTAGAGGAAAATGGTGAGACTTTATTTTCTCGTCAATGAAGATGTGAAATCAAGAGCAGTTTTGAAGAGGCTCCAAGCATAGTTAGAAATTGCTACTCTGAGTAAAACACCAGCATCTGATTGAACCCAGAAGTGTCGAAGAACGGCGTCCGGAGACCAGTGTCAATGAAGACAATATTCAGTAGAAAACGATCGCCGCATTACTGTGTGTTACTTAGATTGCGTCAGAGGCTAAGACTGCCTATCGTAACAAACGACGCCTGCAACCGATTGGCGATGTCATCATACAACAGCTTCAACTCGTGATATACTCACTAAATTATAATGGCAGCATATTCAACACCCGCCTACAATCTTCACACCTATATGTTTGGTCCACTGGAGGGGGTAATTGTAAGGGAATTATTTGAAGGTTATATTATTTATCTACATCTCATTGTGCTTAATTCAAATTTGATCCTTATTATATCTAATCATTCTTACTCCTTCCAAAAGAGAAAAAAGCATTATTCTTATAAAAATAAAGACAAAACTGCTACTGCTACTGCTTTGCTCCTCCTGCTACTCTCCCTCCTGTTTCTACTCTGCCATTCCTTCTCTTTCCTCGTTCCATTTCTCTATCTCCGCCATCCACCTCTTCCCTTCACTGCCTCCCGTTAATAACTGCTCAATAATCTTTTCGCTTATTACCTTTTTCTCACATGAAAACTTAATGTGCTCCAATGTTTCTATCTCCGTTCCGCACACTCTGTACATCCTTTTTTGCCCTGTATCTGTTTCCTTTCTCCTCCTTTCCCAATCTGAATCTGGCAACCCTTCTCATGTTTTTGTGTCTTTTTCTCTTAAGTATTGTGGTATCTCTCTTTCCCAAATTCTTTTATATCTTTTGTTATAATTGCTCATCTCAATTTTTTCCATATTTCCTGTTGTTGTATCTCCCTGTCTCTTCTGTTTAGCTCCTCTCTTCCACATTTGTACTTTCTTCTCTTCTTCTCTCTGATTTGAAGGTTATTTTACATTGGTTATTAGGGCTGTCATCTTCTATTTTTCATAAAGTGATCAAAAATCTTTCTATCCGATGAATAGATTTATCCTTGCTTTCTATAGAAAAATAAGCCACTCAATTTGTATTTTTATAAATCATCAATAAATTGGTAAATAGATTGTTGTAATTAGTTTTCACCATTTAAGATTCTGTGTTTATTGTATGCTGCGACTTCCTAATGCGAAACCTCTGTATCTAGCCTGACTTTGTCTTCTTTATAGCAATAAAGTTACCACTGACTTTGCACCATATGGTAATTAATAATACATAAGCTACTCGAATTAGCTATTAGCTACCAGATCAGTAGCTAAGAAATTACGAAATTTAGAAAATAAAAATCTATAATTGTGAAGTAATAGATTAATAATGGCAATTAGTTTTGATTCATTTCTTGAGTCTAACTATACATTAATTTATTGATTATTAAGAGATATTTTAAAGTCGTGATATTAATTTATTATTTCTCTGATGCTGAGGAATTTCAAAGTACAGAAACAACATTGCAACGGCCTGGTACAAATATGTGAGTCCAGATACCTTAATGCATGTATTGATTAGATAGACTCGAGCACAGTACTAGAGTTAAGTGGGCATGGGTTTCTTGTTACAAAGTAACTCAATAGATAATTATTCTCATAGTACAATAAGGTGCCCGTTATTTTCAACCTTGTTATGTTTAAGTCTCACCACTATGTTTCTGTAACTGACCTAAGAAAAAAATTGGGTCGTTCGCATAATGTTAAATGGTGCCTTAGAGGGTTTTGATTATCTTCACTTTTATAACAAATTACTACATTTTACAAATAAGAGAAAAATTAGTTAGTAAAAAATAGTCCTAATACTCACTTGGAAGAAATTTAGAATTAAAACTTAATGAAGCAAATTGACGGAAAAGTTAGGTAAATAAATTTTCTGACTAATTTAGGTGCCCTGATTCTAAATATTTTATTAATTAGCCTCAATTGTGCCTTAATTCTCTATCTTCAAAAGAAATGGCTGATAAATATGTTTTTTTTTTCAATGTTTCTGTAGAAAGTAAAATTAGTTATACTTGTATATTATCAGTTCGATAGAGAATTCAATTCTCTACAATTTATATATGTATACTATATTCTTTTATATATCTAATAGATACTAAACTATTAAGCATTACTATTGACTCAAAATAGCGGATGACATTTAACAGCGATTTGATTTTCTTTAATTCATTTCTTATTTTTTTTTTATTATATCTATTATAGTATAAACAGTGGCGCAGCTAGGTAACCAAGGGCCCCGGTGCAAAAATCTGGGCCCCTAACAAAACTGTTTAAACTGTGAATGGAAAAGTTAGGGATTATTTCAGAATATTTACTTTGGAATTGGTCACACATTTGTAATAAAGTTGTTTCATCTACATCCAGTAAAAATGTTGGTGTTAGAAAATTGAATATTTGACTAACTGCACTCATACCACTAAAACGTGTTTTAAATTGACCTATTATTGTGTCTAGTACATTATTGAATATAGTAATTTTAAATATTTCTTAATTTTTTAAAGTTTTTTTAATCAATATTTTTGTCGATAAAAAATGTAGTCACCTGTTTGACTAAATCTGCTGCACCATGTTTGAATGATGCATAAAAACCTAAAAACGATTTTTTTTTAATATAGTTTCTCGGGCTTCCTAGGCACGTAGCCTTTTATCACCTCTAATATTGTTCTCCTTCTTCTTATACGTTATATCCAGACAACAAGAATGATCTGTTCATGGCTACTGCAGTTATAAATTTCGGTTTCTCAATCAAAAAGGCGGTGTCCCTAAAAACGTTTCTTTTACTTCTATATCAACTGGCTGCCCATTTTCCGATCTAGTTATTACTGCATACCTCTCATTAGAATTAAATACCTAGTATACTATTTAGAATTTTTGTTATTGTTTATGTTTTTGTTATAAAAGTTTTGTATGCATTGTCGGAAATAACTATTTACTAAGAGTATTACTTCACGGTGAAACCGTTAAAATATAAATATAAGTTATAAAGTCCGAGAGCCCCCTGAGCTTGGGGGCCCCGGTGCACAGCACCGACTGGCCCATACCTAGCTACGCCAGTGAGTATATAAACATACCCAATACATTTTGAAAATCCAGCCGGGTGTCAATCAAATTAGTACGCAAGCGCTTTAACGAACTTTTAAAATGACATTCTGCAAGGAAAGTCAGAAAACCTTATTGACTTAATCAATGAAACGAATTTAATGTCTTTATTTTAACACTTGCTCGTATCTATAACTTGTAAATTATGTATTGTAAATGTTTATATTCTTTTAAGTGCTAATAACGTTTGAAAGTTGATTCACTCAAATAAATATTTAAAAAAAATGACATTTTAATGTAAATGCAGTAATATATCATTAAAAAGGGATTTGTATCGTTCTGCAATTTTCATTTAATTTTTTTTAAGTAAAATCAATACTTTTGTTCCATATATATTGTTATAAATAAGTGTATAATATATAAAAAAGGAAATTTTAAATTCTTTATTTAATAAATTTGAAATTATTAATGGTTTTTATAGTTTTTAATCTTCTCGGGGCACGTGTTAGTTTTAACAGAGCTTTTAAAACATTTTACGACTTACATAGTAACCCAAAAGGAACAAAGAGGACGAGAGAGTCTTTTGGAAATATAAAACAATTTGGTACAATTTAAATTTCCACATGCTAAGTACAACCATAATATATAGTGCTCCCTTGCCTTCTTAATTCGTAGCCTAGATGAACGAGAACGACGCAATCTCTGCAGGTGTAATCTTAATATCATCTGAGTATTATTTCCTTAAGACATTTATACATTCTACTTATGGTTTCATAAAGATAACATACTCGTACCGTTGTATGTGTAACGTGCTCTAGGAATTCATATAGAACGCATTGGTAACACCCTCGGACATTGAGTAGAAGGATTATGCAAATTAGCTGTACACACAACCTTTACAACACTCTTACAGTGGACAGAATTGTAATAATTCGAACTTTTAAGTTAATTAGTTTACAGATACAGATATTAAATATAGCTGACCCAACAGATATTGTCCTGTCCAATTTTCAATAAATTCTTTCACAATTCAACCGAAAATAAACAAGTAGCAAAAATCCCATAGAAAACGCTTTCCCTTTTTCCAAAATTTTCCAATTTTTCTTTCCATAAAATCTTTATACAAACGCTTTAACAGAATAAAGACTGTTGTTTCCAAAGACTACACGCAATAATTTACATATATACTTAGAAAGAGAATAAATTATTGATGAATATATTCAAATATCTAATTTAGATAAGAATTGTCAATTACTATAACCAAACCTAGCATGTCCAAGTCTAATTTAGAATTTGTTATATTTACATAAACAAAATGGTCCACCGGTACTAAATAACTCGGCTATCGCATTAATTAGTTAACATAAATCTGGCTCATCTCATTAAACATTATTGTTCATTATTTATATATTTATGATAGGCATTTTTAATGACTTAATAAAAAAATTCATTAAATTTTAACGGTGATTTTTTTATTTTGTTTTCAAATCAATTATTGATATACATTTAAAATTAAATTATAAATTATAAAAGATGTATTTAAAAAAGATTGTTGGTGGCTATGACGAAAGAAAGTCAAGGCAAATAAGTGAATAAATATAAAAAATAAAAAACATTTAAAATATATTTGTGTCATTTTTCTTTAAATTGGGTAAGTCTTCAGTATTAATTAAAGGAATGAGTCTACAGCAGGATACTAAGCATGTTTGTATTTATGATGTAGTGAATGAAACAATACTGGATACAAACTATACTACCATCTTAGAAAATGTCATACAGAATTTGATGATTATTCAATATAGCCTCCAAGATGGCGGTTGAAATTTAAATAATCCATATACAGTGAAAAGGTATTTTCTCATTCACATCATAAGTAACAAACATAAAAAGTTTCATAGTGTAACGCTACATCCTTGGTGGGTTTCGAAGACAAGAAAAACATATTTTCTCCAATTTATTTCTAATATAATAAATGAAATATTTTATTAAAATTTTTCAACTTATTAAAGATAAACATTAGACAAATATTTTGTAAAATTTTCATTTCAAAATATTGCAAATTCAGCCATTGAGACCTCATTTCCTGTGACCACTCAGAATTGGCGTTGTCAGAATAACTCATGATAGACTCATCTGATATTAAAAAACCAAATTATTTCTGTTAGTAGATAAATATAGCTAGTTAATTGTTTAATTGTTAATTAGATAATTGTTTCTTAACTCTTATTAATTTCAAGATCAGGAGATTTTGATCTTTGACATCATCGTAAGCATAATACTTTTAAGGGTGTTATAAAAAATTTATAAAATTTAGATTTTCGATCAACATAATAAATAATAACTAATCATATAAAATACATACAAATGTACTGTATACTTAAATCAATTTAAAATTGACAGATGAAACAAAATATCAGAATAAAAAAATATACACACATAAATTATAAAACAAAACAGGCATATAATTATATATGTATTTTCATTTCAACTGTTCAACATGAAATTAAGTACGTATGGAAGTGTTAAATGTATCATTATCATAAGTAAGTTCCATTAAACAAATCGTATCTTCGTTTAGTACATTTAAATGCACGTTTAAACATTCAAGTAACTTGTAATCTAATTTACTTGAAACCAAGAGACTGTTTCGGAAGCTTGAAATTATTTTTTGTGAAATATGATATTCAATTAATATACATTTTCAATGTTTGAATTCTATGTTTACCTTTAAACACTCGCTACAAAATACTTTTTTGGATATTTCTATCGTCTGCACAGATTCTAAATATGCGTAAACACATAATATAAAGTGTCTTTCAAGTAGAGGTGTTACTTTAAATTGCGGTGACGTTTGGCAGATATTGTGTTCCATTATTAACCTCAGAGTTTGTACTTTAGATTAAAATAAAAATATTACTAGTTCTAACATAAATATTGCGTTTTTCTGTTGATTTAAAATCACATTTCTTGTTGAAAGATCCATACATATTTTAATCATTATTTCTATCTTGAGAGATTTATTTCTGAAATGATATTCTTTTCAAAATTATATTCACGTTCTTTAATACTGATTGAGGAGAGTGTAAGGTAGTGGTAGAGTGAATTGGGTTAAGATTGCTGTACAAATACATACCTTTTGTTCAATGTTTAATCGTGTTTGTACATGTCTCCGGCTTTGACTTGGAATTAAACATCCACCGGAATAGTTCAATAATTGGATCTCCACGTATTGGGTTTGCACTGAGTTTCGATCAATTGTTTTATTTTCCTGTTACAGATCATGATCGGTACAAATTCTTATTCATAACCATACTGGCTTGACTAATGTAAACCGTACTTTAAGATTTATCTACTAAAATCAATGCAGCACCAACTCAAACCATAAAACCTTAGACATGTGTGTAACTAATTCACGTTACGTTACGTTACGTGGTCAGTTAACCAGCGTTCAGAGTTGTTGTTGTTGGTGGTATTATCACCTCGAAATCATTTTTATTTATTGCTTTAAAATACTATAATTAAAATAAGATTTAATATTTAGATTTAATAATTTATATTAAATACAACCCACACGCAGTTTGCTTAGTTAACACGTATAAACGAATGGCGTCAATGTAAATTCGTTTTTTTTTTTTTGTCATTCTACGGTTACTGCAAAAACAAAAGAAGAAAACATCCCTCAAGCCATGAGTAAGTGGGATGAAACAGGTTTCAAGATTCGTTTCACCCCATAAATTAATAGCAAGAAAACCACTACTTTTCTAGATAATAGTAGAAAGTATCATTCTCAGTCACTGTTTTAATTTTGTATTTAATTTAAATAGCATAGTATATGCATAGTCATTCGCTGCACCATTTTTAACTTACAATTTAATTTATATTTCGGTTTTTTTTTAACTTGACGAGATTCAATGTTACTAAATTTAAAAAAACTTTATTATATTACGTTATGAATATACAAATATAAATATATCAGAAAGTGAGGTTATGTTGCTTGTCAATTGACATGTATTCGTACTTGTCAAGTGTTTGAATTTTTAAATATTTGAATATTCTGAATGCCGTGATTGGTCATATATTTTTAAAATTGATGACGTCTTAAAATACGTCATCAATACTAGTTTATATTTTTTCACCGCTGTATATTAAAAGGGTGATGGAAAATTTTGCATATAGAATACCACTTTAGATATTTTAAATACAGCGACTTTAATCGAGCGGTGAAAAAATTAAATATTTCCAGCGCTGAAAAAATAAGGCCGATTTTTGGAAAAGTTAAAGAATAAGGTCCTTAGTGGTGGTGCGGCCTAACTCTGTAACTTTACTTGATATTAGCCAAACCCATATTGCAAATAAGGCATAGGCCAAGCTTAAATTCATTCCTATATATTGCGTGTTACCAATAATTATATGTCTAACAAAATTGATATAAATTTAGATTAATTCCATCAGCTTAAACATTTATTGCCATTAATTTTATATCTCGTTAAATAAAATTCAATAATATTTTATGCAAATAAATTTCAACTTTGACTTCAATTTTAATAAATAATATAAAATATTCGAGTGATACATCATCATCGACCTGAACCAGTCGTTCTCGTTCATTACCACATCTACTACGAGTGATTCGATACAAGATGGATGGATGGATATTACGTTAACAAACTTGTATTACAAAATACGAAATATAAAAATAACAAACGAAAATCGTTGAAACAGATATCTAAATTCCGTGCGTGTCAATCGTTCCCGGAGGTTTAGTTGTATAGACTATAGACTATAGGCTGTGGACTGTAGAGAACGAAAACAGATGAGAAGGCCGCCGAAATAGTCCAGCCAGAATATGATAATATTTATTTATAAACTGAGTCAGTGGCATATCCAATAAATTCAGTGTTGTATCTAATTAAAATGTATCTAGTACCTTGTCGGGTATGGTTACCCAATATGTGTTGATTTGGTTGGATAGAAATACGATAGGCGAGCCAATATAATTAAAACTGTTAAGATCCTATTTGTTATTTTGGTGACATCATTTTTTTAAATATTTATTTGAGTGCATCAACTTTTAAAAGTTATTAGCACTTAAAACAATATATATATTTATAAAGATTTGTAATACATAATTTATAGTCTATAAATACTAATATGTGCATTCAAAATATAGAGATTAAAATAGATTTATTGATAATGTGATTTAGGTTTATAGTCTTCAGTCATATTACAGTTTTGTATGTACAATGAGTCTACATAACTTTTGTTTACAAATTGATGGCTCCACTTTTTTTAATTTGTTATCACTTTCTTCGGGTTCCATCTTATGTGGGATAAAACAAATAAAATGGAGCATTATATAATAATACTTGTTACACCTCATTCAAGAAAAAATAATAAAAATTGATTAGTTCTTCTTTTTGTGTTCGATGTAAAACTACAATAAATTTGTATTTTAACATTGAGGAAACATATTCACTTATTAAAATTATTCTTCACAAGATCTTATGCATAATTTTAATTATTAATTAAATAAAGATATTTATTGAATTTTGTTTTTCCTTTTCCAGTGCGATTTCTTGACTTTGTTTTGGAAACTGCTTGCAGACATCATCTGACTGGTGAGTTACCTACATTATTATTTCTTTAAAATTTAATAAGTATATTATACATTGTTTTTAGTTTGTTGTTTTGTTTAAATTTTGTTATTAATGTAGTCATAGGTAAAATGTTAAACAATTGTCTACATTATAAAGGTAATCATTGTCTAATTATTCAGGATCTTTGACGTTGATTAACCGTTTCGGACTCTAGATAAATTTAATATAAGTTTGAATGATTTGCAATCATTTGAGGTAGAGAGGGCTTCGACAAAAGTTTTTGCTTACTTAGCTATAATCTGTACCACACGCAACGCAACTTTTAAATCATAGCACATGGGCTGAAAAGTCACGGGCCTAACACATAGATGGCGCTGGTTTTATTGCAGTCACCTTTTTTTCAGATAATACTAACCTTCAAAAGACAGCTGTTAAAATTTCATGATATTCTATTCAGTAGTTTGTGAGTTATTGTGCTAAGAGTGACGCTACTTTTGTTATTTTCAAAACAATGGATCAAAAACAATTTCGTGTTTTAATTTTACACTGCTTCTTCATGGGAAAAAATACCGTTCAAGCGAAGCAATGGCTTGAAAAGTGTTATGGGGACTCCGCTCCATCAGAAACAACAATAAAACGTTGGTTTGCTGACTTCAAACGTGGTCGTAGAGACACCGATGATGCAGAACGCGTTACACGTTACACATTAGTGTACCTCAACAACGTCCTTAAACAAGATTTTATACTATAACATAATTATAACATGTTCTTCTACGAATATATTTGACTGGACTACTAGGGCGAAGCATTGGTCAAGATTTTATTGCGAAACCACTTTTACTGATTCAATAATGCTTCAATTTAAAAAACCTCGCGCATTTACTTGTAGTACATATTTAGTATCATATCAGAGCCAATGGGTATATTTCAAAATGAAAATTTAGTAAAATTTCAAGAATTTTTAATAGGTATGTACGTATACCATGTTCTTCAGTTTAAAAAATTAATTTCAATTTTAACTGCACGCAATTTTAATGATTATAATTATTCATGTAAGTTGGAGGTCCATTTAATTTGTTTAAACAAATATAAAGGTGTATAATTGTTGTCACCATCTACTTTATGAATGCCACCTGTATTATTTTATTGATAATATTGTTAGCTTTCATAATTAGGTGTATTTGACATAAGAATATTATAACCGAAAAAAATACCGTTCAATCAAAACAATTGGTATTTGCAAAGTAATGTTTTTCTATCAAAAAGTCATGCTTTATCAGTACACGAAATTCAGATTTTTTTATTGTTTTGACAATTGCTAAAGTATCGTCACTAAAACCACTGTTACACGTAAACTAATAGTCTGAAATGTCATAAAATTTTGACACATTTCGTTTAAATTTTGATACTATCTAAAAATCATATGGATTTATTAATAGTGTAGACATTTAGTTGGCGCTACACAACATGTAGAGCTCTGGGCTCCTTTAAAATTTTTCCTTTTCTTCCTATTCGCCGCTTTCCTCTTTCAATTCACGATATCTATCTTCGTTAAGTACTGTTACACTTGGTCTTTCATTTTATCTTGTGTCTTTCTCGCACTCTTAAGTTTCTTAGCGGTTCTAGTTCTCTTTGTTCCCCTGCATGATGTTATAGCCGAGTCCGAATTGAAGTCACAGCGATGCATAAAATATTTAATCCTTTATTATTAAAACCGAAAAAAACATACTTCTTCTTTAAAGTGATAATTTACCTTTACTTTTTGAATCTCTTTTAGGCCGTCTGCACACGGATAGACTGATTGCAAACTCGAAGTTTTCAATGAAAACGAGAAACGAGCCATGTCGAGCCGTATTTCGTGACTGTATAGAATTTTTAACAATAGCATAATAGGGGATTTTATTGTGTCGTATTCTAAGGTATTTATATGTATGTATGTGTTTAAATACTTTTGAATAGTATTCGTGTACATCTCTGCTCATGATGTTCACCATCAAAAGCATGCAACGTAATTGCCCTGCGACCTAGAAAGACAGTCGCTCAAAACCAATTTCAAATCAGTTTTTTCTCATTCAATCTTGTGCGTTCTCTTACTCGTATACATGTGCGTTCTCTCACTAACCCCACAGTTGCATTCTCATTCAGTTCGGGCAGATTCGGGGCTCGCGTTTGCAATCAGTCGACCAATGTGCGGACGGCCTTAGTGTTTTTATTTCTACTTATGGTACAGAATCAATTGAAGTTACAATACATAACTGTTACGCTAATATATAGGTTTGCAACACCTGATTGTTAGACGGATAGCCACCGTTCTCGCACCAAGTGGTATCGCGGTATCGCAGATCAGCTCGCGCTCGAATAGCCCGAGGTAAGGGCGTGCCGGCTACTTTCATAAATGCCAGAAAATTATCAGATTTATTTCAACACATAAAATACATTAAAATATACTATAATTACTCGACATTATTCAATGCAAGGATGTTTAACCATATAGCTGTATACCGTATACAACCTCACATGACACCCCCGCACCTCACCACACCCGCACCTATCGGTTTATCCGTTATGTGGAATGGACAAGCTAAACTAAGCTATCCGCTGGGCTCGTTGATCGCCTTTGGACAGGGCTGTGGCTGTGCAATCGTGGTTCTATAACGTAACAGTGGCGTGCGTACTTGAAGGAGTTGTACACGTTCAACGAAATCGAAACATTTGCACATATAGAAATGTAACGCTTGTAGCACGCAGGCCAGTTGAATCTTGTAGAAAATGAACTTTAGAATTAGATTCTAGCAAGCTTGAAACTAGACTGCAAAATAATTTTCTACCTGAGAGTGTTTAGAATTATATAGCGAAAGAAATAATTATTAACAAAGATATAGAATTATTTCAGATCTTACACGCGAATTTAATGGCGGTTCAACAACTCTTCTAAGACAATCTGTTCTTTTATTAATTAGAGTCTTAAGTAACTTCTGATTTAACTGTTTGTACCATCTAAATACCCTTCAAAATTCAAATTTAAAATATTTGTTTCATTTTCTTAAAAGTCTATTTTTAAGTAAAAAATATGTGTTTTTAGTATGGCCCCAGTTCGTTCCTTGGAATATGTATTTATTGTACTTGCCTTGGAGCAAGTAACAGAAGTAAAAATATAATAACTTAAATAACTTAACTAAAACTAAAATAACGTCTTTTTAATTCATCTAAAATTACTAATTCAAATTTAATTAGGTTAATATCGTAATGGTGGTTTTATCTAATTTATATACGTCTATTTCTTCGTCATAATCATTATACAAAACATCTCTTCTCCAACCTTTACTTCTTTCCCTTTTCCTTCTTCCATTATTGTTTATTTTCTCTCCTCTTTCTTCTCCGTTCATTTCCGTTAATCCATTTACATTCTTTTAGTTTCCTACTTTTTCTTTTCTTATCCTCTCCTTTCTCCAGTCATCTTCTATTCTTCTCTGTTATTTCTTCTCTATTGTGTATTCTTCATATCCATTCTCCCACTTTCATCTGCAACTTTACGTTTTAAGGTCTATTTCATCTCTTTCTACCTCGCCATTTACTAACTATTCCCGTGTTTCTCCACCAAATCTTTCAAATCCCATTGCCTATCATCTTTCTTGTTAATGTACGAGGCGTGTTTTTTAAGTAAGTTCCGTTTTGGAATTAAAAAAAGACGTGCAAAGATATCGCAATAATTTTATTTTTACATGAAATCCTGTACCTTAATCTACTTTTCTACATAATTTCCGTGAATATTGAGGCACTTGTCATAACGTGGCACCAGTTTTTGAATACCCTCCTCATAAAATTCTGCCGCCTGACTTGTTAACCACTGTATCACAACTGTTTTGACTTCGTATGGAGTTACGTCGTCGTGCGGCCATCTTTAAATGCTCTTACCCATTTCCTTACCATTCCATCACTCATAATGTTTTGTCCGTAAACTTCACAGATCTCACGATGAATATCGATCGGTTTTACGCCTTTAGCACTAAGAAATCGTATAACAGCCCGTACTTCACAATCGGAGGGACTCACGATTGTCGGAGGCATCTTAAACACTCAGTAAACAACGTATACAATGAAGAATCAGCCTGTAATGGCGTCAGTGCGTAGACAAGAGATGTAGGTAACCAGCGCGCATGCGCGGAACGCCGACCGTAGCGCTGCAAAGGCGGAATCGCAAAACGGTACTTACTTAAAAAACATGCCTCGTATTTACTCCTTCCCTCGTCCGTAAATATCTAAACACCCTCACGTTTGTTTAGTTGCATTCATCTTCTACGCTTCTTCACTTTGTTTCGCTATTTTACACTTATTTATATTGATAATTTCTTTTTGTTGTATCGATTTATTCAAATCTCCTCACTGCACGCCACTGTATAATTGCTTACAGTATCTATGCCACTGACAATAGATTTTATAATTTAGATGAAAGACGTTTTCAATGGAGGTCAACGAAAATGAAATGAGAATGGTTTTACAAATATGAATATGACAAACAAATTAATCAAAAATGATAAATTAGATCAATGAAATTTAACAACATAAGACTATATCTATAGTACACGTACGAGTATAGTGCGCAACTTGGAATTTGTTAATCTCTATGTAATAGATCTGACTTTGGAATGACTAACTCCAAAAACATCTAGTGCACACGGTGTTGCAGAAGGTTAGGTTCCACCTAAAAAATGTGTAACAAAAAAGTGCGCGGTGCTGCTAAATAATTAATAACTATTTATTTTAATTATAAGTGTGTAATGCAACATGTCTTAGCTCATTAGTTTCTTTCTTTTCTACTTACTTAAGTGTGCATTTACACATCAATCAAAGCAGACTTGCTATAATTCAAGAGGTTTTTGCATAGGGGGTAAGATTTCGGAAATACACTGTATTGTGTGTAAGAAAATCTCTAAATAAATGATGTTGTGTTTTCTTAAATATAAAAATTAAAAAATTGTAACAATTACGGATAATTGTTTATTATATGAAAGGTAAAAACATTTAGATGGCTTAAAATCAACAAATCGAGAGTGAAAATATATAAGTCATGCCCATGGTACCCAAAACTTACAGGCAATGATATATTTTCGTCATCTATATTAAATAAAATTGTAGTTCTGCATTATTACTTGTCACGAGGGTTTATTGTTTTCAAAAGTATATGAGAATTCATCCTGTTAGGCCGATTTTAAACTACAGTCAGAATGTTATAGCTATAACATTAACTATATCAATAGTTTCTATAATAACTATAAGGGGTCGTTGTTGACTTACTTCACCTTTGTGACGTCACACATTCGAATTACATATTTTTTTAATCTTATGTTTTGGCTTGATCTTGTTTTATATTCCTCTTTGGAAGATTTTAGATTATATGTGACGTTACGAACCTTATAGCTCCTCTCTTTCCTGTCACACTATGGTAACCCCCCTCCCTTCCGCCCCTTCACCAGCGTAATTAATGAACGCCTCTTAAACTATACTTAAATAATCATAAATATTTATTCCACTCGTGTATGTGAAATATATTCACCATCTAGCTCTAAAAAACGTTCTGCTCTTTACGGATTAAACTCTTTATCGCTATTTAAACTGACTTTGTCTTTAGACTTATTTAGCGTATACTTTGACAGTTACTTAAAATGCTGTACTTAAAAATTAAAAGAAAATAGCCAATCAGACAAAAACTAGAATGTATGCCTTTTTATTTTTGAATAATACCTAATAAATGATTCTCAAATTTAGTATCCTTTTCCTCTTTCCCGTATTTCTCTTGCTTTTTTTTTATTTAAACATAAGTAATATTAAAAGAAAACAAATTTACTGTATTATATGTTAATACTAAGTCATTTGGGAAAGTGTACAATTTACAATTAAGAAAATGTTTTTTATATTTTTTAAAAACCATTTCATTTTTCAAAACGAAAATATTATTTCTAGAGTATAATTTTTATTATACTATTTATCATCATTTGTACAAGTGTAGAGGGGGAAGCCTAATTTAACTTTCTTATATTTCTAAAAAATTTGTTTATTTAGATTTACAGCAAAGAAGCAGCAGTATTTAGACTTATATTTAGGGCGTACCCGCGTACGCATGCACAAAAAGTTATTACTAGTACTTAATCTAATATAAGTTATTAAAAATATATATAAAACTATCATATAAATAAATAAATTACTATAATTTATGAATATGACATTAAAATACAGAGCAGATATAATTCATATTTGATATACAGTCATTGAATGAATTGAACAAGTTTTATAAGACTTTAAGATGCCATTATTATTTATTAGAGAAGTTATTAATTTATGCATAATTTTTTCTATAATTTTATGATTATTTAATATTCAATAATATTAATAAAATCTTGATTGAATCACTAGTTTTTATATTTGAAACTGGTATCACATAGACTCTTAAAGCATTATGAAATATTTCATTTTATTATTACGCATTATATTTTAAACTAGTTCGTTTGATACATGCAATATTTTAATTAAAGAAATGTCTTTATTTATAATTAATATGACAGGTAAACTGCCGAAATTAAAAAATGACCAGTTTTAAGGTAGTGTACTCTTAAAACCACCTTTTTTAAATTTAATAAATTTGCTGTCTTTTTTTAATTTAACTTTTTCTTTTTTTGCCTTGGTTTTAGAAGTCATAGCCACCATACATTGCAATGTTACTTTTACATCATCTAATATATACTTATTTAAAAAATTTAAGTCTATTAGATTAATAGGTCTTTTATATTTATCATATTCTGAAAATTTAGTATTTTAAATTTAGAGTTATTTAGAAGAAATTAAAATTGGATGGAAATAAAATACCCATAAGGATAGTCTTGTCCTAAAGCTTCATTCCCACTTACTGCGTTGATATTTAATTTACATTTTTATTTAATATTTTAATCTAGAATAGGTTTTCAGAATAAGTATTCCTTGTCACATTCGTGTTTTAATTTGAGTTTAGTTAATTCAGTTGGTGTGCATGCGTCGTTAGTAATATAAATTTTAACAGTTCAACAGTTGGACAAAATTGAATGAGGAATAATTAAAATTGCTGTATTAGTAACAATTAGTAATAGATATTGTTTACTTCTTTATTTTTTACAATCAAACATTGGACTTCTTTTAGAATTAAATCCTACTGCATTTTGACAGATTGTTACATTTTAGAGGTTATTATAATATAGTTTTTTTAATTTTAGTATTTTTAATTCAGAAACATTGGAACTTGTAAGTTCTAAAAATACAAAGAAAATGTCAATCAAATTCTAAATTGGAAATGGTGCAGTGAATACTATTACTACGCATATGCTATACTATTTAAATTAAAAATAATATTAAAACAGTTAAAACATTTAAAATTTCAATAACTTTTTAGCACATGTGTTTTTATTATTTTCTAAAAAATGTACTCTAAACATTAAAAAAAATACAGTTATAAAAAATATGTCATAATCATTATATATAATATATACATAATTTCGTGGCAAATTAATTAATTAATCAATTCTATTTATACTAACTTCATGACATACAGGATGTATTTTGAATACCTGTTTCCATTTAGTTTTTATTTTGTTATTACAAAAACAAATACACACACACATACTACAATATTGTAGTTACGAGTACAGATAAGATAAGGATATCATAGACATGATTTAAATGAGTGTGGAGTGCAGTGCGTCCAGTCCACTGCACAGCAAACCCGTTCTGAATGCAAAGCAGAGTAGCTTATGCAAAAACACTGTCAATAACTCGATACAATACAAAAACTAAATCACATTGATTTTGTTATTTGTGTTGTTGTCTTTGTTCTTTGCTCTATGTTCTCTATAAGTGCGTCTCTCTTTAACGTATTTTCTAAGCACTATTCTTACGCAATTGTAAAAAATTGCTTATGTTTGTAGTAAAGAATATAAGAAGCTGTAATAAATCTGCTTTATACAAAATACCGGAAGAAATAAGGTAGAAATAGGGCACAAAGTTATAGCCTAGTATTTAACAAGTATCTATTTTAAAGAGTAAATAGATATGTACTATTTTAAGGTAGTTGTCGTGTTTTAAAAATCATCGGTGGAATGTTATACATTTTTGTACAACTCGGTGTGAACCAACTCTTAATTTCTCTAAAACTGTAGTATATATTGATAAACTTGGTTATCAGAACCTCAAATATTAAATTGTTGTCTTTTTTAATAAAATGCAATGTTATAGGAGTTATTAACAATTAAAATAGTCATTTTTGCACTTTAATCTTATAAGGAAAATCAATAACCATAAACATCTTGTCTGATTCTCACTCTCTTGCTTTCTATTAATTTCGTAACCCTTTGACTGAATATGACTAAAAAAAAGCGGCAGAAAGGAAATATCTTAGCTATTTAAAAAAATAATTATATATATATACGAGTATATTTCAAAAAATTTAATTTAATTTCCAGTCAATTTAAAGTCGGTTGACCATTTCGAACTTGAAATAAAATTAATTAGTTCGAATCATTTGCATTGACAGCAATGAGAGTGAATGAGAAGCAAATACCTTTAACGTGTTCTATTTTTAATAAAAATAAAACTAATCGCTATAGATTTTAATAAAAGTAGCAAAGAATAGAATGAGATTTTTACGTATAACATTTAAATAAGACAACATAAATTTAAATATTTTATTAAATTTGACGTATAAACACTTTGAAGATTGAACGGCATATTGAACATTGATACCATTGATGGGTCATCGCTTGTACAGACGTCGACAAAGTTTTTGCATAGTTTGGTATAAATCGTGCCACTCATATTACAGGACGACAACGCCCTTAATTAATAAATATTCATTATGGTTTGAAAATTTTTTTTTAAATAAGCTATACATTAATTTTTATTACAAATATTGTTTACATAATATACTCGTACTTCAAAAAGACAAAGCTTTTTCTTTAAATTATCAATTTTTTTCCAAATAAATATCCGGCGTTTCCACTGTTATTTCATATAAGTAATAGTGTGCAATTTTGTCTAGATTATTTATTTATTTACATTATTCCTCAATGTCGTTGTCATAAAGAAAGCTTTTAGATAATACGTTTTACGTCATATTTACCGATAGTATTTAATGTAATATTTTTTACCTAATGTTACGTTTTATTATTTACCAAAGTTTAAATAGAATTCTGTTACATTGTCATAAAATAAATACCAATTACATTAAAAATCTTTCACTATAAGTCAAGTTTTAAGTCAAAAAGTGTAAATATATGTCGACAGATAACTTTTGTTATGTAATATTACATTATATTAACTCAAAAATGTTATATTAGAGATAATCTTTTTATGTATTAGTGTAGATAAACTGCGTTTGATGAGTATTTTACGATAAATCTTGTCATTTAATGTTGTTTTATTTCTGAAGAGCTTCATAGTACATGTTGTACTGGTATATTACCTCTGAGTTTTGCCTTGCGTTTCTGACTCTTTAATTAGTCTACTTAGTAGACCACTTGATAATCAGATAATAGTACAACAACATTTACAAACTGTATCAACAATTTTATGAACAATATATTTTATTTATTTTATATTTAAATATTGATTGTATGTTAATAAAAGATGAAAGACATAAAACATGCAACTCATTATATTATAATTAATATTTATATAATTATTTTATTTACTCGTGCAGTACTGAAGGTTATACATTGATTTTATTATCGGCATTATTACTTGTAAAGCTGTTTCATTAAAAATATTCTTTTACTCGTAAAGTAAATTAAAAACAAATATACAGCTGTGTCACTTATTTCCACAGTTCAGTTTGTTTTATTAATTGTTGTTAAAAGTGACCTGACTAATACACTTGACATTCTTAATAAGCGGAAACTAAGGAACATTTTAAATGAATTAGATTTGTCATAATCAGACAGGTGCCTAGATACAGTGACTCACTAGCTGGATAAAGTTCAAGTTTGATGTATTAAACTCATTGAATATTTTATACATATATGTACATACGGTTTTGAACTTTGTTGCTGTTGATTATGTTCTATTATGGTGCTATATTGAACCACATATTTTTCATTCTATGGGAACAACTTTGGTACAAGATGGTAGAATAGCAGCATATTTATTTATTGATTTAGCTCTAGGTGTTAAAATCTTATCTTGTAATTATTACTTCCAGAATCTCTTTTATAAAATCAATAACATTTCTAATGTAATGTAAATGACAAGAACTTCTTCTTGGTTTTTCTTGTATCTCCTTCACTTTTTGCTATCTCCTTCCTTCTTTCCTGTACTTTCGCCATCCATTTCCTTCATTTCTTGCCTCCATTCAATATGCTCTGTACCTCCTTTTTATTATCAACCTTACTCTCTCTTCTTTTTCATAAACTCCCTCTTTTCCTATGTGATTCGTCTGCTCACTTACATAATCTGCAGTAGTTTTCTTACCGTCTTCCTATTATCTGTTTCCTTTTTACTTGTTGTTCTCTTCCACCTAGTTCTGATTGTATTTGGCTTGTTCAATTATTGCAAGTCTTTCCTGGTACCATACCTCTACCAGCTTTAAAAAATCATAGCTATGCGGCTCAATTTTACTTCACAGTTTAAATAATCGCAATTACTCGTGCTTAAAGGCCCCTTTTTCCCTTTTTTCGAACAACACCTCGATGTTATTTCTTCGAGACTTCTTTCTCTTTAATTCTATTGAAGATTCAAACCAATTATAACGCATAGAGTCAAGGTATGGTCCTGCGAGCCGGATCAACTCAGATCAATGAATCTGTCATCAGAAGTATTTCGCGAACAAGTTTCTTTGTCGGAACTTCTAGTTTATCACATTATCACGTAAACAGTGAAACATAAATCTAATTTTAATAATATAATTATAAATGCATCGTTTAAACTATTTGCAGTATGAAACAGAAAACGCCTTTTAATATGAAGATATAATTAAAAGCTATAAACCTAGAACTATTAGCCATTAAGCATGAACACATTAAACTTAACGTGGTGGTAGTCTATGTATGTAAGTATTGGCTTTAAATATAAGTTGAATAAATTAAACAATTTACTGAACAACAGCTGAAGTTTATAAGATCAAATGTCTCTGATACTCACACATACAACTATAGATCTATTATGCATTATAGAACTATTACAGAAGTTATATCAGCCAGGGGTAGACAACCAGTGACATAGCCTCACGAGCGCGTAAACCTTACTTAAACATAAACCTCTCAGGGTCCTGTCGGATGAGTTTTCAGAAGACATTCCTTGTCAGTGCTTAATACGATCATCCCGGGTCCCGAGATCAAACGGGTCCCCATTTATCTTGGGTAACATTTCTATTCGGATATTCGAATTGTTACGTAATACTACACTTTATCATTATATAAACCTTCTACTTTAATGTTTATTAATAAACCACTGTATATTTATACTGTACTGTGGTGATCTGCATCCCTTCCCCCATTCACCCCCAATGATATAATAAAGTTTTATAAAAACTCGTACACATTGATGTGACATGTAACTTAATACACCGGCATCTCAGGTAGAAAGTTATCTTGAAATACAAGTTTAACACTTCCTAGTTTCCTACAAGTTCATTTCAAAGTTCTTTTTCCACTTCTCAGATAGAAATTGTCTTGCATGGCAAGATTTAAACGTGCTAGCTTACAACAAATTAATTCTAAGGTTTGTTTTCTATCTGGGCATCTCGTATACGATCTTATATGATCTTACGATCATATAGTTCGTATGAATTCATGTCCCGGTACGGTGTTCACTTTGCGAACACTTACCGTAAAACAGAGATAATAGTTTGTTTATTTAATTGTTGTTATGAACACGGACATATGAAATACATACAGTGGTGTATTAATAAGCATAAAAATAGAAACTTCCTTTCATGAAAAAGTGGCAAGACAAATGTTGCAGTGTGAGAGGTCTTTAGACTGAATTATACATAAATGTTAGGTTGTCAAGCCCTGACTTGGGCAGTACCAATTGTGCTCTGTTATTAGTTTTATTATCAGCATAATAATGTTGAAACATTCACCCACATTGCTGAAGGGTATATTAAATTATAACCTGAGGGCAAGGAGTTGTGAAAAGAAAGAGAAAAAAAAAATACTTTATATATAAATATATCGAACACGAGAGATAAGAAATATATTTGTAACATCAAGGACGCTGCAATACTGTAGAGTGTAGAACATAGATAGATCAATGATTAATTGTACATTGAATTGATGAAAGTTATTTATTGAGACAATAGCGTGCTTGTTTGTTTGGGCGATTCAGCACAGATGGGCGGATAAGATGAGAGGGAAAGGGAGAAGCAGAGAGAGATCTATAACAAATATTACGTTTTATTATTATAATAATTAGATCATTTCGATTCTGTCTGCTGAATTATATTGTGCAATTTCTACGAGTACTATTTTTACGATTATTACTTTATTTACGATGAATTAGTTGAACCATAACATATACGAGAATATCTTATTAGTTTCAATTGTTTTATACTAATAGGGATAGAATAAAATCTTTTTTTTCAATCAATAATACGCCTTTACTTAAAATTCAGTAAAAAGTCATCACTGAATACTTTACCTTTAAGGAACCACCAAATGAATAAGTCTAAATCTTCATTCCCACTCATCTCATAAATCGTACTGCATTTTGACATATTGTCACATTTTGGAGGTTATAATATAATATAGTTTTTTTAATTTAGAAGCATTTTATCTTGTAAGGTTCTAAAAAAACAAGGCAAACGTAAATTAAATTCAAAATTAATTGGTTCAGGGAATCTCACAATTTAAATTAAATACAAAATTAAAGCAGTGGACGTGAATGATACCTAATGATATTAAGTTGTAATTGCTAGTTAACTCTCAATTAAAAAATGAATAAATACATTAACATTCATTTATTAATAATCAATTCAATCGAATATGTAATTGATCTGTATGTCTCGAAGTTCCAAAACAGAAACTCAAAGTTTCCCATATCCCGTGCTGAACTCCTGGTGCGTTCAAGTGTCTGGTTCTGAGTTGCAGTCCTATTCTTTCTAGATGTTATGGAACCCAATTTATGGATCTTGGGGCGTTATTCCTGATTTCAATCGAATCGTAAACTCTTCTTCTTTCCGTAAAAATTACTCGATTTACTCAAAAGTGCTATTCCTGAAAATTTTACGAAAATTTACGAGCAAAGAAATTGAGCAAAAAAGTGAACTTTTGCACGTCGACTATTTAGCTTGCGAATGTACGATCGAACAGTAAATTTTAGTGATTTTTATTAGTTATCACTGTTTCAGGCAAGAGTATTTAATAAAATTTGTGTTGTTTGTTTTATTTTTCTAGAAATGTCAAAAAAATTAAATATTTGTTGAAATTAACCTAACATTTTTCTATTACTTTTTATTGCGCTTTATATTAATTTAATAAAAATGACATCTCTAAGGCCTGTCTCAGTATGGTACCGTATTTAAGCGACGGCGTATTCGGACGTAAATCGACGGATTGGATGAGCTACAAAGCAAACCGCCTATGTGTGTCACAGATGTCTGTAGTCGTCAGACTTGTGAACTGTGGGGGGTGTATTGGAGTTCTTTAGCACTAATATAATTTATTATGAGAACAAACTTTAACTTTAATTTTTATCGATACACTACTGGTATTAAACTGGAACTTTAGCATTTATTATATATCTAAGTTCTGGTTGTCGTGAATTTAAATTTAGTTCTATCGTATTTGTTTGGTGGTTTGCATTGTTTGAAATAGTTTGAAAAAATGAACGGTGTGAGCATGCTGAACATACTCGTCACAAGCGATGTCGCCGATAGATCTCATTTTTTCCGTATTGCAGGATAGGATATCGTTGTAGTAGTGGTAACGCTTGGATAAAATTCGCCTTTATACGGTTCTAATGTGCGAGGTAGTGCCGCCCGTATTCGGACTGCTTTGTAGCTTGCAGTCTGAGAGGTCCAGAGAGGTCTCATTACATTTACAGGGTTCGGATAGGTAAAGCGTAGTAGCCCGTATACGTCCGGCAGAAATTCGCTTAAATACGGTGCCATACTGAGACAGGCCTAAGAAGTATGGCTTTAAATAATTTACTTATGCTTGAAGAAACGGAGTTAAATTATATGGAAAATGAAATGCAGTTAAGAAAATACAACCATTAGAAACAGAAAATAGACGCAGCCAAAACACTTAATTAATAGATCTTATTTATAATAGAATATACTATTTATTTATTAATAAAATTAGAAATAGTATATTCTATTTATTCTTAAATATACTTATTAAAATAAGTGCTTATTTTTAATCTATCGTAATTTAACAAATATAATGTACTCTAATATTCTATTAATGCATATAATTTTTAAAATTCAATTGTGAAATGATTAAAAGTTTTATAAAATTAATAAATAGGAGAATATATAAATTATTATGCAAACTCCGTATTCAATAATAAATTTGTACTATACTAAGATAAATGCTTCTTTTAAAATCCAGAAAAACAGTAGAAATAATAATTTAACCAGATAATCATATCCAACTTACAAAAAATATTTAAATTAATTTAAATTTCGCGCATTTTGCTAGTCTATAAAACGTTCTACACAATATATTCAATCGAATGGAGAATGTTAGTTTCGATCGTATTCAGGAATAGTGTTTAGAATTGTGATCGAATCTTACTTCACTCGTTTCAATCGAATCTGTTCAATTGCGAACATTGCTGGTTAATGTCACTATCTAGTAGTTACAGGGTTTTTAAATATATGATACATGTGGTTATTTGACTTCGACAATCAAAATGGTCATTATCATAAGAGCCATTAAAGCAATTTATCAATGTTATTTCTTATAATTATTTCCCATGTATTACTTTTATCATTAACTTCAAAAATTTGAAATATTTCTCTTATTTTATGTTTTATTCTAGAAACAAAAGAGTCATCTCTTAGTGATACATAGTGTTATATAAAATAACTAGCTGTCCCGGCCACGCGTTGCTGTGTCTAACGTTTTTGTCATATTACATTACATAGCGCCATCTATTGAATATTTACTCAATCTAGTCAACAGATGTCGCCATCATCGTCGCCAGATGTCATCGTTTGGAGCTAACAGATAATTAATAGACAAATAATTTGCAATAAGATAATATTGCAATCATAAATTGAGATGTAAGCTATCCTATCTTTCCAGTTGGATGAAACTGCACACGGTGTACAAATTTGCTTAAAATCGGTTAAGTAGTTTAGGAGTCCATCGCGGACGAACAACGTGACACGTAATTTATATATATTAAGATAGTATTAAGAAACTACCATCAAATCCTTCTCGTATAGAAAATTGCCATATGCAAGTAACTGTATCTGATAATATGACTATACATGACCTGGAAATGTTTATAAACCTTGATTAGTATTTAAAAATAAAAACAAAAATATTTAATAGGTATGATATTGTTAAATCATGATTTCTTTTAATGATTAACAAGGTTGCCGCTATTCAATGATTGATCATTGATGGCTGACTGATCATTGGCTGACTGCTGACAATGAGAGCAATGATTGATCCATTTAACGGCCGTTTAAGTGTCAATAGAACATTATTCAGATCTGTTTCCGTCTAACAATTTCAAATTGCTAATAAAATCAATGAACAAATTAAATATGACATTTGACAGCGGTCATAATTCAATCATTTATTATGGTACTTCTAATCTCGTATCACTAAGAAATTATACATTCAAAAGATATAAAATATATCGTAACCTATTAATCATGAACTGGTATTTTGTAATTTATATTTTTAGTTGTTATTTTTGCCGCAGATGTCATTGTCAACGTAATATGTTATGGTTAATATTTCGAATATGTAGTATAATTGAAAGTAATATTTAAAAGAGTGCTGTGAAGAGAGCAACAAATAACTAAATGAACTTGACACTAGGTAAACGTCTTTTGATTCATACCAATAAAGGTTGCTTCACAATTAAATATAAATTATTATTATTAAATATACATGCACTTGCCAGGGAAGTAAATTAAGCACGAGTTACGAAAGATTAATATTTGGGTGTTTGTGTTTTAATACCATGTATTCACTATTATCTATGCTAACAACTGAACTAAGCAAATGTTGCCAGAAGGGGAGACTGTCTGTTACATCTGGCAGTACCTCTTCCTGACAGACTGTTTCTGAATCGAGATGAATGTAATCAAAATAAGAATCATTTTCATGGAAAGCAACGAGAGGTAAATATATTTGACGTGTAGTTTTTGATCAAGAAATTTCCCATATTTCAATCGGTTGGAGCAGACACAAAGCAAATTATTCCGCGTTATCTCCGCATAACTTTGGCTGGTACATAAGGAAAAACAAAATAAGAGAAAAACTGAACTTCTCCACTCTAACAGAAGTAATATTCCAAAGAGCTCTCTCCTTTTACAACAATAATGCCCCTCTTATAACGAAGCTTGGAAATTACGACAGAAACGACCATAAACAAGCAAAATTAGAGATGCCCAAAACCATCATAGACAACCATCGCCACAATAATCCCGCAGATGAGGAATTCGTAGCTATGTATGAAGATCTACATGACATTTTATTTTTATTTACTATTATTACCGGTTATCACAACTTTTCTCTTATCTTATCTCACATTTTCCAACTATATATTGATTAATAATTGATTCTATTTCCATCCCATTCAACCTCACTCTTAATAAATCCACTGTACTGACCTTCCTATGTACTATGCTCCTATATTTCTTTTTCATTACTCATACCTTTACCCCTTCTATATCTTTTCCCCTCAAAGCAACATATAACTTATCTTTATTTCCAACTAGTTAATGCCTCCTCAATGCCCTCTTGACCAAAGAGGTTTGGAAAAGACACTGTTTGTTTTGGTACCGCACCCAGTCGTCCTGGACGAGCAGTAGTGGCAGATATGAACACAGGCTCAGGACATGTGTTTCTGATGGTTCCACTGTGATCAAAAAATAAATCGGTAGATTTTCTAAAAAAAATAGCTGAGAACCTCAAAATTTGCACAGAAAACATAGACGCAAAAGAACTTTTGAATCATCAATGTTAAAGAAATGATTTGAAACGTTAAATTTTATCTCTTTCACTCGTTGTGAACGATCCTTTCTTCATTTGCAAACCGAGTTTTTCTTCACTGTTATTTAGTGCTGACTTAAGTGTGGCCTGTTTGTATGAAACTGTCTGCATAATTGTATTTTATGTGATAAAGTGACTTTAGATGTTAAAAGCAAAGCGTTTTAATGGTATTCAAATAATACGCATAAACAGTGTAAGGTGTTAGGTCTTTACTTGTGTGAGAAAGTCTCCATACACACACGAACAAGTTGGGCTGGTAACTGACTTGTCCAACATGCTTGACCATTTATAGGTGCGATGATATAGGTGGTTAGTGTGCTCAGCTTGAAGTTCGGCTTGATGATCACTGGCAACACGAGATAAACGCTTTGGGACATCCAAGGGGCAAAGAGTAACCGAGAAAAGTTCCAGTTTTCCTTTGGATGACCCAAAAATACATTGATTTTGACAATGTGTAACAATTAATTTCGGACGGAAATTCAAAGACAAAATTATTTCAGTAGATACCTTCAAATAAACGTTCTCATACTAGGTGTATCTCCAACAAACTCATGAACTAATAAGTTACATTTTATCTCAGTAATTTATGTCATGCAATTATTTTGTGGTGACTGTAATGTAATCATTGCGGAGGATATTCTTCTTCGGTCTTCGCGATCCTGATATCATTTCCATATGATGCTACAACCGTTGTTGATACGCCTACTAACATTGAGCACAAGCAAAGAGATATCTGCAATAAATGTACTAGAACATACCGACGCGCCGCAGCAGTTTATATTAATGTGCAATACAGAGGCGGGCACATATGCTGCAAGAAATGGTTCAGAGTCATTGATGGCCAAGTTATTTGAAATTTGCAATAACATCACATAATTCACAGAGAAGAGTGCTTCAATTTGTTCCGCTACTAGATAAAGTTCAATGGTCAAATTCAATTAATTAATTTGGCATTATACTAGACACGAAACTTGCCTACTCACCGCATATAGCTTACACAACTTCTAAAGCAACGCAAGCTATTGGAGCACTGTATGGACTCTTAAAGAAAGAGAGCGGTGTTAACACACCCAATAAGAAACTAATATATCACTCAATTATAAAACTGACATTAAAATTTGCGGCATAAATCTGGGAAAGCACATGCGATGCCAATAAGAAGAGTATTTGATCGTAAAAAACAAATATCTGCAGCGGCGGAGATAGTATGAATAAGAAAGATACGAAATCTGATAAAGGTAAGAGATATAGAGGTCAAACAACAGGATAGGATGAAGAAAATGAATGAAGCAAAGTACAATACCAGACTCATTTAGTTAAAGTCGAAAGAAATGCCGCAATACTTAGAAAAACATAAAGGTAAAGAAAAGAAAATGATCTGCTATGAAGATGAAGACTATGGAATGTAGAAAGGGGCAGTAGATAGTAGGATGCAGAGGAAGAGAAACGAGGTAGGATTAGTAGGCAGGGAAGCAGAAACATTGGAACACATTAAAAATAAGTAACAGAGAAGGTTGAGAGTAAAGTAGACCTGAAAGAAGTCTTGCATGGGAACAAGAAGGGAATAAAGTGGGTGAATGAAGTTAGAAGTAAGGGAAGGGAACGACTAGGGAGATGAAGCTTGATAAGTAGTTTACAATTTTTAATTGTAAATTTAGCTTTATTGTAATATTTTGATATTCATTTTTAGGCTTTGATCAGCTAGAAATGAAATGTGAAATATTTGTATCAAGATCGCCTCACACAATACACATACGACAACCTTCCCTTCAAAGACAAGTACATACTACCGAAAGACATAATTCTCTAGAGCAGACCAGATACATATTTCAGACAAAATATAATACAGGACATTACCTGAGAATAAGCACCATTGTATTAAAAAATAGACTAATAACATAATTAAAAAAATTTAAATAAATTATGAACAATAATCTTTGATGAATTTTATTGAATAGCTCTAAAGACACTTTTCTCAAAAGTTTGTCAATTATTTGAAGATCGTTGTAGAATAATAAATTGAATTGAGATAAGAAGCACTTCTATAAGGACCAATGTATTTTTAAAAAACAAAAAAGTATAACAAAATATACTCAATTTAGAACACAATTTTCACACATGATCCACTGTTCACAATCCAATTACACTGGTATATATTTTTATTGTAAAACTGCAAGTATGGCCTTACCTTGACCACAACTGCTTTACACAACCTTAAATGCAATAACACTAGTTGAGATACGACCGAGTGATGTTACTTTATTATTATTATTGGTATTGTTAAGTTACATACAGATTATTATTTTATTTTATTTATTATTTACGAGTATATCAGAAAATTTATTATCTTTGTTCCAGTTTCTGGTTATAATATTAAATCTAAATTCATATGAATAAATAATGTTGAAATCTTAGAGAAATATTCTAAGTCTATAAATTAAACCGGTAGATTACTTGGATTAGCAACACTGAAGTAATTCATCATTTGGACGTATGATAAAAATACTGTGTGGTACAGGGTTCGATTCCTGAGGGGGGTATTTAATTCAAGACAAGGTACATCTAGAAATTTTATACAATAATCATCCAAATATAAACCTTATTTCCTTCAGCACAAATATATTTTATCGATCCCTTGGTTCCTTTATGGACTAAAGAGGACGGCTACCCCAGTAGCCACTTGCACACGTACTGTTTAGCCACAGCGTTGTCTTAAAATCTTTTCCTTCCTAATGCCTTCTTCAGTGGATCAAAGATATGGTGCATTATCGGTGTTCAAAAGGTTACTGGTGTAATTTAGTGAGTTTATCAGGATATAGAGTTCACGTGTAGAAAGAGGACTTTGCGAATCGTTTGTTGCGATAACCAGTATTGGCCTCATCCTGCAGCGTCTGATGCAATCTGGGTAACAGTAAGACTTGTCGCACACTGCAAGGGACAAAGCCATCCGAATAACGTAGCGTAACGTAGGTCTCATACTGGAAGCGAATATCAGCGAATTTTAATCAAATGAATACACTTGAAGAGAATATGAAAGGCAATGTAAAAATGATAAAAATTAAAGCAAAAGTTTGCTCTCATGATAAATTATGTAAGTGCAAAACAACTCCAATACATCCTACTATATACAAGTTTGACTAGGCGTACTGTCGTATTGGTACGTGGTATATATGTATTCACTTCCAGTCGCTCAACCATGCGACCAATATACGTCCGAATTCGCCGTCGCTCAAATACGCTTCCATAGTGTGACAGGCCTAAAGCGCTGATCATGATATTGTCTTCATCGCCGCCATTTATGGCTTTGATTTTCCACTTTATCTGGCCCAACCTCTTCAAAATTTTAGTCGATTTAATTCGTGTCTCTTTTGTGTATTTTAATTTCTAGTAATGTTAATACTACTGTATAGCAACTCGCTACCAGTATATCTAGTTCCTCACAGTCTATGACGTGGATTTTTCCAATTATTTAATTATCTATCTACCTATCACACTTATACTAATATGAAGTAGAATATAAACGAAGTAGGTGTATCAACAAATGAATTATGCAACATTGATGTAACAATTTATTAGGAAATAATTAATTTATTAATTAAAAATTAATTTTAATTGTTAATTAACAATAAATCAATATATTTCTGATATATTTATAGTTTACAAATGAATCTATAGCATAGATGACAGATTAAACATAAAAAGTAACATGTATGTACTTGTAGATTGTATTATAGTTTATTTTATTGTCGCCCGCTGCGCTAGTATCGCAACCGACAAAGATAACCTATAATATTTTGACATTTATTCTAACAGAAATTGTAAATTAATTTGTTTCATACAGAGAACTTATATATTTTGTTGTAGTTTATGAAACAAAAACACTGTTCATTAATTATTACCTGTTGCGTATGGATTATTTGTGCTTTTTGCTAGATTATTGAGGGGAATATCATTTATACTCACCTTAACACTTAAAGTTTCTGGATAATATTTAAGACAGCACATCGATTAAAATATATTGAGGTGTTACCCGAGTAGAAAATATGCCCAAAGTATGCTCATTACTTTTTTCTGACATGAAAACTTAATGTTCTCCAATTATTCTATCTCCGTTCCGCACACTCTACACATCCTATCTTCGCTATTTTCCCAGTATCTGTTTCCTTCCTCCTCGTTTCCCAATCTAAATCTGGCAATCCTTCTCATGCTTTTTGTGTCTTTTTCTCTTAAGTAATGTGATATCTCTCTCTCTTCCAGATCCCTTTATATCCTGTGTTGTAATTGCTTTTCTAGATTCTATTCTTTCCTTTTGCTGTATCTCCATGTCTCTTCTCGTTAGCTCCTCTTCCACACTTGTGCCTCCTTCTCTTCTTCTCGAGTCTCGACTTTAATCGTGGAATTGGTAATTGGCTGAGCCAACATGCTTGATCATGTATGGATGCATTGAACATAGTTGACAATTCTGTTGACAGTTCCAAAAATTTCTTGTTAAATAATATTGGGCACATGTGTGTTTTGATCGTGTATTCGAAATTGCGAACATCTTTTCTTAGGAGCCGAACCGAACATATTCTAGTGTGTATGGTACCTTTTAAAACTATTATTCTACACTAAGACTAATGATTTTTCATATCAGACAACACTTTTATCAATTCCAACACATTGCAGCTCGATAACTACAAGATAATGTTTTTAAGAATTCATATCTATCAATAACTTAATTTGAGAAATTGTTCTTATTGCATAACAGTGTCACGTGATTTGTAATAGTAGTACTCAACAAATAGCAGAGCCCTAAGAATTTTGCAACGGCAACAGGCACAGGTTAATAGAGCCAATGTGAACATATTAATATTAACAGGGAACATGCCCGCTGCATTACTCTTTATTTTTACAGCGTTACAAACAAACACCGAACGTTACAATATACCTACATACTAGGTTACTTCTTAGCAGATACCGCGAATATATAATGTACTGTCAGGTGTAGTCAACCTTCGATACAGTTCACGCTTTTACATTGGCATATGCTTTTAATTAATAAATCAAATTGGTAAGAAAGCGTAGTAACGAATTTTTGAAATGACAACAAAACTTGCTTGGTCCTGCATCGAATAGGTATGGTTTTTAAATAATTATTTTAGACAATTTGTAATGGTACTATCCATTATTCGATACGTTTGTTTAATAAGTGTATAAGCACAAGACACCTTAACGACATACCATTGTCTTAAGAAGTAGGCGTAAATGTCGTGAAATTTGTAGAATCTAAAAATAGTTAAAAAACATGCTGTCTCAATATTTTAGTGACCTAGGGTTCATAGTTTTCTTTTTACAATTGATTGAAAACAGACAATTTCTGTATCATAATTTTTAGCTCAATGTCAGTACATAACATAACTATTAACTATGAAAAAATGTAAACACGGTTTTCAAAACCTTCGTCTATATAAATAAAATCTTTTTTGAAACTATTGGAAGAATAAATTTATCAAAAGATACCTTTTTATAAATATAATTAAATAAAAGCAACAAGAAACAGTAAATGTGGGTTATGAGCCAGCAACGTTCCAAATGGCAAATGGAGAGAACAATTCAAATGAAAACGAGATTATACTTCAACAAATAAATAAATCATACATTTCTTTTGACGTTGCCAGATTTATTATATATTAAAATATTTTTGTCATTGTTATAGAAAGATAAGGCCAACAGTATATCATCACATTGAACAAATAAACATAAACAATTTTCTCTTTAGACAGACTTTTTGCAAACCCTTCAGTGTCCCGCTTAACACCTTATACAATATATGCGTTGAGTTGTTATTAAGGGCCCGATTGTTACATGTTAACGCACCCTGACATGTACAGAGAATGCGTCTGGTAGAATATGCTTAATACGGATTAGTGATTAAACAATGTTCAACAATTTTCATTAAGACTGAACTTTCTGTCGAAGAATTATGTTATTTAATATGCATATGAAGAAATTATCATATTTTAATAATTTATGTACCAGTATACTATTGCTTTATAAGTCTATGATATACTTAGCTCTAATACAGTGCATCTTAAACTGTGCTTTAAATATAGAGTTAACAAAAAGGCATTGATCTTCGGTGTGCGGACGTCGTTGGTGGTGGAAAGCCCAAGGTCCGAGAAGAGTGTTACTTATCTCGAGACTGAGGGTAAACCATACAGAGGTATTGGCACATCTTAGAAGAAATCACTTGGTACAAGAAGATATGTGCAATCGTGAAGAAGAGGTAACAGATCCAGAATATTTGATCTTCCAATGTACAGAAACGGAGTCCTGCAGAAATAGTTTGTACAGAGTTTTGGTAAAAAATGGAAGTGTTGCTTACGAGTATACAGGAACTACTAAGATATCCAAGAAGGCCAGTGTGCTTAGTGATAGACAGGATATGGAATATAACGGGTTTAAAAGTATAGGTGTAATAATAAATGAAATGTAAATATGTAAAATGTTATTAAAATTAATTAAGAAGTGCGAAAAAAGGATTATAATCCTAAGAAGCCCGTGAATTATTATTAAAACACCTCATTTAATAAAAACGGAAATACCAGAAGATTGTATTTTCTATCTGCATTCGCTAGGATGAACACAAATGTCTACAAGTGAAAGTTTGAGAACCAGTGATCAATGCGTGGTGTTTAAAGGTCAATCAAGTGCCATTATACAAGCATTATTCATCAAGTTATCAGATGTTTTTACATATGATAACTGACCTCGATACTTTATCTATAATTGTCTCTTGAAAATCAGCTTTACCCTATTAACACGTAGTTACTTTAAGAACGAGGCAGTTATGATGCATTAAGCTGTGATTTTAATTGGTTTTGCTTATTTTTCTCATAGATTGTGGGATGATAGCAAAGGTATGCCATTATGGATTTCTGCAAATCATCCAAATGACCGTGACCTAATCATAGACAATTTGTATCATATTCTAACTCTAACCTGTCTTCGTTGTTTCCAACCTACATGTGCTATCTATATGGAGTCACGCAATGGGAGTGTCAGTCACAACCGCGGTGATCATTTAAATGAAATTATATTCAAACAATAATGTAATTGAATTCTCTCTCGCATTCAAAAAATATTAATTAAATATCTTAAATAGTTTTTGTTTTATTTCAATTTAAAATACTGACGCTTACTTTGGAACTCTCTAAAAATATTCTTAAAGAATCTCATCACTGTGAGAGTGTTAAATATGAATTCATCTCGACAAAATTAAAATGGGCTTGTGAACCATGACTATGATTGATAAATTTGGCTACCAGAACCAATGTCAAATGCCCAATTATTTTTTAATCGCTACTTATATTTTAGCAGATATCAACAATTAAGAAACGCATTTTGTCACTATAATGGGCTTGTGTCCTCTGTCTTTATTTCTATAAAAGTGTACTATATATTGATAAAGTGGGTTACTAGAACCTCAAATGTTCAATTATTTTTTAATAACTCCTTATATGTTAAGAGATATTAACAATTAAAAATGTCATTTTCTCTCTTTAATTATTAATTATTAAATTCAACGTTGTAAACATTCCAAGTGCATGTGACATCACAATCCTTGTGTAAGGTTACCAACCTTACAGCTCATGAATCTCTGCTATATGTATTTATATATCAAAATATCAAATATTATTTACAGCTATTTCAAGGAACACTCAAATTTCAATATTATATCTGCCTTAGCAGAGTTAAATAAAATAAAAACTTATTATTCTTTGATGTGACTTGATTATTTGACTACCAATAGCTACAGAACATTACCACAGCACTGACCTACTCAACAAATAACTGACGTTAAAGTGCATTTCACGTCATACAAATATACCCGACTATTTCTAGCGCTAAAACTACAATTCAAACTTTTAATTGCTATATCTCCGTCAATATTTAGATATTTAATAAAATAGATACACCAATGCACATTTATTAACATCAATTTCAATCAACAATTGAAAAATCGACCACTAAAAAATGAGGACACAAGCCCATTATTAAAACGATCCAGCGTTATAAGAAATTCCGATGTGTGCTTCCTACGTGTGCAGTTTTACTATCTCTTGTATTTAATAGAAAAGCTTACCAATATGTGTGTGATACGCCATTTCTAGTTTTAATTAGTCATTACACAGAGAACAATGTGGTGAAGTGTCCTGTTTTGTGACGTTTATTTCAAGAATTATTTCATTTATATTGTTTGCAGCCGATAAAATAGACATTTCATATGAGCGACTATGAGAAACTGAACTGTAAATGAACTCTTTCATGACAAAAAATCATACATATGCATCTTCAATATGATGGCAAAGTGACTCCAAAATGTTTACTGGGTAAGTAGTTTTGACTTTTGGTGCTTGTTAAGAAAAGGTAACTGGATTTTCCTTTTTATGCCAGAAAGATACAAGTATTACACCATTCCAGAATCGGCATAACATAACCAAGTTTATAAAGTAATTTGCTCATATCGTGAATAGTAATTTTTTTTCACGGCATCTGGTCAAAGACGAAGGTAATGTTTTTGCTGAGGAATTAAGTTAAGATTAAACCAGCAATTTTTCGTATTTTTCCTCAGTCATCGACAAAATAACACTTGTGTCATCTTAAGTAACTATTCACTGACAAAAACTGACGATATCTCGAAAACCATGCGACTTTTACTGAGGTCGTGTTATCAGTGTCAGTGTGACGTGCTACTTTTGAGACATCCTGCATAATAATTTTATTTCAATCGAATATTAAGAAACGACCTGTGGACGACGGATCTTAAATAATTCAGGAAGATCAACCTAAGAGTAACCTGAACCGAACCTAAAATTTGTGTTGTATTTTACTCAAGTACTGTCGTACAAGGCATGTAAGCAATTGACAAACAACCTGGAGACAGTAGCATCGCAAGTGTGCTGGTCTCCACATATTTCCATGACCGATGCTAAAACGCAGACTGTATAAAGACAGTGTTATCTCCAATATATGTCCCTCCTAACACAACAGCTAACACCATTTCTTTATCAAAATTAAAGCATCCAAATAATGACTCCCAACACTAACTGCTAACTCTTTTAGACGTAGTTCGTTCGAGTGGGAGAGAATCGAAGCAATTGTATCGATCGCATCTCTTAATTTACCGTTCTTTTTAAACAGCATTTCCGTATTTATATTTTGTGTTACTCTGCTCTAAAGCAGTTTAAATAATTTGATGTCAATAAAGTATCATTTGGCACGTTTCGTGAGGTGTTTATTTCGACATATTGAGGTAAAAACAGATAAATGTGACACTTAGTGAACGACAGTAACAAATGAGGGACTCGATCACGACGGGACTCTTAAACGACACGTTAACGGTTTGTTAGAAGTGCCTATACTAGCACTAACAGAATAGACATTGATTGTTTGTTGAACAGTCGATTAGAACTTTGTTTATTTCAGGTTTATGTATTTCTTGCAATGTAAGTAACAGAGGAATATTCGGTTGCTAAATATTAATGTAATGGAAATCCTTTTTTCTTATTTTAAGGAGGTAGAGGACGTACCGTCAATGCAAAAAGTTTATCTCTCGGTAATACGATATGCAAAATACGAAGTACATGAGGGACGAGCAAATATGGGGACTGTATCTTTGAAAATGAATTTTTCAATTCCTTATTAAATTGCTATTTGCTTGTTAAAATGATTTTTTATGCATATAATAGTTAAATAAATGAAAAATTACTTATAATTAATATTAAATTTATATTAATTCAATTTAAATATTGTGAAAAAGGAATAATAAATTTTGCAACGCTGCAAATTTACGTGTGTTGACGCATGCGTGATTTGGGTCTTTGACCAATAAATTGTTATATTTTATATAATATTTATTCCGATTTTGAATTTCCTGCTCAAATTGAGATTTGTAACGTTGCCGGCTTATAACCTACACTTACTGTTTTTTACTGGTTTTATTTAAATATTTTCGTATATAGGTATCCTTTTGATAATTTTCTTTTTGCAATAGTTACAGAAAAAATTCTTTTATATACACCTAGTTTTTGAAAGCCGTGTCACCATTTTTTCATAGTTAAAAGTATATTATGTGGTGAAATTGAGCTAAAAATTATGATTTGTATGGAAAATGACTATTTTTAATCATGTATAAAAAGAAAACTAGAAACCCTAGATCTCTAAAATTTTGAGACAGCATGTATTTTTACTATTTGTATCGACCCTCCAAATTTCACAACGTTTTCATCATTTATATTAACGTCCTATACCTCCTTAATATTTGATTTTAGTTAAATTTGATTTATAAAGTTTACATCAATTTAATTTCTTCCGGGTTGTCTGCAAGCATGTCCTTTGGTTCACCACTCATGCTGTGTTTTGTTCGTTGAGTTTGATATTGTGGGCAGGTTACTAGTAGATGATCGACTGTTATTTGCGTCTGACAGTTGCTGCACTGCGGAACTGTTGTTTTACTCATTAAGTGTTGATCGTGTTCGTAGTCTGAAGATGGCTAATACAAATTGTCTGTTGCTCTGATAAGAAGTGTCTTATATACTTTTTATACCATTCTATTAAATCTAAGTGTAGTATGTCAGAGACTGGAGTTCCTTCTATAGCAGCCAACTTGCATTTTTTTATACGCATAAACGCACAACACGAAAATACGCTCATCTAGTGTTAGTGCTTTGCTAAGTCGATGCAAATTTCATAAATTCAATCTTCAGTAAGCTTCCATTCGTATCAGTTGAGCACAGATAGTAAATTTCCATTGTAAGTGTATTTTTACAACCAGAGAAGACACCGCACCGACACCGGTACGTTTGACATAAATATAGCATGTCAATTTGCAGCTTCACAGTTAGGTCCATTCGTGAGGACACCACATTGCGCTTCGCGGTTCGTGGACGTGTTATATATCTTCGGATGGCTCAGAGCTAACCATGCGTGCACTTGTTCTGTTCACGTACAGAAAGAACTGAATTGCATCTTCTGTTAAATATATATAATGTTATAAAGTTAGGTTCACATTTGATTGTTAAACAAGATCAACTATATTAGATGGTACATTAATGCACCGACAGTTCTAACTAAACTGGAACTAACATGAAACTTTATTTGAGTTCATCAACGTTTGATAATAGATAGTTAAATATCTGCTTATAATCTCCAGGCATATTATAGTTTTGTTTGTGTAATAAGTACTTGCAGCGTTGAATAACAATAAGTTTTACTGTTAATAGGCTATTGGATTGTTCATGAATTGGTTGTAGTTCTCTTGGACTTGAAGTTTATTTCTTTTCATTGAAAGATTATATTTAATTAATAATTATTAATTAATTATTTTAAAAAACATATTTCAGTTCATGACAATAGTATAACTATTGTCATGAACTAAAATATGTTTTTTTTTTAATTATTACAGATTTTTTTGAAATAGTTCAGAAAACGAAGATCTTTATTATAATTTTTTGGTAAAAAAACTGCATAACTTGGTGATTTCTGCATATCAACATAAAACTTATCACGTTCGTTAATCATACTTTCGATGTTTTGAATGTAAAATGCCGGACACAAACTGTATCTGTATCAGGAAAGAAGTTAATCAAAGTATCATCCAAGATAGCTAGTTTTAATTAAATTTTTGAATATGTTTTAAAGTTTGGACTTATAATGAAAGTTCCAAGCGTCTGTTAAGGTACACGCAAAGTGGAGAGCTAATAGAAAAAATATAAATCATAACAATTACATAAAAATAACATGCGACTGCATTTATTGTCTATATATCAGAGAGAGAGAGAGAGAGACATTAGTTCAACTGTTTCTACATAAAGCATATTATTATATATAGTTTTTTATCATATCATAGATATGATATCATTAGAATATAGTTATATAGGTGTAGTATGCCGCTTAGGAACTATTTTCAATACTACTTAATTAGTTGGCTAATATGACTTAATTCACCCTACTCTAGTTTTAAACTTGAAAATCCACTTGCTCCACATTGATTTACGACCTTTTGACTCTTCAAGATATGTTATACAATTATTCCATTTGTTGTAATCCTTGTCAAACCAACAAGCATAACACGTTTACAGATTTCAATATTGTTTAGTGATTACACGATATTCCTTGGTCTCTTGTTGATCTTCTCAACTCTATATTTCGATTTATTTCCATATTGATCTCATTCATAGTTGATCCAGAACCACTTAACGATATTGTACTGCATCAATATTAACTTCAATATCATTATTTTCCAGTTTCCCAATGTTCCCACAATCTTTCCTACGACGATATTCTGCGAATACCTGCTGCTTTTTCAAAATCCATAGTCAGGTCCTCTTGACTTATAAGACGTAATTACGCTATCGTAGCTTTTTGGAAAAGATCCCGCATCTGAACCATATTTAGTACGCTTTATTATGTTTATTTCTTGTGGTACAGCTTTTAGGAAAACCGTTACTTAGCAGTTTTCCTCTACCTGGTAATCTAATGAAAATTTCAATTCAGTGGCCAAGTTTCATGCTGATAGCTAGAAATGCTGAGCTAGAAATGAAGAAATAAATTTCTTTTTCTTTTCAACATTTGTTTAAATGTAGGTTTTTAAGAAAGCCAAGCCAGATTTTTTCTTCGTTGATTTGTCAAATATTAATAAATCAAATAAAAAAGTATCAGTAACGAAATTCATATCACTTTAAAAAACATCATTCTTATTTTCTACAACAACAATATGCAAATGTTAATCAAAAAAATCAAATCAAAATGTTGCAGTATTTTGTGAACCAAATTTATAATTATACATAGCTACAAAATAAAAGTCGTGGTGTTACTGTTGTCATTAACTTCAAACACCTTCTAAACCCAAAGGGCGAAGAGAAGATTCATGTGTGGAGAGAATAAACCAGAAGAAGTAAATAGATATCACAAGTCGACGTCCACGACTCGGGAAGAACTCTTGTTGAACACGCAATACCATCACCAACACCAATTACCATTGCCTTTACCACCACCAAGAAGAAAAAAGAATACTGACTCTAATTTAATTTGAAAAGAAATTTAATTATTGTAGAAGCTACAATTTAAGAAATCTAACATTTTTTGTGGTACAAAAATTGTTTGTATTTTAAAGCATTAAATTAAATAGTCGCACAAAATCTTTGTGTGCCCGCCACTCTTTCAAAAACACGGAACAAGTCATCAGTTTATAAAGTGTTACTACAAATGAAACATACCTACAGCTATGAATGTAATAATACTTATTACATTTTCTAATAATAAACTATTAATTTTTATTAAATTTTTGTGAGGTAAGAAAAACTTAAGGTACACAAAATAGCAATAGAAACAAGCAGGTTGAAAAAAGACAGAAGTAACAGAGCAGAGAAAGAGAGCACGATAGGTGAAATGGGAAAGTAGGAAGAAGATAAGCAAAGAGGGGAGCTAATAGGATAGTAAAGGAACGAAAAGGAAAACAGAATTTAGCCGATAGAGCAGAGAAGAAATAAAAGAGAAAGTAGAGATCAGAGCAGATAATTTTCGTAAGATGAGTATTAAGAAAAGAGGAAGGTGAATTTTAATTTAAATAAGTAACCTTTTTTGAAGTGTACTCCCTTCCCCTTTCAGTATCTTCTTATGTTGAGTCGCCGAGATTTTTAGTTTAAAGAAGATGTAATATTCCATGGGGTGCCGTGTCGAGGAATTTTACTCTAAGTGATTGGCCCCTGAGGAGGATTATCAAAGAGTTATTCTAGTTTTAATTAGGGTTTCTCAGCTATAATTTTTAGTTATGTAACTTAACAAATGAATTGTGAACAAGAACCGGAACCCAGTCACGTTATAGCGCCTGTAATTTTTTACAAAATAAGTTTTTGAAATAACCAAATAACAGTAGAAATATTATATCGTTCTCTCTCTCTAAAAAGTAAATTGTTTGGTAAAAGCGATGTTGCCAGTGGTGCCAAATATACAACGAAATATTTATTGCCTTAAACTTTCTTATATAAACTACAGCAAGCTTGAAGCTTGACCTTTGAAACTGTTAAGAGAACTTTTTGACTAAAAATTGAAAGCAGGGAATATCACTGCTAAAAATGTCTATTTCATAACATTATATTATTATGAGAAATATTATAGACCGTACTGTTAAATTACAGACCTTTAAAGAAACGTTATTTTATCCGTATAAAAATTATCATTAGGTTATTGGAAAAGAATAAATGTAAACAATTTGTGAACAGATATACTACATGCAGTACGCCCGTTGCATCCTGCATATAATCCCTCAAATGTATTGTAGATTCAGAATGCTAATTGGTCACTTAAAATAAATTGATTTACTTTTATTTTAAATACATAAACTTCAAGTCGAAAAGCTTATACATATATACATCAACACCAGCTCTTTGTGAACAATAATATATAGGAAACAAACATACAAAAGACATATATACACAAACAAAATAAAATAAAGGTAAAATAGTATTATCTGACTGAAGAACATTACTAATACTACAGTTTAGCACACGACTTACACGTGACTTAGTCAGGTCGCGGTATAACTCGTGCCACTCGCGGTCAAACGGCTGCAGGTTGCCTCCCCCCGACCCATAGACACCCTCTCTCCCCTCAGTCTCCTATCACCTTGTTCGTTAAAAGCACAGGTCGAACTCTGATACAACTGTATATTGTGTATTCATTCGATTTTTTTATTTTTTATAATATATTATGTTCTTGAGATATTAACACAAGTTTTAGCGACTGTTTGTACATATTTATTGTTGGCAAAGCTCGTGTTTTGTAAGGTGAAATAATGTGATTCGTAGATACTGGCATAAGGAATAACGTTTCGTACATTTTAATGCTATAGTAACCTCTCTTTAATCCGACAGCTTTCTCGAGCACCACGTAAAGTATTGACAGGTGGTAAAAGTTGATTGTATGCCGGTTTCACACCAGAGAGACAAAACAACAAAACAAGAACAAAAACATCAATATTTTGTAAAAACCGAACAGCTTTTCAAAACCGTCTCTTTGGTGTAAAACTGGCATTATAAAGGACTACAAAGGAAAAAGTAAGTAATTAGAAAAGAAGGGGATATTTCACCATTCTCTTAGTATTATCAAGAGAATAACAGCATAGGAAACACCAGGACATGGAGCATGAAAAGGGAATGTTTAACGAAGGTAGACAACGAAAGAGATATAGAAGGATTTCTGACAGAAGAGAGGTAAAGGCGGAGGTGGATAAGGGAAGTAAACAAAGGAATGAGACAGTTATGGAGCGGAAATAAAAGGTCTGTCAAGATTCTCCGGGGAATATTTTTATTTCACGTTGCTTTGGCCTCTACAGTCCTTACAAACCACTGCAGTGGTCTGTTACAATATATGTATTTTCAATAATGTTATTTTTAACCTTAAATACATCTACCTACATTTAGCGGATTTATTTACCAATTAAGCTTATGACGTATTATTCCCGGCAGCACCCTCTTAGCGATAGCGAAACAAGGAAGGATAGAAATCAGGAAGATAAAAGCAAATTAGAAAAAAATAGAACAAACTGAGTGCAGAACTAAAGAAGTTAGATGAAATATAATGTAAATTATAACAGTAAAAAAAGCATCAGGAATTTGTAATTCAAAAGTCCTGCGGTAATAATTTTATAGAAATCGTTTCTTTTCATAAGTTGGTAGCACTGGACAAACGGTCAATATATTTGACCGTATTAAAGTGGAAATAATTCGTGGATTTTAGAGGACGATAATGAACCTTCGAATAGAATGATAGGTGACCGAATTCACCATCACCGGATTTACTAGATCTAGCCCCATGTGATTTCTTTATTCTCTCGAAACTAAAATTTCCGCTCGGGATCCGTTTTGACTCGATTTAAACTATAATGCAAAAATTGTAATGAGCTACTAAAGTGGACTGATTGAAAGTTGACATAATAATTGAGTGCAGTAGTACCTATTTACGATTTTGAAAATGCTAAGCTAGTATATATTTAAAATAACATATAATTCAATAAAATTCAAAAAGTTCGACCTTAAAAAATTAGTTAACTTGCGAACTACTGCACTGCGCTACAAAATAAGAACCTACATTTATGGGCTTCCGTTCTTCAACATAATGGACACATACTTGTAGATCCGACCTGATGATGATGGTGTTCATAATGCATGTTTTGTTGCTTATATAACTTACTACTTCATATATTACAAGCGGAAGATATTTTCATATATGGAAATATAGCTAGGAATATGGTAAATAGGTAAGTACATTTAAACCATACAGAGTACTCGTTGTATATTGTAGATATGAAATAAACTATGTATTTATAACTGGAGGTAACTTCTTGATATTGTACATTTTGTATGTACGTATCGGTATTTAAATACAGCGGTTCTTTTTTTTTTTTTTTTAAATATGCCTGAACTATACTTAAATATCATTCTTGGCTGTAGCTCAGTCTGATATGAAATGAATGGTAAAGTAAATAAAAGATAAACACACAAACACAGACAATAATCAACTGGAAGACGCGTGTATTCGAATTCAACGTTGTCTCAAAATTTCAAGTAAATCGACCAATTCGAGTTTTTCAATCACGAACATACACAGGCTTAAGGTGAAATGATACTTGGCCATTTTTTCTAGCAAAATATAGATGGCGATACTACACAGCAGGTTTAAATATTATCAAAAGAAACATGTTTTTTTATGTTTAAATCGTTTTATGTAAGTAACTATAAACGCGAATCAAAATCTAAAGCTGCAATTAGTTAGATGAATAACGTATCTACATTTTAAGCTTTCTTCCACTGACTTTTAATGAGTTGGAACCGCAATTTTTGGCAATAGTTGGCTCTCATGATAAATAAAGTTAGTGCAAAACAACTCTAATACACCCTGCAATACATAAATTTGAGTTGGCGTACTGTCTTATCGGTACGTGGTATGTATGTATTCTCACACACACACATGCAAAGAACACAGAAGTCGACTTGCTCGAGGTCTAGCCGAATTCACTCGTACATCAATATTTGTAGAGCTTATATCTTGAAAACTATAAATAATTTAAAACCCACGGTTTTCTTTTCTGTAGAGGACTTCGTATACAATAAGTTAAAATTCCATTAATTTCATAAATAATAACAACAATATTTCATAAAAATTAAACATTATAATTAATAAAATTAAATAATAATATGTATACAGGTATACCTGTTACACATACAACGAAACCACTGGTTAAATGCTTACTTCAGCTGAACCAATGCCAATTATCACATATTCTGTCAATCACATATTATGTTGGCAAGCATGATTTTCTGCACATGCGAACATAATAACCAGCTAGTGGACAAACATACAAACCGACAAACCGACTGACCAACTGACTGACGTGTTTAATACACTACTAATTATTATATATATAACTGCAGGTAGCTGTTCCACTGCTTCGAGCTACTGTAATTCTTTTTTAATTTCTTTAGGTTTGCAACACTGCGAATATGTTTAAATATTCACATATATAAATACAAGAATGTTTGGTTTGTTTAATACTACCATGAAAGTTGCTTCCTGTTACAGATAATTTGCGTGGATTGATTAAGAAAGAAATTGTTAGACATTCGAAAGTGTTAAGAACGGATAAGTTTAGATCGCACTAAGTACAAATTATGGATTAACGTATTCTAGTAATATTAAATATAATAGAATGCTATTTTAACTTTAAATTAGTTTATTTTATTGGTGTAAAGATACTTTTGAATCTTCTTATCCTTAAATAGGTCTTACTAAGATTTTGTTAATTGAAAATGGAAAGTTTTATAAATCTATTGATCCGAAAAGGATCATTTTGTATCCTAATAGTAATAAAATAGATCACAGAACGTTATGTACTTTTGTTATTATTTATTTAGTGTTTGTCGCAAGGTTATGTTCTTCTAGTCGTCTGACATACATTTGATTTGTTCTTCTATTAAAGTTAAAACTATTCTAATCCATAGTAACACTCATTCTTCATGACATTTAAAACTAATAACTCGTCCTCTCTTTGTGTCCTTTACTCTTCCTTTTCTCACTCTCGTTTCTCTTTCCTTCTTCACTGCATCCCTGATATTCACTTCCTTCTTTCATTGCCTCCTTTCAACAATTTCCTTACTTTCTTTTCCTCATATATTCCAGTAAGTCATTCTAATTCTTCCTTACACAATATATAATTTATTGGTATTACTTTTTACGTTAAGGGTAGCTTTTTATCTGAGATTAATTATTTGCGTAAGTAAATATATTGGTTAATAATTGCTCGGACAAAAACTTTGCATGTAATTTTATTTCGCTCCTATTATTTAATTCTTTATTTTAGTTATACTATCCTAACGTGGGTTCTTTCCTTCTCGGATGTAATTCCGACTGTTATCAGCCACAATAAACCGTCAGCACCTAATAACAGTTGGTCGCTTATAAACTCTTAGTTTAGCCAACTATCGACATGTAAAGACCTTCCAGGCAAGTGATATTACCGGAATACATATGAAAAAAAAACACAAGGAACATAAGATGAATCGCAAGATTTAGATTGGGAAACAAAGAGAAAGCCAACAGATATTGTGAAAATAGAGAGCAAAAGATGTCTAGGGTGTGTGGAAAAGAGATAGAAATGCTGGAGCACATTAAGTATTCATGTGACAAAAGACTGAAAAGAGGAAAAGAAGAATGGGCAGCTATTAAAAGGAGATAGTGAAGGGAAGCGGTAAATGGCGGAGTAGAAACAGATTGGAGAAACGCAGGAAGAGAGAAGCAGTAAGAGTTTAAATTTATCTTTGTTGTTTGTATTTTTATTTTATCTTTTGGAAGGAGTGAGAATGGGCAGATAGAATAAGGATCATAAAATGTAATTAAGCACAATGATATGTAATTTAATAATTTAAGGCAGAAAAATGTAGTGTCTATTGAAATTTCAAAATAAATAATATATTACAATCTGTCAATGCCGTATCTGTGAAGTACTAACTAAACATCGCTATTATAACGACGCTATACGCCTATAAGCTGCTACGAACTTCAACATTTTTATATGTAATTATGCTAAACCAAGAAGACAGCTCATAATTTACAACTTATAAAAAAATGTCTTAACAATTGACACCTCCTTTTAATCTCTTATCACCACTAAAAAGGATAAATAGAAGACCTTAAACACTCTGCATATATAAATATTTCACCTTAACTTTTTGTATAATGTTTAAAGTTTCAAAGTTTGTAGTGAAGTTGAATAGATATTCCAATACAGCCAACATACATCAAGTAAATCTCCTAGGTGTTAAAGTTACACGCATGACTATATTCAGATATCATCTTTTGTGATAAAATAAATAAAATTTATGATCTTATTCTATTCTATGTAACACTTTGAACTGTATAAAACGCATTTATATCTAAACAATGACTTCGAAAGTCACCGCAAGTGTACAGAGCACAGTAAAGAAGAATACTTGTATTTAGAATAGGGAATAATGTATCTTGAAGATGCAGATGCAGAGTTGCAGTTCTTTTGTCAGCTAGACTACGAAGTATCATCTTATTTATTGTTTGTTCACAAACTACATAAAACAGTTATTTATACTTTATATATGAACAGTTTATTTTGAAACGGGGGTAAGTCTATTTGTTTTAAAATAATGGCTTGAACTGTACCCTTACAATCTTCAATAGTAGAAAGGTAAAAGCACAAATACTAAAATAATTATTGTAATTTTTTAATTCTTTATTAAAATATCGATTAATTAATGCATATTGGCATTTCTATTTTAATAAACATACAAACATTGACGGATATATATCTATTTAAATTTTGAATTTTCTTTTACTGCGTAATATTCCACTTATTATCTTAATTGTTGATAACGTCAATAACTCGAGAAGCAATGTTATTTATTTTTCGTTTTATGTCACTATATTATATTGGAAACTTGATGAGTTGCCACAACCGCTGTTATAACTGTGACGTTTTATTATGTATCTCCTTTACACTTCTCTTGTTTCACAGCGATAACAAAGATAGCCATATGGTGTTGGAAAAGAAGGTTAGAAATAACGTCACAAGATTCGTCATTTTTTGTAAATTTGCACCTCTTTAATTATTAAAGATAAAAAATGACTATTTCAGTCGTTAATAACTTCTATAATATTAGGAATTGAATAAACATATTGGATATTTGAGGTTCTGTTTTATATAAATGTAGTTATGGTTCACAACTCAATGGCCTTATGTCCTATGTCTTAATTTCTATAAAACTGTACTATATTTCGATAAAGTTGGTTACTAGAACCTCAAATGTACAATTATTTTTTAATAACTCTTTATATGTTAAGAGATATTAACAATTAAAAAAATCATTTTGTCTCTTTAATTATCAAAAGGATTCAACGTTATACAACATTCCAAGACATGTGATTTTACAACAGAGCGTAAAAGAGTTAGCATATTAAAGACAGAACTCTTATCCATAGAAAGCTGACATCTGTAGCGCTAAAACTACAATTCGAATTTTTAATAGCTAGCTCTCCGTCAACATTTAGATATTTATTAAAATAAAAGCGGTAATATACATTTATTAACATCAATTTCAATCAACAATTAAAAAATCGATACCTAAAAATTGAGTATACAGGCCCATTGGGGATTACTAATGCGTCTATGATCATAACCTTAAATTTTGTGACAGATCAGGTAGAATATGTTTCATATGACACTGTCTCTGGTTTTGATGTGAGTGGAAACGTACTGAACCTCTTGAGATTTCTTCAGCAATAAGATGACCTAGCTGCTAGCTATTGGCTGACCAATCAATGACCCCGAGTCATTACCAGTAATTGGCTCACGCAGGGACGCGTCATAAAAATAATATTATTGAAAAGTAATCTAGTAATATACTATTGTACATTGTTTTGTGGTTTTCTGTATACTTTTTTACAGCGCGGCAATGTTCTTCAAGGTTTTAAATCAAATTATAATAATATTGAGGTAAATAACTTATATATACTGGTACTCACCAATCATTGAGGTTTTGCTAGATATTTATTGATAAATAAATTACATCGGTATGTCTTACTCCTCTACTTCTTCTTTCAAAGCTAGATATATAGTCGTATTATTATATTATAATCTAATGGACCAGCCACACCGGCATGCTTTATCGGTACTACGTATTCACTCAGACAATACCCAGTAAACAATTTGGTAAAGTGTTCTGTTTTGTGACGTTGCTATCACTATTGCTATTCAATTATAGTTCGCATCAACTTTATCTTCATTTGTATTCCGACAGGTGAAGTAGTTTTGCCATTTGTAGCCCATAAAATAGACATTTCGTATGAACGACTTGGACGATTCTATGACCTTGGACGATATCGTATTTGTTTCAGTCGTACAGCAAAAAATGTTCTTATTTACTTTTAAGTGACGCCCATAACAAAAACGTGACGAAAAAAAACAATTTTATTATATGTACACAAAGGTCACACGTATTAACATTGTCTGTATCAACAATAAATTAAATTTACAATTAATAAGCAATCAGCTAAAACTAATAATGTAGGATTAAAACGATAAAAATCATATAAACATATTTAACGATCTTGTATATTGTGTCATATAACATTTAAATTGAAATTAAAACGTAATTCACGTCAAGTGATTTATAAGAGTACGATATGCTATAGTCCATTTCTTATTCAATATCATTGCAAAATAAATGTAATGTTTTATTTTTTATACTGCAATTATTTATAATATATAGTTATTAAAAATGACTTATTATTATTTCAAATAGCTATTACTTATCATAAAGGTTAACTAGACAGGGTGACCAATAAGATATTTGTTTATAAATTAATTAATATGTTTTTTAAATAATTTTACAAACCCGCCATTACTTTTATAAACTGAACTCATGTGTCATCTCCCCCCGCAATGCACTGCACGTCATTTGTATACGAGTATCTCTCAGTGCGGCACAACGTCAGACACTTTGACAAATTATTAATCCTAATTAATTATATGCGTATTGTATAGTTTGTCAACAGTTAATAAGTGTTTTATGCGTATATATGCAGATACGTGTTGTGTTTTTAGTGAACATTATATACGGTTTAATATAAATATGTACATTTGATGTACTGCATACCTAACCTTACTGACCTAACCTAACATACTCGTAGTGTTTTGCAAGTGCCGAAATATTTATTTACAGTGATATTACAGAACATTTATAGATTCTTTTATTTATAAAACTCAATTGGTGTAGTGTAGTGATTATAATGAGACAATATATTGCTTTACAAAAACGACTCACTTATGTTCCTCTAATTACACCTGTCAATTATTAAAAATATTGTTGCCTATGTCAGGTTACATATATTTTATAAAGTTAATAAGGTAAATATTATTAAGGTTTTCTAATTCTACAATCAGTACATTTAAGAATATATTTATCATACATTTATAAGTTATGACAGAACTGATTATTGATTATTTTAATCGATTCTTCTCTCATTGTTGCTGTCATGATTTGATAATTGGATTGTAGTAGATTTTACTCAGAGAGTTCGGGGGATATGGTATATAAAAATACCTGATGTATCACAAAATAATGTGTTGTTATGGATATTTTATTTTGTATAGACATTGTAGATTATGTACTCAGTTTTTAAAGTGCTATACTAAGAATAACAAGTATCAGGGCCTTCTGAATTTGGTTGCAATAAAAATTAAATATTTCTCAAATAGTAACTGTCAAAACACATATCTAGGACGAAATATTAGGTTGTATATAAAAAATGTAGAAGCTACAGTTGTACACCAGCACATATTTCTGTAATCTGGAGATTTCTTTGTAATTTTCAAGACATGGAAATTTATATATGAATAACCTATAAGGGTTTGACAGTTACCTTGATGTTGCAGAGTATTATGTTTGTGAATTATGACTCAATATCTCTAATTTACTTTGGTTTATTTTAACCGATGATTGAATATTGAACTTATGATTGTATTACATCTAATAACACAAATTCGTATCTCTTTTCTTTCTAATAGTGCGTTTCAATGTAATAATTTCTTGTATATAATTAATTGTTTTCTGCATTTCTTCTGCAACATTGTTTGTTGATATGACACAGGTATCATTCATCACTGTACTTGTCAACTGCACACATTTTTACAATTTTTGTATAACAATTAGCATTAGTAATATATGCAGTTATTTTAATTTATAATTGTATTATAATATAACACTTTGTATCTAATGATGATTTAGAACCTGTTAGTAAGTAACCTTGCAAATGTGAATCGAATCGAATGAATGCTGGTAGCAATCTGACACCTGACGGAGAAATGTTTTAATTCGGAATCTACCATTAAAGAAACCGAAAGCATACTACAGAATGGAAACTGTCTCAAACTTAAAAAAGTATATGCTGGTTCATGTTGAATTAGGAGAGGAGTTATGCAGGCTAAAACTATCCTAAATATATTTTGCAACCTACGTACATTTTTTTAGCCAAAGCTTAGAATATAGGTGATATGGCTGAACACAAGGCAGTGTTATTGTTGAATGCACTCGGAATTAATGTATTGGTTGTTGCATTCGTTACTTGAACAATAATTTTATCATTTTCAATAGGTTCTTGAGTTTTGATCTAATTTAGAAAAACTTTTTTTTTTTTTGATATTAGTTATGTTAAATATAATTAATTATTTGTTAGTTTTTATTTTATTAACATACTTTTCTTTTGTTACAGAATTTTCACAAAGAAAGTGCAGTCAATCTGGGGGTGAGTCAATTTCTTACTTAAAATGTGCTTATTTTGTAACAACTATTTCAATTATTTGAATATATTGATTTGATATATTGTTAACGCGAGCCCCGAATCTGCCCGACCCGAATGAAAAAAAACTGATTTGAAATTGGTTTTCAGCGATTGTGTTTCTAGGTCGCAGGGCAATTACGTTGCATGCTTTTGATGGTGAACATCATGAGCAGAGATGTGCACAAATACTTTTCAAAAGTATTTAAATACATGCATTCATACAAATACCTCACAATACGACAGAAAAAAATCCCCTTTTATGCTATTGTTAAAAATTCAATAGAGTCACGAAACACGGCTCTATATGGCTCCTTTTTCGTTTTCGTTGGAAACTTCGTTGCGCGGGTAGTTTGCAATCAGTCGACCCCTCTGCAGACGGCCTAAGTGTAAAAACGCAAATGTGAATACTGCATACATATTCAACTGTGCCATTGGGTCTTTAGTATTAGGAACGTTAAATAATAAATAAATAAAGGCAAGGCGATAAAGGCAATAAAATAATATCATTTACCAAAAATCTTTGAACATTGTCATAAACGGGTACGCATTTTTACCAGTTAGTTTTGAGTCTCTCTTAAATTTTACTTTCAGTAATCAATTTTCTATAATAAATAGCATGCTTTTTAATTAAAACTTGTATTCATCTATTGCAAAACCTTGTTACTTTGTACGTTTTTTTCTTCTTCCATTATTTGTGTTAATCGGTTTAAATGATAAAAATGTTCTTCTATCATATAAATGATGGGAATATTCGCACGACAACCTGGGTAGCCTTAAAAGGAGCATACACACATACATATTAGATATAGGTGTAGATAACTCTCAACCCATCACTCACTTCATGTATATGCGTATGTCAGCTTGGTGGCGGCTGATGTTGAATCTCTCTGTAGTGTATATCTAATTATGACAAGATCAGATTCTTTATTAACTGACAAATAGAATAGGTATTGTAAATACATTTTTTTAATTTTTCAATTTTTTATTATTTATTTATTTGGCTTAATTTTTATTCGTCATAGTCACCATCAAACATTTTTCACTAATTAATTTTGAATCACTTAACCAAAATTTAGTATTAATATTTCACTCTTGAATTTTGATTTTTGTATACTATAATTTATGCATTCAAATATACTATGATCTAAAGTTCCTTCTAATATTAATTTTGTACACATTTTTTTAATTTATTTATTTATCGTTGGGTTATTTTTGATACTGAGTTCTATCACCGAAAACCTTCCTCAAACTGTTGGCTACAATTTACGGTATCGTGAGTTCATTTTATATGTTGGCAACACCTCTGTCTTACAAGTTTTTTGATTTGGAGGGCACATATTCAAATTAATTTTAATAACAACCAAACCAAAGTTTTGTATGTGTAACGACTCAGAATTAAACTAATGGTAAGGCTTGCTTAGCTATAATAAGTCCATAAACTCTTACTAAGCATACGCAGCAAATTTGTGATCGTATTTTAGGAAATCTTAAGCCAATATTTTCCCTTTAGAAAATCTTTTTTTAGTGAAATGTGTTCATTTAAAATAAATGAAGTGTAATAATTTTTGCAATATTTAGGACGCTTCTTCGTACTCTTAACAATTGAATATCAAAAATTTGAACTTATAGACTCATCTTACACTATAATACTTTGTCATCTTTGCTCATTTTTTGTTAAAATTACAAGTAGAAACCAAGGAATAGTAAGCCATATTTTTCAATTATTTAACTCAATAAAATCACTCGCGTACTATACTTCTCTGAGTAGATTTTGTTGATTAGGTTATCCATAAGACGTTAATTGTTAATTAACCATTACCCATTAGTAGTTTTTAGCGTTATATGTTAACATATTATGTAGTTCAAATTACGAGACTTCGAAGGCGACTCATACTTAAAACAAGCTGTGGGGTATAAACTGCCGATATAACTAAAAATCTCCGATTTACTTATTTTTCTATAATGTATATAGAAATGAATAAAATAAAATTCATTATCGTATTATAGATTTATACCGCTCTTATAACCTCTTTTAAGTATAAGTCGCTGCCGAACTATCGTGATTTGGACTATACTTCACAACTAAATTTTTCATGTTTACAATCTTTATTCTTTTTAAGCTTTTAACTGTAAAATTATTACCCAATATTTCAATTCAACTCACACATTTTAACTAATTATCTTTAACTTGGTACCAGTTTTTAATGAGATTTATTGTTTTTATTAATAATCGAACCAAAAATATACAAATCTAATTACTAATTTGCGATATATGCTTATATATTTTGTCCCTTTCTAACACTGTATTTATTAAACATAAATCTGTCTCAAGCGCATGTAAAAGTAAATTATTATATACATTTTAGTATTCATCAATAGAAGATGCAGATCTATTAAATTGTGAATTATTACATTATAGCCATTATCGTTATCTATTCTAATAAACATAAATATTACAGAAAATAAAATTTAAATGTTTTGTAAGTAACCTGGACTATAACAATTAATATTTAGAGTTGCAATTAATAATGCGTTAATTGGGTAATAAAATCTAATTAACAATAAATCAGACAAGGTCTTATCTCGCTACGGATTGTTAGAATTACTTTTATTATCGCAAATATATGTTATTTATTAATCGTTATTAATGGTTTGCATTTTTCCGGTTACATTAGCATGTGTTTAATTGAACAGTCCGCTACTTATTTGCAGCTGTCGTTTTTATTTACACAACCATCTCACAGATAGAAAATTGTCTTGCAGTGCACATTTACACTTACTAGCTTGTAATAAGCTAATTCCTAACATTCATTTCCTATTTCTCGTCTTGTAACTCAAGGTAATTCAAGTAATACATTGTCTATCAAGTCTACCTACGAATGAAAAGACCGACAACAGCCCGAACTTCTTCCACGTACTTCCAGCATCGGCCACACGAGGCGTCGTCAAACCATCAATTGTCCAACGTTGGAAGGTGTTCGTAGCATCGTTAGAGTTGAGCCAAATCTATTTCTAATACTGGCACCAGACATGCGTGTTCATATAGGAATGGCTAAAGAGATTCGTATTTACAGAGGAAACATCTAGATTTTTGCTCTAGTAGCGGCAATTAGTGCACGACAATCGGTAAAGAACACGTGTACGAATACCATAGATTACAAACGTAACAATTTACCTTATGATGACGTAACGACTGTAAACACGCTATATAAACATACACACCCGAATTAAAATTAGTTTATTGTATATTTAATAATTAAATAATTACTTCTTTTTCTTATAACATCAAATATTTATATTATTTGTGAATAAACTACAATAGTAACAAAAGAAGTGAACCTAGTTGAACTTGGTTGAACCAATTATAACCATCGAATTAAAATATAATTACAATTAGATGAATAGAAAGATGAAATAAAGTAACCTTATTACAAAAGTAGGTATTTGTTAGTACTTACAAGTAATTTATTAAGTAGAAATAAAGTAAATCTCATAGCGTGTAGCTGTATGCCGCCTCTTTCTTAGCCATTAACTAGATCCAATTTAATTTTGTCATTAATTACGAGTATATCAGATTTTTAACGATTTGAGGTTGTTGGCTGAAACAGGATATAGTAGAAATACGCTGTGGATTGGATAGCTTTAACAAATAACGTATAATTGGGTACAGTAATAAAGGCAATGAAACTAGTTCAATATATATTTATTCGAAGTAAATATTACTCGAAGGCAGTGTCGTACGTACTGTAATTTCTTTGAATAATATAAATTTATATAAAACGCTTTGCTGTATCTCAGTTTGATATGAAATTAAAGGGAAAGTAAATAAAAGATACACACACAACTGGAGAGAATCGACAGATATGAATTCGATTTTCGTATAAATATATATTCGAATGCAACGTTGTGTTAAGATTTCAAGTCAATCGATCGGCTACTTTCCCAGTTTTAAAGGCACAAACATATACAGGATGTATTTTCGTATATAAAGAAGATATAAATGATATTTTTAAAATTGCTGCTCATTTTCCACGATACAGGTCTTTTAATTCTTTGATGACGACACAGCGAGCGAGAAGATTCATGCTTGACACTAGATTCTTATGTCTTTGGGTTAGATCCTCGAACTAGAGCTATATTTTCTGGGTTTGGTTGTTATCAACTTTAATTGTTTATACTTATCAGACAGCGGTGTAGAGAACATATAGAAGGTTGTCGGTGATAGTGCTCACCATCGGAAATAGGTCAGCTTTAAATAAAATTATTTTTTTTAACTAATTAGATCAATTTGAAACCTTTCAACTTAATGATATTTAGCAAATTTATTGATAATGGATTATTGTTTTGAGAGTGATGGATCCAGTGACCCACTTCTCCTACTTTAAATAACAACTTGTCGGCATATTTTCAATGTAAATAAATCTGAGGGCAAACTGGTAGCAAGTGAATTCGGATGAATTTGTAGTCGTTTCCGGTATTTTCCGCTTCGAATCGGTATAAGGTCTCTGACTGATGATATGGAGAGACAATCTCTTATTGTTGAATTTCTGACGAACCACAGAGCATTCTCGGACTATTGTTCTAAGTGTTTTGGATTAAAATCTTTCTGCTATTTCAATGCCATAATACCAGTTAGGTATTAATATGAACTTATTGAAAATAATCTTAATTTCCATCGATACTTAAGTAGTGAGGTCTTTTAACGAATACATTTTATTAAACTTGACTCGTAGTTTAAATTAAATTAAAAAGAAAAGAAATTATCAGAGGAACAGACAATTTGAAAAAGCCATCTTCAGACTGCGAACAGGACATACGAGGTTCACGCATCAACATTTAATGAGTAAAACAACAGCTCCGCAGTGCAGCAACTGTCAGACGCAAATAACAGTCCATCATCTACTAGAAACCTGCCCACAATATCAAACTCAACGAACAAAGCACATCATCAGTGGTGAACTAAAGGACATGCTTTCAGACAACTTCATGCGAACATGACCTTGTCGTTGAAATCAAAAAAACAAAAAAATTTAAAATCATTTTAATTTTCTACATATTATCCATATAGTACCTTATTTTACCGGTACGGTACGCCACTCCTCAGGCTAGTTTACTCATATGTTGCGTTCCGAGTAGAATCATTAAATACCATATCTAGATTATATTCTTGTTATTTATTACATTGCATCTATATAATAAATGCAATATGTTTGGTTTATGTTATGTGCATATAGAAACTTGTTTTTTGAATTAAACATGGTTTCAATACTTCCTACAAAATACGAAAAATGAAACGAAATTTTAACAATTGACTAAGCATTAGATATATATTTGAATTTTATATTTTAAGTATTCATTTTTTATTTCAATATTTTATTTGGTTTTTGAGCAGATATTTTGGTTTAACTAAATTTAATTAAAGTTCGTATCATTTGGAATGGAAGCAATGAGAGTGAATGAGAAGAGAATATATTTGACATGTAGGTACACCGATTTCTTTACAGTGATATTTTTTGCATACCGATCATCTAGTTCATTAGTAAAACATTTCTCATTAGGTTAAACTTGACTTGAAACTCGAATATTGTTTTCATTGTTATTTTAATATTCAAAGATGTGTTACTAATGAACTGGAAGATCGATATAAAAAATCGAAAATGATGGGCCGCGTCGTTATTACGAATACGAAAACGAGAGGCATCTAAAGCATTTTTTCTACCAATTTTTTTACAGTGTATCTTTCGATGACAAAAACAAAATTATCTTAAGACAGTTGTGTTATCAGTGAGCAACCGTCCGAAAATATTTGCGTTGTACAAGTCTATCGGATCGGATAGCTTCTATAGCAATTGGCAAATATTCCTAAAAACTTACAACAATGAAATTGGTCACTATATTACACCATTGGTCAACAATAGCCTTCTCAAAATTTGACCTCGTTAGAGAAGTACCTAGCATGTGCAATACCTTCATGTAATTGATTTCAAATAAGCACAAACCCATAGAGCTTAGATTTCAATTTAAAATTTAATTTCTATGCACAATTTAAAAAAAAAAACTAATAAAAACATTATTGCATTTATTTCAAATTTAAATAAAAATTAAAAGACAACATGAAAAAAAAATACAATTAGAATGTATAAATACAAGTGAAAAAATATGATTGCAGCATCACAATCTAAACTGCTACAGTTTTACTTTCGATATCAATGTTTATTGTTTATAATGTGAATGTATTTATTTTTATATGTATTATTCATCGTATTTGTTGGGATGAATATAACATTCTAAACACTGAACATCGGGTGTGGTTGTTGGGTGTGGCACAACAATATAACGGGACTTCAAGGTTGCCCCTCTCTCTCTTTCTTACTCACTCTCCCGCTAGGACGTCGTTGAGCGGGAGTTCAATTGGTCTGATTACAAATAAATAACTACCGTAGCTTGAGAGTTATGTTGTAATTTGTAATGCTAGGTGTCATAATTACATCGCTGAACGGTGAATATTTTATTATAAATTTATTTATTTTGTTATTGCTCTAATTTACATAACGGATTTCTATGGTAGGTGATGATGATGCGTGGTTTATTGTGAATATGTGAATTAGAACAAAATTGTGTATAAAAATCATTCCAAAATTATCAAATCAACAAAAATATTAAAAGAATCACAAAAGATATTAACATGTAAGATTGGCAAACAATGTAACAGAATGTCAAGAAAAAGGTTAACAATTTTATACTTGTAACTGTTCAATTCAGAAAACGACATGGCTAGAGAATTCACTTTTAATAAAAGTGATTATTTTTACTGAACCAGTCAATTAAGTCAATAATTATTTAAGAATGTATGAGCGAGAAAATAATTTTCGATTTAAGGGCTCAAATTTTTTTCACGTGTACATTCCTGCTCAAAGAATTTACTGTTAAAATTTCAGGGTAGGTAATCGATCATATTTTACAGAAATTAATTGTTGAAAATTGATATAAAATACATTGCTCTTATGGAGAAATGGGTACATGTGATCATAAATCAATAAAGATGAGTATGTTCTATATTGTGTTATATAAAAAAAAAAATTCATTAGAAAGGTGAATATTGGCATGACAGGTAAATATTTTAAAAATACTACGTATCCGTTCATCCTGAAAAGAAAATTAGAAATGAAATTCAAATTATGATATTTATTAAATTATTTTTCGCCATTGGTAACGTCGCACTGCTATAATAAGCGCCACAACACGGCAACGGGAAAAACTGTATATAAAGATTTAAATATAACCTCGTTCTGAACTGTCAAAATAAAATAGCACATATGGTATATAGAATTAAAATATTTCTAGTGGTCGTTTTTTACAAAATAATCCTTGTTTGTTACGTTTTTGGAGTATATCCATCTTTACAAAACATTCAAATCTAACCGGGAAAAAACTAACCAATTCACTTCACTTCACCCCGCAAATGCTCAAGCCTATCTCGACCCATCCCAATTTCAATTGAATATGTATACTATCAGGTCTCTTAACCGATACATGGGTCTGTAATTTTAAGAAAATTATTTCCTACTGTCTCTGTATATTTTTTAATATAAGCGTCTTCTTTGTTTTCTTATAACGACCTTGAAAAGAAACTTGTAAGAACAGTTTTATTCTTAATCTTCCAACTTCTGGACCCACCTCATTTGGATATCCTAGCCCGGGGACAACGATAACGTGGGATGATTAATAAAAGACTCCCTAAACGTCCAGCAAAATTTGAAGCTTCAAATAATGATTATCAATAATCACTGTTACGTATTACTAAACTTATGTCGTTATATATAATATTAGATAATGATTTTGCAATTTTACCACTTTTACTTATCGCCTGAAACCATAGTTATAATAAGGTACATACTCGTACAGTACTGGAGCCTAGACATTAACTGGAGAACCAAAGCTGCTCTAGCCTGAACTGATTTGCTCTACTAGAAGCGCGAGTCTTACTTGGTCACCAATAATACCAACACAGGGGTGTAAAAACTTTTCCTATTGTAATTTATTACCACAATTTTTCATTTTTATCTATTATCTATTTAATGTAATGTGTATTAAGTATCATTCCCAACTATCGTTTTAGTTGTATTTTAACTTTTAAAACTTAGCTAATGGTACTTTCTTTATTTTTATCAACCTTAACCTAATGAATTTGAAAAATAAAGAATATTAAATATTATTATTATGTTATATAAAGACAATATTTAATATTAAATGAAGTATATTTTTACAATACAATGGTCACTGGTTCAATTCGACTTAATAAGATTAACATGTTATAAGTCAAACATAACTTATAAAAATATTAAATATATATTAAATAAAAATAGTAATTAATATTATCTAAGTTTAGTTTTCTTTTGTAACGTTTTCTTAGAAGTCATGCATCTTAAATTGTACTAGACCGATATTCATTTGTTTGTTAATTCTTTTCATTTGATTGTAAATATTGCCAAATAAAAACTTCAACTTAAGTTGCATTTTTACTACAATTTTATTTACCAATATTAACAATCAAATGATTATCACACTAGTCCAAATCACGACGCAATACGTCAGAGAAAAAGTTATAAAATAAAACCCTAATCGCCTTACAAATGAACCTGTTATAAAATTTATACCAGGTATAAACTGATAATAAGCTTGTGCGAACGGTTTTTATACCTGTATAAAATTAAATAAAAACAGTAGCCAAATGGGACTTAATAAAAATTATATTCTTGCGTTAAACAGTTGTACAGTTTTAGGAAAAAGTTTAAAAATGATTTGTATAAAACCCTTACTTATTGAGAAAAACAAAATTTACACCTGAAATCGATATAAATAGTACTATTTATTGTAAAAGAAAATCTTTCCAAATTCTACGAGTGTTTTTCTCGAGATATTCTCAAACCAAAACTCAAGTGTGTGTCGTTTAATACATCAGGCTGTTTTGTAACCATACCCATGTCATGATCACACATTTTATAATATTGTTTAAACATTATTTTATTTATAACAATGTTTATCTAGAGCGTAATATTGATAACTTATGACCTTAAACACTTCGCGTCAATCAATTCGCGTTGAATTGTAACAGAAAGACAACAATAGCGAACGTGACATTATTGTTGAAATGACAGATTTACTCGTAGTCAATTGTCGGACATGGCCGAATTTAAATAATAGACATTTCAGAATATTGAAAGATTATTTTTCAACATTACCACACGGTTTTTATATCTTAAATTTACTATTGTTACTGAATATAAGTCAATACACACGACACCGTCATAATCAATTACTATTTGGCATGTTACGTAAAAATGAAAGTGTGTTTAGATTAATAGATGATTGAATTAATAAATGAATTAGTATTTTTAGTTACTGCTATCCGGTCATAAAAAATACATAGCCAAATAACCGATTTGCACGATTTTGTCATCTTGCGCGTAGCTTTCTTTGATTCAAATTTTCTGCCAATATGCGATGTAAAGTATTTTCTAAAATGCCTACTATCTCAGCTAATTCGTGCACTTTCTGTTGACAGTTACTCAACACATTTTGTACATTTCTGTGTGTTTAATTTCGTTTGACCAACCACTAAGTGCTCGTTTTCGTACGGCCACTTTTAAACTCTGTAACCCTATGTTTTCAGAAAAGTAAAAAATTCTTTATCTACGAGTTATTCCATCCTTTTTTCTAAATACAACTGGTGTTTTGCTGTAGATTTTTAGACAACGAAATGTTTGTTGAATGAATACTGCTTTTATTTTTATTCTTGTAATTTTACAAAATACTGACATTTCTTTGCATGTGCACATGACAACTGCTCGTAAGCCGTATGCCGTAAAGACAAAGCATTTATCAAAGCGTCTATCGGAAGTAACATTTTATATTTAAATCGAGCATCTAAATCATCAGCGTTTAACAATTGTCAGTTTTGTTATAGCGCAGCCGTGCAATCCAGTACGATATGTATCATATTAAACTATTGTAAAAAAGATAATTAGAAAAACAAGGAGGGAAAGAAAAGAAAATGATCGCGTGATTTAGACTTGGTAAAGAAGAAAGGGGCAGTAGATGCTATGGAGCAGAGAAAGAGAAACGGTGCAGGATGTGTGGCAGGGAAGAGGAAACTTTAGAGCATGTTAAGTCTAGAAGTAAGGAGAAGGCGGAAAGCAAAATAGACCTCATGAAAATCCTGCAACGGTGGGAAAAGGGAATAAAATGGATGAATGATGAAGCGTGATAGTTTGCAAGGTATAGACTAATTTGATAAAAAAGAACACTGTACTAGTAGTAGGTTCCAGGAGAAAGTGAAAAGTTGAGTAGGTCAGGAGGAAAGATTTGAAGTAAAGAAGGAAAGAAGAGTATGGACGATGGATGTAAGGAGAAAAAGTAAAGGGAAAACGATAAACGGGAGACAGGGTTGAATTCTTAAAATTTGTTAACTTTTGGAATGTATCGAGAAATAATTGTAAACAGACGTTCTCTAGAGATCCATCCATTGTCAAAGTGCTACCAGTCCATACTTTGAAGACCTCATCTCCTAATTGCCTAAACTAAAAGTAAGACACAATTATTTTCACACACCCTTACAAAAACTGCACACGTTTTTAAAATTATATTTGCAAAAAACCAATTGATCCTAATGGAACTATATAATTAACCATTCAAATTAGTTGCTAAGTAGGACCACATTGTTTTAATCAATCTTAAGGTTAATTATATGAAATATTGTTTACTTTTAATTAAACATTTTTGATTATAAATATAGATATCATATATACAAATAAATTTAAAGAAAAAACAAATTAATTATAGATCTAATTTTGCTATCAAATTAATTTAAAGAAAAAAATAACAACAACAAGCTTTTTTGTGAACTTTTATCGTATCGTATCTTATGTGATAGATATTGTAATTAAATGATATTTTACGGATAAGATTGTTCAGGTTTTTGTTTCCTTTTTTATATTGGTTTGTATATTGTCGTCATATTATGCACTTAAAATTATTCCATTATGAGCCGTAAGACGTGTCCTTGTGCGTCAATGTTCCACCAGTCACAATAAAAAATATGTTAATTTATTGGATCAAGTCAAAAGTGAAGTGTTTGTTGCATCAATATTTAAATAATATTAAGTTACTTTCACTTTTTGCCCTTTTTTATTGAAATATCTATAAGGACCGTTAAAAAGGTAGCGTCTGTCGCATCGAGGGGAAATTTCCGGAGCTGAACATGGAAATGTGAACGCCATGATTTTGTTCAATAGTTATTAGCACTTAAAACAATATATACATTTATAAACATTTGTAATACATAATTTAGTCTTTAAATACGAGTATGGGTATTTATAGTGCAGGATTTGGAGATCGGGAGTCCCGCGGCAACGAAGAAGCGTAGGCCCCTAATTATTTTCCGAAAAAAGCAACAACTACTCAAAAATGTATTGCCAACAATTAAAATTATTTGAACAAAGAATGCAATAATTAGTTAAAGGCAAAGTTGCTGATCCGTGAAAATTTGGATATTTCTTTTTATCTCAGTTGTGGGGGCCACTCTCTTGTGGAGGCCCCGATGCAGTAGCCCCGCCTGATAAATTAGATTCATTGATAAAGTCAATAACGTTGTTTAGGACTTTCTTTGCTTTCAAATATCTGCTTATAGTCTTCAGGCATATTACAGTTCAGTCTATGCAATGACTACTTATAGCATTTAGGAGTAATATGCCTTTCTGTTACTTGGCTGTTACATTGTTCACAGATTGGTTGTGGTTCTCTTTTAAATAAGTATGAGTAAGATTTGTAGACCAATCATGAGTAGACCGGTAACTCTTGTTTATAAAATGATGCTTCATTTTCCACCACGAAAAATTGTTATAATTCGGAGAATGAGATAGTACTAAAGAGAGAGAGAGAGAGAGAGAGAGGAAAAATGGCGCAGTGTAAAGTAATGAATGAAACAAACTGATATAAGAAGAGTATAAGTATTACCGAAGGTATTTATCAAGTTTAACGTAATAGAACATTCCGAGGTAGAAAATGATGATATGGTAGACTAACAAATGTGAACCTTGCACCGCAAGACAATTTCTACATGAAAAAACGAGAATGAACCGTCGAATTAGCTTGTGGTAAGCTGGACAAGTGTGAAACTGCATTGCAAGACAATTTTCTATCTGTGTTATACTAATGTAAAGAACACATAACTGTGTTGATTGTCAGAATTATATCATTTTTCAATTATTTACCTGCAATTTAATCATGAAAATTTGCCTTGAGATTAACTCTGTTAGTAATGTTAACTTTTCTGAAGTTGAAGTGTAGCATATAATTGCTATATCATTGCAATAAAAAAAAGAAATAATTGTAATAAATAATTTGCTGAGTCACGTGGTACAATTAGCGCGGAAGATTTGAATTAATGTTTATTTCGTTAATAACAATAATGTATAACCTTCAAATAAAGCGAATAATATTTATGAATACAAGGCTGTTTCTCTTTATGTAAAAAGAAGTACTGGTGTATTATTAATTGTTATGTATACTTATTGTTGTATATTAAACGTTATTTATGTATCATATATATTTATATAAATAAAATTGGTCGAAAAAATACTTTAGACGACTCCTTCCTAGCTAAGGCTGCAGTGCGAAAAGGAATACCGCGGTTAATAATAATAAAAATATAAATAATACTTTCCGTGCTACTTTTAAATCAGCAGATTGCATGTACATTTATATGATTCAATGTATTACAGAATTTTTTTTACAGTGTATATATTGGCGAAAAATAACACGTGATTATTGAGACTTATTAGCAAGTTTTTAGAACGTCCAAACAAAAGTTTATGCAAATATTCAGCTTTCTGAATTACATTTTCGAAGTTTACCATTTATTTCACCTTATTTAACTACTAGCTACTAACCATTTACGATATTCTACATACTCCCTCGCAAAAGGTGATAAATGGGATTATTATGCGCGTTCTATATGAGATGTTTTTATTGATGAAATTTGGTCTAGTAGCTGTCGTTAAAATAAGAGGATAGTTTGATAATTCAGTGACTTTAAAAAAAAGAAGCGCTTTATTTCCAAATAAATTATCTACATAATCTGCATTAAGCGTAATAAATTTAGTCCAGCGTTTTTCCAAATTTTTCTATTCCTTTTAAATAATAGGTTTTCTCAAGGCAATTAAAATAGGGTTTGTTTCAATGGTTCAGTGATGACCTCTTTGTTAGACCCAAATCTCTCACGTCTGAACTATTTCTTCAGGTTTGGAAACCGGAAATAGTCGCAGGGGGCTAAATCTGGGGAATTTATAAATTTTTGCCATGGTGACTAGACACTCAATAGCAATTGCGATATACATCGCAAAGATAGTTGCTTTCAAAACCTATCAAACACAAAATAAATAACGCTGTTTGCTCCAAATTTCACAGTAGTCTATTAATAGGTGACAGTTGACGGGAGCTGCGCGGGAAATTCAAAAAAACACTCAGATATCAAATTCGTGTTATTTCTCCAATACTAGTTACGATGTATATATCTGAATTAAAGTACTAACTGGTTAAGTAAAGATGTTTTCAAAACTACTAAGCAACTATAATGCAAGTTGATTGCAGTTTCATCAAGTGACATTATATCGCTGCATTTATTTCAATGGATACCGCGCAACGCATAATAAGTAGATGCATTAAATCACAATTTCTTAGTAGATGAAGATGTTATTCCCATCGTAGCCGGGATTGTTAATGTCTTGATGATTTGATTATTAACCCCATTGGAAATATTACGTACAACATCTTTACTTTTACAACACGTTCGCATTTTTTCAATTCTTCGTTATATATTGAACAATTTTGTGGTTATTTTCTGTTTATATTTAGAATAAAGGCCAGATAAAGGAATCGGGTATGTACATATATGTATAAAGTATAACTAACGTCTAAGGCAGACGTTTGTGTTTCTATTATTTCCAATTGGCTCTAATTCAACAGGTCGATAGTTGCGGTCGTACTTATCGCATTTTTTGAATAGATTAAATTAACGTAGGACACGAATAAAGGTGAGTTTATAATGCAGATCTAAAAAATATATACATTGTTCTAAGCAGAAGTTTATCTTATAGTTTATTGGACTCTAAGTTTCAAAACTTTTTCCATAAGCGAGACTTCTTTGCCTGATGTTTTTAATGCCTTTATCATCATCATCATAATCATGGCGGTTCACCACTTATAGAGTTTTGCACTCTTTTATGGCTCTCCTTGATTCATTCCTTAAATTTCAATTTACCTTCTATTATCATTGGTTCTTCTTCAGTCTTCCTCACTCTTACATTCATTTTCTTCTCCGTTCTGTTTCGGTCCATTCATGTCCTACTATTCGTGTTTTTTTTCTTCCAATTTCCGTCATAGTCTGCCACATATTTCTATATCCGTTCTTATTATCCACTGTCCAATTTCATATACTAACACACCTTTTTCATATACACACCTAAATTGTTCGTAAGTTTTTTCCCCAAGTCTGCAAACGAGATCACAATCGCTGTTCTTCAAAATCTATGTTTCACATCCATATAACCCAACTGGTTTTATTACAACTTTAACATAAGCAAATCTTAGCAGGTTCTCTAATGCATAATAACATTTATTTCCGGCTGTAATTCTTGCTTTAATGTGAATCTTTATATTATGAATCTGTGAATCTTTATATATTATGTTTAGTATATTGGAAATTCATTCCACAAAAACTCTAACCTCAACAATTATCATTAACTAAATATATCCAATAGTCATGGTTAATTTTAGTCTGGTTCACATTAAACCTTGGTATTTCTAATAATGGTTTGCTAAAAGCTTTGGAAATAGTAAATAATAAGTTCTTAATAACTAACACAGACATATTTACATAAAGAATTGAAAGAAACTATAGTTCACTAAATTAAAGAATATTTATTTACTTATTTGCCTTGACTTTCTTTCGTCATAGCCACCATCAAACATTTTTTATACATCTTTTATAATTTATAATTCAATTTTACAAATTTCTAAATATTTCAAGAATTCACTAATTAATTTTGAATCACTTAACAAAAATTTAGTATTAACAGGAAAAGTTTTAATCACTAAACTATAATTTATGCATTCAAATATAATATGATCCAAAGTTCTTTCTTCACCACATTGACATCTATCGTCAGATTTAATATTAATTTTGTACAGGTGAGGTGGAGTTAAATTAAACAATAATTACAATAACATTTAAACTTATAACTAATTAATTTCTAATCATCGTTGCAGATACTCGTATTTTAAACAGTAGCCCTTTTGATTTCTAGTTTCTCTGTAGTATCATTCTGGACTCTGGCCTGTTACTTCTTATACACCTATGTAACATATATTGTCAAGATTTTCTTTACAGTTAGAATGTAATACTAGACAACTTCATAACAGTACTAGAAACAATGTTATTGGATTTTCTCTACTACAATTCCCGGTTTTTAAAAAATATATTATCAGTATAAACTAACCTTTAATTTAAAGTAAACCCTTTAAGTATTTGACATCTTCTGTTGCCCCAGCATCCATGTTAGGCTGATGGCATGACGCTTGTAACTCTCTCAACAGCAGCATCGTACCATCAGCAAGATTATCACGACACAAGATTACAATAGATTCTTTTTTTCTGTGTCTCTGTGTTTCACGTGTCTCCCATTGTACACCTATGTCCATGCTCCATGTCCTTTATGTTATTACGTGTCGTTTCACGTTTTAGTACATTTTAATGCCATATAAACATATCGTAAACGAATACAGGAACATAAAACTAGCGTCAAAGACGACCGAGCAATGTTGGTATGTCGTCTATACACGTGTTTTTATATTAATGGTACATTGTGTTTCAATATGGTTGTACAAAATGCATCTAATAGATCAGGGGATCACAAACTTGTGCTTGTGTGCGTCTTTGTATACAGATAGCATAGATAAAAAAAAATTATTATTGAAGGAGATACCAATGCAACAACAGAAAATGAAATTTACTTGAATTATTTTTAAATTTATTTGAGTACATCAACATTTGATAGTTATTAACTCTTCAAACAATATATACATTTATAAACATTTACAATACATAATTTGTAATCTATAAATTAAGTTATATTCTTTTTTTATATATATATTTATTTACTTATTTGCCTTGACTTTCTTTCATCGTAGCCACCATCAAACATTTTTTATACATCTTTTATAATTTATAAATTAATTTTACAAATTTCTAAATATTTAAATAATTCACTGATTAATTTTGAATCACTTAACAAAAATTTAGTATTAACAGGAAAAGTTTTAATCACATCTAATATATCACTATTCAATTTTGATCTTTCTAAACTATAATTTATGCATTCAAATATAATATGATCCAAAGTTCCTTCTTTACCACATTGACATCTATCGTCGGATTTAATATTAATTTTGTACAGGTGAGCTGGAGTTTTGCAATGATTACTTTTGATTCTGATTATAGTTAATTTTCAACTTATATTCAGTTATAGTTAACTACTTTCAAATATCTACTTATACTCTTCAGGAATTTTACAGTTGTGCCTGTGCATTAGTACTTGGAGAATTAAAAAATAATATGCTTTACTCACTATGGCTGTTACATTGTTCATATATTGGTTGTGGTATGTAGGTATGAGTAAGATTTGTATGACCTATCATTAGTCTACATATTACTACTTCCAGCCTTCTATTTAGTCCGTCCGGTAAATCTTGTTTGCAAATTGATGGGTTCACTTCCCTTAATTTGTTATCAGTAGAAGATATTTTATTTCAATGGCTATACTTTTTTATATCTTCTATGAAAGGTATTGGAGTATTTTATAAATATGGCACTTACCTAAAACAGTGATTGTCATCTTAGATTGGTAACTTTATAAAATGGCAGCAAGATGATTTCTTTTTTCTACTGAAAGATACCTCTATTTTCCTCTTAGATTTAAAATGTTATAAATCATTTCAAAAATTGAAAATAAATTACTTGATTGTTTCTTAAGTTGGGGCGATTTCATCATCGAACAATGTTCGCGTGAAGTTATTTTATTTTGGTTAAATTTGATTCAATATTTGGTTTATATCAGTTAGAAACTCGAGCTCTTTTTTAATTATTTTTATTGCCTGCAAGCATGCCATTTAGTTCACCAATGTGTTTGGTTCGTTGAGCTGATGGACTGTCTTAAATTTAAATTTTGTGTTATAAATGAAAATAAAACATTTAACAAAAAATTTGTTTTAAATTAAGTTTAGCAAGGTTCAATAAGACATCAACAGACGGGCCTACTGTATTTTTTAGACTTAGCCACACGTGACCGTTTTCGTTTCCAAACATGAAGCAAAATAGACTACTACTGACGAAGCCGACTTTTTCAGTAGGGTGTATTCGAGTTGTTAAGCAATACCACACTCTATCTTTGCTCAAAGCTTCTACTTTAAAGTTTTTCAATACACCACTGTATCGAAGGTAGACAAATGCGTATTATGTATCTCCTCTGAACGATCCACTATCTATAAAATCGTAAACACTAGATCGATATAATTTCATACACATACGTCGATCGTCCCGTATCCGCATCCGGCAGCGCACGTAATTTAATACTATATCACAAAATAATATTAATAAAAAACAATATTTTAATTACAAATGTTCAAAAGCATAATTAGTATTGCAAATATCAGAGTCCATTCTTATCTTCCCGGACTTTTAAAATCAATGCTCCAATTATTACGCTATGTATACATACATACTCGTACCTGTCTAAAAGATATTACATTATCATTTCAATACCATTTGTCTCTTGTCTTTTACTAGTTATCCGGAATTAAAGTGTTACGCAAGCAATTGATATAGCAATCTAATCTCTGACATATCTAAAACATTTATATTTTTTTCTGCTTACATAAAAAGAATTCTGTAACGCACTAATAATATAGATCAATTAGATTGTTTGCTTTACATAATGTCTAATGAATGTTTTGGCAATGTCCATACCATACATCCATATCTATATCCATAGCTCAGTGACATGGTCCAGAAATCAACTCCTACGACAACTATATAATTACTTTTTTATATCATTAAATCCATCCATCATTTAATACGGATTTTATATTCATTATTTATTTTTTCCTTTATTAATAAATTCGATTGTAACTTGAGATAAAAATCAAAATAATAATAAAAAAAATTGTATATAGTTGTAGTGAGGTTTTATATAGAACAAGTTAAGAAGCTGTGTTCTTATAATGCAGCGTAATGGTTATCTGTAAGATTGACGGTAAATATACTACGAATTACAATAAAAATTTAATATACAAATGTAATTAAGGCGGTATTCGAATTTATTTGCTTCCTTCTTAGCAAATGAAGCTTTATTTAGTACTTGCATTGTTAAGTATTATATAGAAGAAAAGTTTAAGAAATAACATTTGTATTATTAAAGTTACTTTTTGAATAAAAACTTTAGTCGTCTAAGTGATAAGCCTGAATCGTTAAATAAATTTGGGACAAGATATTATAATGAAATTGTATGATTTAAACGCCATTTAATGCTAGTTGCATAATCACGTGATATTATGGGGTGTTGTTTTATTGATTTTTTTCTTTCCAGAAAAGGAAAATTTAAAATCAAATTTTCCAAAATTCGGAGAGCAATTTATCCAGATAGAAGTTAATTTTTAAAACATGATTTTTCATATAATATATAATTTAATTGGGTATATGGTACTTCTTTGGGAATAATTTGTTCCAAAACCTGGAAGAGAATGAATGTATTTCGTAACAATTCTTGCCTCACTGTCTACTTACTACTTTTAATAGTGACACTACTCAAAAAATATATGATATGAAAAATAAATAATATAAAAATTCGCTAGGGTTCTATTTACTAATATTTAGGATAAAAGCTTATTTAATTAATCTCACATAGGTCTTTATAGTATTTAAAATAGTTTAAACTGAATTTTGTGATACAAAGTAAAAATACCTTTAATGAAAAGAAAAAATATATAATGGCCCTTTGTAGGACTAGAAAATGTCACCGCATAAAAAAATATAGTAAATTTAAAACACAATTCTCGTGAAAAGTATAAATTAGGATTTTTTTAATAGCACTCAGCAAGCGATATGATAATTAATAAATCAACAAGAATATTTTAAAAAGAAGTTACATTAGTATATTACTTAACCTTTTTACAAATTTTTCCGTGAAGAAAACAGATATCTTTCGGACCTCTCAGAGAAAATTCTTCTATATACTTGAAATTATTCTCAGGTAAAAAATGAATCTTGGAATTAGCTTGTGATAAGCATTGCATTGAAAGACAATTTTCTACCCGGATTGATATATCCCTTTGCGTTGGTTTCACGCCAAAACTTGCTATACCCAGTCGCAATATACGTGGTCACTATTTTATCGGTAGAAGAATATCAATTAGAAATCAATTTGGAAATCAGCATTTATTGTACGATATCCAGGAGATTGTCGGTTAGTATGTTTGTATGTTCCTCATGACCGATGCAAAATAGCATGACAAAGCGTTTAATAAGCCAAGGTTATAACTTAACGATTGGTTTCTTTTAACAAAAGATTTGGGAACTAATGAAATTGAAATTTTAATTAAATTCTGTAAATACTTATATTTTTTAGTTATTTTTTTTTTTCTTAATTTCAACATAATATTTTTCACTGTCTTGATATCATAATACTAGTATAGTATAGTATTACATGTTTTGATGCCTTACCTTACACATCCTTTAAAACATAACATGTTGTATCAAACAATTAATCATCATTGTAGGACACTATGGACAGGAAGTAGTTTTCTGTTTACACCATGAAAAACGCCTCCTTTCAACCGCCATCTTTTAAATAAAGTTAAAGTTAAAGTTTAAAAAAAAAGTAAATTTTGCTTTTTTTTTGTTTATTTTGTTTATAATAAATCTCAAACTAAATAGTATAATGAACAGATTGTACTACTGTAGTATTAATTACATTGTTATTTTTAAGAGGGCGGTGAAAAGGAGTAATCGAAAACCCGGGGTTTTAATAACCGCCAGGTTCGGATTGGGTCCAAAACCAGAAAAATAAAAAACATCTAAATTATCAAGTATTTATCGTAATTCATTATTATTTAAGTTATTACATAATAATTTTACAACTAAGTTTGATTTACTAGTTCTAATATAGTGATATTCAAGAAACACCAAAGCATTAAGGGACTTATCCCCCAATGCCAATCTAAGTTTGTTGCAAAAATTTGCAGACACCGAAAATGTTCGTTCGTTATCCGTATACCAATCTTTTGCAGCAATTCACTAGCTATTTGACTTGTTGAATTCACCATCCTTTTCTTCATATGATTGAGAGTGATGCGATGATGTGATTAAAATCACTTCAAAATCTATTAACTCCAGCATTTGTGAACAGTTTAACTCTAACAAAGCTCGTTCAATAAATTTATAATGCTCCACGAAAACACTAATTATATTCGCTAAAGAACTCCAACGTATTTTGCAGACTAAAATTAACTATTTGTTATCTGCCACAATTTTCCTTTGTAACCTTTGTAGCCTACAAATTTCAACTTTTTAACACAATTTTTACTGTTTGTAATAATAATATATGATCAGAATGCGGACTGCGTTGATACCTGTTATTCTTTAGGTAGACATTACAATTGGTGATGCAAAATCTCTTCCTAGTTGGCGGTAGCGTATAAACCGGCTAAATGTCACAATCTGTTATTTGAATCTATATCTGGTGCACTACTGAAATGCTATCTTCAATCACAAAGATATCTAAAAATCAAAATTGGTGTATGAACCTTCAATGGATAAATCACACAAATCCCAAATCTAACATTCCTATACCTTACTAAAAGACCTAACAAGATCTATATCTATCAACACCTTTAACAAGTTTTTGTCTTTAACAAGTCTAAAAGATAAATTTAGATGTACAACAGTTCCTAACATTGATTGACTACTACAAAAGACACTTTTCTAACTAGAACTATTTATAATAGTGTTCAGACTACTTGTCTTAGTCGTTGTCTACTTGTCTACAGTTGTCTATTCAAACTACTAGTCTAATGTCACACCAGACTATTGATGTTTGTCCCCCTTCCTGTTGAACACATTCAAACAGTGTGACAATCTGGTTGTTGTGGCAGATGTCAATCACTGACAGTATCTTGTACTTTGCTACTGTCTTGTCTTGATGCTCTCATTGTGCTCATTGTGTAGTCGTCTCTGATCTCCTACTTTGGCGCGCAGGAATACTGTAAAGGATTAGCAAACTAATGTTTATGTTTATATTTACTTTATGTAGAACATGTGTGTTGTTGCTTTGACATCTACAATGTTCTTGTTGTTGATGTTTGTTTTTGGATTAGATTTGTTTTATTTGTTGTTTTCTAAGCTACTGTAAATTTGAATATTTCTTGTGGATTATAAATAATGATGACGTGTGCTACAGCAACACTGACTCCCACTTTTTTTTAATTGTGATTTTGTAAAATTATTAGATATATTGTAAACATTGACTTTGCGATATACTTGTTCTTTAAAGTCAGTGTATTCCATCAAGTTTCAAATTATGAACGATAATGTAGAGACAATTTCTGCTGAGGGTAAATCTAACTCTATGCTGCCTTTTTTCTTGTATTTACCTGTTTTGAGCGTACAAACGAAAACATCTCTTTGAAGAAAAATACATTTTATCAATTTTATTTTAAAGCTGTTTTTTAATCAAAATAAAAATTTAAATTATTAATTTTTAACCCAACGTTTAAATTCTTTACATATCTTTTCTTTGAAATGGATGTTTTATCTTTAAAACAAATAAATGAATTTGTTAAAAACAAATTTAATTAATTAAAAGTACTTCCGGACATATTTTAATATGCAATCCGGCAGAACTGTATTTTTCTATTAATAACCTGTAGAAATAAATATTCCATGCTGCTCGTTGGAAAGTGCACCACTTGAGAACGGTTTCACCGATTTGGCTAACTTTTTAAATTTTATTTGGGAAAGGAACATGTAGAAATGACTATGTAATTTTCATTAGTTCACTTTTTATTTAGAAATAGACAATATTAATGGATAAAGTTGAAATTTCCAATATGAGGTTCCATATATAAATGACGTCATATTTCACATTTATTGATAAACTTTGACCATATATACTGTCTATTTTTTTATAACAAGTGGTATAATGCATATTACATAGTACTTTGTACATGCTTTAACTATATTAAAAGCGCCAAAAAATATTAAAAAAATCAGTATATTTTTTATAAGATTCAAAACAAAAGGTGTCGCTATATCGAATAATTACACAGTTTTCATTTATCTGCTATCGTACGCTTTCGGTTTCTTTTAAATGCCAAACTCAAATATTTCATCGCCGAAGTAAAACAGTACACACATTAGAAAAAAAAATCTGTGTATCGTTTAGTTTTCCGAATCGTATACTTTTTTTAATATCTCGCAATACGAGAAACTGGACTTAACAAACTTAAAAAACGAACGACTCTTATTAAGAAATAATTTTTCGTAGAACATACCCGTAAACTAAAAAGATCCAAACATATTTCTAGCTTAGTTTATATTATCCATTTACATTTAGATTCGCGCTGTAAGAAACATTCCTTACAAGAGCATCGCCATCGTAAAGAAGGCTCACGCGCAAACCGATCAAACATGGACTCGGTGCTTTCTTTGATTTGCTTTACATACATAAATGGCGTATAAATAAATACTCAGTTCTTGTTAAAGGTAATTAAAAATATTTTTATGGAATAAAATAGTTGTAAAATAGTTAGTTAGTCGACAAATTCACGATTTAGAAGTTAAAGTACATTTTATGTGTTTGCTTTTTTTAGTTTCTTACTGTCGAACTGTTACGCGAATATTTCAGCCTGATCTCGGTGTGGTGTTTGGACTGTTGGTTGTTTGGTTTTCTTAATGTAATTCGTGCTATTTTAGAACACTACAAGCAGTAGTAATTTGACTAATAAGGAAGATAAATTATGTTTTAAATGTATGAATTAATTGTTCATGAACATACGAATATATCTACGTAGTATATCTAATCAGAACCAAGAAAAATCTATTGCGAGAGGAATAGATAGAAAAGAGACCATATATACCATATGAGTCTTCCAGATTTTTTTAAAATATTTATTTGAGTGCATCAACTTTTAAAAGTTACTAGAACTTAAAAGAATATATACATTTATAAAGATTTACAAAACATCATTTACAACTTATAGACACGAGTATAAGTATTTAAAACAAAGAGATTAAATTAGTTTTATTGATAAGGACAATAAGGTTTTTCAGATTTTCCTTGCTTTCAAATATCTGCCTATATTCCTGAGGCATATTACAGTTTTGTCTGTGCGATGAGTAGCTTGAGCATCGAAGACATTGTTCACATATTGGTTGTGGTTCTCTTTTAAATAAATAGATATGAGTAAGGTTTGCAGATCTTGTTTGTTTCTTGTTCATGCAAGGCAATGGCTTGGCAAGTGTTATTCCAACTCGGTATTTTTTCCCAATAAAATGCAATGCTTTATCAACACACGAAATTCAGATTTTTCCATTGTTTTAAAAATTACAAAAGTAGCTTCACTAAAACTTTTTTAATTCGAAAACTAATGGTCGGAATGTTATTAAAGTTCGGCACATATCGTTTTAAGGTTAGTACTATCTAAAAATGTATATGTCATCCTACGAACTTATTGAGTGATGTGTTGTTACCTAAAGAGAAGTGGAGAAATAAATATATTTGATAAATATTTTATTTTTCTAGTTGACTATTTTTTTGATTTTTCGTTTTCGACTTATAAAATGACTTGAACTTTTTATATATATTTTTTTCGTTTAAAATGAGTGAGAATGTTTAGATTTAATAAGAATCAAAATTGAATTAAGTACATTTACATGTAAATAAATGAATTAAGGCTCAAGAATGTAGTGCCAAATAGCAATAATACTAAAATAATAATAAATAAAAAAAAATAACTTGAAAAACGTTACTGTTTTAAATTTTGTGGCGATTCCGATGTGGAAACGTTTTGTAAAATTAGGCAGGATTTTGAGAACGTGGCAATGTGTATCACACATTTGAAGGAGTGGTAGTACACAACTACTTCAATATGCAAAGACATCAATAACTCGACTTTTTCCTTAAACAGCGATAACGGCCTTAGTTAGAAAAAATATATCGGCAATTTTTATATTAATTATACGATATTTTATAGTTATTATACAAATTTCAGTTTTATTTATTATAGATGACGACAATATATTATTGTCTATAAGTTTGGGGGCACGTTGATATGAATTTTACATATTTTTCTCGATTTGTAATTTTTGAAATATCTAAATACCTTCTAAATAACCATCTTATCATATACAATTTGATTGATTATTTTATTTATGTTAAAATAATCTTTTCTCATAATTTTTCAAATTTTCCCGGGAAACAGTAACTAAATATCAATGTAATGTCCTCCTATCCGACACTCTCTAACTACTACTATACTCACTATATTTTAGGAAATATTAATAATTTAATTCCTTAATGACTAATTTAAATCTACAGAGAGTTTTTACTCAAATTCTACACCTCAGTCAGTACCCAAAAAAATTAGAGTGAATATTGATACATGAAAATGACAGACAGTACGACGGAGCCTTATATGTAATACATATAACAATTTGCATATTCTCAAGCAAGCAATCAATCATTTCTCTTAAAGACAATAGAACACATTAGCTTGTTCCTTACTTCACCATTAAAGATAAAATCACTATACGAATACGCGTATGTGCGTCTTATAAAGCTTAGCAAAGTGATCTCATTTTGTTACTTTAAATGAAATGTAAAAAAAAGAAAAAGAAAAAGAAATAACCTGCGTATAAAAAGATATGAAAGTAAATCATCTAATTATACCATCACCATGTTAAATCTGATACCAGAAAATGAAATTATTCGCGAAGTTATAAGGTTCTTATTTTTTAAACGCATAAAAATGTAATCAAGGCCCGTGAATTATTAATAAAAAAAAATTGTAATCAAAGTGCGACGTACATTCACCGCACCGCACCGTCTTTTATAACGTAAGTTACTCCTTTTCTTTTTTCGACATCAAGTATTATGGTTTTTACTAGTGGATGGAATACATTTACATATGTATTCATGTTATTTCCATAGATCCGTGTGTCACACTGTATGTGAACATGACAATGGTGAAACTTTCCAAGTGGGAACCCGATAGTCGTCTCAAAATGCCAGATAGAACCATATTTAAAGGTAGAAAGGTGTTTAGACCTTTACGAGGGTCATTCAAATATAAACCAGCATATTTTAATACAGATTTATGGGTGATTTATACAAATACAAATGCAGTGCCTTACTTTTCTACATAGTTTACTTGATCATAAATACAATTTCTTCATCCGATAGTAAGTTTTTAATCCCTTTCGTATATAAAGTAGAAGGTGACTGTCCCAGTAGCTAATTGCACATTTACTGTTGGACCACAGAGTCGTTTTCGTACCCAGTTAAGTCTGAGCTGTAAGGAGTGTGTTTAAGAGGATGCTGGTGCCATTTAGTGAGTTTATCACGAGTTAGAGCTCTTTTAAAAGATGCAGATAATACAAAATATTTTTTTCTCTTAAAATTAACTATAACATTGACTATTAAGACTATAAATAACTATAGCTCAAATCGCGAGAATTCGACGGCGACTTATACTTAAAAGAGGTTATAAGAGCGATATAAATATGATACGATAATGAATTTTATCTTATTCGTTTCTATATACATTATAGAAAAATAAGTGAGTCAGGGCGTTTTAGTTACATCGGCAGTTTGTACCCCACAACTTGTTTTAAGTATGAGTCCCGGCGAACTCTTGTAATGTGAACTATACAAAATATTTTTTCTCTTAATATAAACTATTACCCCGTCCTTCTATAAGCTATACGTCATTTATGGACGTTACCTACTTTCAAAATCTTTCCATTACGTCATCTTAATTCAGATCTGGTAATTTAATTTACTCACTTCTTCTCTTCACTGAGAAAAGGGATTACATTTCGAACTTACATATAATAAACAATACTCTAAACAATTATAAACAATAATCTAAAATCTACTTACAAATTCCATGATGAATAATCAATCAATTGATTAATTTAATATACTAAAGACAAAAAAGGAGCTGTGTCAATCTGTTTCATACTTTAATATGGACCACTTTCGATTCTGCTAGTCCAACAGCTAACCGTCCACCGACAACTTAACTTACAACATGACGAGAGAGTGATAGGTCTCTCCCTTCCCTCACCCCACTCTCCCCATTCCTTATCCAAACCACTAGAGAGATATTTTAATGAATAATGAACATCATTATATTTTACGTGATACTTTTTGATAATTACGTTACAAAATTTAAATTAGGAAATATTGTAGTGTATAATAATTATAGTCATTAATTAATAGAGTCCATTACAATCTGTACCAAATGTTTTCATACTACTAATGGGTAATTAAAATGTACTGGCGCGAATTCTATGTACGACTTGTTAGAATCATTACTAGTTGAAGAAAGAAGGGTCTTCTTTAAGTGATCTCGTTGTATTAGATTTAATGAGAAATTCGTGTATTCTTTTCGTTATATTTCTTAAACTAACATATATAAAATGTAATATAAAATTACGTAAAATCTGGATAACATGTAGAACGCTGGAATCTGGACGCTGATAATTGTGTCTAAAGCCATATATAGGGTGTCCCAAAATTCAATGATAAGCGGGCACCAAAGGGTGGTCCTACTCATGACTACACGAGAAAAAAAGAAAGAAAAAAAAAATTTATCTCATTTTGTTTTGAAATTACACAAAAAATAAATATCTTTCGAAAATTGAAACACCTTAAGATGTTTTTAACCACCATGACCACAATTTTTTTAAATATTTCTGATTTTTTTTTTATCGGCAACCTAAATAGCACTGCTATCCACCACAACCATTAAAAATCCCAGAATGCTAGTAGTTTTTACACAAAAATCAATCCAAATTATTTTTTTTCTTAAAATTTTTAAAGATTTTTACTTTCAGCCCACTGTAACTCAACGTGGTGTAAAAGAAAGTATGAACACTACTATGGCAAGTTTTTTTTAAAAATTGGCGCAACTATTGAAGATTTCAAAATGATATAATACTCCAGGAAAACAAGCAATAAAAAAAAATTATGCATGCTATTTCTAAACAAGAGGTTTTTTATTGTTGAATGAATTAAAACAAATGGTACAAACAATTTTTCATTTATTTTATAAATTTAATAGGTTATTTACATTATAGTAAATGTTCAAAATGTTTGCACTAACTAACTAGCAGTGAGTTCTGTCGACTTCAAATACCAACTGTGTTGGCCGTTATTCCTACAGCGTCTTCATGAACGCAGCGTTCATGAGTATATGTTCTCACTGTTTTACCGACAGACGAGCTTTGTACCCACTAAAGAAATATAATTTCTTTACATACATATATTTATTTTTACTTTAAACTTCTTGCTTTAAAATATATTTACTGTTAGTTTTTTTTTTCTTTTTCTTTTTTTTTATTTAATCCTGTCATCTACCATCTCCTATTATGATGGAATTTTTTGTAGTTTCGTTGCTTCATTTATGTGTACTACCTACACCACAGCCTAATAAGTTCATGGTTATGTATGTATATAACTAGTTTAACTTAATAACAAGCAAACCCTGTAACAATATAACTTTGGTCAAGCTTTGGTCAATGCTCTCGTCTATTGGGTCGTCCTTAATCTATTTAACGCCAGCCTATTTCTGATGATAGTATCACCAAGAATGTTCTTAAATAAGAAATAAATTTATCTATTGTGCAGTCAGTCATTCACAATAAATAAAGCCACAAAATCACCTTGATTTATGAACCTAATTATCTAAATTTCTAAATTTAATATCAAATTATATAGTTAAAATGTAATAAAATCATAAAATGAAATCACTGATCTAAATACAAAATGAATATAAACTTTGATTTTGTAAGATTTAGATCGAGAGTGGAGAGTAGTTATCTATAGCTGTGTCTGTCTTGTCTTGTGTTGTACTATATATTTTGCATGTTATAATATTGCAGCAGTTGTTGTTGGCAGGTCTTTTCTTAAATTGCATCAGGGATCAGTGATCAGTCAGGCATCAGGTATGGCATCAGGTACAAGGTACAGCTGTACCATTACTAATACTCGTACTATCCTTAATGGATCACCAGAGCGGTTGAAGGCATTTGCGCAATAGATTATACCGATTAAGGAGGGTATTCTAGTTCAGAACTATTTAAAATTTATACATTATGTCTCTGGAATATTTGTATTTATAGTCTAAACGCCACATTTCCAACAGGTTATAAGTGAGTTATACGAGTACAATACTAAAGTCAAATGTATACAGAGTGTCTCAGAAATCGACGTCAAGCTGGAAGTGGGTCATAGGCCAAGTCATAACAGTTATCAGAAAAATAATAAAAAAAATCCATGTTTTTAAATATATTTTAAGAATTATTGGCATTTTAAAAAAATCGAGAAAATCTGCACCCTGTTACTACACCCTTCACTCCTGTTGCTACAAATCTGTTGCTTATGTGATCCTGGATAATGTTTCTATAAACTCTTGCCTAAAATGTGAAGCCAACTGCTCCAGCTTGGAAGATATTGACACTTTTTTTCCAACCAAATATTCAAGATAAATTCTTCGCCCAACTTTGAGTGACTGTACTGGAAAAAAAATGTACTATTCGAGTTTGGCAAGTAACATTAAAAGTTGGCGCATTCAATTAGGATTCCAAAATGGTCTGACACTTGCTGGAATATTTCTTAAATTTTAGACCATTTCTTCTCTTGCAAAGTAACTCATGTTTCTCACTAACTCATTTTCTCACTCGCATACACGTTCGATCTCGCAAACAATACATTCGCTTCGGGTAGATTCGGGGCTAAGGTTTGCAACCAGTCGCCTCATGTGCGGACGCCTAACAAGTCAATTCACTACACCAAGCGTTGACAAAAAAGGACCCGCTAGATAAATTCGATTGTACGGTTAATATAATTTGTGATTTTAATATGAGTATACCCTTTTCAAAACACACATAGTCACATACAAGTATATGTATAGATAGACGTACACAAATAGACGTTTGTAGAGATTTTTGAGGTATCCGTTTATATTCGGCTGCAAGAGGCGCTACTTACGTCTTTATTCTGAATTCTTTTTATACCGTAGAACAGGTGAACAGGAAATTAGGAATGACTAATTATCATTTTCAGTATTATGTTTTTTATTTTTCTAAGTGTCAAAAATAAAGCTTCTAAGTGTCAAATCCTAATAAAGTTACTTTATAAATAAAATTACCCATGTAAATACTGAGTCTAAATATATTACGATCTGGGCTTTTAAAATTTTTTTTGCCAACTTTTACGTTTAAGAGAAGATAATTTATTAATCCAGCGCTCCATAAAGAAAATAGATATAAAAATTTAATTATTACAATCTAAGAACATCTCAGATCCTAATTCACTGACTCATTATAGCGAATTAAATTTTACACGGTTATGACCAACATGCAATTCTAGAATTACAATATAAATGATGAATTATCCGTATTATAATTTCATACAACATAAATAAAACGTGTACATTTCGATTTGTTAAGTTCTTTTTAAAATTACCGCATTTTTTTCTAATTTCATGCAACGCCACTAACTCACTCTATATTCTAATAATAGTACCATTAAGAATCTAGCTAATGGTTAATCACAGTTCAACCGTAGAAGTGACTATTTGCAACAAATGTACCAGCTCGGCTCAGTCTGCTTTTCCTTGGTCGAGTTGGCGTGGTTCATTGCGACGCGGCGTGTTTGCTCTTTCAAAACATTGCATTTCTTCATGCATATGATTAATAACACCAAATGGTGATCTAAAATGTTTATAATTCTGTGTTTCTCTTTTACCCTAGGTATTTTATTTGATTCCTTTGAAGTTGTTAAGTTTTATCCATCCATTCTGACTCGTCTTGCAGAAGTTCATTTTGCAATGGGCTTGTGTCCTCATTTTTTAGTGGTCGATTTTTCAATTGTTGATTGAAATTGATATTAATAAATGTGTATTGGCGTGTCTATTTTATTAAATATCTAAATATTGACGGAGATATAGCAACTAAAAGTTTGAATTGTAGTTTTAGCGCTAGAAATGGTCGGCCATATTTGTATGACATGAAATGCATTTTAACATGAGTTATTTGTTGAGTAGGTCAGTGCTGTGTTAATGTTCTGTAGCTGTTGGTAGTCAAATCAAAGAATAATAAGTTTTTATTTTATTTAACCCTGCTAAGGCAGACATAATATTGAAATTTGATTGTTCCTTGAAATAGTAAATAATATTTGACATTTTGATATATAAATACATATAGTAGAGATTTATGATCTGTAAGGTTGGTAACCTTACACTAGAATTGTGATGTCACATGCACTTGGAATATGTAGAACGTTGAATCCCTTTAATAATTAGAGAGACAAAATGACTTTTTTAATTGTTAATATCTCTCAACATATGAGGAGTTATTAAAAAATAATTGAACATTTGAGGTTCTAGTAACCCACTTTATCAATATATAGTACACTTTTATAGAAATTAAGACACTAAAATGTAATTTTAATTAGTTCACATACTATTTTGTCAAAATTTATATTACTAACGATGCATACGCACCAACTAAATTAACTAAAGTTAAATTAAAACACAAATGTGAAAAGGAATGCTTAAAGGAAAACCTGAAATCGAGATTACAATATTAAATAAAAACAGTAAAACGCACTAAAACGGATACATTGTTTTTATAAATCTTAAATACATACAATTCTGTTTAACAGGTATATCTTTGATTCCTCAACTATAGCACAATATTCTACAGTTATATAAATAGTATAAAATTAATCAATAGCACTAATTAATTAATCATTATTTTATTAATTACGTATGAATAATCTAACCTATTTAATTAAACAATTTCACACTATTCTGTAACATAATATCCTTGTGTCACAACACAACAAATCCGGGTATTGTTCATATAACATAAAATATATATAAAAACATCAATCATCTAGTAAATTTCAGTGACAGTCTAAAACCATTCTTTATTGTGCTATTAGGTAAGTTTCATTTTCTTCATCTCCCGCTGGTGAGTTAGAACCAGCACTGCACCAACACCAATACCAATACCAAGACCATTAACACTGTACCAAAGCATTTCTTGTTCGCGTGCGATGAGATGTAATAAGGCTCGCGCTGCTCGCGTGCCCTTTCTTTTTTTAAAAACTTTTTTTAAAACTTCATTTTCACCTCCCCGACCTCCACCTCAATCTCTGTGTCTACCGCCATCTATTTACTTTAAGAAAACATGTACATAACATTTTGATATAGTCGTTTGTTTTATTCTATCACTTTTATTATTGATATACATATATATGTATATATACATACCTTTCCCTAATGGTATATGGTTACATTTTATTAACAAAGTTAAGAAATAATGTTTTGTTCGAAAATAGCTGCACTATAAAAATAAAGTGTACTACTAAAGCCCCATTCCCACTCAGTAAGTTTTAGTGTTAATTTAAGGTTTTAACCTAAAATGTAAGTTACAGCTTGTGAAATTTAAGAAATAAAATTAATTATATTAAATAACAAAAATTAAATTAAGTAAAGGTAGTAATTATTACGAAATAATTTATATTACTGACGCATGACGCATGATTTCACAAATTCAAAATTACATTTAAGGTTAAACTCTTAAATTAAAACCAAAAACAATAAGTGCGAATGGGACTTAAGACTCTATAATTTTAAGTAAAAACTGAGAAAGTTATTCGTAAATATACAAAGGTCTCAAACATCTTTCTTAATTTTTTAGTTTTATTTGTATTTCTTATTAGCAAGTATATAGCATATGGTAATATGTATAATAATTTCTTGCATATGTTTGTTTTTGGTTCTATACAGCTCTATATTTTAAGCTGGTCAGGGCTCAGGGCTTTTAAGCTCAGAATAACTAATGAATCATCAAATGTTAAAGAGCGCCCTTAAGGTAGATCCAGCGCGAAGCCACTTTTCGATAGATTACGTTTACTAATAAATGACGTATCAAGTTCCAGAATTTTTGACCATTTAGAATCTGAGATAATTAACAAGAAAGTTAGCAATTTTCATTTTCTCTTTCTATTTGAAGCATGTTAAACTTCCTGTGCGTCCTATTTTCTATGATACAAAAACGGTTTTTTAAACAAATAAAAAAAAATAGTCATTACCGTTTGTATTTGAGATATAATAATTTAAAATATAATTATTTTTTTAATTCTTTTCATGGTCAATGGTAATCCGGCAACGCTGCGCATAAAATTATTTCGAATAGTGCAGAATAAAGAATGAAAATTTTGATGTACTAATGCATTTTGCACCGTTGGTAAGTCACTGTAACTGAATTGTAAGTCAATTTCTGACAATGTATTCCGACTATACTATACCACGCTGGAACTACTTAAAGGAGCGAGGCAAGAGAAGGAAGTGTAGAGTAGAAACAGGAGGGAGAGTAGCAGGAAAAGAGAAACAGTACGAGTTTAAATTTATCTGTGTTGTTTGTATTTTTATTTGAAATCTTTTGGAAGGAGAGAGAAGGGGTAGATAGAATAAGGATCATAAAATGTAATTAAGCACAATGATATGTAATTTAATGATTTAAGGCGGAAGAATATAGTGCCCAATAGCAAACACATTAAAAATAAATAATAATACGTGGTATAGTATTATTATTACTGGAACTTCCTTAAGTTGTTTTGTCTTTTACTTTGCCTATATCTTTCTACTTTCTTTCTCCGTTTTTTTTGTTCCCGTGCCATCTCTGTCTTCTTTCTTTTTTGTACTTCCGCCATTCATCTCCTTCCTGCCCTGCTTCCTGTGAACGGATTCCTTTATCTCGGTCATTCTTTTCCTTTCCGTTTTTCTAACTTTGTCTTTTATATATCTTCTGGTCTTGTATATATCTTCTGTATTGTTCTTGGTCTTCGTATTATCAGGTTTTCTGACTTGATTTTTAGGATATGAATCTCCTATCACTGGAATCGAAATCATGGTTATTGTTATATTTTACAATTGAGATCGACAATTGTTCCAACCATCTGCACATCTCTAAACTAGCGGATCTCATTTCGCGGCATGTTTGTCTGTGCTATGGCTATTGCTTTAGTCGCGTCGTGCGATGGTTTGTCCCCCACATCCACGTCCACGTCCAGTCCATATCCACGATACTAGAACTACAAACTGACCTACATTATGACCCTTCACCGAACAAAACTTCATGTTCGAAATCTATGACCGAATACCTTAACATCAACATTCGTGCTCCAAAATATTTTTGATAAATTTTTTTTATACTTAAAATTATTGGTTTGTGATATTAATTTCAATATAAATTAATTCACTATCCTACTGCCTCTGGGTCATAACCATTCTATATTTTAACTTTAATAAAAATCTTTATTTAATTTCTATATTATTTTTTGTTGTAATAGTATTTTAATTGTTCTATAATTAAACTGGCAGGCACGTAAGTGTTAACGATATTTAACTGGCAATGGACTCTGAAGTTAGTTCTAGTTAATAAAATGTTGTATTAGAAAAAAATGTTGAAATAAATTTAGACATGCAACCGGTACTGGTTGTCGTTGCATACCTCACTAATCTTTAAGACATTTAAAAAGAATTATGAGGAAAAAATTAATTTCAATTACATTTATCCTACAGCTGTTAAACTTGGCAAATATGTTAGTAATTTTAATACTTATACCGTAAATGAGTATTTAATTAATTAATATACAAAATTATTAACAATATTTAAATATTTGATATACAACGCGGTTGTTTTGAAAGCGGGGCAAGCTCATATATTGCTATTGCCAAATATTTAATAGTTTGCGATGTAATCAGTTGATAACACACAGCCTTGGTGTATTTTGTATAAATGATTTCTGTCTATAGGAGCTGTCAATACCCATTCAGTGGTTCACACCACACACGACATTGCCCAAATGCACTTTATTATAAGCTCGTCTCCGCTCCAGCGCTATACTTAATGTTTTTTTTTTTTTTTGGTTGACAGTTTTACTGTTTATACGTTTAATAAATACATATTGTTTATCTTACTTTATAATACATGTCTCGGTTAAATTACAGTAGAACATGTACTGATATCTTACAAAGGATATGCAGCCATCTGAGAGAAAAACACAACATCAAATGAGATTTACGCGATGTCATGAATAGTCGCAATACTGCCGCAAACAAGCATTTTATAGCAGAGGAACGTTTTTCTGTAACGACTCAATATTAACTTAAAAAATTACTAGATGATCTTTTTTATGTTTTACAAACAACAAATATATGTAATTGTATTTACGGAGTATTTTTTTAATTTTAGATAATTATTATATACATACAAAGGTGCAACAAAGACGCAAAGCCTTAAAGGGATGATAGTTGACACCGTTTAGAACATTTTGAGTTATACATGTCTTAAACGAAATCTGATTTTTTTTTTGTTATTTTTATAAAAACCCAATTTCTGACAGTTGATACCAACAGTGCCCCAATTTTGTTTGTTTGTGAGATATGTACCTAAACTAATAAACCAAGTTCCAAACATCTGCGTTATTGAGAAAATGTAGTAGATGCTTTTGAAATCGTAAAAAAAATTTAAATTTAAAAAAAAATTGCTTCGAATTTAGAAAAATAAATAAAATAGCCTCGATCGTTCAAACCCTGATCGGTTATTGACTTTTCATTTAAGGTATCAATTAAGCTGATATCTTAAATACAATTTTCCTCAGAGTCGCGTTTCACTTTCATTTTCACTATAAAAGTGACACAAATGTTTAGGTACAGTACAGTTTTGAGCCTACGGATGTTGTCTTCAATACTTTACATTTGTCGTGACTAGCGGGCGGCGTACTGCGGATTGCGGGCGAATAGCCGTGGACGTCAAGTCGGGGCTGTCGAGCTCTAGGGCTTAGAATAAGTTGCCAGAAGCATGTTTCTATGATATAAATATCACCAATACAAGTCACAGCTACACATCTCATGTAAATGCTCTGCTGGTGACAACAGTTGGAAAATTGGGCTATTAAAAATGAGATTAACGTCCACAAGTCTGTACGACTCGTATTAGACGCATTGGATTTATCGTATCGAACGTAGAAGGTGAGGAAGGCGTAAGCTGCGTCTACAGTTTTCAGTATTACCTACGTCTTACGTTTCTTTTCATTACGCTTTCCTTTCCGTCCACAGTTAAAACGATAAATGCAATACATTCAGGGTTTCCTTATTTCCAATGTGGTCTCGCTAGAAAAAATGACAATTTTTAATTCAGTTGTATCATGACAACCTTTCTTTGTCACAAATTTTATGTCACACGCGAAAATCAATTGTATTTAGTGCCGGGCACTAGAGATGTGTTTTTTTGCGTATTGGTTAATGCGGTTACAATGCAAGACATTTAAATATTTATAAGACACCTGTACAAAATTAATATTAAATCTGACGATAAATGTCAATGTGGTGAAGAAGGAACTTTGGACCATATTATATTTGAATGCATAAATTATTGTTTAGAAAGAAAGAAAATTGAATAGTGAAATATTAGATGTGATTAAAACTTTCCTTGTTAATACTAAATTTTTATTAAGTGATTCAAAATTAATTAGTGAATTATTTAAATATTTAAAAATTTGTAAAATAGAATTTTAAAATGTTACAATATATATAAAAAATGTTTGATGACGAATAAAAGTCAAGGCGAATAAATAAATAAATTAAAAAATATATAAGACAATGTATTCAGTTTTAATAGGAATTGTAAATTTTAAACAAACTCATGTGTTCCTTCTGAAATTTAAAATTTATTTTAGTAATTTACATACATATTTTAATAATTACATTGTTGAACTTAAATCATACTATACCTGAATTTTAAAGAAACGACATTTAAAGTATATTATTTACCACAAATTGTCAATTCCTTTTTATCTAATATTATTATAACCTAACAATATGCACTAACTAACTAACTAGCCGTGAGGTCTGTCCAAATATCAACTGTGTTGGCCATTATTTCTACAGTGGCATCTATGACGTTCATAAGTAAATTTTTTTACTGAACGGTCACTGTTTCACCGATTGACGAACTTTGTACCAATTAAAGAACTGAAGTACTTTATATAAATAGTGTTACAAAATCAAATAATTTTCTAAACACATATCTATAATTAACGATGGTTAACATAATGCGTCCACACCTCATTATCATGGTCACCATTCTTTATAAGGCAATATACCATTAATTTGTTTTAGTCATTTCCTGTCCAATATATTCTCTAGTCTTAAAAGGTAAACCATAATTAATATTATTTCTTCTAAATTACAATAAAACATACATTTATTAATGATTAATTAGCATTTAGTATTAAATATCAACTAATCTTGACCAAACTAGATCAGATCTTTATATTTTTTTATAGAAAACATTCTCCGACAAACTTTAAACGTTTCAATGTTTTTGTTTTTGTGTTCTAAACATTCGTAAGATTTTTTTTTTTATTAGTTTTATGAACGAAACATATGGCGCCTTATGTTAAATCTGATTAAACTTACGTATATTTAATGTTCGTGATATGTTTTACGATGCTTAATGTTTAAATACAAAATATCTGACAAGTTGACAGATATTCCGCATTCAAGTAGGACTTGAAACATGCCCTAAGGCTATCAACACTTCATATCAAAATATCTAGACATTACAACTGTTAAATGACTACTCAACAATTAAAAATGACGAAAATTATATAGCAAATTCTTAAATCTCTTGTTTTGTATCATAACAATATTATTAATTTTTGAAACAGGTGTTAACCCAGTCATTTGTAAAATTTGCGCTCTCTTCAACTGTCCATCAATGAAATCGAACAGATTTTAAATATTTACCCTATTGTATTTTATACTAGTAATGAATGGGCTTGTGGACTTGTGTGATGGGATCTGTACTATATATTGGATAAGTTAGTTTAGGAGATATTAACAATTAATAAATTTATTTTGTTCCATTAATTATTAAAGGGATTCAACGTTATAGAATATTCCAAGACATGTAACATAACATCCGCTAAGTTGCTATATGTTTTAAACAACAGAGCGTAAAAGATATAGCATATTCAACACAGACCTATCCATAATAGTACAGACATGTTACGTCATAAATATGGCCGACATCTTTAGCGCTAAAACTACAATTCGAATTTTTAATTGCTGTATCTCTGTCAATATTTAATAAAATAGACACGCCAATATACATTTATTAACATCAATTTTAATCATCAATTGAAAAATCGACCCAAGCCCATTGGATTGCGAATTATTAATAAAATTGATTATCAGGGCAGAGAATTTGCAATGTTTTTAGATATTAACAGCTTCTGTAATAATCATAGTTTAAAAATAGAAAATGTAAGGCAATGTAACACTTGAATAAGCTTGCAAGTGTTAAACTGCATTGCAAAACAATTTCTATATGAGAAGTAGAGAATGAATAGGAGTAATTAGCTTGTGACAAGCTCGCACTCTTCCGAAGGACCCCGAATCACCACTACCAACATTACGGTCCTTTCTAATGACAAATTTGATTTCATGTAATTTTAATTTCTGATGATAGATGCCAATGTGGTGAAGAAGGAACTTTAGATCATATTATATTGGAATGCATAAATTATAGTTTACAAAGATCAATAGTAAAATATTAGATGTAAATAAAACTTTTCCTGTTAATACTAAATTTTTGTTAAGTGATTCAAAATTAATTAGTGAATTATAAATATTTAGAAATTTTGTAAAATCGAATTATAAAATGTTAAATATATATCAAAAATGTTTAACGGTGGCTATGAAAAATAAAAGTCAAGGCAAATAAATAAATAAAAAAAAAGAATGTAATTTTAATTACGTACAAGTGCATCTTAATTTTAAAGAACAATGCAGAACGCAGCTAAAACGACCGCACACTAAACTAATTCATAAATCATTATTTTCTAATTCTTTTCATTTATGTTTTTTTTTATCTATTAGAGTTTACATACTATCAACTTAGATATTAAGTAAATTTTGTGACACTGAACTACTGGCTTATGAGTAGTGGATCCAGTGATCCACTTCCTCTTACTTTAAATTATAATTGTATGTACTTGTTTTTATATAATAATTGGTCGGTATTTGTATGGGGAACAAGTCTATGGGCACTAATCTCTTTAGTTTGGTACATTTTTTAAATTTTAGCATGAATTGTAATATCATAGAAATTTTTTTATAACCTATTTCGTATTAAACGTTTTAATGAATAGATAGGTGTTATATATTCAAAACTGTAATGTATTTTTAGCTATAAATAGGTATTTCCAATACTGTGTCTGTCCAGATCTGCATTGATGCTACTCATGAAGGCTTTATAATAATTATAAACAAGTTACTAATATTTCATTTACCCCAACGGCTGAGCATAGGCATAACACTTCAGTGTCACTCATTATAACATCAATTCTAAATTCAATCCAAAATTATATTTTTGTCAGGTTAGTTGGAATTATATTAAAATAAACTTAATTTTTTTTATTATATCAGCGCCTAAATTTTCATAGTATATACATAATTTTTTAGTTCAAATGAATCAATAATTATTTCAATACTTCTTTAAAATATCTTTTAGTATTCTACTAATTCAGACTATTAAATTATAAAATAAAGTATGTCCAAAATCTCCACTTAACACTAAATTACAGAAACAGTTGACATCCGTGTTTACACTCTCCCCTCTAATCTATCACCGTCTCTTTTGTACAACAGAGTTGTGAATAGAACTTTGAGAAGTGCATGAATCACTTCAAAGTACATAAGGTGTTTTGTGCACCCTGTACTTCAGTTTCATTTTCATTATGTTCTCCAGTTGCTTGTCCCTGATGATGGTGACATCGCGCAATCTCCGACTAGGCCGAAGACAGATAACAAACTCACTTTCTTGTACCCGGTGACCGTTATATTAATACCAGCACTAAACCAATACCAATACCACAGAGACAGAGACTGGAGAACGCAACATATGAGCCGATAGGGCAAGAACTTCATCTATCACTAGTCATGGATTGTTGGGTGTGGTCCAGTACATACATACAAACATATAACGATGGTTTGTACAATCCATTTTGTCCTCTTGTTGCACAATCTCACTCAGATCTGATAGTAAAGTTGATTACAATATTACACTCTAAAATATTACATACGAGTGAGTATATCATGTTTTAAATATTAGCTAGTACTATAAAAACACTTTATTCTATAATAGAGTTGGACCTGATATGTACAAGATGTTGACGACAGGCTGCTCTCTATATCTCTCTATTCCTGAGTCTTGCGAACAATGATCGTGATCGAAGAGATATGATTTATATGAGTGAAACATTTTACGAATCACTTTTAAAAGAGTATTTTTAATGTATAATAATAATTAATAATAACATTCAAGAATGGTACAGGAATACTCTTTTAAAAGTGATTCGTAAAATGTTTCACTCATATAAATCAGATCTGTTCGATTACGATTATTGTTCGTGTGACTCAGGAATAGGGCCACAGGTTCGATTCCTAGATGGGTTTTGCTTATTGTTTCGTTTAGTTGATATACGAGGTCTATTCAAAAAATAAGGTGAATTCCATTTTTCACACAAAATTTAATGCAAACTCTTTGATCCATGTTTTTCGACAGCAGAAAATCGCCGAACACGCAAAACACTTCTAACTTTGATGCCTCTCACAAACAAACTAAATGTGCTATATAGCTAAAACTGTGAACATATGTTCGAGACGAGTGTACCAACATAACAAAATAAAAAAATCGATAATCGAATGTACGTAGCCCGCGAAATTTGAAAATTCACCTTATTTTTTGAACAGACCTCGTAAACCATATACTACAGTGCAGTTTTAAACTTGACAGCTTCCTATAACCTAATTTCAAGGTTGATTTGTTTAACTCGCGTATAGAAAATTGTAAGGCTTGCTTGTTTGAATCCAGCTCATACCAAAATTCATTTTTTACCTGTGCATACAAGGTGTGTTGAAAGAGTAACGATAATTTATAATTTAAAAGGGTAATTATTTTATAAAGATCTTTTTCTCTGAAATTTCTATAAACCATAGTTTTCTTCTGCAATTACTATAAACCATAGTTTTTCGATAACTCTTAGCTACAAAAGAATGGATTACTCAATGTATATATGAGGCAGAAGGTTGCAGAACGTTAGGCTTCCACAAATCCACATGATTTGCATCAAACGCTTCAGATTTATGGTATGAAACAGGGGAAAGAAGGGAAGAGGGTCTATTGATATATGAACTAACTACCCAGTAAACAATTTGGTAAAGTGTCCTATTTTGTGACGTTTCTATCACTATTGAACTTCAATAATAGTTCGCATCAACTTTATTTTCATTTGTATTCCGACAGGTGGAGGTTTTTCGCCATGTCTAGCTGATAAAGTAGACATTTCATATGAACGACTGTGAGAAACTGAACTGTAAATGAACTGTATTAAATGTGATGGCAAAGTGACTCCAAAATGTTTACTGGGTTTATATCAGCGAGTTGTTTTAGAAGCAATTTTGGTTCAAATGCAAAATGAATTAGGAACTAGGATACTTTGACTGTGAATTTATTGTTAATTCCACTTACTTCTTAACGATTTCGACACGAATTTTAATTTTCTAAATATCCACTTCTATTTAATTGAAGTAACCATGATTTAAATTTTAATTAATGTGGGTTGCTTGGCAGATAGAGAGTTATATCTATTACATTAGACAGTGTGTTTTCTTGATAGAATTGCAATGATATTATAACAAAAATTGATGAAATAATTAAAGAATGATTGTTCTTAACAGTGCAGAAATACATCTCGTTTATCTGTATCAGAAACAGGTCACTCGTGGCTTGATTCGTTCAATTCAAAAAATGTTGTATGGTGTTCTGCAATAGTGAACCCGCCCGCCCGTGTCCTAGCGGTGTGCGCCCGTACTAGATCTGATAAAAACGGCACCTCCACCACCTCCAGTTGCAGCGCCACCGACAACCACTCTTAACATCGTTATTCGCTACGTAATCGCCCATCAGAGAACACGCAATTTATTTTAATTATGTAATTAAGACACATAATAGATTTTTAATTAAGAAATACTCATACTAGACCGGATAGTTAATTATTTATTACTTGTATTTAATTAATTAATACATTTACTATATTTCCTGATCATTTCACTTTAAGCCATCATTATGTTATTTTTGCAGTAATTTGGTGAGTACAGTTAACGGAGATAATCACATTGGATTTATCGTAAAACGGAAGCGGAAACATCATTGATACACATTTGCCAGATTTTCTCCTCATAGCAACCTTGTGCCAATGTCTCGACCTTGCCTTGCCTAATGCGTTTTACGGTTACCCAAAAAAAGCCGTTTTTTAAGAATTTTTCCTGAGAAGACTTAAATTTATTCATGTAAAAATTTGTACACATATTATAGTGACTTTTAACTGTATTTTAACATATTTGTATTTGTGAAAATAGTAATTTGGAAGCTGCTATAGGTGATCTCCTAGAGCTCTTCTCAAAAAGGCATCTTGCGGTGACCACGATATGTCTGGACTGGTTCGTGTAAAATGTTAAAACCAAACGGATTTCGTTAAAGTAATATATAATCTAGTAAGTAATCGAAGGAATAAGCAAAATAATTTTTTTTGACAAAATGGCGGCTTCTCAAAAAAAGAATCTTCGATTCGAATAATCGAAAAACCTTCGAGTAATTATTAAAAAATATATTTAAGAAGCTCGTGTTAAAATTTGAGACTGATCGGTTCAGCCGTTTCCGATAAATATTGGTCACCAACTTGAAAAACTCAATTTTTAGTGTTTAAAGTTTCAAAAGCACTTTACATAAAGTAAAGAAAAAAAATTCAAGTTACATAACTTCGAAAATATTCGCCGGATTGATACAAATTGGATACAAAAATGAACTAAGTATTTATACTTATACAATCCTTTTGCTCTCTTGCGTTAAAATTATACCATATCCTATTTATACAATTATTTATCGAATATCACTTTTGTAGAATATTGTACCGATATTATAAAATGCTTATAATGTGTAATTAGTTAATTCTAATTATTTTTGAGAAACATAACAATGAACGGAATATCAAAATGACTTTGAAGCGACTGCTTTCAATATATAGTGTATACATTTACAACACTACAAAAGCCTAATAATTACCCTACTTATATACAATTCTTAATTGTCATAGTGATTTGGTCACTACCAGTCATCAACTGTCAAACTCACCACAATCGTGGCTACCGCGAACCCCTCTGGCGTCTGTAATAGTGTCTTTGTGTTTTTTTTTTTGCATCTTCCCCGCTGGCCCCCAAGACCTCCTAGTGCTACCATACATCGTGCTCTGATCTGGTGAAAGTAAGCGCATTCTTAACGCTCGCCTCCCACAGGTCTGGCCGCCCGTCTCTTGATAAACATCGGTATCGCCGAAGCCTCTGACTGAGCACGAGGAGGTAGTGCTGGCACTCGCACACAAGTCGGACTTGCACGCTCATAAAACACTGCTATTTCAATGTCATTTTTTATTGTAAAATTTGCAAATATTTCAGTTTCAATAATTATTATCACACGATTTTATTAAAAATCGCACTAAATTTTCTTTATAAAATGATTTATCGAGTAGTATAGGATTATTTATGATTGGAACCCTCGTGAATTTTTTATTTAATTTTTAAACTTGAAATTTTAAAAAATATCGACTACGTATACGCTACTACGCTAAGCTATATGGATAGAAAATACATTTATTTACAAGAAAATATTCGTCGGAAATGGATAAAGTAAAGGCAAAAGGCATGATAAAAGAAAGAGAAGTGGAGATCCAATTCTAGGAGAGGATGAGGGAGATATAATAAAATGCAGACGATTACGCGCCAAGAGATTGCCACTGTACCTGGAAAATAAAGGTTTAAAGGATGTGAAAATGATTGCGAGATTCAGGCTGAGGAATGAAGAAGGAGGTAGTAGGTATTGGGAAACAATAGAAGAGAAATTATACAATATATGCGGGATGGAAAAAGAAAAATTAGAACACATTGAGTAAAGGTGTCAGGATAAAGTAGAAAATGAATTAAGCTTGCAGGAGGAGAAACTTGGTAAGCACAGGGAGTCGTGAGTAACGATTGCAAGAGAATAGAAGATAGTAGATAGGTGGTAGAAGTAAGGAGGAGGCAGTAGACGAAGATAACAAGGTTGAACATTGAAAAGGAAGAAGAGAATTTAAAAACTGTTAAAAATTTGGAAAGGAAATGAAAAATTTAATGTTGTTGTAATATTGTTAAACGTAAATATTACCTTTTTTTTATTTTTAAAGATCTACGATGGTAATCATCGACGAACATCCAATCACACGTGTTTCATGGAACCATTTAGGCATATTAGAGTTTACCCCCTTTTACGAATTAAAAGTAATACAGCAAAAAAGGCCTCACTTTATTTCCAGTTTTTCCAAAATTAGTCAGATTTTAAACGTGTCAACGGGACATTTATTTCATATTTTGCATAAATTACTGCATAATGTCACCCGAATATAATTGGGTAAGTAACACTACGAATTAATGCGCAATCTCCCTTGTCTCTTATTTTTAATTTCAATTATGTTACGAAAAACGTCATCAAATGAGTAGGGAAACTGTAATTGCATTCGTGAATGTTTTAATTTTCAGGCCGGATGAAATGACTCGTCGGGCCCTGCTTTAAACCATTCTTATTAACCATTATAGCAGTTATATATTAACTGTATAAATATAAAATTTGAGAAAATGTAAAAGAAATTGGACAAATTTACGGAACACCCCTTTAAATGACCGAATAATCAGTTACTGAACCAGGAAATGCAAATGCATATACCGGTATATCTGTTTTCAATTTGTTAACACAATGCGCATATAAGCATATACAGAATGCGTATCAGATATTCAGATCAAAACAACTGATACCGGCTACCCCCACCCGCGACGTAAAACGGATCGAGATCGCGATTACAGAACTGATTGATTCACTACACACATGCACGAGTGTATATGTTTAAACCTGCGTTTCACGTAGGGCTGATATAAATAAATAAAAAGATGCAAACAGCAAATTCTCTATAGAACAATTTACAGAATAAATGAATACAATCCTGTTGGAATACGAGGTACGGCTATTAAATAACGAGACTGACGCTGCTACTGAAGAAGTGTGTATGCACCAAACGCAAGCGCTCAGCAGTTCTTTATCGTGTAGCCTTCTCTTTCGAATTCAGTGCCTCTCGCTTCTGTAAATAAATCAGTATAGCCGTACCCTTCGTTTGCATCAGATTTGATTTTTTGTTTCGCCGGAAAAATGTTAAGTGTAACAATAGAGCAACGAATTGATGTGAAAATGACACACAAAACAGTTTTTGTTTTTGCAATATCTTGTTACCAGTGGATCCTAAGATAAAAATAGTTATTATCAATCTGATAGAGAACTCAATTTTCAGCAATTTCTGCATGCAACATTTTTATTGATGTCTGATATTGAGCTTCTACCACACATGAATGTTCGTGTACGAATAGCTAAAGCGAATATGTAGTTTCCTTGTAAACTTGTATATGTGTGGTTCAGGCATAATGATTCTTCTTAATGCCATCTAGTTTATAAATCTTCAACAATTTTAATTTAAATATTTTCTTAATAAAATATATAGTTTACTTATAATTAGTATAAACTTAAATGTATTTCATATTAGTTTATGTTTATATACATTGTATCTTATATAACGCAATCTCTTTATTAAGGGGTTACCCCACACAAAAAGATTATATTTTTTGAGTAACCTTTAAGTATATTTGTATTTTTCTACAAAAAAAAAATTAAAAAATATTAAAGATACTGGGGAAGTAAGTAGTTCAGCAAAATACGTTTTCCGGGAGGCTCCTATTCTAAATCCTATTATATTCTATTCACAAATATTTTATAAATATGATATGGTATAGATTTTATCAAAATCTGATGAGACGTTCTTGATATATCGTGATCAACAGTTGAAAAATAGTACTTTCGAGATAAACGCAAAAGAGTTTAAAAAGTATTGTATAAGTATAAATACTGCCACGTGCTCTTCAAATTGCTGTAACTTAGGTAATATGCAAAATATTGACACGGGTAAACTTTTAAAATATTCTTTAAAGTATTGGTAATAAATCTACGCAAAAGAATAATAGTTTCAATGAGAATCTCAGTGCGGGGTAACCCCTTAAACACAAAATGCAAATTAATCATCATGAATATTCATATCGATTCTTGCTTAGCTGATGCTTTTTAATACGTATTATTCTGAGTGATATATATTGTTTAATTATAGGGTTGTAACTGGGTAATAAAGTAGCTTTTCGATTACGTAATAACCAATAAAATGTTAATCATTCTGGTTTTACTTTATATTTATGCTTTAAGGATACTACCAAACTGTAATATTTTGTTGTAAATGTTTTATATCTACTTTTTCTGTAATTTTTTTTAGTTGTGGGTGAAGGTATTATTTTGACTTGTGACAATATTTTAGTTATGATAGTGTCACGCAGACTCTGAGATACGATGTTGACACTATTGCTATTTTTACTTAATGTTCACAACTTCTACAATCTTCTTAAAATATTTATAATGATAGAAGCCGTTTTAGGCGATAAGGTTTAAATTTGACTTTAATTTCAGTTTTTAATATTCAGATTTCGGTAGTCTGTCCGTTTACACGATCCGATTCGATTTTAATGTCTACACGCATTAGGCATAACCTTCACTGTATCATTGCAGTAGCCTTATGTATCATTCCCACTCCCTGATTTAATTTTGTATTTAATTTAAATTGTATAGTATATGGAAATATGTGTCTGTATTATTTAGAATTTAATTTACGATTTTTTTATTTTTTAAAACCTTACAAAGTCCAATGTTTCTAAATTAAAAGCATTAAATTTAAAAAAAAAAACTATATTATATTATAACTTCTAAAATATAACAATCTGTCAACATACAGTATGATTTTTAAAAGAAGTTCTATGTCACTTTGTCAAAAATAAGGAAATAAAAACAATTAATATTAGTAATTGTTATTAAAAAAAGCAATTTTAATTAGTCCACATTCAATTTTACTAATATTACTAACAACGCATAACATACACGAATGTGAAAAGGAATGCCTATTATGAAAACCTGAAATCTAGATTAAAATATTAAATATAATGGTAATTAAATAAATCAGATCAGATTTCCATTTCAGTTCTGCTTTTAGTATTTATACATACGATAAGCAGACAGTTTGTCTGAATAGGCATGAAATTCTTTTTTATGGGGTAATTTACAATATTCTATTTTCTGTGTATATCTTTTCAAGTACAAAATGCCCTTAAATTCGAAAAACCGCTTAAAACATTGAAAGTAACTTACAAATATTTATTGAGTACTTTATTTTAATTGATTGCTTGATTATTTCCATATTTTATTATTGAAACCACAGAAATGATATAAATTACAAAGTAATAAACAAAACGAAAACAACTTTACTTCATAAAACTTGAAAAGTCCTAAATCACAAATAATTGCAGTAGAACAAATATTTCGACGTTGGGGACACGTAGGGACCAAGTAGGAGACAAGAAAAAAATTATATTGTACACAGCCGGAGGCCCAAATTAAATGACCTGCATCGGAGCTCTTTGAGGACGGCCATCTACGTGGACATGAACGTGTCCATTACGACATTACGACGTACGAGCCGTACGAATGACTCCTCCTGGTGAAGAATGAGTCTGCTCTACATCTTGGGACATACGAGACACATACAAATGGCTATTATTAAAATGACTGTAACGTGCAATGGTATTCTTGAAGGCTGAGTCTTTGAAACGCACGTCAATTTCAATTATTTAAGTAAAATTTAATGATAGGCATTGAGTGAGTAATTGGGGTTTTGACAGTGTCATTATTTGTTTATTTGTTTACCAACAAATTTGAGGTAAGAGTTATTCAAAATATATTTCGAGTGATTTTTTTTTTAATCTAATGCATCAATTTAATACAAGTTTAACAAAAATAATATATACAGATGCATCCATTGATTTAGAAAGAAATAAAGCAGGATTTGCTATATATGAACAAATAAATTTAAGATATGATAAATTTAAATTAAATAACAAAGTTTGCTCTTATACTGGTGAAAAATTAGCATTATTAAAAGCATTGGAAATTAATGAAAATATCAACAATAATAAAATTATAATAATAACGGATTCTTTAAGTGTTTTAAAAAAAATAAATTCTAATGATAACAAATCAAACAATGATATTTTGACATGCAAAATTAAGGAGATGTATTTCAATATAATAAATAAGAATAATACCATAAAATTTATGTGGATACCAGGACGTTGTGGAATAAGAGAAAACGAAATTGCGGATAAATTGGCAAAGGAATCAAACAATTTAGAAATTGAGATGAAAGTGAAATTACCTTCATATGAAATTTTTAATTTTTAATTTTTAAACACAGATTTCATTAACAAAAGTCAGTTAAAAGGAAGAGATTATTATATGTTACATCCAAATTTAAGTAAGAAGAGATGGTTTAAAAATGAGTCCCGCAAAATTATATCAACTATAATAAGAATCAAAAGTATACATTGCAAAACTCCAGCTCACCTGTACAAAATTAATATTAAATCTGACGACAGATATCAATGTGGTGAAGAAGGAACTTTGGATCATATTTTATTTGAATGCATAAATTATAGTTTAGAAAGATCAAAATTAAATAGTGATATATTAGATGTGATTAAAACTTTTCCTGTTAATACTAAATTTTTGTTAAGTGATTCAAAATTAATTAGTGAATTATTGAAATATATAGAAATTTGTAAAATTGAATTATAAATTATAAAAGATGTATAAAAAATGTTTGATGGTGGCTATGACGAAAGAAAGTCAAGGCAAATAAGTAAATAAATAAAAAAAATATATATATATTTCGAGCCTCTTTTTGATTTACTATCTTATTATATATAACTATCTTATTTATATTGACATATCTAATATTAGCAAGGAAAGTCTTAAAAACCGTATTGACTTTATCAATAAAACTAATTTAATCTCTTTATTTTAAGTACCCATACTCGTGTCTATAAGTTGTAAATTATGTATTGTAAATGTTTATAAATGTATATATTGTTTTAAGTGCTAATAACTTTTGAAAACTAAACTAATATAATATTCTTTGAACATATACTTAAAGAATAAGCATCAATATGTAAAACATCCATCAAGAGTTTTTTCCATAGAAGTAGCCCGCCAAGGGCTAACAAGAGTATTGGTTTCAATGTGCCATAAAATTTGAATTATCATTATTTTGAAATATTTTGCATAAATAAATTTTGTTATTATTATAAAATATATACCATATAAAAATATTTAACCATATATGTAATATACTTGTATATTACCCAGAATTCAACAATTAGGTCTGTTGTAAATTTACCTTAATATCTCACGCTGTCTGTCGCGTACCTACCTGTCATTTACCTCAAATATTACCGAAGGTTGAATGTAATGCACTTTTTATTGTTAAAAATGCAATAAGTATAAGAAGTAAATAAAAGGTAAGGTCTCACTTACAATGCTAATGTTAGTGTCATTTGTCACAATCAATGGTACCAACCTTAATCACTAGTATCTGCAGTATAAAGGGTGTTACGTTGAAAAAGAGTTATCGTCTTAATACAGGGTACGTCAAAGCTAAGTCTAATTCCTCTCCTACATCTAATTATTCATGAGTGAAACTTTGAAATATGTGAAACAAACAAGTCTCAATCAAGGACTTTTTGAATTCGCAACGTTATTGAAAGTGCAGACTTCTCAAAAGCGCATTTTTCTCAAAAGGACGATTTTCGAAGTAACATACTTTACGCAGCAAACACGAACATTTGTACGTAAAACACTGAAAAAGTTCTTTAATTAAAAGAAGTTACAAAATAGGACCTCAATAAACAAATATGGCTACAAATAAATAAATAATTTATGTTATTTTTACATAAATGATAGAAATTTCAAATGTGATAATATCAATGAATAAATGAATACAATATGATGAACTATTTAGCATAGATTTGTTGATCTATTAAACTGAGATAGTTGCTAACAGATCCAGATACTTATAGATAACACACTTTAGTTGTTATTTAAATATTTTACGAAGGCAGTAACTCAACTGGACGACCTTTACGTGGATTAGTCTATCTGTCTGTCACACTTTGACAATACAAGTTTTTTTAAAAGCAACTATACTATAATAATAAGGCAGCATTAAATTGCATATTTTTTTTATTTATTATTTTATTGTATTGCTTTTGCCATTAGACATTACATTCTTTCGTCTTAAATCATTAACAGACATATCATTGTGTTTAATTACATACCATCTATGCATTCTCACTCCTTCCAAAAGAAACAATAAAAATGAAAACAAAACAACTCTCCCTCCTGTTTCTACTCTGCCCTTCCTTCTCTTTCCTTGCTCGTTCTCTCTACCTGTGCCATCCACCTCTTCGTTCAATAACTGCACATTTTTCTTTACACTTTTTATTCTTTTCTCACAATAAAACTTAATGTGCGTTTCTATCTCTCTCCAACACATCCTGCATATCCTTTCTTCTCTATTTTCCAGTATATGCTGCGTTTCGAACTCCCAATCTAAATCTTGTTATTCTTCTTACAGCAAAGGGCATTACTGAAAATTTGCAAATTGCTTTCATTTTCAAACTTTCATGATTCACATTGCTAGCTTGCCACATTGCTAATACCAAGGTTCATTTTATAACTGGATTGATAAAGCTTATTACTAATATATAAAATTAATTAATTAAATTTACGACAAATTTATGCCTATACTTATTATATAATCCTCATAATAATTATAAAATTTAATTAAAAAAGAAAAATCTGCTCCAATGATATATTGCAACAAGCTTGCTCTAAATACATATCATAAAATGTCAATCTACTTCCTTAAGATCATCGATATATATAAAAAAAATAAACAAATATTAACAAATACTTAAAGAGTAATAAAAACTCGTCAAAATCAATAAAAGAAAGAAAACAGGTTGTCGGAACTACTCGTACTAAGTAAAAAACACTGGGCTACAGTAACTGAGTCCACAGCAACTCTGTTACGAGATCACACCTTCATCTCGTCAGATGGACCATAAAACTTGTCTGATTTGGACTCCAATCGTCTCTGGCTTGACTCATGCGTTCAATTTAAGCACGCTCGGGGTGAACCGAGTTAAAATATTATCTATTTAAAATAAACTACTACTTTTTATTCAAGATTTAAAGCAAGAACGTGGCTTTGTTGGGGCGTGGGTGGAGTTAAGGTATGACGTACACATGGCTTCGGGGAGTTTGGAAGAAGCTAAGTAATTTTCTTTATTTATTTAATTCACACAATGAATAGAATTTTTTTTTGTAAGGCTACGATATGTTACACTGGCATGTGAGGGTTGTAAAACAAAATTGACATTCAAAAAGTTTCTTATTGATTCTTTCCCTATTCTATTTTTTAGTTCTGGTGCCTACCTTCGTTAAGATATCATTTCTCCCGTATATTATACATCATATAGAAGAATATACCGAAAAGGGAATCTCAATTTCAAAAATATCCTTTGGCTGTTATTGAAAACGACTCTTTTTTAATAATTAATAGTTTGCACAAGTGACACTATTTGAGACAATATTTATAATTATAAAATATATAAAACATATATCGGTCTTGTTTATTTTATATCCAATAATTTTTAAATATTTGGTTAACAAAACGGCGTTCCATCTTTAGTTATCATGGTCAAAGCTACGTTGAGATACATGAAGGGAGTGAGGGGTTCTAAAGAGGCTAAAATGAAACCACATATTTTATGGAGGACTTCTAACTCAAAAGCAGGGTAACTACAAACCGAGATATATCAAAAAGTATCAGGGAATTTAATTGCGGCAACTATTTCATATATAGCATATTATATTTCCGCTAATGAAAAAAAAATTGGCGTCATAAAAACTTACGTGTGTGACAACAGGGAACCCCGCAGATTAAGGCGATATCAACCAGTAGACTTAGCTTTAGGTCCTCGATAGGGAATAGTGTTCAATGTATCATATATTATACTAATTTATTGTATATAAAAACAAGAGGGCGTTCACTGGAATGTTTCTCTTACATGTCTTAATTAATTAATCATGTAGGAAGCTTATTGCCTACTTAGGCATATTGCTGAAACAATAGGAGAAATAAAAAATAAAAAATAAATAAATAAAAGCTGAACATTTAGCTGAAATTCAAGTTATTGATGATCAATTCAAAAATCTTCAATAATTTTATCTATTAAACAAATAAAGACAATTGAACATGTCTTGTTTTATAAAATTTCTATATCAGAGAAAAGTACGAAGAACTTTGCTGGACAATCGGCAATTATCAGAAAAATTTGAAATATTTTTTTGTGTCCACCTTGAAAACGACAAAAGAAAACAAATTAATGTGAGGTTTTATACAATGGTTTAAAGGTGGAAATTTGGAGTACATATTAGGTGAACGCACCTAACTTCCTGATAAGACACTGCTAAGGAACGTTACGTTGGTGCTTGGAAAAATATTGTATGGTTCTAGTAGGGTACACATTGTATAATTTTGTAGATGATTGACATACTAATTAATGATCTATTTATATACAAATCTTGAACATTTATCTGACTCCTAAACATTATATGGTTTAAATAGCTCAATCTTGTGCAAAGTTATTAACGTTTTTATATTTAAAACATGTAGTGCTAGTACAAAGTTGTAAATCGATTGTCATTTTGGAACACTGTTGCCATCTATATCTAACTATATAACCATGAAGTAATGTTTCACCTTAAAGCAAAAATTGGATAACAAAGGAAGATTTTTTTTATAGATTAAATAAGCTTGTAATAATTTTGTTTAACAAAGGCACAAAATTTAGCTCGTCCCGTGCCTTCTTAAAATTAGTTTAACGTAAAACAAAATATCCAATGATTTATTACATATTTAAAATACAATAAATAAAAATATATATTTGTATTTGTTTATTATCTTACACACTGTAAATAAATCTACACTATGTGTTAAATACTTAGTTGAAATTTATTTGGTTAAATATATTTACGAGTATGTAGTTAGCACGACACACCTGCTAGAACCAGTGCCTAGTGCTAGTGCCGAGTGTCAATGACGAAACCATTCAGATTGATAGTTTATTGGTTTTAATTACTAATTAGCAGACCATGGGCTATGAATTAATGTTAGTTACATGCGTATTTAGATGACCAGTGATGTTGTTTAAGTAGTATTATAAAAACGCACGAATATCACAACCAAAGCGTAGTAGTTAGTGTGTGTGTGTTTTGTTAACCAGTTTGTTAGCCAACACACAGGGTTAGTGAAATCAGCGAATCAATCTAATCTAGAATTAGCGTATTTTTAATTACAAGTTTATTGGTGTTTTTAAATGCTACTATACAGTTGTATGTTTTCACCATGTATACATATACATGCACATATTTATATCTTTATAATCAGTGGCGGATTTACGAACATGGTGGTATAAATGTATGTTAAGTACCGTACACATCGTACGACTTAAACATGCGACATCCAACAATTGTTGTAAGAAGTTGTACAACACGTCCACACTAGTGCGACATGCAACTTAATACGACGGAAGCTTTCATATTCAATTTCGATCGAATTCCTTCAACCTGCCTTAGAAAAAAAATATTTACAAAAAATGTAATAAAACTCAGTTATTTAACAAGGTCTCTGCTCACTTGGGATTATCCTATACATCACTGCAAGACCAGTTAATAAGATAAGGTCCAAAGATAACATATATTTCTATATTTGTTCATGCCATCGACTACTATTTATTATTTCACTACTGAAACAAATTTCAAATTAATAAATTTTACCGCCAAGACATCCAGCCTATTTAATTCACCTCTGTATATAATTATAAATTCTTGTTCATTTTTTGTGGTCATCGTTCCACAACGTTGATTATGTTATTATAATTTTCTAATTAGTTTTAAATTGTAATATGGAAGACATTCAATTATCTTAAGTGAATCAGATCACTTTCTTTGATAATTCTTTACATATGAGTATACTGCAATATTCCAACCAGAGCTGAAAGAACAAAAATGATTTTATCTTCTATGTAACTGTACAAAATCTTTCAGCAAATAATGAGTGGTCTCATCTGTTACATCTTGTATCTTAATACAGTTTTAGATACAAATAGAAGGTGCTAGATACATTTTAAAATATTGTAAAATATACATATGTGTAATGATGATTATTAATTAAGTACTTTTAAGTTTTAATATTATTATAATTATTCTTTACTTTAGTTTTATTTTCTCATTTAATAATACGCCACGTTACAATAAGTACCTATGCTAAAAATGGAAATTAACCTAGATAAGAAATAGTCGTTCAGACCTATGTATATCTAGTAGATTCACAGCTAGATAGTTTGGTTGATTTTTTAGATGCTGCTGGTATCTTTGGCTGAATTTCTTAATTTCTTCTTTCACAATTATTGTCATGGTTTATATATTTGTTGTTTATGTACCACGGGATATCCATAATGATTCTTACTGTCTTAAACTGAAATCTTTCAAGTATTTCTATGCTTTAAGAAACGCTAGTTGATTTAGTTAAGTAAACTATGCTTTTTTACAATTCATTCTGTAAATATCTAGTTAAAGGATTTATTACTTATTTAGTAGGTATTTGAAAATATTTAAGTAAACATTAAACCATGATTAGAAATACCAGGGTTTAATGTAGTTCAGATTAAAATTAAATAATGATAATTGTTTAAGATAAGGGTTTTGTTTAATCTGGATTATGGTCTAAAAGCTTAGCGATCTTTAAAATGTCCTCTTCTTAATTCTACATATACTTGACTATGACTTTTTTTTTAAAGCGCATTATTTATCAACATAATCTCCTTTAAGCTCGATACATTTAGTCCAGGGTTTTTCCAATTTCTTCAGGTTTCCTCAATGCCTTCCAAATTGGCGTTAGTTTCAGTGATTTCAGTGGTCTTAGTTAGACTCAAATCTCTTACCGCGCAGCCATTCCTTCAGGTTTAGAAACAGGTAATAGTCGCGAGGCGCTAAATCTGGATGAATTTTTGTCATGGTAACAACAAATTCAATCACAATCGCGCTAAATGACGCAGCTTGCTAATAATTTGATAGTAGTCTTTTAATAGATGGCAGTTAATAGAGCTGCACGAGAAATTCAGACGGCACCACACAACTAAAGCCAATTTAAAGCACGTCTCGTCACTTCTTAACGAATATATAACACAATAAATCTGTTTACATAAACCTATGGTCTCACATGTACACATACCATACCACTCTTCGCGTACCCGACAACATAGTGTTACATCAGAGAGATCAGATCAGGTAGCTTGAACATCATCAGCGAGCGTCAAGTACCAGATATACCGTCTTTAGCAATGCTCTAGTATTCGTCCAGTCCAGTCCAGTCACCAATTAAGGTGATTTACAGCGACTGGGGAAGTGTAATCTGTAGCACAACTAGTGCCGTGTTATGTTTACACTGGAATTGTGTCTTTTTGTCGTCTTATGTTGAAAACTGTGCCACTGAAGGAAACCATGATTAATTTATTGTGTTTGTGTGTTGAATAAACCTGAACTTACCTGCTTGGGAGGTTTTCAAAGGTGCAAAACTACAGATTTAAAATCTATTGCAAAAGGTTTGTGAATTGCTTTTTGTTGAAAGAGTATATACGATTAGTATATACAATGTCCACAAGCACAGGTCTAGGTGTACCATATTTAAGTTTATAACAAAATATTCCTATTACGTAATCGTTTTCATGTAATCCACAACGCTTTGGTACCTATTTGTAGCCTTTTGGGTGTTAGAATATCCATGGGATCCATGGGTTAAGAACACCTATATAGGCTTTCGGAATAGCTATAAATTAAAAAAATAAGACCTGTAGATTAAATAATGCTAAGTTTTGTTTAAGTAAAATATCACATGAATGTAATCCATGTTTTGTCTTTTACGGCATAATAAGTAATAGATTTTACATATTCTTGCTTACTACCTTTGTAATATAAAAACTTTATGTGTTACTCGAGACAGGTGTAACTATTATTTCACTTTATTTTATCACCTAGTACCTAATAACGTTTAGTACCTAATAACATAATACAACGAGATCTAGAGAGTTACTGAACCACAGTTAATGAAGAAATAGTGCTTAGAATCAAAGCATACAAAGAGAGAATACTTGAGCATCCAAACAATTTGACCAGCTGTCTAATGTCCAATAATTCGGTAGTACGCAGACTAAAAATGAAGTACCTCAGGACCTATTAACCAACTAATCAGAACTAGGATCTATCTATCTAAAATCTATCACAATTCATAGAAGGATGGAAGAAAGGACAAAAGGGACATCACAGGATTTGTGATTTTTTATATATTTTGATCACTTTAATAATTAATAAGACAAAACTGGCTGTTTTAATTCTTAATATCTATAATTTTGCGACTTATTAATAAACAGTTGTATATTTGGTGTCCTGATAACCAACTTTATCAATACGTACACCAGGGCCCAGGATGGCATTGTTAATAGGTTTGTAAAAGTGTTTTGTTAATTACTACCTGATTAAACTATTAAAAAAATATAATGAATAAATCCAAATTCCAGCAACGTAAATCTAAATATTAGCAATGCAACTATTGTAGAGGAGGAAATTAGAAAAGTGTTGGCTATTTTTTCGATTCGTGGACCATTTAACAAAAAAAGATAAATAGGTAGATAAATAGGACATATTTTAATGTCTATATAAAATACTATCCTATTCTGAGTGTACTAAACGTTTGTGCTTAATATCCGACTATACTTTTGCCTACGCTTGTCTCCAATACTAGAAACTTTAATTATATGAGATGACAAGAGATGGCGACACCGACAGATGAATTCTATAGCTTGCAGGGATGTCTCACAATGTACCTGTTTAAGAGAAAGGTATTAAATCAGTGAAATAATGCATAAAAAAGGTATAAATAAAGCCTCAGGGTAATTGAATGAAGCAAAGAATATTGAAACAGTGAAAATCGAACTGAATAACTCCTCGGGCTTGACCATTCAACCTGGCACTGCCTTCTGTAGATGACGAGATGGTCTCCGAACGAGAAGAAGAGAAGGAGGGAGGGAGGGAAGTAACGACACGGGGAAATGATCTACTTTCAATGCATATTACTATACTTGTACATTATGTAAAATTACATTTATTTTATTTTTTGTTTAAAGTTATACAAGTAGTGTAGACGAGCGGTAAAGAGAATTACAGCGAAGCGACAAAAATGTTATTTCAACAACTTTTCTTCAAACCATTAAAGTATCATTCCCGTTTGATTTTTTTTTTTAATTTTAAATTTAATATATTTATTGTATAGCATATGGAAATATGCGCAATCATTCCCTGTGCCAGTTTTAATGGAATTTTAGTCTTGGAAATCATTTTAAAATCTTTCGGACTCCATGCTTTCTAAATTAAAAATTCTAAAACTATATTCTAGTTTACAACCTCCATACAATTTGTAATAATCTGTCAAAATGCAGTATTTATTATTTATTTATTTTTAAATGAAGTTTAATTTCAGTTAATAAAAACAACCTAAAAGTTAGATTAAAATATTAAATTAAAAGAAAAATTAATTATAAAAACAATGAGTGTAAATGAGTATTAAATATTAACAACATTTTCAAGATTTTCTTTTAAAGACAACAGAACATTTCTTTTAATAGACCAATTCTTTTGGTATCGCACCTAGTCAGATTTTTACCATCTTATTATATTACCATATTATTACAATATTTTTTAATAAAACTTATTCGCAATAAATCATGTACCATGTCTACCGCGGACGCCACCTTAAAAAAATGCGCCGAATACACTACCTCACAGGTGGTGCAGAAATGTGTGCATATTATGTAGAATACGACTTTTTCAACTTAGAATCGCAATATCACATGAATGGTGAAAAAAAAAGTATAAGAATAATTTTTGTAGATAATTTCATGATCTACAACTTTTGTCTGATCTATTTTTATGATAAAACTTACCGTTTACCGGAAAAATTGGAGAAACCATTGCAGGTGCATTGCAGATGTGCGATCAGTTAAGATTTTTAGTATTTTATTTGTAATAATGTACCCAAGGTCTGTACGAACTTTCAGCTCTACGCGAATTATAGCTAATTGAAATGGGGTTTATTTTGATCGGGCTAGTATATAAAAATTAGTTTAATAATTTCTATTTTAAAATTATTATATTTGTCAATTGAATTTGGTCACACGTATGGCTTGGAATCGCAAAGATGCTCGATCAGGAGCTGTGCCCAACATATTTTTTTAATACTTTAAATGTGAAAAGGGGGAGTGGGCAGATGTATTGTAGATAATAGAGATGTAAGGTATGTTCGGTTTCATACATTTTTGCTTTTTAAATATGGCGCCAAATCTTGGTATATGGCATCAAAACTTTTATTCCAGAAGTTTAATATTCCTTTACTCCAATTTAATTACTAAATGCTTTACTTAGTAATATAATATAAATCCTATCATTCGTGTTCTCAGTAAAGATATCATTTAAAGTAGTTAAGTGTAATTAACAATTTGGTAATTTATTAAGGTCCATTGTGTGTTTAAAAAGTTGAAAGTTTATTTTGGTTATTATATAATTGTTATTTTATATGGCAAGTTCTAGTAGTAACTAAAATAAAAATATTGTAACCCGAATCAGTTGCATTGTTATTTTATAAATCTATTGCGAATTGCGAATTCGAATACGAATATTTGTTACATCTGTAGTATATAACATAAACTGAAACCGAAGTCTTTGAAAATGTAAATTTATTTTAAAAAAAGTTATAAATAAGAATGTGATCCTTTAAAAGTGATTGAATGATTTGTTCAGGGTTATTAATTGCTTTAATTTATTTCTAAGCTGTTCGCAATAGATAATCGCCCACATCCTAATTTAATTAGTTGAATATGCGTCCATAACGAAACGATACTTATAGATTGTCAGTCTACAACACTTGAAGCTAAACGTGTTTTTAGGATTAAGTAAATGAATGCAGTGGCGTAGAGTACCTGTAGACATGCATTTACTATACTATATTCCTCATTTAATTTTATAAGTTCAGTATTTTTACAGAGAGTAAGAAATATGAACATACCAATCAATCTACTCATCCCTACTCAAAATACCATGCAACTACGCCATTGAAAGTAATTTACCATATAATTTTTTTTCAATATTCTTATATGTACATGCACCTTGTAAATATTTGCATATTGGTTTATTATAGTTGTAGTTTTTATTAATGACTTATTTATAATGCTTAATTAGAGAGCTTAACTTTAACGCTAATAGAAAGGTGTTTATTTAAAAACACTAATGATTATGTAATCTATTATAATTATACATAAAAACAAGCTATTATTAGACTAAATCTAGTTAATATATCTTTTTAAAAAAAGGCCATTGTCTTTTACTAGTGGTAAGATTTATTATCTTATTCTAACAACCAAAAAAAAGTGAATGCATAATTAATATAGCTGTTATATTAATGTGTGTTATAGTTTATGTAAAATAGAGGTAAAATATACAGAAATCTTTAAGAAATGTATTTATTATTTGTTAATTTAATAATATTTTATGAGCTCTATCTTTCGGTGTTAGTTTCAATTACTTACAGTTTTTTTATATGAAACTATTATTGGTTCTGATCTATGCTAGAAAGTTTAATATTTTCTTTCACAGATGACGCGCATTGTATACTTTTGTAAAATCATATTCAAAAATTTCCTTTAGCGTAAGCGAAGCTGTCTTTAGATAGATTTATCCTTGCCGTAGGAAAGTAGAAGCAATCCTGTTAAATTGGTGTACATATCCATATGGTGAACTAACCTGAGACTTACAAGGAGCGCTCTTCGGAAACCTGATCACCCCACTGCAATTTTGATGAATTTTTTGAAATATAGATAACTAATTTCAAAAAACACTTGTCAAGCCATTGCTCTGCTTGTACGGTATTTTTCACTATTAAAAATAATGCTTTAAGGACACACGAAATTCAGATTTTTCCATTGTTTTGAAAACTACAAACTACTACTCGTAAAATAATGATCACATATTTCAATAATCACACGGACACATTGTTTCAGGAGTATCCCCACGAATGGTGTCATCATTTTTATATTCAGAATCATAAACTATATATATATATAATAGTAATTTAATTTATATATATTTTATAAATGACAAAACCTAGCACAATTAAATATATATCCAGCAAAACCCGAACAAATTACATTATGACGCAAACGTAAACGCCTACTTAAAATGTAGTATGCAATCATTTTAACATTATACGTGCATCTAAACTTAACATCCGCATATTAAATAATTTATATTATATAATATAAATAACGGATATATAAAACAGTAATTGAAATATCTGAAATAGTTTATAGTCATTCTGAGGTCTATTAGTTCTAGTATTCTTATGTAATAAACATTATTTCAAAATGTGTATTGTAATTGGGAGAGGGAGGTAGGTTCTATCATAGTTATGAAGAGGGTTTCATGTGAACACATTTACCACATTTTATAGTTTTATTACAGTGCATATATTTGACTTTATTTCCACATCTAGTCGTAAGATGAGTAGAGCTTTTTATTATAGGTGCATTACACATTGCGTGCTTGGATTATATATTCATACTTATACGAGTATTATACAAGAACAGGGATGTATTAGTAAATGAAAGAAAGGGGCGAATTTTTCTACCACAGAGATTCGTTAAAACCATCAATCGTTGAGGGGGGAAGTCTTTTTCAATGAATATCTTAATAATGAAGCACTTGTATTAAGGGGTTAGCCCACATCAGAGCATAAAAAGACTTGTTATTATATATATTAATTGTGTGTGCCTTTCGGCTTTACAATCTACAGTATTATATTTCTAATACATTTCATTCCTATATACATTCAAACTTAAAACTAAACTTAAAATATTCTAGACTTTTACTACTTCCAAAAGTGCTTTCTGCTTCTTCTTCTTTTGACCCTCTCTATTATTCTCCATCAGCTTATTTATTCTCCTGTTTTTCCTTTCCTTCTTACTATTTCCGCCATCCACCTCTTTCCTTCACTGCCTCCCTTTAATAGCTGGCCAATATTCCTTTCGCTCGCTACTTTTTCCTTACACTCAAACTTAATGTGCTCCAGTGTTTCGTCCTCCGCTCCACACATTCTACACTTTCTTTCCTCACTCTTTTCCCAGTATCTGTTTCCTTTTTCCTCATTTCTCAATCTAAACCTTGCTGTTCTTCTTATGTGTTTTATGTCTTTTTCTATAAGGTACTGAGGTACATTATTTTCCCATAACCTCTTATATCTTTTATTGTAGTTACTTTTTTCTATTTTTCCCATTCTCTCCTGCTGTTGTGTCTCCTTATCCCTTCTCCTTAGCTCCTCTTCCACACTTGCGCCACCTTCTCTTCTCCTCTCTGCCTCCTCGATCGCCATTCCATTCCTTTCAAAGTACTTCTTTCTCTTTTTTGGACCTCCTCCCCCCCCATTCTTTATGTTATCCTCTCTTATTTTCTTTAAAATTTTGCTTTCCGCTCTGTTCAATTTCTCCTCGTATTTTACTGCTCTTTCCCCTGTTTTAATTCGTATCTTATCCCTTTTTAGCTCCTCCATCACCATGTATCCTGGCGTGCACCTGTCCAGCCCTAGTACCCATTTCATATATCTCACCTGTATTCTTTCCAACTTTTCTTGTTCCTTCCACCCCCAAACCTAAAGAAAAGAATTTTTTCACAAGAATATTCTTTTCCTTTCCAATATCATACATTAAAAAAGATTTATACTTGAAAATATTTATTATTGTAATAGATTTAATCATAGAAAAAGAAACAAGATATACCTGTTTCGGTTACACTTTAACGTTTTTTTTGCAACTTCTTGCACACTGACATATCAGATGCAGCATTTCATTTCACGACACTGTCATGTGAAATATGCAAGTAAACTACAAATTTTATTGAATTTGTTGTTTTGAATAAACTTCCCAGTAAATATTTTGATGAAACGACATTAATTCTTTTTCACTCAGATTTCAGAATCTTTTTATAAGAATATTCTTTCTCTTTCCAACATCATATATTAAATGGGATATAGTTGTTGTCTCTCTTGCATTTGAAAATATTTATTTATTTATATCAGAGAAAAAGAAACAAGATGTATCTGTCTCTGTTACACTTTAATGGTTTATTTGCAACTTCATTCAATACTGGTACGGTAGTGAGGCCAGGTGAAGTGATTTTGTCATTTGTTGTTCATATCACTGACATTTCCTTGAACGAGTTAAATCAAATTGAATTGTTTCATAACAAAAAAATCTTACGCATCTTCAATATGATGTCAAAGAGACTCCAAAATATTTACTGAGTATATATATTTTTTAATTTTCTCTACATTTTCTTTTAGTTCACATATTCATACTCACATGTAGAGCACGAGGTCATTTCCCGCGTGAAGGCATGAGATATACTCACTCATACTGGTACAGAGCAATGTAGAATTAATAAACATTTAGTACATATTCTTCTTGTATTATTTCATGTTTGTGTGACGTCACTACATAATATATTTTGCACGATTTCACAAGTACATACTACCAACTGTTGAACTATACCATGAAATAATGTGTTAGAGAGAGACAAAAGATCTACCAGGAAGCAACAATTATTTTAATTAATATATATGTATTTCAAACATTAATATTATTAAAGATACTACAGTTACGGCGGCAGCAGCCTCTTACGCTGCTGTCACGCCGATATTCTATATAATTGGGATAGTAGTAGAGTCTGTTTCAGTGTGAGAGAAGCATTAGTCTTAGAAGACAACACCATATGAACATATTTAACAAACAAGGACAACGCTATTTTCAATTGTTCGTATTTGTCTTTATATATTCCCCAAGTACCCAGACTTTCTTAAGCCACCTGTGTATCAAGTGTCCCTAAATAATAAAGACATTTCGCAAGAGAAAACGTAACATCTAAGAATTTTCAGTTCAATAGTTCGTAAAGCCAACTTGTGAGTCACATATTGAAAGATTGACATGGCAAGTTTCCTGCTAGACGGTGGAACTAATGTTTGATCCGAATGATTTATTTATTTTATTAATATGTTGATATTATTGAAACTGACACTGTTTAACAAAAACTTTCAAGTTAAAACCTTCCTTTGTTGGACGATTCGTGCAGCAGTGCATGACATGTAGACAAGTGTGTGGAGGGGGTAGAGAAATCTCTTTTGACGCGGGTCAAAAGAACGACAACTGCCCGAACTTCTTCCAATATGAACGTTGGACACACTTAGTTTTAGCATCGACCACACGATGCGCCCAACCATCAAGCGTTCAATCGTTTCAAGTCGGCTAAACCCCATCTTTAAACCATTGTTTTTTAATTTATGTTTTCAATTTCATTAACAAACTTATTTTCTATTGTTACAGATGCACTAAAACACGTTTGAGACCTGTCGAGCCAGTAGCTGATATAGTAAGGTAGGAATTCTTATTTATTTCTTTTTAATTTTTATGAAGATCATTCAGATATAAACCCGAATATTTTAAGACAAACTTTTTGGTGACTTATAATATAAATGTAGCGCCTTACTTTGCCTCAACAAAAATACATTTTCTCTCTCGGCTTTTTGATCACTATATGGAAGAAATAGCCAACGTGCTTGAGTACTGATTTTTTTGTGGTCGATTTTTCAATTGTTGATTGAAATTGATGTTAATAAATGTGTATTGGCGTGTCTATTTTATTAAATATCTAAATGTTGACGAAGATATAGCAATTAAAAATTTGAATTGTAGTTTTAGCGCTAGAGATGTCGGCCATATCTATGAAGTGAAAATGTATTGGATAGGTCAGTGATAGGTAATATTTTGTAGCTTTTGGTAGTCCTGTGTATCTAGTACGTATACGTTAGTTAGGAAAGGATAATAAGTTTTTATTTTATTTAACGCTGTTACGGCATACGACATAATATTGAAATTTGATTGTTCCTTGAAATATCTGTAAATAATATTTGATATTTTGATATATAAATACATATAGCAGAGATTTATGAGCTGTAAGGTTGATAATCGGTAAACTTGTCAGAGTTCTGTCATGAATATGCTATCTCTTTTACGCTCTGTTAGTGTACGTGAAGCCACATGTCTGGGAATGTTCTACAACGTTGAATCCCTTTAATAATTAAAGAGACAAAATGATTTTTTTAAGCACAAAAATTATATTACTATTAATAACCTAGCTGTTGAAATCGCAGTAACATAAAATAATTATTTTTTCTTGATGTTTATTTGTATTACTCTTTCTCTCTCTCTCTCACCCGCAATAAACACGTGACTAATTTAGTAACTACCCCGTAAAGCAAATATATAATGTTATAAAATACGATATACGATAAATTCAATTAAAATAATTCATAAAACATGAAAAATATTAATTAAATAATTAAAATAAATATTTGAATCCCTATTACAATTTCTGGCCCAGTTTTTTGAACCCTCTAAGGACAAGTTTTGTAATCAGTATGATTGTTAGAGACAGGGGATGATGACCATCCCTTAAATGAAATTAAATATATAAGAGTGAAAGAGATAAATATATTATCATTTAAATATCATATATTATAAGTGTAACAGAGATAGAAATGTAATTTATTTAAAAAAACACAATATGACACCCACGTATGTTACAGTTAGTTTTAAAAAAATTACATTTTTGTCCTGTTGGTATTTGACTGTTGAAATAATGCGCGGTTGAAGGTTAATGAAGTTGAGGGTTGATTATATTATTGTCCGGAGGATTTGTGTGTATGTGTGTGTGTGCGTTCATGGAAATCCAAGGTGTGGTGATTATTCTAATACACTATTAATAAAAATTATGTCATGAAAATTCTGAAATATCACGGTTCAAATATACAATACGATAATCTGTGTGAGGCAATGGGACATTTCGCAATTAATTAATTGCTGTATAGTTTCAAGGATATAATGACAAAGACAATCCACATTTTGTTATTATTTTTTTCAAACATTTTTTTTTAGGAAGCTTTCAAACACAAATGAAATTTAAAAAAAATGGGCTTGTGTCCTCATTTTTTAGTGGTCGATTTTTCAATTGTTGATTGAAATTGATGTTAGTAAATGTGTATTGGCGTGTCATTTTATTAAATATCTAAATTTTGACGCAAATATAGCAATTAAAAGTTTGAATTGTAGTTTTAGCGCTAGAAATGGTCGGCCATATTTGTATGACGTGAAATGCATTTTAACGTCAGTTATTTGTTGAGTAGGTCAGTGCTGTGGTAATTTTTTGCAGCTGTTGGTAGTCAAATAATCAAGTCAAATCAAAGAATAATAAGTTTTTATTTTATTTAACCCTGTTAAGGCAGACATAATATTGGAATTTTATTGTTCCTTGAAATAGCTGTAAATAATATTTGATATTTTGATATATAAATACATATAGCAGAGATTTGTGAGCTGTAAGGTTGGTAACCTTACACAAGGATTGTGATGTCACATGCACTTAGAATGTGTACAACGTTGAATCCCTTTAATAATTAAAGAGACAAAATGACATTTGAGGTTCTAGTAACTCACTTTATCAATATATATATAGTACAGGTTTAAATTAAAACATAAGACACAAGCCCATTTGGTCAAGTGTCTTATTTAGTGACGTTTCAATCACTATTGCATTTCAATTATATTTCGCATCAATTTTGTCTTCATTTTTATTACTACAGATGGAGTGGTTTCGCCATTTGTAGCCGATGAAATAGACATTTCATATGAACGACTGTAAGAAACTGAACTGTAAATGAACTCTTTCATGACAAAAAAAATCATACACATCTTCAATAAAATGTCACAGTGACTCCAAAATGTTTACTGGGAAACTACTTTTTAGTACTCGAGTTTTTTTAATTTATATTGAAATATAAATTAATATTGGTTTTCTTTATTTTCTGACGTGTTCACGTGTAGAAAAACAAGTAATCGGTTCTATATATCCTTGTTTATCAGAGCATAATATCAAAACACCAAGTAGGTACCGGAGACTGCTGTATAAATAGTACCTAATGTCTTACAAATTGCGGTTTTATAGAAATTAACAACCCTATCTCTGGATCATTATCCACCAACGATATAAATCGATATTTATCGTTTCATCCCTACTACAATATATGTTTCAGGCACGTCTGATCCTTATTCCTAACGATTTTAATCAACCCGCTGTTAAGCTTAAAACTTACCGCTGTTAAACTTTACGCATATGAAATAACTATATTGTTTTTTTAAGCCAAGGTTTTTATTAAAGGTTAATTACTTTTTTACATTATCGCACGCAGATTATTTAATTAAAAACATATTTGTTTTGCAATTGCATAAAACATACTCTCATTTAATTGTATGCAAATATTGTTTTTACATCATCATTTTATTGGGTTGTGCAATCTAAAATAATAATTTAAAATTGTATAGTCATATTATTAGTCAAAGGGTCAAACTTGAATTTAAAATCAGTTACTTAAAAATAAGGGTATATTCTTTTCTTTTTGTTTAACTTAAAGATTATAACTTTCACAAAAATTTTGTGAAGAGCTTTTTTGTGGATAATAATAATATTATTAATAACTTTAATAACTTTTATTTTGTAACTTTTACAATAAAATGTGTAGTGAACAAAACGTACTACTCTTCATTACATCACTTAATTTACGATTCTTTTTTGTTTATAACTTTTTTATTATCTACTAAAAAGCTCTTCACAAAATTTTTGTGGAAGTTATAATTTTTAAGATAAGCAAAAATAAATTGACTACACCTTTATGTTTAGGACGATTAATGTGCCTATCATCTTACGAATTCAAATTTAAATCCAAGTTTGACCTTGATGACAATAGAAAAGTGCTGCCTACTCAAATTGCGTTGTTCGATGACGATTTTTCTCACTAATTGAGGACACAGTAGGCGAGAGCATTGATGGTTGGCACTGAGTATTTTTTTGGGTTTAGTTGTTATCAACTTAAATTTATTATGTACATACATAATCATAAATGTCTTAAGCAGGGGTGTTGTTCACATATATATACTGTCACACGCCACAAAAACTACCAACATAGTAGGAGGTTTTCAGTGATGGGACTCTGCATCGGATATAGTCCGACATTTAAGAAATAAATAAAAAATGTCTGTTTAATTATATGCATATATTATTTTACATGATTAATTTACTTAGTAATAAAATTCGAAATAAAAGTATAAATTGTATGATCAATCCCTACTTAAAACTAAACAAAATACCGTCCAAGCTATTAAGTATCGCCAAAGGGTAATAAATTATTTTACAAATGTTGTAATCTCAGTGAATGTTTTCGGGCATAGTTTAATTTTTAATGGCGTTAAACCCTTTACATTAATGTTATCGGTTGATTTAAATGACAAATCTCATTTACTAATTCAGTAGACATTTGGTTAATTCACGCTAAGGGCGCGTAAGGCAACGGGACTGGAGACAACTTACTCGCTCGTGTATATATGTAACATTACTTTTACAAAAATATACATTAAATACTAATGAAATTTTTAATTCTATTTCACCCCTATTTAACAAAACTTTAACACTAGTTATTTATTCAAGGGTTTTATTTAAAGTTAATATCACACGAATATTATAAGTTATGATTATTTTCTATTGGTTGTTTTTTTTTTTAATTTAGTTTAAGGATATTTTAATTTCATAAATCATTTATCCTATGTGTTATATTTATATTTTATTTATTAATTTTGTGCCTTGTAAAAATTGTAATAGTTCTTGGTTTGATTTTTGAAATCAAGTCATTAAACATGTCAAAATAAAAAATGTCATTGTTCAATATTTAGACATCTCTTAGACTCTTAACATATAAATAATAGAAAGATTTAAGGCAGAAATTAGCCCAGCAGAAACGGTACTATAAGAAAATTAGTATCATGATACCAAAATGATGTGAGAAACATCAAAAAGCTTATAATTTCCGCGTTCGAAACCATGTTTTAAATAATCACAATTCACAATTGATAAGCAAATCTCAAATCACAATCTACATCTTCTTTGAGTACATATCTAAATGGGCTTGTGTCCTCATTTTTTAATGGTCGATTTTTTAATTGTTGATTGAAATTGATGTTAATAAATGTGTATTGGCGTGTCTATTTTATTAAATATCTAAATGCTAACGGAGATATAGCAATTAAAAGTTTGAATTGTAGTTTTAGCACTAGAAATGGTCGGCCATATTTGTATGACGTGAAATGCATTTTAACGTAAGTTATTTGTTGAGTAGGTCAGTGCTGTAGTAATGCTTTGTAGCTGTTGGTAGTAGAAATAATCAAGTCAAGTCAAAGAATAATAAGTTTTTATTTTATTTAGCCCTGCTAAAGCTATATAGCATATAGACATAATATTGGAATTTGATTGTTCCTTGAAATAGCTGTTTATAATACTAGATATTTTGATATATAAATACATATAGCAGAGATTTATGAGCTGTAAGGTTGGTAACCTTACACAAGGATTGTGATGTCACATGCATTAGGAATTTGTACAACGTTGAATCCCTTTAATAATTAAAGAGACAAAATTACTTTTTTAATTGTTAATATCTCCTGAAATATAAAGAGTTATTAAAAAATAATTGAACATATGAGGTTCTAGTAACCCGCTTTATCAATATATAGTACACTTTTATAGAAATTAAGTCATAGGACACAAGCCCATTAATAAAGCACTTGTGGAAATATATAAACTAAAACATCAAACTTATTATTTTGAAAAAACTTTATACTTTATTTTTAATTACTGCTATCTTAACATTTCTTTGTTAAAACATAATAAAACTTTTTTACGAGTACATTTCCTTTTTTTTTAAAGTTTAATGATTTGACAATGTGATAACGACTTGATACTCCCACACAACAGTTCTTCATGTCATCTCGTAAATCTGCCGCGCTATCTACTATGAGACATAAAGCGCTTGGGGTGAAATAGGGCGGAAGTGGGGGAGGTCGTGGTATACACCATATAGTATGTGGTGTAATTCAACGAACAATACAATATACGTCGCCGCTACGGTCGCCTATTTGCAGCGTAGCATAGCATAGTGTCCTGGAAATAAATGTCCGCCCAATATGCAGCACACAATATCACGTAATGTGTATGACTAGTTGCCTAACTGTCCCGGCGCATGCAAATGATATCCACAAGTTAGTGGGGATAGCTTCGGGTGAATTATAATATAATGCATATGGTTTTATATTGTAAACAGAGTTCTAGACACTGTACTTATTCATATGTTTTTTTTTTTCTAAAAAACTTATATTTATAGAGATTCTAAAATCTTAGATCATTAAATCTCGCTATACGTATTTGTATTTAAGGTTTATCTAATATAAAAAACTTTTCTCTTTTTAAAATATAAATCTACCTTTTGTGCATAAGTACCCTTGCAAAACCTCTTAGAAATATCTTTTTAAAGATTATACAATTTTAATAAGTTCTTTTTAAGGCTTAAGCAGATACAGGACGTTAATGTAAATGATGAAAACGTTGTAAAATTTGGAGGGTCGATACAAGTAGTTAAAATACATGCTGTCTGAAAATTTTAGAGACCTAGGGTTCATAGTTTTCCTTTTATACATGATTAAAAATAGTCACTTTCTATACAAATCATAATTTTTAGCTCAATTTCACCACATAATATAACTTTTAACTATAAAAAAATGGTGACACGGCTTTCAAAAACTAGGTGTATATAAAATAATCTTTTCTGTAACTATTGCAAAAAGAAAATTATGAAAAGGATACCTATATACGAAAATATTTAAATAAAACCTTTAAGAAACAGTAAATGTAGGTTATAAGCCGGCAACGTTGCAAATGCCAATTTGAGGGGAAAATTCAAAATCGGAATAAATGTTATATAAAATATAACAATTTATTGGTCAAAGAGCCAAATCACGCATGCGTCAACACACGTAAATTTGCAGCGTTGCAAAATTTATTATTCCTTTTTCAAAATATTTGTATTTAAATTGAATTAATATAAATTTGATATTAATTATAGGTAATTTTTAATTTATTAAACTATTATATGTACAAAAAAATTATTTTAACTAGCAAATAGCAGTTTAATAGGGAATTGAAAAATTCATTTTCAAAAGTACAGTCCCAATATTTGCTCGTCCCTCATGTACTTCGTATTTTGCATTTCGTATTACCAAGAGATAAACTTTTTGCATTGACGGTACGTCCTGTACCTCCTTAAAGGCTTTTAGAACAGCTATAAGATAATAAAGTAAGATCCTTTTAAATTATATGTTACTTTGATTTGCTTAAGTAAAATATTACATGGATAGGTAACATCCATTTTCGTTCTTAATTTATTAATTTTGAAACATCTAAATAATGTTATCTTTCATATAATAAACAATTTGATTGAATATTTTTATTAATTTAGAGATAATTTGCCGACGAATTGTGCCGGGAATTCCCACTCGGCATCTTCTGATGTCTGATCAATAGATGATGGCGACCATTTTAATTTTTTAAGATAATTTTTAAGTGTACAAATAATTAAGATACTGTACAATGGAATTTGACCCCTTTGAAGAGGTAACCCGTTAATTGCATTATCTTTTATCATAGCATAGAATTACTGTTTGTGAAATATCTTTATTACTTCGGTAATTAAGAAGTTAACCAATTAATATATAAAATAACATTAAGATAAGGGTTAAAATATTTGCAACTTCAATTTGGTCCCATTACATATCAACCCTAAGGGTTTAATTATAACTACAGTAAATCCTTGATAATCCAAACTGATTGTGGCCAATTCGGATTACCAGATCCATTACATAATACATGTTTAGGCTCATCTTTGTCAGTTCATAAGTTCATAAGACCCGGTTCTCTTCAAGTGCCCTATTCCTGAGTCTTGCGAACAATAATCGTGATCAAATATATCTGATTTATATGAATGAAACATTTTACGAATCACTTTTAAAAGATTATTCCTGTACTATTCCTGAATTTTATTATTAATTATTATTATAGTTCAGGAATACTCTTTTAAAAGTGATTCGTAAAATGTTTCACTCATATAAATCAGATCTGTTCGATCACTGTTCTCAAGACTCAGGAATACGGTCTCTATTTCGCTTTTTACAGAATGAATGCCTTCCATACGGACCATTGAACACTTACCTTAAATTAGAAAGGTTCTCTATTATTCTACAATTAAGAACGCAGAAAATAAGATTGTGTGTACTTAAGATAAGTTACATACAAATTATTCATTTATTTAAAAGATAACTTCGCTAATGTATGACTTATATAAAAGCTCTTTAGCAGTGAAATAAATAACTTCTTTAATATTCTGGAATGTATACAAGAGATGCTACTAACCTCAAAATTAACATTAGTTACACTTTACGCAATAAATTCCTGGTAAGGTCCTTACTGCAACCTTATTATTAAGTAATCTGACAAGGTCCTCATCGGGATCCTTTCAGCATCTAGGGTAAAATTCTACTCTTGTAGACAAATTGAAAATTTGAATAAAAATATCCTGGTAAATGTTAACTACATCTACACGTACTTTCATACAGTATGGATTTTATTTTTTAATATATTCATCAAATCATAAACTATATACAAATACAGACAGTAAATAACGGCATTAGTTCACCGTCTATTTGTTTGTTCATACATTAACTTTGTTGTTTATACATAAACAGCAATTGTAACACATGCATTACTGGAACACAACACGTTCTATTATTCGTAGTACTTTGCTGTGTGTTGTGACAATACCCCAATTTCTTTCTGAAACAAATGCACTGACAGTCTGGAGCGTGTACACAGTAATTATCTCGTGGTGGATAATGGGGGAGTGGGGAGAGGGTGGTACACATCCGAGTGGGTGTTAAATAAATAACAAATAAACTCATGTATTCCCTTTAACATTGTTCCATGTTCCATGAGTTCTGTTAAGTGAAGACTATTCATCAAGTTGATAATTACAGAAATAAAGAATTAAGATTAAAAGAAATGTTAATTTTCCTGGAAAAGTATCTTGTTATTTAGTTTTCTCTTGGTAGAATTAATTAGTGAGAAAATTCTTTGTTAAACTGCAAATAATGTACGGGGTATATTCCTTCATAGAATTTGAATTATCTTATCTAATGTGATCCTATTTTCTAGGTATTTTTTATATTAGTATTTATTTATAGTCAGCTACATGCTTCAAATGGGAGGTCAGTTTATCAACTTTCAAAAAATTTTACCACTTAAAACAATATATACATTTATAAACATTTACAATAAATAATTTACAACTTATAGACATGAGTATGGGTACTTAAATTAAAGAGATTAAATTAGTTTTATTGATAAAGTCAATAAGGTTTTTTACACTTTCATTGTTTTCAAATATCTGCTTATATATTGCAGTCTTGTCTGTGCGATGAGTGCCTTGAACATCGAAGAATAATATGCTTTACTGTTAGTAATAACTTTGTTAATAATCGTATCTGAACATAACAAAAATTTAAAAATCTCACGTATTGGGCATTTTATAATATGTATCTATTCTCTTTAATAATTCATCATAACATCTGCATGACATGTTTCGTCATAATCTAAAACTCCCATGTGTCACCACCATTAAGAGATCATTCTAGAATCTGGCACAGTTTCAATTCTCCAACGCTAACCCACTAACATATCCATAGATAACTTAGTCATAACTTAAAGCTCGCAGCTTTAATCTGGTAAGAGAGTATGAATACGTTCTTGTGTCTTTTGGCTACGTTACGGAAGTTTCATTTTCTAAAGGGAAATAAGGAGGGATGGGGTTCACCTTCTTTCGATTTAAGATTACTCTAATCTTTTTATAATGATGGTATAGGAGATATCCAATATGAAAGAGCTTTGGAATTAGAATTAAATATTATTACATTTACTTAAATATACTAATATCTTGTTTCCAATAACAATAATGATAATTCGTTTACAGTTTTAAAAACCATTAAAATCTGCGTTATAAAACTTATATGATATGTCAAAATAAAAAAAATAAAGTATTACGCTCTATAGCCTAGATAACATTTGGATATATATACTATATTCAAGGTATGTATATTGCATATCCTATGTATATGCTGTAGTGATTTAAAACCAACAATGTATGTAATATGTATGTGCAAATGCTAAGATATGTGCATATTTATACATTTCTACATGTGCTGTCATGTTTATTCATTGTTGTGACTGCTTTTTCCATAATAATTTATATGTATAATTTTTGATCATGTTTCCGTGTCTATTCTTGATAAATAATTATTCTAATTTTATGGAATTTTCTATTCTAAAGGATAATTTATAAAAAATGCCAATGACACTTAAAAAAGAATACTATACCTATACATTGTATACAAATAAGTTTCTGAATTTTATCGGAACGACGCATGTAAATGATAGTAAAAGGTTAAATATAAAAACTGTCACCATCAATAAAATTGATATTAGCATCGTGAATATTTAAAATATGTTTAAGGTCTACGCCAGCTGTTGTGAACCTTTTTGTCCATACGTTCAAAGTGTAATCTTTTTTATCGATCTGCATTTTGTTTTTTTTTTTAATAATAATAGGACCACGGTCCTTTTTTCGCACTTCTTAATTCATTTTATTCACATTTTACCTATTTACATTTCATTTATTATTACACCTATATTTTTAAACCCCGGATCTGCTTTTATAGAAACATTTTTCATTAAAATTAATAGTGTGCATACACAACTATGCTATAGTCTATGTTCAGCCAAAAGTCATTGTTATTTTCACAAATCATATACTCTCACTTTTCATTTCAAATTCGTTCACTATAATTGTGAAATATTCCCTTCATAACGCATAATTGCACCAGGAATATTATCTATGAAAGTTAAACAACTATAAACGTATTTTGGTTTGGATTTTTACTATTACCGGTACTACCATATCTTAATTGAAATGTCAGAACAGCAAATAAAGATAACCTTAAAATAATAAGCTGTAGTAACAATATCTTTTCTAAAAATTGTTTAAATTTAACAGTAAAAGTTCGATCGCGCATAAGGAGTCAAAAGGGAACTATACAAATAATCTTATTCTAGAACAGATAGATATTTGTGACATAATTTATAGATGGCGCCTAATTCCTTGGCCTGCCATTACGGGGTGTATGGGTTAAGCACCACTGGTACAACTCGTCACCCACACATACAAAATGACATTTAACCTTTGAAAACTAAAACTGCGTCAATATACGTAAAACCGTAAAACTTTCATATAAATTCACTTTGAAATAAAAAGCACAAGAGCTTTTACAATACATACTCCTACAATATTTTCTAACTCTAAAATATTTGATTAATCTACGCAAGTACAAAGTAATCTGTTATAGAATTAATTTACTTAAAAAACAAGAAATTAATCACATTTATGTTACATCATAGTGATTATATACATATTATACATATATCTATTACCCTCCAACCTTGACTGTTATCAGATTGCTAATAGTTCACAGAGGTCAAATATTAACGGAAAATATAAACACCCCTTATTTCACACAGGGGGTTCTCTAAAATCCACCTTTAACCTTCATCCCCTCCAACACCATCATTAACACATTAGTTTTCGCGAAACAACCAACCCCCTGTACCTGTCGTGACCCCCGAGTGGGGACCCCAGAGACCAGCCCATCCGTTTCCTCACCTCCTACCCCTAACCGGTAGTCCATCAAATATCATATGTTATATTTTTTGTGGGATTGGATACACGTGAATTTTGAAATGCTAAATTTCTTCTTTACTTGTTTGATTACGTATTTAAATGTAGTAGTGAACATAGGGGTGTTGCAATAGGGTGTTTATAAATAGTTTGTAAGAAAGGGAATGTTTTTATAAAAAAAATTATTGCATTTTTCTTTTTCGTAAATAGGACAGCCGCATATAGGAGATACAATTTCTGTAGAGAGGCTGACTGCCCGGTAATGCTATGGGAATATATGAGAGCACGTAAATTTGCGACAAATCTGTATTAAGACAAAAAATTTTACATTGCTCTCACACTAGAACAGACTACGTGCAAATATGAGTTATTTCGAATCAAGCACGCTTCATCATAAGAACAAATTTCTACATTAATGTTTATAAATACAGTGGTGTTTCTTTTCTTTTTTTGTAATATATTTTATCTAGTTAATATCGTTTATTTTGTAATTTTATTTATCACCGACGTCCTCCTATTATGTTGGCAGTTTCTGCGATGTCGTGGCCTCATATGTGTTCTAATAAGTTCACCACTGTCTAATAAGTTTATGATTCTGTATGTACATACTCAATTTAACTTGGTAACAATCAAACCCAGAAAGTATATTTCTGGTCTGAAAATCAAACCTGAAGACACAGCAGTCAGTGTCAATTAGTTGTATTTATGAAATATGTTGTACTGAATATCGAGATATACTTTTTATCGATACACCACTGTTATGAAAGATACTATTGCTTTCTCTTACATATCCCCTTCCAGTTATTCGTTTGGTTAAAATTCGCGGATACACGCTTCCACTATGAGAGCTTCGTAACGGTTGTATTCGGACGGCTTTGTCGCTTGCAGGATGCGAGGTCCATTACATTTACATGGTACGGATAGGTAAAGCGTAGTAGCGCGTATACGTCCGGTTAAAATTCAGTAAAATACGCTTCCAGTGTGCAAGGGGCCTAAACTTTTATAAGTAATGAACTCTGGCTTTTGTTTTCATCGCATGTGACGGTTCAATGCATTTGTGGTCACTCTGTTCCATTTTTTGGTTATTAGCAAATTGGAATGTAAGCTATATCTTTATGTACCGTTATTACTTAATTGTATATAAAAGTATATGAGTAGAGTCAGTAGTATATTAATATTTTTCGTTATCACGTTAATTTTTAATTAACTTTATTAGCAACAATTCCCTTGACTTTAACGTGCTGGTAGCTACTCCAGGTAGACACACTTTGTACTAAATAGGTATCATCCAATAATTCATGGAAATTATAGCAATAATAAATATTATATAAAAAGGTTACAAGAGAATTAACCTAAAAAAAATTATCTGTGTGTAGGCATTCTTTAGAAATTAATTTAATTAGGAAAAATTTGTTGTTCTAGTTTCATCCGGAATTTTTAATTGTGTTTAATTAATATGTACATTTCAATATCATGACATTATCCTACTAAACACTTTTACATATATTTTAAATTGAAAATATTATGGGTGCTTTCCAATTACAGAGGATGATGCGGATGTTTAAATGGAACAAACATTAATTTTTAAATCTGAACCTTCATCTTATTCTCAAAAATTGTTTATCCAATTTTATAAAGTTAATTTTACTTTTATGATATAAATGAAATAAGGATTTTTATCAAAGTTATTAAATCATTTCATACAATGGTATTGGAAATAGTAATCAATAGTAATTGTCAACAATATCAAGAAATTTTACATTTTATGCTAATTAGCTGATATCAATTGCGGACATTATTCGAGAGCAGAACTTTTTAAAGTGCTCAATTGTGCGATGCTGTATTTGAAACATTCAATGTTGAGCATAATGCTGTATTATACGTATTTGTTACGTAATTGGAAAACACGCAATATGTGTTCTACTATAAAGTACTACTCTATTTTGTAACTGCGTACCTGACGTCTGTTAACTTCTGACGATTTTTCAAAAACCTATATTTTCTAAATTAAGCCATGTAAGTGTACACAAAACTATCAGAAGACCTTAAAAAAGAGCAAAACGTATCCCATATCTTGAAACTGGCATACGTAGCCTAATTTGTAAATTAAAGGGCTTTGATAAATCGTCAGAAGTTACCAGACGTCAGGTAAGCAGTTACAAAATAAACGCCTTAGTCTAAGAAAGTCTAAATTTAAGGCCTTTTAACTTTTTCTCTGACGTCACACGTCATGAATTGGTACTAGTGTGATATTCATTTATTTGTTAATTTGGTAAATAAAAACTAAACCCCAAGTCACTACAATTTTATTTATCGCTGTAATTGCAAGGTTCTCTTCGAAGCAACTCCGTTGAACATTATTCAAAAGGGAATCTCAACTAATATGTGAACAATATAACAGCCCACTAACGGTAAAGCATACTATTCTCCGATACTCAAGGTACTCATCGCATAGACAAGGTATAGGATATTTGAAAGCATAGAAGGTTTGAAAAACCTTATTGACTTTATCAATAAAACTAATTTAATCTCTTTATTTTAAGTACCCTTACTAGTATTTATAAGTTGTTAATTATGTATTGTAAATGTGTTTAAATGTATATGTATGTGTATAAATGTATGTATATTGTTTTAAGTGCTAATAACTTTTGAAAGTTAAAATAAAGACAGATAACTCTAAAAATATCGTTGAATTTACCTTGCCTCTCGTTTTCCTTTTCTTCCACGTTTGATTCAGTAAAGCTAATGTGTTATATGCCAACAAGCGGACCTGTGCAAGCTTACCTTTAATTGAGCATCAACATTATATGACTGAACACCGTTAAGTTTTAATTTAAAATGAGTCAAATATACCCAAATATAATATTCGGCGGATTCTTGACTAAATTTAATAGTTATTAGATTGATGTTATATTCCATAAATAAGTCCCATATCTTAGCTATACATTACATAAAAGTATTTAGAAATGTCTCCATTATTTATCGAGTTATTAAAAGAATAAAACAGTCACCTTTTATTGATACACCTTTATTAATCTCATAGCAAATAAAATTAAAATAACAATTTATTTTAACGACTTAAATCTTCTCAATTTACAGCAGACACATCTGCAGATATGATTATATTCCACAGTCATTGTTACATCAATTTGTATTTTAAATACGCAGCATTAATTTAATTATCAAATTTTAATTAACTCTTCAAATATAAACACATTTATGTACAATACGTTTTTAACACAATGAATTTTATTCTCAAAGGGACTGTAATCCCTCTGCCGTAAATCCTTATTTTTAATTGCTTCAACCAATAATAATACGACTTACGGATAAATCAAACACAATACAAGGATTATTATAGTCGAAACGTGTCGGTTTCTTTCGGGGAGAGGGCTATTCACTTTCCAGAGCACGTGTAGTGAAGTTATGAAAGTGGAACACACTATACCACTTCAAATATATATATGTATAGAAACTGTTCTATCTATTTAATTTGTTATCTCTATGTCGCTGTATATTCTAGTCAGGATTTCAATTCGGTTGATTTACCAGATATTAAACTTTCCAGCTTGGCGAACTGATTGATTTTGCGAACTGAATGCTTTGTTTGACGTTGAAGTCATTTTTATTTTGATAGTAGGCGTTCTCACTTGGGATGATTACTCATTTATTTTGTGAAAGATAGCATGTTATTTAATACTTTGTTTATTTTATTGCAGTATAGCACACTTATATGAGGTCACGACAAACTGACCACATAATAGGAGGTCGTCAATGATTGTACTCAGCATCGGAATTAACTGACGTATTTTTCAATTCAAATGTGGCCTAAAATAGACAGTTAAATATTTTGTTGCATTTACTAGAGAAATAACAGAAAAACATTGTAGAATGATTAACAAAATATATTATTTATTATTATTAATATTTTCTAAGAAATTTTCTAATGTTAAAAATGTGTTAAATATTATAAAAGCCCATTGCTACTCACTGTTTGTAGTTTTAATTTAACGTTTTAACCTTAAACTTGTGAAATCATACATCAGTAATATACATTATTTTGTAATAATTACTATCTTTATTTACTTTAAATTATTGTATTCAATATAATTAATTAATTTTATTTCTTTATATTTCTCAAGATGAATCTTACATTTTAGGTTAATACTTTAAATTAACACTAAAACTCAGTGAGTGGGAATGGGACTTAACAGCGTGATATGTTGTACGCTTTGAAAAAAAAACTATCGCCGTAATATTTTTATCGAATAAAATGAATTCGCATTGCTGAAACCCGCATTATATGAGGGTCTATTGTAAACATACAAAGAAATTTTTTTATTGACATCCCAGAATTTTGCATACAGTATACAGTATTTCTCATCATTTTGTGTTAATACTTTCAAGATGAAACATGACTCACTTTGTTCAGACTCATTTCAGTTCGATCAAATTCAATTATTAAAACAAAATACAGACTTTTTTATAAATATTCATAAAAATTAATCAATTCTAAAGTTAAAATGTTAGCATTAATAAAGTACATAAATATGCAAATCATTTAAAGGCGATCAATCTTCTTGTACGTCATAGAGATCAACATCAACATCAACCACCATAAGTATCAGTGAACCGCGAAAAACGGAAAAAACGGAAAAACGCGACGCGAGATATCATCAAAGCCTTTTTAACTTATGGTTTAGTTGTTGTATAGTTTGGATTAATGTATCTCATGATATCGTACTTCTAACCCTTCGTTTACCCTTTATTATCCAGAGGTGCTAAACCCTGACTTTTCTTTAATATATAATAGGATTTGGCTTATACATCTTGCTTGCCAAAAATTGGATTGTGAATTTTTTTTTTTATCAAAAGCAATTATCCAAGTATTTATTTTGAAATGTTACTTTTTTTTTATTAATACTTCACGAGCTTCTTAGGACCATGGTCTAGGGGATGTTTGTCCTCTATAAGTGAGTTTAAGTTTTTTTTTGTCAGCTTTAAAATGTCTGCAAGGTAATACAGAGATTACAAGATCTTGGACTATAATAAAACACTAAACATTTTTCCGGTCAAACAAAAAATAGATCTAATATGTTTCATAGTTCACTCCTCCACAAAGACTATTCGGTGATCCCACGGAATATATTTTATTCTAATGGTACACATATCTAAAATCCTTAGTGTGATAACGGTTTTTGAACTAATTCTCACAAAAAATAAATTCTGTAGTAACATAGTTTTATTTAGCGCCCCTGGTCATGACTCTCCATAAATCTAATAACCTTTTTACTATTTTAAAGGTTTTAAAGCCCTGGAAATACTTAGTCTTATATGTAACAGTACTGGTGTGACGCTTTATCTGCAGAGACCTCTTTTGTTGTTTCTTGGAACCACAGTTGAAAATCAACAGTTTTCTGAGAGAAGCGTCAAATAGAATTCATTTGTTATTTTAATCAAGATTAAAATTTGATAAGTTTCTTTGAAGATAATTTGTTAGAATTAATTTGCGTGCTTGTTTTCTTGTATTCACTATTTTATCAAACGTGACATTGCATTTTTCATTGTATTTTACTAATGCTTTTATGTTAAATGATAATTAATTGAAATGGTTTTTTTTACTTCGTTATTTTTATGTATAACATTTTACATATGTAGATATTTTATTGTATCTGCCCAGAAACTTAACAAAACTTAAAACTAAATTCTCTACATCTCAGTTTTTACTTCTGTTATCAACCTGCTTCCTTCCTTGGCAGCAGTTTCTCTTCTTTTCCTTTTTCATCTTCTTTCCTCTATACCTCCGCCATTCACCTCCTTCTTTTCCTGTGTCCTCTCAACGAATCCTCTATATTTTTTTCACTAACAATTCTGAATCAAAACTAGCCTATGAATCAATCTAAAATTTTATATGGTGTCGTTTGAAAGATAGTAGTAGACGATGGTAATATCAACTACCCTTAACAAAGCTACTTATCCTTAAACACGGGAACGTATTGATCCTCCCACATATATCATTTTAGGCGTACCGATACGACAATACGCCAAGTCAAACTTGTATACTGTAGGGTCTACTGGAGTTGTTTTACACTGACATAATTTATCATGAGAGCAAACTTTTACTTTATTTTTTTATCGATACACCACTGTTCCCTTCCAGTCTGAGCCGGATAATTGTATTTACAAGGTACGGATAGGTTTAGCGTTGTAGCATGTATTCGCTGAAATTCGCTTCCAATGTAAGAGATACGTAACACCTGTATTCGGACGGCTTTGTCGCTTGCAGTGTGCGAGGGTTCATTACATTTACAGGGTTCGGATAGGTAAAGCGTAGTAGCGCGTATACGTCCGGTCAAAATTCGCTGAAATACGCTTGCAGTGTGCGACTTGCCTTAAGCTTATATGTCAACCCCTAATGCATAAGCCTTGAGCACACGCCGGATATAATTTTTAACTTATTTACGAGTATTTTTTAAGGCATTTTCGGTCTTCTTGACCTTTACCCTTTACCCTTTAGGTATTGAATAGTAAATATAGAATTACATTCTACAAACTGAAACAAAGAGATTTTACTTTATATAAAATTTATTCTCAAGTAAAACGTAAACTATAAGTTTTCGATTATTGTATCATATTAAAAGAAAACCACTGGAAAAACAGAAGGAAAATATAAAAATAATGGAAAAGAAACATTTGCAGTAGAGATAAAGTGCGTCTGTTTCTTGGTACAAATAATTGGACAAGGCATTTGGGAAAAGGTAGAGATAAAGACACTCCTAACGGTAAAAAAAGGTACTAAACCATCAGTGGAAATAATGGGAGGTGACTTAACAATGGGTAGGCATGACAAACGATTTTATGAAAACGAAAAGCATGTCTCTGAAAGGGAAAACCCAAGGGATGAAAATATATGTTGTAGTATGCGGTAAATGTGTTAACTAAGAAACTAAAATGAAAACTCATAATTTAAATGAAAATTTTAGTGAAATTAATTTTAAGATATAGTCACTATATTAAGTTTTACGCAAATAATATTTTATAAGACAAATTATTATAAACCAAGAGTGGGCTTGTGTCCTACGTCTTAATTTCTATAAAACTGTATGACATATTGATAAAGTGGGTTACTAGAACCTCAAATGTTCAATTATTTTTTAATAACTCCTTATATGTTAGGAGATATTAACAATTAAAAAAGTCATTTTGTCTCTTTAATTATTAAAGGGATTCAACGTTGTACACATTTCAAGTGCATGTGACATCACAATCCTTGTGTAAGGTTACCAACCTTACAGCTGATAAATCTCTGCTATATGTATTTATATATCAAAATATCAAATATTATTTACAGCTATTTCAAGGAATAATAAAATTTCAATATTATGTCTGCCTTAGCAGGGTTAAATAATATAAAAACTTATTATTCTTTGATTTGACTTGATTATTTGACTACCAGCAGCTACAAAACATTACCACAGCACTGACCTACTCAACAAATAACTGACGTTAAAATGCATTTCACGTCATACAAATATGGCCGACCATTTCTAGCGCTAAAACTACAATTCAAACTTTTAATTGCTATATCTCCGTCAACATTTATTAACATCAATTTCAATCAACAATTGAAAAATTGAGCATTAAAAAATGAGGACACAAGCCCATTATAATCTTACTAATTTCAATATGAAATAACCACCAGTACTAGGATAAATATTAGTAATAAGTAATTAATAATAATTTATATTTATTTTCAAATCGCTATTAAAGCTATTTCACGTATTTGACATTTCTAACCGAAATAAATTGTTATCATAGGATGCTTCTTACATAAGACAATAAAAAATTAAAAAGAGATATAAAAATAGGAAACGCATGTATTTTACGCTATCAGCAAGTTTGCACGACGCTCACAAAATGAGCATAAGTAATTGAGCGTATACTGTCGTATCAGTAAGGGGTATGTATGTATTGTGACACACACACTCGGTTTCTTTGAGAATAGTAGCCGCTCATCTAACTCGCCGATTTACGTCCGAATTCGCCGTCGCTTAAATACAGTGCTAAAAAACGCTAAGAAAATAAGCTAGTGGATAAATAATTTTAATGCTTCATTATTCGTTTAGTGTCTTATTGTATATCAATCTAGCAGCAACCTTGAGGCTAGCCTCAAGTTACCAAGTGTATATCAAGCTAAAATAACGCTACTTTCAAGTTTCAAACCTGCACTCCAAGACAATTTTCTGCCTGTGTTTATAACAATAAGAAAATATGTATTTATACATTACAAAATATATCATACATTATTTTTTTGAAAATGAATCTTTAATCGCCTGAGTTATTAATGAATTTTGAACACCTGTAAATCGTATTGAAAGCTGAAAGCACAGCTTTTCTATACTAAATTAAATTATTGAACATACTAATTTTAATTTTTGTAATTCAGCAGATTAAGGATTCATTTTTAAAAAATTAATACAATAATTGTCTCAAAAAATAAGATAATAAATATATATATAATCATATAATACGATAAAATCTGTTTCTTATTCAAGTAAGGGTGCTAATTATAATAATACAAATCTACCGCCTTAATATCTTAATAACCAAATAACTTTATACGAGTACATACAACATATTTATAAAACTTCTATTCTATTCAATGTTTGTTCTCATTCTAACAAACAAGAACCACATTGTTTGCATCTCACTTATAAAATAGAACAAAACACCTGCAACCCTTAACGCGCACGCGCCGTTAATTAGAAAGAGATAGATTTATAGGGTGAATTATAATAATAATATATATCTATCTCGTTTTATTAGTCTATGAAAATTTATATATACATACATATATACTACATAGTAGTGAAACTTATTTTAACTTCTAACTTTAGTTTATCTTTGATAACACGTGAAAGCTGACAGATGGACAGCGAGAAGTGTTACGCACATACGAAAAATATATTTCATTAATTTTCATGTTATATATTATGTATGGTTATGTTAATACCGTGTTAACTTTTTAATTATAATGTGAAAAATTGTTTAGCGATATTATTAGGCAAAATTTTAAAAACTAAAAAAGTTTAGTGTTTGTTAAAAGTCGACAAATATTTAAAATGGCAGTTTTCAAAAATGTTCTACACTTGGCTCTTCTTTTTGGAATTTTTTTACATGAAGGTAAATTTTATATTATACTTCAAAATTATTTTTTATTTAATATATAAAATTGTTGCTTTTTCAAAAAAACGTTTTTTTTTTAAATAAAAAAAAAAAATTACTTTTTTTACTTCATCTGTTGCTTCTTTCTGCTGTTGCTTGTGATTAAAAACTAAATATAAATTATTTTATTCACGGAAGTTGCTAATAATACTGTCATAGCCGGCATTTTTTTATATCTAGGAGCGTTTTCTTTTTAAAAAGAGTGTTGCACTTTTTTGTGGAACACTCTCTTGTATTTGTACACAGTGTATTCTTTTGTAAAAATGTTGCACTGTGTTCTCTGAAAAAGTGCAATTTTTCTACCACTGTCCGTTGATCACAGTGTCCTTGTTTCCACTCCATTTTTACTTCAAATTAATTTTAATTAGCAAATAAAATTCGTTTTTTTTTTAAATTTTTTATTGCGTGTAGATTTATAATTTTTTCTCTTCAAAATATTAAATTTTTCAAAACATGAAATACATACATATTTATGTTTTAGTCAAAGTTGAAACAGACAACATCTTTAACTAAGTTAAAATAATTTTAAAAAAATTTAATACCAATCTTTCGCATTTAGAATTGGCCCTTTTGCACTAAGCTACTCATATACATATATAGTTTGTTTATATCATATTTTGTGTTCTATTTATAACCGAGAAAATGATATAACTGCGCAACATTATACAATTAACTGACTGTTTCAAAAAAAAACAGCGTGGAATTAAATCATGAAAAGAAACGTCATTAATTGTGGAGTTATCAGAGGCAGAGGAACCGGTCAATCCTACTCCGATTTCCATGATTTGTTTCTTACAAGTTGAAAATTGATGCCCAGATCAGTGCATTAATAAACTCTCGAAAAATAAAAATTATATACCTGTCTCGTTTGTTCCTTTACAACGACATATAATTGCTTCTCGCTTATTCATTAACAGATGTTAATCAATACATATTAAAATAAATAGAAATAGTTTTCTTATTACTTTGTATGAAATGAATATTTTAAAAAATAATTTGGATAATAATTTTAAACCATTAAAATAATTTTATTAATTTTAATTAAAAAATAAATTATGTGGAAACATTGCAGAAGATAAAAAGAAAAGAACTGTCTACTTTTCGTGTTGCACAATGTTTCAAACATTATTCTACAAATAATTTTTTTAATAATCAAAAATTAAAATCATCGACATCGATGTAGAATTGACATTACTCCGCTATAGACATTTATTTGCAAAAGATAATAAAAGATAATTTATGGCACACTCATTTGATGAAAATACCGACGTAGTAAATCTTTAATATTACTTGTACAGATTGAAAAATGCATTTTCAGTTCAACTAACGTTGTATTGTGTAAGTGTTAGTACACTAATATGTATTTTAAGTGCATTGCCATACATTATATACGTTACAAAATTATCCTTTGCGTTTTATTTTTACCTAACACGAATTTATGAGTTATAATGTACTGGGGATTAGCGGATGTCGCACTACATTCGTTAATATAAATATTAGGGTGTATCAATAAGAGGTGACTATTTTGTTTATGAAATAAAACGTAAAGTAACGGGGCTATTTCTGATTTTTTAAATTTTTTATGGAAATAATACTTAGGGAATTCTCTGAGTGGCCAAGACAGTAAGGTGGTAGATTCCAGTCAGCTATGCTCGATTTCCGAAGATGGATTAAATTAGTAAAGTATCTTACCAAATAATAGACATGTCATAAAATCAAATATATATACTCACTAGGTACATATTATACAAAATGATTACAATTAATGCGAAATGAAACTTAGTTGTAGAAACAACAATAATTAAAAATACATCCTTAATATTATGGAATATATTTCTCACTAACGGACTAAAAGCTTTTGAATTTAATTCCCGCTGTTTTTTTATAAATTTCTTTCTTCTTTCATTTCCATTTCTCTTTGTTTTATTTCTACGTTAACTCTGAATCAATGTCAAAGTTTATGGTTCACAGGTATATATCTACCTTTGTAGAACCTTTAATTATTAACCTGGCTGAATTGTTTATGTTCCAAGATAAGAACAGACATTGATAAAGATGCTTTTCAAACTTTTTACATCGAATTCTTTTCTTTACACAATTTTACTTACACAAATTGTGTATCAATATAACCTGACTATCTTAAATTTGCACCCGTTTTCCACAAATGTTACTTGGAAGTTTGAAATTTGATATACGTGTTTAGGAAACATGGGAAATTAATCACGGAACAGTAAGACAGTGGTACTGTCTTATTTTTCTTCTTATTTCTCATTTTGGCTACATCAACTTTTCGTCAAAATCGTTTTTTAAAAGGAAAGTTAACGCTGTTAATTATTTGAGCCATAAGTATTACAGTAGCATCAAAATAAACGTCTTCTATCAATACAACCGGGTTATCTATCTGAATAGTTTTATACTTCAAAAAATATTACAATGCATTGGTTACGTAAAGCAAAAAAAATATTTTAAATATTCTTGTTATTTAACATTTTATTCAAGAAACAAAACAGTCATCTTCTATTGATACACTATTGTGTACTATGTATGTTATCTTTGAAACCAATAACTATTTAAATTTTTACAATACACTTACCGTTTCTTCAAGTACTATAAACAGTTTTAAAATATAGCTACATAAATTCAATAATTTTATCTACAAAGCAGTGGAGCTTTAGCAGGAAACATAAAATTTTCCATATAATATTTTATGTATATTTGACAATCAAATATTATTTTTTATTTATAAAGCTCGTAACTTACACAAAAATACATAAATAAATAAACATAATCATATCTCTTACACAATAAATAAAACAACAAATTAAATTATATCGTACAGGTCTCCCTCTCATGGTTTAATGAAAAGCTCTAAAAAGCTCACCCATAAAGCTTTTTATTTCACCTCACACTTTAAACAACCTCAGGAGTCGTTAGAAGCTTACAGATGGATTGAGTAGCTTTATAATTCAAGTATTCGATTTCGTGGAACTTACAGTAAAGTTCAACGTAATTGGAAGCTTCTCTGGGAGCTTTTACGAATATATAAATATGTATATACAACCAGACATAAATTATGGTTAGAAAAAGTAACATTTTATTTTATTATGGTCATAAACAGTATGTTTTATAGCTGACATTTTGAATGTTAAAAGGAAAGATGGATGCTTGATACTTAACTTTAGAACTAGTTGCATTAAAATTATATATTTCGTATAATTAATAGATAAATTTAATTAAATTATTTCAAAAAGCTCTAGCGGAAGCTTTGGCGGTTTTTTTGTTTTGTTATCATTATTATTTTAATATGTATTGTTCACTCCCGGAACAGTCGTAAAGTTAGATACTTGTATGTGGAAATATAATGCAGTTATCGTAAAATATGAAATAATAGAGGAACTAGTCGACACGGAAAGGTAATTAAATTAGGTAGTTAAAGTTATGCGGTTACGGTACATGACATGTAAATGCATTTACATTAAAAACTTAGCTGCTAACAAGAAAATCTACAAATTATTTTTATATGGGACCGTCAGTCGAACTGATTCTAATGGAAAATGCAGTTTCGTCAATTATGAATACATTTGTTTAATATATATTTATATGTATATAAATATGAAATAGTATTCTTTGAGACAGCTTCACTGTAACAGACAGGACTCATTTTGTGTTTATTCTGACCTGCAATGTTTTAACATGGAGACCAATTTGATAAGGGAATAGTATGCCAATAGAAAGGTTAATTTTATACTTTGTTTTACCTGAAGTATCTTTTTATAATAAAGTTAAGTTTTCTATGATAAAATGGTTGTTTTATTGAACATATACCTAGCAATTGAATGGTGATTCTAAATCCTTACCTAGAATTATTATATATGTACCATATATTATTTGAGTGTATCAATTTACAAAAATTATAAGAACTTAAACAATATATACATTTATAAACATTTGTAATACATAAATTATAATTTATAATGGCGGGTTCAGACTTACGTGTTCAATTGTTTGTGCTGTTTGCCAAATATTTGAGGTCAAGTAGACATGCACAATTATTATTTTGAATTTTTAAAATATGACAAATATTCAAATTTCAAAACATTCATCCAAACTTATTTTAAGTTATATTTAAATAATAATAATAAATAATATTTTAAGTTATGTTCATGTTTTGTTTTTATGCCCGAAGCAAATATTTGTGCGAAATGTTTATCTTTGTGTATGAATTCCAAATGTTTGCAAACTGAGCACGAACTATGTGTCCACATATGTGTCTTTGTACACAAACAACGAATGTTTGAACCCAAACATGCAAGTCTGAACCCGCCATAATATAGAGATTCAATTACTTTCATTAATAAAGATAAGAGAAAGTAAGGAAATTGATATTGGATTATTCTCTGCTTTCAAATATCTGCTTATACTCTTCAGGCATATTACAGTTTTGTCTGTGTGATGAGTACTTTGAGCATCGAAGAATAATATGATTTACCTTTATATTGTTCACATATTGATTGTGGTTTCTTTTGAATAAGTAGGTATAAGTAAGATTTGTATGACCTATCATGAGTCTACATATTACTACTTCAAGCCTTCTATTTAGTTCGACCGGTTGTAACTCTTCTTTACAAATTGATAGCTACGCTTCCTTTAATTTGTTATCAGTTTGTTCGTTCCATTCTTCTTGCCATGAACAATTTATTTCATTGTTATTTATATTGTTTAAGCATGTACATGTTATAGTTGCTTCATCAGGAATGCGTTCTGAATGAATTGCTTCTTTTGCATCATTGTGTTTAATATTTTAAGACAATGTTCAAAATACATGTTAATGTTTAATATGACTACCTATGGTGCGGATGATGATATTAAGTCTTCCGATGAAGGCATTGCACGCTGCATCAATGTGATCATATCGAATCACACGCTATTTCCAACGAAGCGCTGACTTCAATATTTCCACATTTGTATATCTTTTTGTTGACACCTTAGTCTCTATAAAGAATCATCAGATTCAAGTCTGGCAAGTATGAAGGCCTCTTACTAATGCGAAGAATCAACTCGTGGTACGTCACTCGTTATGTTATACTCTTCATGGCGCTAAATAGCTCGTGACAGCTGAAGACAGCGTCATATTTTGACGGAAGCATATCTACCTACGATATACTTGAAAAGAAATATTCCAAATTAATACTTATGATCACATTTATGCAGCATAAAATGTTTTCATGACAAGACGTATCCTTATCGAACAACTACTTGTTTTTCATGAAATATGATATATTTTCAACAATGTGATAAAATTTTACATACATAGATTCATAATTGATAAATCCACAGCGTTTTTAATTGCTATCTCTTCTAGTGAATATATATTTACTATACTTGCTTTTTGTAGAGCAAGTTTCTGCTACATGGGGGTTCTTTTTAATTTTCCTTTTGACTAAAATAAAAAAGTTTGTTTCTTTTTCAACCGTACAACTGTACATCAGTAATGGATGGCACCAAGCAATTACACTCGCAATAATCTCGTCTCTGAGCAACTTTGCAAAGCAATTAACGCCTTCGCGTTTCCTTAAGTGCTGTCAACAATAAAAAGAAGCTTTTTTCTAACGATTTAACATGTATACATTGTTTTATTTCCAGTTAGTGAATCAATAATTGAAAATATTTCACTTGATGCGTACAATAAGACCTTTCTTTAACCTTTTTACTAGTTTACAAACAATTTATAAAAGATCCCCTACTTTACAAGGGTTTTATAGGGTTGTAGCTATACATCATTATTTTCACAGCTTTCACTAAAGCTTCGTTGGGTAGCTTTCGTTGTTACCATCTTGATCGTAAAAGTTTACTGAATTTTTATATAAATTGTTAGCGCATCCCCTTTTTGTTACGCGATTTCCATTTTTCTTGGTAAAGGATTTTAAAGTTTCATACTTTTTTTTATTAAATTTCTAAGAATTTTTTACATTTTTTATATATAAATTAATTTTATTATGAATACAATGTGTTTCATTTGAAAGTTTTGTTGGTTTGGATTGGATTTTGCATTGGATTTATTAAATTGATAAAATCGTTATATGAGAAAAGTCTGGAAGACGTCCGGAAAATGAGAAAGTCTGATTTTTCATCTCTGAGCTTTTTCTTATGTATTTTATTTCATCGTAAAGATTTGATAATCCTAAACGCAACTATTTCGATTTAAATAATTCTAGAAACGAACAGAAATAAATATAATGTAAAAGGTGTCTCAAAAGTACCACTGGCGGTAATCCTGCATCAGATGCATAGAATAAGCCTAACGTGACCTTAATAAAAGTCGTATGGTTTTCGAATATCATCCGTTTAAAGCTTTTTTTAATTCTCCATTTTTTAACATTGTTAATGTCAGCGTTTTGTTGAATAGTATTTCCTTTTAGTATTTTTTATTCCTACGCTATCGTGAATAGTTACTTAAGGAGGTACGGGACGTACCGTCAATGGAAAAAGTTTATCTCTCGATAATACGAAATGCAAAATACGAAGTACATGAGAGACGAGCATATATTGGGACTGTACCTTTGAAAATGAATTTTTCAATTCCCTATTAAACTGCTATTTGCTTGTTAAAATGATTTTTTTGTACATTATAATAGTTTAATAAATTAAAAATTACCTATAATTAATATCAAATTTATATTAATTCAATTTAAATACAAATTAAATATTTTGAAAAAGGAATAATAAATTTTGTAACGCTGCAAATTTACGTGTGTTGATGCATTCGTGATTTGGTTCTTTGACCAATAAATTGTTATATTTTATATAACATTTATTCCGATTTTGAATTACCCGCTCAAATTGGGATTTGCAACGTTGCCGGCTTATAACCTACATTTACTGTTTCTTAAAGGTTTTATTTAAATATTTTCGTAAATAGGTATCCTTTTGATAATTTTCTTTTTGCAATAGTTACAGAAAAGATTCTTTTATATACACCTAGTTTTTAAAAGCCGTGTCACCATTTTTTCATAGTTAACAGTTATATTATGTGGTGAAATTGAGTTAAAAATTATGATTTGTATAGAAAATGACTATTTTTAATCATGTATAAAAAGAAAACTATGAGCCCTAGGTCTCTAAAATTTTGAGACAGCATGTATTTTAACTATTTGTATCGACCCTCCCTTTGTATCGAATTTCACAACGTTTCATCATTTACGTTATCCTCCTGTACCTCCTTAATCTTGACTTCATTCCTCAACAAAAACATTAACTTCTACTTTGAGCAGCCGCCGTGAAAAAACTCATGTTATGTTATGGCGATTCAGATATGGTATAATATTTGTTGCTTTCTTACATAACTAAAGAAAACCAGTTACGTTTACTAAACAAAGACCAAAATTCAAAACTAATTATTAAGCAAAACTAAATAGAGGCTATATTAAACCTGGCGTTCTTATTGGGACACCCTATATAAGAGTTCATAGATTTTTTCCTAAAAATGTTATAAATATTTTTAACTGTGGTGAACCTTAGTATTTTTATAACGTTATATGAATTAATACTGCTAGAACTCGCATTGTAGGAGGTCTACAGTAATTATAGAAAATTATTCGAAATTCAATTAAAATCTCATCGTTTCTTATATCTCTTTCTTCTTAATTTGTTTTTAATGATGCATGCAAAGTTAGAAATAGAAAATGAAAAGATCAATACAGGAAATTATCTAAGATTGCAATATTAGATTATTCTTTTCTTATCTTGATTTAAAGTCTACTCCATTAGCTTTGAAGAAAAGCTTTAAGCTACCATGAAGGTTTTTAGAATGTTATTAGAAAACATATTAAGCGAAACCCCACACATTTTTGTAATTTCTATATCGTAACTACTTTATCTTGCTTTTCTTTAACCTAAACTTGAAGGCATTGTTGAACTTAACGAGAAATACGTGGAAAAGCTTGAGGAAATATATTATTTATCAAGTTTTTTACGTTCTAATTCTATGAAATTCTCTACATTACCAGAATAACATAATAAACACACAATTCTTAACATAAACCATCATTCTTAATATCCTTCTCTTTTTTTGAACTAGAAGATTCCTTTGTGTCCGGCAACACCCCTACAACTTCTTAGTTTTGCTCGTAGATGATATTTTTTTCATAGAAATTTATTACACCTTTATTTCGAATATAAAAATAGGGGATTCCCTGAAATGAGATGTTCTGATCAAAAACAAATAATGACACATCCAAAATATCAGCATATCATTTCCTAAAATCTCATCCAAAAAATTTAACTGTCTCTATTTTCCGTAATCTCACTATTTATAATCATAGTTTTGTATCTCCCATTCTCCTTAACTATTTTTCTGTGAAATCTGTAATACATTTTCGGATGATATCATAGTTTTCCTCCATTGTCGTCTAGTCGACTCGAGCCGTGGATGATTCACGCATTGGAGGAGACATAGTGGCTTCTTGGAGAGTGAGTGGGAAGAAGATGGTGATGGAGTATCAACATTTGTAGATGTGTGTAAATCCGAGTAGAAATGTAATAAAATTGAAACTTTGTCATTATCAGATTCAAGGACGGACTGAAATAATAATTTATTTTTGTTTTTGAAATATTAAAGCAATTTATTATTGAAAGACATATTAATTAGTTTCGTGATGGATTATTTACCACGGTAAAATTCTTGGTTAAATTTAGTAACAGAAAATCATTAAAAAACTTATGATTTAATATAAAAAAAGTAACAATTTTACTTTTTAACCGTATACGGGTATAACAGTACGGAATAATAATTTTTCAACTGGTTTTTTTTTATAGAACACCTATTTTTTCTAGCTATAGAGAATCAGTAAGGAAATCCAGATGCTTTTATAGCCTGTTTGGTAAATATAGTTCAAATTACGAGAGTTCGGCGGCGACCCATAAAACAAGTTGTGGGGTATAAACTGCCGATATAACTAAAAAGCACTGACTCACTTATTTTTCTATAATGTATATAGGAACGAATAAGATAAAGTTCATTATCGTATTATAAATTTATACCGCTCTTATAATCTCTTTTAAGTATAAATGGCCGAAAAACTCTTGCGATTTGGACCATATTATTCATTCTTTGTTCTACGAATTACTAAATTACATTCCACAAAACAAGTATGTTACCTTACATTCATATAATATTTTACTGCAGCGAAACCTAGTAATTTTTAACCTTTAAGTTATGACGTGGGTGTCTCACAGACACCATGTAGACATATTTGAACCTTATTTCTTCATTTTAAATAATTTGCACCCCCCAAAAAGTGCCCAATAAATGTTAATTTTGCATAAATTTCATTTTGTTTTCTATTCCTTTTGATCCTAGATAGTGTTAAAACTTTATACTAATTTATTAACTATTAATAATTAGTACTTATCATACTCACCGTCTGTGAGACGTCACATCACCATTAATGACCTATCTTAACCATATCAGTACTCAAGGTTAATCTATAAATGTTTATTTTATTGTTTCATTACTATTTTAAAATCCTTTAATTTAAGGTTTTCCTTAAGAATGTGTTCTGAAAATCTTTATAATTAAGCTAATGCGCTAAGGGTAGATTTATTTTTCAAGAAGCTATAACATAGGTCAGAAAACATTGTATATTAGGTAAAATTATTTATGTAACAGGTAACTGTTATATTAGATAAACCTTAAATACACGTGTTTAACGAGAGGTAAGTTTTTGTTTAATTATAAAGGATATCCTTATTTAATTATCCAATAAATTTGAAATTGGTCGACCGTTTCGGAGTTGAGCTAAATTTAATCAAAGTTCGAATCATTTTCATATACCGAATGAGAGGTAGATACATTTGATAATTACATCAGTTTTTTTATTTTTATTAAAAGAACAAATCGTTATATATTCTAATCAAAATAACTGAGAATTTTTGTCGTATGTATATAAAAAAAAGAAATAATTGAAAGTGTCGTTATATAAATAAAAACGTTCTAGTATTGATAGTATTTGTACAAACATACATACGGTTTTGTATGTATACCGACTCTGCTGTAAGTCGATCTACTCGTGCAAGTTATACACAACTTTTGAATCATATTATAGGAAGACAACGTCCTTAAAATAATATTTAAATAAAAACTAACTCTCTAGTTCGATTTTTATTATAATTAAAATTGTTCAAAATTCAACTCGACCCTATTTGACATTTACTAGAGCACCTATTTGACCAGTCCGTCACTGATCGAACATGAAACAACGTATTAAAACAAAGGGCATACTCCGCATTACTTTACATATGAATGTCATCATTTTATTCGATTTTGATTTTACTATTTGTAACTATGACGCTCCAAGAACAATTGGATGAGTGTAACCGTTGGTTTTAGTGGGCTATTAATCGGTTATATATGTAGAGAGAGAGAGAGAGAGAGAGAATATCTTGTTTTTCCTTCATTATACCACATATATGTAGTAATGTTTCTATAGAGGGCCTTCATGCCTCCGCAACATTTTCATGGTCTATGTCAGATGAAAATAAAGATTTATTTTTGTAATTTTATTAAAAAACATCAAGAGTATACTTTTTCGAGCTTAACAAAGATAGCATCGATTTTTAGTTTATATATATATATATATATATATATATATATATATATATATATATATATATATATATATATAACATTTATAATTGAAGGATTATAGAGTTAGAATAGATTTACAATCCTATGTCTCAATATTTGTTTGGTCCTTCTACAGCCGGATTAATCTTTCATAAAGTTTAATGAAATGAATTATTTATGAAACTGTATTTTGATTTAAATATTACGCAGCGTCTCCATCAACATGACTCTTACCATTTGTATAAGTCACCTTGGCACCTAAGGCCGCTGTCACACTGGAACAAACGATCCGAAACCGCCGACTATCATCGACTTGGTTGTACGGTTAGAGCTCTCACACTTGTCGAAGTCCCGTCGGCTCAGTGCGTCTGTTTAACTGCTGAGTTTTTGTATTCAATTGAGTGTATTGCAGTTTTCTTTTTCATTAACACATTTTATTATGAGAGTTCTACTTTAATATTTATCGCAACTAGTCGAGTTGCATGTTTCAAATAAACGTACGTATTCACACTTCCGTCGCTTCCAGTGTGATAGCAGTGAAAGTGATGCAGACTTGACGCGAAACGCAGTCAATTCAGGAAATCAAAGGTCGCCATTACATGCGATCTCCGACATTTTCAGTAGGGTATTGTCGTATTAGCACACTTTCTCATGAGAGGAATATTATACTGTAATGTTTATTAATGCACAGTATCGAAGAACGTATCTGCCTTTCATATGTATGTATATTAAAGTACCCCCCCTACGTTCTACTCGCAGTCATATGTATCCGAATTTTCTTGGAAACATTCAATTTTATATATAACGTGCGCATTTGTCTTTATGTTTATTATTTCATATGCAGCGGATCGTTGAGTGAGGATAACGATGTTGACAAATAAAATACAGTTTTTTTTATACTATCTGGACATTATAAAGGGTGCTAACGTGAAACAACTTGAATACACCATGTCGTTTGCAGTGTGAGAGTACCATAGTAGTTTATGTTGTAAATAAATGGTGCAACAGTGGGGATGGCTCTTAAGACAACAACAATATCTCCTGGCCAACAATTAGTATATGCAAATATCCTCTAAGCTCCCTGTACACGTTTCCTTTATGTGATTTGCGTGTTTATACATCTTATTGTACACACACACACACATACCTACATATTCGCTTAACCGTCTTCATCTCGGAAATTTAATTAATGCGGACAGATGCTGAGACCAAACTGGTTTAAACAGGATTCAACGACTTCAACTTCGAGAAGGGTTTAATAACGGCTTTTTATTACGTGAAATTATTCACATATTCTAAAAATAAATTCTTACGTAATTTCACTCATTTGCATACATTTTATTAATGTTTGAGTCTTCATTTCTATTCTATAATGACATTTTTTAAATTTTTTTATTCTCTCTCGTAGTGGTGATTATAATATGCAGATTATTTTATTTTAATGTATTTTTCCTTAATTTCATTTTAATATGTAAATTCTAGCGCTTGTTTTATGAGTTGTGTACACAGAAACTTTATATATTAGTTTTTGTGTATTGCATTTCTGGAAAGTTTTATATTAGGATGAAGAAACCATCTACCAACTATAAAAGTATATTTATTTATGTAATATATTTTGGTCCATTGAAGGAATACGTGTTTAATAAACTCTTTGTTCAACGAAATCCTCATTTCCCCTAACTTTCTGTTGATTTTAAAGTACATCGAATTTCTTTTACTTTCTGCATTTTTTGTCCACATTTACCACCCTTCTCCTACTTCAAGAATCAGCAATTTAACTTTGTTTCCTAATAAATCTTTCATAACATTTATATCTCGATGCTTGATCTAAGGCTCTATATTTTACATACAGAAAACTATTTTTTTTATATCTAAAACAAAATTTCAACTTTCTATCTCTTAACTCTATTGCTTTGCTTCGACATATTCGGTTAAAAGGTAAAAATTATATCTAAAAGTACATACACACGCGACTACATTTGTATTAAATATAAATTATATATAATATATTACATCACAGATAGAAAATGTAATGTAATATTACATTTTAATTAGCTAATATGACCTGTCGCACACTGCAAGCGTATGTAAGCGAATTTTGACCGGACGTATACCTATCCGAACCCTGTAAATGTAATGAATCTTGCACACTGCAAGCGACAAAACCGTTCGAATACGGGCCTCACTCACTTCTCACATTAGAGCCGAATTTCAGCGAATTTTAACCATGCTACAATGCTACACCTATTCGCTAAACGCTACACCTTGTGAATACAATCAGCCGGCTCAGACTGAAAGGGAACAGTGATGTATCCATAAAAATTAAAGTAAAAGTTTGCTCTCTTCATAAATTATGTTAGTGCAAAACAACTCCAATACACCCTATAGTACACAAGTTTGACTTTGGTACGTGGTATGTATTGTGACACAACATTTGTAAAGAACTCAGGAGTTCTAGCCGCTCAAATAAGCCGCCGATTTACGTCTGAATTCGCCGTCGCTTAAAAGCGCTTGCAGTGTGCGACAGGCCTAATACATATGAATTATTAGATAAGCAATAGATTAGTTAAAATATTAATATTCTTATAAATAAAATAAATATCGGAATATACACACTTCATTAATATTTATATATTCCTTTATTATTTCCATCAAAACCAAATTGCATTGTTACCAAAAATAGACATTTCCATCAACATTCATTGTTTCAATGGAGAACACCCACGATATATAAATCTCACACCAAAAGATCATGAAAATCAAATTGTGATTTTGATTATTTGCAATCCGTAACAAAAACAATGTGAATTACAATTTAATATTCCAATGGTATGTATCCCAAACCAAAAAACATTTCCATCATTTCCCGCCTCTTCAAAATGTGTTTCGATACCCGGAAAACTGCAACAGTTTATCCTTTAAAATATTCGATTCAGAAGCTGCTTTTCCTCCTACTCCACTGTACCTCCCACCACCCGTTATGGTAGAGTTCCAGCTAGTTTCTCATGTATTGGAATGTGTTATTCGATGCCTTGCAGATTAATAGTGTAGATAATGTGAATTTCGATGTTCAATATGTGTCGGAGGTCAGACCCCACACAGCCTGTTGCTAATACGATTTGCAATGGTAGTTTATTGGTTACAATTCCATGAACGGAGCATCCATATTGGTAAGAAACATAACTACAATAAAATATCGAATTATACCTCAAGGCAATTTGTTCCCACGAACAAAAACACACGACAAGTGCCAATAATAACGCCGGGTTTAGTATCGTTTTATATAAAACAACCTAATACAACTGTTATAGGTATCTTTTAGACCTATCCTGATCCTAAAAGGGATCTATGCTCCTCTTTTCATACTAAATACAGTAAATTAAACCTCGTCTCGTCCTAAACATTATTATATGACTCTCCGTTAGCCCTAAACAAAATCATGATCCTATTGTCTTATGTAATTCAATCTCTGTAAACTTTTTTTTAAACCTAAGATGGTCAAAAGGAATTTCTCAAAACCTGATATGAGTGTAAGAAATAGATTCTATTGTAGATAGATTACCGTTTGCAAAAAAGCCAATGCGTCTAATGCAAGCCATGGGGTTCTGTTAAAGCTTGCCTTAACGTAATGTTTAGGACAATACACAAACGATAACCTTCCAAATAAAGTCATGTACACAATATCTAAGAATAAGTTACGCAACTTATGCATTGTTTATTAAGAAGTTTATAATACATCTGACATTAATTCGTACAACATCGAGCTTTCCAACGTTAAATATATTTTAGAGAGATCGTATTTAGCTAAGAGATAGATTGTATATCAGGTAACATTCACGTAAACTTTTTTTTTATTATATTTACTGTAAACTATCTTACAGCTCATATTTTCTTTTATATCTTTCAATAACAGTGTCTAAAGCTTTTCATTGTAAGTGCTTTAAGCTTTTAAGTTTATTATTTATATTTCAAAGCTTCATATTGTTCTCTTTTTGTCATAAATGCATTACGGATTTTATTTCATTATAAAATATAATAAAATATGAACTTACTTCATCAAAAGCTCACTTTCATTTAAAGCTTTCAAGTTAACTAATGAAAAGCATTTATTATTTGTGGTCGATAATATGGAAACCAATCTTCATTAAAATCTTTTCCATACCGTTAAACTCTTCCGCAGGTTGTTAGTTGTGATTTATTGGTCATATTCTTTCCGCAACTCTCAAATTTTCATTATATTTTGACAGGTGTGGTAAAGCTTAGGGTCTTGATTTAGTATATGTGTACATTGCTTGCCAGTTGTTCGTTTTATCACCTAGTTGATTTAGTACCTGAGGCAAACATCCGTTTCGATATAACTAATCAAATGCAATGTTTATTAGAAGTCAAATTAGATTATCCAAAAACTATTATGGTTAGGAATCATTTCTAACCACATAAATATTATATATAGAAGTTATTGGAAAATTCTATGCTATGGAAGGTCAGAGAAGACTTCTTCAACGGATCTTGTCATTATTGATCTTGAAATTAAGGCTTACTGTACACATAGCGCCACTTCATACGCAATCTCATTTACCGCTTGTTGTACGCTTTCTTGCAGCTAGCACATTTAAACAAAGGAGGCTCTGTTCACAGAGCTGCAACATGTCACAGCTCTAGCGTGCTACACGATTTAATTTTCTTTATTAGAAGACGACGAAGAAGAATTTTGTTCATATTAATAAACAACAGTCATTCGGTATATTGATTGAAATACTGAATCATCCTCTGATAACTCTCTTGCAGCAACAAACAATCTGCGGTTAATGTTATTTCCGATATATGGATGAAGTCAATACATTCTACATCTGATTCGTCGTCTTCTAATGAAAGCGTATGCTGTAATCACATCTTCTTCATCACTTGACATTTTCCCAATGAAAAAACGTGCTTTCTCAATGCTAAACTTCAGAGAAATAACCCTATTTTCGTCATAACCCTTGTATGGCGTTGCGTGGATAGAACTGAGATGCAGAATACGTCTGGTTTCATTCGTAGCTTACATGCAACCTACAAATGAAGCTGTCATGGACAGTAGCACTAACACATAAAAAATAATACTAACATAACGTAGAAAACTTGATATAAAATATTGTACGCTTGCAATTGACTTTTTTAAATGCGTGTAGCTTAGGTTTTACAGGCGATCTTAACCTAATGATTAGATGTTAATTAATCAGAGACCAGCTTGTGACTTCTGGGTTGTGTAATCAGCGAAAGTTTAAATTATGATTTTAGATGTTGCCGGTGAGTCCCATAAATATGACTGTCTACTATACGGTGCGTTCCCAATGGGGTAAAAAATAATAAAACAGACGAAACATTATTTTTAATAAATACTTTCTTATTATATAATAAAATTAACAATACTTTAAATATAATAAATTAATTTATGCAAGACGCATTACAAACGTACGACTATATACATAATAGATGACGTCATAAATTCTTCACCAAGTATAATAAGTAATTAAAACTAAGTATGACGAATACAAACTCTATAAAGTTCCCTTGGTTCCCTTGGCCACCTCTGCTACAAGTGAAAGCTTTCTACAAAATTGGGAAGGTTTTATTATAACTCTGTATGCACTAATACTTTAATCATTTTGAAACGTACCAACAATTTGTGGTTTGTCTGGAAAAGTTCTAGGAAATTATTTTCTTACATCCGTATACGAGTATATCACTTTAAAAAAAATAAAATTTAATATTAGGTTTTCAGAAGATACTTTCTTTAAATAAATTATTCAAATAGCTTTTTCAAGTCCAGCTTTTATTGAAAACATTTTCGTTTTTAAAATGACGAACAGTGACGTAATATAAACCGTCTGGGCATATTTTGATAGTTTTCTGTTATGTAATAAATGCAATATGTAACAATATGGTTGATATTTTCATGGATATGATTGTCTAGTCAGTAAAGGAGGCCTTTTACATGATCCTTTCAAGTCTCAGTTCTCTTTTCAGTACGAGTTGCGCTTTCAAAGAGAGTTTAACGGACTGAGCCATGACAATTTCTTTATACAGTGAATCAGTACACAAGTCTAGCAATGATGGAACGTTGTTGATGAAACAAGTGACGCTCTTACCGGGACAATCTGCTTGGAACGCTGTAAACATTTTCACAAAATCATTTGTCAAAAATGACAGAAACATGGAAAAGTGCGCAACCTTGTCTTTCATCTGCATTTACGTCTTTCAACATCTTTCGGCACTTTAAATAATGTACAAGGCTTTAGTTATTCATAACCTGACTTTTACTTAGGTACACTGCAAGTACTAGAATTTTTTTTTTTAATATTTATCAACTTTCGATAATTATTAGCACTTTTAATACATAATTTATAATCTATAAATACGAGTAGGCATGTGTATTTAAAATATATAAATTAAATTTATATTTATTGATAAAATCGAATCATAATTTTCAGACTTTCTTTGCTTTCAGGGGCCCTATTCCTGAGTCTTGCGAACAATGATCATGATCGAACAAATCTGATTTATATGAGTGAATCATTTTACGAATCACTTTTAAAACAGTATTGCTGTACTATTCCTGAATTTTATAATTAATTATTATTATAGTTCAGAAATACTCTTTTAAAAGTAATTCATAAAATGTTTCACTCATGTAAATCATATCTGTTCGATCACGATCATTATTCGCAAAACTCAGAAATATGGGCCCTGATTTTGGCAATTTTATAATATTGTTGTATGAATATTACGAAACTTTATTACATCAATAGTACACTTTTGTTGACACAAATACTGTTATTAAACTTAGATTAGAAAACGCTAGCATGTTTATAATATACTATGCTGAAAACGAACCATGCGTTTAAAGTCCCATTTGGAGCGTCACTTTGAACCTTCCCTTTGCCAGAACTTTGTATTGTTTACACATATGTATTCTAAGAACTCAAATGAAATAAATTACATCTCCTTCTTCGTTAAAGGCATTTTGCACGATCGTATCTTTTCTTCTATATGATACTATCCATTATTTCTATGTGTAAAGACAAAAAACTGTACGGCAGATTGAAACTTAAACGGAGAACTAAAAGTTCCTATCAGTTTTTAGAATTCCTGTGGGTAATAAACCTAATCACATGTGAAAACAAATGTGTCCATTCGCTTACGTCACAAGTACGTTTTGAAAACACAAGCAGAACCGAAAACTAAGAACTAACAGATCGTGTAAACTGCCGGACTGCGAATATATGAAATGGAAAGGAATGAAATGAATGTCCTAAAATAAATAACCCATTTATCGGATGTAACCATATGAAGCTTAACAGTTATCCTTAGATTTCTTGCCATTAATTTCTGACCTTTTTAATTATTTTTATGCTGGTTGTATCCTCTTTATGAAACGATTTCTAATAAAGTGCTAAAATATATTTAGAAAGGTAAATTGAGCTTTCACCTCAATGACCAACCTGTGGATAAGGAACTCGTTATAATAAATAAAGCTCAAATAGGATTTTGTGAATTAGAGCTTTACGTAATTTTATTTTATTATTAGAAGCTTTTGATGAAGAATACTTATACATTAATATTATATCTTGATCTGTTTAGAAAATTAGTTAGTGAAACCAAAGAGTAATTAAGACTAAACTGACAACTGCTATATTCGTGTTCACCTGAAAACAGTTACGTGTATTTAGGAATTATCTAACATAAGAAAAGTTACTTTACGTTAACGATTATACTTAATAAACGCCGTTTTGTGATCTATTTTACTGTTTTTTGAAAAATAAAATTTATTAGGCATTATACAATCTTAGGAAGTTCTTTTTATGTATTAAAAGTATTAAGAATTCTACTAAAACTAAAATTGATCTGTGAACCTAAAGGACCGCGTAAAAGAGCCTTTATTTTTACTTTATATTTATAAATATATTTAATGAATAACTTGTTATGTATAAGGTATAACATTTTTCGTACAATTCTTGATTCATATGTAAAGTAATAAGTTTCTAAACATCTCCCACACATTGAGAAACACTGGAACACATCATTATAGATGTTATTAGCCGTATTAACCCCAATACGTGTCATCTGTTTGTCGTACACCATGACTCGGCTAATGTTTTCGTTAGCGCAGTAATCGTAACAAATTGAAAATTCTTCATATTTATTTTATATCGTAATTTATAGCCAATAACATTTAATTGGATTGTTAAAGTGTGCATCGAATCGTTGATTGTTGATTAAGAGCAAAAAAGTTAACCTCATTTCATTATAAAGCTTTTTTACTACATTTACGCCGAAGAGTCATTTTTCCAATTTTAATTTAAACTTCAGTTATGCCAATAACCTAAAACAATGATTTTTCATTTCTAGTTTTATCAAAGATCAGTCACAGATAACTAACGAAAAAGATAACAGTTTTTGAGGTTTGAGTAACCGAAGTTTGCTTCGTTAAGCTACAATTATGTTTGACTTGAACTAATTAGAGCTTAAATACGATTGTTCATCCCAGGTTTACAATAAACCTCAGATATTTGAGCATTGATTTAACGGCTCTAAATTTATCTAATACATATATACTACTGTTTCTGTTTTTAAGGATTATTCCGCATGCCGAAAAGATTGCATTTTTTCTTTTTATCTAAAGTATGGAGTTCGAACCGATAAAAAAATAAAACGAAGAAATTTTAAATTATAAAATTCTTTCATATGAAAACCAAAGCTATATATGCTCAAGGCTCAATGGCCGTCTGAAGTATACTGCACTTTTCACTTCTAGTTTCTATTCCCCTTCTTTTTTTTAAGGTTGTTACATGTCAATATCACCCTCTTTCTTTCATAGTATTTAAAATTAAAGTTTCTTATACATACTTAGTAATATACCTTAATAATTTTACTATTAAATAGCGCCAGTTTTTGTTGTCTAAGAACGTAACTAAATAATAAAAGCTCATAGCTACAAAATAGAGCTTTAAAAGCTGTACATAATTTTTACCGTAATACTGAAAGCCGTTATTTATCCTCAAGGAAACCATTATTTAATAAAAGCTCTAGCTGCATTGCATTATAAATAACATAATAATAATAAAAAGCTTTAATGCTTTCATTACATATCTACTATACATTATATGTCCTATAATAAATAACCCATTTACCGTCTATAGACATACGAGTATAAAGCTTAAACGGTTATCGTTATATTCGTTGCCATTAATTTCTGACCTTTTTAATTATTTTTATGCTGGCAGTATTCTTTATATGAAACGATTTGTAATAAAGTGTTACAACGTAATTAGAAAGGTAAAGTGAGCTTTCACCCCAATGACCAACCTGTGGACAGTGATCCTGTTATAATAAATTAAGCTCAATTAGGATTTTATGACTTAGAGCTTTTCGTAATGGTACTTTATTATTAGGAGCTTTTGATCAAACTTTTGCTTTTTTTATCAAACGTAATCAGAAAGACAAATTGAGCTTTGACACCAACGACCAACCTGTGGAGAGTGATCTTGTTGTAATAAATTAAGCTCAATTACAATTTTATGACTTTAAATATTACGTAATTGTATTGTAATATTAGGAGCTATAGATGAGGAACAAATCCATTAATATTGTATCTTGATGTGTTCAAATATTCGGTATGTTTTGAAGCTACAGAAACAAGTTTATTAAAACATTTAATTATTCTGCGTACTTGATAATTAAATGTCAACAAAAGGTTAATTGGAAAATGGAAGATGCAGATCTAAAATAAGCTCCGGAAAGTGCATATGAGCTTTTCTAATTATATACACTTTAATATCATACACTGTTGTTTATTGAAATTACAAAATAATTATTGTAGATTACAACCTCTGTTATCCGGACTAAGGGATTAGAAATACAGTTACTCATTTTAGAACCTATTTGTACTACAATTTAAATATTATTAATGGTGCGACAATCTATAATTTCTAGTGTCTACTGGATTTGTCTATAATACTTAGTGCTTAATGTGTAGTAATCATATCATATTGCTATTTTAAAATTAGAATTTTATTTTATTTAATGTTTTATAAATATGAAATAATTGTTTGAACTATGGTTTTTCTATCTTTTGTGCATTTCTTTTCTCTAGATTCGAATATCCGGATTATTTCGTAACGTTCCTTGGTTCGAATTGATCCGGAAATGAGAGCTTCTATTATGTGTATATAAAATACAGACGAAAATCAGAATATATATTATTTAACTACGACAAAATAAATAAATTAACATTTCCCGCAAACTAAACATCTAAACACTGCCTCTTGTCTCTTAAAATAATATCCTAATATCGTAGCTTGACCGTAGCACTCTATTACGGACTCTATCCCCCTCTCTTCCTCCTGCTATATCCCGTAGCGCGTAGCAGTCATAGATGGACCCCCTCCATAGTTCCTGACGTAGACAGACTATAATACGTAAGCCAATATAAAGATAAACATGAAACCCTCAAATTAAATAAAATGAGATACAATAAAGGGTTATTTTTAGGGGGTGATTGAGTTTGTTATATAGGTGGATTATTACAACTATATATGGCACGGAGCCACAGAACTTTATGATGGATAATGCTAGTGTGTTTTTATTTTATAAACGTCAATGTTATTTCATTATTGTCATATAATGTTTGACTATCAATTTAATACGTTTTTAATTGCTTTCAGAGGATGTGGAAGTATTTTAATTTATTAGTACGAGCAGTTACGACTAATAAATTAGTCCCGTTTATTTAAACTAGGTTATATTTGTTTACTATTGCAATTGTGATCATTCTACGCTATCAGTTATTTTTGTAGAGTTGTTTCATTGAAATCAAATTAATTATTTGATAGTGCATTGCACTCCCTCACTTAATGGTGAGTAAATATTGAAATGGCGCCGTAACATAAATACCAATTACGTATATGTGTATAGGAGGGACGTTCGAAAATTTACAGACACTATTATCTGCGGTGAAACGAATATTATTATAAAATAATCCTTATGTACGAATATACCTACCCAATATGTACAATACATTCTAAATCGCTCTAAAAACTAGACCGTGTATAATTCGAATATAGCGATTCTTAGTGTATTTTGTGCGCACCGGTTGATTATTTTTGTTGCCTAAAATTAATTACTATAACACTCATTTGCAGTTTTATTTAGTATAACATGGGGTATTTTCCGGTTCCGCCTCAACTTTCAGCAGAGGTTGCTCTGCCTTAACCTCATGGCCTCCTCTCTTTTTATAGCGTTCTTTTTTTTTGTTTTCAGGATTGTTTTGTTTTCTTTTATCTATATTTCTACTTTTTAATACGAAGCGGATTTCCTAATTTCTTGTAAAATTTGGAAATCCGCGAAGCACTTTAAAACAACATCCAGTTGCTGTTTTTTTTAATGGCATTTGTCTTTTGTATAGATATAGCAAATCTTACAGCATATATATATATATAGAGAGAGAGAGAGAATGCTGACCTGAAAGTGTGTTCAAGATGCGTGCGACAGAGAAAGGAATATGTTCCTATTTGTTCCTCTATGCGCATGCGTCGAAAGTGATAGTTGTGAAGTCAGTGTTGCCTGACCAGTTTGCCAAAATCAAATGTTACTAACTTGGATGCGAGCTACTGACTGACTCGCATATGACAGTAACTTGCATCATGCGATCACACAGTGCCGTGATCGCCGAACCTTATAACTTAAGCTTAAAAAGACATATAGGACCCTTAAACAAGATCTCTCATTTTAACTTTCGTACAATTATTTAGCTGTCAATATACGACCATCATTGCGGTGCCATTTAGCAAATATTGTATTCCATTACTAATCTCAAAATTTGTTCTTTAGATTAGAATAAAAATATCACCATTTTTCACGAAAATTTCTATTTTTCTATTTATTTAAAATAACACCTCTTATTGAAATACCTTTAAAATGATATGTTATTTTTGTCTGAAAAACCTGATTGACTTTATTAATACAACTAATTTAATCTCTTTATTTTAAATACCCATACTCGTGTCCATAAGTTGTTAATTATGTGTTGTAAATGTTTATATATTGATTTTATAGTGTGTGTTAGTAACTTTTGATGATGAAAGTTGATGCACTCAAATAAATATTTCAAAAATGTGATTTTATGAATAACTCGTGTAATCGTATAAAAAATCTATATAAAAACGATGAAAAGTTCAAAGTTTCAATAAGGACAAGGAATTTGTATTTCTTTACTATGTACTTCTAAACATACTTTAGATGAAAGCAACTTGAAAAAGTCAGAAGCTTATAAGCTTATATATTATACACATATGGTACGTCGCAACCCTTTTCAATATACTCATACTCTATCAATCTGATCTAAACACTACTCTTTAGTTATTTTCAGCCAACTATCTCTCACTCACCTCACCCTCTTAAACTTTCATTTCCACGTGGCGGTTGGATGGGTGGTCACATCAGTTCATTTGTTTGTTTAGTAAATTGCATTTCTGTAACTTAAAACGAACTAAAGAAAATAAGGGATAGTTATTAAAGATAGTGAAAGATAGAGATATAAATATATCATTATATATGTGTTAGATAAGGATAGAAATAGATTTTAATAGAGTTAGTTACATTGACCTGTATATAAGAAGATGTCATGTCAGATGATAGTTTGGAACATTTGTGATTGTAATACATAACATTTATAGAAATTGATTAAAGTCTTCTTCTTTGTTAATTAAATGTACAAATGGTTCAAGTAAACAATAATTGGATGAACAGTGTAACTGCCCACTAAAAGTAAAGACAAAACTGTGATATGCCTGAAGATTATAAGGACTATAAGACTATACTGACTTAATCAATGAATCTCTATATTTTAAATACCCATACTCGTATGTATGTATATTGTATATATTGGTTTAAGTGCTAATAACTGTTGAAAGTAAATAAATTAATAAATTACCTACTAAACTCTGTCTGAAATAAGTTGTCACAGTATTTTGCGGGTAATTAATGGATTTATAACACAAAATATTTCTTTATATTGATTTAAATTGCTATTGAGAAACATCAATAACGGTTTTTTCATGAAAGAATTCTATAAACCCTTAAAAACGAACTTTGACACCTTTTCTGTCAAGAGCTTGAAGAAGATTAATACTACAACATCTACACGTTTCTTATGTTATACAAAATGTAAGAGGAGACACTAATCCTTCATCATGACATCAGGGAAGAGAATTCTGGGAATATCAAAGCTGTCTACACGCCAACTGTCGAGTTGTCGAGGGAAAAACATTCCCTGTACTGATAGGATTATTAATAATTCCACGAAAAGTTTTTGTCGGTTTCTTTGAAGAATTTATTAACGACTGCCCTGTTGAAGTATTGATGAAGAATTGGTTAAGTCTTTTATATCTTAAGTATTGTTAAATTTTCTATTCACTATTTTAAGGTTCAATTCTTATTAATTACATTTCTTATTTTATTTGTGTAACTTCAACAGCTAGGTTATATCTCACATTAATTGTAATACAATAATTCTGTGTTTTGTAGATTTGTTTATTATACGGTTTGTATTTTTGTTTATCATTTGATGAGGTAATTCTTTGCCATTAATGGATGAAAACAATTTATTCCATCTCCGGTAATTAAATCCTTACCTCAACACAGTTGAGAGTTAGAGTCGACCTAACTTCCTCGTTAGTTATTGGTTTTTTTGTTATATTCAATCGATCGTCCAATTCATTAGTGAGACATCTACAATTTGAGACATTTGAGTTGTCAGTATTCCAACGATATTCTAAAAGTTTATCTGCATTATAATTTTGTTTAGTTGCATTTATGAGTTATCCGAATATTGAATCAAATAGAGGGTGCATTTCTAGATATAACTGCTTCTGCAACCCAAATTTCAATTTTTCGGAGATATCTCTCTAATGACCTGGCTTATCCATCTCGTTTTATCATGAATAATAATATTTCGTCTCTTTTTAGACATCGTTACCGCATTGGGAGCTCAGTGTAGGTTAGCCAATCACACCGTTCATCTACAGTAGAGTGCACCGCTCTAACTACACATTCTCTTCATCACAATGGGCTTGTGTCCTCATTTTTTACTGGTCGATTTTTCAATAGTTGATTTAAATTAATGTTAATAAATGTGTATTAGCGTGTCTATTTTATTAAATATCTAAATATTGACGGCGATATAGCAATTAAAAGTTTGAATTGTAGTTTTAACGCTAGAAATGGTCGACCATATTTGTATGACGTGAAATGCATTTTAACGTCAGTTATTTGTTGAGTAGGTCAGTCAGTGCTGTGGCAATGTTCTGTAGCTGTTAGTAGTCAAATAATTAAGTCAAATTAAAGAAAAATAAGTTTTCATTTTATTTAACCCTGCTAAGGCAGACATAATATTGAAATTTTATTGTTCCTTGAAATAGCTGTAAATAATATTTGATATTTTGATATATAAATACATATAGTAGAGATTTATGATCTGTAAGGTTGGTAACCTTACACAAGGACTGTGATGTCACATGCACTTGGAATGTGTATAACGTTGAATCCCTTTAATAATTAAAAAGACAAAATTACTTTTTTAATTGTTAATATCTCTTAACATATAAGGAGTTATTAAAAAATAATTGAACATTTGAGGTTCTAGTAACCCACTTTATCAATATATAGTACACTTTTATAGAAATTAAGACATATGCTAGAAACAAATACATAACTTTTTCCTTTAGTTATAATCGGTGCTTCATTTCTAAGAGATCCTTTGAAGAAGACTTCTTTCACCTTCCTAACATTGAAGATTCTATCAAATCAACGCATACTCCTATATTAATTGTATAACCATTGTGTAGCATTTTTATAAACAATTAATCATTCTTTATAGCTAATAATAATATCTTAACTATTAAAAATACAAATTATACCGTAACAAGCTATCCCCCCTCCCTCTGCCACCCCATACCTAATAAACCATATAATCTATATGCTTCGGCAAAGTTTTAAGTTGCGTGACCAAGTTCTACCCTCCATTACTACTGCATCATGCCAACTTCTAACAAAAACAGAAGCAAAAGCGTATAGCTCTACCTGCAGTGATAGTATAGCAACGTTTTTGAATTTATTGATTAACAAAATACGTATAGCGAAATTAAAGTACAGCTTCACATATATTACATGACGTATACATGTTCCAACATGTACAATACATTAACGTACATAATAGTTTTGCCCTTTCTCGTATCGATTATTTTTTTAAAATGATTTTACATTTGTTGTATTATTTTTTAGGTACCTGTAAGCAACTGATCTTCCCTATAAGCAACCTAGAACTTCCGCTGCCATGGGGGTCCTTAAGGACACTAATGTTATACCCTATTTTGAGAACAAGGGCCGTGCCTTATTTAGAAACAAAGCCCGGACCGAATATCAGTTACGAAATAACTGGCTCCGGAATTGAAGACAGTGCTTTGAGGATTGATGATGATGGAAATGTCTGGATTGGAAACATCAGTGCTCTAGGTAAGGAAAATTTTCGATATTTTAATTTTTAGAAGGTAACTTTTGTACCCAAGGAAGGTATCGTTAAAATTGGAAAAAAGAAGTTTCCAAAATCTTTCAGTTAGAAGTTAGTTTAATTAGACGTTGTCGAACTATGACATACGCCTAAATATATCGTTCTATTCTCAGATGTTTTTATCCAAAAATAAGGGCCACAAGTGATACTGTCAAAGCTAAATATATTTGTCTCTCTTTCACTCTCACTGTTTTCATGCAGATGATTAGAACTTCCACAATCTACCAATTCTTCAAGTTATATTATAAGAAGTTATGATCATTTAATATATATTTATTTCAGTTCCCAACACTACATTCATCATATCTGCCAACAGCAAGGGTTACATGCTAGCCACAACAATTTTGAACATAACTTCATTCATCGGAGATCCGTGTACTCCAAAAACAGCCGTTTGTTTTTGGAAGTCACCACATTATCATGTTACAGAAGGAAAAGGTCAAAAACGTATCGCCTCTTTAGCGCCTTTGGCACTTAGGTCTTTGTGCCCCTCATTAAAGATCTCTTACCGATTTTTAAATGGTAAGCAAATTTCCAAAATACATTCATAATTTCCTAAAAGTTTGTTGTAAATTGATCTCGAGCTCCCCTCTTCCAGATTCTAAATATTTCCTTATCAAGGATCAATTTCTTTGGCGCGGGGAAGACGTCGATCGGGATAGCATGTCTCCTGGTCCCATATACAACGCATCGGTTCGTTGTACCGTGACTAAGAATGGGCAGCTGTATGAACAAGATAAAGTCCTTCGTATCAACGTGCTGGACCGAAATGATAGCCCCCCGAAAAGTCAGTTCAATGTGACTCAGTTTAATTTAACAATGGAGAGACGCGAATATTTTAAGGTAGGAATTATTTGATACTGTATTATAAATTGTTTTTGAACAATTGAACAAAAACTTGTTTTTCTGAACAAAAACACCAATGTTTACACTAAAGAGACAGTTCTTAAAACATTTTTGTCGTTTGTTGTTGTTTTCGCAAACAAAACACATTCCCATCTGGAACCGGTAATATCAAAGGAAAATACGTTTGTTGTTGATTTTTGTCTTCTTGGTTTGAACACGTAGTTTTGTTTTTTATAAACATTTGCGCTTGTCAGTTGTTGTTTACCATGTTTATAATTTTTATGAGACACACAGGAAAACACTAAAAACAAAACCTGTCTGTTCAGTGTGAACAGTCTGTTTTCGAAAAACATAAATGTTTTAAAATAAAACCAAACATGTTTTTGTTTTGCTTTTTGACAACAAAACTGTTATCAAAACTATCTCTCTGGTGTGAAATCGGCATAACAAATTTCAGTGTGTATGGAGGCATTAATAATAAGTAAAATGAACCGAAAAAAAGGTAGTTTAATATACCAAATATATTCATTTCATAAACCCTCATTTTAAACGATGCTTTGTCCCTTTGTTTACGTGTGGTTTTTTTTTATCCTTTTCTTGAGAATTATGGAAAATAAAGAAAAATAACACCCACACATTTTCCTGTATACGTTTAGTGGAAATATGCTTTTATTATGCTGTTACCAGTTATTCCAAAAATATAATAAATGCAGATATTATCTTTATTACACACAATATGAATAGAAAATAAGGTTGGACATTGACAGAGTTGAGTTTATATAATACAGGGTGTCCCAAAAAATGTTTGAATAACTTCTTTGAAAAACTATCAGTTTTAAGTATAAGTTAAAAAGTGTATTATTTTATTTTGTATCAAATTTACGCATATGTAACCCTCAAAGCACAAAATATGAGACGGCTCACTCCTGTGTCTTCGTCATAAATACTGACAACGTAGTAGGAGGTCGTCGGTGATAATACTCACCATTGGAAATACGCCGACATTACATAGAATAAATATAAAGGAAATTAAAAAGGAACCTTATATTCATGTTATATTTTACCTAAGCGAAACCTCGTAATCTTTAATTTAAAAGGCTTTTATTTTATTGCTAGCCCCTTAAGGGTTATACTCGTATACTGACAGGAGATACAAAAAAAGCAATAGTTTAAATAAAAAATTAGTAGTTCGTAAAAAAAATTTTTAAGAATTTTTCCTAAGAAGACTGTATTAATATAAAAATTTGTACACAAAATATGGTAACTTTTAGCTGTGTTTTAACATTTTTATATTTGTAAAAATAATAATTTAAGCTCCTGTCGAAAAAGGCATCTTGGGGTGACCACGATATCTCTGGACTGAATCATGTAAAATGTAAAAACCAAACGGATTTCGTTAAAGTAATGTATAATCTAGTAATTAATCGAAGGAATAAGCAAAATAACTTTTTTTGGTAAAATGGCGGCTTCTCAAAAAAAATTATCGATTTTTGACCAAAATTTTGGCCTTAAATTGTTTAAAAAAATATATTTATCGGTGAGAAGAAACCTTCGATTAATTACTAAAAAATATACTTAAGGAACTTGTGTTAAAATTTGAGATTGATCGGTTCAGCCATTTCTGAGAAATCTTGGTTTTCAGAAAAACACTTTTGAAGTTGCACTTTACATAGAGTAAAAAATATTTTTTTTTAACTTACATAACTTCGAAAATAATTGCCAGATTGAGTTGAAATTTTCTGTGTGTGTACTTAAATATATGTACATTACGAAAATGATATTAAAAAAATCAAGTTTTTGAAAATTATAGCTGTATATAACCCGTTAAGCCTTAGAAGAACTTTTCAAGATTTTACAATATTTCAGAAGATGTTTTAAAGAAATTTTATGAGCTTACTAATGCACAAAAGGGTAAATTTATCACCCATACTTTTATACTATATTTTAGAAAATTCCCGCTACTTAAAATTAACAACAATTTCTAAGCAAATAAATCTAACTCTTTCCTAATTTCTTAACTCTTGGTTTTATCTCGAAAACCATAATACCTGCAATTTTTATTAGGATCCACATTCCATTAAATACTACATGCAAATCATAAACTAAAAAATAGATTTACATTTAACACAACTTATTGTTACACTCAATTATAAAATAATAGTATAGAAAATTTAACTACTGCAACAGCTACATAAATATTATGTAAATGTTACTTTCACGTTTATTAATCATAATAATTTTAATTTTCTGCATAATGTATCACACGCACGATAAAAGCCACTCCCTCCTCTTCTCTTCCCTGCACTATTAGCTGAAAATTAATTAAGATAATAATGCAACCTTCTCCTTCCCTTCTATTTAGAACAAGTGACATAATTTTAACACTATGATAGTATTATATTTATTTTATAAATTTTATAAAATATCCAAGCAATATTTTCGCTGATTTGATTTCGTGATATCTCAGAATTGATTGTTTCTAATCAGTGATCCCGTCCCACCCCTCACCCGTTTCTCTCTTGTCCCTTCCTCCGTCCCCAATTGCGGTCTTGTTTGACGTACATTGTTTCTGTTTGCATGCGACCATTCTGCCCGCTAATGTTCCTTTTAGGGTGGTACAACATCATCCCCTACTACATTTATTTTTCTCATAGTATGTATCTTCTTTCTCACTCTTTTTGAGACTGGTATAGAACACATATGAACTCGATTAGACAATGCAAAACATTAAGTACGTCACCAGTAATTTGTTGCTTATTACGTCAGCTTTTAAGAGTATTACGTCAGATCATATGTGTTCAATGACGTAGATCAATCTTTATGGAATGAGTCCTTTAATTTTTTGGTCATAAAGTTAACATCTAATTTTTAAGGGTCGATTTTTTAATTGTTGATTATAATAGATGTTAATAAATGTATATTGGCGTTTTTATTTTTTTAAACATCTAAATGTTGACGGAGATATAGCAATTACAAATTTGAATTATAGTATTAGCGCTACAGATGTCGGCCATATTTATGACGTAACATGTCGCACTGTTAAGGTATGAGACAGTTATTTGCTATATGTATAAGAGTATGACTATTTTAATTGTTAATATCTTCTAAAATATAGCGAGTTATTAAAAAAATATTGGACATTTGGGGTTCTGGTAGCGAATTTTATCAATATATTGCACAGTTTTATATAAATTAGGACATAGTTCACAATCCCATTGGAAATTAAATTTTCAGTGAGTATGCAAGTTTAACACAACGTTGTACTAACATAATTTGAAAGTAAATGTATTTTAAAGAATGTCTGAAACTATTGCTTAAGATTTTAGAAACAAAAAGGTGTATCAATAAGAACTGACTATTTTTAATTGGCCGTCTTTTTATACGTGTGTCACTTAGACTTTTGAAATTCAACATGTGTATTGTAGAGACATGGGAAATTAGTTATAAAATGCCATAAAGTACAACAACGCATTCAAGTTATGAAAATGTATTATCAAAAAGTTTTAAAGCCATGCAAAAAAAACTATGTTATAGTCCAAATCACGATAGTTCGGCGGTGACTTATACTTAAAAGAGGTTATAAGAGAGGTATAAATTTATAATACGATAATGAATTTTATCTTATTCGTTTCTACATACATTATAGAATATAAGTGAGTCAGTGCTTTTTGGTAATATCGGCAGTTTATACCCCACAACTTGTTTTAAGTATGAGTCGCTGCCGAACTCTCGTAATTTGAACTATACAAATATTATATGCTTTTAATCGCATTCGTGCTTGTCAAGTTTTGTTTGTGACTTGAACAAGATGTGGTTCATACATTTCAATAGAAATCGATCAACAATTTCAGTTTTAAATCTAGTTGAAGCAGAAATTGGTTTATTGTAACCTATATGTAAACTTTAGATAATAATTTGCACGTGATAACCATTTATAAATTATTTAATCAATGACAACATTCTACCAACTGTCAACTAAAGTTATCAAATACTGCATTAAACAATTGTTTAGTCGCTAAAAATTGATCATCTCTATTGAATAAAAGGTTTCCTTGCTGCGATTTTGTTGATCAACTAAACTCCCATGTCTTAGATTCACAATAAATTTGAAAAATCAAAAATATTTCTATTATTTTGCATTTTATTCAAGAAACAAAACCGTCACTTTCTATTGATACACCCTGTACAAACTTTTTGAAACCTAAAATTACTTAAGAGTTGTTCATATAATTATATAGTAAAATATAGCATACAATATTATAACAAAAAACTTATTTTGGAAGGTCAGGAAATTCTGCCCTATTTATATACTGGCTACGCCAAAGAAATAAAGAATATGAACACGACAAGTAATTATTCTTTATACGTCATTATATTTGAATATTATAGTATTGACGTAGACGGTTGGCCGTTGGAAAGGTCAAAGGTAACATTAATAATTCAGTAGAAAATTATTACTGCAATAACTATGAAATGTTGTACTATATACTCCTATTTATTTGTTGTAGTTTTAAAAGAATCGTTAGACTTCTCTCACACTGCAACAGTCCTACAAACAATTATGAATTCGCATAAGATAGTATGATTAGTAAATGTATTAGTAAATGGTAGTATGATTAGCAAAAATTTAAGGTTAAGGTATTTCGTACCATAATCTGTAGCGAATCGATACCGATAATCCTGAATGAATCGAATTGAGTACGAAACGATACCGATAATTTACAGATATAATCTTAGAGCGTATATATATGGAGTGTCAATAGCCTATGTTTCCTATAGATTAAAAGTGTGTTCAAAATATGTGCGAAAGAGAAAGGTATATGTTCCTATTTATTCTCTATGCACGTGCGTCGAAAGTGACAACTGTCCTGATATAATAAATATTAATATTCTATTAAGATTTAATAAATATTAAATATGTAAAGAAATTATATTTCTTTAGTTGGTACAAACCTCGTCTGTCGATAAAGCAGTGACCGTTAAATGAAAACATATACTCATAAACCATAGATGTCGCAGTAGAGATAACGGGCAACACAGTTGATATTTGGAGTGGACGGAACTCACGTTTTTAGTTATATTTATATATAGTTTATTTATATTTATACATATCTACTTTATTCTACATCAATATAATGTCATATTTAACAACTGTCACGTATTATATCTAGACAGCTCTGACTTGACAAGTGCTACTTTCGACGCATGCGCATAGAGAACAAATATGTTCCTATTTGTATTGTATTGTTCCTATACCTTTCTCTCTCGCACACATTTTGGACACACTTTCACGTCAGCATTCTTTCTTCAAGTATTTTTGATTCTACTTGTCTGGGAGACTGGAAACAACAAAACCGTGCAGATAGTTACGTTTCTTTCAAACCTGCAACTGAATCACATCTAGCTTCGATTTTTATGCGAGACAGTGGAGTATTATTAAATATTTAAGTAGAAGGTTAATCTCATGATAAAGTGTGCTAATGCAATACACCTCCAATACACTCTTCTAAACACAAAAACGTTATTAAGTTTGAGTAGACCCCTACAAACAATTTGGATGCGTAGCGTATAAAATTCGAATACGATATGGTAGAATTCGATCTAGTATAGGGTAACTTAAGGTCCACAAAAAAAAGGAGTATCCATTTCGAAGACATTTCGGATCAAAAACGAAGTCGAAAATTTCGTAACTAAAAATGCATTACCCCACCCCATAAACTTTAGCTTTAAAATACGAAATTTCTTTTCCTGAACGTACCCAAATATATTTTCTACCTGTGGCTTAGAACGTGCTTCGAAAAGTCTTACTCAAATTGTAATCAGGCAATTCGACATTACTACGATACAATACGAAAAATGTATGTAGGGACGTGGTGTCTGTCAGTATGTAGTTTGTGACAACAACCACTTGTAAAAAACAAGCGACGTGGAGCTCTATACATTCAACTATGTCTGCGGTCACGCGTCGTCTGTTCCAGTGTGAAAGCAGCCAGATGTTGGCCTGGTAATATCGATTCATATTTATTTTTATATTTCTAGGTACATTGTTGTATTGTAATAATTTTTTTCGTTGAAGAAACATGTATATCATATTTCAAAGACTTCTAGCAAAAAAAAAACAGATCTTATTTTGATTTTTTTCTTTTTATTTTATTTATTTATTGTCATGTTGGCAGCTTGTGGTACTTTCACCTCATATATATGTGTACTACATAGCTACTAGTAAGTTTATGATTATATAAGTTTATAATCAATTTAATCTAATAACAATCAAGTCCAGAAAATATAACTCTGGTCCTTTGCTTTCACTCACTGTGTCATCTTATGTTGAGAACCTTTGATATAGAATGTACTATTTTTCTTTTATCTTATTATCATATAAACAAACATGTGTTTTGCGCGTCAGGCCGCAACAAGCGCGATAATATGTAGAGGATGAGGCAAACAACAAAAACCAATTATAAATTAAAACAACACTATGATAATTTTGACAGGTATGCTACTAGCACGGGTTACACGAAAATATATGGGTAATATTGTCAAGGTAACAATCAAGGCATTAAGTCAAATACTTAATATCGATCCAATGTTAAATAAATGTTATTAATATAAAATCAAGACCAATTTCAAGGTCAACACATGTCAGTCATTGATTCGACATTTTATTTACATTGATTTTAAACAGACTACTTATGACGTCACTTATTCAGTAGACACATTATCTGAAGCTTCTACTTTAATGTTTAAATGCATGTGACATCACAACCGCTAGTTACTATGTCTTAAAATATATATATGTCTATAAATATAAAATATGTCTTATAATATAGCGTAAAAGAGATATATTCTTACATAGAACTCTGACAAGTTTACAGGTTACCAACCTTACAGATCATACATCTCTGCTACATGTATTTATATATCAAAATATCAAATATTATTTACAGTTATTTCAAGGAACAATAAAATTTCAATATTATGTCTGCCGTAACAGGGTTAAATAAAATAGAAACTTATTATTCTTTGACTTGACTTGATTATTTCGACTATCAACAGCTACAAAACATTACCGCAGCACTGACCTACTCAACAAATAACTGACGTTAAAATGTATTTCACGTCATACAAATGGCCGACCATCTCACAGCGCTAAAACTACAATTCAAATTTTTAATTGCTAAAGTGAAAAAACAGTACCAGTATAATTTAAATAATATACGGCTTTGAAAAACCGCCTAATGTCAACGGTTAAAAAATTACAATATTAGACGATCTAGAAAGACCGCATTATGTAAACGCACACCCTTAAAAAGTTACAGGCGTTAAGCCGGTACATTATTTTAGACTTATTAATAAAATCAAGTGAATTAAAAAAAACACATTGTGCACATAATTATAAAAGTTAATTTTTTACAGAATGATATTGTGCCACACTCTGGAGATATGATTATAGTAGATGAAGACAGCGACACATTTTCTGATCATTTCGCTTATGATATCCTAGACGATGAATTAAACATACTAAGAGCTCAATGCAAAAGCTGGAGAGCTGATAATGTTGGACCTCATCGGACCGCCATTTCTTGCAGTGAGTTTAATAGCTTATCAAATATTCTTAATACAACTACAGCTCTTTTTTATGTATATTTGTTTTTCCAAAACTAGAATTGATTTTCACCCAGGCTGGTACCTTGACTATCCGCCCTTATTGCATCGTTCTCCAAGTTACTGATACGAAATTGGAGCCAGAATTCGGTGACCCTACTGTAAGTCTCCAAAAATATTAATTACAACTACTTATATTTAACAATTAACACTAAATTTAATTACAGGTAAACATTTCGGCCTGTATTTACACCCCCAGAACCAAAAACTCTGAGGGTAGCAGCGAAGAAAGCAGTCTTTCAAAATCAAGCTCGGAGGAGAATTTACCTATAGATAATAAACGTGTTGCAACTGATCCATTTTACTCTGCGATTGAAAAATCTTGGAAAAGTGGACCAAACACTCAACCATTGAGAACTGGTCCAACTGGCGTTAGAAAGAAGAAGGATCAAGCTCCAAGTCCAATGAAGGATACTGTCACCTATCCTGCACAGGTTAATATATTTAGAACAGCATCCCATTTTGCTAGAGTTGCGCAACCTAAAATGAATACAGGATATTTAATATTTAAGTAAGTGACTGTATTTTTATTACTTTTTGAAACACATATAAAATCCCACTCAAAACCCTGGACGATCATGTTGTGATTATTTATTACAGTTTGACGGAACCTTCTTCAATATTTGATATAACGCCAATTGGAGGAATTGTTTACGTCAAAAGTACGACAAATCTACAAGAAGCACCAAGAACAATCAAGTAATTATTAAATCTGATAACAAATTCACATTTTTTAAAGAAAATGAATGTAACACATCATTATTTCATAGCATAAGTATTTCCTGGGGTTCTGGAGCATCTTCCGTGATCGTTAATCTTCTAAACGATTTGAATCCTCCTTGTGATGATGGTTCTTATTGTTCCATACACCTCACAAGTACAAAATGTCGCAGCAGTTGTGGCATCGGCACCGGAGGATACAACAGGTAACTTTTTGATTTACTTTACAGAATTTGTTTGTACAAAATATTTTTTCTTAAATTATTTGTTCATTAATAGCAGTAACACCAAATGTGAATGGCGTCCAAATAAAAGTACACAGTATTCTCAGAAGGTGACAACGTACGCTACTTGCAGTCCAAGCCTTCAAACATGCCCTGATAATATTTGCGATCCTCTAGAAAAATTAGTGCCACTCCTATGTAAACAAGATTGTGTTGGTGAGTTCAAACGGTTGAGTTTATTAAAAAGAAAAATTATATGCAACTATAAACGTTTTATTATTTTTTTTCATGATTGCAGCAAAGAAAGAAGTCATGTCTATGCCTGATGCAATTATGAATGAAAATGGATTTGGAATTTCCAAAGCTGTAGGAGTTTGTACATGTAACTCTTTATCTTGTACGTGCCAACACGAGCCAAAATCGGTGCTTACAAAAGCCACGACTCCAAATCCTACAAGCTTACATCCAACGAAATTAGATATGCCTAGTAAGGACGATCCAGGAGTTTCTAAACATAATGGTAAATAAAAATAAAATTTATTAAATCATGTTTCTTGAGTTCTTAAAATGTATTTATAAAACAGAAATTTTTCAAAAGCTAATCATATTTATGCAAGTAGTGTCCTTCTTTCCAGCATCTGCGTTTCCTCCGTGTGGTCCAGTCTGCATGGCAGCAGCAGTTGGTGGACCATTGATTATTATGCTAATCTGTGCACTTCTAGTTTTTCGAAAACGTCGCAATTCTCATAAAAGTCGAAAAGGTGTTATAATCAGCCAACCAATTATGATTTCTACAAATAATTCTCATGGAAATATATCAAGCGCTATGGTGGCTGATGAAGTTCTGTTGATTGATCCCGATGATCGCATATTCAAAACAGAGGTAAGAAAGTATTTTTCACTTACGATATTCAATCATAAACTTGTTCCTTTTTTTAATTAGCCGCCATTTTTTAAATAAGAAAGTTTATCTTTAATAGTTCTTTGTGTGTGGCACTGTTATCAGTTGTCAATTTGTCATTCAGCGGTTGTTGTCATTCAATACATTTGTTAATAATAATAATAAATAGTTTTTTTTAAATGAACAAGTTGTTCTTAAGTTTAACTGATTGTTTATTTATTTAATGAATTTGCTAGGCTGATCCAAAATGGGAGTTTCCGCGTGCTCGGCTTCTTCTGGAAGCTGTTCTTGGAGAAGGCGAATTTGGAAGAGTTCTGAGAGCATCAGCTACAGACATTGGGGGAACACCAGGTTAGTAATAGTTATATTTAATTATTTATTAAACGCAACTATTCACAAAGATGAAAAAGTCATTTAATTCGAGTTTAAATTATTTTTCTAAAATTCAAGTACATATTATTCTGTTTTGTAATTGAGCTGTTTTTATAAATACAGTGAGACTACTGAATCTGAAGTAAGTGGATTAACAACTGCTGGAATAGTCATCTGATAGCAGAGATATTAGTTAAATATCAAAATTTATAGCGAAATCTATTTCTTAAGCTATTAAAATCTAACTGTTCTTATTTTATTATCGCATTAATTATTCAGCCTATGTATTAGTTTTTGTATGTTATAAAAGCGTTTAATAAAAGCAATACTATTCAACAATATCTCTGTTTACTTTACGAAACTATCCTAACCCCCAGGTCCAAATCTTTTCTCCTTAAATCCTTCTTATATATAAGTGATATTTCATTTTTAAAATAAATAAACATGTTAAAATGTAATATATAAATTTTATTATAGGTGTGTCTACAGTTGCTGTCAAAACTTTGAAAGAAGATGGCAGATCAGCTGAGCTATTAGCTTTACTTTCAGAATTCGCTCTTCTTCAAGAAGTCTCTCATCCTAATGTAATAAGATTGCTAGGTGCTTGCACACAAGGGCGTGCACCCTTGTTAATCATTGAATATGCAGAGCATGGTTCCTTAAGGTAAGTTATTTTTAAATTTTAATCAAATAAAAAATATATTATTGTTGTTTAAAAATCATTTTATCATTTGTTTGTTACAGAAATTATTTACGACGTAGCCGACATATTGAAAATGCTATTGAATCTGATTCAGGGCCTATTAGTCCCGTTACTCCCAGAGATATCCTTTCTTTTGCTTGGCAAATCTCAAAAGGGATGGCTTACCTGGCTGATATTAAGGTATATTGCGTTATTTTTCGTCTTTTCCTTTATATGTTTAGTAACTTACTATAAAATTCTATCTTTTTAGCTTGTTCACCGCGACTTAGCCGCTAGAAATGTATTATTAGCTGCTGGCAAAGTTTGTAAAATATCTGATTTTGGTTTAACTAGAGATGTGTATGAAGATGATGCATATCTCAAAAGAAGTAAAGGACGAGGTAACTTAAAAAACATGATCTGTTATCTAATAATTTGTATATGATAATTATAATTTTTGCAATTTTCTAGTGCCTGTAAAGTGGATGGCGCCAGAGTCTCTTTCAGATCACGTTTATACTTCGCGATCTGATGTTTGGGCTTTCGGAGTGGTGGTTTGGGAACTCGTAACACTCGGTGCTTCGCCATACCCCGGAGTATCTCCACATAACTTATATCATCTTTTAAAATCCGGATATCGCATGCAAAGACCTGAAAATTGTTCCCAACAAATGTAAATATTTTGCTTTTATATTTAGTTTAAGAAATAAATATAATTTTAATGCATGTTTTTTCTAAAATTTTAGATATTCCATAATGACGTCTTGCTGGGCCGTAGATCCCCTACAAAGGCCTTCATTTAGGCTCTTAGCTTCACATTGGGAAAAGTTATTGGAACAAGGTGCAGAATACTTGGATCTGGGGACTAGAGCAGTTGCAAATCCTGGATATTGCTCTGATGGTATTTTAATGACATACAAATATGAGAATTATATAATTATGGTTTTATTAAACTTATTGTTTTTTGTTAAAGGTGTTGAAGAATTCAGTGAGGCCACAAATTTTCTGGGAGCACCTTTACCAAAGTGCGCAGATGCAGATAAGTTAGGTCTTTTATGGAGTCCACCAGATTTATCCTTGGCTCCATACAAAAATATAGAAAATTCCGGAAACCTTACAGATAATGAATTAGATTTAGAATCAGAAAAAAATTGTAAAGAAATTACAGATAAATCTGAACTTGAAGAAAATTTGGATGATATTGAAAATAATTTAAAAGATGTAAATAAGTTTAATGGTTCAAGTTCAGATAAAAATAAATTTAATGTAAAAGCAAACATTTTTGGTTATAGTACTCCAAAAGAACATATATTAAAATTAAAAGAATTTGAAGTACCTCCAGGATATGCAACTCCTAAAAGTTTTGAAATTGTTGAAAATAAAAGGCCTAGTTATGAAAATGATTTCAAATTGTCTACCGTAACATTGGCTAATTCTAATGTATATGTGAATGGCCCCAATTTAAATACAAGCCAACCAAATTTGGTACAAAATCATTATGAAACACCTGTTAAACGGGGCAAGTCTTATGTTGATATGCAAGGGGTAGAAAGTCCCAAAAAGAATAAAAAATCCGACGAAATAACTTTTAAATTTGGAAGCCATCTTGCTTTAGCAGGAAATGGTCAAATTACCTCAATTATGTAATAATTAATTATTCTAATCATTTATTTCATATCGCTTTAAATTTAGAGTTGCTAACATCATAGTTTAGATTAATATAAACAAATCATTAATTCCAAATTTGTTGCTAGTAATGTGATCTTAATAATCCAAGCAAATAATAATTGTTCTTTTGTATCTAAAATAATGTAGATAAATACATATTCGTTAGCTTCGAATATATAAATCTAAATCTAGTCGTTTAAAAGTATATATTTATTAAAAAATTCAATATAACATATATATTATATATAGAATAACAGTTTTAATATTTTTATATAATTAAATGATGTATCTCTTAGTACAAATGCTTAATGTTGTGTAGAATATAATTGTAAATATTTACTGACACTGTTAACACAGCCGCAGATTTATTGGATATAATCAAAAAAAATTCTAAACCTCTACTGTAATTACGGAATATGTTAATACTTCAATAAGTAGTTACACACAAAATTAACTTCTGCGAATTACGATCATTTTTTTTTATCAAATCCACAAACCTATATTTAATTTTCGAAATATGTGTTTTGCTAATATAAAAAGAAGTGGTGTTTTCTACAAAACAATATTACACTCGTTTTGCAGGTTTTGTTTCTTTCTTAACTTTAAATTAGTCAAGTTATTTTTATGATTCATTGCAAAATGTGAATTGTGAAGAAATGCAAATTAAGATCATAAAACCATACATTTAAAAAAAAACTGCAATTGAAAACTGTGATGCTTGGCGTGCATGTTTTACTTTACCGTGACTAAAGAAGATACAATTAAAGAAAATAAACTTATTGCAGTAATAAGCATTAAATAAATTACAATAGTTGTAGATAAAAATACGTTAGTAAATTCAGATATTTTCATTTTTAAGAAAACACTTTTTTTAGTCTTTACTGTAGTAAAAAATTTCTACTTAATAATATATATTCTGCTCTAAATAATAGTTATAAATTGAATTATTATAGGTAATGCTCAAAAGCATTGTAAAGTAATAATAAAATATGTGTGGAGTTGTGTTTATTTCAGAATTTACTTTTTAAAGCAGCTGATATAATTTATTAAATGTTATTTTATATATAAAAATAATTCATTTAGAAATCTGAAATTTTTATTTCTCTTGGTTTGAAACTCTTGGTTGTCTTGTTTTATTTTTATTGATAAAAAAGATCTTATTTAAAATTATAAAACAAAAACCTTTTTAATTTTTCCTTGGAGCGTTGTTAATAAATAATAAAAATGAAATTTTAAATCAAATAGACAACAATTTTATTAAGAAGTATACAAAATTATTGCTTTATTAACAATTAGTTACAAAAATATGTAAATACCTAACTAAAATAATGTATCCTAAATAGAACTCGTAAAATAATTTAGAAACTACCATTTGTACTTTGGTATATTTTATTAAAACTTGGCGTTCTAATAAGTCTAAAGAGTTTTAAGGCATTCAGTGTAATGCATTTTATCAGCTGCAAAGCAATATTTAGACTTCCATTGCTCACATTAAATAAAACACATAAATGTTGCATGCTAATGTATAAATTTGTTAAACACTATCTGGAACTAGCAGATTTATATTTCCACCAACTGCTGCCGCGCCTATAAATTGTTCTTCATCCCCGCGAATTGACAAAACTTCTCCAGCGGTTTTAATAATTTTTTCGTCCATCATTCCTGTTTTTTGCCACCTGGAGCCCTGACAATTCTTACAAGAAACTTTAGGTAATAAATCTAATGTAACAGTTCTATTTTTACAGTCTAAACATTTGAAAAATCTTTTAAACGAATCATATACCCTTAGAGGATGTTTCAGCTCCTTACATTTAGAGGAAGCTGAAAAGCTAGTATAGTTACATACGATACATCTCACTGCTTTACAAGCAACTTTAAATGTTCCGATCATTTTTTCTTCCATTTGCTCTCTTTTTTCTAACTTATTAAAATATTGTTCGCGTTTTTCTTCTTCATGCTGTTCTAGTAGGTGCACGTTTACAGAAGTTGCTGCCATTAATTTTTTGAATCTTTCAGATTTAACACCCGTAGTGTCCTGCTCAGTCGTTTTCATTTTTTTATTAGAACTAATTTCGTGTAATTGTTCCATAGCTCTTTTCTTGCCCGTTTGTGTGCCTTTTAAATTTGCAGGATTAACTTTTTTAATAGGACCATTCTTTTGTACCCAACTCAATGCATTTAATTTAGCTCTAGTCTGTTGTGCTTTTCGGATAGGTGCACTTAAGTCAATATCAGAATTTCTGCCAGATCCACAACTCAATTTTGGCACACTAGCTCGTTGATTAGTAGCCATTGCATTTAAAAATCGATTTGTCGGTTTAACAGTTGGTTCAACGTTAGCCTCCTTATTTTCTATTGGTGATAAAGGTGTCTCAATCTTTTCAGTAGTGCTTTTAAGGATGCGAAGTCTTTCCATATCTTTCTCACGTTGTTTTACGCTATGCTCTACTCTGGAAGCATTTAACTTGTTTGCAGCTTGTACAGCACTTGCAATTTCTCTATTCATGATTGCTGTACTACTATTCGATGCTCTGTTATAATCAGACAATGAATCTATTCTAGATCTATCTTTTGCCATTTGTTTTCTATTTTTTAGAGCAGGTACGGCAGTGAATGATTGTCCAGCATAAAATACTTCACTTTTACCTAAAACTTTATTACGTAAGCTATTTAAACCTCTGCCTGCACACGCCGACTGTAATTCAGATCTTCTTGAAGCCTGTTGATAAACTTGTTTTACATGATATATACAATGCTCACATTGGTGAAGATTGACGAACGCTGTGCATGGATCACCATTCTTTTTACGACTTTTACATATTCCTAAATCTTTAGACTGTCCAAAAATCATAATTTTTTGTGAATTATCAATAGACAATGTCGCTTCGTCTTTGCTATCATCTCTTCTATCTAAAACACCAGGATTCAAGACACCAATAACTGTACCTTGAGCAGTTTTCCATAAATCTTTATGAGCATTTTTAAATAAAAATAAAGAAACAGTTTTTAAATCATCACGTAAATCACTTAAAAGCCAAATACAGAATTGATTTCCCTTTTGCGAGGTTTTAACTGGACTTTTATTAATTATTGCACCTGCTATCACCCAATCCTTACTTAGATCACCAAGTTCTGTATGTTTCCTAACTTTTGCCATGGTTATCGGTTCACGTCCTTTCATTTTCTCCAGCAACATTGCACTGGAGATCAATGGGTTAATTATTCTTATACCAAACACAGGATCAGTATGAATGTCCACTTTTACTTCCGACTTTGCAGGTTTTGCAACAGATAATTCATGTTTAGTATTCATCATTTTCGATACAGGTTTGATTCCATTTCCTGTGGTTGTATTAGAACTACTAGCTAAATACTCCAATTCTTTATCTTTTTTATTAAATGCTTCTCTATCCAGCACTGTTTTGATTTGTTTTCCATATTCACTATACTTTCTTTCTAAATAGTTTCTCTCATCTTCATCATCAGAAGAATCTGTATCCCCTTTATGTACCACGCTAACTTTAGCCGAGCTTGCACTTGCATTTGTTGTTTCTTCGTTATTTGTTGGATTATCAGATTTTAAAAAGTTATGGTCTTCAAATATTCTTGGACCAGAACTGTTGTTGTGTTTATCATTTTGAGGGTCAGACAAAGTGGGGGCCACGTCGTTTGGTATATCAAAATCTTCAGCTAAGAACATAGCTTCAAGATCTGTAATACTTGGAGTATCGCTTGCTTCGTTTTCCATTATGGTAATTTACCTAAAAATAATAAGCTGTATTAATTTACGTAATATTTAATGATAAGATTATTGTACATATAAATAATGTATGAATAATAATGAACAGAAGAGGCTACTAAATATTACATTCATTTTAAATATTACATTACAAAAGGGTACATTATAAAAGGTTTATTATCTTTAGTACATTATTTATTTTAACAATTTATTTTGAAGAACTGGATGTGTTAGTATCATAAGAATATATTTGTTTCACAACTTTTTCATCGATGTATGGTTCTGTATCTTTATTTACGATAACCATTAACTCTTCTATTTCATGTAACCTTTTCATTTCCTCCTGTATTCTTTGAACTTGTTGTTTTCTCCACGTCGTTAGATATCCAATCATTTCTACTTTTGAAACACAGTCATTACTGTGAGTTCCTAATTCACCAGACCGGTCTGTCTTATTATCGAAAGAAATATCTTGATTTGTTGACTTAGCACTCACTGATTTTGAGCTTGCCTCTACTTCTGAAGGTTCCAAAAATATTTTTTCCATAAACTCTGGCTTTCTAGAAAACATTTCGTTTAGAGTTATTGATACAGGATAACGTGCTTCTGTGCAGTGCATTTTTCGAGATAAATCATTTTTGCTATGTATATCTTTTATACTTTTTAAGTTTTCTTTAAATGAATCATAGTTTAGTGTTGTTCCGGGTGAGTTTAATGATAACCTATTTACTGATGATAAATTATCTTTTGTAAGTTTCTCAAAAGAATTAGGATTTATAAAACTGGAAATATCATCATATAATTGTAATATTCTTTCACTTATTATGCTTAAACAATTCTCTATATCTGGAGATAAATTTCCTTTATCATCTCTAATACTTTCCAAGAAACATTTAGCCCATTGTAAATGCAGTATTCCTAACTCTTTTCGTGACTCATCTGGCAAATAAAGGTTCCAAAGAACTGCAATTGTGTGGTCCAGAAGAGTATGAAATGGTGGACACTGTACCCTAGGATTTTTAACACCACAACAAGACGGTCCTGATATTTTAAAAGAATAAAGAGTTGGTGTAAATTGTCTCTTTCCAGTGGTCGGATCATCACTTGGTAGAGTTTTAAAGCAATCTGAATTTAAACTTTTAACAGAACCTGCACTACTTCTTGGAGTAGATGTTGCAGGCATATCGGACCGAGAAGGTTCTGTATCTTCTGTATCTGACATATTTAAACCCTATGAACCCTTTATTTTTAAAATATTCATAATTTAGAATTTGTTTTAAAAGTGAATAGTAGTTTTGCAAATTGGTTACTAGATTATCTTATAATAAACACTAATAAGCACAAATTATTTTAACAATGAAACTTACTCTAAAATATGTTGAAGCAGAAATATGTTACACTATGCACAATTGTTTCACTTATAAAAAGTAATATCTTTGTTATTTGTGGTTATGTGTTGAGTTCAGTTGAGTTTGTCATCAAATGTGAATAAAGGTACATATACCACATTATTTGACGTGTAGTACAAGAAGTAGCCTATCCAAATGGCGCTATATTTGAAAATGCCGCCTCAATATTATTTGTGGCCAACTTCTTCAAGCATGGATCCTGCTAATATTATCTCTGCTGCTAACTGCTGCCAACCATGCCAACTCTTCTGTCATTGCATAGTATATATATTATCTTTAATTGCATCATTCTAATTATTCTGTAATACCGTGTTTAGTTTTAAATTTTAAGGTTAGAACAAATACTTCAAGTTTTAATATATTGTGATAACTATAAATATTTAAATATGCTTTCTACAAAATACTATAACTTAACATTAACATATTTACAACATGTAACTTGCTGAAATATTTCTATATTAAGGAAGTGTTAAAGAGGTTATACTCTAAAGAATAGTTTAAGATTTCAACTTAATTAAATCATTTCATATTTTAGGTATTTATATTTAACTTCTTTATTGATTTCTACAACCACAAAATTAAACCTTGCTTATGTGTGTTTACATTTATACTCTATTAAGACTACAAACTACTGAGTTTACTTGATTATCTCCAAAATGTTGGGGTTACGTTTTATGCTGCGAAATTTAAAAGCAAATAAGTTAACAAGCACATTATATAGAACAATATTAGAGCAACACAATTACAAAACATCTTTGGTCTACCTACATCGTTGTCAAGCATTTCAATCAGTACCTAAATTACTTGCTCAAGAAAAGGAAGTTCTTAATACAATCCCTCTAACGAAACTTGAAGGAAAATTGCAATTAATATTTACATGTAAAAAATGTAATACACGGAATGCAAAACTTATATCAAAACAGGCTTATAATAAAGGAGTAGTTATAGCACGGTGTGATGGATGTCAAAATAATCACTTAATTGCTGATAATTTGAATTGGTTTAGTGACATGAATGGGAAAAAAAACATTGAAGATATATTAGCCGAAAAAGGAGAAAAAGTTTTTAAAATATCTTTAAATGAAGAGAATATTGAAGTTTTGAAAAGAGAAATTGAACCAGTACAAGATCTTTTACTTGAAGAAAATAAAGAAAAGATAAAGTAAGGTCCGTTACTTAAATTGTAATAAATAAATAAAATAGTAAATTGTACAGTAATATATAATGTTTACTACTTTTTGATGCAATTTTTAAAAGTGATAGATGACAAGACTCTAATAGGTTTCAATATTTATGCAAACATGTACCAATTGTATATAAATAATTATTTAAATCTTGAATTCTTTTGAATATAGTTTAATTTATTATAACTAAAACTAATATTGCTATAATTAATTCTGTATAATAAAAGGACATTATGTAAATAGACTATACATTATGATGAAATAGACTGTGTGCGTCCTCTAACTTATTCAGTAGTGTGCTGGACCTAATTTCATCTGAAGAAATGTAGAAAATCTTATTTTTGCTAAAAGTATCAATTTTAAATTTATTTTATTTATCAATTTTAAAATTTCTTGAGATGAAATAAGGAGACAAAACACAGAACTTTAAATAGAGATTTTGTAAGAATAGATATTAGTACTTGGTTAATAGTTTAGTAAATTACTTATCATATAAAAATTCTTAATTATTTAACAGATATTAATTGATATTAATAATTAATTATGTAAAAGAAAGTTTTGAACTAATAATTTAAACAAAAAATCGCCATCTATTACACAATAGATTTAACAGGTAAAGTTTTCCGTTACTTCATAGATGGCATCACTAGTCTAAAAATGGTTGCGTCTGATTTGTATGCAACCACACATACTTCTAAATGTAAATATAGTTGCATGCTGATCAGGTGTTGGAAATTAGATATAATGCAAAATATTTGAGATAAGAGAACGATTATGCTCTTGTTAAAAATGATAAATATATCGAGTTCTTAATTTTAGCAAGAGTAATATTTTTGCATTCCTTGTGACACCTTCTTAAAAATGATATAATGACTGCAATTTTAAGCTTTGGATTACACTTTAAAACCTTTTGATTCTGAAAACTTATTCATTATTTATTTTTTGCCGAAAGAAGACTATAATCTTGTTAAAACTGACGAAAAGGTTAAATTTATTATTCTAAGAGAAATAAAATATTTTCAATTTCTGGAATGACAGATGGGACCTTCTTAAAAATGATAAATACTTTGGATTATTAATTTTTTGATTGTTAGCTCTAAGTAATAATAAATAGTTTGTTTAAGTTTTTTTGTATTCTTTATTAGTCTTAAGATTATATTAATTAAAATAAAAGAAGTAAATTAAAATTTAGTGTTTTTATTTTCATATATATGTTTACCTTTTATTTGTTATTAAATATATACAATATCACATACTCGTATTTTACAATTAATTTTCTAAATTTTATTATTTCTCTTTCAATTTTCTTGACGTAACATTTTCTCAATTACTGCTTTGAATGAACCAGGAATTTATTACTTTGTAATAGCTTTTTGATTATTAAGTTTTTGTCAAAAGAAGACTATAATCTTGTTAAAAATGATGAAAAGGTTCAATTTATTATTTTAAGAGAAATACAATTTTCTCAGTTTCTGCAATGATAGAAGAGTATAACCTTCTTAAAAATAATGAAAAAACTGGAATTTTAAAATTTAAAAAAAACATTTTGATTATTAATTTTTTTGTCGAAAGAAGACTATAATCTTACTAGCTGTTCGACCCGTTGCAACACAACGAGTGTGAGTTATGTGCTTGATTTTTTCTAATAATATATATTTAATTTAAATGGGGTAATTTTTTAATTGAGATATATACGCTGCTGGTTAAATTGATAAACTGTTTCATTAAATTTAAAATATCTACGCGCATCTGGCTTTTATGCAACTTTTTTAAAGTTTATGGACTTTTTTTCTAAAAATTTTTTTTTGATTCCATGAAATATTTTGATGCAGTTATGTTCGTTAGGCTTTAAAATAAAGAACTGCTTCATTACTTTTTAAATAACTAAGCGTGTCTGACTTTTACGCGACTTTTTTAAAATTCATGGACTTCTTTTTCTAAATTTTTTTTCTTGATTTCTTGAAATATTTTGATGCAGTTACGTTCGTTAGGCTTTAAAATAAAGAACCGCTTCATTACTTTTTAAATAACTAAGCGTGTCTGGGTTTTATGCAACTTTTTTAAAACTCATGGACTTTTTGTTTTTAATTTTTTTTTTTCGATTTCTTGAAATATTTTGATGCAGTTACGTTCGTTAGGCTTTAAAATAAAGAACTGCTTCATTACTTTTTAAATAACTAAGCGTGTCTGACTTTTACGCGACTTTTTTAAAATTCATGGACTTCTTTTTCTAAATTTTTTTTCTTGATTTCTTGAAATATTTTGATGCAGTTACGTTCGTTAGGCTTTAAAATAAAGAACTGCTTCATTACTTTTTAAATAACTAAGCGTGTCTGGCTTTTATGCAACTTTTTTAAAACTCATGGACTTTTTGTTTTTAATTTTTTTTTCGATTTCTTGAAATATTTTGATGCAGTTATGTTCGTTAGGCTTTAAAATAAAGAACCGCTTCATTACTTTTTAAATAACTAAGCGTGTCTGGCTTTTATGCAATTTTTTTAAAACTCATGGACTTTTTGTTTTTAATTTTTTTTTTTCGATTTCTTGAAATATTTTGATGCAGTTATGTTCGTTAGGCTTTACAATAAATAACTGCTTCATTACTTTTTAAATAACTAAGCGTGTCTGACTTTTACGCGACTTTTTTAAAATTCATGGACTTCTTTTTCTAAATTTTTTTTCTTGATTTCTTGAAATATTTTGATGCAGTTACGTTCGTTAGGCTTTAAAATAAAGAACTGCTTCATTACTTTTTAAATAACTAAGCGTGTCTGGCTTTTATGCAACTTTTTTAAAATTCATGGACTTTTTTTTCTAAATTTTTTTTTCTTGATTCTTTAAAATATTTTGATGCAGTTATGTTCCTTAGGCTTTAAGATAAAGGACTGCTGCATTACTTTTTAAATATCTACGCGTATCTGGCTTTTAAGCGACTTTTTTAAAATTCATGGACTTCTTTTTCTAAATTTTTTTTCTTGATTTCTTGAAATATTTTGATGCAGTTACGTTCGTTAGGCTTTAAAATAAAGAACTGCTTTATTACTTTTTAAATAACTAAGCGTGTCTGGCTTTTATGCAACTTTTTTAAAATTCATGGACTTTTTTTTCTAAATTTTTTTTTCTTGATTCTTTAAAATATTTTGATGCAGTTATGTTCCTTAGGCTTTAAGATAAAGGACAGCTGCATTACTTTTTAAATATCTACGCGTATCTGGCTTTTAAGCGACCTTTTTTAAATTCATGGACCTTTTTTCCTAAAACTAAAATATTTATATTTTTGAAAAATGATTTGTGTTTTCTGACGTAGTTTTTTATGCTGATTCCAAAATTGAAGTCCATTTTTAATTATCTGTTATAGTTTTCGAATAATCTGTGTGTAAAGTTTTTGACTATTTTTTAATTTAAAATGCTTATATCTCGCAAACCAAAAGACTTACATAAAAATGAATTCCAGATTTGAAATCAGCATTCAAAACTACATTAAAAACCATTAAAAAATCAACAATTTTTTTCATCAATTTTTAAGAAAAGTAAGAAGACTATACTCTTCTTACTTTTCACAAAAAACACTTTTTCTATTTTGGCACATGATACATCTTTTCTAACGTAGTTTTTTACGCTGATTCCAAAATTGAAGTCCATTTTTAATTATCTGTTATAGTTTTCGAATAATCTGTGTGTAAAGTTTTTGACTATTTTTTAATTTAAAATGCTTATATCTCGCAAACCAAAAGACTTAAATAAAAATGAATTCCAGATTTGAAATCAGCATTCAAAACTACATTAAAAACCATTAAAAAATCAACAATTTTTTTCATCAATTTTTAAGAAAAGTAAGAAGACTCTTCTTACTTTTCACAAAAAACACTTTTTCTATTTTGGCACATGATACATCTTTTCTAACGTAGTTTTTTACGCTGATTCCAAAATTGAAGTCCATTTTTAATTATCTGTTATAGTTTTCGAATAATCTGTGTGTAAAGTTTTTGACTATTTTTTAATTTAAAATGCTTATATCTCGCAAACCAAAAGACTTACATAAAAATGAATTCCAGATTTGAAATCAGCATTCAAAACTACATTAAAAACCATTAAAAAATCAACAATTTTTTTCATCAATTTTTAAGAAAAGTAAGAAGACTCTTCTTACTTTTCACAAAAAACACTTTTTCTATTTTGGCACATGATACATCTTTTCTAACGTAGTTTTTTACGCTGATTCCAAAATTGAAGTCCATTTTTAATTATCTGTTATAGTTTTCGAATAATCTGTGTGTAAAGTTTTTGACTATTTTTTAATTTAAAATGCTTATATCTCGCAAACCAAAAGACTTACATAAAAATGAATTCCAGATTTGAAATCAGCATTCAAAACTACATTAAAAACCATTAAAAAATCAACAAATTTTTTTCATCAATTTTTAAGAAAAGTAAGAAGACTATACTCTTCTTACTTTTCCCAAAAAACACTTTTTCTATTTTGGCACATGATACATCTTTTCTAACGTAGTTTTTTACGCTGATTCCAAAATTGAAAACCATTTTTAATTATCTCTTACCGTTTTCGAATAAACAGCGTTTTAAAATATTTATTTTTACTTTTTTATTGTTTACTCTAAAGCCAGTAAAGGACAAATATTTCAATTTAAATTGAACAGTTCTTTATTTTAAAGCCTAAGGAACGTAACTACATCAAAATATTTCAAGAAATAAAAAAAAAATTTAGAAGAAAAAGTCCATGAATTTTAAAAAAGTCGCATAAAAGCCAAACACACTTAGTTATTTAAAAAGTAATGAAGCAGTTCTTTATTTTAAAGCCTAAGGAACATAACTGCATCAAAATATTTCAAGAAATCAAGAAAAAAATTTTAGAAAAAAAATGTCCATGAATTTTGAAAAAGTTGTATAAAAGCCAGACACGCGTAGATATTTAAAAAGTAATGAAGCAGTTCTTTATTTTAAAGCCTAACGAACATAACTGCATCAAAATATTTCAAGGAATCAAGAAAAAAAAATTAGAAAAAAAAGTCCATGAATTTCAAAAAAAGTTGCATAAAACTCAGACACGCTTAGTTATTTAAAAAGTAATGAAGCAGTTCTTTATTTTAAAGCCTAACGAACGTAACTGCATCAAAATATTTCAAGAAATCAAGAAAAAAAATTAAAAACAAAAAGTTCATGAGTTTTAAAAAAGTTGCATAAAAGCCAGACACGCTTAGTTATTTAAAAAGTAATGAAGCAGTTCTTTATTTTAAAGCCTAACGAACGTAGCTGCATCAAAATATTTCAAGAAATCAAGAAAAAAAATTTAGAAAAAGAAGTCCATGAATTTTAAAAAAGTCGCGTAAAAGTCAGACACGCTTAGTTATTTAAAAAGTAATGAAGCAGTTATTTATTGTAAAGCCTAACGAACATAACTGCATCAAAATATTTCAAGAAATCGAAAAAAAAATTAAAAACAAAAAGTCCATGAGTTTTAAAAAAATTGCATAAAAGCCAGACACGCGTAGGTATTTAAAAAGTAATGAAGCAGTTCTTTATTTTAAAGCATAACGAACGTAACTGCATCAAAATATTTCAAGAAATCGAAAAAAAAAAATTAAAAACAAAAAGTCCATGAGTTTTAAAAAAGTTGCATAAAAGCCAGACACGCTTAGTTATTTAAAAAGTAATGAAGCGGTTCTTTATTTTAAAGCCTAACGAACATAACCGCATCAAAATATTTCAAAGTATCTTTAAAAAAAATTAGAAAAAAAAGTCCATGAATTTTAAAAAGTCGCGTAAAAGCCAGACACGCGAAGTTATTTAAAAAGTAATGAAGCAGTTCTTTCTTTTAACTCATAGCGAACATAACTCAAGAATTTTAAAGAAATGTAATTTTTTTTGTTTTTATAAAAAGTGTCCATGATATTTTCTGCTTTCCTTGAAATGAAAGAAGGTTTATACTCTTGCTGAAATTGATAAAACCTTTGTATTTTTAATTCTACCAAGGTATTAATTTTAGAATGCAATTCTATTTGTGTATTTATAGTAGTGTAACGATCAGGCGGTTTATACAACGACTGCTGCAGCGCATTCTTTTAAAGAAATCCATAACTGTCCTTGTTATAGCTATTGCTTAGTAGATGGCAGCTTGGTTTGAATTTGAGGTAAATAATTATTAAATAGTGTTAATTAATAATTTTAAAAAATAATAGTAATAATTAAATATAGTTTTATGAATCAACGTTTTCTGAATTAAAGAAGATTAAACTCTTGTTGAAATTGATAAAACCTATGTCTTTTAAATTCTAGCAAAGAATTAATTTTAGAATGCAACTACTTTTGTGTATTTATAGTAGTATAACGATCAGGCGGTTTATTAAACGACTGATGCAGCGCATTCTTTTAAAGAAATTCAGAACTATCCTGGTGTAGCTATTGCTTAGCAGCTGACGTCTTAGTTTAGATTTAAGCTAACTATTTATTAAATATGGTTAATTTATTTATATGGAAATATACCGAACAATTTGAATTAATAATTATGAATGAATTACGTCATAGGCTTTCTGATTGGTCGAGGCAATTTTGTTAATTTGTAATACACGTTTATGCTACCCTACTACTTTCGTCGCCCGTTATATGATGATATTACCGAAGATTTATATTTCTTTAACTTTTTCTGTATTCTTTATATTAAGATTAGATTAGACTTTATATTAAGTCTTAAGTTTATGTTAATTAAAATAAAAGAAGTAAATTACGAATAAGTATTTTTATTCTCACATATATGTTTACATTTTATTTCTATTAAATATTTACAATAATCTAAACTCTAAATTTTATTATTTTTTCAATTTCAATTTTCTTAAAGTAACATTTTCTCAGTTTCTGCGAGGCAACAAGACTAATGAAAAACTATAGATTTGATAAGGTGGTACCTTTAAGAGGGATGTACAGTGATGAAAATGTAACTTCATAATTTTTTGTTATTTAATTACACTACTTGTTTTAGATTAAACACGAAAATAAATAATATTAAGTTAATATAGTTAAGTTTTTAAAAAGTACAAAGACATAAATTATATCTCATACATGATGTGTGCTAATTGATAATAGTTCACAAATATAATAAACTGCATTTTTCGAACACTTGTTAAATTAAATTAAATTATTAAAACCTATTGGAGAACAGATGTATATATCACACACGATTTTATTTTCAAAATATTTAAAAGACATGTGTTTAAAATAATCTTTTTTCATCATCGCAAATTATAAAACATTAGTTCATGATGTCAATACCAGATCCTCTTTTTCAAAATATCAATAATCTGCATGATAGATGGAGTTAAAACTCATTTAATTCGAAGCTAGCGCATCTGTTAGAGAAATTATGAACTATAAATTTAAAAATTACTTATTTATATTATAATATATTGTTAATTTATCGTTATAATACTTTTCTTTTTTTATTGAACCTTCTCCAAGTTGTCTTTGTTTTTTTCAAACTCCAAAAAAACATATACGGAGCTTATAGACTTCGCCTATGCGCAATATAAATCAATTACATATAGATTGATTTTTTTTTTCTTCAAATCGAAATCACCTCGATGTTCCTCGAGGCAAGCTTATTCCCACAATACAGAATAAGTTTGCCTTCTTCGTTATATATATAGTCTTATTCAGAGTGTCCTTATTTTCTTTTCTATATCAAAATTATTTTATTAGATTATCATATAATGATATATATCTTTGCCTAATGCAAACAATAAATTTGTCCACTTTTATACAAATAAAAGACTAATAGATTTACCATTTTTTAAAGTTGCACTTTCATAAAAATCTATCAAACAGCTCATATAATTAATAAACTTCATTTCTTGTATTTTATTAACTCCGTCATAGCTTTGACAGATGTACTTCCGAGATTTTAAAAACAACTGTCACTTTAATCTTCTGTAATTCCTCCATTTTCTTAAAGTCTAGGGCAGGGTTTATTATATTACTACAGGAATTTCTATTTCTTTTACCATTTCATCGTACAAACAATATTTACTTAAATTAAAAGTCTCCATTAAAGAAACAAGTGAAGTGATTGAGTCCTGCATTCTATAAGGTAAAATAATAAGTATATTAACCACATCGGAACGCGCTAATCTCAAATTATATTCTATTTATGATCATTGAGAAACAAAAGGTGAAATATTTATACACCTTATAAGTTTATTATTAATTTAATTTAAAATATTTAATATAATGAGTCAATTTATGAGACAGTACTCAAAAGAAAATGAATAAAGATATAATTATTTCTTCTTGCGGCGTCCGTGTTTAGTCTGGCTAGTAGAAGGACCTAGAGTAACAGTACCATTCTGAATTTCTTCACGGTCATCACTTTTAGCAATAGTATTTTGTGCTGTCATGTAAAACATAAGATCTCTGACTTGATCCTTTAAATCTTTAGCTTCTTCTTGTTTTTCTTTACACTGAGCCTAAAACAATTAATACATTTTATAATTATTCATAAATAGATGACATAAATGGTTAATTCATGTAGTTTTCTATAGAACAAAAAATGATGCACTCTTTTTGCACTTTATATTATTAAAATTAGATTGGTGTATCAGTTGATCAGAGAAGAATTGCAAAACGAGGGCAACATTTTTATGAATTGAAAACATCATTACTTAATTAAAAATATTCATACTTCTAATGAGTGAATCTTCTGCTGCCATTCTTGTTGATTACTTTTGAAGGCCTTAGAAAGATGACGCTCTTCTGCTAATTCAGATTGTAAATTCGATAACTTTGAATTAACCTGCGCTAATTTTCTTTCTAAAGCTGCTTTTTCTTTGTTTGAGCTTTGTAAACAAATTGTTAATCCTTCAAGTTTTTTTAAAACTTCATTAACTCGAACACGCAATTGCTCAGTTTCAGCTTGTGCCGTTTGTTCAACCCTATTCGATTAAATTAAAGAAAAATGTTATATATAGTTCAAATTACGAGAGTTGGGCGGCGACTTATAATTAAAACAAGTTGTGAGGTATAAACTGTCGATATAACTAAAAAGCACTGACTTACTTATTTTTCTATAATGTATATAGAAACGAATAAGATAAAATTCATCATCGTATTATAGATTTATACCGCTCTTCTAACCTCTTTTAAGTATAAGTCGTCGCCGAACTATCGTGATTTCGACTATAATTAATTCTAATATGTAATCCCGATAAACACAAAACGTAAACTCATGTAGTATTTAACGTAATATATCTTACTTAACGTTAATATTCTATAATTTACCAAAGTTTTACATAATTCTATTACAATGTTATTAAATAAATGCGAAATATATTAAAAATATTTTACTAAAATATTAACTTAACATATAACGTTATAACATCTTGCTTTAATAATGTCAGAAAATATAAATTTCTGTCGAAAGATAACATTTGTTATGTAATTTTACTGAATATTAATCTAAAAAGAATTATGTGAAAGGTAATTCTGTATTATGTTAAACAAACCTAACATATACGTAACTGTGTTTAACAGAATATCAATTCCACATGTGAAAGTCAAACCTTGTTAATTTTTCTTCATAATATTCGCGTTGCGCTTCCAGCTGCGACGTTAATGTATAAGTGAACTCCAGTTGTAATGAATCCATTTTATCTGGATCCGGATCACCACCAGCGGCAACAAGTTTGCCATCTCCTTTATTTTGTAGAAGCCTATAATATAGTTCACGTTAACAAAAAAAAATTACAAAAAGGACTATTGAAAATAAAAGGCACTTAGTTATTTATTATTAGTTATTAGACGTTTATATAAAAATACCTGTGAACAAAATTGTCTCCAGCATAATCCCACACCCTATTAGTTCCAAGTTGAAGAGCATAAGTATGATTTGATGCCCGAAAATGTGATGCAGCATGTCCACCTGAATTAAAATTTCGGTCTAAAACATTATATAATATATACAAAGAAATAAATGAAGACATTAAATCTTACCTTGATATCTACCACATCCTACATGACCACATATCAAGCATATCCACAAAGCTTCGCTGCCCCCACATTGCATACATTCTGAGCTTTCTGTTAACTCTGGAGTTTGCACACATCTTGAAAAGAAAGAAAATGAGTATATAAAAAATTTAAAGTAATAGAAATGATTAAATAGTTTTACCTGCATACTGGGCATGTAGAATCCCCCCATTTGCTTAAGCAACCCGAATGAAACGCATGGTTGCATAAAATTGTGAGTACTCCATCTACACTCTCATCCATTCTTTCTAAAAATATGCAGTAAGAAGAGAGTAATAAAATAAAATGTGATGACTGATACTACAATGGCCTTCTATTTAAATTACCTAAACACACGGGGCACGTCGGAAGTTCGGTATGCCCTGCTGGAATGTGATCACTTTGAGACCATTCTACCTGCGAGACCCAAGCTGCATGACATAGAGCAGAGGGCTCCAAGCTATTATATGGGGCACCGTTGAATGTTCGATAAAACTCCATTGCTGATGATCCAGTGCGAAAACTAATTTTTAAGAATCATTTAAGAAACATGTATTAAGCTATCTTCGATAAAAACAATGTGGTATCAATATATTTACGTTAACAAAGCCATATATTGATTTGGGGCCCCATCTCTCAGTACACGAACGTGTTGTATATCAGCATGGCAAGGTGCAGTAAACTCTAATAAATCGTGGCAAGATAAATTTGCTGGTACAGCAAGAAGACAAATTGTTAATGACGGTCCTTGACTAGCTTCTGTCAATGTACTAAAAGTTATGAAAACAATAATATGTCATCCAATACAACATCCAAATAACATCTAATTAAAACTTACTTTTGTTTATAGAGATGTAAGATTCCTTTTGTAACTTCAACAAAGGGGTTACCAGAAAATACGCCAACTTCTTCAATACTTTCTTTTTCTCTTAATGGTGTAGTTTCTCTAGAGCTTGTAGGTAAAAAACTCTCAACAGGACCAGCTAAACGGCTTGCGTAAGTTTCAACAGTAATGTCCTTAGGTTTACGCTGATCACCCATTGATTTTGGATTTTCTGCAGACATGGCACCTTCGATGTCTTTTTCTAGAAAGATTTATTAAGAAATACATGTCTACGAAAAATAAATATTCATAACCTAAATATACATACCTACTGATTCTTCAGCTGACATTTTTACGTCATCTCGTATTTCAAGTCTCAAGATGCACAACGAAACTAAAATAGACATTTACATTTATTCTTTTCATCAAGTTTGATTGAAAAATTTGTTTAAAACAAGAAATTTTTATTGTTTAATAATTTTTGACAGTAACATTGACGCTTTTGCGTTCGCTTTGTTTGTCGGTATTCGATCAGTCTAGAATATTAGTATTTACACCAAGGTTACATTAATTTACATGGAGGTTTTGGTTTACGTTGGTTAAAAGTTTGCTGTCACGCTGTCGATAAATATAGATTTTCATAGCTGTTTAATTTCATTGTTGAAAGAGGTGCCATCTGTAATTCAAATTCTCTACTAAGTTTTTTATTATATTTCGCGTATATGTATTTTGGCATCCGGAATTTTATTTAATTTTATTTGTATAATATAGTTAGAAAACAAAAATCGTTTTTAACTTGGTAAGTAATATGTTAGTTATTGTTGGCTGTTGATTTAGAAGTCTGCATGATGTATGGAATAACATATATTCCTTTTATATTATGCGTTGTAATCCCATAAGGCTGATTTCAATAATATTCGTGATACTTTGTTATAATTATACATCTGCCTTCAAAGCAATACAACGAAATATTGATTAAACATTAGAAAAATTAGTTAAATACTCATAACTTATGGCAATTACTAAATTGGAGTTATTTTGCTAACATAACCTAAATGTACACCCGCCGTTTAATATACCACGTTTCTCATCTACATTAACACGATAATTACGGCGGTATCGCTTAAGATTTCGAAAATCGATAAGAAGATGCAAAACACACAGTCCAAAAATCATAAATTGTGTCATGTAAACAAGGTTAAATGTTATATGATAACGTAGAATCTGTCACTGATTCTATAAGCACACTTACAGAACGTATTATAACATCACAATATGCAAAATATGCTGCAGCTTCTTGAAAATAAGGTGTTACACGTATGTAATTGAATCTGATTCATGACACCACATCTAGTTCATTTGCGAGATGCATAACATATCTCCTCAAAAGAAGGTTATTTCCAGCATCGCGCCACCACTACTACCTTTGCATCCTGCAAAATGATCCTATTTTCTGTTAATGCAAAATGAAAAGTTATGATTTATAATAATGGCAACATACACTAGGCTCTTTACTTACATTACAGTCATCTTCCAATAAGATATACAGTTAGTTAAAATTCAGAAAATGTACAATGCATTTAATAAAATACTTTAAAATATATATATTTTGTAATATTATAAATAGTCTGGTTTGAAATTATTTTTGAATGTTTTCTTTTTGGCACTGCAATATACTATTCGCTATAATATAGCTATGAATTCTTAAGAGGTAAAATTATTTATAGAAAGTTGTTTTCACACAATTTAAGTACAGATTTGAATAATAAAATAAAAATAGTATTGTAACAACCAATAAAATAAAAACATCATATTCATATAACAGTTTACGTATATATAATCATATTTTAAGTTGATGGTGTGTGAAAAAATTGTGCAATCAATCCTTTGTGCATTTAAAGTAATGAAAATTTAGTTTTTAAAATATAACAATATATAATATAACACATACATTATATATACTTTGTACATGTATATATAATGTATAATATATAATAATTTAAATAACAAATTAACAGTCCATCGTCCACGGATTACATTTCATATTTTCACTTGCAATATAACAAACATATATGGAATATTCTTCGCAGTGTTGTTGGGGTCAAACTGACAATACTAGTCCGGAGGGTACAACAATGGATCGAGTAGTAATCTTAGACGCCGGTGCACAGTATGGAAAGGTATATAAATCCTTGTTCATAAATCATATACCTAATCAATTTTTTGATGTCCTAAAACTGATTGAATTGATTTATTGTAGGTGATCGACAGGAAAATTCGTGAGTTATGTGTCGAATCTGAGTTTTTACCTCTAGATACACCTGCTCTAATAATTAAAGATAAAGGCTACCGAGCTATTGTTATATCTGGTGGACCAAATTCAGTTTATGCAAAGGATGCACCAAAATATGATCCTGATATTTTTAAGCTTGGAATTCCAGTCTTAGGTAACTCTTTATATCATATTGATGATTTATTTAAAAGAACCTTTTTAATTCGAGATTTTTAGGTATTTGTTATGGAATGCAAATACTAAATAAAGAATTTGGTGGCACTGTTCATCGCAAAGATGTAAGAGAAGATGGTCAATTCGAAATTGAGATCGAAGCAACCTGTCCACTATTTAGGTACTAATAATAATACACATTATATTTAAACATGTTAATAAGAAATGCTAATTATAATTATATATTTTAGTCGTTTAGGTAAAGTCCAATCTGTTCTTCTGACACATGGTGATAGTGTTGATCAACTAGGAGAACGATTTCGTGTAGCTGCAAAATCAAATAGTAATATAGTTGCTGCTATTTATAATGAACCGTTACGACTATACGGGGTTCAGTTCCATCCAGAAGTTGATTTAACACCTCAAGGGAAGCAAATGCTTTCAAATTTTTTGTTTGATATCGCAGGAATTGCACCAAGATTTACTATGCAATCCCGAAAAGAGAGTTGTATTAAATATATTAAAGACACAGTTGGTTCCCACAAAGTTCTAGTAAGTATATTTAATAACTAATTATAGTTAATTTACATTTGATATTTAATTAGATACAAATTATTTTAGTTGCTTCTTAGTGGTGGTGTTGATTCAACGGTATGTGCAGCTTTATTAAAGCATGCTCTCCACCCAGAACAAGTAATAGCTGTACATATTAATAATGGATTTATGAGAAAAAATGAAAGTAAAACTGTAGAAAAATCACTCAGAGATATAAATGTAAATGTTAAAGTTGTTGATGCAGCGTTTCAATTTTATCAAGGAATAACAACCGTTAAAACAGACAAACAATTATTACAAGATACTAAAATGTTATGCATGTCCGTAAACCCTGAAGAAAAACGTAAAATAATTGGTGATGTTTTTGTAAATGTTGCAAATGATATTATTAAGGACTTATCTCTTAGACCTGAAGATGTTTTCTTGGGTCAAGGTACTTTACGGCCAGATCTTATTGAATCAGCATCAAAATTAGTTAGTACAAAAGCTGAGACAATTAAAACTCATCATAATGATAGTGAACTTATTAGGTAGGTATATTTGCTGAGAATTATTATTATTATTGTTTGTAATATTTTTGAGTATATCTATTTTACTAATAGAAAATTACGGGATTCTGGTCGAGTAGTTGAACCACTTAAAGATTTTCATAAAGACGAGGTTCGTGCCCTTGGTGCTGATCTTGGTCTTCCTCCCGCTCTGGTTAATCGTCATCCTTTCCCAGGACCTGGACTAGCTATTAGAGTTTTATGTGCAGAAGAACCTCATATAGAACGAGATTTTTCAGAAACACAAGTAAAAATAATTCAATAAATCTTATTATACTCTAACAAATGTTCAGTTCGTTTTCCCTTACAGGTAATAATTAAAATTATTGCGGAATATGAGCAAATGGCACACAAAAATCATGCCTTATTGAATCGTGTTCAAGAAAATACATCTGCAGAAGAACAAGAAGCTTTAGTTAAAATATCTAGTAAGACAAAATTAGCTGCAACTTTATTACCAATCAAAAGTGTCGGAGTACAAGGTATATTTTTAAAATATTTATTATTTCAAAATAAGGACATTAAGAAGGAGCTTTACTTTAAAATTTTAATTAAGCTTCGATACAAATGTCCAAGATTAATAGAGAATTGAACAACTTTTACGATTTCAAGTTTTTTCGTAAAGCTACACATTTCTCAACAATAATATTTATCAATTTGAAATGAATACCAAAATAAATGTACTTACACTTCATAATTATTAATTTGAATTCTATACTGTTTAGGTGACTGTCGTACTTATAGTTATGTAGTAGGCTTATCCAGTGAAGGCCCTCCTGATTGGAAGGATCTCGTGTTTCTTGCTAAATTAATTCCAAAAGTTTGTCATAATATTAACCGTGTCTGCTACATATTTGGGGGACTAGTTACCCATCAAGTTCCAGATATTACAACCACATTTTTACAATCTAATGTAATAAGTACGATCAGGGAAGCAGATGATGTAGCCACAAAGGTAAACATAATATATATCCCGTTATAATTTTACGCTTCATACAAAACTATTGGCGAAGTATATATGTTAATAAACTACTCTGTTTTTAGGTGTTAACTGATTCTGGATATAGTCAGTCCATTGCACAGATGCCTGTTGTTTTAATTCCCATACATTTCGATAGAGATACAGCAATCAGGTTACCTTCTTGCCAACGTTCAGTTGTACTGCGACCATTTTCTACGACGGACTTTATGACAGGTTTACCTGTAATGCCAGGAACTGAAAAACTGCCTCTCTTTGTACGTATAGCTTACTCAAAATGTAAACTCTTAAGTTTGAAGAATTTGTTTTTGATACTAAGTATGTATTTTGCAGGTTGTTGATAAAATGGTCTCAGAAATAATGCGTGTCCCCGGAATCTCTCGTGTACTCTACGATCTCACGTCAAAACCACCAGGCACTACAGAATGGGAATGATCATCGTTATAATTAGATAAAAAGATATAATGAAGCTACTCTAAATCCTGCACCTCAAGAATAGCAATTGATATGACCTCGCACATCTCATGCTATTGAACCTTCAGTTATGAATCTAACAAAAAGAATAAAAAAGATACAGTTCGAAACATAATGATATACTTTTGAAAAGTTTAACGCAAATATAAATATGATTTGTGGTGTAATAAAGAATAATATTTGCAAATAGTGTTTGCATTTGTCTGGTTGTTATACAGTATCAGTGCATCAATATCTTTTTTATTTATTTTATAGTTAAATATCTTAGATATATATTGAATATAAAATTGTGTGAAAATCTAAGTTTAATATAAATTTACTTCTTATTATTAAAGCAAATAATTTTTGTAATTCTTTAGTTATTAATGTTTAGTTAAAATTATGAAATCAATGTTAAATGTACTAATATTTTCTTAAATGTATTATATTTTGTTTAAATATTTTGTTTTGATTTGAAATACATTTTATAAATATAGAAATGATTGTTTTATTAATTCTATATCCTGCGATCTATAAGCTGCGTAAGAAATATATGGCATATAAGAAAATATTGCGCCTACTCGGAAATTGAACTAGGTCACTACATCGTCCACATCAGTGTGACATCCCGACAACACTCTGCATTCTCTTTAATGAATGAAACGTAGGCAAGAAGTAAATTTATTATTATAAGACAAATAAGAGATTTTCTGTTTTCCTTCTGTTACCTTCTTAAAATGATAAAAAATCTTGGCTTGATTTTTTTGTCGAAAGAAGAATATAATCTTGTTAAAAATGATGAAAAGGATCAAATTATTATTATAAAAGAAATAATATTTTCTTAGTTTCTGGGATGATAGAAGGCTATAACCTTTTAAAATGATAAAAAAAAACCTTGACTTTTAAACTTTAGAAAAATCTTTTAAATGTTATTTTTTTTGTCAAAAGAAGACTATAATCTTGTTAAAAATGATGAAAAGGTTCAATTTATTATTTTAAGAGCAATAAATTATTTTCAGTTTCTGGAAGGATAGAACCTTCTTAAAAATAATAAAAAACCTTGAATTTTAAAATTAAAAAAAAAACATTTTGATTATTTATTTTTTGGTCGAAAGAAGACTGTAATCTTGTTAAAAACGATGAAAAGGTTCAATTTATTGTTTTAAGAGAAATAAAATATTTTCAGTTTTTGGAATGATAGAAGGTTATAATCTTCTTAAAAATGATAAAAAAAACTTTGAATTTATAAACTGTTAAAAACTTTTTGATTATTTATTTTTTGTCGAAAGAAGACTATAATAAAGCGGAATACAGCGGATTTGTGTATATACGCGTTTACTAGTACCATCAGCAATGGTTGCTTTTTGAACCACACTGAAATGTGGATGACAGTTGAATGAACGCTTTTATACAAGTAAACATACGATACCGCTTGCGTACAACTTCCTCTCCACTTCCTTCCATGAAACAGAATGCGTTGAATGTTTTCCGTGCTAGTCTGTGGACGCTTACCATTAGGATCCAATTCAATGCGACATTCAAATAGATGTATGATATCTTTAAAACCTTACGACGCACTATGGTATATTATATGGAAATGTTTCCATTGTGTATTAGTAAATGCACAACCCTTTGTACACTATTTTCTTCGTTTGCGTTTGAATCATTGCACACTCATATATAAAACTGATATTTCACACAAGAAAAGATTCCAAAATCAACTGAAAAAAAAGTTTAATAAATAAAATGTTCTCTAGACCTAATAAATCTGACCTAAATGTTAAAGGATTGAACTAAATTTTAATACTTAATTTATAATTGTTTTTGTAAATGTAGAAACCAGCTTGAGTGAATACGTAGTACCGACAATTTACTTGTTACTTTGGTTTGGACGTGTTGTACAACCCGTTCTAACAAATGTTGGATGTTGCACTGTTGTGGACGACACATTATATAGCCTATAAAAAGATATAAATTGTTACTATATAATAAATAAAAACACAAATTATTATTTTTAAAAGCTGCATTGCACGCGTATATTTTAGAGATTAATGACAATACATTTTTTATAACATTCTTTGTTTTAATTATTTTTTTATTAAGAAGTTGGTTTGGTAGATAATATTATATTTTTTATGTATGTATGCAATGCAATATAATGTATTTATATTATGTAATGAATTATATTGCATTAAAATACCTAAATATTTAATTTCAATTTATAATAAGTTGTATGAAAACAGTATATTTTGATTATCAAGGGACGATTTTTAAAATTATTATTCATGTTTTTTTTTACAATTATATGATGTTATTAATATTTTATTTATATATCATAAACACTTGGTTATACATTTTAATGTAAATTAAAACTTAAATTAGATATATAGCATACCTTAAAGGTAAAAATAACGGATTTTATTGTAAACTTTTAAATTCCCTATATTCATTAAAAAAAAACAAATTTACAAATTTATTTATAGGGAATTATTAAATGAAACGCACACATACATATTTTGAGATCACAAAAATTTCTTTTTACAGCCACTATTTCAATTAACGAAAGATGTGTCAAGGTCAAGACGGGTCAGGGGTTAATGATAAGGATGTTTGGTGGTGACATTTCGGACTATTTTAAAAAGAAATTGTTTTTACAGCTTATATCGTAAAATGTAAAGTAAATTTATTATATTTTAATGTTGAAATTACACAGTAAAAATGAAAATAGTATAAACCTAGGAAATATGTTATTATTCAAATTTTGCAATCTTGTAAATTTTAACTTTCTCTTTAAAGGGTGTGTTTCCTTATAAGGAAGTTAATGATTGCAACAAAATGGGAAATTTTAGAGATTTGAACATACTGCCGATAGCAATTTTAAATATCTTTGCATGACCAGAATGCAAATTTATTTATCTAGAAATACATATTTTCGAAATTTTTTGTTGACAATAGGAACATTTTTGTTTTTATTTATTTTTTTTAAACTTGTACTTTTTTTTTAATTAATATTAGTCAATTAATTTGCCTTAATTATATTTTGAACACATAGATTATAATGGCCTGAATATTAATTTTGAACAAGTTCCTTAAGTCTATATACTCGTATTTAAGAAAAATGGTGGTTTCTGTGATTCAACAATTAATTTCGAGAATAAATGCTTTAGTGTTTTTTTTTTACATAATTATTTTTGACACATCCTTGCGTTATTTCTAACCCAAATCAAAATATTTCATATTTTCTGCCATTCTTATATATAAAATACACAAAAAAGAAAATAAATCAAATAAAAAGTATATATATATATATATATATACTGTTAACTTGACAACAATAATAATTCAAATAAAATAAATTATTATTAAATTATTAATATTAAATAATATTGTGTTGTATTGTGATTTTTGTATAAGTTGTTAATGCTTATACAAAATATTGGAAAACTTAATAATTAACTAGTAGCTAAATGTTTTTTTTATAATTATTGTTATATAGAATTGTTTTTTAAAATTACCCAGTGCTGGCTTTAAATAAGGGACAGCACCTTAAATGTTTGTACTTTCAAATTGATAAAAATAGTTTATGTTTAAATATATTTTTTTAATATTTTCAGCTGCATGTTTTTTTATTTTTTTTTTTACCTAAAATTATATTTAATTTTTATATAAATAAAATTTTTTAAAAATAAATCAACAATATTTAATAAACAATTTTATCATCTTTTTTGTTTGAAAAATACAGCTGAAACTTTTTCTTTTTTCGTTTTTAAATAATTTACAAACAAAAATTTTGTACAAATTTCTTTCGAATATAAATATGACTAATTGTTTTCTTTCTAATTACTAATATTATAATTATTATGATTAAATCTATACAATATTTATATATTATGATTATTCATTATCATTATTTAGTACGCCAACCATTTTTCATTTCGAATTAGAAGGTTTGAATCTATGGTACTAATTTCAAAAATATATTGTATACACAGTCAGACATCAAAAATACTTGATTTTCTGAGCGTTCATTAAAAATAAAATTACTAATAATAATTAGCTCAAGATATAGCTCGGTTATTCATAAGAAAGTATGGAAAAATGTAAAAATAATGTTTCAAGAAAGAAGTTTCAATAGATTATTTCTCTAGGATCGTCTATTCGATCATGCTTTGAAACTTTAATTTTTTTCAATTTCAATAGAAGTTGTGGAAAATCCTTATTATTGATGCCAAATAGTGTCATTTAACAATTGATTTTTTATATTTTCATCGGTTTGTTTTGTTTTTACTACGTGAGCAATATAATATAATGCTAATGTGTTTAATGATGTGCTAATATGATTGTGAGGCATAAGTTGTAAATTTTTTCATTAATAACTTGGCAGGTTTTGTTTATAATTTACGTTTATTAAAAATCCCCTTAACATTAATTCATATTATAATACGAGTTATTTTTAACAAAATCAGTTTTCTTTTTATGTTATTTAACATTCAAATTATAATTAATTTTTTTTTTATTTTACCAAAAATATTTTTTATATTTACTAGACTAATTTAACGAGTATTTTATGAAAATTTGTTTTTAAAATTACTTAATTAAGATTTATGTTCATTTATTGTATAAAATAATTTATAAATAATATTTAAGTAATTTTATTTTAATTTTTTTTTCAATATTTGTAAAAAAGCACCGTCCAAAATTGTTATAAAAATCTACATTTTATATACTAGTATCATTAACCGAACACTTTTTGAATGAGTAACATAAAAAGAGACCGCACTCTAAAAAACACAACTGTAAAATCAAAGCAGACTTTAAAAAAATATAATTTGGGCAAATTTGCGTAAACATGCGTTTACATAATACAATAACTTCCAATTTCCATAAATTACCTTTAAATATTTTTTGTATAATAATAATTGTAACAAATAAATAATTGTTAGTTAAGTCTTCTTTGTCTCTAACTTTGATTTTGAATAGTTGTGTTTCTTATCTTGTTTTGCTTCATTTTAACGCAGTTGTTTTCAAGAAACAACAAACACCTAATAAGCTTAATGGGACACTGATTTTTTGGGGTTATTATTAGCATTTTAACATTATATTTTGTACAATATATAAATTCGTTTCACTTATTTAAATATTTTTTTCACAATGTGTTGTGTATAATGACTCACAATAATAAAAGACTTAAATTTGTAAAAAACTAATTCAAATAAATTCTTAATTTTAATTATACTTTTTCATTTTTAATAAAAATAATATAACACTCTTTTCTAATATGTATAAATAAAATTTAATTTCTTATAAAAATATATTTTTCAGAATTATATAATTTTTATTTTATTGCAAATTTAAGTCCTTTTTTTTCAATACTGTCTCCACGTTTTCAAACTGAGACGAGATTCGGCTAGTCAATATTTTTATTACATCTTGTTCTTTACTGATAGTTTCATATAGTTGAATGCAAATTAAAAATACCAATATTTATATAAAAGAAAAACTTTTTATTAGTTCCCTATTTTTTAAAAATAAGACCCCTCCTACAACTAAGTTCCAATTTGCCCCTAGTCGTATAATTTAAAAAGTTTTCCTTTCGTATATAAATTTGTGTTATTAATTTCAAAATAATAATATTCCCGCGTTTTAATAAATTGTATGTAAGTAATTTTCGTACCATTATTTTTGAGGCTATAAAATAAATTGTTTGACGTTCATAATAATCTATATTAATATTTAATTATTAAATACATTATTTTCCCGAGTTTCTTTTGACGCATTAAATATTATATTTTTAGCGCTATATGAGAAAAAACATAATAACTTCATTTCTTGTTGAATGTTTTAAATATAATGTGAAGTTAGCCATTTTGGTAAATGTATGGTTACGTAACCCCTGTAAATCTATAAATAAAAGTCAAAACTGAACTAATTATGAAAAAATAAAAAATGTATTTCAAAAATGAAATATTTATGCCACTTGTATTTTTTTTATACATTTCGTAGAAAATAAATATATACAAAGAGTATATTAATAAACTAGATAATTAATCTCTAAGTGGACATTAAATATGACACGCGATGCTTAAGATTTCTTAATTATTTTTATCAACTAATTAACTAAGTAAATTGTTATTATTTACAAAGAAGATATATAACTAAACAACAAAAATAGCTTTTTCATGTTGTTGCAACATATATGTATAACAAAACTGGCCGAATGCATTTCCGTAAAAGATGTATTTTTTTTTAGAAATTGCAAAAAAATATACTAATAAAAACTTATATTGTTCATAAAAAAAAATCTTTCCTTCAAAATTTTGCGCCTTTTTTTTAAAAACGAACCAATGCACAGCCATGACGCAACTGAATTTCCTAAACAATAATGACCAATTAAATTCGAATTAAATCGATTTTGATTTCTTTCTATTAAACTTAATCTCGTTTTTTTCTTATAAATAAAGTCACTAGTCATCACTGATTTTATTTTTAATATATATAATGCCAAATTTACAATTTCATTGATTTGGCAAACAAAACAGTCACTAAACTAAAGGACTAAATCCAAACGCTTTTATTCTTCATCAGTGTTTTTTGTTTTCTGTTCTATTTTTCACGAGATGCCTTTTTTGCCAGGCATTTAAAGCTTCAATACATTTAGAAAATCACTCAATTGTTTCTTTTATGTGTTCCATGTCTTCATCTTTAGTTTTCACTTCTTTCATAAACATGTCTTCCTCTATTTTAATAAACTTATTTACAGAAGGATCAGTAGATTCCGATTTTTCTTTCTTGATAACTGTTATTACTCTTGTCGTTTCTTCAGCACGAATTTCTGCCTCCTTCTGTTTCAAAACAACCGCTGAATATTTCTGCAACTCTTCATTCTTCAGTTCTATTTGCCTTCTAAGTTCCGAGATTTCCAAATTTTGCGCAGATATTAATTCATCTTTCCTTATATCCTCAGCTTTACATTTCATACTTCTATTCGTGATACATTTAATAAATCGCAACACTTTTCGTTTGGAACTTTCTGGAAGATCATTTAAAACCTCAATCACTGGTCCAGTGTTACTGTCAGCTGTTCGGACGCGCTCTAATTCTTCCGTTACACTATCATCATCAGTATCTGTGGATAGTTCAAACTCAGGATTACTTAAAGGATCTTTATGGGGAAGCAAAAGGGAATGACTTGGTTTTGGTTCCGGATCCATGTCAAGAACTATCGTTCCTGTATCTGGGGAACTTCGAGGTGCTTCCGATGGTGATGATATCATATTTTCAACTTTATGAGACACTGGAATTACAGGAGCAGGTGATGTAGAAGATGTTATTTCATTGGAACCGGATACCACCTCGTCTACGATGATACAAGGTTCGGGTGATGTTACTCTCAACTCCGGACTGCTAGGTGGTTCCGGTGTTCGTGTTTTCTCGACTTTGATACGAACTTCCGACTTACCACTCCCGCGAGGACGGCCTCGTGGTGCAAGCGCTACATTCGGCTGAAATGTTCTTTCGAATCTTTCGCATTCTGACATGGGAACCACCCTCTCAGGGTGCTGCAAGATTGGCGGATCATGATTTAAGTTGTTTGCGTATCTAATTGCAGGTGGCAATCGGTTTTTGCAAGGCGGCCAAGGTCGGAATGCTGACACGCTCCGATTTAGCTGATCATACTGATACACAGCTTGAAGATATTGTGGATCCATTGCATATACGTAAGCATATAATTCTTCCAACTTTGGTTTCTTGATATCACTCATGTCTTGCTTGTATGAATCTTCCAGCATGACCTGAAACAAATAAAAAGACACTAATGAGCAACTATTTTACTTACATTTATTAACCATGATTGGTGAAACAAAATCCCACTTAAATTTAATATATTTTGTATTTCTTAGTTTAACTGGAATATTATATTCTTATTAAATATTAAGTTCGATTTGTTCTTTGTTGTATCATAATCACATAGTCAGGTTTGATTTGTTTGAACGTTCTATTGCTGGTTCAAAAAACAATAAAATAAAGGCAAACTAAATAAAATTGTTACTATAAAGATTCTATTATTTAACTGTGTGAAATATAAGAGAATTAAACTAAAATCCAGAGCTCTTTCAATGATTATGATCAATCATGATTTTGTTAGGCTATTCTTAGGCTTACTGTAGCTAAACATGATTTGTACTACAGATGATACCATGTCTTTAAGACAAATTCCTTTTGGAGGGGAGTAAATGTTACATGCATAATGATTTTTCGAGATTTTCAAAATCTTTTCAAAACTAAGCCCTACAAAATCTTACACGTACGGTATTTATTACATAGCTTGCTTAATTTTGTTCATTTTCTTTTACAAATAAACAAATCTTCTTTACAAGTTCTTAGTAGTTTTAATACGTAGATTTTTCTTTAATTTTCTTGGTTTTTCTCTCTTGTTTTGTGGTTTTAACACACGTTTTGTATTAATGGTATAACGGAACAGTTACGAAAGATACTTGGAATTTTCCATTTCATTTGTTGAATCCATTAAATACAGCAAGAGATTTTAAATAGTGGAATTACTAATAGAACCGGGTAATGAATTCAAGTTAGGAAAACTGCACAATAAAGGATAAATTATGAGGATGAATTTTATCATTAAATTGTTACCGTTGTCTTGGTTTGTTCAATGGTTTTATGGTCTTATATATGGTGTCAGATGAAGACAAGATTGGTAAAAATAAAAGAATCAATTATAAAACAAGAGCACATGTCTGTGTAGGTTCTTCATTTTGTTATATTGAAGCGTAATAGAGAATAATCGGGTGTAGTTAAAATGGGCATTTATTGGACAGTGCCCCAAACGCATAAATAGGAGCTTCTTCGTAATATTACGAGTAGCTTACAATGTATACAACTTACTAAATAATATTATTTACATTTCAGAAGTGGGAAGTTCGATAATAAACATTTATTGCTTTGAAATGCAAAGTTAGGATCAACAACAGTTTGGCCCTTAAGCGCAAGATCACCTAGCACAGCCCCAATCCAATTAATCACATATTTTATGTACTCGGGGTACTAAATATTAAATCTTTATTTCTAAGTACTAAGTACGGTATTGTAAATGTTGAAAAAACTTTTTTCATTTTGAAGCAAATAAAACAATTTTTATTGAAGATTTTAAATTACATTTTTTTGTAATCGTTTTTATTATTTATGACGTTTTGTTTTTGATTGAATTTTACTTTTAATCAACTTTTTGTAATAGTTACGATTCTTTTTGGTTTTGTTAGTAACAGATAATAAGAAATAGTGAGTTATTTCATAAAAGTTCAACTTTTAACCCAACCTAATCTTTTATATACACTCTAGACAAGGATTAAAGTAGTTCTCCTGCTAGAAGCTTCATTTAAAAATCATGTCCTACTTTCAAAATCATCTCAACTTCAAAACTGCCCCAGAACATGCATAGTTTCTCTACTAATGTCATTATAGGAGTGTAACAACTATCTTAAATATGTATCTGTCATTAAATAAACGACTTTAAAAATCTTGTGCTAATATATTAATTTAATATGTAACATTAACACATTAAGTTTTCATGTGAGAAAAGAGTAAAAAGTGAAAAGAAGATTGTACAGTTGTTAAAGGGAGGCGGTGGAGGAGAAGCGGTGGATGGCGGAGACAGAGAGGAGCAGTGAAGAAAGAGAAGGAAGAGCAGAGTAGAAACAGGAGAAAGAGAAACAGTGGTGGTTTAAATTTATCTGTTTTGTTTTTATTTGTCTTTTGCTTTTTTCTTTTGGAAGGAGTGAAAATGAGTAGATAGAATAAGGATCATAAATAAGATGCAATTAAGCAGAATGATATGTAATTTAATAAAAATTTCATAAAAAAAACGTCACAAAACGTAAATATATGAGGAAAGATTTCGGTTTTTCAATTTAACCTAAAAAATGTTATGTAACATGAACCTTAAATATATGTTACTATGTTTATGGTACAACGTCTTCTTCAATCCATTTAGCTTTGAGTTATAATTATGTCTAAAACTTTAACTGAATACTTAGAATCATAAATCGAGTAATACAATAATTGGTGACTTATAGCCATAAAATATATCTTGTTAGTTTTATATGTGTAAAGTTATTATTATTACTAAATATTTATTATGTGTATTGAGATGAGATAATGATGCTTGCAACGCATAGAGGGCGTTGATCTTATGGCACACAAGTCACAGTCCACTACCCCCCTTCACCCCCTCCCATTTACTCCTGCTCTACCCTGTATCAGAGAATATTGCGTTAATTATGTACCATAGCTTATTTAAATATAGTGGCCATTAATATCGTTCGGTTCGTTTTGGTGCGAGTATCATAAACATAATATTCATCATTTCTAAAAGTAGTAAATAAACAAATTATCTAATAAAAATAATTATGTTTCTTAGATAAATCTATTTGATAATTGTTAAGAAATAACAAAATGATAAGTTAAGCCTTTGTTTTGCATCTTGTTTTATATGCCACTACTCTTGGTAACATTAAAAAGAAAACAATTAATTTAATTTATTTAACGTTGAACTATTTCCGATGCTTAGTCTTATCACCGACGACCTTCTATTGGTATTTTTGTGCAGTCGTGGCTTTATATATGTGTACTACACTTTCCCTAACGTAGAGTTTAATACTTCATTAAAAATATAGGTGTCACCACTCAGAAAATATTACTTAGAATTAATAACGTACATACACTCTTAATAAAACTTTATAAATTAGCTTATTTTAACCCAGGTATTGAAAAAAATTTAGATCCAAGAATATTAATTTTCAGTTTAACAAATTTAGATAAAAAATTCATCGTAAAAAAAATTAATAACCGGTTTTTAATTTTAATAAGCATTTGTCTATTAAAACACAGTAAAAAATTTGGGGAAGTGTCCCTTTTTGTGACGTTTCTATCACTATTGCACTTCAATGGGCTTGTGTCTTCATTTTTAGTGGTCGATTTTTCAATTGTTGATTGAAATTGATGTTAATATATGTGTATTGGCGTGTCTATTTTATTAAATATCTAAATGTTGAAGAAGATATAGCAATTAAAAGTTTGAATTGTAGTTTAAGTGCTAGAAATAATCGGCCATATTTGTATGACGTGAAATGTATTTTAACGTCAGTTATTTGTGGAGTAGGTCAGTGCTGTGATAATGTTTTGTAACTGTTGATAGTCGAAATAATCAAGTCAAGTCAAAGAACAATAAGTTTTTATTTTATTTAACCCTGTTTTCGCAGACATAATATTGGAATTTTATTGGTCCTTGAAATAGTTGTAAATAATATTTGATATATAAATACATATAGCAGAGATTTATGAGCTGTAAGATTGGTAACCTATAAACTTGTCAGAGTTCTATCTTGAATATGATATCCCTTTTACGATCTGTTTTATAAAAGAGATAGCAACTAGCGGCTGTGATGTCACATGCAGTTGGAATGTTGTTCAACGTTGAATCCCTTTAATAATTAAAGAGAAAAAATGACTTTTTTAATTGTTAATATCTCCTGAAATATAAGGAGTTATAAGAGAAAAAATAATTGGACATTTGAGGATCTAGTAACCAACTTTATCAATATATAGTACAGTTTTATAGAAATTAAGACATAGGACACAATCCCATTATAGTTCGCATCAACTTTATCTTCATTTGTATTCCGACAGGTGGTTTCGTCATTAGTAGCCGATAAAATAGATATTTAATATGAACGACTGTGAGAAACTGAACTCCTTCATGACAAAAAAAATCATACGCATCTTCAATATAATATCAAAGTGACTCTAAAATGTTTACTAGGAATTAAAAATATTTTTAATAGTGTACATACGGTTTTGGACAAAATTTCTTGCTTTTAATATTATATATTATATATTAATATTATAAAAAATATTACTTGAAGTAATATGTGGACGCCTCTTTCCTACACCATCATTTTTCATCAGATTGACTTAAAAATCTGTTTCTATATCTATCCAACGTAACGAAGTAATGATATTACTTCACAAAGAACCAATTTTTGTATAATATCAATATTTTTTACTTTTAGATAAATAAATGTAGTAAAATACGTTACATGTTTAGATTGTATACACATTAACGTCTGAATAAATATTGTTCTAACGATTCTAAAACAGTTTTAAAATAAATGCATAATAAAATGCAACAGTGCAATTACAAGTAAACAAATAAAACTTAAACAATGCTGCTACTTTGTTTGAGGATATGTTTTTCTGTGTTTATAACTATCAAACTACACTGCGATTTGCACATTGCTGCATTATATTTGCACTTTAATGCGCTAGTTTTTTATGAGGCTGAAAATCCACAAAAAAAACCATTTTTAACATTCCTCTGTCCTCGTTAAACGCACTCGAATTGTACGTGGGCAACACCAATTACCATGTAAATAACATGAGACTCACATGTTGGTTAAAATAATTTTTAACTGAAAATAATGAAACTAATTTTTGTGTCCTCTTTAATTTGTGTTCTTTTATATGTGAACATAATTAATTTAACTTCATAACGATCAAATCCAGAAAATATACCATCATTTTGTTGAGTGAACTTACTGGGAGCACACCGCTCAAAGTATTTATTCCGGTTAGTCAGAAACCTACGGTAACTAATAGCACTAGTGAAATATTATTAGCCTAAGGTGACGTATAATAATAACATATACATACATCCAGATTGTATTTATATTATACTATTTTAATTGTATCAGTTCTAAAGTATGGTACACATGCGTGCGACTTAAACATGCGACATCCAACATTTGTTGTAAGAAGTTGTACAACACGTCCACACTAGTGCGACATGCAACTTAATACGTTGGAAGCTTTCATATTTCGAACGAATTCCTTCAAACTGCATTTGAAACTCAGTTACTTGCTAATCTGTGTTTTGGTCTATTATTCAGGTCCATTTCATCATCGCACAATGAGATTATACTGTAGACTGAGTAGGTACTCGACCATTTTGTTCGAGGTCACATTCAAAACCGTAAGTTCCTTAGATGTTCCGACTTAGGATTGAAACATGTCGCACTAGTATGTACATTAAAAGTACAACACATTTAGTAAACTCATTTCTAAATAATGTCAACTTATGAATGAAAATATATAAATATTGGATGTCGCACAAGTCTGTACCACACAAAAAATAAGAAATGTGTGTTTTTATTATTTCAATAACATCAGATCTATAAAATTCTTTAATCTCCTTCCAATATAAAGACTTATAGAGTAGTGAGACATATTAAATAATTCATAACACAACATTGATGAGGCTGTTAGTACGCCGAATACCTTAACCCACTGAAATGGATTTTTAAATATAACTCTTAAGTGCAATATAATTACGAACATAATCGTATATACCACAACAGTACTTTTATATGAACAATTAAAAACATAAAAACTATATAAAAATGCACATAATATTTGATGCTTGCAATTTACGAATCATTTTCACGATTTAAGTATATTTTTATTATTTTGTTTTATATTTTAAATTGCAATTTAATGTTTTTAACATTTTTATGATATTTTAATCACAAATATTTGTTGATACCAATATTTTTTAAGAATCAAAATATGTATAATAAATTTATAAAGAAAAAAACATTCATATAAATAAAATACTAAAAATGGTGTCGTAAAAATGAAGTTGGTTTTACGAACGAATAAATTGTCGAGTTCAGTGTGTTGTGCTATATGCAGGGCTGTCGTTATACGACGGGTGAAATATTAACTAAGTATTAATTAAGTACCAGAATTTTTCAACGTTGCAAAATTTTCATGAACATCTTATTTTATGCTAGAATAAGAATAATTATCTATAAAAATTGTATTATGATTAAAAAACAGATGGACACGTAATCTTAGAACATTTCATCATTTCTGTTATACAAATACTAAGAGCATCCCAAGTCCCAACGCCGGCCCTGTTTATATTTATAGTATATACATACATGACCAGTAAAAAAAAGTTTTATAGTAAAAAATTTATGATCAATAGTGCTATAATATTTCTTTAATAAATTTATTAAGAATAATTTGTAAAAGAAAAGTTTTTTAAAAAGAAAAATTACGTATAAAAGTTATTTTGGCATAAATATAATAAAATCTTTAAAGATGTATAACTCATAAAAAAAATTGTATAAATATAATAAACTAAATTACTTTTGATTTGTTAAAAAAAGTTTTCTTTATGTAGTTTAGGATTTCGTCAATAGATGTCACACTTAAGTAAGTTTTAATTAAAATAATAAATTCTATACTACTTCCAGATAGAGGGTATTTTATTTAAAAAAAAAGATAAAATCAATGCTGTACTCGCCACAGGAACCAGTCTAACATAAAACCCCAAAAAATCGATTAAATTATGACTAGATATAAATGATTTTGCTTCGAATCTAAAACGGTTTGAACACAATATATTTTGGGCCGTAATTTGAAACTAAGGCACACTTATAAAGCGAGGTATTGGTGTATATTATTTTAGATTTGTATTCGTTTCAATGAGATAATTATACTTATCATTGCAAATATCTTAAAGATAACGACTGTCTTGAAGGTCTTATATTTATTATTAGGCATCCGTAGTATTATGCGTAAACTGATAACAAAGCTTACAGAATATTATACGCATTACAAACAAAACAAGATATATCTGATAACGCCTCTAGATTTATATGTAATAATAACATTTTTGAAATTATTACCAGCTACTGCTTCAGTTTTAACATATAGTTTTAGATTTAGTATTTTTTTTATTTTTAATGTTTTTACCATTTGGCACTTCATTCTTGTGCCTTAACTCATTTATTTACATGTCATTGTGCTTAATTCAATTTTGATTCTTATTAAATCTAAACATTCTCATTTTTTTCAAACGAAAGAAAAATATATAAAATTCCTTATAAAAATAAAAACAAAATTGCTACTGCTACTGCTTCGCTCCTCCTGTTACTGCCCTTCCTGTTTCTACTCTGCCATTCCTTCTCTTTCCTAGTTTTTTTTCTCTATCTCCACCATCCATCTCTTCCCTTTACTTTCGGCATTACATTCTTCTCCCTTAAAAAAAATTAAAAGCTTCAGCCTTCCTTCTTCTAATTATTTCTGCCATCCATCTGTTCCCTTCCTTGCCCCCTTTTAAGAACTGCCCAATGTTCATCTCACTCCCTACTTTTTCCTTACAATCAAACTTAATGTGCTCCAGTGTTTCGTCCTCCGTTCCGCACACTCTACTCATTCTTTCCTCTCTACTTTCCCAGTATCTGTTTCCTTTCCCAATCTAAACCTTGCTGTCCTTCTTATGTTTTTTATGTCTTTTTCTATTAAGTACTAAGGTATATTATTTTCCCAAATCCTTTTATATCGTGTATTGCTTTTCTTGATTTTTTCCATTCTTTCTTGTTGTTGGATCTCCTTATCCCTTCTCCTTAGCTTCTCTTTCACACTTGCGCCTCCTTCTCTTCTCCTCTCTGCCTCTTCGATCGCCATTCCATTCCTTTCAAAATATTCCTTTCTCTTTTTCGGGACCCCCCCCCCACTCTTTATACTTTCCCCCCTTATTTTCTTTAAAATTTTGCTTACAGCACTGAGTATGTATACAGTAAACTTTTTAAAACATAAAACATGATAGTACAATGTTTTTTTTATGAAACAAGTTTATAACCTATAATCTGTCTAGAAAATTATTCATCAGCTTGTGAAAAACTATTCAAACATTTTTAAAAGCATAGTTAATAAAACCAACCAAAAGAACGTATGAGACAAGCACACTGTTATATACTGTTAAAACACAGCAAAAAACTTTAGGAGCGAATTGGAGTACATAGAAATATTGTCTTAATTTCCCTGTCAAGGTAAATCTATTATTTTCATTTCCGAACAGTATGTATATATCTATAATACTTATAGATAAGTGTGTGCCGACATTTGACCTTTCAGTGACGTCAATAAGTTGACATTTTTCATTATATATTTATGCCGGCATACATTATTGATTATTAGTTAAACACCTTTTTATTTTTTCTAAATAACAGTTATTCTTATAATAATATGTTACAAATTCTTTTGTGAAAAATTTTGAATACTGAATTATATTAGACTGTGAAATCTGACGTTAAAAGATTATGGAGTAATTGTTATATTTCATTAAGAAAGGTAACTACAAAAAAGGTAATAAATAATTACTGTTTTATCATTTATACATTTTTGCGGAATTTAATTTTTATAAAACCACTTCTAACTTTTAAATAATAAGATTTTTGAAAAAACTTTTTAGGTTATAAATTTTGCGTAATTTAATTAGCTTTAATTTAATGCATAAATAATTAAATTATGTTAAGCGGTTGCTTAGATATAGCATTTGTTGAGAAAGAGAAATTTTTATAACTTCTAGTATATTTGAAGACCCAAACCAAAATTCTTCCTTCAACGGAGCAATCTTAGTCTTAAGCCTTGTTAAATTAATCGTGCACTCTGCTGATTATTCGATGTCGTGTAGGAGTACACGATCGTTCGGCGAACTACCTCTCCCGAACCCGAATCCGAACATTTGTCTAAATTTTTGACACAATCGTTTAAATAAAATAAGAGTTAAGTTATTACATAATAATTGTTTACTATCACATAAATACTAGGCAAAAATTGTTAATTATGGGTGATACACGTTTAGATACGTTCTAATGCCGGTTTCACACCAGAGACAGTTTCGAAAACAGTTTTGTTATCAAAAACAAAATAAAAACATGTTTTGTTTTATTTTAAAACAGTTCTGTTTTTCGAAAACAGACTGTTCACTCTGAACAGACTGGTTTTGTTTTTAGTGTTTTTCTGTGTAACCCATAAAAATTATAAACATGATAAACAACAACTGACAAGCGCAAATGTTCACACAAAACAAAACTGCGTGTTTAAACCAAACAGACTAAAAACAACAACAAACGTTTTTTCATTTGGTCTTACTGACTCCAGATGGGAATGTGTTTTGTTCACTAAAACAGTTTTTAAAGACAAATATATATGTTTGTTTGGTATAAACATTAGTGTTTTTGTTGAGAAAAACAAGTTTTTGTTCGTGTTTTATTGAACTGTTTCTATGTTGCGAAACTGGCATTATTACTGAGTATTGTAGATTGTGTTTTAATGTTATAATCGTCAACGCATTTGTGTACGGTATCTCGAACATGTCCGAAGCAAATATTTGGACGCTCTGATCAGTTCTATTTTAATTTACTATAATACTATAACGGAAATGCTTATTTTCTAAATGTTTGCCGAATAAGAACGAACATTTGGGTTGTCACACGTGTGTGTGTCTCAACCCTATTAGGAGAGCCCTAATTTTTACTTCTTATATCCCAGGGAACAGAGAGAGAGTACAATACTTTTGATCTATTTTCCACAGATAAATGTTTGTATCTTTTTCTATTATTTTTTTGAAGATGATTTCCTTACACTCGTACGTAGTGTTGTTAAACGTACCTCGAACGATGGTTGCACACCTCTGATCTATGCAAAATAACACAACATTGTATGTTAGACTATGACTTCGTCTCGAAGTATATTAATTACAAACGTCTGCGTCAGTTTACATCAACATCAACCGTTTCTTGTTTATTTTAACGGCAACAGTGCAGTTCACATCTCTATAGAAATGTCAGCTTAGATAAAAAAGATAGATAGATGCCTGAATAAACACATTCAAGTGCATAAGATGGGTTTTTAAAGTTTCTACACTTCCCCACACCCCCCCTCCATCGTACCAGCCTTTAACAAACACTGTAAAATAATCATTACAGCTACTATTTCATTACAAAGTATTTTGTAAATAATGTTAAAATAATTGTACTTGGATTTATTGTTTTTATTTATGTACGAGTATGTGTATTCACATGCTTATATTTATTAACAAATATGTATTTTATATGTATCTAGTCATAATATTTGTTAATTTAATTAAACACTAATGGAGGATTCTATGTTAAAAGTAGTAAGTAATTGTAAGTAATTTTTATATGTTTTTATAAGTTAATTTGAGCTATGAGCGCGAAAGAACGCGCGTATTATGGAATTTATTTTGAAACTTTTTCTCTGACGTAAGACGTCAAGAATGGGCTTGTGTCCTATGTCTTAATTTCTATAAAAGTGTACTATATATTGATAAAGTGTGTTACTAGAACCTCAAATGTTCAATTATTTTTTAATAACTCCTTATATGTTAAGATATGCACCATGGTTTATACCTAATCACATAATTCATCGAGACCTGGATATACCTACAGTAAAAGAAGAAATAGTGCTTAGAACCAAACTATACAAGGAGAGAATAATAGAACATCCAAACAACTTGTCCAGCTGTCTAATGTCCAATATTTCCGCAGTACGCAGACTGAAAAAGAAGATACCACAGGACCTACTAGCAGATCTATAAATCAATAAATAAATAGAATCTAGGATCTATTAAAATTGAGGGATAAGTCGATGCGCATATCCCGCGCAAGACATTTTATTTATTCTTTTTGACAATCCTATCACTGAATGTCCTATAGGCAGGACAGATTGTAATAATATTTAGCAATATAAAAAAAAAAAAAAATTATTAAAGGGATTCAACGTTGTACACATTTCAAGTGCATGTGACATCACAATCCTTGTGTAAGGTTACCAATCTTACAGCTCATAAATCTCTGCTATATGTATTTATATATCAAAATATAAAATATTATTTACAGCTATATCAAAGAACAATCAAATTTCAATACTATGTCTGCCGTAACAGGGTTAAATAAAATAAAAACTTATTATTCTTTGACTTGCTTGATTATTTGACTACCAACAGCTACGGAACATTACCACAGCACTGACCTACTCAACAAATAACTGACGTCAAAATGCATTTCACGTCATACAAATATGGCCGACCATTTCTAGCGCTAACTACAATTCAAATTTTTAATTGCTATATCTCCGTCAATATTTAGATATTTAATAAAATAGACACGCCAATACACATTTATTAACATCTGTTAAATATATTGATTGGTTCGTGCTTTAAAATATTGGAATATAAATGCTTAATCTTAAGTTGCATTTTAGTCAGAGAAATAGTTATATAATAGAACCGTATATGAGTAAAATCGCATAAAACGGATTGTATGACAAATTTCTACTTCATTCATCGTTCATTTCACTTTAAAAAAATATTTTGTCTTTGTCTTATTTAACCTTTTAGCAAGTATACAATATATTCGCACACTGATAATAAAAACTAAAAAATAATTTTAATTGGTGTCAGTATTGACGAATATAAAAAAATAAATAATAGATTTTAATTATTCTTGTTTATCATATTTATAATATCAAAATTTTATGTGTGGCATGTGACAGCTTTAAGTAGTATCTGGCTGTCAGTTAAGTTTAATCTGATGTCATCGGATTAAATTTTTTTATAAATTTATTTTGATTGTTAACTTAATTATTAAAAAATAATTGGACATCTGAGGTCCTGATAGCTAATTTAATCAATATATAGTACAGTCAGGGCCGCACCGAGAGAAATGTATAGCAAGAATAGTCTGTGTAGTGTATAATATTAAAATTAAATGACAGTGAGGCTGTAAATTAAAAGAGGGGCGCTTCTATAGCAATTTTGCGCCCGATGTGACCAAATATCTCGCATGCCCCTCGTACATTGAGTACAGATATGTAAAATACATATAAGACAACAATTTCGATATATTAGTGTTATTTCTAATAATATTTCTCATACTAAAATGTGATAATATGGAAAATCTACGATTCCATTGTATCCATACATGTGAACGGCCCTCATTTGACCTACTTCTTAATTTAAATGCATCTTTTGTTCCTTGATGAATAGAAATATTATTATATTTAACACTAAAGCAAATTTAATTTTTTGTGGTGATCCCGTTCATTTTTGCATACATGTATATGTGTGGTGCGAATATACGTAAACATATACATGCAAAATCTTCCCCTATTTTTCTAACCTATCATACGCAAATTTATTGTTTATTTGTAGTAAAGAAAGCAATGAGAATAGACTCAATACTAGTACATTTTTTTTAGATATAATCCGTTTAATAATTTAAATAAAACAAGAAATAACCGTTTTATATAGGCGAAACTAAAACCATATGTCCAGTATAGTAAATGGTGCGGAAAGATGGGAATGGGAACGTGAATGGGAACGGGAAGCTGCGCTAGGAGTATAGGTTTAGCTTATAGAATATTCACAACACAAAAAAATAATAGAGCAAAACTGAAACTGCAAGAAAGAACTAGTTTTTTTTTAATAGACGCTGAAATTTAAACCGCGTTTATTTTGTATTGTATATGTTTAAACAGTTATGATGAATTTGTAATTTGAAAGGGCCGATTCAAAATAAAAGAAAAAGAAGTTTAAATATTACATCGAATATTCACTAATCATTTTGTGATAACTAGATGTAATATTAAGAACAGAACAGATATAGTTCAAATTAAGAGAGTTCATGCTTATAATAAGTTGTGCCGTATTTGACCACAAATTTTTTTATAATGCATATAGCAACGAATCATCCTTTCGTAGATTTACAGTTTATCTCTTTTAGGCATGAGTTGTCGCCGAATTCTCGTAATTTGAACTATAATAATGTGAGGATCATTGTTTATGTTCCAATTTTTCTTATATGGTAACGATTTCCTTTTTTTCTCGAGGGCAACAGCTGGCCAAATGTTAAATGCTTTATAGATCTTCGAAAATGTGTTGGTGACAGACTAGGCTAACATGCATGATTGTTTGGAGATGCGATAAATATGGTTGGTTGAAGGAGAAAGAGAAAGATGCAAGGAAAAAGAATGAAATGACGCGAGAGAGAGAGAGAGAGAGAGAGAGTATAAAGGAGGAAGTGCGGAAAAAGAAGAAGGAACAGAGGAAAGAAGAATGTAAAGAAGAAGAACAGAGCAACGTAAAAGAAATAAGCGAAAGAGACAACGAACCCGACAGTTTAATTAGTCACGTTAATAAATGTATATTGGCGTTTTTATTTTAATAAATGCTATTTAATCTAAATGCTGACGGAGATATAGCAATTAAAAATTTGAATTGTAGTTTTAGCGCTACAGATGTCAGCCATATTTATGACGTAACATGTCTGTACTATTAAAGGTAGGTCAGTTATTATTTCTATGAATAATGTGTTGAATATGCTATCTATTTTACGCTCTGTTGTATAAAATAGATAGCAACTTAGCAGACGTGATGCCACATGTCTTGGATTGTTCTATAACGTTGAATCCCTTAAATAATTAAATGTAAAAAACGTAATTAAGGAGACTTATATTTAAATCATTTTTAAATCATCAAATTCTGTATTTTTTCTAGTGTAAGCTATATAAACATCGACAACAGTAGCCTATACTGGGTAGTATCTGATTGATAAATAAGAATAATTATAATTATTGAAACAATTTCTCCTGGCCGCACGTTGAACACCAATGACGTTACTATATACAAAGAATATACTAGTACAATAAATTTTAAAATACAAGAAGAAGAATGCATGCAAATCCATATATATGTGTACGTTTGTATGTATAGAAGAGTATGCGAAATATTTTCGTTGTTTAAATTTTGACAATATAAATAATAGAAATGGTTTGTTTTCAGGTTTTCCACGAGTCTTGAAAATTTGTTGAATATTTTAAATATTTTAAGGTTCTTTGTGTGTTGAACAATACCTTTACGTACCCGTATATGTTTTTATAGTTCCGCTATTAAATTACCAATTACTATAAAAGAAAAATATAATTACAAAATTGTGGTGAAACAAAAACTACTAATGATTATTCAAAATAAATCTCAAGAAGTTTGTTTTTAATTTGTTTAATTATTAGCGTGTTATGAAATGTATATATGTATTGGTATTAGTTAACTGGAATCCAGTATTTCGCCTGGAGCCTGGAGGAGAATCCTTGGCATAGAGTGTAGAGTTCAAATCATATTTGTATTGCATATATGTACTTTTTAATAATTGACATTGACATTTCTGTATGTAAACATATTAACTAGCTAAAATAGCTGTCAGATTTCTTAAAGAAATTAATTCTAATCGTTTCTTAAAGATTCAAGATGGAAAATGAATCTTGCAATTAAATTACAGCAAGCTAGCATGTTTGCTATATAAGTATCTATGACTTTTAACTTTGCAACACTAATAAAACCCTTACTTATGCTATTTTTGAAAGTTCTAGGTAGTATTTTTATGAAACAAAAATGTTTCAATACGAAGTCGGAAGACTAAAGAAATAACGATTTTGAATGTGAACTCGAACAAAAGGGTAATTGTGCGTTGACGTTTTTTTCGGTTGTGTTTAGTAAATAAATTAAAATAATTGAAAATGGTGTTTAAATGGACAAATGAAATTAACCTGAACAATAGACCCTTGTCAAACCGTGTTAGAAATTGATAGAAAATGAATCTTGGAATTATATTATAGCAAGCTAGCAAGTTTGAAACTCCATTGCGATATCATTATCAATACGAGAGGTCGAAAATGAACGTTTTATTAACTTTTACCAAATAATATATATATATAAACATAAGTTTATACATTTTGTAATGATGAAACTAAAATATAATAAAATGACAAGTTGTGTAAAAGTTGAATATGTTAACCCCAGATTGTTGACCTAATTTTAAAATGTATAAAATGCCAGATAACCTAAGACAAGACTGGTGTATCTTCAGGGCAGGGTCTCCAGGAGTCGTGACTGGAGACAGTAGTCACCAAACTAACAAAGGAACACAATTCTATGGCGCGGCGACGCCGTTGATAGAATCGCTAGACTAGAGATCTAAATATATATATATTATACTCATAAAATACGTCATAAGTTTTATGTATGCTAACTTATAGTAATTGCAATTTTTAGTTTTATTTTATCAAGTTTTACAAATATACATGTAAAGAAATTATATTTCTTTAGTTGGTATCAAGCTCGTCTGTCGATAAAACAGTGGCAATATGCTCATGGACTCCATAATTGACGTTGTGAGGAATAACGGATATTTGGAGTAGACAAAACTCACTGTGCATATTGTTACGTTATTATAAAATTAGATAAAAGGGAATTGACAATTTAAATAATAAACTTTAAATGCCATTTCTTTGATTTCAGGTAGGATAGTATGATTTAAGTTAAACAGTGTAATTATTATAATGTGTATGTAAATTACTAAAATAAAAGTCTTTGATTTCAGAGTAACACATAAGTTTGCTTAAAAATTTACAATTCCTAATAAAACTGGAGATATTGTCTTATAAAATGACATTTGAAGTTTATTATTTAAATTGTCAGTTCCTTTTTATTACACATAAGTATTTCACTCTCAATCTATAGAATTCTCTCTTTCGATCAGTTCACCTTTCTGAAGACTAACGTACTTAGTTTCTTCACGGCACTGACAAATAATAAAAAAACGCACTTAGAGTTTATACTTACAATTTAAGAACTTACAAATCAGAACCTTTATTAGTTGCAACCCTTCTTACAAAAGGTTTATATAGGCTAGACATGTAAAAAATACTTTAGATTTGTCTAGCACGAATAAACTTTCAAGTATAAATCCTTCCCTTATTGGACACAACGTGTGCTCGATGCTGGAACTAACTGTGTCCAAAGTTCACGATGGAAGAATTTCGGGCTGTTGTCGGTCTTTTGACTCGCGTCAAAACAGATTTTTCTACCCCCACTACACACCAGATCCACATATCATGCACTGCTGCACGAATCGTACAACATTGGAAGGTTTTCTTTATTTAAGAAAATTTCTTTATTTACTTGAAAGTTTTTGTTAAACAGTGTCAGTGTCAATAATATTAACAAATTAATAAAATAAATAAATCATTCGGATCAAACATTCGATCCACCGTGTAGCAGAAAACTTGCCATGTCAATCTTCCGATATTTAACTCACACGTTGGAGGCAGGCATTTGAATCAAACGTTCACCGCATCGTTTGGAAGCGGCTGAAGCTAGCGTTCTCTTTTCAAACAAATTGAAAGAAGTTTAAACATAAGAAAATAATTGTATTTCCAGTGTATGAAATTCAAGTAATAAATATTGTGAAACAATATTGATACCTACGTTAATTATCATTATCATATCATTTTTCAATGGCACTGAAAGGCACGGCACTAATATGTGTGCAGAGATCAATTATGGATGCGATGAATTTTATGTTTCGCGTTTGCAGGGAACTGTTTAAAGTATAAAAATAATTTTTTATTGCAAATAACTTTTCTTATTAGTATGTATATTTATTATTATTTCTTAGATTCGAGTGTACGCACTCACGCATAATTACGAAATACACTTGAAACTTTGAATAAAATTAATTTAAAATTTGAAAGTGGTTCATTTATTAAAGTATAAGTATGAAATAAATTAAAACTAAATGAAAGAACTAAAATCTTGAGATTTTAAGATGTACATTTAAATTTTTTAAATATATTTTAAAGTATATATATGGACTGTCAATAAACGATTATCAAAAATACATTTTATATAAATACTATATTTAATATTATTACCGCCAACTCTTCTTAATAAGTTGAATCTCCTCAAGAGGGCCAATGACCCTGAAGCTTAAGATACTCATACTTTTTAAGTTCTTGCAGTTGGTTTGGTTGGTTGGTAAGTGTGATAGTTAAGTTACTTTATATATGTACGTACATGGTTAAAGGTAGTTCCACTTCCACGCAATAATGTCCAGTCGCAGTTCATTACAAGAAGTACACAAAAGTACCAGACGTATAAGCACACATACATAAATTATTATAACATGTCAAGTACTTCGAGAGACTACGAGACTTGTTTCATTAAGAACGCACGGGTCAAAATCTATCTATGAGTACTATCACCGACGACATCCTACTATGTTGTCAGTTTTTGTTGTAACATAGCCTGTTTTACGATGCTGCCTAATAAATTTAAGAACACTAAAATCGCTTTAAACTTATAAACAATTAGTTTTTTGAAAAAACATTATTTTTTTTTTATATATATAATTTCTCGGACTTCCTATGCACGTAGCCTTTTATCGCCCCTAATATTGTTCTGCTTCCCGACAACAAGAATGATCTAATTGAAAAAACGTTGATCTTTATACATTTTGCTTTCTGCTTTTTGCTTGCTTTTTGTGGTGGCCGTCATTTTGAATCCTTCACAAAATAGGGAAGGGGGGAAGTTTAAGTGGCTCCACATCTTAAAGTTATCCTCTGATTAAACTTTTTCATTGTACCAAGTTTCACATTTCTGTTAGAAAGTGCATTATTAAGTAGCACTACTAATCTCTCTATTAATAAATCCCGAGTTAGTATTATGCTACACACGGTTCGCACCTCCCACTCTCCGCGTTATATCTCAGGAAGGGTTGGTCATACGAAAAAATTCATAAGATTAAACTTGTAGATAATTTTACGCTCTATAATTTTACTAATAATTCTAAATGACATTTAGAGCATAGAAACTGGTTTATGTGACTTATTACCTTTGAAAAATACTATTTGCGTACACAAAATACTATAAGATATTTGAGAGAACTAATGAAATATCAAAAGAAAGATTTAAACAAGTTTTTAGCTTTCAGTCCGAGATTTATCACTTTTTTCGTCCCAAATAATTGGTCTAATAATTCAACCAATAAATTTACCGCGTTGTTTGCAGAATTGCGAGAGTCTTGATATTCATTACCTTAGCAAGAAGTTATGAAAAGGACAATAATTGGCGAATAAGATGCAGTAGTTGAGATAATTTTTATATATGATATTTGCTTTCTGATAAATTTGTGATTCTAATTTTAACATTATCAAACTATTTTTAATGATTTATTAGCTTTGTATACTGTTTAACGCTAAAAGATATTATAGACAAAATCTACGCCACTTGTTGCAGAATTTATCTTGCAGGCAGAGTCCGAAACGATCCATCGTCAATCGTCCTTTTGAACTACTCTATTACAGAGTGAAGTGGCTTATGTTAAGATTCAGAAGACTGACGTCCCGTGCTCGCTTAATGATTTTTGTCTTATACTTATGCAGCAATTTAACATACCTTCATAAAGATAACCGGAGCACAACTAAATGTAATGAGTATATAAAAACAGATGACAACAAACCAACAAGAACAGAAGAACAAAAACAAGAATCAGTACAGGAGACAATGACATTAAGAGGCGGGAGTCGATTGCTATCTTAGGCGTACTGTAATTGAGCTCGATGTACTAAGATGAATTTATTTATACAAATATTTTATTTTCTTTTAGTTTATTTTTGAAATATGAGCAGCATTTCACATTAAATAATAATAATAACACTGGTGTATGTAGAAATGTATATTCATCATCTTCTTAAAGTCTAAGATAGTTAACATTACAATATTAAAGACCGCTCCTGTTCTTATCACGTCTTGTCACACAAAATTTACAACACAATTATTGATATTAGAGTCATACCGTTCAAGATTGCAAAAAAATTGCAGTCTATCTAAAATACACGACTAATGAGTAATAATAATTCATTTATAAAGCAAATACATCGTTAGATTAAGGAGGTACAGGACGTACCGTCAATACTAAAAGTTTATCTCTCGGTAATACGAAATGCAAAATACGAAGTACATGAGGGACGATCAAATATTGGGACTGTACCTTTGAAAATGAATTTTTCAATTCCCTATTAAACTGGTATTTCCTAGTTAAAATGATTTTTTTTATGCATATAATAGTTTAATAAATGAAAAATTACCTATAATTAATATCAAATTTATATTATTAATTCAATTTAAATTCAAATTAAATATTTTGAAAAAGGAATAATAAATTTGGCAACGCTGTAAATTTACGTGTGTTGACGCATGCGTGATTTGGTTTTTTGACAAATAAATTGTTATATTTTATAAAATATTTATTCCGATTTTGAATTTCCCGCTCAAATTGGCATTTGCAACGTTGCCAGCTTATAACCTACATTTACTGTTTCTTACTGGTTGTATTTAAATATTTTCGTATATAGGTATCCTTTTGATAATTTTCTTTTTGCAATAGTTACATAAAAGATTCTTTTATATACACTTAGTTTTTGAAAGCCGTGTCACCATTTTTTAATAGTTAAAAGTTATATTATGTGGTGAAATTGAGCTAAAAAGTATGATTTGTATGGAAAATGACTATTTTTAATCATGTATAAAAAGAAAACTATGAACCCTAGGTCTCTAAAATTTTGAGACAGCATGTATTTTAACTATTTGTATCGACCCTCCAAATTTCACAACGTTTTCATTATTTACGTTAACGTCCTTTACCTCCTTAATATCAATTACTTTTGTATCAATTAGTCTCTAGTTCGAAACGACGCTAGCGACATCTAATAATCAAATCCTTTATTGTTTATGATAAATTACAATAGAACTGTCATTTCACTATATATTATCAAGGTTATACGTCCAGTATAATAAATAAATGTTTCATATTTCATATAGAATAAAATAACAAAAAAGAAAAACATTTTTTTCTTCAATTTGTCATTACGTACAAAATAACGAACTGTTTGTTCGACGACCGCGACGCTCTGCAGTGACAGTGACAGAAAAAAGAACTACAAAAAAATAGTCTTATATATTTGTTTAATCCGAAATAATAATATTTTTTTTGCGTGGGGTTTTTGTTTATGTAATTTTGTTGACTCGCAAATCTGGATGTTGACCTTATGAACAAGTTTTTTTGTTGTATTTAAATGAAAAAAAGAGAATAATATATAATAACACTGCATTTTTAATTTGGTTCATGAATTTATGAACAAAAAATCTCTTACAATAAATTTTGCTAAATAATTTTATATTTTGGTTTGGTTTGTTAATTATTTTAATTGCTTTAGATGCTATTAAGTATTAAGAAATAAGTAGTAAGAAGAAATGAGTAATCGAGAATATTATACAGAGACACATAACCCAGCTCGTATTCGTTTCTGTTGTATAAAAGAGATGGAAAATCTGAGGACTTGATGTACCATGCATTGAAATTTTCTGTAACGTTGGATCACTTTAATAATTAAAGAGACAAAATGCCTTTTTAATTGTTAATGTCTTCTAAAATATAAGGAGGATATTTGAGGTTCTGTTAGCCAACTTTATCAATATATAATACAGTTTTATGGAAGTTAAGACTGTCATCGTTTGGATGTACACAACACAAAGCAGTGAACACACTTGTGCGACTACTGAAACAACAGATATTTGATACGATGCATGCAGCGCGGATCAGTGCACGCCTACCTTAATAGTTAAAATATAAAAAGAGCTGAAGAAACTATCCAGTTGAATTTTATTACAAAGTTATATTTTCATTAATAATAAATGCACATAATTTGAAAATATAACAGCTCGTTAAAGTTTTAAATTAAATAAAATAAAATATTTATAGTTTAAGACATTTTCTTGCCTTCGTAGCAAAAAAATTCAAAATGGAAAATACAGACATTTTTCAGAATGCAATTTGCTGTACTCAATTTTTATTTAACGATAAAAATAAAAACACTAAAATTTATGACTTTATTTTTGCACCATTTTTTTTTTAATACTCAATTAAGAGAGCTCTTTGCTGGCTACATTTTTATTACTCACAGTGCAAACAATAAACTAGTGTTATTTTTTATTGCTCGTTATTTTTAATTTATCTTAAACAAATGTGCGCTTTATACAATCTATATATGTACGGAGACACTATGTTGCGGAAAAAAATAATATTTTGAGAATAACATCAATTATAAAATAAAAATAAACTATCAGTTATTGCACTAAGGTCATTCCTGTTTGCAACTGCATATTATCATGTTGCGTTTGTTATCTAGTTAAGCCTAAGAGTAGTTTGTAAACCACAGATTCTCAAAGTGTGAATTAAACTAAAACTAAAGCTAAAACTTGTAGTCCTATTTTTAATTTCCCCAGGTCTTTTTCGGCTTGTTACTGCTCAAAGTAAAAGAAATTTGTCGTCCCTTAATGCAGAAAACAATATTGCATACAGAAGTGAACTTAACAATGGCTTGGAGTTAAACCGGTACCAAACGATGCTCGTGTGTCCAATGCCATGTGTCCAACGTTCTGTTGTAAAAAAACTGATTTTTTCATCGTCATAATTTGGAAAATAAGAGAGCTATCTGTTTCTTTTGTTTATTTTGAAAAGTTTAACTTTCACAATTTTTTTTAAATATTTTGCAAATGATAATATTATAGTTTTGAAATTAAACAAAAGAAACTGATTGAAAAGAAACAGGGGTCTATCCAAAATACGTGTATATGGATTTCTTTAATGCCTGATTTGCTAGAAAATATCATATACAGTACTCAACAACACCTCCTTCAAAAATTTAATATCAGTCATCAGCAACATTCTAGAACCTGCTTTCCGCTACTACTGATATGTAACTAAAAAGTACATAACTTAACAAGGTACGTAGTTATTTTTAAGCAATTATTTTAAAGAATTTCTTATTATTTAATATTTTATACCCGTATAAGACCCATGTGTAGATAATTATATTAACGAGATGCCAAACACTGTTTTTGCACATTTTCATTATGCTTGCAGTTATTTCCTTAATTTACAACATTCACAGCACTTGCAAAGTGCAGAAACCACTTAAAACATTTATCTTATTAACGCTACTAGACGTTTTTATAGTAACATAATATGTGCTACAGCTAAAAAAATTAATTCATATAACAAGATTAGGTTTATTTTAATAGGATTGCTCAATATAGTGTTTAAAAATATTTGACCTCAATGTATATATACTCGTACGAGTATAGTAAGAGGATATCATATTTAAAAACGTCTTTAAGTCAATTAACTTTTATAAAAAGAAGCTATTAATTACTGAAGAGGAATCCGTTGGCGTTTAGAACCTACAAGAACTATGACTAGTTGCTTATAAAAAAGAGTGGTGTTAGTTGTTCAATGCTTTTAAATATTTTGACAGTAATTAGAAAAAAAAGTTAAGAAAATACAAAAATAATTCGCAAACATTGGATTTTAAATTTGTGTAGGCTATTGATGTGGTTGGTAATATTTCTGATTATTTTATATATAGATTTAGCAATACATGTAGTACTTTAACAATTTTCGCAGTTATTTATTAGTTTTGGTTCTGTCGTTGTTTAAGATACGTATTCACACAAAAGCGCGTGATTTGAGCTACGGAGCGCAAGTGGTCTCGTTCGAGAGGCGGGACAATAAAGTTTTGAAACAGTGAGGAGCGTGCGTTTGCTGTTGAGGCCTACTTTTCGACCGGAGCCCCGTTGGCCCCTGATGTTGTTCGATGCATTCTATACTGAACAGTGGACGCACTTGTACACGTCATCCGCGTTTGTGCAACAGGCAAGTTACGGTATTATCACAGCCTGATAAAATATGAAGTGAGATTATTTAAAGCGCTAATATTTAAATAAAAATAATTGCTTACACTTACAAAAAAAGTTAAGAGAATACAAAAATAATTCAGAAACATAGAATTTCATATTTGGTTATTAGATACTCGTGAGAACTGCGTGCTATTTTATACATTTATAAAAGGCAACATGACTGACAGTGACATCTGACAATTTGCATTGCAAACATACGAAATAAAATTGTAAAATAATACAGTGACAAGATTATTAAGAAGGCAGTGGGTAAATTACTGATTTCTTTATTTAATATTTATAAAAGTGTAGGTAAATGTATGTCCCTTTCCTCCTTAAATGAATAAGATGTGTAATGTATGCAATAAGGCGGCCTTTTTGATATATAATATTAGATATAATAAAACATATGCTTATACATAATAAAAATTTATTGTTTATGAGTTAAACAGAACAATAATACCACATAGAAATAAATAAAAAACAAAAATAATATAGTAAAATAGAAAATTATTTTTAAATTATCTTAAAATCATTTTATTTTAAATTTGGCACTTAATGTCTAAGTTCCAATGTCTTTAGACTACACGTGTTAAATTTCAAAAGTCAAAGTGACATTTCTGGAAAATGTCAGCGAATTTAAAACGGTCAGTTCGTACTGGTACACTATTTTCAACACAGCATAGGGTTTAAACTTGCACAAAAGCACTGATATGTTGGTTTGTTTCATATTTTAATGTATTACACTAGATTCGTAGAAAGAAGTATATCCTGACATTAAGTAAAAAGCGATATGTATACTAAATAAGGATGAACATTTTTTTTTTGAGACTGTATTCAATACCAGTAAGTAACAGAACAAAAATATGAGCGGCATCATAATATTGCGCATGCATTGTGGAATAGCAATACACATATAAATTTTCGATGTTCACTTCATATATTTTGCGAGTATATAAATATATGTATATAAACACGTAGTCTATCAAATTTTTTTGTGAAAGTTAAAACCACCGTTTTATTGCAAAAAATTGTAATTAAAATTAAATATGCATTTATAAATGATTCATCACAAACCTTTCACGAAGTGGAATATTCTGCACTTTCCAGTTTTTTAAACACCTCTTTCTTACATCGTAGAAGTGTTCCACAAAAAATATATGTATAAAATTGATTAGCATATTTAATTTCATTATAAATAAACTATGACACAAAATATAACATGTTAGAATATTTTGTATTTTATAATAATTATAAGTAGATATGCAAGGGCTGTTCTGGCGCACCGAAAGTGACGTCATCGTTGTCTTGTTGCTATGATGTCATGTGACGTACTGAAGAGGCGTTATGGAGCTGTAGCCCTTTGAGCTTAATATAGATAATTACGATAGCCTAGAACGTATCTATAGGGTCCGTCACACGAAGTGATACCAATTGAAAATGCTATCTTGCGGTGAAGGAACGGTGAGAATGAAGGGAGGACTAGGGAAATTGAAGGGAGAGGGTCAAGAGAAGAAGAAGCTGAAAGTAATTTTGGAAATAGAAAGGTCTAGAATAGATTAAGTTTAATTTTAAGTTGAAGTTCTATGAAATGTATTAAGAATGTAGATTGTAAAGCCGAAAGGCACACAATTAATATAATATAATAATACTAGCTGACCCGGCAAACGTTGTTTTGCCATATAAAATATTACCTAAAAAAATATTTCCTAGAAATGATTTGATTATTTCTGGCGCGGATGATGGCTTCAAATTATGAAAAGGATTTAAAATATATTGCAAAAGATTTTTATGAAAAAGTTAGGTTGGTCGCGATAGTCCAGTCAACTTTAGGAACCACTGTCTTAAAGAAAAAGATCCTTAATTGCCGAAATTACAAAATCTTTTGATAAAGTGACTGCCTCTGTGCCTAAATAACCATTGTGTACTACATACATACATATATATAAATGCAATAAAGATTTTTATCATTTAACAAATTTTATAATCTAATTATTATTCTAATTTAATTTTTAAATATTTTAAATATAATCTAGTTTATTTCAAATTTGAAATTACTGCTTAAGTGCACTTTAGACAAATTAATTACAATAGATAAAAATATTTTATTAAAAAAAAAACACAGTTTTTATGATATTTTGGTGCAAATATTTCTATCTATTGTAATTTCTTGCAAAAAAGAGCAATAAAGGAGATAATAACTTAAAATGCAGTGTTAATTATAAGCTAACGACCTCTCAATAATGAATTTATTGTCTGCACAATTAAAATTTAGATTCTAAGTAATGAGATGTTTTAACATAGATACCTCGACCATTTCCTTATTGCTAATAAATGTAAAAAATGTGCAGTGAACCACGAAGGTATTTAGGTTAAGATTATGCAGTGATAATTTTTTAACACAATTTTTTATGCCAAGCCAGAATAAATGTGCAGTTAAGTGTATACCCGTATTTATAAATAATTCTGTATAATTGTCTTAGGACATTGAAATAAACAATAATCTGTAATTAGAAATACCAAGGTTTAATATAGGTCAGACTAAATTTAACCATATTGATAATAGATAATTGTTTAGGAAAAGGGTTATATACAATTTGGATTTAAGTGAAATGAATTTCTAATATCTTGTATGTTTCACTGTTGTAGACTGCTTTGTAGCTATTGAATATTTATAATTTAGTAAAAAAAACTTTTAATTGATAAAATAAAGATTTTTTTAAAATCTAAGTATGTATATATATACTATATACACGTGTGTATCATATTTTCAGTTGCTAACACAAATACAGTTAAATAATGCACACTTTTCAATAATAACCTTGAAAAATCTAGTTTTACTTAGCATGCTCGTGTGCACTGGAAATTAGCCAAGCGAATCAACTATAGTCAGTGTTTTAGCAGATTGTGAACGGACCGTTCATTGGATGAATTCAACAGAAGTTAACAAGGAATGCATTATATTAGAAATGCAGCTTCTCTGTATAAAATTCGAATTGAATTTATAAATTGTTAAATGCATTAATGCAATTATAAAATTTATAAATAATTTATACGAGCAAGTTGGAATTTGGCAGTTTCCTAGATTTTTATTTCCAAAAAAGTTTAGTGAATGTTCTTGAGAATAAAGTTAGAAGAATTGATATTGATTCAATTAGAATTTTTCTTGAAATTCATAGTTTATTGCAATAGATTCTCAAGATAGTAGAAACTACATTCGATTTTCATTCATTGATGGTTTTAATACAAGCAAAAATTGTAATTTTAGTATATATTATACAACGTGTCCCAAAATTCAACGATAAGCGGGTACCAGAGGTTGGACCTGCTCATGACTACTTGAGAAAAAAAAATGTATCTCATTTTGTTTTGAAATTACAAAAAAAAAAAATTAAAATCTTTCGAAAATTGAAACACCTTAAAATGTTTTTAACTACCATGACCACAATTTGTCAAATATTTCTGATTTTTTTTTGTATCGGCAATCTAAGTAGTACACTGCTATCCACCACAACAATTAAAAATCCCAGAATGCTAGTAGTTTTTACACAAAAATCAATTCAAATTATTTTTTTCCCTAAATTTTTTAAAGATTTTTACTTTCAGTCCACTTTAACTCATCGTGGTGTAAAAAAAGTATGAACACTACTATGGCAAGTTTTTTTTAAAAATGCCGATTCAAGATTAATTTCTTTAAATTACATTAATTAGTACTATCTTCTATAATACTATGACTAATTAAAAAACTGAAGTGGACATTTGAGATCCATATCAGACACCCAGAAGTCAATGCATTAAAAAGAAAAGAATTGAGAAATTTAATGTTGGCAAATATCGAGAAATTGATATTATGGCGAAATTCTAAGGAATAGACTCCAATGGCTAGGAAATGTAGAACGAATGGACCGAAATAGAACCGCTAAGAAATTTCTAGATGGGAACCTAGATGGTGCAAGCGAGGAAGATCAGAACCACTGGGATGAAGAGCAAGTGGAGGTGGATCGAAAGATGATTTAAGTGGTGAAGGTTGGAAAAGGAACGCCCAATAAGGAAGATAGGAGGAAAATCTTAAAGGAAGGCATGGCTCTACTGAGACTATAGCAACAGAATGATGATGCTGAATACGTTGAAGTACATAATCATATCCAGAATGAGTAAATTCTTAAAAAACTAAAATTTAGAATATACTCAAGTAATTTTACTTAAATATCACAACTCCATTCGTGAAGATCATCCTGTGTCTATATCGTTAGTTGCATTCTGCATATATGGTACATGTGACGCCTTGGCTAGTTTCTCAGACAATCAGCTTCGTCCCACTCCGTCTGACATGAATGTTAAACAAGACAAGACTGTGTATATAAAAAAAAAATAAAAAGTGAAAAAATCCATTAGATCCAAGGTTATATTAGAATGAAAAGTGCAATTTTTCTAACGTAAATGCAATAAGGTATAAAAACTATAAACATAGAACGGAACATTAGACACAAGTGAGTGAAGTGAAACAAGCATCTAATCCAATGCTAGTCTATGTAGCTATACGAGTACGACTAGCCTGTGAGATTAGCCATCCGAATAATGACTGGCACAGGGATCAATAACAATTTATTGAAGAACATAGTTGGTGCTAATGACGTCATTAATTTCGCTCACGCCAAGCTCACAAGGACCCATCTGAAGAGTTGGGTCGTAGTGGTCGTTGTTGAGCATTAAAGATGACGATGACAGAATGACTTTATATGATTCGGAAAGAGATATTTTATTAGATTTTATTTTATTATATAATTATGTTAAATAAGCTTAATAAAATTAATTTTAATTCATATTTAACTGCCATTTAATACACTTTTCCTCATACCATACCTAACTTAATAAATAAACAATGTAGTCTATTGATTTCTCTTGTGTGTCTTCTACTAGCCTGTGTGATTTCTACAAAGGTAATCTCAAGTTAAACTTATTGTTTTTAATATAATTAAGCCCGCATGGAAACTGTTGTTTATGTCTGAACTTACGACTATGATTTGTGTTTGTTACACGTAATCCTAGCGAAGCATTGAAGCCTGTCTAACTGCAGCAGCAGCAGCAACAGTACCGCGTGCGTCTAAATCGAACAAAAGTCGATGAAGTTCGTATGATACATAAATCTTGCATAAGACAAGTTTTGTATTTTTTTCTTCACTATTTAAATAGAACAAAATATCTTAAGAAAGAAGGAAATGCAATCATGTGAAACTAAAATATACAAGAACATGACATAAATAGGTTAAACGTAATTACATAAGAAATACGTAAAGCAATAGCAATAGCAATCCCTTGAAAATTAAATTCAAAGCCGCGCAATAATCTGACATGGTTTTGAAATAGACATTGTAAGATAGCGGGGGGATTAATAAATAAATGGAAATATAATAACAAGAAACTTATAGACCAAAGACAGGTATATAGAAAATGCGCGAATAGTCAGTCACTTGTTTCTTAGCAAGTAGTAATATGATTGAAACCCTGTATATCCTGTATATAAGATAAACTTTTATGGATGAAGTGAAGATTACAATTATCTTTCCCATTGATGATAGTAGATTCTTTCCGATTTATTTTTGTATTTAAATTTATTTCCGTTGTATTTAAATTTATTAATTACTATGTTGTAGGAAGATAATTAATAGTGATATGTAATAGAAAGATAAGACAAGGCAACGTCATCTTAAGCCCATAGAGACAGCGATAACAATTTTCTTAAAAGACAGAGAGTAATATGCGAGTATTTATATGCTCATATGGCCGTGAAAAAGTCATAGTCTCAGATATAACTACGTCCATCTGTTTTTTAATCAAAATACAATTTCCATAGATAATAATTAATAAAGAAATACGATTCTGCTGGCTGGCCTATCAAAATATGACCGCAACTATTTTTAATTGGAATTTTATTCATTAAGTTCTTTTATTCACTTATTTTGAAGATGAAATATAATTAATTTCAAAGAGATATATATAAAAACTTTCAAAAAACTGTGTTATATTTGTTCATAACGTATTTGAATTATATGGTTTTTATTTCTACATGATGGGATACGGTTGCATATGTAAAAATAATCGCAAATAGGGGTTGTTAACTGTAAAGATACATAAGAGCGAGATAGAGTTAGCGCACCACACCGTTCAACAGACAAGGACGCAGTTAAATGTTGTAAGAAAAGAAAAAGAAAATTTTCGTATCAAATGGATGTCCAATTTTTTTCAGACCTGTTCAAAATTATAATATTCGGAAAAATCTCGATCGAACCAACTAATATTATCTACAATTTCATAACATTGATATATACATTTCTGATAACCAATAAAGCAAACACTTGACTTGACGTTGATGATTATGAACTGTAGACTTAATAACGCGTAATTATTTCAATAATTAGTCACCACTCACCGAGTTACCATGGTGAAGCTTAGCTTATCTTCCTCGAACAATTTGATTGAAAGAATATTGATTGATTTTAACAACACCAACCTGTAACAAAAAGAAAAATATATATTAGAAAAAGTTTAACAAATATTTGAATGTAAAATATTACGCATGATTGTAGATGCTCAAGATCTTGCCATGCCTACAGTGAGACAAGAAATTAAAGCTGGAACAGTGAAATATAAAGACCAAGTTGTGAATCAATTGGAAATACATTAAGAGACCAACGTAATGGAAGAAGAGTGCAAAGTAGGGCGCATCAGGACTTAATCAAATGAAATAATAAGAGGATGCAACGAAAGGAAGAGGGTGGATGGCAGAAGTACAGACAACAAGGAAGAAAGTATAGGAAAAGGGATAGTAGCAGTAAATGGGAGCAGTAAAGATTAGGGATATCAGTGAAATAATTGCTTGGAAGAGACGAGGAAGGAAATGGAGAATGGAGGAGAATGTTTAGTTTGGTGAAAAAAAGATAGAGGAGCTAGAGAAGGAAGAAGGTGGATGATGGAGACACAGAGAAAAGTGGAAGTAACATGAGTTTAGAATGATGAAGTAGTAGTAGTAGAGGAGATATAATTAGTTTAAGTTGAATCAGAATCTAGAATAGTTTTAAGTCAATTTAATAAAATGTAATTAAATATTTAATGTTGAAGAGTGTAAAGTGTAATTAAAAATAAAAACATACCTACTGTGCAATTGAATTGTTAAATGTTATATGTATGACTGATTGAATATACATATTTTTATAAAATAAAAGAATGTTTTCTCAAAAAGTGCGATGTAATGGAAATAATAAAATTGTCGGAATAAAATACATGCATCAGAGGTGAATGTACAAAGCATACGATTGTGAAATACCATGTAAAATGCAATTTATGCATATAAAGGCGAAGGAGGTTCACTATCAATAATAATATAGATAGCTTGAAACAACTCGTATGAAAAACAGAACTATCTAATATCTAATGGTAATGTCTAATGAATGACATCCCAAGGTGCAAACGAATGCTTATGCGCATGCGCAGAAAGAATCGTGTTGTGGTGAAATATTACGACATATTTAAATGTCCGCCCGCTCATCAAGTTATTCTTCTTATTCTTATTTGTTGTGCACTCATTATTTATAAACAGCGAGTTGAGAAATTCTTGGTAGACCCACATAGTGAATTGTGCATTGTTATATTTGTTTAAATTTTTTTAATTTTATGTTTATCAATGTCATTAGGTATATTGTTGCCATCTGCATTGTATTATACAGGGTGTCTCAAAAGTAAGTTTGAATTTGATTAGGTGATACGCGACTCTACTGTCTAGACTGGTTATACACTACCTACAGCTTAGGAATGAGGCTGTTATCTAAGGGATACAAATAAAATGTGGGCTGAGTACTGAAATACGGTGACGTCACGTATATACATGGCGATGCATGGCAACCCTGTGTATATTTGAAAAAAAATTCAATTTTGGTCAGACTAAAATTTACCATAACTATTGGGTTTATTTGGTGAACGATAATTGTTAAGGATAAGGGTTATGTGTAATCTGGATTAGGCAATATCAAAATTAGTAACATTTGTCCGTGGTTGTTCACTTATGACTGCATAAGTTTTAAAACTACGTCTTTTAAATTTCTTAAGAATAAAGTAGCTCTCACCGTTTATATAGTAAATAAAACTCCGTGATTATATAATTATTGTTTAAGATTATGACATTTTCTCTCTTAAAACATTACTCCATAGTATTTGATAAACTCTACTCGTCTTGGTCGAGGTCTTATTCCATAATTCTGTAAAACGTGTTCTCAGTCTCCCAATCGGTCGGATCGTTGATTTCACAGCGTCTCAAATCTAGCCTGTTTTTTCGTCTGAGACAGTGACAACAAACCCTTTACCTTTCAAGCAAACTACAATAAATAATGTATAACAAAAGAGAGACAGCACGCCGACACTATCATTCTCACCCCTGAACTCTGAGTCATTCCCAAGTAAACTATTGCTTAAATGGATAGTAACGTTTGTTTGTTCTAGATTTGGAACCTTTCAAGGTGGAAATCACAGCTCAAGCACTGCACGACAATCTTCATTATTACTTACTTGATTATAAGACAAATGTAAACCAACTGCGGTTTCTATTTCATTTGGCCTTGATGAAATAAAAAAAATGAACTGTAATTATAATAATAATCCGAGTAATTCCGTCATGGTAAATAAATATTGGAATACATAAAAAGTCTGTTACTTAGAAATGCATTTAACCAGGAAAGATAATATCGTGAAGATTCAATGTCATTGATAGTAAGTATTGATATCTTGTTACAGATTGACATATTCGTTAAGAAATCGTGCAATTATTATATCCAGTAAAATATTAACTAAAGTAGAAACAGAAATGTAGCAAAAGTAGATGATATATAAAAATATTATTATTATTTCTTCCGCCTTAAATCATTAAATTACATATCATTGTGCTTAATTACACTTTGTGATCCTTATTCTATCTACCCATTTTCACTCCTTCCAAAAGAAAAAATAAAGATAAAAACAAAACAGATACATTTAAACTCCTACTGCTTTTCTCTTCCTGCTACTCTCCCTCCTGTTTCTACTCTGCACTTTTTTCTCTCTATCTCCGCAATCACTGCCTTCCTTTAATAACTGCACAATCTTCTCTTCACCTTTTATTCTTTTCTCACATGAATACTTAATGTGCTAGCATTTCTATCTCTATCCAGCACACCTTGCACATCGTTTCCCAATATAAATGTGATTCTTCTTATGTTCCTAGTCTCTTCTCGTATGTATTTCGGCATTTCTCTCTCGCAAATCCTCTTGTATCTTTCATTATATTTGCTATTATCAGTTTTTTCTATTCTTTCCTGCTGTATCTCTCTGTCTCTGCTCTTTAGCTCCTCTTCCACACTTATGCCTTCTTCTCCCTGCCTCTTCAGTCGCCATTCCGTTTCTTTTAAAGTACTAAATATGTATATAAATAAATTGACAACAAAGATAATTTCCTATAAATCATTTAAATGCAGTATTATGATAATACTTCTCCAAGAAGATTTATGTTGCCTTTTTCATCGATACCTTATCTTATAATACCTGTATTAACTGTTTACTTGACTTGTTTTACAGGGCTTTACCACTTAGTTCATTGCAGATTCTGTATTTTTTAAATTATTATATCAATTCCAATCTGGTCTTGAGACTAATAAGCAATTTACATTATTTATATTTTATACATTTATTTTAAGATTTGGTTACAAATTGTTACACAATTGTATTTGCGCGTTCTAGATATAGGTGTATTTGGCACGATAAATTGTCCTTATATTAACTTAAAAGGGGTAACCCTTCTCAGTATCCATCCATGCGTTATCTAGTAGGTGGACTACCTCGACATTAACATGTTGTTGGGGTCTATTCAGGTGACTCTTGGTGAATCTGGTTCACCATGGAAACACTGGTCCATCTTCAAGTCCCGATGAAGATCACTGTTTTTAATATACTAGGGTACTTTTTTAAATTATAATTTGATGGGCTTTTAGAGCCACGGCCCTTCATTTCAATTCAAAACATAGATAATTCATTTACATAGAATTGTTAAACAAATTTAGGCCAAAATATATCTTAAAAAAATTAATAACCTGTTCTTATTAATACGCATTTGTCTATTAAAATTAAGAACATTTTAACAGGGTATATTTCAATTAGTCAAATTAGTCAATTATGTCAAAAAGATTTAAAAAATGAAAACTGCAATATTTTTGAATCTATCGACACAAATCCATCGCCAGTTGTTTGTTTACACCTTTTTATATAATGACGCTGGCATTATATTGCGCAGCCCTGTTTCTACAGACAAGATTGTTGAACATATAAGGTTTTGCAGCAAATACCTTGTACCTTGTATCTAAAACCAACCACCCATGTAGTAATTCTCTTATCGAAATAACCAATCATTTTTCTTAACTTTTTATTAACAAATATTTAACGCTTGCAAACGTGTGTTGGGTAGTGTCAGGCTGCTAGTGTTTTAAAGATGGACAGTGGGAGAGGGAGGTGTTCTATCCTAGCTAAGAATACATACTTTGCATGTTAGATCTTAACTCTATATACTTAGAGAGCTAATCAATTATTTATTACAACGCTCTAAGTTATTTCAATAGGTGTTGCATACAACTCTCTAATTAAATAATATTTTGTTATTGATACAATGCTACAATGATTGTTTGTCTCATTCTAGCATAGTGTAAATTATTCGATAAATTTTAAAAATACGTAATAATGCAGAATTATTATAAATATATAACGATGTTTGAAAGAGACATGCAGAGTTATTATGAGATAAATATATCTGTCTCATTACTGAGATATTAATAGCTGTTTTTGTCATTTTACTAATGTTTCACAAGATATTCTGTTTGTTCATGTAAAAACGTTTGGCAAATTATAATTATTCTCTTAGTTAACGTATACATACATACAGACATATATGTACGAGCATGTGTAAAAAAACTAGTGATGTAAAAAGAACTTTATCGTTATGTGAAACATCGAATTATGTTCGAAGAAAATTATCTCATAAAAATCTCAGAAAAATGTATTAGCATTAGCTTTGTTTTAACATACACAAAATTATAAATTTGTAACAATAAATACTCAACAGTATAGAAAAGGTAGTAATATGCCTGCAGAATATAGGTAAATATTTGAAAGCAGGTAAAGTCTGAATAACCTTATTGACTTTATCAATAAAAATAATTTAATCTCTTTAATTTAAGTACCCATACTCGTGTCTATAAGTTGTAAATTATGTATTGTAAATGTTTATAAATGTACATATTGTGCTAATAACTTTTGAAAGTTGATGATGCACTCAAATATATTTTATGAAATATAATAAACAATTAAAATATAACTAATTTTATATAAAATGATGTTGAGGAAGTAATTTATCATTATCTATATCATCACCCCGCACAGCCCTTGTAGGCACTAGCCTCCTGCAATATCTCTTTCTTCATATTGGCCGTCTTTATCTTCCAACTCACATCACCCATCTACTTTAGGTCTTTCTCCACATACTTTTACCAACTCGTCCGTAGTCTTCTTCGCACTCTTACACCCCTGGATTTCATTCTATCAGTTTCTAGCGGTTCTGCTTCTGACCATTCTTTCTATATCTCGTAATCATTGTATCCCTTTTCTTCTAATTTCTCTCACTATATCGCTTTCTCGATATCTGCCATAATATTTGTTTCTATTCTAAGTTGTCTGTTACATAAATTACACACTGCTATATACATTTTTCGCAAAATTTTCCATGCCCAAATCCACAAGAGTTATATTATCTTAATATATATAAATTACGTGTCACGTTGTTCGTCCGCGATGGACTCCTAAACTACTTAACCGATTTTAATCAAATTTGTACACCGTGTCCAGTTTGATCCAACTGGAAAGATAGGATAGCTTACATCTCAATTTATGATTGCAATATTATCTTATTGCAAATTATTTGTCTATTAATTATCTGTTAGCTCCAAACGATGACATCTGGCGACGATGATGGCGACATCTGTTGACTAGATTGAGTAAATATTCTGTTAACTAGATTGAGTAAATATTCAATAGATGGCGCTATGTAATGTAATATGACAAAAACGTTAGTCACAGCAACGCGTGGCCGGGACAGCTAGTAATTTTATATATCAGACATAATAACATTTATTTACGGCTGTAATTACTAGCAAGTACTACTCATGGTTTATATATTTATACTGGACATAACTTATAGTACTCAAAAATCATCTAGTATCTTTATTTTAACCTTTTAGATTAAATATTACTTGCTTTTGATTAAGTAAAATATTAAATGAATGTAAGGTAACATCCATGTTTCCTGTTTAGAGATGGTTCTATGAATTTTACAAGCTTGTTCTATGACAAGCTTTATATAACTTGGATAATCTTCTACATAATTTAAATAAATAAATACGAATGTCAAATACGTTATCAAGTATATAATATAAAATATCGATCATAATCGAAAGATAATCGATGTTATTATTAAATTCGATGCTCATCCCTAGTGTAACTCATATGTACTCGTAATCAGCCATGAAAAAATATTCTTGCAAATATAAATAATCAAAGAAATGTCAGAACAGATCTGTATGAATTATTTATATAAATATCACCAAATAAAAAAAAATAACACTTGTATTTTAAATATATAAATTAACATCTAAAGTATTTGGCAATGTCAAAAACAATTGTCTTGATCCACGTCATCACTTAGGTGTACACAGACGTACAGTCTGACGAAAGCCAGTGATTAAAATAAACTCTCAACTAATAAGAAAATAAAGGAAGCCAAGAAAATTCATGTGGGATGAAAAAAGTCAATTACATTTTTAACGGGCTTCGTTCTTATTCTGTTGATAATTGAAGTTGTTAATGAAATACAATGATAATTAATATTGTATGAGAACATAAATTTGATAGTGTTGCCGTCTATTTATGAACTATTTAGTGTTGCCATATAATGGATACTGACAACGAAATACGTTTGATACTTTAGCCGCTTGAATAATATATTTTTCTTTGGTAAAAATTCGGTCAGAAATCGCCAGTCTGTTCATTTACACCTTGTATAAATAATGAAATACGATGGCGCAATCCTGGCGGTCGGGAATATGAACTACGCAACCAATACCTGCTCTGTCTATGTACTAAGACTTATTAAAGACAAATATTTTTTAGATGTGATTAATATTATATCACTAGATTTATTTGATAGATATTAGTTTTATAATAAAAGTCCAAGGGTAAAGTATTATTTATGTTTATGAATACTACTTAAAGTTTATTATCATTTTTAAGTAGTCTTTAGCCTTTGCCTTAGCAGGTTAATCTTAAGACTTAAACAACACTATTCTAGCGTGAACTAAACACGGTATTAATAAAACATTTTTAATAATTTTATTTCCTACTTAAAAACGTTTAAGAATGTGATAAAACCATCAATAAAGTTATAAGAAAAACTAATTATTAACTAGTAATATAAATAGATATATTTATAATCTTTAATAGTCTTTCTGAAATATAAATCTGTGGGTCAGAGGTATAGAACACTATGTCAAATTTACTATATTTTAAAGGAGAGAATATTAAAGATGTTTTACTCGTAAAAGTGGACTTGGTGTTATATTTTGTATGTAGGAGTTGTATACCAATCGGTAGAGGACAAGAAAACCATATGACTGTGGCAATAATCTTATTTTTGACAAAAATGAACATAGTGTCCTATACCTCCGACCCACAGATAGTACAGACAGTACAGACTTGTTCAAATATTCTTGTTATAAATATTAATATAGAGGATTGTAATCTCTTAAGCTTTACAATCTCCATTATATTTCACAAAACAATTAAAATTAATTTAGCTCACCTATAAACTAATTAACTCTTATTTAAAACCGCCCTTTATCCATCTAGTATACTTGTATCTAGTTTTGACATTTCAAAATTAGAGAGCTATTTTGCTCCTAATCAAGATTTAATTAATTTCCACGTTTCCCTTCTCTCCTGATCACCCCTTTAAGAAAATTCACCATTTGTTTCAATGGGAAAAAATACTGAAAATTCGAATAACACTTGTTAAACCATTGCTTTGCTAGAACGGTTTTTTTCCCTTTAAAAAGCAATGCTTTAACAGCATACGAAATTTAGATTTTTCCATTGTTCCTAAAGGAGCATCACTAAAACTACTGTAATCAGCAAAGTAATGGTCGGAAATGTTATGAAATTTTGACACATATCGTTTGAATGTTGGTATCCTACAGATTTATTGAATGATGTGTTATCTACATATTAGCTTTAGCTACCGTCACCCCAATTCAACTGCGGCACTGGATTAAGTCATGTAAACTTTAATAATAAGGAAGTATTTTATTTCTATCGCATGACACGCATGATTTCACAAGCTGGAAGTTACATTTAAGGCTAAAACATAAAACTAAAACAATAGCATGATTTTACAAGTTCAAAATTATATTTAAGGTTAAAACCTTAAATTAGAATTAAAAGCAGTGAGTGGGACTGGGCTTCACACTATTTTCTGCTATTTTTACGAATATTAGAAAATATACCGATTTCTTTAATATGGCTCATACACAAAAATTAGTGCTCTTTTGTGCTAAAACAATAGGTGGAAATGATACTTCAGTTTTATCAACTAAAATACATTCTATAGTTTAATTCACAACTTCCTAGATGCATCTAGTGAGTAACGTATATACAAAAAAAACTTTAATTATCGCAGTTTGTCGTTGGCCGATGCAATTGCAAGCCATGCCACTATAAATCATGGCGAGCGTTCAGAACGAACAATAAAATACAATATTCACTGTTAACAATAACACTTATTACTCCGTAGCCGTAAGCACTGGTTGCCAGTACTATTACAGACCTGCTACAGAATAGAAGAATAAAAGCAGATTTCTCTGGGTTTAAGATTCTAGGGTAACTGATGAAGCAAGCCACTCCTTTCTTTTTTGATGGTAATAGAAGACAACCTGAAGGAAATGAAAGCCATTCAAGAAGTGGCAGAAGAACATAAGAAGGCCACCGCCCTCTGATCACCCAGAACTTCATAATGGTCTATTGAAAGCAGTGAAGGTCAAAGAATTATAAGATATAGACAAAAAATGTTTTAAAAGATATATAGATGTCAGTATAAATAACACCCAGTAAATATTTCGATTTACATACTGTATATTCAAGGCATGTATATTGCATATCCTATGTATATGCTGTTGTCATGTAAAACCTACACTGTATGTCATATGTATGCAAACCTTGCCACATGTACATAGTATGTACTGTCATGTTTATTCATTTCATGTTTATATATATACAGTATAATCCTTATATATAAATATAAAACTGTATACATATATATAATATATACAGTATAATACAATATAATCAAAAAATTAAACTTCAATTTGAGAAACACAGATTTCATTAACAAGAGTCAGTTAAAAGGAAGAGATTATTATATGTACATCCAAATTTAAGCAAGAAGAGATGGTTCGGAAATGAGTCCCGCAAAATTATATCAACTATAATCAGAATCAAAAGTAATCATTGTAAAACTCCAGCTCATCTGTACAAAATTAATATTAAATCTGACGATAGATGTCAATGTGGTGAAGAAGGAACTTTGGATCATATTATATTTGAATGCATAAATTATAGTTTAGAAAGATCAAAATTGAATAGTGATATATTAGATGTGATTAAAACTTTTCCTGTTAATACTAAATTTTTGTTAAGTGATTCAAAATTAATTAGTGAATTATTGAAATATTTAGAAATTTGTAAAATTGAATTATAAATTATAAAAGATGTATAAAAAATGTTTGATGGTGGCTATGACGAAAGAAAGTCAAGGCAAATAAGTTAATAAATATAAAAAAAAAAACATATATACAGGATATTATTTCCACATTATATACTGGTCTCGTGCACCGAATTATAGCTATAACTGATTTTATATAGCTATAAAATACACTAGAGGAAATATATTAGACTTCTACAATAGAAAATAATGGATATTACAACATGGATACAGGGATACCACCTTAGTAGACTGCGGATGAAGTTCGATTTATGTAAGAAATCAAGTATGACCAACAGCAGAGGTTAGAACGCACGTGTATACATGGCAGGAAACATAAAAGGTTATAATATATCATATACATACATAGTTGTTACATAAATATCACACTGACTTACATAAATCAGATTTATGGTTTTTGATTTTTCGACAAAAATGTTTTATTGTGTATTGTTTATTTTATGTCATCTCCTTCCATTCTTTCCAGTGATGAATATGTGAATCTACAGATAATTTAAATCTCCGTGAAACGCTACCAAAAATTTTGTAAACTTTTTTATTTATGAAGAAAACATAAAATGTGGTTCAAGTTTGCTTTCACATCGGTAGAATGATATGGATATTTCTACAATTATAAAGGATATCAGTATCTAATTATCCTGAAAATTTGTAGTCGGTTGACCGTTTCGGTTTCGAGATAAATTTACATGGGAGCAATTCGTATATTAGTTGTTATATATAGTTCAAAGTTCGGCGATGATACATGCTTAAAACAAGTTGTGCCGCATAAATCTGCGATATAATGAAAAAGCACTAAGTTTTGTGTACCATTCTTTTAAGTAATTTTAGTAAAATGAACCATGTTAAAGAAATCGATATATTTTCAAATATTCGTAAAAATAGTAGAGAATAGAGTAAAGGCCCATTCTCACTCACTGTTTTTAGTTCTAATTTAAGGTTTTAACCTTAAATATAAATTTGAACTTGTGAAATCATGCGCCTTGCGCCAGTAATATACATTATCGTGTAATAATTACTATCTTTATTTAATATAAATTATTGTATTTAATATAATTAATTTTATTTCTATATATTTCACTTACATTTTAGATTAAAACCTTAAATTAACCCTAAAATGCAGTAAGGGAATGCGGTTTAATACTCTTTGTGTATTTATACTTTGTGTAAAAAATCTGGATTACTTCTTGAAGTGTCTACTACATGGTCCAGAAGTAGTCAAAGTCCAAAGTTTAAAACCGTTGTTAATAAAAATTGACAAATAGAAAAAAAACGCGAAAAAAACGGAATATTGTTAAAAAATTCGTTACTTTTTAACAAACAAATATTAAGAAAAATGGTTCTCGACTTTTTTACCTTAGACTATAAGCTTTCGAAAGAATGTAGTGTGTCTTTGGCGTGTGCTCCAAAGCATTGAATTATTTGTGCACTTGGAACTGGGGAATATTTTATGGATTTAGGCATGTCATAATAAACTCAACAAATCAAACATAACCAAAAATACCAACCATATATAATAAACAAATTTACAAAACACATAATTATTATATAAAAATTAATGCGAGATATAATCGAATGCGAAGATATAAGCTGTTAAAATCGCAGAAATGTAATAAAAATAATTTTAAAAAACCCTAATAGGGAATGATACCTTAAAGAAATGCTGCTTTAGATCTAACAACTGCTATAAATGTGTCTAGTTTTTATAAATGTGTGGTAGTCTCTTAAAACAGAACGTGTTTTTTGTTAACGAACAATAAAGATGTGATGTATGGAACAGTTGAAGAAATGTCCAAAACATCAGCCAACACAAGAACGAACAACGAATGGGTTAAATAATTAAATCGAGATCAGACGGATTCACAGAGAGACCGCTGCGCTGTGACGCTGAGAAGAAGATGGTCGTCTTGGATGCTCGTAATTCGTTCATCGCCCACTAACAGTTAATGCCACACCAAGACACCGTGTCGTGTACATCAATTGATGACGTCATACACTTTGAAGTGCAGACATCGCGGTTCTAAATTACAAAGTAAGAGCAGCATAGTGCTTAGAGGTTTAGAAAAATGTCATTGAATATTATAATGTGGTGTAATCTGTAGGTATCTATGAACATGCGATTGCGAATGTCTTATTTTATGCCATAAATCACTCAAAAATAATAATAATAAATAATAAAAATAATTTTAAAAAAATTGTTAAAGTATCATTCCCACTCACTGCTTTAATTTAATTTAAATTGTTTAGCATATGGCAATCAATACGCGTAGTCATTCACACCATTTTAATTTAATCTATTTTTTAAGTTTTCTTAGTTTTTTTAAAACCTTAGAGTCCAATGTTTTAAATTAAAAATATTAAATTAAGAAAAACTATATTATATTATAACATCCAAAATGTGACAATCTGTCAGAATGTTTTACTTTTAAAAGTAGTTTAATGTCATTTTTTGAAAAATATAGAAGATAAAACAATTTCTATTACTAATTGTTATTAAAAATAGCAATTTTAATTATTTCACATACAATTTTATCGAACTGTCAAAATGTATATGCATATGCATCAACTAAATTAACTAAACTTAAATTGAAACACAAATGTGAAAAGGAATGCTTAAACGAAAACCTGAAATCTAGATTACAATATTAAATAAAAACAGTAAATTCAATATAAAAACAGAGAGTGGGGAATGGAGGCTTAACTTACTACTTTTCCAGAAAATTGTTGTGTGGCCAACCACATTATGGAAATTATTTGATTTAGTTTTCAGTATTCTTTTGTTTGTTTTCTTTGTAAATGTATTTAAGTAGGTATAAGAGCAGGTTTAATCACATTATACAATTAGTTTATTAAAAAGAATCAATTTTTGGACACTTTTTCAACAGGCCCAGGTGAACTCATATAAATGCAATAATTGTCCAAAATATGTATTGTTGTATTCGCAAGGTACCAAACCTAATAATAAGTTCAATAATCATTTAGTTATATTCTTCTAAATTTGTTTAATATTTGGTCGAAGATAGCCGTGCGGTGAAACACAGTGTATATTTAATTTTTCTGAAAAAATATTATATGATCATGATTTAAGATATTTTCATGGAAGTATTTTGAAATAGTTATTTTCCTAGAGATAACAGAAATTATGTGGTAAATAAATACACACGCATGCATGTGTAAAACAAATAGCGCGTCATCATAATTATAATGTCAACGATTTTGATTACTATATCTCAAGAGTTTGTAATTATACTTGTATAAACGGACGAGTTAATGTTGTAAGTGTTGTAAGTCACATTTTCTTTGGTTTCTAGAAATAACAATAACGCTGAAAGTACTGTAATAAATTTGGGGACAAAAAAGTCGTTACATTATTATCATAGAGATGTAATTTGGAACCAAATTAAATATATAGTAAGCCTTAAATTGATTTGAATTTGTTCCATGGTAACAAATTTATATTAATAAAGTAATTTTTATTAAAATAAGAGGTATTGCTATAAAACTACGACACTGATGCTGTAAACTTTACTATTTTCCATTTATACATATTTTATTATTATCCTCTTTTATTTGCACCACTCCCTATATCACAGCTCCATGCGCATTTTCCATTGTTTAAAACTGTGCTGCAAACCTTTTTCTGTGAGCTCATACCACTATTTTTTTCACAGCTTTAACGGTTTGAAATCTTGTTCCTCTTACTATACATACATATACATTAAAACAATTATAAAGCAGCAAACAGAAAAATTTGACAACACCATAAAAAATCACGATAATCCATTAATACAGCATCTTGAACATTACACACACGACAGCCTACCCTTCAACATCATAGGCAGACTACCGAAGAACAGAATACTCTAGGAGCATGCTGCACAACATGTTTCTTTGTATGTTAAATTCCACCATAGCAAAGCAGGGTTTTTTAACCATTTTCCCTACACAAACATACAAGACAATGTGATATAAGACATCAACTCTGAACATTGACAATACGGATTTAGGCTCAGGCCAGTACCATACATTAGAATAAGACATATTGTAATTAATATCATTTATTGTAATAACATTTGACAAATAAATAACTTTGAACTTGAACTTTTAATGCAGATTTGACATTGGGATACAGGTAAAAGTCACGTGGTGCAAGATCAGGCGAATAAGGTGGATATTAAACGTTGGTTTGATAGATTCGTTGCTCTGTAAAAACATATGAAGCGCTAATTCACTTCACGTTTTCTGTTAATAGTAATTTTTGAGTGACTTACACCATTGGGATTTAATGCGTCCAATAATAATTAATAGTTGAAGAATTGATTTGTTTACTTTTATTATCAAAAGATTTTGTAATTCATTTTGTTTTGCTATGATAAAATGAGTATTAATTAATTATAAAACAATAACTATGCTTGATATAATTACGTAAATCTTTTACAAAACTAATGTGTTATTTCTAGCTAGGGGTTCAGTAATTCTTACTGCTGTAATGATTATAAGCCTGTCACAATTTTTGTCTATACACAAATAATGTGCAATGATGTTTAGTAATTAACTAGTTTAAATGTCTATGTTAGCTTAAAGATTTATTTATATTGTGGGTTAGACTAATATCTGGGTATAAATATTGAATTTATTTGGTTAATGATAATTGCTTAGGATAAGGATTATGTGTAATGCGAATTAGTTATTAATTTTTGTAAATTAGTCTATCATTTTTAAAGACGTGTTTTTGTAGTTATAGAATATTATAATTTAATTATTTTTATAATTCTTTTTAATTCTACATATATATACATTTGCTTGACTCATACAATTCATAAAAGATGTATATAAAAACGAGACTTATTACTTTTAGCGCATGAATATGTATATATGTACTGATTATGTTAATGACGTCTATTAATGTATATATTATATACATTACACATATAAACAGTCATATAAACACTATGTATAAGTATGCACATAATTCATTATACATTTTTATTACAAAAAACAAGATGCACTAGCTAAAATTATTTCGCAAATAAATAGGTCAGAATCTAATTATCATAATTTATAAACAGACAATATCATATTTTAAGAATGAAATATACATAATAGACTTTCATAATAATACATCATATTAACCGACATCGTTAAGAACAAAAAAAAAAATGGTTTCAACTTTTATTTTTATTTCTTTAAATTTATTTTTATTATTGTACAACATATTAAGTTTATTGTGTGAAAATTTGAAGTCGATTAGAGTAAAACTGTCGGAGATATGGAGTTTTAAGTCTTCACCTCTAGTCTGGTTTCGTCTTTCTTTGAAACTTTTAAACGCGTTTTTGTCACACTTAGCTTTTTCAGAGTCGGTGCTCTCTCTAGTTTAAAATCTACAGGACCGATCCTTTTGAAATTTTGCACACTATTTCTTTACATAAATGCCGAGGTAACGCTGTCGAGTTTTTTTTTTTTAATTTAACGTATTTTAAAATAACAAAGTTTATGACTATTTTCATGAAAAATAGGTATTTTGACTTCTAAGTGTTGTAAAAAATGCTACTAATGAAATCATTTTGGTTTTTTGATTTCAGATAATCCAGTGATGAGTTATAAGGAACACCGCAACGAAACTTTTTTTTGTGACGTCTGCATTTCTTAATATTTTGTAGAAAAGTGGGTCTATTAGTTTTAAATTTATTGTTACGTCGTATTAAGGAGGTACAGGACGTTAACGTAAATGATGAAAACGTTGTGAAATTTGAAGGGTCGATACAAATAGTTAAAATACATGCTGTCTCAAAATTTTAGAGACCTAGGGTTCATAGTTTTCTTTTTATACATGATTAAAAATAGTCATTTTTCATACAAATCATAATTTATAGCTCAATTTCACCACATAATATAACTTTTAACTATAAAAAAATGGTGACACGGCTTTCAAAAACTTGGTGTATTTAAAAGAATCTTTTCTGTAACTATTGCAAATAGGGAAATTATCAAAAGGATACCTATATACGAAAATATTTAAATAAAACCAGTAAGAAACAGTAAATGTAAGTTATAAGCCGGCAACGTTGCAAATGCTAATTTGAGCGGGAAATTCAAAATCAGAATAAATGTTATATAAAATATAACAATTTATTGGTCAAAGAACCAAATCACGCATGCGTCAACACACGTAAATTTGCAGCGTTGCAAAATTTATTATTCCTTTTTCAAAATATTTAATTTGTATTTAAATTGAATTAATATAAATAATAGGCAGTTTAATAGGGAATTGAAAAATTCATTTTCAAAGGTACAGTCCCAATATTTGCTCGTCCCTCATGTACTTCGTATTTTTCATTTCGTATTACCGAGAGATAAACTTTTTGCATTAACGGTATGTCCTGTACCTCCTTAAAGAAGTTGGAACCGTTAATATTTCTAAATGCGTCTCTGGTTGCACAGTATGTATATCTATCAATCTCCAAGCGAAGGCTCATTTTATGATTTTCTCGTCTCGACAGGTCTTCAACTCCGCCCATTACGTCCGTAGTAATTTATTTGCATTTAATGATTTTAGATTAGAAAGAGCATTAACCTAACCTAGACAAAGTAAAAATGCGATTCCTTTGCAACACAGCTAGAGCTAGAGCTAGAGCAGTGAACAGAATACGACAGCACTTGGTTTTTTACTCCTAGCAACTGAGGACTGCGTTCAGAGCCTCGGGGGCGCATCAGTACCCCGGTAACTTTACGTACTTTGCTACTTTTAACGGACACATTTGTTAGACGTATTTATGATGAGTTATGAACGCACCGCAGTGTTTTGCATTAGAAATAATTAGCTGGAAACTTCATATACTGTATAATGCTGTAGTAGGCGTCATTTAAAAACACGGACTCTAAGGTTTAGGCTAATTAGTTGCGGTTATAACTGAATTACATTTACATTGTTTAAAAAAATTATACATCATTTGTGTAGGTATTACTATCGTGTTAAAAGAAACGTACAAGTATCAACGTGTTACAAGATCGTTTGGATTTAAGAAGACATTCAGCAATATGTATGTAACGTAGATACAATGTAGCATACAATAATCTATTGTTTTGATTAGAGCTTCACACGAGACGAGATAAGGCAAGAGTTTCAAAAATCGCGCCTCGTTCTCCTTAGTTTAGAAAAAAATAGATATTGTTTTAGTCTCGGTCCCGTCTCGTAAGTTTGTCTTGTCTTGTACATCTCGTTATTGTGAGAACTTACTCCTAAGATAGTCCTAAACAAAGTAATTAATATTATTTCGACTAATTATTGTTTTTATTCTAAATTTTTACACACTAAGCATATTACCATTAATTGTATCAATTTTAAAACAAAATTAAACTTTGAAGAATCTTTTTTTATACTCAGTTGAACAACTGGTTCAATTTCATTTAATGCATCATCACTTTCATCTAATCTCGGCCTTTTCTTCAGGTTGACACTACTAACACCTTCACTCAACGACATTTTTGCGACAACTAAAGGCTAAAATGTCTTCAAACAATCGCATTGTAAATAATTTATATTCAAATTTATTTTCCCTTAAAACATTCGTTTTCATTCGGCTACAAAATGTTGCAAAATTATAAAATAAAATATTTAACAGATGTTTGTTTACCATATTTTTTTATTTTTTTTTATTAATACTTCACGGGCTTCTTAGGACCACGGTCCATTTTTTGCCCTTCTTACTTTATTTTATTTTTATTTTATTTACCAGATTTTATATTTCGTAAATTTACGACCTAAACTTTTTGGTAATAAAAAAAAGGAAGGCTGCTAGTATAATCCTGATATAAGTCTGGACCTCGTGTTTGTGTGCAGTTACATGTAAAATTGTACCCTCTATCTAATTCAATATGCAGATAACTCATAAATCCAACCAAATAAAATTATAATGCATCCTTAATCAGATTGTTCATAAGCAAACAACGACCTGGAACAAAATACGCTCTCTATGAAATAAATACATAAATTTTATTATCAGAAATGAACTTGCCCCAGTTTTAAAATAAACGGTTCATTTCAATAAATAATGAATGGTCTACAAATTATTCAGAACGACTTATTGCACTTTAACATTGCTATTTAAATTAAAAATTTATTTAATTACGAATTCTAATATTTGCATTTTAGTTAGAAAATACGTCGTTAGAGATAGGCCAATTGTGCATTTTGGGTAGGTGAAACCTGTACTCACATTTTAATTTTCATGCCTCATTCGACTACCATCTTGAAAATAAGAGTGCAATCAGATTTTTTTGTTTATCTCGAAAACTGTGGGTCCCACAAATATTTTGTAAAGAGCTTTTTTGTAGATAATTATACTATCTACAACTTCTATTTATAACTTTTCGTTGTAACTTTTATAGTAGACAAGTTATAAGCGAAAATGAAAAAAATTAGTTAAGTCTAGTTCTACTACTACTTCATTTATTTTTGCAAATTACCTTTTTATTTTGAAAGTTATAACAAAAAGTAATTAACAAAAGCTGTAGATAATATTATCATCTACCAAAAGCATCTTTTCAATTTTTTAAAGATAAACAGAAAATTATAACCTTATTTTCAAGATGGCCACCAAATAGTGGCGCGAAAATTCAAATTTTTACCCATCTTTTACTCCGTTACATATCAAACATTACAAGACATGTGCTCGTCCGCTATGTTGTACTTTTATACAACATAATGTAAACCAGATTGCATATTCATGACAGAACTTTTATCCATAGAAAAAAACAAGTGACCTATCCTTAATAGTACAGACATGTTACGTCATAAATATGGCCGACATATGTAGCGCTAAAACAACAGTTCGAATTTTTAATTGCTATATCTTCGTCTACATTTAGATATTTATTAAAATAAAAACGCCAATATACATTTATTAACATCTGTTTTAATCAACAATTGAAAAATCAATCTCTAAAAAATGAATTTCATCGACTAATAAGAAATTAGAAAAACTCAAAAAACAATTACCTGAAACTTCCTAACCATTTGATTGCATAACGGAAATTAAACTCCAATAAACAATAGTAGCGCAACGCACATCATATAAATCAATTATTCAGTAATCGAATAACTCTTGCAATTTCTTCCTTATAAGTCGCCTACATAGCGTGAATAAATTTTCAACACAAATCTTCCAATTATAATCATAAAGTTTTCATCGTTGCTCGATGGAATTGCTATAGAATAACTCCTTACTTAATATGTCATTGTTGTGTGTTTTAATCTATTCAATAAATCCCACAAACAATGTAAAAAGTCACTAGAATTATAAATAACAATTCTTTTAATAGTTGCCGACTGCATTTAGCCGCACCTGGCAGCTTAATAACAGACTAGAAGTAGTGTGTAACACACTAATAAAATATATATAAGAATATCGATGTATCGATATGTAATTTCATTTATAACTGTTGTACATCACTATATCTATGAATATACCGCGAACTAAGCAGATAAAGGCAAGTTATACAACGAACTAGTATGTAAAGAAATCAGGGTATGATTTGACATTCTTTAAGACTATATACAGGTGCTAGATAATGCATATTATGCAGAAAAAATAACAAGAACTAAAGTGGCTTTGTTAGGTAAATATATTTGTAAAGATTGCGGAAGAAATATGACATTAAAGTCATGTCATAATAAAAAATGCCACGTGTGTCTTTTTTAGAATCAAGTGTAACAATTTATTTACAATGTGTTAAACGTCAGTCTGATAAAATCATGTTTGCAAACAAATAATGTTGCAAATGTATGTATTCATATGTGTTATACATAAACTTTGGAGAGTATGTGTGTCCTATCCTGCCTTCTGGTTCAGCGAATAGGGTAGCTGCAGTAGCACCTTGGACGTTATTTTACGCTTTGTTGCAGTTAATTGTGCTTATAAAAATTTTATTTAGTTTCACAGCACATTATGCCAAAGCTGACAGTTTTTGAAAGTTGTTAAGTAAGCTACACTCTTAAAAACACATCTCTGAAGCATATTTTATAACTAGTGCATTGAAAACGAATTCAAATGCCGGATATTAATTTTCATGACATAACAGTTATTTTAATAGAACTGTTTTGTAAAATTATATTAGTTTTAATAAATTTAAAAAAAATCAATTAAGGGAAGAGAAGCCATCAATTTGGAAACAAGAGTCACCGGTCGGACTAAATAGAAGGCTGGAAGTAGTAATATGTAGACTCATGATAGGTCATACAAATTACACTCATACCTACTTACAACAATGTAACCTGATGAATATGGAAAGCAGGGAAAATCTGAAAAACCTTATTTTATTGACTTTATCAACAAAAGTAATTTAATCTCTTTATTTTAAGTATGTTTATAAGTTGTAAGTTATGTTTTGTAAATGTTTATAAATAAACATATTGTTTCATAATAACTTATGAAAATTGATGCACTCAAATAAATATTAAAAAAGAAAAAAATCAAAATAATGCAACTAAGAAATAATTAATATCTGTCTATTAAATTTGTATTAAATTTAAGAACATTTTTAAAACTGTAATTTAGAGGAAAGCGCGCCAGTGCTTGATTAGAAACTGCTGGGCATCGCTGTAGAAAGCTTCTCACTAGGCAATGCACTGTTTCTAGTGGCATCGGCGTCTAAAACCAAAAATAAACACGCAGGACAACTATTTTCGTATGCTATACGTTTATTCAGAAGAAAATAATTAATTTTTTTATTTCTAACGATATACGATGCTACCATCGACTTATATTCAAGCAAAAGAGTAATACCCCCAACCCCCTGAATAACTATTTCCGGCATATTTTAATATTTTCAATAATTTTTATATAAATATATTTGTCAATGTTTACTGTCTGTGTCATAGCAAAGTAGGGTTTTTTAAACACGTTTCCCTACACAACACACAAGACATTATAATAATAAGACACTCCTATATAATATAAGACAAAAAATACGGATTAAGACTTAGGCTAGGCACCTTATGTTAGGTTAAGATGCAATGTAATTAATATTAAGTAATACCATTTGACAAATAAAATATCTTTAAACTTGAAACTGTCTGTGTGCGCAAAGAAAAGTGCTAGTTGTGAGAGAGGTATAACCACGGATCCAGTCTGTATATTTGTATGCCACAAATCACTCGCAGTATCGGGTTATAGATTTTTACATATTTTCTATGATCGTATACTGCTCGTACTCACGAATCTGTCTCTACTAGGATATGCTTAATTGCATGAATTATCTTCACTTTAGATTCAGTGTTCAATTCGCCTACAGTCTCAAAAACTACAATACTTCACAATTAAACGTGAAAATATAAAAAAATAAGGTGCTCCGTTGTAGCTACCTTACAGTTATTACGTTCAAACAATATCTAGTACCTATTTCGCGCCATTTTCTATATTATTCATTTAAAAGTTAAGTCATTCATCATATCGTGATAATTATTAACACATTCTTAGTGTGTAATAAAATAAATACAAGTCTGGAACAAAACATTTAAACACTGCAGTTAGTTTATCTGGTATACAGGTAGGTAGGTGTCTTGTCTAGAATTAATGTTATGCATGACATGAGCTAAACTGCAGCACTAAGTGCATATTCGTATATCATGCATCCATCACACACACACACACACTTGCATGCAGTTAGTAAATACGTATCAAATAATAATAAAAATATTCATTAAAAAAACACACACATTTTTTGAACATCATTGATTAGAAGTTCAAAAGGTTACTTAACAATTGTATTCTAATCAATTATATGAAGGTTAAATAAAGGCGATTTCAAATTGACTTTTAAATTAAAAATATATAGTTGACCTTCCTATAACCCGGTATGAGGATATTTTAAATAAAGTGGGTGTAATAGTGATACAATTAAAAAAAAATTCATTTTGTTTCATCGCGAGAATGTTGTACTACTTTCATTTTCAGAAAATATATTTCTTTTTACAAATTGTTCCCATAATCCAATCGTTATATCTAGATAAGGTTAATTTTAGTCTGACCCATATTAAACCCTGGTATTTCTATCTAAGGTTTTAAGTTATCCATGCATTAGAAATGCAGTCATAGCTTTCTTGTAATATCACATTGATTATCCAGTTCATTAGTGAAACATTTCCGAAAAATCAAAATTTAAATTGAATATGCAATTATATACGAAATTGTATTCTCTCTCTCTCTTCTCTCATTCTCTCTTTCAATAATCAGCTAACTCATAAATGCAACCAAGGAAAATTAGAATGCAAATAAACTTAACGAATGCGGCTAGAATGCTAGAAACTCGAATATTGCTTTTGTTGTTATGTGTAAACTGATATGGATGTCTCACTAATGAACTGGATAATCAATGTGATATTACAAGAAAGCTATGACTGCATTTTTAATGCATGGATAACTTAAAACCTTAGATAGAAATACCAAGGTTTAATATCAAGGGTCAGACTAAAATTAACCTTATCTAGATATAACGATTGGATTTGTTTGATTAATGATAATTGTTTATGATAAGGGTTATGTGTAGCGATTAATTTTAAGTGGAGTGAATTTTCAATGTAGTATAAAAGCTCAGCGACACTTGAATCGTCATTTTCTTGTTTGATAAATAACCCTTTAATTGATAACGTCAAGATTTTCCTTAATTTTATCTGTATGAATAATAAAAGCGTGGAGTAAGAGAGAAGTAGAACAAATGGGAGGAAGTTTAATGTTGATGGGAATGTGTACATAAGGTAAACAACAAAAAGAAGAGGGAGAAGAAGAAAGATTTTTTGAAAATAACGAGTTAATTAGACTAGGATAAAAATAAAAAAAATGCAATGTAATTGGTAGAGTTAATGTTGAAGAATGTAACGCTTAATAAAAACGTAAAATAATATATACATACATACAATAAAAGCGTGGGGTTTCGATAATATAATTTCCTTATTTTAAGAGTTGCTAAAAGGACATTTTATTCCATGCTAGGTTGTGGCCAAACCTCTAGGTGATAAGTATATTATACTATACATAAGCAAGTATTTGTTGAATGCTTGTGCAATTTCTCTAGGTACCTGTTCCTTATAAACATAAACAATGACTTGACATAAAATCAGGTTGGATTATAAATTATGATTTATTATTCTTATTTCTTAGGCAAATTTATGCAGTGTTTTAGTTAAAACTAGAATATAAGTGCGTCACTACCCATTTCCCCTCACTTCCTCCACCATTATATAGTATAAGGAGATCTATGATACTATTAAAACACCAGCTGTTTCTTAATGTTGAATATTATTTATATTGCACACCTACATGATGTTTGAATTAATAATGAATGAATTAAAATCATCGATATGTAATATTATGATTTGCTATTATAGTTTTGATATCTGTGACTCTTGTGTTGACACCATAACAATTAAAAAATTTCGATAAATATTTTGTCATCTTAAAAACCTGTTATACAGATATGTAGTTAGAGTAAAGCCTCATTCTCACTCACTGTTTTGATTAAGCATTCCTTTTCACATTTGTGTTTTAATTTAAGTTTAGTTAATATAGTCGGGGCGTATGCATCGTTAGTAATACAAATTTTGACAGTTCGACAAAATTGTATGTGAAATAATTAAAAATGATATTTTTAATAACAATAAGTAATAGAAATTGTTTTCACTTCTATATTTTTCAAAAACTAATATTAAACTTCTTTTATAAGTAAATCCTACTGCATTTTGACAGGTTGTCACATTTTGGAGGATATAATATAATATAGTTTTTCTTAATTTAATATTTTTAATTGAAAACATTGTATCTTGTAAGGTTCTAAAAAAAACTAAGAACACTTAAAAAATAAATTAAATTAAAAATGGTACTGTGAATGACTATGCGTATTGCCATATGCTAAACAATTTAAATTAAATACAAAATAAAATTAAAGCAGTGAGTGGGAATGATACTTAAAGCTATGTAATTTTCTTTTAATTTAATTTTATTTAGCATAATTAATAGATTGTTTTTAAAGATGACCTTCTTTCTGGTCTTTTTATTAAGAAACCATTTTTTTGTGTAAGGAAAAACTACGTTTCCCCATAGAAAGGGAGGTTCCAAAGAAGTTAAATTGAGACCACGCAGTTTATGGACACTCCTTAGCGAAAAAGTTATTCATTTCATATAGCGGAGCTTTGATACTACATATCTATCAATATGTCAAGCGCGTTAGTCAAAAAGAAACGGACATATGCCCCACCCTATACGTATAGTTGCAATACAAGTGCATATCTACTACATCGCGGATTGATTAATAAATTCCACCGTTTTCTTGATTCATTCATCAATGTTATTTTCAATGACATCATGCACTAACAGTATGCCACAAATATTTTTCTAACTTTTTTCACACGGTTAGTTACTAGACAGAATAAATCTATTTACCTGCAGTTATTCCTTCATTGATTTTTCTATATATTTTTTTTCCTTGCGTGACCTTAATGTTTATAACACATTTTGAGGTTATTCTTTTATCTCTTTCATACTTATATATTTCTGTATATTACTGTCCTTGTTTTGTGTATGGTTTCAACACATATGGTCATACGTCAGATCTTGAAAATGTGCAATATGTTGAAACAATTGCTCATGAGAAAATATTGAAACCACACACGTTGTTTGGTTAATAAATATATGTCTTAAATTGCTAAGATATAAATAATATCTTGAACGATATTGTTGTCAATCTCTTAGTAGGATTTAAACTGTAGCACACTGGAGAACTATATATGAAAATAGTTAGTACTTTGTTCAACCCTTGGTCCTAAAATAAGATTTGTCAACGAGGATACGTTGTTGAAGAAAAAGTAACGCTATTAAAGATGTTCGACTTTAAAACATTCGTCAAAAATGACAGAAACACAGAAAAATATTAAACAAATATTGTAAAATAGAAATTAATCGAATTTCTATACATTTTGTGGTGGAAAATATAGGTCATATCTTCCTATTAACAAGTTTACTAAGAGTTAGGTTAGAATCGCCACCCTGATCATTTACGCCATGTGAAAAAACTGAGTTAGATCGTCGGGAACAGGAATCACGTGATCAAAGGTTGGCTAAGAGCGTCAATTTAAGCGTATCGGATTAACAACTCAAATTTGGAACAGCATGTTTTGCCCTTGCTTCCTTATTTTCCATATTCAATCTATACATCCGATGCGGTAATACCAACCTGTAGACGCATGATCTCTTATGCGAACATGATTCTACTTATTTAAATAGAGCTATCTCAATCTTTCTAAGTAAAACAGTTGATGTATATATTAAACTCCGACAAAATGCTCCCATTTTTTTTAAATTGCAATTACCTATTATTTTTTATATAAGTCTTTCCACAAAACAGCGTTTTACGAGTATTTGCAGAGTTTGTGTACATGTTTGCAACAATGGTTGTAAAAGTGTTCATAAAATGTATGAAATGGTACAAGCTGTAAAAGTAACAGCATCCCATGTCTTCAAATGCTCTCAACGTCAACCATGATAGACACAAATCTCATGGGACAATTTACTGATGTTCCATTTAGAAAAGTATATGAATAATGGAGAATTTTTCATCGATTCAACGAGATATACCTTTTGCAGTTAAATATTATAAATTGGCAAAGTTGAAGGAATTTGTAATTAGATAAAATAAATGAAAGAATTGAAAAAAGTTGTTTAGCTTATACTTTTAAATTGAGGACACTGTCTTACTGCAATATGATGCAAAAGTCTGCGTAGTATACAGGGAAGTAACACTAACATTCACTCAAATTACTCGGCGATTCAACAAACGAAAGGAATTGGTTCAGTTCCGTTGTTATTTTTGTTATCAGTGCAGAGTATTCGAGAATTATTTCGAATTAGAAAACTTTGAATCGAATTGTTACAAGTAGAACACAACCTAATACGCGATTTTTTGTGCACTTGAACCATTTAAATGAACCCATGTACTAAATTAATAAATTTTGAACATATTTCCCTGAACTATATCTTTATATTTTTTGTCAGTAACTTGATTATTATTTCTAAAAATAAATTACACCGAGTCTTAATAATTATAATTTTGTTATGCATATAAAAAACTTTTTGGAGGTTATTCAGCCAGCATTATATGATCAGACTTTAACTTTTCGCCTTAAGGCACAGACGACCGTCGCGAAATGGAAAAATAACCGTATTTTTTTTGTTTAATTACTGATTTTATATCTGTATTATTATTAATCATATTAAAAGAAATATTTTGTTGCATAATCTACAACAGGATGTTGGATACGTCGATGTCATATAAACACTTTTTCAAATTCACTTCAAAGTCACTTTTTACATGTTAGCTACACTTCATCTGCAAATGTGTGCAAAAAGATATTACTGTTACAAAAAAAATCCATTTAGATTTTTTAAAAGTGTTTCTCTTAGAAAGAAACTTATCTTTTATAAATTGTAATCAAAGTAAAAGCTTTCGCCAAAGCATTTTAAAAACAAATTAAAAAAAATATTTTAAAATCTTTTAAAAAATAATCTTTATGAAAAAAGTTGTATAAATTGTGCTATATATGTTATATATAAATATAACACATTAAAAAAATTAATTAATTGTAGGTACATATTTTCATAAACGTCCGTAAAAATTATTTAGTTGTTAAACGGGGTGTTTTGTTGAGGAGAAGAGTGAAGAGAGAAGGTAATCATTGATTGTTGATTACCATCTCGAGGTTCTTTCATATTGGTTGACCGTTTTGAGCTCGAGAAGCTATACATTGTTTTTAACGTGTAGTCTAATGAAAAAACAAATATCTGAGAAATAAAATTGATTGTCCGTCTCGTTATTTAAATAAAATAATATGAAGTTGAATATTTTATTAATACATGAACGCATTTTTATTTATATTTTTTATGAACAATCTGCATTATAATTTAGTTTGCTTGCCTTTATAAATTATGTGAGTATTGAATCAGATAGAGGGAACAATTTTATATATAACTGCATACTCAACTCAAAATTCGATTTTTCGAAGATGTGTCACTAATAAACGCTATTACGCTATATATCGAGTACGCTTGTACAAACTTCAACAAAAAATTTGATTAGTTTTTTCTAAATCTTCACTTAGTGTAAAATCTTTAGATACTGAAAAAAAAACCGATTTTAGCGACACCTTTTATTGATGTATCTTCTATGAACTAAAATTACTCGGCGACTCTATGAGCGTATATCAGATAAGGATTACGTGTTTATAATGGGCTTGTGTCCTATGTCTTAATTTCTATAAAAATGTACTATATATTGATAAAGTGGGTTACTAGAACCTCAAATGTTCAATTATTTTTTAATAACTCCTTATATGTTAAGAGATATTAACAATTAAAAAAGTCATTTTGTCTCTTTAATTATTAAAGGGATTCAACGTTGTACACATTCCAAGTGCATGTGACATCACAATCCTTGTGTAAGGTTACCAACCTTACAGCTCATAAATCTCTGCTATATGTATTTGTATATCAAAATATCAAATTTTATTTACAGCTATTTCAAGGAACAATCAAATTTCAATATTATGTCTGCCTTAGCACGGTTAAATAAAATAAAAACTTATTATTCTTTGATTTGACTTGATTATTTGACTACCAACAGCTACAGAACATTACCACAGCACTGACCTACTCAACAAATAACTGGCGTTAAAATGCATTTCACGTCATACACTAATGGCCGACCATTTCTAGCGCTAAAACTACAATTCAAACTTTTAATTGCTATATCTCCGTCAATATTTCGATATTTAATAAAATAGACACGCCAATACACATTTATTAACATCAATTTCAATCAACAATTGAAAAATCGATCACTAAAAAATGAGGACACAAGCCCATTAAAGTATATTATGAAGTATTATGTAATAACTTCTTTTCTACTCTGCACTGATAGTGCAGGTTTCACCTTAGGCAACAGATAGAAGTCGCACGGCATAAGATCCGGTGAATAAGGCGGATGGTCTGACACGATCTCTTGACAATCTCGTTATTTAATAGTCGCACCTCGTATAGTAATTTTATGATTGTTTGCTGGACTAATGTTCTAATGTTCTAAATAAGCCGGACTTGGACTTGTCCAGCTACAAAAAATGCTAGCGTGTGCAATCCGGCCTGAGCCTGGTGCAGTTCACGTTTTATGTTATATGGTTTACGTCCAGTCGCAACAAGTCAGGCAATGAATTAAAACAGTTACATCACAGACTATAATAGTCAAGGCCACACCGTGCCGCTCTTTGTGATTAAACTTGCATGTGAATTGTGAATGTATAAAAAGAGGATAGGATAGACAAAATACATAATTATACATACATACACACACATGTATAGATAGTATACAAGCAATAGTGAATAGAATAGACAAACGCAATTATTATATGAAGGAATAAAATCGCATTAACTACCATTAGCGAATGAATGCTTCGTGCATTATTATGTGAAATAGATTTACCATAGTGTTAGTATAGCAATAATAATAGATATTCTGTTTTTGTTCTACAAAATTAAAAAAACGTTTATGTTTTCGTATACCAAAACTTTAAATTGAATTTTTTTTATATACAGGGTGTCCCAATATTCAACGAAAAACGGGCACCAGAGGGTGGTCCTGGTCATGACTACACGAGAAAAAAATAAAAAAATAAATTATTTTATTTTGTTTAGAAATTACAAAAAAAATATTTTTTTTTGAAAATGGGAACACCTTAAGATGTTTTTGACTACCAAAACCACAATTTTTCAAATATATCGAATTTTTTTTTGTAACGGCAACCCAAATAGCACTGCTATCCACCACAACCATTAAAAGTCCGAGAATGCTAGTAGTTTTTACACAAAAATCAATCGAAATTATTCTTTTCCCTAAATTTTTAAAGATTTTTACTTTCAGCCCACTATAACTCATCGTGGTGTAAAAAAAAAGTATGAACACTACTATGGCAAGTTTTTTTTTAAAATTGGCGCAACTCTTCAGGATTCCAAAATGGTATAATACTCGAGAAAAACTAGCAATAAAAAAAAATTAGGACCTGAAGTAAAAGCAATACATTACATAATTAAATTAATATTGCAGTTGTAACTGTTATATATAGCCCGAGTACTAGTTTTAATATCTTAATATGAGCCGCGGAATTCAAAAGGTTGGGGACTGCTGGTGTAGACGATCCTTTAGAGAACATATACAATTTGAAAGTCACTAATGATCTATTTATTATACATTTACATAAAAAGTTCTAATTGAAAAGAAATATACAATTTATAGGTAAAACATGTATTTGAGATCATTACAAGAAAAATTATAATGAAAGAAGTACTTTTCATTTATTGTAGTGTGTTTCTTACCCCTACAGTCATTAAAATAAAATGTTATACATAGAATTTCGTATATATAGGAGGATCGTCAATAAATAGGGGTTGAAAAAGCAAGCACTTTTTGATATAATAAAAAAAACGAAGTAATATGTGCGATAGTGAAGATGTGACTGGCGCGTTTGTTGGATCTGTGGGCATATTTGTGGTGTTGAGGCTCTCAGAGGTCCCTGAAGAACAGGCATTGCCAAATCGTTATTATATTGAGCCATTTTGACTAAATCGTGTATAACAGATTTTAACAGATTAAATGTGTAAATTTATTCCTAAAGAGTATGGAATTTTTGCAATTGATCCTGCTGGAATATCTGAATTTGAACTTATAGAAGCAACCTTGTAACCTTGCACTTTAATAATAGATAAGCTTTGCCCATTTTAGATTAAAAATGTAGATACAAACTAAGAATACAAAGTCATGTTTCTCAATTATTTTACTTAAAAAAATCACTGTAATACACAGGATATCTTAATAGCGGTTACAACGGGTTTATCCCTCAAATAACACACCTCTGTCTGTCCGTACTACGATACTCTAAGTAGTGTTGATCAGAGGTGGCCTTAGGGGGTGGAAACGGGACAACCGCCCGGGGCCTCGCACCATCGTGTACCATTCTTTAAAAAATAGAAAACATTCCCAAGGATGTAACAAATTTTCAATATTTAATAAACGAACCTCATGTTGTTCATCCCTGCTTTCTAGAACCACAGGTGCCATAGCGTCTCGACGTGTCTTGAATTGTGCATGAAAGATTCTATTTTAAATGATACTGATAACGCAGCGAATTCAAAAAGAAAAAAAAGGTCCTAATAAAAAATAATGTTTTTTCTTCTTTTTTTTTTACTTAATGCAGGTACTATAATATTTTATAATCATTTTTCTCGTTTTTTTTAAGATTCTTGTTTTTAAATGAGGCATTAAAAAAATGTATACATCAAAAACCTTTAGAATTTCTAATGAATATTAAAAATTGTAACTACGCAATTAGTGAAATGTGTTTTTAAAAATGATGTTCTTTCAAAATAATGTACTATTTATTGCTTTAAGGGATTTTAACGTATATGGCAACACTTCTACGGTGAATATGGCATTTTAAAAAGATTTTTTATACTGTTATGGAAACCATACATTTTTCTTTTTATAGAAAGAGTTTTTACTTATTAAAAATGCATAAAATAATGAACGTTAAAGAGCGACATGACAATATGTAAAAAAACAAGACCGATTAAATCAGTGGCGTAGCTAGGTACCCAAGGGCCCCGGTGCAAAAAAAAAAAATCTGGGCCCCTAACTAAACTGTTTAGGTTTTCAAGTCAGATATAAATATATATAAATACTTTAAAGGTACAAAGCTTTAAATGGCACAGCAAAACTACTTATTACATGTATGTGTATGTGTGTCTTGTGTGAGTTTACGAATGTATACTTGGATTTATAATATTGGTATTAATCAATAAAACGAAGTAAATCAAAATATGTATGTATGTATGTATGTAAAACATTTATTGTACATAAAACATTAATAGTATATTACACACCGAGGAAAGAAAGTAAGACATTTCAACCCGCGTGTAAAACTGACCCCTATCCGAAGGCAAGGGTGGCAAACACGCAGACTGGAATATCCTACTTTCTTCACTAGCGGGTATACTATTTTGCACCAAATTATGTGCACTTATGTCACTCCTTCTATGCCTGAGAATTACGTAATAGACTTAGACCCTTGCCTGGTCCATGCTTCCCCCCTCCCTCATGTTCAGTGATAAATTTGTACACAAGTGAGTATGAAAGAAAGTGAGTGATAAAAAGAAATTCATTCCTATTTAGAATTTTTGTTATTGTTTATGTTTTTGTTATAAAAGTTTTGTAAGCATTGTCGGGAATAACTATTTACTAAGAGTATTACTTCACTGTGAAACCGTTAAAATATAAGTTATAAAAGTTCGAGGGCCCCCTGGGCTTGGGAGCCCCGGTGCACAGCACCGACTCGCCCATACCTAGTTACGCCAGTGGATTAAATGTAAACGCATGTTGCTTTGCTGTGTCTCTGATAATATAATCGACCTGCCTTAACGTTAGAAGGTGCAGTTCTTAAGATTTTATCACCATCTATTATTTGTGTAAAGTAAAAACAAACAAATACATCAAAGGTTGACTGACTAGCATGTTTCAAAGTGAAGATAGTAATCAACACTAGTACCAACTGTGCCCACGCAAATGTAAATATAATTATCCACTCGTAATCTGTATGGAACACATTCAAATTTATGATTGACACCAGTCAAGGCATCAGAAATTCAGGGACAAGTTTTTTTCTTTTATAAATAATCTATTCAGCCTACGTGCAGAAAAATAACAAGTACCTACACTCCTAGGAAGTTACATTTAAGAATGTCTGTCGTAAAAGTCACAAGTTTTAATGCCATCACTAACTAGTTATCAAAGACCTAAATGTGCGAGATTTCTTACTTAAGGAGATCTTCGTCAAGCCGAAACGTTGTAAATTTGTTCCAAGATAGTCAATAATAAATTAAAAAAATTGATATAAAAGAATTTGGGAGAGAGGAATACCACAATACTTAAGAGAAAAAGACACAAAAAACATGAGAAGGATTTCCAGATTCAGATGCGAAACGAGGAGAAATTAAAGATACTGGGCAGCTGGGCAAATAGCGAGGAAAGGATGTGGAGTGTGTGCGGAATGGTGATAGAAACACTGGAGTACATTAGGTTTTCATGAGTTCCATTCTCATTCGCTCGGGCAGATTCGGGGCTAGAGTTTGCAATCAGCCGACCCATGTAAGGACGACCTTAGAGTACTTTATTTTATTAGTCAATTTGAAATCGCAACTCGGATTGAGGAAAGGACTCAGAATTGATCGGATCGTGTAAAATGAAATTTGTGTGAAAACTAAAACGAAACTGAAATCGAATCTAAATCTGATCTGATCGATAGCCTTAAAGATGTAACTAAGGTAGTTGCTATGCTATTAAAGATGTAATCAAAGTTAATTTGCAATGGGAGCAATGAGAGTGAACTTTTATGAACCAGTTACTTATTTTCAATAAAAAAAAAACAACTCAGTACTTTTTCTAATATAAATAGCTAAGAATAGATGAAATTTTTAGAGTATGTATAAAAATAATGAAATGATTTACAGTGTCCCCAAAATTAAACAACGTAAAGTTGAACATTATATTAAAAATCAACGTGTCTAAAGTATTTTTATATACCGTATGTATATATACATATAACGAATCCGACTTCGATAAATGTGTTTGCTTAATTAGCTGTAATTCCACTAGTACTACGTAACACAACTTTTGAAGTATATTAAAAGTGTTGTCCCTGTTTGTTCAATACGTTCACATAGTGTCGTCTCTATCATTCTACGACAAAGACAAACGTTTCAACAGTGTGCGGCTGCCCTATAAATGTTTGTGTTTGCAACGGTTGCTAAATATAATTTGGCACTGAATTGTACATAATACAAAATGATGTAAGAATCCCTTCAGTCAAAACCAGGTGCTGTCACCAGCAGAAAATATTTAAATAAATAGTAAATTTAGTAGAACAGTTATTGAACAACCGACTGATCCAAGATATACTTGTCAGAGCCAGATCCAACATACGGACGAAATACACGGCCTCCTGGGGACCACCAGGAGCCAATTATAACTTCTGGGAATGATTCTATCATAGACATTCTCTTCCTGGTATAGATATATCATATATATGTCTGATAAATGTATGTAAATGTACGAAGTAACTAAGTTTGAATATCGAACAAAAACAAAAATATAATTTGGTGTGTTTTATCGTTTTATGAACTTCGTTGTTGTTACGTTAAACTAATTGTATAAATTTGCAAGCAATTAGCACTGAAAATGAATGGCGCTGAAGCGCGTTATCTTATACTCAGCCGTTGGAGCAAGTGGAGTATTGCAGATCTTGGTGGTAATAGCAATTGTTTTATATAAAAAAATATGTATCAAAGCTCGTCTGTTGGTAAAACAGTGACCATATACTCATGGACTCCATAATTGACGTTTAGAGGAGTAATGGCCAACACATTTGATATATGGAGTCGACAGAACTTACTGTGCATATTGTTACGTTATAATAAAATTAGATAAAAAGGAATTGACAATTTAAATAATAAACTTTAAAAGTAGTTTCTTTGATTTCAGGTAAGATACTATGATTTAAGTTAAACAGTGTAATTATTATAATGTGTATGTAAATTACTAAAATAAAAGTCTTTGATTTCAGAGTAACACATACGTTTGATTAAAAATTTACAATTCTTTTATATAATCATAAACTTATTAGGCAGCTTAAAGGCAGCTAAACTTTTTATAAAAATGGTTAACATAGAAAAAACAAGGTCGTCGATATCGTATTGTTTATTTTAATGTTATTTGCTGTTACGCAATTCTTTTACAAAAATTTTATTATATAATGAAAGTAATAAACTTCGTGTTTTTACTCTTTTTCTCTTTCTTCTTCCTTCTCCTCTGTACCTCTGCTATCCATCTCCTTCTTTGCTTGTCTCTTCTCAACAGTTCTTTTCACTGTCATGCTTAATTTCTTTACTACCCTCTCTTTTCCTTTAATTCTTTTCATCTTAGTACTTTCGCTATTCACCTCTTCCCTTCATTGAATCATCTCATTAGCACCTCTATCTTCTTTTCCCTACTTTTACTTTGCAATCGCATGTCTCCTAAATGCTTTCGCATATCATATTCGAAGCATATTTTTTTATATAATTATTTACTATATTAAATGGCGTTTCATTGATGAGCTTCTCGAAATCAACACTACTCAAAAAAGTATGACTAATACCCTTTTTGGTTTTGGTATCTTAAGGGCATGACAAAGCACCATAAATATGACGAACATTCGTAACTTTTATGAATTACATTTTTATTGGTTGCATAATTTATTTCGAAAATTTTTACGTTAGAGATTTCTAATATGATCAGTAATTAATACCATGAGGAAGAAGGGTGCTAGAGAGTGTATTTGCAATAATTAAAAAGAAATGCTTCCTGTAAATTTACATTACTATGTGAAAGAAAAACAACATCATAATGGCATTTTATAAAAGCGTCTGTGTGTTAAGCCGCTACTGCTACTACCTACAGATGATAATCTTGACAACACGAATGGAGTAAATCTGCCAGAGATATTTGGCATATGGCCATATTGCTAACTACTCTCAACGTATGTGTTTTGTATATATGTATATAAATATATAACACTTGTTATACTTGAATATCGTTTTTGCATTAAAAATTGTTTTAATAAATAATTATATGTAATTAGAATATTTTATCTAATAATTGTCAAAGTGTGTTTGACAAGGGAAATCACGAGTTAGCAGAGACCTTGTTAAATAACTTCCTTTTTGTGAATATTTATTTTTCCGAAAGCTTCCGACGTATTAAGTTGCATGTCGCACTAGTGTGGACGTGTTGCACAACTTCTTACAACAAATGTTGGATGTCGCATGTATGTGTACGAAACTTTACATAACGATTAGTTATAATGTATGAATATAGCTACTATGAATTTTAGATATATGTCGATGTTCGCGTCGATATTGTTGTTATAATTAACTCCTTTGTACGAATAAACGACATTTGTAACACTATTCTGAACTATGATTTAAGTTAATGATAAAGAAAGGTCAGAGGTTATCAGTAACACATAGATTCTGATTTCCTTTATGATTTGCATGGTTATAGAACAAGGACACTGTGGGTTCACAAAGTTCAAAAAGCAACACGTAATATGCTAAACAGATTATAAAAGGCATAGTGTATCTATGACTAGGAGGTAAAATGTCATATGTGACATTTAGGAAATAATACAAATCGGAAAGAAATCTGCATTTCAATTATGTTACTCTTACGTCATTTTCGGTGTTATTTTGTACAAATGATATAATAATAATGCAAATATGAATCAAGGAACCCTGATCACGACTATTCCACAAAAACCTTTAGTCGAAGCTACATAGATGGCGCTAATCTCTCATTGTATCCTTGCATTGAATTTCTAAACAGTGTTTATTATTTTTACGACAAAGGTACTCTATTATACATAGAAAAATATTTAAAAAACAATTTAAGAAATTGGCTAATGTTAGCAAGCAGTCGTTTGCAAAATTAATTGCGACAATCGGAAAAGAGTTTCCAACAAAATATTTCAGAGCATATTTTATTTCTAATATGCTAACCGTGAAGAATTTGAACAGATATTGAAAGTTGGAAGATGTCCTTGCTCCCTATATCTCACCCATTGTTTGCTCTGTTCTTAACACACATTTTGAATAGCACAAACAAAAGACATCCTCTTATCAATATCTCGAGGAACTGGAACTGAATTCCTGTAACGCGGAAATGAGGAACTCGGAAGTGTCGTGTAGTCGTGTAGTCTATAGACCAACCCCTTGCGCCATTACCACTAAAACTAGACCACTACCCTTAGCAGAAGATTAGGAATGAGACTTCAAAATGTGACTCGAGGATAAAATAGAAACGGTTTGAATGAAAGAGAAGTGAAATTGGAGCGGTTTGGGGTTGAGGATTTGATAGCAACCCTTAGTTTACCTCATCCTTTTACCATTCATGTCTAGCCATAGTGAACCCGTGGAAAACAACCCTCTCCTGGAGAACCCCGCAGTGTTAGGGGATGGAGAATTGGAAAGAGTTTCATGCTGGAGGATAGACAGGGTTAAGAGGTTGATAGGGATGAGAAAAGTTGTGGATAGAATGTTAGAATCAGTACGAATGTAGAACGAGCCCCTTTACCCGCCGACCTCGACAGTTCAACACGCTAAAACTTTTGCCAGGGACTTTCTAGAAGTACAGATACTTGGAGCTTGAGAAAATATGTTGTTTTTTTTAACACTGCTATTCATTTTTTTAAACATGGCAACCCTCTTTGACACATTTTCCAAATAACAACATTTTAAATCCTATTATTCAATAGAAAGTAAAGCTTTAAAAGCTTTTGAGCTTTATAAGGGAGATCTGGTGAAGAGTATATCATCTTTTAAAGTCTTAACTTCTAGAGGAAAAGTATAAAATGAAATTTCTTTTATCTAAAAAGTATTCAACGTTCTTGCCAATAGGTTGTGGTTATAAATTATGTTAAAATGTTAAAGTAAGCATGATAGCACTTAGATCTTATGTAATAAGTGTTTAAATCAAGCCCTGTGTGTCACTGATTTCAAGTATTAGTGAAACAATGTAGGTACCGTGCTATCTCTATCTAGCGTGTGATTTGTCATTATCTCCCCTTCCAGAAATACCAACTCATCCCTTCTAATCCCTGAATTCTTACAACAACCATCCCCCCACATCCCCTTGCATGGCGCTTTACGCAGTTCATTCAACGTAGCTTTATTTTTGCAAGGTTTTTTCGTTAGATTTTCTTTCTAAAGAATTTTTTTATGTAATTTTAAAATATATCTCTATCTCTCACTGATATAAACTTATTTAATTTAAGACATAAGCTTTTGAGGATAAATTGCTGAAAAGTGTTTAAACCAAAATCTAGTTAGAAAACTGTTTGCAAATTGTTCCCAAAACGTACAACTACTATAAAATGAATTTAGAAGAGAATAGAACTTTGACGAAATTATAGAGAGAAGTTTAAAAGTTTTGAATGTGTAGAATTTGCTCAAGTCAATGTTGAAAAACTGGGTGTTTCAAAATATAACAAGATTTTAGATAAATTTTCAACAATTTTAATAATGACTAAATTTGTTCATGAATGGGTTTATGTCCTCATTTTTTAGTGGTCGATTTTTCAATTGTTGATTGAAATTGATGTTAATAAATGTGTATTGGCGTGTCTATTTTATTGAATATCTAAATGTTGATAACGGAGATATAGCAATTAAAAGTTTGAATTGTAGTTTTAGCGCTAGAAATGGTCGGCCATTTATATGACGTGAAATGCATTTATACGTCAGTTAATTGTTGAGTAGGTCAGTGCTGTGGTAATGTTTTGTAGTTGTTGGTAGTCAAATAATCAAGTCAAGTCAAAGTCAAAGAATAATAAGTTTCTGTTTTATTTAACCCTGTATAATATTGAAATGTTATTGTTCCTTGAAATAGCTGTAAATAATATTTGATATATAAATACGTACAGCAGAGATTTATGAGCTGTAAGGTTGGTAACCTGTAAACTTGTCAGAGTTCTGTCAAGAATATATCTCTTTTACGCTCTGTTGTATAAAAGAACAAAGACAAAATGATTTTTTTAATTGTTAAAACTCCTAACATATAAGGAGTTATCACTCACTTGTTGTCACTTTATCAATATGTAGTACACTTTTATAGAAATTAAGACATAGGACACAAGCCAATTATTTAAACCAATAATTATTATTTGCATTGTTTAAATTTAAAACATATCTTTTTTAGTGCTCTGTCACATATTCCTGGATCTATTCCTTCTATTTCAGTGAACATGACCGGGATATACGGATTTCTTATTCAACAACACTGTATCAGTTTCTGCACTGTTAAATTTTAAATGTGATATTTGTGAACACTCTATATAATTTAATACCATACGGTTACACCAAGTAAAGCAAAGTAGTGAAATAAAACTTTGTCCTCAACCCAACTTTTGCTAGGATTAGTTTCTGAATAGTTAATACAGATGGCACTGAACAGAACAAGCAGTCGACTGCGTGCTTACGTACTTTGAAAAGTTTAAAACTTTGAATTAAAATTATTACATACTGGAAACACATTATGTGATCAAAGTTTCAAATGTTACAAATTAATTCTAATCTTAAAATCAGATTTAATATAATCCAGATTAAAAACAATTATATAAGACAGATACAAAAGATTGTAATCAAAAAGACAAATGTTTGCAATTATATGGTTAACTGGTTTTGTTTTAGTCTTGGAAGTTAGTTCGTGTTTTGAGCTTTTACAAGTTTATTTTTGCATATGTAATGAACCAATTTATTTTCCCCTTCTTGTGTCTTCCGCTAATTTGAATAAAACACAATTATTTCGGTTGGAAAATTTAGGATCTCTACATGGGGTTCGACAATACATGCATATATATAATGCCGCTAGTTATATGTTTTATTTTTATTTTTTCTTTTGGACGGAGTAAGAATGTTTAGATATAATAAGGATCACAAATTTAATTAAGCACAATGATATGTAATTTAATAATTTAAAGCAGAATAATGTAGTGCGTAATGGCAAATAAATAAAAAATAAATATAATGCCGGCAGTTAAGTTTTGGCGAGACATTTGTCGATGTACCGAGACCCCGATTAAACAAGGTTCACTCTCGACTTTGGCTCGCTCATTGTCCCTCGGGCGATATATTTGGCGAGAGAGCTGGTAACTGAGTGCTGCGAAGTACATTCTAGTCTCTCGATTCTTTTGACTTGTATCAAAATACCGCTCATGAACCGAGGCAAGTCAACGCGAGGTGAGAGATACAATACACGCTCGATCTCACCAGTCTCGGTGAGAGTGAACTGCCGGCATAAAGACAATATACACCCTTTCTCTTCTTAAATGCATTCTATTGAAGAATCTTTTTTCTGTGGTGAAAATTAAATCCAGTTTTTGAAACAGTTAGGCTGGGTTTACACGGCATTATACAGCACGTTTTTTTGCAGTATAAATCTTATCCAATAAATAGTGGCCCATATATTTTATTTAGAACTATTCACACGACGTTTGTACGGCAAAGAAACGAACACATATAGGCAAGTAAAATCGAAAATTAAATTAAAATTTGCAACAAACATATGTAAAAAAGCAAATATGTACAAATATGCATTTTCACTATAATATGTATAGTAGGATGCTTTACTAGAATATAGTAAAAAAACATCTGGCAATTCACAAAGTGCATAATAATAGTTTTAGTCATTTTAAAGTAATAATGATTCATTTTAGGACTCACCCCTTGCGAACTCAATAGAAATAGATTAAGATGATTAACTGACCTGTAACAAAAAACAAAATATTATTACAAAATGTTTTATAATATAGACAATTCTACTTAAATATAATTTTAACAATAAGTTCCTGATGAAACCGGGTACTTTTTATATATAAATCAAACGAGGAGTCATCCATAAATTACGTCACACAAATTTCATAATTTTATCTAGATTATATATTTTCTGGGTTTAATTGCTATTAGGTTAAATTAATTATGTACATATATATAATCATAAACTCTCACAAATTCACGGCCACGGCCAAATGAGGCCATGGTGCTATAAAAGAAACTACCAAAATAGAAAGTAGTTGTCAGTGATAGGACTCAGCATCGGAAATACGCCGATATTAAATAAATCAAGTAAATAAAATATGTCGTTAATGTAAGGGTCCCTAATTTAATTGCAATTCTTTTTTGAAGAAGATGAAGTTTCGCCTAATTACTATTAAGCACCTGATCGTTAAAAAAGCATTTTACTTTATTAATTTTAGTGTTACTGTTTTGCTAAGTCGATGTTCCTTTGATTTATTCAATCATCAGTAAAAATTATTATATAAATCCTAAATCCTCACGTGAATCAATCATCTAACTAAAAATTAAATCTCTTCTTTTTATTATATTACTACGGTTTCAATAGCTAGATAATATCTCACATTAATTCTAATATAATAATTGTGTATTTTGTAGATTTCTTTATTTATATGGTTGGTATATTTGTTTAGTTTTGGAAAGAAAAAAAATCAAATCTGATTTCATATTTTAATCGCTAAACATTTCTCAATAAGAAAAAAACGTCAATGCAGAACAAAGTCACATAGCACAAGAGCAGAAAATCTAAAGTAGCAATTTCACGTCAGTACTCTAGCAGTATTATATTATTAGCTCTGAGCTATGTACAAAAAGTCGTAAAAACGTAGAGGTACTAACTCAATGAAGCTTAAAGCCGTAATGTTGTCTAATTAGAAGTAACAGCTCCCATGTGGAGGCTAGAGAGTAGAGTCCAACGACCAAAGGCCAGAGACCGACACAGGTTGATAAAAAAATCTCGAAAGAAGAAACCAAGTGAAACGGGAGGTAACACCAAACCAACTAAGTGCGATCGAACCCTAGAGAGTGTGAGATACCGGTCCTAAAAAGGGATTTAATATTGTCATAAAAATATATTTACGACAGTTACGCCTGACACTTGCACGATGCATGCATATTACTAAAGAGTAATAGGGAAGGAGGAATGAGAGGTAGTTAAAACAGGCGTGGAAGGAAGTTAAGTTCTTCTATATTGAAAAGCGGAATTAGTTAGTGCTTTAGTTATTATAGATGAGTCTTGAGCACCATTAAAATATATATGTTTAGTGCATGTGGGACCATTAAATGGTATTCTGGAAGGTGTGTTGTTAGCTTGCAACGTTGTAGAATACGTGATGATGTTGATAATCTATATTCTAGTGAAAAGTAAAGTGTAGAACAACAAGGAAGGTTCTGGAAGGTTTAGGAATTAGATAATGTGTATGATCTGTAGGTAGGTAGACCTTTAATAGTGAAACACATAATTCTTCAGTGGTCCTAATGAACTAGTAAGACATCTCTGAATATTGCGGTTTGTGACAACAACGAAAACATGTCTCTAACAAGCATTATAATTTTGTTTGGTTGTATTTATGAGTTATCTAAATATTAAATCACATAAAGTACAATTTTACATATAACTGTATCGATTTTTTGGACATATCTCACTAATTGGCAATGAACTGGACGATCGAAATATGTGAACGTAAGGAGCTCTTAACTGGAAATACTTACAAACAGTTTTCAACCCTCAGATCAATTAATTGTAACTCTCTAACAGGACAGATTGTAATAATCTTTAGAAATAAAAAAAAAAAATTATGTCTTAATAAACATCTTGATTAAGAAATATTTACTAAGTATTAAGAAGTGTGAATGTGTAAGGTCATTGGGTTTTGTCAATTTTCCCACTATACGTACATACTATGATATGATCTTATTTTTCTTATTTTATTTAAATGCACATCTGACGGTACTTCTGAACGTGACAGCATGCAACAAATGTGAACCTGTACTGCGCTTTAACTTTACAGCATCTTACCACTTTATTAATATCTTTTAAATTTATAATATCATCACGTAATGCATTGACTTTTTCAAATAATTAGCAATATTTTTTATTATTCTCATAGTAAATTGAACTGACGTTTAATTGGTGTTTCCTTAAAACTCTTTATGACGTCATAAATTAGTGCTTTGATGTATTATGTTGTTTATTAAGTGAACACTCGCATTACGGACTCAAAGTCGTAACTCAAAGTGTGACTAGTTGCATTATTGAAAATTAAACTAAAATGAAGTAATAAATATTATTTATTATGTAAATGACGCGAATGTTAATATTTAGAATGTAAGTTCAGAAGTTGTGCAGACAACATTGTCGACTGAGTTAAATAGATAGAGAATCTATCTGAATCTTGGAATTAGCTTGTTATTTCTTTTCTTTAAATATCTAAATTAAACTATAAACTAAAAAGTAATTGATTTTATTTTTCTTTGTTCATCACTTTATATTATCAAAACATGATAAGCCATTGGGGGCTAGCTGTAAGAACGAGTAGTAACTGACGTTTGTCTAGCACTTGTCTGCATCTCTTTTACAGTTTGTTGCAAATCACGGAAGGAAGAGGAGTAGAAACCGGACGTGACATCAAGAAGAACGATATTGAAAAGGACAAAAGACACATTTGAGGTTTTGATAGTCAACTTTAGGAATAGATAGTACAGTTTTTAAGAAATATATTATATACATATGTTAAATTCATATATACATTGTGACGTTTCTGTATAGTTTTGTAAGTTACAGTATATTTTATTTATAAATTTGAGTCTATGTCTTTCCCCTTCTCCAAACCTTCATAGTACACCACTGTATCGATGAATAGTATCCTACATATATTTAACGAATAAAACTTAAAAAAAAAACAGAAACTGATTCTGATGTTTCGTATATTCATTAAACTTTTATAGAGATCATAAATTTTTAATGTAAAGTCTCTTAAAAAGGAACGTACGTTTTTTTTCAAAGATAAAAAGAAAGTTATAAAAAACAACTTTTCTGGTAAATTATTTAAAATTTCTTTTTAAAATTCTGCAAGAGTTTTCTATCTTTCTATCTAGTAATGCGTAAAAAAAATTACGTCAAATAGTTGCTTGATAGTTGGCCAACAAAATCAATTGATTCCAAGTGTATAACTTTAATATTAGATGATTTAATGTATTTGTTACATCTTTAGCGTCCTAGCCTCATGATTATAGTTTGTTAAACGAATTAGTGGTTATCATTAAAATGCTAAAATAAAATATGAACAATTTGAGCAAAATAGAATACAATGGACTTGTTAACTCATTTTTTAGCAGTCGTTCTTTTAATTCTTGGATTGAAATAAAGGTATTCTTTATAAATTTTCGTATTTGAGAAGATTTCAATAATGTCATGTCATGTTCGCCTGAAGTTATTTTATTTTAGGTAAATTTGATTTATTAAGTTTATATCGGTTAGGACTCAGCACTTTTTGAATTTCTTCCGGATTGTCTGAAAGCATGTCCTTTAGTTCACCACTGATGCTGTGTTTTGTTCGTTGAGTTTGATATTGTGGGCAGGTTACTAGGAGATGATGGACACATACTAACTCGTTTTCGTGTATAAAATATATGACAAATCAAAGTACGTGAAGTACAATGCATTGGGATTTTCTATAACGTTGGATCCATTTAAAAACTAAAGAAGCAAAATGACTTAATTGTTAACATCTCCTAAAATAGTTCTGGTAGCCAACTTTATCAATATATAGTAGAGTTTTACAGAAATTAAGACATGGTTCACAAGTTCATTATCATAAATTGTTGCTAAAATTGGTTCACATGCTGTGTTCTGTATTATCAATTTTGGGATGTATTGCACGCGTTACATGCCTTCTATTTCATGCTATAGCAAACTTTATAACATAGGCAAATATTACATTACTCTATATTGTACTATTATAGCCAGAAATCTATTCAAACTTAATTTTACGTTTCGTCTTTATGATATATGTATTTTAACGTTATAACGTTGGTAATAATAAACGCATACAATGTATTTTGTATGTTGGCAATATCGTACCTTTAAAATTACCTATATAGCAGAATTTCATTTGATTTTGATACCATTTCAGTATTAATTTAATACGACAGTTATTTCAAATGCAATTTCAATGTTAATATTGTCAAAGTTATGGTCTATAATAGTAGTAAATCTTATACATTTCAGAATATCTACATTTTACATTCTAAGGCTATTATTTTAGTCAGCGCGAGAAACTGCGAGGAAATGAAGTAAATTTTATTTGAAAAGTCATAAAAAAACAAATAGTATTATTGCGATAAAATCGGTAGAAAACCGTAAAAACCTTCATATATAAATAAATGTTAAAGCTTTGGGTTTTTTGACGCTTTTTTAAAGACAATTTCGTTATTTTTAAGGAGCTTTTTTTAACGATGGTCATGGTTAAACGAAAAAACGGATGCCGTTTAATATACTGCAGTTGTCACTGTTAGACACATCTAAAATCTTCAAGTTAAAGAGAGATAGATATGTTTTATATATATTACATTCTCGTCGCTAATATTTATATACTACAATCTGTGTAAAATTAGAACTGTGTAGATCAAATTTATTATACTCAAATCTAATCAAAACATACTGTATTTAGAAGACTGTCTTAAGACAATTTGGTCTTTGTCTTAGAAAGATAGAGAGAACACCTTATAAAGACGTTGCACAAATAGAAAGAACGCTAACAATTTTGCCTTAAGAGGTTGTATACAATTAGAATTTTCAAAAAATCATTTTGTTTTAATTTCATTTTCATAATGTATATATATTTAAGTGCACTCACAGAATATTTCAAGTCAATCTGGCGATATTTTCGAAGTTAAGTAAGTTGAAAAAAACATTTTTTTACTCTACGTATAGTGCTTTTAAAACTTTAAAAACGTTTTTCTCAAAACTTTTTTTTTAAAGTCAGTGAAAACGATCCGTCTCAAATTCACGAGCTTCTTTAGTATATTTTTAGTATTTTAGTAATTAATCGAAGGTTTTCCCTAAAAGGTCACCGATAAATATTTTTTTAATAAACAATTTTATTCCTTCGATTAATTACAAGATTATCCCTTACTTTGACGAAATCCGTTTGGTTTTTACTTTTTAAAAGATCCAGTCCAGAGATATCGTGGTCACCGCAAGATGCTTTTTTAAAAGGAGCTCCTGGATTATTATTTTATAAAATACAAAAATGTTCAAATTCAATTAAAAGTTACTATAATATGTGTACAAATTTTTACTAAAATTAATAGTCTGACTATATATAACCCTTTAAGAGAAGTAAAGCCATTAATTTGTAGACAAGAGCTATCGTAATAGTAAACACTAACAGTAAATCATATTATTCTTCAATACTCCAAGTACTCATAGCACAGACAAAACTGTAGCATGCTTGAAGAATATACGGAGACATTTGAAAGCAGAGAGTAAGTCTAAAGCTTATTGACTTTATCAATGAATCAAATTTAATCTCTGTATTTTAAATACCCATACTCGTGTTTATAGACTATAAATGATGTATTACAAATGTTTATAAATGTATATATTGTTTTAAGTGCTAATTACTATTGAAAGGATTCGATTCGATCAAATTCAAACAGGCAAACTAATTAAGATTTTAACAAAATAGATAGAAAGAAAAAGGATCATTTAAAGCCCGCTGTATATCTTGGAGCATGCATGAAATAATTGCATTTCTTCTTCTTACATATTTAAGACCTGTATCTTTGTTTAGGTTCGCTGCATATGGCCTGTGTATCATCTAAATCGACGGTAATATCTCCATGTTTCTGCCACACGAACTAAATAACATTGTGTGAGCTAGAAATACATTCTAACTTACTAAACAAAATACCAAAGCATAAAAGAAAAAAACAACAAACTTAGAATTATGACTAGACGTGAAGATATGCTTGTTCATAATGTAAGATACATGTAAGTTGTATACATAGCACTACGGACTACGCACTACGCACCACGCACCACGCACCACGCACAAAAGAACAAAGAGTTTCTCGTTCAAACAAAAAAAAGCATTAATTGGTTCATAAACCATGAGAGGCCTTTGATACGGCTTGTAAGCGTGCACCCTGCAAAATGATTACTGTAGAACATTACAGCACTTCTAAAACAAAGGGTACGCAACATAGAAAAGGTTTGTTTTAAGTAAAAAATATAGATAACCAATAGATGGTTTATTTGTAGACAATTAATTGGAAAATCTTTTTGAAAAAACAATATTGTCTTCACGCTACTTGCACTCCTCTAAAATCGGTTTCAGACGATGCGGTGAACGCTTGATTCAAATGCTTGTCTCAAGTGTGTGAGTTAAGTATTGGAAGATTGACATGGCAAGTTTCCTGCTACACGGTGAAACGAATGTTCAATCCGATTTATTCATTTATTTTATTATTTATTTATTATATTAATTGTGTGCCTTTCGGCTTTACAATCAATCTACATTCTTAATACATTTCATAGAACTTCATTTTGAAATTAAACTTGAACTATTGCTTCTTCTTCTCTTGACCCTCTCTCTTCATTTTGGCTAGGCCTCCTTCATTCTCACCGTTTCTTCACCTCTTGTTCTCTTCTTTTTTGTCTCCTCTCGACAAACCCTCTATTATATTTTCACTATACTTCTTCCCTTCTGTCTTCATTTTCACTTCTCCCGCCTTATTGATTTTATTAATTTGTTGATATTATTGACACTAACACTGTTTAACAAAAACTTTCAAGTATGAAACCTTCCATTGTTGGACGATTCGTGCAGCAGTGCATGATATGTGGATTAAGTGTGTGGTGGAGGTAGAAAAATAGCTTTTAACGTGGGTCAAAAGACCGACAACAACCCGAACTTCTTCCAAAATGAACGTTGGACACACTTAGTTCCAGCATCGACCACACGATGCGTCGGCATAACAAAGATTGGTAACAACGCGTCGACTCTTACGTGGACTACCACAAAGATCTGCTGATATATTGTGCTTCAATTGTGTTAAATTCGTCGGTTTGTTCTGGTATACCTCACTTTTCAGATATCATTACAGAAAATAATCCAGAGGATTGAGATCAGAGCTTCTTGAACGCCAGTGGATAGTGTCTCTTTGGGAAATCACTTTGTTCTGGAATAATTCGTTTATCGCAGCAATTGATAAGTTAGAAGTATGGCAAGTGGCACCATATTTGAGAGTTGTGACCTTGAAACTCTTGGGACTTTCCTGATGCAAATGAATAACCTTTATGAATTGACCCTGGTTTTGAATTTGTTCTGTTTATACAGAATTCTCAAACATCCTAATCCATTTTCTAATGCTATCATAACTTGGTGAATTGCGAGAATGATATTCTGCATGATACAAATGCTGAACCAAGTAAAATTCATAGTACTGAGAATTAAAGATACGATAAACTTTATAATCAATCATAGCAGAAATTGATTTTGAAGATAGGGTTAAAACGTTTTTGAAGATATTTAAATTATAGTTCCTCTTTCTCTCGATACTAAAAGATGAAAAATTCTATTCTTTCTTCAGATAATTAAGATTTACATCTTCCTGTAATATGTTTGACTAGCATTTTCAAAATTTTAAACTTGACTAAAGGCTTGTCTTTACTGCGAAAAGATTGAGACCCTATTTAAGCAAGATCCATTGCTGGACCAACAAACTTTATAGTATATCGATTGAGAACCACAGTAGCGCGTGAAGTATAAACTATAGAAGAAGGATCGTCTCTTTTTTCTATCAACATTAATTTGGTGTGAGTCTTCGGTAGCGTGGGTGGCGTTTTTAGGGGGGTGACTTCTCGATGGTTTTAAGGCAGAGATTCCACGAATAATACAACCTTCTCTAATTGGTAATTAGCCTTATTGTGTTTCATCTATCAGAACTAATTTAAATGCTATTGAAAGATTTTTGGGAGCCATTTTGTTAAATTTGCATTGTTTCTAATTAAAAACTGGAAGACAAATAATAATGGTTATTATAATATCAATAGAATTAATTTTGAAACAATGATGGTGGTAAATGAGAAGCTAGCTAGCTTTCTAACTATGTCAGTTTCTTATTATATTTTAATTTGTTGATTTATACATATTTTTTAGATATAGTTTATAACAGTTTTTTAATTTAAATAATCGACTTTAATAACTAGATTATTTATCCATATTATATGAGTTAAAAAAAGTTAAAAGTTAAGTATTAAATTAATTGATAAGATGTTAAATGAGTAACTTGAGTTCCATCTTCCGTTGATTACAATTTAGTCATTATTTAGCAACTTCTCGTAAACTGCCCTGTGCGTTTATTTTTGTTTAGGAGTTACATTTTATACTCAAATGCGCTAACATCTAAATCTGGAGATATATAACATAACAGAACATACTATGTACATGCAACAATATTTAAATATGCACATAACTTTGCATTTGCACATACATATGACATACATTGTAGGTTTTACATCACAACAGCATATACATAGGATATGCAATATACATTAATGTATATACCTCGAATATAGTATGTATATCCAAATGTATTCTGAGATGTTGATAGTTCTTTTACAGTCTAATAAGTTTATGATCATGTATATGCATAAATATTCCTTATAATTGTACAAAAACTTCTACTGCTGACGTTTGTAGCACGACAACAACCTTAACAAATTGTAAATTCCTATTCTATCTTAAACAGAAAGGAATTATTCAAGAAATCTCTTCAAGCATGTGTTTTATTATTATTTAACAGACTTCTCTGAAATGCCTTTTATAGTTGAATGTTAAATGAGCTTAAAATTATTTTACAACATTTATAATTGAATATCTTACACACAGATCTGTGGACTTTAGAGATGCGTTGTGAAGATAAAATTAATAATCTGTTTTCTTGTAAATTAAAATATAATAAAATTTCTATGCAACCGTGATGCGTGCTGTTATTAATGCAGGTGATGTTAGTACGAGTATTCAGTAACTAAATACATACTCGTATACGTATTTCCAGGAAACTTGGTTATTATTAATAATAATACTTATTTCATTCATTATAATTTGTTTAATTACATTGCTACTGTATTGCTAGTGTAGAATGTGTTACCTTGTTTCTATATGGAGTAGGTTTGAAGTAATGTCATGTTATCTACAAACTGAGCATTAAGTGGAGAGGGGGTATTTATTTATGTTAATGTACAACATATTAAGTTTATTGTGTGAAAATTTGAAGTCGATTGAACTAAAACTGTCGGAGATATAGAGTTTTAAATCTATTGCATACTTTTGCCCACTTTTTCTTTACATAAATGACGAGGTAACGCTGTCGATTTTTTTTTTAATTTAACGTATTTTAAAATAACAAAGTTTCTATTTCTTTTTTCATGAAAAATCAGTATTTTGAGAAAATAAAAAAATCTATAATAGAAAAAAACGACAGGGTTACTTGCAAAATCTTATCAACTAATGAAATTAATATTTTAGTTTTTCGATTTCAGATAATCCAGTGATGAGTTATGAGTGGCACCGCAATGAAACTTTTCTTTGTGACGTCTGCGGAGATTCGCTGTCAATGCTTCATTTCTTGATATTTATTTATGAAAATTTCACAAAGTATTCTTTGAATGTTATTTTATCATGTAGTAATTACAGAAATAATTATATATTAACTGTGTTGTCAAAAAACATTATCGAAAATAAGCATTTCGTAGACGTGTTACATTTGTTTCTTACGTCAGAATTTGAAACTGCATTTAGATTCTTTCGACTAAGATGTGAGTGCATGTTTTCACTATGGTAGTATTATTAATAATTAACAACAATTTAACGGAACACATTGTCTGTCGTGTACTAATTAATACAGAATTAAGGTCATGTCACAATTTCTTCTGATCCGATTATATTAGTAAGCTCGAGCTACACTGTTAAATGAAAATTTATGAGTTTATGAGAAAAGAAATTAATTAATTTAATTTCTTATATAACTCAAGAACTGGTAAAATTTGAGGACTGGTGGAATTTTGAGTAGATAGTGTAGGCACTATAAAATTGCTGGACGTCAGCAGTTAAAATTATTGCCAAAAAATATTATTCATTAGGCCTTTTCAAATTTAAATAATTTCAAAGTTAACACCATAAGGCGAGAATATACTCGAATTTCAGCTGCCCCAAACTTGTATTTTAAAAATATACAAAACTGTGGTAATTTAACAATCTCTCTCAATATATGTGAAATTACGTACATTTTCGGTCATTGGTCATTAATAAAACATTAAATCTGATGAAACACGTCCCCTCAATATTTTATATTTTCTCTGAGTTTACTAAATTATTGGCAAATATATTTTAATGAAGTTGAACTCATTGTATTCTTCACTTCTCTTTGGAATTAAATCTCTAACAGAATGTATAATTCAGGAGCGCAACTAGACATTTAGGACATCATGGGTAAATAATGAAACAAATTTTTCTGGAGCCTTTACTTCCTCGCTTTATGAATTTGTTCTAAATAAAATAGTAAGATATTCGATTTATGCATTCTATTTACTGTAAACTAAAATTACTATTTATCCAAAGAAGATATTTAAATTTTTGACTATACAGTCGATATAGTTCTTTTAATTAAGATGTTAATAATTAAGATTTAGTAAAAGATATAACATATTTAGATTATAAATAAACCACAATATTATTTGTCCTTTAAGTGGATAGTTGACCATCCATGCTCTATTTCATGTACAAACACGGGTCATATTCAAATTTAATCTTATTTTTCCTGAGATTCTTTTTGACTCAAACTAAAACCAGAACGATTATTAACATCAGATCTGTATGATTTATGTATAAATGTTGTATTTTCCAGTAAAAGAAAAAAAATGGAAATATACAATGGTGAAAAAAGAAAAATAAAAAAGAAAATATAACATAAAAACAATAAAATGAATTATTACATACTGAATTATAAGGGTTCCGTAAGGTTTTCTTCTTTTTCCGTTTTCTTAGGGAGTAGAGACTGGAGAAAATATTGTAAATTTTATATTCAGGTTTTTATATAGATTTCTGTCTGGGGACGACAGTTTAATGGCCATGCTGATATTTTTTGCGTGATTTGTCGCGACGTATGTTGTTGACAAAGATTTAACCAGCTACAGACGATAGACGCTGGTTTTAACAAAGGAAACATCTATGTATGTATATAACTATATATATACATGAATACAATAATACCTTTTATACAGTGTGACCTATTTATCAAATCTACAATAGTTAAAGAGAAAATTACTTATTTACTTAGTTCAAACAAAGAGCAGAACATTGTCTAACTTTTGTAATCATTTTAACTTGGAAAAAGAAATAAAGCATTTGAAAAAATGGCATTAACTCAAAGATTAATGTCTCAAGAATGTTTGTTTTCAGTTTTAGGTCAAAATTGGAAAAACTGTACATGTTGAAGGAGATCAAATGTCATGTCGATCAAATCAATCGGATTCAGATTCGATTTTCTTTTAAATTCTTTTCGTTTTATTACTCTTCAGATTTAAGAAGTTCGCCCGTTTATATGATCCAATTCGTTTTCAAAGTGTACTTATGTTTGCATTAAATGTATAGTCTATTATACATGCATTAATGCAGACGAGCAGACTTTCAAGAGATCAGATGTGTTTACACTAAACTTAAGTTTACTATAAGACTTAAAAATCTGATAGAATGATCTTCTCATACTTTCAGATCAGATCTAAACTCCGCCTCCGTTCAGATGTTGCCACATATAATCGGACTTAATGGTTTGTTATATTAATGCAATTACAACTGTATGTTATATCTCAGATTAATTTTAATATAATAATTGTGTATTTTGAATCGTGTTATAATTTATTCAACTTTCAAAAATCGAACTCAGGCCAGAAGTACCAGTGTGGTAATAGCCATTCCCACTCTCTGTTTTAATTTTATGTTGTAACCTTAAATTGTATGCTTTAGTCATTAAACAGTATGCGATTCTTGCAGCGTTTTAATTTAGAATATACTGTGTGCGCATGCGTCGTTCGTCAGTAATATACCTTATTTAATATAAATTATTATATATCTATAATTATTTTTCACAACTACTACAGTAATTTTATTTTGACAGATTGTATTGCATATTAAAACTAGAACTAAAAACATTTAATTCTTGCAACTATTAAATCAAAATTTCAAAATTCAATAGTGAAATATTAAATAAAATATAAAGATGTGATTAAAACTTTTCCTGTTAATACTAAATTTTTGTTAAGTGATTCAAAATTAATTAGTGAATTATTTAAAAATTTAGAAATTTGTATAATAAAATTATAAAATGTTAAATATGTATAAAAAATGTTAGATGGTGGCTATGACGAATAAAAGTCAAATCAAATAAATAAATAAAAATAAAACAGGTAAGTATGCAATGTTAAAAAACCATGTATACTACAGAGTACAATAATCGACTCTTTATAGCCATAGCAAAAGCCTTTAAAGTATTTTTTTTTAATTGAGAATCTACACAAATTGCTAACTCCTCGTGCTATATTGGAATGTTTATTTTTACTCTAGAGTAGTAATTGATAATTTACAACGACGACCCGAGCACGAGAATGTACTGGTATATAGATGTTGTTGTCCAGTCCACTGCGAAGGACCATCCAAAACGTAGCAAGAGCATCAGGGAGTTCTTAGTTGCTCCAGTCAGTGAAGCCAGTGGAATGGGTGCCTCTGCCTATCCTAGGCCGTGAGGCTGAGAGGCAATAGGCGCCTCAGGGCCGAGTCGACAACTATTGATTTTAGGCAACCGCGCCGAGCCGCTCGGCTCGCCGTCTACGTCTAACGCCGCGTCGCGTCTAGCGAACCCCTTACCCCCATCCCTTTCAAAATACACCCATCTTTTTCGAGCCCCGGCGACCCTCAATGTCTCGTTCACAAAAACCCTTCTCACACCCACCGTGTAGTTGTAGTCGCTATTCCAACGAATTAGGTAGTGGGAGGAGGAAAATGGGCGCGAGTTGCCGTCGCGACAACGACAACAATGAGAGAATGAGAGAACGAAGACCAGATCCTTCATTGTCAAGTGTATATTGACAGAGAGACATTGAATCCGAGTGCTTTTCAGTTTCCAATTCTCAATTTCTGGTTTTCGTTGACTTTTCGACGAAAGGCGCGGGGGCAGGGGCAGGGGGATGTGTTTGTTGTTTTGAATTTTGATGACGATTCACTAATTGAATGATAACAATAACTTTAACAAAAGCGCTGAATGTGTTCATTCAAGAATGACGGATACTGGTTAGAAGGACCATAAAATATTGCAATTACTGTGGCGTCAGGCGGGAGTCTGTAACGTCTCTTTGTTGGCATACGCTAATTAACTATGCGCTCAAACAAATGTTTAAGCTGTATATCCATCAAAAAACAGTGCAAATACACTGCAAACAATTGGTCAAAAAATGCCTTCTGTAATACATTGTATTTTATAAATGTACATGCACTCTGCTGATTTAAAAGAAACTATTGTTTATATTTTTATTATAGTTCAAATTACGAGAGTTCGCCGGTGACTTATACCTAAAAGAGGTTTTAAGAGCGGTATAAATCTATAATACGATAATGATTTTTATCTTGTCTATATGCATTATAGAAAAATAATAATAATTTTTAGTTGTATCGGCCGTTTATACCCCACGACTTGTTTTAAGTATGAGCTGCAGCCAAACTCTCGTAATTTGAACTATATTAGTATTTCTGAGCTTTTCTTTTTTGCAGTGCAGTCATATCCTAAGAAAGAGACGTCTATAGCATTTTTTCGACCTATTAATTTTACAGTACAATTACAAATATTCTATATTCAGTTTAAAAAAAATGAATCTCATGAAGAAAATTTAGTAAAGAAAAAACATCTTTAAAAAGGCGTTTCATTGTAGAAATAAGTTGAACCTATCATAATTCTTCATTTTTTTAAGAAAATACAAAAATCCACCGGTGAAAAATGGCAAAATTTGCCACACATATATCATAAACTATATATAATAAATAAATATATATGCTAACATAAATCTATTGACTATTATGCTGCTTAAGATATATCTATTTATAATTTGAATTTATGTTTTGCCGATTAAGATGAAGATGGTGTTTGTAAGATGTTTTATGATATCTCAATGCGTAAAAGGGTAGGGTTATTTTTCAAAAAAGAAAAAAATAGGTCACAAAGCGTTGTATCGTTTACGTAACCGTATTTAAGACATACCTTCATAATATCAATACATTATGAATTGTTGAATACAGCTGTAAGTAGTAACTGACGTTTGACTAGTATTTTTATGCCTCTCTTTTACACTCTGTTGTATAAAAGAGATGGTAGTTCATAGAAGGGAAGCGGGCAGGAATCGGGCATGCTGTCGAGGGACAACAAATTTTGTATAACTCTTAATTCTATTCCCTAAAGATTAAAGGAAGAAAAATAACTATTTCATAAGGTTATATCTCCTATAATACTGCGACTTATTAAAAAATAATTTGATATAGTACACTTTATTGAAAATTAAGACATTGTTGATAGCGAGTCCACGACATCATAATTACTGCCAACTTTGTCATAGGTTGTCGGTGATAGGACTCAGCATCGGAGATAAGCCAACGCTAAATTAATTGAATAAATAAAGCGTCTAGCATATATCACATGTAATATTGAAACTATAACACGGTATCCTTCTTTATAATTTCGAACATTTAATAATGAAGATAATATTTAAAAAAAAAAAAAAGTAAATAATGCGAAAAAAGCAATTCCAACTCTGCTCCTAAAGCAGACAACACAAACCGAAACCCGAGACCCAAGAAGACCGGGGTTGGAAAATCTATGTGTAGTAGAGCCTAGAGACCCCCGTCGCCTCCGCCCCACACCGTGTTCCAGACCTTCTATGGCTGCCGCGTACGTTTCGAGTAGTGGGTGTACCGGAGTAGCAGCCGCCAGTGGTGAAAGGAGAGGAAACAAGAAGGAGGGAAGGGTATAGAATTCCCTTTAAGCTTTACTAGTCCAGTCGCTTCATCCCTTTCGTTCTTGTTTGACCTCGTTTTTGAAGGTCACTGTTTTTCTTTCCAGTCTCGCACAGTCGCACGCGTTTCGTCTGTATATACATACCCTTATATACATACATATATACAACGCAGTCTGTAATTTTCTATATATTATATACAAGTATAGTTATACCATATATATACTCGTATAGCAAAGTTTCGTAGTAAACGTATATTGGCGGCGACTGGTTTTCCACGTTTTCCATGTATTTTCATCTTAAAATAGGCTACGAATTTTACAGCATATAGAAGAATATATACTGGTATAAAAGACATTTCTAAAAATGTGAACCGCAAAGATATATATGTAAAGAAATTATATTTCTTTAGTTGGTACAAAGCTCGTCTGTCGATAAAACAGTGAAAACATATACTCAGGAACGCCATAGGAATCGCTGTAGGAATAACGGCCAACAAAGTTGATATTTGGACAGAACTCACGTTTAGTTAGTGCATAAGTTATATTAAAATTACATAAAAAGGAATTGACAATTTATGGTAAATATAACTTCATAATATCGATATCAGATCAGACGAAACAATATAATTTAGTAACTTATACTCTGTCGTGTAAAAGCGATGGCAATTCATTAAAAAAAAAAAAAATACCACAATGTTAAGAGGCTAAGTTTCTAGGCATGCATTTAGATCGGCGCCTAACCTGGAAAAAGCACATCACGGAAAAACGAAAGCAGCTACATCTTAAGTGCAGAAAGGTACACTGGCTTACTGGACGGAAATCGCATTATCTATACTAATGATTTATAAAACGATATTGAAACCAGTTCTTGGACTTACACCATTGAACCAAGATACCAGCAGCATCTAAACAATCATCCAAACTATCTACCTGTGAATTTACTAGATAAACATACGTCTGATTTTAAAAGACTAAAAAGACATAGTGACAAAGCTACCACAACGTTTTTAATTGTCATTCATAGATATAGCCGTCACTGGACGACTATTTCTTATCTAGGTTAATTTTCATTTTTAGTATAGGTACTTATTGTTCATACTTATTGTAACAGATTGTAACGTAGCATATTAATACAAAATAAAAAATTAAAAGGAAGAGGATAGAAAACGAATGTGACGTCACAGAACCAACTATGTTTTATAACTTTAGATCCCTTTAATAATTAGATGGAAAAAATGATCTCGTAAAATATAGCGAGTTATTGAAAAATAATTGGACATTTGAGGTTCTGGTAGCCAACTTTATCAATCATAGTTTTATAGAAATTAAGACATGGTTCACAGTTCCATTATCCGGGCTCAGTGAACTTCGGATCTTTCTCTCTCGCCGGACTTGGTCACGAAATGCGACATCTATGCGACAATCTAACACAAAATATACAGATTTTCTAAAAAAAAATCAAAGCTTGTTGGGTAGTTTTCCATGTATATGTAATGTGACAAAGTTTTGGGAACTTCTGGTTTATATACATTGTATTAGATATATACAACGCAATCGGGGTAGCACCAGTAACAAATTCCCCCTTCTTCTGTCTGGACAGAAGATTGAGATAAAGGAGACTTTTGTCTCGAGGCGTCCAAATTATGTCTGGAAGGGATCTAAAATACGTGGCAACCAGTCTTGGTTGTCTACAAGAGGAGAATACAAACTTATACATACATATAATATACAATATACTCATATACTGTATACAATAAAATGTAACGAAAGTACAAGTACATCCACGAAAAGTTGTACCGCAAGAAAAGTGTTACGTATTAACAAGGGCGTCTGCAAAATAATTTAATAGTGGGGTGAAACAATCAGATTTGTGTTCTATCATGTGGAAATTTAACAGGTTCCATTTTAGTATACTCCAATGAATTCAAATAAGGGGTTGTAACAAAGATTTTAATGTCAAAAGCATCGAAAATTCCCAAATTAAAAGAAATATACTAGTCTGCGAGGCACTTGTAATGTTAGCTCGATCGGGTTAGATGTAAGACAAGAAATGCTTTATCAGGACAAATCCGACAGGGCCCTAGTTAGATCCTCATAAGGTTACCCTGATGTAGTAATCATAAAGAATAAGTTAATATTATATTGTCTATATATGTATTATGTATATACTTGTATTATATAATATTGTCAATACGCAATGTTATATTTAGTAGAGCAACGAGAGACAAAAATGTGCGTTATTTGAAAACCGATCACTCTGGCAAGTATAGCTTTTTTTATCTCCGTCCGTGGGGACGCCTATGTATATATATACGTATACATATATATGTAGAAAATTTCTTACCGCGAACTTGATTAATTTTTCAAATAAAAAAGTATAAGTTAAGAGTTGTTTTGTTCTGCTTCAATGGTACGAAAAAAAAGTTGTAGGGCTCCGAGAGGAAAGAGGGGAGGGAATGGGTAAAGGCATTGGTACAAGAATGGGCAACTCAGCAATTTTAAATTAAATTCTTCTGGTGATATATAGGTTACTAGCTAGTAGCTACCAGTAACGAGTTACCTCTATAAATGTATTATAGGAATATATGAGAGTATGTGTGAAAAGCTGAAGTTGGAAGAATAAAACTTTTATATATAAATCTTGGATGGTAGTAAATGGTAGCAGAGTGGAAAGAAAGGATTGTGTTTAATTGCAAAGATTGTTATAGCAGAAATTCAAACTTTACTGTCATCATGAAACTCATTTACTGTCTCTGCTTTATGAATTTATTTGTTCTATATTAATACATACTTTTAATATTGATGACTGTATTACATAAACTGCTTTTACTGTAACTACTTTTAGTAGAGGATACGCCAAATAATACTGCACTTTCTGATAGACATGTGAAATTTGGTACAGTGAAAGAGATTAATGAGTAGATAATTTTTAGATGTGGCGTCAGTTAAATTATAACCCCCCCCCCCCCTCACTCTGTTTTGTTAACAATTCAAATGGAACCACCAGAATCGAATATATGCGATATCTGAAGTAACCGCTATTAGGAGTTATTCATAAATTACGTCACAAATTTCATAATTTTTTAATCCCGGTCCCCCCTTTATCATACATTTGAAACAAAATAATTTCTTCTTTTTAGTTTTTCTTTGCTTTTTGGTCTTATTATTATTTTTTTAATTCAATAACCCCTTCTCAACCCCCTCTCCCCCACCACGTAACATCTTGTTTGTTATTTGTTGGTTTGTGTGTGACGTAATTAATGAATTGCTACTTATCATATTTTAATTAATTTTTTCAGTAAATTAGAATTGATTTAAATTACGCAAAATTGACTTAATTGAATAAATAATATATAAAGCCCCATTCCCACTAATTTAGTTTTAGTAATAATTTAAAGTTTTAACCTAAAATGTAAGTTTCAGCTTGTGAAATATAATGAAATAAAATTTGTTGTATTAAATAAAGATTATTACAAAAGATATTACAAAATAATGTAAGTATATTACTAACGTATGATGCATGATTTCACAAGATCAAAATTTTATTTAAGATTAAAACCTTAAATTAAAACTAAAAACAGTGAGTGGGAATGGAGCTTACCATTTTTTTTTTTTTCAAAAATTAATTGCTTAAAAACTAAAAGCGGATACATAAAAAATAATTTAAAAAAATATATATCTACTCATTGAAAAATATATATTTACTACAAAAAAGCATGTCACAATATTTTTGAATAAACAAAAAAAAAACTTTACAGTCTTATTTTCAAGACGGTGGCCGAATGGAAGCACTCTCCATTCCGAAAATATAAATTTAAATACAAATTTAACTCTTTAACATGGGTTCGACTCTTTCATGATTCAATATGGTGAATTAAATTCCACATACCCAATCAACATTATTATATAATCTGTTTTATCTTTAAAAATAGTATACAATTCAATTTTGTACACGTGGTTTTAACCATTGTATATATTCTTCCTTAATACTTTAAGGGATGGAATATAACAAGGGTTGACTTTTTAGTTATATTTTATACATATTTTTTTTCATCACTTTAAAACACTCCCCTCCCTTTCCCTCTCTCACTCTCTTTCCACATATCCCTGAACAACTAAACACAATGTCTTTCAAGGTATTTTTTTTTCTTTTTTCTTTTAGTGAAGTAGCTTTAACAACTAACTCCCTACTACCTCATTTCCCCCCACACCCATAACCGTCTATCATCACATAAAAGCCAGGCACCTTATTTCTTAAATGACGTAAGCACGGTTCGTGCCGTGAACGGTGAACGCGGATTTTGAACCATTTTAAATATTGCATAGAAATAAGATAAAAGCTAAAGTATATGGTAAGAGTATATATTATTATCTTTCCTTTTTTTATGTGTGTACACTATACAGTGTTTTACGACCAAAACAGTAATAAGGTTTACTAGAATATAGTAAAAAAAACATCTGGCAATTTACAAAGTGCATAATACTAGTTTCAGTCATTTTAAAGTAATAATAATTCATTTTAGGACTCACCCCTTGCAAACGCAATACAAATAGATTAGGAAGATTGACTGACCTGTAACAAAGAACAAAATATTATTAAAAAATGTATCGAAGTATAGAAAATACAAAAAAATCTCGGACGAAACCGGGTAATTGACATATATGTACCAAAATAAAGCAAGAAAGTGCATTTTTAAAATAGATATCTACTTAAACTAAAGTCAAATGTCAAAGTTTATGTTCTTCGAATTAAAAAAGTAATCATATTTCTCTCTAACCTTAAAGTTATATCAATATTAATTGATAAATAGTCTAGACCTAATTAAAATAACTAAATCTTAAAAGTAATAAAACTATTTAATAATTATTGACAGTAGTATGTATATAACTTTGACAGTTGTGCAACGTCACCACCTAGTGAGAAAATTAAAAAACTAACCTCTACATAATTATTTCGGTTATTGATAGATGGCAATGTAAACACGGTCATCATTGCACACATTATAATAAATTATTTTCACTGCACTTTACAGGTTATGACACTTTTCACAAAAAAACTTAATAAACTATATTAAATTAATTAAAATTAATAATTTACATATGTAATGATTACATTTAATGTTAAACAGAAAGTAGTTACTATGTTAAAAGCTAAAGTTTGCTGACACTGTTCGTTTGCAAGTACACTGTCATTCGACACTCTAATATACATATTTAAAACTTTAAAAACATGTTTCAAGAAAAAGTAATTAGTTAAAATTAAACTTTAGGTATTTAATAATGACTACGATCACTTTTTATATTTTGCAAAGCACTTTTTTTAACACAAAATTGTTTTTGAAAATTGAGACAAACATACCGCGGTTGACATTTCGTTATTTCTTAAATCAAAATGGTAGCCGCCATAGATACTATGGTAACTCAATACAATTAAAAAATGCATTATAAAAATCGACCATAGATATAAACGAAAGAGATGAGTAAATAAAAATCGAAAATAAAATTATAGGGATCCTTATGTCATCATATATATCTTTTCGTATTTCTCCCCTGCTATAAGATTGGACCATATTTTTTATTCTGTTGAAAAGTAACTATTATGTGATTCCACAATGCGTTCAGTTTCACATAAGCGTCTTCCACGAGGACATTAGCGGGTTCTCCTCCATTTTTCTTATTCTTTTTCACATACATAGTAGTCGGCGACAATAAATAGATGTGTCCTCAATACGATTGAAATGCGTGAGTCAAGGGGGCCATTGAGGGGATTGTTACATTATCACATACATCTACATCTTCGGATTTATAGACCATACTGGTGAATTGGACCATATAAAATGAAGAGTATTTAATATTTAAATCTTACCATGTTTTAAATCGTGAAAAATATCATAAAAATGTTATATGATGATATAAAAGATTATGGATGTTGTATCTGGGGTAAAATACACCATCTTGATAATATTGTGTTCTTTAGAATGTGTAAAGGGAGCCGCCTAGTGAAGACATCTTTGATTTTTTAATGCATTCATATGTGCCTTGTCTTTTTAACAAATTTGTCTTTGAAGACTGGCAACGACGGAACGTTGTTGATGAAAAAAGTGACGCTTTGTGCGCTGTCAACGGAAGCTCAAAACCATCAGTAGATAAAGACTTACACTTCTATATACTGTAAGTTTTTGACATTTGTATTATTTATTTTTAATATTATTGTTTGACACTAAAGTATCATTCCCACTCACTGCTTTAATTTAATTTTGTATTTTGTATTTAATTTAAATTGTTTAGTCATTCACAGTACCATTTTTAATTTAATTTATTTTTTAAGTTTCCTTAGTTTTTTTAAAACCTTACAAGGTCTAATGTTTTCAATTAAAAATATTAAATTAAGAAAAACTATATTATATTATAACCTCCAAAATGTGACAATCTGTCAAAATGCAGCAGGATAATAGTGAGAGAGTGCTTTTTCATTAAATCGATTTATACGGTACAACTTATTTTAAGCATGAATCACTGCCGAACTCTCGTAATTTTAACTATATAACCATTTACTTTAATTCCAATTTCAAATATTTTTGGGAGACAATTTCTTCATCTCCATTAGCACACTGGTGTCTATTTAGTTTACTTCCAATTTCAGCTTTCATCTATTTTAATTATGTTTAAAACTTATTTGACCATATTAAATTGCTTTCCAAAAATTTACCGCTTTAATAAAAAAAAATGGGAATCCCCTATTTGCCACCTCGCAACCAACCCTTGAATTCAATGAGCTATATGTGAATCCCTAATTCAATTACCACTATGCCGTTTTAAAAGTATAGATTTTCCACGTTTTAGAATTTTACTATTACGCTTGTGCTTTTTTGTCGAATATCCCCTAAAAAGTTTACTACAGTCAGTATCTTCCCTTTCTCATTCTCGTTCCATTTCTCCCTTCATCTACTGGCAATGTCGCCTCGAGGTAGAGGCAAGCCCACCCACTGCGTCAGCCTATAGTCAACATCGCGACAAACCCAACCCAAGCGTCTGGATTTATCGAGATATCTGGAACGTCTACGTCGCCTACGTCGCTACGTCTTGTGTGCTACGTCTATATCACAAGATATCGTGTCTGCAGCAGAGTTGGTTAACCCAGTATTACTTCAACGATCAAAATTTAACTGAGAAACAAGAATCCTTAAATCGGCTGCTGGCTACGAGAACTTTACTAACTTATAGAGAATTTACACTCTTGTTTTAAATTCAAAAATGGCCTAGACGGCACAGCTAATTTTATGTCCACGGAGGTGCACGGATCAACAACAGATTCTTCATATAGTTTGCACTGAGTATCTTCTGTCTCACACGCTAGGCGATGTGTCGCATATTTCATAGTAGTTATATTGAACAGCTACGTGCGTTGTGGAGAGCGCATAGGGAATATTTCTTCGAGCGAAAATAAGTTTTAATTAATGGGCTTGTGTCCTATGTCATAATTTCTATAAAAGTGTACTATATATTGATAAAGTGGGTTACTAGAACCTCAAATGATGTATAATTTTTTTATAACTCCTTATATGTTAGGAGATATTAACAATTAAAAAACTCATTTTGTCTCTTTAATTATTAATTTATCTATTATTAAGTTATCTCTTTTATACAACAGAGCGTAAAAGAGATATATTCTTAACAGAACTCTGACAAGTTTACAGGTTACCAACCTTACAGCTCTGCTATATGTATTAATATATCAAAATATCAAATATTATTTACAGCTATTCCAAGGGACAATAAAATTCCAATATTAAGTCTGCCGTAACAGGGTTAAATAAAATAAAAACGTATTATTCTTTGAACTGACTTGATTATTTCGACTACCAACAACTACAAAACATTACTCAACAAATAACTGACGTTAAAATCCATGTCACGTCATACAAATATGGTCGACCATTTCTAGCGCTAAAACTACAATTCAAACTTTTAATTGCTATATCACCGTCAATATTTAGATAAAATAGACACGCCAATACATATTTATTAACATCAATTTCAATTAATAATTGAAAAATCAACTACTAAAAAATGAGGACACAAGCCCATTCGGCTTCATTCATGTAATTCGGGTATTATATGATATTTTGCAATTCTTTTTTTTTTTTCGAGTTATAAATAATTGGTAGTGCAGCGCACGAGTGTACTTAAGGTATGTTTACTTCGATTCCAAATGTAAATAGAAAAACTGATCAAATTTCTTTGAAGTTGTCTTTACCTTGGGAAAATGTTTAACATCTCTGTTCGAAAACCCATCCGCAACACAGTTCTATATAGGTCTATGGTATATATCCATAGGAGACAAAGTTTACCACCCTTATTTCTCATCCTTCCTCTCTTATCGTCCTTTCACTCTCCTAACTTACAACTCTCACTACTACAGAACATTTTCTATTGGTTGGTTATGTAGAATAAAACACTGCTTTAAGAAATTTTATCTATACATTTCATTTTAAAGTTTATACTCTCTGTTCTACCATTCTTTAGATTAGGATAAAAGTAATTTATAAGTGTTTGCTTTTAATTTCATTAGTTTTGGGATGTTTTGTGATAATATATTTAAGTAAGAAACTTGAGTTTTGGATAATATCTTTCGATTTAATAAGAAATAGATGATGGACATAATATTAGACCATTTAAAAAAGTGTTTCTCACTCATTTCGTTTAGCGAATTCAACCAGAAGCGAAAGTAGAACTCTTGGCTCTTTTAACCAAAAACATTCCCATATCCTTTTATGTATAATACAAAAAATTATCATGTATGGATGATATACATAAAATACAGGAAGAAGTATTGGCTAATTGGGCGACGCTCTGTACTAAACATAGAAAATAAGCTGCTCATATATAAACAAGTGCTAAAGTCACAAGTGTGGACGTATGGAGTGCAACTCTGGGGTTGCACCAAGAAATCGAACGTTAAAGAAATCCAAACATTCCAAAACAAAGTTCTGCGAGGAATAGTTAATGCACCGTGGTATGAAGATAAACACAGTCGGAGAAGAAATCAAATCTGTAGCAGCGAAGCACGAGTTGAGACTTCGTAACTACGAAAACATCGCCGTGACGCAAATGTTGCTTCATAGTAATGATGTTCGAAGACTTCGCAGGACTAAACCCTCGAACCTAGTAACCTAATCATGTAGAATTGTTCATTTGAGCAATTTCTACCACACCGTGTAATTATTGAAATGTAAGCTACTAGATAAGTATTTATATACTTAGTTGTAGTATTATAGGGAAAAAAGTATAGCATCTATAAGCGTATACACAGATCTGTCAATGAGAAAAGTGACGTTCTTAAGAAGGTTTACCACTAGGAAGCGCTGCAACCAATTTAAACCATCTGTGAAAATAACAGAAGCACAGAAAATGATCGAACATTTATTTTGACCTTAATTTAATTAAATTGTAATATTTTTACGTTGGAAAATTTATTTTGTTATTTGTCATTAACAGGTTAACTAAAAGTAAGGTTCGAAATCGCTATTTCTAAGATTTACGTCAATTGCAATAGGTGAGAAGCTCGACGCTTGAATGATCCCTTCGTTTCTCAGCTCTGTAGCTTAACCAACCTATAGTTAATTCTTCAAGTAGTGAAATCAAGGTTAAATTTGCAATTGGAAAAATGTCACTGGTTCAGCAAAGTATTTAACCGAATTAGCAATGCTTAGATAAAGAAAGGGAACTTAACCCATTAATAAATTACAAGCGGATTTGTTTGAAAACATTCAAGTGTTTGGTATTCATTTGTTGAATAATAGGGAAGATTTAACCAAAAGGAACGAACGTAATTCTGCGACGAATGTTGTACGAATAAATCAATAGAAATTCTTGCCTATTGTTAACAATAAACTTTAGCGAACTCGTGAACGAACATAAACAATAATTTACTCGAATTCGACTCGTGTATATAATTCAGAAAGCGTAATTTTGGTAAATACCTTCCTTCTCCTTCACCTTCTCCCCCCTAACTACTATTCCTCCTTAAAGATATATGTATGGTAGAGGGAGGACTTTTTGTATTTTATGTTCCTATATATTTTGGTATATTCGCTGGATGGTGGTGTTTTTCTGTCATACGCCCAGCTATTAAACCGGATCTTGGAGTCATATAAATCTAAGAAGCACCGCAAATCTTGTGTCTGGCAGGAAGAAAAGGGTGAGTCCTTGAAAACTCCTTTAGTAAGGAGCAAGGAGCAAAGCAAGTATCATGGTATCTTGAGACCCACCATCATTTGCAGCGTTACAACCAGACCAAATGAAACCACACGAAACGAAACGATAGGAGAGGAGAGGAGAGGAAAACCTCTTGGGTTTTTCCTCACTTTGTCGTATATAAACGATTTTGGTATGTCTAAAAGTTTATTAGTCTAGTAAATGTACGTGAAAAAATTTCTAAGTCGCAAATTAATGGTGATATGGCGCAGAATGAAACAATAATGCTCTGTTGTAACTGTCGCACCACTAATCTCTATTTATGCCAAGAGGATTCTGGGTAATTCTACTGCTTACTGCTTGTAATCATTTTTTTCGATATTAATGACTTAATCAAAAATAAAGGACGTATCAATCGGAGCTGACTGACGTAAAATAGTGTGAACATTTGATATATCATAATTTTATTGTAAACCCAGAAGCTCAGAGATGTGCACAAATGCTTTTCAAAAGCATTTAAATACAAAATGCAAATACCTCGTTATTTTCCTATTTCAAATACAAAATACAAAATAAATTTCATGTTAGCATTTAAATACAAAATACGTATTTTATTACTATTTGTTCAAATAATTTATCTTTTATTTTTCGTCGATGAGGTCTCATTATTATTCCACCAAACGAATTGAAACCACTGAGACCAAGTTCTACTGGAGCAGAACTTGGCAAACAGGTGTCATTTTAAAAAAAATTTCTTTATGTAATTCTAAAAATATGATAAACTAATTTAGGTAAACGAAAATCAGATGTTTTATGGTGGGGGTAACAGGAAGGATAATAAAATATTAGGCATATCTATTATTTTAAATTAGAATTCTAAGACAATTGTGCAGATACTTTTAGATCATAGATGGTGTTAATATTGGTGGGGTTTTAAGTTTATATTCAAAAAATAATATTTACTGATTAACACTATGAAGTAACAAAAATAAAAAAGTATTTTGTATTTTCCAAATAAGAAATAGGTTGGTAAAAGTCTTCAAATAAAATATAAAATTCTATACTCTTAAAAGGTATTTAAATACAAAATAGGTATTTACTATTTTGTATTTGCACATTTTGAGTATATGTATTTGAAAAACGCACATCTCTGCAGAAGCTAATGGCCTTTAGCGTTGGTATACTGTATAGCATTCTACAACTAATCTCCCATGTCTCTAGTATACATATGTTAAATTTAAAATGTCTAGGTAACACCCGCGAAAAATGCCGCTAAAAATAAAACAGTCATCTCTTATTGGTTCAATTCCATTAATTTTACTTACATTTCCCTGGACTACACACAGATTTCCAAATTAATTCCATTCTGTTTCTACAACTTTCAAGATGAAGTTAATGGTTATGACATGAATTTTATTTCCTTTAAACTTCAACTGTTTTTTGTACCGAATTTAAGTACCGGATCAAAGTAAAACTCTGCCAAAAATTTCTAATATTATTCTAATATTAAATTGAAACTTTTATTGATTCTATAAATATAATTTAATATTCTTGTTCTAAGATGATTGTCTTTTATTAATAGATTTACTAACACGAGGTCCACCCACTTAGTAGTTTCAAGAATATTATATTATGATGTTTCTTAACATTTGGTTAAAGTTAAAATTTTATTTCTTTTGAAACTAGTTGGAAAATGAATATACGAGTATATCTCAGCTCTAGTTCTCTGGTAAAGGCTATCAACATTTTAACTATAAAAAATAACATATATCACCCAGAATCACGTGCAGCTTGCCAACCAATCAGAGAAAACTATTATAAATGATGTATAGCCCGTTTCGAGGCTAAAATTATAAATCATTCAAAATATAACACAATATTTTCAAAATCGTTAAAATACTTTAATATTTGATATAATTCGTTTTAACTTTAGGGGCATTTAGCAAATAGAGTATGGTATAATGCGATAATTCTAGTTCAGAAAATCCCAAAAAAAAAGTCTGGAGCTGTTAAATATTTTTTACAAAAACATTCTATAATTTTCTTAAAGTAATTCGCTAGTACTACTACATTCTAAATGTATTTACCAGCCGTGAAGCAAGATATTATACAAAGTGCACATATTTAACATACAGGAATCTTACAAAGAGCATCTAAATACATACGTTACTATACCACAAAGGTTGTGTTGCAGTAGACAGCGTTGACATATTTTTTAATTAAAATACTACTCTATATAAAGTGTACGTAACGTGTGTACTTAATATTCGACTTTACTTTTGTCTCTGATAGTCACTAGTGAACATCTAAGAGTCTAAACTACGCACCTGCCAAATATGAACCGTAACAATCGTATACAACAAAAATGGTGCACAAACTAAAAGGTATTGCCTCAATTAAAATAGCCTGACGAACTTTTTAGTTTTTCGTTGAACAAAATGTCTGATAATAGAAATATAATTTTGGATGCATAAATTATGAGACCATAAAATGGATAACGATAATGTCTATTTTCGACACCAGGTGCTTAAAAGCATTAGAAACACCTAGACTTTTTATTTAATTAATAAGATTAGAAAACTTATATTTTTACCGTACTAAAATAATAAAAGAGCTAATCTGGAGTGGTCCATAATCTTTTAAAGTTGTTCGTTCGGCACTGTTGCCTTATCTATAAAACAATAAACTGACTTTTAAACAGTGACGTACAAATAACTTACATTATGAATTTAAAAAAAAAAAAATTAGAAATTACTTTAAATTAAATTAAGAGCACTTATACAGGGTGCGGCAGCATAACTTCCTTTTTTAAAAAGCGCGCCATTCAGTCAGTTGATGTCGTAACAGAGCGCTAGTGGTTTCGTTCGAGAGGCGGGACAATAAAGTTTTGTCCTGACACAGTTCAGTCGCCATGATGCATTGGAACAGTGAGGAGCATGCGTTCGTCGTTGAGCCCTATTTCTCGAGCGGATGTTCTATGAACCGCTTTAATTTATCCCCGTTACGTGGGCGCCTACGTTCAGACAAACTGCAAGTGCGACAAGAGTCCCTCGGCCAATTAGATCAACAGTGGTTTAACAAGTGTACGACTTAAATTAAAGAAAATAGATAAATGCTTAGTTTTTCATTTGCAACCCCAATTTAAAATTCCGCCACTGATTTTAGGTTACACACCCCCTCATAAACTTTAGGGTATTAAAGAAGATATAGATAAAGTTATTAAAATAAAAATTTAAATAATTATAAAAGACGTTATAGTCATTATATAGAATATACGAGTATTACGGCTAAAACCATGAAAATATAAAAAGAAAAAAAAATAACAATTTTACATTTTAAGTTAAGTTTGGTACTAAAATAATAATAAGTTGTTATGAGTTTTAGTATAAGTGGATATGGATATGGATAAAAGTTATGATATATATATATCGTTTGTTGTATACGTATTATGGTGTAAGGTAAAAATAAGGTAAAGGATGAAGTTTTTGTAGGCCGCTGGGAGTAAAGTGATTCATAAAATCAACAACAAAAAAAAAACTTAAGTTTTAACATGTAAAGTTAAGTTAACGTGTAACGGGGGATTTTGCTTTTTGCTTTTTACTATTTAATTCCCTAAGTCCTCGTACCAGGGATTACAAACAGTTTATGTTACCATTATTCAGTTACCATTTTAGTTTCATTTTATCACTTCAGATTTTTAGAATTCGGCCGTTTACACGATCCAATTCTACTTCAAAGTGTTCGTGTGTTTGACCATAAGTGTAAAACGCATTCTCAACGTGACCACAAAAAAATGATTTCAAATTTCCCTGATAATTCCAGGTTTTTCAGTAGTTTACCTTAGTTGGCATTTAATAATTAATTAAATACGATTTATTACTCGTTAATAAAAAGTAAATTAAATTGAGTAAGACAAAAATAAGGTAATGACTAGTATAAACTAGAACAAATTAACTGTTAATATTTATTAGATAAAATTATTGAAACTTTTTACATTGATCATCAAGTTTAGCTTTTTTTGACACCAACTTTTTTTCATTAGCTACACGTTTTCTTTTTAAATTTTCTGATTCATTTCATTTCGAATTTTAAATGGAATATAATATACTATGAGATATAATAAATGATATATAATATATTATGACAAGTGTTTTCAAAAAGCCATGAATTAAGTGTGACGTAACCCCTATGATAAGCGGAGAGCTCTTCTGAATCTGATCTGAATCTGACACATTAATTAAGCAGACTTGTTTTTATCGAAGAAAGATTGAGACAACATAGTTGAAAAGGTTAAAGAAACAGAAACAACTGTTACTGTTGTTATTTCACTTGTACTTGTTGATAAACAGATATTTTCTTAAATATAATTTATTATTAATTAAAATTGTTATAAATTCTTTGTATTCTTTCTATATATATTCTTTGTAAGATTTTTGTAATCGTTATCTATAGTATTTCTAGCTGGTAAACAACTATTACAACTAATACAGCTCTCAAATCAACAACAGCCAAAACAACAAAATAAAGACAAACTAAATAATATTAGGAAAAACAATATTTTGTATTATATGTATTCTATTATTTTATTGTGTGTTTAATATAAATGTGTTAAAACAAAATCCAGAGCTGTTTAATCACTAAACCTAAGTCAACCAAATTCAGAGAAGGTATTATTTTGATCTGCAAATCTACAACAAAACATTGGTCCTTCTGTATCAAAACCTTGTGATTATAAAACAACAAAAGAACAAATCTAACTAAATATTAAATAATATTACATAATTAAAATAAGGCTGGATTTTGTTTTACGAGTTGTACTAATTTTCAACCGGCGCCGGGTTAAGTACAGTGCTTCCAACTTACGGAAAAAAAGTTTTTTTAATTACAATTTCCTATTACTTTTTGAACACACTTCATACTCTTAAAACAGAAATCTCTGCAACACTGTCATAATTTTTATCAAATATATAATAAATACTATTATCAGTTGTAAATACGAATGTTTACGATACCGGACCATTGAACTACAGGTTCACGAACCCTGTTTCACGTAGCGTTGTGCTGAATCTTCTGTGTCGTTGTAATTTAGATAAAAACAGCTTTTCTGTGGACTCCAGTAACACAACATGGCTTGTTGTTTTGCTAAAACATTTACATGAAGACAACCCATACATATAAACTAAACACAACACTACACAAACACACACACATATCATACAAGTGTAATAGTATGTGTGCTTAGTAGCATTACTATACACTATTCAACATATATGAGTCCCTTTGTCTCTGTACGTGTGTATAATTATAATACAGTATGGTAAAAATGTTTTTCCGGTTTATCTCGTGTTCTCTAAACCGTGTCCATGAAGTTGGAATCAGGAAATTATCTAAGCTACGCGGGATGTTACACCCGGTACCTGAACCTATATAAATCTGTGTTAATCGATGAATTTATCTAACGTGAAATGAAAATACTATTACAAAACGTTTTTATTAGCAAATATATAGACATATACTCCTCCCACCCCCGTACTGGACTGAATTTAATCACTTTCATGCAATTTCATTTGTCTAAATTGTTAAAACTGTAATTTCAATTTGAATATGGCGCCTTGAATATTTATATTTCAAATATATCGGTCTGGCTATACCGATGCCACAACACCGTACGCGCAGCGTATAGAAAGCGAAGTCAGAATAACTACAGAGCAAGCTGTTCGTTGTACAAGTTAGAGGTTAACAAGTTACAGCGAATATTGTTAGTGTATTACATGTGTAGTAAAATAAATCAGATATTAAAATAAAAAATATGTTTGCTCCTTATTATACAAATATCTAAAAAAGGATCATGGATGTAAAATACAGTTTGTTATAGTAATAAGTGCTAAGGTAGTTGCCGTGCTCTAAAGTATCATTCCCATCTTTAATTTAATTTTGTATTTAATTTAAATTGTTTAGCATATGTAACTAAACTTAACTAAATTAATTATACTTAAATTAAAACACAAATGTGAAAAGGAATGGTTAAACGAAAACCTGAAATCTAGATTACAATATTAAATAAAAACAGTAAATTAAATATCAAAACAGTGAGTGGGAATGAAGTTTAACAACTTTATAAAGGATATCGTTAAATAATTATCCTTAAATTTTGACGTTACTTATTCGAGATAAATTTAATCAAAGATTGAGCAATGAGAGTAAATGAGAGGTAAATATATTTGATATGCAGGTAGACCAATTTTTTGTTCTTCAAAGTTCTTGCTTATTTAACTAGAAATCATTCTACTAGTACTGTTCGTATTTGGACCTGAAGGAATTAAAATACAACAACAAGAACATGCTACTATAACAAAATATATAGCGGATTATATAAGACAATGTAATACCACCTTATAGTCGTGTAACGCAAATGAATGACGACAAGGCAGCTCTTCACATAATCAAATACTACTCCAGAACGAAGACGAGAGCGTCATTTAGGTCTGTGAATCACCAGATCGCCGGATCTCCACATGTCTCTTGATTAGCAAAGCGCCGTAACACCTACCTAATCTAGTGCAACTCATTTCTTACTCTAGACTCTCGTAAACAAGATTCTGGACAGAATAAAAAACAGGGTAAACCAAAATGAGGTCCGTGAGTTCTGAATATAGATGTTAAGCAAGAATTGTCTAGTTTCGATTTAACTTTCATGGTGTCTGAACCATTGTACAGGCACGTGCATGTACTACAACGCAGCCTAATAAGTGTACGGTGATGTATATACATAATCAATTTAATTTGATAACAACAAAACGTAGAAAATATATATCTGGTACGAGGATCGAACCCGAAGACACAGCAGTTAGCGTCAAGCATCAATGCTCTCGCCCACTGTGTCGTCATTTAATAATTCTATACAAAATTTAACAAGTTAACAAAATTTAAACGTTGAAATTTATTGCAACGATATTTCTTATTCTCTCACCGCCCCGCACAAATTCCAGCACCACTGTTTCAAATTACAACATCTCTGGACACTGAACATAACAGTGCAGCCAGACAGCTAAATACTACGCCATAGATAAAACCTCTAAAAGGTATCATAAATATGTTGATTAAAGAAACTTGAGAGCTGGTCCTAGCACTCAGTCGACCGACCATTGAAAAGAATTCTACTCATAGCGTAGTATGTGATAACAACGTTGATAACTAGCGGTAGGAGAACGAAGGGGAGTGAAACGTAAGGGGAAGTTGTTTATGACACTGCTTAATACAAACAGAAGTTGTTTTTTACAGGTCTACTAATATAGATATCTATTTCCTTAAGATGTGCCAATAATACTGGCGAATTATAATCGGGAAGTCTACGTTTTCAGACATTGCACATTCTTTGTTCGCGGGGGGTTACAGAAGGAAGAGGGACGTAGCAAACATGTTTCTTATATTCCCCTCCTCATCATTCTTGTATTTCAGTAAAAATTACGTTTTAAGTTTTCAAGCGTAATCATTCAATCATTCCCACTCATTATTTTAATTTTCTATTTAATTTAAATTGTATAACATATATAGTAATATGTGTAGTGATTCCCTGTACCATCTTTAATTTAGCATTTTATTTCAGTTTTCTTTATTTTTTCAGAACCTTTACAAGGCCCAATATTTCTAAGTTATAACTACTACATTAAAAAAACTATATTATACTAGCTGTCCCGGCCACGCGTTGCTGTGCCTAACGTTTTTGTCATATTACATTACATAGCGCCATCTATTGAATATTTACTCAATCTAGTCAACAGATTTCGATTTACTCAACAGAATATTTACTCAATCTAGTCAACAGATGTCGCCATCATCGTCGCCCGATGTCATATGTCATATACAGATAATTAATAGACAAATAATTAGCAATAAGATAAATAAATTGAGATGTAAGCTATCCTATCTTTCAAGTTGGGTCAAACTGCACACGGTGTACAAATTTCATTAAAATCGGTTAAGTAGTTTAGGAGTCCATAGCGGACAACACAGTGACATGTAATTTATATATATTAATATTATAACCTTCAAAATGTGACAATCTGTCAAAATGTAGTAATAGTTACTACATTAAAAAAAAAACTATATTATATTATAACCTCCAAAATATGACAATCTGTCAAAATGTAGTAGGGTTTATTTTTAAAAGAAGTTGAATGTCAATTTATCAAAAATAGAGAAATAAAAACAATTGCTATTACTAATTATTAATAAAAACAGCAATTTTAATTACTGCGCGCATTTAATTTTATCCAACTGTCAAAATTAATATTACTAACGACGCATGGGCGCCAACTAAATTACCTAACCTCAAATTAAAACACGAATGTGACAACGAATACCTATTCTGAAAATCTAAAATGTAGATTAAAATATTAAATAAAAACGTAAATTTAATATCAAAACAGTGAGTGGGAATGCGTTTCTTGTGTATAACACTGAAGTACAAATAATGCCAATAATTGCCACCACAACAAATAGTACCCTGTTCTAAAGTAAATACATATATAGGAAAATAATTTTAGTATGTAGTAAATTTATTTGATATTTACCAACGATTAAAAACGTACTAGGATATTATTTGCAATGCCATTTGGTATCGGAAGTGAAAAAAATAGCGTAGCATTGGCCTAGATAATGTTTGTTTCAATTTGTATGCGATGCAACAATATATCTATCTACCTTATCATCTCTAGTAAACAATAGTAGCAAAATAATGCGAGCAGCTAACTATATTTACAAATACTGTTCTTTTTTATGAAATTTATTATTTATTTATAATTACTAAAAATATTTGCTAAACAAATAACTAGGTATTCTTTCAAATACATAGATTTATTGTATTAAGCATTATTCAAGCACATTTTCCTTTTTAATTTTATGTTTTAACCTGTATTTAAATTGTATGTTTTAGTCGCAAATCAGAGTATGCGTTTCTTACATCGTTTTAGTTTTTTATTTTTATTTTGAAAGTATTTAGTTTTCTTGCATGTTGCGCGTCAAAAAATGTTATTGTTAATATTGCAAACTAAAATTTAAACAAAAATATATGCAGAGAATGAGGTATATTATCATATGCTATATGTAGTACAACTACATAAAACTAAAAAATAAAATACTGAAACAGTAGGTTGTATACAATGACACTTTATAATAAGAATTTTTACAAAATGATTTCAGAAACGGTATACCAAAAGTAGCTTAATAGTGGAGCAACACTGCACAAGAATTCTGCACTCCATCTGATTAATAGCACGAAATTTGTCACGATTATTAATTATGATGTAATGAATGAAAAATGCGGGGATACAAACTATATGCATGATTACCTGGAAGAAGATATTCAAAACGGCGTCCAAGATAAGTTTTAAAGTTTGGACGACATTCTGGAGAAATGGTCTCTTTCAATTATCTCCTTATTGATGTGTTCTATGACAAATATAGTTATTACCAATTTTATAGAGAACAAAATTTCCTACAATTTCTATTCATAACATTTTCTTGTATGTCTAACAGATACGAAGCTATAGTGCTGCAAAATAAAGCGCTTCACTAAAAATTTGAAACATTCTATGTACACTTTTTTCAGTTTGTTTTGAAAACATTGCTTCTGCTACAGCTACCTTGAATAACATCTTTTCAGTGTGTTACACACTTTGTGTCCGCTATTTTTTCATTCACTACATCATAAGAAACAAACGTTCCAAGTTTCTTGCCAAGTATTTGTGCTAAGCTTTAGTAAAAAGTTTTTACTAAAAATACATTAGAATTAATTGTCAAAAATAATCTGACAAAAAGCAAATTAGAACTAACATTACGTTTATATATAAGAAAAGTTTCAAATAAAACCAATAATAGAAAAACCCTCGAGGGTTGAAAATTTTATTTTTGAACACAGTTCCTATAATCAGTGTTTATAAACCTTTTAATTTTTATAAGAATTTCAGTGTACATCATTAACAATATATAACGCATCTATGACCTAAAGGTTGCCGGTATCTGATTTAGTATATATCAACCTTGTACACCCCCATAATCCGTTATCGTAGGCGTAGTATTTATTGGGGCGCCGCTCGTTAGATTTACACTAGTATTTAGACCCCGCCCCACTCCTCTTGCACCACCATTATCACTTCCTCCCAGTCGCCATACTCTTAACAGACCAAGAACGATTCGTAGAAGGGAAATTCGAGGAAATTCTCAAGGCTATTTCCTAAACCCATTGAGAACAACTTCACGTAGGAATGGAATACGTACTACATGGAAGATTATGAAAGAGAGGTTCAGAGAACTGAGGAGTTGGAGTTGGAGTTCATGGATAGGACGCAGGATGTATAGAGAAGCAACGTGTGAATTTGTTGAAACGTGCTTCCTTCCTTTTTGGTATTTGAAAAACTTGTCTCTAACTAAGAAGTTGAAAAGATTTGTTTTTTCTTTAATTTATTTAACTTCTGCCTACTTTAGATACTGAGTCCTTTTACAGAAGACGTCTAACTTCTATGTTGGCTTCTTTTTGTGAAGTGGTGGACTGATATATGTGGTTAACACTGCTGCCTAATAAGTTTATGATTAAGTATGTATATCACTCTGATCTGGGGATCAAACATGGAGACACAGCTCTTACTCTTTATATAGTAAAATGTCAAGTTACAAATTATTTATTGTTTTGTGACAAATCTATTTATATATTTAGACCACAAGACTCCTCTTTCACTAACCTACTACTATTGCTAGCATAGAGTGCGCGAAGGGTACGGCCGCGTGTAAAAGAAAGCGATAAAGGCAAAGAGAGTGATAGCTGCCGAGTGTCATATCTGTCTCTTTTTAGCCGAACCGCTGCTGCTGGCTTAGCTGGTTGGCGGTGAGGTAGGGGGTAAGCAAGCAAGCAGACACAGTGCTCGGCTAGAAAGAGACACAGAGGACACTCGGCAGCTATCTCTATGATTGGTAGCCTATATAACTAGCTGCGCTATTCTCAGCAGTGTCTTTTACACAAAGGCAGTCGCTTTTTTTTTATAGTTTTAACGTATTATTTGTTGCCTACGTTTATTTAAATGTTATTTAATTTCTAAGTGAAATAGTTTTATACGTAGTAACTAGCCTAGTATAATTCTATGGTGAAAAAAGGACTGTGGTCTTTAGAAGGAAGCTAGTTAAAATATAAAAGAAAATATGAACTAATTATTTTAAATATTTCAAGTAAATTGACCGTTTGGAACTACAGATAACTACATATCATTTTAATTGAGTGTGAATGAGAAGCAAACAGGCTGACCGTGTTGTTATTTGAATGAAACAACTTAAAGGTGATCATTTCATTAAAAAAAAAAAAGGTGTTGGAACGTTGAACATGGATATTATGCGTACATACAAATGGTTATGCTTGTACAGACTTCGACAAAAGTGTTTGCTTACTCAACTTTTGAATTATATTGTAACACAATCTTAATGAAAAATATGTGATTAAGATGTTTATTCCCAAATTTATATGATGCGGAAGATATTTTAATTACAAATTGCAGAATATACTTAAGAAGTGATAAGAATATAGGCGCTGGTATCGAGCACGTCTGGACAGGAATCAGTAGTCAAAGAATACAATATACAACATATACAACACACAATAAAATTTATTTTGTTACTCGAAGCATCCTAACTATAGAATATGTTTGTCTCTGGTCATTAGTAAGTTGTTACCCAATAAATGTCGGATAATAAACAAGTCTTCTTCTTCGTATTCTCTTTGCTTGTTTCTCAGACCACATATATTTAAGATGAGAGCTTTGTTTTCACATTCTTGTGTGTAACTATACACATATAACAGATACTGTACCAGTATAGTCTTTATGATTGTTACTTTGTATACAAACAATAAAGTTTTATGACACATTTTATAGTATTCTTTGTTACTTGGTATGCTATATACTATATCTCATAATTAGCAAAAAATTGTTACAATTCTATTTTATTTTAGGATGTTTCAAACCCTATAAAATCATTTAATCTTCTCAATTACTAGAAATTTCCTAAAATATTTCGGTGTCCTCGATATTCAACCTTACATATAATTTTATTCTATTTCTTTTATAATTACCTAAAACAATTTTGACAATTTCCTTTTATATTTTTCTAGAGTTTTCTTCTTCAATGCAGTATCTTCGGTTCAGTTATATCACTAATCTTCACGACTCTATAAAATGACAACGAGTGGATACAATTAAGGAATTGTAACAATAAAACTACCACAGAGAAAGCATTTAGCTATATCTATTGCATCCCCTAAAACCATAATCATTGAAACTGTGAACCATCAAGTACCTTAAGCCCTCCTCCTTGTCTTTCGTTGCTTTGCCAACGCTTAAAGAAACTGAGAGTATTATAGGGATGAGCAAAAGACATTCTTATTACAAATAAATGTTGTACCAATAATAGTGCCGAATTTAGTATCGTCTTATATGGAACAAATACATTGTATATCTATATAAGTTGTATTAAGGTGTTTTTTATGAGACAGAGTCAGATCAAAATCTGACTTGTTTATTGGGACAACTGATTAAAATATAATTCCCAGCTACTGTTTTAATGTTAATTTTAGTTTTAAGTGTCGTTTTAGCTCCCCACTAGGTTATTGCGTCTCCACACAGTCTAAATTAAACAATTAATCGTTATCTATGTTAATAAATACCATTTTTATTTTATAACCTACAAATTATGCTTATCTGTCAAAGTTACGCTGTTACAAAATATCTAGGAATGACGTTTGATGTTAAGTTAAGGTGGAAAACGCATGTCAAAAAGAAAAAAAAAGAACTGAACACAAGCTGCTCATTTATAAACAAATGCTGAAACCAGTGTGGACGTATGGAGAGCAACTCTGGGGTTGCACCAAGCAATACAAACGTTCCAAAATAGAGTTCTGCAAGGAATAGTTAATGCACCGTGGTATATTCGCAATGACGACATACATAGAGTCCTGAAGATTAACAGTCGGAGAAGATATCAAAAGTATCCCAGAAGCACGAGTTGCGACTTCGTAACCACGAAAACATCGCCGTGACGCAAATGTTGCTTGATAGTAATGATGTTCGAAGATGTCGCAGGACTAAACCCTCGGACCTAGGAACCCAATCATGTAGAATTGTTCATTGGAGCAATCTCTACTACACCGTGTAATTATAGAAATGTAAGCTACTAGATAAGTATATCTATACATAGTTGTAGTACTAGAAATGGAGCTTAACAAATGATAAATCGATGTTTATCGACTTTCAAAACTATCGATACTTTCTTCAGGTGCTCATCACTAGCTACTAATCTATAGAGTATATAATAGGAAATATACTACGTTAATATTACGCTATACGCAGCGAAGTTATTTAACGAAGCAAATTGTTAATGGGCGTTAATAAACTTCAATTAATACCAACACATATAAAACCAAGCATTAAGAGATTTTATTTAAATTTATTAAATTACTTGAAAGTTTACAAATAAAGTCTATCGTTAATTGGATCCAGTTAAAGCTGTTGAAATGATTTTAGTAATATTGTGGGTTAACAACACTAAAATAATTTAAAAAAATCTCAAATAATATTAATTAATGCAAGATGTTTTAAATGAGATGATACCTTTTATAATTAAAATATATTTTTAATTAAAAAAGATAAAGATAAATGTTTTTTTTTTACTTTTGTTTAAGTTAAATCTTGAGATTATATTTGTGGTATTATTTCATTTAAATGTATCCTTTTTAAGGAGATACAGTGACGTACATTTTACATTGCATTTATTTTGGTTTTGATAATGTTTCTGTGGTTATAGCATTAATTGCAGAACACATATTGTTCTTTTGGTCATCGATAGATACTTCAATAATTTCACACTGCCATATTTTTTTGTTGCCTTTAAAATGGTCTATATATGAAACTCCATTGGATTCAAGTATGGCGAGTATGGAGACCATTGTTCCGACGAAATGAACTTGCGGAATGTTACATAAACTGTTAAAAAAATTCATGGTACTAAACACCTGAAGACAGTGTGCTCTCTTTCTTTATTCAGCGTGAACAACATACGTGCATTATGCATTGTCAGAGGATTCCATTCGCGCCAGCGGTAGCTCTATAGAACAGTGACATGTTTTTCATGAAATTTAATGTATTTTCAATATTGCATTACAATATTAAATAAAAAGAATCATAATTGTCGAAACTACAGCACTTTTAATTCACGTAAAAAAAAACTTTACTTTAAGAAAATGTATTTCATAATTAGACTAAGACATTATTGAACTGTGTATGATATAGTAACAAATTGTGAATGTCTGTACTAAACACCTGTCAAATTAAACAGTTAGAATCGCATACAACAAAAATGGCACGCAATTAAAAAGGTATTGGCTCATTTAAAACACCCTCTAATAAAACTCAGTGTACATTAACCTTGTTAATAGGTAAAGGTAGAGAGCAATATTCTAAAATCTCATTAAAATAGTGATTACTTATCGCTGCTACATATATTAAACATAACAACCATTTTATAACATCAATATAACACGTACACGTTTACCAACAAACTAAAACAAAACGATTACCATAACAGTAGTGCCACTAAAAAGATACTAAACAATTTTCTATACATTTTTTATAACCATTTTACAATTTGGTTATTTTGTTGCTTATTTGTTGCTAGTTACTAAAGTTACAATAGCCAGTAGCGTAGACTCCCTTTCCAAAGGGAGTAACAAGCAGTATAAAGATAGATTCGTCCATTAAAATATTATTTTGCCAGTAACTAATCGAATTATGCTTAACCAACTTGTTTTTATTTTAATTGAAAACACAGAATCACGTTACTACGTTTCAAGCTTACTACAAGCTAATTCTAAGGTTCATTTTTTAGAGGGGGTAGATCCTGACCACATTCTGTGGCAATGCAAAATTACTGTACAGTAATGGCAAGAAATGGACTCCAAAGGGCGGTGCTATAGACTTCGCAGACGCTTCCTGTTAACACCGCTTTTTTGATTGAAGAACCAAAATTTATAACAGCAGTAGCCATAAAGAGATCATTCTTGTTGTCGGGATATAAAGTATAAGAAGAAACAGAACAATATTAGGGGCGATAAAAGGCTACGCGTATAGGAAGCCCGAGAAACTATATATATAAAAAAGTAAGGTCTAAGTAATACGTAAGATTACGTATTACCAGGGCACATCTCCACCAAAAATACCGTGTTTTCAAACCGTGTTGTGGACCTTTTATACGATGAAGTGCTATATTTCTAATTTATGCTTCTTCTTTTTTATAAAATCATATGGAATGTGGAGAAAAACATATTTCGCTTACATTTCTAGTGAGCTAAAATCTCAACAACAGATTTGATCAGATCTAAAGATATGGGTACATAAAACTTTCATATTTTTGTTTGCAATCAGATCTGAGAAATCGTATAGGTAATAAAAATATGTGTAAACAAAGCGCCGATCGCTCACCATCAGTTTTCCTGAAAGTTTACTCCAGTATACATTTACAACTGCCAAGGTTATTACCGATTTTCCAATTCTCAGTTAACTGAGATTTATTATAAACTTTGGTTGACACTTATGACTCACACTATGCTTGACTCGAACATAACTGTAGCTTATGGAATATTTGGGTTAAAAATATGGAATAAAATGAAACAAATCTGAATACACGCTTGGTAAGTACTCTTTTTATCATAAACAAAAAATATAGATTATATTATTAAACAGGAAGAATATATTTTGAGTCTTTTGTCTTTAAATATGAGCCGCCAGGATGTTATTATTTGCAATTGTTTAACTTAAATGTCAATAAATTTCCTGTATGATGATCATAATAATATAATTCCATATTTGGTATTTACTCCTACTAAAATAAAAATACAAACATTTTTACAAGTTCAAGTTTGAAATACACTGAATACTTCCCAACCTAAAATGTGAACGTAAGGTCTAAGGTATCTTTATTATATAACTATTAGAACTTGCTACGGATGTTCTAAGAGTTATCTAGTTTGATAATGGTTGATAAACTTAGTTACTATCAGGCAGAAAACTTTCTCATATCGTGCTTTAAAATCTATCTGAAATGTTTCATCCCAAAACTTAACGAACTGCCCGCGGCTTGGGACACGGACACGGGAAAAGGGTGAGGGAACAAGGGGACAATGACTGAACAGGACGCAAACAAAGTTTATCCATTTCCAACTAGATATCTATAATATACATCGTCACTATAAACAGGACATCGGACGTTTTCTTTAATACGAATATCTGCAAAACATTTGGAGATATTTACAAAACATCCTCATTATTCCAGTTACCACAACAAGTAAAAGAACATCATCTTGAATATGTTTTAAAGTATGTACTTGTAATGAAAATAACATTCGCGCACACCGCCATTTTGATAAAATGGCAACGAAAAACGGATTTACAAATATATTTATTAATTTAATGTGTGATTGCCAACCTAAACTTAAAACTATTCTAACATTTTTAATAATTCCAACAGCAATGTTTCATTTTCATACTCTTGTTCCTATATTTTCTTGTTCCCTACTCCTCATTGTTTTTCTCCCTTTAATATTTCTTCTTAGCTCTCTTCCTTTACTATTTTATTTCCTTTACTTCTTCTTGGCTCTATCTCCGCCATCCACCTGTTGTCTTCCTTATCACCTCTCCGCAAATCCTCTATTTTCTCAACTGAAGTTTCACTGTTTCTACTCTACCATTCCTTCTCTTTCCTCGCTCCTTCTCTCTATTTCTGCTATCTACCGCTTCCCTTCACTCTTTTCTTACATGAATACTTAATATAATCCTCTTCTATCTCTCTCCCACACACCTTGCACATACTTTCCTTATTTATATATTACAAATATAGTTATTATCAGAGATGTGCACAAATAGTTTTTAAAAGTATTTTAAATACAAAATAGACCAGGATCCCAGACGAGTTTCTTTGCAAAATATGCAGATTGCAAACGAAACTCCTCTGGGAGCCTGGTTTATTTAGTATTTTTAAGCTATGGCGTTGTAGGAGAAGACACAGTCGAAAATTACTAAAAGATGTACCTTCTAAATATCTAGGTTTACCAATTTATTCTAGATAAAAAGTAGTGTGATTCATTGCTTTGTCCCACCCTGTCAAATTATTAAAAAAAGGAAATAATTGTAATATTACACATACAATAATATTTCTATCAGATTTTCTGTGCTAACGCGGAACTAATTACTAGCGTTCGTTGCAATTGATGAGATCAAACTAGCCAAGGGGTTAAGGTTACCCGCGTAATGTAAGTTCTATTCTTTGTTTGCAGTTATACGTAGTGGACGCCAGACCGCGTTATATTCCATGCTTGTTTTGTTCAGATACTAACTACAGCTAGTTGTACCACCGCGTCGCAAGTACATTGCATATATCTGTACTCACTGATATACTCGTATATAAATATATGTTTTTCTTTTTCTTAATTTTTTAGCACTCAAGTTTAGTGCAAAAATACTTCGCACTAAAAACAGGGGTTTAAAACTTGTTGAGATTGTAATCGTGTAATCGTTGTAAATACAATACAAAAGCCTTATTACGAAAGGAACGAAATGGCTTCAGAGGAGGTAGAGAGTAGGAAGAAATGTGGAAGAACAGCTGCGAAAAAGAATAGAAGCAATCGAACAAGCCAAATACAACCAAAGATATAAGAGAGTATGAGACATGGGGGACACCAGCGCACGTAAAGAAGGAGAAAAACAAGGACACAAGAAGAACCGCCAGATTAAAAACGGGTGAGAAGGAGAAAACAAACAAATAATGTAAAAAAGAGGTCCTGCAGAGAGTATAAGGTAGCAGAGGAGATGCTTGATAATTATAAATTATAATAATTATAAAAAGGAATGTGAGGGGAAAGTAGACAGCGAAAGAGGGATAGAGGAGTTGTTGAGAGGAACCAGGGAAAAAGGATTTGCATGGCGGAAGTGCAAAAAAGAAGGAAGACAATAAAGAGGGAACAATGAAGGTACCTCCATATCTATTAACGAATTGTTAACAGGTAGCGCGGGTTCATTTTTGATAATTTTTTGCGCAAATGGCAACGTTCAATAAAAAAAACAATAATTATTTTCGAAGTCACATGTTTATGCCGGTACCAAACGATGCTACGAACACCTTCCAACGTTGGACGCATCGCGTAGTCGATGCTAGAACTTAGTGTGTCCAAAGTTCATGTTGGAAGAAGTTCGGACTGTAGGATTTTCGATAATATTGAGTATCGATTCGAACACCTGTTCAATATATTGTAGCAAATTTAAAGATAAAAAAAGAACTCACCGTTAGATAATGACTTTTAACGTAGAGAATAATTATAAGACCCACCTGGAACAAAAAAAAAACAATTATTAATTCTATTGAAATATAATCAACGGACATGTTTGAAATACAAACAATTAATAGAAACATACCGACTAATAACTTAACTATTGGGTAGAACTATTAGGGCGGTCGCATATTGGATACACGACTGTTTTATTGACAACAACTTTTAAACACATTGAATAAATTAATTCCGGCACCAAACGATGCTACAAACACCTTCGAACGTTGGACGCTTGATGGTTGGACGAAGAGATTTTTCTACCCCACCACACTTGATCCATATGTCATGCACTGCTGCACGAATCGTCCAACAAAGGTAGGTTTTATACTTGAAGATTTCTTTATTTACTTGAAAGTTTTTGTTAAACAGTGCCAGTGTCAATAATATCAACAAATTATTAAAATAAAAAAATCATTCGGATCAAATATTCGTTCCACCGTATAGTGGGAAACTTGCCATGTCAATCTTCCAATATTTGACTCGCACGTTTCTGTGCTCACGGCACTTTGCTACCAGTCAACGTAAAACGTATTAATATATTTCCCGCATACAATGTGTTAACTTTAAATGGTTTCTAAGCCCTGTATGTACAATAACTTTTTACATATAATGTTTAATTTTCATAGTGTGTGTGTGTTTGTCTCTTACATATATAAATAAATATTCTACATGCATGTGTATATGTAACCTTTAATAATACAAACACAATGTACTCCAGTATGTACGTTTACATTTAGTTCATCATAATATGTACTTGGTACAATGATACTGACTGTAGTGTCAGTACACTAGGACTAGACTAGCTCGGCTACCATGCAACTAATAAAACAGCAAATAACGTAACTTTGAACATTCTTCTTCACGTTATCAAATGTTAGTGACGTTGTTTATTACAGACATCAAATGTTACAGCAAACAATTTAGTAAGACTCTAATATTTTATGTAACAATTTGTAGAATAACTTTTGAAGAGAATGTTTCAGCATGTTCATTATTTTTATAGTTATTTATTTAGATTTAAGGAATTTTTTTTATAGATAATCTAGATACGATTCCGGAGACTGTATTTAAAATAACGCATTGGCTTTATTGAATAAAAACGGGATGAAAACGGGAGATGAATAAGACTAGGATGAAAACTGGAGCGTAAGGAAAAAATTTCGAACTTACTCTAACTTACTTTAAAATAAATTTAAAAGGGTCCTATTTTGTAATATTTTTTCTGACGTAATGCGTCATGAATTGGACTACATATACGTCATTATTTTTTGAGTCCGAAGGCGGTCATTTACATGAAAATATTTTGTTATCTATTTTAATTTAAGTATGTATACTTCTTACTTTATAACCCCATGTATAAGTTACAATATAAAAGCAAGCCATAATTATTAAAATACGGTTGGTCGTTACAGTTTGTTAGTTATTCGTAGTCGTTATACAACGGTATGAGACACATTGTATACTACGCTACCTTAAATACAATGTATAATCTTATTTTAGTTAATAATTCATTAAACTATACATTGTTATCACCATATCAATTATTCAACACACACTTAAAGCGCTCTATGTCGTTTCGTCACTATGTAGCCCTCCCCTCTGCGTTCCCCTTTCATTCTCCTCATCATCGTCCACGGTGCACCTCTACCACACGGCGCTCGGGACTGGCGTCTCTCTAGACCGACGCCAGCCGTATCTTATGATATGTATATGATGATTTTATGAAGTTATACACCTACTGGAATAAAACCAGTGGTTCTCAAGAAGTTATTTTTAATATTTCTCATGTTATTTTATTTTTATATAGAGATCACACATGTGCATTCGTGTGCGAATGACTAAAGCGAATCAAAAATTACACAAAATATTAGTGCTGACATAGCAAGCATTCACGAATGTAATATTGTATTCGTATATTCGCTTTATCCATGTGTACGCGAATACGGTATTAGACTTTGCAGACATAAGGCTGAAAAATTGGATGGACTAATTCCACAAACGATATTCTGAAAGAAATTGTTCTTTCTTTTCACAGTCAGAATAGTAGGTCTATTTTCTTTTTAAAGTACTCATAATTACTAAAATATGCTGTGCTCGGATTCAAACCGAACATGCTAGCGGTTTCCAATACAAGACCGAACCATTCGTGGTTAACATCAATCAAAAAGCAAGTGTCGCTAAACAATATCTTTTTAATAAGGAGTCTTAATATGCAACAGATTGCATTGCAAACAAATGCAGCCATCTGGGAGAGTGATGACATATTCGTAAATGATATTAAAATTTAATCAAAATAAAATAACTTCAGGAGAACATGACTTCTTTTTAATGAAAAACTAATTGTTATTATTAGGAAGGAAGAATAATTTTCCTTAAGCTTTTTCTCCTAAAACTCTTCATATTTCAAATTATTCTTGCTGATTTCTTGCGTCTTAAAGAGGTGTCTGTTCCCTATACAAACTTGTCTTTTTGTGATACATTAACATGTATGTTGATGTTCGGCTCGTGTAGCTAATGATCAACAAGGCGAACTATTATTCGAGCACGCCAACCACCAACCTGCCACGCATTCATCCAATTAAATGAATGTGTCAAAAAGGTAACTTATCTCAATATACGGGGATAGTTTGATAATTCAGTTTTCCCAATTTTTTTTTTAATTTCTTTCAAACAGTAGGTTCGCTCAAGGCACTCAAAATAGGCATTTGTTTCACTGATTTCAGTGATGACCTCTTTGTTAGACCCAAGTTTCCTACCGCTCAGTCATTTCTTCAGGTTTGGAAACAGGAAATAGTAGCAGAGGGATAAACCTGGAGAATATACTGGATGCGGTAGCAGTTCGTAGTCCAATTTATGGATTTTTGCAATGGTGACTACACTTTCAATTGCAATCTCGGCATCCATCGCGCTTCCTCAAAATTTGACAGTATTCTATTACTAGATGGCAGTTGACAAAAGCTGCGCGGGAAATTCAAAAAGTCACTGAATTATCAAACTACCAATCATATTCGAGTGTGCATAGAGTCTTTAGATAATGACCTTGTGTGGAAAAGGTCACTATTCCTAATATAGATATTTTCCAATATGTATTGATGCTTTCCGGTAACAAAAATTACCATCCTTTTTTCAATTAAGCATTCTATAGGCAAACAAACATAAACCTACCAACTCGTGTATATATCCACCCATAAAACGCAATGTTGCGATATTCAGATAATAGTACAAGGAAAATAATAGGTTATTTGCAGCATATATTGAAATAAAAGCATATTGGGGGGGGCAGTGGGGTATAGGGGGTTGTGTTATACATTAAAAACTAGAGATATACTTCAGTTACCCTATATGTATTATATATAAAGGGATAATACACCACTCTGCGCCGTTGTATGAAGCCGTTGCCATTGCCGTTGCTGTTTCTATAGCACCAGCAAGATGAAGAGGAAGGGCTGAACGTGGAGTCTGCAGATAATGGATACGGTGCTAAAAACCCAACGATTTAAGGTCATTACGAGAAATTAGACCAATAAAATAGTTCCCGTGTAAGCGACTAGTAAAAATATACAACATTGAAATTACACCACAAAAATATATTTGTGAAATTTCTTTGTGATTATAAAATTTAATTTATTAGCAATTTTCTACCTCTTATAAACGGATTAGTTTCAAAGTTCGGAATTGAGATTGTAGTAGTATGCAGCTGGTAAATGACTAATATGGGTGTGCTGATTAAGAATACGTTAAGAATAGATAATGTTTTAGGCTTCCATCTTGAAAAAATGGCATCTAAAACGTGAATAACTTCTTACCAATAGCTCTTAAGATAAAAGTAGTTTTCAATTTTCTACAATTTGTACATACAACATCTTTTTGTATAACTGATAGATATTGAGCTGCACCGCTGTAAAGAAGAGCACTTCACTGAAAATTAGTAATGGTTCCCTTACAACTTAGCCCTTATTTCTTAGACCCATTACAGTATATAAACATCTTATCTTATCTTCTTAATATATATAAATTACGTGTCACGTTGTTCCTCCGCGATGGACTCCTAAACTACTTAACCGATTTTAATCAAATTTGTACACCGTGTGCAGTTTGATCCAACTTGAAAGATAGGATAGCTTACATCTCAATTTATGATTGCAATATTATCTTATTGCAAATTATTTGTCTATTAATTATCTGTATATGACATATGACATCTGGCGACGATGATGGCGACATCTGTTGACTAGATTGAGTAAATATTCTGTTGACTAGATTGAGTAAATATTCTGTTGACTAGATTGAGTAAATATTCAATAGATGGCGCTATGTAACGTTAGACACAGCAACGCGTGGCCGGGACAGCTAGTATTATATAAAATTTAAAAGGACTATATATTTTTAACGTTCTGCAACTTTTACTTACTAAATGTGTTGTACTTTTAAAGTATAGACTAGTGCGACTAACTAGATAGTATTTTTATGAAACAAAAATGTTTAAATCCTAAGTCCAAACATCTAAAGAAATTACAGTTTTGAAAGTGATCTCGAGTAAAAAGGCCGAGCAGATTAAAACTCGTTCGAAATATGAAAGCTTCCGACGTATTAAGTTGCATGTCGCACTAGTGTGGACATGTTGTACAACTTCTAAGAACAAATGAAGGATGTCGTATGTTTAAATCGCACGTATGTGTACCATACTTAGATGTATAAAAAGAAGTTGCCATCTATCTTTAGATGATATTCAAGAAAATATAGGCGTCTGTTTTTATAGGCGAATTTATTGAATTTATTAGGACACATTGTTCGAATTTTGGGAGTCCTTAAAGTGTAAATTCGGCACTGAAAACAAGGCAAAAAATCTACTTGTACGTGAGAATAAATACACTTGCTATATAAATACTATTTTTATGTTTACCGCGTCTCGTTTTTTGATGGCATTCGTTTAAAATTCGCAGATAAGATTTTCTTTTTGATATAATTAGATTAGAAGAGTGTTCCGGTATTCTAAGAATATTTTCCACTATTTAAACATGTGCCATGAATGAATAGTAAACGGATGACAGTAACAATAAATATGCTAGACCACAACACGTGTTGTTCAAAAAAAAAAAAAAAAAACTTGTGATATATAGGTTAAAACTAAAAATATAAACTTAGATATATTAAAGAAAAAAAATAGTTGTAAAAGATTAGTTAGAAACTGATGAAACCTACAGTTATATGTGATAAGTATTTATAGATAACAAGAGTTCAAAAATCTGATATCAAGTTTATGATAAGACTTATCACAAACTAATCACACACACACAAACAGTAGCTCGTTAAAGTTGTAATTACTTGTATTATTTGATGAGAAAATTATGTTTTATTTAATCTAACATTAAATTTACTATTTAATTTTATTTCACCAAAACATTACAGGTAAGGTTTGTGTTTAGGGAGATTATGCAGTGCTGCATTCAGATGCCCGGAGATATCTTCAAATATTTTTAATAGTTTTGTCCTTCTAAGTAACCTGGCTCTTAATAGTGTGATCAATTAAGCAATAGTTTCACATTTAAGGTGCTGGTAGTCAACTTAATCAATTTTACTATTTATAATGTTCAAAAAATGTACAATTTCCATACTACAGTTGCACCGGAATATTGAACTTCAATATAATTTTGACGAAATTACCAAAGATAAAAATGTAACCAGATAAAAATGAAAATGATTAAAACATATATAAAGCTGTACATTCAAATAAAGCGAAGAAAAACATAGAATACACTTTTATCAATTTTATTAACCTGTTCTATTGAGAAAAAATTAAATACAATAATTAAATTCGTCAATAATTCATATAATAAAAATTGAAAATGTTGTAAAAGTTTATTTTACACATTTCGTAAATGTAATAATTTTTTTTATCATTCAATTTTAACAATTGCTCGAAAACGACTTCATCAAAGTTTCTGAAAAATTTATATTTTCTAGAGACACCTTACGTAAAACTTTTGGTGCTCTCGAATTGTACCATTAATTTTCTTAAAAGCCGGTATTTTGAAAAAATTGAATAGAAGAAAATAAACGTTCGTGTTTAAAATGGCACAATTATATTCAGTGATGGAGGTGATTGATGTAAAGTAAACATTTTGGCATCACTTTGAGATCATATAGAAGATGTGTATGATGTCTTTGTCATGAAACAATTCAATTTGATTTCACTCGTTCAACGAAATGTCAGTGATATGAACTAGAAATGGTAAAATCACTTCACCGTACCAGTATTGAATGAAGTTGCAAATAAACCATTAAAGTGTAACAGAGAAAAATATATCTTGATTCTTTTTCTCTATTATATTCTTGTGAAATGAATATGGAATTTTATCTCTACTAAAATAATTATTTTCAAATGTAAAAGAGACAACAACTATATCTTCATTTAATTGTATGATGATGGAAAGAGAAAGAATATTCTTATGAAAAGATTCTGACATTTATCTGAAAACTAGTGAAAAGGAATTGATTTCTTCAACAAGCTATACCATTTCACCAAAATGTTTAATAATTTACCCTTTATGACGTGGGAAACGCTGGTACTTATTAGTATAATATTAAAGAGCTGAAGATTACATAGTTCACAAACTTTATCACGAATTAGTCTCCACAATTAACAAAAACTAATCCACTAACTGTACTATATTACATCTAATAACGCATAAATACCTATATTTAGCATCTTGACTAATGTTAACGACCTGATATAATCAAATGTTAACAAATTTCAATTAACATACTTATATAAATAATTAAATCAACTTTTAATTTATGAAAAGGTAAGAACCTCACATCCAAAATGATACAGCGTCCATGGTCTTAGTATTACTAACTAAAATACATATATAAAATATAGAATAGCCCTAACAGTTAGCCTATAAAACCCATCTAATGCAAAGAGAATTTACGATGCAAGAGGTTCCCTGTATGCTGTATCCCATTTTCCTAATATACAGGCTCAGTTCTAGTACTTCACCATTCCTCCCACCCTTCCTCATCCTTCCATTCCTCTTAAAGTTTTACTGGAATGAAGTTTTTGCAGTTTTAATTACTCACATCTTTGTTTTACTAGTACCATGTACACTGTACAGTGTATGGCGTACATAGAGCTGTATGACGTATATATGGAAGAGGGTATTATGTGTGTTTGAAATATAAATAATTTATTATTGTTTTATTTTCTTTTAATTTAATGGAGGTAAATACGTAGCTCTATTAATTCATACTTTTTAGTACTCCACAGATGTTTTTAAAACAATATTAAATTTTATAAACGTGCAAACTCTTATGTTTTAATGTTTTTGAATTAGAAGAAGTGGTAAAGCCTGTGAATAATAGGTGTGCTAGCGTCGAATTAGCGTAATATTACTTCAACAACTAACGAGTTTACACTAAGTAAAGTAAGCGTCCGTCTGGATCGCATCAGATGCACTGGATTTATCAAATCAAACATGGAAACGAGAGGAGAGACGTATAGAGCAAGAACTCTCGACGAGACATTTGTTAAAACATGCCGCGAATGAACCCATGTTGACTTGTGTCAAAAGACCGCTTATTAACCGAGGCGAGAGCACTCGAGGCAAGCCAAAACGAGGCGAGAGCACTCAAGAGAGGCCAAAACGAGGCCAGAGTATGCAACTACATCCTATATTCCATTTATCTTATAATATGTTGATTATTTTTATTTTAGTTATGGTTCTTAATATTATTGTTTTTATTCTATGTATTTGTTATAGTGTCCTCAATAAATCGCTCACCTCGTTATACCAATGCTGACACATGCTATCGTATGCACATAAGGCAACTTCTCCTACTGAACTTACTGAAATGAACTTATAATTTCATTTACAGTAAAGAATACATTGTACAATATGAAATAATAATCTTTAAGCTTTTATTGCATTTGCCTTCGCTACTCTTTACAGTTGCAAGTTTATAAAATTTTATAACTATTTTAAGTGAAATAATATATTTTCTTGTAGTAATATCAACTCCGTACACCGTACGGTGTATCGCATCGGTACTTTATACCTTTCTACATTTAAAAAGCGATACTACGTTTATAGACTAAAATACCATTTTCTCAGTTAGAAAACTACGTTCGTACATTTTCCAATTTAAAATAAGTACCCAACATCGGATCGTAAATTGGGTACGTGCAACTCCAGTGCCCGCACTACTCCATACGTCTTCGTGGAGTCTCTCGTCTCTCGTCTTCTAGACTCTCGCTGTTTCAACACGCTTTTTTACAACTTCTATTGTACTTTGTTTTGTACCTATATATGAAACATTCAGAAACCAAAAGGAATAAGTCCATTGCTTAGTCCATTAAGTAGATATGTTTTGTTCCTAATTATTATCTAATTTTTCTTTTCTTCTTGGATGGTGCTCCGACTGACATCAGTCAGAGATTGAAACGTCAGAACCTTAACAACACTTGGTCCATTGTTAACTCGTAGTTTAGTCAACTATGTACAAGTAAAGACCTACCAGACAAGTGATATTACAATTTACCCTTACTGTATACGTGAAGTTTTTTTCAACTATTACAATCTAATCTATTAGACTACTAAGCAATTTAACGTTAAGGTGAAACGATACTTGGCCATTTTTTCTAGCGAAATATAGATGGCCATACTATACAGAAGGTTAAATATTATCAAAGAAAACATGTTTTTTATGTTTAAATCGTTTTATGTAAGTAACTATAAACGCGAATCAAAATCTAAAGCTGCAATTAGTTAGATGAATAACGTATCTACATTTTAAACTTTCTTCCACTGACTTTTAATGAGTTTTAACCGCAAAAATATGTTTTGCAAATGAATATTGCTATGAATATTTTGCTATAATATGAATTGACTGGTAACATTTCTAAGGGTTTGTCATAAATAAAGGTTATAAAATTGATGACAAACCCTTAGAAATGTCATATAAAAATTGGAATTTAACTAGAAAATATAGCAATATTAATTTTCAAAAGTTATTTTTGCGGTTACAACTCATTAAAAGTCAGTGGAAGAATGCTTCAAATGTAGATTTTGATTCGCGTTTATAGTTACTTACATAAAACGGTTTAAACATAAAAAAAACATGTTTTTTTTTATAATATTTAACCTGCTGTATAGTATCGCCATCTATATTTCGCTATAAAAAATGGCCAAGTATCGTTTCACCTTAACATAATATAATATAAACATTAAAGGTTTTGCTCTTCAGCATACCTTATTGTATGATATGAAAAATTTAACATAAATATGCCTTACGTTTTGCACGATTAAATTCAATTTAATTAAACTAACTGAAAAAGTTTAACCGTTTTCAGTCTCCTCTTTGTTTCTCCATCGTTGTCCAGTAGGTGTGTTACCTCGTCATTAACATGTTGTTGGAGTCTTTCCTGGTGACTCTTGGCAATTTCCATCTTTAAGTCTCGGTGAAAATCACTGTTTCTTATATACCAGGATAGGCATCCTGGTCGATGTTTCTTAGCACTTTGTTCTGGAACCTTTGGATTAAATCCTTGTTACTCTGACAGGTACAGCCCCATAGCTGGATACCATAAGTCCACACTAGTTTAAGGATCTGTTTGTAAATTAGTAACTTATTTTGTACTGACACAGTGGAATCCTTTCCAATCAGCCAGTACAATTCCCTGTATTTTATATAACAATAAGTATCTGTGATATTAACTACTAACGCTGTTATAACGACGCCATAAATACGCCTACAAGATAAGTCGCATTTCACCTATTTTATAGTGTATGTAATTGTTCTATATCAAGGAAAAGAGTATATTCTTAAATCCATAAAAATCAATACAGATTTTTCTCAAAATATTGTTTTGTAGACTTATCCTCGTTGCCTTATGAATGTATATGACAGTGACAGTATAGAATATTACAGTGTAGTATGGTGTACTATCATTTAGTATCTTTCACACGCCTTGACAGTTGTAACGGAAACAATCAATTCCATACTATTGTTGTGTTGTATTCTATCTATTGTTAATTCACGAGTATTATCAAACAGAGTTAGTTAGTCGTTGTGTGATTAATAGAATTAATTTATGATTAATGGAAACAATACAATCGTAAATGAACAACAACATTTGTACCATATTTGAAGACATGTAAACGCTTTTTTGAAAGTTACAGGCGTCACTTGTTATAGAGATGGTACTTTGTCTTGGGACAAAACTTTGCAACGACTGTTGTATGCATTTTTACACGCTCGTTATGTTTTTATACCTTTAGGCTTTACAATTTTCTTACTGTTTATTTAATTCACATTTCCTATTTTATCTGTACCCAAAGTGGACATTTCCTCATTGTCCCATTCTCCAATCTTTCTTCCGCAATGTTTCCATACTATGTTTCTTTGCCTCCTTTCTCATCTTTCCGTCCTTGTTTTTCTATCTTATTTCCTTTTAGTCTCTCCTTCCTTCACCTCTTTCAACCTACCATAATATTCCTTGTATTCTTCTTCTTCCAGTTCATCGTTGTTTCTTTGCTCCTTTCTCATCTTCCAGCACTTGTTTTTCTATCTAATTTCCTTTTAGCCTCTCCTTCCTTCTCCTCTTTCAACCTACCTCCTATTCTTCCTTCTTCAGTTCCCTCTAATGCGCTGCTATATTCCTCATATTTCTCTTCCTCTCCTTCTCTGCGCCTTATTCGTTTCAGTCATATTATGGAGTACTAATATATTGTGTTAAATATTATTTAAAATGTTGATATAAAAATAAAACACTTGCAAAAATAATTTACAAAGATAAGTATGTGTTAAAATAAATTTGCTCAAACTGTGATAATACGAAATGTGTAAAACAATAATAAATAAAGATAAAATTATTGTTAATTATACAAAATTGCAGACACCTTATGTTGCCAGAGCAAATAAAACCGCAAAAACACATTCATATTCATTTGATGATTAAGCAAGCGTAAAAGAAAAATTAAGAGAATTTATTATTTAATTTTTAAAACCGTTGATTAATATTTTTAAGAATATCATACAGATGCCTATTTGCGATCACTGACGACCCTCTATTTTATTTGCAGTCCAACAAATCAACTTTAAACTTGTCTATATTATAATTTGTTTGGGCCCCTGCATATTAAATATGCTCACTTTAGTTTGTAATATCTCGCTTCACAACTGATCAAAACATTATAAATTTTGTAATTAAACTAAGGACACTTATATCAACATCATATTTAAATTTTATTGAATCCTGTAGAAAAGTTATTTTACTATTAACCGATGGCACTGCTGCGTAATACTTATGTGAGCCACCCAATACGATTATCATTTTTAGCTTACGAGATATAAACGCTTTTAGTAAATAACACATAATTTTACGTTTTCTGTTCAGCAGGTATGACACGGGTATACTAAACAACATATCATCCGGTATAACATTATCATGCAAATTTAAACACCAAGTGTTGTGACGTAAGACAATGTTATACCGGATGATTTATACTATTTGTTTATACTGCAATTTGTTAATGCACGTATTATTAAAATACACAAACAAGAAGAAACACACCTTAACCCAAATCTGTCAGAATATTCAGGACGGATCGTTTTGCAGTTTGGTTGCTTTGTTGTTTTGCCGGTTTATTAAGCTTAGTATGCATATGACTACCTTTCCCACTCCACTACTCCTACTATTCCTCCCAACCCCCCTATGCCAACTAGCATTCAATAGTCGAGCCAGTAATGTTATGCAATACTGCACATTATGTTGGAATGAACAAAGAATTGAAATTATATAGATCAACCGCTGAAAGAGATGAAAAAGATGACACAATGGAGTGTATTTGTTTAGTTTGTGTGTAGACAATCTAATATGGTACATGGACCGCTCTATTATATTCAAATGAATATTACTAAAGAGAGGACTGTAAAATGCAACTCTCCTAATGCTAAAATGACGATTTCTAAATATATTTTCATTAGTTTTTAATATGTAGTTACATACGTACCCTGATGAGACAAGAAATTAAAACTCAAATGGTGAAATATAAAGACCATCCAAAATACATTTGAGACCAACGTAATGGAAGACGGAATTACCTTCAGGAGACTAAAGAAAAGGGCATCTCAGGACTTAATTAAATGAAGTAATAGACACGGTTGTGTCAATGACTATAGGACAAAACGCAATATAAATCAATTTCAGAACAATTTTCTTGAAAATTTAGATATTTATTAATGTAATAATCTTCTTTATACATAGAAAAAGTTTGAATACCTCTTGTGGTACTAAATTTTTAGATATTGATTGTTAAACTTTGCATTTTTACATACAAATAAAACCTATGTTGAAACAAATATTATTTGATATAACAATGGTAACTTTCTTACAATTGTTTTGAAAAACTTAAGTCGTCCGCACATGGGTCGACTGATTGCAAACCTTAGCCCCGAATTCTCCCGACCCGAATAAGAATGCAACAGAGTGAGAGAACACAGACGGCACAAACGAAAATAAACTAATTTGATATTGGTTTTGAGCACGTTTTGAGCGACTATGTTTCTTGGTCGCAGGGCAATTACGTTGCATGCTGACATCATGAGCAGAGATGTGCATAAATACTATTCAAAGGTATTTAAATACATACATACACACAAATACCTCAGAAATCGACACAATAAAGTCCTCTATTATACTATTGTTAAAAATTTTAGAATCACGAAACACGGCTCAACATGGCTCGTTTTTCGTTTTCGTTGAACCCGCGTGCAGAGGTCCTTAGAACCATTAATTGAGGATATGACAAATATTATACTGAAAAATAAATTACAGCAAACGGTATTCGTTTCTTCATAAAATAAGTTTAAAATGAGATTCTTTTCATAATTTTCAACCATTGTCACAAAGCCTAGTGACTAGAAGATTGTGATATGGCAACGTCGCACTACGCGACAAGTTTAAAATACCGTAAAATCACAGCAAAGTAAACAAGTCGTCTTTGGTCAAAATAACAATGCAACGTTGCCAGATCTAAAAAACGACGCAGTAGATTATTTTATTATTTATGCGCATGTGAGACTGACCGAAAGAGAGTAGCACGTATCAACAAGTTTTTTTTTATGTAGGCAAGATGTAAACAGATTAATTTACATAGGAATATCTCTCCGTAAGTTGATCATGCCTCTTCCTTTGGAAAGTCCCTAAATAAAATAAAATCTGTTCTATGCCTTCTTATAGAATAGTTGTAGATCTTAAATGAACTGTTCAATTTTCGATAGTAATATTAGAGAGTTAAGGTTTATCTTACTAACTTTTAAAATATTTGTTCCTTATGGTGTCAGCTATCTCAATTGCAGTTACGACATTTTTTGTATGGTTAATAAATAACAGATGATCGTGTCCCGACAGATTCTGCTTCAAATCCAGACGCAGCAGCCAATAAAAGAGACTGCTACAATTTTAGGAAGCCTTGGCGAAATAATGATATAGAAATGATTTCAAAGAACTTTGATTTTATGTATTCCGGATTCTTAAAATCTAATCTCGTCTTTTCCCCTTCCTCCTTCCTCCAACTCATCCCAATCTTCTCTATAATTACCCAGAGACTCCTAGAGAGTTGTTGTTGTTTTTGAAGTGGACTCCCACTCCTTAAAATCAACTTCCCTTTTTATTTGCTTCTCTTAGTATCCGTATAATCGTATTCGATGTGAAGAAACTATGGTAACGATATGAAATGTGTATTAATAACTTTGGTCAAGATTATTTTCGTATATTGGTAGTTACATCTCTTTCTAATTTATACTCTTCTCTTTCTTTGTATCACCATATAATATTTATATTAATTTAAATATGTATATTAAAACCAGTTTTCAAATCGAGACACACTTGAAAAGTAGATTTCTTTTATTTGGCTAATTGCCAAAAATAATTTGGCACAAATTTGACCAAGTAGGTCTTCCCCATTTTGAAATAAAGGTGTGAATATATTTTAGTTTTAAAGATTTTATATAAATATCTGGAATAGTTTAGTATGTGCAAAAAGATAACTACAGTAACGTCTCTTTAATCCGGCATTCCACAGTTAGGGAAATTTTGTAATGTGGCACCGATTTTGATACTTCGAAACGCATAGAGATAAAGATAGAGCGTTAAAAACTGAAAGTCAGAGTGAAATGCATAGAGAAAATGAATATAGTGAAAAATGTAAAACCAATAAAGCAAAAGAAAAATCTTCTAAGAAAGCTGTTTTCAATCTTGCAAAGTTTACGGCAAACTGTGTCATAAAATATTCGATCATTAGATTAAAATGAAGATAACTTTAAATAAAAAAGACAAGACGTTACCTTCAAATACATACTCGTACACATGCACTACTGAAAGATCTAAGAAACTATATCACAATGATTCTCAAACAGCGATGTTTTCTTACTTTTATATAGAAATAGTTACAGTTTCTTGTTGATTACATTTTAGAATCGTTGGAATAGAAATAGATAACTTTGTCGTAAAATCCTATATGAGTATAGCTATATCAATGGTAGATATATGAGCATTTTTTAAATATTACGTTCACTCGGTTCGTATTGAAGCTTTTTACGATGGACCAATACTTGAGAACAGAGTATTACTTCTGGAATGGATTGATAGATAGATAGAGAGAAGTCTTCTTAAAAATATAGACTGCCAGAACTTTAGACGATACATGCAATAACGCTCTTGCTCTTGATAACGCCTTCATTTAACACTACTTCATTAAATTTACCTGTTTGTTGTGATAAGAATCGTACTGGGTTTGCACTGGTGCGTTATTCCAAAGCTGACATTTGATAGGAGTCGTTAGGGAGACTAAAAATTTAGAGCAAGCGCGAATAAGTTTAAAATGTAACTTATAGGGCTGTTAAAAACAACCTAGCCCTGTAATGCAATATTTTGTCACGTATTCTAATGCGTCTATAGGTGAAGGTTACTTAGTTCGTATGTAGAGGGTGCTGTCTAGAATTCTCAGAGGAAAAAAATAGTTTAATTTCTCGTTTCTTTAGCTTTTGTTGAAATACATATAGTTATGACTAATATACACGTCATAAGTGCTTAATTAGTTAATATATTCGCTAAAAAAAAACTTTAAAATAAAAATCTTTATGTGAGTATACAAGAAAATGTCAGCATTGGTATTACGCCGAATGCGATTTGAATGTAGAAATTAAAAATTAAAATGTAAAAAAAATAGCTTTTATTTTACGCATATGATTTAATAAATTATTAAACAATATTCAAGTGTGTTTGATAATATGACTTTATTTCTTATCAAAAATCATCGCAATCTTTACTGCCAACTTTAATGGACCAATCTGTTGAATCAGAACTTAAACTTTTTTAAATTGACAGGATGTTTTTCGAAATCTACGAGATTTCTTCTAAGAAAAAATAATTGGCATCGTATAACGACACTCCGGCGTTTACAAAATCAACATTCCTTTAAAATTAGTCGATATCTTTATTCTATGGTTCAAAATCAGTTCGCAGGAGTTTCTAAAATTAAATTATTAGCTTTTTTTTACAAAAAATATTCGATATACAAATATTTTGAATGAATCACATACAACATTTTAGCGTGTCCTTATTTTATAATAGCAACAATTTATCTGGAAATGATTCTTTAAGTAGAACGGTTATTCATGATAACTCCCTGCCAGTTTCTACCTGAATTTGGAGGGAGTTTCTCGTATTAGTGAATTTCTACAGAAAATTTTTAATTTACCCGCAAGAACGCATATTACAAGCCACACAAATATGTTGAAATTACAAATAAAGTTTTAAAAAAACATTAAATATTTTGGCACGCACATGTAGTTAAATATTTTAGTTACAAAAGTGAAACCAGAAAGATCTATATATAGAAATACATGTATGTAATGTAAAACAACCATTAATCTCTTTAAATAATTAATATGTTGAATTGTGAACACTTGTCCAGTGTCCCTATTAAAAATCATTTGTAAATTGGAAATACTAGAAGCTTAAGCCGGCTCCAAACGATGCTACGAACACCTTCAAACGTCATGTGTCCAAAGTTCATGTTGGAAGAAGTTCGGGCTGTTGCCGGTCTTTTGACCCGCGTCATTTTAGCGTTGTTTATGTTAAGATAAGAATGAAGCCAGAGTAGCACCATGGTTGTACTATGAGTCTTAGTGCGCAATACGTTAAATTTTACGATAATTAGATAATGATATGCTTTACAATTAGATAAACATTGCTTCTAATGTTTTGAGAATACCAATTGAAACTATATACGGAGCCCAAATATTTCTGTGAATCAAAATACAAAAGATAGTATAAATTCTATTTGGTTTATTTCATTTGCATATTTGGTGAAGCATGTCTCTGCCTAATTTACCAAACAATGGTCTAGTGTTACAGTAATATGAGTTATTTATACATTCAAACATTAATGATGATTTTATTAATTAACATGATGTTTATATTAATTTTAAACATGTTAAGTTACATAATAAATTTTAATTAGTTGTTTTAATCTTTATTGGGTCGTTAAATCACAGCCTTTTTGTTTTATATTTACATATGAGTGTTTGTTTTTTTTTTATTTAATTGTTGTATTTGTATCATTTATTGTGTTGTGCAGGGCTTTTGGATCAGATTGTTATCTTTCTAATACGTACTTATTTTATTTAACTATCAAATTCTTGTGTAGTATCTGTATAATATGATACGTGTTTAAAAAAGTATTAAAGCTGTATGTAAACAATGTAAGATATTGTACACGTGTAAGAATAGTATAATTACTTATTTAGTAACGAAACATTTTGCTTTTTCAATAGGGGCGACACCAACAACGTAACAGTTTTGACATTTAGTTTTTTGACATATCAGTAGTAGATGCTTTGGCAATTGTTACAATGAATTCAATTTCGCTCAATCGCATTAAAATAATAAAAATCCATGGTATGTAATCCCACTATTTAAGATTAAGGTAATGATATTACAAATCTAAGATCTATCTATTTTTTCATAAAGAAATACTCCTAGAAGAATACAAAGAAAATAATTTTATATAAAATGCCTTTTATACAATGTTGATATTGGTCGTCCAATGTACAATACGTTTTTGATAATTCCAGTATTATGTATTAGACGATACAATCATTACATTTTCATCTATCCTTTCCAGCTTTGTACTTTTTAATATAAAATCCCAATGCTAAAACTGTTCAGTCATTATCTCCGCAATATTCTAATTAACTTCGCTACTCATTATCTTGTCTTTGCATACGCCAAACAACGCCTGGCTGTGTATACTGGGCTCGTTTAGTTCTTCTCTTTGTATATGTATATTAAAATTTTGTAATAAAGACCATATTTTACTCTACAAATATTATCACACATAATATCTGTATATTAACCAATTCTTTAGCGACTATCAGTCGGCGTTTTTTTGTGTTATCGTATAATATGTACTGTTAAGAAGTAGTATCTGGCCTTGAAGGACCAAATGTTACTAAGCAGATCGTGCGTATTTTCAGCACTACGCTTTGGTCGACAATTCTTGAGGGGCAAGCACAGGAAATTAAAGATCTTCACTTAAATTTTATATAACGATTCACTTGTTTATTGGATCTAATTTAAATCACAAGTTTTGAATAACAATAAATAATAATTAACACTTAAAATATAACTAATAATAAATATAACTAAATATAGATAATGACAAAGTAACAAGTAGTAAGAGACGTAATAGTAAAGAGCCGAGCGTAAATAGCGACTAATAAAATGTAAAAAGCAGCACTGATAACAGCGCAGTCACTTATATAGGCCAGCAAAAGGGGAAGGGATTGTGACCAGCTGTAATCTGGTTGATAAAAGAGATCTCTGGTGACGCAAATATAAATGAATTTGTCACAAAACAATAAATAATTTGTAATTTGACAAATACGTTAGAATAAATAAATTTGGCAACATTTTGCTGCTTAAAGGAGCAAAATGTGTGTTCTAAAATTAACCATGCTCCCGGCGGTGACGAAATTCATTTATATAAACGAATTGGGTCAACATGTAGTGAATAAAGAATTCATTAAAATAAAATTACAAGTAAACATTTTACATACAAAACTTATAACTATATAATAAATTCTAATAGAGTGCGCTTCTGCACTTATGTGAGTGGAAGATCTGGTGTTCTGTCTCCAAGTCTTCATATTATCAGTAATGTTGAAGTTGCATGGTGATGACAAACTTGCTGATGAAGTAACTGCTAGATCCATATTTCCGTAGACTGTAGTAAGCGAAGTGACTGCTTTTTGGTAAAAGGTCTCGGAAAGAAGGGACGTAGAGTGTATAGGGGTGAGAATATACGAGGGTGTAGAGAGGGAATAATGTACATTGCAGAGGTCAACTTAAGAAACATCTTCACAAGTAAATACAAAGAATTACAAGGAATTTTTAGCTGATGGCTTTTAGTGACTCGAACGTAAGATTCCCAAGTTGCTAAGAAAGCGGGATGTTTTGAAGCAGACGGCTTTGAAAACATAAAGTAAAACGACAGAATGAAAGAGACGAGTATTGACCTTGACTTCCTAATGACTTTGATGAGAGATTGTATCACGATGCTAGGCGTTTCCATAGAATAAATAATTTTCTCTTTCGTCTCCGAAAAAACAATTTTATTTAAGTAAAAATTTCCTTGATACGTCACTTCTTTCATGAATGGCAAAGTAAAGGGTATGTCCAAACGGCACTCATGTATGGGTGAATACATTTTTCGTTCATTTGTCTTATCCGTATTTGTGTAATTGGATGTGGAAATCAATGCAGAATCTAAAACGTTTTGTTTGGATTTGTGATCATTTATGTCATGCTTTACAGAAGTATGATGTGGGTCTAAATTATTACTGTCTGTTTCCTTAGGTAGGATTACAGATGGTAGTAATTCCGAATCAGATACAGCTTGAGCATTGCAAGTGTTTATACTTTGTGTGGTTGACTTAGGTTTATCAAATTCTGATAGCAGTGAGGTCCATAAAGATGAGTAACATTCCAAACCGTGATTTGCATTCTTAAGTGTAGTCTGAGCTATGTCTGTTAGATAGATCTCTAACAAACGTAGTTTATCAAGTTCATCAAATATATCTTGACAGTGCACAAGATTTTCAAACTGAGTTTTAAATAAAGGCCATGATTGCATGTCTCCATTAAAATCTGGTATAATGAAATTTGATAAATCAATATCAGACGTTTGTGGTGTGTATGTCAAATCAAATGTCGAATTAGGTGATGAAAGTACGATATCAATAATCGACATAGTTGTTAAATATTTCAGTCTAAATGCTTTGATCTCTTTGCAAATTTGCGAAATACGTTGTGGATCATTGCATAATAGAGTTTTCATGTGGTTACAGGTCTCAATAAAAGACTCAAGTAGAGGGTCAGAATGCCTCTTGCATACTATGAGTTCTGATATGCTGAGAGATGTAAGATTGTTAGCGATAATCCTATGAACACTTTTGTAATAAATGTGTAGGTTGGCTTTGTGGGAGTGAGCCTGAGCATTTAATCGCTTTAAATCCATAATGTAGATGGTGATCTAAATTAATTTTGTGATAAATATTAAAATAACAATTATTTTAACCGTTGCTTAGTGTACGTAATGGATATTGCAAGTACAATAATTTGGTATTATGTATGTGATGCAAATATTTTAACGTAAGCATGGTGTTAGAATTTCAAATTTAGGAAACTATATTTCGGTGGAAATATTCAATCTATTGTTACTTGAAGTAAGCTAGGAACGCTTGATTTATTTTAACAATCGAGTTTCAATTGGAAACTAAACCTGTATGACGGGTAAACGATTGGTTAAAATATTAACTTTTTCAGTTAATTTTGATCATGATAACAAACGATTTGAGTAATATTTATAAATTATTTAATTGCGGTATTCAAAATAACATTTGTACAAACACAAAAGGTTAAGTTATTTGAAAATGTAACAATTAAATATTATAAAAATGTTTCTAACTAATGAAAGTAAACTGAATGTTGAATAGTAGAACGAAGATAATCAATTGTTTAGAAAACAAGTTCCATTGATTTGTTGATGAATTAATAAAGTAAAATCCAAAATATAAATTACCAAAATGTTATTACAATCTTTACAAAATCTATTTGCTGAGTACTTGAACAAATTATAATTAGTTTAACTGATAAAAATAAAATAATTTTGAAACAAATAAATCAAAATTGAATAATCGTTAAGATTAGCAGTATAAAAGAACTATTATTTTCAAATTAGAACCAAGGTTACCGAGTGTTTACAATGATTTAGTTAATTTTGAAAAGAATTCTTATAGCTATTGTACAAATAATGATTTTGTAAAATGTTTGTAGATGTGGGCTTTGTTTACATAAATTCTATTGGTGAATAGATTAGCGAAGTTACAATTATGAATAAATTAGGACAATTAAAATAACGTAATTAATTTAATATTAAAAATCTAAAACTTAATAATTGTATATGCTATTTTATGTAATGCAAATGGTGCTCGTATTTATGCTCATAAGTAAATCATATGGAGATATGACACTTGACAGTAGGTTGTCTTACTTACAGCTAAAATGTGTATGTGTAAAGTGAGTATGGATTACTGATTTTAATTCACGTGATGAATGTCTTGACATAAAATAAATGGTATTTTTATGCTTGTAGCTAGACGTGTTCTAACTATTGTGGGTGATAACGTAATTATCGTAGCTTGAATGCTCTTTGTAGCAAATACCGATGTGTATTTGTACATTTGTATGCGACAAATAATGTGTATATTTGAACAATTATTACAATCTATTGGAGATGCAATAATTTATGTGTGGATGTTCGCGCATAGATTACAATCTACATGTGCAGATATAATACTTAAGCGGGTGAATTACTGGTACTATGAATATTTTACAGCGGTAAAAGATATTTAAGTTACAGTAATATAATGTGATGTGGATTGATGACGTAATCATCGGAGCTGGTCGTATGAATATTTTACTTACAGGGGTGACTGGTTCGTAGAAATATTTAACTTCAGCGGTGAAAAACTGATCGCATTAAAAATGACGTACAGTGTTAAGGTAGTATGCATCCAAAAATAGTAAAATCTAAACGATCTGTCGCCGGTGGACATATGATGCAGTATTAGAAGGTCTATATTTTAAGAAATGCTTACTTGTGGATTGTGAATGATTTAGAATTAGACGCAAAGAGGCCAATAATTATTCTAAGGAGTGCCATTCACAAAATACGAATACAATCACAGATTGTATCGGGCTACTATACAAAGTTACAAAAAATAGTCAAAATCAATAGTCTATGTGAAGAAATAATTAAGTGCGCGAGATTAAAGTGAATACTGTGAAAATGCTTCTTATTTGATGCAGATGCAACAATAATAGGAAAGGATTTAGAAAAAAGGAAAGAACTATTTACCAAAGAAGTCAAATTGCAGCGTGGATGTGTTCAGGGGTGATCTGAATCTAGCGTCGTTGCTGATGAAGACTTAGTGGTGCTCCTTGAGTGATGAGGTGGACATCTGGGTGAAGATCTTCTGTACAGGATTGTCGAGAATTTCGTGGATCAGTTTCGGCAAGAACAGGTGCGATGCGGCTCTGATGAAGTGATCTTCAGACATCCGCTTTTTAGCTCGAAGGACCTGATGTAGATGCTTGTCCTGAAGATATCGTGTTGGATGATGCGCTGGTCTTCGATCAATTGTAAGATGATTTAAAATCCAGCATCCGACTCGATCAGGACTAAATGTAGATGGATGTTCTGCTGAAACCTTATCTACTGATGCGCTGGTTTAGGATTAATTTTCAACTCCAAAATCCGGTATCCGGCTCGAACGGATCAAATGTTAAGAAGTAGTATCTGGCCTTGAAGGACCAAATGTTACTAAGCAGATCGTGCGTATTTTCAGCACTACGCTTTGGTCGACAATTCTTGAGGGGCAAGCACAGGAAATTAAAGATCTTCACTTAAATTTTATATAACGATTCACTTGTTTATTGGATCTAATTTAAATCACAAGTTTTGAATAACAATAAATAATAATTAACACTTAAAATATAACTAATAATAAATATAACTAAATATAGATAATGACAAAGTAACAAGTAGTAAGAGACGTAATAGTAAAGAGCCGAGCGTAAATAGCGACTAATAAAATGTAAAAAGCAGCACTGATAACAGCGCAGTCACTTATATAGGCCAGCAAAAGGGGAAGGGATTGTGACCAGCTGTAATCTGGTTGATAAAAGAGATCTCTGGTGACGCAAATATAAATGAATTTGTCACAAAACAATAAATAATTTGTAATTTGACAAATACGTTAGAATAAATAAATTTGGCAACATTTTGCTGCTTAAAGGAGCAAAATGTGTGTTCTAAAATTAACCATGTACTTTGGCCAATGAATTCGCAAATAAAATTATCAACCTACGCCGCAATTGACTCGAGGTTAACATCACTTGTTAGTAGATAGTGTTGCGAATTGGATCGAGGAATTATAAACAAATATTCGCACTAAGTGGAATATATATACTGAGTATTGTAGGATATTGATATGGACTAAAATCTATTTTATAACACACCTAAAACATAAACAACTCGTTGCTTTCTATACGTTTGCGCATAAGTCAAAAACACCATATGTTTAGTCCACCGAAGGAGGCATTAACAAAGGAAAAATTTAAAGACACCACTGCTGCCGAACAATACGTGTATAACAGGCTTTTGGAGCAAGGATTAGTTGTGTGTCTTCGGCTTTACAATCCACAGTATTATATTTCCTAATACATTTCATTCACTTAAACTTAAACTCATCTAGTACCCTTTTATTACTTCCTAAAGTACTATCTGCTTGTTCTTCTCTTGATCCTCTCTTTCTTTCTGTTCCCTACACCTCCTTCTTTCTAACCATTTCCTGCTTCTGCTTCCTTTTTGCCTGTACCTCCGTTTCTCACCTCTTGCTTTCCTTGTCTCCTCTCAACAAACCCTCTATTATCTTTTCACTATCCTTTCTCCTTTCTGTTTTCATTTTCTCTTCTCTTATCTTTTATCTTCTTCATTCATTTTATTAAATTCTCTTTTATTTCTATTTCTATCAGCTCGCTTTCGTTTTCCACTCTCTCTCCTTAGACCTGTTGATGATGTTCTCCAGCGTTTCCTCTTCTAGTTGCCTTATTTCCTATATTTCCTAAATTAGACAACCTAAGTTTACCCAAAACTATCATCCAACGTTAAATTAAAAGCCAAATAAGTCTCTGACCTTGGAGTAGATACAAGTAGTTTAATTTAGAAAATATGATCTTTTGAAAAATGATCGGAAGTTACCGGGTCCAGATTCTGCTAAAACCAGGTAGCACTTAGGACCTTCCAAATGCTTGATCCGCCTCTGTTTATTACAGATAGTAAATATTATATTTCTTATGCGATCGTGTATTCATTTAATAGCAAATTATAAATTATAACAAGTTTGCACCATCTTCCATTATTGTCTCGGCAATCTTGTTGGATTACATATTACTGCTTGGCGCTTGGAATTTATATTGTAAAACCGCAAGAACCTCGTTATTACAAGTACGTATAATGGCTGCGAACTCAGACTGCAGAATGCATTAACACTCCAACGTTAAGAGGAATAAACGACACATAAATCTTAAATAACATAAACACATCATATTCTGATATATAGAATTGAAACAGCCTTGCACATTATGCACTTTAAAGGCCTTTTACACGACCAGATAAGTTTGTTTTGGATTCAGATCCATTCTGTCCATTTATCATAAGTGAAATATGACAGTATGTTCATTCTGTCGTGGTGCTGACTGCGATGGGATGCAATTGACTTAAACAATCAATATTTAGATGCAATAGAACATTGTTTTGGATATTTTTAAGTTGTTTAGTTGCTAGAGATAAAAGTAAAAGTACTTGAAAACCAAACAGACTTGTTTATATGCATTGGACAGTGGACGGCAATAAAGGCTTGACAATAAGTTGTCTATCTTGTTAACTGACCTGTCTAATAGCATTCCCGTGCTCGGCTACTTGGACGGACACTGACGAGGACGAAGGACGGATATTGCATTAAACCGACAATAAATAGATATTCATTGACCATTACCGTCTCATATGTCAACCAGTAATGCATTATTCTGCATCTAAAAGTCTAAGCTTGAATTATATACTACCTAATACTTGTATAATATACATAATGTGTTTATTTGTAAGAGGTGGGGTCAAAGGTTTCTTTCTTAAATTGTTATTACAGGTAAGAATCCATAGAATTAGATATATATGTAAAGAAATTATATTTCTTTAGTTGGTACAAGGCTCGTCTGTCGGTAAAACAGTGACCATATACTCATGTACTCCGTAGATAACGTTATAGGAATAACAGCCAACACAATTGATATTTGAAGTTGTCAGAACTCACTATGCTTAAGTTAAGTTATTATAAAATTAGATAAAAAGGAATTGACAATTTAAATAATAAACTTTAAATGGCGTTTCTTTGATTTGAGGTAAAATAGTATGATTTAAGTTAAACAGTGTAATTATTATAATGTGTATGCTAAATTACTAAAATAAAAGTCTTTGATTTTAAAAGCAACACATAAGTTTGATTAATAATTTACAATTCCTAATAAAATTGGAGATGTTGACTGTATTGACTTTGCAAAAGAAGAAATTGGAAATATTCTAGCAAGTGTCATACCATTTTGGAATCCTTATTAAATGCTACTTGCTCCTTATATAATTTAACTTGCTAAACTCGCATAGTACTTGTTTTCAGTACAGTCTCTCAAAGTTGGGCTTTAATTTTGAATATTTGACTGGACATAAAGTGACAATTTCTCCAAGCTGGAGCAGTTGACTTTACATTTTAGGCAAGAGTTTACAAAAACATTATTCAGGATCACATAACAAAAAAAATTTTAAAAAAAGTTAAGATTTGTAGCAACAGAAGTGAAAAGACTGTCATAGGATGCAGATTTTCTCGATTTTTTTTAAATGCCAACAATTTTTAAAATATTCAACTTAGATTTTTTTAAATATTTTTCTGATTACTGTTATGACTTGGCCTATAACCCACTTCCGACTTGACGTCGATTTCTGGGACATCCTGTATAATGAACTAGCTAAATCTCGTGACACATCGCTGTGGCTTAGTCTGATATGAAATTAATGGAAAAGTAAATAAAAGACAAACATATAAACACAGACGATAATCAACGTGTACTGGAAAGAAGCGAAAGAAATGAGTTCGATTTTCGAAAAGACGCGCCTATTCAAATGCAACGTTGTGTCAAAGTTTCAAATCAATCGACCGACTACTTTTCGAGTTTTGCGAGCACAAACATACGCGAACTGAGTTTTTATGTTTAAAAGACAAAGTAGTCAGCTCTTATTGATACACCACTGGATTTGTTACTGACATACAAGGTCACTACACAACGTCCATTTTACAGTACAGTATATTTTGAATATTTAAATATAATTTTCTTTACATAGAATTTGTTTTTCTAACAAATATTGCACAATAACTACATATTCTGTCAGCACAGCACAGCACTGCACAACTCAACTCGCAGCTATCTGAATTGCAACACTGCTCTAATGGAATGCAATGCAATGACTCTTTGCATAAAATTAACTGCAGTTTCACTAAAAGGTTGTTGCTAGTTATGCTCAGTTCTCTCACAGACGTTCTAGTCGACACGAACATGACCTTGGCTATATTTTCAAACACAATTTACAAAATAATAAGATTTTTTTAAAACAAATTCATTTCAAAACCAACTAGTCTAAATAACTTATTTTTATTTTATAAACTAACAATTGTTGTGTATTATTTTGATTTTTAATTAAAACGTGCTTTGATTTAAAAAATAATAACATTTATTAATATTGAAAAAATTTAATTATAGACAAATAAATGTATTGCTTATAATTTGCTTGTTAAGTATCATTCCTACTCACTGAGTTTTAGTGTTAATTTAAGATTTTAACCTGAAATGTAAGTTTCAGCTTTTGAAATATGAAGGAATAAAATTAATTATATTAAATACAATTATTTATACTAATTAAAGATAATAATTATTACAAAATAATGTATATTACTGACCCATGACGGATGATTTCACAAGTTCTAAATTAAATTTAAGGTTAAAACCTTAAATTAAAACTAAAAACAGTGAGTGGAAATGGGGCTTAAATTGTGTAGCATATGGGAATATGCATATTCCATGCACCATTTTTAATTTAGAATATAGTTTACGTTTTCATTGTTTTTATAGAACCTAAATTAAGAAAAACTGTTTTATATTATAACCTCCAAAATGTGATATTCTGTCAAAATGCAGTAGAATTTATTTTTAAAAGAAGATCAATATCAGTTTGTCAAAAATAAAGAATTTCTGTAACTAATTGTTATTAAAAACCGAAATTTTAATTACTCCACACCTGTACAAAATTAATATTAAATCTGACGATAGATGTCAATGTGGTGAAGAAGAAACTTTGGATCATATTATATTTGAATGCATAAATTATAGTTTAGAAAGATCAAAATTCAATAGTGAAATATTAGATGTGGTTAAAACTTTTCCTGTTAATACTAAATTGTTGTTAAGTGCTTCAAAATTAATTAGTGAATTATTGAAATATTTAGAAATTTGTAAAATAGAATTATAAAATGTTAAATATATATAAAAAAATGTTTGATGGTGGCTATGACGAATAAAAGTCAAGACAAATAAATAAATATTGAATTCTAACTATCGAACTGTCAAAATTTATATTACTAACGACTTATGCGCACCAACTAAATTACCTAACCTCAAATTAAAACACTCATGCCTATTCTGAAAACCTGAAATCTAGATTATATCCCAAACACTAAAGTCCTCAAATATTTTAGTTTTAAATACTCATACATTGTCGTTAACAAAATAAATAATCTAAGTATAAACAGATAAACAATTTTGAAGATCTAGCTGTTGAAAACATAATGTTGGTACCGACAGGAGCCGCGGCTGGCGCTAATGTTAGTTGGTTGGTCCTTGATCTGATTTTAACAAAATTTTAGCTATAAATGTTATTTTAATCGCTTTTATACTTTGAATATATAAATCATAAAGTTTATTTTGTTATAAAATATCTCTAAAAAAAAACATCAAATTAAACATTTCATAGACTAAACAAAAACGAAGTATTTACATTGGGAGACCGGCTAGAGAGCAGAGTTGTTACGAGTAAATGTCAGAAAATGAAGATAAACTGTAGGTCTTTTAAATTACGTAATTACTGATGTAAATATAACAGAAGACTCACTTAAATACTTTGCAATTAAAACGTTTTATTACTTTATTAAAATACTGGCAATTAGATCGATGAATAGGAATGGAGCATGCGATTAAAAACGTCATGAATGTGATTGATTTTAAAATTATGTAAAAGAATGCAATTAAAGGATTACTCAGTGGTTCTTAAACGATGGTCCGCAGAACACAACAGTTAAATGTCTTTCCGTTATAACCAAAGCTGTGAAGTCGGCGACAGAAGAAATTTTGATCACAGATATATTATTAACGATCTTCTGTTTTACACTGAATTTAATGAAGTTAAAGAAAAATGTACACCGGATAGAATGGAATCTGTTATATTACAATCCCAAAACTTCCAGAATTCAAAATCACTATCCCTGGGTGAGAATAAAATTAAACAATCCAATATACTTATAATTAAATTTTTTTTCGATTCGAACACCTGTTCAATATATTGTAGCAAATTTAAAGAGAAAAAAAGAACTCACCGTTAGATAATGACTTAACGTAGAGAATAATTATAAGACCCACCTGGAACAGAAAAAAAACAATTATTAATTCTATTGAAATATAATCAATGGACATGTTTGAAATACAAACAATTATAAGAAACATGCCGACTAATAAATTAACAATTGGGTAGAACTATTAGGGCGGTCACACACTGGAGACATGACTGTCCTAGTGACATCTTATGAGTCGCCCTTAGATTCTACTACATATTAGTGAACGAAACTATTAGGATTTTAGAGGCACAATTATTTTCTTAATTAGTAACAGTATTATAAAATATATTAGCACTTAAAGTGAGATTTAAAAGAGCATGTGAGGAATAATTAGGTTTTACTAATTCCAAATCATAAGCCGTTTATAATAAGTAAGACTAGATGTAACTCTACTGAGTGTTGTATCATGAATGGTACCTTTCTGAACAAAAACACCAATGTTTACATCAAAAAGACAGTTCTTAAAACATTTTTGTCTTTAAAACACATCTGGAGTTGGTAAGATCAAAGGAAAACATTTTAATTTTTAATTTGCTTGGTTTGAACACGCAGTTTTGTTTTTTGTGAACATTTGCATTGCGTCAGTTGTTGTTTATCATGTTTATAATTTTTATGGGATACACAGAAGAAAGTTCAGTGTGAACAGTCTGTTTTCAAATAAAACAAAACATGATTTTGTTTTGTTTTTTGACAACAAAACTGTTTTCAAAACTGTCTCTCTGATGTGAAACCGGTATTAGCGATACACCAAGCATCCAGGGATAACACTACGCCAGGGCAAACAGGTCTACGAGAGTCTTAGAGCGAAATATCGCTAACAAACATAAATATAACATATTTGTTAAACACAAATTTTTCCAAACACATAGTGAAAACAACAACATTTAAACAGAATTGCTTTTGTTGTAGAAAGAAAGTAACAACACTATTTGGGACACACAAACAGTGACAACATTATCAATATTATCTAAACAAGTCTTTGCCTGTAAAGAAATGTTTATTTTTAAGTCAAATCTTATCTCCAGTTTCCGATTCAGATACTTTATATTTTAAAACCCGTATCTACGGTTTGTTGGTAACTGCAAAACCTAGGGCAACCAAAATTGTCTTTGCTATTACAAAGTTATATAAAAACTATAACATTATCTTCTTTTTTTTATTATTGATACTTCACGGTCCTACATTATCTATTTACTTATATAAAATATATTATATTTTCAAAATTTTACATCAACAAAACTTATTCTTTTGGTATGTATTTGTTATGCAAGGTATATACATAATGGTGTTTAGCTGTTATATACATATTTCAGTATCGATATTTCAATGTATGTGTGAATAAAATGATGACAGTTATTATGGTTGCAACTATGTGGTGTTATTTGTTTTGTTTTGTTTGTTTGCTTATGTTTGTTTGCTCACTCAATTATTTGTTTGTTTGTTTCACTGTCTACCAAGTTTGTTTGGTCGTCTACTATCTTCAGATATATTAACAATAGTTTCAAAGTTAGACTAAATTACGAAGAATAAATTATACAGAGTAAAAACTAAATATATATTGATAATATTTACGTAAATTTACCTCTAGTTATATTGGTAGACTTTCCAAGAATCAATATTATAAGTTCATCGATTCTGAATAAATTTAGGAACAAATTAAGATGCAGACAACGTTCTGAACGCACCGCACATAAATAAATAAAATCCATCGATGCATTAACACTTATCAATAAGCAGAAGACGTTTCCTTATATCAATTTATAGCAGTTTGCGATTATTTGACGGACAGCGTCAGGTCTTTTGTGAATTATTTATTAGAAAGAGTTGTCACTGATATAGGTTAGGCAGAGGAGAGTGGGGAAATACATTTTTGAAGACATTGGGAGAAAAACAATACTTTGTCTTAGATACATCAAAAAATTTGACAAAATTTAATGTAGATAATAGTTGCTCAAAAAACCAATCAGTATTAGTGGGTTCAACGTCAATTAATTGGAAAATGTAACACAATGACGAGAATTAAAGATTCATCTAACATAATAAAAAGTACCTACTATGTAAACTATTTTACGGTTTGTAACTCATTTTACTGTTCTTTGAAAAATAAATCTTCAGTTTTACGCATTAGAAAGTTCAATAAATTAAGAATTTCAAAAGCTTAAGAAGTCGTTTATATTTAAAGATTAAAAGGCTTCTAGAACAGCTGTAAAATAAGCCCCTTTTGATTAAATATTACTGTTTTGGAGTTACATGAATGTTTTGTGTTTTGCGGAGTGTTTTGATTTACAAGATATCAGCACATTTAAGCATAAGTAATGCAGATAATTAAGAAACATACAGCATATATCAAAATTAAACTATTGCATTTATTTTTAATGGTTTTGAATACAGATTTTAAGTCTGCAATTAATTTTCAGATAGGTATTTTGGCTTACAAGATTTCATCATAATAAGGTATAAATAATGTCAAAAAGTCAAATTTGTAGCACTTAAGAGTCACTTATGGATATAACAACAGTTCTTGAGAACATTTTCAATAAAACTGCTGTATTATATTTTTCTATTTTGTTAAAATAGTTTAAACATATAAAAACGTATTGGATTTGCATTGCTACGTTATTCCAAAGCTGAGGATTGGTGATCGTCGTTCGGGAGACTCCTAGACTACTAAAAACAACAGAATCTAAAGCCTTTCAATATCTAAACAAACATCTAAACTATCTTTCATCATCTAAAAAGACGATAAACGCGCAGGGCAGTTGTGTGTGTGCATTGAAGTGTCAGCATTGGTATAACGGTTCGTGTGAATATAATATAAATAAAATAAACAAATTAAGTTAAAAATAATTTTAAAAAAATGTGGATTGTACCATATTCCATTCTATCCTGTGTAAAGTTTATATCTGTAAGAACCAATGCGTTGTTTGCTTCCCCATTTGAGTGAATGTACCTACTTGAAAACAAGCGCGTAATACAGGGTTCATAATACTTTTATTTATATTTAATCTCGGGTTGATTATTCTCTCTTCACACAGGTGTCACTCGACAACATATGCCATAAATATTAATGAATTCATCGTACTAGCAGCACCATAGTTAGAATTTAGCTTGAAATTAGTGTACACACAGCACTTGGTAATGTTTACACAACCATAATATATACTGGCACTCATAACTATAGACAATAACATTTTCAATTTTTTATACCGCATGTTATTTTAAGACTGTCAATATTTTCCCTTGAGAAATTTACTAAAGGTTAACTAAAATTATATACCAATATATATATATATATATATAGTGTAGTATATATTATATAATATAATATTTAATAAATGATATTTAATAATAAAGAAGAATTTAATTTCTTAACGAAATAAACCGCTTATAAAAGCAGCAAGGGATGATTTCTTTTCTTCTATATGTCCAAAAATAGGAATAGGGATTTATATATTCTTTTTCCTGGAATACTAGTAATATATCCTATCATCCAGAACTTTTTTTTGATATAAATATATTGTATGAGAGCGAAAAAGATTCTCAATAAATGAAAATAGAATATTCTAATAAACTGATATTAAAATATAATCTTATTAGACATTTCTTACGTAGGGGTGTACTATTTAATATTCATGTAAGGGTGGTTTATACATAATATGTAACTATTGGAGATAGGTCAGCTGAGAGATATCAAGGGTGCATATTTACCCGTTCATGAGAGACGCAGGACTCTTTCGCACTGCTATCGTTTTCTTATGTCATGCTATTTGTTCATTAGGATGGCATTCATTAATTACGTCAAACACAAATCAGGGGGGAGGGGTTCCACAAAGTGTGACAAGATGTGACATGGGGGAGAAGGAGTCACATCTTTAAGAAAAGGTACACTAGGTAAAGGTATACTATTAAATTTTGTTCGTAACTTTGTTAATATAGAAATGAAATCTACTTGAGAACGGCTAGACCGATTTAGCTCATTTTTGTTTTAAATGTTCGCAATAGTTTGGATAAGGTTTTTAGAGAAAGAAAAATAGAAAAATTAAAACTGCTTCTTTACTATAGCACTATGTGCGCAAATGTCGTTTAACAACTGATTGTCAAATTGTGAATCAAGCTAAGAGTGACGAAAAAGTGATTCAGTTGTTCATTTTCAGTTGAATTGTGAAAACATCTATTGAAATTTAGATAGGACAACGATAGGAGAGTATAAAACTAAAGAGGTAAACATATATAATAAAAAATACAAAGCAACGTATTTGGCAGTTAAAGTGTTAAATTATGATCATGTTGACATAGTTTCTAATGATTTACGAATTTTGTTATTGTCCTTGTATCTAATAAATCTCAAAATCTGATATTGTGGATGCAAAGTCTCGTTTCTCCTTATCAAATTAGAGATAACGTAACGTGTGAGCTTCGCGGAATTATAAATGGCTAAAAAAAATCGTTACGCATTTTGCGAAAATTTACAACATAATTAATCACGCATCGATCACGCATTAAATATATATACGCAACAATATAATGTACTGTACGAAAGATTTTTCATAGTGTAGGTGTAATAGATGTACAGATTCATTCGCAAAGTTTTAGTTGTATAGAAGAACCGACTTATGTTAGAAGCCCTGCTTATGAAATGGCATAGCTAGGTGAAGTTCTAGTCAAGAAATTATAATTCTTTTTCTCTAAGATTTTAGATAGATGACATCTTTTCAGAAGAATATTCTTCCTCTTTCCAACATCGTACATTTAAATAGACATATAGTCGTTGCCACCTTTTACTTTTAAAATATTTATTTTAGTAGAGTAAAATTTTACTTTTATTTCACAAAATTATCATAGAAAAGGAAACAAGATATATCTGTCTCTATCACACTTTAATGGTTTATTTACAACTTCATTCAATACTGGTGCGGTAGTGAGAGCAGGTGAAGTGATTTTGCCATTTGTAGTTCATATCACTGACATTTCCCTTGATCTAGTGAAATCAAATTGAAATGTTTCATGACAAAAAAAACATACGTATCTTCAATATGATGTCAAAGCCATTTCTTGCATTTGAGAAATGCGTATCTTTGACTTCCTATTTTAAATTATAAACTACAAAACAAGGATATACTTAGTAAAGAAAATATAAATTTTTAAAGTTGATATTTTCTTAAAACAGCTTAAACTTATATTACTAAAAACACAATACGTAAACACATGTATCATTTGATGTAATATGTCTTACCTAACGTTACGTTTTATTATTTACGTAAGTTTAATATAATTCTGTTACATAGCCATCAAATCTTTTACTAATATATACATTTAAATTATAACATTATATAATCTTGCATAAAAAGTTTTATTTTCTTTTGTAAGATAACTTTCGTTATGTAACAGGTAAACTTTTTTATGTTTAACAGTAAATATATGTTACTGATATACAAAGCGTAGTTTCCGAAATAAATTTTTAAAATATCGATCATTGGATTTTCTTAAAATGTTGTACTTACTATCTGACTTACTGTACTTTTGGCAACGTTTATTATTAGTGAACTACCTTAAATGTCATATAGAAATATAATACATTACTTTATGATTGTTTTATCAAAGCTAAATAAAGCTATGTCGCGACGGTCCCGTTTACCACACTCTAAATACTTCAAGGAGTAGGGGACAACACAAACAAAAACCAACACGTCTCAACTCTGGACCAATTGAAGAAGCTGGCGCGAGAATGGAATAATACTCAATGCACATCTATATAATACTCGTGTATATACTTTTATCAATGCGTTTTTTACTTTAATTCATTACTAGAGGTATATTTAGATGTTCGTTCAATTTTTATTCAGGTGATAAACCGTTCGTAACTTGGTTTACGTATTCATTAATTATTTTTGCATTTCGTTGTTTATTTTGACACTATTTAATTCTGATTTTATTGCTATATACGTACATTTATTTGTCGTATTAACATATAACTGTTTCAACATTAAAATTGGTTTCTTTGAGTGTTTAGTCATTTTTTATCTGTGTTCAAATAAAAAGAATTACCATGGAGAACGTTCAGTATTAGATATTTCAATTTATAGTAGCTATAACACACGAACTTGTATTTAACTATAAGTTTACCAACTAAATTAAGCCTACGCACTATAAACAAGATCTGACGTTATGTACTACATACAATTTCCCCTAAATCCAACAACAAGACCAATTACTATCATTAAATAACATTCTTACTAATTACATAAATCTGTATTTAATTTCAATATCAAATTTCCCTTTTAATGATTATTAAATTAATCCCTAAATTAATATAACCAATTAACGATCAAATTATTTTTTCTACTAATTTCGTTATTTTTTTTCTATTCCCGCTACGTTAATCAACGTAGCCGCGTAGCTGTAGTCGTAGCCGTATAACGGTACGTAGCGTCGTACAACGAACATGGTTTTAATCATCTACTTTCACCCTTGTGCTGCGCTACGAGTGAGTCTCGTCGGTCGTTACATTGCTCTTTGTAACGATTCAAGCGTAGATCATACAAACGTTCTACGTACGCTACGTTTCGTTACGCTACGGTAACGGTTTGTGACGTATACCAGAATCCGTTACCACTGTTTCATCGTATCGTATGTATATATGTTATATAATATATTTGTACGAGATAGTTGTGTTAGTATAGATATAACATAACAACCACCATCAATGTGCTGTGCTACCCCAACTGACGAGCTACCCCTACCATAATCATGCACCACCATTCACTCACTCACTCACGGGCACAACTGTGAACTGACTCTTGTCACTCTATACGCACGGGGTGGCAAAAAGACCACCCTCTGTGAGTAACACCATGAGGCATTCCGTAGGGGTGGTTATGTACACCACAGCACAGACTGAACGAGAATCACTGAAGTTTGATAGTAAATGTAATTAGTTAGGATTAGAAGAACAAAAACGAGCTGTCTAATACATCGCAAAATTATGTATTAAGTTATTACCATGTTAACTAACTATTGCGATCACTATCCCAGTACATGATACTTCATTAATACTTCAAAAGGTAATTTCTTATTCTTATATTCTTCTGTATCTATTCTTGCTCTCTATTTCTCTATGTTCCTCTCTTTCCTTTTTTTCTCCTGCCTTCTTTTCTGTATCTACGCCTTGTCACTCACATATTCTGCAGACCCTTCATCAATTTCTTCCCAATACCTATTTCCCTTTTCCTCATTTCCCATTCTGTGTCTTACTATTCCTCTTGTATTCGTACCTACCTCCTTATCCTTTGTATATGCCGGTAATTCTCTCACCCTTGCTAATCTTTAATAGCTTGTAATTTTTCAATAGTCAAGTTAGACAATAACACAAAAAGTCTACTGGTATTTGCAGAACGTTTTCGTCATTTGGATCCTAAATGTGATGTGATTTCGCCATTTGTAACTAGGGACATTTTATACAACTGTCCACGTAGCGTCACTTCATACGCACCCTTTCGTCATTTACCACTTGTTATACTCTTTCTTGTAGCTTGCGCAGTTAAACAAAGGAGGCTCTATCCACGGAGCTGAAAAGTCGCCTGTGCTGCAACATATTCTAGCTCTAACGTACTGCACGACGCATAGACGTAATATTCATTCGATATACTGAATGAAATACTAAAGCATCCTCTGATAACTCTCTTGCAGCAACAAACAATCTCCAGTTAATGTTCTTTTCAATATATATGGATGAAGCCAATACATTCTACGTCTGATTCGTTGCCTTCTAATAAAAGCGTATGCTATAATCACATCTTCTTTATCACTTGACATTTTCCCAATGAAAAAACGTCCTTTCTAAATGCTAAACTTCGGAGAAATGACTCTATTTGCAAGCTTGTATGACGCTTCGTGGAACTGAGATACAAAATATGTCTGCCTTCATTTCTAGCTTGCATGCAACCTACAAATGCAGCTGTTGTGGACAGTAGCCCTAATGTGTAAACAAACTCTTTCATTTTAATAAACATGATTTCTAATGAAGCTCAAATTTTCTAACTCAGATCCTTAACACTTCAATGACTAATGTCTCTTAAGAGCGCCCCAATGTAATGCTTGACTGATGTACACATACATGGTACACTGTACACACAATCTTGCATACGCATGATGAACATCGAGTACCAGAATACTCTCAACAGACGTAGGAGGCGTAGAGACGTAGAGGTGTGGAGACGTAGAAGACCCACAGACATTCTACGTGAATGTATAAACACGTAGTACGCATCCACCTTGTATATCAGACCAAGAGTATAAGTGGAATGTATATTTCAGTGGAGAGAAACCTGTAACGCAGACTACCCTTACGTAGCAATTAAAAAATATCATAGAAAAATGAAGTCTTTATTGAAATTGATATACATAAGTTCGCGATTATGTCGGACCTTGATTGTGTTCTTTTCCAAATAATATTTCTTTCATTCTTAGCGTCAAATTAAATTCTATACAATCAGGATTACATAAACATTTTTCTGGGATACCCCTATGTTTCAATTTAGTAAGGTAAATTATTTTCATTATGTAAAATTATTTATAAATTTGTGATGAATATGGTACGAAAGAAATACGCTGTTATAGACAGGTCTGTACTTCTACAAAGTTTAAAAGGAGTCAGTAAGTATTCAAGCATTGTTTCTCCACGATATTACTTTCCATTCTTATTAAAATAATGGCTAATATACAAATTCTGATTGTATTTTCAAAATTTAACGTAAATATTTAAATTATTTTAAAACGCCATTTAAACAATCATATCCATAAACAGCAGATTCGGATGCAGAGGTTGAACTGATCGTTTATTTTACTACATTAAAACCCTGACTACGACAGACTAAAACAAATCTGATCTTAGTTGATAGTATGGGAAAACATAGACATTTATAGGTGATACAAAGTTCTGATATGCAGCCAGACAATCTTCTTCCTTGTGTGCTCAATAGTACATTTAATGCAAGAACTTATAAGAGTAATAAAATGAACTAAACTCGAATCCGAATCGGATTGAACATCTGATCTAGTGCTCTATTTTTGACTTTTGTTATCTATTATTGTGATGAAAACCTCTTCTTCTTTTCTACAAGTTACTCATGAATTTTAGAAGAGAGAATCCTTTACATGAATTCTTTAGAAACACGTTAAAAGTATCAATAAAATTAGTTATCTAGAAATTTACGCTTTATTTTAAAATCCAACATAACGGTAAGTCTTCACAGGTCCTTATCATACGCATCAAATTGTCTTTTTCCTTCCCACTACTCTTCCCTTTCACGTTTGATAGTGAACGCTTACATAACCCGGCGCATTTTCCATAAATTTAAGTTGAAAAGTAATTTGACGTTGAAAAAAGTCATGACTGAACTGCTTGTGGCAAAAGAAAATACAATAAACTGTTATATACTCATACTCGGGAGTACATATAATATATAATAACTTTATTTTAGTACTACCAAATAATTTGGCATCACTAACAAGAAAAAGGTTGGCATCATCACGTATTCCCACATGTACATATATATATATACAGTTAAGTACATGTCACATACGCAATGCGGATTCTGCATTACATGTAGCATGCAGGTATACAACGAGTATTATTACATATACTACACACATATATGTATACATAATGCTCAAGCTCAGTACAGATGGCACTTGACATTATGTATTATATAGCAATATTATGCAGAAACATGGATAGGATATATCAAACAATTATATGATTTGAAATCAATGATCCTGCTCCTGCCAATGACCGTGGACTGATTTGATAATAACATACTCGTATGTAGAGATACGTCCGATATCTGTTTTATATAACATTTATATAATCATTGTCAATGTAAACTGGTTAAGTACATAAATATTATATCCGTATTGAATCAATTTCTTCTGCTATCCGAAGTGAAACCAATTACAATAGAAACGGTCTTATTACCGAACCTCCCGTTATTTTGGTCCTTCTATAACAAATTTAAAAATAAATATTGTATACTTTTTTTATTTAATTTATTTAACGTCGGTCTATGGCTGATGCTAAGTCCTATCACCGACTATGTTAGCACTTTTTGCGGTGTCAATTTAACTTGATAACAACCAAACCTAGAAAATTTAACTCTGGTCCGAGGATCGAACTCAGCGATACAGTAATGAAACAATAATAATCCGTCCACTGCGTCATCATCATTTCACATATTAAAACTTATTTATACTATAATTACAATTCATATTAATATTTTACAATGGGCGCCGTGAGATAATCTAGAATTTTTATGGTGTCTAGTTATAGTGTCTAGACTTGGATGACTCTCTTCACTACTAAAAATGTAAAGTAATGAAATTTATTGTACTTACAGTTAAGACAGACATTTTTCATAATTATTATTTTATTTAAGGAGGTACAGGACGTACCGTCAATGCAAAAAGTTTATCTCTCGGTAATACGAAATGCAAAATACGAAGTACATGAGGGATGAGCAAATATTGGGACTGTACCTTTGAAAATGAATTTTTCAATTCCCTATTAAACTGCTTTTTGCTTGTTAAAATGATTTTTTTATGCATATAATAGTTTAATAAATTAAAAATTACCTATAATTAATATCAAATTTATATTAATTCAATTTAAATTCAAATTAAATATTTTGAAAAAGGAATAATAAATTTTGCAACGCTGCAAATTAACGTGTGTTGACGCATGCGTGATTTGGTTCTTTGACAAATAAATTATATTTTATATAACATTTATTCCGATTTTGAATTTCCCGCTCAAATTCGCATTTACAACGTTGCCGGCTTATAACCTACATTTACTGTTTCTTACTGGTTTTATTTAAATATTTTCGTAAATAGGTATCCTTTTGATAATTTTCTTTAAGCAATAGTTACAGAAAAGATTATTTTATATACACCTAGTTTTTTAAAGCCGTGTAACCATTTTTTATAGTTAACAGTTATATTATGTGGTGAAATTGAGCTAAAAATTATGATTTGTATGGAAAATGACTATTTTTAATCATGTATAAAAAGAAAACTATGAACCCTAGGTCTCTAAAATTTTGAGGCAGCATGTATTTTAACTATTTGTATCGACCCTCCAAATTTCACAACGTTTTCATCATTACGTTAAATTTTACTTCTTATTTTTGAAAGACTGAAAATAATAACAGTTTACACCATAAATCTTTCTCGATAGTTCTAATTGATCCAAATAAGGAAGATTTGATGCCATCAGGTTCTTCGTGTAAAATAATGTATTGTCTTAAAATATTAAATGGAAATATTCATAATTATTAACCATTACCTGGATTTACTACGTGGTCCAACACTATGTTTTCTGCGCACAACTGATTATGTAGTACCAAGATTGATCGCATGACCACTAGTTTGCTGTTTTTGATTTACCTAGCACATTTAAAGTAGTAAATTTGGTAACACTTCGAGTAATGGTTTCTGTATTCAAATTTTATTTCGCATTTATTATGGTATAACTAATATAGTAGTAGTATCGGATAATACAGAATCATTACCTACTGATCCAGCGTCAATGCCTCAACACACTGAGCAAACAGGTCAGGTTCATTACATTCCATAGAATCATTCACATTTTATAAATCAGAGTTGATCTTGCAGTATACAATATATCATACATTGTGTATGGAATATAGTGATGGTATAAGCATATTAATGTTTGAGGGAGGACATGTAAATCTCCCTCTACTCCTTCCGTGTTACCACCCCTATAATGGGAATACGGGGTTGCGCGGAATGAGTAGAGTTATAACCATACGCATGTACACGTACACCTAGTCAACTCTGTCATCAAGTAATTCATGGGATGTGAAAATCAGCGACGCATTGTGGGGAAACTATGACAGTAGGGGGTTGGTAAAGGGTAAGAGGGGGAGTATGTAGCTAATAAAGAATCCTGAAATATTTTGATAAAATTGGTATGACAATTAGTACATTTTATAAGTTTTTTAAATTCCAATTCACTTTTTAACCCATTTTTTGTAATAAACAATTCAATTAATTTTGCCATTTATTAATGGCAGCGTGGACTAGAAGGTTGAGGCATTGACGATTTCGTTTAGGTATTTTTTAACTGTGTTTAAGTACTATTTCAATTATTGAGACCTTGTAAATTTGAAAGAACTAACATAGTCGACAAAGAGTTAAGCCCGTCGCACTATGCAAGCGTATTAAAGCGAATGCTAATTCGGAAGTAAATTTGTGTCACAATACATACATACTACGTACCGATACGACAGTATGCCAAGTCAAACTTGTGTAATGTAGGGTGTATTGGAGTTATTTTGCACTAACATAATTCGTCATGAGAGCAACTTTTACTTCGATACACCACTGTTATGAAAGACAATATTGTATTCTCTTCCAGTCTGAGTGAGGCTGATTGCATTTACAAGGTTCGGATAGGTAAAGCGTAGTAGCGTGTATACTTCCGGTCAAAATTCGATTAAATACCCTTGCAATGTGCGACAGGCCTTAAACGTAAACTGCACTTTGATTTTTAATCTAGAGTGACCTATTTGTAGTATTGTAGTATCTATAGAACTCTAATAGAGTTGGATAATCGACAAATCACTAATCCGGTACGGTCTTGATCCCGAACTTGCTGGATTAAAGAGAGATTACTGTTATATGATTATTTCGACTTCATACGTCTGTGTAAAGAAAATCTTGTCTGTCATGTGCATCTAGATTCTAGAATTATCAATTTTACATTTTATAAAGAATGTTTGACCTTGAACTCCTCCCTACAATCATATACATAAACGTGATTTGAATAGCAATAAAAATGTACACATTTTATGAAAAATGTCCGATTAAAGAGCACCCTTATATTCAGATATTTACCTATCCCTTCCATCAGTCATATCCTCATCAAGGGTTAGAAAGGGTGTGTTGCGCAGGACAGTAAAATATCCCTTTTTTTAAAAAATACATAAATAATGAAATAAATGGTTAAACGTGAAATAAAATCGCTTTTTTAAAGAATTTATTATTGAAATATGTACTTCATTTAGATGAGCGTTTAACACGATGTTGCAATGTTTCTCATTGTTAATAAAAATTTATGCTTTTTAATAGAACTGTTTAATGTGATAAATAAAATATACATTGAGACAGTTGTCAATCAACACCGTAAATATTCAGTTATTTTTTAATTAGTTAAAAATTTCTGCGAATCTATATTTTTTAATAGTTTGACAAGTTTCGGGCTCACAGGTATCAAAGATTGTATGGCCAGTTTAAACATAGTTCAAATTACGAGAGTTCGACGGTAACTCATACTTGAAACAAGTTATGCCTTATAAATCTATGTTACAATGAAAAACCACTATGTCACTCATTTTTTAGAATGTATATAAGAACAAATAAGGTAAAATTCACAAGTCGTCGGTTTGAAAGTTCATGAGAACCACTAAGAACATCTAAGCAAATTACCTGTACAGGTAAATCGGACAGTGTAAGTTATAAAACTGTAGGAATAATTGTACAGTTTTAGCACATAAACCTGTCACAGTTGCTAGCATTGTCTTTCTTCGTTCAATATTATCAAATAGTATAATCTCTATTTTTCTACAATGAAGACCAATCTGTCTAAAGAACGAACTAAGAATAGTTAAAGTTCAATTATGGCATGACTTTATATTTAAAAAATGGGTTTTCCATTCTAGTTCTATCAATAGATCAGCCACAGCTAACTAAAGAAAAATATAACCGAGGTATTTTGCTAAGTTAAGCTACAGTTATGTTCGAGTCGAAAAATCGGCCCCAAATATATTACACTTTTCCAAAGCTTTCACCAACTGAATTTCTGAGACCCCTAAGATATATTACCATCTACGGCACTGGCTTTCGAGTTTTATAACAAGAGCATCATCTCATCTCATCTCATCTCATCTACACAAATACAGACGTACAACGAATACAGTGTATAGTTTGCACCAAGTTGATATGAACAAAGGAACGGGGACTCGCGGGAGTGTTCTCACCATAGGATGCTTAGTTCTCTTTGCTCCAGCTTCTCAATAATGAAAATGTCGTGTGTATTGTTGAAAAGGTAGAATTTACACTTCGTCAAGAGACAAGAATTGGATGATGAGAAAATATAAAGGGAAGAGGAGTGATAGGGGAAGAACTAACTTTATGAAAAAAATATACAATGTACTAATTAGAACCGACTGTAAACACCGAACAGTACATACAGGGATGATACAGCATAGAAATATACATACTCGTGATTGATCAGTGGTGCCACCTTTCAAACTTTCAGGTAAATTTATTGTATACTTTTATTTCAGTTTTTTGGGAGAATGATTATGCAGTGCAAAATTAATGCTTGCAAGCATACTACAAGCTAATTCAAGCTACGTAGCAATCGGTGATTAGATTTTTGTTTCCACAAAATGATATTGAAGTACTATTCACTGAAAATGCGCGAAAAGTTCCCTACATCGACAGGGTGGTCAAAAAAAAATGATTTCAAATTTCCTTGATAATTCCAGGTTTTCCATCTCATTTTTACCTTAGTTTACCTTACATTGCCTTAGTTGGCGTTTAATAATAAATATGATTTATTACTTCATAATAAGAAGTAACTTAAATTGAGTAAAACAAAAATAATCTAATGACTAGTATAAACTAGAACAAATAAACTCTTAATAATTAACAGATAAAATTATTAAATATTTTTAAATTGATCATCAATAACTTGAATTTCAGCTAAAAGTTTAGCTTTTTTTGATGACAAATTTTTTTTTCATTAGCTTACACGTTTTCTTTTTAAATTTTCTGATTCATTTCATTTTGAATTTGAAATGTATGTTAATATACTATATATGAAAGAGTTGCCGCAATCCTGTTGCCTGAAATTTCTTGCAATTCCCTGGTATTTCCATGATATTTCCAGGTTGCATTAAATTCCCTGATAATTCAAGGATTGGAAAACCTGAATTTCCAGGGCTGTACCCACCCTGATCGAATATTGACCAAAAATTTGAGGATGAAAAATTCAAAGTTGGGCAGATGTTTCGGTCGAGTATTTGGCGATGTTTGGTTCATGGTTTCATGGGTTGGTTCATCATTTCACACATGAGACGAAAGAACACTTAAAACAATGACCTAGAACGGATGAATCAGCTCCAAGGAAGGACAGTTCCATCAGCAGACAATTTATTTTACTATGGCACAGAAGAACTATTTTTTCTATGGTAGTGTTTTTCCTTACAAAAGCTTCTATAAAATAATTTACTTCTTTCAGAAACTGAAACTGATACATGCTTTTAACAACAAGCGAATTTTCCTCTATTTGCTTCCTTTTCCCAGTTGTAAATCTTACCCTACGTATTGGTAAAATATAATGGACTTCTAGTGAAAACAATACACATTTAGTACTCCATTTCTAAACATTTTCATCCATCTTTCTCAAATATCTATATCATATTTCTCTTCCAACTATACAATGAAAATATCCATTCACTAAGTCATTTTATCCTTTACATATACTTGTATATATATACCATGTATAACACGCATACATGTATAGTGTTAGAGAGTTACGTTTTTCCATGTCCTAGACTTCTATTTCCCCCTGTCATTTCCTTCTCCCACAAAACAACTCATATTTTTCATACGCACAACAACCTTTGTTGAAGGTTCAAATTCACTCTTAGATAGGATTCAGAGGCGGCGTAATTGACCTGCTTTATTTAGCGTTACTGCATTTGACATCATAAATTTAATAGTAAGTGAAGTGCAAATACTATATTTAAGCTTAGAAATCGTTGCAGGGCTATCAACGTAGACCTTACTTAGAAAAAACCTTAAAAGGAGAAGCCAATTTCCAAAACGAGATATTTTTGATGATACATTTTCACTATTAACAGTCGTTGTTGTCTTGGATAAAGATTAATGACTAATTTCTCGTATATCTAGATTAAGGACCTTTTATACGATCATATCAGATTCAGATACTGTAAACCTTAAATCTAAGAATGAAATCATATGGAATTTGGAATGGAAAAACAATACTATAGCACAAATTTCGAGAGTTCTTCGGCGACTCGTGGTTAAAAGAAGTTATAAAAGCCGTGTAAATTTACGAAACAATGTTGAATTTTGTCTTATTTGTTTCTAAATACATTATAAGACAATAAGTGAGACACTGCTTTTTCATTTCTTTGTAGATTTATGCGCCACAACTTCTTTTAACCATGAGTCACCGCCGAACTCTCGTAATTTGAAATATATATTCGCAATCGAATATTATAAATCATATAGTTAATAAAACGACCGATCGCTTATCGCTGAAAGTCTGCTTCAGTGTACATGTGCAACTGTCAAGCTTAGCCTTCAGCCACAAGACAGTCTTCATCTATATATGTAAAACGCGCTGTCAAGTTAATGTGAAACACAAAACGAATCGGATCGTGACACAGAAAATAGTAACAATCGAATCTGAATCTGATCTGCCCTTTACGTATAACAAATTTCAAAGGCATATACGAAGCCATCCGAGAAAGACACAACATCAAAGCACAATTACAAGATATCATGGCAGACGACCCGTGGCCAAAATGAAGCTCATGCAAATTTCGGCAGTTTTAAAACAATAACTTTCTATTAATGTATTAATAAGAAATTAATTTCTGTACATATTATAGACTAATAAATAACTCCTAAAAATAAGCAAAATATGTACGCTACTGCCTTTTACACATAGACATCGTTCTTAACAAACTCCTCCTCTGACTCTCTTTAACAATTCTGAAGAGTTCGACACACATGGGCTTTGCAAATAATGTCAGGGAAAAAAAGAGGAGGAGTTTTTTTTTATGTAAAATTCTAACTTTAAGTTCAAAGTATAAACGACTAAAGGAACTAAAAACATATAATATGAATATTTTAATACTTAGTTAAAATATGACTAAGAATATATGTATGTATATATGTACTACGTATCAAATATCATTTATTTTTAATTTATTTTACCAGTTCAAATGTCAAATGCTTAATAGGAGTAAAAATTATATTTCTGTAGATCGAAACGGGACCACACATGCATTTTTAAAGTTGTTTATATTTTAAATGATGTTTGTTTTTGTGACGCAACAACAGATGGTGTTAAGAGACTTTGTAATGGGGATCCCCGATTTGTAATTTTGTAATTATTTTGCTCGTAATGTTGTTGTGCTATTACCATCTTAATAACACTAACTAACTGCCAAACTTAAGAACGTTGTCGAGCTGGAATATAACTCAAAGGATTGTTGAATTTTTGTAACAAAATTGGCGCAAAAAAAACATCCACTGTTCCCGAAGGGGAGAGAAAGGGCTCCTCGACGTAGGGAGAGTATCACACGCGAGAGCGGCTAATAAGGCCGTGCACAACGAAACAACGATACTGCGATCAATTGATTTATTGAACGCAAATTAAGTTCCAACAATCCAATCAATTCAGAAGTGGGTGCAGAATTTCGAAAGGACGAATTCACCATCGAACTCAACCACGATCCGGTCGACCCAGGACATCGAGAGAACCGGAAAACGTATAGCGCGTACGAGAATCTGTTCGAGAGCAACCTAGCCTGCCCACCCTAAAGCGGTTTAGTGTCTTAAATATGCCCAAAACATCTCTAAATCGCATTCACGCAAGGATCTAAATTTACATCTTTACAAAATTCAAATTGTACAGACATTGAAACCTAGTGAGGCTGCAGTTTGGAAATAAAACTGATATCCAAAAGAGGTGATACTAACTCTCCACCCCGCAGACCGGATTTGTCCCCAATTTACTTTTTCCTTTGGAGATACCTCAAAAGCAAAGTACATACAATACTCAAAAAAATAAAACCTCATTTGTGTACTTTTAAATACAATATAGAGTTCTTGATTAATATCGCTTGTTTATTTTTATACCCATTCAAAATGTTAAAACCATAGAGGTATAAGAATAGAGCTTGCTTGCATACTCCATATCACACAGCTAATCAACCAAGTCAGCTAGACAGAGAGAGAGAGAGAGAGATAGGAGACTCGGCAGTTATCTCTCTCTTTGCCTTTATAGCTTCCTCTTACAAGCGGCCGTAACCTTCGCGCACTCTATTCTTATATCTCTATGATTAAAACACTATATCTCCACTCTTTACAATTATACTCCAGTATTTGGTTATTAAATATGCCCACTGTCTATTTATCATACACAACACATACTTTTAATATTTGTGACTATTCGATAAGCAATAAAGTTTAGAAAAAACAATATTCTCCTTTAATTAGAGGGGTAGTAATATCGTTGTTGACGACGCAAATAGTTTTGGGATATTGCTCCAGTTCTCCTTGCCAGTTTTCTCATGTGTCTGTTTTCTGACCAGAGGTTGGGAACCACTGTTGTAACGTAACCCCATTTTATAAAACAAGGGGGTCCAGAGTCCCATCCAATCAAGCTTTATAGGAGTGCGATGGCATACAGAGTACAGCGCTAGAACGAAGGCATCATAAACCATTGCGAATGGCGAATGGCGGATGGCAGATTGACTGGTGACGGGAGTGACAGAATATCTGGATGGTAAATTTATGGCATGGCGTTCTAGTAGCAGACTTAAAATGAGTGTGGCAGTGTGTGGTTGTACTCGAGCATGAAAGTGTGAGGCGGATGAATATGATTTCAGGAGACAACTTGTCGGAAATTCAAGAACGCAGAAAGTCGAAATAATGAGATACAGAAAAAATAACAAACATATTTGAGGAAAAAGAGGGAAAACAATCACATCACGTATGGTCGATTGAAAGTCTTATCAGGCATCTAAGAGAAAAACTATTTTTGAAACGGAGATGTGTAAAAATGAATCCAAAAGAACTACCCAGGAAAGAACTACGTTTATTTAAAATTTTCTGCTTTTTTTTTAATTATATTAGTGAGATTTTAATTTCTAGGTTATATCCCGCATATTCCAATCCATCCAATACGAAGTCGTTGTTTTTTCAATAGGAGCAACTCCAACAACATGACAATTTGGACATTTAGTTTTTTGACATATCAGTAGTAGATGCTTTGACAATTGTTATGTTATGGTCAATGAATTACGCTATCGAAAGATGTGAACAACTCAATTTAGGCTTGACATCACTGACATGTGGTTTCAACAGGATGATGCCACAAGTCACACAGCCATCCGTGGCGCGATTTACGAAATAGACCCACTATTTTGCCAAAAAGTGATTGAAAATTTTTATAAAACTTTGTGGACATAATTGCCAAAAAATTTGAATCATTTTCATCTAAATTCCTTGTTTTGTTTTGTTTTACTCTAAATAGCGCCTTAATATAGCGCCAAACTTAAAAAGTTTAACTCTAGTCTGAGTATCAAATTAGAAGACACAACGTCTTACTTATTTGTTTTCTTATTGGACATAGGGGCGTCATATATCCTTAAGCCGGCTCTGCCTACGTTTACCATTGTTCAAATCAAAGTCTATTTATGTGCTAGACTAGGCAATAGGTTTTATTTTTAGGAGTGCCCTTCGTTTTTCGTGATTCAATACAATAATGTGATTTAATTCATTTTTACGTTTTGTGTACGAGCAAGTAATAATTACTTTTTCTGCACGCTATTTGAATATAATCAACAATGGGTGGACGAGGTAATAATTTACGTGGTATAAGTAAGAATGATGATTTAACCTCCCATTAAACATTTTGGAGTTACTTTGACATCATATTGAAGATGCGTATGATTATGATATGAAACAATTCAATTTGATTTCACTCGTTCAAGGCAATGTCAGTGATATGAACTACAAATGACAAAATCACTTTACCTGGTGTCACTACCGTACCAGTATTGAATGAAGTTGCAAATAAACCATTCAAGTGAGACAGATATATCTTGTTTCTTTTTCTTGAGAAGTTTCTTTACCAGTATTGAGAAGATGAAGTTAATAGAGACAGATATATCTTGTTTCTTTTTCTACTAAAATAAATATTTTAAATGAAAAAGGGACAACAACTATATCTCCATTTAAATGTATGATGTTGGAAAGAGAACGAATATTCTTATGAAAAGATTCTGACAATTTTTTTTATAGGCGACATCTATCTGAAATCTAAGTGATAAAGAATGATTCTTTTCCTGGAACTTCACCTAGCTATGCCACTTCACTAAAATATTTACTGGACGAAGAACGAAATACAATAAATTGAAATTTTGCAATGACCTTTGTTTTGACATTCTGAACACTTCCAAAAGGAAGTTCCATATAATGTCTTGTTCGCGTCTCAAGATATTCGAGGTCAAAGGTAACAAAAATCGTTTTCCTTTATCAATATCTCGTTTCCTATCATTGGAGGTTATTACAAAACTGGTAGATTATAAAATTCTCTACGAATTTGATCTTATGCGTTTTTCGCATGGTTACCCATTCTGGAGATATAGTAAAGAGAGTGAGAGACTTGTTGAAGTTTGAAACATTAATTTATTCGGATATCTAGAGCTAAAATTTAAGTTTCTGGTATGCAGACATGGGCGTCCTAAGGCAATAACAAACGGGGCACTCGCCTCACTCTGGATAACAAAACTTACACTAGATATAATAAAATTTGTAACAAATTTACAGTATAAATAAAATGTCATTATTTTACCCCACCCTGCATGCAACTTTCTGCGGACACCCATGATGCTAGATCATATTGGTTTCTGGGTAAACCACTATACTTATAGATAGGGTTATCTATCTATAGACTAGGCGTATCTAGTCGTACATATTCCATATATTCAAATATAATGTTGTTCCTAATTAGTTTAAACTAATTTGACATTTTGAAGTTTGTCATACCCGTACACTCCAATCCCAAGTCTCTAAACTCTAACTTGACTTTTGACAGAGTCAAAGTCAAACCTTGTAAAATTATACAACGTAGAAGTCAGCCATTTTAGTATTTCACGTATAGTATATTCAAGATAAGATTTTTCAAGTAAATTATATACAAACGTAAAGAAAGCAAAATGTCTATTACTTAATAATATTCAGGGGCGGCTGTACCTTAAGTGCACTCGTATGCTGCACTACCAAATACGAGGCGTGTTTTTTAAGTGAGCACCGTTTTGGAATTAAAAAAAGACGTGCAAAGATATCGCAATAATTTTATTTTTACATGAAAGCCTGTACCTTAATCTACTTTTCTACATAATTTCCGTGAATATTGAGGCACTTGTCATAACGTGGCACCAGTTTTTGAATACCCTCCTCATAAAATTCTGCCGCCTGACTTGTTAACCACTGTATCACAACTGTTTTGACTTTTTTCATCATGCACATTTGTGCAGCCATCTTTAAATGCTCTCACCCATTTCCTTACCATTCCATCACTCATAATGTTTTGTCCGTAAACTTCACAGATCTCACGATGAATATCGATCGGTTTTACGCCTTTAGCACTAAGAAATCGTATAACAGCCCGTACTTCACAAGCGGCGGGACTCACGATTGTCGGAGGCATCTTAAACACTCAGTAAACAACGTATACAATGAAGAATCAGACTGTAATGGCTGTAGAAAAGTAGATTAAGGTACAGGCTTTCATGTAAAAATAAAATTATTGCGATATCTTTGCACGTCTTTTTTTAATTCCAAAACGGTACTTACTTAAAAAACACGCCTCGTATTTATAACTTGAAAATGAAAAAAGAATTACAAAATATCATATAACATCCCAATTACATATTGACTTTATATTTAGGAAGTTGCAAGTTGCCGAATTAATTTAAAACTTATTCGCGCTCTCCACAACGCACGTAGCTGCTCAATAGACTATGGAATATGCGATACAACGCTTAACGAATGAGACAGAAGGTGCTCAGCGCTAACTATATGAAGAATCTGATGTTGACCGTGCGGCGCACGAGACTTATGTATGGTCTTTCAAAAAGAGTGCTTTTACTGTCAACTCATATAAAACACCCTTATACAACTTATGGTACATGGATATATATATAGGGTGTTTGTTTTATATAAGAGTTGTAATATTTTAAAACTAATTATGACTAATTACAATATATAATTGGCTTTGTTTAATAAATAAAGTATTATTAAATTTACAAATTAATAATAAATCAAAAGGCTAACCAAATCATTATAATAACTGTTTATCAGATAAAGATTAGTGATTATCGATATTACAAAAAGATTACTTACTGAGCACTATCAATAAAAATAATATTATCAATCAAAATTTTTATCTGTACAGTTTTGTCTGTTTGTCTGGGGAAAACTGCGGGGTGGGGGGAGAGAGGGTTGTCTAGATAAAGCTAATTATTATTTCTTGTCAAACAAAGGACTAAAATAAATTCACTACATTCGCAAAAACTATAGCTATTATGTATTATAAATGAAAGACTTAGAGACTGACTTCCATTAAATAGAAATTCATGTTTACTATGAAACAAAGACAATTTGAGTAGTCTTAGATTCTTTCTTAATTAAAGGAAGTCAGCATTGGTATATTTTTACTTTTGTATTTATTTAATTTAGAATATAAACTTAAAATATAAAATTCAGATATATTAATGGGCTTGTGTCCTATGTCTTAATTTCTATAAAAGTGTACTATATGTTGATAAAGTGGGTTACTAGAACCTCAAATGTTCAATTATTTTTTAATAACTCCTTATATGTTAAGAGATATTACCAATTAAAAAAGTCATTTTGTCTCTTTAATTATTAAAGGGATTCAACGTTGTACACATTCCAAGTGCATGTGACATCACAATCCTTGTGTAAGGTTACCAACCTTACAGCTCATAAATCTCTGCTATATGTATTTATATATCAAAATATCAAATATTATTTACAGCTATTTCAAGGAACACTCAAATTCCAATATTATGTCTGCCTTAGCAGAGTTAAATAAAATTTGATTTGACTACCAACAGCTACAGAACATTACCACAGCACTGACCTACTCAACAAATAACTGACGTTAAAATGCATTTCACGTCATACAAATATGGCCGACCATTTTTAGCGCTAAAACTACAATTCAAACTTTTAATTGCTATATCTCCATCAATATTTAGATATTTAATAAAATAGACACACTAATACACATTTATTAACATCAATTTCAATCAACAATTGAAAATCGTCCACTAAAAAATGAGGACACAAGCCCATTTAGAGTAAGAAAAATATAATTTAGAATTATTGGTTCTCAGTTCAGAAATAGAATGGTTTTGAGTTTCAAAGTAAAATAAAAAGAGTTACAGAAGAGTATGTCCTTTTATAGATTATAGGCGCTAAACACTTGTTCGATTACTATTCGACAAAAGTCACGCCGTGTGAAAGATACCGTTCAATACTACGCGCCACTGCAAGGCGAATGCGTTAAAGTTCATTCGATTTGCTTGACAAGTCCGGTGAGTATTCGATAAACGTGTTTAGCTGTGTACATTTTTTTTGCAGTACAAACGTATGGACGTATGTATCTAATGGATGCTAATGCTGCTAAAATGCTTAATATAAAAGTTGCAAAAAAAACTTAAAAAGTGGTAGATAATATTGTTATCTACAATACAGCATAGTATAAAATGCAGTCTTCATTTCAAGATGGCAACCGGATTATTTACAAATATTTAACACATTTACCGAAGTCGAATTCTTATGGAGTTCGTTATGAATTCAACGCAAATTATATTTCATGTTGTGATTTATTTGTTAAAGTATATACATATACATTTTATATCGTAGTTTGACATTGATGTCATATATTTTTCCCATATTATTTTATTAATACAAATGTTTGTTGACGACCTGTTTTTACAATATAATTATAATTTCTGTCTCTTGTGACAATAATGATAGTATTCCGTGTATTATTGTATTATATGTTTTGTTCCATTTGAACGAATGCTTCAACAATAACATTGACCTCCACGAACATACCACTGAAGGTCATTATGACTGATAATAATGATAATGAGCTTAGGGTGAAAAATATCTAGATCTTATCATGTTAAAAACACAGTAATTTCTTGTTTGCGACGTTTGTGTTTTACAGAAAAAAAATGTTGCTTTAAAAAATATAGCAATTTGTATTATTTACCGTTTTCTCAGAATAATTATTCATCACTGAGTGAGTTTTTGTTAAAGTCTATTAAAAAAAAATCATTGATTAATAAATTGTAATTATATATATACTATACACCTGTCAAACATGGATCGTCACAATTGTATACCACAGAAATGGCACAGTCCCAAAAAGGTATCGGATCATTTGGAACACTTATTCCATATAAAATTATGGAATTGTAAACTTCGATTTAAAAGGCTCATTGTGTAAACGTATGTCAGTCGATTGTATGGCTTTCGGGAATTCAGTCGCTATGGGAACGGACTGTTTATTTTTTGTCGATTTGATTAGCTCATACTTTTTTAATAATTTTTATTAATTACATATTAAAATAAATACATTAACAATTTATTCTTTTAAAATTATGTCATCTAAATGTGAACGTTTACCATGGTAGCCAAAACAAACGAAATTTCTGAATACAGCGCGCCACGTGTCATTCCTACATTGCAGCATACTTTTAGTGAATTGTGTGTTCTCATAGCGACTGAATTCCCGTAAACCATACTACCGACTGACATACATCTACACAACGAGCCAATCAAGTCGAAACTGTATAATGTCATAATTTTATATGAAATAAGTGTTCCAAATGAGTCAATACCTTTTTGTTACTGCGCCATTCTTTATGTATTTAATTGTATCGTTTCATATTGAACAGGTGTGTAGTATAGATGATTACAATTCGTTACCACATTGTCTACAATCCAACGGTGTGTCCTAATTATAGAAAATAATTATGATAGTAATCGATTCATTACAAAAAATATTAAGAAAAAAATACGTGATTTATTCGTCTAATGAATTTAACGACTGGATCTCTTCCAAAGGTGTAATTTTAAACGGGGTAATATTCCATACATATTGCTTTAGAGTTAAGTTAATAAAGTATTGAAAAAAATTTCATTTTGTTTTTTAATTAAAGAGATATTTTGATTAGAAGTAGTAAAGTCTCATTTAAAACACCCGGTGTATACTCGGACACAATTCTTGTTTATTATAATTTTTAAAAATAAAAGCAGATCTAGCGATATGTTATGGAGATGGATCGATAGATTATCCCTGTAAATTTGACAGCCGCATTATATTTTTTTTCCAACATTTTCCAAGCATTTTCCCCTTTTTTTCATAGGTTTTATTTCACAGTTCTGGTTTAGGGTACTTTATTTCACCGATAGCTATACTCGTATATTTTAGACTGCTGAATTTTATAGCCTTCGCCCGGGTTTTGGTACAGTGACCAGTGAAGTTATTTAGGAAAAACATTTTCAAATTAATATTAAATGTTTTTGGGTGAACTGTAATAATTTGAGCATTTCCGTATTTCGTCTTGCTTAAAAACTATCAGTATTTTGTTGTGTATATATTGAATTCAAATCAAATCTTGCTCTTACACCATATTACAAGCTGTAGTCACAGGTTTCTAAGACAATAAATTGGATTAACTAGATACAATGGGACTGTGGAACATTTTTAGACACAACATTAGTTTTCTAATTTGTAGAATAATAAATTATCGACTTGATTTATCCTTCTTTACTACAATTATAATATCAATACTTTATATGTTGTTCGAGACAGCTGTAAGTAGTATCTGACATTTAAATATGCGTCGCTTTTACTCTCTGTTCTATAACAGAGATGGAAATTCTTTAGAAAGTCAAAGAAATAATGATATTTTTATAAATTTTTATCTCTTTAATAATTAAAGTAATAAAAACGATTTTTTTAATTTCTAATCATTTATGCTTAACGATGACTGCTGTGTCTAAGTTATATTTTCTGGGTTTGGTTGTTATTAAGCTATAAACGTGTTAGGCAGCGATGCAGTTTATATAGAAGACCACGACACTACAATACTGTCAAATAGTAGAAGATTGTCGGTGCTATAATCAGCATCGGAAATTGTTCGACATTAAATTAATTAAAAAGCAAATATTGCTAATATTTCTATAATATTGGGCCTTATAATTGTCTAATTGGACATTTGAGGTCTTTATATAGCGAACTTTATCAATATATATATAGTACAGTTTTATAGAAATTAATAGCGTTTTCTTTTCAAAGACAGTGTTGCACTTTTTCGTGCAGTTCCCGGATTAATTGTAATACAATATGTTTGTATTGTTATTGCAAATTGTTTACTATATAATGAGTACATTTATATAGTTCAAATTGCGAGAGTTCAGCGATGACTTATGCTTAAAAAAGGTTATAAGAGCTGCATAAATCTACGATACTATGACGAATTTTACTTTATTCATTGCTTTGAAATTTGTGAGACATTTTCTTCATTGTATCATAGAATTAAACGACACAATTTGTTTTAATCATGAGCTATTAGCGAACTCTTGTAATTTGAACTATATAATGTATAATGTCACTTTTTGTATTCTATTATGTCCGAAAAAACTGACAGTGAAGATATTCCCCTCTCCCCCCATCGCTCTTCTTATTATTCTTGCAACAAACTATCACAATTTTATTTCTTCATTTACAATTCTTTTAAAATCATAGTACACTATTTACATCATAACTTTAAATCCTTGGTACACGGGAGGAGGGGAGGGGGTTGAGTACATTTGTCAACATAAATTTATAAAATGTTAAACTTTTGCTCTAAAACAACCGTAGTAAAAGAGAGATAACAGAATACATAACAAATACATATATGTATATACATGTATATACATATAGCAATATAAACGAATATTCATTAAATCATTTATATATGTGGGAGTCTGTGTGTATGTCCAAAAACCTTCTGTTTACTTTAATTAAAACCTCTGTGAATGTTGGTGTGAGTTAGAATTAAAAACCATACATTATGTATATACATTGTAACTCTTTTATATGTGTGTGTGACTATATGTAGCTGTGTGTGTATAAATATGTAACATATGTGCATCATTTTGCAACATAGCAACAGTAAAAGTGTATCATCAGTATTATATTTTTTAAAGTCAAAAATAAAAATGTTATTAAAACGTATTTTTTATTTGTTTTTTATTTTTGTTGATATTCTCGTTGGAAATATATGAAACAGAAGTGGGGAACAGATTACAATGATTTTGAAAAAAGAAAATTCAGCAATTTTATTGTTTAAATTATGCAGCTTCATAAATGTGATTCTTCTGTTGATTTGTTAGAAGCAGAATCTAATTAAGTTTAAGTTTACGCAGAGTTAAGTGTATTTATGGTTTATCTAACATAAGAAAAGTTACCTGCTACGAGAACTATTTTACCTAATATACAACGTTTTGAAACCTGCAATTAAATGTACTTCTTTCCGACTGCACTATATATATATAAAAATTAAAAAATTGGAAAATTTGTCCTGTAAATTCTGTAAAAACAGAAACTGTTTCTTTCTATAGAATTGTTACTACTATGTACAAAAAATGTCGGGTCAGCTATTAAATTATAAAAAATATCTTTTAAATAATTTGAACGTTTCTTTTAAGGATTAAAAGCTTTTAAAATAGTTATAAAATAAAACCCTTTCTTATTAAATTTTGCATATTTTACTCAGTTGGATGTCTTAGGTTTTATGGTACACCAAGTGTCTGCCTATAAAGATTAAGACGTTGCAATTGGATCAGCATAAAATCGATGAATGCATCTCTCAATCACACCTTGTGCGACTCAAATTCACCTGTATGTTACACCTTATATACTACAAGTACATAATACAATATATTTAATAAGTGCATGTCCCTTTTTATTGTTATATACATATATTTCGATACCTACATCATTTAATAAAGGGAGTTTCTTTAAAAACAGGTGTAAGGGCCAAAACCTATGCCTCAGCACTTTGCTAAGGGTATTATTAAACGTGGTGGTAGTTTAGGGTGCTATAGATATCCAACCTTAGGGTGGTTTACCGTTCAAAGCCATGTTATAATCTCTTACATTCGGTTTATATGCTATATCTATATGAAATACATATATGTATTAATAACACAGAACCAAATTGGTTACTAACACTTTAAAAAAAGAAAAATTTAATTTGATGGAGCCTCAAACTTTAATATTTCTACTACAGTAATAGAGTCTACAAATGAAAATTTCTGAGTTCTTGAAGATCAATATTGTAAGGGATTGCTTACTGCAGTGTCAGAAGCGTTGTGACGTCATATGCAGTATGAAATATACTATATTCCAAGAAAATTGTGGAACCCTAATTATTTTGAAGAAGTATGTGACAGAATATTCAGAAAAAGGAAAAGATTACTGTTTTTCTTAAATATCATTAATATAATACATATTTAATTTATTATTATTAATACGCTATAGTTTGGAAAATGTAACTGAAATTGACATATTTTAGCAAATAAAAAATAAATGATGATATCAATACTAAAATCAGCCCCCTTTACATTATTTATAGTTTGAATTTGGTAGAGACTACTTACTAGCGGCTCTCCACAATTGCCAACTTAATATATTAATATAAATAAAATTGAATCAGAAAGTTTCTTAATAAACCCATAACCCTAAAACGGTTCTGCAACCCTTAAAATGTCTATTATATTGAAGTGTGCTATGTTTGTATTTCTACAAAACCATTGACCCTGTATAAAGGCCATACACACACACTCATTCTAAATACTCGGTGGTATATGTTATGTTTTCTATATACTCGTATTCTACATTTCGTGCAGAATTGCCTTTAACCGTGTGCTATATACTGTATACCATCCAGGCGTAGGGTCTAGATTCATTCTAATAAATCAAGAAGCAGACTAATGGTAGACATAGAAAGGTTAGAGGGTAAATTCTTAACGCTAAAGGATTTTTAGGGTGTTTTCAATGGAATGGCCCATACCCTGATATTTCTTACTTGTTATATATTTTATAATAAAAGTTTATTTTTATGTACTATTTAAAATGTGTTATCATCTTAAGTTAATAATTTATTTTAAGTATAGAGTAGACCCTTCTATAACACGGTTCGTAAGTAGCGTATTGCATAAAATCGCGTTATTGAAAATATTTTAGTTGTAATATAATGTAAAAATTTGTTATGCTAAATGCAATTTTATTATTTAGTGCATAGTACGAGAATTGTAGAAACACGTTGTACAAATTCGTATTATAGGGGATTGTGCTGTAGTTTAAATACACTCAAATACGAGTCTGTTAAGATCGCGGTTTCGATCAGTCGACCGCAAGCTTCACATGGTACTTAAAATAATTTTTAGATAGAAAACTAATTTAGAAACTAATTTGAATGAAAAAATATTACAATAATATTTTCTTTAAATGTAAAACTAATTGTTATTATTATATCAGTGAAAATTGTTTCTATTTTAACTCCTGCGTAATTTCCACAAGCGGAAAAATCAATTCTTAAAGTTTTTCACAAGTTTATCATAACCCCCTCTTTGTTTTTTGCTGTACTATTTGCTTCATACATCTCAAAGAGGCCTCTGCTTCCCATACAGACTTTAAATGCACTCCAAAAATTTCTTATTGTCACGAAATGGCATTATTATTAAATTCACAGTTCTACATTCTAAACAATGATAAAAACTTGAGTTACATTTCACACTACTTCAAGAGTTGAACTAAACTATCAATGTCCAACATGCTTGCCGTTTTGTCAGACATGTATATAGAAGCTCCGCTCGTAATAAGCCAGTATTTTTTCTAAAAATGAACTTACGACACTTACAAAATTATTGAATGAATTATAATTATTATGTAATGCAAATTTAAATCACGGTTTCATCAAAATTTACCTAAAAAATAAGCAACGCCTAAGAAACAATCATTAACATTAAATAATATATTCAAAAATTATTCAAATCTATCTACAAATGCAAATTCTAAAGTTACTTTGCATCATGAATCAATAGAACACTGGAATATAACATACGAGTATACATACTCGTTCAAATAAATAGCACATACGGACAAAATATGGAGAAGTTGAATCTATAATATGTTGACCAGAAAGGCGAAAGACGATCTTCGGTTTTTTTTTAACAAGAAACCTGTTTTGTTGAGACTGGAATTGCAATCAGGATTTGCAAAAGTCTCCGTTAATAAAGCGGGCGCACACAAATGCTAGTTTTACAAAAAATATATACTAAATATGCAAAAGCCAGTTTCACATTGAAAAATAATTTTTATGTAAAAAATTTATTAAAAAAAAATTGTAACCATGATTGGTAATAAATTACTGATACTTAACTCGATTAAAAAACAGTTCTGTCCAGCATATTATAAGGTTTAAATAAGTAAAAACTTCAGCTCTTATCATTTTTATTTTCAAATTAAAAGACAGCTAATTTTTAGTTTTCTAGATTGGTATTTTAGTTCAACTTATATTTATAAAGTTCAATATATATAAACTACTGAATAAATTTTTCAATTTTTCTTAAACCTCATTCAGATTAATACGAATATTAAAAAAAAAATAACCAAATGGATCCAGCTGTTCTCAAATGATGCGCTTACCAACGAACAGCATTTAATTTTTATTTAATGCAAAGTTTATTCTATTTTAAATACTAAGCTACAAAAATATTTTAACTAAAACAAATAAATCAAACATACCTCCAAAGCATTTTGTATCTAGAAACGTATCTAAATACATACATCCAAAATATCTAGTTACTGCTTTATGTTCACTATTTATTATTCCTTATATGCAACTCAATATTATTAATTCCTACAGTGTACAGCTGGCTCATAGTTACAGTTTTGCAACAATGTAATGGTGCTATAATCATTCCCTTTCGAAATTTGCATTTGTACCATCGCATCGCAATGGCATCGCTGTGAGATATAACCTCATGGTCGACAAGATGATGGAAGAGTGCGGTGGACGGGGAACAAAGAGTGAGGACAAAATGCGATCCACTAGCAAAAGTAAACGACGGCGACGAGACTATAAAAATGATGATACAAAACTAGAAGTGGGAAATGCAATATAAATTGAATAAAATAATAATCAAGAAATGCAACGAGATATTAAATAGATCAAAATATATCATTAAAAATTGCTAAAACGTTGAGTTGAATATATGTACAATATCTTAAATGTTTTCTTCTATAAACTAATTAATTTTTCTTGAATATAACTAAAATTCAAATACATTTTAATTTAAACTAAAGCACCTTAACTAATTTCACTTTATATTTTCGATTAGATCGATCAAAGAAAAATACAATACAATTTTCGATTGTACAAAAATCTATACAAAAATGTGTTGCTCAGTTGTGTCTCAAAATGATAATTATTTCGAGTGATAAAAATCATAAACTATACGTAAATTATATTCATTAGGTAATTAACCAAATATCTAAATAATTATAATAATATTTGGTGGTTCTGAATCAACAACCTTCATCATTAAATGTTGAGAAAAAAAAACACAAAAAAACAAAGAAAAACAAATTGTCGCCTCCATGTTATATTTTTGTAAGTACAATGAACACGCAAAAATGTAATTATAGAATTTTTATATTTAGGTTTTTAGTGTATGAGGCACAGGCTAGTTTGTCAGACAATGTATTCACAACTTACCTAAATATAAAAAAAAAATCATTGAAATTTACACAAAGAATAAAAATATGAAAAGTATGATTTTTTTGAGATAGTTTAGGTTTATTTATTATACATTTGGATGTTGAATTTGGGATCATAAAAGTCAGTACACAAATAGGTTTATACCCTGTAGAAATTAATCTTACAATATAGTTCCAACTTTGAAAATATTATAATGAACAAAAATAAATGCTACAGTAAAACTTAATTTTAGGTTTATTTTTGATTATAACTTTTTTATTATAAAAGTAACAACAAAAAGTTATTAATAAAAGTTGTAGATAATGTTATTATCTACAGAAAAGCTGTTTACAAAATTTTTGTGAAAGTTATAGTTTTCAAGATACACAAAGAAAACTGATCTGACATTTTATTTTCAAGATGTTTACCCAAAATGCACGCTAAGCTGACGAATTTCACTGCAAAAAATCACTACATCAAGACGGCATTTGCTACAAAGATGCAATTTCAAAATAATATGTTAAATGAGCATTCGTGAAATATGACTCTTTAAATGAATTTCGACCATTTGGTAAGGTTCCCCCTTAATGGAAAAATACTTATATAAATATTTCGAGAAAAAAAATTAAAATATTTATTTTACTTTAAACTTCAATTGCAGTGTGGAGAGAGTCCAAACAAACAACTACAGACAAAATTAAAGAGGAATGATTGAACGAGATAGCTTTATACTATTTTTTTGAAGTGTAAGTGAAACAGAAGAAGAGGAAAGAGCGTTACTAGTGCGTTATTTTAAGGCTCATAGGGTCAACAACTTATTATCAATGCGTTTGTCGCCTTGACAATCTCTGAAACTGACTAGGATACTCTCTCGTACAGCCTGTGTACTCTGTACTGTACACTGTCCGTTTACAGTGTGGACATAACGTATTTACTCAACGTGGTCCTTGGCTGACAAAATACAATTGACAATTGATTTGTATTGTGCATATACATGTATACAATACTCGTACACATTAGCATGGTACATTGGTCAGTGTATATTTTGCAATTGCAAAAAATATGTACAAATTATATTAAGGGGAAATGCTAGCAGCTGCAGATAATAGATGAACATAATATCTGAAAGAATAAAAATGTAAAATGTTTTAAATAAAACGATACTATTTGTAATTAATATATTTCATGAATTAAAAAACAAAATGAATTGTTCTTTTTTAGTATTTGTTTAACTCTTATATATATTTTATATAGTGACGTAGTACTAATAGTGCAGAGAACCTGATCCAATGTTTAGAAGGTGAAGAGGTTTCACTCTAAAATGTATGACCAGCAGATATTGTACCCCCTGAGGCACCTACGCTACTAAAGCCTGCATACCACATTTACTAAATTTATGCATAAAAAGAATTACTAGAAGTTTTTGTTTAGCATAATCCTTTAAGACTGTGTTTAAAGAAAAAAAACTTAAATAAATAATTATACGAAAAAACCTTTTTTTTTCTAAAAATTTAAAAAAGGATTTTACTTTTGTTGTTATAATCTGTTAAAAATTTCAATGTACAGCGTCGAAAAAATTGGTTATTTTTGCAAAAAACGATTAAACAGTCGTCTCACTGCATAGATATGTCAAAAAAGTGCAAGAATTATATAAAAGAGTCCGATGGAACATACAAACACTCAATGCAGATTATTTTATGATTTTCGAGACTGTACTAAATAAAATATGTGTAAAAATAAATGTATGTTTTCTGATTTTCAGCAAACAAATAATAAATTAATATGTTAGTAATATATGCTTAATTTGTTTTGTATCAGGGTGGCCACAAAGAAATGATTTCAAATTTTCCTGATAATTTCAGGTTTTCCAATAAAGTTCTCATTTTTATCTCATTGCTTAGTTGGCGTTTAATAACTAATTAAATGCGATTAATTAGTCGCAATAAAAAGTAGCTTAAATTGAGTAAGACAAAAATAAGCTAATGACTTGTATAAACTAGAACAACTTAACTCCTAATATTTAATACATAAAATTATTGAAAGATTTTTAAATTGATCATCAATAACTTGAATTTGAGCTAAAAGTTTAGCTTTCTTTGAAGTCAACATTTTTTTTCATTGGCTTACACGTTTTCTTTTAAAATTTTCTGATTCATTTCATTTTGAAATGTAATTTTGCCGCCATCAAATTCCCTGATGTTTTTTGAAGTTCTCTGAAATTTTCGAAATATTATATTATATTTCCATGATATTTCTAGGTTGCATTAAATTCCCTGATAATTCCCGGATTTCCAGGTTTTCCATGGTCTGTGCATTTATTTAACGACTATGCAACAAAATTATGTAAAACTTCGCTAATTAATAAAACAACGCTATATAAAAAATATTACATTACATGAGTATACGTTTTGTATTTAGCAGGTTTTTTAAAAACGTTTTTTTCATTTTTTCTTTACAATATATTTGAAATTTTAAAAATCATAAGAATCGTTTTGAAGCTCGTTCAGTGAAGCCACGACACCACAAAAACTAGCAGCATAGAAAGAGGCCGTCGGTGATAGAACTCAGCATAGAAAATAGGATTGTAAAATAAATTAAACGGAAAAAAACCTTTCCTAATAATACAATATTTAAATTTAAAGCTTTAAAATAAAAATAATTCTTTTTATGTTAATAACAATACTTTTAAAATCGTTTCATTTTGAAATGGTTTTAAAATATGACGATTTAAATATGTATACAAAATTCGTCACACTAAAAAAAATCTGTTATCTTTTGAGAAGACTAAAATCTCGTTCTCGGCTTTTCTTTTGTTAAATGAAAGACAAACAGAAATGTACAAAAAGAAGGTAGAAGAATATTTCGTTCCGTACTTATGTGGGTGCTTAGAGCTTTATATGCATTGAATTTCTATACGTGAATGAGTCTCTCTGTGTGTGTGTCCTTTCAAGTATTCCTGTGCAAATTATCCATTATCTTATAAGGAGTGCAAAACAGGAATATTATATACACTGGAATAACTGTTATTACGAATTGTATATTATGTTATTTAGTATAGTTAACTACATAACTATTCAAAAAAATACTTGCAACATCTGACATAATTTTTAGAATTGCCTTTACGACAAAGACAAAATTAGGTATAACACTCATTAAGTCACTTTTCTTAAGAATTTTATAAAATTGAAATATGATTTTAATATAAATACTAATGGCGTAGCTACCCCCGTAAGCAAAAATTCGTAAAATGTTATCCACAATCTCACTTTTAACTCTAAGGCCGTACTTAGCTAAGTTCCTAGGACTATTAATTGTAAGTAATAACGTGTAATCAATATATAATTATTTTAATTCAATAACACGAGCGTTTTTGTTCCTTTTGTGAAAAATCCTTACCCATAATTTAGGCTCCCCAACACATTTTGATACAGGCTCCGCTTAAGGCACGCTACGATATTAATAAATAATATTAATTTAATTTAAAAAATCAATTTTTTACCTACTATAAACAAGATATTAATAAATAATAAATAATAGCACTACAAAGTATAAAAAGGAATCATTTTAACATATATCTCGAGAATACTTTCAGATTTAAAAGAAACTGTGTAACAGATCAATTTGGCAACGTTGTATATTGTCATGCACTGCGCAGTTGCATGCGAAGTTTATACATTACTATACTGCAGCGTTTGTGTTAAAGTTGACAGCGTTGTCACATTTCTTAACAATGTTATTGTAAAAAAAATACTATCCTACACGGAAAACATTTTGGAGTCACTTTGCCATCATATTGAAGATGCGTATGATTTTTTTGTCATCAAAAAATTCATTTATAGTTCAGTTTCTCACAGTCATTCATATAAAACATCTATTTTATCGGCTACAAATGGCGAAACCTCCATACCTGTCGGAAAACAAGTGAAGATAAAGTTGATGCGAACTATAATTGAAGTGCAATAGTGATAGAAACGTCACAAAACAGGACACTCCACCCAATTGTTTACTAGGAGGGAGGAAACGTTTGTAATTAAAGATCCGTCTATATTTGTCATTAGTGAATAGAATAACAGTTACATAATCTTGTTATATAATTACAAATCTACGTAATAACAATTAATAATTAACCGTTTAATACATCACCAAAGTATGTCTGTCACTTGCAATCTCTGTTCTGAATCGATCGATAAATAATCTATTAAACTTATTATTATAAAACGAAACCGAAGCCTTAATAAACTTATTCCACAGTTTAGTAAGGCATATTGTGGTATAGAATAGAGAGTAGACCCGCTCGTGTACTGCATATGGTATGCTAATTTATACATTAGCCGATCGTCTAGACAAAGAAGAGTTCACTAAATATAACCTTGAACAACTCAATAGGCATTTCAGTCTATAATAACATTACATTCGTTTTTTTTTTATATAAATTTATTCCTTAATTTATTTTGAATATTTTTATTTTGTATGTCTGTATATACTAAGTTACGACCTACTTTATTATATATTATACGGAGTGGAATCAAAGTTTTATAATTTAATATAATTAATTTGTAATAACCGAATCTAAATAACACTTGTCAAGCCATTGCAATTCAGATTTCTCTATTGTTTTAAAAATTGCAAAAGTAGCGTCACTAAAATCGCTGTAACTCGTAAATGAATAGTAGGAATGTCATGAAATTTTGACACATATCGTTTAAAGGTTGGTACTATCTAAAAATCATGAATTTGACAATAGTAGTCATCCTCTCTCTATGGCCATAAGCTCTCTACTATAGATACTATCAATAGCACAAGTTTTTCTATGCTTTCTACATTCCTTTCCTGTGTCAAAACTTTTTAAGTGTTTTTCTCAAAGCCTCTTTTTACTGCTAGACACATAACCATACTACGGTTATTTCATTTGAGTTAAAATTTATACACATATTCGTACAATAATTGTTTAAAATAATATATAATGTTTTCTAAGTTTATATTATCTTGCAATGCAAGTTTCATACATGCTAGCTTGCCTCAAGCTAAGTCAAAGATTATTATTCTAGTTTTCATATAGAATTGAAAGTTTGCAACTAAGGTTCATTTTCTACCTGGGTAATAACAAATGTTTTGTAATTTGCAAAATGTTACTTAGTGATATAATATGCATTTGACTTGTCTCATTTCCTCTTTTGGTTTTTGAATAATTCTAGTTTACCTTTTTATATTTAAAAAAGCATTGAAATAACAAAAATCCTATTTGAGGTTTATTTTAAAAGATATGCTCGTATTCACTCACTCGTTATAACGGAATGAGTGTAAGTGAAATATAAAACATCGTTTGATTATAGTTTTAGGATAAGAAGGCTTTTAGGATATACCTGAAGAAAATAAATACAAAAACGGAATTATATTTTAGTGTATAGTATTCAGGTACATTCCTGAACTTATTAGAATTTCAATTTATATTTATGAATCAATACTAGGATATATTTCACATTAATTGTAATTTAATAATTATACATTCTTCTTCTTTATAATTTGTTTATCATTTAGTCTGATATTTCATTACCAATAGTGAAATAAATTTATTTCCTTTCTCCGGGAACCAAACTTAAGACAAATTTTGTTTCCATAAGTAATATTTTCAATTAAAAACATTGACTTTTGGACATTCTATATATGTAAATATGTAAAATATGTATTCAAATTATTTAACTTTTTAACCAACCATCAAATAGACCTAAGTGTAGACTTTGACACCTACGGTACGATTTAATATATTTTGCGTGTTTCATAAAATAGTAAACAAAAAATTATGCCATAAAATTGACCGCTAAAAATTTCAGGGGCAATTCTTATTACCTATAAATGTTAAAATATAAAACAAATGTTCTTAATGCATTATTTAATCAAGCCATTATAAAAACACGTAACACAAAATGTTATTTATATACCAGAAGCGTTTATGTAAATACTACATAACTGTATAAGTGAAAACGTAATAATTATATAATTGCTAAATGATTTGCAGAGTATCATTCTTTCTATATAATTATGTATATATTGACACTTATAGACAAATGTCAAAACCATGAACACTTTACAATCGAGAGATATCTGCAGATGACATTTCATATCAAAGTAAATTTAGATATTGAAGCTAGCGAGTTACTGTCTCTGTTACTGGCATGGCACCACAACAGACACATGCAGTAGTTCTCATTGATCACGTTTAGTTATATCACAAACTGATAATGACGTCACCATTATTAAATTTATATTTAACACTATACCTTGAACCTGATGTGAGAGCCAATGAATAATAACGCATAGCAAATAAACAATTTCATATTTTTATAAATTTATCTTGTATATATTTAAATTTTAGTTTAGAATAAATTAATGAATGTGGCGCGTCTAAAAATAGCACAATTTTGCCTACAAATAAAGTACATATACCGTTTCCATATATACCCATATAGCCTTTCTGTATTGCCCTAAAGTATATATTCTGTGGACAAGAAGGGTCTTCAAATTAGAAAATCACGACTACATACAATTGGACACGAACCCAAAGAAGGGTATTTACCGATATAATAAAATTTAGAAAAAGGGAATTTTCGATTTCAAAACGTTTTCGTGCTATGAGTGCATGAAGCATTTATAGCTAAGTAAGCATAAACTTTTGCGGAAGAGTGTACCAGCGGAGTTTTTACATAAGCAAACCCGTATCTGGATAAAAATACTACGGATGATTACGGATGGTCTTGATTTTGCCCATTGTGGTTCCAAAAGCTACCTGAACCTTCAGGACGAAAGTAAAAAGAGAGGAAGAATGAATTTATGATAGAGCTAAGAAAGCGAAACTTTTATAAAAGTATATATTAATGTTCAATCCGTTCATTTATAGATAAAATGTTCAACTTCATGTTATATAACTTAAATACCGACAAGGTCAATTATTTTTGTTTTTTATACATTATTAAAAATATCCCTCTATTCTTAGCTGATGTTATAATAAAATATTATAAGTAAAGTATAATAGGTAAAGTTTCAGGAGAATTAGATAAAAATATCCTTTGGAATTGTAGAAAAACTTCTACCGATAAGGTTTATAAAGTAAATAACATTACTTTTGTATATGCTAAATTTTGTATAAAACATATATAATTTAATAAATGTAAAATTTCAGTTTTATTTACGTTTAGTTTTATTACGTAATTCCATATCATTAATTATGTTATTTTAAAATTTTATCTAAATTATTATAGTACCAGTAAATATAATATTTTCAATTGATTTAAAACAATCTGCAAATCGTTATTGGGGCTTTGTTTAAACAATAACAAAGAAATGTTCAACAAATGAACAGATCTATTAATATAAATAAATTTCTCGCACAAGTGATTATCAACATGCCATACTTGCAATTAACTAATTTAATTTATCAAGTATTTATACAATTAAAAACAAGTTAAAATGGCCTTTGTTCGTTTAATAGATGAATAGAACTGGTTAACGAAATTATCATTTTAAAAATCTAGTTGCACATCAAGCAGTCTGTTTTATAATGTGGCATTGACCCACCGGGCTACAAGAACTGCAAGTGAATGGAATGGTCTGCAAAGTCGAACCCAGATACATACAAGTACGTACATTCTATAATGCTTTTATGAGATGCGATTCGAATGGAATATACCCAACGACAGAGGTGCACTCATGTATAGGCGACTTAATGTATCAGAAACCCAAGGTAACTTAATTAGAATAAATAAAAACTGTTGAAGGCTGAAATTTAGAGGTTAGAAAAAAGATAAATCAAAATCTAACCTGTTTTCGTTTAAGTCCACTGCTAATTCCAATATCCCGTCCAGATAAGGTTGGTGGAGAAACACCCAGGTCATGCTGTTCCTTCAGCATATCCAAAACTTTCGAAAGCTTATCGTGATCTTCCTGGTCCTTTGAAATCAAAAGATAAGCCCGCCAATTGCTTGAATCAAATCCCCAATGACAGGTACGATTTTCCAATTCACGATGAGCGTGACAAACAAATTTTTGTGGTGAAAACATTCCTCTACATTCAACACACTCAATGCAACCAGCATCCCGATCGATGTAAAGTTCGGGGCTACAAATCCCTTTGCATTTTCCAAAACACTCGTGATATACTTTAAAACAAAAAGTACCTTTCGAAGGCCGCGGGCCTGTTCGAATGGATCTATGTAGCAAAACGCTGCATAATCTTTCCGCGTCAGTTTTAGTGATCAAACCACACGAAGGGGCACTATGCGGAAGCAATCCTGTGACCTTCAACTCAGTAAGTTGCTCTGGAGTGCAACGAGAGCAGTATATTTGGAGTTCATCACATGTTCTGTTAATAATCTCCAGGCTAAAGTCAGCGAGGACTCGTGTTAATATCTGAGGAAGACACAATCTCTTTTCTCCTCCAACAACAAAGCATGATATAGATTCTCCTTCAAGAAGAGTGTCGGAGCGAACTCCTCGACCTGTGTCTGCGGCTGACAGAATTGGTTGTTGTTGAATTGGGAACGATAATGGCAATGTTGGAGCAATAGCAAAACCTTCACAATCTTCTTTAGCTTCTGGTGACAGTGTCTCTTTCTTAGTTTGCACTAAAGATAGTCCTGGACCTTGCAAACTCCTAGTTGCACTATGTTGAAATGTTTGTAACACTGATTTAATATGTGGTGGAACTAACTCCATCTCAATCATTTTGGCGGACAACAGTAAACAAACAAAACACTATGTATTAAAAATCACTTTTTAAACACACATTGTATCTTCACACACACGTTTCACTATTTATTTTGATTCTATTAAATTCTAACCTTATTTTTAATATTCACTTTTATAAATATTGTTGACGGGTTGTCTTGGACCGAGCGCTGAGCACCCAGCCCATTTCAAACATCGTAAAAGAGCTGTCAACAAATCTTGTAGCACTGGTACACGGTTATCCTATAATATCTCTGACAAACGCACGCAAGCTACGCAAAGATATGCTCCTACCCCGTCGCCTAACTAAACATGTCTGTATAACCGGCGAAGTCTGTCTAGTCGGCAAGCCTGAGCAAGGCTCTTCAAACCAGTGAACACACTCCCTGTTTTCATTCGCGGAATTACAAAACTTATTCACTAAAACTGTTATATCTTTTAAACTATATATTCAATTAACAAAATTCTTTCACTAAAATAATTGTTATTTTATTAGGTATATTACTGTTAATTAATATTTTTTAATTTGTTAATAATGTAAAGAGAAAAACATTTAAAACTAGCGTCTCGACGGTACAGACTGTGGAGAAGCGTTACTCGATCGAATGCAGTCATAGCAGTGCAGACCGAACGCCTTGCTACTGAAGTCTGGTACGATACCCACTTTCCCCCCCACTTCACCTATGTCACGTGACCGACCTTCCCGTCAAAATAGCCGACATGCCATTGCTATGCGAGGCGTACATACAGGAGCGTATCACCGAACGACAGAACACTTGAAAATACGTACAAAGGAACAACCTGCAAAAACCACCTTTTGTGCAGATGAAATACGAATGAAAACTACTTGCATTTTACTGAAATTACAATATTTTTGCATAGAGAACAAATCTATAAATACTAGTTTTTATAAAGAAATGTTCGGGCATTGTCTAACACAACAATAGACAATAAGATCATAATAGAAATGTTTTGAATCATTCCCCTCGCCCTTGCCTCTATACTATAGACCACTGTGGACTCGCCATGGTATAGATTACATTTTGATAATACATACATCCACAACTAAATTTTATTTTCATGTTTATTTTTTATTACAAGTGATTTTAATCTAGCTTAATTCCAAAACTAGTTTTAGCTTACGAAATAAGCCGAGAAAACGCGATGAACAAAGACAGTTTTGGAGACAACTAGTCTGCCACGCTATATTCCTTTAAAAGTTTATCAAATTGCCTAGTCATTGTTGAATCAAATAATGCAAACATATTTCTAAAATCAAAAACAATGGCCAAGGTCACAAAAAGGGCATTTAATTCGAAAGTAATTTAGTTGACTTATTAACTGTTGTAAAATTTAATAACAAAAAATAATTTAAAAAGTTCGAAGAAGTAAACTGCATAAAATTCAGTGACGTAGTTCAAAATAAATCGCCGCAGGGATTTAAAAAACTGGACATTCGTGTTATGGTCAAGGACACAAGCAGGCATGAATTCATCTTTGTATTATTTATTTACAATTTAAAATCAGAGATTATTATTAATTTAATTTATTTAACGTCAGTCTATTTCGATGCTAAGTCCTATTGCCGACAACCTCCTACTATGTTGGCAGTATTTATAGTGTCGTGGCCTCATATATGTATACTACAAAGCTACCTAAAATAAGTTTACGATTATGTATATACATAATCAATTTAATTTGATTACAACCAGACGCAGATAATATACTTTGGTCCGCGAATCGAACCCGAAGACACAACAGTCTCACGTAAAGTGTCAATGCTCTCGCCCACATCTATGTCGTTGATTTTGTTATTAAACATTGTATTGATCGCACACTATAAATTGTATTACCATACTTCATATTTAGAGGATAACGGGCGGGAATTCCCGGGAAATGACATTGATTTTTAACATCCATTTGTCATGATACAGTTGCTCTTATGAACTACAGAGTGACGTCAGAATTACTCGTGTTGTAAATAAATTATATAATAAACAATAAATTAATATTTTATCGAATATCTTGACCACTAAGTAATATTATTATGCATATCAATAGCCTAAATTGTACATTCCATTTTCATTAAGGAGCCCTAAATTTTAACTTGTTTATATTTCCCGGGACTCATACAAAAATTCGTTCAAAATGACGTCAGAAATATATTTTTTTTTTCCTTAAATTTTCATGTCTCTTTAAACTGTACATTTAATTGCTTCTATAATTATAAATTAGAGATTTTTGCTTAATCAAAGTTGCCAGTTTAGCTATTTTTATTAATTTAATGTATTCAACTACAACTATGTTGGCAGTTTTTATAGTGAAGAGGCTTCATATATGTAAGCTATACTGCTGTGCCTAACAAATTTATGATTATATAAATGCATATAATCAATTAAGTTAGAATACAAATAAACCCAGGAAATATAGCGCTGATTCTGAAGTTGAACACGAAGACAGAGCAGTCTGATATAAAGCACCAATGCGCTCGCACACTGCGCTTCTCCCAGTTTAGATAGAAACATAAATTACGTCAGAATAACTTATGTAATTATTCGAGAAAATATTAACCTAAAATATTAGTAAAAAAAATCAATTTTCGATGTACAAAAACCGCAACAATAAAAATTTGCATGAAGTCACAATTTAAATAACATATTTACACAATTTGTGACAGAACCGACCTTGTAGACTTCTTCTTTCTATGCAATACAATGGCTTATATTTTTATAACAATTTTACACACACTAATTGTGTTATTTAGATGTTATTTTTGCAAATCATCGTATTATCATCGTATATTTATTTCACTAGCTGCTCTTTGCGCGCCCATGCCACTCTACGAGCTGACCGCGATGCATAGAACAACAAGGTGGCTCCACGGTGGGTGGGAGGAGAAGCGGGATGGGGGGAGTGATGTTAGAAGAGGGGGTATGACAGACGTGTAATATATGATACTCATTCCATGATAAACACATGTATGCCTGTTAAAAAACACATCGCTGTTACTAAAATTACTTTAAGAGTTTTGCTAGTGATTGTTATATATTCGGGTTATCTCCCCGGACCAGCGCTATATTTTCTCAGTTTGGTTGTAATCAAATTAATTTGATTATGATCTTTTACATATACATACATACATACAAGTACTGATAAGTATTGGGCAGCTATTAAAGGGAGGCATTGAAGGAAAGAGGTGGATGGCGGAAATAGAAAAAAGGAAAGAAAAACAGGACAATGAATAATCTCGTATCTGGGTTGCATGTGGAACATGAAGAGAGAGGAAGTACTAAAAGAGGCAGTGAAAGGAAGCAGGAGAAAGAGAGAAGTAGCGAGGAAAGGACACGAGGTGGATGGCGGAGATAGAGACAATAATAAAATAGTAAAGGAAGAGAGTCAAGAAGAAATAGTAAACGAAGAGAGTCAAGAAGAAATAGTAAAGGTAGAGAAACAATGAGGAGTAAGGAGCAAGAAAATATAGGAACAAGAGTATAAAATTCAAACATTGCCGTTGGAATTATTAAAAATGTTAGAATAATTTTAAGTTTAGGTAAGCAATGAGATGTAATTACGTGATTTAATATTGAAAGAATTTAAAGTCTAATAACATTAAAAAAATTAATAGTGTACTGAACAAGTTTCAACATTTTTTACAGTAGTTTGTCCTATTTTACGCAGAATTAAATCCCGTATTAAATTAAATCTTGCGGGACAAAAACGAAATTCTTTTTTTATGTCTCATATAAAAACAATTTTTTACTGACCCTCCAATTTTTAGTCGTTGCGATAATGAATTATACCTGTTCAAAACTGTTCCCTTTTGCCACGTAGCGCAAAATGGATTTATGAAGATAGCAAACTCAATTACCTTTTAGGTGCGAAATGTAAAACGTTGGCGTGCAAAAATTATCTGTGAATTATCTAGCATTCCTATACTATTCTTTTTTAAATGAGGTGGACATTTACTCTTGGAGAAAACAACTTTAAAATATACATTTTTTTTAGCGTTTAAAATTACAAATTTGGGAAAGAATTTACAAATCAGGCCGACACATTAACTTTTATGATATTACCTTTAGAACATTTTATAACATCGAGTTAGAGGCATGTATTTTTCAAAAAACCTAAAAACACGACCCTCATTTTTATGCATAAAGACAGGAATTTCTTTAGTTATGAATATTTGTATATTTAAATAAAGGTTCAAAATAAAATATAGGATCAAAGTTCCGCCAATACACTTAAATCCTTTCTCAGAATTCTTTTTTAAACTTAGTTATTACTTAAGCCACTATATCACTAAGAAATAATACTGCACAGTTATTTTTCTGTGATTTTAACTCTGTATACCTCTGTATTAACAGCCTACTGCGGATAAAGTGATAAGCTGATTCTGAAGCTGATCAAAGAAATGCGACAAAACCTATGGAAGGATTCATGCAGTGATAAAGTGCATAAATTGTCTTTGCATAAGGTCTGTAGCCTTCTACAGAATTAATTTTTGCCATTAATGTTTGCATGGTTATATGATTCCATGTGTTACAAGCCCACACAAAATTATTCCGTAGTGAAGTTTAAGCCTAATCTGTCAGTGACGTGTTAACTATAACATTGCACTAGACAAATCAAATGGCTCTTTGGCTAGACGTGCTATAGATGTTGTATATCCTAGCGCCTTGCCATTAGAACTGCCCATCTATTGCTTATGTATACATTTGTAGTATATACCATTGTTGTAAGTACGCATATGTCGCACTTACCTTTTATTTTTAATGATATTAAATGTTAATTATGTAATAGAATTATATTATGTAAACAGTTTTTGTATTAGTATTAAGATTGTAAAGAATAATTATTTAAGTTTAGCGCTTATAAATATTGTCTCTGGTTTGTGGAGATTAATATTGATTTAATGCTGGTAATTCAGTATTGGCGTTCTGTGATGTGAAATAAATTATTATATATTAAATTGCACAAGACGCTGAAAGCCAGTCTTCTCCTGAGTCTCAAAGCAAGCATTACTATTCGCAACTTCGTACGTATTGAATAGTGAGCACATTTCAACTATTAATTAAATTATAACACTATAGAATTACATTTTGTTTTATATCTGTCATCTTCGTTAATCTAATAAAATACTATTGTAATTAAGTAAGCAGATATAATATTACAACGAATAAATGATATATTTTAATAAAAGTGTTTGTATTAATAGTAATAAAAAGATACTAATTGTTCAACCGTCGCATGTCGCAACGAGGTTACTTTAGACCGCTCAAGTATTCTCTAATTGCAACAATACACCGTCTGAACAAGAATCCTTATTAATCATCTTAAGAAAGATATTCGATTACTACTGTAATTGGTGTTGGAAGTCGTCAACTGAAGAATCTACTACCAGAAGCTAGCATCCCTGCAGAATGTACTAGTAAGCTGAGTAATCTCCTCCAGAACGACAATACGACAACATTTTACAACATTGGTGTCAGGTGGGGTCTCGAAGAGATATTCCTACACATAAATATCCAAGAGGTACGCCCAAAATTTTTTTCTATATATTCTACACCTGGATGCAGATCAATTATTCTGGATACCACTACGTCGATCGATTATTTCCAAGATTGCCGAAGAGTACGAGATAGAACGTCAATTCATCTGTATTTCACATAATTTTTCTACAAGTCCGGTGGATGTAAAACAACAGCCCGCTGAACCAGAAAAAAAGAAATCTTTTGCCCCCAGCGAATGGATGGATGCTTCTAGAACAAATGGAATAATCTAAACTGATGTTAATCGTTTCCAGAACCCTGCACACAGCTGTACATAGATCAAAATCGAAAGTTTTTTTTGTTAAGTATAATAAGACAGTATCTTTTTATCTTGTATACAATTATTATCATAAATTGATAATTGTATTTTTTTTCTATTAGTAGCATCCTTGTAGTTCATTGAAGCTATTATTTTTTTAGTATTATATTCAATACTTTTGAATATTTGCTATAACCTATCTATTAGTAGCATCCTTGTAATTCATTGAAGCTATTATTTTTTTAGTATTATATTCAATACTTTTGAATATTTGCTATAACCTATCTATTAGTAGCATCCTTGTAATTCATTGAAGCTATTATTTTTTAGTATTATATTCGATACTTTTGAATATTTGTTATAAAATAACAATTTTGTAGCATCATTGTTCAATATTTTTAGTATTATATCCAATACTTTTGAATATCTACTATAATATTTCCTATAATTGTTTCTACAATTATATTAATTCATGTTTAATATTTTTAGAACATCTTTATGAACGAGAAAGAATTTTGAAAAGGAGAAGTAAAGAGCTGAAGCAGTTAGATAGCAGTCTGTTCAATCAGAGAGACTACCTTCCTGTTACAACTGCGGTGTCTGAGCCCCATCGGAAATTTCCAGTGAGTTACTGTTTTCGCTAACAATTTTTCCTTGTCAGAATCCTATTTTTCGGAGAGTCGTTTATTGGTACAAAATAATCTTTAGTCTGTATATTATATATAACTTTAATTAAGTACTATGGCACCGAACGTTCATTCACTCACACTAGTTGAGAATACAATCAATCTAACTAATGAGTTTTCAAAAAATCTAGAAGTCCAATCAACATCCTTAACAATAGTTGAATTAAAAATCAAAAACTTAGACAAAGCTTGGGTTAAATATAGTAGTATCGTAGAAGCATTGCTTCCAACTCTAAAAAATGAAGAAGCTTCGGCTATCGTTAGTAAGTCTATGGAAGTTGAAAGTATTTATGACGACACTCTTATTTACTTGTTGAATTATAAGCAAACATTTGAGAATGATACACATATTGTAGACGACTCAAAAAGTATAGATTCAATAAAAAATCTGAACTTAAGTCCAATGCAACTAACCGTTTTTGATGGAGAATATATTAATTGGCAAAGTTTTATGGAATTATTTACAAATTTAATTCGTAATAATAGTAAACTATCAAGCATTGAAAAAATGCATTATTTAAAGTTAAATTTGTCAGGAGAACCACTCAAACTCATAAAGAATTATCCTTTAACAAATGATAATTACGAAATTGTTTGGAACATCCTTTGTAAACGTTATGATAACAAGGTAGCACTTATTGAAACCTGTTTAAACAATTTAATAAACTACAATGTTATACGTTTAGAGTCCGAAATCAATATCAAAAAACTACTAGATGAAATTAATGAATCGATTAGAGCATTAACCGAATTGGGGATATATTCTAATCATTCAGATTTTATGTTAATACATATTTTAAAGACCAAATTAGATTTTAATTCGTCAAAGGAATGGGAAAACAGAAATAATTCTGAATTACCAACCTTAAATGAATTTACAGAGTTTCTGGAGAGACGGTGGCGCAATCTAGAAAGAAGAAGGCATATTAAAGTCAAAACATATCCAAGCGTTCCTAATTCTAATAGTAAACCAGTTTCAAGCAAGCAAATTCCTAATAAGGTCGAAACAAAAACTAAAAATTTGTTCTGTAACCATTGTAAGAAAAGTGGTCATACAGAAAAGTATTGTTTTATTAAGAAGGAAAATCTAGATACGGGTAACCCTATTGCTCAAGTTAATACTTGTAGGGAGGCCACAATTTTATCAGAACCTTCTACTTGTTGTGAAAGATCGAAACATCTTATATCTGATGGTTCTCAAGTATCTTTTACTAACAAGACACAACACAATTCAAATAATGAATTATGTTTTTTTTATGATTTTGATGAGATCAATACGGGTAATTTAAAAAATAATAATGATATTCTAAGTTTTGACAGTAAAAATAAAAATGTTAAGGCTAAGCAAACAGCTGACACTGTCCAATTCAAGATGGTCGCAGCCAAAGCTAAAACTGTATCATTTTTATTAGATACTGGTTCTCAAATCTCCTTGATTAAACAAAATATTTTAAATAACAATGTCAGAATTAATAATAAATCTAAAATTCTATTGAAGGGTATTTCTGAAGGCACGCCTTATACCTTAGGTTCACTGAAAACTTCTATAATTTTAGATAGTAATAAGTCGAAACAAACTTTACAGGTTGTGTCAGAAAATTTCCCCATTAAACACGATGGAATTATAGGGTTAGATATTTTACGGAAACTAAATGCAGTAATTAATCTAAAAATGAACAGTGTACAATTCTCAGAACGTGGCAAAGTAATTGAGCTCCCACTTATAAATATAAACAATATCGTTTTACCAGCACGTACGAGGAAGATAATTCCTATGTCAGGTTCTACAGTAGGAGTTTGTGTAGCCAGGGAATTGTTACCTGAAGTTTTTTTAGCTAATGCATTAATCAAGCCCGTCAAAAATATTTTCTATATTTCAATAATAAATTCTTCAATAAAAAATATAATACTTAGTAATTTCAAACCGAATATCATACCGATAGATCAATTTAGTATTTACCATTTTTCAAAATCAAGTCCTAACAACCGTAAGGAACTTTTATTAAACAATTTAAATCTTTCACATGTCAATTCAGAATTAGTAACAGAATTAATAGAAATCTGTGACAGCTTTAATGACATATTTTTTTTACCGGGAGACAAGTTATCTTGTACGAGCGCATTAAGTCATAAGATAAAGATTAATTCTTCTAAACCCGTTAACGTTAAACCGTATCGATTGCCCCATGCGCAAAAAGAGATTGTGGAAAAGCATATTCAGGAACTGTTGGTCAACAACATAATTGAAGAAAGCGACTCACCCTATAACGCACCTTTATTAGTAGTACCAAAAAAACCAGATGCGTTAGGTAATAAACAATTCCGCGTAGTAGTCGATTTCCGTAAACTTAACGAGCAGACAACAAGTGACGCCTATCCTTTGCCTCTTATACATGATATACTGGACCAACTTAGTGGTGCAAAATTTTTCTCTACCCTTGACTTAGCAAGCGGTTTTCACCAGGTCCCTATGCTTCCCGAAGATAAAGAGAAAACAGCATTTAGTGCGAACTTTAAACACTATCAATTTGTAAGAATGCCATTCGGACTTAAAGGAGCCCCCCCCATGTTTCAGAGACTTATGTCTCACGTTCTCACAGGTTTGCAAGGAATAGATTGCTTAATCTATCTGGACGATGTAGTCATTTTTGGAAAAAACATTTCTGAGCACAACCAAAGATTAAAAAACGTTTTTTCTAAATTACGGGAACATAATTTGAAGCTCCAACCATCCAAATGTAACTTTCTACATAAAGATTTGATTTATTTAGGTCACGTTATTAATGAAACAGGTATTCTACCAGATCCTTCTAAAGTAGAAGCAATAAAGAATTTCCCCATTCCAAACAGTCCTAAACAAATTAAAACATTTTTGGGTATGTCTGGTTATTATCGCCGACATATACCGCATTACGCAGAGATAGCCAAACCACTATATAATGCAGCAAACAGTAATGTTAAAGTATTAGAATGGTCAGACCAATGCGACGAATCATTTAAAACTTTAAAAAATAAATTAACCATATCACCTGTTTTGCAATACCCGGACTTTAGTAAAAATTTCGTTGTAACCACGGATGCAAGTAAATATGCTATAGGTGCAGTCCTTTCACAAGGTACTATTAAGGAAAGCCACCCAATAGCATATGCTTCAAGAACTCTAAATAAGGCACAACAAAATTACACAACTACTGAACGTGAGTTATTAGCAGTAGTATGGGCTGTGGCTCATTTTAGACCCTATCTCTATGGAAAGTTTTTTAGTATCGTAACAGACCATCAAGCCTTGACTTGGTTAATGAGTATTAAGGACCCGAGTTCTAGACTTATGCGTTGGCGGATAAAACTAGAGGAATATAATTACGAAGTAATATATAGACCAGGTAGTTCGATTCCACACGTAGATGCCCTAAGTCGCGTATACTCACTTCAGGTTGAAACAATGGATGTCACATACGAAAATTATTTAGAAATAATTAAAAATAAAATTATCATAAACAATAAAGTAATTGAACATGATAAAAGTTTATATGACGCACCGACGTCATTTTCATTAGTAGATTTTGTATCAAAAGATTTTAAAAATTCAATTGGAAATTCTCCTGAATTAATCAATAAATTTAGTAGTATCAATGCATTTCTAATACAAGAAAAAGAAGTATCAGAAATTGCATATGTTGAAATTGATACTAGATTTATTATCTGTTTAATAATTAAAGAATTTCATTTTAATCTACCAAATTATAAAGAAATATTTTTGGCATTAGTGAATCTGAAAAACTTTTGTACTTTACACAAAATTACTAACATAGCTATGAACAGGTTCGAGTCTGAACTAAGTAAATTAGATTTTGCCCAGTTACGAACTATGATCAGACATATCTTTGATAAAACAAATATAATAGTACACATTTATAATGACAATATACTTAAAATTAGTGACCCTGAGTTAATAAACAATGTAATTTCGGAATTTCATGTTAATCCCACAGCAGGCCACTTAGGAGTTTCTAAAACAATTAAACGATTAAAATCACACTTTAAATTTCCAAGTATGATTAGAAAAGTTAAAAATTTTATTAGACAATGTGTATCATGTCAAAAGAATAAAGTGTGCAAATTAAATAAATGCCCATTAACAATTACATCGACTTCGAAACATAGTTTCGAAAGGTTGGCTTTGGACATAGTATATCTTCCCAAGAAAGACGACAACGACAAATACAAATACTTACTAACAATACAGGATGACCTTACTAAATTTACGGAAGCTATTCCTATTATAAACCAGGAGGCAAATACTGTCGCGAAAGCATTAGTAACTAACGTTATTTGTAGGTACGGAGTTCCTAATATGATCTTAACAGACCAAGGAACAAATTTCATGTCAAAAATTTTTAAAGATATATGCAAATTGTTAAAAATTAAACAATTAAAAACAACAGCATTTAGACCAGCAACCAACGGTGCCTTAGAAAGAGTTCATAGAACCCTTGCCGAGTATCTAAGGAATTTTTGTAAAAAGCAGGATGATTGGATAAATTGGATTCCCTATGCAATGTTCGTGTATAACACAACTCCGCATACAGCGACCGGTTTTACTCCTTTCGAACTAATTTATGGACATAAGGCAAATCTGCCTTCAATTTTTTATAAAGAACCAATTGAGGTAAATACTTATAATAATTTTATAGTAGAACTCAAACACAGGTTACAAGTAGCGAGGGAACTTGCTATAAATAACTTGGTTAAAAGCAAAGAAAAAACAAAATTATATTTTGATAAAAGGGTCAATTCTCTTTTCACACCTAAAGTAAACGAACTAGTTTTATTAAGAAATGAACAGTTACCAACTAAAGGACAGTCAAAAAAACTTTTACCCTTATACGTAGGACCGTATAAAGTTACTAAAATTATATCCCCTGTTAATACAGAAATACTAATTGGTAAAAAACATACGGTAGTTCATAATAATAGGTTGAAGGGATTTTGTACCAATGAATAAAAACTTGACGAATGAAATGGATTTTGTCAGGGATGATTGTTTTGTGGAGCAGTGTTAACTCTATACGATGGGATCAGAATCGTTGTCGACACTTTGCTTCTCTTTTTGTTTTTTTCTAGAATTGTAACTCGTATATTTTGTTTTTATACGTGTCCTTTTTTTTTTGAAAGGGGGTGTTGTGATATGTACGACATCTCCCCTATCACAATTTTTCCTTTTTCTTTTCCTTAGAGCAGAAACGCATATGTTTTGTTTTATATGCGTTCCTTTTCTTTGGTTGAGGAGTGTTGTAAGTACGCATATGTCGCACTTACCTTTTATTTTTAATGATATTAAATGTTAATTATGTAATAGAATTATATTATGTAAACAGTTTTTGTATTAGTATTAAGATTGTAAAGAATAATTATTTAAGTTTAGCGCTTATAAATATTGTCTCTGGTTTGTGGAGATTAATATTGATTTAATGCTGGTAATTCAGTATTGGCGTTCTGTGATGTGAAATAAATTATTATATATTAAATTGCACAAGACGCTGAAAGCCAGTCTTCTCCTGAGTCTCAAAGCAAGCATTACTATTCGCAACTTCGTACGTATTGAATAGTGAGCACATTTCAACTATTAATTAAATTATAACACTATAGAATTACATTTTGTTTTATATCTGTCATCTTCGTTAATCTAATAAAATACTATTGTAATTAAGTAAGCAGATATAATATTACAACGAATAAATGATATATTTTAATAAAAGTGTTTGTATTAATAGTAATAAAAAGATACTAATTGTTCAACCGTCGCATGTCGCAACGAGGTTACTTTAGACCGCTCAAGTATTCTCTAATTGCAACAATACACCGTCTGAACAAGAATCCTTATTAATCATCTTAAGAAAGATATTCGATTACTACTGTAATTGGTGTTGGAAGTCGTCAACTGAAGAATCTACTACCAGAAGCTAGCATCCCTGCAGAATGTACTAGTAAGCTGAGTAATCTCCTCCAGAACGACAATACGACACAATTTTACAACACCATATAGCTATTAACTTTTAAGACTCGTATGGAAGCGCATGCGATTCTTGTCTGACATATTCGTACATATAATAATATACCTGTAATATACAACGCGTATATAATATGCAAATCTTCTTGAACCAATGTAAAAATATAAAAATTCAATTGTTTTACACTGGTACGTCTGCTACCAACGGCGAGACCCTTGTTAAAAACCTTTCAATCTTTAACAAATTTATATGTTTATAGGAAGAAAGGAATCTGGGAGAAATTTAGGTACTAAGTATTAGGGTAGTGTATTGGGTTCTTTAATGGTAATTTTTTAACAATATTTCGTTTTTTCCGCGTTTTTCACTATTTATGAATTTTTATTAACAATGGTTTTAAACTTTGGACTTTAGTTTGGATTTAGTAGACACTTCAAGAAGTAATCCATATTTTTTTCAGATTTTTTGAAAGCTTAGAAAACTGGAAAAACCCAACTATTCTCTCAAAGACCCAGTGTACACACCATGACTCGAAAAATATAGTGTCCACACGGAGGGTTAAGGAGGTACAGGACGTACCGTCAATGCAAAAAGTTTATCTCACGGTAATACGAAATGCAAAACACGAAATACATGAGGGACTGTACCGAAAATATTGGGACTGTACCTTTGAAAATGAATTTTTCAATTCCCTATTAAACTGCTATTTTTTTTATATTGATATTCATTTATTTCTTAATATTACAACTACAAAACAAGGATCTTAGTAAAACATTTTATAGTAGGAGTATTCTACAGTGAGGGCTATCTTCAGAAACATAAACTCTATCAATTCTTGATGCTATGTTCATTCCCCTAAAGTAAGTGAAGCCCTGTTGAGTTTTATTCTTGAGGATCCAAATATCAGATAGAATTCGTTCAGTTATTAACCTATTTAATCCAGAACAGAAGTTTAGATTCCCAAGTTGGTCTCTCTGGTTCAGCACACAGTTAAAATCGCCAGCAATGATTAGAGGTAGTCTAAAGTTAATCTTCAACAGTTATCGATAGGATACGTCCATCTTCTTCACATATGCAATCTGTAGCTTCTATTCCAGGCCTTAACAAAATTGCAGTTCCTCTATTATTTATGCCAATGTTCGAGATATAGGAATAATGTTTGAAGAAACTTAAATTTTCTATATTAACTTCTTGTAATAAAATTATGTCCAAATCGTGGTCTATAATAAATTGTTTCAGCATAATTTTAGATGTTACAGAGGATAATCCATTGATATTAAATGTTGCAAATGTTCTTAGTACCATATTAATAAGATATTGAATAAATTAAGGTTATTCAATTGTTTTATCTTTTATATCCATTGCTTTTCCTGTCACTTTTTTTTGTTTCTTTGGTCTTTTGTTATTTTTCTTATCTTTTTTTTCCAATCCTATATCCATTTTGGATGCAGCGGAATTATCTGAGCAATCTTCAATTTCAGAATTTGCCAAAGTATCTTCATTTGACGATGATTCTACAATTTTTCTCTTAATTTCTTTGTGTGCTGTAGGAATTTTGGACAAATTATCATTATTATTTACAATCGCAATAGTATCATCATTAGTAGCTGTTGAAATGATTTTTGTTTCATTTTGCGTATTCTTTGGCATTAAGGGTGGAAAAATTGAATTATTGACAAAACTTAATTCTTCATTTTTTGATTCAGTTGGAACAACACAATCAGTTACCGCTTTGTCATTCATTGTATTCCCTGCAATGGCTGCATAGCTGCGTGCGAAACCATTTGAATTTATTCTGTTGCTAATTTTAGTAGGGCAATCTTGTCCTAAATGGTCTTCTCTATCACAAAACCTACAAGTTTTCTTTTGGGTAGCATAGCTAACCCAAACCTTTCTGCCAATCATTGGTATATACGACGGGATTTCTTTCTTTAAAATCATCTTTATTGCTCTTGTTCCGTTATAAACTGGGAAAGGCATATCTCTACCCCATGTTTCTTTTTTGATGCTAATAACTGTACCATATCCTTGTAGTGCGTGTTGTATCGTTATATCTTGAATTTCATATTCTATATTGTGCATTCTTACAATTGTGAATTTATCGGCTCTTTCTATATACACATTATAATTATTGTCATCCGTACCTTGGTAAATTATTTTCCCATTTGTCATTTCAATAATGTTATCAATTATTAAATGTTCTGCAATTTTCACAATCATCTTGTTTCCATTCACTTGAATTGCCATCACATCTTCCACTGATAATTTTAAATCGTTTTTTAAAAATAAGTGTAATTCGGTAAACGTCATTCTATAAATCACTTCGACGAAGTCTACACTTAAGGTGTTTTTCCTATTATTATTTTCCATTTTTTTTAATCAAATCAAATTCTTACACCTATTTATTAATTTATGATAATTTATTTAAATTATTTAAATAATTTTTTAAATACATTTATTTTTAAATGCGCGGAAAGGATGTTTATTCCACGAAAAAACAAATGACTGCTATTTGCTAGTTAAAATGTTTTTTTTATGCATATAATAGTTAATAAATTAAAAATTACCTATAATTAATATCAAATTTATATTAATTCTATTTAAATACAAATTAAATATTTTGAAAAAGGAATAATAAATTTTGCAACGCTGCAAATTTACGTGTGTTGACGCATGCGTGATTTGGTTCTTTGACCAATAAATTGTTATATTTTATATAACATTTATTCCGATTTTGAATTTCCCGCTCAAATTGGCATTTGCAACGTTACCGGCTAATAACCTACATTTACTGTTTCTTAAAGGTTTTATTTAAATATTTTTGTATATAGGTATCCTTTCGATAATTTTCTTTTTGCAATAGTTACAGAAAAGATTCTTTTATATACACCTAGTTTTTGAAAGCTGTGTCACCATTTTTTTATAGTTAAAAGTTATATTATGTGGTGAAATTGAGCTAAAAATTATGATTTGTATGGAAAATGACTATTTTTAATCATGTATAAGAAGAAAACTATGAACCCTAGGTCTCTAAAATTTTGAGACAGCATGTATTTTAACTATTTGTATCGACCCTCCAAATTTCACAACGTTTTCATTGCACCAGTGGAGACAACACTTAAGACAACTTCCCCAGACAAAATTTCACATCAATAGCTATTTCTTCCGCATTTAAAATAACGAAATATCAACAAAAAAAATTAAGACATATTATACATAAAAATAACAATACATGACTGTTAAACAAAAAAATACGAAGTAGGCAAAAATATCATATTTCTCTATGGGGTCAGTAAACTATATATAATATACCCATGCCGTATGCCATACGCCGCCTACCGTGGTGGACGTCTATCGTTCCTGGTTACAAGTAAACGCGGTACCAGAAGTAACCTCTTTGCTTCTAAGAACTTTGAACATTAGAAATAACAAAATAGTAAAATAAGTTAAACAAAAAAAAAATAGTCATCCATTTTTAGCGGTCTGTGTAGACAACCGGTTACGGTTATGGTTGTGTTGGGGCGTTTGTCTGAGGATGGCGAAGATAGTTGATAGTTTCTCTTTCTAGGTAGGCCTAGACAGTCAATGGTAAAATGGTCAAAACAGGAAAACATTTAGGGTCTATTTAGGAATCAGTATTTTTTGTTTACAAAAAAGGTTGGTGCAGTAGCGTACCAAACCTGAAGGTAGATATTTATTTTTAGGGTCTAACTCTAATAATATACCGCTATAATACCTCAGTAAAATTTGATTACTGTCCCCCGAAACAGATTGTAAATTATATTATTCTCAATAAGAAAAAAAATCTTACAAGATGAAAGTTACTAAATTAAATATTAGAATATTTCTGAAATTTCTCTTAAGGTGAAACATTACTTCATGGTTATATAGTTAGATATAGATGGTAACAGTGTACTAAAATGACAATCGATTTGCAACTCCATGTTTTCAAAAACATGTATTTCAAAATAATATATTCATATAAAAACGTTAATAATATTGCACACTATTTGCTATTTAAACGATATAAACGTTGTAAGTTAGATAAATGTTCAAGCTTTGTTTATAAATCGATCATAGGAATAGCAATGGGCTTGTGTGCTATGTCTTAATTTCTATAAAAGTGTACTATAATGTACCTAAAGTGGGTTACTAGAACCTTAAATGTTCAATTATTTTTTAATAACTCCTTATATGTTAAGAGATATTAACAATTAAAAAAGTCATTTTGTCTCTTTAATTATTAAAGGGATTCAACGTTGTACACATTCCAGGTGCATGTGACATCACAATCCTTGTGTAAGGTTACCTACCTTACAGCTCCTAAATCTCTGCTATATGTATTTATATATCAAAATATCAAATATTATTTACAGCTATTTCAAGAAACACTCAAATTCCAATATTATGTCTGCCTTAGCAGGGTTAAATAAAATGAAAACTTATTATTCTTTGATTAGACTTGATTATTTCGACTACCAACAGTTACAAAACATTACCACAGCACTGACCTACTCAACAAATAACTGACGTTAAAATGCATTTCACGTCATACAAATATGGCCGACCATTTTTAGCGCTGAAACTACAATTCAAACTTTTAATTGCTATATCTTCGTCAACATTTAGATATTTAATAAAATAAACACGCCAATACACATTTATTAACATCAATTTCAATCAACCACTAAAAAATGAGGACAAAGCCCATTTCTTAGAAATAAAAAAGGGTCTTAGTATTTAAAACGTTTACTACTCTTATTTTAATTTTTTTGTTCTATTTTTATTTTCAAAACACAATTTCAATGCATAAATTTTCTAACACAAACCCCCCGATTAATAATAAGTAGAAACCTTGTAACGGCACTGTTATTTTGTTTATTTTTTTTAATGGTTTCTTGGAAAGGATGAAGGTTATAACTTGAGACGAAATTTTAGTGTTATTTATTGCAGGGGTCGTCTTAGCATAAGATTTTGGTAGAGTCACGCCATATGTAGTCAAGTTATGCTGTCAAAGCCTCGAATATGTTGAATGTACCATTGCCTGAAAGTCCTGTATACAGTAGAATATGTTGGGCTCGAATCCTAATACATGACCAACATCGGTAAACAAACAAATATCACCAATAATAATATTCAATAATAAGTTTTTAATTTATTAAACATCCAAAATTTACGGATCTACCTACTTAAAGTTTAAATTCTGCATCTTCCTTGCACTTCTCTTGTTTGACAGTGATTGTAAAGGTTGGTAAATGATAGTGGAGAAGAAGGTGAGGAAGCAATGACGTTGTGAACTCGGTCATTTTTTGTCAATTTTTATTCTTTTAATTATTAAAGTGGAAAAATGATCGTTAATAACTTTTATAATATTGCGAATTGAATAAAAATAATTTTTAATAATTTATATTTGAGTTGAATGTAGTTTTATATAAATTTAGATATGCTTCTCAAACCAGTTGAACTAAATGACTAACATGCTGTCGTTTTGTCATACATGTACATGTATGTTGGCGCTCGGCTCGTGTTGGCAGTCATGACCAACCTATTCGCACCTATAAACGATCAAGCACGTTGGACAAGCCACTTATCAAGTATATTGGGCCTGTAATAAATATTTTTCTGTTTTAATTACTTATTTATGTGACAACAATAAAACAATATATATTTCAAAAATATTTGAAAAACATAGAAGTCTATACTATGTTTATTTTTCTGTATGTACATATATTTGCACAAGTCGTGTTATAACATGTACTCATATATCTCTATACATGCTCTTCTTATTTTGTTTTTAATGAAGCTTGAAGCTACAAAATGAAATACTTAAAGCTATGTACAAGTGCACACTCTAGTGACAAAAATAGAAAGTACTTGAAGCATATAAATACAAGAAACAATAAGTACGGCCAGTGACAGGCATACAGAGTACAGCGTACGATATATAGCACAACTAGTGCTGGAAAATCGTGGAAAAACAAGTATCGTCGGTGATCCGACCGGGAAAATCCGTCATCGAATTGTGCATTTCACGAAGGCAGCAATTTTCTGTTTCTCGTTATATAAAGGAGCCAAACCTGGATTTAAATTTGAGTTGCACCCTCATTTGGTTGCCATCTTGTTTATCTTCAAAACTGTAAGTCCTACAAAAATCTTGTCCTATCCTTTTTTGTAGATAAGAATATCTACAAATTTTTTAATAACTTTTATAATAAAGAAGTTATAAGCAAAAAATAAATGTTATATTAATTTGTGTAACCAGTACAGTCTGTTCATTATACTATCTAATTTATATTCTATTTCTATTTCTTTTAAAATTTATTTATATTGCGATTTGTCTTTTAGAGGTTTAACAATAGTTTTACAATAATTTTAACTTTCTTTTAATTTTATCTATTTACTATTTCTTTTGATTCATAGGTAGTCACTACCCAGTAAACAATTTGGTGAAGTTCGAGTCACTCGTACAATTCAATTCTAACGCTTTACAAGTTCGAAGCAACAACACAGAAACCAATTTTAGTTCAAATTTATTCCCTACCTGTCAAGATTTTGTGAAATAAAATATATGTAGTCTTAGCAACTTCGTTAATAGTTCAAAAGTGGTACACAAAAGTCGCTTTTAGTTCAAATTGATTCTCTACCTGTCACAGATTTTGTGTTAGTTGTTAGAATTTTTTCATAATAATATTCTTTCTTTTTCCAACATCATTCATTAAGTAGCAGTTGTTTCTTTCACATCAGGATATATTTTTCTTAGTTCACTTTCATCTCATTTATTCCAAAGTGAGAGAGAAACGAGATGCGGTTAGACAAGTAAAATATATTTTTCACCGTTACACTTCCCAGTAAACAATTTGGTGAAGTGCCCTATTTAGTGACGTTTCTCTCACTATTTCACTTCAATTATAGTTCGCATCAACTTTATCTTCATTTGTATTCCGACAGGTGGAGTAATTTCGCCATCTGTAGCCGATAAAGTAGACATTTTATATGAAAAAATGTGAGAAACTGAACTATAAATGAACTCTTTTATGACAAAAAAATCATGACGCATCTTCAATATGATGTCAAAGTGACTCCAAAATGTTTACTGGGTTGTATAGTACAGTATGTTTAAAGTATATGCTATCCTTTTTCCATCCAAATACATTATAATGTATTTGGATGGTTCACTACACGGTCTTTATATTTCACCTTTCAAGAAAATATATAAACGTAAAATATATAAATTATTAATATATAAACGTAAATTTAAACCAATATGAACTTATGGGTAACAACTATGAGGTACATCAACTAACTCAAACATTGAGATTTTACAAAAGTTCCAATCTTCAATGGGCTTGTGTCCTATGTCTTAATTTCTATAAAACTGTACTATATATTGATAAAGTGGGTTACTAGAACCTCAAATGTCCAATTATTTTTTAATAACTACTTATATGTTAGGAGATATTAACAATTAAATAAGTTATTTTATCCTGATAAATCTCTGCTATATGTATTTATACATCAAAATATCAAATATTATTTACAGCTATTTCAAGGAACAATAAAATGTCAATATTATGTCTGCCTTAGCAGGGTTAAATAAAATAAAAACTTATTATTCTTTGATTTGACTTGATTATTTAACTACCAACAGCTACAGAACATTACCACAGCACTGCCCTACTCAACAAATAACTGAAGTAAAAATGCATTTCACATCATACAAATATGGCCGACCATTTCTAGCGCTAAAACTACAATTCAAACTTTTAATTGCTATATCTCCGTCAATATTTAGATATTTAATAAAATAGACACGCCAATACAAATTGAAAAAATGAAGACACAAGCCCATTTATATTCAAATGCACTTATTTTGGTATTGGGGAACATTAGAAGAGAAATAATGCATCATATGCAGGAAGGAAGAGGAATAATTAGAATACATGAGTGTCAGGATAAAGTGGAAAGTGAATTAAGCAAGGAGGAGTTATTGCAAGGAAAGAGCGAGTGAAGAGTATGTATAACGGAGGTAAGGAGAAAGAAAAGAGAGATGGAGGAGAAACTTTGTAAGCAGATTGAGTCGGAAGGAACGATTGCAAGAGAAGAGAAGATAGTAGATGAAGTAGAGGGACTGAAGGAAAATAACAAAACAGACAAACATTGAAAATGAAGAAGAGAATTAAAAGAAAAATTTTATAAATTTGTAATAGGAATGTAAAATGAATGTAATGCCGTAAAGGCAGTTAAAATACAATATAATTAATTTTCAAATGCACTCATATCGTGAGTTTAAAGTCTAAGTCCGGGACATATTGTGATGAATTAAATTAAAGACCCAGTAAACATTTTGGAGTCCCTTTGCCATCATATTGAAGATGCGTATGATTTCTTTGTCATGACACAGTTAATTTACAGTTCAATTTCTCACATTCATTCATATGAAATGTCTACTTTATCGGCTACAAATAGCGAAACCATTCCACCTGTTGGAATACAAATGAAGATAATGTTGATGCGAATTATAATTGAAGTACAATAGTGATAGAAACGTCACAAAACAGGACATTTTACCAAATTGTTTACTGGGGAAGTACATTAGGTATCGATATTTTCGAGATGAACTTTTTACCGATTATTGTTATCGATATGAATGTAAGTATGAACACCCCTAAAGACACAGGCTAGCTAGTCGTATTCCAGAACTGCAACACAACTAAAAAAACAGAAACAAAACGTATTATACATTATTATTCATTTTGTGAAAAAAAATCTGAAATAAATATTAATGTCATTTTGGAATGCGCCCATTGCAATCCGTATAAAAGAAATGCGTACAGCACGGTACAACGATTAAGTGTATGTACTTGTAAACTGCGAAGTTTATTAGCTTAAAATACCAAATGCCCACACCAAAATCTTGTACTTAGTCTGCCAGTAGTACATGCAATGTACAACGTTAAATTGGTTTGTTAAATATAGAATCAGAAACAAAGAGATAATATGTTAAAATTATCATGACGTTAATGACTTTTGGTTTCAATTTAAATTTAAATAGAACAAACGCACTGATGGGCAGCTGCTCCTTCGTAGGATTACTCTGAAAATATATTGTTTTGTAGTTAGATGCATTTAAAATAAAATACACGACTAAAAATTAATTGCAAAGTGGGATTGTGAACCATGACTGTATTTTGGTAAAGTTGGGTGTCAGGACCTCGAACATTCAATTATTTATTAATAAATCGCTATATTACAAGAGATATTAACAAATAAATCTGTCATTTTTGACCCTTTAATCATTGAAAGTGATGTGATGTCACATCCGATGACTTACCATCTCTTTTTCACAACAGATAGGCATACGAAAGTGTGTGTTTGATACGTCATTTACTGCTAACAGTAGCTATATATATATATATATATATATATATATATATATATATATATATTTGAGAAATCAATAATTTTTCATTTTGAAAAAAAGTATATATATATATATATATATATATATATATATATATATATATATATATATATATATATATATATATATATATATTTGAGAAATCAATAATTTTTCATTTTGAAAAAAAGTCCATGAATTTTTAGAAACCCTTATAAAATCCAAAATAGTTAAAATATATTAAACTTTTTAAAACAGTTCTTCTTCTTAAACATAAATGGATATAACTGCATTAAAAAATATTACGAAATCAATAATTTTTCTTTTTTAAAAAAAAGTCCATGAAATTTTAGAAACCCTTATAAAATCCAAAATAGTTAAGATATTTTAATTTTTTTTACACAGTTCGTCTTCTTAAACATAAATGTATATAACAGCATAAAAAAATATTAAGAAATCATTAATTTTCCTTTTTGAAAAAAAGTCCATGAACTTTTAGAATCCCTTATAAAATCCAAAATAGTTAAGATATTTCAAATTTTAAACATTAGTGGATATACTGCTTTAAAAAAAATTAAGATTTGAATCCAGTACGGCGTGTTTGTTGTTCACATAAATGTCTTGACTTATGTTATACTGCTCACTCTGTGAGATAACTTTGAAGTGCCAAGACGCAGATACTCTGCTAGCAAAATTTAATCGATTCCACATCTGTAATCTTTCCTAATAACGTACTAAGATGTCGCTTTTTATTTAAAGATATGCATACATACTAGTGGAGACATCTATCTCCCGCTTGCTTTAACTTTTTCACTCAACGCCGCTGTTAATATAAGTATCAAACATGCCGACTAGAAACCATGGGCGCCGATTAATTAGGTACACATTACATTGTTAAAAATATATGTGTATACTAATTTTATATTATCCAGATGTTATGAAACAATATTTCGAACTTATAAAGTACTATCGTCAACTATAAAAAACACAAAGCATTCCCACTCACAGTTTTTAGTTTTAATTTAAGTTTTTGAGCTTAAATGTAAGTGTTAGATTGTGAAATCATGCGCTATTCGTAAGTTATACACTTTATTTAATATAAGTAATTATATTTAATACAATTATTTTCTTTCTTTATATTTAATTAAATATATACTATAGTCCAAATCACGATAGTTCGCAGGTGATTTATACTTAAAAGAGGTTATAAGAGCGGTTATAAGATATATAATCTATAATACTATAACAAATTTTATCTTATTCGTTTCTATACACATTCTAGAAAAATAAGTGAGTCAGTGCTTTTTAGTTATATCGGCAGTTTATACCCCACAACTTGTTTTACGTATGGGTCGCTGTCGAACTCTCGTAATTTGAACTATATTTCAATAAATTAGCACTAAAATTAAAACAGTAGGAATGGGTTTAACCAGAATCTGTACTTGTGAAAATAATAAAAAGGTAATCCGGCTTAGAATATGATTAACATATATTTCTATTTTTACTGCAACTTTGGAAAGGGAGGGGGGACCCGCGGCTCCTATCGACCTGAAACTGCCACGTATCACAAGATTAATATTAAAGTGATTATAATAATAAGTAATCGATTTTAAATTACTTTGTTAGTATAAAAACTTTGTGTTTATGGTGCCGGGAAGACCGTGCAAGGGAGCGCACTTGCACTCCCTTGAGAGGGGTAGAAAATACTCAGAAAAAGGTTAAGAAATTCATTTCTTATTATTAAAGTCTCTGTTTGAATGAAAACTTAAAATGTCTAGGTTATTGTTTAAATTTGTTTAAAACCTTGTTTCAATTGTGTATCCTCGACTACCGATCTATGAACACTGAACATGCATCTACCTGAAAGTAATCCTTCTGGCGCCCATGTTTTGTACCCTAGCAGGTGTTAGTAGTATCTTATGTTTGAGTATGCACTCTTATAATATCCCTTTTACACTCTCTTGCATAATTAAGATAACAATTCATAGAAACGAAAAGGACGTTGAAGAATTATTGATTTTTTTATAAATATTGATCTCTTTAATGATTAAAGAGACAAAATGACTATTCTAATTATTAATCTCCACTATAATATTGCCAGTTATGCAACAACAATTGTATAATTGCGGTCCTGATAGCTAACTTTATCAATATAATAAAACAGTTTCATAGAAATCAGACATGGTTCACAAGTCGTCCTTTGTCAATTTGTTTATCAATGTTTCAAGATAATATTTGATATAAATTTTGTAGTATTTACGTCATTCAAATAGATATCGAGATTTTGCTGTCTAGTAAGTCTTAAAAACAACACACGACGCCCATGCTTTTCGATTAAATCCCCTCCATGTGTTCTACTTTTGTGTCCCACTTCGATTCACGATATATCGTTGTATATAAGAACGCCTGTATCAAATCAAACGCAGTCCACATTTGTGAAAGTGGCTGGTCACGTACAATAGTGACTTCTGTGATTACATTTCTATAACATAGTAAAATAACTAATAAAACTAATTAATAACCCACTTAATTTTAAACATAAATATTAGTGTTTGTATTTAAGTAAAAATATATATTATTTATTTACAATTTAGATGTGGAATGAATTTAAATTTACAGCAATCAACTTCTTCTAATTATATTTGTGAAAGAAATACTTCATTTAGAATCGCACTGCCTTACTAAAATAAATTTAATTAATAATAACAACTTATTATAATCATAAAATATCTAAATAATACATTTCTTTAGAAATTATTAAAAAAAATCACAACATAACCTCAAAAATTTCTAAATTTCTTAAATATAACCTATATTTTAAATAATTACGTATATAATTCGCTGTAATATTGTTAAATAAAGGCTTTAAGTTGTGTCAATTGGATTTAACACCTCTGTGTTTGGGTACTTTAAGCCCAAAACACGAAAACAACATGGCACCGATAGCTACTGTAGGTGTTTGTGATGAAGAACCTTCTTCACATGCAGTTGCAAGCACTTCTGTGATACCTGGTGAGTTCCACATGATCCTAAAATAAATATTTATCGATTAATCTAATCCATTCAAAGAAAAGCTTTAGAAATGATTCATTGCCTAATTTATAATTAATCCAACGTCGAAATTGCTAGAACCATACACTTTGTAAATCCAAGTCTGTAATCATTTAAAATTTCGATAACCCCCTAAGTCATACGATTTGACACCTATGTAAACAGTCCCAATGTAAATGCCCATATTTTTAAAAATGAGTTCTGGTGTGTAACTAGTTCCGGGATCAGGGTTGTATTTTGAAATCGTTAATACAATCCTACAAAATGTTTTTTAATAACTTAAAATCTTTTATATCGAAGATTTTTAGTCGTAGATTGAAAATCGATACTGCATTTACACCCTCCTCCTCCTCCTCAGAAGGTTAACACTAAGGATAACACAAGCAAAATATATATTTTCCTTGGTTTCGAATAAAAAAGATTTATTCAAAGTAGTATTTTATTATCAACTTCTTACAACATGTTAATACAAAAGACAATTTCTTGCAGGCTGTATACAACCTTCCTACTGTTAATACACACATTAATATACTTATTAATAAATTACAGTTTTTAATTAAAATATAGGTCAAAGAATAATTACCTAATCATAAATAATGTATATACATAACAATTATTACGTAAAAATGAAAGTAAAACGGGTCTTTTATATGTGTTTACTAACAAAACATTTAGAAATTAAATTATAAATAAACAAAAAAACTACTGATTGAAAAATGTAGTATTAATTTTCTTGTAGTTAATATACCGATACTCATGCTAGTAGAAAAGCATGCTTCGTTGCTTAAAAATAGCATACTCATGACAAGTTCACATTTCCTTTGAATTAACATGCTATTTACGTTCGGACATGCCAAAAATCACACCCTAATAGACAACGTCTTCAAATCAACTGTTTTTTGTACCCTTTCTTTGTCTTCACTCTTTTTATTCGTCACTGCTTTGGCATGGTTTTGCAAATATACATATGAAAACGGTACAAAAATTAAAGTGTGAAAGTATTATGTTCTTAAGGAGGTACAGGACGTTAACGTAAATGATGAAAACGTTGTGAAATTTGAATGGTCGAAAGAAATAGTAAAAATACATGCTGTCTCAAAATTTTAGAGACCTATGGTTCATAGTTTTCTTTTTATATATGATTAGAAATAGTCATTTTCCATACAAATCATAATTTTTAGCTCAATTTCATCACATAATATAACTTTTAACTATAAAAAAATGGTGACACGGCTTTCAAAAACTAGGTGTACATAAAATAATCTTTTCTGTAACTATTGCAAAAAGAAAATTATCGAAAGAATACCTGTTTACGAAAATATTTAAATAAAAATATTTAAAAATGTAGGTTATAAGCCGGCAACATTGCAAATGCCAATTTGTACTAGAAATTCAAATTCGGAATAAATGTTATATAAAATATAACAATTTATTGGTCAAAGAACCAAATCACGCATGCGTCAACACACGTAAATTTGCAGCGTTGCAAAATTTATTATTCCTTTTTCAAAATATTTAATTTGTATTTAAATTGAATTAATGTAAATTTGATATTAATTATAGGTAATTTTTAATTTATTAAACTATTATATGCATAAAAAATCATTTTAACAAGCAAAAAGCAGTTTAATAGGGAATTGAAAAATTTATTTTCAAAGATACAGTTCCAATATTTGCTCGTCCCTCATGTACTTCGTATTTTGCATTTCGTATTACCGAGAGATAAACTTTTTGCATTGACGGTACGTCCTGTACCTCCTTAAAGCATTAGAATATTCGCAAATAAATTGTATACTGGGTTACACGACATATGCAAAACACATGCATAATAAAAAGCAATAAAAACAAACCGTAAATGTTTTTATAAATGCAAAAAAGTTAAAGGTCCGCATTCTTGTCTGGTTGTGAAATAACTTGCAAGTCAGTTTCTTTGTAACCAAACACTTTTGGGGATTTGAATCCATGAATTTAATTACAACCTAGTTGTTCATACCAACATTTTATTACCTGTACCTCCATGCAGATTGAATAAATGAAACTTTTTTTCACCTGCTTCTCTGGTATTTCTTTTTGTCCTTTCGCTTTAAATATTAAAGGTAATGCAACACAGGCTGGACTGACCTTGAATTAAAAATAGCATTGAACACAGCACGATGGTAAATAACGCCTGGTTTTTTTTATTCGTACTTTGTAAATATTATTATTTTAAATGTAGGTGTGTTTATATTTAAATTTTAATTGATTACCATCAGTTCTTTTATGTTTCTTTCACAATGGAACAGACTTTTTGCGACTGCGAACTTCTTTTTGGTTTTTTTTTTGTCGAATTGTCTAGTCAAATTTTGTGTCTTCTCATTCCGTGTGTCGTAATTAATTAATAACCTCTGGCTTTTGTCATGCTTTTTGTTTTAGATGATTTGTTTAAATCAATATTTATAAAGTTAATCATTGTCGATCAATTTTTGACTATTGTAATGCTATCAATCAATTGATTAGACGTTCTAAACAAAGTGCAAAGAGGTTAATGATTTTTGGACCTAAACACGTGAGATGTACATGACATTCTCACGTAGATTTTTAATATATATTCTCACCAAACATAAAACATGAATAATTACGCAGGGCCGGTCCAAAGCACATGGCTACTTAAGTAAATTTATTTCACTGTAACCTATTCTAAAGAATCATCCAATGTACAATAAATTTGCCTCGGATCGGCACTGATGTTATCTTAATATGTCGAATTGTTAAATTACCTTGTCACACTTTAAATTTTGAGTGAAATAGTTCAAATATAGGAAAAGGTGATATTTGTAGGAGTTTACTTATTCCAAAATCGAGCTATGTTATATTTGAATAACATTTTATGAATTATAATATTTATAACTTAAATATTTTTAGGTTATGTTACATATAATTATGCTGAAATATTAAATAAACATTCTAAGCTAAATTTAAGTTAAAACACAAATAACTAAAAGATAAAAATTTGTACATATTTTCATTCTAACAAACGATTACTATTTATTGTTAGTTTTGATAATTAGCAACAATTTGTAAAATATTTGCAAAATTTTCCATACGTTATATGACTTACTTATTTATTTACTTTTGTCATGTACAAATATATTTAAATTTGCAAATTTTGTTATTAAAATTAGCAACTAATTATTTACAAGTGATCGTACTTCATAATATGTATAAATGTTATTAACAAATTAATTTGTCTTCAAGGAAAAGAAGCAAATATTTGACAGTACTTTTCATAGATTCAAATTTTTTAGGTTAGGTTGAAATATAAACCTTGAACTTTTCATATGTGTCAAATGATAAGTAACATATTAAATATTAAGGGGTTTGAATACTTTGCTGGGTGTAGAATATGCGCAATTTTTAGACTTACTTATAAACGAATCTTCTACAAATTCATGTAATACAAATATAATCAATTTTTACGACCTCTAAAGTATTAGACCTCCTTAACTCCGCTAGAACAATGTCCGCTAATGACGTATGGAGTTAGAATACCAAAAGAAACTAGTTTAAAATTATAAATAAGTGGATACGGACTTTGAACCGCGATTACATTTAATGTATAATATAAATAATTTAAACATAACCTTGCTACAGGCGTCTGAAGCCATGCTTAATGAAAGAAAAATGACTTGAAATACAAGATCCTCTTAATGACATAAAAATAAACAATGATATATTATATTTAAATTTACAGACACCGTATATATTACACCTTAAATATTAACTTGGTCCTACGAACCGCATCCTAGTATTAAATAGAAATCAACTCTAATATTGGAGGTTGTTTATTTATTTACGGAAGTAGAGACTTTCTTTTCCGGTAAACGGTGTTATTCGGTATTTAATCCTTGAGTACATAATGATATATTATTAACATGTTAATACAATGTATTAAGTCACGATCGATACACTTATAAGGTGTATATTAAGAGCTCGTAATAGAAAATAGTTTTACAACTAGAAAATTTAGAAGTGAATAATATAGTAGTGCGTTTTGTGTACATGTTTTAATAAAACTCGTATAATTTTATATAAGAAATGAATTTATGTAAGTAAGATAATATATTTTTTGTGCTTACACATTTTATCTTCATGAGACTCTTGGCAAATTTGAATATCACTGGTTACGATACAATATTTTCATTATGGCGTATTTAAATATTAAATTTATTGTTTGATTTATTTATGCTAATGCCAAACCAGACGATGCGCATTTTTAATTGTTAGTTGCGTCATTAAAAACTTGTTTCTTTACAATCGAAATATTGCTATTATAAACAGATACATCTAAGGTTTAAAGATAAAGTTGGTTACTAGAACGTCCAAGTTATTATATTTTAAGAGATATTAACAATTAAAAAAGTTATTTTGTCTCTTTAATTATTAAAGGGATTCAACGTTGTACACATTCCAAGTGCATGTGACATCACAATCGCTGCCAACCTTACAGATCATAATCTCTGATATATGTATTTATATATCAAATATTATTTACAGCTATTTCAAGGAACGATCAAATTTCAATATTATGTCTGCCTTAGCAGGGTTAAATAAAATAAAAACTTATTAATCTTTGACTTGACTTGATTATTTGACTACCAACAACTACAGAACATTACCGCAGCACTGACCTACTCAACAAATAACTGACGTTAAAATGCATTTCACGTCATAAAAATATGGTCGACCATTTCTAGCGCTAAAACTACAATTCAAATTTTTAATTGCTATCTCTCCGTCAACATTTAGATATTTATTAAAATAGACACACCAATATACATTTATTAACATCAATTTCAATCAACAATTGAAAAATCAACCACTAAAAAATGAGCACACAAGCCATTTAATGTATTTTTGTTTTATTATATTCTTGGAAAAAAACTAAATAACTCTTATAGCATAGAAACATTAGAGTATAAGGAACATAATTAAGTAATTCTTTCTTGTAGTATTTTAATATATCAGAAAAACTACTACTTTCTATTTCAATAGAAAAATTCAATTCGAAATAACAGAAACAGTTATTACATATTTCATTCAAAAAAAAAAAAAAGAAAATCAAAATCGGATAAATATTAATGTAGTGAAGATAATAATATTATGATTTAATCTCTTACACTAATTACATAATTTCATTATAAATAGTTAGGTTATAATAGCATTTAATTTTCTCCCTTCACTGCTGCATTAAATTCGTAACTTCCGTAACTGGAAATTTATAAAATTTGCACTGTACTATTTCTGCTAGTATTTCTGCTACAATTTGAAACATAACCACGATTTCTCATTTCATTTACTTAAATTATTTGTACTTGTTATTCCAATAAACTTATTTTCCTCTTTTAAATTTCAAAATATAATGAAACGGGCCATAAGTGCGGCTAGCTTTAGTTCATCTATAGATCACTTCAGAGTGTCCTTGGTGTAATTAATTACATCGTTTTCCATATTGATTATTGAATGTTATCAAGAGACGAGCACGCTTTGATTATAATTTAGTTGCTAGATAAAAATATCACTTGAAAAATCATGCATATACTTGAAATAATCTACTATAGTAAACACTCTTAATGTTGGTGATCCGAAGTAAATCTCTTCCGGAGATTCCTTTAGTGACTGTTGTCAGCGGCGTGGACTCATTCCACAGATAACCGACGCTGACGCCAGATATACTGGGACAATTGACGCGTGAAATACGCGTGAACAAATAATCCTAATGGCAAGCAGACAATTGTCCGCCATTTTATTAATAATATGAATATATTAAAGTTGATCAATTTATTTAAGTTGCACGTGATCGTACTGTATTATTTTTTTATATTAATACTTCACGGGCTTCTACCACGGTCCTTTTTCGCCCTTCTTAATTTATTTTATTTACATTTAACCTATTTACATTTCATTTATTATTACACCTATACTTTTAAACCCGCTATATGCCATAACCTGTCTATCACTAAGCACACTGGCCACCCCGGATATCTCAGTAGTTCTTAGCAACACCACTCTATTTTTTACCAAAAGTCTGTACAAATTATTTCTGCAGGCCTCCGTTTCTGTACATTTGAGAGATCAAATGTTCTGGATTTGCTACTCCTTCTCCAAACCTATGTAATAAATACATATTCCCGCTAAATACAATTACGTGCATTTAACGTTTATTTGATATAACAAAAGTATAATTCAAATTACGAGAGTTCGGCGGCGACTCATACTTAAAACAAGTTGTGGGGTATAAACTGCCGATATAACTAAAAAGCACTGATTCACTTATTTTTCTATAATGTATATAGAAACGAATAAGATTAAATTAATTATCGTATTATAGATTTATACCGCTCTTATAACCTCTTTTAAGTATAAGTCGGCACCGAACTATCGTGATTTGAACTATACTTGTTACGATTTTACATGAATATGAATTCGCTTCGTGAATAATAAATCTACTCTTTTGTGCATAGCATACTCATGAAACATCTTAAAAACCCTTTTTAGAATTATAAAACCCTTAGAAGTACTTTTTAGGGATTAAAAGCTTTTAGAATAGCTATTAAATAAGACCCTTTTAGATTATATATTATATTACACGATTGTAACGTAATATCCTGCATTTTGTTTGTTTTATACTTTGTCTTGTGTAAATTGAATTGAAAGTTTTGTTTGAGGCACTCTATTATTAAGTTTATTTTGCTCATAGAATAATGCGGCACTGCAAATGTACTCTTGAAATACCCAAAAGTAATAATAATTATTGTACTTACTAAACAAGAACTACACATTTCGGGAGCCCTAAAACTCGGGTCCAGTGCCGTTCCTAAGTTCCTCAGGTTCTGCAATGCAAAAGGGCGACAAATTGAAAGACAAAATAACTTATATGCGTGACTAAACTGAAATGAAGTTTTTTTTATTATTTTAATTTAATTTAATTTTTTGTGTTTATAATGTTGTTGTCTCATATATGTGAACCACACCGCTACATAATAAGTGTATGGATTTTTTCGTGTAATTTTTTTGCATATTTTTGAGTGCTTTTACCAAACCCCTAAAAAGTTGGGCGGCATTTTGCTTTGAGCAGACCTTACTAAAACACTAATAAAACATATATGACATTAACTATATGCACTGTGAGAAATGTACAGCAAAAATTACCATGTGAAAATAATATCGGGCGCATAATGGTTTTACAACAAAAATTACTATGTCAATATAAAAATTGTCATTTTTATTTGATGCTATATGAATTTGTGTTCTCAACTTTTATTGTGTATTTCTCAAAGTGCGTACAGCAAATTTGTTTAACACCTAAATTAAATTTGATTTTCGGCTTAGAAAAGATAACAACTTCATAAAGTGTCCAAATACATTTTGCTGTAAATGAAGTAATATTTGCTCTACTTAATCACCAACTGATAAAAATAAATACTAGACAAATAAAAGTAATGTATTTTTGTATACAAGAATTATAATTATGTTTGCCCTCGTCGACCTGAACAAGGCAAGGCATAAGAGGGGCTCGGCTACTGCGTCACAGTAACACACGCCTCCTTCTTATTCATCACAAGGTTTGGTTATATATACATACTGTTGTAAGTATATTCGAAGGCGGATGTTACACCTGACATCAATGTTGTAAAAAGAGGTCTGATGCTCGTTCTAGAAGGAGATTACTCAGCTTGCTAATACATCACGCAGTGTTGCTAGTTTCTGGAAGTAGATTCTTCAGTTTGACGATCATCCACCTTCTTGAATTACTCACGTTGATAAGAATTAAGTTTCTTTAAGATGATTAATAGGATTCTTGTTTAGACGGTGTATTGTTGCAATTTAGAGAATACTTGAGCGGTCTAAAGTAACCTCGTTGCGACATACGACGGTTGAACAATTAGTATCTTTTTATTACTATTAATACAAACACTTTTATTAAAATATATCATTTATTCGTTGTAATATTATATCTGCGTACTTAATTACAATAGTATTTTATTGGATTAATAAAGATGCCAGATATAAAACAAAATGTAATTCTAGTGTTATAATTTGATTAATAGTTAAAATGTGCTCACTATTGAATACTTAGATGTTACAATTGGAGTATTGTACGAACGAAGTACAATTAGTAAACACTTGGTTGAGACTCAGGAGAAGACTGACTTTCTGACTAGCGTGCAGATTAATATATAATGATTTATTTCACATCACAATGTGCCAATACTGAGTTACCAGCATTAAAACGATATAAAATCTCCACAGACCAGAGTCAATGTTTACAAGCGCTAAATACAAATAATTATTTATTACAATATTAATACTAAAATTAAAGATAACATAATATAATTCTTATAAAATAAATAACATTTATATTAAAAATAGGAAGGATAAGTACGACTTATGCGTACTTACAACACCCTTCAACCCTAAAAAAGGAACGCATATTAAACAAAACATATGCGTTTCTTTCCAGGAAAAAGAAAAAGGAAGATAGGACGATGTCGTACTATCACAACACCCCCTTCCAAAAAAAAAGGGACACGTATAAAAACAAAACATACGAGTTACAATTCTGGAAAAAAAACAAAAAGAGAAGCAAAGTGTCGACAACGATTCTGATCCCATCGTATAGAGTTAACACTGCTTCACAAAACAATCATCCCTGACAAAATCCATCTAACACGTCAAGGTTTTGTTGATTGGTACAAAATCTCTTTAATCTATTCCTATTAACTACCGTATACTTTCTAGGTGAAAAAAAAGAATTGACCCTTCTATCAAAATTTAATTTAAATTTTGGTTTATTACTAGTAAATTTATTTGTAGCTAAATCAATCGTAGAAGAATATTTTGCACCACTAAATTGGTCTAGTATGTCATGTACGAGAGGCAAAGTATAAACATCACTTGTCGTCTGTTCATTAAGTTTACGATAGTCGATTACAACGCAAAATTGTTTGTTCCCCGACACATCTGCTTTTTTAGGTACCATTAACAGAGGTGCGTTAAACTGTGAGTCGCATTTTTCAATAACGTTGTTAGCCAACAGTTCTTGAATATGCTTCTCAACAATTTCTTTATGCGCATGAGATAATCTATGCGGCTTAATGTTTACAGGGTTAGGTGAGTCACTCAGTGCACTCGCACAAGATAACTTATCTACCGGGAAAAAAAATATGTTATTAAAATTATTACAGATTTCCATTAAATCTGTTAAGTATTTTGAATTAACATTTGAAAAATCTATATTATTAAATAAAAGATGTCGTAAGGATCTTTTAGGATCGTTAGGATTTCTTTTCAAAAAATGGTAAAAATTAAATTTATTTATTGGAATAATATCTGGTTTAAAATTGTCAAGTATTACATCTTTTGCTGAGGAATTAGTTATTGATATATAAAAAGTATTATTAACAGGATTAATTAATGCGTTGGCTAAAAAAACTTCAGGTAGCAATTCCTTGGCTACACAAACTCCTACCGTAGAACCCGACATAGGAATTAATTTCCTAGTACGTGCTGGAACTATGATAATACTGTTTATGTTCAATAATGGGAATTCAAATATTTTGCCATGTTGTGAGAATTGTACGCTGTTTGTTTCCAAATTAATTACTGCTTTAAATGTACGTAAAATATCTAATCCTATGATTCCATCATGCTTAATGGGGAAATCCTCTGACACAACCTGAAAAGTATGTTTCGACCTAGAACTATCTAAAATTATAGAAGTTTTTAGTGAACCTAAAGTATAAGGCGTGCCTTCAGAGATTCCCTTTAACAAAACTTTAGATGTACTATCTATTTTGATATTATTTTTTAAAATATTTTGTTTAATTAAAGAAATTTGAGAACCAGTGTCCAATAAAAATGATACAGTCTTTGCTTTGGCTGCGACTATTCTGAATTGAACAGTGTCAGCTGTTTGCTTGTCAATAACATTTTCATTGTTACAGTTAAAATTTGTTATATCATTGGTATTTTGTATTTCTTTAATCTCAATATTTTTATTTAAACTATTAAATTTACGTAAATGGTGATTATAAAAAGAACGTGAATTTTGTTTTGTATTTTTAGTAAAAGATACTTGAGGACCATCAGATTCAAGATGTCTCGATCTTTTACAATAAACAGAAGGTTTTGAAAATACCGTATCTCTCCTACAAATATTAATTTGCGCGACAGGATATACCGTATCCGCATTTTCCTTCTTGATAAAACAATATTTCTCTAAATGACCATTTTTTTTACAATAGTTACAAAAAAAAGTTTTAAATTTTGTTTCGACTTCGTTAGCAAATTGTTCACTTGAAACTGGTTCACTACTAGAAATAGAATGACTTGAATCTGTTTTAAATTCAACATGCCTTCTTCTTTCTAGAGTGCGCCACCGTGTTTCAAGAAAATTCGTAAAATCATTTAGGGTTGGTAATTCAGAAGTATTTCTGTTTTCCCATTCCTTTAATGTGTTAAAATCTAACTTGGTCTTTAAAAAATGTATAAAAATAAAATCTGAATGATTAGAATATATTCCCAACTCGGTTAATGCTCTAATCGATTCATTAATTTCGTCTAAAAAATTTTTGATATTAGTTTCTGATTCTAAACGTATAACATTGTAGTTTATCAAATTGTTTAAATAGGTTTCAATAAGTGCTACCTTATTATCATAACGTTTACAAAGGATGTTCCAAACAATTTCATAATTATCGTTTGTTAAAGGATAATTCTTTATGAGTTTGAGTGGTTCTCCTGTCAAATTTAATTTTAAATAATGCATTTTTTCAATGTTTGATAGTTTGCTATTATTACGAATTAAATTTGTAAATAATTCCATGAAACTTTGCCAATTAGTATATTCTCCATCAAAAACGGTTAGTTGCATTGGACTTAAGTTCAGATTTTTTATTGAATCTATGCTTTTTGAGTCGTCTACAATATGTGTATCATTCTCAAATGTTTGCTTATAATTCAACAAGTAAATAAGAGTGTCGTCATAAATACTTTCAACTTCCATAGACTTACTAACGATAGCCGTAGCTTCTTCATTTTTTAGAATTGGAAGCAGTGCTTCTACGATACTACTATATTTAACCCAAGCTTTATCTAAGTTTTTGATTTTTAATTCAACTATTGTTAAGGATGTTGATTGGACTTCTAAATTTTTTGAAAACTCATTAATTAGATTGATTGTATTCTCAACTAATGTGAGGGAATGAACGTTCGGTGCCATTGTACTTAATTAAAGTTATATATAATATACAGACTAAAGATTATTTTGTACCAATAAACGACTCTCCGAAAAATAGGATTCTGACAAGGAAAAATTGTTAGCGAAAACAGTAACTCACAGGAAATTTCCGATGGGGCTCAGACACCGCAGTTGTAACAGGAAGGTAGTCTCTCTGATTGAACAGACTGCTATCTAACTGTTTCAGCTCTTTACTTCTCCTTTTCAAAATTCCCTCTCGTTCAAAAAAAGATGTTGTTCTAAAAAAATATTAACATAAATTAGTATAATTGCGGAAACAATTATAGAAAAATATTATAGTAAATATTCAAAAGTATTGGATATAATACTAAAAAAATTAATAGCTTCAATGACAAACAATGATGCTACAAAAAAATACTTGGATTATAGCAAATATTCAAAAGTATTGAATATAATACTAAAAAAAAATATCAATAGCCTCATTAACAACGTTGCTACTAAAAAATGCTTGGATTATAGTAAATATTCAAAAGTACTGAATATAATACTAAAAAAAATGATAGCCTCGTTAAAAATAATGCTATTAATAAAAAAAATACAATTATCAATTTATAATAATAATTATATACAAAAAGAAAGATACTGTCTTATTATACTTAAAGATTTTCTTATCAGTGATTATGATCTATACACAGCTGTGTGCGGAATTCTGCACGCGACCAACATCGATTTAGATTATTCCAAGTGTTCTAGAAGCATCCATCCATTCGCGGGGGAGGGCAAAAGATTTCTTTTTCCAGGTTCAGCTGGCTGTAGTTTTGCATCCACCAGACTTGTAGATAATTATGTGAAATACAGATGATATGAAGTTCTAGGTTGTACTTTTCAGCAATTTTTGGAAATAATCGATCGGCGTAGTGGTATCCAGATTTAATTGATCTGCATCCAGGTGTAGAATATATAGAAAAAAATTTTGGGCGTACCTCTTGGATATTTATGTGTAGGAATATCTCTTCGAGACCCCACATCTGACACCATTTGTTGTAAGTATATTCGAAGGCGGATGTTACACCTGACATCAATGTTGTAAAAAGAGGTCTGATGCTCGTTCTAGAAGGAGATTACTCAGCTTGCTAATACATCACGCAGTGTTGCTAGTTTCTGGAAGTAGATTCTTCAGTTTGACGATCATCCACCTTCTTGAATTACTCACGTTGATAAGAATTAAGTTTCTTTAAGATGATTAATAGGATTCTTGTTTAGACGGTGTATTGTTGCAATTTAGAGAATACTTGAGCGGTCTAAAGTAACCTCGTTGCGACATACGACGGTTGAACAATTAGTATCTTTTTATTACTATTAATACAAACACTTTTATTAAAATATATCATTTATTCGTTGTAATATTATATCTGCGTACTTAATTACAATAGTATTTTATTGGATTAATAAAGATGCCAGATATAAAACAAAATGTAATTCTAGTGTTATAATTTGATTAATAGTTAAAATGTGCTCACTATTGAATACTTAGATGTTACAATTGGAGTATTGTACGAACGAAGTACAATTAGTAAACACTTGGTTGAGACTCAGGAGAAGACTGACTTTCTGACTAGCGTGCAGATTAATATATAATGATTTATTTCACATCACAATGTGCCAATACTGAGTTACCAGCATTAAAACGATATAAAATCTCCACAGACCAGAGTCAATGTTTACAAGCGCTAAATACAAATAATTATTTATTACAATATTAATACTAAAATTAAAGATAACATAATATAATTCTTATAAAATAAATAACATTTATATTAAAAATAGGAAGGATAAGTACGACTTATGCGTACTTACAACAATACATATGTTAAGTTTAGTTGCTATGCTAGATAATTGGATTTAGCGGACATTAAACTTAAATCCCACAGAAATGTGATACTACTCGGGTATTTAGAAAATGAAACCATTACGCGATGGTAAAAATAGAAAAACACTTGTCTTAATATACTGTTACTATAGTCTGGATATATTTTTAGGTTATGTCGAATTAGTGATTGCAAAATGAATGTTTTTATCATGTGTACAGTCATGGTGATAAAACGTTGAGTTTTAAAAGCATTAGGAACAAAATATTGTTATGTAAATACCTCATAAGAGTGATAACGTTATATAAAAAATGTAAATTGACATGAATGCGATAAATTAGTGACTTAGGCTTGGCACACTGAAAATAAGACAGTTGGACAAGAATGGGCTTGTGTCCTCATTTTTTTGTGGTCGATTTTTCAATTGTTGATTGAAATTAATGTTAATAAATGTGTATTGGCGTGTCTATTTTATTAAATATCTAAATATTGACGGAGATATAGCAATTAAAAGTTTGAATTGTAGTTTTAGCGCTAGAAATGGTCGGCCATTTGTATGACGTGAAATGCATTTTAACGTCAGTTATTTGTTGAGTTGGTCAGTGCTGTGGTAATGTTTTGTAGCTGTTAGTAGTCAAATAATTAAGTTAAGTCAAAGAATAATAAGTTTTAATTTTATTTAACCCTGCTAAGACAGACATAATATTGGAATTTTATTGTTCCTTGAAATAGCTGTAAATAATATTTGATATATAAATACATATAGCAGAGATTTATGAGCTGTAAGGTTGGTAGCGGTTATGATGTCACATGCATTTGGAATGTGTACTATGTTGAATCCCTTTAATAATTAAAGAGACAAATTGACTTTTTTAATTGTTAATATCTTTTAACATATAAGGAGTTATTAAAAAATAATTGAACCCTTGAGGTTCTAGTAACCCACTTTATCAATATATAGTACAGTTTTATAGAAATTAAGACATAGGACACAAGCCCAATAAACAAGCTACACACTATGTATGGAGCTATATTTTGTAATTCTCCTTGTTTTTCATTAATTATTGTATTTAATGTATTACTTCCTCTAGTTCCAGACACTTACGTGTTTTAATGGTTTCATTGGAGGTTTTTTTACGACAGAACCGCGGTAGACTGCATTGAACTGCGTAGATACCTTAATCGATTATTTTATCCTGTTGTGGTGTTATATGTTTAAAAATACCGAACCGCAATTTTAAAATACTAACAGGGAATTCTTTTAAATTTAATTTTTTCATTTGGTCTATAGCTATTACATGTAAGATTTTACTTAAACGAAATCTTGTAATATTTCATTTAATGCAATTTAAATTTTGCCAGATGGTTTTCTTTTATGATCCTAAAGATACAGAGCCGGCTTTGCCTATGTTGCAGGGTGTGGATCACACACAGATGCAGGTTCCTAAATAATGTAATTTTTTCATTTCTTCAAAAATTAACACACTATTCGCGAAAACTCTCTATAGAAATAGTTCAATAAAACACGAACAAAAACTTGTTTTTCTGAACAAAAACACCAATGTTTGCTTCAAAGAGACAGTTCTTAAAACATTTTTGTCTTTTGTTGCTGTTTTAGTAAACAAAGCACATTCTCATATGGAGTCAGTAAGATTTAAGGAAAACACGTTTGTTGTTGTTTTTTAGTCTGCTTGGTTTGAACACGCAGTTTTGTTTTCTGCGAACATTTGCGCTTGTCAGTTGTTGTTTATCATGTTTATAATTTTTATGAGACACACAGAAAAACACATAACAAAACCAGTCTGTTCAGGTGAACTGGTATGAACAGAACAAAATACGTTTTTGTTTTGTTTTTTGACAACAAAACTGTCTGTGAAACCGACATAAGGTACATAACTTTAGCTTCGTGAACACCTAGTTCACTTTGTGTAAATGCTTAGTACATTAGCTTGCAAACGATACATATGCAATACGGTTTTAACTGTTGTATTTTTTAAACAACTTAGCAAGCAAGCAAATGTTAAAACTGGTTTCAAATAAAAACCAGCGAAGTTAACCTAAAATAATAAACAGGGCCGGGTGTAGAATATCAAAGACTTTGTTTAATATAAATATATGATTAGCATATTATAATTGCAATTGCAAATGATAGTTAATATCGGTTAATATAAACAAAACATACCACAATTATCAGCATATTTTATTTTTATTAAATATATTTATATTGCGATATGTCATATAGATATTCAACTATAGGTTTACAATTAAAAAAATATATATACGTCACAACAACGACATACAAGTGCAGCCAGGTGAAGGTCACTCAATAATCAAACGATTATAAAATTAACAGATATTATAATACTGTAGTTGTCGGATTTTCCAAGCGAAATACATTTTTATATATTAATTTGTCTTCCTTGTCCCAATATTTTCAAAGATTTTAGTTCTATTTTAAAGGGACTAACACTACGTCATGCAGTGACTTCATAATCTAATAAATAAATAACAAAATTTGTAAAATAAAAATAGCTTGTTCTGGAATTTGACTTGCACTTGTATGAATCACTGTTATTTACACTTCCTTAATACAATGGGATTGTGTCCTATGTCTTAATTTCTATAAAAGTGTACTATATATTGATAAAGTGGGTTACTAGAACCTCAAATGTTCAATTATTTTTTAATAAGTCCTTATATGTTAAAGAGGTATTAACAATTAAAAAAGTCATTTTGTCTCTTTAATTATTAAAGGGATTCAACGTTGTACACATTCCAAATGCATGTGACATTACAATCCTTGTGTAAGGTTACCAACCTTACAGCTCATAAATCTCTGCTATATGTATTTATATATCAAAATATCAAATATTATTTACAGCTATTTCAAGGAACAATAAAATTCCAATATTATGTCTGCCTTAGCAGGGTTAAATAATATAATAACTTATTATTCCTTGATTTGACTTGGTTATTTGACTACCAACAGCTACAGAACATTACCACAGCACTGACCTACTCAACAAATAACTGACGTTAAAATGCATTTCACGTCATACAAATATGGCCGACTATTTCTAGCGCTAAAACTACAATTCAAACTTTTAATTACTATATCTCAGTCAATATTTAGATATTTAATAAAATAGACACACCAATACACATTTATTAACATCAATTTTAATCATCAATTGAAAAATCAACCACTAAAAAATGAGGACACAAGCCCATTCTAATTAACTCCTGTAATATTACGACTTATTAAAAAGTAATTCGATATTTGAGGACTATATATTATCAATATGAAGTATATCACTTCATCCCATTGTGTGTTATTTTATTTGTGTTAACCTTAGATAACTGCTATTTGTTTTAATTGAATAAATAATTAATTAATCAAGAAAATACTTCGCCGTTGCGTCTATACGCTGTATCAGCTGTGCAAACCATTTTTATATAAATATTATGGACAATTTATTACTGAGTTAACACCAACGTAAATTATTAATATTTACATACTTTTATTTTATGTACTGTGATAACAGATTATTATTATCGCTAAAATAATTTGACAAAAACAATTGTATGCAAATAGCAACAATATTTAAGACCATGGTATCGCACAGTAGATTGTATTGTTTTAAATATCATTTTTGTGTACTTTACATGTTTATTCGAATAGAGTTCGGGTTGAAATAGAAAAAGAAGTGTTAGGGTTTTCTTAATTAATTAAAAACATCGATAATTACTTTAACATTTATTTATTAATATTTAATTTTAGTCGATTATGTTCAATACAATACAGGACAATTTTCTTAAGCCATTCGCATATATCGATGTTGCAATGCCGAATCTACAAGTATATTTAAGATTTATTTAAAATAACAAAAGTTAGCTAATCTATTTTACCTAATATACAACATTTAGTTACCTATTTGATTGGTTTTTGAAAAATAAATATACCCTTTTGCATATTTAATGCAGTATTTAGCACAATATATTTATTGCGCAAATGATCAAGTGTCAGATTTTATTTTTCCTACTTGTGTAAATTGAGAACAGAAGTTAAAAACCAAGTTGTCCAATTCGAAAAACCATGGAACATCTTTCCGTGTCCTAAAAACCGCGAAATTGTTGAACTTTTCTTGTTTTTTTTTTAAATATCTTAATATTGAATCGATCTATGCTTTTGGTAGTTGTTCCTTGAAGAAGACACAATGGGTTTGTGAACTCATTTTTTAGGAATTGTTTTTTTTAATTTTTGATTGAATTTGAATTGATATGTATTGCACATTATTAATATATACTACAGTTTTATAGAAATAAAAACATAGGACACAAGCCCATTTTGAATAAATTTCACTTTCACAACTTTTGTCTAAATCCAAGAACAAGCGTCAGAATAATGGGACCATTTTTGCAAGGTGGTACAAAACCCATTTATCTAAAAGGATTACTCATATACCTACTATTCCAGTAAACAATTTGGTGAAGTACCCTATTTGGTGAAGTTCGAGTCACTCGTACAATTCTATTCTAACGCTTTACAAGTTTTTTCATAATAATATTCTTTCTTTTTCCAACATCATTCATTAAGTAGCAGTTGTTTCTTTCATATTTTTCTTAGTTCACTTTCATTTCAAAGTGAGAGAGAAACGAGATGCGGTTAGACAAGTAAAATATATTTTTCACCGTTACACTTGTATACTTGTATAGCATTTGGTTCAGTTCAGTATGTTTAAAGTATATGCTATCCTTTTTTAACAAATATTCCCTCCCTCAATCCCCGAATATAATGTATATAAACGAAGATAGAATCTAGCGATGCTAAGACAGAGGTTTTAAACCTAACGCAGACCTGCCGATCGTGAATTTTTGAATCACCAAAACAATGTAAAAAACTAATATAACGAGTATTGTTGAAGATGAATAATATTCATTAAAAAAATCACGATCCGTACTAAAGATTACATCTATTTATTTCTTCATTTAAATATTTATATTTTGCAGACTCTAAAAAGTAGAATTCCATTAAGTTTTATACCCCTGCCATCCCTGCTAGTGTCAAGTTTATAACTTCGGTCATAAATCATAAACCGACTCCGCTTTTAATTCAGCAGTGAACCGTCGTTGCGATCTCTGTAGGTCATAAAAAGGGCCTTTCCTATGAACGACTGAATAGAAAACGAACGCGTTCCAGACAAAAAACTCATGATATGTAATAGAAATTAAGTAGAATTTACTCCAAAATGTTTACTGGGAAAAGATTTAAGGATTATAGGATAGCTATCAAATAATAAAAAAGGTACTTTTAGATCAAATATTACTAAGCTTTGCTTAATTAAAATGTTACATGTTTGTGTTTTTACTATAATTAGCGACTTAACTTTATCAATATTCGAATGTAGTACAGTTATATGTAGAAGTAAAGACATTGTTCACAATCCCATTGCTAAAACAACCAACAAAGTATTGTGATTAGTTATAATGTGCACATTTTTTATAGAAACGTTATATAACTCAATAAAATTAACATAAACACCAAAACACGTGAATAACTTAACATAAAAACTGCTCGCAAATTTACAAAAACATTGCATCATACATATTTAATTGTAGGTTAGGATTCTAAACGTTCTGTAAAAGTTCAAGGCTAAGTTTAATCATCAATAAATTGATATTGCTGTAGCAACTATTTCAAATATCTATCACTATCACTGAATGCAATGAAATTCTCGTGATTGTTCATAATCATAATCATACTTTGTAAAGTTGAAACTATTATTCCAATTAGCTGGTTGAATATTAACTGTCATTGTTAAATGTCTTATTTAGGTTCAATAAAAATATTTAATAACACTGAACTGGATGTAACTTGTTTTAATAATGGTTCAGTGGATTGATGAATTGCACATTTCTATTAATTCTTAATTGTTTAATATGTAATATTATATAATCGTGAAAAAATGTGGAAATTACATCAAAAAACGTTAAAAGAAAATTTATTTAACGTAATCGACTTTACAGCGGTTGCAATGGAATGAAATATGGAAAATGCGTTAGGCTTGTGCTTGAGAATTAAGGAATTTGTAATTAGCCTTTAACAAACTTGATCTTACATAAGTTTCTATAATATTTAGGATTGCAGTAACAATATTATAGTACTTGTTACTTTTTTCTTGAATATGAAGAATAATTTTAAAATTTATAGATAATATTTCACTATACATTAAAAACAAATTTAATTACTACAAATTTATAAACATTCAATTGACTAATAAAAATAATAATCGCTTGGGCACATTTGACAACACCGCTGGAGTACATAACGTGAAAACTTAGACCTAATTCCAAATCTTACATCGTGTTTTGAACAGCGGAAGTAACGGATAATTGTGATGATATTTTTTATAAAAAATGTTAATTATTTTTGTTATTTCTTTAGAAACATACTATTTTTATTATTTTAATCACTAGCTTGATGTTGTTTGAACCTTATTCAATTGAAATAATAATTTACTCCATTAGATACTTACATGAAATTTTAAATAAAATGCACAAGTTAATGAATTCCCATATATTTGTGTCATCGACTTACATTGCAAGAGTTGCTCTTGCAGTGATTTGTATTACTAAACATTGAATTACCAGGTTCCACGTTTGATAAAAAATAAGATAAAACCAATGCTTGTGTTAAATTCGCCCCCCCCCCCCTCGTTCCCATTGTCACGCTTTGTCACACATTGCGTACCCCGTAAGAAAATTATTTATTACTTTTACTTTTTATCTTAATATTTTTTTAAGCCTAATTTTAGATTACATGTGACATCACACAGCCAATGACTCCTCTTCCCCCCTTGCCACATCTTGTCACACTTTGAGGAGCCCCTCCCCCCTGGTCTGTGTGTGACATATTTACTTGTACCTTGTGCATAAAATGTTACTTCTTCCATCAAGTTCTTGGAGGATTCTTATTTTTTCTCGTTTTACGAGCTACTGAACTCGCATACTCAGTGTTACAACATATTGTAACTAAATTCAATATATTAGATACGTTTTCATATATAATAAAAGTATCTAAATACTTAACGTATCTAAATACGTCACAACATTACCATATATACTCTTAATATATAAATAATATTAAATGTATATTTCTATTTCAGTATTTGTACCAGTAGGGCCCTGCGCGCCACTGTTGGTTGTAACTGTGGGCCCCCCCGCTCGAGGTAAATCGATTGCTTCAAGACGTGCAGCTAGAACTCTAAATTGGAAAGGCTACAGCACAAAAGGTAAACATGTCCTCCCACATACTTATCGGTTAAAAATTAAAGTAGGTTTGCTGACGTCACACAGACGGTTCACATTGTTTTCAAATTAATCAAAGTTTCTTATCAACACATAAAATACATTTTAATCGCATTTTTTTTGGAACTATTTTATCAAGTTATGAATGTTATCTATTTTAATCCGAATTTTTTATTATAATTATCTTGTGCTAAATTACACGCTAAAATTTTTATTTGTTAGTTAATTCATAAACTGTATTCGTATTCAATATCATTCCGAGGAGTTGGAGGCAGGAAGGGAGCGTTACGGAAGAGGCAAATAGGCCCCGAAAAACAAAATGTTTAGAATCAATTAGGATTACATAAAATAGATTTCGCGTCAAGTTAGTGGAAAAGGTTGCAAGATTGTGACTAGATACAACGTGGGAAGTTATACAAGGGCTCATACAGAGAATCGCCACATTCCCCCCATTAGTCTCAATACGCTATTTATCCTTCTCACCTACTTTTTTAGTTTTAATTTTGTTTTTTAATTATAATAGTATAGTATGGCAATATACGTAATCAGTTTTATGTTTTAGATTTATGAGTAAGCTTACTACAAACAATTTATTACTAAAACATAAAATTTGTTAGTTGCTGACAGTATTTCTTTATCAACTGCGTTAATAATCTACAATCTGTCCACTGGCGTAGCTAGGTATGGGCGAGTCGGTGCAGTGCACCGGGGCCCCCAAGCTCAGGGGGCCCTCGGACTTTTATAACTTATATTTATATTTTAACGGTTTCACAGTGAAGTAATACTCTTAGTAAATAGTTATTCCCGACAATGCATACAAAACTTTTATAACAAAAACATAAACAATAACAAAAATTCTAAATAGGAATGAATTTTTTTTATTGAGAGTGTATTTCATACTCACTTGTGTACAAATTTATCGCTGAACATGAGAGAGGGGGGAAGCATGGACCAGGCAAGGGTCTAAGTCTATTACGTAATTCTCTCAGGCAGATGTACGCATTCTAGAGTTGTTTATGTTGAGATTAAGCTGAAACAAAAGTAGCTGCAGGATTGTACTTAGAGTCTTAGAGCGTAATATCGCTAACAATATACAGAAAAGGCAGATGTTTATTTCCTTTGGTCTACTATTAAAACATCAAAATAATTGATCTGGATAAGATAGAAGGAGTGACATAAGTGCACATAATTTGGTGCAAAATAGTATACCCGCTAGTGAAGAAAGTAGGATATTCCGGTCCGCGTGTTTGCCACCCACTTTTACACGCGGGTTGAAATGTCTTACTTTCTTCCCTCGGTGTGTAATATACTATTAATGTTTTATGTATAATAAAAAAATACAATAAACAGTTTAGTTAGGAGCCCAGATTTTTTTTTTGCACCGGGGCCCTTGGTTATCTAGCTACGCCACTGAATCTGTCATAAGTAAAATGAAGTTTCTCTTTGTGAAAAGTAAAAAAATCGAAATATAATAATTTATATTAAATATAATGAACAATTAATATTAAATAAAGTATATTACTATCTAGTATAGTACTCTAAATATATTCGAAATAAAAACCAAAAATACTACAAGCAACGCATATTTTGTTCTGTGAATAAATATACAATTTAAGATTAAAACGTAAAATTAAAACAGTAGGTGAGAATCAATCTTTATTGTATATCAGCTGTTTATTCTGAAAGTGGGTCAAGTCTATTTTGGCTGGGTTCCCAAAAATAAATCATTTATTACAATCCCAAATGGAAATCACAACTAAGTAGAAATTGACATTAAGTAAAAGTATGTCGTTCTTGTGTATGTTAATTTAAATTTTCTAAAAAATGTTAATAGTATAATTATTTTTTCAGTAGTAATTGTTGACGATGAAGTACAAGACAGTCAAAAGTCAATAATGGAGGCCTTGGCGCTCTTACAAACTGGGACATCTGTTGTGGTAAGGTTCTACTTATTTAATAGCAATTAATTGCAAAAACAAATGAGTTGTGTTTTAAATGAGACGATACCATTTACAAGTCAAATAACATTTTAATTAATAATCTAAATTGATTATTTATTTTATACTTTGTTAATACCAACTCATAATATTATGTACAGAATAACATTTTCTTTAAATGGTCATTTTTGAAAGAGATTTTGGCCAAAACGCTTTTGAAGTTATCTTGTTATGTATGATTAAAACTTCTTTTGGAATTACGATATAGTAAGAAATTGTTAAGTGTTACACATGAGTGCCGATAGGATAGCTTTCAAGGAGGTGCATGCTCAGAGTTTATAGAAAAAGAATAAAGAAGGACACTGAATTCATCACGCCTTAAGTTTTTATTCAAACAGTGACCTAAATAATACAAATTTTATTTCTTAATCTTTTTCTTTTTATTTACCTTCATGGCAGGGGAGTGCAAATGCACCCCCTTACGCCCCACACCCCTCACGGCACCAATATCTTTATACTATACATATGTTAAATATAAACCAGCAGAATCTTTTACAACAGAAATGGCGGACTAACAAAAAGGTATTGGCTCATTTAAAACATCCTGCACAAATAATTTAAGTATGCATGAATTTAAAACACAATATCTCCCAATCTAGGGCACCAATTTTTACATAACTTTTACGTAAATATTCAGTAATATCTCAGAAATTAATAGAGTTATTTTTATTATTCTAACTAAAGTTGTTTTGGAGTTATGGTTAATTTTGCGCAACACTTATTCCTTTTAGAGTTATCTCTTATGTCTTCATGATGATCATTAGTGTGTACCCAGGTTTTATCGTTTGTTGGTAGTACTGTTGAGGCGCTAAAAACCACTATGGCCGCCATGCAAAGAATGTACTATTGATAGCGTAAATTCGACCTATTTCTAAGTATTTATAAAACCCAAAAGAAATGTTGCAAGATGCTAGAAAAGCTTCCTTGACACTAAACTGTGTGGTTGACATGTTAAAATCTCTAGCTCGCGTGACTTTCTGATAAATGATAACCCAGAGAAGATAACTTCGCCTGTGGCCTGTGCTACTGATAAGAAATTATTGTAAGACTAAACAAATATTGCAACTGTCATGAATTGTATTAGACTTATTTTATTTACATTCTAAATGTAGTAGACTTATGTATTTAAACAGTGAGAGCAGAGAAATATTTCAGTTAGTCTGAAAACAAAAGATTGTAGAGTTCAGTGGCTATATTAAGAACTAGCTAGAAGTAGCAGACATAGAATCAAAGTCTTTTGAACCCAAAAGCAGCGCAGTATTAAAATAATGAGTGCCATGGACTAATTACTAAGTTCTAAATGACAAAAGTTTCGAGATCTATATATTTGTAATTTTATTTATTTAACGTCTGCCTATTTGCGATGCTGAGTCTTATCTTTCGCTTTGCTCTTACTCTTTCTATGATAAAATTCCTAATCACCAATATTTTAATCTGAATTAAATGTTATTCATTTTCTACAAGTCATGCATAAAGCGCGTTTTATAAACAATTATTTATCGGTTACTAAATTTTTATTTTAGTCCTCTTGATGATGCAATGTTGTTATTACATATAAAAATAGGTTACTTGAAAAACACACATTTCTGACATAAGGATAAATGTTTTTTTAAATTGAAATTATTTTCATTCAAAAGTGTGGAAATTTAACTGATAATACATAAGAACTGCTTCTTTAGATAATATTGTTATTGTAGACTCTTTCATAATTTCCACGTGAACACTGTTATATATATACAAAACAAATTAAACAGCACATGCAAAAACACCTGGTCAATTTTAGGTGAAACATTATTTAAGTATTTATATTATCAAAACAAATATTTAAATTAAAGTTATAGATTGTTAAAAAATCTCTTAAATTTATTTTACCAAGTATAAGTTTATTCAATAAATTATTATATTCTATAGCTACAATAATTCATAGCTCTTAAAATGAATCGCTAACCTGGATTGGATATAACCCTTATTCTAAGCAATGGGCGTGTATCCTATGTCTTAATTTCTATAAAAGTGTACTATATATTGATAAAATTGGTTACTAGAACCTCAAATGTTCAATTATTGTTTTAATAACTCTTGTATGTTAGGAGATATTAACAATCAAAAAAGTCATTTTGTCTCTTTAATTATTAAAGGGGTTCAACGTTGTAGACATTCCAAGTGCATGTGACATCACAATCCTTGTATAAGGTTACCAACTTTACAGCTCATACTCTGCTGTATGTATTTATATATCAAAATATCAAATAACATATTATTTACAGCTATTTCAAGGAACAATCAAATTTCAATATTATGTCTGCCGTAACGGGGTTAAATAAATTAAATCTTATTATTCTTTGATTTACTTGATTATTTGATTACCAACAGCTACAGAACATTACCACAGCACTGACCTACTCAACAAATAACTGACGTTAAAATGCATTTCACGTCATACAAATACGGCCGACAATTTCTAGCGCTAAAATTACAATTCAAACTTTTAATTGCGATATCTCCGTCAATATTTAGATATTTAATAAAATAGACAAGCCAATACACATTTATTAACATCAATTTCAATCAACAATTGAAATATCGACCACTAAAAAATGAGGACACAAGCCCATTGTCATCTGCTAGTTATACCACCCTCTGACCCACATTAAACCTGGTATTTCTAACTACTAACTCTGACCTAATATTTGTTTAAATTCTTTAATACTACCTGAAAATATTACTGACTCAATAATAAATCCTTAAATAACATAGGCACTGGACGAATTCTTAAAATTCATAGTTAACTAAACTAAAGATTAATTAATTCCACAAATTGTAGGAATTTGACTCTTATCAGAATGATAATAGCTATTTTTAAATTGGGACACGCTGGTAAGAAGATATTGCAAAAAAACTGCTTAAATTATCAAAACTGAAGCTGCTAATCCAAATATTCAGAAGCACTACACCCTAATTAGTCAACACTTCTGAATAGTTCTGTTTAGACTACGAGAAAATGTGTTTCTTTTTTCATATTGATTAATATAAATCTTCTCTTTCAGATTTTAGATGGCTGCCATATTACATTCAGCAGTCGTAAGAAGCTATCCGACATCTGCTCCGAGCTGTCATATAGAATCCTTTTCGTTCAATTCATTTGTGATGATCCTAATATCTTAGAGAAGAATATTTTAGAAATTTTCTCCTTCAAAACAGATAGCTACAGATCCAGAGAAGAAGGTCTTACAGACATCAAAGAAAAAATGGCGTATTTTACGGATAGATTTGAACCTCTCAAGGAAACGGAAGGTGCATTTATACAAGTACAAATTACCCAAAATGGACCAATTATTTGTTCAAAAGGAATAACTGGATGCCGGGAAAAGGAAGTACAGAGTGTAGTGTCCAGCTCCAGACCGAAGGAGCAAGTGTTCTATCTGTCAAGGGTGAGTTTTACCAAAATCCGTCTCAGTTATTTTAGTTCCAAACATAGTTCTTTGTGAATCTTTATATTTTACATTTTAAGACAATATTGAAAATACATTCAATTCCATGAAAACACGTCACTGTCCAATAAGGCTAACTCTGGTACTGATGCTGGCATCAAATCTTCCGGCTAATACATTGCACGCTGCACGAAAACTCAATCTGAAATGCTTCTTTTTAAGTTCAACGTAGATCGATGTAGTTCGTAGGCTTGTAAGAAAGACTCACGCTTGCCAAAATATATACACGTTGTCTTCGGTTGCTTAGCACCATGAAGTTTGGAACACTTAGAGTAATAAATGTCTCCATATTACATTTTACCATTGGCATTACATTATTTTACATTGATTCTATTAATTAGCTTACCTTTATTACTTAAATTTAACTAACATAAACTAAATTTAAATCAATTTCAACCTCCAAACATGTTTGTTCTCGTGTCGCTGTTCTCCTTGTCAATTCTCTCTTCTTCCTTCTTCTCCGTACCTCTGCAATCTATTTTCTTCCTTTCTTATCTCTTCTCAGCAGCTCTTTCCACTGACATCCTTAATTTCTGTACTGCTTCCTCCCACTGCTACTCTCCCTTTCTCTGTACTTCCTTCCTTCTTCTCTGTACTCCCGTCATCTACATCTTTGCATCCTCTATCCTCTTTGCACTGTTTATTTTCTCTTTTATATACTCCCACGACTATATTTCTTTCTTGCACATTCCGAATAACATTTCCTCTTTTTTCACCAATACCAGCTGCCTTTCTTTTCATTTCACATTCTGAATCTTACGATTTTCTTTATATTTTTTGTCTCTTGTCATCCTATATATTCTGGTACCACCCTCTCCCATAGCCTCTTGTATCTCTCATTATATTTACTTTTGTCAATTTCCGTCATCCTGTCTTCTTGTGGTATCTCTCTGTCACTGATCTAAATAATATATATTGGCTACTTTCGAGAGCAAAGTGTCAACAAAAAATATATAAGTGTGAAAGCATTGAAGTCATCACTTATTCGGAATAAAGTAGCCGTATCGAACAGTATTTATATTTTTCCTAAAATTTAATATATTTTCAACATTTTCTGAAGGCAATAAATAAAAAGATTCAAAATTGACGAAACTACAGCATTTCTAATTGGTAACACTTCGAGTGGCGGCACTTGTTTACTAACTTCACAAAGTATAACAGGATATTATTCTATCATAACATCCTGCTAAAACTATATCTCTATTTGTTATCTATTACAAAATCTATCTAATTTCATAGTAATAATACATCAGATCCATAGACTACTCAACTCTGTGATAATTACTATCCATATCATTAAATTTTCTTATCAGATACACATAACTGAGTAATGAATACTAAAAACCCATCAGGATGATGAAATACTTAATTTCTAATGAAATAAATTGTGTTAATTATAGCATGGCGAGAGCGAGTACAATGTCCTCGGACGTATTGGGGGAAACGCAGATCTATCTCCACGAGGAAGACGGTATGCAGATAGATTAGCGCATTATGCTAACCAGCTCGTTGAAAGTGGTGGTCTAAAATCAGTATGGACAAGTGAATTACAAAGGACAAAACATACCGCAAAAGATATCCAAGTTCCACAACAACATTTACAAGCTCTCAATGAAATCAATGCTGTAAGTAGCCAACCTAACAAAAGATGGCGTTAATTCAATTGTGAAGGTTCGTGTCTTTACTAATTTTTTTTCTATTTTTAAACAGGGAATATGTGAAGGTTTAACTTATGAAGAAATTCAAGAACAATACCCGCAGGAGTTCGCCTGGAGGGATCAAGATAAATTGAATTACCGGTATCCTTGGGGAGAGAGCTATTTGGATATAATGTCCCGGTTAAACCCGGTGCTAACGGAGCTGGAATCAACCTCTGAAACATTGCTGGTATCCCATCAAGCTGTATTAAGAGCTGTTCTTGGTTTCTTTATGGATTGCAAAATGGAAGAGCTTCCTTATATAAGTGTTCCTTTACACACAATTATTAAAGTCACTGCAAGTGGATACAAATACTCGATAGAAAAGATGTCATTAAATGTTGACTGTGTCGACACTAATAGAAAACAGCCAAAGGTAAATATTTGGACTGGTTTTACACTGGAACAAAGTACGTCCGATAGCCAACTGTGGAAGAATATTTTCAGTAGAGTGTCTTTGAATTCTTTCACACTATTTTAATGTTTACCAATACACTACTGTGTTTAACCGGTTAAAAGTACGTTTGATTTGTACATATTGGAGGAGCGCAGAAGAGAGGGGAAACGAAACAGATTATAATATGTATTTTGATATTTTTCAATACAGTGGTGTATTTATAAACATTACAACAGTACATTAAAACAGAACAAGTAGCAACTTGTTCCAATGGCAAAGAGTTCTAATGTGAAACAACTACTGAAAAAGTTGGAGGTCGGACCTAGTCTGTTCCAATTTGAGAAAGCCTCACGTAATACGTTTGATGATAATATTTAAAAAGATTAACAAAGTGGTAAAAACATTTACTGCGAAATGTTTAAAATTTTGTTGACAATAATCAGACAAATTTCTTGTGAGTTCAAATGTTAATAATTAAAACAGTTAACTAATTAAAGTAATTAATCGTATAAGCTGAGTTATGCTGGCGTCATGTCAGTCTCATTGCTCGCTGGACACGTTTTAATTATATTTTCAAACTAATTATCAGACAAACATCTAAAACGTAATTAAAACGAATGGAAATTTCCGCGATGTTTTACTACGTAGTCAAGAGTAAGATTATATCGATCTAATGTAGACGACCGATTAATCGTAATCGATGTTACCCGATATCAGTTATGAAATTTATCTGTTAATTGTTCGTTATAAAAATGTTTTAACTCAGCAAATGGTGGTTAGAAAAAGATCAACCGTGATTTTTTGACGAAGGAAGATTTATTTTGGCTTATAACTTTTTTAGTATAAAAATTACAACAAAAAGTTATTAATAAAAGTTGTAGATATTATTATTATCTACAAAAAAGCTCTCTACAAAATTTTTGTGGCAGTTATGGTTTTTAAGATAAACCAAAGAAACTGATTACATTTTTATTTTCAATATGGCGGTTGACTTTGAAAATTTAAATATTAATTCACTTATTTTTATGTTATATAAAAACTAAATATTGAATATTTTTTTACAGAATTGTTCGATAAACCGTACTTCAGATGATGCACTTGGTACGGTACCTTCGCACTATGATGCTCTACCTCCTTGGCAAAGCATGCAGGCTGTGTAAGAAGGAAATTAAGAAAGGAGAGAAGACTTAATAAACGGCTACGTCTGTGTATCTGTAGGATGGAATTAAACATATTTTAGTTATATATTTTACTTTAAAAATTGACACGTAATATAAATATTACATAAAATATTTTATGTAAAGAATTGACATATATTTTACGTGTTATTAATGTAGTATGTTTGTTATTTAAACAAATTTTCTATTTATTTAAAAAGTTCAGCTAGTTGTCGTGCTATAAGACTTATCAGTAGAATACTATATTTTGCAAAATTTGTACAATTATAATAGATACTTTCATCTAATATTTCTGAAAATTTAAAGTCAACTTGCCAACAAAGAAAGAAAATTTGCCAACTGTCAAACTTGAGTGACATAAATATTTAAAATATTATTTTAAGTTGTGTTCATGTTTTGTTTTTATGCCCAAAGCAAATATTTGGACGTAATGTTTGTCTTTGTGTACGAATTCCAAATGTTTGTTAACTGAGGACGAACTATGTGTCTTTGTACACAAATAACAAATGTTTGAACTCAAACACGCAAGTTTTAACCCGTCATAAGGATTTGTATGTATACGAATCTTTAACAAAATTTTTTGATTCCTTAGCTATAATTCTTACTAAGCATGCAACAAAACTTTTGATCATTTTGTAGCACGGCAACGTCCTTAAGCATTTAGCTACTTTATATACTTAGATACAGAGTTGCAAGATTTCATTTTTTTCCATTGCTTTGAAAATTACAAAAGTAGCGTCACTAAAACTATTATAACTCTTAAACTAATGTTCGGAAAGTCATGAAATTTTGACACATATCGTTTGAAGGTTGGTACTATCTAAAAACACCATCTTTATGCGACCCTATTAATTTATTGAGTAATGGGTTATTAATTTATGTTGATGTTAATTAAAATAAGTTTAATTCACTTCGTTTACAAGATGCACGCTGCAGCCTATGTATAATTCATTCTAAAATAAAACTTAGATTAGTTCGCTAGGTAACAATAAGCTAGTATTACTAAAAATAATATAAGAAGATACTCGAAATTATAAGTTAGAATATATTTTAGATTTATTTATATATCATTCATTTTTTTACTTGTTTTATATAAAAATAACAATAATATTATGTACACGTACATGGAATATTAAATTGACACTATATATATATTTTTCTGAATAGGTCTTTTTAATCATATAAAAATTGAGCTAGTTTTTAAGTAGAGTACTATATTTTGCTATGCAATATCTTAGAATAGGACCAAATGTCAAAAAACTTTGTAAATCACTTATATTTTATATTTAAAAATTGTTAGTAAGTATCCATTAAACAGAATTACGTTTAAACGTATCTGATATATAAATTTTACGTTTATTGGGTGTTTTGTAAAAATAATATACATTGTAGATCAATGAAAATAAAAATGTCGGCTAATAGAATTACAAATTTGTGTTTAATATTAATTAAGCTTGTGAGTCTTGTTAAATTTGTATAAAACCTGAAATATCGAATTATTTTTTAATAAATCTAATAAGTTAATAATTAAAGGGTTCAAAAGTTATTAAAAATAGCTTGATCTGTGACTTCACATCCAATTTCTATCTCTTTCATACAACAGTTCATCTCTTTTTTACAATAGAGTGTAAAAGAGATGCTGTACGAAATAAAACCATGCGAGTATTTGTAGATTGAATAATTATTCAATTGTTTAATGATAAAATAATTTTACACTTTTTAATATAAATTTAACCACAAATTCTAATGATATAAAATGGTTGCGAAACATGCTACGACAGTGCAAAAGCCAAAACACGAGTGACTCGAATGCCATACGGCTGTAGCGTGCACAGCAGTCGTCGTTGTGTTGCCCAACACGTCGCTGTGTTGCCCTGAGTAAGATTTCTACCAGAGACAACAATACAATATTAAACTAGAATGTCAACAGAGACACATTTTATGTTCTGTGCTAATTTTGTACTGAACATAAATTACCAGCCAGCAGAACGTAGCTGATCCCACAACCAACTTAAAATATATATAAAAATACATTAATACATAGAGCTACATAAATTTACAAACTTCTTAAATCTATGATAGTCTACATAATTGTATGAGAATAATATAAAATAAAACAAAATAACAATTATTCTAAAGATAACAGAAAACGTAATTAACATTTTAGCATACATTATCAATTGCATAATGTACACAACAATCAATTCAGTGGTAATCTACACAATTTTGTGATGGGTCTGTTGTAGATCTTATCACCGATTTTTATTTCCGCCACTCTCACCTTTCCATCTTTACCAAAAAAGACCTTTGTTATTCTGGCCATTGGCCAATTTAATGGGGGTGAGTTTAAATTCTTTACAATGACTAAATCACCTTCTTTCAGGTTTTCATTAGCATATTTCCACTTGGGACGGCTCTGAAGCTGTGTGAGATAATCCTTAGACCAAGCTTGCCAAAAGTCTTGTTTTAGTTTTTTAACAATATTCCAAAACTTAAGACGATTGACTGGTACCTCTGTTAAATTGACTTCAGGGTATTCAATCAGAGCAGTGCCAATTAGAAAATGTGCTGGAGTCAAATACTTATATTCATTTGGGCTTAGTGGAAGCAGTGGTCTTGAGTTTAGCACACCTTCAATCTGTATGACAACTGAATTTAATTCTTCATAAGTTAAGGCCAAATTACCAACTACTCTCTTAAGGTGGTGCTTCACACTTTTGACCCCTGCTTCCCATATACCACCAAATTCAGGAGCATAACTGGGTATAAACATAAATTTTATATATAGATTATTACAAAAACTTATAACATTATTTCTATGAGACTTATTAGTCTGTAAATTATACAACTCTTTTAATTCATTAGCAGCACCCTTGAATGTTTTAGCATTGTCACAATAAATTTTAGTAGGCATGCCTCGTCTAGAAATAAAACGATTGAGACATGCCAAGAATGTTTCAGTTCTTAAATCAGAAACCACTTCCATGTGTATGGCCTTTGTAGAAAAGCAAACAAACAATGAAATGTAACCTTTTGTAATCAATGGTTTACGTATACGAGCTATCTTTATGTTAAAAGGTCCACAAAATTCTACACCTACATGCTGAAATGGTCTTGTAGCTGTAACTCTGTCAGCTGGCAAAGAACCCATCAATTGTTTAGCAGATTCAGCCTTCAATCGTGAACATATAACACATTTGTATAGTACCTTTTTGACCTCCCGTATGCCATTGATAATCCAGAACTTTTGAGACAAGGAGCTGAGTACTAATCTAGCACCAGCATGGAGCAAACGTAAGTGCTCATTTTTGATTATGATAGAAGTGATATTGTTGTCCTTTGGCAGTATGACTGGGTGCATTTTATCTTTTGCAATGCCTGCATTTTGCAATCTGCCACCAACACGAATTAAACCAGTGCTGTCTATGAAAGGGTGGAGATTACCTATACCGGTCTTGATAATGATACCACCTAAGAGACATTTTATTTCTTTAAAAAATATTTGCCTTTGAACTGAGCGAATGATAATTAATAAAGAATTATGAAGTTCTTGTGGAGATAAATGTCCACAAATATTATTTTTAGAAATAGTAAGATAAGAACAAATTGAACTGTGTACTGCCTTTTTACAATTATTAAAGAATCTATACACATAAGCTAATACACGCTGTAGCTTATTGATATTGGAGAATTTTTTAAACAAGTCTAGCATTAACGGTGCTTGTTCGACTTCAATGTTACAAACATTACAGTTTTTATCTTCATCGTCTGATAGAAGTACTGTATTTAAATCAAAATAATGATCATGTTTAAAATGAGAATTGGATAGATACTGGGGACCGTTCCACCAAAGATTTTGATTTTTTAAGTGTTGTGGTTCTATACCACGAGAAATTATATCAGCTGGGTTATCAGCTGATTTTACATAGTACCAAGAGAATTTGTCTGTGAGCTCTGTTATTTTCTTTACTCTGTTATTAACATAGATATTGGTTTTTAATTTGTCCGCTTGAATCCAAGCAAGGACTATTTTGGAATCACAATAAAGGAAAAGTCTATGTTCCAATCTAGTTTTGAGTAAATTACTAACTCTAACCGCAAGTTGTGCCAACAAAACTGCACTATTTAGCTCTAGTTGGGGTATTGTAAGTACCTTACCTAGTGGAGCCACACGAGACTTGGCACAAATTAATTTTGTTTTTACGTTGTCATTTGCTGTAATGGTTCTTAAATATAGGCAGCACCCGTACGCCTTCATAGATGCGTCTGCATAGCCTATTAATTCTGCAGTGACAAAATTTTCCTCCTTTATAAGTCGATCTATTGAAATGCTGTCTGCTATCTTTAGACCATTAAGGAACTTTTCCCACATCTGTAATTGTTTGTCAGGCAGCGGTGCGTCCCAATCTATTTTCAAAAACCAAAGCTCTTGCATGATTAACTTGGCAACTACAATTATAGGGCCAATCAATCCTAACGGGTCAAATAAAGTCCCAATAAAACTAAGCACTTTTCTTTTAGTATTCAAATTGTTACTATTCGTGTTAGGACATTTAAAAGTAAATGTATCCAAAATAACATTGTATTTTAGACCTAATGTTTTAATAATGGCTGATTTATTCAAATCTAATTCATTGATATATTTTTTATCACTAGAGATGTCGTCGAGCACTGGGGGATGATTGGAAGACCATTTGTGTAATTTAAAATTACCTAATTGTAACAAACCAATTAATTGAGACTTTAATTCAGATAACTCTTCCACGTCATCGCACCCAACTATGACATCGTCAACATACGTATTATGGCACATTGCTCTCGCTGCGAGAGGATATTTATGTTTGTAGCGATGGGCAAGTTCTATGAGACATCGTGTGGCCAAAAAGGTAGAAGATTTGAGTCCATATGTTACAGTTTTTAATTGCAAACAACTGATGGGCTTACCTGGATCATCTCTCCATAAGATATTTTGTAAGACATTGTAAGTGTCATTTGTGAGAATACAGCGGAACATTTTTTCTATGTCACAGACAATTGTGTACACATAAGTTCTAAACAGTAGGAGAATATCGAAGAGCTCGCCTTGAACCACAGGACCATTCAGCATAACATCGTTGAGAGAAATCTTATTTTTAGAACGCATGCTTCCATCAAAGACCACACGCAATTTAGTAGTTTTGCTATCATCATTAGTAACTGCATGATGTGCTAAAAAATAATTAGGAGTATTATAAACATCATAAGAATTTATGTCTATTTCCCTGGCATGTCCCATCTCTATATACTGATCAATGAATTTTTTATACACCTTCAATAGTGAAGGATTTCGTTTAAATCTGTTTTCTAACACACAGAATCTTTGCAGGGCGACTGAGAAAGAATCCCCCAATTCTAGTTCATTTACTGGGCTGACTAATGGCAAATCTACAGTAAAAGTATTATTTTCAAGTAGTACTGAATTTTTAAAAATATGTTCAGCCTTTAAATATTCCTCAGTAAACTTGTCTGTCTTTTCTGGGACCTTCTCAGTCATCCAAAATTGCCCCATAACATTCTCAAGGGTTGTATGGTCAGAAATGGCAAAATTAGATACTATAATATTACTTGAATAATTATTTTGATTTTGAAACATTTTTGGCTCATTAATAACATTATAATTAAATTGATTATGCAGTTTACCTGCAACTACATATCCAAATGTAGTGTTCTGTAAAACTGAGCCATTATTTAATTTAATACAGCCACCTAATAGAATGGCAAAATATACATCCGCACCCAATAGCAATGATATTTTCGAGGGTACATTATACTGCTCATCAGCTAGCTTAATATTTTTGGGAAAAATAACTTTGGATGTGTCAATAAAAATTTGAGGCAAATGCGTAGTGATAGATTCAACTACATGACAATTCACTTTGTGATTAATATTTCTGTCGTAATTAGACTGTATGTTTATAATTGCTGAGTGATATAATTTTGTGGCTTTATTGCCTATGCCAATTATTTTACTAGGATGAGTGTTTGTGCGTAAACGCAATTCTTTTAAGAGTTCAGCAGTCACTAAAGATGCTTGACTACCGCTATCAAGCAATGCACGAACTAGAAACTCGCGACCAAAATTGTCAATAATTTTTACCTTCATAGTAGGCAGCAATATGGTACCCCCCAAGCTATCATTGCTACAGCACATTACAACTGGAGATTCAGTTGTCTTGCCAGCCAGCGAACCAGCGTCTGTTTTATCACATAACAATTTGCTATGCATGCCTTTACATTTATGACATTTATAATTATTCTCAAGGGAGCACCTGCCACTATGGGCTTTTAAACATAGCGAACATAATTTATGTTCTTGAACAAATGAATTACGCGACTCTAAAGGAGCCATTTTAAATTTTGGACATCTAAAAATGGGATGGTCCATATTACAATATCTACATGCTAAATTGTAGCGAGTAGTGACATTGGAAACTCTCGAGTACGAATACTCTTTATAATTTTTGTCATTTGACATACTTTTATATGGTGAGCTATCCTCAAGTGCAATCGCACGTTTTTCTAAAAATGATATAAATTCTGCCATAGTAGGCAGTTTGTCTACATTTCTTTCCATATGGAAATTGCGACTAGTTAATAAATCTAGCTTTCTACATAATATTGAGATTAGAATCATATCCCATTTGTCTACAGGCTCATCAAGATTTTTTAACGCTTGTAATTGCTGTTTTACTTGACATAAAAAAGCCCTTATTGCCATTGCAGTACCCTTCTGCATGTTTGGAATATCAAGTAATATATTAATATGATTAGTAATTAATCGCGCCTTATTATCATACCGCGCTAACAATAAATCAAGAGCCTCTTTATATGAGCTGTTCACAAGCGGCAAATTTATAATTATTGAGAGAGCCTCGTCAAGGAGATACTTTCTTAAATAAAAAAGTCTCTGTACATCGGACAGTGATGCATTATTGTGAACAACTGCTTGGAAGAGCTCATAAAAGGGCCTAAACCTGGTTATATCCTTGCCATCGAAGGTTGGAATTTCCACCGCTGGAAGCTTGGATGCCACTAAGCTAGGACAAGTAGGCCTATTAACTTCTTTTAACTTGGTGATGCTGGCATTTAACTTAGCTAAAATATTAAAGTATTTTTCTTCTACATCCTCGATGTCTTCATCATCCTGTTCATCAATTTCTAAAATACTGGATTGCGTGAGCTCGTACGTGTGATAGGTAGCCATCAACTTTTCTTTCTTCGCCTCCAGCAGCTCTACCGTACCGGATTCGAGGGCCCTTGCGTCGCTGACATAATTGTCCATTCTTGAAATCGAACCTTTTGCAGTCGTCCGCGCCGTTTTAAGCCTCTTCAACCCCTCCATCTTGCTTAGATGATAAACTCGTACTTGTATGTTAGATGAAACGTGGATGAGAAAACTAATCCAGCTTAATCCAGGAATTTAGCAATTTTTTAATAAATCGGTACTTGTAGATAATGATAATAGAATTGTACCTTGATGAGTAAAAAAGTATTTTACTCTCTTCTAGGTTCCTTGCACCCCTTTCCGTATAATAAATTTCTTGAACAATTTTTCTTGAAATGTGAACATGTAGTATCCAAAATATATGTGAATCCGCTTAAATCAAGCGTTACATTACCCAATCAATGTCAATTGATGACTTGCCAGGCCGCCATAGGGTAAATGTAAAGAAATAGCTTGCACATGTGCCGATTACTACACAGATGTAACCTCAAAACACCACGAATTCACACGCGGTTAATAATGGTTTGTAAGACCAAATTTGTTTTAATTCTCGAAGGACCAGCTTCGCATTTACGAATTAAAACCTTCTTGAAATGTAGTTGTAAAATCCAAATCCTCCGTGAATCCGCCAAAATAGAGCGTCCCAATTACCCATTCAATGGCAATCACCAAGGGGCAAATGTAAAAAAACGCCAAAAACACAATGTAAAACACACGCGGTTAATAAACTCGAAGGATCGGCTTTGTAAGGCATCGAAGGACCAGCTTCGCATGTACGAAATAAAACCATGCGAGTATTTGTAGATTGAATAATTATTCAATTGTTTAATGATAAAATAATTTTACACTTTTTAATATAAATTTAACCACAAATTCTAATGATATAAAATGGTTGCGAAACATGCTACGACAGTGCAAAAGCCAAAACACGAGTGACTCGAATGCCATACGGCTGTAGCGTGCACAGCAGTCGTCGTTGTGTTGCCCAACACGTCGCTGTGTTGCCCTGAGTAAGATTTCTACCAGAGACAACAATACAATATTAAACTAGAATGTCAACAGAGACACATTTTATGTTCTGTGCTAATTTTGTACTGAACAGATGCATACAGTGTCAGTGAGTAGTAAATGACGTTACTACTTACATCTGGCTTATACGACACATAAAGTTTTGATATTATGAAGGTTGTAAACAAAGAGAAGTAAAATATATTACTTATTAGTCGACAATTGTGCCGTAGCGTCAAAAGACTGTTAAAAATTAACACAGAAAATCAAATTTTAAATAGCTATATCTCTATTAACTTTTATAGAATACTTTAAAAATAAAAACGTTAATATAATAACTTAAAATTAAAAAAGATTACGTTCTCATTAAAGGAATCATTTTTGTCTCTTTAATCGTTAAATGGATCAAAAAATCACTAATCCATAGACACAGATCCATTTCCTACCCTCTTCTCTTCTCTTTTTTGTACAACAGAGTATATAAAAATATTTTAGTCATTTAGACGCATGAAGCTAGAGATATTCTTCAAAGGAGTCAGTTGTGACTGGATACAATTGAATTTGACGTTAGATCAAATACAAAAGTTGTTTACCTTCAACTAAAAAATTTACAAACACAAATAAATTTAATTATATCGTCCAAGACAAACAGGTAACGTTGTCTGCCACTGATAGTAGAACCTCCCACTCTATCTCTCTTTCTTACCCCAACACTATTAAATTGACCAAAACAAAGTTTTTCCTCCAAAAGAAGTTGTTAAACTTTCTCTTGCTGTTGCATACTATTCTCTTATATACAACTCTTTGTAAATCCTGTAAATAAATCTTTAAATCTAGGTTATTAGTCCGACTATAACACATTTAATTTATTTGAATCTCCCGCTGAAATTAACATCACTGGCAACTCTCATAACATTTTAATATAAAACTACACATGCGCATACGTGCATCGAATTTGATTCCAAGTCCATATTACAGGTCACGTGACTGAAATAGAATGCTTTTTAAACCATCTGTGCCCTTCAAATGACACTTTGTCAAGGATTTTGTCCGCGTCGACACAGCAAGAGAGCTCAGCCCAAATTGTAAGTACTTTATAAACTATTTAACTAATAAATTATATTATAATTACTATATATTTAACAATTATTCTTTTTATAATACTTATTATTGTCTTTAAAGTATTATATTTAATAAGAAACTAGTTTTCTTTTATCAAAATCCACACACGTCGGCTTTCTTTTTAATTAGCATATTCTTGTTCATATTCCTTAATCAATCTAATGTAATACATACGTAAATTTAACGTAAATGCTACTTTTATTTTTACCGGTTACTATGTGTACTTTAATTTAAATAATTTACCAAAAATTTTGTTTCAAAAGTTTTTAGTTATTGTTTTTTTTCGCTTTAACCCAACCCATTCATTTAAAAAGATTATTATTTCCTTATATTTTATAACAATGAGTGATCCGGAGTCCATAGATTATGCAGGTTAGAAATATATAAATATATATATATAGAAGTCTGTTGCTGTGCGTTAACATTTTGTTTGACAGTTGTGCCCTTGAATGACCTTTGACCTGACCGCTGATCGTTTTACTCTCGCTGATATACAAAAGTTATATATATATATATATGTATAGTAAATAATAATGATTGAATTTTAACATTGAGAGCCCACATGTTTAGCATCCACTCCTGTAATTTAACAAAGCTGTATTTCCGGTTATTAAATATAAATATATGCGAACATAACCTAACTATTACAATTAAGATGTTGGCAAAATATGAATGATTAAATATTTTATTTAAGTCAATCCTAGTAACATTTATTCTAACAAAGATTTGTATTACTATTTTATAATAATTGTAAGTCTTTAATCCTTAAAAAGAACTGGTGTTCTTAAAAAGTTTTAAGAGTCCAAAAATGTAGATTTATTTGTCAAAAAGTTGTTAAATAAGTCATAATATATTGTATATTAGATGAAATCGTTTACATAACGGGTAACTTTTGTTATATTAGATAAACTGTAAATGCATTTGATTTTATTTAGCAGAATATATTGTCATCCAATGATAGAAAGCCCTGTGTGCTAATTTAAAAAGTCAAGAAAGTGATACAGATATAACATACCACCCAATAAGTTCGGAGGATGACATATAGATGGCACTACTATAGACAAATCCATATGATTTTTAGATAGTACCAACCTTCAAACGATATATGTCAAAATTTCATGATATACTGACCATTAGTTTCCGAATTACAGTAGTTTTAGTGACGCTACTTTTGTAATTTTCAAAACATTATAAAGGATCACTACTCTTCTTGCCAAAATGACGTCAGAGATACTTCGATATTTCGTCCCTTTAAATCAACCTTATGTTAGATAATATCCTGCAGCATAGCGCTAGATCGCCATGTTTTTGAAACAAGATATAGCTTTTACAAAGACGTGTTTTTCTTAATTTATTTGTTTGTAAATATAAATAATTTATTTTTGGATTAATAGGAATTAATAGATTTCTGTAAATATAAGTAGAGGATTCTTATTTAATAACCTTCCAGTGAGCATCCTATATAATGAAAAAAAATTTAGGCAGCTTATTAGATTTTTAAGTTTTTGTATTGAACCTTTATTATCCTCAAGATTTGCATTTTTAATCAGTTTTTTTTTTGTCTTTTCAGAACCAATCATGTCTAAAATCGGAATTAACGGATTCGGCCGTATCGGTCGTTTGGTCCTTCGTGCAGCACTCGAAAATGGCGCCACCGTCGTTGCCATTAACGACCCCTTCATCGGGCTGGATTATATGGTGTACATGTTCAAATACGATTCAACACACGGCCGCTTCAAGGGAGAAGTCAAAGTCGAAGGAGACTACTTAGTAGTCAACGGCAAGAAGATCTCCGTCTTCTCCGAACGGGACCCAAAAGCCATCCCATGGGGTAAAGCTGGTGCAGAATACGTCGTTGAATCAACTGGTGTATTTACCACAATCGATAAAGCCAGCGCACATTTAGAAGGAGGAGCTAAGAAAGTCATCATCTCTGCACCTTCTGCTGATGCTCCAATGTTTGTTGTCGGTGTTAACCTTGATGCTTACGATCCATCAATGAAGATCGTTTCCAACGCTTCCTGCACCACCAACTGTTTAGCACCCCTCGCTAAAGTCATCCACGATAATTTCGAAATTGTTGAAGGATTAATGACAACAGTACATGCAACAACAGCCACCCAAAAAACAGTTGATGGACCAAGTGGGAAATTATGGCGTGATGGACGTGGCGCTGCCCAAAATATCATCCCTGCCAGTACTGGTGCTGCCAAGGCTGTTGGAAAAGTTATCCCAGCTTTAAATGGTAAACTAACAGGAATGGCATTCCGAGTTCCCGTTGCTAACGTCTCAGTCGTTGATTTGACCGTCAGATTAGGAAAACCAGCCAGTTATGACGCTATTAAACAGAAGGTTAAGGAAGCAGCTGCTGGACCATTGAAGGGCATCTTGGACTACACAGAAGATGATGTAGTATCTTCTGATTTTATTGGAGATAACCATTCATCGATTTTCGACGCTAAAGCTGGAATTTCTCTGAACGATAACTTTGTCAAACTTATCTCATGGTACGATAATGAATATGGATATTCCAACAGGGTTGTGGACCTCATCAAATACATGCAATCCAAAGATTGAGGAGCTATATTTTCCGAGTAACAGTTATCAGGAGTCAATGATTCAATGTCTTAGCTAGTATGTAACAGTTTACTAGCGATCTGTATCTTTTCATTTAGATGAAATAATAAGGGCAGAATGTTATCGACTCGAAACTATTTTCTATTTGTATTATTTTATACTTTTTATTGGCGTTAAAAATTAATAAATGTTCCAAATAACTACTGTGACTTTTTCTTTAGTTTTTAATTTAATTTTAGTTTAGAAATTAAATTTTTATGAACTTTACGAAAATAATATTAGTAATTTAAATAACAGAAATAAAATAATAATTAGACAAAATATAAAATTCGAATTCCGTATTGTTTCCTGTTAAAATGCAAAACTTTATCAACACACGAAATTTAGATTTTTCCAATGTCTTTTCACTAAAAGCACTATAACTCTTAAAGTAATAGACGGAATGTCATGAAATTTTGGCAGATATTGTTTGAATGTTGGTACTATTTAAGTCATATGGAATTGTCAATAGTGGCTCCATCTATATCTCATCCTAAGAACTTATTTATGGTTATTTTACATTCATTTACGTTAGGTAATAAATATTACATTAAATATTCATAATTAAATAATTAAGTTTTGACTGAAGTATAAGTTAATATATGTTCATTGGACTCTTATTTTTTTTAAGAACGAAAAGTTGACGAAGATATAGCTATTTAAAATTTGAGTGTCTGTGTTGTTGCTTAATTATTAACCATCTTTTGACGTTACGATAGACAGATATTAAAGTCTGTTCTCGTCAAACACAAACCATAGTGTATTTCATCTAAAAATGTCTAAATCAGACTGAGATTTAATTCAGAAACTGATCTTGTTAAGATTTTATAATCCTTAGAACGGTCTACTTAATGATTTTATTAATGAACAAAAAGGTTGTAACATTTTAGGTAATATTGTTCACGTAACAGGTAACTTTTCTTATGTTAGTTAAATTTAAAATACCCGTAACTGTAATACGTAAACTAATAAGTTATCGATTTTATTTATCTTTGTTCACTATATTCATGATATCAAAATTTTAACCGTTGCCCGAACCAGTTGTAAGTAGTAATTGACGTTTGACTAGCACTTTTATACATCTAACGTCGCGGGAGAACTATTTTATTAAACTTTTATGTCCTTTAATGATTAAAGGGCCAAAAAAGACTATTTTAATTGTTAATATCTCCTATAATATTGATTTATTAAAAAGAAATTGAATATGTGAGTTACGGAAAGCCAAATTTATCAATATGTATTACAGTTTTATAGAAATAAAATATAGGTAACTTCTGGTAAAATTTATAGATTTCACGCAAGAAGGTACACAAGACCTGGAGTGAATCAATTCTTTTACATAAAAGACCAATGCCTCGGTTCTATCCCTTAATCTCTTAGAGAAGACTTTTTTTTGCTCTTACTTTTAGATTAGTTCTATAAATGCCACGTGCTCTGCTTGATTATTATACCAAACACAAAATTACTATCTAGTTACATTTAAACTTACTTTTTTAATTATCTTTTGTTTTTTTAGTACTATTAGAAGTTGTTTTATAAAATTAATAAATGAATCAAATGCATCGCGTAATATATAGTAATTTTCTCGATAATATACACTAAATATAATTAAATAATTTTTGATATTATAAATTTTTTGGAAAAATAAATTACCGACAGAAAAATGTCGTATCATGTTATAGACGACACCGATTTTAAAACGAAATTATCCGAAGCTGGAGATAAATTAGTACTTGTTGATTTTTTTGCAACTTGGTGTGGACCTTGCAAAATGATTTCGCCGAAACTAGAACTATTTGCTGAAGATTATGAAGGCAATTTGGTTGTTTTGAAAGTGGACGTAGATGAATGTGAAGAGTTAGCTATTAATTATAATATACATAGCATGCCAACATTCTTGTTTATTAAAAATGGAACTGTTGTGGAAACTTTAATAGGTGCTAATGCTGATAAACTACAACAGACAATAGAGAAGTACATCGAAAAGTAGAATGAATGCCTTAACTTCTAACATATATATTTTTAAAGAAGAATAAGGCCAAATGAAAATATTGTAAATAAATTATTTGAATGTGAATAAAATTTGTAAATATTTTAGAACTGTTTTTATACGACATCTATATATTTATCTGTAACTAAAATTTAAGAAGAAATCTTTTTTATCAACATAAACAAAATGGCTACTAAGAACTGAGACAATGAGCCCGTTGTGAAAAGTCATGCGTGTTTTGTTAAATTAACCAGTATAATAAAAAAATATAAAAATAAAAATGGGTGATGCGTCTTTTTCAAGAAATGAAGTAGTACATTTAGTTGTTCGATTATCTTTAGTTTCAGCAGTTACATACTTTTCATTAAAATGGATTATGAGCCACATCGACCCAACAAACAAGAGCAAGAAAAGTGCAAAAAACAAAGCTCAGGAGCAATTAAGAAAGTAAATATATATTTTTATAAACTTTAGTATTTATATATGCAATTTTACAAAGTCGTGTTTTACTTATATTTTTTTTTATTCATACTACTACGCGACAAACGACTTAACACTCACGCTGATGACATATTTATTGATCGTTTCAGAATTGGAATTACAGAAAACTTAACTGTTAAGGTAGACCAATTGACTGATTATGAGATGATGATAGCATCCCATTTGGTTGTTCCAAAAGATATTACGGTAAAAACGCTTTATTCTATATTTGGTATTGACTTGTAAAGTGTCTACACATATTTTTTTATTCACCCTAACCTAAAACCTCCGGACCCTTTGACAAATGAGCTCATTTATCTAACATTTCACCTTATGTTGATAATTATCATATTCTCGTACGTAATATAATTGATAGTTACATCATCAAGAACATTAATTTTTAGGTTAGTTGGGAAGATATAGCAGGTCTTGAGACTGTAATACAAGAATTGCGAGAAACCGTAATTTTACCTATACAACGAAAAGAATTATTTGCAGATTCTCAACTGACACAAGCTCCAAGAGGGGTTTTACTCCATGGACCACCAGGTATGTTATTCTATACCTAAAGTTCATAATTGAATTTTTATGCTACATTAACACTATTAATTTTTAGGATGTGGTAAAACTTTAATTGCAAAAGCAACAGCTAAGGAAGCTGGTACCAGATTTATAAATTTAGATGTTTCTATATTAACTGATAAATGGTATGGAGAATCACAAAAATTAGCTTCTGCTGTTTTCACGTTGGCAGTTAAATTGCAACCCTGTATTGTATTCATAGATGAGATTGACTCATTTCTACGGAGTAGAAACAGTCACGATCATGAGGCTACAGCTATGATGAAGGCTCAATTTATGTCTCTGTGGGATGGCTTGATTACTGATCCACAATGTACAGTTATCATAATGGGTAAATATTTCTATGAATATATCCCCTTTAGTTTCGGTTTATAATACATAATATCCCTTATTTATATTACTAATATTGTTTTACTCAGGAGCTACTAATAGACCACAAGATCTTGATCGAGCCATTCTGCGACGAATGCCCGCAACTTTTCATATCGGAATGCCAGTACTCACACAGCGATTCAAAATCCTCAATTTAATTCTCTGTGCCGAACCTATTGCAGATGATGTTGATTTAAATCGTTTAGCTAAATTAGCTGATGGATTTTCAGGATCAGACTTAAGAGAGTTATGTCGGACAGCTTCTGTGTACAGAGTTCGTGATTTCATGCGAGAAGGATCAACTATAGAAGGTAGCTCATCTAAAACTTGTGTTGATTCTGAGGATGAATTCCACGATGCTCTACGACCAATAACAATGGACGATTTATTAGCATCATTTAGAAAAATGAAAGAATCTAAAATGCATTGCGGTACTTTATTAAATTCGATTGAAGCAAGAATTGATTTGGATTGAAATTTGTGATAATGTGTTTATGTTTATAGTAAAATAAAAGAGACCGTAATGTTTTAATTTTAATGACTTTTTAGCATATAGAAAGTGAAAGGGCGAAATCATAATTAAAAGAAAAAATCTAATATATTGCAATAATTAGAATTCGTACTAGACTATTAGAATATTGCTTAGAATCAAATCTATATATTATATTGCTTATATATAAGCTTATATTATATAACTTACACATTTTATATTACATTGCTAATATAATTATAATATATAAACCAAATAGGCTAATAAATTATACTAATTGCAGCTTTTGTAAAGTAACGTTATAGTACATGTATTTTCTATAATTTGTTCTGAAAATATAATTTTCCTAATCATATGATATTTTTTTTAATTGTGGTTTAATTATCATATCTGTGTTTTATCAAAGCAGGAAATATGACGCCCGATATTCCATTTTTGTATTATAGGAGTATACATTCGTAGAATTTAGTGTTTTTGTGTTACGTTATAAATAATAGTACAATAATATAAAATAAACTCTTAAAAATATAAATGTTATGTAACTGATTATATCTTAAGGATCACAGTCTTTATAAGAATATTCGATGTTATGATAAAATATAAAATGATTTTAAAGGAGTAAGTTAATGGTTTTCTTTTATACAATGAATAACTGCATTTCTTTTTAGCTAAACATATATTGACAATGTGATTGTTATGCAAATAGATACAATAAATAAATAGTAAATCTACTTATTTTCTAGGAATGGTGTAGACACTTCGCGATAATCGCGTGTTTGAATAAACACTATGATATGTGCTTTTATATAAATTGATGTTATCTGATGTGATAAAAGATAATTGCTATGAGGAGATTATTAATTTTGTAGCAAACTAAATATATATTCCCACCGTCAATGCGTTTTTATCATAATAAAATTTTACGTAATTTATAAGAACCGCTGCTAACCGAATGCAAAAATACTATAAATAATCGACATCACTATGAGACATCTATTGATAAAGCTGCATACCGCCAAACAAAGAACTTGGGAAAACTAGTTGCAGCATGTAGTTATCTCGCTTAGTTTGTATTAAATATTTAACTTATGAGCGGGATACTAAATTTATACCGCTAGTGAGTTTCTAGGTGAGGTGCTGTACCATAATACACATTTATCGGTAAAGAAGCCTACGAACATTGAGTCTCATACTTTTTGTATAGCGGTACAGAAGATTAGAAGTATGGAAGGCGGACGCCATTTGTGGTACTGAAACTTTTCATTGTGCTAGAAATTAATTAAAGAAATAAGTTAATAGAAACAAAATGTGTGAGTTAAAACGTGTGTGTATTTCGTAGTATATTGCAATTATTGGTTTTGAATATTTACGCGTGTGTCGATAAATAAAATTATTGAAATTGTGACTTTTCATATTGGATATGTGCATGGACACCTTTCCTTAAATGTGTGACAGATTTGTTCTTTTTGATAAAATCTTTGACGTTTTTAAACATTTTATAACCAAAAATGTTAAGGATATTAATTGGCCATACCGATATAGATTTCCAGTTGCTTAATACAAATGTTTTTAAAGTAATTAGGTTAGGAAACTGAGTTGACTTAACCTTTTTAAAATAAAAGAAACATGATTGAAGTATTGTCACCTGTTTCTAACCTCTAAAACTCTTTTAAAGCGTTGTGGGAGTGCTTTATGGGATTGTGCATCAGTTGTCGTCGTGACAAACAGCAAAGCCTGCAGAACGAGAAAGTAGAACGTAATATTATTAGTTCTGTAACAACACTAGCACCACTTCAAATTTATATTGAAGAGTGTCCTCAATTCACAACAGACACAATTGTTTATAAAGAGCCTCTAACGAGTGAGGACTCCAGTAACAAAAAACTGGCAGCCTCAATTGGATACGACGAGTGGCTAGTTCGACCAGGACATTCCGATTCGCTTTGCTGCAATTGTCATGAAGGTAGTGCAGTAAATGTGACTCTATCTTCGTTTATCTCCGAAATCGGTAACAGTGCATCAAATTCCAGAATGGCTAACACAATATCTAATATGAAGATGACGAACCCTATTAAAGGGCTTGTAAGCAAGCGCCGTAAAAGATATACACAAGATGGTTTCAATTTAGATTTAACATGTATCCTTTATTCAATTTCTTTTAAAATTCTACTTATATATGTTTATTCTTGATCGAATATACATTTCCTTAATGCAGCTTATAGATATACAAGACAACCTGATTGCTATGGGATTTCCTGCAGAACGCTTAGAAGGTGTATACAGAAATCACATAGACGATGTTGTTAAATTTTTAGAATCAAAACATAAAGGACATTATAAAATATATAATTTGTGTTCCGAAAAATCATATGATTGCAGTAAATTTCAAAAGGTAATAAGGAATTTCACATGCAATTTTTAATCACCAAATAATTAAATTATCGTCTGCTAAATTGTTATAAAACACTGTTTACAATATGTATTATATATGTGCTATCTCTCTCATCATTTAATACACCATACCTTGTACAAGAATTTCTTAACTGTAGTAATCTTTTGTACAAATAATAATATGTTATGTTTATATTATAGAGAGTAGCAGACTATCCATTTGCCGACCACAATCCTCCAAAAATGGAATTAATTCAACCATTTTGTGCAGACGTTCATGAATGGTTAAGCAAAGATGTTAAAAATGTAGCAGCCGTGCACTGCAAAGCAGGAAAAGGCAGAACAGGTAAAATATTATGAATAATAATTATTCAACTTTGCAGTAAAAAATAACGCAATATTTATGGTATTTTTCAATATGTTTACATTTAATTATCTACAGGAACAATGGTGTGTTGTTATATGCTCCATAGCCGTAAATTTGAAACAGCAGATGAAGTTTTGGATTTTTATGGACAAGCTAGAACTCATGACCGCAAAGGAGTAACGATACCATCTCAACGCAGATATGTTAATTATTATTCCATGCTGGTCCGAGAGAATCTAAGTTATACGCCTGTGGCTTTGCAGATCACAGAAATTATTCTAGATCCTCTACCGCTCTTAAGTAGCACGCAGGGTCATCTTCATTTTTCTATATCCGAGTCTCAGCGTGATAAACCATATAAATGCATAAAAGTAAGTGCTATTTTAAAATGTTTATTATTTAAACTTCTTAATTGCCAACATATGTTTGTATTTTATTCATGACTAATAATTTTCTGAACTTGCTAGTATACTGTATATTGTTGTAGGCATTTGTATATTTGTTACGATTTTAAACAAACTATGTAGATGTTCATATTTAACCACCGCATGTTTAACTTAAACAATAAATATAAAGTATCATATACATAACTAATTTTTAAATTTAAATTCATATATTTTTCTTTTCAGAGATACCGATCGATAGGTAACGACCCTAAGAAAGGTGTTGGAGTTATGAAAGGAGGAGCTTTACATATTAATTTAGATTTATGTATACCTTTATCTGGCGATATAAAATTAGAATTTTTTACAAAATCAAAAATGATGAGAAGGTATGTATTATATAATATAATTATTATACGTTTATTATATTTTATTTGCTTAATTAATTTGAATTATTTTTTTAGGGAAAAACTCTTTCATTTTTGGTTTAACACATTTTTTGTTCGGGAATCAACTTTGGAAAGCAATTCTGATACAAATGCTACTTTGCAACCGCACAATAATACAAATAATAGCTGTGAATTTGATTCGTCTAATAGTATGTCTTTAATATTTAATAAATGTGAGCTAGATGATGCTCATAAAGATAAAACAAACAAATTATATAGTGCTGATTTTAAAGTAAGTTTTATTCTAATTTTAATAATGTAATATATATGTATATATATAATACCACATTATTTAAATATTGAATATTTGTTTATAGGTTACTCTAATGCTTCAAAAAGTTCCAAGTTCGGGTTATTTAGCAACAAGAGGTCCTACATCACGTGCAACTCATCAAGAAACACCATCCGAAAGTTCTGAGGCGTCTTCTAGTGAGGAGAGTAACGAAGAAGAAGAAGGCTGGGATAGTGGTGAGTGCACCGATAAGCCTCTAATGGGTCCAACCCGCGCCTCACATGCACACCATAACAAAACAGGAAATTCATTTGTGGTAACGCAGGACATATTGAAAACAAACTCATCATTATTATCACCAAAACGTTCTCAAACAAGAAACAACGATTCCAGTGAATGTAACGATTATGATAATAGCGATTATGATGGATCTGTTCAATCAGACAAACAACTAAGACTACAACCATCGCAACCCCACCCATATACTAACCCAAGAATGTCGTTAGGCCATTTAGAAAATAGAAAAATGTCGCTAGAGCCACGCGCACTTAATTTATTAGATGTTAAAACATATCTCTCAGGCAAACCTAGACCTAGACGGGAATCCACATAATTTTTTGTTATGTCTTTTATATATTTTCAAACAAATCGATGATGCATTTGTTTAGATTTGGTAAATGTTTTTAATTTTCTACAAAGAGACATATATATATTGATAAACTTTTTAAAAGTATATTATTTTTCATTCACATTTTAGAAACATAATTAGTTTTATGCAAAGTTTAAAACCAAACATGCATCATTTAAAAATAAATAAACATCTTTTTCTAATAAGAAAAATATGTATATTTTTTCTTTGTAATAAAAAACAAACAATTATTTATTTGAAATTCTAAATATTTAGAGAACTTTTAAAATTCATTTGAAATGAATTTTTGATACGTTATTTAAGTCTAAATTATAGTATATTTTTTATACGTAGATATGTATGAGAAATATTTATTTACATTAAGTCAAAAATGTAAATGAGAAAGTGATAATATTAAAACATTAAAAGAAAAAGAAAATTATCTATTTTCCGAAACATCTTGGAACATTTTTTCACTCACACAAGTATTTTTTAGGTCGGTAATGCTGTTTATATTAGGCTGTGACTGTGTTTTGTAATTATATATGCACAATAGAGAAAGAGTAGTACAATATTAAAAGTCTTATTTCTCTAATAATTAGTACCTACTAATATTATAGCGTTATTTTACTATGTCATCGAAATTTAGAATAAGCATTTACTTATTTTTATTTTCTCTCTGATTTTTAAGAGCAGATTGTTAATGAGTAAATTCATATTTTGGTGACAGAGTTATGATGCTTACATACACTTATTGCCAACACTTAATAGAAATCACATTTTGTAAAACAATTTTTAGAATCTCGAATAGAAATATTAGTGTAATGATTTGGGCTTGCTTTATATAAAGATCATCATGTTTTAGGATAGTTATCATCATAGGTTCTCATCATGTCATTTGAGTATGTATGTTGAAAAACGAATTTGTTTTTATTGAATCAGTTACGTTGGTAAGCCAAATGAAATTCAAATTTAAACAATTTTATTTTAAGCACTTTCATTTTTTATATCTATATTATTAGTTCAATCTATGCTCACATACAAATAGTGTCAGATTACTGTAAAATATTTGTAATATTCTACTTGAAATGAAGATAAAATATAAGCGAATCATTGTTCAGAAATTTTCGATAAGATCGGAAACAATTTATAGTTTTCTCTGCGTACAATCACAAAAACTTGGTTTTTCGATAAGTTTCGATAATAAACAGAAATATTTAAAATAGCAAACAAGTTATAGAATATATTCGAAGTATCTAATCTGACATTATTTGTCAAAATTTTATCATTTTTAGTAAAGTAAGAACAATTAAGTGTGTTATATTACTTAACGAAAATGTTTGTTCGATCTCTCTCTTTTGCACGCTGCTGCAGTGGATTCACCCGAACGTCTGGTTGGCCGATACCGGCTTCTTTCGGATCCAGATTTAGCCCAAAGTCTACCTGAACATTACCCTGAGACCAATAATAAAACGTTAGGTGAAATGGTCCAAACATAATATTAAAAAAAAAATATTAATAACAAAACTTTAATATGTATATTACATATATGTTTCCTTTGTTTATTATCAATGAAAATTTTTGGAAATATTTAATTTCTAGTTCTAAATCCTATTGTAAATATGAACAAAATCAAGCCACGAAAATAAGAAATTTCATTCAAATAGAGCGTGTAAAATTTTCGTTACAATTTCGCGATTGATCTCTTTTTATATTTATTATTAAGAAATTTGTAAAAGCATATTGTGGTAAATTTTATAAATAGCTATAACTTTATAAATTTGTAAATATAATTTATATATATATCTATATACATTCTGAATTTGTATACATTTATATATATACCGCAAAAATTTACCTAAATTTTTCGTATCTATGTACTAAATTATCGTGCTTTCATATCCATCATATTTTTATTTAAATTTCAACTAATATTACTTTTAAAATATTTTTCTATATGAATATTTGATTTACAGTAGACCCTCGCTTCTACGATCTAATTGGTTCCTGAAAAACTGTCGTAAGTCGGACTTTTATGTTCTTCATGGGTCAAATCTACTTATTTAAAGAAGAAATTGCATTTTTCAAATTTAACTGAAATGTGAGCTCAAACATTATCATTCGAAATATCATGCTTAACTTGAGTGTTATGGCTTTCACAGACATGAAGATCGTATTTTAAAGGGTCGTTAATCGGGGGTCTACTTAATACTATAACAATCCTATTTGGTTTTCGTTTATTTTATTAATAAATCTCGTACCGGTTTCGCATCAAAACACTTAGCAGCTCTTTTAAATAAAACTACGGATGGTGCGAATATCAAATCATAATTATAGCAGATTTGGATTTGATATTAGCAACTTTCTTACGTTTAGTTAAAATAGTAGAAATTTAAATCAGTGTGAAACCGAAGCACCTTGTATATAAAACCTATGACATGCGGTCTGCAGAAATTTATTTTTGAAATTCATAGTTTTGTTTTTAGAATATTTTTCTTTTATTTTCATATTGATTATATAGACGTCTATTCTTTATTTTCGAAATTCTGTTAGTAAAAGCATCGTGAAGTTTGTCGCATTTTAAACTTTTAAAGATATCTCACTATAATAGGCTTGCTTTAAATCATATTTCATTTTACGATATTTAAATATAAGATTTAACATTAACTTTTTTCTTTTATAAAGTATAAAATCTTAATACTTAAATTTGTTATATTTCCTTATGTCATTCATTTCTCTGTGTGTGTTTGCTTTATGTTTTTTTTATTTGTGTGTGTTTTATAAAAATCATATTGTTAAAATTGTTCCATGCGTGTTTGTGTTTTTGTTTGCAGGTGAATCGACCTACCTGTGACCATTTTTTATCATCAAAAACTCATCCAAAAAATTATATAAGGCTGCATGGTTGTAATATAAAAACAAACAAAAATGGCTGTATTAGAACTTCCACCAACCTTACACATCTATGAATACATCTGGATCACATTTCAGCACATTATTTTTGTTTATTTCTTGGTGCAAATTTTTATTTTGGGAATAGTACATATATTTATCATATTTGCACAATTTATTTCATTGAATTTACTATTCATTTTTAATGCTTTGTTTTTGGTCTTGCTATTTACTGTATTCAATTATTGGTAAGCTAGCTAATAAATATTCGTATTAGGTAATGTTTACATTGCCCTTACATTCTAATAACTTTCAAATTAAAGGAAATTGTTTATGGAATACAACAATTATTTTTCTTTTCTTTATGTTAAGATACTAAATGCAATATTACATATTCCTTCTAATAACTAGTAGTTTTGTTGAGCACTCCTTCGTTTCTAACAACAGTAACATTATTTTTGACAATTTTTAAAGTGTTACAGCCATAACTTTATCTAAATCATTTACTTTGCTTTTGTTACTTATGTTAATAATAATACTTTTAATGAATTGTAATTCTTAAACTAGCCGATAGAACTGGGGTTTAGTCAAATGTGACGAAAACCGTTTGGGATAAAGTATAACTCCGTATATTTTTTTGTTTTCCGTAATATTTTGTGATTTTAATGATGTTAAGACGTTAAGGTCATTATTATTGCTAAACGTTATTACGATTACTTAAGCTGAGACAGCTTTGGAAAAAATTCTATTAAAAGTAATCACGATAGATCGGATAGATAAATTAGTATCTTAACTGCTATATTTAAAAATGTTTTTGAGTTGTTAGCGATAAGACTTTGTGAATATACTAAGACAGTCGAATATGTATTGTTAGTTATTTAAATTCTTTTACACAAACAGTGTTAAAAGTGTTCGTGCATTTGTTTCTAATATATAATAATACTAATTTAGTATTTTACCAAATTGAATATAGTAGTTAATTTTCATGGTGGTGTTTTGCATGTTATAATTTTTAAATTAAAAGATGCTTTAAATATAATTAATTTTTAATTGATTTGAAAATAATATATATATATTTTAAAAACAAAATTATATGATATAATTTAAAGCAATTTTTGATTTATTTTAGATATATTTAATATGTTTTGTATATAGATAATTTGAAGTTAATAAGACGCATTATATTATATAATTACAGCTAAACCTTTCTCGATAATATTTTCTATAATTTTTAAAAAGAATAAAATATTATACCTCTTTCAATTCTATTAATTATTTATTAATAAATCCGTGTTTTTTATAAATAATATCGCAGTTTAATTTGAAGCAAGTTTTTTTTGTTTTTAACATTTTAAAGGTGGGTTTCTGTAATAGTAATCTTCGAAATATAGAGCCTTATTTTGTAATTGTTTAACTGGAGTTCGTTTACTTTTGACGATTTTTTAAAGGCCTATATATTCTAATTTAGAATACTTATGCCCGCTACAAGGCATGAGATTTGTTTTATGTCGGTTGATAGTTTTGGGGGAACTTACAAAAATCGTTAGAAGTTAACGGACGTTAGTTAAATAGTTACAAAATAAGGGTCAAATTTTCTTCTTGGAATTAACGAAATGTGTAGTAGAAACCTGTCTAACGAATTGTAACTTAATTTATTTTTAATTCAATAATTGCGACTTTCCTTTTCGAGCTTATATTATGTAAATTGAAACTATATAATAAGTAGATAAAGTCTCTAAAATCACTTTAAGAATAAATCAAGCGTCCATATGATAGTAATCATCGCCTTAATGCGTTTAAAATTTATTTTCATTGTATATATTAAATCAGATACATAGTATTTAATCTTAACCCAATTCACGATCCGACTAACTTTAAATATTTTTTTAATATAAGTATTTTATATTTCAACTGCATTATATTTCAATTTAAAAACGTATATATATATATTTAGCATTAAACTTTATGATTTTTAGGTAGTTGATCAAGCGTTATACCAGGTTTAAGTGATATATTGTTAAATTATATTAATTTAAAATTAAGAATTGCAATTTTAGGCCCTACTCAATAACTTATCAATAAGATCGATATCATAATAACGCCAATAATATTTTTAATATATATTTTTTTAAAGATAAGTAAATATTTATTTAGATAAATAATTCTTTTGTCTTTGGTTCCTGGTATAACTTGATGTTCTGTAAAAACTTTTATTGAAACGTATAATATTAGAATAGTGTATAACCGATATTAAAATCCGAATGATGAAGAAAATCATTTTTAATAATAAGATATAATAGCTTTAATGTAAAACAAAATTATGTAATATGTAAAATGAAACCTATATATAATTATCGTACAGTTATAATTTTGATTTAGTTGTTTATTAAAAATATTCATTTAAATTAATCTTTCAAAACCTACATAATACTTTATTTATAAATTATGAGGTAATTAAAAGTTTAAAGAAGTAAAATATAATATCAACAGATTACAACATCGATATTAAAATGTCGATTTTGCAAATTGCTGTGGATATCGAAATTTCTACTACTTAAAATCAGGAATTAAATTTTGTAAAATATCAGATTTAAAATCATGATAAGCACACAATTATTAAATATTCATTATTTATAATAATCATAATATTTTCAATATTTATATATAAACACCAAAAAAAAAAGAGAAAACAATACAAACAAAATTGTTATAACATTTTTTTAATATTAAATATTTGGGACAATCTTAATTTTCGCTATTTTGCCAAATAAAACGAATGAAGTAAATAGTTTTAAATAAAGATTGTCTCACCTTAGTCTGAATGTAGTATTTCATAGAATGAATGATAAATATGTGAAAATGTAGTTTTGCTATGAAAATGAAACCTAGAGTACAAACTAACTCGACAAGTTATTTGATCTCAAACCTCAAAGTGAAAAGTGCTTGCCAATGTTTGTGTACATTTTTTTTTTAATTCTACAAAAAATAAAAACACAAATATGACATCAGCGAAAAACAATAAGAATGAAAAGTAAATTATAAAATAATAAATTGAGACAATTAAGTGAGATCGTTTTAATTATAAATATTTATTAGATTAGCTATATTAATGTTCTGGTTTATTTTCGTATCCGCAATACCGGATGCATACATGTTACTTAACAATATGATGAAGAATTTGAACACTAGACTCCTTAATTTAGAGTTCATAAGAAATAGAAATTAAATTTGTTCGAACTGAAATTTTGAAAAATCCGATTTGACTAAACATACTTAGAAATTAATAAATCAATTAGCTAAATTAAGTCGTAAATTTAAAATATTTATAATTAAAACAAAGACAAAATGCTATTTATTAAAAATATAATCACAAAAGAGGGCTTTATAAATCGAGCATTATAAAAAATTGCGTATGAACTAAAGTTGTGAATAGAAAGACGCTGAATGGTGTCATTTAATATTGGCACTTATATAAAAAATTGTACTTAAATTTTACCAATTATTACGCAAAAATAAAACTTTTATCAGTTCTATCTTAAAAAAACTATTTAAAAAAAGAAATCGAATAATAAATTAAAAAGACTCCCTTTCCCATTTAACTGCAAGTACCTAACAACTTAATGCAAATTGAACAAGATCAATCAATTATTTGCTGTTTTTTTTTCCTTTTTAACAAAGGCACAAAATAATTTGTATATTTTATTAAACTGATTACATACCGCTGTTTCTTAGCCAGTAAAGCAATCGCTAGGTTTGTTCTAGTAGTTATAATATTATTTTATATAAAAGAAACCAATAAGTTAAATTTATTTTTGTTTTTTACACCATATCCAATATTTAAATGCAGTAAATAATTATTAACATAAAAGAAAACATTTCGAAAATCAATCACATAAACAATACTTTTTTCTTGCTTGTTTGAGACATTAATATATAATAAAAGAAATCAAATTCGAAATAGTTTGTTTACAAAAATATAAAGGCAAAAATATCATTCAAGTACAAACAATAAATTGATTTGAAGGTTTGTTCGTTTTCAATTAAAAAAATGTGTATCAATTTTAGTTTTTAGCAAACTAACGCTAGAAAGAGAAAAATATATACAGAGAATACGTAAATAATGAGCAAACCTAATTTTGTTTTTATATTAATTGTTCAAAGAAAGAATATATTTTTTTTATTTGCTGTGATTGAAGATATTGGATTCATAAAAGAGTTAAATAATAAAATATGGAATTTTATGGTAACTTAAAAAGATCTTTTAAGGTTATGCAAATAGTAAAAACAAATTGGGATACATAAAATCTGTTTGGGACCGTTAATTCTGAGTTTAATAACTCAGAGCTAAGGTCTCCGATTGAAGAATAAAGAAACTCACCAATTGACAAAGTCTCTCCATCTTTAGCAGTGTATTCCTCACTTTAAAACTCAGAAACACCATCCTAGAACCAACAGCACTTAAACATTTGAACATTAGAAATATTAAAGTTACAATATTTACTATTAAGCCCCATTCCCTCACTGAATTTCAGTGTTAATTTAAGTTTTTGACCTAAAATTTAAGTTCAACTTGTGAAATATAACTAATTAAAATTAATTATATTAAATACAAAAATTTATATTAAATAAAGATTGTAATTATGTATATTACTGACGCATGATGCATGATTTCACAAGTTCAAAGTTACATTTAAGTTTAAAACCTTAAATTAAAACTAGAAGCAGTAAGTGCGAATGGGGCTTAAGACAGACTTTCAAACGCACAGCATAAAATTCCTAAATTTATTGTATCTGTTGGAGCCTAATTCCGTAACTGTTTTAGAAATAAACGTTATTGTTAAGCTAACAATATTGTTGCCAGATGTAAGGCATTTCAATAATTTACTAATAAAAGAGTTAGTGATAATCCATACATCTGGCATCACTTTTGATCGTTAACAGTATTGTTTAATTAACAATAAAATTAGGGAATCCCTAGGTACTGTTATGTTTTTTTTATACTTTCCTTTTTATTTTTGTGTTAATTATTTTATTTAAAATTAAATGTGATAGGTAATTTATATTAATGTACCTAAGTAAACATATAACTAATTATAATATTTTCAAAATAATTTTGTACTTTATAAATTGTAAAATGAAATAATTTATCAACCTTGTATTTTTAATAATTACTTGGAGTTTGTTAATGTAAAAACATTCTCAAAGTATTTATTCAGTATAAATGATCTTTTATGAATATATAATTAAATATAAAACAAATTTATATAAACAATGAGATAGTTTCGTGTTTAGTAAAAGAAAAATGTTTCTAAAATCCTAATACCTGAGTATATGAGGACGTTATATTAAAATTATTAAAGTATATATATATATTATCTAAGTTATTATTATTAAGCAATGAATTTAATTATAATTGTTGTATGTAAAATGTAAAACTGAAAATTTTTACAAACAAAATTTTTTAGAAAACCTTATATAAAAGTTACATTATTTGAATTAAAAAGAAATGATGGCAAGGTTTATAATAATATTATTATTAGAAATGTTTGTGATATCAAATAACCTTATGCATTATTATTGTGAATTAAATTAAAACCTAAATAAAAACCATTGCAAAAGGATTTATAGTAAAAACTGTCTTTTTTTGCAATTCGCTTCATTTTATGTGAAGGTAAGCAACCACATGTCAGCACCGCAAGAATCAAAAATGGATAATCATACAAGTGTGTTCATATATCTGCACCGCATTGTCAGTAGTGGAGTGTCGGTTGTTTTCCATTTCAATTAATTTATTTGATACAAACACCCTGATACTGATATATAAATGCATGTGTATCAGCAGGATTCGTCTTTCATTCACCTGCTGCCAGTAAAAGAGCTCCGCTTTCAAGCTAGCAAGTACATATACGTTCTTAACTAGATATTATATTTGTTATTCTCAAAATTTCAAACTCTGGGATCTTGGACTATAAATGTTTCAGAAGAAATAGAATAAAACAAACGATTAATCGTATTTTTTAAAATACACATTAAAGTACATTAATTTCGTAAAATTTAATGCATACACTGATTTATTGATAGAATGTTAAGTAATAAAAAATAATATATAAAATATAAACATTAATATATAATTAAATAAATACATATATATCAAAATGCAATGCAATATTAAATTGAATTATCGTCCTCCGCGACCTCTGCCTCTATTGAAAGAGCCGCGTCCTCGACCCCTGGTAGATCCTTTAGAATTAGCAGGAGGACTTTTAGGGCGCAGAGCTTCAATACGCTCTGTACATCCAGTTGTTGTATTTGTTTCAAAATAACTTGCATAATTGTCAGTGCTAAAATTAGAGTTAGTTAATTCAGGACCCACTGTGACCCAGCCTGAAAAAAATAGTATATTTTAATATTCTGCAGCGTGTAAAACATTTTATTTATTTATTTAGATAAGAACAGTTATCTACCAGGTCTAATAGTTGAGTCCCGTCCAAAAAGATGAAGCCTACGTCGACCTAAACAAAAATGTTCTATAATATGAAAAATTTCAATAGGTTTTTCGTGGCTTCCAAATTCATTATCTTCTGATATTATTAAATCAATATCAACATTTGCATGAATAAAGTCGCCATCAGAAGACCTAAAAAGTTGAGAGTATTTGTTAAGTTTATTCCAATTTTTGTCTGAAAGAAATTGATTTTAAAAATATACCGGCGTACTGTTCCTTTAATTCCCATTAAACAATGTTCTTTAGTTCTTTGAAAAACTGCTTTTGACTCTAAATTTTTGGAATGTCCAGGAGCATTAATATTTGTACGAATCCAACAAATATCTTCACATCGCCTAAAACCCCATTTTCGTAAACAGTTTCTTCCCATATCCAATCCTAGAAACAATTTAAACATTTTAGAAAATAAAATAATTTAGTTTTTGTTATAAACATTAACAAAATACCTTCCGAACTTCCACACCATAAAAATACGAAACTTCTTTGTGCTGCTATTTCTCCAATATCTAGAGCTAAAATATCTTCCCATGGCCAAAATGTTGACGCATTACTCCCAGTTCCACTACCTACAGTTCGCTGATACTCTTCAAGTGGTGGTTCAACCAGAATAACATCAAACTTATTGTTCAGACTTTTAAGATCCATTGTCTAAAAATTATTGAATAGTTTTTAAATTTCATAATATTTGAGTACAATTTTTGTTCATCAATTTACACACTTTTAAATCAGTTTTGAGATACATTGGAGGTGTTGCAGTTTCAGATATTAGATCATCTTTTAATCGTATCAGTTCTCGAAGTTTTGGATATTCTTCGAAACGATCAGCTAGCCCCACATCTCTAATAAAATTTTGAGGTCTTTGTCCAGTATCAACAAAATGTTGACAGTAGTCATTGTGTGGATTTGAAGATTGAGTCCCCTAAAATTAAATGTTGTACAATTATAGGCTACATAATATATAATCACTTAATTATTTACAAAACACACTTTCAAAAACGTTGATGAATCTGTATAAACAAGATCCTGATCTTTTCCATCTTGATCTGTTTCTTTAGACCTCCTAGTGCCATCGTCATGACTTCTCTTGGTAAGAGTTTCTACAGAAGTGCCTAAAGCTTGTCTTAATTCATCAACATTTGAAACTCCAAGCTACAATTAATGCAATAGATATACATATATAATTTTGATAGAATAAAAACAACTTTGTACAATAACAAATTTAACCTACAGTTTGAACAAGTAGCTGTTTACGTTTTTGTGAACGTTCACGTAATTGTTTTAATACATCACCCATTTTTATTATGAAAGAAATTCTATTTAAATGCTTAAACCACAGCAAATTTAAACATTTTATATTATTCCTGATTATTTCATTTCATTAAATGCAAATAACACTGAACGAACACACCTCGAAGGATGTTAATCAATCAAATCAAGGGATGTCAACATCTTCTTGACATATATCCTCCATTTTGGGCGGCAAATATAAATAAATAAATTTAAGGTAGTTTACTAGTAAAACCAGCAGTGAGTAAATTAATTAAATAACATGCAAAGGACTACAAAATATAAAAAAGGAATATCTTTATGAACATCTTTCAGATTGTTTGACCAGTAGTAAAAGAAATAGAGATTTAAAGTTCATATTTTTTTATATAGTATTTATGTATTATTAAAATATGTATTTTATTTATTTAACGTTGGCTTATTTCTAATGCCAAGGCTCATCACTGACGACCTCCTACTATGCTGGCAGTTTTTATTGTGTCGTGCCCTCATATATGTGAACTAAACATAATAAATTTAATTTGATAACAACGAAAACCCAGAAAATATAACGTAGCAGCAGTCAGCGTCAAGTTCAATCTGCTCTCGTCTGGAATTGTATACCAAAGCTATAATGTATATAAAAAAATGATAACGTATACTTTTGTTACTAATGAATTACCTTAAGTAACCATTAATATATCTAACTTGCACTTTTTCCGTACGGTGAAAAAATTTATACTAAATTTAAAAAAAACGTGGACCGACGTATATGAAATATAAAAGTTTTTTTCTTTTATAGTGGTATACGTTTTGTAAGAATAAAAATATTAAAAGTAATTGCAAAATTGTTAGCAACTACATTACTGTGCATTAAGCTCCTATAAAATTAAAAACAAGTTTTACTTAATTATTTATATTTTTGGCTTAACCCCTTAAAAGCTTAATCTTATTGTAACATAATATTTCATTATATATATATAATTAATTTATAACATAATTCACTACTAAATCTTCGGTTGTCTCAATAAATTCCATTTCTTCTTCCACCTTTTCATCCATATTCATGTCGACAGAATACTCTAAATCTTCCATTGAAATTTGCTGAAAATAAGGAATAAGATGTGATATTAAAAGCTGCTGCGATATAGTAATTAAAAAGTAATATTTCAGATGACTAACAGTAACTTCAACTATGTGTTGATCTGGCAAAATATGTGTGACAAGAGACTCCTCTTCTCCAACTTCTTCCGTGATAGTTTGTTCTAAGGTGACTTCCTCGCCGTCTGATTCGTGTTGTTCTTTCATATGATCTCTTAGTGCAAACCCACGTGCATAACTAGCACCACATTTATGACATTTGTACTTTAAACTATTTACTCGCTGATGAATCTCCATGTGAGCCCGGACGGCATACAGGGAAGCAAACGGTCTATTACATTCGGTACAAGAAAATGGTTTTGTATGTGAATTTTTATGACCCGCCAATTGAACAGCAGTTTTAAAGGCTTTAGGACAATATGGACATTTGTAAGCCCGGACATCCGAGTGTGTCATTAAATGATGATTATAAACGCTGTGAGCTTTGAATCTGAAATATAAAAGTTAATAAACAATAGTTCATATTTCAGTAAGTTGAGTAAGAAATATAAAACTCTCACAGCCTTTATGTTTACGTAAGAAAAACATATATTGTTGAACATTTTTAGTAGTAAATGTAATTATTTTAATTAGTAAATCGTACCTTTTGCCACACTTTTGGCATACATATGGTCTTGCACCAGTGTGTGTTCTCATATGCAAAGTTAAGCAATAAGAGACCCTAAATTTTTTTCCACATATTTCACAGGCGTGAGGCTTCTCTCCTATAAATATAAATATATTAATTACAATACACATATATAGTTAATAAAAAATAAATTAATAATATATACCAGTATGAATTCGCTCATGTTTAACTTTTTCGTGAGGTCTGGCAAATTGTCTTCCACAAAATCCACAGTTGTACGGTAAATCAGTTTTATGCTTTTTTATTTTAGCCTAAAAAAGAATATTATAGTTAAAATTTTATCATAAATAATTAATACATGACTTTTGTTGAAATATTTACATTTTGATAACTTGGCTTCCCTTCTTGGCCCTGGTGGACCCTCATATGCATACTTAAATTACTTTTTGTAAAAAACTTTCTATTGCATATCATACAATTATATTCTTGTTCTCCATTATGAATAGCCATATGAATTGTTTCAAATGCTTTATCATAGCTGTAATATTGAAAGAAAATTAAATATATATGCGAAAATTTCTTATTATATTTCATTATTATAAAATTACCTTTTCATGCAAACTAGACATTGAAACGTCTCACGAGGTTCCATTGGTTCATCTGTAGCATTTGAGGGATCCACAGCTTCTGGACCATTGTTACCATAGAATTGTTCAATTTTTTTAGGCTTTACAGGACCGTGCATACGGCTATGAAGTCTGAAAAATAATAAATGAACAATAATTTATTAGCTTGAAGTAAGAAACACTTAAGTATTATTCCAGCTATGTGTCCTATGTCTTAATTTCTATAAAATTGTACTATATATTGATAAAGTGGGTTACTAGAACCTCAAATGTTCAATTATTTTTTAATAACTCCGTATATGTTAGGAGATATTAACAATTAAAAAAGTCATTTTGTCTCTTTAATTAATAAAGATTCAACGTTGTACACATTCCAAGTGCATGTGACATCACTAGAGCTCAGAAATCTCTGCTATATGTATTTATATATCAAATATTATTTACAACTATTTCAAGGAACAATCAAATTTCAATATTATGCATAAATGCATTGCACGTCATAAAAATGTGGCCGACCATTTCTAGCCCTAAAACTACAATTCAAACTTTTAATTGCTATATCTCCGTCAATATTTAGATATTTAATAAAATAGACACACCAATACACATTTATTAACATTAATTTCAAACAACAATTGAAAAATCGACCACTAAAAAATGAGGACACAAGCCCATTATAAAAAATATGGTAATATTGTTTACTTGTTAATACTAAAAACTTTGGCAGACGCTATTTTAGATATATGCATACTTCATACTTTCTAAGTTAAAGGAAGTGTATCATGGCAAGATATTATGTTATATACAATATTTATTTATTGTGAGATTCCATTACATACCTTAAACTTTTGTTACTCGGGAATGTTGTGTCGCAAAGCGTACAAACAAAAGGGCCTGCATTTATTTCAACTTGAGCAGCTTTAATACCTTTATGAACTTTCATATGAGCACACAATGATTTAGGATTTGCATAAACTGAATCACAGAAATGACATTTATACATCTGTCCATCTTTCTGACATGTATGAACTTTGAACTCCTTAACAGTACCAAATTCTTTTAAGCAATTGCTACAGTGATATATATTTGTTAAACCTGGTTCAATTTTAATACTTATATTATTGTCGGAATCATCACGAATAAGCGAACCTGAAAAATATTTTAGGTAAAGTATTGTATTATATATTTTATTTAGTTGTAACATAATCCTAATAGAGTTTACCATCTTCTGCTGCTATATATTGCCCTAAAACGGGTACTCTAGCTTCTTTTGTAGATTTCGATTCATTTGTTTCATCCCAAAATCTTTCAATCTGTACAACCTGCGAAGTTTCAGTTTATAAGAACAATATGCTATTGAGATCGTCATACTTTTTCATGATACATACCTTACGTGTATAAAGTCTGCCATCTTTATCAACACAATCTTCTTCCTTAAGAGTATTCAATATTTGAGGCATCTTCCAGTTATTATTTGGCGCAAATTCTGTGTATAAAAAAAATATAATTAAAACAGCTTTCATTTATATTTGTTAAGTACTAATTTAGAGCTATAAATACTTTTAATACCTTTGGTATCTGTTTGTCCACCATTTTGATCATCTTCAAAAGATTCTATCATTTGAAAATTTTGTCCTTCTATTAATTCTTGTCCGTCTTGCATTAAATTATCATTCTGTTCGTTTGCTTCATTCATATTTTGTAAATTTTCAGAATTATTTTCATCTTTATCTACCTGTAATATAATAAACGTTACTGTGATGATGTAAAATAAAAATACATCTTTGAATATGTGTTATTACTATACCTCAACAATAACTTCTTGGCCTGAATGATACTCCTCAATATGTTGGATGATTGACGTGAAATTAATTCCACATGCACTGCAGCTGTACATAGTAGTTGCCTCAGGGTTGCCTCCATCTAGTGTTTGAACATCTTCGTAATCTTAAAATAAAAGCTTAAATAATTCACCAAAAACATTGAAAGTGTTATATCATTTAGAAGACTTTTTACCTTCTTGTTGCTCCGTTGGCTCGCTTTCTGGTGCAGATTGATTACTATTGGATTCCTGTTTAAAAATATGATTCTGTAATAGATTTTCATCTTCATATTCAAATATTTCTTCTTCTTCATTATCATTGTCAAGTACTTCAAATTTAATTGGTCTATTTTCAATTTCATCAGTTTCGATCTCTATAAACTGTTCTTTTGCTAGAGCTTCGACATCATCTACATATTCAATGTCATCTTCTTGATCATTGAAAATAATTAATTGTGACAATTCATCTGAAAATAATGAAAGTTTTTAATATAGTAGAATGAAGAAAGTAGAATATAGTGGAAGTAATTATTAAATATACGACTTACCTTCTGCAAAATCATCATTTTCATCGTTATACCCATCAGAAGTATTTTGTTGAATATACGTCAGTTCATGAACTCCATTCTTTTCAACAATACTATACGTAGTGCCCCTAGCTCTTGAGGTCATAGTGAATTATGTTATAATTATTCTGTAATAAAAAAGTAAAGTAGTATGCAAGGAAGTAATATTATGTGTCATCATTACTAACAGATTGTAAAGCTGTCCTTTTGTACTAGCCTTAGTCAAATAGCATGTGAAAATTTTTCTCAAAACCAAAGTCATTTGTATACATAACATAATACATAACTTTCAATATTAGTAGATATTGATACTTAATTGTAATAAGTAATTACTACTTATCTACCTTATATTCTTCTGTCATTGTATATCGCATATCTAACATGGCGAATAATAAAGCACTGTTATTGAGGTATAATGTCGCACATACGGTAATTATAAAATTACATTTTATTAAATAATACATCACTTTAGAGTCAAATTTATAATTGCACCACAAAAAGAAATATTAACAATACTTATATTTACCTTTTTTGCAGTTAAATTGTTGCTAATTTCTCGTAAAACTTCACGTCGAACTTCTCTAAGGACTTTTAAGAAATAACTTCATACCAAACCATTTTTCCAGAAGTTTTGATAAATGAAGTGAGCGTTTGTGAACGTGATGCCGGATGTACCTACTTGGTCTCTATTATACCCATAAGTCAAAGCGGCAATTTCTCTGATTCATTTATTGAAAAATGTTACTCAGAGATAGGGATATAATGTTTATAAATTCAATTTAAAATTTATAATATGAAAAATGTGGAACGTTAAATATTTATAATAAAGTATTAATTATTATAAAAGCAAATAATCTATGTAGGAGATGTTTTCTTTTATGATTTTTATAACGCAAGGCTTGCATGTTTTAGCGGCACATTTAAAAATATTTTTATTAAATTCTTAGAAGGCGGAAGAGATATTGCGTTCAGCTACAGTCCTACAGTTCACATATTATTTAATTAATATTTGAATTATTAATATTAATATTTAAATTATTAATAATTATTAATTAATCAAAGACTAGTCGGGTAAATTACATGGTAGTGCTTCCAATTTGCTAGCTAAAATCTTTTAACAATTAGTAAAGAAAATTGTCAATTATTTCATAAACTGGAGGAATACCAAGTTTACTAGAAAATACTCCTTTTGAAAGCCTATTTCAAAAGAATTCCATTCTTTTATTAATTTTTTACATTGATAATAATAAGATGATAATCTCGTTGTTTACAATTTCTTCTTATTCTTAAGGTTTCATGCGAAAGCTTCCACCTTTTTGCTAAATTTCAGTTGATGATATCTTCGCTAAGTAGTATTGTGACTGAAATATTAATCAAGGTCCTAGCCTTTAGATAAATTTAAGGCAAGTGTATTCATAATTCGACTACTTCTACTTAAATGGAATTGAATAAATTCAACCAGATTTTACATTTTCCTAAGAGTTACCATACTGCATAAGATTTCTTCATGACATTCATTTTAACATATCAGAACTGCTTATAAATAATATCTAAAATTCTCCATGCATTAATATTAATAATGTACCGTATAAAACTAATTAATATTTAGTTATTTAACTTGACCAGAGCCATTAGTATAACTAACGCAAGCGCCATCTTAGAATTTCTCTTGCAAGTAATATATTTGTTGGCGGGAACGATGTGTTTTCGAAAATAGAATGTGTGTATAAAATCTTAGTATTAAATGAAATTATACATTTTTTTCAATCTCTAGATAAATACATTATATATATAACAATATATTACATTTAATATTAATTAAATAATAAAATAATTAATATAATAATTATTTAGAGTAGGTAACAAGTTTTTCTTTATTGCTATTTTTGCAGTTATACTTTTTAACGATTCTCTTTAAAATATTCTTCTAGGATTCTGTTACTTATCATAAAATGCTCTCATACTCTGAAACAATTAAATATTAATTTGATTTCATTTTATACTAGATTTTTGTGTATAGAATTGGGAACAAGAATTTAGTATCAATTAAACAATGACATCTAATGTAAAATGCAGTGATACGTTGTTGTTGTAATGGGCTTGTGTCCTCATTTTTTAGTGGTCGATTTTTCAATTGTTGATTGAAATTGATGTTAATAAATGTGTATTGGTGTGTCTATTTTATTAAATATCTAAATAGTGACGGAGATATAGCAATTAAAAGTTTGAATTGTAGTTTTAGCGCTAGAAATGGTCGACCATATTTTTATGACGTTATGACGAATGCATTTTAACGTCAGTTATTTGTTGAGTAGTCAAATAATCAAGTCAAATCAAAGAATAATAAGTTTTTATTTTATTTAACCCTGCTAAGGCAGACATAATATTGAAATTTTATTATTCCTTGAAATAGCTGTAAATAATATTTGATATTTTGATATATAAATACATATAGCAGGGATTTATGAGCTGTAAGGTTGGCAACCTTACACAAGGATTGTGATGTCACATGCACTTGGAAAGTGTACAACATTGAATCCCTTTAATAATTAAAGAGACAGAATGACTTTTTAATTGTTAATATTTCTTAACATATAAGGAGTTATTAAAAAATAATTGATCGTTTGAGGTTCTAGTAACCCACTTTATCAATATATAGTACACTTTTATAGAAATTAAGACATAGGACACAAGTCCATTGTAACTGATTAAATATGTGCCACGCTTTTGCGGGCGATGATTGGGGATATTTTACCTTATCTGTCATTGTCTTCTTGATAGGGCTCTTCGAAATACTTCTGCAAATAAATTAAGGCAGCTATAACCTGGAGACATAGAAAATCTTGCTCCCAAAAAAACAGTATGATATTCATTTGCTGAAAAAACGTCACAATGTGAAATGTTTGAGGTTAAGGAAGATTCTACTTGTAAAACATAACTTATGTGCACTTTATACTTAAGATATTGTAGGTTATATAAAAACTTTTATGTAATATTCTAGTTTGTGTCAGTGAAGAAGTTTTTCTTGAAATTAGTTGTCCGTTGTTGCAGCAAATTTAGATTTTTATTTGTAGAAGTATTAAATACTAAATTTTGTGCCGAAAAACGTTTGATTAAAAAGCCAGTAGTAAGAGGAATATTTCAAGTATATATAATAACAAAATTTTGAGGTTCAAAATTGGATTTATAAATATGTAATATTTTTAATACTATTGAAGTCATCAAAATGGTCTGAAATATGACTTGTAGTATGTATTCTTTTGTTTATATTTTAATCAATTAAATTTTGTAAAGGTGTATTCTTAGTTAAAGTGGTTTTTAGATAAGAAAATGTGATTTTCTTTAAATTTTGACATAATCAACCAATAATACAGACTTTTAATTAAAATATAATAGGTTTGATTAAGTTACTTACACTCCCTGCTTCAAATTCTGTTAGCGTATGCATTTTTTATATTTCTAACATTAAGCTCGAGGAATATTGATGTAATATTTGCGGCTTTCTACGTTGTGCTACTTTAGCTACGTATCTGCTATGTGATTTGTTGAGTATTGGTGTCTTTGCTACGTTTGCTACGTATCAGCCGCGTTTAGAGGTTTTTATTAATATACACATTTTGTAAGACAAAATATGTGTATAATAAATGAAGAATTTTTACTAAATATAATAAATACCTACTAAGTTTATTCTGGTTAATATTTATTCAAATTTTAATAACATATTATCCGTCTCTTACAGCGATGTATTGGTGGTAAAAATGCCAATAATATCAAGATTCCAAATTTGGGATCGAGTTGAAGGTTTGAAAGGACCCCAGCGAAAGGTTTTATCTAAAATCATTTTAATTTCAATTGACATAAAGTGTAATGTATGTTTCAACTTTGGCTAAAACATAGATTGTTTGTATAGAATCTGATTATGTATTTCATGTACTTTAAAATGTAAAATTTTGAAGAGAAATGACAATGGCTCTTTACTATTAAGCCGTAGATATGTTGTTAATATGATCTGTTGAAAAAGTGTCATTTTACGCAATATATTAAATGCACGTACATCGATTTTTTTCTCATTTACATTAGGCTACTTACAAAAGGGGCCAAGGGGGGGTTATATCAAGGCATTAAGCTTCGGCAGCATCAGTTTGAGGTTAATCCAGCGGCCGTTATTAACATAAATAAGTGAGGTTATAGCGTTACATGTTATTTTCCTTTTTTACTAAATGCGGCATTGTTTTAAATAATTCTTCATGTGTTAGAAAAGTGATAGAAGGATAAAAAATGCATACGCGTGAAGAAGTTGATGCTGTAAGTAACATTTATATTAGTTTGGTTAGATTTTTCAAATGTTATTTTTGATAAAGATTTTGATAACCTGAAATAAATACGTCGTAGATACGTAAAATGTAATTTAGTTATGATAAAGTCAATTTTAAATAACCGTAATAACGGTCGGATAATATATTTTAAATTTTGTTTTATATAAAGTAGCCTTAACAAATTGCCCCATGTAACAAAAGAAATAAAATAAATGTATGACTTTTAAAATTTTTATTATTATAAGAAATATGTATAAGAAAATAATAATTCAACACGTACAAGAAATTAAACACGAATTTAACATGATGAAGAAATATCTGGAATTTCTGGATTTTTTGCAGGAAAAGTGGTAAAATATCTTTCATTATTGATTGTCTTATTTTCAAATAAATGTTGAAAATTATTGGACTTCTTATTGTAGGTATTTCGATACACAAAATAGCTAGATTAAGAAAAATAATAATTAAGATACAAACAAAGAATAAATTTTATTTTATATTATATTAAATCATTGTAAAATCATTAAAACAAATCATTGTAAATTCATTAAATATTTATTAATAATAATAATTAGAAGCATTTTTAATTTAAAAATATTTCATTTTTATTTTTTTGTCAAAAATATAACATGAAGAACTCCACAGTTGAATTTCTTAGTAAATATACACATATTATGTAAAAATGGATTTAGATTTTAGATTTAGTATTGATTGCATTTTCGGCTTCTTTGGATGAGTTTTTATGTCCCCTTGGTACTAAGGAAACCATTTCTTTAAAGAAAAACGAGATAGCTTTGAAAACAACCCCGTTCGAAGTATCCCTTATGTAAAATGCACCGCCTACGAATGCCACAAGTAACACACAATTTACGACATCCAAAAGTTGGCGGCGAAATAGTTATTTGAATTTGTTTTGCCGCTTGTTTTAAATATTGACACGTCACGTGATAAGCATAAAAGCCAACACAATAAGGAATCGATTTTATTTTTCTTTATTCACAACTTTCATAATTTGAAACGTACACTTTGTTGTGTGTGTGAAGTGAAAACAGACACGACTAATCGAACATTTTTTATAACTTTACCGCTTTAATAATAAAAAGGGGCAAAAATGACTATTTTCATTGTTATCTTCTATAATATTGCGATTTATTGTAGGTAATAAATAGTACAATTTTATAGAAATTAATGGTACACTATCCCATTAACCAAGCAACCCTCAATATGAACTGGAACTAGAGATCTTTGATGAAATAACAGTGAATTCATTATTAACCCAAATTCGTTTTTTGAATTCTTTAACAATTCTGTACGAATTCAAAAACAAAATTATCAATTTTTGTATTTTACATAAGGTGTTACGTGTGGTATACTTCAAATTACGAGTGTTCGGCAGCGACTCATACTTAAAAGAGGTTATAAGAGCGGTATAAATATATGATACGATAATTAATTTAATTTATACTTGTTTTAAGTATGAGTCGCCGTCGATCTCTCGTAATTTGAACTATAGTTGAATTTATCATCGCTATGTCATTAGTTTTTTGATAAGGGGACATAATCTAAACAGGCGCTTTATGTAAACCGCTTATAACTACTTCATATAAAAATAATATTTTTAAAGAGAACATGTCGGTGTCAACATACCTTTTTGATGACGTCAATCGTTTTCTTGTTATTTTTAAAATACCACATATTTTACCGTACCGTCTGTTCCCCCCCAAAATTAGTCATTTTTTATGACAATATTGTGATCCTCATATTATTTTGTTTGCTAAACAAAATATTTTCTGATAAATTTATTATTTTAACAAGGTCCTGGATAGCATATAACGGTATGTACATGACCTTATTGTAAAATAGAAATTTTCCAAAAATATGATTTCAAAAATTTTAGACAATTTAATAGAATTTTATTGTTAATTATATTAGTTATGACATGACATAGATTCTGATATTTTCTCTTATTTATTTTAAGGCTACTTGTTCAGCTGCCTACATCCTAAGGATGTCGAAGTCATCATGTAACGGTATGATGTTTTTTAATCATTATTACATAAGGTCTATACATAACACTAACGTACCCATTACATTTTTTTGGTTATTTAAATATTGTATCAATGTATTATTTATATAATTAGTTATTTACCGTAATTCAAAAAGTCACTGTCTTACAATAAAAACCAGTAAACACAGCAATAAATATAGTAAAATTTAGAGAACATCTAAGACACATGTGACTCAAAATTTACAAACTTTTTACGTGACATTAAATGATGAGATGAAGTGCAACTGGAGTCCTTTGATGAACCTCTTACAAAACATAGTAACTTGGATTTTATGGATATTTTACATAACCGAAGTTTATATCTTAGTTTTATTTCAATTTAAATAAAACATTATCTTGTAATTTTCGTAGCATATGTGACATTTACGCAACGTATGCTACGAATTATATTAGACATGCTACGCGTTACTTTATATATGCTACGAAATTTAAGATATGCTACGTAACTTGGTATGATTTAAATAGATATGATACGAATTCAAAAGGTATGCTACGTCACGCTACAAAATAAATTTTATATGCTACGTAACTTGGTATGATTTAAATAGACATGCTACGAATTCAAAAGGTATGCTACGACGCGCTTCGAATTAAATTTAAAGTGCTACGTAATGTTGTATTTTTTAAGTTAGATATATTATGATTTACTTACGTAACTGAATTAAAAATAGTTGGTAAAATATAACGTTAGATATTTAGTTTATTATTGGTTAATTACACATTGTAAAAAAAAAACAAATTGTACATTCTAATTGGTGCCGAAGCAAACTGGAGTGAAAGTAGTTCTACATATAGAGCTTCGGAGCTCTAAGTTTTATATATGCATTGATAGAGCTGTGGTTACTTCGTTTTTAGCTCACTGATATTTTACAATACAATAATAATGTTTACTTACTGGCTTTTCAACAAAAATGAAAACATTCAATTAAATCTCTGACTAATGCCGTCATCTTTGTAGTGATCTTGTATAAACGTCTGTGAAAGGCGATTTCTTTTCATCCTATATCAGTACAGAGGGTTCTCAATTAACTACAGAGTAATTTTACTCTGCAGTCTTATAGAGTTACTCTTGCAAAATCCTCTTCTGTAATTTTTCTTAAGAATTTTTCCAAACATTATTGTTGACTAAATAATTAATATTGTTGCTTGTAAATACCATATAAAGGTAGACAATAATATCACTAATCATATATAAAACCTTCCCCTAAATAAAAATTTGCAAATAATTATTTAATCTCTGTAAATGGATAGTATCAAAAGAAAACGCAGTATAAATATTGTGTGTAGTTGTGCATTTTGGTATTTGGGAGGAGGATTAATGAAACGGGCATAGATTTATTACAAACAGTATCTATTATTGTGAGGATGGCGAAAAAGTAAACTAAACCAAATTAAAAATCAATGGCCAGGTTTTTGAAACTCTTGTTTGTTTTATTTCATTAAATGTTCATTTCTGTTTCATTGAAGTAACTACGGATTCTATTCGAATTCATATGGTTATCCGGACCATTTCCTGGACCTTATCTAAGAATTTATAAATATTGAAGTTTAAAATTTAAATTTTCTACAAGAAACTTAGTAATACATTTAATTAAAAAACAAGACCAAGACTAATAAGATAATTTCTTTTCTAGATTAGAATGATCAGATACTGAAGACGATTTACAGAAAAAGGATGGTTTTCAGCAAGTGCTGCGAATTAGATGAAGATACTATCAGGATTAAAGGAATCTTTCAAGTTTCCAGTTGGCAGAGAATATTGGAGGGAGGAAAACAAACGCGGGGATACAGGTTGGTAAAATAAGTTTTTAAATAACCTTAAACTTTTCTTAAAATAATTCGTTATTGTTGTAAGACGTCTATACAAGTCTAAACGTGTTTCGTAACAAATCACGTCTTTGTTTTGTCGGATGTTTGATCGAGCAAATAGTGTTAATAACATTGATAACAATATAAAAATAACACTTACTTTCAGAAAATATTTTGTTTGTCAATATGTTTTAAATTTGATGAGTTCTAATCTTGAAATATTCCTGAAAAATAAAAGATGTCTTGCACTTGATAAGCACAAGGCATTTTGATATTATTTTGACGTTTCAGTATTCCTTCCAGAGTCTATTGGAGCATGTGCTTCTTCCATACAACGAATACATGCAAACATGTTGTATTCCCATGCTCCTCTATCGCTGTTCTCCAATTCGTAGTTCGCTTCATGCATATATTCCGGAATGTCAGTGTTAATAATTCTAAGAGATGTCTCTACTTGTACAACATCTGCAAATACAGCGCATGCGCCAGATTCATGATTATTTAGATCATTTTCATCTAAACATTCTGCAGATGATATTCTGGTTGATGATGATGCTCTTTCAATTGAAGAAGAGCAATCATTATTTACTGTTTCTAGTTCATCATCTTGCTGACTAGATGATTCATCAAAATCATCATAACTACTATCAGAATTATTTCCGTAAGACATCATACTGTTGGAATCACTCTCGTCATAACTATCCTCTCGTTTTGAGCTCATTTCATTAGAATCACCTGGAACACTGTTTTCCTGCATGCCACTGTAGCTACCATTTGAGCTTGTCTCACATGAGGACTTGACTTTTGAAGTAGAAGAATGCATTTCTGATGGATTTGTCTGTATGGATGGCAAGCTGCAACCATCAGGCATGGGAGTGGCTGACAGCCAATCACATACAGGCATAAATCCTTGATGTTCCCGGTGAGTTCCCGGAAGCATATATTTGCTTTCAGAGTTTGGAAGGGGTTTTGTAACTTTGCTAATTAAGTGATGTTTTTTTGGAACATTGTAACTTCCAGGTTTCATATAGACTATTGGTAGATGTTTCCTTTCATCTGCTGAATCCTGCTCTTCTAAATTTAGTGCCAGGAACTCAGAATGCAGGCTAGTCTCAGTATAGGACGATAGATGTATACTTCTATCAGATTTATTTAAAGTTAAATGCTTTACATTACTTATATATTCTTGTTCAGGATATGATTTAGTATTTTTTGAAAAATCTATGTTTGTATCTTTTGAAGATGTATTTTGAAACATAAAATCTTCCATAGTCTTTTTAACAATTGTAGAATATGTCGGCTTTAGTAAAAATTCAGGTTGAATTTTCTTAGTAAATGTATATGGACTATGATTGAACAGTTCCTCTTTAAATGTACGACATTTAACGCAGACACTGTTACATGATGCTTCGGAGTTATTCTGCTTGTTCTTGTAGGTATTTGCTCCTCCTGTTATTTGTACTACACCCTGCAGGCCGCTGCTTGTCAGCGTTTCGGAGCCAGTTCCCGCAGAGTACTTGATCCGAAAATCCGTCTGATTGGAGGATGTTTGGTGGGAATTCGAAGTATTGGGTTGTTGTGTACCAATGGTATTCTTGTACAATTGAAAACCTGATTGGCCATTGGACCATTGTCGATTATGAGGGTAAGTATTTCTTTGACGATGACTTTCACAGTCTAGGTTCTTAAATGTGTGAATCAGATGCTTCATCAACTGTTTAGAATGGATTTGCCATCGATTGAAGCACTCACGAATGCCTGGACTAAAACATTGCTCAATTCTAGATAAGCTATCGTGGTGATTATTCAAATATCCTTTCATAATGACCCAACAATTGGCCATCCTTATAAAGGCGAAGATAAAGTCCTTGGTAGCCCAAGGCATTCCTTGTGAGTTTATATTTGCTACCGTGCAGTCCGGTTTTTGGACATCGCTCTTTGTTCTAGAACACAGGTGGTGAATGTTTTTAAAGCATGGTCTGATTTGATGTGACAGAGCGATATTTTCAGCGTGTGTACAGCCGGCAATTGCTATTTTAGTAATGGAGCTCACATCATCTTCACTGTCTAAGTTGTCGTCGAACATTGTGTCATCGCTGCTTTGGGACAATTGTAGCGATGGCACAGTTTTTTCTTTCTTTACTTTTTCCGCAGACATTTTCTTATGAACACAATGCATTTCTATGCGAGCAGTTTTTGAATTATCTTTGTCAGTTATAATTGGTGCTTTCATATCTGTATTTGTATTCAATGTTTCGTTTCCCTCGTCTTTCACTCGTTGTGGGCTGTAAATTTCTGTCATACCCAAACTTTTTACATCACCGCACAATTCGTCAACCATTTTTTCGGAAGCTTTCTGCAGAAAATCAAAAGATGATCTGGGATCTGGTTTTGGTTTTGGGTTGGAACTGCGTTTCTTTGAAAGCAGCGATATTTTGGAGTACGTCGGCTTAGATCGAGTTGGTTTAACGTTTTCACATTTACTCACTGGCGGGTTTATTGTCCCAACAGATGAGTAAGGAAACTTTGTGCCATTCGAAGAAGATTGACCCATGGGCTTATCAGCTACATATGGCATTACTGGAATTGTAACATTATCAGTTGCCGGAGTAGCGCCCCCGAATGGTGAATACTGCTGGTGAGGGTTGTGGAAAGATGTTGTGCGGTTGTATGTTTCCTGACGGGTTGGAAAGAAAGTTGGTGTGCTTGCAGATCCTGGAGGTAAAGTATTAGGGCATTTTAAGAATGATTCTAAAGTGGAATGGGTTAATGAAGTGTTTTTCTTTGAACGTACTTGCGCCATTGGTGGTTCATTGAGAGAATGGTTACTTTTTACAGCTGGAGGCGTATTAGAGGAAAAAGTGTTTATGGTGGTGGCAGTGTTATATATTGGATGCCTCGTTTCGCCAAATATCGGTGCTGGTGTTTGACTTGCAATATGTCTTTGATACAAGCCGCTGATGACATAATGCGGTACTACAAGCTGTACGTTCGGGTCCAATGTATAATCATCTCGAGGTGAAGTTTTATTAGAAGGAAAGGATTTTGGTTGACCCTTCCGATGGGAAAATGTTCGTTTGGTTGTTGTCTTTCGTTTATTCCACGGAGATCTGTTGGTACTTTCTGTGACTGTACTTTTTCTTTGATCTTTGGTGGGTAATTCGATCTTTGATCTTGATGCATCCGGTTTAGGAGGCTCATGAAAAAAATGTTGAGTTTCAATTCTATCTAGATACAATGAATTGTACGATTGCGGTTGAGTTACTTGTTCAAATATCGCTGATGTTTCTTTAGTCTGTCTACTAGTTTCAGCTTTATCTGAACGAAAAAATGAGCTCTGAGTAGCATCGCATTTCCTTGAGGAACTCGGGTTGTCACGTTTACTACTGTAAAGCAAATGATGATCAAGGAAGACTGCACTGCCAACATTAGTCGAGCAGGTTCTTAAGTTTTTTGGGCTTTGTTCATCTCGTCTACGAAGATGTTTAACTCTCTCTGAGTTCATTCTAGAACTATGAGGGTTAATTACAGATGCCGATGATATATTTTCGGTTTTTTCATTTTGATCATGATAGAACAAAATTGAATTTACATAATTGGTATATTCTGGTGATACATTTTGGGATGGTGTCGCCTTTTGAGACACTGGGTAAGACGTTCGATCACTCAACGATACGTTTGGATCGCGACGTTCTTTTTTTTGCAGGTCTTGTTCGTACAGGACGTCATATGAGTGACTTGAAGTTGCACTCACATTTTGTTCTCTGCGTGAATGTAGTTGATATTGATGTCTCGGGTTCGGGGTCGGGTTCGGGTTCGTGTTCGGGTTCGTGTACTCCTCGACTATTGTCGGTTTTTGTGAATATTGATAGGAACTAGAGTCTAGACTTTTTTGGTGTTTTATACATATTTTATGTTGAGGACGATGCTCTTTAACGGGATTTCTAAAGCCAATGCTATGTTGTCCCGAAGAGTCTTCTGTCGAAGAAGGAATTTGCTTTATAGCGTGATATTTTGTATACGTTTTGCATGGGTCGGGATAGTTTAAATCGTGCAGACGAGGCGTGGATTTGATTTCATGAGGACGATCATAATGCACGTTTTCGTTTGACGAAATAGAACGTTTTTTACGATGGCTGCTGTATAATTGATCTAAAGATTAAATAATTGTATTACTCGGGGCCATTAAACGGGGTCTTAAACACTACCAAATGCACAAGTTTAAGAAAGATCGTGACTCTGATTTCTAAAAATTTGCTTCAATATTACAAGAAATCGATAACTATGTATTTCATAACAATGTTCGCTATATAATTGACCTTCCTAGTTAGTTTTCTAATTATATTTAGATGTTTAAAATATCTAATTTCAAAATGCAAACCTAATAGCTTTACCGTCAACTCTGTCCGTTCTTCCATGCTTTTGAATGTCTAAACTCCTCTCCTACTTTCATTCTTCCTGGTTTCCTGGTTTCCTGGTTTCATCATTTGGTTTGGTGGATCTGTACATACTCGTACTTTTCGATTATCTTCCAATTATTTCTTGAATGCCACATGTGATGAACCCGGAGGAAAAGTACCCATTTTCAGTTGGAAAGCCCTTGAATGAAAGATACAAGTTTGGAACTTACCTATTTAAGACTAATTACTAAAAAAGACAATTATATAGCGAAATTATCAATAATTTAAGGCACATTATGAGTCTACTTAACTTATTGGTTTATTGCAGATTGACCTTCTACGGAAGCTGGACCAGAAATTCAACTAAGAGCCCGGAGTAATAAACCCCGAACCCCTGGAAGAAGATTGTGACATAGTCGGTGCTGTGGGAAGTCACAGCCACGATCTCACTTACATTACTTTAACGTTTTCCAAATCATACTTGTGTATGCTAGTTGGTTAAGTTGGTAATCATTGCTGCAACCAATCGACTCCAACATACCTTCCGTTTTGTCATTTTGATGACGTATCGAACATTGGCTTACAGATAAAGAATTCCACTGGCGCGAATGCTGCCCTCTCTTTACGAAAAATATAACAAATATAACACATTTATAATTTACCACATTTTATAATTTATTTATTTGGTTGTAACCTTGGTGTGAGCATCCCTCGAGGCAACAGGGTTCATTTAATGAAACACAGCATATTGTTTACATCCTTTTCCTGCTTGACGACTTCAGTTATCCAAGTTTATGCCGAATAATCAACCATAATCTTAGTCCAAATAAAATGAAAACTTGAATGAATGTTGGGGAAGACTAGTATTAACTGTAAAATAAATAAGTTTGCTCTAGTAAGAGTCTTTCTTTTTCTCATTTTCTTCACAAAACCATCATATTTTATAAAACCGTTCGATTTAAATACTTATTTTGTTTTGAGCATAATAAGTATGCGTTGGTCTAAAGAAACAAAAGAAAAAAACTGCTTTCACATGCGGTTTGTCTATTTTCCTCGCCCTTGCCTGAAGAAGACTTCGTTATTAATAATTAAACTGAAAGGTTTCCCTGTAGGAATATTCCTTCTCTAAGTATACCAAATTCTGTGGCTCTACGTCACAAATATATGTCTTGAGCAGTGGCGGATTAGGATGTGGAGTTCTTAGTGAAAACCAACACTTTATAGACCCTAGTTCTAATCATTTACAGATAATACAAATTCACATAGCGTGCAATGTGGATATCACATTTTAGATTATAAAAACTTACAATGGAAATAAGATTTCCTTTCGTTTGAAGTTCAACCAAGGTTTAGTCAATTTGGTCCACCAATAATAATGTATAGGATAATGTAGTGACCACACATGCCTGAATGTATGAACATTTGGGTACCATATACGCATGCGTGGACGACTATGCCATTATAACTTAACCTACAATTCTCAGTATAACCGTATGATATGAATATGATATGACATGATACAATTAATAAATTATTTTAATAAAAACTATAGTTTGAGTATTATACTTATAATTTAATTCTAGTAGTAATATAATACCAGATTATGTTTATGTATTTTGTTCTACAAATAAATATAAAGTGGAGTAATGACAGCGTCTCCATATTTTTGGGTCGTTGGATTTGAGACCCTAATTAACAATTTATGCCTTGTGTTTATGTTGTAATAATCAAATAAATATACTTTATTAAACAAATAACTTTAAGTAATTTTATTTTTTGGAAAATTTATGAAGCAGTATATGAAAACAGACAATGGAGATTATGAACAATTATAGAAATGTATGACAGATATCGAGAAAGCGATATAGTGACGAAAATTGGAAGAAAATGGCTACAATGGTTAGGACATATTGAAAGATTGGACGGAAATAGAACCGCTAAGAATATTCAGGAGATTTAAGAGAGAGAGAGGTGGAAAGATTAAGAAGACGTGAGTGGAGGAGGACCTCAACAAGATAGGTCTAAGCAATTGGAATATTTTATTTTATAAAGTTTGGTTACGTTTACTTTTAAATTATATTAGATTAAGATCTGGTACACAATATTCTTAATTTAGTACACTAATGTCGAAATAACCTCAATTATGAATAGAATAGGTTTAGGAAATGAAGATTATAACGTTGAAATGCAAGAAAATAATTAATAAATACATCTAACCAGCTACTATAATGTGTAATTATAAATCTTTTTGTATTTTTCTTTAATGGGCTTGTGTCCTTATTTTTTAGTGGTCGATTGTTGATTGAAATTGATGTTAATAAATGTGTATTGGCGTGTCTATTTTATTAAATATCTAAATATTGACGGAGATATAGTAATTAAAAGTTTGAATTGTAGTTTTAGCGCTGGAAATGGTCGGCCATATTTGTATGAAGTGAATTTTAACAACAGGACAGTGTAGTGTTAATGTTTTGTAGCTGTTGGTAGTCAAATAATCAAGTCAAGTCAAAGAATCATAAGTTTTTATTTTATTTAACCCTGCTAAGGCAGACATAATATTGAAATTTTATTGTTCCTTGAAATAGCTGTAAATAATATTTGATATTTTGATATATAAATACATATAGCAGAGATTTATGAGCTGTAAGGCTGGTAATCTTACACAAGGATTGTGATGTCACATGCACTTGGAATATATACAACGTTGAATCCCTTTAATAATTAAAGAGACAAAATGACTTTTGAAAATCTCTTAACATATAGGGAGTTATTAAAAAATAATTGAACATTTGAGGTTCTAGTAACCCTATCAATATATAGTTTTATAAAAATTTAGACATAGGACACAAGCCCATTTGAGAGGAAATTATATTTAAATATTTAGAAAGTAGTACATCAAATCTCCAGGAGATGGCGTGACGCAAGTTAAATAAAAAGGGCCCTTTGTTTTTGAGCTATGGAAGCTTTTATTTCAGGTTTCATTATGAGGCGAAAATTATTAAACATTGTAAATAAAGTTAACACTAAAATTACATAATTTCTTATATATTTTCTAACATTGTTATTATTATTATGACATAGAATTAGAATTCATTTAGATTTTATACATTAGATTTGTTTTGTTATTAAATGGCAGTTAGTTTGAAGCAAGTTTGCTATATAATAAAGGATTTCTATGTCCTTTAACTGTTTATTTAATTATATCCTTAATTTGAAGTACACAGAAGTATTAATACTTCTACAGCATCTAGTATAAGTTACATTATTCATCTGTGGCTCTGCACGTATCCGGTATCCGGTAAACACAGTTAAGGTAAGCGTCCACTGATCCACATGGCAATCAATGGATGTATTGCATGAAACGTTGAAGAGAACGAAAGCGGGAGCGAAAGCGCTTACAGCGACGGTTGTTTTAAAAACAATTCGATCTCAGTTGCTGTAACAGTCTATTCACGAACGTGTATACGTTCTACCTCAGCTTCTCCTCTCTTCCATGTTTATAAAATAAATGCATTGCGTTCGATGCGGCTTTGTGGACGATTACTTTTATGTGTATTTATCTTAACACAAGATACCTGTTACGAAAACAATTTTACTAAATATACACGTTTTGTGATATATTTTACTGCTTTTTGGAAAACAAATCCACCGTTTTACACGTTAGAATACTCATAAAACATCTTAAGAACTCATTATTAAGGGGTCTTCCACAAATTTCATAGTCTTTTAAGTCTCTCCTCCCCATTGTTCTGCTTTGACGTCACTCATTTGAAAACTACGTTTTTTAAATTTTATTTCTTTTTATTTTTAAGATACATTTACATTTAGATGTGACGTCACGAAGTATATGTGTTCTCCCCCCTTTTTGGAATGTTCCCCCCCCCCCACACCTTTGTGTGTAACTTAATTAATGGATGACCTATACAGATTATAGGCTTCTACTAATAAAAAGAATAGATAGAAAATAATAAATAATAAAATAATTTTTTTTTTAAATAAATATTACAAGGATATAATTTACTGGTAGTTACATAGATGTTACGTAAGCTATATGTAGTAAATTTTATGATAAAATGAAACTAAAGTTCCTTGATGAATCAATGTCGAATTAGAAATATAAATAAAACAAAGATAAAATTTTTGAAACAAATAATAAAATACTATTTATTAAAATAAAAAAAAAATTCTTTTTATAATTAATTAGTATAGAGGCAGTATTTTGGAAATACTTGTATTTTAAAACATTGGGGTATTCTTAAGCTATTATATTAAATGCTGTCTACTTTCATTTCAAATAAGCATCTCTTGTCTTCATCTTCATCATTTGTGAATTTTCCTTTATGATTTCCATGATTTTACTTTACTTTTAAGATTTTTAGAGAATTTTTGATCACAGTTTAAAAACTATAAAAAAAATATTTAAATTTGGTTTTATTTAAATTACAGGATATAACGGACCTTCTTTATAACGGATTATGGAAAAAACGAGTCCATGTCACACGTAAAATTCAACTTAAAGCAAATTTATGGATTGTATTTTGACCTTTTATTAATATTCATTTCTTTTAAACATATTTTTCGTTCACTAGTCCGTTATATCGAGATTCCAATATATTATGACTTGTATTTTTTCTACTTTCTTTATTACGTGTTAATTTAATATGTATTATATTTGTATTCTTTGTGTGTTTTCTTTATTATTATCAATAACAGATATTTCTACGCATCCTTTAAACCCAGAAAACAAGATATTTATACATTTTTATACTGTGATACACAAATTTTTGTTGTTACTTTTATAAATTATGAATTTTCAAATTCTAGAATAAATTTATTTTGGAATAATGTTGCATAACGAACACTTTTAAATTACTCTAAATATTTTAATAACACTATTCATGTAAGTAGAACTATACTATCTTATCTAAACTATTTCTACAACTTCTTTGGTAAATTTTCTTTGAGTCATTATAAAAAGAAGTCACTATTTCATTTCATAAATATAACAATTATATATTACTATACTTTACTTATTAAACTTAAAAACGAAACAATATTAAATTGTATGAATTTTTTTGTGTGTGTGTATTTTTTGTTTGTTTTTGTTTTGTTTGTTTATTTGTTATTTACAAGAATTTGTAACCAATTATAAAAACTATACCAGATACCAGGGATAAAATTGAACCAGAAATCATACTAGAACTATTGCAGTCATTTTGTGTGCAGGAGCAAACTTCTTGACGTCCTCCAAATCCAGAACGTTGATAGCATCTATCCTAAAATTTGAAATCAAAATGTTAACAACACTAAAACATTTTCCCTATTAGTATAAGAACTAGTTACATCGCGAATAAAATAAATTTAGGTCGGCTGGTCTTTTGATATTCCTTTTTATTGAAGCAGCACAAAATTTTCGCATAATTTTCCATATCCTTTTAGTAATATAAACTTAAAGTACTAGTCAGTTTTGTCATTGTTTACTTCGTGCCAGAAACTGTTTCAGTTATTAAGAAAACCTTATAATAGGGTGATCATTAGAGGATAGAAGGATTGAAAGAATCAAGAGAAATCAAAGTTTGAAATGGTGGGTTTTTGAGAGTTGTTAATTTTTACAAATAGCATTAAAGAAATTCCTGATTAATTGTAAAGGTGTTCCTGTTTTACATCCTTCTGTTTGCCAGTGATCCTACAGTCCTAAATTGTGTGACCACCTCACCTTATCTATATGGTCTTTCAACAAGAACGGTCATTTTAAATCAACAGTAAATGCAATATTTCCGTGAAAAATGCTAATATTTTCAATTTAATCTAAAGTATAAACTCTGGGGTTAGTAGTGAAACGCAATATTTGCCAAATGTCACCGAAATATTGCATTTTTCTATTGATTTAAACCTCTCTTGTTGAAGGACCATACACATGTATTTGTAATGGTGTAACAAAATTCTTAAAAAATGTATATTAGTCTTTTTATTTTATTAAATATCTAAATGTTGAGGGAGCTGTAGCAATTAAAAATTCTAATTGTAGTTTTTGCGCTAGAGATGTCGGCCATATTTATGACGTAACATGTCGCACTATTAAGGGATAGAACAGTTATTTGTTATACGGATAAGAGTTCTGTGTTAAGTATGCTATATTTTTTACGCTCTGTTGTATAAAAGAGATGGTAACTTAGCGGACGTGACGTTACACATGCCGAAATTTTCTATAACGTTTTCTATTCCTTTAATAATTAAACTTTTACTTTGACTTTTTAATTGTTAATATCTCCTAAAATATAGCGAATTATTAAAAAATAATTGGACATTTGAAATTCTGATAGATGACTTTATCAATATCACATTACAATCAATCACAAACAAACTGTTTTATAGAGATTCCAAGTTTTTCTATCTGCATCACATATATAATTTTATGGAGTTAACAATCTCTATAAATTTCAATTTTAATTTTAATTTCTAGTTACATTTAACGCAATAAAATCTACAATAGTTCAGGAAAATAGTTATTTGAGACGGCATATTCCTAATATTGCTAATATTTAATATTCTAAACTTATGAAAATTAGCTAAATTTCGAATGGTAACCTATTAGGCAGATTAACTTACGGAATAAGTAGAGTTGTCCCATCCGCATCCACGGATGACGCGGGTATCTGGAGGCACTGCAACGAATTATTATTATTGTTGATACCGTGTCAATAATAACTAAATATTATTAAAATAAACGAAGGAAAATGTGAATTAATGGGTTAAGTGAATTATTAAGTGAAGTTAGACTACATCCGTTAGACTTACATCCGTTGACCTCGAACTCAATGATTTGAGTTATCTTCCTACATAACTTCATTTGTTGTTTCTCGTTATTTGATGTGCATTCCTTCTTTAAAGCTTCTGGAGGAATTTTATCGGCGCATCGGGTCTCCTCAGGATTGTGGCTGTTGCATTGGTAGCACGAAATAGCGTATCCTGTAAGAAAGTACAAAGGTTTTATATTAAAGGATCTTTATATTAAACTAGCTTTTACCCCCGTCGCAAGCGACGTCTGTTTTTTGTGTGTGGCTTGAATTTCATGTCAAAATTTAATTCTATTTTTAAACTGAAATAATAAATAAATTCGTCCTATATTAATTTTACATATTATAACAATTAATTTTTCATACAAACTGACTAAGGAAATAAATTTTTTCTTAATTAAATTAATAAATCCGGGGACGCCAAAAGTCTTAAAAAAAATTTCTCTACGAAACAGGCAATTTTCAAAAACATTGACAAAGCCGTTTTCACGCTGCCATACAAAATTTACTACCAAACATATAAGAATATAAGATCCCTAGAGTTTACCCCCGTCGCAATGCGACGTCCTTTTGTCGTGTATGATTTAAATCCAATAAAATACTCGTAATTCGTAATTACATTTCATATTTAATTCTATTTTTAAATTGAAATAATAAATAAACTCGCCACACATATAAATAGACTAAAAAATATATTTTTTTTAACAAAATAAAAAATATTTTCAATTTATGCGTTATTTGACCAACTTTTTTTCAAAATTTGGGATTTTTTTTTTCGATTCGTAAATAAGTTACCAAGGTTAGCCTACATACAAAATTTCAATTTTCTAGCACAATTTTTACTCTCGGCAAATACTGCCCCCCGTGCCCCCAAATAAAATTTTGAAATTTTGAATTTTTTTTTATTAATACTATACTTAATTATTCAATAATCCAGAATATGAACTTTCTTCAAAGATCCCTACCGGGCCCCCGAATTTCTTCAACCCCCCCTTTTTCAATTTTTGAATTTCTAATTTTTGAGAAATGTCAGCAATAAATAACTTAATACACATGCAAAATTTCAACTTTCTATCTTTTACGAATTAAAAGTATTACAGCAAAAAAGGGCTCACTTTTTTTCCAGATTTTTCAAAATTACGGGTTTCCAGGAAATTCAGGGAAAAATCCGGGGACGCCAAAAGTCTTAGAATTTTTTTCTCTACGAAATAGGAAATTTTCAAAAACATTGATGGAGCCGTTTTCCCGCTGCCATACAAAATTCAGTACCAAACATATAAGAATATAAGAATATAAGAATATAAGAATATAAACATATAAGAATATAAACATTCAGTTGGAACATTATAATATAGGATAGAGTAATTACAAATAATTCTGTATAGTACAGGGTGTCTCAATATTCAACCATAAGCGGGCACCAGAGGATGGTCCTCCTGATGACTACACAAGAAAAAAAAAAAACAAAGTTTATCTCATTTTGTTTAGGAATTAGAAAAACAATTAAAATTTTTGGAAAATTGAAACACCTTAAGATGTTTTTAACTACCATGACCATAATTTTTCAAATATTTCTGATTTTTTTTTTGTATCGGCAACCTAAATAGCACTGCTATCCACCACAAACATTAAAAATCCTAGAATGCTAGTAGTTTTTACACAAAAATCAATCGAAATTATTTTTTTCCCTAAAATTTTTAAAGATTTTTAGTTTCAGTCCATTTTAACTAATCGTGGTGTATAAAAAAAGTATGAACACTACTATGGCAAGTTTTTTTAAAAATTGGCGCAATTCTTCAGGATTACAAAATGGTATCCAGGAAAACTAGCAATAAAAAAAAATTATGCATACTATTTCTAAACAAGAACCAAATTTCATAAATTGTTGTTGTTGATAGTTATCTCTTTTACAATACCCAAAATAGGTTACAGTGTTTTGTATTTTTAAATATAGTATAACCTTGATATACCGGCCCTCTATATAACACATTAGGTTTTAAACGAACAGATAGGGGCATGAAAAGTTTAACTCTGAAGAGATTTTCACAAAGAGACTCAACTATATGTTTATGGATTATATTTTTGACCATATTCATTTCTTTTATTTTCCTTATAACCAATTAGTTCGTTATATCGAAATTCTACTGTATTCTGATATTGCTATGCATTTCTCTTATTTCTTTATTACGTCTCTATATACTGTTTTATATTTTTCTGTTGTTTACTTATTAAATAATTTTTGTATATTTTATTATGCTTAACAATAAAGCGAAGAGGGAGTGAGGAAGGGGGGGGGGGGGCGATACGACCGTGTCTTCGTATGTGCTTGATACGTCAAGTTACGCCACTGATATGCACATAAAACACAAATAGTAAAGATTCAAACCTTCATGGAAATACCAACTCCACAGATCAATACAATTTTGTGATAATAATTTGTAACAACACCGCACACAATATAACTATTGAATAGATAATGTTATTGTTGCAATACTCGCGTTAATGAGCTTTAAAATGTTGGTCATGCAATAAATAATTAATTCAAAATGTCAAAAATTATTTCTTAACACATTTTGTACCCTACTGAAAATTGCAATTTGAAAATCTATCAATCTTATTTCAATTTTTTCACTAAACACAGTTACGTATATCTAAGGTTTATTTACCGTAAAATTTATTTCAGATTTAAAGGCTGTTGTAAGATTACATAACAAAAGTTATCTTTAAAGTTATCGTTAAAGTAAGATTATATAATGTTATATATTAAATTAATATATTAGTTAAATACATTTAAGGTATTGTATTTACAAATTACAATATATTGAAATTTTGTAAGGTTTCGGTTAATAATAAAACGTAACGTTAGGTAAAAAATATGACATGAGTTTACATTTTGCGTTTAGCGGGTTCATGTTAAAATTTGGGTGGACCTGGCAAATAAACTAAATGGGTATGGCCAAGTTAATATTGTGTAATGAGAAATATTTGATAAGGATTGAAAGTTTTCATTTTCTCCTTGCCATGGAAGTTTTTACAGCAGCGGTATTATGTATATAGTAGATTAACAAAAGAAACACTCAAAATTTCAGAGAGAATATAAAAAAAAGGAACTAAAATTATAAGTTTAAAAATATTTTATCTACAAACTTGGAACACAAAATTTGACTGTTATCAGTGCTCTCAGGCCTATGTTTTTTCGATTACCATCTGGGTTGATACCTTTTTTTAATTTAAATAATTCATTATCTCAGTTTTTAGTAACTTTTAATTTTATGTCCAGAACTATGACTTATTAACATTGATAATTAATTGTTGAAATATAAAGATAAAAATTAAAAAACAAGCTGGAAGATAATTGTACCTAGACACGAGTAACACTCATATATTCTATGTTTTTTCTGGGTTTATTTAACTTAAAATCAAGATTTATTTTAAATTTGTCCGGGGAACAACTTTAAGCAAAACCTAGTCATAATTAATCTGAAAAGGGTCCTATTTTATTAGCTATTTAAAAACATTCACCCTTAAGAAGATTTATATTATGTAACATTGTTTTTTCTGCTTGTTAGATAACACCTTAAATTAACTGAGTATATATTTTTATTAATTTTAAATTTAACTTATGATAAATGTGTGTTATTTTTAAAGATAATGCAATGAGACACCGCATATAATGTTATTTAAATAGAGGTCAAAATGCTCCGCTTGAAATAAATAAATTTGAACAAAAATCAATATCTGAAGGAGTTGAAGAAAAATACATGAAAATGGAACAGCTTAAAAACCTAACCTCTCTATGAATATTTTATACAACGAATGTGTAATATATCAAGTAGATTATTAAGATTATGTAACAAGGTAGATTAAATAAAATAAATAATTGTATTAGATAAAAGAATAAAGATAAAATAAGACTGACTTACCTTGCTGCACAAGAAATAGAACAACTAAGATACTCCCGTAGGCAAATGTACTGACACTAACCATTTTTTAAAATAAAATAAAATGTAAAAATTGGATGTATTGTATTAAGTAATAATTTTATAAGATTTAAAAGAAATTTGGTTCACTGCAGTATAGATCCCGTCTGCAATGTCTCTCGGCTCTCGTTCCTATTTGACAATCCGAGATGCGCAGATCCAGTAAACGGCCTGAGCAGCAGGACTGTAATAGGGATAAGAATACGGGATAAAAGTAAAAACGATAAAAACCACACCGACCTCAAAACGGAAGTAGTAGATGGAGATTGTTACTTAAAAATATTTAGCAAAATGATTGGCCTTGTAAAGTAATTTTTATTGAAACATATTTTAACATTTTGAATGCACACATTTGTTTTTCCATTTGGCACTATATTCTTGTGCCTTAACTCATTTATTTACATATCATTGTGCTTAATTTATTTCTGTTCCTTATTAAATCTAAACATTCTCACTCCTTCCAAAAGAAAAAAAAATTATTCTTATAAAAATTAAAAAAAAAACTGCTACTGCTACTGCTTCGCTCCTCTTGCTACTCTCCCTCCTGTTTTTATTTTCTCATTCCTTCTCTTTCCTCGTTCCTTTTCTCTACCTTCGCCATCCGCCACTTCCCTTCAATAAGTGCCCAATATTCTTTTCACTTACTATCTTTTTCCCACATGAAAACTTAACGTGCTCCAATGTTTCTGTCTCCGTTCCGCACACCCTGCACATCCTTTCCTCGCTATATATGTCTATCTCATTCAATACTAATATAACTCATAAATGCAACCAAATGAAATTATAATGCAGATAACCTTGTCTCATAACTTAATATACGGATTTGTCTCAATAATGTACTGGAGAACGACGTGGACGATGAGTTAATTTGCCCATGTTTACATAAATTACATATATTAGGAATCCCTTAACTCGTCATAAATAGATCCTTAAATTCACTAAGGACTTAATTCATTTAAGAATATTCTTTCTCTTTCCAACATCATGCATTAAATAGAAATATAGAAATATTTATATCACAGAAAAAGAAACAAGATATATTTGTCTCTGTTACACTTTAATAGTTTATTTGCAACTTCATTCAGTACTGGTACGGTAGTGAGGTCAGGTGAAGTGATTTTGTCATTTGTAGTTCATATCACTGACATTCCCTGAATGAGTGAAACTAAATTGAATTGTTTCATGACAAAAAACTCATACGCATCTTCAATATGATGTCAAAGTGATTCAAAATGTTTACTGGGATTTTAATAAATGTTAACTCTTATATAACCTGTACTACCAGAACCTAGTTCGTCCCTGGTGGATTCGGTCAAGTGCTCTACATGTTACGTAGGTGGGATGTGTTAAAAGTATGTCGTAACTCAGTTAACTACAATAAATAAGTTTAGGGTTTATTAGAATAATGCTGCAACAATTAGCAAGTGTCAAGTTCTCTTCTCGTACAATTAGAGATGCTAAGGTAATCACTAATTATTTAGTCTCGTATTTATAACAAAAAAACAAAACGAAGTAGTTACGTCACACACGAGAGGGCGAGGGGAAGGGGGTTCAGATTCGTAAAAAATATAAATTTCCGTGAGAGGCATAATATTTTTTTTTTAATTGAAATGTGTAGTAAGTTAAAAATAAATTAAAAAAATAGAGTTAAAGAAAGGTAATTCTTTAAGATACTCGTAAACACGTAACTGTGTTTAGCAGATAAGTCATAAACGCTGGCATTAATAGCAAAACGTATGTAGGAAAGGATTACGCATATTGCCTTATGTTATATTTTTCTTACAAGCTGAAACAGTAGGTGAGAATGATACTTTAAAGATATTAAAACCCGGGCAACGCTAATTACAACTTCTTTAGCTGTTGTTAACATAAGTTATTTATATCAAGAAAAATATTTATCTTATCTTTGGCAAATAGAAATAACCGTGACCTTACAGAAATAAATTTTTTTTAAATTTAAAAAAAAATCGTTTTTTTCAAATAGAAAATTTTTCATTAAATTGTATCAAATCGGTAAAAGTTAAAAAGTGTAGTTAACTTAAAGTTACTTACCATGAAACTTATATTTTAAATAACTTTAAAAATTATTAATGTTATTAATATAACATACCAGTTTCTAAAATAAATTTTCGTTTCAAAATTATGGTTTTTTTTTTTAAATATTTATTTCAGTGCTTCAACTTTCAATAGTTATTAGTATCTAAAACAATATATATATACATTTATAAGCATTTACAATACAAAATGTACAACTTGTAGATACGAGTATGGGTATTTAAAATAAAGAGATTAAAATAGTTTTATTGATAAAGTCAATAATGTTTTTCAGACTTTCCTGCTTTCAAATATCTGCCTATTTTCCTCAGGCATATTAAGGACTTGTTTATTGCAAATTACGTTATATATAAAACTGGCAGGTTAAGAACCAGATGGTATTTCCGTTGATATTGCACCCGTCCTGCCACTACATTTTCTCTACATACTATATTTTCCTTCCGGACGAACACACTTCAGTGATCCATGTTAGTTTGAGATATTTTTAGGGCATCGTACACCTCTAAGAGTGGAGGAAAATCAAAAATGATTGCGTTACACAAAATTCCGTTACATAGAAATTTTACTCGACTGCAGTTAACCTTGAATCCAGTGCATCTGCTAGACAGTCGAAAGCGAATTTCAGGAAAAATTGTGGTATTACCGTTGTGGCACAACTACATGTGCAATAAAAGTCGATACAAGATACTGTCAGGACTATGCATGTTTACGTCTTCGCAAGAAAATTGTATTAAAATATTTTTATATGATCTTCGATACATATTTTGAAAACTATAAATATCGTTGCTAGGAAACGAGCGCCCAAACAAAACAAACTGTTTAAAGTCACGATAGCTAAAGTATGTTGAAAGGAGAACGTTGATCGCAGTTTGTTCCATGTTCCATGTTTTGCGTAGTAAAATGATAAACAACGTTGTCTTTAACTGGTGTGTGAACCATATGTCGATTTTTTAATTATAGATTGATATTGATGTTAATAAATGTATATTGGCGTTTATATTTGATTAAATATCTAAATGTTGACGGAGATATAGCAATTAAACATTTGAATTGTAGTTTTAGCGCTACAGATGTCGGCCATATTTATGACGTAATATGTCGCATTATTAAGGGATGTATAAGAGTTCTGTGTTTAGTATATTTCCTTTTTTTCGCTCTGTTGTATATAAAAGAGATATTAACTTAACAGACTTGATGTTACATGTGTTGGAATCTTCTATACCGTTGAATCTCTGTAATAATTAAAAGGGAAAATCCAGCAAACATTTTGGAGTCACTTTGACATCATATTGAAGATGCGTCATGATTTTTTTGTCATTAAAGAGTTCATTTATAGTTCAGTTTCTCACATTTTTTCATATAAAATGTCTACTTTATCGACTACAAATGGCGAAAATACTCTACCTGTCGGAATACAAATGAAGATAAAGTTGATGCGAACTATAATTGAAGTGAAATAGTGATAGAAACGTCACTAAATAGGGCACTTCACCAAATTGTTTACTGGGAAATGAGTTTTTTAATTGTTAATGTCTCCTAAGAGTGAGTTATTAAAAAATAATTGGACATTTGAGGTTCTGGTATCTAACTTGATCAATATATTTCACAGTAAACATTTGGTGAAATAGAATGGCTAGATGAAGTTCTAGTCATTCGTACATTTCAAATCTAACGTTTTACAAGTTGGAGCAACACACAGAAAATCAATTTTAGTTCAAATTGATTCCCTACTTGTCACAGGATTCGCTTTTATTCAACAGTGAGCAGTCGTTGCTCCGTCTGTAGCTCATAAAAGAGACATTCCCTATGAACGACTGAATAGAAAACAAACGCGTTCATGACAAAAAACTCATAAAAAGTAATAGAAATGAAATAGAATTTACTCCACAATGTTTACTGTGTAGTTATGTATATTTAAGGTTTATTTAACATAATAAGAGTTACTAATTACGTAAACCATTTCAACAAGAAATACTTTTTTAAACGATTAATGCCGTTTTGACTAGGTATAAAGTAATAACTTTCTAGCTTAAATATTATTAAATTTTGTTTAAGTGAAATATTGAATGAATGGTAGAGTTACATTCATGTGTTGTGTTACAGGATCTATAGACAAATTTTGCCACTTCTAAACGGAATTTGAAGACAAGTTTACCAAGTTTTCGACAAACAGTTACGAAAGAAAATAATCTAAATATATTTATAAGAAAAAAACCATACATGTTTTCAAAATTGCAATCAAATATGTTAATTGTCCATGGGTCATCGAATAGAGTCACTAGAAGCGGTTATTCTACTAATTGCTCGCATTCACGCATTGAGCCCTGATAACCTCTGACCTTTATTATCAGTCTACTGATAAGTTATTAACATGAATAATAAGATTATTTCCAAAGAGTTTAAAGTTTAGAGGACGTAAAATTTATTCGTTACGTAAGATTATTTATTTAGAGACATTTTTCTTAAATAAATTGGGTTGTTGTTTGGTTTTAAATTGTATAAATTTATGTTTAAAGATTAATATAAACGAGTTGTAAAATAATTTTATATATGCTTATAGTTCATCTGACCAGAATGCAGTTGTAATATCTTTGGTCAGTGTTACTAACTAAATAAATATAATTTATTTAGTTAGTAAGTAGTATATATTAGGGCTTTAATGGGCTTGTGTCCTATGTCTTAATTTTTATAAAAGTTTACTATATATAGATAAAGTGGGTTACTAGAACCTCAAATGTCCAATTATTTTTTAATAACTCCTTATATGTTAAGCGATATTAACAAATAAAAAAGTCATTTTGTCTCTTTAATTATTAAATGGATTCAACGTTGTACACATTCCAAGTGCATGTGACATCACAGCCGCTGCCAACCTTAGAGCTCATAAATCTCTGCTATATGTATTTATATATCAAAATATCAAATATTATTTACAGCTATTTCAAGGAATAACAAAATTCCAATATTATGTCTGCCTTAGCAGGGTTAAATAAAATAAAAACTTATTATTCTTTGATTTGACTTGATTATTCGACTACCAACAGCTACAAAACATTACCACAGCACTGACCTACTGACCTACGTTAAAATGCATTTCACGTCATACAAATATGGCCGACCATTTCTAGCGCTAAAACTACAATTCAAACTTTTAATTGCTATATCTCCATCAATATTTAGATATTTAATAAAATAGACACGCTAATACACATTTATTAACATCAATTTCAATCAACAATTGAAAAATCGATCACTAAAAAATGAGGACACAATCCCATTGTCAGAATCTTTTCATAAAAAAAATTCATTTTCTTTCCATCATCATACATTTAAATGATGACATAATTTCTGGAAGACTGATGAATATAAACTTATGGTAAAAGAATTAATATACAGCGGCTTATATTTTTTATTTTTTACTAAATAAAAACATATATAGCTATACTGGCACATTCTCATATACATATAAATTTATTCTGTGTACTGCACCGATAGGGAGGAATAGCGTGTATAAAAAGATTTAAGTGATTATCATATTGCCGGATCGGTAACAATATACGACGGCAATATTAAAAAAAGAAAAAAATGGTGACATAATTGTTGTCTCTTTTACATTTGAAAATATTTATTTTAGTAGAACAACATAGAAAAAGAAACAAGATATATCTGTCTCTGTTACACTTGAAAGGTTTATTTGCAACTTCATTCAATACTGGTACGGTAGTGACACCAGATAAAGTGATTTTGTCATTTGTAGTTCATATCATTGACATTTCCCTTGAACGAGTGAAATCAAATTGAATTGTTTCATGATAAAAAAACATGATTCCAAAATGTTTACTGGGGTATTGTCAGTATCATCACGCATTAATGATTTTGTAGGTGTTTAAATATATCATTTTTCAACACGCTATGGCTATGACAGTCCCACATTGTGAGTTACGGATACGAACGTTAGCACATATGGCAGACCATGCACATGGTACATAGGAGTCCAGCGAGCATTTCGTTTATTTGGTTCACTTAATAAGTGAGTTACTTACAAAGGAACAGGATATGACAGATTACAATTCATTTATAAAGTAGGAAGGTCGATGTTACGTGCTTCTGTTACTACACAAGTCTGTCCTATGTACTCCTCTATTCCCCTCGGACACCCTGATCCTGCATTGTTAGTTAAGCCACGGTTAGTTCAGTTGAATGATGCGACAACGAATCAATGATATCAAAGGAATGTTTAGTAATGTGGTACCCTATTGCTAATACAAACCTGAGGTTCTAAACGGCTAGGTTACTAAAATATAGCTACATAACTACTCATACGAAATACAGAAAATATTAAAACTATAAACATAGTTTATAATATTATTAATTTTTTCATAACTGTAGTTTAACCAAGCGAAATTCTTCTGTTACATTTTTCGTTAGGTAATGGGCTTGTGTCCTCATTTTTTAGTGATTGATTTTTCAATTGTTGATTGAAATTGATGTTAATAAATTAGCGTGTCTATTTTATTAAATATCTAAATATTGACGGAGATATAGCAATTAAAAGTTTGAATTGTAGTTTTAGCGCTAGAAATGGTCGACCATATTTGTATGACGTGAAATGCATTTTAACGTCAGTTATTTGTTGAGTAGGTCAATGCTGTAGTAATGTTCTGTAGCTGTTGGTAGTCAAATAATCAAGTCAAATCAAAGAATAATAAGTTTTTATTTTATTTAACCCTGCTAAGGCAGACATAATATTGAAATTTTATTGTTCTTTGAAATAGCTGTAAATAATATTTGATATTTTGATATATAAATACATATAGCAGAGATTTATGATCTGTAAGGTTGGTAACCTTACACAAGGATTGTGATGTCACATTCACTTGGAATGTGTACAACGTTGAATCCCTTTAATAATTAAAGAGATAAAATGACTTTTTTAATTGTTAATATCTCTTAACATATAAGGAGTTATTAAAAAATAATTGAACATTTGAGATTCTAGTAACCTACTTTATCAATATATAGTATATTTTTATAGAAATTAAGACATAGGACACAAGCCCATTAACCTCTATTTCAACAAGAAATTAAGAAATCACACCTACATAGCAGAGAAACACACCGATAAAACTACACTTATTTACAGATAGCGTTATTTTACCACAGTCAGCTAACATTATGAGGAGGTAGATATAAAAAATACTTAATATCAAAAAGAGTTACAGTTGAGAACCTCTGATACTATTCTACAACAATAGTAGACCCAATTTGAAGCTAACAATGGAAACACATTGAGTAATTGTTCAAAATACTAAACGCAATAACAAACACCAAAGCATAAAGTAACCTGATGTGTTATTTTAAAGTAATTATCACATATACATAACTAATTAACAGTATTAGACCACCATACTTATATAATAGCATTTGTAATGTAATAAAATATCTAGAATAATTTATAAATAATCATTTTGCGTAATTCAAGCCAATTAATATTATGAAAACAAATGAAATACAATGGTTATAGTTTCTTATTTATTTTTTTAAACATTAGACGTATGTGTATACGATAGTTTATTTTGTATAGAGATAATGCTGATAAAACAATTTATGATAATTGTAATTATTATCCTATTACAAGTCATTTTAGTTAGTGGTATGGTGAATATATTTTACATATTTTAATTTTAAAACGTACCACTCGTGCCATCTATGATCTTTCGTTATAAGTAAAAATTCATGTATAGTTTTAAATGTTATTTATAGATGGCGTTGCTTTTAACTTAGATAAAAACGTTCGTGTAATTACTCGTATAAATGATGTTTTTGTTTTAGGTGAACCTAAGTTTTGTTATCAATGTGACTCTAGAAGAGATGGCGCTACAGCCTGCGGTAAATCTCCTGTTTCACAAATATACTACAAAGAATGTCCTTTATACCATCATGGCACAAATACAACATACGAGCCGCATGATATTTTTTGTAGAAAACGGCGCGAGTTTGAAAGTAGGTTTCATAAGTATACATATTAAACTTGCTTGGAAAGACGATATTAAAGCAAACTATTTTCATTTCAGTTGATTTTGTAACTTGGCATAGAACAGGTGTTGTTAGAGAATGCGCATACCTCCATTTTCAATCCGAAAAATGCGTTACGCATAGTTATGGAATAATTTGCGAATGCCAAAAAAATGGTTGTAATATAGCGACCAAAACCACATATAGCAAAGTATTATTTAATTTGTTATTGATAAGAATTGTTATATTATATATTAGAAAATAAATTAATTGTATAAACAAAGTGGGTTTTGTTTTTAACTGATCATCATAAATTTTAATCTACAAATTTTGTAGATCTCAATTTTTCTCTCATAATCTCATAATTTGTTCCAGAATCTTACTCGTAATGCGAAACAGTTTTTCCCATACAAATTAATGTAAAATAAGGAGCGTGATTCATCTTCCTCTTTTTTCGCGGATTGAACGAACCTGGAATAAGACAACTTTTTGACTATGCTCTTCCACAAGCTTCCCAGTAAACATTTTGGAGTCACTTTGACATCATATTGGAGATGCGTATGATTTTTTTGTCATGAAAGAGTTCATTTATAGTTCAGTTTCATATGAAATGTCTGTTTTATCGGCTACAGATGACGAAACCACTTCACCTGTCGGAATACAAATGAAGATAAAGTTGTTGCGAACTATAATTGAAGTAAAATAGTGATAGAAACGTCACAAAAAGGGACACTTCACCAAATGTTTACTGGGTCATCGATCTTCTTAAGCCGGCTCCAAACCAAGCTACGAACATCTTCCAACGTTGGATACTTGATGGTTGAACGCATCGTGTGGTTAATGCTGGAACTAAGTGTGTCCAACGTTCACGTTGGAAGAAGTTCGGGCTGTTGTCGATCTGTTCTAAGACCCGCGTCAAAAGGATTTTCTACCTCCACCACACACTTGATCCACATGTCATGCACTGCTGCACAAATCGTCCAACAAAGGAAGGTTTTATACTTGAAAGTTTCTTTATTTACTTAAAAGTTTTTGTTAAACAGTGTCAGTGTCAATAAAATCAACAAATTAATATAATAAATAAATCATCCGGATCAAACATTCGTTCCACCGTGTAGTAGGAAACTTGGCATGTCAATCTTACAATATTTGACTCACACGTTGGAGGTAAGTATTTGAATCAAACGTTCATCGCCTGAGCCAGTTTATCCATCTTGGCCAAAGACACAATCTCGTTGACTACATGCTCCACAGGTACTGTCTCAAACCCCTCAAAGTCACATTCGACAACGCCCTCCGGCCAAAGCTTCTTCTAAGTTGAAATGACGGTTGTCTTGGTATCCATTTCCCACGCTTTTCGATCATCTAGAGTCAGACAATGATATGGAAGTGATATTTCCAAAACTCTCTGAGAGTGAAATTGGTTCCTTCAGTCACATCAAAACAACGCTCGATGAGCTTCTGAAATTTAGAAATAACCCAGGACTTCCCATTCCCTCGATATTCGCTATGTGAAATATTTTTTTACAAGTTATTTTGCTCGTTATGCGAAGTTCCTCTCTCTATATATAGACATCGCGTCGTAAGTCTTACTAAAAGCTCCCGAAAGCCAAGTGCGTAGCTAGGTATGGGCAAGTAGATGCTGGGCACCGGGGCCCTCAAGCTCAGGGGGCCCTCCGACCCTGACCAGCGAACCTCGTATTATACTAGTTAAAAATTCTCCCACCTTTGGAATGAAATAAAATAGGTTGCAACACGATTTTAAGGTAGTACTGTCGGTCAGAGAGTTACCGTTTAATATTTTCTAAAATTTGGCATATTAGTAGATTATAATAAGATAATGATCTCGTTAAATTTTAGAAAAACTGCAGAGAACCAGTAAAAATATATTGAACTTTGAATTTTTTAATTTAACATTGAGGCTTATGAGAAATCACAGTTTTTATTTCATTTTATAGAAAGGACACTTTAGATTTAGATTTATCGAAGGTAGACCAGCTAAGCATTGTTGTGAGTTATGCAGTAATAACCGGCGGCCGTATTCCTGAGTGTTGCGAACAATGATCGTGATCAAACAGATCTAAATTATATGAGTGAAACATTTTATGAATTACTTTTATATATATACGACTTGATAAAACTTAAACAGTTTAGTTAGGGCCCCAGTTTCTTTTTGCACCGGGGCCTTTGGTTACCTAGCTACACCACTGCCGAAAGCTCAAGCTATCTTAATCTGTTTCTATGCCCTCATTTTTCGCATTTACATTAGTACTCTATTGAGTTTGTAATTATTTACCGTTTACCTATTTCCGATGCTAAGTCCTACCACCGACGATGTCCTACTAAGTGGACTTGGACTTCATTCATGCTGAGTTCGAGTTAAAATGCTATTTAAGTGAAAACATATTTTCTATATAAATGGTATGTAAATTATACGTGACATAGGTGATTTTCCTTCTATAATATTTCAATGCAGGTATATTAGGGTTTGTCCAAACTAGTACGAATCCAACATATGATATCCAGCATTCATATATTTGTTGAACTCCAATGCGATATTCATTATATCTCTTTACCGACTCTGGGTCGGTAAGTAGCGTAAAACTTTATAGACTAGAACGAAAATATTATTGCGTTGCATTATCGTACATGGTATCCCAGTAAACATTTTGGAGTCACTTTGACATCATATTGGAAATGCGTATTATTATTATGTTGTCATGAAAGAGTTCATTTATAGTTCAGTTTCTCACAGTCGTTCATATGAAATGTCTGTTTTATCGGCTACAGATGACGGAACAACTCCACCAGTCGGAATACAAATGAAGATAAAGTTGATGCGAACTATAATTTAAGTGAAATAGTGATAGAAACGTCACAAAAAGAGACATTTCACCAAATGTTTACTGGGATGTGAGACGGAGTATTGAAAAAATTAATTAAATAAAATATACTGTTGTATACTCAGACCCAAATATAAAGATATAACCTGCCTTTTATATTGCTTAATGTATTATTTTTCTTATAAACCGATATAGATGTTTTACCATACCATGTTTTAAGTTACACTTAAACACCCCTTTCTTAGACTAGAGCCACACTACCAAAGAAAATCGCAAATTTTTTCGTCCGACTGTTAAATCAGCATTACGGATTTATTTCCGCGTTATTCTTTTTCGCATTGCAGCGTTAGTCTACATAAATTTACAAGTTTCTACATTTTGGACGTGTTTTAAAATTTCTCTCAACAAATGTTTGATGTCGCATGTTGGAGTGGCACTTATGTGGACGACGCATTAGGTAGTTTACGAACACAGAAATTTACGGGTATGAATGTTATTTTAAATGTATGTAAATAAATGTAAAACAACATCCAACGAAAGGAAACGTTAGTACAGCATTAATAAAAACCACTTAGTTTGCTTCTGCATCGTAATTTACATATTAAGTGTAAATTATTACATATGCACTTAAAAATAATATCAAATTTACATAAAATAAATAATTGTTTTGAACAAGTAAATAAATCATTTGTTGTCAATATTATAATTTAAGTTGCAAGATCGTTCCAATTATTCTGAGGTAGTATAACTGAGCTCGATTTGCTTATTGGAGGAACTGCTGACGATGCCTGACAATAACACATATATACGGATAAATTTACAGATACGTTTCCGTTCTCTTTCTTCCATGTTTGAATGATAAATACGGTGCGGTTACTACTTGGCACATATCAATACTTGACACATCTTTACAAAATATGCAGATCACAAACTGTTTGCAACCGAAACTGCTCTGGGAGCCTGGTCTATTTTGTATTTAAATACTTTTGAAAACTATTTGTGCACATCTCTGTATGAAACAGACTTAATTATGAGAGCAGGTTTTTGCTTGAATGTTTATCAATACACCACTGTATTAAAAACTGTTTCTATTACCGTCGTGCACTGCTATAGCTGTGACGTTTAATTCTTCATCTCTTGTTTAACAGTGATGGGAATGGTCGACAAATGGTAGTGGGAAGAAGGTGAGGAAGGTATCACATCGACTAGTCAATCATTTTTTATAAATTTTTATTTCTTTAATTGTTAAAGGGATTTCAATCGTTACTAACGTCAATAATATTCCGAATGGGCTTGTGTCCTCATTTTTTAGTGGACGATTTTTAAATTGTTGATTGAAATTGATGTTAATAAATGTATATTGGCGTGTCTATTTTATTAAATATCTAAATGTTGACGGAGATATAGCAATTAAAAGTTTGAATTGTAGTTTCAGCGCTAGAAATGGTCGGCCATATTTGTATGACGTGAAATGCATTTTAACGTCAGTTATTTGTTGAGTAGGTCAGTGCTGCGGTAATGTTTTGTAGCTGTTGGTAGTTGAAATATCAAGTCAAGTCAAAGAATAATAAGTTTTTATTTTATTTAACTCTGTTAAGGCAGACATAATATTGGAATTTGAGTGTTCCTTGAAATAGCTGTAAATAATATTTGATATTTAGATATATAAATACATATAGCAGAGATTTATGATCTGTAAGGTTGGTAACCTTACACAAGGATTGTGATGTCACATGCACTTGGAATGTGTACAACGTTGAATCCCTTTAATAATTAAAGAGACAAAATGACTTTTTTAATTGTTAATATCTCTTAACATATAAGGAGTTATTAAAAAATAAGTGAACATTTGAGGTTCTAGTAGCCCGCTTTATCAATATATAGTACACTTTTGTAGAAATTAAGATATAGGACACAAGCCCATTGAATAAAATTAATTGGATATTCGAGGTTTTGATAGTCAACTTTATCAATTTACAGTGCAGTTTTATCTAAATTCAGTTATTCGCTGTACATTCGGAGGTACGTAAAATGAATTTAAAAAAACAAACAAATGTTACATAATTCATTTAATTTCGTTACCCTAATTTGGTGTTAATGTACCTTATTGGTTTCGGCACGTGAAGGCTCTAAATTAATTAGGACAGCATATTCAGTTCAAGGAGACGAATCTAATGAAAGTGGGATTTTTCCAGTTTTAACAGAATTTGTATTGATCAGGTTTTTGTAAACGTTGAACGCTGGCAGTAGACGATAAACGTAGAGATAGATAGCTGATGGAGATGTACACATATTCCAAATAGCGTTGGTGTAAACTAGAAGGAACTGACACTGGCACTTCGATCCCCCAAGATCTCGTCTTATCTGGAGACGAGCGGACCGACGGGCATTTATTAACATAGCACTTCTATTTATTTGAATAATCTAATCCATAAGTAGTAGTCCTTGTGAAAGAACACGTTCGATAAAGTGAAAGTTTTGTGATGTTGGATTATGTAACAGTAACTATAAGGTAAGACTACAACATTTACAAAATATAAAATCTTTCTTTTTAACTTTATTTACTTTTCGTCGGCCTATTTCCGACACCTTTTACAACGTTGGCAGTGTTATCTTGTAACAATTAAACCAAGAAAATTTACTGTTGGTCTGTGGATCAAACCCAAAGACACAGCAGTTTGTAATCAAGCATAAATCGTCTCGGATATTATGCAGTCTAACATTATATAAATATTTATGTAAAGAAACCTTTTGTGACATAAACACAACCGTAAAAATAAAAGAAAATACCCGTGTAATATAGTTACATGTATTTAAGACTTATTTAATATAAAGAATTACCTATTGCATAATTTTATGATAAAAGCAATTACCTTTTCTTTTCCTGCAAGATTATATAATGCTACATAATAAACAAATATATTAGTAATTTTGTAAAATGTATTTTGCATTTATTTAATGAAGTTTAAAAGAAAATTATGTAAAAATACTCACTATACACAGTTTTGTGTATTTAAGATTTATATGTATGTATATATCTCTTTTTATTTTATTGTATATGCCTTTTTAGTCTTACAATCGGTTTACAATTATTTCTCATATTATTTTCTAACTTAACAAATTTTATACCCTAGAAACTATCACGCTTGCTGTCGTTGTTTCCTTCTCTAGCTTCTAACCTCATTTATCAATTTTATCCCCATTTTCTCTCTACACCTACTCTTAATGTGCTCTAATGTTTCTGCTGCCTCCTGCTTCTTCTGTTCCTCAGTACTTACTTCCTCTTTTTTTATTCCCAAGTAAACCTCGCGATAATTTTCTTTTCTTTACCTCCTTGTTTTCCGGCTATTGCTGCATTTCTTTCGACCATAACCGACTGTATCTGCTATTGTGTTTTGCTTCATCCATCCTCTTCATCTTATCCTGTTGTTGAACCTCTCCCTCTGTTTCTTTTATCAGATTTCATACCTTTATTCCTATTTAAGGTTTATCTAACATAACAAAAGTTATCATTACCTTTTTAAGATATACGTCTACCCTATTGCAATTAATATAATTATAAAACTGTTTAAAAAGAGTTTTAACAATTATAAATTCTTGGGAACAATTTAATAATGGCTTTAAAACAGCTTATAGAAAATAGATAATAAAATTACTCTGGTTTCAATACTAAAGATTATTATTTAACGTAATATTTCTTACCTATCATTACATTTTGTTATTTACCGAGTATCATTGTTACATTGTCACTAAATAAATGCAAAGATATTAAACATATTTTAATATTGACTTAAATTAATATGGAACATTATTTTATCTTGCTTAAAAAGGTTTATTAATGTAGTGACTCTAGTCAACTTCAAAATTTTGGATGGATTAGTTTCACACTTGCTAGAAGTTCATTCCAAGATATATTTCATACTTCTCATATAGAAGATTCTCTTACAGTGAAATTTCAGTCTTGTTAGCTTACTACAAGCTAATTACAGTCTTACATAGCGTCACATTTTTTATGTGAAGAACTTCCGATTAAATGTCACTAATAAATATTCAAAACTGTATTTACTAGTTCATTGTATTATTTAATTTTCTTATCTCTCCATAGGACAGTTCTTACACAACATTGATAATGGAAACCAACCTCTAAAGCTAAACTAAATACAAGAGAACCAACCAAGACATCTTAGAAGTAAAACAGTTTCATTTGAATTTTGTTCCACAACGTAAGAACAACGGAATTTATTAAATAATTCTAATAAAAGGTAAATATATTAAATTCGATAATAAATACATAACTAACAAATATTATAATCTGTACTAAACTAATAAAGTCCCATTATAGATAATGAATAATATAAGAAATGTAAGCATATTAAGAATTGACCGGTTTTTAGAATAAAAAATAATCCTAATGTGTCAAGTAAACTGGTTTTAAGATGAAATTGTTTGTAAACTAAGAAATGCTTATATTGGAAACAGTTTAAGACAATCAGCAGATGGATTAAGTTGCAACTAGAGTGTTAAAAGCGTGGTAATTAATAATTTAGTGTATATTAGACAAGAGGATTAAAAACAAGTGAATTTGTGTGAAAAGGTATATTACATTATTAAATCACAGTGACATTTGTAGATTCTTCTGATGTTAATATTTGAAATAAATCTTTTTGTTAAAGAACCTTACATGCCAAACATAAATTGTGTATATTATCTTAAATACTGCTAAAACTTACTTAAATAAAACTTACTTCAATATTTTATCTAAAGAGGTTCAAGTTTTGCCTAAATGTTTTGTTAATATAATTTTAAACATTAGAAAAGACCATTTTTCGATTCTAAGAATTCATAAATTGGTCTTCTTTAAATAGAAACCATCGATTTTACCTTACATCCATGTAATATTTTACTTAAATTAAACTTGGTAATATTTAATCAGAAAAGATCTAAAATCTTGCTTAACCTTGGATTATAAAGATACTCCATAACCTTTTAATTCTTACAAAGGACTTATTAGGGCTTCCTAAAAAATAAATCCCTTTATTTTCTAATAGTTATAAAAAACTTAATTTAATTTTTTTATTAAGAAGCATTTTTTTTAAAATAAAAGTTAATCTCTTTAATGCTAAGTAAATAACAACAACTACTGCATTTGGCAAGAATATGATTAAAAATAATAGCGATTTCTTCTCAATATTTAATTTCACATTCTCTGCACTGTCAGTTTTACACGTAAAATGTTGCACTGTATTTTACGGTTTTACACCAGTTTTGTCATTTTTTAACTGTGAATAGAGTTTTATTAACGTCAAAAAATCAAAATTTATGTCAAAAGATAACTTTTATTATGTAACCGTTACATAATATAACCTGTAAAATGTTACATAAGAGACAAACTTTTTTATGTTAAATAAAAATTACATATTGCTACATAACTGATATATTAAAAACTTTTTATTCTTGGTAATTGATATTAAATTGAAGTAAAAAGTAAATAGTAAAAATAATCGATACACAGTGCGGAAAAAATTATAAAAATTGCACTGTTACAGGGTAACACTATTTATAATATAACACTGTAAAATTTAAAGTGCAGAATGTTTTCTTCAATAGAACAAAGAATATTTCCACTGCCCCAGAAGTCCAGAGAAACTGCACAAGAAAGTGCAACACTCTGTTTGAAAAGAAAATGTTTAAGAAAGAAAATTCGAAATTAATTTTTGTCTTAAAGAATTATGATATTTACATAATTAAATACTACAGATCTACAACGCCTTGATAACGCTCTGCCATTGTCTGAATTGAGTGATAATTATCTTTGTTAAATTTATTCCTTTTCTTTAGAGTATAAAATATTCAAATTACCCGCTAAATAATAAAGTAAACATGACGAATCGAGAATAGATTATGCTAACACAACTTTTGTGGATCTATAATAGTTAAATTAACACATTGGGCACCTTAGCGCTAAACACCATTTAGTACCGGTCTGTGGTGACATTAGCATACTTAAACGAATTATCTTTTGACGTATATTTAAACAAATTCATGTTTTTTAATTTGAAGCAGTTAATTAAACAAACAGTACCTACACGACTGTGCAAATAATATTTATTTTAAGAAAAAGTTAACTAATTCGTCAATTTATAAAAATATTTTAAGGGGTATTATAGTTCAGAGGCACGAATTTAAAACGTTTTTTCAAGGTTAATAACAAAAAACTAATTAATATTTTCGCTATACATTATTTTATTAATATTTTAAAAACACACAAAGAAATTATCAAAAATAATAATTCAAAAGTTACAGATTGGTAAAGTGAAGGGGTAAAAAAGGGGTTGTCCTGGTTGACACGATTCTAACCCTTCTAGTCATTTAAAAGAAAATAACCGAAAAGATTCTTAATTACTAAAGATGTCGTTGTAGCTTTTACCACAGAAATATAAAATTCTCGTAAAATGGCGACTGAAAGAAGTCGATTTTTCTCCCTTTTTTTTTACTTTTTATCTAATATTTTAAAAATAGTAAACGTCAAAATTTTGACTTAATTCTGGTAGGAGCTATAGAGAGAATTATAAAACCAATTACCAAATTTGAAGTAAATCGGAAAATTAGAACTTGAGATATCATCTCAAACGTTTTTCGTAAACGTTTTCGCTTTAGGTAAAGTAAAAAAAATAATACTCAAATAAACTCTGAAAATAAATCCAATTTTGAATAATTCTTTTGGGAATATATTCTTAAATATATAAATTTTTAAAATATGTAGAAAACATATTTTCGATTTTTTTCAAATTTCTAGACTGACTGTCTTAAACATCTCTTGTTGAAAGACCTTATTACACACGACATTTGAGGTTCTGGTAGCCAGCTATATCAATAAATAGTTTCGTTATATAGAAGTTATGTCACATGGATCACAATCCTATTATTATACAGTGTATATTTATAGTATATGGTATTTTGTAGAGTGAGATAAATTATATGGAAATATTTTTAAAAAATATAAAAGGTACGAATTCTTATAGAATATATATTAAAATAAAATATATAAAAACAATCTAACAAGTATATATTTTCTGTCGTATTTGAATTCAAGGATTAGTGTTGCGCCGTTTTTATCTTAAAAAATAAATAAAAACTTGTACTAATTAAAAATAAATCCTTAAGATTGATTTATTGGTCCATGATGTTACAATCACATGACCAAATAATACCTTAAGACGTTTCTTATTTAATTAAATAAGTTTGTTGACGTCATAACTTTAAAAATAGATCAGATGGAATATTTGAAAATATTTAAAAAGTTGAAATGTTGACATAATACATAGTTAGTTAAATTTTAGGAAACTTGACCATTAGGAATGGGCTTACAAGCTACTTTCTTACGTTGGACTTTCTTAAATTTTTATTAAAATATACGATAACATATCGATCGATTAGTTCATTAGACCGACATCTCCAATTACACCTATACTTTAATGATTGATAGGCATTTGTTTATATAATTATTCAATTTTGATATTTCGAAGATTTTGTGGCTACAGAATTGAATCTTTAGTGCATCAACTATTGGTAGTTATTAGCACTTTTAAATCAATATTACATTTCTTACATACATTTTTTTATAACACATAACTTATACAATATATAATAATTCTTTTTTTCTTCATATATAAGCTTCTTTCATTATTCCATTCCAAATTCCTCCATCGGTGCTTCTCCAATCACCTCTTCATTCAACGTTCAACATCCGCATCTTTTTTCTATTTCAGCATCTCGATATGACACAGGAATTGCCTTAACTATGATGTTCCCAATTCCATCCAATCTCTTCTAAAGCTGTTCTATTTCTTCTTTTCTTTCCTTTTACTTTTCCTTTTTCTATTTTCCTTCTCGAATTTCTTTCTTTTTCTAATCATTTTTTTTCCATATTCATATCTATGGTTGCACACAATCAATTAAAAGGATTATTTATTTATTACTGCGCATGTGAGACTGGCCGTGAGCAGTGCATATCACCTATTCCTTTTAGGGAGATCTTTTTGCAGGTTGACCATAACTGCTTCTTGGGAACGTCCATAAGCTCTATAAAAATAATTTTAATTTCATTAAACATATATTTATCTTACTACTCATATTTTATATCAAGCAATTTACATAATTTACAAAAAAAAAAAGAAATAAAAGAATGTGCTTGTTGTTTCAGATTATGCAGTGCTATTAATTAAACGGAAAAGTCAACAAGCTGCCAAACGATACGACTGCATAAATAATAAGACACAATGAATACATCAGTGACGTCAGTGTTTGTTTTGTGTCTATTGGCGGCGTTTCTACACACAGGTTGGTCTTGTTTTGTTGTTATTAATTAGATACGGTGTAAATGAGTCATTGTCTGCATCTATCTAGGCCACCTAGGTCACCTTCTACACTTAAGGGTGTACAAACTTGTTGGGGCATCAACCAAATTAAATTTTCTTGCAATCGTATTTAAAAGGAGTGGAGGAGGGGAAGAATAAAGTTCTTTTTCTAAAACTTATAAAATCGTAATATAAAAACGAAATAGTATCGAAGTACTGTTCGTTTTAGAGTGATATATAATCAAAGCAACGAAGTACAGGTGAACTCTTTCAGCTCTGTACTTCGTAATATTTAAATTAATATATCTTTGTAGAGAATACAAGAAACCAACTGCAGTTTATTATTGTTTTGGATTCTATACTCAATTTCTTTAATGGACAATTTAGTAATTACACTTCTCTCTGTTATTTGTTTTTGTCATGTTTTGTTGATTTAATGAAGATTTATCACTCTCTAATTACAATATAATGTAATCAAATGTCAATTACTCATATATATTGTTACGTGGATCAGATATCGTTACTGGAAGCAATAAACCAGGCGCAAATAATAGTATCCAATCTATTTGTTGAATAAGCATGTTATTTTAAGCTATACAAGTCATAAAGAATATACATTGATTAAATGTTAGTTGTGTCACATATATACGCAGGCGTTAAGAAACTCGGAAAGGTTCATATCTCTGATGATTTGGTTCTGTACCAGGATATTTAATTAATAGTAATTTTATTTATGTTTTAGCTAATGCCATCCAATGTTACCAGTGTAATTCAATTCTTGATCCAGACTGCTACAGTTTAGAAGGTAATAACACAAAATTCATCAAAGACTGTGTTGGAGACTACGGGGATCACACACCGTTTTGTCGGAAGGCGTATATTAACAGTAAGCATTCTTTTTACGATACAGTTTTGACCTGTTTCCATACACGATTTTTTAAATTAAGGTTTAATTTATTTTTCTAGTTAAAGATGATGAAGGTAAAGAAAACACAAAACGCATAATTCGAAGCTGCGGTTTCTTAAAATATCACATAGACTGCTACTCCACCGATGATGATTTTCATGTTGAAACTGTATGTCAGTGTGATAAAGAGAAATGTAACACAGGTTCAAGAATAAGTCAGGCGACTACGAGGGTTGTATTTTTAAGTTTATTATTTATTATTGTTAATGCAATATTTAATTAATTTGTATTTTTATAACTGATATAGTCATTACGTTAATTTACTTTTAAACTAAATCAATTTTACTTTATATATGTTTTGTTGATAAGTTATCAATTATTTTTAGAAATGAATGTAATTATACTTTATAATAAATAAGTGGCCACTTGAAAATTTTCGAAGATTTCTTTTAAGATTTTCTTATCTGTATCAAATTTATGTAATTACTTGATTATCGATTACTTGATTTTGATTAGTGGTGAGATTCGTATTACATTATTAATTTTATGTTCATATGATAATTACAATAAATTTTTATCGTATACATCTGTTAAATTTATGAACAAACAGACAGAATAATATGCTTTACTATGTGTAGGTTATTGCGGTATTTTATTCAATCTTTCCTATTAGTTTTAACAGGAAGTCATTCTTCGCCGGATGTTAGAATTCTTAAGTACACTAAATTGTCCGCTAGAGGGGTTCTGAGTTACTTTTAGAATACTGCAGTAACATATATTATTGGGTCCACGTGTTTGTATGAATTTAGTTATGTTATTTACTGTGATGTCGAGCTTACTTTGTATGTTTGATGAATGCGGAGAACCTTTGTTATACTTCCCCCCACTACTTTCTAGTCTTTTAGCCACTCCCCCCAATCAATGAGATGTCAGTGGAGACTATATGCAAATTTTAAATTTTACTTTCAACCTAAATTTATTCTATAAAAAATATAATTGAAAAGATGTGAAATTGTTTATAGGCAAGTGTCAAATTGCAGAATTGAGATTGAATTGGTGAAAAAGCTGGTAAATAAACTTTTATTACTACTCTGGCGGTACTGATTCGGAATATTTTGTTTATCAGTCTTAATTTTAAAAATTGAAGGCATCCATCTTGAAAAAATGGCAGCTAAAACGGTTTTTGGCAATATACGAGTACTCTTATTAGTATTAATCTTATATAGGACTTAATTTCCAACAATTTGTGCTAAAATATGTTCTTGTAAAGTAGAGTACTTCAGGAAATGTACATAATATGGGTATTGGGAGTGAATAAATGTACTCCAGTATATCTGATAATCGAAGAGGAAAAGAGGAATAACTTGAGCATAGAAACAGGGATGAGGGCAATGAGATGGGAGGAAAAGGTAAGAAGCCAGAGAGCGGACTCCTAGGGTGGTGGGGAACAAATAAGAAATGGAAGAAATACAAGATGAGAATAATAGATAATAATACTAAGATACTAAGAAAGAGAGGTACAGAATCTGATAAAGGTCCAATAACAAGATAGGATGAAACAAGGAACAACGTCAGATACAGTCAATTATGGTCGAAAGGAATGCCACAATGCCAAGAAAAACATGAAGGTAATGAAAAGAAAATGATGATGAAAATGAAGAAAGGGACAGTAGATACTGTGGTGCAAAAGAAAAGAAACTATGATATGAGAAACAAGATATCTGGCAGGGAAGCTGTAAATTAGAGCAAATTAAGAGCAGATGTGGATTGCAAGTGAAGGAGAAGAGACTAAAATGGATGAATGAAGGTAGGAGTAAAGGAAATTAACGACAATGGAGATGAAGCTTGATAATAGTGAAACAAATATAACTTTAATTGTATTTAGTTTTGTAGTAATATTATGATATCAATTTTTAGGCTATAGTCAGTTAAAAATGAAATGTGAAATATTTGTAGGAAGTTTGTAACGTCGTAGAGACATATACAATAAATATATTCAATTCAACCTTAGCATAAAGTAGATACAGATACAGTCTAGCAGGATAGTTCAAAATTTGTGTGGATTGAATTTATTATTGTTATTATTAATCTTAAGTTAAGTGCACAAATTTTTTTTATAATCAATTCTGTTAAATGTAAATCTATTTCAAGATAAGTATTAGGTAATATTAACAGGTATTATTTGAACTAAAGTAACATATATTATGCCCCTCGCGGTAAAACCCACCGTTGTTAAAAATAGCGGTTAGATTTATATTTGTTTCAGAATTAGTGTTAATCTTATGTAGAGGGATGTCGTCGGTGATAGGACTCAGCATCGGAAATAGGCCGACGTTAAATAAAAAAAAAAAAAAAAACTTATGTAGAGGAAAATTTTTATCAAAAACATATTTAAATAAAAGTTGTAGAACGTTAAAAATCCTTTTTAATGACATATAATATGTTTACGTACTATAATGAGTTTAAGAAATATGGCCAAAATTGTAAGCGCATGCATATAGTTTTGAATGTTATTCAATGGTTTGAATCATTACTAATTTTCAGTGTAGTGTTGTACTTTACAGCGGTGCAGCTCAATATCTATCAGACATACATAAAAATGTTGTACACACAAATTGTTGGAAATTGAATCTTCTATCAGATTGATAAGAACTATTTTTATCGTAGGACGCAGTGGTAAAAAGATATTGCAAAGAAACCGCTTTAGCTGCTATTTTGTTCAAGATGAAATTCTAAATCAACAAAATTGAGATTGGTAAACAAAATGCTCGAAATCTGCACACTAAAATTAGTCGAAAAAATTTATTCACTAGTTCTTCCGCCAATTAACCTCATGAACTGATTTAGAGATTCATTTTTTTGGTAGTTGTGACCGGACTATTAAATGTTTTTACTACGTAACATAAAAAGTAGTAATAATCAAATATTATTCAAAATAGCACAGATAAAAACTATAATTGAAGCTATACCCCGAAACCACATACTCATATAAGGGATGATTTATTTTATAATAACCATTAACTTTATGAACATGTTTATCTCTCTTTTATATATATATTTTTTTTTATATTTATTTTCTTCTTTGCCTTGACTTTCTTTAGTCATAGCCACCATCAAATAATTTTTTAACATCTTTTATAATTTATAATTCAATTTTACACATTTCTAAATATTTCAATAATTCACTAATTAATTTTGAATCACTTAACAAAAATTTAGTATTAACAGGAAAAGTTTATATATATATACTTTTATATATACCTACATATATCTTGCATCTCTTTCTACCGAGTAAACAATTATATCTCTCATCTCTATTTTTCCTAACCTCAAAACATTTCTATGTTAATGCGTCCCATTCCTCTACAAAATATAATAAAACTAACTATAAAAGTCGGTTATATAAGAATCACGTGGTCTCATATATTCGAACCGGAACGCAAATGTCAGTTTCTAAAAAGACAGCTTTTTATATTTTTAATAACTTTTTGAACGGAGATTATTGTTTTGTAAGTGAGGTTATGTTTAAGATTATAATCTCCATGTCCATGCCAACCAATTTTCCTTTCCTTCTAAGTGCCACAATATAATGTATTAAAGGAACCACAAAAATATTAATTAATTTAAACAAATTCACTAAGTTTATTCACTTATACTTTTTTCCAAGTACCCAGTAAACAATTTGGTGAAGTGTTCTGTTTTGTGAAGTTTCTATCACTATTGCATTTCTATGGGCTTGTGTCCTCATATTTTAGTGGTCTATTTTTCAATTGTTAATTAAAATTGATGTTAATAAATGTGTAATGGCGTCTCTATTTTATTAAATATCTAAAAGTTACCGAAGATATAGCAATTAAAAATTTGAATTGTAGTTTTAGCGCTAGAAATAGTCGGTCATTTGTATGACATGAAATGTATTGTATACGTCAGTTATTTATTGATTAGGTCAGTGCTGTGGTATTGTTTTATAGCTGTTGGTAGTCAAAATAATTCAGTCAAATCAAAGAATAATAAGTTTTTATTTTCACTACAGACTATTTTAATACACTTCTACATATGTGATAGTTATTGAGCTGTAAAGAAGAGCACTTCTCTGAGAACTTGTAATGATTCAAAACAGCTGTTGTCTGAAACAGAGTAGACGACGGGCCCTTAATGTACTACGCAATCTGGTTGTTTTAAAGTAATAATACAAATACGTTCTCTTAACATAGCATAAAAACTAAAAAAACCGCGTAATAAATAATAATTATTGTTCAAATTTATCAACGTGTTGTTCAGATTTTATTTTAACCTCCGCCATGTCACCCTGTCTGTGTTTAAGGGTTGTTTGTATGTGTTTGCGTGCATGTGTGTGTGAAATGTCTCTTGCCCCATATATCAGTGGTTGTTCATGCTTTATACAGGCTTAGATTTTATGAAATAATAAATATTTTTGTTATAGTTCATTGATGTTTAAATTCCAGTTTTAGAAAAAATAAAGAAAGCTTTTGAAACTAAATTTTGTGGAAAGTTGAAAGGGTAAGTAGTTAATAAGGTAGAGGAAATGTTATAGCATCTTGTTGGCAAATGGGCATATGAACTTCTTTTTAAAAGTTCATATTTTTTAAATTTTTAATGTAATACCGGTTTCACACCAGAGAGACAGTTCAATATAACACGAATCTTCACGCGAATGTTTTTTAATTTTTATTTTGTAATAATATGCCACGTTACGATCTGTTACAATAAGTATGAATAATAAGTACCTATGCTAAAAATGTAAATTAACCCAGATAAGACATAGTCGTCCAGTGACGGCTATATCTGTGAATGACAATTAAAAACGTTGTGGTAGCTTTAACACACTATATGTTTTTAGTCTTTTAAAATCAGACGTATGTTTACCTAGTAAATTCACAGCTAGATAGTTGGATGGTTGTTTAGTCGCTGCTGGTATCTTTGGCTGAATTTGTACATTTCTTCTTTCACAGATGTAATGCCAAAATCATAGTTGATGTCACGCGAATCTGTCCCACTTTTGTAATTATTAAAACAATGGAATTCCTGGTCTGATTAACACAGTATTTTTTCTCATAAAAAATCAATGCTTTTTCAATTCGAAATTCAGATTTTCTACTGTTTAGAAAATTGCAAAAGTAGCGCCAGTAAAACCACTGTAACTGGTACAATGATGGCCTGAATATCATGAAGTTTTGACACATATCGTTTGAAGGTTTGTACTATCCAAATATCATACGGATTTGTCAATAGTGGCGCTATTTATACGTAATCCTACAAACTTATTGAGCGATGTGATATTGTTGTTAAATGTAAATAAATATAAACATTTCCAAAGTTACATGGACCATGCAATGGTAGATTACTGAGGACGTAATAAGAATACATTTCCGGTGTAACAAGACGATTAAAGACCTCCGGCCACAAATTCATTTCCTATAATCCGTAATCACAGTTTGAGGGGTTTAGTTACTCAGTATTAGTTAGACAGACCCCTAGACGTATTTTCGGCAACAGGGACGACGCCGACGTCGACGTCGATGTTGCGCCACGTCCTGGAAAGTATCATATCGTGTATACATTTGGCGTCCTTTTGCTGGCGCCAATAGTACACTCAGTGAAATGATATTTAAGGATATTTTAAATAACAAACATGCTATGGATGTATATGCATTGTCGCTATCCACTATACTATATTATTCTCTAGCAAATATTTTCGAAGTATTCTCTTGATATATAAGACCATTTGGGCGTAATGACTTTGAAAACTTCCCTTAATCGTTCTTCTTAGGTTGGCATGAATGTAAATCATGAATGTTGTCAAAGGTGTCCAATACATACCACATACCTACTCGTATATTTGAAGGTTTCTTCTATTGTGGGAGTTTTAAAAGAACTACTAAAATTGGACAGACACATTGGATTTATCGTACCAAACATGGAAGGGAAGGGAAACTAGATATAACATCTTCGATATGCATCTTCTCTTCGTTGGTAGTGTCGGCGATAGCACATGTGTATGCAGATAATACAGTCATTAGAGTCTTAGATTTTTTTTATGTATCGCCTAGAAAAGGCCAACGGTTTGGTCTTCTTTACTAGTGATGTAGATGCAAAAAATATCATGATCACTTATTCCATATGATCATAATAAATTACGACCAGATGTTTTGTTACCGTCCTTGAAAGAATGAAATATAACAATTTCTTTTCAAAATTAGACAACAAAATTTATTATGTCAAAGAGAAAATAAATAGGGAAATAGAAGAGTGCCGAAATATTAACCTAATTTAGATACCGTCACATAAGGAAATTAAGTGAAATGAGAAAGCCGATGAGAAAATGGCCAAGCTAGCTGCTTTCTGTGATAACTATATTTCATATTTTGTAGAATCAGATATAAAAGCTGAATTAAAAAGAAATGAAATGGAAAATTGGCAACACAAGTGGATTAATTCTGATAAAGGTAAAAAATTCTATAAAATACAACCAATACTGAATCGTAGGACATGGCTTGATAAACTAAAATGGTCTAGAAGATTAATGAAAATGACCTCAAGACTAAGAATGAATCATACTGCAGTTCTGAAACATCTAGCAAGAAACAAAATCATTTCCAACACTAAGTGCGAATGTGGAGAAGAGATGTTTTATAATTGCAACTAGTCCAGAAAGCTGGAGCGTTATGCGAATGGGACAAATGAAGTTCTTATAATTTACGTCATAATTATAGTAGTAGAAAATTCATAAAACATAATCCCTCATCTCTGCTAACATTGCTTAGTTAGGAAATCTTATTGCTGACCCTTATATTGATTTATTTCTTCAGAAATGTCTTTTAGAAAAACTCATTGTGAGAAGATGACTCTTATGTAAAAGTTTTAGATTCCGTTATATAGAAATGTAATTTCTGAGTAGTTAAACCTAAACCTAATTAAAGTGGATGCCTTGAGTTCCATGCAGCTTCTAGAAAACCACTAAGGGTCTATTTTGAGTTACATTTACCAACCTAATACTTTTAGACGATGGATGTAGAAAATTATTAATCTTATGATAGATATAAGCCCGCTGGAGATTGGAAATAAAGCTTTTAGTGATGAAGAAATTGCTTTAAACTACAAATTCTTGATCATTAAATATTATTTGTTATAAAAGCAGCGTAGGCAGTTATATTTATTTCAAACATCTCTTAAAACAATGGATATATGATACTTTGTTTATTAAGGAAAAAAACTGTCTAAAAACCCGCGCTGTCATAATCTGTCAAACAAGAAAAATGATCATTTGCGAACGAGGAAACAGTCAGAGGCAGAGAAGGAGAAGTATGGATTTCACTTGCAGTGATTGATATCCGGTGTGTACATGACGGAATAGGCGGTGATCAGGAAACAAATAAGTTATCAAAGTTTTATTTAACGAAAAAAGAGAGTAAAGCTACTAAATATATAATCAGAGAAAATACTATAAATATATTGTCAGAGGAATCTCTGGTTTGAACTATATCGAGTTGAGAAATTTAATTCCTATTAAGTTTACTAAAATATTTAAATAATATAAATAAAATAATAAGTGACTAAGGTCTAGAGTATAAAAACAAACACGACATTAAATCTTTTTTTTTACCCTATGACAGGATATAGTGTGGCAGGATTTAAAGTTTAACGTATTATTGTAATGTATTTTATAGCATTGAAGATATTAATAAAGTAATGTAAATGGCGAAAAATGAACCGAGGAAATTAATATTTTAAATAATATTGACTTTTTTAAATAAAAATTAGTATTTTATTTTAATGTTTTTGTCATTAGACACTACATTCTTCGGTGTTACATCATTAAATTACATATCATTGTGCTTAATTACATGTTATTTGTGATCCTTATTCTATCTACCCAGTCTCACTCCTTCAAAAAATAAAAACAAAACAAATAAATTTGAAGCCCTCCTACATCTCTTTTCCTGCAACTGTTCCTCCTGTGTCTACTCTGCCATTCCTCTCTATCTCCGCCATCCACCTCTTCCTTCAGTGCCTCCCTTTAAAACTGCACAATCTTCCTTTCACTTTTTACTCTTTTCTCTATAATACTTTTACAAAGATTTGTCGCTTTCATTATCTTGCTCTTTTAAATGACTGACTTTTAAATGATTTTAAATGCTTAAAAAAGATTGACTCTATTTTAAAAAAATCACATTGGAGATCCTGTAAGAATTTAAGATAATCTTCTCAACCCAAATTAAAGTGTGTTATCGTATGAGAAAAATTAGCAGTAGCAAATGGCGCCTTTCAAAGGAATAATAAATAAACCAATCTTTAAAAAATTGTAGGTACTAGAAGAATTACTCTGAATAAAGTCTAAGATAAATTTGCATCGGATAGAAAAGAAACTGACGCTAATTTACACTGGATAAAATAGAATATAAGATGAATAAAATGTATAAATGTGTAATATGTCTGCAACAAATTCGCACTGGTTAAACAGAATCTGACAATGCAGTCCGTTGTTAAATATTTAATAGAGTACAAATTTCGATTTACTTAAATTTGAATTTGAACAATTATCTTTAGTCCTTTTTCTTTTTAACCACTATTTATTGCAACTTGGTGGTACAGTCAAAGTCAGTTTGCTAAAATTATACGACGTCGGATGTGTTTTCAACCGACTCCGCAGCTTCAAACATATAAACCGACTTAAAACATGCTGTATTTTTTAAGTAAAAAACTATACATCTTTATGTATCCTTTATTATTATTATTTATTTTTAATTCTGCCATTGGGCTCTACATTCTTTTGCCTTAACTCATTAAATTACATATCATTGTGCTTAATTACGTTTGTGATCCTTATTATATCTAAACATTCTCACTCCTTCCAAAATAAAAAATAAAAATAAAAACAAAAAATGTAAATTACTGCTTCACTCCTTCTGCTACTCTCCTTCCTGTTTCTCTCTATCTCCGCCATCCATCTCTTCCCTTCATTGCCTCCCTTTAATAACTGCACAATATTCTTTTCGCTTTTTATCTTTTTCTCACATGAAAACTTAATGTGCTCCAATGTTTTTATTTTCGTTCCACACATCCTGCACATCCTTAGCTCTCTATTTGACCAATATGTGTTTCATTTCTCCTTGTTTCCCAATGTAAAAAACTATATTAATTTTCCATATAATAATTAATTCAGACGACACAGTGGACGAGAGCATTGATGCTTGACGCCGACTGCTGTGTCTTCGGGTTCGATCCCCGGACCAGATATATATTTTCTGGGTTTGGTTATTATGAACTTATATTGATTATAGTCATACATAATCGTACACTATTTAGGCAGTGGTGTAGCCGACATATATGAGGCCACGACACCATAAATACTGCCAACATTGAAGGAGGTCGTCGGTGATAGGACTCAGCATCGGAAATAGGCCGACGTTAAATAAAAAAAAAAAAAAAAATAATAATAATTAATTCAGCTACTCCCAAAAATGTACGCATTAGTAAGTAAGTTTCACGTTTTTCTAACATTCTTTTCGCTTAAATCAGTTTAAATTATTTTAATAATTAATTAACAAACTTTTGTTAATGAATATAATCGTATTAATGGCCCGGGGTTGATGTTTTGTACGACAGCGACTGATAGACGTGATAATGACTAAGCTATTCGTGAGGGTTGTTGCGTGCAGGATGTGTAAAGGGATGAGAAATGGGGGTGCCTTGAATAGGGTAGTTTAACTCGTGACTTGAGTGAGAAAGTTACATTATCACGCACTTTAAAAATCCCTCATCTTTCAAATTGACTCAAATGTACTTCCTGAACTCGTTTTATTCTTTAAAATAATATTAAATTAAAAATAGAGCCTACATTTACTGTCAGGGGTGTCTTATCGATGTACGAGTATAACTCACTCTTAAGAAGATACAAGACAGTATATAAACTGCGGAGATGCATACATATTGATGGAAAATATTGAATAAAAGAAGCAGATTTCAGTAGACCACGTGTTCTGTTAAAGAGGAAAGTTGTTGATGAAAAAATGCGACCCTTAAAGAGGTTAGACGTCAAGAAGCGTTATGAGCAAACGTCCATAAACCATCTGTCAAAAATGACTGAAACACAGAAAATAAAATATTAAATAAATATTGATAATATAATAAAAATTTAGACTACTTGCGACATTCTCAGTAGGAATTAGTCACATTAGCATACTTTATCATAGCAGGAAGTTTCTACTTTAATATTGATCAATACATCACTGCTATGAAATAATCCTCAGTTAATACGTATGTAAATCAAAGTGCTGCATGCATCCAAGCAAAGTCGAAAAACACACAAGGTAAGGTCAAAACGATAAAAAGAAAGCCTATTTTCGATAATGTTTTTTGACGACACAGTTAATATATAATTATTTATATAATTAGTACATGATAAAATAACATTTAAAGAATACTTTGTGAAATTTTCATAAATAAATGTCAAGAAATGTGGCATGCATGAACAGCGAATCTCCACAGACGTCACAAAAAAAAGTAACATTGCGTTATCCCTCATAACTCGTCACTAGATTATTTGAAGTCAAAATACCAAAATGATTAAATTAGTTGATAAGTTTCTGCAGGTAACGCTGTCGAGTTTTTCTTTTTTTATTGATTTTAATTTTTTTTACAGTACTTAAAAGTCAAAATACCGATTTTTACCGCTATGTGTGAGAAACCGCATTTAATAGTTTCACAGTAACACGAAACCAGACCAGAGAGGTGAAGACTTAAAACTCTATATCTCCGACAGTTTTACTTAAATTGACTTCAAATTTTTACACAATAAACTTAATATGTTGTACAATAATGAACCTTATCCCCTCCCTTAAAACAAAACAGTTAAACATTGTTTAAATATAGCTCCTTTTTTAAATTTAAATCTGAAAGTAAGAATTTTAAACTGTTTCGTTCAACACCCTTAAGATCTTGTTATATCTCTAAATGTATTACAAAACGTTCACCCTGTTATATCCGTAGCTCCGCGTCTGTCCTAGGCGTAGCAATCGACGTAGACTTAGACGTAGACTGTAGTCGTAGAGCATGTGAACAGAGGGTTAGTGCAAACTCGTATAAGTGGCGCCACTATTCTGTCGACGGGGATCTTGAGACTTAGCACTACATTGTGATGAATAGACAATAAAATGATTTTTAAGTAAAATATAGTTATTACTAACTCTATATTGATAGTCATATTTTGAGGAATAAAAGGCGTGAATATATTTTAAGTATTTTACCGTTTTGTTATATATATTTGAGGTTATTATTTTATGTGCTTTAGTTTTATAGTCGTTAAAGCGTTTGTAGGTTTACGGGTATTCTCAGATTTATGTGACAAGGTGATATAAACTTGGAATGTTAAAATAAATATATTACTTTAACCTACTATGGAACTAACGGAAGCTACTACGGTACTATTGGTTAAGATAAGAGAAGAGGAAAAAGGAAGGAAAAAGATAAGAAGAAGAAATGGTTGGATAGAACACGCGCAGAAAGATAAAAATAGGACGAAAGACAGATGACAAAGGAACGGAACATTAAAGGGAAGGTTGAAAGTTGGGGAGAAAACTAAAGATAAAGAAAGCAGGAGGGCAAATAAAGAGAGAGTATGAAGAGTGAATACAGGAGAGACGAGCTGAAAGAAAAGATTAAGACAAAGAATGTATCGAAGGCGGGACAAGAGGGTGAATTATTGATAGTAGAGATTAGATGCAAGAGGTAGATGCAAAAGATGGGTAGATAATGTTTATAAAAGAAGAAGGTGGAAAGAGAGATATGTATATGGAATGAAAAGAGTAAAGATATAAAGAGAAGGACAAGGAAGAAGCGCAAAGAGTAGAACAAAATTGAAAAAGAAAATAAGAACAAGAAATTGAAGGCTAAGTAACTGTAGTGGAAAAGAAAGTCACAGAAGAGAGAATATAGAAATCAGAAAGGAGGATCATAGAATCTATTTAGGTTAGTGACAGTAAAAGAATGAAGACGAGATGTGGAAAAAAAACAATAGAAATCAAAGTAGAAATTGTACAAAAGGTGAAAGCAGATAGATCGACGAAAGTACAGAGTAGAAAGAAGGAGAATGAGAATGAACGGAAGCTGGAAAAAGAGATGTAGAGTAGACAGAAGAGAGGTCGATTGTGTAAAAATGTATTAGATAAGAGTGAGTGTATTAGTGAGATTTGCTTTAGTTTTAGTGAAGATTAATATATGTTGAAATGGAATAGTAGTGGGAGCAAATGTAACCCTTTTAATTTTTTGTGGTCACTTGTCATTCTAGTATATCCAGGAAATTTATAGTCATATTATGTTCTATGATAGTCAACAAATATGTAGCTTGAACAACCGATGTAGCTAAATGGAAGATCTCATCCTCGACGTTAATTCATTCTCTTGATTTTCGTTAATACCATGATGCGATATTTCAGTAAACAATTTGGTGAAGTGCCCTATTTTGTGACGTTTCTTTCACTATTTCACTTCAATTATAGTTCGCATCAACTTTATCTTCATTTGTATTCCGACAGGTGTAGTAATTTCGCCATCAGTAGCCGATAAAGTAGACATTTTATATGAAAAAATGTGAGAAACTATAAATGAACCCTTTTATAACAAAAAAATCATGACGCATCTTCAATATGATGTCAAAGTGACTCCAAAATGTTTACTGGGATATGACTTATCATATTTAAGTAGTAGAATCTTCTGCGCTCATAACCTCATATTTTGCAATAAATCGTACAGTGTATAAGACCCTTGAATTGGTCACTCTAAAAATATGTCTGTATATATTTTCTCTTCTACGGCGTAGTATGGATATATATATATATATATATATATATATATATATATATATATATATATATATGTGGCAAATGTGGCATCACATTTTCTTGTTTATTTATGTGCTCTTTTTACCGTGTTTGCAAGTGCGTATTTCTCTGTGAAATGAGATCAGTTCTATCTTGTTCTCTAGTTTTAGTTCTATATATTTATATCTAAAAGTATCATCCACAATGGTTGCCGTCTCTTCGATGTTACTTTACTATTTTTATTAGAGTTAAGCAAACTTTTGTGTTAAAGAATAGATATATATATATAAGTTTTTTTTTGTTTTTTTTTTTTAAGAATAAATAAATGGAACATGTTTTTCTTTTGTTCAAAAGTTTTATAAATTGCTGAAATTTTGTTATAAGTTTATTTATTTATTTACGAGTTACTTTGCTGTGTTATTTGTATTTGTTGAGTTAAGTGATACGTCGATAGTTGTTATTGAGGACAAACTAGTCAATAATGTCAGAATGGAGTTAGGCCTGTCTCAGTATGGGACCGTATTTAAGCGACGGCGTATTCGGACGTAAATCGGCGGATTGGATGAGCTACAAAGCAAACCGCCTATGTGTGTCACAGATGTCTGTAGTCGTGTATTAGGGGGTGTATTGGAGTTCTTTAGCACTTATATAATTTATCATGAGAGCAAACTTTAACTTCAATTTTTATCGATACACTACTGGTATTAAAGGGACTTTAGCATTTATTATATATCTGAGTTCTGGTTGTCGTGAATTTAAATTTAGTTCTATCGTATTGGTATCGGTATCGCTGTCCATGATTCACTGAATTACAAACATAAACTGCATGCAGAACATACCCATGTCGCCGATAGACCTCATTTGAACCGTATTGCAGCGTAACAACAAGCGATCTTAGGTATCCCCTCCAGTCTGAGGCGGCTCTTTGCATTTACAAAGGTTCAGATAGGATATCGTTGTAGTAGTGGTAACGCTTGGATAAAATTCGCCTTTATACGGTTCTAATGTGCGAGGTAGTGCCGCCCGTATTCGGACGGCTTTGTAGCGTGCAGTCTGAGAGGTCCAGAGAGTTCTCATTACATTTACAGGGTTCGGATAGGTAAAGCGTAGTAGCCCGTATACGTCCGGCAGAAATTCGTTAAAATACGGTGCCATACTGAGACAGGCCTTATGCGAGTATATAGATATTTCAATGAAAATAAATATGGAGACATACTTGGAGTACATAATTGACGCATACCATATCACTTTAATAAATTAACAAGAGCAAATTAATTTGAGTGACATGTTTATGAAATATCAAACAATTTATAAAAACACTTCGTTAATTTACGAAAGAAAAACAACAAAGTTTTAATAACAGTGTATATTATTGCAAGGCTATAACTATTTTAATATAGAACCCTGTTAGAAACACGCATGAGGGGTTGAGGGTGGTGAGGAGGGGGGTAGCTTTGAAACTACGTAGAGTCGTAGTAGAACATTTGGGGTGGCTCGGTTCAACTTCCTTCTATACGAATATAACACTAGAAAACACCCTCAGTTGAGCCCTTAATGAAATGAAAAACAAGGACGGATCGTGTCTCCTTAGTCTGTATGTGTTCATGTATGAGTGTAAAGGCTACACATTATAGGCGAAGAATATACAGGGGAGAATTAGGGGGTGGCTCATTATGTATTAATTTTAAGCAAATAAGTTATATACTAGAACACTTCTCTCTTCATATTTCTCACTTCACTCTTTTATATTTTTAAATTAATTTATTACATTTATGTGTTGTAATCATTTTCATTAAGCCTCAATTATTATAATTACAAGTTATTGTTAAGTTTTGTATTCAATTCAAACAACTGTATTTGTAACTAGTTCTCTATCTAATCGATAACACTGTCTTATTTACGATAGTCAAATCGATACAAAAATGCATATTTTCGATAATGCTTTTTGACAACACAATTAATATATAATTATTTCTATAATAACTACATGATAAAACAACATTTAAAGAATACTTTGTAAAATATTTATAAATAAATGTCAAGAAATGAGGCATTGACAGCGAATCTCCGCAGACGACTTAAAAAAAGTTGCATTGCGGTGTCCCTCATAACTCGTCACTAGAATATTTGAAATCAAAAAACCAAAATGATTTCGTTAGTTGATAAGTTTCTGCAGGTAACCCTGTCGAGTGTTTTTTTATAGATTTTTCATAAAAAAAGACGAATATATTTAAATAATACTCTGTTATTTTAAAATACGTTAATAAATTTAAAAACACTCGACAGCATTACCTCGGCATTTATGTAAAGAAAAAGTGTGTAAAATTTTAAAGGGATCGGTGTAGTAGATTTTGAGCTAGAAAGGGCACTGACTCTGAAAATGCTAAGAGTGAGAAAGAACCAGAAAGATGAAGACTTAAAACTCTATATCTCTGACAGTTTTACTCCAATCGACTTCAAATTTTCACACAATACACTTAATATGTTATGCACATATGCATATGCATTAAAAGACAAAATTAAAACCTTACCTTCTCTAGTAAGGGATAAAGCAGGTGGCATAAAGACGAACTTACGAAGTACAAGTGTTCTACATTTTAAACGAAATTATTTGTTATTTTATTAGTAACTAACTAATTCGAAGAACGTTGTCCTATCCAAATTTCAATAAGGTATTCCACAATTCAACTGAAAATAAACAACTGAATCAATTTTTCGTCACTATTACCTTGATTCACAATAAGCAGTCAAACAACATTTGGGCACATAGTTACAAAAATCTCATATAAAAAACATCATTAGTTTTTCCAGAATTTTCCAAATTTCTAAGTAAATTTTTCAACTTTTCTTTCCTTAAAAACCCTTTTCAGACTATTACGAACATTTAAAAAGAAAATTAGCCAAATCGGCATAGCTGTTCTCAAGTGATGCGTTTAACAACGAACAGCATTTCAATTTTAATTATATAGAAAAAGTTTTACCGCCTTACAAATAAACCTGTTATAAAATTTATACCAGGCATAAACTGATAATAAGCCCGTTCGGACGGGCTTTATACCTCGTATAAATTTTATAACTGGTTTATTTGTAACGCGGTAAAACTTTTAATGACATTTAAATAAGACAAGGAATTAAATACGAGTAGATGAATATTTCTACGAGCTACATATATGTTTAATAACTCCAGGGCCTTATTTAATTGTAAAGCGGCGGTCCTGAACTTTTAATAGTCTTACAACTGGCTATATAGAAACACTTTTCCACGCACACCAGACCGCACCCACACAGACAAAGCGTACTTTTTATTATCTAATACACACAATGCTACCAGAGACTCGAACTCCTATACCGTACTTTGTGAAGCGACGTAAATGTCAGTTAACATGCATGTGTAGTAAATTAGCACTCGGGGTGATATATTAGTGAATTAACAGGCAAGAAAGCTAAATTATATCTATCATATAGCCGTAATAAAGGGAAATACTGTTTTGTACCTGACTTAGGGGTAGGGGTAGAACCCACGTTGTTCAAATGTTTCTCGCCCCGGGCTAATATCATAAATTTTATTTTAAATCAACGAAATGTTTTATTACTTTAAGGTAGTTCACTTGTAGGAAATAGTATAGTCCGATATTAAGTACAAGCGCTATGTACACAAATATAATAGTGTTTAATTTCTATCGGAGGTTGTACCCCATGATTCAATAAAGTAATTAATAATTTCATTTCAAATTTTAATTGTTAATTTTATAAAAATTGATATTTTTGTTTCGTTTAGTTTTAATAGTTCTTGACGTAGTTTTTTATGCTGTTTTCAAATCTGCAATTTATTTTTAAATAGGTGTCTTTATTTTCGAGATATCAGCATGTTGAGGCGTTTTGAACTGGGCGTAAAAAACTACGCTAGAAAGTAAACTTAATATAAGAAACAAAAAGTTTTCTTTTTGTTGAAATTTTTAAAAGTTATTGTCTTGTTAATTTTATAAAAATTTCCTTTGTTGTTTCGTTTAGTTTTAATGATACTTAACGTAGTTTTTTATGCTCTTTCCAAATCTGCAATTTATTTTTAAATAGGTGTCTTGGTTTTCGAGATATCAGCATGTTGAGCCGTTAATAATGCAGACATTTAAAAATGGTTTCCAGTGTTGAACTCAGCATAAAAAACTACGCTAGAAAATATATTAAATACGTCAAAATAAAAAAATGTTTTTCATAAAAAACGCCTTGCTAATTTCAGAAAAATTAACCTATTTGTTTTGTTTAATTTTTAATGGTTCTTAACGTAAATTTTTATGCTGATTTCAAATCTGCTTTTTATTTTTAAATAGGTATTTCGGTTTTCGAGATATCAAGACTTATATATTATCAATATATACTACATAGTTACAAAAATTAAGATAATTCAATTTTAGCTTTACAGAAGAACAAGTAATTTGAACCAAAAAATTAGAAAAGTAAATAGAAAAATCCTTACTGTAATCGTAGACTACTTCAGTTAGAAAATGTTTTATAGTGCAACTTACAAGCTTTATAGTAAGCTCCTAGTAATAGTAAGACGTAGTAATTCCAAGGTCTACGTCACATATAATTAATGTTCCTACTACTGGCTGTAATCAATCTCACGATCAAACTCTCTTCTTCATTGAAACTTTATAAGAATTATAAACCAGTTATAAATATTTCACTTGTTCCAACGGCTTCGATTCTACTTCATAAATAGTCAGTATGCAAGATTCAACTTGCTAGCGTACTACAAGCTAAATCAAGCGTTATATTTTCATCTTGGAGTGGCATCGCAATCTTATATCCGATACTGGTCACACAGTCCTTATAATTACGTCATGATTATGTGGTAACATTTAAATCAATCAATATTTAAAAAGTCAATAACTTGTAACCTCTTATAAAGTTGTCGATATATCAAGATGTTATCCTAGCGCCAATAATTACATTTTGTACGTCAATAAATTTTGAAATCAAAATTTACTGCGAAAAAGATACGGATCATGTTCGTTTAACGATGAATTACATTCCACACGTTCGTCATATCACTGACTAATTAATTGGAGAACCGGAAGCGTTTTGTAATTGTTTTGAAATTATTAATTTATCTCTCAGATAGAGCTATAAATGAAGTGGAACTTAACGGTGTAAAGTTCTGAATATAATCGCGTATTCTTATGCAACTTGATTTCTTACTATCGATAACGGTGAATGATGAATGACCTAATTGCTCAAGTGCTACTCACGCCAATCAGATTCTATTACTCAAGTGGTTTTGATATGATGCGTACGATTACACGAATAAGTGCACTCTCACACACTTTAGCATTTTTTATCATGAGAGGTAGTTTCAATTTTATTGCTTATACCACTACTTCATACATCCGTATTCCTAATATGGTTCGAACGTCTTGCCGTACTACGATCTAGGCAGAGTCGCACAGATCCAGATCATCGCGGAATACATACATTGTCGTACATAACGCGAACCATACCAAACTGTTGTCCTTTGTATTTAGAAGCGTAACGGTAAGAGAGAAAAACGATACAGATATACATACAGTGCTGACAGTACAGTACAGATTGCAAAAGTGTATTAATAAGTATTAAAGGATAATATTTATTAATCTTATGACAAAGTGTACTAATGCGAAACAAGGCGAAGATATCGTACTGAAAATGACAGCATCGCAAGTAGCCAGATGATGTGCGAGTTGTTTTTAAAACAATATAAAAATATGAATTACGTATGTTGATGAAGCATTGATTTTTAATCAATTAAGAATATCGTTCAAGCAAAGCTCCATTGAGAGAGATGGTAGATTGACTGATGTGTTATACCTGTTACAGCGTTGTCCTTTATATAAATCAAAGCAATCAATATCGTTTTGCAAAGTCGCATTTAAATCTTTGCAACATGTGAGACCAATCTTAAAAATGAAGAAAAAGAATCTATTTTGATTTTGCAAAATCAGTCAGCGTCGCAGTGTCTGGAGCGATCGTATCAATTAGCAGTTCGCACTGCTTTTCCTGACTAGACGAATTAATCCGAAGGTGATGACCACCAAATTCCAATTTTTCCAGACTCACCACTGTAAATCTATATTTAATAAAAGTGTTATTATTATACTATAAAAAAACTTTCCAAAAAATAATAATAGTACATATTGTACAAATATAATCAAAACTAATATAATTACATCTAACAATGGCGCCCAACTTCCCCGTATGCTCACAAAGTTAGACACCAGCGGAATTGCAAAACTCGCTGAAACACTCAACGCAAACAATGCATTGTTTTTAGTTTTAAACATTTTGTTCCAAATAACGAAACATAATACAATAATAAAACTTTATCATGTGACAGCCGCCATGATGAAATAAATTCCACTGCAAAAACTGTACTGCATATGGATAAAGTTGGCTACCAGGACTTCAAATATCCAATTATAGCAGATAGTAATAATGAAAATATTTATGGTTTTGTTTGTTTAATTATTAAAGTGATTAACATTTATAAAATTACTAATCTACCATCGGATAGAAGCTAAGTAAGATGAGTGAGAGGAAACCTAAAGAAGGCAGTGAACAGGATGTTTAGATTGGAAAAGGAGACTAGAAAAGGAGGTAAGATACAGAAAGGAGAGCATACTATGAAGTAAGGGGAAAGGCGATGAAGAAGATTGATGTGGAGTGGTGTAGGAGATAATAAAAGAAATGAATTTAGAAGCGCAGCAACAGTAAAATATGAGGAAGATGAAGAAATTAAGGTATAGAGTAAGATATATACACTTGCGAACGCACAGAAGGCTGGAGTAACTAGATTAGAGAATTAAATAAACTGGAATAATCGCGACATTTAGTCTATGAATCGAGAAAGAGAAAGAGAGGATTCGGAGAGTAGAGGAAAAGCGAAAATGCAGAATATATTGGGAAAGCTGACGAACATGAGGAGCAGGAGGTTTGGATACAAGATAGTATTGGGATGAATTGATGCTATAAAACAGAGAAAGAAGACAATAAATATCAGAAGTAAGATGAAGAGAAAAATACAGGAGAAGAGGAGAAGAGAAGAGTATTGAAATTAAAGGAAATTTAAGATGGCTTACTGAAATTAATGTAAATAGTTTGCAAGGCCGTAAATATTATCAAATTTTACAATAAAAAATAAAAAAAGACTTATTAAGAGTAAGTGCACAAACTCATAAAGAACAATAAGCGCTGGTGACATCTTCAAGCAATGCCTTTCCTTTCCTTTCAAGGAAATGTGTTTTACATTTGTTTTGGTGCTTTAAATCCACCTGAATTTCCAGTAAACAACAAGTAAAAACTCTGTCATGCGGTTAAATTTATAACGAAACGAAAAACAGGAAGATAAAACTGGGTTAGAAGTCATTGATCAGAACTACGTGGGTCGTAGCTTTAGGGTGGGTAACAAAGGGTGGCTCTTTTGTAAAACAATATGGTCACTTGTTTGTTCATAGTTGTTTGTGAAGCATGATTTCAAATTGATTTTAACTGGAATGTGGTTAATACAAAGAAAAATAGATGTTTGACGTAATTCCTTCAAAAAGTTAAATGGGCTTGAAAATAGTATAGAAATGTTATTGTAGATGGAGCGCAGATGCTTTGTAAATACATATATGTTATTTTAGGAATGTTTATTTAAAGAATACTGAAAAATTAGTGACGTGGTGTAACAGTTTCTGAAACTGTTTGACGATGTCGAATGAAAACTCCAAATGTTCAATTATTTTTTAATATGTTGCAATACTATAAGAGATATTAACAAGTGAAATAGTCATTTTGTCTAATAAATCAATGAAGGCTCTTCGTAAAAGCTCGAAGAACAAAGAAATATTACTAAACCTACCCTTTCGCTTTCCTTTTGGGGGCGTTGTTTTTTAAGGTTAACTTAACCTAATTTATAATAATTTTGAACACCTATATGAAAAAAGTACATTTTAACAAAAAACATTTTAATAAAATGCGAGGTAAAAAAAGGAATGTAACAAACAAGCTTTTTATATTTAATTGAAATATGAGATGTAGATAAAAAATAACGAGACTCATGCTGTAAAATAAGTATCCCCTTAAATTACTAAATTACTATCCTCTTCAATAAACATCCCTACATCTGCATCATTCTATGCTAATTTTCCATAGTTCAAAACAATGCTGGAAATCTTCTTTTGTAAGGTCGTACAGTTCACGACCTAACTATCACCAGAGGACTTTAAATTTGAAATTGACCTTTCTTCTGCTGTTTGTGACTATAAGCAACAGATACATTATACGGTCGCACACACGAATTTGTAACATTTGTACAGTATAAAAACAGACATTTTCATTTTAGAATATAGCATTATTCATTATAGCACTGTGACTTCAATCTGGGCCTAACCTATGACATCATGTATGGTAACAGAGGTGCCTATTCTCATAAAACAGATGCAGTGACTTGGACCAGCACTTACATGTGTCTGAAGGGAACTGCTGGACACGGAGAACATTTAGGGTTTTGGCTTTGGCGACACAAGACCACGGATTGGTCACTGGACCTTCGACATATACAGATTGGTTAAGAGTTCCATATCTGAAATTGATTATTAATAAATGATTCTTACATAATAATTGAATTTTAATTGGGAGAACCCTAGCAAGTTTATCCAAAATTATTTTAATAATTAAATAATCAATTTTGTTATGGTGCGACATTCGTTTAAATGCGGCTCTATCCTGACGCTTACCTTAAAGACACTATTGCCTACAGTCTGTGCCTAGATTCAGAAGACCGACAAACAAAACGCTTTTGCATTTAAAAGAAACCGAAACAAATTGCTTACAAATTGACTCAAAATAACATAACCTAAAAACACCTCACTCAAAAGCTCAGGTAGATACTACGAGTTATCATTCTTTTGAAGAATGAAGTCGATATAACTAAACGGGCACATGATCATCTTTATCAATTTCTTTATAAAGTGTAGGGTTCAATAACTGATAAAAATGTTGAATATCAAATTGAAAGGCGACGCCAGTTATCTAGGACGTGACGTCACTTGTCTGCTGCGTCATTTTTTAGTCCGATGAGGAGTGTGAGTGTGAAAGATGAAAGATGAGAAGGGAAGTGGGGCGAGAGGGTTTTCTATAAGGGTCGTAAACTCGGCTGCTGAGGCGCTATGTACGACGAACTTGTACAAGGCAAGTACTCTAGATATTTGAGATATGTACAATGTACATGTAAGTTCACGATATAGAAGTACGTACTCGTAAAGTTGAATCATCCTACACTGATATGATATCGATAAAGTAGTCATTTCTTTTCTTAAATATTTATGAATCAGCTTCATGTTCTTTAGCTTAAGTCTTATTTCTAACTTACTGTTTTGATATTTAATTTATGTTTTTATTTAATCTAGATTTCAGGTTTTCAGAATAGGCATTCCTAGTCACATTCGTGTTTTAATTTGAGTTTGGTTAATTTACGTGATGCACATGAAGTTAGTAATATAAATTCTACAGTTCTACAGTTGGACAAAATTGAATGTGGAGTAATTAATATTGGTGTTTTTAATAACAATTAGTAATTGTAAGGTTCTACAAAAATAAACAAAAAGGTAAATTAAGTTTTAAATTAAAAATTAAAAATGGTGCAAGGAATGACTACGCATATTCCCATATACTATACAATTTAAATTAAATATAAAATTAAAAACAAAATTAAAACAGTGAGTCAATTTTAAAATTAATGTCAAGAGTATTAAAGAACTACCCACTAAACACATATACTGTTTATTTAATGTAAAGTAATTTACCTTTTACATAATTTTTTTTAGATTAATAAGATGTAAAATTACATAACAAAAACTATCTTTCAACACTCATTTAAGTTTCCGTAGTTGACTTTAATAAAGTTTTTCATCTCGTAAAATTCAAAAGAGTTTGTTCAAGGTCGTTATAATCCAGGTAGAAATTTGTCTTTGAATGGCCACAACCTAATTCTAAGGTTTCTTTTTGACTTTTCATATAGAAATTTTCTTGCACTGCAAGGTTTATACTTGTTAGCTTGTCAAAGGCTAATTTCAAGAATTTCTTTTCATGAGATAATAATATAACCAAAAAGTTTCAATAAATGCCGAAATGTTTAATTTGTAAGAATTATAAAATTTGTAAATTGTGTTTGTTAGCGATATTGAGTACTAAGAATTCTGTTTTAGACCTGTCTGGACCTGTCTGATGGTCATGTGATGTAGGACTGTGTTTCTCAGACCTGAATGTGTCCTAGCTTGAATAGTATACAGTTTCTATATTCCTTTGTTAATAAATAATACTGTACCAATACTTTTTTTAAAAATATATTAATATTTGAGTGCATCAACTTTCGATAGTTATTAGCACAAAAAACTATATATACATTTATAAACATTTGTAATACATAATTTACATTTTTAAATACGAGTATGTGCATTTAAATTAAGGAGATTAAATTTAATTCTCTGATAAAATCAATCAGGTTTTTAGGACTTTCTCTGCTTCCAAATATCTGCTTATAGTCTTCGGCAAAATTACAGTTTATTGGTGCGATGAATACTTGGAGCATTGAAGAATAATATGTTTTACTATTAGTAGGAAATTTGTTATTAGTAAATCCTAATTATTCCTGACATGTTAATTAATACAACCCGAACATAGGTGTATATAATTATAAAGAAACCCTCTTAATCCACCTCTGCAGCTTACATTTTAGATCAATATTTCCATTGTAGTTAAAAAAGCAAACAAAAGTTTCCTAAGCACATCCGAGTACGAAAGTGGGTGGTCACTCATTTATTGGAGCTCACAACGAGTCCAAGAAGTACTTACCGCTAATTATACTGTTGATAATATAAGAATTAAAAACATCCACAACAACCTCGCACCTAGCACGTAATATTCAAATTAATCTAATTCGATGTTTATTTTGTTTACAACAAGTAATAATATAACATTATAGACACACAGTAATGTTCATTTGACATCAGTCAATGTTGACATGGCCTTGAAAGTCCCACAAACACCCCCCTTCCTAGCTACCACCCCCAAATAAATTACTGTGAAGCGGAATAAATTATTATTCATAAAAGGGTGATTACATTTTGAATATAGAAAACCTATTAATAATGTTAGGGAAATAATACCATGGCTTTATCGATGTTTCATGACAGTTAAGGGCTCGAGGGCTTAGATATTGCGATGCTTACAGTACCGTAGGTAAGTACGTGGTTTAAGGGTACCAACCGCACCCTTAGTTAATTGGAATTAAAGGCATATCAAGAACAATTACTTTGTAACGATACGATGGGGTAAAATCAACAATGTAGACCTTTTACAAAGTCCTTTTGTATCCAGTCTTTAAGTTTTTTAAATTATATATATGTATATATATATATATATATATATATATATATATATATATATATATATATATATATATATAATTATATTTTTTTGGTTGGTCTGCTTTATTTTGGTCAGATGAACTAGCGGTATATATTAGTTATAGCTACTTTCATTGTAGTATATGCCAACGGCTAACATAGTTGATATTTGGAGCTGACAGAACTCATTCTGCATAATGTTAAGTTATTATAAAATTAGATAAAAAGGAATTGACAATTTTACTTCACAACATGATTACACAACATGAACAGTGTAATTATTATAATGTGTTTGTAAATTACTAAAATAAAAGTCTTTGATTTCTTGAAGCAACACATAAGTTTGATTAAAAATTTACAATTCCTAAAATGTCTTATATATATAAATATACATTAGTATGTCTTACGTGACTTTACTGGCTATAAGTCATTAGTATGCAGTGAAGCCCACTATGCAAAAACAATAGAATTTATTGACAATAATATTGAATGTAAATAGCTCTGCGAACTTATCAGTGTTATTTACTGTCCGTCAACATATCTTCACGAACCTGTGACTACTGGTATGGCAACAAAACACACTACATAATATTGAAATTGTGCATTGTCGAAATCTTTAAATCTAATATTTAGCAGTGTAAATACGGATTATTGTCCTATATTAGAAAAAGAATGCTTAACTTCAGGTGCATGCAGTTCCACATCGTAAAAAAACTACCTACGGTGTGCATTTCCGCTTATATTTGTTAATTTTATTTATATTTCTTAGTTATAGTTTATAAAATTATTGCTTTCATATTATGTATCTTTCATAACAATAATTTCTATATTAAATAGGACGCGGTGTTATACTATTGCAGACATTTTCTCGCATAGAGTGCCCTGCGCGTTCATTATCGCATCGCAAGGTACAGTTGCTTTTTACTCTACCTACCAGCAATTACATTTTTTACTGGCATCTAAATCTTGAGTTCAAAACACACTTAATACAGCTCTCAGACAATTAACATAACCACCAAAAACAAGAAATCGAAAGCAAATTAAACATATAAATTAAAACCATACTTTGCACTATTGATTCCATTAAGTAATTGGGTGTTTTTAAAAGAAATCTAGAGCTCGAGTCGACGTTGCGAATTCAACACCGCGTTTCTATCCACAAGTCTACAACAAAACATGCATATTATCTTAAAACACATTTTTATTGAACATATGTGCCGTTACGCAATACATTCTTCAGCCTTAATTCTATTAATATAATTCTATAATTAGTGGTAAGCATTTCTGGTGGGCTCAAATAAATAAATACATACTCGTATATATGCTTAGGAACCTTTTGTTTACTATTTTAATAATTACATTGGAATTATTAATTCTTTTTATATATACCTAGTCTAGTTTAGACTCTTATTAATAAATATATCTTAAAATAATTCGATAATTAATAATATCTAAAAATATCTTAAATATGTTTAACTTAGTTTACGATTTTAGATACTCTTTATAATACTGTTAGCGATATTTCGCTCTAACACTATTAGTACAACCCTGGTACAACTTTGAACCTGTCTAAACCTTAAATAATTGGTTGGCCAGTGAAGTTGTTTTGTCTTTCACAGATATGGGTAATCTTGCACTTCAATCCTTCGGTTTTGACTTGAGCCTGGGTCAATCTCAGCCTGGGACATTACAAGTTACATCTAGTCTTGCATTGTATACAGTTAATTCAATTACTTTTTAGCAGTTCCCATCAACTGCTATCTATTAATAGGCTACTGTCAAAAATTATTCAAAAAGCATATTTTTCAGATTTAGCTCCCCTGCGACTATTTCCAGTTTTCAAATTTGAAAAAATGGCTTTCAAAATCACTGAAACTACTAAAACAATCGCCTATTTTGAGGGCCTTGGGAAAACCTATTATTTGGGAGGAATAAATAAATTGGAAAAGCGGTGTACTCAATATATCGAGCTTGAAGGAGAGTATGTTGATAAATGAAGCGCTTTTTTTCCGAAAAAAAATATTATAAACGACTTATACGATTCCAGATAATATCTTGATCCTTAAAATTTCATAGTTCTTGAAAAAGCATTTTTAAAAAGTTTTATGTTTCTATTTGCTTATATGTTAGGGATCTTTCAATTAAAAGTCAATAATTATATTAAATTCATTTATTAATAATCAATACTCTTAATCGATCTATATATGTTGAAAGTCTCATGACGCATCCCTAAGTATTGTGACAATAGTTTAATTAAATCAGTGATACCCGTGTGTAGCAGTTATCCTCAGCCATTTGCACTTCTGTTACCATGATGTCATAATCAAGTCCAAATTGAAGTCACAGCGATGCCGTCATAGGGCTAAATAGCGCTAACAATTTTCCACGATCATCTTACGCAATCATTTTACGGTTACAACACTTACCATTTTATTTATATTAGGTAACATTTCTTACATAATGTTTCTTATGTTAGTTAAACTTTAACCATTTAACTGGAATAAATCTCAACTGCCAGAGGTGTTATACCACACCTAATCAGATAACAAAGCAATTCACTAATTCGGTGAGTGCCGGCATTAATTAATAATTCCGCTCATTGTCTACCAAAGCTTAGAATATATTAACGTCATATAACAATAAACATAAACCTCACATAATGGGGCCATTATGGTTATCAACAGAGATGTTGTAAACGGTATGGTAATTGACATGAGTGGTATAAATAAAATACTTATATAAAACAATAATGACAGTATTGTTCACATTATTAAACAAAAGCCGCTGTTATGAGCACAGGCCATAAATAATTAGTGGTTGTATTTCAATGATAAAATCATGAATTTTTTATTTTTATGTTGTGGTAGCCAAGTGGTAAACTTTATGTCGGGGCATTCATCTCATGTCTCATAGAGTTTTTATTTTTATCCGAGGTAGAAAATTGTCTTCGAATAAAAGTTTCGCACTTGCTAGCTTCTCACAAGCTAATTCCAAGATTCATTTTTTACTTTTTATATAGAAATTATCTTGCAATGCAAGTTTCAGAGTTTCTAGCTAGGATATTTACCAAAGTCGTCTACAATTCTGTCAAGTATTTGAAGTCAACAAACTACACTCCCTATAATCTCCTTAATTGATCAATTTAACAACCCCCCACCCCAGCCCCCTCGTTTACGACAACTAGTCCAGACCAGCGGCCAATCAACACTTTATACTTCTTTTACAAGCCACGTACAAATTAGGTTTATTGAAGCTCTGTACTCGTATTACCAGTATAGCGAAGGTAATAAAAGTATTTAAGAAGGGTAATAAACTTTGACCCGAGCTTTCAGCGTCGAGCTTTAAGCTTCAATAGGGAGACACCGATTTAGTATATAAAGAACTTGTTACTTAAGTTCAGTGTTAGGCCCTGCTGTGTTGTTAATGTCTTATGTTTATAAGGGTGGCTTTATAACGGTTGAGGATAAGAAGTTCTGAATGTCTGTAAGGCGTTCATTTTGAAAGCGGTGCAAGTTCATTCTTTGCGTCATGAAGGAATTGCGTTTGTACAGCTCGTTTTTCTAAATTTATTAACAAACAATGATATTCTATGATAACTAAGAAATTACACAATTGGGTTATGGACTAATTTTTTCGGTGGTTTTTAAATATATAATGGAAATACAGGTTGATATATTTTTTTCTAATTTCTCCTTTTCTAATTTCTTTTTTGATTTTTTGAAATATTTTGATGCAGTTATGTTCGTTATACTTTAACATAAAGTAATGCTTTATTACATTGTAAATATCTACGGGTTTCTGGCATTAATATAACTTTATTTAAATTCATGGACCATTTTTTCTAATACCAAAATTCTTATATTTTAAAAAAATGATATGTGTTTTATAACGTAGTTTTTGTGCTGATTTTAAAAAGAAGAAATATTTTTCAGAATTTTTCACGGTTCGACTTTATTATACTGATATCTCGTAAACAAAAACATTTATCTAAACACTAATTGCAAAATTGAAATCAACATTCAAAATTATGTTAAAACCTGTTATAAAAATAAGAGATTTTTTTCTTCAATTTTCATGAAAAGTAAGAAGAGTATACTCTAAATGACATTAAAAGTATTTGCAACAATTTTCGAATATTAAATTCTTTGTTTATTAATTTTGTATCGAAAGAAGAGAAACAAGAAAATAACCTTCTTAAAAATGATGAAAAGGTTATATTTATTATATTAGGAAAAATAAAGTCTTCTCAGTTTTTGCGTTGAAAGAAGACTATAACCTTCTTGAAAATGTTAAAAAGCCAAGAATTTTGACCGTTTTGATTATTAATTTATTTGTCGAAAGAAGACGATAACCTTCTTAAAAATGATGAAGAGGTTTTATTTAATATATTAGAAGAAATAAAGTTTTATCAGTTATTGCGTTGAAAGAAGACTATTACCTTATAAAAAATGATAATAAACCAAGAATTTCTAACTTTAAGAAAATCTTTTTATTATTAATTTATTTGTCGAAACAAGACTATAATCTTCTTAAAAATGTTAAAAAGGTTCTATTTATTATATTAAGAGAAATAAAGTTCTCTAAGTTTTTACGTTGAAAGAAGACTATAAACGTCATAGTCCAATAATCATATAAACTATAGCGTATAAAGATTATATAAACTAAACTTAGGTTTTCACAAAGTTTGAATTTAATTTATCTGCCCAACTGAAACCATTCTACTTCCGTATGCTTTGTAGTAGGTGTACATACGTATTACGGTCATTACATTAACATTTATGCCTTAGTTAATATTATTTATTTAAGACAATCGATTTATTGTATGTACGTGTTGCTGGTGAATGCGAGAGGTGCAAGGAAGGTCGAGGGGGTAAGGGTGTAAGGGTGGTACAAATAAGTTTCGAGACAATGACAAACTTTGTTAATGAAATATGTATCAATAGGCCCCCAGGTCATGCGTCATTTTGTTCTCCAGGGAGTCGTTATTCTGGGTTGTTTAGCGACGAAGTGTTAAAATAATTTAACACTTCGTTAAATATGATGTACTTGGTATTTGTTAAAATACTAAGAAACTTGTCGATACAATGTAATACCTAAAAATACATGGATACTACTTTATATATATATATATATATATATATATATATATATATATATATATATATATATATATATATATTAAATTCTACGTAAGAAAGACTTATGTAGACTTCTTGGATTTTACGATTTAATATTAATCAAAGTTTAATATAAGTTTGTTACATTGTTATTAAATAATTGCAAAATAATGTAAGTATGTAAGATGATCAATCAAATATAAACATATTTATTGGTGATTTATAATTGTGCCTTACTTTTCTACATAGTTCCCTTCAACACAGATATATTACCTTCAACACGTACAGTAGAGTCCTATTAAAAACTTTTCCTTCTTAATGCCAGCTTTAGTGGACCAAATTAGAGCTGCTGTATCAGCGCGGACATCGCAAATCAGTAGCCGATATCTAATTCTAATTAGCCGGTAGACTAATTCCCTGATGGAATCTGAGCAAACCAACTTCTATGTATTTCATGTATTGTATCACAATACATACATACCACGTATCGTTACGACAGTACGCCAGGTCAAACTTGTGTACTGTAGGGTGTATTGGACTTGTTTTACACTAACATAATTTATCATAAGAACAAACTTTTACTTTAATTTTTATCGATACACCACTGTTCCTTAGTAGTTTGAGCTGGTTGATGGTATTTATAAGATTGAGATAGGTTTAGTGTTGTAGCATGAAATTCGGTTCCAATTTTAGATGTACATAACGCCCGTATTCGGACGGCTTTGTCCCTCGCAGTGTGCTTTGGTTTTTTTTATATAAAATTTTTCGGGATTCTCAGGCACGTAGCATTTTATCGCCCCTAGTATTGTTCTGATCCTTCTTATACTTTATATCCAGACAACAAGAATGATCTATTCATGGCAACTTCTGTTATAAATTTCGGTTTCTCAATCAAAAAGGCGGTGTTAACAGGAAGCGTCTGCGAAGTCTGTAGCACCGCATTTTGGAGTCCATTTCTTGCCATTGCTGTATTTTTACATAATTATGTGCTTTGTTTCATTATAGTTACAGGGTTCGGTAAAGGGATTGGTAAAGCGTAGTTGCGTATATACGTTCGGTCAAAATTCACTTAAATATGCTTGCAGTGTGTCACAGGCCTAAGAGTTAAGCGGCGATCGCTTTCTACAAGTTCACTCACGGTCACGATTTCATTAACGCATTTCATTTCATAAACGCTTTCGTTCTTGTTGACGAAATTAGGCTTAATCTGCGCCCTTTAAATATGATTCCTAAAGAACCAAACCTAAAAATATATAAGTAACAAGTAAACTTTTTATGTTAAGTAAACCTGTGCTAACAATAATTTAGCATGTTTTCCCAATATGTATATGTATATGTATACTTATACATGTATATATTAAAGTGTATCAACCTGTATATAAAATGTATGCGACCCCAAGATTCTATATTTATTTTCTTTTAAAATCGATCCCCAAATTAAATATGTATGTGATATTGAACAGGTGTGGTTCGTTGGTAAAAAATATAGAACTATCAAATATTTATATTAACAACGGATGTAAGTAAGGGGTAGAGGGTTAGGAGTGAGAGATGGAAAAACAGATGGCTTTGTATAAAATAATAGTAATAAGAAGAGGTCAATAGGGTGCAAAGGTCGACAACATGTTCAGTTTTACATCAACATAAAATTTCATTTCAATTTGAAATTGTTTACCAAATTTTCAATTGGTTTTGCTATTTTCTAGCTTTAATATTTTCTATTTATCACATTCAAAGCTATCTTGTGCTTCCAACTTAGTGTTATTATGTTTTGTTAAAGCTAAAACAGATGTCGCTTTTAATTCCATCACAACGATGCTAACAGTTTGTTCACGATGAATCACGATAATGTTGGAATTTCGTTCCATCATAAATAAAAACACATTCTCTTTCTAATGCATTTTTCTACCTTCGTTGAATAGACTCCATTTAACGCCTGTCACAATCTAATAGCCGTTAAGTTCACATCTCAAATAAAATCACTCTTCACTTCATCGAGTGAACAACTAAAGTAACAATTTACACTTCGCATCGTGAACATTACGCCTAAACTACTTTGAGCGCACAGCTCAATGTGCTTGTTCTGTTTTGTCGGAAACCGACGTTAACTAACTGCGCTTGTATGTTAACTACTAGATAAAAGTATCGTCTAAAAATGTATGTATATAACCGAGTCAAAATTTAGCGCATCAATAAGACTTCTAGGTTCTCATTTCCTTTGTAATTTCTTCGATACAACGATTTTAGGGTATTGACAGAGTTTCAAAGCCTATTTGATAACGTACCTAGATAACATGAGGCATATTTTTCAAGTTTACATGTATTATACATTTCATTTTATTAACATAACCTAGAATTTAAAGTTATTTTCTTTCTTTCCACCATTCCAGTCATTATCTATGCTCCTTTTCTATTGTCTTCCCTCTTAGTTGCGCCATTCATCTTCCTCTTTCTCTTTTCACCTTCAACAACACTTCCGGAATCAACCAGCTGAATGAACCTGCTCTGTATACCCACTCTTTCAGTACTTTAGATTTTCCTAGTATACACTTTCCCTTTCCATCACCTCTCCAATCCATCCTTCCTCTTTCTTCATTTCTAAAAACTAAACTTTTAATACACCAATTAAAAAAACAAAAACCCATTAGAATTATCAATAGAATAGTAACAGTAGTAATTAGTCTTTCCAAAAGAATGATAAACTGGTGAGTCTTACGCCACCCGCATAATCCAATACTTTCTTATTATTTTAATTAAGACCATAACACTTAATTATGTTTAATACATGACATCTCCTATTAGTAGAATATATTATAACTAGAGGTTTAAACTAGGGGTGTTCAACACGTGACAAACATCGATTTGATGTTGACATAATATCGATATGTTAAATTAAGATTATTTGAATTTTCGATTTTAAATGCTTTACTTGGAAATGTATTTTTTAGGCTACGAAAACAACATGTTTGAGACTAAAAGCAAATCTTCGAACCACGCAACAGATATACATAATTTCCAAAGTTAATTTCTCTACCTTGTTTAAGGATATGGAAAACTAATGTTTTCTTTTGAATTAATATATATGTGCTATACATTTTGAAAATTAGAAATATTGTTTATTTTGTTTATAAAATGAAATAATTTATATTTAAATATTACAATTAAATATTCAAGTCAAATATTTCAATTTAAAAATATATTTTCATCTCTCGAAGTAAAAAATAGTCTTGTACTACAATGTTCGCACTTTTTACTTTGTAATAATCTAATTCCATGGTTCATTTTTTACTTGTCACATAGAAATTGTCTAGAATAGTATAAAAAATCTGCAATGCAATTTTTTCTGTTGATAGTGTATTACAAGCTTATTAAAAAGTGTTACATTTTCTTCTTGCTCTTCTTTTCTGTAGAAAGTTGAATAACTTTGTCTCTTTCTCACAAAGTAACGAATAATAAAGTAAATATCTTGCAATGAAGTCGAGTCGTCTCAGCGTCGAAGTCGATTGTCTTGATACAACATGTGACTCTTTTTTAGAGAATGTGCTACAGTAACGTTTATTAACTTACGTTATATAATGGTAATGTTACGTAACATACTTCACAACATAAGCCAGATTATCCAGACAATTTGAGGTGAGTTTCTTACATACTACCTACTGTGGAGAGCTTAATAGAAAAAAAAACGTTGAAATTTATTAAAGAAAATTATAAAAATGTTATTTCCTGCAAAAATTTTTATTTTTACATAACAGATTTTTAATATTTCTAACTGGTGCCATATTTTGGTGTTATATTTTTTTTGTAACTTTATCAAACATTCTTGCAGCAACATCGATATATATAACTGAGAAAGTATCGATACAATTTTACTCTATAGATGTATATTTATGTATTCACACATCCTTTCTATACCCATCTCTTTCTACCGCGTATTAATCATCCCTCCCACATACATAGCGCTATCTCCGTTTGTCTAAAGGAGCGACATATTTTAACCCGAGTTTGCAGCCAACATGAGGTTGTTTTCATTCCCAACGAAACCACCAGCCGTCCAACATCTCTCTGCAAGAACACATTTAACTGTTGGAAAATTTGAATATTTTAAGTGCAGTGTTACGTAAAGAAAAGTGAAAATGGAAATGAAAATGTTCATTATATTTGTTGTGATGGCGGTCACGATCCATAGCGGTAAGCTTTCTTTATTTTATTTATTAGAATTTTGTTTATTTAGTTCAGGTGTTTACAACTTATATTCTGTGTAATATATATATCAATAAACCGACACCTTTGAGACCATGACCGTGCCGGATTAGCGCATTTGCCGATTAATCGAGCGTCAAAATGTTGTGAATACAAAAGATGAATCACTCTAGATAGAAATGCACATTTTGAACCTATGCAGACGATATACCATAAATACCCTAAACAGTATTTCATCTTTTTAGAACATAGAGTAAAAAAAATAATTCAAACATTGAATATTTTTTTAATTGAATGTCACACTTTTCTCAATTTCAATCCACAACGCAACTACCCCATGCCAAGAACAAAATAGGAAAGAAGTTAAGAAAGCGATTCGATCAAATCCAGATTAAAATATCTGATGAACTGTACAGAGTTGCGGATTAAAGAGAGTTTACTATATGTATTTCTCTAGCATTAGTTATATACTTTAAACTTTTTATAATTATAATTTAGGTAACGATATTAACAATTAACACAAAATAGAATTATTCATTCTTCTTTAGATTCTTTAAAGAATGTCTCTCACTTGGGCCCGCCTTCTAACTTGCAATTTCTAGCAATTCTATGTAACTTCCTACTTACATTATGATAAAATGAACCTTGTGTATACTCATCATAGAAGTCATCTTCTATCGCCTAATAAGAGTGACTTCCTTTTTTTAGAATAAGAAATTGAATTTCCATTTTAAAAGACTGGTACATTAAGAAAGAGGCGTCTAATGTATTTTTTCATTTAAATATTAATGCCCTTAAAAGTTTTTGACCTCTATTTTCTAAATAAATTCGGACGCCCTTTAATATTAGATACATTAACCGAGATTTATAACTGCAGTAGCCATGAATAGATCATTCTTGTTGTCTGGGTATAATATATAAGAAGAGGCAGAATAGTATTAGGGGCGATAAAAGGCTACGTGCCTACGAAGCCCGAGAAACTATATTTAAATAAAAAAAAATAAAAATATTAGATACATTGAAGAATAAGCCCGTTACCTTTGGGGAACTTTTTAAAGGGGCTCTTTAGAATTAGACGATTTTTGAAAGTTTATATTTAAGTTCAATCAAAGCTATATATATATAGTTAAATCAATTGCTAAATAGGTCCGATACCTATATAAATAAGCTTTTGAAAAAAATATACTAATAAGTTTAAAATTTCTAAAAAAAATTTGAACAAAAAAAATCAAGGTACAATTCATCAGAATAATTAAAGCTATAAAATAGATATACATGATAGATAGGATAGATGATCTTAGTAATTACAATATCCCAGAAATTAAATTAAAAATAGAAAGTATGACCAAAAATTAAATTAAATTTTGAAAATAGAAAATAGTTGAAATGTCATCCCAGGTATTTTCAGTTAATATATTAAGGCACATTAAGGGGCAAGGTTACACTAAGTCTTACTCTATGTCCACACATGCGTGCTCGCCTAGTCGTGCTATTTCAGATTCTTACGCTTTGATGTGTGTCGTTTTGATGTGTATCCTATGAAGACGAACATGGTATTTCATACCATGAATATTGAACATTTGTACCCGAACACGCATGTGTGGACGTAGGGTTGGAACACATCACATTTCGGGAATTTATTCAAGACGATTTAAACCTAATTTACAGTATTCTATTAAACACATATTTAAATGTAAGAAAATAAAATATTTATTCAAAAGTGGCGAGTTTACAAGCCAAGATTGCAAGGCACCATTCTTCTTTCCTTTTGCAAAACAAACGGAACTATGTCTGCAGCAGATTTCAATCTGGAACAAACAATCAAGCCCCATTCCCACTCACTGAGTTTTATTGTTAAATTAAGGTTTTAACAAGGTTAATTTAATTATTACAAAATAATGTATATTACTGACGCATGATGCATGATTTCACAAGTTCATAATTACTTTTAAGGTTAAAGCCTTAAATTAAAACTAAAAACGGTGAGTGGGAATGGGGCTTTACACTTTTTTTAAGTAATACGTTGCAAAAGCTAGTGGAAAGCGTACGAAAATTTTAAACAAGTACAACGAAACATTGAAAAGTTGTAAAAGCAAAGACTAAGGCCTGTCTCAGTATGGGACCGTATTTAAGCGACGGCGTATTCGGACGTAAATCGGCGGATTGGATGAGCTACAAAGCAAACCGCCTATGTGTGTCACAGATGTCTGTAGTTGTGTATTAGGGGGTGTATTGGAGTTCTTTAGCACTTATATAATTTATCATGAGAGCACACTTTAACTTTAATTTTTATCGATACACTACTGGTATTAAAGGGACTTTAGAATTTATTATATATATGTGAGTTCTGGTGGGCGTGAATTTAAATTTAGTTCTATTCTATTGGTATCGGTATCGGTGTCCATGATTCACTGAAATACAAACATAAACTGAAGCATGCTGAACATACTCGTCATACGCGATGTCGCGATAGACCCGAAAAGAACCGTATTGCAACGAAAGAACAAGCGTTCTTAGGTATCCCCTCTAGTCTGAGGCGGCTGTTTGCATTTACAATGGTTCGGATAGGATATCGTTGTAGTAGTGGTAACGCTTGGATAAAATTCGCCTTTATACGGTTCTAATGTGCGAGATAGTGCCGCCCGTATTCGGACTGCTTTGTAGCGTGCAGTCTGAGAGCTCCAGAGCGATCTCATTACATTTACATGGTTTGGATAGGTAAAGCGTAGTAGCCCGTATACGTCCGGCAGAAATTCGCTTAAATACGGTGCCATACTGAGACAGGCCTTAATCGTGTTACTTCCATATTCAGGAGCATATTAACCGCCTAGTCTATGGTAATTAGATTGTTTTTTATATGATTACAAAATGACCTCCATATCAATGAAACTAAAGCAGAGGTCGAACACACAGAGCACACCGAGCGAGTAAATTTGATTTTAATCGAAATAACCTTAACCTTAACCTTCAACCCGAAGGTTACTTCGATAAAATTAAAATTGCATTTAAATTTAAATGGTTCATTCATTTATTTTCTGTTAAATTTAAATTGTACGCGCCGTCCCTTCTTCGCTCGACCTCCCAAAATAACTTAATGCTATTTCGTAGACGCAAAAGTTAATCGTCGTAAAAAGCTGACTCACTCCGTAAGATAACGACGAATGGAGTACGCATCTCTTGTCGTAGGGCGGGAGAGAGAGGAAACGTAGAGAAAGGGAAAGGATGGGCGCCACTACGCTTTATTATGATATATCAGGGATGCACAAACTTTATAGAAGGTGTATCAATAAGAAATCATTGTTTTAAATTTACCGCCATTTTGAACAAGAGTTTTTTGACGTAGGAAGTCCAGAGAGACGGGAAGTTAGTATAATTGCACGTACCAGTCGTTAAAATGTATTATTTACATAATTATCTGCATTAAGTCATTGCACCCATAAAGGATGCACGTATAAGGCCTGTTGCACACTGCAAGCGCATATAAGCGACGGCTAATTCGGACGTTAATCGGCCAACTTATGTGTTGTATCACAATACATACATACCACATACCGATACGACAGTACGCCAATTCAAACTTGTGTACTGTAGGGTGTATTGGAGTTGTTTTGCACTAACATAATTTATTATGAAAGCCTTGAGACTTTTATTAAAGAGGCTATAGCAATTTTTCATATCCCTTCCTGCCTGTGACGGCTCATTGAATTTTCAAGGTTCGGATAGGTTTGGCGTTATTAGCATGTATTCGCTTGGTTAAAATTCACTGATATTCGCTTCCAGTATAAGAGTGTGCGAGCCTTCATTATATTTACAGGGTTCGGATAGGTAAAGCGTAGTAGCTCGTATAAGTCCGGTCAAAATTCTCTTAAATACGCTTGCAGCGTGCAACAGGCTCAAATCGAATGCATAATTATTATCTATAGACTTACAAGTGCGTTCATATGAGATAAGGTTCACTTTACTGTTTTGAGGATTAAAAGAGGGGCAAAGATCCATTTTAGGATCAGGATAGGTCTAAAATTTCGACTATAATTTAACACTAAGAAAGCAACTCATTCTGGCCCATATTCCCACTGATTTTAAGGTTGACCATCTCTGTGAAAGACGATGCGGAATAAGAGGAATAGCGATGGGAGGCTGGCTGGAAAACGAGAGGAAAGATAAAACTACGCATTGTGCTAAACATGAAAATGATATATCTTTCTGGATAGTGTAATTGTTGATGACATTAGAGTTTTCACCGTTACCTTCGTTTTTATTTTATTTTATCTGAAATATTTTTCTTTATTAAAAAAATACCTATATAAAAATATCGCCATAATGTTACTTTAAATGAAGGTATTTTTAAAATATTATTTCTTTAATACATAATGTAAGCTACTTTAAAGATAGCATCGCCATGCAAGAATTTCACTATTTCGTGCTGGATTGTGTGAAAACATTCGATTGCCGTTCTAAAACTGAAGGACTTATTTCCAGTTCTTCGTATTCTATTTTTATTCACTTTGCTTAACGTCGCTTAAAGTCTATATGCGCGTTTCTTTGTTAATTGGTATTCAACTGAAATAATGTTTCCACGCAACGGTAAAATAATCGATCTTAAATGAGTTATTTGTAGGGATAGATAACAGGGTGTTTCTTAACAATGTTCTAAGATAAATATGTTCGTAACTAACACAAGAAATCACTACGTCAAGAATCATTAAGAATTAAACTAAACGAAAACGTTAATTTTTATGAATTTTTGACAAAAGAAAAACTTTTAATTTTTTATTTTAAATATGGAATCCAATTTTAAATATCTATGTTATTTACGCATTAGCATGCTGATCTCTCGAAAACAAAGGCACCTATTTAAAAATAAATTAAACAACTACGTCACGAACCATTAAAACTTGAACAAAACAGAAATGTTGATTTTTATGAAATTAACAAAGCTATAACCTTTAAAATTTTCAATGAAGACACAGTTTTATTTTATTTTATTTTATTTAATATATTTTCTAGCGTAGCTTTATATGTTGATTTAAAAACTGGAAACTATTTTTAAATATCTGCATTATTTCCGCATCAACATGCTGATATCTCGAAAACGAAGACACCTATTTAAAATAAATTGCAGATTTGAAATCAGCATAAAAAAGAACTTTTAAAAATTGAACAAAACAAAAATGTTTTCCTTTAAAATTTTCAATGAAAAACCCTTTTTTATTTTTACGTATTTAATATATTTTCTAGCGTAGTTTCATATGTTGATTTAAAAACTGGAAACTATTTTTAAATATCTGCATTATTTCCGCATCAACATGCTGATATCTGGAAAACAAAGACACCTATTTAAAAATAAGTTGCAGATTTGAAATCAGCATAAAAAACTACGTCAAAACCATTAACAATTAAACAAAACAGAAATGTTAATTTTTATAAAATTACCAATTAAAAATGGAATTAAGATTTGAAATGAAATTATGACTTATTATATTGAATTAAAATCTTGTATACAAATCAGGCGTCACCTTAGCACCGGGGTAAACTCTAGTATGTATATAATGTTTTTCTAATAATGATATTTAATCTCCTAATTTACTATAATTAATTAACAATACGTTCAATAATTAAATTTATGAAATCATCAAAAAACAATGCACAAGCTCTGTTTTAGGTTTTTCATGTAAAGCCAACTCAGGTGCACAAAGTTCTTACATTAACAATAGGTTCACATTAAAATTCAACTTCAGTTCTACTAGTAGTAGAAACATACGCGCCAATTAAAAATAATTATTTAAAAAATTATAAAACTAAAAAGAAATTATGTATTATTTGTTATAAAATAATTATAGACCCAGGCATTGTGTTTTTTTACACTGTAGGTTTTTCGTTAGTTAATTGCGACCAATTTTAAAGATAAGATTCAGTTATGCTATAACTGAGGTTTAACTAAGAATAGAAAGAACAGTCCTAAAGAAGCATTTATTTTTATTTTTAGCTTAATCCAGCTCTGATAATAACAGTGTACAAACTTGGCTCATAGAGAAGAATGCTTAACTGTTTTTTACATTTTTTTATTTAATGGTTCTAGATGTAATACAGAATTGTCGCTGTTGAACAAATCAAATGTTTTAATATCCATATCTCAAATGATGACTAACATATGATATGTGCAATCAAACTATGCGAGATTGGAGCTGAAACAAATGTAGGTTTTTAATGCCAGCATAAAATAATTGTGTACTCTTGGCAGCGCCTACAACATGGACCTAATGTTTCACAGTACATTAATTTAAAATCTTGCTGAAAGCATGTAGGAATAGCTGTGCGAATGGTCGTAGTAATGAACCTGGATTATGTAATCTGTAAGACTTGGCAGAAAATGAACAGACACTAATAAATTTGTACCACAGTGTAACTATAACTCTTTTAAACTTACCCCTAAATATAAAACGTAATTTCATGTAATATTTGACGTAATATTTTTTACTTAATATTACGTTTTATTAATTATTAACCTAGTTTAACATAATTCAGTACTTTTCTCATTAAATAAATGCAAAAGACATTAAAAATCTTTTACTATAATCTTGCATAAAATGCTTTATCAACGTCAGAAAAATATAAATTTATATCGAACGATAACTTTTGTTTTGTAATTTTACATAATATTAACTTAATAATATTTATATAAAAGGTAAACTTCTTTATGTTAGATGTAAGTTACTGTGTTTAGCAGATATTTATTTTAATTGGTAATTTGATTAAAGTAGTTTACCACTGACAGTTGTAGACACAAGTATAGTCAGATATTAAGCACAAATATTACGTGCAGTCCAAATAGGATAGTATTTTAATTTTATCGGTGACTATACTCAAGGTTTTACATATTTATACATATTAAATACAATGATACTGTTAAGAAATATATGCAATCACTTTGTATAGTGTGTACTTCGAAAGTTAACGCGCTAAAATCATAGTAAGTTGCCAAGTTGCGTTAGCTATTTAAACTACGTGTATGCTGCTTAGAAATATCAAAAACATCTATGACTTTTATATTTCTTTTTACTTGGTAATGCCTAATTTATTCCACTACAATGCATCAGTATTAGGCAGCGGAGCAGTTCACATATATAAAAGGCTATGACATCGCAAAAGTTAGCAACATAGTAACAGGTCGTTGATGATAGGCCGCATTAAATAAATTAAATAAAGAAAACAACATTATATCAGTTTTCTAACAATTATGTAAAACCGTTCTTAAGATATATATTAGCCGCCTTACAAATAAACCTGCTATAAAAATTATACCATCCGGAGAGACTTATTATCGGTTTATACCTGGTATAAATTTTATAACAAGTTTATTTGTAAGGCGGAGTATACTTCGTAGGCTACCTGCATGTTAAATATGTGCAATTTAATTATTAATATCTCGATCACACAAAGTAAAGACATTAAAAATTTTGTAATTTAATAAAGAACACTTAAACTGTTGAAAGGTGAAACTCATTTACTTTCATTGATTGTAGTTTCATGTTGACAGCGCCGTTGCCACACATGCGTGAATTTTCACAAAACAACTAAATTTATAACATAATAAAGTAATTCCCAAATTAAACTATAATTGATTGATGATTATTTAATTCTTTTAATTTATTTGAAAACATTTCCAAATTAATTTATGTAAAACACTGTTCAGTTTTTCACGTTTTACTGCGTAGAACACGCAATTTTTACACTAATTATGTAAGCTATATATTGTAGCGTTTAATTAACTAACATAAAATACACTATAGCTTGATTAAAAGGCTCAAAGTTTTCAAGGCTCGCCTGCCTATCAAGAATCTAAAAACACCGGCATTGCGTGACGTAAGAAATAGAGTAGACCGTACAAGTAGTTCCGTTTTGTTCCGCTGCATTCTTTATGGTTTGACAGCAAGTCAAATAATTGGTGAACTGGAATTAAAGGGAGAGGTGTAAGGAGTAGGGGGTTGAATAAAATGTCATGATACGGCTACATTTATGTGGCAGATTCATTGTGATAACGAAGTTGAATTTACTTTTAACTGTAGACACAGATTGTAATCGCCATGAACAAACCAGTGTGTTTGTATTTGTTGGTTACTTATGTCGTTGATTTAGAAACACGGTATGAGTAAGGCTGCTCTCACACTGGGATCGACTACTTGTGACACAAAACTTTTAGTAGGGTGTCGCACTTTATTATGAGAGACACCACTGTATGTATTTGAACCACTGTATTCATACGTCTGGACATTAAAGTGTTGCAATAGTTGAGAGACATGCTTGGTCGTTTACGGGTGCGATGAATCTTGTTGGCGGTTGAAGTACTGGGATTGACGATCACGAGCCAAGCACCAACATGTATGTACATCTATGTGAAAACATTAATTCCCTATAAGGAGAAACAGAGTACTTTTTTAGACGCAAGAAGGAAATAATATAGTAACAAGCAGGTAAAAATAGAGAGAGAAAGTTACGACGTATTATTTAGCTAATGAAAAGCACGTTAACCCTTAAATAGAGTCACTGTTTTATCTTTAATAATAACAATTAGTTCTCTATAAACAATTTGGATCCGAAGCGTATAAAATTCAAATACTAGTTTAGAAATCGACATTTGGGCGATATAGGGTTACGTATGGATAATAAAAATAAAAGAGTATCCGTTTCGAAGGCATTACGGATAAAAAACGGAGGCGAAAGTTTAGAAGCAAAAATGCATTAGAACGGCTATTCAGCAGGCTATTCAATCAGGATATTCAACATTACTATGATTAGAAAAAATGTTTGTAGGGTTGTAACAAAATTAAAAATTTAATGTAAAGTAAAAAATGTAAATTATTCATGGCAGGAAGAATAAAAGAAAGAAACTATTACAAGTGAAGCCATTAATTTGTAAACAAGAGTTACCGGTTGGACTAAATAGAATGCTGAGAGTAGTAATACAAATCTTACTCATACCTACTTATTCAAAGAAGAACCACAACAAATCTGTGAATAATATAATAGACCACTAACAGTAAAGTACATTATGCTTCAATAATAGAAATACACAGACAAAAAGCAGAGAAAGTCTGAAAAACCTTACTAATTTAATGTCTTTATTTAAAGTACCCATACTTGTGTCTATAAGTTGTAAATTATGTATTGGAAATGTTTAAAATGTATATATCGTTTTAAGTGCTAATAACTATCGAAATTTGATCTAGTCAAATAAATATTGAGGCGAAAGCTAAGCTCATAGAATTAAGATATAGACTATAACATTATAAATAATTTGTGAACAACAAACATTTTGAATTTGAATATCATATTTCTAATTCACTTAAATCGTCAATCAATTATCCATGCACTAGTAAACTCTCTTGCAGCTTCACTTGACCTTTCAGCGGGTCATAACCCCGGTATAGAAATAATTGAACTATACTCTGAAGGAAATGAAATTCATTTTATTAACTAGATACACAAGCCCGTACAAATATGTAAATTCAAACCCAATAAATGTTGGAAAATGTCCAAGATAATAAAATGCCGTCCATAAATTCGTTTGGTAATGTAAATACACATATCTAATAAAACTACTCGTACATCTGATTCATTGCCGGGCTACCACTCACCACTCACACATCAATCTCTCGCGTGATACAATCCACTTAGATAATGTGTTTTGCTGCTTCGACGAACAATGAACCGGTACGAATTATTCGATCCCTTCCCACTACTCTAACACCCTCTCTCATCCTTCCTTTATGACAGCCAAGTTCATTACTAGGAAATATTTCCTGGTTTAATTAAAACTTTGGGTATTTCAAACTATGTTATTTATTAGTAGACTAGTTTAACGATATTTAATGTAACTAATAGAAGATTTTCATTTATAAGGATTTAGTATAAATAGAAGAGGTTGTATTGAATTAGGGCAGAAGAATTCATCTTTCTTCCGAGACTGTGTGTCTTCTTTTGTAACATTTTCTCTGACGCCATGCGTCATAAATTGTTCCATTGTGATGTTCATTTGTTTGTTAATAATGGGCTTGTGTCCTATGTCTTAATTTCTATAAAAGTGTACTATACATTATACATTGATAAAGTGGGTTACTAGAACCTCAAATATCCAATTATTTTTTAATAACTCCTGATATGTTAAGAGATATTAACAATTAAAAAAGTCGTTTTGTCTCTTTAATTATTAAAGGGATTCAATGTTGTACACATTCCAAGTGCTTGTGACATCACAATCCTTGTGTAAGGTTACCAACCTTACAGGTCATAAATCTCTGCTATATGTATTTATATATCAAAATATCAAATATTATTTACAGCTATTTCAAGGAACAATCAAATTTTAATATTATGTCTGCCTTAGCAGGGTTAAATAAAATAAAAACTTATTATTCTTTGATTTGACTTGATTATTTGACTACCAGCAGCTACAAAACATTACCACAGCACTGACCTACTCAACAAATAACTGACGTTAAAATGCATGTCACGTCATACAAATATGGCCTACCATTTCTAGCGCTAAAACTACAATTCAAACTTTTAATTGATATATCTCCGTCAATATTTAGATATTTAATAAAATAGACACGCCAATACACATTTATTAACATCAATTTCAATGAACAATTGAAAAATCGACCACTAAAAAATGAGGACACAAGCCCATTTGTTAAATAAATTGTTTGTAAATAAAAGCTTAACGTCAAGTTGCTTTTTCACTAGTATTTAATTTAATTTGCTAATACAAATAATTAAACAAACAAATAATTTAAAAAAATATATATTTTCTGGTCATTTTAAAAATTTATCACCTACGTCAAGAACCATTAAAAATTGAACAAAGAATGTTAATTAAAAGACTTATTATAAAATAAAGTTAAAATTTTTACGCTGACCTAAAACCTGAAGCTGACCAACTGAAAACTATTTTTAAATATCTGCATTATTTGCGCCTTAACTTTCTGATATCTCGAAAACCAAGACACCTATTTAAAAGTAAATTGCAGATTTTAAATCAGCATAAAAAACTACATTAAATACGATTAAAAATTAAAAGTACTGTGGTTTTCAAGTGTTGTTAAAATTCAAAATATTATCTAGTTCTCTAGTTCTAGTTCTAGCTCTAATTCTGAGAATTGGTAAGATATCATTGGTATGATACCTTAAAAGAAAGGCCAATAACCTAGCATGTTTTTAAAAAGGTTTAAACGATCGAGGCTATTTTATTTATTTTTCTAACTGCCATAAACTACGCAGTTTTTTTTAAATTTCAAAAGTTTTTATGACTTCAAAAGCGTCTAGTATTTTTCTTAAAGAACACAGATGCTTGGAACTTGGTTTATTAGATTAGGTAAACATCTGACAAATTCCAAAAAATAAAACAATTAACATACCAACTCAAATTGGGGTAATGTTGGCATTTATCTGTCAGAAATTGGTTTTTGTAAATAACTAGCAAGTCAATAACATAGCAGTTAAAAATAAAAAATCAGACTTCGCTTAGGACATGTATGGCTCAAAATGTTCTAAATAGTGTCAACTATCATCCCTTAAGGTTTTGCACCTTGCTTCCAAACACCCTGTATAATATCAGGTTGAGTCTGCTGCCTCTTTTGTTGCGTACTTCACTGTTGTTGCTGTGTTCATCTTTTGTAAACTTCAAATAATTAATTCAATTGTACGAACCAAAACTTGATGTCACTAGAAAAGAATGTAAAGTTAATTATGTGTTTTTGGGTCACTGTGGGTTGTCGTTAAATCCGTCACGGCAAGTATTAAAACTAATTAAGATGATAAAATAATAATTTGGTTTTTATTCATTTCAGGAACGAGTATAAAGTGCTTTGTATGTGATTCGATGAAGACAAAAGAATGCGCTGATATGAGTAACACTAACCTTACAGCACAGGTAAATATGCACATCCAGAGTCGGATTAGGTTAAGAAGCTGAATAATGTGATAGTTCTCTTGTAATAACGATTTTCATAAAAATATTTAATTGTTTCTTTGTAAAACAGTACAAATTCTAGTTTTATTTCGAATTGAAGGGTTCATGCAGGGCTGTACTCAGCAGTTCATATCATGAAACTTCTTCTTATTGTTTCTAAATATTCATTAATGAATCATCTTAAACCTAATCTGATAAATTATTTTTAAAGAAATAAATCTTAAGAGAATTAAAAAAAGGAATATTACAAAATCGTGGAAGTTTGCCAAATGGATCTCATATTATGAATAAAACTGCACAAATAAAATAAGTACTTTAAAAACTAAACTGATAAAAAAGAAAAGTTATAAAATCGATTTTACGACTTCAAGACACCAAAGAAGTTTTGAGAAATACTCCGCTGTACGAAATAAAACCATGCGAGTATTTGTAGATTGAATAATTATTCAATTGTTTAATGATAAAATAATTTTACACTTTTTAATTACTTTGAACCAACATTCTTATAATAACAAGATGGTTGGGAATTATGATCTTGACAGTGTAGAAGCCCAAAACACAACTGACCTGATTGCCATACGGCCGTGTCGTACACAGCAGTCATCGTATTGCTGTCATGCGCATTACTTCTATTAGAGACAACAATGTATTATAATGTTGGAATGCCAACAGAGACATCTTATGTTCTGTGCTAATTTTGTACTGAACATAAATTGCCGGCCAGCAGAAATAGATAAGCTCACAACCAATATCAAATTATACAATGTTACATAAAATTATTATAAACCAATTTACAAAAAATAATGTGAACTTCTTAAAACTATTATAAACAAAATTACACAAAATAACATAAACTTCTTAACTCTATGGTAGTCTACATAATTTTGTGAAAATAATATAAAACAAATTAATTACTATCCTAAATATAACAGAAACCATAATTATCAATGTAGCATACATTATCAATTGCATAATGTACACAACAATCATCAACTCAATAGTTACAATGTTATTGAAACAATTATCTTTTAACAATTCCAACAGTACAGATGTTTGTTTTACATCAATGTTGTAAACATTGCAATTAATATCTGATGGAAGTATTGTATTTGAATCAAAAATTTTATTTGTTGCTTGTTTGATTCGCACCAGCAACACTGCGCTAATAATCTCAAGCTGGGGTATTGTAAGTACCTTACTTGATGGAGCTACACTAGACTTGTAGCAAATTAAATTTGTTTTTAACTTAATATTTATAAAAATAATATTGTGTTTTAAACCTAATGTCATGATACTGGTTGATCTGTTTAATAATGTTTTATAAACCTCCAATACTGAAGGATTGCGTCTAAATCTTTTTTCCAACACATTAAATCTTTGCGGGGCAACTGAGAAAGAATCCTCCAATTCTATTTTATTTACTAGGCTGAGTAATGGCAAATCAACAGTTAAATTATTTTTAAGTGCTACTGAATTCTGAAATTTATGTTCAGCCTTTAAGTAATCCTCAGAAAACTTATCTGATTCCTCTGGGACTTTCTCAGTTGTCCAAGATTGTTCCATAACATTTTTAAGGTTTGTATATTCACAAATAGCAAGATTACATACAATATTATTATGTGAATACTTATTTTGATTATACAATTTTCTTGGAACCACATTTCCAAATGTGTTTTGTGGATCAATAAATTTTTCTTTATTATTATTGTCATGTGACATATTTTTATAATCTAAACTATACTCAAGTGCAATTGCACGTCTTTCTAAAAATGAAATAAATTCTGCCATAGTAGGCAGTTCTTCTAAATTTCTTTCCATGTGGAAAGTGCGGTTAGTAACGATATCTAATTTTCTACTTAAGGCCGAGATTAAAATCATATCCCATTTGTCTACAGGCTCATCAAGATTTTTTAACGCTTGTAATTGCTGTTTTACTTGACATAAAAAATCCCTTATAGCGACTGCAGTACCTTTCTGCATGTTGGGAATATCAAGTAATATATTAATATGATAAAAAATCAATCTCGCCTTATTTTCATACCGCGCTAACAATAAATCAATAGCCTCTTTGTATGAACTGTTCACAAGCGGCAGATTTATAATTATTGAGAGAGCCTCATCAACGAGATACTTTCTCAAATAAAAAAGTCTTTGAACATCGGACAATGATGCATTATTGTGAACCACTGCTTGGAAGAGCTCATAAAAGGGCTTAAACCTGGTTATATCCTTGCCATCGAAGGTTGGAATTTCCACCGCTGGGAGCTTCAATGGAACTAATTCAGGCCTATTAACTTCTTTTAACTTATTGATGCTAGCATTTAATTTTGCAATAATGTTAAAATACTTCTCTTCAACTTCTTCAATGTCTTCCTCATCTTGATCATCAATTTCTAAAATGCTGTACTGCGTGAGCTCGTACGATTGGAATGTAGTCATCATCTTTTCTTTTTTCACCTGCAGCACCTCCACTGTAGCGGAGTCGAGAGCCCTTGGGTCGCTGACGTAATTGTCCATCCGTGATATTGCACTTTTTGCAGCCGTCCGCGCCGATCTAAGCCTTTTCAATCCCTCCATCTTGCTTAGGTGATAGATTCGTACTTATATGATAGATGAAACGTGGATGACAAACTAATCCAGGTTAATCCAGCAACATGAGAAGTTTTTAATAGATTGGTACTTGCAGATAGTAATAATAACTTTGTACCTTCATGAGTAAAGAAGTATTTTACTCTCCTCCAGCATCCATGTATCCTCTTCCGTAATGAATAATTTTTCTTAAAATATAAACGTGTAGTAATCCAAATTATATGCGAATCCGCTTAAATCAAACGTTGCATTACCCAATCAATGGCAATTGATGACTTGCCAGGCCGCCATAGGGTAAATGTAACAAACAGCTTGCACTTGTGCCGGTTACTATACAGACGTAACCTTAAAACACCACGAAATCACACGCGGGTACCAATGGCTTGTAAGGCCAGTTTTTTTTTGTAGGAATTAAAACCTTCTTGAAATATAATTGTAAAATAACCAGCTTCGCTTGTAAGGCTTCTGGAAATGTAATTGTAAAATATCCAAATCCTCCGTGAATCCGCCAAAATAGAGCGTCCCATTTACCCAATCAATGGCAATCGCCAAGGGGCAAATGTAATAAAACGCCAAAAATACAATGAAAAACACACGCGGTTAATAAACTCGAAGGATCGGCTTTGTAAGGCATCGAAGGACCAGCTTCGCATGTACGAAATAAAACCATGCGAGTATTTGTAGATTGAATAATTATTCAATTGTTTAATGATAAAATAATTTTACACTTTTTAATTACTTTGAACCAACATTCTTATAATAACAAGATGGTTGGGAATTATGATCTTGACAGTGTAGAAGCCCAAAACACAACTGACCTGATTGCCATACGGCCGTGTCGTACACAGCAGTCATCGTATTGCTGTCATGCGCATTACTTCTATTAGAGACAACAATGTATTATAATGTTGGAATGCCAACAGAGACATCTTATGTTCTGTGCTAATTTTGTACTGAACACTCCGCTATTTCTCAATGTTTTTTTCTTAACTGTAGAAGTGGATTTTTATATTGCAAAGTTTATTAAAAATGTATTATAATTATGTTCTAGGAATGTACAGTGGATTTACTTAAAATGGGCAGCAATGAATTAGCAAAGAATATGCAAGAACTGGCTAAATCCTTTAAAATTGATATCCCCAACCCTAATGCAATGAACGTGCCCATGGTTTGTCAGAAGACTGTTGCTACAGGTGAGATATAATTTTTAACAAGAGTATAACCTTGTTCCATTCAGTTCCAAATGCAGATAATCTTACTTTTGCTAAAATTTAAAATACAAAATATTTATCAGTTTTAACAAGAGTATAACTTTCTTTCATCTTAAGAAATGCAGAAAATTATAATTTTTGTAAAAATTTAAAATATATGTTTATCAAATTTAAGAAGAGTATAACCTTCTTACATCTCAAGATATGCACTAAATACTATTTTTCTAAAAAATTGAAGTTCAACATATTTATCAAATTTAGGAAGAGTATGACCTTTTCCCATTTTAAGGAATGCAGATAATCCTAATTTTGCTAAAATGAAAAATACAAAATATTCATTAGTTTTAACAAGAGTATAACCTTCTTTCATCTCAAGAAATGCAGATCTATATTCAATTGTCGAATCGTACATAACGTTCGAATCATATACGATTCTGGTCATTGTTTGTATGGTAATAGACTATAACTATATTGTTCATTTTTCAGGTAATGGGCAGACAACAGTAATACGTGGCTGTCAAGTGGACTATACTGAACACACTAATCCTTGCACGGTCCTGAAGAGCGACCTGGTGAACAAGGCAACTGCTTTAACAGTCGACCACTGCTCGTTATGCAAAGTAGATGGTTGTAATGGTTCTGACTCTGTTAAAGCATCACTCATTCTAGCAGTACCAGCCTTGCTGGGAGTGGTCTTTGCTTTGAAGGCATAAACATTTATAATTTTATTAATTTCATTTCTAATACTTCTCATATAAGTCTTTAAGATATTAAAAATTGAAAATAAGAGAGTAAATATTTTGTAAATTTGTTTGTAATTTATATGATTCGACTTTTATTTATAATACGACTTAATATAGTGCAAATAAAATGCGCTTCTGAGAACTTTGTAAGTGTAGTTATTGTGGATAACCAAAGACACAAACCAGCATTAAGCTTTATGGGGGTCATAGCCTGAAACACTTACAAAAATATTGTAAGAGCCCTAAGCTTTATTCTAGTCAGCCTAAGGAGACATTAATATATCTAAAGAAATATAAAAATATAGCACTGCAATACTCTAAACCTCATTCCCACTCATTGCTTTGATATTTAATTTACGTTTTTATTTAATATTTTAATCTGGATTTCAGGTTTCAGTACAGTCATTTGTGTTCTAATATAATGTCTTATAATTCGCATTGTTAGTAATAAATATTTTGACAGTTGAACATTTGGCCAAATTAAATGTGGAATAATTAAAATTGTTGTTTTTAATAACAATTAGTAATAGAAAGTGCTTTACTTTTTTATTTTTAACAAGTTAACATTGAAATTCTTTTAAAAATAAATTCTATTGCATTTTGACAGATTGCCACATTTTTGAGGTTATAATATAATATTGATTTAGAAATATTGAACCTTTTAAGGTTATAAGGGAAAACGTAAATTTTGTCTACCCACATTCCTATGTGCTATACAATTTAAATTAAATACAAATTTTAAAACAAAATTAAAACAGTGAGTGGGAATAATACTTTAAATAACGCTTTATAACGCCTATATCTTTTAGACGAGGAAATAGAGCAGAGAGGAGTCGTGTTGTCAATTATTAGTCTAGTAGATGGCGCAATACACTTAATAATTAGCTCGTCGTATATTTGGCAACACCGGCAACATCGCTTTTACCAAATAATACCACTTTTTAGAGCAAGAGCGAGAGACATTTCCTGCTGTAAAATATTTATGTATTTTATAACTTTATATATTGTTATTTGAAAATTAATAGGCGTTATATACCGTAATAATAAATAATAGCAGGTTATGATCATAGGTTTCTACTTTACTGAAACAATTATGACTGGATATAAATAAAAGAATAGAATTCAAAGTTACCTTCCAATAAAAATAAGGATAATATTTCCTGAAAGTTTCTCAGAAGAGCTTTTGTCGTTTATAGACTTAGACAACGTATTAAAAATTAGATAACATAATTTTCAGTTGACATAATCGATTAAAGACAATGACATCATTAAACTGACAGCTGTTAAGTAAAGATAAATGATTCACACAAGTAACTGGAGATACTTAAGTCACTGTGTAACGATTTCAAACGGAGATAAACAAATAAATAACATTATTGTACAAATAGTAGCTGTCAAAGATGATTCATCATTTATCTAATTAAGATATATTGATTTATACGTTTCATTTATTAATTTGACACTGGAACTGCATAACACTGAGGATTTGGATAAATATTTCGAACTAGTTTTAGAAAATTTTAGACATTTGTATTGTTGAAAATCGGAATCTATATAATGGACATAATTTTGGATTTTTCTAGTTAGAGATATATGTATGTATAAAATAACGATTTGATGAAAATAACATTGTAGAATCAGGGAAAAATGAAAATATATTTAATGCAAGTTCAACTTACGTGTTTAACAAAAAAAGCTTTCGTATAAAAGCTTTCGAAAAGTATTTAAGTTTCAAAATATTTGGATATAATAAATAACTTAAAAGCTATGCTTTTAAAAGTGTTTAAATGAAAACCATATGTGCATCTTAATATATCATACATTACAGGTATGATAGAATGGGCTTAAAGTTTTTATTTTACTAATAATCAGAACTTGTAGCTCACTCTTTATCACGAATACTATTTAATATTATGTGTTTGTTATATGTAAAATAAAAAATATATTGTAAAAGTTATAATAACATAAAATTGGTTTAAAATATTGTTATTTTATATAATCTTATTTACTTTTAGTTAGTTATTTCTTTAAGGATTGAGTATGGTTTAAGAAAGAGATGAAAATATTTTTAAAATAGTAAAAGTAGGTTAAATACGAAGGGACCTAAAGTTGAGATAAAAAATATCATGTGGAAAATATCAATAAGTATTAAATAATTACAAAAGGATTAAAATTGATCTCAGATGAAGCTTTTAAGTTAAATACAATTTTTTAATTCATTTAAAATACTTTTTGAATAATAAAATTAATTTTTTAAGTATGTATTAATTTCTAGTCAAGTTTTAAACCAATTTTAAAATAAATGTGCTTGATAAATTGATATACTTATAAGATATGGTTCTAGCGTTATATACTCGTACTAAATGTATTAATATATCTTATGTAAGATTTTCATAAAACACTTGTAAAGATTTGCAAAAGAATTAAAAATCAAACGCTTCGGGTTCTGAACACGGATATCTCAGACCCATTTATAATTTTCCAGGAGTACAAATAGAAGATCATTATTAAAGGCATTATTCTGCATGTTATTTTTAGTGATATACTCGCTGCAAATGATAGAGTAAGGCACTTAATAATATATATTTAAATATTTAAGTTATAATTTGTGTTACTTGTATATGTATCTAAAAATAATTACATTAACTGTAGAGCATAACTTAAATAAAGCACAAAGTTACGTTAAAAAAAGAAAAATCTTCACAAGAGCTTTATGAGCTTTCTATACACCTAACTCATTTACTCTAAACAGTTAGTGATAATGTAAACTTATAAATATAAACGTAAAAAATGTATTTTAAAAGCACAATTTAAAAGCAGTTTAGCTGATACAAATTGAAAATTTTATGGATACAATTTTGAAAGTTGTAGAAATTGATTGGTGTAATTTAAGATTTACAAGAGCTTTAAAGCTCTAAAGCCGTGGTTAAAAAAGGGTTAGAAGTGAACAAATTATCCAAAGCTCATTACAAGTTCAAGCTTTCAAATTTATGGATGAAAATGGTTGTAAAAGCCATAACATTTTCCAATTTGAAAAGCATATGCTTACGCTGCATTGGTCAAAGATAAAAAATATAAAATTTTGTGTGTGTAAAAAAATTATAAATATAAATTTTGTGAGTTGATTTTATTAATTCGCTGTATCCACAAATCAAGTAGGTAACTTGATGTAAAGGTAATTAATTTGTCACGTTCTTTATGCCGTCAAGTCAAGTTTATTGTAGTCAAAATGAATTTTGTATAAATGCACGTCAATGATAAAAAAAAATATTTGAAAATATATGTGCAATAAATGTATTAAATTTTAAATAATAAAATTATGAATTGAAATGATAATTGTTCATTATTTGTTCGTTGATTTATTATTTAGTTAATTATGCGGTGTATATTATGTTTGAAGACAGCAACGGTGACAGCGAAGTTTCGTGATTGACAGGATGATAAAAACAAGGCATTTGTCGGCAAGAACTGAAAGAAGTATTACCAAATATTGCGAATATACCAAAAATAGATAATTTAGATATTACACCAGCTAAATACAGTTACGTCTATTTAATGCTTATCTATAGTAATAAAGGTTACCCGTTACATAAGCAATTTTACCTATCATACATCGATTAGTGAACTATTGTAGTAATTTTTGATAAATAAGTTTATCTTTTTCTTTCTAAGTTTAAAGCTTATTAAAAAGATCCTTTTAACGAAAGAATTTACGCACTATCAACCTAATGATATTAAGTAAATTTTATAACACTGAACTACTTGCTTGTGAGTAGTCGATCCAGTGATCCACTTCCTCCTACTTTAAATTATAATTGTATGTACTAGTTTTTATATATTATTGGTCGGTATTTGTATTAGGAATAAGTCTATGGCACTCGTCTCTTTAGTCTGGTACATGTTCTAGATTTCAGCAAACTAGTAGCAAGTGTAATCGGATGAATTTGTATTTTTTAACGTAATACTTTCTAGCTAATCTTACGCTTCATAACATTGTCATTAAATAAGTGCAAAAGGCATTAAAAATCTTTTACTAAAATGAGTTTTTTTTTTTTTTTAAATATAGTTTCTCGGGCTTCGTAGGCACGTAGCCTTTTATCGCCCTTAATATATTTTGCTTCTTCTTATACTTTGTATCCCGACAACAAGAATGATCTATTCATGGCTACTGCTGTTATAAATTTCGGTTTCTCAATCAAAAAGGCGGTGTTAACAGGAAGCGTCTGCGAAGTCTGTAGCACCGCCCGTTGGAGTCCATTTCTTGCCATTGCTGTATTACTAAAATGAGTTTATTATTTTAATATATAATAAAATATAATCTTACATGAAAAGATTTATTAACGTCAAAAGACATAATATATCTCGAAGGATTACTATTGTTGTGTAATATTGCATTATATTAATCTAATGTGAAATAAACTTTACGTATACGTAATTGCGTTCAGCGGGTCTTTATATTCATTTTTTAATTCCTGATCTTGCAGCTCTAGTCTTTAAAATTATCTATGTGTACTTTACCATCTTCTAATAAATATTTCTTAAGTTATAAACTTGTAAAACTATATGGTTCGAAGACTTTGACATTGAGAAAGAGCCATTGAGGAATAGGAAGCAATGAAAAAAAATCTTAAAAGGGGCCGGATCTCTACAAATACTTTAGTGCCAAAAGGATGATGATGTTGATGAGTTATAAACTTTTATGGTTAAATGAGGAAAGTAATTAATTCAAATCCTATTTACCCGATATTACACAATTGAAATTTCTAAGTAATTTAAGTAATATTAACGATAGCATAAATAAAAATTGAATGATAACAGTTGTTAATTACTTTATCAAATTGTTCAACGAATATATACAATGATTTGCAATACCACACCCATTGTGTTCTCGTGTTAGTACTTGATAATAATTAACACAGCAACATTGTAATCAGCGTTCCATATTTCAAGTATTTATTGTTAATGAGTCGTGTAGCAAATTAGCGAATGCAATAAACGATAAATACCACAAGTAATGATTCATGGTGAAGACAATGAAATCGATTCTACATATACTATATTAGAGCTCTAGGGCGGTATATACTTGTAGAACATTTAGGCGTTTATACAGGAATCGTCACAGGAAATGATACCATTTCAAAATACTACAGTTTCTTTAATTATGACATTTATGGCTTTTTTAAAAATTGCTAGTTAATACCTAAATTTACATTTTACATTTCCTTTACAACATTTTTAAAATACTTTTCATCTTTTTCAAAGTTTGTCTCCCTTGTTATCTTCCTCCACTGCTTCCTCCTTACTTCCATCTACTTTCTTCTATTCTCTTGTAACCGTTCCTTACGACTCCCTCTACTTACAAAGTTTCTCTTCCTTCTCTTTCTTATTATCTCTGTCATCAGTACTCTTCCTTCCTCTTTCCTTTTAAGCTTAATTCACTTTATCCTAACACCTATACTTAATGCGTTATAATTTTTCCTCTTCCTTCCCGCATAAACTGCATAATTTCTCTTCTATTGTTCCCCAATACTTACTGCCTCTCTTCATTCCCAGTCTGAATCGAGCAATAATTTTCACGTCTGTTTCCTCTTTGCATTCCAGGTACCGTTGCAATCCCTTAGTCTATAAACTTCCGTATCTTGTACAGTATCTTCCTTCATCCATCTTCATTATCCTCTCCTGTATTACTTAAGTTTACTAACTATAATTTAACTTGAAAGAGTGTTTTTATTTTCCTGCAATGTCTATCAATGACAGTGTCACTTTTGGTACTCAATTTTTACTTAAAAAACCAACAAAAAAAAAAGTAAGCGCGTTTCTTAAAAAAGTACAACTACGGTATTTCGGAATAATTGTAATATAATAATTGTGTGTTTTGTAAATCTGTTTATTATCAAAGAATCTGGTGTAAAACTGTAAAATATTGCGCAACACTATACAGTGTAGAACTGACCGTGAAAAAAGAAACAATGTGGAATTATATCATGAAAAGAAAACGTAATTCAAAATTCCCTAGAGCATTCTTCGCATTTGAAATTGTTGTACTGGATAAAAAGGAAATGGAACTTGATGTATGTGCTATCATATATATGAATGCTTTCTCAAAAGTATTAGTAACAGACAATATATCATAAAAGCACGTATAAACATAAATTGAACAATTTTTACAACGTGATAGCAATTTATCGCGTAGATCTAGATTACATTTGCTTAAATTATTTGCAAAATTCCGTTGATAAAAAGCAATAAAATGAAACAATAAAGGCGGTCTTCTTTCTAAAAAGTGGCAAAGCACTTTATACTACTTATTTTTTAAATTCAATAAACTGATAAAAATTATATCATTGTCTTATCACACTAATAATAGCTTACAAGGTTATTTAAATTGTTTAATTGTCTAGTTCAAATATTCATTTATTGTTAATCAGCATTTTTCAATAAATCATAGTCAAGCAGATTATAACAATACCAAATTTGAGCCAAAATTATACAATACAAAACTTTCAATATTTATAAAATTAACAAGTGTATAACTTTTTCAATTTTCAAGAAAGTAACAATGTTTTTTTTTTCAAATATTAACTATATTTTCTAGCGTACTTTGTCATGCTGATTTCAAAATTGGAAACCATTGAAAATAATTATAGAAATTTCTTTCAAGAAAATTTTCAAGAAATTTTGGAAGAAGTTTGGTGCATCCCTATTCTACAAAGTTCGTGTTAAAACCTAGTATTTTTTCTATAATCATTTCTTTTGTAGTGATCCAGTTCAAGATTTACCTTAACCCAATTATATGAATTACATTTTGAAAGCACGTGATTTATTATAACATCTATTGATTGTTCCTTCTCATTATTATTTAAGGCTGCCTGACCTTTTCATGACATGGATTTTCCCGCAGTATTACGCTTTACTCGATTAAGACCACCTGCGCTTAAATATCATGGTTCTAATAACGGAATTAAATATATATGATTCCATTTCTTTGCTTCTCTTTATAAACCAATCATATTTTCATTTTCAATCATTTCAAAATGTGTCTTGTAAGGGTTGTTTCTGTTACTACCCTTCTTATAGTGTTAGTTATAGTTAAAGGGGATGACTTTCCATCGTTGATTCAAGCGAACGCAACAATAGGTTTGTTCATTTACAATTATTTAAATATTATTTTAATAAGTAGTATATACGTTTATAAGTAAATATTACGTAAATGCTACTGAAAAGAAGAGTTTTATTAAAATTAAAATTGTATCGTTTACAGCTGTGATATTAGATAATCAATATCTTGATGAAAAATATGAGGCAACTCTTAAAGTTGTACAAGACTTTTTTGAAAATATTAAAAAAGAAAATATGAAAAATGGCGGCTTGAATATACAATATTTTTCATGGACATCAGTGAATTTAAAGAGAGGTAAGAAGGATATAATACTTATTGTATTTAATTATTTATAACAGAATATATTTGCACAAATATTGTGAAGGGGGCGCTTCTCTAGTGTAGTGTATAGTTCCCTCAAGCAGTTTGATTCTATATGTGCTTCATAAATATAGATACAGAGTGTCTTTATATTATTTATTTTAATGTTTTTGCCATTGGGCACTACATTCTTCTTATTATATCTAAACATTCTCACTCCTTCAAAAAAAAAAGAAGAAAAATAAAACAAAACTGCTACAGTTACTGCTTCGCTCTTCCTGCTACTCTCCCTCCTGTTTCTACTCTGCCATTCCTTCTCTTTCCTCACTCCTTTACTCTATCTCCACCATCCACCTCTTCCCTTCACTGCCTCCTTTTAATAACTGCACAATATTCTTTTCGCTTTTTACCTATTTGCCCAGTATGTGTTTACTTTCTCATGTTTTTTGTGTCTTTTTCTCTTAAGTATTGCGGTATCTCTCTCCTAAATCCTGTTATATCTTTTGTTATAATTGCTCTTCTCAATTTTTTCCATTCTTGATTATCTTTTTATTAACAGGTAGAGATTCAGCCGTTTTTATCCCGTTTTATGTATCTGGCTTCTCTTTTACATTCTATTTAATATAATTTAACCTAAAATTACACCTAAAATATATCTTCTTCTAGTTTGTCTTCCTCCTTTCTTCTCTTCCTTTTTACTTTCGCCATCCATTCTTCTTTCTCCATTCTTAAATGCAAAATTTCTTCTAGAATTACCCCACTTTCTCTCCGTCCTTTTCCTCTCCTTCACATACATTGTTTTCTAATTAAAGCTATATTTACTTATTTGGTGGTCGTAAACATTCTAACTGTCAAAGGAATAGAAGCCTCAATTACCACTGCTATATTTATCTTATGTAGGTATCTGGTAAACTTATAAAGACGAAGAATTAATTTCTATGTTGCTTTTGGATCCCTCACTGTAATTTGTAAAATGTAAGATACGATAGTTTATTACCAGATATCTTTAATCCATTTTTAAAATACTTTCAGAATTTACCGCTGTGTTAAGCGTGGCTTCCTGCAAAGACACATGGACAATATTTAAAACAGCAGATACAGAAAATTTACTAGTTTTAGCGTTGACAGATCCTGATTGTCCAAGGTTACCTGATTCAAAAGCTATTACCATTCCGTTGCTCTCTAAAGGGCAGGAGTTATCGCAGCTTCTACTGGACATAAGAACTTCCGGGGCCATCAAATGGAAATCAACAACGGTTATTCATGATGAAACTCTAGGTAACCCATAAATAAATTAAACAAAAAGAAAGTATGTCACATTAAAATAATATATTTGCAAGTTTTCCTTATTTGCTTTGGTTAAACACATGATTAACTGATAAAATATCTATTTGCTAATTAGTATGTCAAGGTAATAAATAAACAGTTGTTTAAGTGTGTACTGATAATCTAAGGTCGCGATATGATAAGTCGAGTGGTGACGTCACTATCATCGAAAGTACCAGACACCTCCACCCAAATCATGGCGGTGTCGCTGTTCTCCCTGCCAACTGAAAAACAAGATTGGATGCAGCGGAAAACAATCATAAAACTTCTGAAAAGTTTACCACTTGCACAATTAGGTAAATTCTAATCCGACAATTGGATGATAACAATTAAATCCCTCAATTAATCTTGTTGCTTTCTTTTTTGGTAGGTTCTATGTTTATAGTAATTGTAACGAGTGAAATATTGGGAAATATTTTGGAGATTTCCAGCTCTTTAGAATTAGTGAACCCAAGAAGTCAGTGGCTCTATGTGATATCGGACACAGACGCTAAGAATGATAACACCAGCATGTACTCCACGATGCTGGGAGAGGGTTATAATGTTGCCTTCCTGAATAACATCACTTCTGATGATACAGGCTGTGTTGTGAGTATGACAAAAGATCTAATAGATTCCAACATATCACAAAATATTTTCTTGTTCATATATTCATTCAAATAGTTTAGTTCAGCATTTATAAAACAGATTTGTGGGCGAAGTTAATGTGGCTTGTACTTGTTGTTGAAGTAAAATCAAGATCGAGGCTAGAATGCGAACCACAGATCTTTTAGTTTTAGAGGTTAGGCACTTGACAAGTAACCTTGCTACCTTGGTTGTTGATTATCCTTTGGTTATTATCGAATTGAAGGTCAACCATTTGTTCAGTTGATGTTTATTTCCAACTGGTTCCTTTCTTCGATACTTGAATGAGAGGATGCTACAGATGGCGTCAGTCATCTGCTGGTTTGACATATTAATTGACATATTGACTGATGTGTATTGTCAAATCTCCACTAATCTAGTTAGAGATCGTTTTATCGAATAAGTTCGATAACTGTGGTCCACAGGTCAGCACTGCTAGCATCAAAGGCATTGAATTTATTTAATAAAACGTAGAAGAGAGGGGAAATTTTGGAGATGGTCACCGTGTGGCTGCGATTTGAAACCGTTATACTATTTTACACGTGGCAATGTTAAGGATCGTTGTTTAGGAAAGCATCTATTAATTAAGTCACAAACATACGACAATTACTGCATAATTTTGCTAAGAAGATCGGGTACTGCTAAGCTAGCTGCGACAGCTATTTAGCTGTTATCGTTTTACATAAATATTCTGTTAAAATATTAAATGGTGCAGTTTCAATGGTAAAGTTTGACAGCAATTATAAGAAAGAAACGTTTTAATAATATATTAGGAGATAGCTTACCTAATTACAAAATTTTGCAATATTTATGGTAAATACTTTAATTATAGCTTACGCGTTCTATCGGCTGATTCCTGAACTCATAGCTACTGCAAAGTTTAGTTAAGAGAACGTACAGTAAATCTATTGGCCGATCCAGTACCTGTTGTTCAATTCACTGGTCAATTGGTCATGTTTTCATCTCAAAGTATTTTATTTTTCGTTTTCAGTTTGGCTTAGAATGTCATGCAAAGGAATATATACGGGGTTTTGCATACGCATTAGATCTGTGCATTAAGGAAGAGCAAACCATGTACCAACAAGTCTCAGACGAAGAATGGGAAACTATAAGACCTACCAAAATGCAACGTCGAGACAAATTACTAGAGCAAACGAAGGTAGTATTTGAATTTCAAAGTTGACCTTGTTCCATACACGGTTACCGTGATACTAAATGCCAATTATTGACCTCATAGTTATCACAAAAGTTAGTTGACATGGTTAGTTAAATAGAATTAACAGTACAAGGTTGGCAGAACGATTTACTGTTGTTACTATTTTATTAGCCAGGTTAATTAAGTTTTGTGATAACTATGAGCTCAGTAACCGACACAAAGACCATGAAATATGTGTAACTGACTTACAAATTGTGGTTAAAGATGCGCATGACATTAACGGTGTTATAACATTTTCTTTCTTGACAAATTCTATAAATGCTATATCTAAGTAATAACTTAACATAATTTAAATATTTTTGCAGCAAATGAAAGCTGATTAAATTATGTAAAATTTATAAACAATAACCTTTTTCAGAAAGCTAACCGTTTAAAAGATAGAAGTGGTTTCATAAAATGAAATTTGTTTTTACTAAGTAATACTATAAATGCAATATCTAAGTAATCGCTTAATATAATTTAATTATTTACTCAGTAAATTAAAGTTGATTAAATTACGTAAAACTTATTAATAATAACATATTTTCAAGAAAGTAATTGTTTAAAAGTTAGACGCGGTTTTAACAAATGGTATAAATGATGTGATGTAGTTTTAGTATCATGGGAAGTTGCTATCTGATCTTAATGTCTTTTAAGATATATTTACAAAAGCATAGTGCTTGCGGTAATTGCTCAATGTGGAGAATTCGTTCTGGAGAAACTTGGGGTTTTAGTTACCAACAAAATAAGACTGAAACTTTACAACCTTTGCTGCAGGTAAACTATCTCAAAAAGTATCTATATAAAAAAATCAAGACTACTTAAAATTGAAATTTTGCTGTATAACAATCTAACAGGTGGGATACTGGCGGCCTAGTGATGGCGCTCAATTGACTGATAACATTTTCCCTCACATAGCAAATGGATTTCGTGGAAAATCTCTACCACTGGTTTCATTTCATGTAAGGTCTTCTTGTTACGGTAAATTTTAAGAAATTTAACAATTACTTTTTAATAAATTGTTTGCTAGAATCCGCCATGGACTATTTTAACGCAAAACGAATCTGGAGCCGTAACGAGCTACAAAGGGGTTGTATTTGATATAATAAATCAACTATCTATCAATCTTAATTTCAGGTACCGTACATAGAATTAATATTTTCCTATTTGAGAGGTAAAAACTGTCGCAACTGCAAAGTTATACGTTATCGAGGAATATGATTTTTTCAAATACGGCAAATTTTATTAAAAACCTCTTCTCTTCATTACAAAATATCAGTTAGGACAGTTTACCTCTTACGTATAGCTATAAATATTAGGTAAGTAATTACTTAAACTGAATTCATATTTTAGCTTTACAGTCACTTTCCCACTGACCAAAAATGGTACAAAGAAATTAAATAAGGAACATGAAGTAAGTTTTTAATGTGTTCCCAATAACTATCACAAGACTTTTTTAAAAACTGATTGTTGTTTCTTAGACCTCAGACCTTCTACGTCAAGCTCCTACATACAAAATCCCAGAGAGCATCTTAGAGATGGTGGAAAAGAAGCAAGTTATACTGGCAGCTGCTGCATTTACAATTAGTGAGAAGAACAAGAAGACCGTCAACTTTACCAATCCAATCAGCATTCAGACATACACGTTCCTCGTGTCAAGACCAAGGGAACTTAGCAGAGCGTTATTATTTATGTCGCCGTTTACATATGATGTACAGTATTCAGTAGCGTAGAAGGCACTTAAACTTAGGAACACACAAATTGTAGTGAAAATGCAACTTATGGTTTAGCTTTTATACATTTAAAAACATTTCATAATACGTCATTTTCCTCTTTCTCAGTTTTTCTCATTCTATTCCAAACCATTCCAAACCATTCCATCGTTGCTTCCTTAACAACCTCATCATACATCTTCCAACATCCTTTTCCTTGTATCTTTAAGGGTTCATTCGTTTTCATTTGAACAACAACCCTATTACGATCTGGATACAGGAATCACCTCTAATGCGATGTCCCCCATTGCATTCCTTACCTTTCTTTAAATGTATGTTCCGTCCATCTGCTAACTAAGTCCTTCCAGTGCACAACTGTCACTTTTTCAACCATATCCATCTTTTTTATAAAGCTGTTTTAGTCTTCTTTTTCGTTGCTCTTGTAATTCTTTCTGTTCTTGTATTTCTTTTTATTATATCTTTCTTTGTGATCATATTTTTATATTTATGGTTATGTTTTTCTTGTCAATAATAACAAACAAATGAATATTACACCAGTCCAATTTATGACGCATGGCGTTAGAGAGAAATTCACAAAATAAGACCTGAAGTTACATGCCACTTTATTTCAGACATGGCTTTGTTTGGCATGTGCTATTGCTCTTATGGGTCCCATATTATGCTTGATCTATAATTTAAGCCCGTATTGTGAATATTACGGCATCTCTAAGAAAGGCGGACTTTCCTCGTTACATAATTGTCTCTGGTATATGTATGGCGCCCTTCTACAGCAAGGTAAGCTTCTGAAAAACATGAATTATTGAAAATATTTGGCAATTATTAACCGTTTATTCATGTGATAGGAGGAATGTACCTTCCTGAAGCTGACAGTGGCCGTCTCGTGGTGGGCACGTGGTGGCTAGTCGTGTTGGTCGTTGTTACAACTTATTGTGGAAATCTAGTTGCGTTTTTAACTTTTCCGAAAATTGATATACCTATAACAACGATTGAACAATTGCTGAGTTATGAGGGAACTGTCACTTGGGCAGTTAGAAAGGGGACATTTTTGGAAGACTATTTGAAGGTAATAACAGGTTCACCTGGAGAAAACACATGTAGTTTACATACAATGTTCTGTAATATAATCCTTAGCTTGGAGCATCTAAACTGACTTACACGTGGTTAATCACTAATAAAATAAATAATTAATATGATAGTTAATTTATTTTAATTAATAAACTTTAATAGCAAATTTGTCGTGATTATATGTACGTAAACAAACCTTGCAAATAAGTAAACAACAATAGTTTCGCAAGCCACGCTTTTTCTTACATTAAAATAAATCAAAACCTTGAATTCATTTAGTATATTCTGCAAAATAAACACATAGGTAATTCCAGATAAATTAAAAACACGTTTTGAGGTTATGTATAAATTTGAAACCGGTTAAAAATTGTTTATATGATATGAATGTGTTTTGTTACAGAGTTCAGATCAACCAAAGTATAAAAAATTATACGCTGGAGCAAAGTTTGTTGTCTCGGAAGATTCTGCGATGATAGAGAGAGTGAGAAAGGGTAAACACGTGTATATTGAGTGGAAAACTAACCTACAATTTATAATGAAAAGGGGATTTCAGGAAACAGACACGTGCGACTTTGCGTTAGGTTGTTATTGACTATAATTTAGTGCTTAGAAATTATTTTCTGATTACGATTTAACGGCATGTTTTCTTTTAGGTTCGGATGATTTTCTGAATGAACAAATTGGGATAATTATTCAACAAAACAGCCCCTATCTTCCTATTGTAAATGAGGAGTAAGTAATACCATTAATCCGCTAAACACAAAACGTAAAGTAATGTTTGTAACTTAACATTATTAACCTAAATAAATTAATGTAAAAGGTGATCTTTTTTAAGTTAAATAAAACTTACATATACGTAACTATGTTTAACGAGAATAATCTAATTTCTGTATTATATAAATCAGGATTTATTTGTTTAATAAAGGATTAAAAGAATGCTGCAAGTTGGATTGATTCAAAAATGGCTGTCGGAGTATTTGCCGAAGAAGGACCGTTGCTGGAATGTTGGCAAGGTCGTGGAGGTCAACAATCATACTGTCAACATAGACGACATGCAGGGCTCGTTCTTCGTCTTGTTTTTAGGTAGATTCAGATAAATATGTGTCCGTAAAAGCTGGGTATTAGTTGTATTATAGATTACATACAGTGGAATACGAAATTTGATTGTAATCAGTTTACAAATGACTTTATCGTGGGCAATGGACTAATCCACCTCTGTATACATAGAGAAACTAGTGATCGGAACCCTAACTTAACGATACCCGATAAATTAGGAACAACGATTCAAATGATATTTTTTCAATTACCTAACGGTACTTTTGTAAATCTAATGTTACGTTTAATGTTATCATAATTATGTAGTTGAGTTTGTAGCTTAAAAGAGGTTATAAAACTCGTATAAATATACGATACAATAGTGAATTTATCTTATTTGTTCCTATATACACTATAGAAGAACTAGTATGACAGTGTTTTTTCATTTTATTGTAGATTTATACAGTATACCTTGTTTTAAGTATGAATCATCGTCCACCTCTAGTAATTTAAATTATATTAAGGTATATAACTCCTATACCTTTTTACATAGTGATATATAGCGTTATTAAATTGGTGATTGGGAGCAAGGTACGTTCCATGTCAATAATTAGTTATTAAGGTAAATTTTAAACGAGACCGTAAAATTATAGATGATGGAAAGCACTTTATAAATAATCTTCGTTGTAAATTTGGCAGCACTGGCAACATCGCTTTTACTTTTCACTTTTTATAGTAAGGCCGAGATAACTTCCCTGCTCTCAAATATTTATTTGTGTTATAAAGTTATATACCGTTATATGAAAAATTACAGGCCTTATAATATATAGCTCAGAAAAAAGGTTAATTTAGAATATAAGAAAATGTTTAACTTCCTTTCCGGATGTAATTTTAGAAAAAAATGGTTTTTGAAAAAGCGCTTTATATTAACATGTGATTCTAACCACATTATGTGTTTTACACGTATGTTCTAAATTATCAAATTACATGATATCTAATTAATAAATATGTATTTCCAGGATTTCTTCTAGCGATCATCATTATCGTGATGGAATGCGGATGGTTTAAAAGAAGAAAATTCAAAGATAGGGCACTTATCAAGCCGTATGTCGAATAATATCTACAATTTATTTTATTTCGTAAAAATTATTCATTAGGAACAATAGAATTTAGAATTTTAGGTAGTTGTAGTGCTTTAACTTCATCTGTAGAATATTATAAATTTTTGTACAATTCTAAATGATATCATTAACTAATTATGTTAAAAATTTGAACACGATTAATAAGTTACGAACTCGAGATAAATTTATGCAAAATAAAGTTTAATGACTTGTACTTAAAGTATATTTATATTTATGTAAAATGTCTCAATGTATATCACCATAATAATAATTTTAATTCTCTTGATAATTAAGGTTACTGTTATTTGCCTTAATTAGTAAATTGTTTTAGTTCAAATAAGACAACATGTTTGTTTTCTTAATTAAAAATAACTAATATCATCTGGTAATTTAGTATACATTTATAGTACATTTTTCAATAATTCTATATTAGAAATAAATGATTTTTAAATAATTTTATCAAAGTTATTATATTTAAAACAATATTTACACATTACAGCTAAATTATACAATTCTAATTTAGAAAATCACATTTTAAAAATAATTACTATTGACTTTATTCGTAAGAATATTAAAATAATTATTAATTGGTGAATAACATATTGTTATTAGAAGAGAATTAAATACATTGTCTAATATTTAAAGTATATATTAAAGGTTTTACATAATTTTACTAAATTTAAACTCAGGTAGATATCAAACTATGACATTTATTTATAAAAACGCAAAAAGCAAATAAAAGTAACATAAAAAATGGTAACAAACACCTAATTTTGTAAAATAATATTCGGTAGATAGATCTAACTGTAACGGTTGCTAATCTATTCCCAATGACGTCACACTTGCTAGCTTACAACAAGCTAATTAAAGTGTTACACTGAGTTTCATTTTCTACCTGTAGCAAGCAAAAGCAAAATAAAATAATTGTATAAAAATATAATAAAGAATTACGTTAAAAAAGTCAAAACTATTGTAATTTAGACAACGCGGACAGACGACATATCAGCAGAAATGCATGCTTGCAAAGGTCTCCTTATTTTTAAAGACAGGACCCCACGCCCCATACTGGTCCTTCTGGGCTTTCTTCTCAGCTTCCTTCTTTTGTTGTTCCCTTTTCTGCAGGGCATCAAACCCAGACTTTTTAGATGTTGTATCCCAAGAGTTGTCCTTCTTGATAGCTCCAGTTTGTTGACCTTGCACCATTTTTCTGCTTTTTATTTTCGTCGGTTAAAAATAAAATGAAATTTCTTTGGAAATTTAAAGCTTATAGATTTTGACGCAATTTATTTTGTTTTATTACGGTAATCGATATTCCTTGATTTGGTGCGAGGACGTTATAAGTGGAAATCAGGCCGGATTTCTGGGGAAGATGATCTACGGGACGTGCTGCAAATGCGTCAGTACGAGTAACTCTAGTCTGTTGGCAGTGTTACCAGTTCGGCTTCCTTTACGAGTGCGGAGGTTTTTCGAAAGTCTGCAACGAAGGAAGATGCAAGTTAATGTCAATGTTACTTCGTTGGAAACATATGAAGAAAATGAAATATGAATGACTTCTATTCTCTCGAAACATACTTATACATTGGCATTAATTAAAGGAAAAGGACAAGAAGGATACAATGAGGAAACGTAAAGAAAGAGGAGTGGGGAAGAAAGTGATAAGTAGGTGAAAAGAGGAAAAGATTGAAACACTGAATAGAAAATATGAAAGGTAGGTAGACAGCAAAAACTAGATAGAGGAATTGGTGACAGGAGGCAAAGAAGAATAGTGGTGGATGGCGGAAGTACGTAGTAGGAGGAAAGAGGCAAAGATGAAACTAGATCATTTAACCTTAAAATTAAACGTTCAACTTTAACCTTAAGTTGAATATCACCTTAGTCCTATAACTAGATGTCCCTAACAGTAGAAATGAAATTATTTTGTTATATTATTGAATATGTAATTTTTGCAAGTGGAACTGAATTACAAGATCACATAAATTGTTACACCGAGAAGCAGAAATGATAATAAACATAAATACATAAATATTGCATTATTCTCTACAAACAATTATTCTAAATCTAGAAGGAATCTTATACGAATCTTGTCAGGTAGAGTTTCTATGGTTCTTGTGTAAAAAAGTAAGTGTGGTTCTTAATAACTCACCTACTACTGTGCGTTAAAACAAATGCACGTATTTCAGATAAATTTTGATCTTTGAAAGTTTGAATATCACTCAGCAAATGCAGTTGCACTACTAACCGTAAAACTACACGATACAGATTTTATATTTTTACACTAGCTAGAGAGAAGAACCCATACAACTGTCTGCACATTTCTTTCCTATTATGTTTTTAAAATAGTCGCATGACACAATGTAAACAATGCATAACATTAACATTAATAATAGGTAAATTGAAGAAACAGGAGTGCTATGTTCTTTAAAGATAAAATAAGAGTAATGCAGCTATTTTTGTAGATAGCATCAATTATTATTTTTTTTGGTTTTAAATAGAAACTGTATTGAAAGATATACATACGAGGTCTGTTCAAAAAATAAAGTGAGGCAAAAATTTCACGGGCTACGTACACTCGATTATCGATTTTTTTATTTTGTTATGTTGGTACACTCGTCTCGAACATATGTTCACAGTTTTAGCTATAAAAGTTAGAAGTGTTTTGCGTGTTCGGCGATTTTCTGCTGTCGAAAAAACATGAATCAAAGAGTTTGCATTAAATTTTGTAAGCGTATATATGTTATATATAGATCTTAGATTTAATGGCTGCTGTGTCTTCAAGTTTCATTTCTGAGTTTGGTTGTTATCAAATTAAATTGATTATGCATGTACCTACATAACCATAAACCACAACACCTCAAACTGTTAATATCTCAATATCGGAAATAGGCCGACGTTAAATAAATTAAAAAAAAAAAACTAACCTAAAAAAAAAAAACTAACCTAAAAATACATACAACTGTCACATTACAATTAATTATATTAAATGTTCATTTGCTAAAATAGCAGATTACTCATTAACTACAGAAAATAGAACACTAGCAGTTGTATTTTTAATTATAGCTCCTACAAATTGAATTGTTACACAAGAAGCAGCAAGATGACATCATGCCTAAATAAGTACGCCGCAATATAGTATGTAAAAGACTTGTACATACATATTTTTTAAATCTATACGTGCAAATATTTTGTAAGTTAATTAAAAAAACTCACTAATCTATAAATAGATAATTGTCTCAGCGTATTTTAAAATTAGTAATCGATATTTAGTATGGAGTATACATCGCGATAGAATCTATAAATAATCTAAATATATAGAAGTTGTATCCTGTATATACATACATTTGTAAGAACTTATTAATAAAATTATATCGCACACCTAGATCAAAACCGTATCAATTTAGAAAAATTAGATTTCTTAGATAAGTCATTTATTCGGATTGTATAAACAAAGTGGCAAGAACCTACAAATCAGATTTATCAGTATCTTGATTACCGCATTGCAAAACACCACCGCAACGTGTTTGCCTACTAATTGCCTAATTTAGTTACTTTAAGTCGTTCAATTAAATACGCTGCATCTCAGAAATGTAGTATTGACGTAATATTAATGTAGCAGATACTTTTAGACGTAATATTTAGTGGAATCAACGATTTATGATAATGGTGTATGAAATGAGGACTACTGAACCTAGTAAAGCATATTATTTCAAATAGAATCAATACTCAGGTAGAAAATGTAACGGTTTAATTAGCTTGTAGCAATGTAACAAGTATGAAAGCAACTGCAAGACTATTTATATATAAGAAGTAGTAAATACGTTTTGATGTTAGCTTGTATTAATTCTCTACCTGAGCACTCATTCATTTAAACTCGAATTGGTAAAGAATTCGCTACGAATTCGTAACGAATTCCTTATAAACTTGAGTTAACAATTCCCATTCATTAATTTCTCCTTCCGTCTTCATCTCACCTGACGGTTGGAAGGAATTTCGAACTTGCTTCAAATCCGGAAACTTGACTATTCATTGACACATACACTTATTGTTTTTGAATCAAAACAAAACAAAGGACACAACTATTTGTCCAATAACTAACCAATTCACTAGCAATTTAAACGTTGAAGATAATTTAGAGACTGAAGTCGTGATTCTCTGGACACGGCTTATAACTAGTAGAGCAGGAAGGTGATCAGCAGACTGGTCCAGAAGACGAGTTCTGGGGGGGAAGGTAAAAGTCACCTCACCGGATCAAAGTCCAAGACTACATAGACCCGTTTTATATTTAAATATTTATTATGAAGTTTTATAATTTGCGATATTTTTTAATATTTGCATATATTTTTATAATAGATACAACGTGACAAATAATAATTGTGCAAATATTGTGAGATGGTGGAGACGTATATAGATAACACAATAGAATTGTCTTGAGAACAATCAACTCTAATAATTAATAAGGCAAACATCTTAGACAGTATACAGACAAGTTAGTAAAATGTACAGAGCACAGAAGAACGAAGTTATATTATGGAGACAATGGAGTACTTACGAAAAAGACTGGAGAAAAGATTGACAAAATCTAAATTGAGTCAACTTCTTTAGGCAGCTGAGCTAGTTAGGTCGTAACCTCTAATAATCACCTACGTCTAATTCCGGGTTCGATTCACGTATATGGAACAATTTTATTCCATGATTGGCAAATTTCACTGAATAATACAAAAATAAATAATAAACAAACTATAATAATAATAATAATATTATATAATAATAATAATAGCCAAAAACACTTTTTTTTTTAAATAAATACTAAGTACTTAAGAGACTTTATACCTCAGCCCTCTGGTAAATGATATTTTGCCAATAGAACAATAATTATGTAAAACCAAACGTTACCATCAATTTTTATACACATTATTATTATGTTGTAGTATGAGTTAGGAATGATATAGGAAATACAACCTTTGCAACCTAAGCAACGAGTTCATGTCTTCGATTAAAAAAGAAAATAATGTATGGAACAGAGCTCCATAACGAGTAAGAGGTAGCTTACTTAAAAAAATCGAATCCTGCTTCTGAACAATATTTTAACACTTATAAAATTGATAACATGACTTCCGTATCATTCTGTTTTTGGTTTTTACCTGATGCTTAACGCTGATAACTCAGGATATATGTTTTACGGTAGACTGCTGTATTTTCGGGTTCAACATTATATGCTTGCATATTTATAAACATTTAGATTATAGCAGTGTAGTTTATATCTGAGCTCACAAAACCTTAAAACCTGCCAGCATAATAGGAGATATTCGGTGAATATGATGGTCTACATGTTTTTTTTAAAGATTGGGGATCATATAAATTAACCACAAACCATTCATTACTATTAAAGAGATCATTTCAGAAAATGGAGTGAATACGTAACTATGTTTTCTCCTTAAATAATCAACCAACCAATAATAGTACACCCAGTAAACATTTTTGGAGTCACTTTGACATCATATTGAAGACGCGTATGATATGACACCTGGTCTCACTACCGTATCAGTATTGAATGAAGTTGTAAACAAGCTATTAAAGTGTAACAGAGACAGATATATCTTGTTTCTTTTTCTGTGATCTCTACTAAAATAAATATTTTCAAATATAAAGACAACAACTACATCTCCGTTTAATATATGATGTTGGAAAGAGAAAGAATATTCTTATGAAAAGATTCTGACAATCGGAAATCTGAGTGAAAAAGAATTGATGTCATTTCATCAAAATATTTACTGGGAAGTTTATCCAAAACAACAAATTCAATAAAATTTGTAGTTTGTTTGCATATTCTACATGACAGTGTCGTGAAATGAAATGCAGCATCTGATGTGTCAGTTTGCACGTAATATCTACGTCACAAATTCGCGAAGAATTGGGCCATTGATCGATCGTTCAAGACAGAACTCTCTAGAACACCATAGCATAGCATAGCATGCAACCACAACGTGATGTTTATCGATTTTATTTAAATTAATCAAATTCTCCATGGATTTACCAGTTATCTAGCGCTGGTCTGCGTCTGCGAGAAATCCCAAAGTAAAACATCTGACGTGTTACTGGAAAAAAACAAAACATGCTGGAACTGGAACTGGTTTCTAAGATATTTAAATTTATTCCAAAGAAATTTGTTTGGTTAACTGAGCAACACCACATAGAAACTACTGACAATTGTAATTCATTGAAGTATATTAATTACAAGTTAGTCTATTTAATATTTTAAGCTGTTTATAGAACTGCACACAATATGCAGAGACCTACGACTATTTTAACTGGCAGAGACGTCGGGTGGCCTTAGAAAGCAGTTTACGAAGATCTAATGCCGTTTCTTATTAAATAGAGAGTACAATAAATAAAAATCACTCGAATAAGGAGAAGAAGAAATAGCAACACACTAAGTAAACTGTAAGCTATCTAACCGATGGGCATTAATGATAACTTCCTATACAAGTATATGATTATCTAGACAGATGGGTGAATAAGCCATTGAAATTAGCTTGTAGTAAGCAAAATAATAGTAAAGGTAAATATGAAGCTTGCACTCCAAGACAATTTTCATATGGAAGTGAGACAACAAGATTGTGAATTTTCTACATGGATTTATATTAAACAAAATCATTTGCGTAACAGGTAACTTTTGTTATATTATTTGTTTGGTTTCAATTATGTGTGGAAATACCGACGCATGTTGTTTGTAAACAACGAATGTTTTATATATTTTATTTATGCTAAAATGGGATTCCCTAATTTTATTACCAATTTTATTGTGTAAATAGCGTCTATAAAATAAACTGTCTAGAAGGCAGTTCGCAATTGAAGAGAACCCTAAAACTATAAGAGTATCTTACACGGTCATATAGTTACAGTTAAACTGTTACTAAAAACTGAAAGAAGAACTGAAATGGAGACGGAGACGGATATCTGACATGAAGGATAGACGTATTGTTTCTATCAGTTATTGAATTCTTATAGGTATACACATATTCCAATGATCGTGTATTTGTTTGCTCACATCAATTCTTTTTAAAATCTTGTCTGGAAAAATACAACTCGGACAGAATAGAGTACAGCAAGTGCTGAGAACAGAGAATTGAATGAATCGTGTAAACTTCCGGAGCCCGGAAGTTTGAAATGAAATTAAAATGGAAATCGTCCTTCGAACTAAAACAGAATAAAAGGCATTTGTAGATTCTTACAGAATGACACGCATTAAAGTTTTATTTAATATACCGTTATAAAGAGACCTATGATTGATGATTCATAAAGTATAAAGTGTAAAATAGGACTCTTAAAATAAGTAGAAAACTAAGACTAAGTACAAAATTTGATCATAATATAAGACAATTTCATGTTTTGTGTTTAGCAGCATACTTCATTCATAATAATTTATGTAATTAAACATTTGCGTCAAACCCAAAATGTTTTATATATGTTGGGTCAATGAACTTAGAACTCGCAGTAGAGAAATATCTCAATTAGAAGTCAATAATTACATTAACATTTATTTATTATTAATCAATTCTGAATATTCGAATATTCGAATATCTCGAAGTTCCAAAGCCGAATCTAGAAGTGTTCTATTTTCGAATCTAGAAGTGTACTCCCAATTTGTTGAACAATCCTGCCCTATTCCTGAGTCTTGCGAGCAATTATCGTGATCGAACAGATCTGATTTTTATGAGTGAAACATTTTACGAATCAATTTGAAAAGAGTATTCCTGTACCATTCCTGAATTTTATTATTAATTATTATTATAGTTCAGAAATACTCTTGAAATATTTGCCAAATTCTAGAAACAAGTGGATAGGTAGTTCGCCCAATAATCGTGCAGGTCTACTTGACCTCAAATAATTGGCAATTTGAACAAACAATCGAAATCACTGAATTGTAAGAGTACTAGGAGTATTCTGACCCTCACAAAGTATAGCGACATAAAGAAAATACACTTACTAGGCCAGTTCTATTGTGTCGAGGCTTGAGAATTACATTTACCAAAATAAGTTTCCTCTCTGACTGATATTTTTTTGTAAATTTCAAAAATGACTACATCGAAACATTTCACCAGCTTAAATCCTTTTGCAAACTTTCCTATTTTTTATTTACGTGACGTTGAATAAGTTATAAAATAAAGATTTGAATGAATAAAATGTTAAGAAATGTAAACAAGTCTATTGGTCTATTGGTCTATTGGCTGTTCTTGCATGACGAGAGTATTGAGACTATTGCATCAGCTGAACACCGCGTGACCTTGGAAGTAACCTCAATTGTTGTCAAGCAAATCGCGAACGCGTCTTCGTTTTTTAATGATTTTTAGCAAAATATTTTCATTGAACTAATAAATAATTAAAATTTGGAAATAACAATAAACAACAACATAGAATTATAATATGTTTTTAAGCAATATTTTAAATGAAATCTTAATTTATTTATTAAACAAAATATGGGTATTACTTTCCATAGTCCACATGTCAAATTTTATTTTATGTAAAAGATTTTACTACCATAACACCTCTTAACAATACTTTTTTTAGATAAGGATTTTAATATAGTTATAAAATTAATATTATATATAGTTAACTTTATTAATTAACGTAGGTATGATTATTGTTCAGAATATATATTAAGTGAATATTGGAAATACAATTATTCTCGTATATCTAAGCTTATTTTTATTTGTTTGAAAATAGATTATATATAGCTTATATACTCTAAGCGTTATTGTATATGATTTGTCAGTACCGTGAAGAAACTAAGTACGGTAGTCTTCAGAGAGGTAAACTGATTAAAAGAGAGACCTATTTCTTTTAATTAAGAGGTCGTTACTGACTGAGTTCTAAACTAAATCTAAAGTAGTCCTTACCTCTTTAACCTATGCAAAAGTTTTTATAAAAAATGTTGCAACTTATGCAATAGTAAATATTATCTCTGGTCATAAATATTGTAGTGGTGCCTGATGTCTAAGTATTGCCTGGTAGTTTGTCTTTTAGTATTACCAGATCTTAGTATTGGGCTATACTCAGACGAATGTATATAGGGTGTTTATCCATTAACAATATACTTAAAAATGTTATATAATAGGTTAACTTTTTTATGTTAAATATCTGTACCAGTAACATAATATTACATATATTCATTTTTCTTTTCATATTATCATAATACATATTATCATTTTTATTTTCATCTTATGCTAAATTTAATGTTGTTATTACTATGTTTTTTTACTTGCTTTTGTCCCATTTTTTGTTCTTTTTACTTTCATATTTGCCGTAAATAAATACATGTCAAATGTGCATATGAAAAGACTTTTATTGCATATGTATATCCGGCCCCTAGTTATCATTGTTTATTGACTATTGCTTATCACAAATCGCGACCTTCACTATGTATATTTAGAGACCACGCAAATATGATGTATACAAATATATCGAAACCTTGTAAGGTCGTAATAAAAAAGGGATACTTATTTATTTATTTAGAGAATTTTATCTAATCTTGATATTTTAATATATTTTAGGTATTTATTAATTTTATCGATATAGACCCATAGCTTTATATTTATACGTAAAGGAAAATATAATATAGGATATTTCCAGGAAGATATAACAATAACAAAATAAACAAAGATATTTTAGAATGTGCAGTCTTGGTTTAATCTTAGGTTAAAGTATAGAACCACTATTGTAACTAGATAGAATCGGAAGAACAAACAACTGATATCCCAAACATTTGTCAGACCAATCATAATCTTGGGTGTTTCTACCTACCTATGATAGTTAAACTAAAGTGGATCTAATTGTAAAAGAGTGTCCACTAAACTAAAGAATAATTTGAATAACACTAAAACTTATAACTATTTAATTACTATTCATCAATCCATATACATTAGAGAAAGGCAGCAGATACTGGAAAAATAGAGAGCAAATGAAGTGCAGACTGTGCGGGAAAGAGATAGAAACGCTGGAGCACAATAAGTATTCATGTGAGAAAAGAGTAAAAAGTTGAAAGAAGATTGTGCAGGTATTAAAGGGTGGCAGAGAAGCAATGGAAGGCGGAGATAGGGAGAAGGTGCGAGGAAAGAGAAGGAAGGGCAGAGTAGAAACAAGAGGGAGAGCAGCAGGACAGTAGGAGAATACATCGTGCTACCCATGAGCCGTGAAGAGCCCCACATTTTATATTTTAATTAAAAGTGTTCAGTATTGTCAATATTGAGGGGTAGGGAACATGAAGAGAGAGAGTCAAGAGAAGAAGAAACAGAAAGTGCTCCTGGAAGTAACAAAAGTCTAGAATTGTTTAAGTTTAGTTTTAAGTTTGAATATATATAAGAATCAAATGTATTAGGAAATATAACACTGTAGATTGTAAAACCGAAAGGCACACAATTCTGTAACTTTTCAAAAAATCGGCCTTATTTTTTCAGCGGTGGAAATATTTAATTTTTTCACCGCTCGAATAAAGTCGCTGTATTTAAAATATCTAAAGTGGTATTCTGTATGCAAAATTTTCCATCGCCTTTATAATATACAGCGGTGAAAAAGTATAGTGACGTATTCAAATATTTAAAAATTCAAGCACTTGACAAGTGCGAATACATGTCAATTGTTCAAGTCAATTGACAAGCAACATAACCTTCTTTCTGATATATTTATATTTGTATATTCATATGACTATACATATACTGTGTATTAAAAAATTTGTACTGAAATTCAAATTATAATTCGAATTATTTGACAGTTCTAAAAAATACAGCGATGGAAAATTTTAAAGTCACCGCTAAAGGCGACCTTATAATTTGGTCGATTTTTTCCAGCGACAAAAATAAAATCGATGGAAATTTCTTACAGAATACCAAATAAAAAATCATCGCTTTTGTGACGTCATTTTACAGCAATGAAATTTTTTCACCGGTGGAAATACTTTACAGAATAAGGCCAATAATCATCAATCCATGTAGGTACATGTTTTGTGTCTTACGGTAAGACACACACGTGGCAAGCTTCATGTTGGTAGCTGATGTGCTGAATGACAGATGTACTGTATGCACGTTTATTTGTGGTAGGCTACCTCACTACTAAAATGAACAATTAAATTATTAACTCGATGGATTTGATGAAGATAACATTGTTACTTCAAAATAAAATTAATAATAAGTACTAATAACATATAGTAAACAATAAATTTTATTATTTAATGCGTTTAAGACGTGATAGATTAAGGTAGGAATTTATCGCGAAAATACCTGCTCGTATTATCATAGTGTGTAGATGATAAAAATCAATTTTGTTGGAAAATGTTGCAAACAAACTCGTATATAGGAACTAATTACGAACAGATTAACCAATCAACGACAAACGACAAGCAAGGAGCGATAAACGATAAGCGATAATTCGGTTTGGTGCGATAAGCATTACTTTATCAATCCAGTCATTATCAATATTATTAACACAACAAGTGGTTGTTGATAAGCCAGCAGAACACAACATGTTGATAGCAAATAGATTTATTGGCGTCGATATTCTCTTTCTCTCTCTGTCTGCTAACTTTTTGTTTCAATTTCTCAGAAATTTTTAGAATAATGTTGAAAATATTTGTTCAGTTTTGTTGCAAAATGTTTGATTTTGTTTTACTTTGTTTCGCGCATGTAGGTTCACAATTAGATTGTAAAATATTTGCACTCAAATATCGTACCACTATATTTTCTTTTCATAGTTTTATTGATTTTTCTTTAATGAATTATTTACCAAATATAAACATACATTTGTTAGACAGCAATGTCGTTTATCTATATAAGGTTTTAGGTAGAAAGGAAATTAAGAATGTCTGGGAAATTGCTGCTAAGAAGAGAAAGGGAAGTAAGGGGATGTGTTGGCAGAGTAGATATAGAGAATGTTTAGTTTTACTCAGTGGAAAGAGGATAGGAGTTGCTAAGAGGAGTCAGAGAAGGTGGATGGCGGAGATACAGAGAAGAAGGAAGAAGAGAGAGAGGAAAAGTGAAAAACATGGAATTTAGAATGTTGAAGTAGGGAGTAGAGGACAGATAAAAGGATGTGTTATGTAAAATTCAATGTTCATATTATTTATTATTATTATTTATTATATATATATATATTATACTAGCTGTCCCTGCCACGCGTTGCTGTGTCTAACGTTTTTGTCATATTACATTACATAGCGCCATCTATTGAATATTTACTCAATCTAGTCAACAGAATATTTACTCAATCTAGTCAACAGATGTCGCCAGATGTCATCGTTTGGAGCTAACAGATAATTAATAGAATTTCAGCTTAATTGCAATCATAAATTGAGATGTAAGCTATCCTATCTTTCCAGTTGGATCAAACTGCATACGGTGTACAAATTTGATTAAAATCGGTTAAGTAGTTTAGGAGTCCATCGCGGAGGAACAACGTGACACGTAATTTATATATATTAAGAAGAAGATATATAATATTATAGTAAGAAACTTATTAAAAACACGATTTAAAATTGGAAATGACTCTATTGAGAAGAGTAGATATTTATTTGTTGCTACTTTAGCCAGAAAAGGAAATTAATCAGTTTAACTATCGGGAGTGTAATTGCATTGATGTTGTCTACTTCTTTGATAGCAGGTACCGTGACTTAAACAACCCACATGACGTTCTTTAGCTTTCTGATATTTAAACCTTTAAATGCAGAATAATTCGCAAAAACGATGGGATATCATTGGTTTAAATTTAATTAGAATCTTGAATAGTTTAAATTCAGTTTATTGGAATGTAATTAATGATTAAATGTAGAAGAATGTAAAGCCTAGCCACTTGCATTAAAAAATGAATATACATGTAAGTTTAAAAATATATTATAATATCATTTAAATGAAGAACTTTGAAGTTTTCTGATTGAGACGTGCCTTGTCAACAAGTTATGAAAAAGACAAAGGGCTGTGAATATGATCCAGTAGTTGAAATCGTCATAAAGCACAGGCTGGCTTCCCGGAGTTATAACTTATTCCACAATTGACATAGAAATTAATCATCAACTAATAAACAAACATAAAATTAACGACCAATGCTCACTAAATACATTCAAATATAAACCGGAGTATTTTTTAGTTTAGAACGATATCGCTTTCCGTGATTGTGAACCAATCATAATCACCACACCCGATTATTTTTGTGCATCATAATGGAACCAATAAAATTACGAAATAATGGTTACATCCTGCTAGTACTTTACAATCGTTTCAAAGGTTGTTATTATTACAAGAGTACTTCGTGCTAAATTGATAAAGATCTATTGCTAAATATTGACACACGTAGCTTCAATTTCTGGAACAAGCGCAACACGGAATGAATTGCAAAATACGAATCACATTTTTAATAATATGTTGAAACAGTTGAAGAGCTGATAAAACTCAGTAAGGAAACAAGGGATTCCCATTTTTTCATTGATCTGTATTTGTAACACCTGTAGAAGCATTTTTCTTAACGCATGGCATTTACAGATCTCTGATAAAAATTAAATACTCTGGCATTAAGGAGGTACATGACGTACCGTCTATTATTATAAAAGGTAAAAGGTGAAAATGTAAACTAACGCAACGTAACACTATGAAACCTGCTAGCTTGAAGTAAGCTAGCAGGTTTCAAAGTAATACTGAAAGGAATATATTTATGAAGTAGAAAGTGAACTTTGGAATTAGATTGTGACAAGCATGAAACTTGCACAACCAGTAATTTTCTATCAGGGCTTACTTCAAGAAAGAATTATTCAGGTGTTCATTTCAATTTATTTATATAATACAATCAATAGAAGTGATCAAGTCAAAATGAACACATCGATCTACTACATGGATAAGAGACATATGTTGAAAATATTTTGTTAACAAAATTCCCAAAATACTAACACTGTGACGTGTATTTATTTAAGATAGTTATCAAGTTGACCATTCGAAAGTTGTTGCTATCTCATTTGACAAGCAAATCTTGTAATTAATCGAAGATATCTTATAAAACCGTACGATATATTATCTTTCTTCTAATCTAACTTATATGTACATACTCGCATATTAATAGTTGATGAGTAAACATTCTTGTCACATGCTTTACTTTATAACTTTGGTGGCTCCGAAAAGAAAATAAAAATTCTGCACTCTAAATTTCACCTAAAAGATCTAATTTAAAAAGAACAGCTCAAATTACTACCGATTTTTAACTGTTTAACCATAGTTCTTTTAATTTAAATTTAAAAAATCAACTAAATCTAATCTAACATATTACGCCAGATTGTAGATGCTCCACTATATATCACAAACGAAAGACTGCATCATGATCTTGCTATACCTAAAGTGAGATAAGAAACTAAAATTCGAATTCGTTGAGAACTAAATAAAATATTGATTTAATTGATTTTTTCTTGTTAATTTCTTACAAATTCAACTTTTTATTTTGTTTATTTTTGAATGGTTCTAGACGTACTTTATTACGCTGATTTACAATCTGCAATTTGTTTTTAGGTAGGGGTCACGGTTTTCGAGATATCGGCATGTTTAGGCATAAGTAATAGAGATATTTAAAAACGGATTTCATTTTTGAAATCAGCATAAAAAACTACATTAGAAAACATGTTTAGTTTGTCAAAATAAAAAATTGATTTTTTATCAAATTTTTAAAGGTTATACTCTTGTTAATTTCATAAAAATTGCAGTATGAATTTCATAAAACGGGGTGCATTGAGTACGGCTGCTTAAATTCGTTTTAGTTGCTCTCTCTTTTGTTTCTAAATATAGTAAGTAATGGAAATTTTTAAAAATAATTCTCAGTTTTACAATCAACATAAAAAACTACGTTGGAAAACATGTTTAATTTGTCAAATTAAAAAAATTGATTTTTTATCAAATTTTTAAAGGTTCTCTTGTTAATTTTATAAAAATTTAACTTTTTATTTTGTTTATTTTTGAATGGTTCCTGACGTACTTTTTTACGCTGATTTCAAATCTGAAATTTGTATGTAGGTAGGTGTCACTGTTTTCGAGATATCGGCATGTTTAGGCATAAATAATAGAGATATTTAAAAACGGATTTCATTTTTGAAATCAACATAAAAAACTACGTTGGAAAACATGTTTAATTTGTCAAATTAAAAAAATTGATTTTTTATCAAATTTTTAAAGGTTATACTCTTGTTAATTTTATAAAAATATAACTTTTTATTTTGTTTATTTTTGAATGGTTCCTGACGTACTTTTTTACGCTGATTTCAAATCTGAAATTTGTTTGTAGGTAGGTGTCACGGTTTTCGAGATATCGGCATGTTTAGGCATAAATAATAGAGATATTTAAAAACGGATTTCATTTTTGAAATCAGCATAAAAAACTACGTTAGAAAACATGTTTAATTTGTCAAAATAAAAAATTGATTTTTTATCAAATTTTTAAAGGTTATACTCTTGTTAATTTCATAAAAATTGCAGTATGAATTTCATAAAACGGGGTGCATTGAGTACGGCTGCTTAAATTCGTTTTAGTTGCTCTCTCTTTTGTTTCTAAATATAGTAAGTAATAAGAATATTTAAAAATAATTCTCAGTTTTAAAATCAACATAAAAAACTACGTTGGAAAACATGTTTAATTTGTCAAATTAAAAAAATTGATTTTTTATCAAATTTTTAAAGGTTATACTCTTGTTAATTTTATAAAAATTTAACTTTATATTTTGTTTATTTTTGAATAGTTCCTGACGTACTTTTTTACGCTGATTTCAAATCTGAAATTTGTTTTTAGGTAGGTGTCACGGTTTTCGAGATATCGGCATGTTTAGGCATAAATAATAGAGATATTTAAAAACGGATTTCATTTTTGAAATCAGCATAAAAAACTACGTTAGAAAACATGTTTAATTTGTCAAAATAAAAAATTGATTTTTTATCAAATTTTTAAAGGTTATACTCTTGTTAATTTCATAAAAATTGCAGTATGAATTTCATAAAACGGGGTGCATTGAGTACGGCTGCTTAAATTCGTTTTAGTTGCTCTCTCTTTTGTTTCTAAATATAGTAAGTAATGGAAATTTTTAAAAATAATTCTCAGTTTTACAATCAACATAAAAAACTACGTTGGAAAACATGTTTAATTTGTCAAATTAAAAAAATTGATTTTTTATCAAATTTTTAAAGGTTATACTCTTGTTAATTTTATAAAAATTTAACTTTATATTTTGTTTATTTTTGAATGGTTCCTGACGTACTTTTTTACGCTGATTTCAAATCTGAAATTTGTTTTTAGGTAGGTGTCACGGTTTTCGAGATATCGGCATGTTTAGGCATAAATAATAGAGATATTTAAAAACGGATTTCATTTTTGAAATCAACATAAAAAATTACGTTGGAAAACATGTTTAATTTGTCAAATTAAAAAAATTGATTTTTTATCAAATTTTTAAAGGTTATACTCTTGTTAATTTTATAAAAATATAACTTTTTATTTTGTTTATTTTTGAATGGTTCCTGACGTACTTTTTTACGCTGATTTCAAATCTGAAATTTGTTTTTAGGTAGGTGTCACGGTTTTCGAGATATCGGCATGTTTAGGCATAAATAATAAAGATATTTAAAAACGGATTTCATTTTTGAAATCAGCATAAAAAACTACGTTAGAAAACATGTTTAATTTGTCAAAATAAAAAATTGATTTTTTATCAAATTTTTAAAGGTTATACTCTTGTTAATTTCATAAAAATTGCAGTATGAATTTCATAAAACGGGGTGCATTGAGTACGGCTGCTTAAATTCGTTTTAGTTGCTCTCTCTTTTGTTTCTAAATATAGTAAGTAATAAGAATATTTAAAAATAATTCTCAGTTTTAAAATCAACATAAAAAACTACGTTGGAAAACATGTTTAATTTGTCAAATTAAAAAAATTGATTTTTTATCAAATTTTTAAAGGTTATACTCTTGTTAATTTTATAAAAATTTAACTTTATATTTTGTTTATTTTTGAATGGTTCCTGACGTACTTTTTTACGCTGATTTCAAATCTGAAATTTGTTTTTAGGTAGGTGTCACGGTTTTCGAGATATCGGCATGTTTAGGCATAAATAATAGAGATATTTAAAAACGGATTTCATTTTTGAAATCAACATAAAAAACTACGTTAGAAAACATGTTTAATATGTCAAAATAAAAAATTGATTTTTTATCAAATTTTTAAAGGTTATACTCTTGTTAATTTCATAAAAATTGCAGTATGAATTTCATAAAACGGGGTGCATTGAGTACGGCTGCTTAAATTCGTTTTAGTTGCTCTCTCTTTTGTTTCTAAATATAGTAAGTAATGGAAATTTTTAAAAATATTTCTCAGTTTTACAATCAACATAAAAAACTACGTTGGAAAACATGTTTAATTTGTCAAATTAAAAAAATTGATTTTTTATCAAATTTTTAAAGGTTCTCTTGTTAATTTTATAAAAATTTAACTTTATATTTTGTTTATTTTTGAATGGTTCCTGACGTACTTTTTTACGCTGATTTCAAATCTGAAATTTGTTTTTAGGTAGGTGTCACGGTTTTCGAGATATCGGCATGTTTAGGCATAAATAATAGAGATATTTAAAAACGGATTTCATTTTTGAAATCAACATAAAAAATTACGTTGGAAAACATGTTTAATTTGTCAAATTAAAAAAATTGATTTTTTATCAAATTTTTAAAGGTTATACTCTTGTTAATTTTATAAAAATATAACTTTTTATTTTGTTTATTTTTGAATGGTTCCTGACGTACTTTTTTACGCTGATTTCAAATCTGAAATTTGTTTGTAGGTAGGTGTCACGGTTTTCGAGATATCGGCATGTTTAGGCATAAATAATAGAGATATTTAAAAACGGATTTCATTTTTGAAATCAGCATAAAAAACTACGTTAGAAAACATGTTTAATTTGTCAAAATAAAAAATTGATTTTTTATCAAATTTTTAAAGGTTATACTCTTGTTAATTTCATAAAAATTGCAGTATGAATTTCATAAAACGGGGTGCATTGAGTACGGCTGCTTAAATTCGTTTTAGTTGCTCTCTCTTTTGTTTCTAAATATAGTAAGTAATAAGAATATTTAAAAATAATTCTCAGTTTTAAAATCAACATAAAAAACTACGTTGGAAAACATGTTTAATTTGTCAAATTAAAAAAATTGATTTTTTATCAAATTTTTAAAGGTTATAATACTCTTGTTAATTTTATAAAAATTTAACTTTATATTTTGTTTATTTTTGAATGGTTCCTGACGTACTTTTTTACGCTGATTTCAAATCTGAAATTTGTTTTTAGGTAGGTGTCACGGTTTTCGAGATATCGGCATGTTTAGGCATAAATAATAGAGATATTTAAAAACGGATTTCATTTTTGAAATCAACATAAAAAACTACGTTAGAAAACATGTTTAATATGTCAAAATAAAAAATTGATTTTTTATCAAATTTTTAAAGGTTATACTCTTGTTAATTTCATAAAAATTGCAGTATGAATTTCATAAAACGGGGTGCATTGAGTACGGCTGCTTAAATTCGTTTTAGTTGCTCTCTCTTTTGTTTCTAAATATAGTAAGTAATAAGAATATTTAAAAATAATTCTCAGTTTTAAAATCAACATAAAAAACTACGTTGGAAAACATGTTTAATTTGTCAAATTAAAAAAATTGATTTTTTATCAAATTTTTAAAGGTTATACTCTTGTTAATTTTATAAAAATTTAACTTTAAATTTTGTTTATTTTTGAATAATTCCTGACGTACTTTTTTACGCTGATTTCAAATCTGAAATTTGTTTTTAGGTAGGTGTCACGGTTTTCGAGATATCGGCATGTTTAGGCATAAATAATAGAGATATTTAAAAACGGATTTCATTTTTGAAATCAGCATAAAAAACTACGTTGGAAAACATGTTTAATTTGTCAAATTAAAAAAATTGATTTTTTATCAAATTTTTAAAGGTTATACTCTTGTTAATTTTATAAAAATTTAACTTTTTATTTTGTTTATTTTTGAATGGTTCCTGACGTACTTTTTTACGCTGATTTCAAATCTGAAATTTGTTTTTAGGTAGGTGTCACGGTTTTCGAGATATCGGCATGTTTAGGCATAAATAATAAAGATATTTAAAAACGGATTTCATTTTTGAAATCAGCATAAAAAACTACGTTAGAAAACATGTTTAATTTGTCAAAATAAAAAATTGATTTTTTATCAAATTTTTAAAGGTTATACTCTTGTTAATTTCATAAAAATTGCAGTATGAATTTCATAAAACGGGGTGCATTGAGTACGGCTGCTTAAATTCGTTTTAGTTGCTCTCTCTTTTGTTTCTAAATATAGTAAGTAATGCAAATTTTTAAAAATAATTCTCAGTTTTACAATCAACATAAAAACCTACGTTGGAAAACATGTTTAATTTGTCAAATTAAAAAAATTGATTTTTTATCAAATTTTTAAAGGTTATACTCTTGTTAATTTTATAAAAATTTAACTTTATATTTTGTTTATTTTTGAATGGTTCCTGACGTACTTTTTTACGCTGATTTCAAATCTGAAATTTGTTTTTAGGTAGGTGTCACGGTTTTCGAGATATCGGCATGTTTAGGCATAAATAATAAAGATATTTAAAAACGGATTTCATTTTTGAAATCAGCATAAAAAACTACGTTAGAAAACATGTTTAATTTGTCAAAATAAAAAATTGATTTTTTATCAAATTTTTAAAGGTTATACTTTTGTTAATTTTATAAAAATTTAACTTTTTATTTTGTTTATTTTTGAATGGTTCCTGACGTACTTTTTTACGCTGATTTCAAATCTGAAATTTGTTTTTAGGTAGGTGTCACGGTTTTCGAGATATCGGCATGTTTAGCCATAAATAATAAAGATATTTAAAAACGGATTTCATTTTTGAAATCAGCATAAAAAACTACGTTAGAAAACATGTTTAATTTGTCAAAATAAAAAATTGATTTTTTATCAAATTTTTAAAGGTACTCTTGTTAATTTCATAAAAATTGCAGTATGAATTTCATAAAACGGGGTGCATTGAGTACGGCTGCTTAAATTCGTTTTAGTTGCTCTCTCTTTTGTTTCTAAATATAGTAAGTAATGGAAATTTTTAAAAATAATTCTCAGTTTTACAATCAACATAAAAACCTACGTTGGAAAACATGTTTAATTTGTCAAATTAAAAAAATTGATTTTTTATCAAATTTTTAAAGGTTATACTCTTGTTAATTTTATAAAAATTTAACTTTATATTTTGTTTATTTTTGAATGGTTCCTGACGTACTTTTTTACGCTGATTTCAAATCTGAAATTTGTTTTTAGGTAGGTGTCACGGTTTTCGAGATATCGGCATGTTTAGGCATAAATAATAAAGATATTTAAAAACGGATTTCATTTTTGAAATCAGCATAAAAAACTACGTTAGAAAACATGTTTAATTTGTCAAAATAAAAAATTGATTTTTTATCAAATTTTTAAAGGTTATACTCTTGTTAATTTCATAAAAATTGCAGTATGAATTTCATAAAACGGGGTGCATTGAGTACGGCTGCTTAAATTCGTTTTAGTTGCTCTCTCTTTTGTTTCTAAATATAGTAAGTAATAAGAATATTTAAAAATAATTCTCAGTTTTAAAATCAACATAAAAAACTACGTTGGAAAACATGTTTAATTTGTCAAATTAAAAAAATTGATTTTTTATCAAATTTTTAAAGGTTATACTCTTGTTAATTTTATAAAAATTTAACTTTATATTTTGTTTATTTTTGAATGGTTCCTGACGTACTTTTTTACGCTGATTTCAAATCTGAAATTTGTTTTTAGGTAGGTGTCACGGTTTTCGAGATATCGGCATGTTTAGGCATAAATAATAGAGATATTTAAAAACGGATTTCATTTTTGAAATCAGCATAAAAAACTACGTTAGAAAACATGTTTAATTTGTCAAAATAAAAAATTGATTTTTTATCAAATTTTTAAAGGTTATACTCTTGTTAATTTCATAAAAATTGCAGTATGAATTTCATAAAACGGGGTGCATTGAGTACGGCTGCTTAAATTCGTTTTAGTTGCTCTCTCTTTTGTTTCTAAATATAGTAAGTAATGGAAATTTTTAAAAATAATTCTCAGTTTTACAATCAACATAAAAAACTACGTTGGAAAACATGTTTAATTTGTCAAATTAAAAAAATTGATTTTTTATCAAATTTTTAAAGGTTATACTCTTGTTAATTTTATAAAAATTTAACTTTATATTTTGTTTATTTTTGAATGGTTCCTGACGTACTTTTTTACGCTGATTTCAAATCTGAAATTTGTTTTTAGGTAGGTGTCACGGTTTTCGAGATATCGGCATGTTTAGGCATAAATAATAGAGATATTTAAAAACGGATTTCATTTTTGAAATCAACATAAAAAATTACGTTGGAAAACATGTTTAATTTGTCAAATTAAAAAAATTGATTTTTTATCAAATTTTTAAAGGTTATACTCTTGTTAAATTTATAAAAATATAACTTTTTATTTTGTTTATTTTTGAATGGTTCCTGACGTACTTTTTTACGCTGATTTCAAATCTGAAATTTGTTTGTAGGTAGGTGTCACGGTTTTCGAGATATCGGCATGTTTAGGCATAAATAATAGAGATATTTAAAAACGGATTTCATTTTTGAAATCAGCATAAAAAACTACGTTAGAAAACATGTTTAATTTGTCAAAATAAAAAATTGATTTTTTATCAAATTTTTAAAGGTTATACTCTTGTTAATTTCATAAAAATTGCAGTATGAATTTCATAAAACGGGGTGCATTGAGTACGGCTGCTTAAATTCGTTTTAGTTGCTCTCTCTTTTGTTTCTAAATATAGTAAGTAATGGAAATTTTTAAAAATAATTCTCAGTTTTACAATCAACATAAAAACCTACGTTGGAAAACATGTTTAATTTGTCAAATTAAAAAAATTGATTTTTTATCAAATTTTTAAAGGTTATACTCTTGTTAATTTTATAAAAATTTAACTTTAAATTTTGTTTATTTTTGAATAATTCCTGACGTACTTTTTTACGCTGATTTCAAATCTGAAATTTGTTTTTAGGTAGGTGTCACGGTTTTCGAGATATCGGCATGTTTAGGCATAAATAATAGAGATATTTAAAAACGGATTTCATTTTTGAAATCAGCATAAAAAACTACGTTGGAAAACATGTTTAATTTGTCAAATTAAAAAAATTGATTTTTTATCAAATTTTTAAAGGTTATACTCTTGTTAATTTTATAAAAATTTAACTTTTTATTTTGTTTATTTTTGAATGGTTCCTGACGTACTTTTTTACGCTGATTTCAAATCTGAAATTTGTTTTTAGGTAGGTGTCACGGTTTTCGAGATATCGGCATGTTTAGGCATAAATAATAAAGATATTTAAAAACGGATTTCATTTTTGAAATCAGCATAAAAAACTACGTTAGAAAACATGTTTAATTTGTCAAAATAAAAAATTGATTTTTTATCAAATTTTTAAAGGTTATACTCTTGTTAATTTCATAAAAATTGCAGTATGAATTTCATAAAACGGGGTGCATTGAGTACGGCTGCTTAAATTCGTTTTAGTTGCTCTCTCTTTTGTTTCTAAATATAGTAAGTAATGGAAATTTTTAAAAAAAATTCTCAGTTTTACAATCAACATAAAAACCTACGTTGGAAAACATGTTTAATTTGTCAAATTAAAAAAATTGATTTTTTATCAAATTTTTAAAGGTTATACTCTTGTTAATTTTTTAAAAATTTAACTTTATATTTTGTTTATTTTTGAATGGTTCCTGACGTACTTTTTTACGCTGATTTCAAATCTGAAATTTGTTTTTAGGTAGGTGTCACGGTTTTCGAGATATCGGCATGTTTAGGCATAAATAATAAAGATATTTAAAAACGGATTTCATTTTTGAAATCAGCATAAAAAACTACGTTAGAAAACATGTTTAATTTGTCAAAATAAAAAATTGATTTTTTATCAAATTTTTAAAGGTTATACTCTTGTTAATTTCATAAAAATTGCAGTATGAATTTCATAAAACGGGGTGCATTGAGTACGGCTGCTTAAATTCGTTTTAGTTGCTCTCTCTTTTGTTTCTAAATATAGTAAGTAATGGAAATTTTTAAAAATAATTCTCAGTTTTACAATCAACATAAAAACCTACGTTGGAAAACATGTTTAATTTGTCAAATTAAAAAAATTGATTTTTTATCAAATTTTTAAAGGTTATACTCTTGTTAATTTTATAAAAATTTAACTTTATATTTTGTTTATTTTTGAATGGTTCCTGACGTACTTTTTTACGCTGATTTCAAATCTGAAATTTGTTTTTAGGTAGGTGTCACGGTTTTCGAGATATCGGCATGTTTAGGCATAAATAATAAAGATATTTAAAAACGGATTTCATTTTTGAAATCAGCATTGTACGAAATAAAACCATGCGAGTATTTGTAGATTGAATAATTATTCAATTGTTTAATGATAAAATTATTTTACACTTTTTAATATAAATTTAACCACAAATTCTAATGATATAAAATGGTTGCGAAACATGCTACGACAGTGCAAAAGCCAAAACACGAGTGACACGAATGCCATACGGCTGTAGCGTGCACAGCAGTCGTCGTTGTGTTGCCCAACACGTCGCTGTGTTGCCCTGAGTAAGATTTCTACCAGAGACAACAATACAATATTAAACTAGAATGTCAACAGAGACACATTTTATGTTCTGTGCTAATTTTGTACTGAACATAAATTACCAGCCAGCAGAACGTAGCTGATCCCACAACCAACTTAAAATATATATAAAAATACATTAATACATAGAGCTACATAAATTTACAAACTTCTTAAATCTATGATAGTCTACATAATTGTATGAGAATAATATAAAATAAAACAAAATAACAATTATTCTAAAGATAACAGAAAACGTAATTAACATTTTAGCATACATTATCATTTGCATAATGTACACAACAATCAATTCAGTGGTAATCTACACAATTTTGTGATGGGTCTGTTGTAGATCTTATCACCAATTTTTATTTCCGCCACTCTCACCTTTCCATCTTTACCAAAAAAGACCTTTGTGATTCTGGCCATTGGCCAATTTAATGGGGGTGAGTTTAGATTCTTTACAATAACTAAATCACCTTCCTTCAGGTTCTCATTAGCATATTTCCACTTGGGACGGCTCTGAAGCTGTGTGAGATAATCCTTAGACCAAGCTTGCCAAAAGTCTTGTTTTAGTTTTTTAACAATATTCCAAAACTTAAGACGATTGACTGGTACCTCTGTTAAATTAACTTCAGGGTATTCAATCAGAGCAGTGCCAATTAGAAAATGTGCTGGAGTCAAATACTTATATTCATTTGGGCTTAGTGGAAGCAGTGGTCTTGAGTTTAGCACACCTTCAATCTGTATGACAACTGAATTTAATTCTTCATAAGTTAAGGCCAAATTACCCACTACTCTCTTAAGGTGGTGCTTCACACTTTTGACCCCTGCTTCCCATATACCACCAAATTCAGGAGCATAACTGGGTATAAACATAAATTTTATATATAGATTATTACAAAAACTTATAACATTATTTCTATGAGACTTATTAGTCTGTAAATTATACAACTCTTTTAATTCATTAGCAGCACCCTTGAATGTTTTAGCATTGTCACAATAAATTTTAGTAGGCATGCCTCGTCTAGAAATAAAACGATTGAGACATGCCAAGAATGTTTCAGTTCTTAAATCAGAAACCACTTCCATGTGTATGGCCTTTGTAGAAAAGCAAACAAACAATGAAATGTAACCTTTTGTAATCAATGGTTTACGTATACGAGCTATCTTTATGTTAAAAGGTCCACAAAAATCTACACCTACATGCTGAAATGGTCTTGTAGCTGTAACTCTGTCAGCTGGCAAAGAACCCATCAATTGTTTAGCAGATTCAGCCTTCAATCGTGAACATATAACACATTTGTATAGTACCTTTTTGACCTCCCGTATGCCATTGATAATCCAGAACTTTTGAGACAAGGAGCTGAGTACTAATCTAGCACCAGCATGGAGCAAACGTAAGTGCTCATTTTTGATTATGATAGAAGTGATATTGTTGTCCTTTGGCAGTATGACTGGGTGCATTTTATCTTTTGCAATGCCTGCATTTTGCAATCTGCCACCAACACGAATTAAACCAGTGCTGTCTATGAAAGGGTGGAGATTACCTATACCGGTCTTGATAATGATACCACCTAAGAGACATTTTATTTCTTTAAAAAATATTTGCCTTTGAACTGAGCGAATGATAATTAATAAAGAATTATGAAGTTCTTGTGGAGATAAATGTCCACAAATATTATTTTTAGAAATAGTAAGATAAGAACAAATTGAACTGTGTACTGCCTTTTTACAATTATTAAAGAATCTATACACATAAGCTAATACACGCTGTAGCTTATTGATATTGGAGAATTTTTTAAACAAGTCTAGCATTAACGGTGCTTGTTCGACTTCAATGTTACAAACATTACAGTTTTTATCTTCATCGTCTGATAGAAGTACTGTATTTAAATCAAAATAATGATCATGTTTAAAATGAGAATTGGATAGATACTGGGGACCGTTCCACCAAAGATTTTGATTTTTTAAGTGTTGTGGTTCTATACCACGAGAAATTATATCAGCTGGGTTATCAGCTGATTTTACATAGTACCAAGAGAATTTATCTGTGAGCTCTGTTATTTTCTTTACTCTGTTATTAACATAGATATTGGTTTTTAATTTGTCCGCTTGAATCCAAGCAAGGACTATTTTGGAATCACAATAAAGGAAAAGTCTATGTTCCAATCTAGTTTTGAGTAAATTACTAACTCTAACCGCAAGTTGTGCCAACAAAACTGCACTATTTAGCTCTAGTTGGGGTATTGTAAGTACCTTACCTAGTGGAGCCACACGAGACTTGGCACAAATTAATTTTGTTTTTACGTTGTCATTTGCTGTAATGGTTCTTAAATATAGGCAGCACTCGTACGCCTTCATAGATGCGTCTGCATAGCCTATTAATTCTGCAGTGACAAAATTTTCCTCCTTTATAAGTCGATCTATTGAAATGCTGTCTGCTATCTTTAGACCATTAAGGAACTTTTCCCACATCTGTAATTGCTTGTCAGGCAGCGGTGCGTCCCAATCTATTTTCAAAAACCAAAGCTCTTGCATGATTAACTTGGCAACTACAATTATAGGGCCAATCAATCCTAACGGGTCAAATAAAGTCCCAATAAAACTAAGCACTTTTCTTTTAGTATTCAAATTGTTACTATTCGTGTTAGGACATTTAAAAGTAAATGTATCCAAAATAACATTGTATTTTAGACCTAATGTTTTAATAATGGCTGATTTATTCAAATCTAATTCATTGATATATTTTTTATCACTAGAGATGTCGTCGAGCACTGGGGGATGATTGGAAGACCATTTGTGTAATTTAAAATTACCTAATTGTAACAAACCAATTAATTGAGACTTTAATTCAGATAACTCTTCCACGTCATCGCACCCAACTATGACATCATCAACATACGTATTATGGCACATTGCTCTCGCTGCGAGAGGATATTTATGTTTGTAGCGATGGGCAAGTTCTATGAGACATCGTGTGGCCAAAAAGGTAGAAGATTTGAGTCCATATGTTACAGTTTTTAATTGCAAACAACTGATGGGCTTACCTGGATCATCTCTCCATAAGATATTTTGTAAGACATTGTAAGTGTCATTTGTGAGAATACAGCGGAACATTTTTTCTATGTCACAGACAATTGTGTACACATAAGTTCTAAACAGTAGGAGAATATCGAAGAGCTCGCCTTGAACCACAGGACCATTCAGCATAACATCGTTGAGAGAAATCTTATTTTTAGAACGCATGCTTCCATCAAAGACCACACGCAATTTAGTAGTTTTGCTATCATCGTTTGTAACTGCATGATGCGCTAAAAAATAATTAGGAGTATTATAAACATCATAAGAATTTATGTCTATTTCCCTGGCATGTCCCATCTCTATATACTGATCAATGAATTTTTTATACACCTTCAATAGTGAAGGATTTCGTTTAAATCTGTTTTCTAACACATAGAATCTTTGCAGGGCGACTGAGAAAGAATCCCCCAATTCTAGTTCATTTACTGGGCTGACTAATGGCAAATCTACAGTAAAAGTATTATTTTCAAGTAGTACTGAATTTTTAAAAATATGTTCAGCCTTTAAATATTCCTCAGTAAACTTGTCTGTCTTTTCTGGGACTTTCTCAGTCATCCAAAATTGCCCCATAACATTCTCAAGGGTTGTATGGTCAGAAATGGCAAAATTAGATACTATAATATTACTTGAATAATTATTTTGATTTTGAAACATTTTTGGCTCATTAATAACATTATAATTAAATTGATTATGCAGTTTACCTGCAACTACATATCCAAATGTAGTGTTCTGTAAAACTGAGCCATTATTTAATTTAATACAGCCACCTAATAGAATGGCAAAATATACATCCGCACCCAATAGCAATGATATTTTCGAGGGTACATTATACTGCTCATCAGCTAGCTTAATATTTTTGGGAAAAATAACTTTGGATGTGTCAATAAAAATTTGAGGCAAATGCGTAGTGATAGATTCAACTACATGACAATTCACTTTGTGATTAATATTTCTGTCGTAATTAGACTGTATGTTTATAATTGCTGAATGATATAATTTTGTGGCTTTATTGCCTATGCCAATTATTTTACTAGGATGAGTGTTTGTGCGTAAACGCAATTCTTTTAAGAGTTCAGCAGTCACTAATGATGCTTGACTACCGCTATCGAGCAATGCACGAACTAGAAACTCGCGACCAAAATTGTCAATAATTTTTACCTTCATAGTAGGCAGCAATATGGTACCCCCCAAGCTATCATTGCTACCGCACATTACAACTGGAGATTCAGTTGTCTTGCCAGCCAGCGAACCAGCGTCTGTTTTATCACATAACAATTTGCTATGCATGCCTTTACATTTATGACATTTATAATTATTCTCAAGGGAGCACCTGCCACTATGGGCTTTTAAACATAGCGAACATAATTTATGTTCTTGAACAAATGAATTACGCGACTCCAAAGGAGCCATTTTAAATTTTGGACATCTAAAAATGGGATGGTCCATATTACAATATCTACATGCTAAATTGTAGCGAGTAGTGACATTGGAAACTCTCGAGTACGAATACTCTTTATAATTTTTGTCATTTGACATACTTTTATATGGTGAGCTATCCTCAAGTGCAATCGCACGTTTTTCTAAAAATGATATAAATTCTGCCATAGTAGGCAGTTTGTCTACATTTCTTTCCATATGGAAATTGCGACTAGTTAATAAATCTAGCTTTCTACATAATATTGAGATTAGAATCATATCCCATTTGTCTACAGGCTCATCAAGATTTTTTAAAGCTTGTAATTGCTGTTTAACTTGACATAAAAAAGCCCTTATTGCCATTGCAGTACCCTTCTGCATGTTTGGAATATCAAGTAATATATTAATATGATTAGTAATTAATCGCGCCTTATTATCATACCGCGCTAACAATAAATCAAGAGCCTCTTTATATGAGCTGTTCACAAGCGGCAAATTTATAATTATTGAGAGAGCCTCGTCAAGGAGATACTTTCTTAAATAAAAAAGTCTCTGTACATCGGACAGTGATGCATTATTGTGAACAACTGCTTGGAAGAGCTCATAAAAGGGCCTAAACCTGGTTATATCCTTGCCATCGAAGGTTGGAATTTCCACCGCTGGAAGCTTGGATGCCACTAAGCTAGGACAAGTAGGCCTATTAACTTCTTTCAACTTGGTGATGCTGGCATTTAACTTAGCTAAAATATTAAAGTATTTTTCTTCTACATCCTCGATGTCTTCATCATCCTGTTCATCAATTTCTAAAATACTGGATTGCGTGAGCTCGTACGTGTGATAGGTAGCCATCAACTTTTCTTTCTTCGCCTCCAGCAGCTCTACCGTACCGGATTCGAGGGCCCTTGCGTCGCTGACATAATTGTCCATTCTTGAAATCGAACCTTTTGCAGTCGTCCGCGCCGTTTTAAGCCTCTTCAACCCCTCCATCTTGCTTAGATGATAAACTCGTACTTGTATGTTAGATGAAACGTGGATGAGAAAACTAATCCAGCTTAATCCAGGAATTTAGCAATTTTTTAATAAATCGGTACTTGTAGATAATGATAATAGAATTGTACCTTGATGAGTAAAAAAGTATTTTACTCTCTTCTAGGTTCCTTGCACCCCTTTCCGTATAATAAATTTCTTGAACAATTTTTCTTGAAATGTGAACATGTAGTATCCAAAATATATGTGAATCCGCTTAAATCAAGCGTTACATTACCCAATCAATGTCAATTGATGACTTGCCAGGCCGCCATAGGGTAAATGTAAAGAAATAGCTTGCACATGTGCCGATTACTACACAGATGTAACCTCAAAACACCACGAATTCACACGCGGTTAATAATGGTTTGTAAGACCAAATTTGTTTTAATTCTCGAAGGACCAGCTTCGCATTTACGAATTAAAACCTTCTTGAAATGTAGTTGTAAAATCCAAATCCTCCGTGAATCCGCCAAAATAGAGCGTCCCAATTACCCATTCAATGGCAATCACCAAGGGGCAAATGTAAAAAAACGCCAAAAACACAATGTAAAACACACGCGGTTAATAAACTCGAAGGATCGGCTTTGTAAGGCATCGAAGGACCAGCTTCGCATGTACGAAATAAAACCATGCGAGTATTTGTAGATTGAATAATTATTCAATTGTTTAATGATAAAATTATTTTACACTTTTTAATATAAATTTAACCACAAATTCTAATGATATAAAATGGTTGCGAAACATGCTACGACAGTGCAAAAGCCAAAACACGAGTGACACGAATGCCATACGGCTGTAGCGTGCACAGCAGTCGTCGTTGTGTTGCCCAACACGTCGCTGTGTTGCCCTGAGTAAGATTTCTACCAGAGACAACAATACAATATTAAACTAGAATGTCAACAGAGACACATTTTATGTTCTGTGCTAATTTTGTACTGAACAAGCATAAAAAACTACGTTAGAAAACATGTTTAATTTGTCAAAATAAAAAATTGATTTTTTATCAAATTTTTAAAGGTTATACTCTTGTTAATTTCATAAAAATTGCAGTATGAATTTCATAAAACGGGGTGCATTGAGTACGGCTGCTTAAATTCGTTTTAGTTGCTCTCTCTTTTGTTTCTAAATATAGTAAGTAATAAGAATATTTAAAAATAATTCTCAGTTTTAAAATCAACATAAAAAACTACGTTGGAAAACATGTTTAATTTGTCAAATTAAAAAAATTGATTTTTTATCAAATTTTTAAAGGTTATACTGTTGTTAATTTTATAAAAATTTAACTTTATATTTTGTTTATTTTTGAATGGTTCCTGACGTACTTTTTTACGCTGATTTCAAATCTGAAATTTGTTTTTAGGTAGGTGTCACGGTTTTCGAGATATCGGCATGTTTAGCCATAAATAATAAAGATATTTAAAAACGGATTTCATTTTTGAAATCAGCATAAAAAACTACGTTAGAAAACATGTTTAATTTGTCAAAATAAAAAATTGATTTTTTATCAAATTTTTAAAGGTACTCTTGTTAATTTCATAAAAATTGCAGTATGAATTTCATAAAACGGGGTGCATTGAGTACGGCTGCTTAAATTCGTTTTAGTTGCTCTCTCTTTTGTTTCTAAATATAGTAAGTAATGGAAATTTTTAAAAATAATTCTCAGTTTTACAATCAACATAAAAACCTACGTTGGAAAACATGTTTAATTTGTCAAATTAAAAAAATTGATTTTTTATCAAATTTTTAAAGGTTATACTCTTGTTAATTTTATAAAAATTTAACTTTATATTTTGTTTATTTTTGAATGGTTCCTGACGTACTTTTTTACGCTGATTTCAAATCTGAAATTTGTTTTTAGGTAGGTGTCACGGTTTTCGAGATATCGGCATGTTTAGGCATAAATAAGAAAGATATTTAAAAACGGATTTCATTTTTGAAATCAGCATAAAAAACTACGTTAGAAAACATGTTTAATTTGTCAAAATAAAAAATTGATTTTTTATCAAATTTTTAAAGGTTATACTCTTGTTAATTTCATAAAAATTGCAGTATGAATTTCATAAAACGGGGTGCATTGAGTACGGCTGCTTAAATTCGTTTTAGTTGCTCTCTCTTTTGTTTCTAAATATAGTAAGTAATAAGAATATTTAAAAATAATTCTCAGTTTTAAAATCAACATAAAAAACTACGTTGGAAAACATGTTTAATTTGTCAAATTAAAAAAATTGATTTTTTATCAAATTTTTAAAGGTTATACTCTTGTTAATTTTATAAAAATTTAACTTTATATTTTGTTTATTTTTGAATGGTTCCTGACGTACTTTTTTACGCTGATTTCAAATCTGAAATTTGTTTTTAGGTAGGTGTCACGGTTTTCGAGATATCGGCATGTTTAGGCATAAATAATAGAGATATTTAAAAACGGATTTCATTTTTGAAATCAGCATAAAAAACTACGTTAGAAAACATGTTTAATTTGTCAAAATAAAAAATTGATTTTTTATCAAATTTTTAAAGGTTATACTCTTGTTAATTTCATAAAAATTGCAGTATGAATTTCATAAAACGGGGTGCATTGAGTACGGCTGCTTAAATTCGTTTTAGTTGCTCTCTCTTTTGTTTCTAAATATAGTAAGTAATGGAAATTTTTAAAAATAATTCTCAGTTTTACAATCAACATAAAAAACTACGTTGGAAAACATGTTTAATTTGTCAAATTAAAAAAATTGATTTTTTATCAAATTTTTAAAGGTTATACTCTTGTTAATTTTATAAAAATTTAACTTTATATTTTGTTTATTTTTGAATGGTTCCTGACGTACTTTTTTACGCTGATTTCAAATCTGAAATTTGTTTTTAGGTAGGTGTCACGGTTTTCGAGATATCGGCATGTTTAGGCATAAATAATAGAGATATTTAAAAACGGATTTCATTTTTGAAATCAACATAAAAAATTACGTTGGAAAACATGTTTAATTTGTCAAATTAAAAAAATTGATTTTTTATCAAATTTTTAAAGGTTATACTCTTGTTAAATTTATAAAAATATAACTTTTTATTTTGTTTATTTTTGAATGGTTCCTGACGTACTTTTTTACGCTGATTTCAAATCTGAAATTTGTTTGTAGGTAGGTGTCACGGTTTTCGAGATATCGGCATGTTTAGGCATAAATAATAGAGATATTTAAAAACGGATTTCATTTTTGAAATCAGCATAAAAAACTACGTTAGAAAACATGTTTAATTTGTCAAAATAAAAAATTGATTTTTTATCAAATTTTTAAAGGTTATACTCTTGTTAATTTCATAAAAATTGCAGTATGAATTTCATAAAACGGGGTGCATTGAGTACGGCTGCTTAAATTCGTTTTAGTTGCTCTCTCTTTTGTTTCTAAATATAGTAAGTAATAAGAATATTTAAAAATAATTCTCAGTTTTAAAATCAACATAAAAAACTACGTTGGAAAACATGTTTAATTTGTCAAATTAAAAAAATTGATTTTTTATCAAATTTTTAAAGGTTATACTCTTGTTAATTTTATAAAAATTTAACTTTATATTTTGTTTATTTTTGAATGGTTCCTGACGTACTTTTTTACGCTGATTTCAAATCTGAAATTTGTTTTTAGGTAGGTGTCACGGTTTTCGAGATATCGGCATGTTTAGGCATAAATAATAGAGATATTTAAAAACGGATTTCATTTTTGAAATCAACATAAAAAACTACGTTAGAAAACATGTTTAATATGTCAAAATAAAAAATTGATTTTTTATCAAATTTTTAAAGGTTATACTCTTGTTAATTTCATAAAAATTGCAGTATGAATTTCATAAAACGGGGTGCATTGAGTACGGCTGCTTAAATTCGTTTTAGTTGCTCTCTCTTTTGTTTCTAAATATAGTAAGTAATGGAAATTTTTAAAAATATTTCTCAGTTTTACAATCAACATAAAAAACTACGTTGGAAAACATGTTTAATTTGTCAAATTAAAAAAATTGATTTTTTATCAAATTTTTAAAGGTTCTCTTGTTAATTTTATAAAAATTTAACTTTATATTTTGTTTATTTTTGAATGGTTCCTGACGTACTTTTTTACGCTGATTTCAAATCTGAAATTTGTTTTTAGGTAGGTGTCACGGTTTTCGAGATATCGGCATGTTTAGGCATAAATAATAGAGATATTTAAAAACGGATTTCATTTCTGAAATCAGCATAAAAAACTACGTTGGAAAACATGTTTAATTTGTCAAATTAAAAAAATTGATTTTTTATCAAATTTTTAAAGGTTATACTCTTGTTAATTTTATAAAAATTTAACTTTTTATTTTGTTTATTTTTGAATGGTTCCTGACGTACTTTTTTACGCTGATTTCAAATCTGAAATTTGTTTTTAGGTAGGTGTCACGGTTTTCGAGATATCGGCATGTTTAAGCATAAATAATAAAGATATTTAAAAACGGATTTCATTTTTGAAATCAGCATAAAAAACTACGTTAGAAAACATGTTTAATTTGTCAAAATAAAAAATTGATTTTTTATCAAATTTTTAAAGGTTATACTCTTGTTAATTTCATAAAAATTGCAGTATGAATTTCATAAAACGGGGTGCATTGAGTACGGCTGCTTAAATTCGTTTTAGTTGCTCTCTCTTTTGTTTCTAAATATAGTAAGTAATGGAAATTTTTAAAAATAATTCTCAGTTTTACAATCAACATAAAAACCTACGTTGGAAAACATGTTTAATTTGTCAAATTAAAAAAATTGATTTTTTATCAAATTTTTAAAGGTTATACTCTTGTTAATTTTATAAAAATTTAACTTTATATTTTGTTTATTTTTGAATGGTTCCTGACGTACTTTTTTACGCTGATTTCAAATCTGAAATTTGTTTTTAGGTAGGTGTCACGGTTTTCGAGATATCGGCATGTTTAGGCATAAATAATAGAGATATTTAAAAACGGATTTCATTTTTGAAATCAACATAAAAAACTACGTTGGAAAACATGTTTAATTTGTCAAATTAAAAAAATTGATTTTTTATCAAATTTTTAAAGGTTATACTCTTGTTAATTTTATAAAAATTTAACTTTATATTTTGTTTATTTTTGAATGGTTCCTGACGTACTTTTTTACGCTGATTTCAAATCTGAAATTTGTTTTTAGGTAGGTGTCACGGTTTTCGAGATATCGGCATGTTTAGGCATAAATAATAAAGATATTTAAAAACGGATTTCATTTTTGAAATCAGCATAAAAAACTACGTTAGAAAACATGTTTAATTTGTCAAAATAAAAAATTGATTTTTTATCAAATTTTTAAAGGTTATACTCTTGTTAATTTCATAAAAATTGCAGTATGAATTTCATAAAACGGGGTGCATTGAGTACGGCTGCTTAAATTCGTTTTAGTTGCTCTCTCTTTTGTTTCTAAATATAGTAAGTAATAAGAATATTTAAAAATAATTCTCAGTTTTAAAATCAACATAAAAAACTACGTTGGAAAACATGTTTAATTTGTCAAATTAAAAAAATTGATTTTTTATCAAATTTTTAAAGGTTATACTCTTGTTAATTTTATAAAAATTTAACTTTATATTTTGTTTATTTTTGAATAGTTCCTGACGTACTTTTTTACGCTGATTTCAAATCTGAAATTTGTTTTTAGGTAGGTGTCACGGTTTTCGAGATATCGGCATGTTTAGGCATAAATAATAGAGATATTTAAAAACGGATTTCATTTTTGAAATCAGCATAAAAAACTACGTTAGAAAACATGTTTAATATGTCAAAATAAAAAATTGATTTTTTATCAAATTTTTAAAGGTTATACTCTTGTTAATTTCATAAAAATTGCAGTATGAATTTCATAAAACGGGGTGCATTGAGTACGGCTGCTTAAATTCGTTTTAGTTGTTTTCTCTTTTGTTTCTAAATATAGTAAGTAATGGAAATTTTTAAAAATAATTCTCAGTTTTACAATCAACATAAAAAACTACGTTGGAAAACATGTTTAATTTGTCAAATTAAAAAAATTGATTTTTTATCAAATTTTTAAAGGTTATACTCTTGTTAATTTTATAAAAATTTAACTTTATATTTTGTTTATTTTTGAATGGTTCCTGACGTACTTTTTTACGCTGATTTCAAATCTGAAATTTGTTTTTAGGTAGGTGTCACGGTTTTCGAGATATCGGCATGTTTAGGCATAAATAATAGAGATATTTAAAAACGGATTTCATTTTTGAAATCAGCATAAAAAACTACGTTAGAAAACATGTTTAATTTGTCAAAATAAAAAATTGATTTTTTATCAAATTTTTAAAGGTTATACTCTTGTTAATTTCATAAAAATTGCAGTATGAATTTCATAAAACGGGGTGCATTGAGTACGGCTGCTTAAATTCGTTTTAGTTGCTCTCTCTTTTGTTTCTTAATATAGTAAGTAATAAGAATATTTAAAAATAATTCTCAGTTTTAAAATCAACATAAAAAACTACGTTAGAAAACATGTTTAATTTGTCAAATTAAAAAAATTGATTTTTTATCAAATTTTTAAAGGTTATACTCTTGTTAATTTTATAAAAATTTAACTTTATATTTTGTTTATTTTTGAATGGTTCCTGACGTACTTTTTTACGCTGATTTCAAATCTGAAATTTGTTTTTAGGTAGGTGTCACGGTTTTCGAGATATCGGCATGTTTAGGCATAAATAATAGAGATATTTAAAAACGGATTTCATTTTTGAAATCAGCATAAAAAACTACGTTAGAAAACATGTTTAATTTGTCAAAATAAAAAATTGATTTTTTATCAAATTTTTAAAGGTTATACTCTTGTTAATTTCATAAAAATTGCAGTATGAATTTCATAAAACGGGGTGCATTGAGTACGGCTGCTTAAATTCGTTTTAGTTGCTCTCTCTTTTGTTTCTAAATATAGTAAGTAATGGAAATATTTAAAAATAATTCTCAGTTTTAAAATCAACATAAAAAACTACGTTGGAAAACATGTTTAATTTGTCAAATTAAAAAAATTGATTTTTTTTCAAATTTTTAAAGGTTATACTCTTGTTAATTTTATAAAAATTTAACTTTTTATTTTGTTTATTTTTGAATGGTTTCTGACGTACTTTTTTACGCCGATTTCAAATCTGAAATTAGTTTTTAGGTAGGTGTCACGGTTTTCGAGATATCGGCATGTTTAGGCATAAATAATAAAGATATTTAAAAACGGATTTCATTTTTGAAATCAGCATAAAAAACTACGTTAGAAAACATGTTTAATTTGTCAAAATAAAAAATTGATTTTTTATCAAATTTTTAAAGGTTATACTCTTGTTAATTTTATAAAAATTTAACTTTTTATTTTGTTTATTTTTGAATGGTTCCTGACGTACTTTTTTACGCTGATTTCAAATCGCAATAATAAATATATTTAATAATAAAAAACACAACTGATTTCAATATTTGATATTACACACAATCTATTTACTTAAGTTATGTATTAACGCTGTGCTAACAGTAAATTAACTTAGCTGTATGCTTCAATTTTGAACTATTTATGCATTTGTGAAGGGAAAAAGTTAAATACAAAATGTGAAACCACGACAAGAATTTGATTGAATTTTATCTGAATGAAAACCGCATTTAGTAAATTGATAGGAGCAGTTCCAAAAAACTTCAGGGTATAACCTGTATTTCTCAATAATAATTATTGGTGATTTACCGACAACTTGAAGTAGGTAGGTGTTACGACAGATGCACTTAGCACAAGGGCTTGCAAGGAAATGCGCATTTCTTGTTTTCATGAAGAGTAGATAACAATGTGGATTAAACGAATATGATTCAGATGAACAAATATTTGATCCAGATATTCACTTGATAACTCATTTACAGGTATATTGCTGTCCCATAAAAATATAATTAATAACTAATAGAATTGTGAGAGAGCAATAAAGATAGCATTAGTAGTCAATTTTTGTTATGAATTACTTTTTTTAATCAATTTCCGTTCTGAAAGATAAAAGATATTGTTAAAATATTGGCGAGCATAAATATATTTTTGATATAAAAATTAGATATAAAAAAAAAATGAAATTAGCAACCATGATAAGAGTCGTCGAATGTATAAAAGACTTGACAACATATCAAGAGATAGAGTGTGTTGGTAAATTTGTAGTGAAGATGTCGACCACGCGAAGAACTTTGTTAGTGACGTTCATTGGAGTTTTGTTCAGTTCTAGTCTATCTAGTGTTCACGGTAAAACTTATTTCTTTATCTTTTAACTGTTGAAATTTTATGTGTTTTAGAAAAATTGTAAGGTAATTTTATCAATTTATTCTCTTCCGAATATCCATTATATAGGGGTTTTCAACAAGAACTTTATTGTTTCAATAGGGGCAACACCAGTTTTGACATTTAGTTTTTTTTACATATTAGTAGTAGATGCTTCAGCAATTGTTACAATGAATTCAATTTCGCTCGAAAAACGCATTAAAATTGGGCCTAACAACTCAATTTTGGTCTATTATTGATGATATGGATATCACTGACATGTGGTTTCAACAGGATGGCGCCACAAGTCACACAGCCATCCGTGACGCGATTTACAAAATAAACCCACCATTTTGTCAAAAAGTGATTGAAAATTTTAATAAAAGAATCGACATTTGTCAGCGTGGTCGTGGTGGACATTTGTTCGATATCATTTTTCATTCGCACTTGCCTATCCTTACTCTTGAATAAAAATTTGAATCATTTTCATCTAAATTCTTTGTTTTATTTTGTTTCAAAAAACAAAGTTCTTGTTGTAAAACTCTATATCTTTGGTAAATTAATTCTATTATAATAATATAATGAACTACAACCGATATTTCCCGCTGAACAAAGCCATGTGTGTATTTAAGATTTATTTAAAATAACAAAATTGACCTTTCACGAAAATAGTTTTATTTATTATTTCATTTAATTAAGTGCAGAGGTATATTCCCAGTAAACATTTTGGAGTCACTTTGACATCATATTGAAGATTCGTCATGATTTTTTTGTCATAAAAGAGTTCATTTATAGTTCAGTTTCTCACATTTTTTCATATAAAATGTCTACTTTATCGGCTACAGATGGCGAAATTACTCCACCTGTCGGAATACAAATGAAGATAAAGTTGATGCGAACTATAATTGAAGTGAAATAGTGAGAGAAACGTCACTAAATAGGGCACTTTACCAAATTGTTTACTGGGGTTCGTATTCCTCTTCAGTCATTGTCCTCCATCGTTCCAATTTTAATTTCATGTCTCACTGTAGGCATGGCAAGATCGTGGTGCAGTCTTTCGTTTGTAATATACCACGGTGCATCTACAATCATACGTAATGTTTTAGGTTGAGATTGAAATCTTTGTAAGATCTTAATATTTGAATTAGTTGATGTACCGCAAAGTTTTAATTATGATACACATGCAATTTGTAAATCAGGTATTAAATATCTATAGGACAGATATAAATAAATTTATATAATAAAAGTTAAATAATTTTACTTAATGTACAAGTAAAAAGTTTACTTATATATTTTTTAACGATTTCATAAAAAATGTTAAGAAGACTCTTTTAAGAATTATAAAATCTTAGAAAAATTCTTTTAAAGATTAAAAGGTTTTAAAATAATGAAAGAAGTCCCTTTAGGATTACATATTATAACGTTTTGTTCAAGAAAAATATTATATTTGTTTGGGGAGTTTGGACCTTATAGAGATCTATAGGCTGGCTAAGGCGTATCTGCGATCTGTCGGCGGTATCCAAATTCTCGAACGGCAAATGTCGCTCAGTTCCTTTCAATAGCTTAGGGTCCGCACAATTTTGTTATGAAGGACCTTTTTGTTATTAACTAATTAATAGCAATTTTTTATTTATCAAAAGACACAGCAAAACATCAGAACTTTTTTAGATTACATTTATTTTAAAACTACACTATTGAATTACATATAAATTGATTGAATATTTTAATTGATGAGAATACTAGTTACGACACTAAGTAAATGTAACTCGCGATTTAAGTTATAAATAATAATATGTGTAATTATTATTTTATGTAAATGTACCAAAAGGTTAAAACGTGCTGTCGGTTTAAAAGTTGAAGCGATAAGAAAGAATTAGGAACACAAACGTAGTGTCGCCTAGTAGAAATGGATCGTGAAACAAAGGATGTTTACATAAGCAAGATTAGGGCTTGCCCAAAGCGAGTAGTGTATATAAAAACAAATAGGCATAAAATATAAATGAATTATGACAAAGAAATTTTAAAACTAACATTAATTAAAAATAAAGGCAAGATATTGATATACAAATATGAATATTGCATGCATTTATGAACAATATTAATATAATATAACACCTTGTTTTGTAATATTTTAATTAAATTATTGTTATTTGTTATAGTAAAAAACTTTATAAATTTTTGAACAGGTTCTAAAGGATATTTTAAAACTAGGTATTAATAAAAATTCAGATCCCAGATTATTAATTTTCATAACATTTTCAACAGTGCATTTCAAAGAATTCTCTCACAAATTCAGACCAAAATTCATCTTAAAAAGAATTAAGAAAGCAGATTTATAATTATGTTAATGTAGAAAAGGTAGACTAATTTTAAAAAAAATCAAAAATGAGTTCACAAAACGTTGTATATTAGGAAAAATTGTACACATATAGGTAACTTTTATTATGTTTAATAAACCTTAAATATACATTACCTAGTATGCAGCAGAAATGTGGCAAAGTTGTAAATCAACAGCGACTGCTTGTAATCAATATTTGTCTTTAATCGTATTTTATCGTCTTTAATCGTATATTTTTGAAGGTTTGGATTGTATACAATGCGAAGCGGTGGATGAGATCTGTACTACGTCCCCTCCAGGTGCCACGCCTTGTGCAGGAGCAGAAACGGAATGTTTTGTTAAATTGGACGGATGTAAGCACAAATAATAATCTCATTTATTGAAAATAATTTAAGTTATAAATCTTAGTTTTTATGTAATAATTTTTGTTAATTTCGCTGTTTTATTAGTTGATATAAATTTATGAAATGATGATTACTTTTGTTTATAGATAAAAAATTAAAGAATATTACGGTTGGTTATCTACATATATATTTATTTACATTACTTATTAGTAATTATCAAAAACACAATCTTATGCGTTGTCCACATTTGTACGACATCCAACTTTTTTAAATATATTTATTTAACATCAGCCTATTTCCGATGCTAAGTCCTCTGAAATATCACCGACGATCTCCTACTATTGTTGGCAGTATTATAATGACGTAACCTCGTATATGTGAACTACACCACTGCTTAATAACTTTATGATATTTGTGATATTTTACATCATCATAATTGAAGTTTGGCAACAACCAAACCCAGAAAATATAACTTTGGGCCGGGATCGAAACCGAAGACACAGTTGTCTGGCATCTAGCATCAACGCTATATTTCGTCAATAGTTCATATTAATTCAGTCAAGTAATATATTAACTAATAAAAATTATATCAATCTTTTTCAAGTCTCAGTGACATATATTTTGACTTTTGAGTATAATAACAACCCTAATGCGTTATAAAGTTAAATGATATATATCTATACAAATGTTGTACTGTTTTGAACCATAAAAGTTCAACAAATCTAATGCCTCGTACAGATTGGTGCGACATAAGCACGCGACATCCAACAATTATATATTTTCATTTATAATTTGACATTATTTAGACATCAGTGTACTAAATGTGATCTACTTTCAACGTACAGACTAGTGCGACATAAACATGCGACACTTATAAAACTAAACAGGTAGTATTTGTTGGAACAAAAATGTTTCAAAACTAAACCGAAACACCTAAAGAAATTACGGTTGTGTTTAGGTAATAAATAGAAATAATTGAAAAATGGTGGAATGGAGGAATTCGTTCGAAATGTGAAAGCGTTGTGCAACTTCTTACACCAAATTTGAATGTCGCATGTTTAAGTCGCACGTATGTGTACGGTACTTAATACAATCATGTTTTAAAAAGGTCAATTTAAGAATGCCACATGTTAGTGTTGCACGTGTGTGGCCAACGCATTAGATAATAACGTTTCAACTACGGTAAATTCTATGTACAAACAACAGATAATTTTATCATTTAATAGCTAATATTGCACGAGGTTGTCTTCAAGCGAGTGACCCATGTGATGATACCGTAACTTGTATTAAATGTAGTGTTGATAATTGTAACACTGCAAACCTCCCAACTGACCGAAAATCCTGCTACGAACTGGATGGAACTACTCAAAAAACTTGCTTAAAGGTCGATGACACGTGCACAGGAGTTTACAATGCTGCAGGTATTAATTTACTTCCAAAAGATAAAATACTGGTCAATGGGAATCATTTCACGATCATTATTGTTGTAGGTGTCTTACAAAGCGCAGGTTGCAACGAAGTTGTCAAAACGGAATGTAATGCAGAAGCTAAATATTGTAGACCGTGTACCGATGAAAGTGGCTCCAAATGTCTAACCAACTTAGGAGTATTAGAATGTGTTCAATGTGATGAAACTGATGACAATTGTGCTCTAAGTCCTCCTCAAACAGGAACTAAGTGCGGTAGTCCTGATGAAACTCGATGCTACGTTAAGAATGTAGATGGTAAGAATCTGCATACATATTTAGATAAGTTAAAATGAAGATGACTAACTAATTACTTCTGACAATTAGGAAAGAACGAACGTGGATGTCTCGGTTTGAATGAGGCCTGTACGACTGCATCAAATTGTGAGTCCTGCACAACAAATAATTGCAACAAGGAAATTTATCCAGCAACTCGTACAAAATGTTTTGATGTAGCAGGAACAACTTCACAGTATTGTTTGAATCCTTCTGATGTTTGCACAGGAGTTTACAATGCTGCAGGTATTAATACCCTTCCAAAAGATAAAACGTACAAACTGGTCAATGGGAATCATTTCATCATTTTTATTGTTGTAGGTGCCTTACAAAGCGCAGGTTGCAACGAAGTTGTCAAAACAGAATGTGAAGCAGGAGATAAATATTGTAGACCGTGTACCGATGAAAGTGGTTCTAAATGTCTAACCACCTTAGAAGTATTAGAATGTGTTCAATGTGATATAAATGATGACGCATGTACTCTAAGTCCTCCTCAAACAGGAACTAAGTGCGGTAGTCCTGATGAAACTCAATGCTACGTTAAGAATTTAGATGGTAAGGATCTGATTACTTATTTAGATGAGTTAAAATGGAGATGAATAACTAATTACTTCTAACAATTAGGAAAGAACGAACGCGGATGTCTCGGTTTGAGTGAGGACTGTACGACTGCATCAAATTGTGAGGCCTGCACAACAAATAATTGCAACAAGGACATTTATCCAGCAGCCCGTAAACAATGCTTGAACAAGGCAGGCGTCGACGGATACTGTTTAAAACCTGATGACACTTGCAGTGGACTCTATGACCGCTCAGGTAAATAACCGGAACACATTGCAGAGCAGCAGTTACGTTACTTATATTTATCTCCAATAATGAAACTAATGCTAATTTTGTGTCTAAAGGTGTTCTACAGGAATCAGGTTGCGCTCAAGACATAAATTCAAAATGCGACAGTGTCTCTACCTATTGCGAAGCTTGCACACTAACTGATAAATCGTGCCATGCTAATCTTGATTACTTGTACTGCATTACATGCGCATCCAATAACGATGCTTGTACAATTAACCCTCCAACAACGAGTACAAAATGTGTTACAGGGACGACCAAATGTTTCATTAAAAATGACGATGGTAAATACTTTTAACGCTATGAAATGAAATTGCTACAAATTAACGAATGATAGCTAATCTCTCTTTAATAAATCGTAGAGGGGAATACACGAGGATGTTTAGAAGATGCAAGTGTTTGTACTGGAGCTGATTGCTTTGAATGTGAAGAAGAAAACTGTAACAACATCGTTTATCCAGTAACACGTTCAAAGTGCATTAATAAGGAAGGTGTCCAGAGCTATTGTGTAAAGGCCGATGACACGTGCACTGGAGTTTACGATGCTACAGGTATTAATTTACTTCCAAAAGATAAGAAGTTCAATACTATTCAATGGGACAATCATTTTTCAATCAATTTCACAATCATTTTTGTTGTAGGTGCCTTGCAAAGCGCGGCTTGCAACGAAGTTGTCAAAACGGAATGTGAAGCAGGAGATAAATATTGTAGACAATGTACCGATGGAAGTGGTTCTAAATGTGTTGCCACTCTACAAGTATTAGAATGCTCTCAATGTGCTCAAAATGATGACACCTGTGCCCTAAATCCACCTCAAACAGGAACTAAGTGCGGTAATCCTGATATAACTCATTGCTACGTTAAGAATGTAGATGGTAAGGATCCTAATATTTATTTGAATAAGCTATAACAAGCATGAATAACTAATTACGTTTGATAATTAGGAAAAAACGAACGTGGATGTCTTGGCTTGAATGAACAATGCACCAGTGCAACAAATTGTGAATCCTGCAACACTAATGTTTGTAACACTGAAATTTACCCTGCTGAACGTTCTTCTTGTTTTGATAAAAATGAAGCTAAAGGATACTGCTTAAAAGTTGATGATAAATGTACTGGAGTCTACGATGCCGCAGGTATTTATCCATGAACTAAATCAATAAGTTGCCGTATGTATCAAGGTGAAACCATTTTACAATCGTTAACTTTTTAGGTGTCTTAATAAACTCCGGTTGCAACGAAATTGTGAAAGCGGAATGTGATGAAGCACAGAAGAGCTGTAAAGAATGCACTGCTGAAACTAGCTTCAAATGTAAATCCACTCTAGATATTTTAGAATGTGTTCAATGTAGTGCAGAAGATAACGATTGTGCCCTAAATCCACCTCAAACAGGATCTAAGTGCAGTAGTGCTGACATAACTCATTGCTACGTCAAAAATATAGATGGTAACTATCTTAGAAATTATTAGGAAAGTCTACCACGTGCAAGATTATTAATTGTTTCTAAAATTAGGAAAGAATGAACGCGGGTGTCTTGCCTTGAATGAGGGATGTACGAGTGCAAATAATTGTGAATCCTGCACCGAAAATAATTGTAACAAAAATATTTATCCTTCCGAACGTGTGTCATGCTTTAATATAAATAACGATAAGGAATACTGCTTAAAGGTCGATGACACATGCACTGGAGTTTACGATGCTGCAGGTATTAATACCCTTCCAAAAGATAAAACGTTCAAACTAGTCAATGGGAATCATTTCATCATCTTTATTGTTGTAGGTGCCTTACAAAGCGCAGGTTGCAACGAAGTTGTCAAAGCGGAATGTAACGCAGCAGATAAATATTGCAGGCAGTGTACCGATGAAAGTGGCTCCAAATGTCTAACCACTTTACCAGTATTAGAATGTGTTCAATGTGCTCTAACTGATGATAATTGTGCTCTAAGTCCTCCTCAAACAGGAACTAAGTGCAGTAGTCCTGATGAAACTCGATGCTACGTTAAGAATGTAGATGGTAAGGATCTGAATACTTATTTAGATGAGTTAAAATGAAGATGAATAACTAATTACTTCTGACAATTAGGAAAGAACGAACGAGGATGTCTCGGTTTGAATGAGGCGTGTACGACTGCATCAAATTGTGAGTCCTGCACAACAAATAATTGCAACAAGGAAATTTATCCAGCAACTCGTACAAAATGTTTTGATGTAGCAGGAACAACTTCACAGTATTGTTTGAATCCTTCTGATGTCTGCACAGGAATATATAATGATGCAGGTAAAGTTATAATCTTGTTCTAAATAAAGCTTGTTAATCTAAAAGTGAAGCTAACCCAAGATTCTTCTACTTACTTAAGGAGTGATACAGAAAGCCGGATGCCATGCTTCACTAAATACGGAATGTACAGAAGGCGTTACTTGCAGAACATGCACGGAGAATGATGGACAGTTATGTGCACCTAACCTAAACTTGTTACAATGTGTTCAGTGCGAAGAATCAGACATTGCCTGCACTTTAAATCCACCCAGTACGGGTGATTCTTGTCCTCTCGAAACCACGGCTTGTTACGTCAGAGTAATTGATGGTAAGTTCTCTAAAATGTTCGATAGCGCATAGGTTTCAGAATATTACTAATAGTCTTCTAAAATCAGGGAAGAACAAACGGGGATGTCTTGCAGCAGATGATGAATGCACAACAGACTGTCAGTCATGCAATGGGAATAATTGTAACAAGGACATTTATCCAGCAACCCGTAAACAATGCTCGAACAAGGCAGGCGTCGACGGATACTGTTTGAATCCTGATGACACTTGCAGTGGACTCTATGACCGCTCAGGTAAATAAATAACCGGGACACATTGCAGAGCAGCAGTTTCGTTACTTATATTTATCTTCAATAATGAAACTAATGCTAATTTTGTGTCTAAAGGTGTTCTACAGGAATCAGGTTGCGCTCAAGACATAAATTCACAATGCGACAGTGTCTCTACCTATTGCGAAGCTTGCACACTAACTGATAAATCATGCCATGCCAATCTTGATTTCTTGTACTGCATTACATGCGCATCCACTAACGATGCTTGTACAATTAACCCTCCAACAACGAGTACAAAATGTGTTACAGGGACGACCAAATGTTTCATTAAAAATGAGGAAGGTAAATACTTCTGGCGTTACGAAATGAAATTGCTACACATAAACGAATGATAGCTAATCTCTCTTTAATAAATCTTAGGAAGGAATACGCGAGGATGTTTAGAAGATGCAAGTGTTTGCACTGGACCTGATTGTATATCCTGCGAAGGAGAAAACTGTAACAACATCATTTTTCCATTAACACGATCAAAGTGCATTAATCAGGAAGGTGTCCAGAGCTATTGTATAAAAGCCGATGACACGTGCACTGGAGTTTACGAAATTTATGGTATGTGTAGCAAAAGATAGTATTAGAATGGTCTTCACATTTTAAAACGTACATCATTAATGAAGTTAAACCAATTTCACTGTTTCATTGCAGGAGCATTACGCGAGTCAGGTTGTAATGAAGTTGTCAAAAGCAAATGCAATGAAGAAACCACTCCTTGCAGACTTTGCGAAGAACAGGATAATACTTGCAAAGCTGAGTTAGAAACTACAAAATGTGTTCAGTGTGATGCTGCTTCTACTGATTGTACTCTTCATCCAGAATCACTAACAGCAACTGGATGCAAGATCACTGACAATAGTTGCTACTCAAAAACTGATACGAATGGTAGGAACAGACATTTTATATTAGAGAAAGAGATAGTACAATTTTTTAAATTCTGCCATGTTTAACAGGTAAAAATGAACGTGGTTGTCAAAATGCTGAAACAAGTCAATGTACACCAGCTGACGACTGTCTATCATGCAACGAAAATGGTTGCAACAATGAAATTTATCCAGAAAATCGAAGACAATGCCATAAATGTTCAGAGACTGCAGCCTGCGATGGAGATTTAACAAATTCTGAAGAACTGCTCGGATATTGCACAGTAGTTGAAGACGATTGCTTTACAAAAGTAGTTGGAGGTAAACATCACATCATAAATATATATTCTAAATTATTTTAATACGACTATATTAATTTCTTATTTGTTTATCCAGGTGTTAGTACAATCAGAGGATGCAGAAGTGATATTCCTCTCAATGAATGTCCCGAAGGAACATGTGAGGAATGTAGTGAAGACAAATGCAACAATGAATTTAAAATGAAGGCTCCAGTCTTAAGTTGCTATATCTGTAATAGTACAAACACTGGATGTGGATTGAAGTTAGATAAAGATGAAATTAAAACATCTTTGTGTCCTGGAAAGGTGTTAGCTGGACAAGTTGAGAAATGCTACTCTTACAAGGAAGAAGGTTAGTTTTGACTACAACGTAGCCAGCACGTATAAAGGTCAATCTACTCATTCTCACTCCTTCCAAAAGAAAAGAGAAAAATAAAAAACAAAACAGATATATTTAAACCCCTACTGATTCTCTCTTTCTGCTACTCTCTCTCCTGCTTCTATTCTAATCTTCCTTCTTTTTCCTCCACCATCTACCGCTTCCTTTTACTGCGACTATAGCTTAAGGCCCTCCGCACACGAGGCGACTGGTTGCAACCTTAGCCCCGAATCTACCCGAAGCGCATGTGATTACAACTGTTGTTAGTGAGAGATCGAGATATGAGATAAAACACGAGAAAGGCACACGAGTCGGCTGATTGCAAACTAAACGCGAAACGAGCACGAGCCATGTCGAGCCGTGTATCGTGACTCTATAGAATTTTTAACAATAGCAAAACAGGGGATTCTATTGTGTTATATTTGATATATTATATCTCTGTTGATGATGTCAACAATGCCCTGCGACCGAGAAATCTAGTCGCTGAATATATGCTCAAAACCAGTTTAAAATCAGTTTAGTTGCCGTGTGTTTTATCTCACTCGTAAACACGTTCGTTCTTTTACTAACAACACAGTTGTAATGACATTCGGTTCGGGCAGATTCGGGGTTAAGGTTTGCAAGGCCTAATAGTGAAATGAGAGAGTAATGACAGTAATGAATTATTTATCATGATGGAATAACCATTAAATTTCCTTTTCAGTAATTGAACGAGGATGCATTTTGACTATTGTCGATAATGCTGAATACAAAGACTGCGTTAGTGAGGAAGAATGCAACGTTTGTACCGAAAACGGTTGTAATGAAGAGGATATAAACGCTTCTGTTTCTATCACAGCTGCGTTCCTGTTGGTGCTGCTTGGTGTCGTCACTTCTATCGCGTCACGCTAAACTTTACTTTATTTATAATTAGTTATTCGTATCGCATTAATTTAAAAATAGTGTTTGAAGTAAGTGGCTCAGCTGAATGTTAAAAATATATTGGTCAATCATGGATATGGTCATCATCCACGTAATATTTATGTAAGAGTTGATCAATATATGTCAAAAAGTGGGTTGTTCTTTTCTAGCCAGCTGCTTCTTTCGACACAAACATATACATAGATACTTTATTGTTAATATTTATGCTCTTATTTATATAAATACCTATACTTGTTAATTTACAATATAACGAATAAACAACAACATAAGAATCAAAAAATGTTTTAGTGTTTTGTTTTCTATATCCAAACAACCTTGGAGCACAATGACTAGTGTTGGAAATGCGGATTGTATTAACTCAACAGTAAACCTATTTCAAAGGTAGGGTTGGCCCTGCTTCCAGTTTGAATGAAACTAACTTTTTTTTTTATATATAGTTTCTCGGGCTTCCTAGGCACATAGCCTTTTATCGCCCCTAATATTGTTCTACTTCTTCTTATACGTTATATCCAGACAACAAGAATGATCTATTCATGGCTACTGCTGTTATAAATTTCGGTTTCGCAATCAAAAAGGGGGTGTTAACAGGAAGCGTCTGCGAAGTCTGTCGCACCACCCTTTGGAGTCCATTTCTTGTCAATGCTGTATTTTCACATTGTCACAGAATGTGGTCAGGGTCTGCCTCCTCTTCACCACATTCGCATTAAGAGTTTGGAATGATTTTGTTTCTTGCTAGATGTTTCGGAGCTCCAGTATGATTCATTCTTAGTCTTGAGGTCATTGTTATTAATCTTCTTGGCCATTTTAGTTTGGCAAACCATGGCTTACGTTTCAGTAGAAACGAACTTTGTTTAAACTATGTTTATATAACATAATAACGTTTAACTTTAACATACAATATTTTATGTTAAATTGAGGTCAGAGATAACATTTAAAAAAATTGTCTTTCTTTAAAAATCACGATTTCTAAAGTAAATAAAACTTTTTACGTAAGATTAATATATGTTATATATTTGTTAATATAATATACTAGTATAGTTTAAATTACGACTTCGACGGCGACTGATTGAAATACTGAATCATCCTCTGATAACAAACAATCTGCGATTAATGTTCTCTTCGATGTATGGATGAAGCCAATACATTCTACGTCATCTTCTAATAAAGGCGTATGCTATAACCACATTTTCTTCATCACTTTACATTTTTCCAATGAAGAAACGTGCTTTCTCAATGGTAAACTTCAGAGAAATGACCCTATTTGCAGTTTGAATGAAGCTTGTATTACGTTACGTGGAAAGAACTGAAATGCAGAATACGCCTGACCTGCAGAATACGTCGTACCTTCAAGGTGTTCAATATATATATTATATTGGTGTAACGTGTAATGGCTTCCTCGGAAGACATCCCTATAGAACAGTGACATATTTTTTAATGAAATTTAATGTATTTCCAACGTTGCCTTAAAATATTAACAAAAGAAATTCATAATTGACAAAACTACATTATTTTTAATTGGTATCACTTCGTGTCACGTTCGTTTTATATACATAAACTTATAAGCCAATATACTAATTACTTATTAATTACAAATAAGCTTAACGAATTATTCATTGCAAAATTATTTTCTTAATCCTATATATTTTAAAATTATCGTTGTAATCTTTGATTGATGACTTTTAAGTAATAATTAGATGGATTAATTAACTAAGTTCAAATAATTGCCATTTATTTATAAAGAAATGATAAAACTCAATATTTGTTCAATATTTTAGTTGAATGTTTTTATGATCAAACATTCTGTAATTAAGAGACTAAAAACAAAATGAAAATAATCGATTAATCAAAAAGTAAACGATTCATATATGAAGGGGGGGGGGGGTGGTTTTAATGTACAACATATTAAGTTTATTGTGTGGAAATTTAAAGTCGATTGGAGTAAAATTGTCGGAGTTATAGAGTCTTTAAGTCTTCACCTCTCTGATCTGGTTTAGTCTTTCTTTAAAAAATGCATTTTTTTCACACTTAGCTTTTTCAGAGTCGGTGGCCTTTGTAGCTCAAAATCAACTGGACTGATCCTTTTGAATTTTTGCTCTCTTTCTTTACATAAATTCCGAGGTAACGGCGTTGAGTTTTTTTTTTTTATAACTTATTTTAAAATAACAATGTTTCTGACTTTTTTCATGAAAAATCGGTATTTTCATTTTTAAGTGCGAATTAAAAAATTGTTAAAAAATTGAGAAATCAATAAATAAATAAAAAAAAAATCGTTTTGGTTTTTTAATTTCAAACAATCATAATAAGTTAATGAGTGACACCGCAATGATTTTTTTTTGGGATTTCTGTGGAGATTCGCTGTCAATGCCTCATTTCTTGATATTAAATTGTTAAAATGTTATTTTATCATGTAGTAATTATAGAAATAGTCGATTCTTCTTTTGTATCGATTTGACCTTACCTCCTTTTAAAATGGCAGCTTGTGAACCGAAGAAATGAAATGATTGAATTCTCGTTTCCTTTCAAAAGAACACAATTGTGTCGATATGTGAGAAAAATCATAATTGTGAAGGTTGTTTACTTCCCATGAAAGAGAAATTCTTAGAGCAGGCAGCAGAGTCCTTATAAGAACGACCGATCCGAAATTTGGACATTTCAAAAACGTTTATTCCACTGTGGTACTCTGCAAATCCTTTACGATACACACGTCATGTAATGTTGGATCAGTTGTACCAGTGATGACGCTCCTTAACAGTCAAACAATAATTCATGCATGTGTTTTTAGTCACTTGAAGTGATTCATTAGATCGATTGTGTGTAATGTACACAGAAATATCAATTTATTAAAATTTCTGATGTTATTTTTATCTTTGGCAGTAGAATTATGAATATTATCGATAGTGCTTAATCCTCTATCATCCAAAGGATAAAAACGTTAAGCTCAGAAAGTTTATAAATACGTGTGAATTGTCGAAATTGAAGATTATTTTTAATTTGAGTTGAATTGAGGATGTTACCAACTAAGAATCAAGTTTTTCGTTTGGTGGTTACACTGGGATTGTGCTATTTGGTTGAAACTAATGGTAAATTAAGCTTTAATTATATACGGTTATCTGTAGTACATAACCTAAAACATCTATTAGACGAAAAATGTACGCCATGTGTTGCAATGGAGAAATCGATATTGCAATCCGTCTTTGAACCAAGTTTTTGGGTGGGCACCAATTTTCTGTTTTGATCATGTATAAGAGTCAAATCCCGATTGAAATTTGAAGTTTCCACCATCTTGTTTGAGCCGCCATCTTGTTAATAAGGTTGTTGTTTAATGATTTGTAATTTTACTTGAGTTTAGTTATTTATTAATTTGTCTATCTATTGTTTGTAATTATTTAGTTTATTGCTTTATTACTCCAAAGCTTTTACATTCTCTTGCCGGTTTAAGCCACTCTTAATACACCTTTCAGATAATCAATATCAAAAGCAAATACAATAAAATAAAAAGCAAATTAAACAAGTTAATCCATTAAACCATATTTTGTACTGTTGATTCCGTTAAGTAATTGTGTGTTTTCAAAATGAATTCAGAGTATGACTCGAGAAAAACAGTTGTAATCAGTTTCTTCTCTTTATCTTTAAAACTGTAAGTTGCACAAAAAATTTATTCAGAGCTTTCTTGTAGGTAATAGTTTTATCTACAACTTTTATACACAACTTTTTGTTATAACTTTTATAATAAGAAGTTAGCATATAAGCAATAATAAATCTTAAGGTAAGTGGTGTAATTTAAAAACTGACTGCTGTATTTTCTATGTGGGTATACAATACAGGTAAATTTAACTAGATGTTTGACCTTTTTACATGAGGAACAAAAAAATTGTTGTGTGCTCAAAATGCATGGATGCCCTATTTTTAATGAATGATTTCTAGTATTAACATATGAAATTTATTGTAATGTAAGTGCGAAATACGGACCGAGGTCCTAAGAAGCTCGGTAAATTATAAATAAATAACAAAAAAACATATGAAATATATAATATAGTTTACACACTATTAAAGTGAAACATCTTTGCTTCTAATATTATTTCGATCAAGATTAAAAAAGGATTAACCCAATATAATCAAGCGGATTCGAGTTACGCAGATTCCTAGTTACGCGGATTCTCAGAAATAATCAATGTTTGAAAATGGTTAATAAATAAGAATTATTTTATAGTAGATAGAACTCAGAAATTAATATTATTAATAAATTACGACACAGAAATCAAAAACTATGTCTTTGATTTATGAGGTTTTTATTTTTGCGCATTTTTGTTTTAAATGAATCGAGGATTCGTTGGGTAAATTAAATTGTATCAAGTTACATATTGCTTCTGTTGGAACGTGTTTTTGAACTCTTTCAACAAATAACATAAATGTTGAATGTCGAATGTTGGAGTCACACAGGTGTGGTCAACACGCAATGAATTATTTATGAAATTATTAACTTAAATATGTATAATCCATATAGCGCTACCTTGCATGAACAACCAACTGATAAGTCAAGAATGCGAAGGCGATTGTTACACGCTTTACGAGATTAACGAAGAAATTGGTAAGTACTTAAAAGTTAATTTTCTAATGAAATTAATTCGATGACGCAGTGGGTGAGATCATTAAAGCTTGACTACTACAGCAGGTGTATTCTAGTTTGATCTCCGGGCTGAAGTTATATTTTCTGTGTTTGATTGTGATCAAATTAAGTTGATTATGTACATACAAAATCGGTAACTCATTAACCTGTGATGTAGGAACATATTTGAGGCCATGATACCATTGAAGTATGTTTTTCTTAATGCAAATAACTTCAAAATCACGAAATTTGCAAGTATTGACTTTTTACTCTCATGTAGCAACAGTAAAACGTTTATACGATACGATATACACATACTATATCCAAGGTATATACATTCATGTATAAGGTATATGCTTTGTACATGCTATTGAAATGTAAAACATATACAGTATAACATATGTATGTGTAAATATAAAAGTATGTGCATCTTTAAACATTGCTGCATTTACATAGTACGTACTGTTATATTTAATAATTTCATGTATATGCAATATATATACAGTATGTTATTTTTACATTATGGAGTATATATGAATATACAGGGAATATCTAAAGTTTGCATATGTAAATTTGCAAATTATGCAGTAGACCCGAGATGAAGCCGCGTTTATTTAGTTATATCCTTATAATATATATATATATATATATATATATATATATATATATATATATATATATATATATGTGGAAAACAAGAGTACAATCCCACTCCTGATGTGTAAAACGAGAGTACTATTCCAATTCTAATGTGGAAAAACAATACCCAATCCGCTAATCTGATGTGAAATAAAGGTACTCTTATTTAATTTAGGGCAAATGTCAATTCAATTAATATTCAACAATGCAGTATCTTAGTTACTTGTCAGGATGATAAAGAATCACATAATTTGTTTAATACATTTATTTAATAAAATAACAACGATGATAATTATACAATAAGGTTACAATATAAACGTTGGTATTTACTTTACAAATACAGAACAATGAATGAACAAACCATCTTAAATTCTAGTTATTATATACTCAGTTCTACATTAGTTTGCAGCTAGATTTAATTTGTTTATTTTCATTACTTTTGAAAATACGTTTAGTTAATTTCGGTAAGCACATTCCTTCACGTATTCAATCAGTGGTTTAAAGTTTCACACATTTTAATTGCTTTAATCTTTGACTTGGTTTTCGTTCACAATATACACTTATTAATCACATTCTTTTACGACCTTTCTAGCCCGGGTGTTATAGTTATGATTTCTTTGTATGCTCGATTTGTTTTTATGACTCCACACACATTATTTTAGCAATATATAAACATCGAGGATGCTCAGTAGACAAAGGAAAAACCTGCGATGAAGACTCACATTTCTGCCTCTTTTGCAATACACCCATATGCATTTTCCCAATGGAATTAACTCCAAAAGAATGTACAGCATGTGATGCAGATGACAACCAATGTACCACAAACCCTGCTTCTATTGAATCCACAGTAACGGACTATGCATGCTTTGCATCATCGAGTAAGTTGAAATCAGTTTCTAAATTTCAGCATTCTGAAGAAAATCTTTTTTATAGTTTTCTAAAGAAGCAAATGTGATGCAAATTATTTATCAAGTAAATGTCATTAATAATTAGGCCAAACTGGAGCAAATACACGTGGTGGGGTCAGATCAAGGTCAGAAATATGTGTAGGTCCTTTATGCAGCGTTTGTGTAATCGAAAATTTGTGTAACAATATCGTGGTGCCTGAAGAACGTAAGCAATGTAGTATACCGTCTGGAGAACTGGAAATCTGCTTGAATATGGAAGACACGTGTCGAGGAGTATACAGCCCAACCGGTGAGTCATTGTAAAATCGTTGGAGAAATCCGTTATCGTACCGTTCATTTGGGTAGGCAGCAATTTTTATTTTTCATTGTATAATGAAGTCAAATCTTGACTTAAAGTTACATTTTAGGGGTGGTAAGCTCCCGCATTTGTCCACCATCTTGAAAATAAGGTTGTTATCAGATTTTTTGTTTATCTCGAAAAATATAACTCTCACAAAATGTTGTAATATGTTTTGTAACTGTTATAGTACTCGAAGTACTACAATAATGCAGTCTGTTATTACAGTACTTAATTTTAGATTTTTGCTTATAACTTTCTTATTGCAGAAGTTACAAGAAAGAGTTATTAGTAAAAGTTGTAGATAACATTATTAACTACAAAAAGTAGCTCTTCAAAATTGTTGTGAGAGGTATAGTTTTCAATATAAACAGATTATCATGATGGAGATTGAATCCTTCCCATCAGAAAATTCGAAATTTAATCCAGGTTTAAATTTTTTATATAATGAAACAAAAGCAATGCTGGTTAACCATACCACACAGTTTTTAAACCCTCTTTTTAATGTTGTTGAAACTAATTAAAATTTCTGTCGGTAATCATTTCGGATTATCAGCTAGAAACACATCTGAGAAACAGTTAGATTACTAGAGACTTTCTTCCACAGGAAATCTAATTTCGTCCGGTTGTTACGAACAGTTTGAACCTGATATTTGCACTTCCAGTACTTGCATGGAATGTCGTGAATCAACGTGTCCGCAGCAAGTACTAACATGTCTAACTTGCGATGAATCGAATCCAGATTGCACGATAAACCCTGATAAAGCATCTAGTGCGTTGTGCTTAAATGGAGAGGATCTGTGTTTCACCAGGACTGATACTGCCTGTACGTATATATCAAAAGTACATTTCTTGCTAACTAATTTTAAATAGAGTTTCAAAGCAACATTATTTTCAGCTTTAAGAAGTTCCCGAGGATGTGGATTATCTGAAGAATGCGGAGAAGGATGCAACCATTGTACAGAAAATAATTGCAATGATGATATACATCCCAGCACGAGAACGGCATGCTTTGACACAGAAGAAAGTAAACATTACTGCTTAAAAGCAGATGACAGTTGCACAGGAGTTTACACGATCGAAGGTATTGCAGAGTGACAATGATTATGATGTCTGACTCATTTAGATTACTAAAAGATAATTTTCTAGGTTTGTTAACGAATGCTGGATGTTCGGAAGACGTTCAAACAAAGTGTACAGATGGTGAAACTGTTTGCATAACTTGTGGTGAGGAAAACAGATGTGCCAATGAGCTTCTTAACTGCCTAAAATGCACGGCTGATGATAAAGACTGTACAATAAATCCAACTGCAATTACAACTAGAGATTTGTGTTTGGAAGGAATTGGATATTGCGCAGTGCAATTAACTGATGAAGGTTTGTTACAAAAGAACCATCGCCATGAGATAGACAAAGACTTATTAATTATTTTACTGTAAATTATTGTATAAGTGGTTCTTTCTTGTAGGTAAAAACAGTCGAGGTTGCTTGAAATCGCTAGCAGAATGTGAAGAAGGCAGATGTTTAAAGTGTCAGGAAAACAGGTGTAACGACTTCATATTTCCTGAAGTTCGTACGACGTGTTATTCTAAAGCTGAAGTAAAACGATATTGTCTTAATCCTGTAGATCAATGCACCGGATTATATAGTGAAGAAGGTAAGAAGTTAATGTTCAGTAAGTTATTATTTGTAAGAACATTATGAAAGTAAGAAACTTGTCGAACGCAGAATGTTTGTATATTTTTGATGATTGGTTTTGTCTTTCAAAGTTACTATCTTCACCTACATTTCATATTACTCTAACCTACTTTATCCATAATCTAAACCGATCGTTACAAAATATTCTTAAACTATAACTTCTTTAGTTCTTCCTTTAGTTTTGCTTATATATTTGGGTCTTGGTATTTTGCAATCCAAAAGTTTTGTTTCTCTTCTCGTGTGCTTATCTCGTCCTGTTCTCCTTGTTTAGTTTTTGCTTTAACTCTATCTCCTTCCATTTTCTCTGTACCTCTACAATCTTTCTCCTTCCCTCATTGTTTCTTATCAGCAAACCCTCTACTACTTTTTCATGACATTCCACCTGTACTTTGACCACCATATTCTCGTTTCTCCTAATATTTCTGTTCTACCAATGCCTTCACCAAACTTATTACTTCCCTATTGTTTTTATACTTATCGAACAAAAGGAAACTTATGAAAACTTACTTCCAGGTGTTCTTCTTGAAGCGGGATGCAGATCCGAATTTACTACCGAATGTATTGGACCGCATTGTATGCTTTGTGAGGAAGGACCTTGTGCTTCAAAATTAGATTTAATATCTTGCGTATCTTGCGAAAGCTCTAATGAAGCCTGCACAACCAATCCCGAAAGTTTAGACAGTATTAACTGCAAATTATTTGAAACCTGCTTTGTCCAAGTTGACGATAATAGTAAGCGAAATATTTCATTTAAATTCAATTAATTTTGCTTGGAATGAATTATATTTTTAATTTCTATTAGATAAAAATTCCCGTGGATGTCTCCAAGAAAACACGCCGTGCGAAGGTGACTCCTGCTTCAAATGCAATGAAGATTTGTGCAATATTGCACCACTACCACCTAGTCGACGGCAGTGTATTGAAAGCAATGAAATTAGTTCTTGTTTGGATCCTAACGATGTGTGCGTAGGAGTCTATGAAGAATCCGGTTGGTTAACTTCTATAGATCATAATGTTAGATCTTACTTTGTAAATATTGTTCATATTTCTATATGCATGAAACTTTTTAGGTGAGTTACTAAAGACAGGATGCCAAAGGCAGCTAGACGTAACTTGTAGTGGTCCAATGTGCATCCAATGCCCAGAGGATGGATGCGTTCAAACTTTAGATCCAATTTCTTGTATAGTGTGTGACGCAGATGACGTTCTGTGTACTACGAATCCTCTGGGAAGACCCATCAAGGAATGCGAGCGGTTTGAAGACTGTTATGTAACCGTGAATGATAATGGTAAATAAATGGACAATTAATTACCTTAAATTTAGCCTTATAATATACCTAATACCTAAAAGATAATTATAAGTTCTAATTACGATGACTCATGCTTAAAAGCCGATACAAAGGTGAATTTAATCTTATTCGATACTATATAGATTACAAAACAATGTGTCACGCTGCTTAAAGTTAATAAACAGAAGTGCAAAACGTAAGCAACATTTCTTATCATTGTATATTGCAGGTAGAAATATTCGAGGCTGTTTGACGGAAGGAAAATGTACTGATGGTGATTGTCATAAATGCAATTCAGATAAATGCAACGCAAATGCATTCCCAGAAAATCGCCGACAATGTACTAATTACAACGAAGAAAAGTTGACGTGCCTAAGCCCAGAAGATGTGTGTAAAGGAGTTTATGATAATGCAGGTAAAATAACTTTAAAACGACCCAGAAAACATTTCGATATACATACTATATTCAAGGTATATACATTCATGTATATTGCATATTCTGTTGTGATGTAAAACCTACACTGTATGTCATATGTAGTGCAAGTACAAAGGTATGTGCATATTTAAACATTGCAGCATGTACATAGTATGTACTGTCATGTCTATTCATTTCATGTATATGCAATATATATACAGGATATTGTTTTCACTTTATGGAGCATATATGAACATACGGGAATATCTTACAAATAGATGAATAGAATAAATAAGATTCTTCTTTATAGGTAAATTGTTGGAAGCTGGATGCAAAGAAGAATTCAAGGAAGACGTTTGCAATTCAGAATTTTGCAGAGATTGTGAAGACTTCGGTTGTAGTAGGCAGTTACATGTTTGCATTAAATGTGACGCCACTAACCTCGACTGCACAGTAAATCCAAGTAGTGCTTCTTCCGTATTATGCAATTCCGTTGAAGAAATCTGTTTCGTCAATGAAAATGAAGGTAAATGTTGACTACATGTTGCGTAATATGTACCAGGTTGATCATTTCTTTAACTGTTAATATATAACCGTTATTGTATTGCATTATTAACCTCAGAGTTTGTACTTTAGATTGAAATAATAATATCATCACTTTTTGCGAAAATATTGCGTTTTGCTCTTGATTAAAAATGACACCTCTTGTTCAAGTAACATCGACCTGGAACATAATACGTACTTTGTACTTATATCCTATTTAAACACAGCTATGTAGCTTCCACATAAATATTCTGTCCAATGTATATGCATATCTGTATATGTATATTTCCATTCCGCAACACGTGCTCAATATTAATATACCGCACATTTTTTCTTTGATTTTGTTCCACACGATTCACGTGTCAAGCATTGTGTGGAAATGTCTGCAGCGAGATAATCGTATCGTGAGAATAATATTTCTCATTGAAAATTCAAAGTAAGAAGTATAGCCTGCCACGTGATAATTTCAATTGATTAAAACACTTAAAACATTTTACGCATATTGTTTAGATAGTGCTTGCGTAAGTATACTGATTGTGAATTTTTTTATGAAGGTCAAATTATGATACATATATATATATATAACGATATAATGAGTCCTATCACCGGCTAATATATGTGTGCTGCACAGCTACCTAATAAGTTTATGATTATGTATGTATATATAATCAATATAACTTAATAACACCCAAACCCAAAATATATAACTCTGGTCCTGAGATCGAACACGGAGATACAGCAGTCTGTATCGCCCACTCTGTAGTCTATATATATTTTTAGAAACCATCTTGCTAGACAGCCTATATAACAAGTATAAAAGAAATGATTTTTTTCCTTATACTTATGACGGGAAAGAATAGAATTTAGGACGAGACCTAAAGAAAATAAATATCAAAATGATGTAAGCAAATACAATTTAGAAAATCAAGTATAAAAATAGTAAAACGGCTCTGCTAAACTTATAGTTTAATCTGGCCTAGTTCATTTGTATTTGTAATGCCGTCTAATTAGTCTCTTATTAAGGTCAAAAAACCTTTCTTCTTTTTCCAAAATTTTTATCCCTCTTCTTTTTGTTCCCTATCTCTCCTTGTTTCGCTTAGGCAGCACTTACTGTCTCCTGCCAGCAATTTCTCTGTTCGCTTTTTCCTGTCTATCATTTGTACACATTCCCATCAATAATAATCTTCTTCCCATTTGTTCTCCTTCCTTCTTATCTTTCTTCTTACTTCCGTTATTCACCCACTTCCTTTACAATATATCCTCCAGGCATAATCCACTTTCTATCTTCTCCAAACATTGACTCTTTTTGGGATTTCATTTATATTTTGCTTTTTATTTCGATGCAATGTACCGCAGAAATAATTCAGTGCGATCTAGTGACTTCCGACTCCTTCTTCTTTTTGTCTAGTTAAAATATCGCATCAAAATTTTATAAATATCAAAAACAAAATGACGAAATTACGCATACATTTTAGGTTATATTTAAAATTATATTTCTGTTTTTAATATTGTTTTAATCAATTGAAATTTATCTTCTTATGTCAATAAAGTGAATGATGTCATTCGATATCAGATTAATTTGTTATCAGTTGCACTGACACCTGTCTGTCCACACTCCCGATTGAATAATTTTAGAGATTTGGGGCTTATCATTTATTGTATCGAGTACTTTATTGATAATATATATATACTCATATACTAAATTGAACATTTGGCCATGGAGACTCAATGCAGCGCATATTTCTGGCCAGATTTTCTAATATCTATTCAAGTTTGAACTTGTACCAACTTTTCGACTTCAGTATATATTAACTAATTTAATGTGTGTGTCGTTAGACTTCATATTCTCTCAATCTTAAATCATGTAATTACATCTCATTACCAACATAAACTTAAAACTATTCTAACATTTTTAATAATTCCAACAGCATGTTCTTGCTCGCTACTTCTCTTTGTTTTTCTCCCTTTAGTATTTCTACTTGGCTCTCTCTTTTACTATTTCTATTTTCTTTACTATTTTTTTTACTCTTGCCTTCCTTATCTCTTCCATTTTCTGATCTGACGTTTAACTGTTTCTACTCTGTCCTTCCTTCTCTTTCCTCGCTCCTTCTCTCTATCTCCGACATCCACTGCCTCCTTTTATTAACTGTGCCATCTTCTTTTCACTACTTTTTGACTTCAATATCATTTTCCAAAAAGCAATAAAATGCGCTACAAAACGTTTCTTATTAGGTAACACTTTTTACATAAAATGTAATATTTGTTATGTTACACAAACCCTAATTTTAGTATTTAGCTGGCTAATAAAGATAATTTTCCAGGATTAAATGCCCGCGGATGTATAAAAAAAGGACACGAAGAAATTTGGGGTTAAAACCAATTGCAAGACGTGTGAAGAAAATCTATGTAATAATATTGCTTACCCAGAAGATCGAAGACAATGTTACACTTGCTCTGGAGGGAAAGACTGCGATAAAGAATTGAAAAGTGATGAAGATCATAATATGGTTTCAATTTGTAAAAACATGAGTGATAATTGTTTTACAAAAGTTAGAGAAGGTAAAAACAGGAACTAGAATTCAATTCATTTTTACATCTTTTTTGTAGCTGATCTTATCTTATCTTGTGCAAGAGGCTTTACAAATTATTCAATTATTTTTAATGATTTTGTTATTGTCAGGCTCTTCAACAATTCGCGGCTGTCTCTCCGAAAAGGAAGACATTATAGCTAACTGCACAGATGATAACTGTGCTATCTGCAACGAATCTGCTTGTAATAGTCAATTTGGTATCAGAGACGCCTCGCTCTCCTGTTACGTATGCAACAGCACTAACACCGGATGTGGATTCAAGTTAAACACCGATTCAATTGAACCACGAATTTGTAAAGGGAAAGTGACAATGGGTCAAACGGAACAGTGCTTTTCATTTATAGAAAATGGTAAGTATCTTATAAATTTCACTGATTTTATGCTGCAGTTGCACCACTGCTTTCACAATAATCAGGTATTTGATATTTATCGTAGTTATTTACAAAGTTATCTAATCTCAATTTAATAAAAAGTATTAAAAAATTGTTTTAGATAATATTAACAAGTACGAAGAATTCGCGATAATTATGATATTATATTAAAATATTGTTTCCCCATTTTATTTTTATCTTTATTTAATTTTTCTTTTTCTTTATTGTTTTACGGCGAATTCAACTACTAGGTAAAGGTTCTTCTCAATAAGAAACCTTCGCAGTAGTACATTCTTGACCGGATTATCAGCCTACAGCAGATGATACCATACAATTGTCCTTTCATGTTGTTGTATTTATTTCTTTAATGCCATCGCTAAGGCCTTAACATTCTTTCTTTACAATCCTCTAGCTTACGTTTCATTATCTTCATTTCGTGTCCCCTCCTTTTATCCTCTACTTATCCTTTCCTGCTATGAACCTCAACCATTCATCTGCTTCTTTCCCTACCTTCTTTCAACAATTCCTCTTTCTTCTTATCACTATCTATCATAGATTCGAATTTCTTCTTCATATGGTCCAGTATTTGTTATACTCCTTTACACATACTGGAGATACTCCTCCCTATTTCTTTGCAGTACCTATTTCCTCTCATTGCCCTTTCTAAATATACTTCTTGGGTGTTTTTTGTATCACTTCTTCCTGATTCTTTTGCATCTCTTATTATACTCCGCTTGCCATTCTTTCCTACTCATGTACCTGCACATCTCCCTCTCTTTTAGTTCCACTTCCACACTTCTCTTTTTTCCTCTTCACCTCTGCCTTTCATAGTGTTCTTCCTCTTTCTACACGTGCCGTTGTCTTTCTACAGCTACATTCGTATTATTTTCACGATCTTTCTGACTGCTTCACCGATCTTTTCTTTATAATTCAACGCTTTCACTCCTCCTACTTTCGTTATTTGTTCCTCCTCACTTCCTCCATCACTATGTACCAACCTATTTCCCGCACCCCTCCTGTCGTTACAACAACCACTTTTGTTCTCTCCATCCTCATACCTCTTCCCTGTATATCTATATGTATGTATGTTTATTTTATTGTATTTGCCTTTTTGGCCTTACAATCTATTTTCAATTATTTCTCATTACATTCCCTAACTTAACAAATTTTAAAAATGCATTTATTTCTATTTAAAACTGTCCCTCGTTTATCTTCCTTCGCTAAACTCTTTCTCTTTACTTCCCCCGTTCATACTCTTATTTTCCATTCTCTTTGCAATACCTCCTTCAGTCCTACTTGACTTTTCTCTTTCTCGTGACCCCTACTCTTACTGTACTCTAGTGATTGATAGTACAGTGTTACATTTGATACAGTCATGCAATAAAATGCATTGAAATTTTTTGTTACAGTTATTGAACGTGGTTGCGTTCTGGAATTAAATCTATCTGAGGAAGAGTACCTAGCTTGCGCCAGTAACTCGACTTGCACGCTTTGCGAGACAGACAACTGTAACACTCAAGATATCAACGGTGCCAGTTCGGTTAATACAGCGATCTTTCTAATATCTACCACAATTTTTATAACTTTAATGTTTTAATAGTTTTATTTATTTTTAATATTAATTTTAATAATAATACCTACTATATATTATGTACTAGAGTTTACCCCCGTCTCAAGCGACGACTGTCTTTTATGTGTAATAACTAAGTACGCTTATTACAACAAATGCCTATTTTATATAAAACTTGTTAAAAAAAAAATTTAATATTATACTTAACATAACTCTAGCTATTTCATGGTATTCTGAAAAGTGCCCCTGTTATATGAATCATAGATTTCATGAATTGTGCAATCGTTGGTGTCACGTCAAACAATCCATGGTTGATCAAACTTTAAAAAAATAAATATAAAAAAAAAATATTTGAAATAATGTTTTTGTTTTTTTTTTGTTAATTTAAAACAAGCGAGGCTTACTGTTTCATATGGTTCTTCAAAGCTTTAGTATAGTTAAAATTACGAGAGTTCGGTGGCGGATGATTTTTAAAACAAGTTGTACCGTATATCTACGATACAATTGAAAAGCATTGTCTCACTAATTTTTATATAATGTATATATGAACTAATAAGATAAAATTGACCATTGTTTCGCGTCTTTTAAAAATAATCCATCGCCGAACTCTCGTTAACTGAACTATAGTTAAATATATAAGTATTTCATGTGTTAAATTGAAAAAAAGGCTTAATGACCTTTTGAATGAAAATTAATACATTTAAATTATATTCATTTTACTAATAAAGACATAATTAGTCTTTATTACCGTGTTCAAGGTTGCCCATTCCTGCTATTGATGACCATATACAATAATCCCAAATAAAGATTATTACCGTAATGCGATTTATTGTTTTAATTAATCTTATCATTTCTGATACATATAAATCGCAGCGATTACATTGACGAAGTAGTATTGCACGGGGCTATATCTCAAAAGCCTTACGAGATATCGAAGTAGCCTGTATAAGCTATTTTATTCATTTGATTGGATTTAACAATAACAATTAACAGCTGCCATCTTGAATTAATACGTCACTTAAGGACTTTGTCACAAATTCCAAGTAATACAGAACCATCTAAACACAAAACGTAAACTGATGATTAACGTAATATTATTTACCTAACGTTACACCATCATTCAAAACTCGCATCGTTAAAAATGTTATGGAAAGTTATTATTTTTAAGTGATAAATGAGCGGTTTTTTATTTCGTAGTTAATACATGTATTATTATTATATTATATTAATTGTGTGCCCTCGGCTTTACAATCTACATTCTTAATACATTTCATAGAACTTCAACTTGAAATTAAACTTAAAACTATTCTAGACCTTTGTATTTCCAAAAGTACTTTCCGCTTCTTCTACTCTTGACATTCTTCGTTCATATTCCCTAGTCCTTCTTTATTCTCCCCGTTTCTTCACATCTTGTCTTCTTTGTCTCCTCTCGACAAACACTCTATTATATTTTCACTATACTTCTTCCCTTCTGTCTTCAGTTTCACTTCTCCCGCATTTTACGTCTATCACTCTGTTTCTTTTGCCCGACCATTGAGTTGATACCAGGAAAAATATTCCCTCCACAACACATTGTGATTTGGAATGGCAACAAGGTGTTCACATGGTTTTATTAGACATCACTTCTGATTAAGATGACTTCTAGCACTCTGCCGTTCCTTCTCTTTCCTCGTTCCTTTTCTCTATCTCCGCTATCCATCTCTTCTCTTCACTGCGTTCCTTTAATAACTGCTCAATATTCTTCTCGCTTATTACTTTTGTAGTTAATATAAGTAAAGTGTGTCATAGATTCTTTTTACTGAAGATAAGTAATAAGTCAAAACAAGAGCAACAATATATTGTTAAAAATTTACAGACAATAAATGAAATATTAATGAAAGTTTTATAAGATTTAGCTTACTACGCTAAACTTAGCTTAAGCTTACAGCTCGCATTCTCACGCAACAACCCAAGTAGAAAAATTCATTACTGTATTTATATTTGAATCTCGCGCCTCGCTCTTTAGAAATCCCACTAGAATCACTGCGTATATCTTTTAAGGCATTCAAGTACCTTAGTTTATCATCATTAATATTTCTCGTCTTTGTGCTTGTTAACTTTTATAAATCTACCAATATAATATTTTATTTTCTGGTCAATTATCATCAAAAATACTTACTTACAATTTACATAAATTATACAAAGAACAAATGCCTCGCAAAGATCTGCCGCCCCGGGGTTTCGCAAAGATCTGCCGCCCCGGGGCCTCGCAATCGGTAAGGCCGCCCCTGATGGTAAGCTACAAAATAAGAAACTTGTACTGCAAATAATTTTTAACCTGGGTAAATTTATAAATTAAATATTAATTAATCATTTACAAAGTTATTTAATTTTTAATGCATTTTATGTTTTTATCAACACTATCTTTAGTGCCGCCCACATGGACTGCTACTTAACTACACGTGCTGTCAGGTGGCTCAATGATATCGGTATTCACTGATAATAATAATCAATAAACATAATTGATCATCAAAGTAATTTTATTAATGTTTGATAATTTTATACCGCAATAACATTTTATGGTACGAGTATTATCATAATAACTAACAAGGAAAAACAATTTATTATTATCTGTATTTTATTAAGATGGTATAATTACTACTAAATAATTACTGGCTATGTTTGAAATTAGTTCCCACATACAAACAAGTTTAAAGTTCCATTCCCACTTACGGTTTTTAGTTTTAATTTAAGATTTAAACATTAAATATAATTTTGAACTTGTGAAATCATGCGTCATGCGTCAGTAATATACAATATTTTGTAATAATTACTATCTTTATTTAATATAAATTATTGTATTTAATATAATTAATTTTATTTCTTTACATTTCACAAGATGAACTTACATTTTAGGTTAAAACCTTAAATTAACACTAAAACTCAGTGAGTGGGAATGGAGTTTTAGTTTATTACACCGTTGGAAATATTTTATAACACATAGTTATTCATTTTAACCTTCTTGCCTATAATCTTTACATTATTACCCATTAAGTCTCATTCCCACTCGCTGTTTTGATATTTAATTTACTGTTTTTATTTAATATTATAATCTAGATTTCAAATTTTCGTTTAAGCATTCCTTTTCACATTTGTGTTTTAATTTAAGTTTGGTTAATTTAGTTTGTGCGTATGCAGTAATATAAATTTTGACAGTTCGACAAAATTGTATGTGAAATAATTAAAATTGCTATTTTTAATAAAAATTAGTATTAGAAATTATTTTCTCTTCTATATTTTTCAAAAACTGACATTAAAGTTCTTTTAAAAGTAAATTCAGGTTATAATATAATATAGTTTTTAATTTAATATTTTTGATTTAAAGAGATTGGACCTTGTAAGGTTAAAAAAACTAAGAAAACTGAAGTAATAAATTACATTAAAAATTGTACTGTGAATGACTACGCGTATTGCCATATGCTGAACAATTTAAATTAAATACAAAATTAATGATACGATTTGAGGCGATTTCAACATCAAGGTCTTGCTCGTCTGAAGTTATTTTGAGGGTCAAATGATGGGTAAAGATTTTTCACAAAAGGAACAAAGACCCTCGCATTGAATTAAAATAATTATATATTGATTATACGTTACTACTTACAATTAATACTCCTAGGAACTTAGTTAAGTACGACCTTAGAGTTTAAGTGAGATTATGGATAACATTTTTCGAATTTTTGGTTACACACGTATGGGGCCCTTGTAGTCCCGGGGATACGGCAGTTACGGCGGTAGCTACTCCACTGATCTAGATGATGAGAAGGAAGGGAAAGATGATGGCGAAGAAGAATCAGAGGATGAAAAATATCGAAACATAGAGGAGAATATCGTAAAGATAGTGATTGGGGCGCAGTTTGATGCAATGAATATAGAACATGATACATAGGAAAAGAAAGGTTAGTTCTAATCACATTTGGAATGGGGTCGAAATAAAAAAATTACAAAAAAGGAAAAGAAGTAGCGAACGAGGTTAGCGGAAAGAATCAAGCGACGAAATGTCTAAAACGATCTTGCAAGTACGACAAGTAAAGTAAACTAATGTTATTGTAGTTGTGGTTCTAAGAAGTTCGTCAAATTATAATTTAATTTCTTTTTTGTATGTAATACTGCACGAAATACTTGTGCAGCATAGAAAGATGCACAAATACACAAGCAGCTCGAAGGTTGGAATAGATAATAGATAGAGTGGAACGTGTCTGTAGTCTTGTATATTAAAACTAAGTATGTTTAACGCGTAATTACAATGTTCTAATTACATTTGCGTAATTACATACGCAATTGTATTCAATTAACAAGTACACAAATTTATTATTTGTTATCAACAATATTAAGGAGAATGTGCTAATTAGTAATTAATTTATTGATTCATTGCAATATTATTTTCTTAATCCTGTAATTTTTAAATAATCATTATAATATTTGATTGATGACTTGAAAGTAATTATTTCTTGGATAATTAGTTAAGTAAAGAAATTAGACTAGCATATGATAAGATATGTAGGATTAAGTTAATTTTATTATTTTTCAATAATATAGTTAAATATGTTAGATAGGATAAATTAAAATAGAGATAAGTAGGGGCAGAATTTAATTGCATTTTGCAATATTTTTGCTCGGGGACATTAATCAAATGTTCTTCAAATCATCTTACGACTATATTAAAATTATGCTACAAAGCAAGTAACTTGTTGGTAAGTCCATTGGATTTTTACATTTTATCTTCCTTATTGGTTCGTAAATACTTCTTGCAGCTGACTTTGACTTAAAGGTATAAAGGTATAAGGTATAAACCACTTTATTGTGAAAACATTTTATTTTTTTTAATAATATTTATTTATTTATTTGCCTTGACTTGAAATCATTGATTATGTTAATTGGCAAAAGAATGAACTTATTTTTCATAAAGCAATAAAATATATTATGCTACAGTTTATTGTTTTTGCCGTTAGTCACTACATTCTTACAGTTACCTTATACTCGCCAGGCTTGAAACTTTAAGAAAAACAAATAAAATAAAGAAAAGTCTTCCATCCTCTTCTGGTACCTCTCTTTCTGTCCACTTCTTCTCTCCAGTGTGGACGTATGGAAATCAACGCTGTGGTTGCACAAATAAATCTATCCTTAAAGAAATACAAACGTTCCAAAATAAAGTTCTGCGAGGAATAGTTAACGCACCGTGGTATATCCGCAATGACGACATACATAGAGACCTGAAGATTAACGCAGTCAGAGAAGAAATTAAATCTATAGCAGCGTAGCACGAGTTGAGACTTCGTAACCACGAAAATATCGCCGTGACGCAAATGTTGCTTGATAGTAATGATGTTCGAAGACTTCGCAGGACTAAACCTTCGGACCTAGTAACCTAATCATGTAGAATTGTTCATTGGAGCAATCTCTACCAAACCGTGTAATTATTGAAATGTAAGCTACTAGATAAGTGTATCTATACTTAGTTGTAGTATTATAGAAAAACCAAAGAGCTCTCCTTAACCATGTTCCCCCTCTGCTATTCTTCCTTTTACCTCTACTTTTACTTATACTTTTGTTTTATTAGTCAAACCTTAAAGACAGGTAACTACATAACTTTGAATTGGCGTATCTACCGACGATAAATAATTGAAATAATCGACTTGTTACTCACAAAACAATATAAATCGTATGCCACCAATTAAAAGGCGAAAAGATAATACTATGTCGCAAAAAAAAAACGAAACAAAAAAAAAAACGTTTTCGTGCTTTTCGTTTTATCTTGACATAAGCAAATAAATATGAAAATCTTGATAAAGTTTTAATCATCATATGTTGGGAAATGATAAAGTCAAGTATCTGGCAATATAGGTTATAAAAGAACTGAAAGTCGATGCGGACCAGAGTTCTACGAGGTTATTTCCAGGTAATAGTTATCATGTTAACTATGAAGAAGAAAAAGTTTATTGTGATTTTAATTGGATTATTATTAAGTGTTATACCAACTATTGTTGAAGGTAAATTCTTTGTAAAATTCCAGATATTGAAACCAAAAGTTCATGTTGGTTTAAGTATACATTTATACATTAATAGTTTGTTTTCAATCGATAACTGGCAGTTCTTCTTCATTAGCCAGTATAGTTTAAGCAGTTGTAATTGTGGTACCGTGGTCTTAATAGATAATGGTAAATTATTAATAAAAAAAATTAAAAAATACCGTGCAAGTTGAATTTATTGTAAAACTTTTCAACCTGCTTAGCGCAGCCCCGATACAACACTAAATGGTTTGTTTACTTACTTAACGTTCCGGTTGACATACTTGTCTTCTTCAAACATACCTCGACTTTATGTTTTAACATAAAGAATAGGTGGAAAATAGAACGTTACATTTATGTAATATTTTAGTTAAACAAAACGTGATATTTTATTGTAAGATGGTCTTGTTTTTTAAATTTGGAACCTTCTAAGATTCTATAATCTTTATTGAGGATTTCCTAAACAATTTTAGGATTATGTTAATGGTCCAAAAGGACTAATTTTTCAAAACACCGAAAATTAGGTCACAAGAGATTGTGTATTAGATAGAATTGTTTATGTAACAAGTACTTCGTCATTTTTTATAAACCTTAAATATACATAACGTCCTATAATGAATAATCACTGAATGAAAAAGAAAGTAATATATTTTTTTTTTTTTTATTACATTAATTGTGTATGCCTTTCGGCTTTACAATCTACCGTATTCCTTTTCTAAATACATTTCATTCCTATGTACATTCAAACTTAAAACTAAACTTTAAAACTAATTATTTACTTAAGCTAAACTTTATGTATTTATTAAAACTAAAAAATTATTCCAAATTATTTTACTACTTCCAAAAGTAGTTTTAGTAACCTTTCTGCCTCTTCTTCTCTTGACCCTCTCTCTTCATGTGCCCTATGAAAACCAGATAACGAAATTCTTAGTTATTGTACTGTTTCTTCCTGACAAGCAAAGTTGATGTGCTCCAGTGTTTTACTCTCCATTCCGCACACTCTGCACATCCTTTCCTCTCTATTTTCCCAGTATCTGTCATGTGTGAAAGTAATATTTAATAGAGTAATGAAATGTTGTAATTCAACAGCTATTTATATAAAATATTCTTTAATCATAAAATATTTTTGAAGGTTTGGAATGTATACAATGCGAAGCGGTAGATGATATCTGTACTACGTCTCCTCCAGCTGCCACTCCTTGTGCAGAAGCAGATACAGAGAAATGTTACATTAAACTAGAAGGAAGTAAGCACAAAAATAATTTCACTTATTAGATATAATTCAAGTTATAAATCTTATTTCAACATTTTTATTTGGTCATAGTTCTGGTTAATTTTGGTTTTATTAGTTGATATAAATTTATCAGTCGATGATTATTTTCGTTATCTACATACAGTTCTTACTTACATTCATTATTAGTAATAATCGCAAATATAATCTAATGCATCGTTCTCATCAGTGTAACGCCAACTGCAACATCGGGATGCGCACGACATCGCTGAGTGAATACATGGTCATGATTTGTCGATATTGAGTATTCAATTCATTCAGTCAGTTTTATATGATAAAAAAAATGAAAAATGAACTAATAAAAGTAAAACCAACTCTTTAACATAACTATATGAATGTCGTATTGCTTTAGAAAATAAAATATCAACAAATGTAAAACACTACCTATAAAACTTATAAATATCGCATAATAGTTTCGCACCAATGCGGCCGACACATTAGATAATAACGTTTCCAGTTCGGTAAATTGTATGTACAAACAACAAAATAATTTATAATTATAGCAAAAAATTCACGAGGGTGTCTTCAAACGAGTGACCAATGTGATGACGACGCAAGCTGTACTAAATGTAGTAAAGATAAGTGTAACAATGAAAAATTCCCAGCTGATCGACAATCCTGCTACGAACTGGATGGAATTAATCAAAAAACTTGCTTAAAGATCGACGACAAATGCATTGGAGTCTACGATAATTTAGGTAATGAAACCTTTTCTACAAGTGCGTAAGTTGTACTGTTTTTCAAAAAGAATAATTTTTCAATATTTTCTATTGTAGGTGCTTTAACTTCCGCGGGCTGTAATAACGCCATCGAAACAGAATGTACTGCAGCAAATAATTATTGCAGAGATTGCGTTGATGAAAATGGATTGCCTACCTCTAAATGTGCATCAACTGTAGAAATCTTACAGTGTGTTACATGTGATCCTATTGATGACACCTGTGCCTTAAATCCACCCCAAACAGGAATTCCTTGCAGTAATCCTGGAATAAGTCAATGTTACGTTAAGAATGAAGATGGTAAATAATCATGTCGTTACAATGTGAAATTGCTTTATATTTTTAAATGATGACTAATTTATTTTAATAAATCAAAGGGAGGAACGCACGAGGCTGTTTAGAAGATGAAACTATTTGCACTGGAGCTGATTGTTTTAAATGCAATTTAAAAGACTGCAACAATGTTATATATCCTATAAAGCGTGTGTCATGCTTTGATAAGAATAACGAAGAGAAATACTGCTTAAAGATCGATGACAAATGCATTGGAGTCTATGATAATTTAGGTAATGAAACCTTTTCTACAAGTGCGTAAGTTGTACTGTTTTTCAAAAAGAATAATTTTTCAATATTTTCTATTGTAGGTGCTTTAACTTCCGCGGGCTGTAATAACGCCATCGAAACAGAATGTACTGCAGCAAATAATTATTGCAGAGATTGCGTTGATGAAAATGGATTGCCTACCTCTAAATGTGCATCAACTGTAGAAATCTTACAGTGTGTTACATGTGATCCTATTGATGACACCTGTGCCTTAAGTCCACCCCAAACAGGAATTCCTTGCAGTAATCCTGGAATAACTCAATGTTACGTTAAGAATGAAGATGGTAAATAATCATGTCGTTACAATGTGAAATTGCTTTATATTTTTAAATGATGACTAATTTATTTTAATAAATCAAAGGGAGGAACGCACGAGGCTGTTTAGAAGATGAAACTATTTGCACTGGAGCTGATTGTTTTAAATGCAATTTAAAAGACTGCAACAATGTTATATATCCTATAAAGCGTGTGTCATGCTTTGATAAGAATAACGAAGAGAAATACTGCTTAAAGGTCGATGACAAATGCATTGGAGTCTATGATGATTCAGGTAATGAAACCTTTTCTACAAGTGCGTAAGTTGTACTGTTTTTCAAAAAGAATAATTTTTCAATATTTTCTATTGTAGGTGCTTTAACTTCCGCGGGCTGTAATAACGCCATCGAAACAGAATGTACTGCAGCAAATAATTATTGCAGAGATTGCGTTGATGAAAATGGATTGCCTACCTCTAAATGTGCATCAACTGTAGAAATCTTACAGTGTGTTACATGTGATCCTATTGATGACACCTGTGCCTTAAGTCCACCCCAAACAGGAATTCCTTGCAGTAATCCTGGAATAACTCAATGTTACGTTAAGAATGAAGATGGTAAATAATCATGTCGTTACAATGTGAAATTGCTTTATATTTTTAAATGATGACTAATTTATTTTAATAAATCAAAGGGAGGAACGCACGAGGCTGTTTAGAAGATGAAACTATTTGCACTGGAGCTGATTGTTTTAAATGCAATTTAAAAGACTGCAACAATGTTATATATCCTATAAAGCGTGTGTCATGCTTTGATAAGAATAACGAAGAGAAATACTGCTTAAAGGTCGATGACAAATGCATTGGAGTCTATGATGATTCAGGTAATGAAACCTTTTCTACAAGTGCGTAAGTTGTACTGTTTTTCAAAAAAGAATAATTTTTCAATATTTTCTATTGTAGGTGCTTTAACTTCCGCGGGCTGTAATAACGCCATCGAAACAGAATGTACTGCAGCAAATAATTATTGCAGAGATTGCGTTGATGAAAATGGATTGCCTACCTCTAAATGTGCATCAACTGTAGAAATCTTACAGTGTGTTACATGTGATCCTATTGATGACACCTGTGCCTTAAGTCCACCCCAAACAGGAATTCCTTGCAGTAATCCTGGAATAACTCAATGTTACGTTAAGAATGAAGATGGTAAATAATCATGTCGTTACAATGTGAAATTGCTTTATATTTTTAAATGATGACTAATTTATTTTAATAAATCAAAGGGAGGAACGCACGAGGCTGTTTAGAAGATGAAACTATTTGCACTGGAGCTGATTGTTTTAAATGCAATTTAAAAGACTGCAACAATGTTATATATCCTATAAAGCGTGTGTCATGCTTTGATAAGAATAACGAAGAGAAATACTGCTTAAAGGTCGATGACAAATGCATTGGAGTCTATGATGATTCAGGTAATGAAACCTTTTCTACAAGTGCGTAAGTTGTACTGTTTTTCAAAAAAGAATAATTTTTCAATATTTTCTATTGTAGGTGCTTTAACTTCCGCGGGCTGTAATAACGCCATCGAAACAGAATGTACTGCAGCAAATAATTATTGCAGAGATTGCGTTGATGAAAATGGATTGCCTACCTCTAAATGTGCATCAACTGTAGAAATCTTACAGTGTGTTACATGTGATCCTATTGATGACACCTGTGCCTTAAGTCCACCCCAAACAGGAATTCCTTGCAGTAATCCTGGAATAACTCAATGTTACGTTAAGAATGAAGATGGTAAATAATCATGTCGTTACAATGTGAAATTGCTTTATATTTTTAAATGATGACTAATTTATTTTAATAAATCAAAGGGAGGAACGCACGAGGCTGTTTAGAAGATGAAACTATTTGCACTGGAGCTGATTGTTTTAAATGCAATTTAAAAGACTGCAACAATGTTATATATCCTATAAAGCGTGTGTCATGCTTTGATAAGAATAACGAAGAGAAATACTGCTTAAAGGTCGATGACAAATGCATTGGAGTCTATGATGATTCAGGTAATGAAACCTTTTCTACAAGTGCGTAAGTTGTACTGTTTTTCAAAAAAGAATAATTTTTCAATATTTTCTATTGTAGGTGCTTTAACTTCCGCGGGCTGTAATAACGCCATCGAAACAGAATGTACTGCAGCAAATAATTATTGCAGAGATTGCGTTGATGAAAATGGATTGCCTTCCTCTAAATGCGCATCAACTGTAGAAATCTTAGAGTGTGTTACATGTGATCCTATTGATGACACCTGTGCCTTAAGTCCACCCGAAACAGGAATTCCTTGCAGTAATCCTGGAATAACTGAATGTTACATTAAGAATGAAGATGGTAAATAATCATGTCGTTACAATGTGAAATTGCTTTATATTTTTAAATGATGACTAATTTATTTTAATAAATCAAAGGGAGGAACGCACGAGGCTGTTTAGAAGATGAAACTATTTGCACTGGAGCTGATTGTTTTAAATGCAATTTAAAAGACTGCAACAATGTTATATATCCTATAAAGCGTGTGTCATGCTTTGATAAGAATAACGAAGAGAAATACTGCTTAAAGATCGATGACAAATGCATTGGAGTCTATGATAATTTAGGTAATGAAACCTTTTCTACAAGTGCGTAAGTTGTACTGTTTTTCAAAAAGAATAATTTTTCAATATTTTCTATTGTAGGTGCTTTAACTTCCGCGGGCTGTAATAACGCCATCGAAACAGAATGTACTGCAGCAAATAATTATTGCAGAGATTGCGTTGATGAAAATGGATTGCCTACCTCTAAATGTGCATCAACTGTAGAAATCTTACAGTGTGTTACATGTGATCCTATTGATGACACCTGTGCCTTAAGTCCACCCCAAACAGGAATTCCTTGCAGTAATCCTGGAATAACTCAATGTTACGTTAAGAATGAAGATGGTAAATAATCATGTCGTTACAATGTGAAATTGCTTTATATTTTTAAATGATGACTAATTTATTTTAATAAATCAAAGGGAGGAACGCACGAGGCTGTTTAGAAGATGAAACTATTTGCACTGGAGCTGATTGTTTTAAATGCAATTTAAAAGACTGCAACAATGTTATATATCCTATAAAGCGTGTGTCATGCTTTGATAAGAATAACGAAGAGAAATACTGCTTAAAGGTCGATGACAAATGCATTGGAGTCTATGATGATTCAGGTAATGAAACCTTTTCTACAAGTGCGTAAGTTGTACTGTTTTTCAAAAAAGAATAATTTTTCAATATTTTCTATTGTAGGTGCTTTAACTTCCGCGGGCTGTAATAACGCCATCGAAACAGAATGTACTGCAGCAAATAATTATTGCAGAGATTGCGTTGATGAAAATGGATTGCCTACCTCTAAATGTGCATCAACTGTAGAAATCTTACAGTGTGTTACATGTGATCCTATTGATGACACCTGTGCCTTAAGTCCACCCCAAACAGGAATTCCTTGCAGTAATCCTGGAATAACTCAATGTTACGTTAAGAATGAAGATGGTAAATAATCATGTCGTTACAATGTGAAATTGCTTTATATTTTTAAATGATGACTAATTTATTTTAATAAATCAAAGGGAGGAACGCACGAGGCTGTTTAGAAGATGAAACTATTTGCACTGGAGCTGATTGTTTTAAATGCAATTTAAAAGACTGCAACAATGTTATATATCCTATAAAGCGTGTGTCATGCTTTGATAAGAATAACGAAGAGAAATACTGCTTAAAGGTCGATGACAAATGCATTGGAGTCTATGATGATTCAGGTAATGAAACCTTTTCTACAAGTGCGTAAGTTGTACTGTTTTTCAAAAAAGAATAATTTTTCAATATTTTCTATTGTAGGTGCTTTAACTTCCGCGGGCTGTAATAACGCCATCGAAACAGAATGTACTGCAGCAAATAATTATTGCAGAGATTGCGTTGATGAAAATGGATTGCCTTCCTCTAAATGCGCATCAACTGTAGAAATCTTAGAGTGTGTTACATGTGATCCTATTGATGACACCTGTGCCTTAAGTCCACCCGAAACAGGAATTCCTTGCAGTAATCCTGGAATAACTGAATGTTACATTAAGAATGAAGATGGTAAATAATCATGTCGTTACAATGTGAAATTGCTTTATATTTTTAAATGATGACTAATTTATTTTAATAAATCAAAGGGAGGAACGCACGAGGCTGTTTAGAAGATGAAACTATTTGCACTGGAGCTGATTGTTTTAAATGCAATTTAAAAGACTGCAACAATGTTATATATCCTATAAAGCGTGTGTCATGCTTTGATAAGAATAACGAAGAGAAATACTGCTTAAAGATCGATGACAAATGCATTGGAGTCTATGATAATTTAGGTAATGAAACCTTTTCTACAAGTGCGTAAGTTGTACTGTTTTTCAAAAAGAATAATTTTTCAATATTTTCTATTGTAGGTGCTTTAACTTCCGCGGGCTGTAATAACGCCATCGAAACAGAATGTACTGCAGCAAATAATTATTGCAGAGATTGCGTTGATGAAAATGGATTGCCTACCTCTAAATGTGCATCAACTGTAGAAATCTTACAGTGTGTTACATGTGATCCTATTGATGACACCTGTGCCTTAAGTCCACCCCAAACAGGAATTCCTTGCAGTAATCCTGGAATAACTCAATGTTACGTTAAGAATGAAGATGGTAAATAATCATGTCGTTACAATGTGAAATTGCTTTATATTTTTAAATGATGACTAATTTATTTTAATAAATCAAAGGGAGGAACGCACGAGGCTGTTTAGAAGATGAAACTATTTGCACTGGAGCTGATTGTTTTAAATGCAATTTAAAAGACTGCAACAATGTTATATATCCTATAAAGCGTGTGTCATGCTTTGATAAGAATAACGAAGAGAAATACTGCTTAAAGATCGATGACAAATGCATTGGAGTCTATGATAATTTAGGTAATGAAACCTTTTCTACAAGTGCGTAAGTTGTACTGTTTTTCAAAAAGAATAATTTTTCAATATTTTCTATTGTAGGTGCTTTAACTTCCGCGGGCTGTAATAACGCCATCGAAACAGAATGTACTGCAGCAAATAATTATTGCAGAGATTGCGTTGATGAAAATGGATTGCCTACCTCTAAATGTGCATCAACTGTAGAAATCTTACAGTGTGTTACATGTGATCCTATTGATGACACCTGTGCCTTAAGTCCACCCCAAACAGGAATTCCTTGCAGTAATCCTGGAATAACTCAATGTTACGTTAAGAATGAAGATGGTAAATAATCATGTCGTTACAATGTGAAATTGCTTTATATTTTTAAATGATGACTAATTTATTTTAATAAATCAAAGGGAGGAACGCACGAGGCTGTTTAGAAGATGAAACTATTTGCACTGGAGCTGATTGTTTTAAATGCAATTTAAAAGACTGCAACAATGTTATATATCCTATAAAGCGTGTGTCATGCTTTGATAAGAATAACGAAGAGAAATACTGCTTAAAGATCGATGACAAATGCATTGGAGTCTATGATAATTTAGGTAATGAAACCTTTTCTACAAGTGCGTAAGTTGTACTGTTTTTCAAAAAGAATAATTTTTCAATATTTTCTATTGTAGGTGCTTTAACTTCCGCGGGCTGTAATAACGCCATCGAAACAGAATGTACTGCAGCAAATAATTATTGCAGAGATTGCGTTGATGAAAATGGATTGCCTACCTCTAAATGTGCATCAACTGTAGAAATCTTACAGTGTGTTACATGTGATCCTATTGATGACACCTGTGCCTTAAGTCCACCCCAAACAGGAATTCCTTGCAGTAATCCTGGAATAACTCAATGTTACGTTAAGAATGAAGATGGTAAATAATCATGTCGTTACAATGTGAAATTGCTTTATATTTTTAAATGATGACTAATTTATTTTAATAAATCAAAGGGAGGAACGCACGAGGCTGTTTAGAAGATGAAACTATTTGCACTGGAGCTGATTGTTTTAAATGCAATTTAAAAGACTGCAACAATGTTATATATCCTATAAAGCGTGTGTCATGCTTTGATAAGAATAACGAAGAGAAATACTGCTTAAAGATCGATGACAAATGCATTGGAGTCTATGATAATTTAGGTAATGAAACCTTTTCTACAAGTGCGTAAGTTGTACTGTTTTTCAAAAAGAATAATTTTTCAATATTTTCTATTGTAGGTGCTTTAACTTCCGCGGGCTGTAATAACGCCATCGAAACAGAATGTACTGCAGCAAATAATTATTGCAGAGATTGCGTTGATGAAAATGGATTGCCTACCTCTAAATGTGCATCAACTGTAGAAATCTTACAGTGTGTTACATGTGATCCTATTGATGACACCTGTGCCTTAAGTCCACCCCAAACAGGAATTCCTTGCAGTAATCCTGGAATAACTGAATGTTACATTAAGAATGAAGATGGTAAATAATCATGTCGTTACAATGTGAAATTGCTTTATATTTTTAAATGATGACTAATTTATTTTAATAAATCAAAGGGAGGAACGCACGAGGCTGTTTAGAAGATGAAACTATTTGCACTGGAGCTGATTGTTTTAAATGCAATTTAAAAGACTGCAACAATGTTATATATCCTATAAAGCGTGTGTCATGCTTTGATAAGAATAACGAAGAGAAATACTGCTTAAAGGTCGATGACAAATGCATTGGAGTCTATGATGATTCAGGTAATGAAACCTTTTCTACAAGTGCGTAAGTTGTACTGTTTTTCAAAAAAGAATAATTTTTCAATATTTTCTATTGTAGGTGCTTTAACTTCCGCGGGCTGTAATAACGCCATCGAAACAGAATGTACTGCAGCAAATAATTATTGCAGAGATTGCGTTGATGAAAATGGATTGCCTACCTCTAAATGTGCATCAACTGTAGAAATCTTACAGTGTGTTACATGTGATCCTATTGATGACACCTGTGCCTTAAGTCCACCCCAAACAGGAATTCCTTGCAGTAATCCTGGAATAACTCAATGTTACGTTAAGAATGAAGATGGTAAATAATCATGTCGTTACAATGTGAAATTGCTTTATATTTTTAAATGATGACTAATTTATTTTAATAAATCAAAGGGAGGAACGCACGAGGCTGTTTAGAAGATGAAACTATTTGCACTGGAGCTGATTGTTTTAAATGCAATTTAAAAGACTGCAACAATGTTATATATCCTATAAAGCGTGTGTCATGCTTTGATAAGAATAACGAAGAGAAATACTGCTTAAAGATCGATGACAAATGCATTGGAGTCTATGATAATTTAGGTAATGAAACCTTTTCTACAAGTGCGTAAGTTGTACTGTTTTTCAAAAAGAATAATTTTTCAATATTTTCTATTGTAGGTGCTTTAACTTCCGCGGGCTGTAATAACGCCATCGAAACAGAATGTACTGCAGCAAATAATTATTGCAGAGATTGCGTTGATGAAAATGGATTGCCTACCTCTAAATGTGCATCAACTGTAGAAATCTTACAGTGTGTTACATGTGATCCTATTGATGACACCTGTGCCTTAAGTCCACCCCAAACAGGAATTCCTTGCAGTAATCCTGGAATAACTCAATGTTACGTTAAGAATGAAGATGGTAAATAATCATGTCGTTACAATGTGAAATTGCTTTATATTTTTAAATGATGACTAATTTATTTTAATAAATCAAAGGGAGGAACGCACGAGGCTGTTTAGAAGATGAAACTATTTGCACTGGAGCTGATTGTTTTAAATGCAATTTAAAAGACTGCAACAATGTTATATATCCTATAAAGCGTGTGTCATGCTTTGATAAGAATAACGAAGAGAAATACTGCTTAAAGATCGATGACAAATGCATTGGAGTCTATGATAATTTAGGTAATGAAACCTTTTCTACAAGTGCGTAAGTTGTACTGTTTTTCAAAAAGAATAATTTTTCAATATTTTCTATTGTAGGTGCTTTAACTTCCGCGGGCTGTAATAACGCCATCGAAACAGAATGTACTGCAGCAAATAATTATTGCAGAGATTGCGTTGATGAAAATGGATTGCCTACCTCTAAATGTGCATCAACTGTAGAAATCTTACAGTGTGTTACATGTGATCCTATTGATGACACCTGTGCCTTAAGTCCACCCCAAACAGGAATTCCTTGCAGTAATCCTGGAATAAGTCAATGTTACGTTAAGAATGAAGATGGTAAATAATCATGTCGTTACAATGTGAAATTGCTTTATATTTTTAAATGATGACTAATTTATTTTAATAAATCAAAGGGAGGAACGCACGAGGCTGTTTAGAAGATGAAACTATTTGCACTGGAGCTGATTGTTTTAAATGCAATTTAAAAGACTGCAACAAAAATATATATCCTGAAAATCGTGTGTCATGCTTTGATGAGAATAACGAAGAGAAATACTGCTTAAAGGTCAATGACAAATGCATTGGAGTCTACGATAATTTAGGTAATGATACAGCTTTATTTCTGTATTGTTTATCACGTATTTTTTTATTCCTTCTTTAAAATGTTTTTTTTTTTTTTTGATATTTTGTATCTTTTGTTTAATGTGTTGCTTAAGATTGCTAGTTTTTACTTTTGTAGCTTATTACCTAATGCTTTCATCTTTCGTTTACACAACGCGGTTACAGTGCTATTTACGTTCATATTATTTAGAGTTGCATATTGAAATTTTATTTACGAACCTTTATAGTTATAATTATGATGAAAATCTTTAAAATTTTATTTCTCTAATCTTTAAAAAAGGATTGGAATTTTTCTTCTGTCAGCTCTTTCAGAACGCGTGTTGCTTTCTTTTTCACAATTTCAACGTATTTAAATCTTATTTCTTTTAATGAAAATTTTACTTTAGAGAACCGACAGAAGTTGTAATAAGTTTGTATAATTTTCAATAGCTTGTTTTTTAAAGGTGAGAATTTTGAGCAACACTTTGGCACACACTTTACAATTTATAGTTTCTTTATCAATTCCTACAGTTGCAGCAATCGCACGAGTACTTAACCGACGGTTAGATCGAATCAGATTACCTATTTTTTCGATATTGTCATGCGCTTTTGACATAGAGGGAAATCATCCTTAACGTCTTCTCGGCCATCTTGAAACTGCTTAAACTGCGTGATCAACATTAATTGCCATACACTTTTTTCAATAAATTATAAGTTTAAATAGCGATTTTTCCAAGTTTCATGTAAAATTTCACAACAATTCGTTCTTTTCGTTTACTCTACAATCTCTTTACTGATTTGTTTACAGAAACGATTGGCACAGCATTCGAAAAAGAGGCTTCACGAGAAACTGTTGTCGGTCACCGGCATTTAGCGCAAACAATTTAATAGCCGTACCTCGTATAACGTTTGTCGTGGTGACCATTTGAATCCACCACAAACTATAACATTTTGTTACTGTATTTAAACATTCTTACGATAAGTTATAGATTTATTACCTGCAAATTCTGGAAATATTTAAAAATTAGAAGACTCCCATGACAATGATAATATGGAGGTGATCCATTCAGTTCACATCATTTTCATCATAGTTCTTTCGAATATGGACACATTATTTTCTGATACCATTCTCACGAATTAATTGTTTTACACATGTTTTGGGTGTTTTGCGATAACTGTCCATTATTTTTTGGAACATTATCTATGAACTTCCTAAACAGTTCCTTGCGTTTCAAACTTATCTTTTAGCCAATTAATTGTAAATTGTGTAGGTGAATCTGCCTGGAACTTCCTGCAATATTGTCTTTGTACTGCCGCTAAATTTTCATACTTGCAACTCATTATTTTATTAATTCTCACACCCTCAAATAAAGAAATCAGAAATAAACATTAATGAAATTATGATAAATGAAATTATTTTGTTTTATAATACCTGATTTGCATATTTCAGGTCTCTTATTAAAGGCTGGTTGTAAGGAGAAGTTTAAAGAAGATGAATGTGTGTTAAATGATTGCAAAGACTGTGAAGAAGCAGAATGTAAACAGCAATTATTAAGATGTACAGTTTGCGATTATGATGATCCAACCTGCACTGTAGATCCTTCTAGTATCTCCGCAGGAAACTGTGATCCTAATCAGAGCTACTGCTTCGTTGATCATGTCAATGGTACCACTAAATCTTAAGATTATCCTAACATTATAAATATTGTTATATTGTTTAACTTTTTGTTTATAATCATCCAGGATTAAATAGACGTGGTTGTTTAGCTGATGAAGACATAAACAAATGTATAGCCAGTTCTGTTTGTGATTCGTGTTCCACAAACGAATGTAACAACATAATTTACCCCTCTAACCGCAGACAATGTTTCGCCTGCAATGGAGGAAGAGACTGTGATGAAGAACTAACAGTTGGTTCTATTCAGACGGATATAACGGCGGAAATATGTAAAGATCCATTGGACAAATGTTTCACTAAAGTAACAGACGGTAAACTTATCCTTTGGATAGAATATTGTATAAATAATTTGATTTTACATTTTAATTCTACGTTGTTCAATCAGGTCGGAGAACTACCCGCGGCTGTGCTTCTGATTCTATAGAGTTAGAAGTATGTGAATCTAGTGAGACATGCTCCACTTGTTCTGAAAATATGTGCAATAACGAATTCGGAATAAGAGATGCATCTATATCTTGTTATACATGCAACAGCACGCATCTGGGGTGCGGTTACGTTCTATACACTCCAGTTACGAAATCTCGTGACTGTAGGGGAGTAGTACTGATGGGGCAGACTGAAAAATGCTTCTCGTTCAAAGAAAAGAGTCAGTATTACCACATCCGAATACTGATATTTAATATTTCATGTTGCCTAATAATATTTCTCCTTATATGTTTTACAGTCATCGAGCGTGGTTGCGTGCTGGAGTTGAATCTGGAGGACGAGGAATATAGAAAATGTGCTGAGGGAATCACGTGCAATTTATGTGATGAAAACAAATGCAACAACGACGATATAAATAAATCTTCAACGACGTTTGCCACTTTCTTCCTTGTGATTGGTGGCCTTCTTGTGACATACGCTAATATATAATCCAATTTAATCAATACGTTTTTTTAATTTCCTATATTGCCTATATCAGCTATATGATATAACGGGTCATCAAATAAAAACTATACAATCATTTTTAAATCATAATAATATTAACACGTAAATAAACATAGGTAGAAATACAGCTAAATCTTATACTTTTGGACGAAAACTAACACTAGCACCATCTATGATCCAAAACATTCGTTTTGATATTTTTTGTTAGAAATTACAGATGTACCTGTCAGTTATGTCCCTCCTTTTACCCCCACCTTAAGACAATCTGATTCTTCTTTATCTAAAAGTGTTTATAGCATAATCTCGTTCATTCTTCTCTGCACTGTGGAGAAATCGCACCAGCAATCAATTCAATCCAAATCAAATAGTCATTCACAAATCATATCTTTATCTATCCAACTACCTACAATCAATTCACATTCCTTTCATTCTTTACAAACTCTTTTCTTTCCGTGCAACAAGTGAAGTAAAAGATACTTAATATTAAGATTGTATTAGATTAACTAGTGAATTAAAGACATTAAATTAAAACAATTGTTTGTTTTTGGTTCAAACTGATTTACAACCAGTTAAGTATATGTCAGCATGATCACCAACGCGTAGACTCTTTCTGTTTTCACTTAAATACGTAGTTTTCATTTGAATACGCTTTATTTATAATATTTCGTAAAGTAATATAAACTTAAATTGAATTAGATAAATAAATTGATTACACTGATACTAGTTTGTAATTGTCAAAGTTTTTAATCTTTATTCTTTTATTTGTTTGTTTTTATTCTTTATTTTTTTAATTCCTATTTAAAAAAAATATACCTTTTTACTCCGTTTGTATAAATTTTAATATATTCGTAGTGCGGTTATATTTGTATTCTTTTGCAATGTGAGTGTTGTCTTCATTTATCGTGTTGTATTAGCATAAAAGAAATGTGTACCGGTATTTAAAAGAAAAGTGCGAAAAAAATAGCATAAGAATAATGTTGGTTAATTTATTTTATCATTAATAAAGCACTACAAATACCTATTTTCTATTATGTAGTATATATACGTAGATAATTAATTTATTATTAATGTGGATCATATCAATATTTCCACAAATTTTTGTATTCAATTTGAACTTCTACATTTTATATTTAAAACTTAGTGAGTTAAATAAATAATATTTTTGATTTATAATTATTAGTTAAATTGCGTATTATTCATAATTTAATAATAGAAAGTAAGATATTCGTTTTCATGTTTTGATTTATAAGTAAAAAATATTACAACAGTTATAAATAGAATATGAAAAATGTGTATTATTAACTGAATGATACAAATGAATTATTAGAATTAATATAATTAACATAAGAATTATATATTAGAATTTATTTTATTATTTGTATAAGCATTTTTATTCATTTATTTAAATTTTGTTTGACTAATAAATAATACTTTTACAAAATAATGTCTTATTTAATTTTAATTTTAGCGCATATACAAATATTATCAAATTACGAGAGTTCGCCGGCGACTTATACTTAAAACAAATTGTGGGGTATAAACTACCGATATATAAATAAAAAGCACTGACTAACTTATTTTTCTATAATGTGTATAGAAACGAATAAGATAAAATTCATTATCGTATTATAGATTTATACCGCTCTTATAACCTTTTTTAAGTATAAGTCGCCATCGAACTATCGTGATTTGGACTATATATCATAATTGAAAATATAATTGAAATCAATAATTGGTTGAAAGTGGCCACAAATTACTCGAAATTAATGTTGAAAGTGTTGGGGAGTAAAGGGGTAACAAAACGGCAAGAAATCTAATCTGCATCTTAAGGCCTGTCGCACACTGCAAGCGTATTTAAGCTAATTTTGACCGGATGTATACGCTTTACCTATCCGAACCCTGTAAATGTAATGAAACTAGCACACTGCAAGTGGCAAAGCCGTCCGAATACGGACGTAACGTAGCTCACACTGCAGCCGTATATAAGCAAATTTTAACCAAACTGCTACAACGCTAATCCTATCCTGACCTTGTATAATGATCCCGGGTCCAGGTTTATGGTCAATACCCGGCGGGTTCGCAGTGATATTCGAAAAATGTATCTGCGTTACAATTTTATTTGATTGTATGAGTTTTCTGAGTATTAAATAAAATAGAAGCTACAATTTTACATCCAATTGCATGTAGATTCTATATTCAGCATTTCACAAAATTCATTAAGTATAATAATATTATAGATAATTAAAATGGAAATGTATTCATATTAGAGATAATACTATCAGCTTTCATCAACTTTTTAAAATAGAAAAGGCAGCTTATCTTGATAAGATAGTAAAAGCTCTTAAAGTACTCGATGTATAATATATACATACATATATAGTACATATATACATGTGTGTATAAATAACGGCTGCATTTTAGTTTGGTGATTTGTAAAATCAAAGCAATAAAGTGATATTTTCTAATTGAAAATGAGCCGTGTGCTAGTGATAGTATGTGCAGTGATTTTAAGTTGTGCAACTCAAAGTGTTACTGGTAAATAGAAATACGTAATCCTATTACATTACCTTTTATCGAAGTACAGTTTTATTGAAATTAACACATGGTTTATAGCCCATTATTATGCAAATGTTTCAAAATACGGAAAATAATAAACCTCAGTTTCTATTCAGTATAATAATCATATAATAATAGCATTAATAAGTATTAAAATAATTAAGGATTTATTTGTACCTAAATTTAGCTTTTCTTTAACGTTAACAGGTATCACTTGTCATGAAGGGAATAAAGGAAGTTGTACAGATGCTGATACTTGTTTTACTCGATTTAAATTAGGAACGTCAGTTTTTGGAAAACATTCTGCGAAATATCAAGATAGAGGTTGTAAAAGTACGAGCGATTCAGACAATCAGTGTAATGTAGTTGATTACTATTGCACATATTGTAATGAAGACAACTGCAATGATAGTACAAGTAACGCAAAGAAAATTAGCTGTGTTTCTTGTGAAAGTGGATCTGAATGTACAAAGTTATCAGAACCGCTTGACGTTAGCGATGGATTTCTATGTGCTACAGAATGGATAAAAGGTGATTTTTCATTATAATAAAATTTAATGTTATCTATACGTAAAATGATTACTGATAAACAATTAATTAGTTATAAGCTTTTTATGTTATCATTATTTTTTCTTAAATGAGTGAAATATGTTTATATAAAAAATTCTGATAAATGTAAATCTATTTTAAGGTTTGCATTTGTTTCATCCACTAGCAACAATAGTAGTAGTATTAGGGCTTCAGAAAATCCGGGATTTTAATACCCGTCGGATCCGGGTCCATTATTTTATAAACCCGACGGATTCGGGACCGGGTCAGGTCTGAAATCAGAAAAATATAAAAAAACATCTAAATTATCAAGTAATTACATTTTATTTTATAACTTATTTACATTTGCTTGCTCTAATATAGTGATATTTTAGAAAAACCAAAGCAGTTAGAGACTTATCCCCAAATGACAATGTTGATTATTAGATATTTTCTACAATAATGCAGAAATCATTAGCAATTTCTTGACTTCATAATGTTCGTAAATCAGATTCATAACGTCACTCTCATTTTTGAGCAACTTATATCCACGGTTTGCAATACACTCTCGGATAAACTCAGATCTAGTGATCGCTAGAGATCTACGATTTCATCCAAACTTTTTCGTTGAACGAAATCTAACAGTGCCCTTGGACTTACACCAGTAAAAGCATTCGACTGTCGGCTTCGTCAGATCCGTCAGGTTTTCTACCCGGGTCCCGGTTTCAGCCCTAAGTAGTATATTTTAGTATTCTACATTCGATGAAAATACTACAAGTACATTCACTTTGAGAGAAATTGTGCTTCTAATTGCATTTAACCTTTTTAAGTTATACATGTTCAAGTATTCTCTCGTTATAAGCTTAATTGAGGGTATATCCAGTTCTCGGTGTATTGAACATCCAAACAATTTGGCCAGCTGTCAAATGTCCAATAAATCGGTAGTAAGCAGACTAAAAAAGAAAACCTCAGGACCTATTAACAACCTAATCAGATTCTAGAAACTTTAGAAATTGATTCACACAAGACACTTATCACTGAATGTCCTATAAACAAGACAGATTGTAATAATCTCTGGTAATCAAATAAATTTAAAAAAAATTATACACCTATTTTTTGAGATTACAGAAATCTTAGCATAAACTTATGAAATAATTTTATTTAGTCCACTCCACATTCTAATAAAATTTTACTTAAACCCATACTTTTATATTCACATTTTATAATGAACCTATTCTATATTATGCCTTTCGGAATTACAATCTCTCTCCTCAATTCTTTTCATTGTACTACAACTTAATGTATAAAGTGCAACCTAATTCTTTCTTCTTATTGTTTCTTTTGTTCTAATTTCTGTTTCCTCGACTGGTTTATTGGCTTTTTCTACCTTCCATTTCTTTATTTTTCGACCTGCTCTTCTCTGCTACTTTCCCTTTTCCTCTACTTCCTTCTTTCTTCTCTAAACTTCCACCAGTAATTGTTAAATACTTATGTTAGATAAAGAAAAGAAATTTGGGAAAATTTTGATTTATTTTTTAACATAGTCCCTTTTCAATTTACGACACTTTGGTACCATCAATATTCATAATTTTCAAGCAGTTTAAAAACTTTCTCTTTTAATAATTATCCACAAAAATTGTATTTTGATCAAAAAATATAAATCAACGTGATTATTACACGCAGTCGGATCTTAAGACTAATAGCAACTGCGTAAAATAACATGTTCTTTCAATTTTACAGATGGCGACAATACATTAAATAAAAGAACTAAGATTACGACAAAAGATGAGTTGAAAAAATGTAGGGAAAAGGAAGATAAGTCCTGCGAAATTTGTTCTAATGACAAATGTAATGACCAAATTCTTCCAATATCCCGACGATCTTGTGAGACCGATATCTGCTTAAAAGAAGACGACACGTGTACCGGAATATACGAAAATAATGGTAAATTCATTAATAAGAAACAATACAAACCGTAATGAAATTATACATGTGTAAGGTTTAATTAACATAAATAAATTTACCGTTATGCAAAATTATATAATATTAATGTTTATATATTAGAAAAGATTTTTAATGTGTCCTGTATTTATTTAAAACAAAGTAGCATAATTATGCCCTGACATCTAGCATAACAAAATGTGCACATATGGATGTATATTTAACATAAACGAAAATAAAATATTTTTAATAAGATTTAAATTAAATAGGAGATAACACAGCAAGTCTTAAGGCTACAAAGTGCAGCTCGGAAAAATCTGAAGACTGTACAGAAGGAGGAAAACTATGTAAAGAGTGTGAAAATGGAAAACCTTGTGATGCTATAGAAAGATATGTATCTTGCATTAAATGTGAAGAAGGAGAAGTTTGCACAAAAGATTACGACACTCTACAACCTGTACAATGTTTACTTAGTGAATAATGTTTTGTGGAAACCACCAAAAAAGGTAAATTTTTCTATGAAATGTTATTAATAAAAAACAGAATATAGGAAATTTGTGTGACGTATTTATGGATGGCCAATTATTACCTTATAATTAACAAATTATCTTACGGCTATAAATGAATGATTTTCTTAAGCTAAAAAAAATATCCCATATTCAAATATCAAACCAATATATCCAATATCAAAGACATAACCTAAGCTATCACAATATCAGGTAACACTATATGTAGTTACTACTGGGATTAAAAATTTCATGTTATAAATAATCAGGTCAAAACACACGTGGATGTACTTCTAACGACAAATGCCCAAACGGAATTGACGGTAAAGATTGTCACATCTGTGAAGAAGATGATTGTAATAACATCAAATTTCCTGAAACTCGGAACGAATGCAAGAACAAAGAAGATAAGCCGCTGGTCTGTCTGAATCCTACCGATGAATGCATGGGCTTATACAACAAAGAAGGTAAGTCCACAAAAAGAAATATTAAAATGATATCATATTAAATAAAATAGATTTCTTACAAAATATTAATGTGGTCTTTATTTAAAATTGACATTAATTTCAACAGGAATGCTAACTTCTTCCGGTTGTAAAGATGAAATCACTTGTACTGACAACCTGTGTAAACCTTGTAAAGAAGCTGACAAAAGTTGTGCCAAAAAGCTGCCACTAATTAAATGCATACAATGTGACCACGATAATAATGATCCTTTTTGCACCACAAATCCTTATTCTTTAGAAGCTAAGCCATGTCAATTTAATGAAAAATGTTATGTAGTAAATGACAATGGTAATTATTTCTAATAAAAGTAAGTTTATAAAAAATAGGCGATAAGCTACAATAACATAATTAATTATTACAGGTCAAAACACACGCGGATGTACTTCTAACGACAAATGCCCAAAAGGAATTGACGATAAAGATTGTCACATCTGTGAACAAGATGATTGTAATAACATCACATTCCCTAGTGCACGGCAGCAATGCTATTATTGTAATCAAGGAGGACATTTTTGCGATTCTGAAATTAACTCCAACAACAATGAACTAATTGAACTAAGAACGTGTCTAGATGTAGACGATAAATGTTTCACAAAAATTAACAAAGGTAACAATCTCTGCTATTGGACAAATTTTCGGTAAATTACAATAAAAAAAATTATGACTGAAAAACGCTAAGAAATATACTAACACTAAGAAACCCGCTGTTAGAGAAGGTGTTCACAGATCGTCATTATTGTAACTGATCTGACATTCTGACAAAATAGAAAAAAAAGTCTAGGTATCCGTGATAATATAGTTGATTAGCCTATTCAAGAAGAAATCCAGTAGCCATGACGTATTATTATATCATAATGACTTTAATGTGTTTTGTCTTTTTGACTAGATATATATTTAATATAACACCATGAAATATTTCATGACATTTAGATTAGGAATGGCGAATCTTCCTCAAAAGATCGATCGATCGAATCGAAGTCTAAATATCGATGCAGAAAAAAATCGAAGTCTAAAAAATCGATTTCTCAGAAATTTCTTCTAATTAAAGAATATGTGAAGGGTGAAAGTTGAAGAAAATAAGGTTGATTAATCAATAAAATTATGCACGTTATTTATTATAGAATAAAATAATTATAATTCCCAATATTTCATGACCAAGCTTATTATAAATAATGTGAATAATTGTATAGATGCATTCTTACATAAAAAATCGAATCTCGATTGTCGAGTGTTTGAGATCGATTCACGGGATCAATCCATTGTTAAAAATCGATTAAAAAGATCGATTTTTTCGACTCAAAAAATACTATTTTGGATACGTTAAATTAATAATGCATCATCTTAGGTATATCAATAATTGAGATAAAAAATTAGTGCATCAGACGCATTTATATATTATTGTAAGTGAGTTACTTTTACACGCGTTTTTCCTAGTTCTGTCTCTTCAAGAAATCAGAAGAAATATATATGTATACAACCCTTCCACTGCATAACTGCACTTACCCCTAGATCATGTCATTGATCCCACGTAGAAATTTATACACCTTACTACAAGCTAATTCTAATGTTCATTTTGTACCTCACGTATAGAAAATTACAACGCAGTATCAGTTTTAAACTTGCTTCAAAGAAATTCCAAGATTCATTTCGATTTATCATATAAAAACTTACTACAAGCCAATTCTAGGATTCATTTTCTACCTGGGATATATCATATAAAAATTTATACCTAAGAACCGATTAATTGTTATTGTAGATTATATATCCAGCAGAGGATGTTTAAAAGAAATCGACAAATGTGATGAAAACTGCGCATTCTGTGAAGGTATTAAATGTAATACGCAGTTCGCTATTAAGGACGCTGAATTATCATGCTACAAATGCAAATTGGATGACCCTGGATGTGGCTACATACTACTGACACAAATGGTCCGTCCCAGCCCCTGTAAAGGCAAAGTTCTAATAGGACAAGAAGAAAAATGTTATTCATTTAAAAATAACAGTAAGAATTTTTTTTTTATTTAACATGGGATGATTATTATTACAAAATAAACATTAATACATGTTCCTTACAGCTATCGAACGAGGTTGTGTTCTAGAATTAGATGAGACTATCGCAGAATACAAAGAATGTGCTGAGGATGTAACCTGTAATGTGTGTAACACGAATAAATGCAATAATAAATATATTAATACATCCACCACAATCACCGGATTAATATACTTAGTCTTTGGAGCTTTTTATGTTACATTTATATATAATAAGTATAGTTCTATCTAACGACGTGCTAACCTTTACGTGCGAGCTTTAAAGTCAAAGTTAAGGCTTTAATTCAAAGTTTTACTTTTTGGGTTTTTAAGTACATATAATTTGATGTGTTAAGTTAAAAATGTAGCCATTAAATTGTTTTTGCTGTTTTTTATAGTATTTCTATTATATATTTTATTTGAGTAAGTTCAGTTTGGTAATAAAGAAATAATTTGTGTTTTTCACCTAATATTTTTTAATTTGTTTCTTTAATACAGCCTGCTCAACACTTTTAAGTATATAGTTTGCCTTATAGTTAGTTAGCATATGATGTATTATAATATACCCTATATATTTTAATGGATTAGACGACACTTGTTGCATTGTACCACCACCAATAAATAAAAATGATTCACAATGTGAATTCACCTATTATTTCACAGCAAAAAAAACATCACAACGCCAACATAGCCTTCTTCGAAGCAGTCGTCGTCGTTGTTCTATAATAATCAAACTATTGCATTTCAAAATTTAAAAAATGTGTGTTTGTATTTTCAAATGAGCTTGTGTCCTCATTATTTAGTGGTCGATTTTTAATTGTTGATTGTCTATTGAAAGTATCTATTTTACTAAATATCTAAATGTTGACGGAGATATAGCAATTAAAAATCTGAATTGTAGTTTTAGCGCTAGAGATGGTCGGCCATATTTGTATGACGTGAAATGCATTTTATACGTCAGTTATTTGTTGAGTAGATCAGTGCTGTGGTAATGTTTTGTAGCTGTTGGTAGTCGAAATAATCAAGTACTACATAATATTGAAATTTCATTGTTCCCTGAAATAACTGTAAATAATATTTGATATTTTGATATATAAATACATATAGCAGAGATTTATGAGCTGTAAGGCTGGCACCGGTTGTGATGTCACATGCATTTGGAATGTTGTACAACGTTGAATCCTTTTAAGAATTAAAGAGACAAAATGACTTTTTTAATTGTTAATATCTCTTAACATACAAAGAGTTATTAAAAAATAATTGGACATATATATATATATATATTGGATATAGCATATATATATATATATATATATATATATACTGAATGTCCTATAAACAAGACAGATTGTAATAATCTCTGGTAATCAAATAAATTTTAAAAAAATTATACACCTATTTTTTGAGATTACAGAAACCTTAGCATAAACTTATGAAATAATTTTATTTAGTCCACTCCACATTCTAATAAAATTTTACTTAAACCCATACTTTTATATTCACATTTTATAATGAACCTATTTCTTATTATGCCTTTCGGAATTACAATCTCTCTCCTTAATTCTTTTCATTGTACTACAACTTAATGTATAAAGTGTAACCTAATTCTTTCTTCTTATTGTTTCTTTTGTTCTAATTTCTGTTTTCTTTATTTTCCGATCGATTGTGAGCTGTAAAGTAAAGCACATCACCTGCTCTCCTCTGCTACTTTCCGTTTTCCTCTACTTCCTTCTTTCTTCTCTAAACTTCCACCAGTAATTGTTAAATACTCGTGTTAGATAAAAAAAAGAAATTTGGGAAAATTTTGATTTATTTTTTAACATAGTCCCTTTTCAATTTACGACACTTTGGTACCATCAATATTCATAATTTTCAAGCAGTCTAAAAACTTTCTCTTTTAATAATTATCCACAAAAATTGTATTTTGATCAAAAAATATAAATCAACGTGATTATTACACGCAGTCGGATCTTAAGACTAATAGCAACTGCGTAAAATAACATGTTCTTTCAATTTTACAGATGGCGACAATACATTAAATAAAAGAACTAAGATTACGACAAAAGATGAGTTGAAAAAATGTAGGGAAAAGGAAGATAAGTCCTGCGAAATTTGTTCTAATGACAAATGTAATGACCAAATTCTTCCAATATCCCGACGATCTTGTGAGACCGATATCTGCTTAAAAGAAGACGACACGTGTACCGGAATACACGAAAATAATGGTAAAATAATTAATAAGAAACAATACAAACAATCATGAAATTTTACATATGTAAGGTTTAATTGACATAAATAAATTTACCGTTATGCAAAATTATATAATATCAATGTTTTTATATTAGAAAAGATTTTTAATGTGTCCTGTATTTATTTAAAACAAAGTAGCATAATTATGCTCTGACATCTAGCATAACAAAATGTGCACATATGGATGTATATTTAACATAAACGAAAATAAAATATTTTTAATAAGATTTAAATTAAATAGGAGATAACACAGCAAGTCTTAAGACTACAAAGTGCAGCTCGGAAAAATCTGAAGACTGTACAGAAGGAGGAAAACTATGTAAAGAGTGTGAAAATGGAAAACCTTGTGATGCTATAGAAAGATATGTATCTTGCATTAAATGTGAAGAAGGGGATGTTTGCACAAAAGATTACGGCACTCTACAACCTGTACAATGTTTACTTAGTGAAAAATGATTTGTGGAAACCACCAAAAAAGGTAAATTTTTCTATGAAATGTTATTAATAAAAAACAGAATATAGGAAATTTGTGTGACGTATTTATGGATGGCCAATTATTACCTTATAATTAACAAATTATCTTACGGCTATAAATGAATGATTTTCTTAAGCTAAAAAAATTATCCCATATTCAAATATCAAACCAATATATCCAATATCAAAGACATAACCTAAGCTATCACAATATCAGGTAACACTATATGTAGTTACTACTGGGATTAAAAATTTCATGTTATAAATAATCAGGTCAAAACACACGTGGATGTACTTCTAACGACAAATGCCCAAACGGAATTGACGGTAAAGATTGTCACATCTGTGAAGAAGATGATTGTAATAACATCAAATTTCCTGAAACTCGGAACGAATGCAAGAACAAAGAAGATAAGCCGCTGGTCTGTCTGAATCCTACCGATGAATGCATGGGCTTATACAACAAAGAAGGTAAGTCCACAAAAAGAAATATTAAAATGATATCATATTAAATAAAATAGATTTCTTACAAAATATTAATGTGGTCTTTATTTAAAATTGACATTAATTTCAACAGGAATGCTAACTTCTTCCGGTTGTAAGGATGAAATCACTTGTACTGACAACCTGTGTAAACCTTGTAAAGAAGCTGACAAAAGTTGTGCCAAAAAGCTGCCACTAATTAAATGCATACAATGTGACCACGATAATAATGATCCTTTTTGCACCACAAATCCTTATTCTTTAGAAGCTAAGCCATGTCAATTTAATGAAAAATGTTATGTAGTAAATGACAATGGTAATTATTTCTAATAAAAGTAAGTTTATAAAAAATAGGCGATAAGCTACAATAACATAATTAATTATTACAGGTCAAAACACACGCGGATGTACTTCTAACGACAAATGCCCAAAAGGAATTGACGATAAAGATTGTCACATCTGTGAACAAGATGATTGTAATAACATCACATTCCCTAGTGCACGGCAGCAATGCTATTATTGTAATCAAGGAGGACATTTTTGCGATTCTGAAATTAACTCCAACAACAATGAACTAATTGAACTAAGAACGTGTCTAGATGTAGACGATAAATGTTTCACAAAAATTAACAAAGGTAACAATCTCTGCTATTGGACAAATTTTCGGTAAATTACAATAAAAAAAATTATGACTGAAAAACGCTAAGAAATATACTAACACTAAGAAACCCGCTGTTAGAGAAGGTGTTCACAGATCGTCATTATTGTAACTGATCTGACATTCTGACAAAATAGAAAAAAAAGTCTAGGTATCCGTGATAATATAGTTGATTAGCCTATTCAAGAAGAAATCCAGTAGCCATGACGTATTATTATATCATAATGACTTTAATGTGTTTTGTCTTTTTGACTAGATATATATTTAATATAACACCATGAAATATTTCATGACATTTAGATTAGGAATGGCGAATCTTCCTCAAAAGATCGATCGATCGAATCGAAGTCTAAATATCGATGCAGAAAAAAATCGAAGTCTAAAAAATCGATTTCTCAGAAATTTCTTCTAATTAAAGAATATGTGAAGGGTGAAAGTTGAAGAAAATAAGGTTGATTAATCAATAAAATTATGCACGTTATTTATTATAGAATAAAATAATTATAATTCCCAATATTTCATGACCAAGCTTATTATAAATAATGTGAATAATTGTATAGATGCATTCTTACATAAAAAATCGAATCTCGATTGTCGAGTGTTTGAGATCGATTCACGGGATCAATCCATTGTTAAAAATCGATTAAAAAGATCGATTTTTTCGACTCAAAAAATACTATTTTGGATACGTTAAATTAATAATGCATCATCTTAGGTATATCAATAATTGAGATAAAAAATTAGTGCATCAGACGCATTTATATATTATTGTAAGTGAGTTACTTTTACACGCGTTTTTCCTAGTTCTGTCTCTTCAAGAAATCAGAAGAAATATATATGTATACAACCCTTCCACTGCATAACTGCACTTACCCCTAGATCATGTCATTGATCCCACGTAGAAATTTATACACCTTACTACAAGCTAATTCTAATGTTCATTTTGTACCTCACGTATAGAAAATTACAACGCAGTATCAGTTTTAAACTTGCTTCAAAGAAATTCCAAGATTCATTTCGATTTATCATATAAAAACTTACTACAAGTCAATTCTAGGATTCATTTTCTACCTGGGATATATCATATAAAAATTTATACCTAAGAACCGATTAATTGTTATTGTAGATTATATATCCAGCAGAGGATGTTTAAAAGAAATCGACAAATGTGATGAAAACTGCGCATTCTGTGAAGGTATTAAATGTAATACGCAGTTCGCTATTAAGGACGCTGAATTATCATGCTACAAATGCAAATTGGATGACCCTGGATGTGGCTACATACTACTGACACAAATGGTCCGTCCCAGCCCCTGTAAAGGCAAAGTTCTAATAGGACAAGAAGAAAAATGTTATTCATTTAAAAATAACAGTAAGAATTTTTTTTTTATTTAACATGGGATGATTATTATTACAAAATAAACATTAATACATGTTCCTTACAGCTATCGAACGAGGTTGTGTTCTAGAATTAGATGAGACTATCGCAGAATACAAAGAATGTGCTGAGGATGTAACCTGTAATGTGTGTAACACGAATAAATGCAATAATAAATATATTAATACATCCACCACAATCACCGGATTAATATACTTAGTCTTTGGAGCTTTTTATGTTACATTTATATATAATAAGTATAGTTCTATCTAACGACGTGCTAACCTTTACGTGCGAGCTTTAAAGTCAAAGTTAAGGCTTTAATTCAAAGTTTTACTTTTTGGGTTTTTAAGTACATATAATTTGATGTGTTAAGTTAAAAATGTAGCCATTAAATTGTTTTTGCTGTTTTTTATAGTATTTCTATTATATATTTTATTTGAGTAAGTTCAGTTTGGTAATAAAGAAATAATTTGTGTTTTTCACCTAATATTTTTTAATTTGTTTCTTTAATACAGCCTGCTCAACACTTTTAAGTATATAGTTTGCCTTATAGTTAGTTAGCATATGATGTATTATAATATACCCTATATATTTTAATGGATTAGACGACACTTGTTGCATTGTACCACCACCAATAAATAAAAATGATTCACAATGTGAATTCACCTATTATTTCACAGCAAAAAAAACATCACAACGCCAACATAGCCTTCTTCGAAGCAGTCGTCGTCGTTGTTCTATAATAATCAAACTATTGCATTTCAAAATTTAAAAAATGTGTGTTTGTATTTTCAAATGAGCTTGTGTCCTCATTATTTAGTGGTCGATTTTTAATTGTTGATTGTCTATTGAAAGTATCTATTTTACTAAATATCTAAATGTTGACGGAGATATAGCAATTAAAAATCTGAATTGTAGTTTTAGCGCTAGAGATGGTCGGCCATATTTGTATGACGTGAAATGCATTTTATACGTCAGTTATTTGTTGAGTAGATCAGTGCTGTGGTAATGTTTTGTAGCTGTTGGTAGTCGAAATAATCAAGTACTACATAATATTGAAATTTCATTGTTCCCTGAAATAACTGTAAATAATATTTGATATTTTGATATATAAATACATATAGCAGAGATTTATGAGCTGTAAGGCTGGCACCGGTTGTGATGTCACATGCATTTGGAATGTTGTACAACGTTGAATCCTTTTAAGAATTAAAGAGACAAAATGACTTTTTTAATTGTTAATATCTCTTAACATACAAAGAGTTATTAAAAAATAATTGGACATATATATATATATATATTGGATATAGCATATATATATATATATATATATATATATATATATATATATATATATATATATATATATATATATATATATATATTACCATACCTATTACATAACACACAATTCTAGTCATATATATAGTAATATAATAAAAAAAACTACATCAGCGAGATAATTAGTCATCCCATTTCCTGAATGAACAATCTATTCGGTTGACTGCAGCACAGAGGTGTACTAAGGTAACTAAAAGTCCTCGATTATTTAATTTAATACCTTTAATATTTATTTTCATTATCAGATTTGATGTATTGAACTAATTATTACAAAAAGGCTGTTACGCACTCTAGCAGACTACTTACGACACCAACTTGAGTTGTTTCGCATCAGTATACTTTATCATGAGATGAACCTTCTACTTTAATGGTAATCAATATTCCTTTGTACTGTGAATAATACAAGTGGTTATTATATATCTGTATCGTTTTTCATTCGTTCTGCTCTCAATCAAATAATAAACATAAACGGGATAGCTCACGTTGTGCACGGATATGTATGTTTCCCAGATTGATTCGGATCACCAAACGGGTGCCGCCGCAACTCACCCATCCAAATCGTGACCGGTCAATCTACCAGATCAAACGGGAACTGGTGCGTTTAACATGGTACGGCCTTTAACCAAACCCAGAAAATTTATCTCTAGTCCCGCCCGGAGATCGAACTCGGAGATACAGTATTCATACTCTCGCCCACTGTGTCATCTGATATGTTGTACATTTTGAACTCAAACTCTTCTTATTAACTGCAAACACATTATTTACTTTTGATAGCAATGTGATATTTAATTAGAAGGTACATTATTTACTAATTGATGTTCACATGTTTAAATAACTAATGACACCAGCAAAATGTTCACAACATTGACATAGAGACTAGCTTATCAGAACAACGTATATTGATGACACTATTCCGTTATCTATTGACTATACGAATTAATAAACCTTATCGAATATGACTTACATGCGCAATTATTGTCAAAAATAAACTCACAAACCACTCTGATTAATTTATAACATTACGTCTTCGAATTATGAGTCATACAGTTACAAAAAAATAGTTGCAAAATTCCCAATATATTGTTATCTCATTTGGAGATTTCTCCTATGGCGAATTATGTTCGTTTCTCATAAAAGAAAAGAAGCATTTTCGTAAGATTAGTGGTATATATATATATATTGGGAACAAAGAGAAAGACAGCAGATGTGCTAGGTGCGCTGGAGAGAGATAGAAACACTGGAGCACATTAAATATTTAAAGTGGAAAGAAGAGTCACACTCAATTCACGCAAAGTTCACAGTCAAAAGAAGTTTGTGCAGTTATTAAAACGAGGCAGTGAAGGAAAAGAGGAAAGAGAAAGATATATAGAGTAGAAACAGGAGGGAGAATAACAAGAAGAGAGAAGCACAAGGGGTTTAAATTTATCTGTTTTGTTTTTATATTTATTTTTTCTTTTGGAAGGAGTGAGAATGGGTAGATAGAATAAGGATCACAGAATGTAATAATACACAATGATATGTAATTTGAATGTTGTGCCTATTGGGAAAAACATTAAATAAAAATAATAGTAGTAAATAGAGGGGAAAAAGAGACAAGGAATCGCAAGATTTAGAATGGGAAATGAAGAGAAGGGAGGAAAAGAAATGGAAGATTATGCAGAATGTTTAAAAGAGAAACAGAGATATAAGAGACTTGTGAGGGTAAAATAAACAGAGAAAAGAAGATAGAAGAGATGATAAGAGAAGACAAGGAGAAAGGAGATAGATGGCGGAATTTTAGAGAAAAAGGAAGGAAGTAGTTAAAAAGTAGAGTAGCAGAGGGTGAATCAGGTGATAAAGAACTTAAATAGGGAGTAGAATACATAGTTACATTATTACACGTTAGGAAATACATGCTGATATGCATGTGTTTGTAAAGTATCATTTGGTGATTTCAATAAAACAAAATCACTAAAAACGTAATGTGTTATAAAGCATGGATAATCATAAGTTTTTAGCAGTGACCAGACAAGCAAAGAAAATCGACGAAGACGTTGTTATATTTATTGTGTGTAGGCAAAAGGGAAAAGGAATAGATAGGAAATTAACACGCCTCCAAAAGTTACTCATACTCTAACCACGCGTAGTGAACGCGTACCTTAAAGCATTGAAATTGATTAAGGAATCGACGGGATTTACCGCACAGATAAAATCAACACTAATCGATATTTCCTGGCTCTGTAAAGATGACAAAGATTAATTAATCATATATGCAATCTTCTAAAGTCCACTGTTAACTACAGATAATAATTAATAACCACGTTTTTTCCAACAGTGAATTCCCACACGTCTTCCTTTGAAAATATGTTTGTTCCCAGAACAAACACGAATACTATTACAATATAATAAGTGATACAGTTGCATCTTGTAGATAAAGCACTTCACACTTAATTAGTTTTAATGATATTAGTAAATAATTAGATTGTATAGACAATAGAATAATCATCTGATCGATCGTCCACTTCATCGGTGAGATATTTTCTAATATTGCGTTTTTAGACAGCAACGAAAACAAGTTACTGCATGCCGAGTTGTATGCTGCATGCATTCCAGAGATACTCCATAAGTTTATCTGGTAATATAAGATACCTTACCTGAGTAGAGGGTACAATTTATCTCAGTGGGCCAGAAGTACCAGAATGAGCGAGATTGTCCCGCATAAGCATATTAAAGAATTAACAAATTTTTACTGTAAAATATTATATTACAAAAATCGCATAGCTAGGTGAAGTTCCAGTAAAGAAATCAATTCTTTTTCATTCAGATTTGAGATAGATGTCACTTATGAAATAAAATTATCGGAATCTTTACATAAGAATATTCTTTCTCTTTCCAACATTATACATTTATAGTTAGAGATATAGTTGTTGTCTCTTTTACATTTAAAAATATTTATTTTAGTAGTATATCATAGAAAAAGAAACAAGATATATCTGTCTTTGTTACACTTTAACGATTTATTTGCAACTTAATTCAATGCGGAAGTGAGGCCAGGTGAAGTGATTTTGTCATTTGTAGTCCATATCACTGACATTTCCTTGAAATAGTGAAATCAAATTGAATTGTATCATGACAAAAATGTCATACGGATCTTCAATATGATGTCAAAGTGACTCCAAAATCGAAATCGTTTCAGAGAGAGTGGACTTAATATTTGCGGTACACTAAAAAAAGGTAACGCACTAGATACAATTGCTTTCTCATGAAATTTTCTTTATTTTTTCATTTACGTCCCGCTTGTCCTCATCCGAATTATAGCATCCCTGACGTTACACCACATTTAAATTGAAGCACAGGAGAACAAAAATATCTACCATACGTTAAAAAAGTGGCGCCGCTCTTTCTATATTACTTGGTAGCCCCAGGTTTTTATCAAGTTCACGAGATGCGTAATACGGACCTGAAATAATAGCAAAAAAGATATTTTATATGCACGACATAGCGAATAAATATAATGATCACACTAGTCACGTTGTCAATAATTTCAAATCACATTTAATAATAATATTTTATTAAAGAAGATAACCAACAAATCAATTTTTCATCAGTATTAAGAAATACATTTTTATGTATTTCAAATTAAAAATTAATAATATAGGGCATCGTGAATCAGATTTCATAAAAGTAGGTGAAAATACAAAAGTCAATTCTTATTAGGAATTCGATGTACCTACTGTGTAACTTTGATAGATAAGGCTTAGAGATAAAATATGTAAACCTGCGATATGAACGTATATATACGCGCTTAACAATCTGCAGAGGTTCAATAGTTCGTAGTACTCTATCAAAGAACGGGCTTCAAAATGAAGGCAGTTTATTGCATTGTGACAATAATTGGAATAGCAGCATTTGCGGTAACGTCAGCTTTAGCAGGTAATTATTACAACAATTATAATTATACCTGGCTAATATTTATCAGAGAAACAAACTTTTCTTATGATATTAGTCTAATGGGCTTGTGTCCTCATTTTTTAGTGGTCGATTTTTCAATTGTTGATTGAAGTTAATGTTAATAAATGTGTATTGGTGTGTCTATTTTATTAAATATCTAAGTATTTAGTAAGTAGTTAAAAGTTTGAATTGTAGTTTTAGCGCTAGAAATGGTCGGCCATATTTGTATGACGTGAAATGCATTTTAACGTCAGTTATTTGTTGAGTAGGTCAGTGCTGTGGTAATGTTCTGTAGCTGTTGGTAGTCAAATAATCAAGTCAAGTCAAAGAATAATAAGTTTTTATTTTATTTAACCCTGTTATGGCAGACATAATATTGGAATTTTATTGTTCCTTGAAATAGCTGTAAATAATATTTGATATTTTTAAATATAAATACATATAGCAGAGATTTATGAGCTGTAAGGTTGGTAACCTTACACAAGGATTGTGATGTCACATACACTTGGAATGTGTACAACGTTGAATCCCTTTAATAATTAAAGAGACAAAATGACTTTTTTAATTGTTAATATCTCTTAACAAATAACGAGTTATTAAAAAATAATTGGACATTTGAGGTTCTAGTAACCCACTTTATCAATATTTAGTACACTTTTATAGAAATTAAGACAAAGGACACAAGCCCATTATGCCCAAGGACACTATATGTATATTATTAAGAGGCGGTTATTTATGTTACATGAAATTATTAAACAAAAAATTGAATTCATATTTTCACATCACTCAATAACTTCATAGGATGACATATAGAGGGTGCCACTATTGACAAATCCATATGATTTTTAGATAGTACCAACCTTCAAACGATATGTGTCAAAATTGCTTGATATTCCGACCCTTAGTTTACTAGTTATAGTGGTTTTATTGACGATACTTTTGTAATTTTCAAAACAACAGAAATATCTGAATTTCGTGTGTTGATAAAACATTGTCAAAATCACTGTAATTCGTAAAATAATGGTCGGAATGTCATGAAATTTTGACCGATTTTGTTTGAAGGTTGGTACTGACTAAAAATCATATGGGTTTGTCAATATATTAGTATATGTCATCGTACGAACTTATTAAATGTAATGGTATATACCACTGTGATAAATAGTTATTATTTGATAACCCTCTACTATTTTAACAATTTTTAAAGCGTTAAAATCTGATATATGTTAACTCCACCGCTGCCTAATTATTTTTTTTAATATTTAATAAAGTATATTGTACAAATTCTTTTACTACAAAAATCGCGCTATTGAAGACGATGTTTTACGTTATATATTATGTAATGTAAAATAAAAGTTTACAAAATTCAGATTTCAGCTGTTGGGTGGATTCCCAAAACACACAACTATGTTCCAAAGGAGTAGCCGAGTGCTTCACCCAATATGAACCAAATGGTGAACTTTGTAAGTAATTCTTCTCCTTTTTTATAATGTATTTAAGTTGACCAATTTGTATTAGCAGTAATTATTGTGTCGAAGCGCAGTTTATGTTTACTACACCGCTGCGTATTAAGTTAATGATTGTGTAAGCACATAATATTGATATTAAGCCTCTCTATAGCAAGAAATAGGCATCTTTTGGCAATTTTTTGTACTGAAATAATAAACTAAATCAAAATTCTGTTCGCAGTAGTTTATTATACTACTACCCGAGTATAATTTTACCCTAAATGTTGTAAGGAACCCGATGAGTGCCTTGTCAGGAATGCCTCACCTAATGATAAGGTTCTGGTATGGTAAATAATGGGGCTGATAATGTATTTTGTATTAATGCATTAATTGTAGAAATAGTGCATGCCCTGTCAGTGCTTGATTGGACACTGATATATCTCGAGAAAAATTTATATTCTGGTTATTCATCTATTGGGAAAAATAACGCGTGTGCCTGACAAGAACCTTACCGGGTAAACATTTTACATATAAAATAAATATAAAGAAAATTCACAGCAGTACGACATGATAATGTGCATTAAAAAATGTTTTAATCATGCAATTAGAAATTGCGCCTTCCTTTACAGTTTCAAGAGTAAATAAAATGCATTGAAAGTAAATAACAGTTAAACAAACATTTTCTTAAAATAGTTTTTAGTTTAGATAAGAGAAGTTTGCCTGATAGTTTCGTATTACCATGCGAATAAAGCAAATAAATATTTATTTTATTATATTTACACATTTTTAAAGCCTAACCCAGTTATTTATATTGCATATATTTTTAATGTAAACAAATAGAAAAGTTTCTAGCGTAGTATATATATATAGATAGGACGGATGTGACCGGTGCGTGATTATTGATAGCATGTGGAGCGTGGCGGGGCTTAAAGTATAGGATTTTGATGCAATGTATTGTAGATATTGATACTGTAATATTATGTGCAAAAAAAGGACCGAGGTCCTAAGAAGTCCTGCTAATAATGAATAATTGTTCGAGAACGCGCTGCGAATTTTCTATACGCTGGTCGTTTGTTTGTGCGACCTAAATTTAATTACGGCTACTGTTGACGACAGCTTGCATACAATTTACAAATGAAGCTAGACGTATTCTGCATCTTAGTTCTGTCCACGTAACGTCATTTAAATTTAGCGTTAAGAAAGCACGTTTTTTCATTGGGAAAATGTAAGGTGATGAAGAAGATGTGATTATAGCACACGCTTTTATTAGAAGACGACGAATCAGACGTAGAATGTATTGGCTTCATCCATACATCGAGAAGAACATTAACCGCAGATTGTTTGTTGCTGCAAGAGTTATCAGAGGATGATTCAGTATTTCAATCAGTATACCGAATGACCGTTGTTCAATAATATGAACAAAATCGACTATCGAATCCGTCAGTTTTAAAAGAATATTACGCATATCACATGTTGCATCTCAGGCTGCATGACGGTTGCTTGCCTCTAAAGCTTGATTCATAAGTTTGCCTCCAACGTATGATTCAAATATTGAAAGATTGACATGGCACCTTCTTACTACACGGTGGAACTAATGTTTGATCCGAATGATTTATTTATTTTATTAATTTGTTAATATTATTGATACTGTTATTACTGACACTATTTAACAAAAACTAAGTAAATAAAGAAACTTTCAAGTACTTCCATTTCCAATGTTGTATGATTCGTGCAGCAGTGAGTGACATGTGGATCAAGTGTGTGCAGGGGGTAGAAAAATCCCTTTCGACGCCGGTCAAAAGACCGACAACAACCCGAACTTTTTCCAACCTGAACATTAGACACATGACATTGGATACACTTAGTTCCAGCATGCGTCGAACGTTGGAAGGTATTCGTAGCATCGTTTGGAGCCGGCTTAAGCAAATGCGACGTTGCAGCTACGTGAACAGTAGCTGATTTGTTCATTATTCTTAAGTACTAACTTACTTCAGTTGTTTAAGATCATTAGTGTATATTTAACGTACATTTAGTAATGCGTCCTAGTACAAAATAACTTCGAAAAAGTGTTTTATCATGTCTCTTACATTATTTACCTTATTACTCGTATATTAAGTTATCTTACTTTTGTGCTTAATAGATCTAATTATTTTAATTCAAATTTTAGTGAAAATATCCAACAAAGGATGTAAATTAGCTGACGCAAAAATCTGTCCACAAACGAAATCAAAATTTTGTGAATTCTGCAGTGCCAACAACTGCAACAACCAAACATTAACACCTAAAAAGAAATGCATGTCATGCGATTCAAAAAGTAATGCCAACTGTATACAAAATACAGACGCGGCAAATTTAAAAACTGAAAATGATTACTTCTGTTACACAAAATATAGTAAGTTTTTTTTTTAGAAATGTTTGCAAAGATATTATTTTTAAGTAAGTGTTATAATTATATTTTTTTAACAGATGCAAAGGATGGAATGTTTATTCGAGGAGTGATATCTTCATTAGCAGGTACTTGTTTGGAGCCAGATTGTAAAATATGTCGTGGAGATTTCTGTAACAAGGATATAGTACTTCCTGCAGGACGTACTAATTGTAAACAAAACGGGAAATTGTATTGCTTAAAATATAATGATACCTGCAGTGGAGTCTACAATGAGATGGGTAAATATTATACTAATCTTGCACATGCATTCTAAAAATAGGTTGAATAAAATAACTAACAAGAAGAAAAGAAGAATTCGGCATTGTCAAGTTCACGGACTCTGTATGCCGAATTATTGAATTTTCCGACAGTAGAAGCATAATAGACTGGACACCTCTTACAAGGACAAAACTAGCAGAGATCGATTCATTCTTCTTGCTGTGCTTTTATACCATAATTTGGGAAATTATCTTCACTTAAAAATAATAACAATTTCATAGAACAAATAACAGCTAACCCTAACCAAATAAATCTAATCGTTATTCCTAATATGCCTACTTATTTTCTTAAGGTTCAATACTTACTTCTTTCTTACAATAATCGATTTCTGTTAAACAATAGGATTGTTACAAGAAACGGGATGTTCAGAGACGCTAACAACCAAATGTAACAATAAAAACAAATTCTGCAAACCATGCTCGACAACTACAAGAACTTGTGAAACAAACTATAAGGTTCAGAAGTGCGTAACCTGTGATCCTGGTAGTCCTTCAGATGTTTGTACTCTTAAACCGGAAACCCTAACTCCCCAAAATTGTTCTATGCTGCAAGAGAAATGTTTTACGGAAACTGATTCATGTAAGTACCTGAGAAATGTATTAATTTCTGGTTGTATCAATGTTTTGATCATATAATTTATGTCATTAGTAACTGGAAAGAATACTAGAGGATGCTTGGATCCTAGTAAAGATTGTAAATCTAATGTTGACTGTTTGGATTGCTCGGGAGAAGGTTGTAATAACGAAATCTTTCCAAATTATCGACGACAGTGCAGCAACCTTAAAGGAGAAAAACATTACTGTTTGTACCATTATGATCTGTGTGGCGGAATATATAACACAAAAGGTAAAATTCAATTAGCCAATATTTATCTATATTATCTTTCAACTTAAAAGGTTCTTACCTCAAATAAATAGCCAATTTTCAACAGGAGAACTTCAAGAAACCGGATGCTTAGGAAATTTAAGGAGTAAATGTGATAATAAAGCTACCTTCTGTAAAAGTTGCCCTACATTTGGGCAAGAAAAATGTGATTCACATTTAAAAATACGGATATGCTATGTCTGTGATCCCAAGAACTCTTCAGATGTCTGCACATTCAACGCAGAATCTCTTACTCCCCAAAACTGCACAGTTCTCCAAGACCAATGCTTCATGAAAACTGACCCAAGTTAGTATTAGGAAATGCATATTATTGCCATTACTAACCTACGATTTATCATCCACGTTCTATCAACAATTCCTATATATCCGTTTCACTGTCTATCATCCATTAGCATTCTCACTTCGTATGTTCCAAAATCTTCTCTGCCATCTTACACACTCTGCAGAATCTTCCCTCTGCTTCTACTCAGTATCTGCTTTCCTTTCTGAATTTCGCTCTTCTTATTGAGTGTCTTTTGTCTTTTTCCTTAACGTATGCTAGTATCTCCCTATCTATCATAATCATTTTATATCTCTTGTTAAATTTTGCCTGGTCAATTCTCCCCATATCTTTCACTCATTTATGCTTACATACTTCTTCCAACTTTTGTCATCCTCGTTGCCTCTCCACTGTCTTCCTTCCAGAGCTTCTTCCTCATTATTTTCAGAACTTTCTCCGTGTACTATCCTTACTTCATATCTCTCTACGAACTTTCTTCTAACCTGCTTTTATTATGGTTATGTTGCATGAGCAGAGACTGGACGAAATACCAGAAGATGCAAAGCAGCTACTGACAGAGAATGTGTTGGAGATGATTGCGAATTCTGTCACACAGATAACTGCAATGGGATCATATTCCCAAGACACAGGAAGACTTGTAAGACAATTGATGGAATTAGGCACCATTGCCTAAATCCTCGAGATTCTTGCGCTGGTGTTTATAATATTAAAGGTTAGTATCAATTTCCTTTAAAGATTTAAAACGAAAAGGAACAACTGTTAATTAATATTTTTCTAATATAATAGGAGAATTACAAGAAAGTGGATGCCTTGAAAATGTGAAAGCAAAATGCGACAATAGGAACACATTCTGCAAACAATGTTATGAAGGATGCGATAGAAAATACACTTTCAAAACATGTACCATATGTGACCCTACCACACCTTCGGATGCTTGTACAGTAAAACCAGAATCGATTCCATACCAAAGCTGTACCATCAAAGAAGACAACTGCTTCGTAGAAACGGACCCAAGTATGTGTTAATGAAATAAAGTTAAGTTCGGTTGCACAAGGTCGACAAGGGCTTGGGTGTTCAGCCTTATTTACTGCAAACTAATATCTTGTTTTCTTCTAACAGTAACTGGAAAAAACACAAGAGGGTGTAAAGATCCTGACAAAGTTTGCACCGGAGAAAATTGTTACGAATGTAACTTTTATGGTTGTAACAGGATAACATTCCCCAAGGACAGAGGAGTCTGCTTTAATAAAGGAGTGATGGAATACTGCGCAAACCCGAAAGATCGCTGCACAGGAGTATATAATAAAGCAGGTATGGAAGTATATAAACTAGGCGCTATTTATAAACTTGGTCTTTCGAGAACTACTGTTTAAAAGAACAATATTTATAGACTTCTTTATGCATTATAATCATTTTTAATGCATGCTATTAGACTTTACATTTTTCCACTTCCCCATTAATTATATTTTAATAAATTGCCTTAAAACTATTCAAAGATTCCAATTAAATTTAAAGTAATGACATCTCTTTTTTCTTCTCCTCGTGCCACTCTTTCTCTCCTGTACTCCTCTACTTAACCATTCTATACTTCATGTTTCTCCTCCATTTCCTATCTCTCTCTTTCTTCTCTCTTCTTCTCTGTATCTCCGTCATTCGCCTTCTTTCTTCTTTGGCTCCTCTTAACAGCTCCTTTATCTTCTTTTCAATAAATCAAACATTCTTCATATCTGCTCTGCATATCTGTTCTTAGCAGCTATTTCCCTGACATCCTTAATTTCTTTACTACTCTCACCCACTACTACTCTTCCTTTTCCTTTACTTCCTTCTTTCTTCTCTATACTTTAGCCATCCACCTCTTTCCTTCGTTGCATCTTCTCATTACCTCCTCTATCTTCTTTTCACTCTTTATTTTATAAACACATGTCACTTTAATATGCTCCAACTTCTTTATTACGAAAGTTATATATAAAGAGATAAGTATCTTCTGAGAAAGATTCAATTTATAAATCTCTGACCCATGATCTTCCATTTTCAAACCCAGACGCTAGCTAAAATATTTGCATTTTGCAACGACAAGTTTATCAATCTTTTCCAAGGTGTCATACGACTTCCCCTTCGCTTCTCATCTCTGCCTACAAACAATTTTGATCAGAATCCAATTAGATGCGAATCGTATCACTCTGAATAGTGATTGGAATCCTATTAGACATTAGTGAGACATTACATTAAGCTTTAGACAGCATGTCTGCACCGGCCGGAATGTTCTGTACCCTTTCTGATTGCCTTCCTAATACTTTCCAAACGAGGTTTGCCGAGGTGCAAGTCGTGGTACTACCACATATGTTCTCCCCCACACTGTTTGACTACTGTCTAACCGCTCTCTGATACGAGATTGCTAAGATACGACAAATTGTTTGTAGGCTCATATGTTGCGTTCATTAAACAGAATTCAGTGACTACTTTACAGGGTAATCTGTGGATACGCTCTACCATAAGAGCCGCCTAAGACCTAAAAATTAATTGATTTTCCTTTAATAATCAAATTTATATAACAACACAGTAAATCATAAAATAAAGTGGAACTAGAGTCCTTTACAAACCAATAGTGAATTCACTATCCGTATTCTTAGTTGGTGTTTTGAATTCATTACGAACTCTATACGAAATCTAGTTCTAGATGTAGATACACAGTTGTACAGTACAATGAAAGTAACTTTTAACAATGTATTCAATTTTTTGGAATTCTTTTTCAGGAAAACTCCAAGAAAGTCGGTGTTCGGAAGCTCTTAAAGATAAGTGTAACACGAAAAATACTTTCTGTAAGCCTTGTTCAATATTCAACAGGCTTTGCGATGATAATTACCTACTCATGCAATGCATAAAGTGCAGCCCCAATGACCCATCTGATGTGTGCACCCTTAAACCTGAAACCCTACCCGCCAAAAATTGTACCATGGATGTAGAGAAGTGTTACGTAGAAACTGATTGGAGTTAGTATCACTTTGATGAAATAATCACTCATTTAAATGCTATGTGCACGCTTATAGAATTTTTGTTTCAACAGGAACTGGAAAAAATACAAGAGGTTGCTTAAAGTCCACTATAACTTGCACTGGTGACTATTGCGAGACATGTGACGGATGGGCCTGTAATAATAAGATATTCCCAAATGATAGACCTAAATGTAGTAATAACAATAACGCTGAATATTGTATAAATCCGAGTGACTCTTGTACAGGAGCTTACAATGCGGCTGGTAAAGTTTAAATGATAGTATACATACCAGGCGTTGATATTTAATTCTACTAAAACAACTTCAGATGTATATGACATAGAAAACTAACCTCACTTTTTATTCATATAGGTACACTGCTTTCGTACGGATGTTCCGACGTTGTAAAATGCGATGAAACTAATACATTTTGCAAGAAATGCATAGATGAATGTAAAACAAATTATGAATTCTTAAAGTGTGTTAATTGTAATGCAGATGATCCAAAGTGTACAACAAATCCAACAAGTTATGCGACATCTACATGCAAAATTAATGAGAATTTCTGCGTGACTACTGTTGATAATAAAGGTATGAATCTTTGCTTAATCTCGTTTCTTGATATTTATGGTTTTATAAAGTTTATTTTTAAATTTGGTTAGGTAAAAATAGCAGATACTGTTCAAAATCGGGTTGTGGAGGAAATTGTGAATCATGTTCTACATCTAATTGCAATAACGTTGCTTATCCGAAGGTTAGAAGAACATGTTACTCGTGTTCTGATAGCAAAGACTGCAACCTTGAAATAACCAAACATCATCCAAGTTTAGTGCAAATTTGCAGCAAATACAATGATGAATGTTTCACCAAAGTTGAAAGTATGTAACTATGATATCCACTAGTCATTTTTATGAATAGAATACCTATTAAATAATATTTTCTCAACAGATAAAACCATAATTCGTGGATGTGTAACTGATTCCAAGGATTCCACTAATTGTCCATCGGGAACTTGTATTAAATGTGACAGTAGTAATTGTAACAAAGAGTTTGGCATTAAAAGTGCCGAGCTCTCCTGTTACGTATGCAACAATAAGACCGCAGGATGCGGATACTCATTGATGAAGGACAAAGTCACTGCACAACGCTGCACGGGGGATGTCATTTTAGGGCAAACTGAAAAGTGTTACTACTACAAAAAGGATGGTAAGATTCTTTTAATTTTTAATAACTACAACAACTCTCTAGCCATTATCGTCAGCAACAAGGCGCCCATTGAACCATAAAAAGAAATAAGAAGTATGATTCATTAATGAAACAATAATGAATTCGTTATTAACTCGAGTTCGTTCTTTCAATTCATTACGAAATTCATGCGAATTCATCAAATGTATTCTTCTATATTTTATTATATTATTAATTGTTTGCTTTTCGGCTTTACAACATTTTATAGACCTTTTTCTTTCCCACAGTATTTTCTGCTTCTTCTTCTCTTTACCCTCTCCCTTCCTGTTCCCTACACCTTCCTTCTCACCGTTTCCTGCTTCTCCTTCCTTTTGCCTTGTTTGACCCCTCTCGACAAACCATCTAGTATATTTGCACTATTCTTTCTTCCTTTCAGACTTCATTTTCCTTTTCTTGCCTTTTATCTCTATCACTCTGTTCAGACATAAACCTCTGGTTTTTCATTTCCTCTTTCTAATTACTTCTGCCATCTATTTGTTCCCGTCCTTTCCCCCTTTTAGTAGCTGCTCCAACTTCCTACTTCCCAGTAAACAATTTGGTGAAGTGCCCTATTTAGTGACGTTTCTATCACTGTTTCACTTCAATTATAGTTCGCATCAACTTTATCTTCATTTGTACTCCGACAGGTGGAGTAATTTCGCCATTTGTAGGCGATACAGTAGACATTTTATATGAAAAAATGTGAGAAACTGAACTATAAATTAACTCTTTCATGACAAAAAAATCATGACGCATCTTCAATATGATGTCAAAGTGACTCCAAAATGTTTACTGGGTTGTGCCCACCCTATCCACACAATCATCCCTTATGTGCTCCAGTGTATATTCTTCTATTTAATTGAAGAAACAGCACGGTTACATAAATTTAAGGTTTATTTAACATCAAAAAGTTTAACTGTTTGTTAATATAATGTAAGGTAACATAACAAAAATTACCTTTCGACATAAATTAAATTGTTTGATGTTAATAAAGCATTTTGCGCATGTTATTTCAATTATTAGTAGTAGCATATGTTTAATCTCTTTTACATTTATTTAATGATAATCTAACAGAATTATATTAAACCTGGACAAATAACAAACATAACATTATGTAAAAAATATTACGTGAATAAAGTTTAGAGAGTATAAATTCTATTTAAAATATAAAACTACCTAATAAAGAGCTAATTCCAATGTATTTTTTAGTTATTGAACGAGGATGTCTTCTAAATTTGGATCTGACAAATGAAGAACAGAAGAAATGTGCGGATGGTGACACATGTATCTTGTGCGAAGGAAATGAATGCAATTCCAATAAAATTAACGGATCTCTCTCAATTTCTGCAGCAATTTCTCTCGTCTTTTTTGCTGCCTTTTCGTCTTTGTTTGTTTAATTGATTTCTTATAGAAGCATTCTTTTATGTACTCATTGAAATCATTATTTCTATAAATCGAATGTTACATAATTTTAATATTTTATTATTTTTAGTTTATTAACAGTGAATATATAATACAAATTCAATAAAACTGTTTTGATTTTTTTTTTTTGACCTATGCCTACAACTTTTATAATTAAGATTATGTGTAAAGTAGCTGAAGCATGTTCACAGTCTCTAAAATGGTATTCCAATAATCAAAATTAAGCAAAAGAGCCCAGTGTTGGTGAAAAAAGAACACAGGCTGAAGAAGTAAATGAGAAACACGTAGAAAATGAAGTGTAAGATAAAGAAGATCTAAATGATGAGGAAAAACAGGAAGATGATGATGATCAGGCGGAATCAGGGGATGAAAGACAACGAAATAAGAAGAAGAGACGGTGTTTGAGGCGTAGTTTGATGGAAATATAACAGAATACAGACGCTTACAGGAAAAGAAAGATTAAATCTAATTCAAGTAACGATAGGGAAGCAGAAATGGTCAAAATTAAAAAGGAGGAAAAGAGAAAAGAATTTGGAAACAGAAATAATCAAGCGGGGAATTGATTAAGATGATCTTTCAAGTACTATACGTAATGTAAATTAATGTTATTTTAATTTACTTCCCCTCCATTTTCTTGCTCACAACAATAATTATCTTTCTTCTCTAATTGCTTCCTTATTTTATTGCCTTGCTGTGTTTATCGAACTTCTCTTTCAAGCCTCTTCCTTATTTCAGCATTCTATCTTCTTCCTTCCTCTCATCTAGCACCACCACTTGCCCATTTGTGCTTTTAACGCGTTCAAGCTATTTCCCCTACTCACATATCCTATATACTCTATGGTGCCTGAACCTTGCGATAATTCTTTTGCTTTTTCAAAACTTTCGACTTTCCCAGGTTATTCTTCTTAAATGGTCTTAAAATTGTAGCTCTTTAGAATAGTCATAGTCTAAAGTGTGAGATGTTTCAGAACAAATCTCTTGCTTGAGTGGACTGTATCATCTTAAATAAGAAAAATAATATTAATAAAATGGAAGACAGAAATAAAGCAGGATAGTGAAAAGATAATAGAGGGTTTGTCGAGAGGAGACAAGGAAAGCAAGAGATGAGAGACGGAGATATAGGCAAGAAGGAAGGAGAAGCAGGAAACGGTGAAAATGATGGAGGAGTAAGGAACATGAAGAGAGAGGGTCAAGAAAAGAAGAAGCAGAAAATACTTTTGGAAGTAGTAAAAGTCTAGAATAGTTTAAGTTTGAATTTATATAAGAATGAAATGTATTAAGATATATAATAATGATAATAAATTGCACGCATTTTTCATGATATCTTATTAATAATATGTAATAGTATTAGTAACAGCAATAATGATAACGGTAAAGTTATTGATTCACAGGAATAAAGTACTTAATATTATTGTTGTTGAATCTATTTAAAAAATAATCTTTATCTGTTTTGAAAATACTTAATAATAATCATTGAACTATGCAATCGATAACTTACACATCGCTACAGAAAGTACTTGAAACATACATTTATGTTTTTATTTCATTATATTCTTATCAAACATAATTCTTATGATTAAATATTATACGAGTATATATAATAATTCTAGATAAGGATTTAGAATCGCCTCCCAATTACTATGTATATTCAATAAATGGAATTTATTATGGAAAGCTTAACTTTATTATAAAGATACTAACAGCTTTCGACTCCCTTGCGAAGTCATCTTCAAAAAAAAATAATTATAAATCTGCACTCTCTACTGGCACACCTTTATCAATATTGGTCACCACGTTAAAACATTGCAAGTGAGAAATAACACAAAATGACTCCTGTTGCAGTGAAGCTGTATCAAAGAAAGTTAATATAATTTTAAAAAATAGCTAAAACAAGTTTACAATTAGGTTTAATTAGTAAGAATTCTTATCAGTTACTCACAATATTATAATACGTCAATGTACAAAAAAGCCTCCCTTAATGTGCGATGTATCCGCAGCGAGCGCTGGTATCAGTTTTATTTCCCTCACCATGCATTCCATAAATAGTTTATAAAAATATGCATTACGCCTGATTTATTGGCAACAAATAGAACTTCTACATTATGTACTAAGCATAGAGATATAAGACTAGAGTACGCGGAGTATACGGCCGCGTGTAAGAGGAAATGATATCTGTTTCGTCGTAGCGTACGTATGGTAGGGAGTAAGCAAGCCTTCCGGCTTGGTTGATTGCCGGCATGGTAGGGAGTAAATAAGTAAGATTAGTATATATCTTCTTCTTAATATATATAAATTACGTGTCACGTTGTTCGTCCGCGATGGACTCCTAAACTACTTAACCGATTTTAATCAAATTTGTACACCGTGTGCAGTTTGATCCAACTTGAAAGATAGGATAGCTTACATCTCAATTTATGATGGCAATATTATCTTATTGCAAATTATTTGTCTATTAATTATCTGTTAGCTCCAAACGATGACATCTGGCGACGATGATGGCGACATCTGTTGACTAGATTGAGTAAATATTCTGTTGACTAGATTGAGTAAATATTCAATAGATGGCGCTATGTAATGTAATATGACAAAAACGTTAGTCACAGCAACGCGTGGCCGGGACAGCTAGTATTATATATATATATATATCACGGCAATCACAGTACTCGGCTCGAAAGAGACACAGAAGAATTTCGAGGTTATATCTCTCCTTGCCTATATTACAGTATTCATCCTCTTGCGCACTCTAGTCTTATATCTCTATGGTACAAAGGGAGTAAATGGTTTACAGAAATGTAATACGCCTGATTTCATGGCAACAAATAGAACATTTAAAAATCAAAACTTTTTTAAACTATCATAACTTTGTTAAATTTAGAAATTTTAACCTAAAAATTAAGGTGAATATTCTTAAAATATTAAATTTTAAGATAATACAAAAATCACTTTGCTATTTGCATTTTAATATAGGTTATGGCGCAAATAATCTTTATCATTATCTCTACCATTAATCCAATAATTAAACTGATAACAACCTTTCTGCAGCACTTTATCTGGTTAATCAATATTGTTGTCTGCACTTTAAAATAATAAACGCTCTAGATGCAGTCGACAACGAGATAATACGAGTATTTTTATATTTACTTGGACAACTGTAATAGAAAATCGAAACAACAAATCGTTCAGAAATGTTAAAAGGCATATAATTAATCAATTGATTGAATTACATATGGACCACATACATCGATTGTACATCATTGAACATTGTAATCTATTATGATTCACTTTTAATACTATTATTGTTTTAAAATCGCCAAGAAAATATTAAATACGTAATCATAAATAGGTCGCCTTCATCAACGAGTTGAGTCAGTGACAAACGTGATAATTTTCACATCCAGTACAAAGTATGATAAAAACCTTCCGAGGGCAGGATGTGGTACTCTAATTAAATGCCCCTCCTCCGATTCCTTTATGCAACCTGTTATCTCGAGGGCCACGCTGTGATAAGATAATAATGCACCGGCTGCGACTGCATGTTATTGAGAATTTTAGATAATACGCATTAGATAACACAGCGAATTTCATTACAAAAGCTTTATATTTTATTATCTTATAAATAAAAGTGTTAAGCTGATGAATAAATGCTGAAGTATTTAGAAAAATGACGGGGAATATTTGTTTCCGCTGACTATAGTCCAAGAATTATTTCATTATAAAAAGAAGTGTAGCCAATAAACATTTTGGAATCACTTTGACATCATATTGGAATCATGTGACATCATATTTAAGATACATATGATTTTTTTGTCATGAAAGAGTTCATTTACTCACAGTCGTTCATATGAAATGTCTATTTTGTCGGCTACAAATGGCGAAACCACTTCACCTGTCGGAATACAAATGAAAATGAAGTTGATGCGAACTATAATTGAAATTATTTATTGGGTTACTACTGACACCAACTTTTATAAGTCAAGATGAGAAATAGACAAAAAGTTGAAATAAAAATAGTCATCTTTTGATGTCACGTGACAAGTATTATGGTCTGTAGATTGTAATAAGTAATGGGCTTGTGTCCTATGTCTTAATTTCTATAAAAGTGTGCTATATAAAAGTGTACAATATATTGATAAAGTGGGTTACTAGAACCTCAAATGTTCAATTATTTTTTAATAACTCCTTATATGTTAGGAGATATTAACAATTAAAAAAGTCATTTTGTCTCTTTAATTATTAAAGGGATTCAACGTTGTACACATTCCAAGTGCATGTGACATCACAATCCTTGTGTAAGGTTACCAACCTTACAGATCATAAATCTCTGCTCTATATATTTATATATCAAAATATCAAATATTATTTACAGCTATTTCAAGGAACAACCAAATTTCAATATTATGTCTGCCGTAACAGGGTTAAATAAAATAAAAACTTATTATTCTTTGATTTGACTTGATTATTTGACCACCAACAGCTGCAAAACATTACCACAGCACTGACCTACTCAACAAATAACTGACGTTAAAATGCATTTCACATCATACAAATATGACCGACCATTTCTAGCGTTAAAACTACAATTCAAACTTTTAATTGCTATATCTCGGTCAATATTTAGATATTTAATAAAATAAACACGCCAATACACATTTATTAACATCAATTTCAATCAACAATTGAAAAATTGACCACTAAAAAATGAGGACACAAGCCAATTGAAGTTATTTATATTTGTTCAAAACTTTCATAATATCAAAACTACATATGTTGCATGAGCAAACTGCGGTAAATGTTTCACTAGTGCTTTTATGCATCACCTTTACAGTTTTAAAAAGGATGACAATTCATGAGACTACGTTAATAAATATGTAGTACAGTTTAATAGATGTTAACACGTGGATCAACGACACTGTGGACAAGAGGATTGATGCTTGACGATGACTACTGTGTCTCTAGGTTCGATCACCGAGCCAGAGTTATATTTTCTGAGTTTGATTGCAATCAAATGTAATTGGTTATGTGCTAACATAATCGTAAATATAAAAATATTATCACATAGAATGGTATGAAAAGGGTACGAGGCAAATTCAAAACCAGTGCTGGACACAAATAAGTAGCAAAAAATTGATATTGATTAAGGAAAATATAAAAAAGTGGGAAACTTCTTATTAGAGAAACAGACAATTTGAAAAAGTAATCTTCATACTACGAACAGGACATACAAGGTTAACGCATCAACACTTAATGAGTAAAACAACAGTTCCGCAGAGCAGCAACTGTCAGACGCAAATAATAGTTCACCATCTACTAGTAACCTGCCCACAATATCAAACTCAACGAACCAAACACAGCATCAGTGGTGAACTAAAAGACATGCTTTCAGACAATCCAGAAGAAATTCAAAAAATTCTCGAATTCCTAACTGATATAAACTTAATAAATCAAATTTAACTAAAATAAAATAACTTCAGGCGAACATGATCTTCACGTTGAAATCGCCTCAAATTCTTAAAATAATAATAATAATAAAAATATGATCACAAGAAAAAAATACGAAAAAAACAAATAAAAGAATTAGAAGAGCAATAGAAAAGAAGAATAAAAGACTTTTATTAAAGAGATGGATATAATTGAAAGAAAGGAAGTTGAGCACTGGGAGGACTTAATTAGTAGATTAACGGAATATACATTTCAAAACGGGCAAGGAATACAATGGGAGATATCGCAGTGGAGACGATTTCTGTATTAGATCGTAATGCGGTTGTTGTTAAAGTGAAAATGAATGAACCCATAAGGATACAAGGATGTTGGAAGATGATGAGATTGTTGATAAAGCAACGATGGAAGAGTTTGGAATAGAATGAGAAAACAGAGAAATAAGAAAATTATAAATTGCCAAAATTGTGTATTATGAAATGTTTGTAAATGTATATATTGATTTAAGTGCTAATAAATATCAAAAGTTGATACACTGAAAATGAGCCCATTGAAATCTTTTTATAAAATACAATAAAAATTGAAATTTCCAGACATTTATTCAATCAAGCACGGATAACTGTTACATATAATTAGCAATGACATGAATTCTAAATCACGTTCCATTTTTAAGTAGATGAATGTCATAACTCCATGAAAACCTTTTGGAATCTTATCTTTCCAATTATGATGCACTTGAAATGATACATGCAATTATAAAAAACAATAATCCAATTAACAAAATGAGTCATTAATTAATATTTACTTAATATTAATTTTTTTAATTATTGATTTAATCTTGCGTAAATGTCATCGACAATTAGATACGGTTTATGTGGATTAACTGCATTTTAAATTATCGATTATTAATCAAAATTCCAGGAATAATTGTGAAATAGGTTTAGGTTTTATTAAATTTCGTTTTCTGTACCATCTTAGCTCACTTATATTCTCTTATAACTAAAGTACGCTATTTCCAAACGAATATTCCTTTATTGCAATTTTTTCTGCCTAAATTCGTTACCACATCTCACAAACCTTCTTTTTTGGAATTTGAGGAGGTTTTAACGTCAAGGACTTGTCCGCCTGAAGTTATTTGTTTTAGTTAAATTTGGTTTATTAAGTTTATATCAGTTAGAAATTCGAGCACTTGTTGAATTTCTTCTCGACTGAAAGCATGTCCTTTAGTTCACCACTGATGTTGTGTTTGGTTCTTTGAGTTTGATATTGTGGGCAGGTTACTAGTAGATGATGGACTGTTATTTGCGTCTGACAGTTGCTGCACTGCGGAGGTGTTGTTTTACTCATTAAGGGCCGGATTTATGGTCTTTTATTTACTTCGAGGTTACGAAACCCCGAGTTAGCTTAGTTCGGTACTTATTTTTGTATCGGGTTTTATGGTCCAAATTTAATCCCGTGTTAGTTAGTAGAGACGTAAACCATATTTTAAGAAATTCGAATATTTGTTTACAGTTGTAAACCCATGGGAATGCAAGATTCAGTTTAATTATTGTTTTAAAAATGACGGATTTCTCAACTTAGTACTATATTTGTATAATAGATGATCTTTCTCATCATCTGTTATTGATAATTGATTATGGTCACTCACAAAATTCATAATAAACAATATTTAATATTATAACCTAAAATATTATAATAATGATAGCTAAACTGGCTGAGATAGCATGATATTTTATCTCTGTTGCACACTTACTCCGGGTTAAATATTATTACCTTGATTTATGACGGGATATCTTACTCCGTGATTTTAGTTCCGAGTTAGCGTTAACCCTTGATGATAAAACTCATTTTTCGTTTAATTCGGGAGTTAGCTATTTAGTTCGGTAGTAAGACGAACCATAAAACCGGGCCTAAGTGTCGATGCATCAACCTTGTATGTCCTGTTCGTGGTCTGAAGATGGCTTTTTCAAATTGCCTGTTGCTCTGATTAGAAGTTTCGCACTTTTTTGTATTTTCCTTAATCAATCTCAATTACATATTTGCGTCTATTTGTTGCTACTTATTTGTGTCCAACACTGGTTTTGAATTTGCCTCATACCCTTTTTATACCATTCTATTAGGTCTAAGTGTAATATATCAGAGACTGGATTTCCTTCTATAGCAGCCAACTTGGTGGATTCATCTGCTGACTCGTTTCCCGATATAAGACAATGGCTAGGTATCCAAATCAGTTTAATATTGTTTTACTTTAAAATGCATAAATTGAATAGTATATTTGTACATTTGATTTTTGTGTTTTTATTACTAGCTATTATAGCACTATGTAAGTCACTGCATATTATAATGTTCTTCAAGTTTCTATTGAGAAGCTTATTGCCAAGAGTTGTATAATTATTGTTGATATTTATGACCGCTGTATTTATTTGGTGTTTATTTACCCTTTATATATTGCAACATATTTGCAACAAACCATTTAATTGCTTACGGAGCTACTATAAAACTGTATATCCTTTTTGATTGACCACAATTCACCCTAAACGTATAATATATCTGATTCGTCATTATAAGACATTAATGAATAAATTGGCGTCATCCTTTTAGTGACGACTGACTATTGACTGCTGTTACGTGAGGGTGAAAAGTCATCTTCCGGCTAACCAGGGAAAGTGTGGTTATCCATTCTTTTTCATTAATGTCAAGAAAATAAAAATATACGAAAATAAGAATACTGTATATATCTGGTACATATTATTATAGTAACTCTTCGCACCGTTGCAAAACAACGAGTGTGCATGTTATAGAAAAGAAGTGTTATTAGACATGACTTCTAATCAATACATTTTGTATCTGCAAAAAACTTCTGTCATTTTCCTTTTGTACTAGAGAAAATGACACAAGAACGGGACAAATAATGATACGGGATTGAGTAGACAAATACGCAACCTGTTCATCCAAGTCATCTGTTTAGAAGATTTAAGATATGTCCTACATATATCCTACATCACGATGATATTGTAGTGGAGAAGGTGCTTCTTACTGTTAAAAATAAAATTCACCAAAGTCATCCCAAATGCGTAATAAAACGGTTCTTGCACAGAATTCAAGTAATTGGCATCACTTAAGACCAGTTCAACAACGATGGCTCAAGAATTGAACCTGAAGATATAAAAGCCAAAAATTAACGCCACAAACTGTCACCTAGTCTCTCTAAAGTGTTCAACAGTTTTTCTAATTCCAGCAATCACTAAGGCAGTCATATGAGCTCACATGATCGACCGACAGAGTTACGTAAGCCTACAATTGCATTAAGAGATCTACTTGAATTGACAGTGTAAAGTGACAGTGTTTTAAATTGTTTTAAATCGATAAGACAAATCAGATAACGAAAGCTTGTTGAGTTTAGATTAAATATAAGGGGATGCGAAGGTTAGTTCGAGTACAGTGTTTCTTTTACGCTAAAAGTGTTCAGTTCTACCAACACAATGAAGTGTTTACAAGTTCTGGTACTAGGAGTTACTTTAATCGCCGTTGCCAACGCTGCTGGTAAATTCATTTTAGTCATTTTTAATTAGTATTTTACGGAATTATGTAATTAACATATGAAAAGAAATATGTAATGGGGATGTGAACTCATTTTTTATGGGTTTTTATTAATTGTTGATTGAAATTGATGTTAATAAATGTATATTGCCGTTTTTTTTAATTAAATATCTAAATGTTGACGGAGATATTGCAATTAAAAACTTGAATTGTAGTTTTATCGCTACAAATGGTCGGCCATAATTATGACGTAACCATGTAGCTCTATTAAGGGTTAGGTCAGTTATTTTTTATATGTAAAACAGTTCGGTGTTGAGTATGTTATGTCTTTTACGCTCTGTTGTATAAAAGGAATTTTCTATAACGTTGGATTCTTTAAACAATTAAAGCGAAAAAATGACTATTTTAATTGTTAAAAATAATTGAACATTTGAGGTCCTGGTAGCCAACTTTATGAATATATAGTACAGTTTTATAGAAGTTAAGACATGGTTCACACTCCCATTTAGAAAACAGCTTGAAGAAATTAATTATTTAAAAGTATTTTCATAATATTCTACGACGCTTTGTTTTAATTTACCCGCAAAACATAGTTACATATATCAATATGTCCAATTCATTAGTAAGACATTTCAGAATATTAAGTTTTGAGATAACGACGGAAGCAATATTCGACTTACAAACATTCCAACAGTATTCGACAAGTTTATCCGTAACATAATTTTGATTTTTGCTTGCGTTTATGAGTTATCTCAGTATTGAATCAAATGGAGGGTACAATTTTGCGTATAATTGCATACTTAACTAAAATTTCGTTTTTGGAGATGTCTCACAAATAAACTGGACGATCGATATTATTTAACGCAAAGAAATTACCTGTTTGTTTTATTTTTTATAATACTACAACTTAGTATTCAAGTTAAAAAATTATGTAAAAAGTTGAATATTTTCAAAAATCTGTATTTTGACGCTTTAAAGACTGTCTAAGAAGTAGTATCTAATTTCGTGTCCATGTTGCGAGGCCCGGGCAGAAAATCTTTACGAGGCTCTGATTGTAATTTATGTAAATTGAAAGTAAATATTTTTGATGATAATTGACGAGAAAAACAAAAGTTATAAATAAATAAATGTAGAGTTTTAAAATTTTATATTAGATGATTTTTAAAAGTTAACAAGCACAAAGACGACATATTAAAAATGATAAAGTAAGGTACATGAATGGCTTAAAAGATATACGCAGTGATTCTAATGGGATTTCTAAAGCGTGATTCAAATACATGTATAGTAATTAATTTTTCTACTTGGGTTGTAGCGCGATGGTGCGAGACCCCGTGCGGTTGCCCTGTTTGTGACCCACTAAGGCCGTCACTGATTGATTCAAGGTTAAAGATCACACAAATCGTTCTATTGCAAATAACTCCTTTTCTAACAGTCGTGTATCATTATATATTATTATAAAATCTGTAGATCATAAAACGCTGCGCAAATTTGATCTTAAGCATTTCTTCATAAGAATACATACTAATACAGCTCGGAGAATGGGAGGCGTGTCGCGTGTCTGGCCTACTCAAATATGTCTAATTGCATGAATCCTTCTTGCTTTGGTTCAGTGTTTAATTCGCCTAAATATTATTACTTAGTACATTCTCAACAAAAAAAAACGTGCATCCTTATTTAGTACTTACGTAACATTTTACACTTAATATCGGGATTTACTTTGTTTTACGAATACAACTTCACAGTGACACGTTAGATACGGTGTAGTAAGATAAGACTACACTGATACTGGTAACGAGTTCATGCGACGCCGACTCACCCCGACAGCATAAAATAAAAACATTTTTCTTTTAAGCCCGGCAAAGTCTTCTAACGCCGCTGACCGTTTCTAAGTGAATGTTATTCTATTTAATACGTTTTAAAATTAAAATAAGATATTAGCATTTCAAATGCGTACTCAGAAAATAAAATAAATGATGATACTTTTAAATATGTTAAGTGAACTAAGTTTATTACAAAATTATTTTACTTTTATTTTATATTTTTCAGATTCGAAATGTATCAAGAGCGCAACAGGAACTAGTGTTGTATGTACTAAGAAAGATGATAAATGCGCTACAGTTTTTGACTTTTCAGGCACCACAATAGGTTTGAATTTGATTTCGTTATTAATATTTATTATACTTAATAGGTAATAGATTGTAACAATATATTTTTTTACACTAGCTGTTACGGAAAAAGGATGCTTAGAACAATTGACCATAACGTGTACTGATGAAAATGTATATTGTGTTGAATGCCAAGGAGAGGACTGTAACAAGAACACTGAAGCGGTGCAAGTTCCATGCTACAAATGTGACTCTAAAACGGACAAGAACTGTGTTAAAGCGCCAAGTACAGTAACAACAGAAAAGGGATATTTGTGTTCGACCACTTTGTTAGCAGCAGGTAATTGAACATTTCATTGTTTCCACCAAAACTAACTGCTTTAGTTTTAGTTACTTTTTTTTTTAATTTATTTAACGTCGGCCTATTCCCGATACTGAGTCCTATCACCAATGAATGACCTCATACTATGTTGACAGCTTTTATAGTGTCGATGCCGCGACAATTGTCGTCTACTTTTAATTAAAATTTCATAAACTACTTAGACTATAACCTCATTCCCACTCACTGTTTTGATATTTAATTTACTGTTTTTATCTAATATTTTAATCTGGATTTCAGGTTTTCAGAATAGGCATTCCTAGTCACATTCGCGTTTTAATTTGAGTTTAGTTAATTTAGTTGGTGAGCATGCATAAATTTTGACAGTTCGACAGTTGGACAAAATTGAAGATGAAATAATTAAAATTGCTGTTTTTAATAACAATTAGTAATAGAAATTGTTTTTATATCTTTATTTTTGACAAACTGACATTAAACTTTTTTTAAATATAAATTCTACTGCATTTTGACAGATTGTCACATTTTGGAGGTTATAATATAATATAGTTTTTCTTCATTTGATATTTTTAATTTAAAACATTTGACCTTATAAGGTTTTAAAAAACTAAGAAAACTTAAAAAATTAAAAATGGTACTGTGAATGACTACGCGTATTGCCATATGCTAAACAATTTAAATTAAATACAAAATACAAAATTAAATTAAAGCAGTGAGTGGAAATGATACTTTAATTTTCCATTAAAGGATTTTTTTTAATAATTTTAAATTAATTTAATTTAACTGGTTTATGGTGATAGTTTTATATTAATTCGAAGTAACCCTGCAATCGCATATTTTTCCTTCATATAACCTCACATAAAATAGAATAGGGTGTTGAATCAATCGATGTATTGATATCAAAATTTACCTTATCAGCATTTGTACAACTTGAACAAGCGCCTAATCAAATCCTAATCTACAAAACGTCTTTAAACAATAGTAAATAATAAAGTGTAATATTTAAATGTAAATATTACGTAAAATATTAATATTTTGTAAAATTATTTTATGTAATGTTTACGTTTTGTATTTTGTGAATTCTTTTATTAGCTCAGCTATTTATTTCTTTGCAGTAGAAATTTCTCACTATATGACACATTTACACACACATTTATAACAATTAACTACGCTATATATATATATATATATATATATATATATATATATATATATATATATATATATATATATATATATATATATATATATGTGTGTGTGTGTGTGTGTTAAATAATAATTTGTAAATAAATTATAACAATTCTTCTATATGTATATTTATCCCGGTAATTCTTTTTATTATATTTTCATTTGTAATATTCCTGTTGTCATGTAGATGCTGATACTGGCTTTGTACACAGTGTTCGTTCCGCAATCAACGATAAGGACACATTAAACTCATGTAAGAAAGGAAACTCAGGAACTGCATGCAAATTATGTTACAAAGACAACTGCAACGTTGACGAGCTATTGACGACTCGCAAATCCTGCGCTACAGACGTTTGCTTACACCCATCCGACAATTGTCTTGCTATCTATAAAGACACAGGTAAAATTATTACACATATTTACAGTAATTCCAATTTGAAGTAATTTTTCAAAACAATGTGTCGTTCAATAATCTTGAATTGTTATGGTGCCTAGACCTTTAGTTGACTATTTAATCAAGCGACAATTCGATAAGCGATAATTTTTTTTACAGTTGAAAATGTACATATATTTTTATTCGTTTTTTTATACATACCTTTATACCTTTTATACATCCCTTTTCTTTAGTTTCTCATATACGGATAAACTTATTCCTGATGATAGAGTATTTTGTATTTATATATTTTTTATATATTATATTTAATCATAAGCGCGTCTGTGGCCTCAACTTTTGAGGAGCACCACCTCGGAAGAAAATTATTATTAAATACATTTGATTAGATTATGATTAGACACAATTAATATCTCCTCAGACAATTGTCACTAGATATAATTTATTTCGCCGAAAGTCGGTTACGTGTTCTGTAAGGACGATTAGGTTGTTGTCTGATGTCTTTGTTAACTTACCTTATATAAAATACTTGATAAAAACTAGCGCTGATTGTCATTCAACTTTAGATTAGATACCGAACTTCATATTATTTCTAGAAAATACAAAAGATTCCTATCATCCAAGTATATTTTTATTCGTGTTAAAATTTATTTATTTATTTTAAAGGTGCAATACAAAATCAGGTATGTGCAGCTGAAAATACGGCAGCCTGTGCCGCAGCTGGAAGATTATGTCTTAAATGTGATGCAACCGCAGGGTGTAAAGCAGACATTTCCAGCAGTTGTTACACATGCCCTGCAACAGGTTCCTGTGATGTTACCAGTGCAGAGACACCATTGGTTCATTCATGTACAGGATGTAGTATCACTATCGCTGGTACGTAACTTCATATGGTAGTGTTGCACTCCAATATCATTTAGGAGAGAAGTACCTCCCTCCTCTCTCCCTCCTCACTTTCGAAATCGAATCAAGTTTGACACATAACTGAGTTTGACATTTGAGTTGTCTCATTTATGAACTGGACAATCGATATGGATTTTAAATATAATACTTAGATGAACAATTAAACAAATGTACATACATATTTTAAAAGTTGAAACATTTAAAAAAAAAAAATTATTTTAGCGGACGGAAAGACTACACGCAAATGCGCTGATAAGGAGGAATGCAAGAGCAGCTTGAATTGCAAAAAGTGCACCGGAATGTTGTGCAACTCCAATGAAGTTAAGAGCAACGCAAAGAAGTGCTACCAGTGCAATAAGGAAAAGGAAGGATGTGGAAAACAGCTAAACGCTACAGCAGTTGGAAATACAGATTGCACAGCGAAAACAATTGGTGGATTTGATTTATGCTACGCGTTTAGAAAAGGTAAATACCCAGCTGTCCGTAAATCTAGACAACAGAAATGTTTGGTAGTGTAGAAATCCGGACGTTCCGTCAAGGAAAAACTTATCATTTACAACTTTTAACTATTAATTGGTTATACCTTCTATAATATTGTGACTAGTTAGACATTTTAGGTCTTGATAGCCTATTTTATCAATAAATACACCTAGTTCAGTCTTAAATAAATTAAGACATGATTCACATGCCTAGTTGTTGCTGCAATAATTTAATAAACAAACCATTATAAATTAATTTTACATTTTAATTACAGAAATTAATCGTGGATGTCTTTCTTCATTAATTGCATCAGACGACTATGGAAAGTGCACTGCAGATGGTGAATGCGACGTCTGTCCAGATGATGGATGCAACAAACAGGACATAAATGCATCTGCCATTGCAACTGGTGCAATCTTATTAGTTGCTTTTGGTGTTTTAGCCGCATCTATTACTAATTAAATAATTTAATTACTACATTTGAAAGGACTAATTTTATTAGAGAACATTTTGTTAATATTTGTAATTTCATGTTTCAAAATAGTTTTAAATCTAGCTTGTCATTCGAGTAGTGCGAGTTTTAGACAATTGTTATAGAAATAATATTGAAGAAATAAAGTATTTAATTACCAGAGCTGATGTTTTTATTTTTGACTTCACATTCTGCAACTATGTGGACATAGACACGAATTACACAATGGGCTTGCAAACATTTTTTAATGGGTGATTTTTTATTTTTCGATTGGTACTGAGTAGACAAATACGGTGACAGTTCCACATACACGGGATGTATGGCAACTTGTTCATCCAAGTCATCTGTTTAAATGATATGCTCTTAAATCACGATGATAGTGTGTAGGTTAAAAATAAAATTCACCAATGCGTAGTGCACCCTCTGCCCCATAATAAATCGGAATGTAAAGCCTAGAACACGTAGCGCCATCTCTTAGTTATTTTGTGATTATATTCTGTGAACCTTTCTTAACAAACTGTAAAAATTTTATAACATTACATTCTGTATTAACGAAAATATCAAACATATACAGGGTGTCCCAAAATTCAACGGCAAGCGGGCACCAGAGGGTGGTCCTGCTCATGACTACACAAGAAAAAAAGAAAAAAAAAATTTATCTCATTTTGTTTAGGAATTAGAAAAAAAAATATTTTTTTTTCGAAAATTGAAACACATTAAGATGTTTTTAACTACCATGACCACAATTTTTTAAATATTTCTGATTTTTTTTTTGTATCGGCAACCTAAATAGCACTGCTATCCACCACAACCATTAAAAATCCAAGAATGCTGGTAGTTTTTACACAAAAATCAATTCAAATTGTTTTTTCCCCTAAAATTTTTAAAGATTTTTACTTTCAGTCCACTTTATGTTAATTCGCCGTGGTTTAAAAAAAAAAGTATGAACACTACTATGGCATGTTTTTTTAAAAATTGGCGCTACTATTCAGGATATCACTATGGTATATGTGTTGTATTTTCGTTAAATACTGAAGGAAATGTCTTGACATGTTTACAGATTGTTAAGGAAGGTTCACAGATCATAATAACAAGAAAAACTAAGAGGTTGCGCTACGTGTTCTATGGTTGACATAGCCATTCCGGTGTATTATGGAACAGATTCTTGTCGATTTTTTAATCGTTGATTGAAATTGACGTTAATAAATGTGTATTGGCGTGTCTATTTTATTAAATATCTAAATATTGACGGAGATCTACGGAGGTCAGTGACCTACTCAACAAATAACTGACGTTAAAATGCATTTCACGTCATACAAATATGGCCCACCATTTCTAGCGCTAAAACTACAATTCAATCTTTTAATTGCTATATCTCCGTCAATATTTAGATATTTAATAAAATAGACACGCCAATACACATTTATTAACGTCAATTTCAATCAACGATTAAAAAATCGACAAGAATCTGTGGTCAGTGCTGTGGTAATGTACTGTAGCTGTTATTTAACCCTGTTACGGTAGATATAATATTGGAATTTTATTGTTCCTTGAAATAGCTGTAAATAATATTTGATATTTTAATATATAAATACATATAGCAGAGATTTATGATCTGTAAGGTTGGTAACCTGTAAACTTGTCAAAGTTCTGTCAAGAATATATCTCTTTTACGCTCTGTTGTATAAAAGAGATAGCAACTAGCGGTTGTAAGGTCACATGCATTTGGAATGTTGTATAACGTTGAATCCCTTTACTAATTAAAGAGACAACATATAAGGAGTTATTAAAAAATAATTGAATATTTGAGGTTGTAGTAACCCACTTTATCAATATATAGTACACTTTTATAGAAATTAAGACATAGGACACAAGCCCATTGGCATCAGTTATGACCAGTTCAACAACGATAGCACAAGAATTGAACCTGAAGATATAGAAGCCAAACATTAACGCCACAACCAGTCACCTAGTCTGTCTAAAGTGTTCAACACTTTCTCTAATTCCAGCAATTATTAAGACGGTCATATGTGCTCACATGATCGACCGACAGATCGATCGATTGACAGTGTAGTGTACTGCAAAGTTTTAAATTGTTTTAAATCGATAAGACAAATCAGAAAACGAAAGCTTGTTGAGTTTAGATTAAATATAAGGGGATGCGAAGGTTAGTTCGAGTACAGTGTTTCTTTTGCGCTAAAAGTGTTCAGTTCTACCAACACAATGAAGTGTTTACAAGTTCTGGTACTAGGAGTTACTTTAATCGCCGTTGCAAACGCTGCTGGTAAATTCATTTTAGTAACTTTTAAATAGTATTTGGCAGATTTATGTAATTTATATATGAAAACAAATATGTAATGGGGATGTGAACTCATTTTGTGGTCGGTTTTATTAATTGTTGATTGAAATTGATGTTAATAATAATTTTAAATATGTTAAGTGGACGAAGTTTATTACAAAATCATTTTTCTCATGTTTTTTTAATGTTTTATTTATAATTGATAATTTACTTTTATATTTTTCAGATTCGCATTGTATAAAAGGCATCAGTAGTACAAATGTAGTTTCTGTTGTATGTGAAAAGGCAGATGATAAATGCGCTACAGTTTTTGACTTTTCAAGTGCCACACCAGGTTTGAATTTGATTTCGTTATTAATATTTATTATACTTAATAGGTAATAGATTGTAACAATATATTTTTTTACACTAGCTGTTACGGAAAAAGGATGCTTAGAACAATTGACCATAACGTGTACTGATGAAAATGTATATTGTGTTGAATGCCAAGGAGAGGACTGTAACAAGAACACTGAAGCGGTGCAAGTTCCATGCTACAAATGTGACTCTAAAACGGACAAGAACTGTGTTAAAGCGCCAAGTACAGTAACAACAGAAAAGGGATATTTGTGTTCGACCACTTTGTTAGCAGCAGGTAATTGAACATTTCATTGTTTCCACCAAAACTAACTGCTTTAGTTTTAGTTACTTTTTTTTTTAATTTATTTAACGTCGGCCTATTCCCGATACTGAGTCCTATCACCAATGAATGACCTCATACTATGTTGACAGCTTTTATAGTGTCGATGCCGAGACAATTGTCGTCTACTTTTAATTAAAATTTCATAAACTACTTAGACTATAACCTCATTCCCACTCACTGTTTTGATATTTAATTTACTGTTTTTATCTAATATTTTAATCTGGATTTCAGGTTTTCAGAATAGGCATTCCTAGTCACATTCGCGTTTTAATTTGAGTTTAGTTAATTTAGTTGGTGAGCATGCATAAATTTTGACAGTTCGACAGTTGGACAAAATTGAAGATGAAATAATTAAAATTGCTGTTTTTAATAACAATTAGTAATAGAAATTGTTTTTATATCTTTATTTTTGACAAACTGACATTAAACTTTTTTTAAATATAAATTCTACTGCATTTTGACAGATTGTCACATTTTGGAGGTTATAATATAATATAGTTTTTCTTCATTTGATATTTTTAATTTAAAACATTTGACCTTATAAGGTTTTAAAAAACTAAGAAAACTTAAAAAATTAAAAATGGTACTGTGAATGACTACGCGTATTGCCATATGCTAAACAATTTAAATTAAATACAAAATACAAAATTAAATTAAAGCAGTGAGTGAGAATGATACTTTAATTTTCCATTAAAGGATTTTTTTTAATAATTTTAAATTAATTTAATTTAACTGGTTTATGGTGATAGTTTTATATTAATTCGAAGTAACCCTGCAATCGCATATTTTTCCTTCATATAACCTCACATAAAATAGAATAGGGTGTTGAATCAATCGATGTATTGATATCAAAATTTACCTTATCAGCATTTGTACAACTTGAACAAGCGCCTACTCAAATCCTAATCTACAAAACGTCTTTAAACAATAGTAAATAATAAAGTGCAATATTTAAATGTAAATATTACGTAAAATATTAGTATTTTGTAAAATTATTTTATGTAATGTTTACGTTTTGTATTTTGTGAATTCTTTTATCAGCTCAGCTATTTATTTCTATGCAGTAGGAATTTTCCTCTTATACTTATATATTAAAAATACATATTTATTTTAAATACTTTAATATATATATATATATATATATATATATATATATATATATATATATATATATATATATATATATATATATATATATATATATATATATATAGATGGTGGCTATGACTAAAGAAAGTCAAGGCAAAGAAGAAAATAAATATAAAAAAAAAAAATTATATATAATTATTTGTAAATAAAATATAAGAATTATTTGATATCTGTAGCTTAGCAATTGTTTTTATTGTATTTTCATTAGTAATATTACTATTGTCATGTAGATGCTGATGGCTCCGTACATAACATGCGTGCTCCAATAAACACTAAGGAAGCATTAAACTCATGTAAAAATGCACCAGAAACATGCAAATTGTGCGACAAAAAAAACTGCATTGACGAACCAAAAACTCGCAACAAGTGCGCTACAGATTTTTGCTTGAAGCCATCGGACAGTTGTGTTGCTACCTATAAAGATACAGGTACGTCAGTGAACTTAGCAGTCTGGAGATAACAGTCTGATCTACACTATTGGTAATCGCTGTTATAGAGTTCAAAAGCAAACTAAGCAGTTACTTATGTAATTTTACTTCTTCTACTTCTTCTTTATAGAATGTGCGATGTTTAGTAAATATGAAAATAATAACAGGTAACAGGTTTGATTTCTCATATCCAGATAAATTTACTACGGATAAAGAAGGAAGTTCTTACCGTATTTTGAATTTGATTTTTTTTTAATTTGTTTGAACTTTTATATTATTTTATATTAGCAAATTATTTTTTTATTAAGATCCATACATAATTTACAATCAGTCTCGACGGACGATAATCAAATTTTGTTGATGTATTTAACAATAGGATCACCGATGACACACTGTTAGATTTATCTTATTAAACTAATACTAAGGGGTTAGACAAAGCAGTGGAGCTTTCGAGGGGCACTACCTCGGAAAGCAATTATTACTAAATACAAATTATTTCGCTGTCTCATGTGCACGTGATTTTTTAAAGGATTCATTACAGTAACTTTTAATAACTTATCTTATGTCAAGTACTTGATACAAACTAGCGCTAATTGTCATTAAACGTTAGCTATGATTCCTATCATCCAAGTATATTTTTATTCGTGTTAAAATTTATTTATTTTATAGGTGCAAAAGATAAGGAACTTTGTGCAGCTGAAAATACGGCAACCTGCGCCGCAGCTGGAAGGTTATGTCTTAAATGTGAAGCAGGAAAAGCGTGTGAAGCAGACATTTCCAACAGTTGTTACACATGCCCTGCAACAGGTTCTTGTGATGTTACCAGTGCAGAGACACCATTGGTTCATTCATGTACAGGATGTAGCATCAATATCGCTGGTACGTAATTTCATATTCTAGTGTTGCACTCCAATATCCTTTAGGAGAGAAGTACCTCTCTCCTCTTTCCCTCCTCACTTTCAAAAGCGAATCAAATAAAGGGTAAAGTTTGATATATAACTGAGTTTGACATTTAAGTTGTCTCACTAATGAATTGATCTGGACAATCGATATGGATTTTTTATACCTACATATACTTTACATATTACATATTACTTAGATGAACAAGTAAAACAAATGTACGTACATATTTTAAAAGTTGAAGCATTTTTTTTTTTTTTTTATATTAGCGGACGGAAAGACTACACGCAAATGCGCTGATAAGGAGGAATGCAAGAGCAGCTTGAATTGCAAAAAGTGCACCGGAATGTTGTGCAACTCCAATGAAGTTAAGAGCAACGCAAAGAAGTGTTACCAGTGCAATAAGGAAAAGGAAGGATGTGGAAAACAGCTAAACGCTACAGCAGTTGGAAATACAGATTGCACAGCGAAAACAATTGGTGGATTTGATTTATGCTACGCGTTTAGAAAAGGTAAATACCCAGCCGTCCGTAAATCTAGACAACAAAAACGTTTGGTAGGGTAGAAATCCGGACGTTCCGTCAAGGAATAACTTATCATTTACAACTTTTAACTATTAATTGGTTATATCTTCTATAATATTGTGACTAGTTAGACTTTTGAGGTCTTGATAGCCTATTTTATCAATAAATACACCTAGTTCACTTTTAAATAAATTAAGACATGATTCACATGCCTAGTAGTTGCTACAATAATTTAATAAACAAACCATTATAAATTAATTTTACTTTTTAATTACAGAAATTAATCGTGGATGTCTTTCTTCATTAATTGCATCAGACGACTATGGAAAGTGCACTGCAGATGGTGAATGCGACGTCTGTCCAGATGATGGATGCAACAAACAGGACATAAATGCATCTGCCATTGCAACTGGTGCAATCTTATTAGTTGCTTTTGGTGTTTTAGCCGCATCTATTACTAATTAAATAATTTAATTACTACATTTGAAAGGACTAATTTTATTAGAAAACACTTTGTTAATATTTGTAATTTCATGTTTCAAAATAGTTTAGATCTAGCTTGTCATTCGAGTAGTACAAGTTTTAGACAATTGTTATAGAAATAATATTGAAGAAATAAAGTATTTAATTACCAGAGCTGATTTTTTTATTTTTGACTTAACATTCTACACGGGTTACACAATGGGCTTGCAAACATTTTTTAATGGGTGATTTTTTATTTTTCGATTGGTACTGAGTAGTCAATACGGTGACTGTTCCGCATACACGGGATGTATGGCAACTTGTTCACCCAAGTCATCTGTTTAGAAGATTCAAGATGTGCTCTTAAATCACGATGATAGTGTGAAGGTTAAAAATAAAATTCACTAATGCGTAGTGCACCCTCTGCCCCATAATAAATCGGAATGTAAAGCACAGAACACGTAGCGCCATCTCTTAGTTATTTTGTGATTATATTCTGTGAACCTTTCTTAACAAACTGTAAAAATTTTATAACATTACATTCTGTATTAACGAAAATATCAGACATATACAGGGTGTCCCAAAATTCAACGGTAAGCGGGCACCAGAGGGTGGTCCTGCTCATGACTACACAAGAAAAAAAGAAAGAAAAAAAATTATCTCATTTTGTTTAGGAATTAGAAAAAAAAAAAAATATTTCAAAAATTGAAACACTTTAAGATGTTTTTAACTACCATGACCACAATTTTTTAAATATTTCTGATTTTTTTTTTTGTATCGGCAACCTAAATAGCACTGCTATCCACCACAACCATTAAAAATCTAAGAATGCTGGTAGTTTTTACACAAAAATCAATTCAAATTATTTTTTCCCCTAAAATTTTTAAAGATTTTTACTTTCAGTCCATTTTAATTCGCCGTGGTTTAAAAAAAGTATGAACACTACTAATCTCTTGTATATTGATTGAATAAACAATTAGCACCATAAGCAATTCTATGCATTTTATGCGTTTCTATAGCTGATTTACCGTTCTTAAAACATAATTTTATATTTCATCTTTGTTTTTTATACATTTATCGACTGACGCACAAAACAACTATCACTATGGTATATGTGTTGTATTTTCGTTAAATACTGAAGGAAATGTCTTGAAATGTTTACAGATTGTTAAGGAAGATTCACAGATGATAATAACAAGAAAAACTAAGAGATTGCGCTACGTGTTCTATGGTTGACATAGCCATTCCGGTTTATTATGGAACAGAGGGTGTATAACAGATTCTTGCCTTAAATTCAAGTAATGGGCTTGTGTCCTCATTTTTTAGTGGTCGATTTTTCAATTGTTGCTTGAAATTGATATTAATAAATGTGTATTGGCGTGTCTATTTTATTAAATATCTAAATGTTGACGGAGATATAGCAATTAAAAGTTTGAATTGTTGTTTTAGCGCTAGAAATGGTCGACCATGTTTGTATGACGTGAAATGCATTTTAACGTCAGTTATTTGTTGAGTAGGTCAGTGCTTTGGTAATGTTTTGTAGCTATTGGTAGTCGAAATAATCAAGTCAAAGAATAATAAGTTTTTATTTTATTTAACCCTGTTACGGCAGACATAATATTGTAATTTTATTGTTCCTTGAAATAGCTGTAAATAATATTTGATATTTTAATATATAAATACATATAGCAGAGATTTATGAGCTGTAAGGTTGGTAACCTGTAAACTTGTCAAAGTTCTGTCAAGAATATATCTCTTTTACGCTCTGTTGTATAAAAGAGATAGCAACTAGCGGTTGTAAGGTCACATGCATTTGAAATGTTGTACAACGTTGAATCCGTTTACTAATTAAAGAGACAACATATAAGGAGTTATTAAAAAATAATTAGACATTTGAGGTTCTAGTAACCCACTTTATCAATATATAGTACACTTTTGTAGAAATGAAGACATAGGACACAAGCCCATTGACATCAGTTTTGACCAGTTCAACAACGATAGCACAAGAATTGAACCTGAAGATATAGAAGCCAAACATTAACGCCACAACCTGTCACCTAGTCTGTCTAAAGTGTTCTACACTTTTTCCAATTCCAGCAATTATTAAGACAGTCATATGAGCTCACATGATCGACCGACAGATCGATCGATTGACAGTGTAGTGTACTGCAAAGTTTTAATTGTTTTAAATCGATAAGACAAATCAGATAACGAAAGCTTGTTGAGTTTAGATTAAATATAAGGGGATGCGAAGGTTAGTTCGAGTACAGTGTTTCTTTTGCGCTAAAAGTGTTCAGTTCTACCAACACAATGAAGTGTTTACAAGTTCTGGTACTAGGAGTTACTTTAATCGCCGTTGCCAACGCTGCTGGTAAACACATTTTAGTCATTTTTAATTAGTATTTGACAGATTTATGTAATTATTATATGAAAACAAATATGTAATGGGAATGTGAACTAATTTTGGGGTCGGTTTTATTAATTGTTGATTGAAATTGATGTTATTAATAATTTTAAATATGTTAAGTGGACTATGTTTATTACAAAGTTATTTTTCTTAAGCTTTTTTAATTATATTATATTTATTTTATATAATTATATTTTTCAGCTTCGCAATGTATAAAAGGCACCAGTAGTACAAATGCAGCTTCTGCTGCATGTGCTAAGAAAGATGATAAATGCGCTGCAGTTTTTGACTTTTCAGGCGGCACACCAGGTTTGAAATTGATTTTGTTATAATAATTACTCGTACATAATAGTTAATAAATTATAACAATATATTTTAAAATATTAGATCTTAAGGAAGCAGGATGCAAAGGAGAATTGACTATACCTTGTACTGCTGACAATATACATTGCATTGAATGTGAGGGAAAGGACTGTAACCAAGGGATAACTAAAATGGATAAAATTAAATGCTTCAACTGTAACTCTAATACGAACAAGAACTGTGTTAAAGCGCCAAGTACAGTAACAACAACAGAAGATGGGTTTTTGTGTTCGACCACTTTGTTAGCACCAGGTAATTGAACATTTCATTATTCCACCAAATCTAACTGCTTTACTTTTAGTTATTTTTTATTTATTTATTTAACGGCGGGCTACTCCCGATACTGAGTCCTATCACCAATGAATGACATCATACTATGTCATACTGTGACAGCTTTTATAGAGGCGATGCCGAGTCAACTGTTAATGCTTTGGGCCATTTTAATTAAAATTTCATAAATTACTTAAACTAAAATTTCCATTAAGTGATTTATTTAATACTTTAAAAGAAACCATTTTATTGGATTAATGGTGACTAGTTCATATTAATTCGAAATAACCCTGCAATCGCATATTTTTCCTCCATATATAACCCGGACCAAGTAAACATTTAAATTAGCTATATTTCGCATTGAGCTGAAAGTTGGTACAGACCTTGCGTACATTATTACAAATAAAATACTAAAAGTCCTCACCGATCACACATCTGCAAAAAAAAGTTATTCAAGATTAAAGATCCACAAAAATGGTTTTTCTAATTTTTGGGGTAAACGGTAAGTTTTATCATAAAAATAGATCTGACAAACGTTGTAGATCATAAAATTATCTACAGTAATTGTTCTTTATCTAATCTAAACAACATTTATTTAATCTAACAGTTTATTATTTAAATTGTCAATTCCTCTTTATATAATTTTATAACAACTTAACATTATGCACAGTCAGTTCTCTATACTCCAAATATCAACTATGTTGGCCGTTATCACTTACAACGTTACTCGTTGGACTACAATGACAATGGTTGTAACTAATATATACCGTAACCTCATCTGACCAGAATGCAGTTGTAATATCTCTGGTCAGTGTTACCAACTAAAGAAATATATTTTCTATATGTATACGAGTAATTATAATTATTTGTAAATAAAATATAAGAATTCTTTTATATCTGTAACTTAGCAATTGTTTTTATTGTATTTTCATTGGTAATATTACTATTGTCATGTAGATGCTGATGGTTTGGTACATAACGTGCGTGCTGCAATAAACACTAAGGAAGCATTAAACTCATGTAAAAAAGCACCAGAAACATGCAAATTGTGCGACAAAGCAAGCTGCAACATTGACGAACCAAAAACTCGCAACAAGTGCGCTACAGATATTTGCTTGAAGCCATCGGACAGTTGTGTTGCTACCTATAAAGACACAGGTACGTCAGTGAACTTAGCAGTCTCGAGAGCAGTTTGATCGACACTATTGGTAATCACTGTTATAGAGTTCAAAAGCAAACTAAGCAGTTATCTATGTATAATTATTTTCAAGTACTAAAATTCACAGGGTATATACATATAATTTGTAAAAGAAATTAGATTCCCAGTAAACATTTTGGAGTCACTTTGACATCATATTGAAGATGCGTCATGATTTTTTTGTCATGAAAGAGTTCATTTATAGTTCAGTTTCTCACATTTTTTCATATAAAATGTCTTCTTTATCGGTTACAAATGGCGAAATTACTCCACCTGTCGGAATACAAATGAAGATAAAGTTGATGCGAACTATAATTGAAGTGAAATAGTGATAGAAACGTCACTAAATAGGGCACTTCACCAAATTGTTTACTGGGTTGGCTCTATCTGCAGCGAAACGAAATGAGTCATTTACTCGTATCTTGAACCATCATGTTAAATAAAATGAAGAAAGTTACTAAAAACAACTATATTTTCAACAGGAGAACTAACTTCTTCTGGTTGTAAACAAGAAATTGACTGTGGTGGTAAAATTTGTAAACCATGTACTGGAAATGGTTGCACCGAAAACTTAACAACAGTGAAATGCATACAATGTATCCATGATCCTGCTGACCCATTTTGCACCACGAAATATAGTTCTTTAAACGCTGAATCCTGTAAACTTGATCAAAAATGTTTTGTAGCAAATGCCAAAGGTAATTATGTTACACAGAATTAAAACAAATTACTTTCTAAGAAATAGGTGATAAGCTAAAATAACATCATTTCTTATTATAGGTATAAACACACGTGGATGCACTTCTACTGATGAATGCCTAAACGGAGCTAGCGGTGCAGACTGCTACGTCTGTAATAAAGATAATTGTAATAACATCAAATTTCCGGAATATCGAAATGAATGCAAGGATAAGGAAGATAAGACGCTGGTCTGCCTGAATCCTAGCGATGTATGCGTAGGTGCATACAGCAATTACGGTAAGGCCATGATTAGAAATATCCAAATGACATTATATTAAATAAGAAGAGGGTGAAAGATTTAAAAATAACAACAATTTCAACAGGAGAACTACTTTCTTCCGGTTGTAAAGAAGATATCAGTTGTGTTGACAAGCTGTGCACAGCATGTACAGAATTAGGAAATGTTTGTGCCAAAAACCTGCCAATAAGGAAGTGCGTCCAATGTGATCACGATGATGATCCTTCTTGCACCACAAATCCCTATTCTTTACAAGCTAAACCATGCCAATTTGATGACAAATGTTTTGTAGGAAATGTCAATGGTAATTTTCTTGAATAGAAGTAATGCAAACTAATTTCAAAGAAATAGGAATTAAGCTAAAATAACATAATTACTTATTACAGGTATAAACACACGTGGATGCACTTCTGCTGATGAATGCCTAAACGGGGCTAGCGGTGCAGACTGCCACGTCTGTGATAAAGATAATTGTAATAACATTAAATTTCCGGAAAATCGAAACGAATGCAAGGACAAAGATGATAAGACGCTGGTCTGTCTGAATCCTAAAGATGAATGCGTGGGTTTATACAGCAGTAATGGTAAGCCCATGAAAAGAAATATTCAAATGACGTCATATTAAATAAAAAGAGAATTTTTACTTAACGCTGAAAAATGATCTTTAAAAATACAAAATAAAATATATGTAGATTACAATGCATTTGTAATTTCCAATTGAAACTAATTTTTTAATACAATAGACCTCTCTTATCCGAACTTTAAAATAGTGTTACACATATTAAAACCAATTTATTTTCGGTATTCCGAATGTTCCGTTCGATAATCTAAAATTTTTATCGTGTCTTGGCCTTTAGATTACTTTTTACGACAAACCACAATTCATAATTTTTTTACAATTGAAAATGTGTAATGGTACATAATTTGTTTATTTTAGTGTAAAAACACAAGCTTTTTTAATTTACGTAATTTCACTTCTTCATCATTCTTTGTGCGTGTGATGTTTTGTACTCTTTTATACATTTCTCTTCTCATATTCGAAAAAACTTACTCCCGATAAGGGAGTTCTTACTGTATTTTGAATTTGATTTTTTTTTTTATATAAATTTTAAAATTTATTTATTTATTTTATAGGTGTAAAAGAAAAGGAGGTATGTGCAGCTGAAAATAAGGTAGCCTGCGCCGCAGCTGGAAGGTTATGTCTTAAATGTGATGCAACCGAAGGGTGTAAAGCAGACATTTCCAACAGTTGTTACACATGCCCTGCAACAGGTTCCTGTGATGTTACCAGTGCAGAGACACCATTGGTTCATTCATGTACAGGATGTAGCATCAATATCGCTGGTACGTAACTTCATATTGTAGTGTTGCACTCCAATATCATTTAGGAGAGAAGTACCTCCCTCCTCTCTCTCTCTCCTCACTTACGAAAGCGAATCAAATAAAGGGTAAAGTTTGACATATAACTGAGTTTGACATTTGAGTTGTCTCACTAATGAATTGATCTGGCCAATCGACATAGATTTTTTATATACCATATTACTTAGATGAACAAGTAAAACAAATGTACATACATATTTTAAAAGTTGAAACATTTTTAAATTTTAGCGGACGGAAAGATTACACGCAAATGCGCAGTTGAGAAGGAGGAATGCAAAAGCAGCTTGAATTGCAAAAAGTGCACCGGAATGTTGTGCAACTCCAATGAAGTTAAGAGCAACGCAAAGAAGTGTTACCAGTGCAAAAAGGAAAAGGAAGGATGTGGAAAACAGTTAAACGCTACAGCAGTTGAAAATACAGATTGCACAGCAAAAACAATTGGTGGATTTGATGTATGCTACGCGTTTAGAAAAGGTAAATACCCAGCCGTCCGAATATCTAGACAACAAAAACCTTTGGAAGGGTAGCAATAGGACGTTACCTCAAGAACCAACTTATCATTTATAACTTTTAACTATTGATTGTTAATATCTTCTATAATATTGTGACTAGTTAGACATTTTAGCTCTTGATAGCCTAGTTTATCAATAAATACACCTGGGTCAGTTTTAAATAAATTAAGACATGATTCACTTGCCTAGTACTAACTACAATAATTAAATAAACAATCCATTATAAATTAATTTTACTTTTTAATTACAGAAATCAATCGTGGATGTCTTTCTTCATTAATTGCATCAAACGACTATGGAAAGTGCACTGCAGATGGTGAATGCGACGTCTGTCCAGATGATGGATGCAACAAACAGGACATAAATGCATCTGCCATTGCAACTGGTGCAATCTTATTAGTTGCTTTTGGTGTTTTAGCCGCATCTATTACTAATTAAATTATTTATTACTTATTATATATTACTATATTATAGTAATTAGAACATTTGAAATCACTAATTTTATTAAAGAACATTTTGTTAATATTTGTAATTTCATGTTTCAAAATATTTAATTTAAATCTAGCTTGTCATTCGAGTAGTACAAGTTTTAGACAATTGTTATAGAAATAGTATAATAAAAAAAAGTATGTAATTACCAGAGTTGATGTTTTTATTTTTTGACTTTATATCCTGCAACTTTTAGATCAAATCGATACAAGAAAAGCATATTTTCAATATTGTTTTTTGAGGACATAGTTAATATATAACTATTTCTATAACTACACATGATAAAATAACCTTTAAAGAATACTTTGTGAAATTTTCATAAATAAATATCAAGAAATGAGGCATTGACAGCGAATCTCCGCAGACGTCACAAAAAAAAGTTTCATTACGGTGCCTTAAATGCCAAAATGATTTCATTAGTTGATAAGTTTCTGCAGGTAACCCTGTCGAGTTTTTTTTTATTATTGATTTTTCAATTTCTTACAGCACTTAAAAAACAAAATACCGGTTTTTCATGAAGAGGATCAGAAACTTTGTTATTTTAAAATACGTTAAAATTTAAAAAAAAAACTCGACAGCGTTACTTCGGCATTTAAGTAAAGAAGTGTGCAAAATTTTCGATTTTGGGCTGAAGAGGACACCGACTCTGAAAAAGATAAGATACATTTCAAAGAAAGACGAAACCAGGCCAGAAAGGTGAAGACTTAAAACTCTATATCTCCGACAGTTTTACTCCAATGGACTTCAAATTTTCACACAATAAACTTAATATGTTGTACATTACACCCCCCCCCCCCCCTCACCTAAATATTCGCAAAAGTAAATTATTACATTAATGTAAAGTAATATTTATGTTTTGTATTTTGCGAAATATAATAACCCGCAGTGTTTAGATTGGGAAATGAGGAAAAAGGAAACAGATACTGGGAAAGTAGTGAGGAAAGAAAGTGTAGAGTGTGCGGAGCGGAGGACGAAACACTGGAGCACATTAAGTTTGAGTGTAAGGAAAAAGTAGCGAGCGAAAGGAATATTGGCCAGCTATTAAAGGGAGGCAGTGAAGGAAAGAGGTGGATGGCGGAAATAGTAAGAAGGAAAGAAAAAACAGGAGAACAAATAAGCATAAGAGAATAATACAAATTTAGAATAAGAATTTAGAATAATAGAAAGATTTAGAATATTGAGAATAATGTAAATTTAATTGTAAGTTGAAGTATATGAAATGTATTAAGAATGTAGATTGTAAAGCCGAAAGGCGAACAATAAACAATTAATAATAATAATAATAACCCGCAGTGCTTATTGAAAATTTCAGCGTAGCTTCAATTAATTTTTTTTTAAATATTTATCATATCTAAACAACATCCGTCTTACGACAACAAAACCCTTCAGATCTGAAGAGGATTTCTAAACAACACTATTCAAAGTCATAAATTTGTATTTATCGCATTTGTATTCAAATTCTTTTTTCTAATATATTTATTATTTATTTTGATAAGAATACTTGTAGATAAAGAATATTTATTAATGTGTAAAATAACTCAAAAACTTCAGATTCTAAAACTGCGCATATTTGATAACAAATAGAATATTTGTTAAACATTGAAATGAAGTGCATCTTTGTGTTATTGGCAACAAATGTCATTTTGGGAACTGTAGCTTCTGTCACTGGTAAGTTCTCTACACGTAAATTATATGTAAATAACTTTATGTATCTGCACCTGTCATAACATAATCCTATATTATAATGTCCCAGGTGTATATTTATATTCTTATGATCTTATATTCTTATATGTTTATATGTTTGGTTCAAATTTTGTATGACATCTCGAAAACGGCTCCAGGGAAGTTTTTGAAAATTGCCTATTTCGTAGAGAAAAAAATTCTAAGACATTTGGCATCCCCGGATTTTTCCCTGAATTTTCTGGAAACCCGTAATTTTGGAAAAACTGGAAAAAAAGTGAGCCCTTTTTTGCTGTATTACTTTTAATTCGTAAAAGATAGAAAGTTGAAATTTTGCATGTGTATTAAGGTATTCAATGCTGACATTTCTCAAAAATTAGAAATTCAAAAAGTGAAAAAGGGGGGGTTGAAGAAATTCGGGGGCCCGGTAGGGAACTTTGGAGAAAGTTCATATTCTGGATTCTAGAATAATTAAGTATATTATTAATAAAAAAAAATTCAAAATTTCAAAATTTTGTTTGGGGGCACGGGGGGCAGTATTTGCCGAGAGTAAAAATTGTGCTAGAAAGTTGAAATTTTGTATATAGGCTAACCTTGGTAACTTATTTACGAATCGAAAAAAAAAATCCCAAATTTTGAAAAAAAGTTGGTCAAATAACGCATAAATTGAAAATATTTTTTATTTTGAAAAAAAAATAAATATTTTTTTAGTCAATTTATATGTATGTATATGTGCGCGAGTTTATTTATTATTTCAATTTAAAAATAGAACAGTTAAATATGAAATTTAATTACGAATTATTTTATTGGATTGAAATGATACACGCCAAAAAGACGTCGCATTGCGACGGGGGCAAACTCTAGTTTATATATATTAAGATAATCTACATGAAAACAAAAAAGTGTTATTATTGTGTAACTAAATACTATCCTAAAACAAATAAAGTACCTACTATATAGAAAACAACTACAAAATGAAACTGTGTTTAAAAAGTAATATTACGATGATAATTATATCGCATAAACAAATTAGCGCTGCATTCAACCGTTCAGTAGGAAGCCGACCGCGCGAGTGAGCCACGCGGCATGGTATCTCGTTGAGCTACATACCCCTCCCGGCTTGCCCGCAAGCACCGCCTCTATCCCGCCGCGCCGGCCAGCGCAGAGAGCGAGTTGGTTTTGTTTCGGAGTTATTTATCATTGTAATCTTTAAAGTTTTTTGTTGAAATACCATAAAAACGGTTTTTGTGAGTTAATCTTAAAAGATAGACATATACTATCGCGGACTGTTTTTTAGATCATTAAAAGAGCTATTATTCTTTAATACATATTTTTTGTGTATCTTGAACCGTTTTCACGGCGCACGCAACGGAAGGCTTCAAAGATGAAATAATTTCTCCCGTTTTTTACACATTTACCACTATATCTTTGCTCCTATTGGTCGTAGCGTGATGTTATATAGCCTATAGCCTTCCTCGATAACTGGACTATCCAACACAAAAAGAATTATTCAATTCGAACCAGTAGTTTCGGAGATTAGCGCGTTCAAACAAACAAACAAACAAACTCTGTCGCTTTATAATATTAGTATAGATGTTATGTGTGTTCTTGCTTGCAAAAACTCTCGCGTCAAAGAAATTGAGGTTATTTAAATATCTATACATATGCACATGAATAGTAAAATACTGGTAATTTAGCACCAATACAGTCGCAATTTCATGCTGATGACTCGGATGGAAGATGACACTTTACCGAAAACTATTTTTTTTTTTTTTTTTTTTTATTTTTTTTTTTTATTTAACGTCGGCCTATTTCCGATGCTGAGTCCTATCACCGACGACCTCCTTCAATGTTGGCAGTATTTATAGTGTCGTGGCCTCATATATGTGGGCTACACCACTGCCTAATAACTGTACGATTATGTATGACCATAATTAATATAAGTTCATAATAACCAAACCCAGAAAATATATATCTAGTCCGGGGATCGAACCCGAAGACACAGCAGTCGGGAAAACTATTTGGAAAAGTTATAACTTTTAAAAGAACTTTTGCAAATATCTGACGAACTAGAAAAGATAGAAAACTGAAATTTGGTGTGTGTATTGAGATCATAATTGTGCACATTTGCCAATAGTTGGAAATTGGAAATTTAAGTTCAGTAGCGGCGCGAATTTCCGGGGGCAATGTTAGAATAGAGTTAGGACGTTGAAATTTAATATGTAGGCTCGCTGTAGACAGTTATTAATGAAAAAAAATAAACAGCCCCAAATTTCCAGTGGCGGCGGGAGTTGAGACAGTAAAAGCCAGAAATATTAAAAATGTAGTATTATAACTTAGGGTATGTATGGAGACACTAATTGCGCATGTTTGCCAATAATTAGATTACCAAAATTTTAATTCAGTAGCGACGTGATTTTTTGGGGGCAATGTCGCAACAGAGCTAGAACGTTAAAATTTGGAATGGGGGCCATATATAGAGTATCATTAAAGACACACTATAGAAATTTGCAACTTTCCAGAGGCGGCGGGCGCTGGGGGCCAAAAACCAGATATTTGAAATATATGGAGATGAAAGGCTATAGTTTAGAATATATATTCTTAGATACAAATAAAATAGATCCTCGTGCTAAAATTTAACAAACTTGTTCAGTAACGGAGGTTTGTGGGGGGTACTAATGCTAAAATATATATACAAAACTGAAATTTAGTATGCAGATATAGATTGACATTATTATTACGAAAATATAAAAAAAACTACATTTTCTTAAGTGCAACATTAGAGTGGCGGGTGATAAACCGAATATAAGAACAATATAGAGGTACAACGATGATATTTTGCATGTAGAATATTAAATAGAAGCTAAATAGTTCTCTATAAGTCAGATATTCAAATTACATTCAGTAGTAGAATTGGATTGATTTTTGGTGCGTTTGTTGTGCTGTGAAATCGAACAGGAGTGAGAGGTATAGGGGGGAAATAGTTAACAGCCCCAAATATCAAAAAAAAGAAAAAGTGAAAAAATAGAAACTATGCACGTGCATATTTGCGAAAATAAATTTAACCTTAGTAGCGGCGTTAAATTGGGGAAGTGGGGGCGGGAAAACGCTTTGCCAAAGAACTCAATTTTGAAATTTCGATCATTTATAAAAGTAGGGGTAGATAAAGGTAGTGAGAGTTGTTACGAGCAAAATAGATTGCTATGCCTAAAATTTGACAATTTTATTTCAGCAGCGGGGATTAATGGGGAGACTAATATTATAACGTAAATATAAATACGAAATATAGAGTGTAAGATTACAGTACAGTTTTAATCATGTAAATGAATTGCTGTAATAGCGAATTGGTAGTGTCTGATTGGAGAAGAGTGTGGCGCTGGGGTTCAGTTCTAAGTAACAGTGGTGTTACAAGTAGTGGCAACAGTGGTGGTTACAAGTAGATTATAATGGCTCTGGGAGGTAACCGTATTGCAGAATATGTGCTTTGGTGCTGAAAGTGAGGGTGGCGGGGTATGGGGATTGAATCGAAAGTGCAATAACGGTAAGGAAAAGGCCTAGAGATGAGATTATTAGGAGCGAACTGCTAGGCTTTCTTAAAAACATAAATGAATTGATGTAATTAGTAGGTTTACATTGAAATTAGTGAAAATTTTATCAAAGATTTATCTTATCGAATAATTATTAAAAAATAATGTACTTCTAAGGATGAAATTTAGTATGCAGGTTGCCAATAAAGTATTAATTTGGAAAACTAATTGTTAAGAGATTAGTACGCAGGGGGTGGAAGCGCAGAATTATTTAATGATTGCGCTAAACGGGGGGTATAGGAAAGTGCCCTAATAAGCGATGATGTTCAGTTAAGCTGTAGTGTTGCAAGTGGGCGCATTATGGCAAAGGTGCAGATGATTACATTTAAAAGTGCGAGAACGATACAGAGCATGGAGCCAAGAGGTGCTTGATGTTTAGCGGCGGGGCAGTGGACATTGTTCAATACTGTGCTTTATTATGGTAAATGATAATATTACGCAGCGGGGGCGCTGTGAAAGTACTCTAAGGACCGACGATGCTCAGGGAAGAAGCGATGCACAGTGCTAAAAGTAGGAGGCGCTTTATGGCAGAATAGAAAATAATCCTGAAATATTGTTTATTGTTCGCCTTTCGGCTTTACAATCTACATTCTTAATACATTTCATATACTTCAACTTACAATTAAATTTACATTATTCTCCACCAACTTATTTATTCTTCTGTTTTTCCTTTCCTTCTTACTATTTCCGCCATAGGCGAACAATAAACAATATTTCAGGATTATTTTCTATTTATCAAATAACTTTTATTTATTCACAAATATTAAATACACGTCGCTTTGCGACGGGGCGAAGCGCTAGTTAGTATATATTGTGATGGATAGAGATGGGTCAGGCAAGCCCGCAGTCACAGGCCAAAATTTTGCCATTTTTGCCTCTTTTCTGACATTAAACTTCTTAGATAATTTTGTTCTCTTTTTAGACACAAAATGAGCGTTTGAATATTTAATCATTTGAAAGTTTTTGTTGTGTTATTTCAGCTTAAATGTAAAAAGAGATTTTTAATATAGTCTATATAGTTTCCTCTTATTTATCCAAACTAGCATATACCCCCGTCATTTTAATGTGTATACAATAAAACAATTCGAATCTAATTTAAATACCCCTTTTTTCGAAACATGTAAACTTACACTTGGAACATTATAATATACGAAGAAAAAACAGAATATTAGAATCACTTTGATATTGGATGATTGGAGAATACGTTATATTTTTGAATATATAACAATCTTCCTCTCTCATTAAAACTTTGCTCTGAAAAACGTTTACAATAAAAATGTATATAACATTACAAAAATTAAAAGAATTTGGTTCTTTCACAAATTAGTTTAAAAATATTATTTACTAGCTATCAATTGTTTAAAGACACATTTCTTGATAATTGATTTTAATGTATGTAGGAGAATTAGAAGCAGGATGGAACAATGCAGCAGGTTCATCGGATATAGATACTATTTTTATTGAATCTGCAGAACTAGAAGATCCAGAACATGGAAGCTCACAAAATGTGGAATGTATACAATGTGAACACGCCATAAATCCTTCTTGTACACTGGATCCGAGTGCTCTGAAAGCAGAAGCCTGCACTCCGCCATCAAGCTCATGTTTCGTTCAAAATATTAATGGTAATAACAATGTCTTACAGTCTGCTTCCATTTATTTTACATTTCATTTTCTAAAGGTTCAATTCATTCCTTTCGTTTCTTGCCCCTCTTCTCCTCCTTTCATCTGTTCTGTCATCCATCTTCTTCTTTCTCTCTCCCCTTGCAATAGTTCTTCATACACCTGTTCCTCATGTGCCACTGGTTATCTTCCTCCTCCTCACATACCCAGTAAACATTTTGGAGTCACTTTGACATCATATTGAAGATGTGTCATGATTTTTTTGTCATAAAAGAGTTCATTTATAGTTCAGTTTCTCACATTTTTTCATATAAAATCTACTTTATCGGCTACAGATGGCGAAATTACTCCACCTGTCGGAATACAAATGAAGATAAAGTTGATGCGAACTATAATTGAAGTGAAATAGTGATAGAAACATCACTAAATAGGGCACTTCACCAAATTGTTTACTGGGTATCCTACATGCTCTGTCTTCAATATTTGCTCCTCTTTCTTCGTTTTCTAACATAAATCTTGCAATTATTGTGAATGTCTTTGCTTCCCTGATTATCTAGGTTCTCCAACCTTCTTCCCGACCACATCTTCTATATCCTTTTCTCTAATTATCCTCTAGTTTCTTATTTCAACTTCCAACCTAGTACGCTGTCCTTCCTTTCTAATTTCTTCCGTTACCAACCTCAAAAACCCGCTTTTCGACCCTCAGTTTATCTCCCCCTCCATTAACAAGTATCACAGCGAAATAAAATACCATAGAAACGAACAACAATTCGTATAGAGTTCGAGTTGTAAGTTTTTTTTTCCTAAAATAAATGACTATATTTTTACTGTTTTAGGTCAAAATAATAGAGGATGTGTTATTAATGGTACGCCGTGCAATCCGGGAACTGATTGTGACATTTGCACGGAAAATGGATGCAACAATATTATATTTCCCAAAAACCGACCAGTGTGTACTACCAAAGCAGGAGATGCAGAAATTTGTGAAAATCTAACAGACAAATGTATTGGGATCTATACTAAGAAAGGTATAAGATTAAAGAAAAACATAAATTTCTTCTTCAATGGATGATCAGTTTATTTGAACCATATGAACCTTAACTCGTTCAGTTATTCTTATTCTTCTTATCCATGAACCAAGATCGTACAACTAAAATCGCACCATGAGAACGCGGCTTAAGAAAAAAGAGTATCGTTTTTTCAATTGTTGATGGAAATAGATGTTAATAAATGTGTATTGGCATGTCTTTTTTATTAAATATCTAAATGTTGACGGAAATATAGCAATTAAAAATTTGAATTGTAGTTTTGGCGCTAGAAATGGTCGGCCATATTTGTATGACGTGAAATGCATTTTAACGTCAGTTATTTGTTGAGTAGGTCAGTGCTGTAGTAATGTTTTGTAGCTGTTGGAAGTCGAAATAATCAAGTCAAGTCAAAGAATAATAAGTTTTTATTTTATTTAACCCTGTTATGGCAGACATAATATTGAAATTTAATTGTTCCTGAAGTAGCTGAAAATAATATTTGATATTGTGATATATAAATACATATAGCAGAGACTTATGAGCTGTAAGGTTGGTAACCTGTAAACTTGCCAGAGTTCTATCTTGAATATGCTATTATGCTATTTTACGCACTGTTGTATAAAAGAGATAGCAACTAGTGGCTGTGATGTCACATTCCAACTGAATGTGTTGAGTTATTAAAAAATAATTGGACATTTGAGGTTCTAGTAACCAACTTTATTAATATTTTCTTAAATATCTCTTGTTTTTTGTTGTAGTAAAATTTCTAAATACTTTCCAGGGGTCCTAGATAAAGCGGGTTGCAGCAGTGGACTTGCTTTGGCCTGTCAAAGTAATCCAATATATTGTATGGATTGTGAAGAGAGCAAGTGCGAGGCAAAGTTTAAAGTACTGGAGTGTTACACATGTGGTGAGAACGACGATGATTGCGTAAAAAATCCTACTGCAGTCCCGAAACCCATTTGTCAAATAGGGACTAGGAGCTGTTTCACTAAAAATATTAACGGTAAATAAACATACAAATGTATATCTATATAATTTATATAGATAAAAAAGAAATGCTGTTGGTTGGTAAGCACATCACTTAAAGGGGGTTCCATACAGTTTCGAGGCCCAAAAAAAAGCGATTTTTTAAGAATTATTCCTGAGAAGATTTTTAAATGTATTAATGTAAAAATTTGTACACATATTATGATAACTTTTAACTGTATTTTAACATTTTTATTTTTGTAAAAATAATAATTTGAAAGCTGCTATAGCTGATCTCTCGGAGCTCCTCTTAAAAAAGGCATCTTGCCGTGACCACGATATCTCTGGACTGAATCATCTAAAATGAAAAAACGAAACGGATTTCGTTAAAGTAATATATAATCTAGTAATTATTCGAAGGAATAAGCAAAATAAACTTTTTTGACAAAATGGTAGCTTCTCAAAAAGAAAATCGATTTTTGAACAAAATTTTGTCTTTAAATTGTTTATAAAAAAATATATTTATCTGTGAGAAAAAACCTTCGATTAATTACTAAAAAATATACTTAAGAAACTTGTGTTAAAATTTGAGACTGATCGGTTCAGCCGTTTCTAAGAAATCTTGGTCACCAATTTTAAAAACACAGTTTTCACAGAAAAACGCTTTTAAAGTTTCAAAAGCACTATACACAGAGTAAAAAAACTTACATAACTTCGAAAATAATCGCCGGATTGTCTTGAAATTTTCTGTGTGTGTACTTAAATATATGTACATTACGAAAAAGATCCCCTTAAATGTTCGTAAAGCCATGGCTTTATAGTACCATTCACCAAAAATACTACCATATTTTTATGAAAAACCATAAATATAGTTCTATTAAAGTCGCATGTTTAAGTCGCACTAGTCTGTATGTTAAAAGTACAACACATTCAATCTAATTAATGTCAAAAGTATAAATATTGAATGTCGCATGTTTAAGTCGCACCAATGTGTACGACACATTAGGTAGCACTGTTTGCGTAGCAGGTAACTTTTGTTATGTTAGATAAACCTTAAATACACGTAATTGCACTTAGCAGGTATAGTCCCACACTTTAAAAGGTTTTAGGACATAGTGTAATCTCCAATTAAAAAACTACCCTACAAACAATTTGTCGTATCTTAGTAATCTCGTATCAGATGGCGGTTAGACAGTAGTTAGACAGTGTTCGGGAGGACATAATATCTCTTACCACTACATAGACCATGTATATGTATTATAATCCACAAAAACAAATAATAAAAGGGGTGTGATATATTTATACGATTTCAAGAATATTAATTTCGTGTTAGCCGAACATTTACGAAGATTCAGTATATTCAAGATGCCTGCAACTAATTTTTGATGTGAAGATCTCTGTCCGTTTGTAAAGGCATATGCATATAAGTCGTTATTGCTCGTGTTCTACTCGTGTACGGTCGTTTGTTGGTGTGGTTATGTTGAAATCCGAGTAGAAGTGGTAGTACCACGACTTGCACCTCGGCAAACCTCGTTTGGAAAGTATTAGGAAGGCAATCAGAGGGGGTACGAAGCGTTCCGGCCGGTTCAGACATGCTGTCCAAAGCTTCATGTAATGTCTAATAGGATTCCACTCACCATTCAGAGTGATACGATTCACATCTAATTGGATTCCGATCAAGATTGTTTGTAGGGTAGTATACTAATAAATTATGTATATTTTAGGACGAAATGTACGAGGGTGTCAAGAAGAATTACAATGCGAAGGAGATTGCTCAGAATGTAGTACAAACGGCTGCAACAAGGCACGTTACCCAAGTACACGTAAACTGTGCAATGATAAAACTAGTGATAAAGCCAAAGACAGAAAACCTTGCTTCAACCCGGATGACAATTGTTTGGGAGTATACGACACTGTAGGTAAGACGTCACTTGCATATTTTATTATTCCCCTGCTGCAACCTTACTCTCACGAGGTACATTGCATACATGGAGTAGGGGTAAGATACAATATTTTTATTGAATTTCAAATTTCCCGCCAATTTCTCATGTCACACCGCGGGAAATATAAAATTTAAACTTCTTATAAACGCAATGATTAGTTATCAGCGATAAAATATTCGAACAAAATGTGATATAGTATCTGTGTATTCAAGGATTGTGTAATACGGTTCGGTTAAAGTCGTAAATAGTAGCTGCTGAAGAATAGCAGACTGGACAGAAGTAATCCAAGCAGGTGATAAAACAAGATATCAAGCTTAGTTTTAAACCATTTTTAGTTCACGTTAATAACGTAAGATGGCCAACAGTATAGAAATATTGAAATAATAAAATATAAACATTTTGTGGCATATACTGATCTAAATTGTAATTCTCAGTATCTTAAATAAGTGTAAATTGAAATAGTACGAAATATTGGTCTAAAGAAAACCAGCCGTGTTGTAGCTGGGTTAAACGTTGATGAATATATTTATACAAATGACGTCACATTGCAGGTGATATCGTTGATGCTGGATGTCAAAAAGAACTGAGTATACAATGTGATAATTCAACAACATTTTGTAAAGAGTGCAGCGGAACTGGTATTTGTGTACTTAAAGCAAAACCATTAAATTGCATTACCTGCAGTGCCGAGAATATAAATTGTACAGTGAACCCCTTTTTAACAGAACTATGTGAAAAATTTACACAAAACTGTTATGTTAAACTTGAAGAAGGTAAATATGATATTAAAATATATTCATCATTCTTTTCAGCACTGAAAAATGTCTATTGAAATTATAATACGCCAGTAGTCAGTCAACCACGACTACTTTGATATTTTTACAATAATGTAACTACAGCAAAACAGGTTGTAAACATTGATGAAGCGTTGGAGAGTAAAGTTTGAATAAATGATAACTTAAAACAAATAAAAACAAATAAAAAGAAATAAGAAGACAAGTTATTTTTGTTTTATATCATTCAATTCATTTTACTTTATATTATCATTCATTATTTACAACCACATATTCTTTTAATTCTTTTGTTTTTTAAGTTATCATTTATTCAAACCATTCGATCTTCAAGAAAGCACCGTATATGAAAAAGTCTTTCTTGTTTTTTAGAAATCATAATGTTTTGGCTTTACAGGAAAGAATATTAGAGGCTGTATAGATTTTAATGATCAATCATGCGGAGAAAATTGTGATATATGTAATACAGATAATTGCAATAACCAAATGTGGCCAAAAACTAGGCACACATGCTATAAATGTAAAGGAGAAGGTCATTGCGATATATTAAAAGAAAATGAAAAAATTAGACCATGCTTTGACATCGAAGATAAATGTTTTACCAAATTAGAAGGTAACTTTTTAAATCTTTTACCATTTATTTTATTTTCTTTAATCCATTTAATTTATTTAAGGGTCAAAAACTATTAGGGGATGTATATCAGAAGATGGTATATGTGAAGATCACAACTGCAAAACTTGTGATGAGGCAAACTGCAATAAACTGGATGTGAGGTCTTCTAAAACGATGTGCTATCAATGCGATGAAAGTACTAGAGGATGTGGTTTAATTTTGAATACGACTTCTGTCAATCCATCTCAATGTACATCAAAATTGTTGTACGGTCAAAAGGATTCATGTTACTCCATGAAGAAAAATGGTAAATAATCTACTATGCATTTTGGGTAGGCAACAATCTATTTGTTTCATTATGTAAAATAATCAAATCTGCATTTAAATTTGAACATTGAGATACATTGGGGCTCCCACAATACGGGTGCAAAAACTGTAGGTCCCACAAACATTTTATAAAAATCTTTTTGTACATAATTATGTACATTGTTAACAATATTATCTACATCTTTCCTTGACAACTTTTAATGTAACTTTTATTATCAAAAAGTTATAAGCAAAAAAAGTTTAGATAATATTATTGGCTACTAAACACCTCTTTATAAAATTGTTGTGGAAGTTACGGTTTTATAGATAAATACTGAAAACTGAGTAAAATCTTATTTTCAAGATGACAACCGAATAGATCGCTATCAATTTCGAAAATGGGCTTGTGTCCTCATTTTTTAGTGGTCGATTTTTCAATTGTTGATTGAAATTGATGTTAATAAATGTGTATTGGCGTGTCTATTTTATTAAATATCTAAGTATTGACGGAGATATAGCAATTAAAAATTTGAATTAATTGTAGTTTTAGCGCTAGAAATGGTCGGCCATATTTGTATGACATGAAATGCATTTTAACGTCAGTTATTAGTTGAGTAAGTCAGTGCTGTGGTAATGTTTTGTAGCTGCTGGTAGTCAAATAATCAAGTCAAATCAAAGAATAATAAGTTTTTATTTTATTTAACCCTGCTAAAGCAGACATAATATTGAAATTTGATTGTTCCTTGAAATAGCTGTAAATAATATTTGATATTTTGATATATAAATACATATAGCAGAGATTTATGAGCTGTAAGGTTGGTAACCTTACACAAGGATTGTGATGTCACAAGCACTTGGGATGTGTACAACATTGAATCCCTTTAATAATTAAAGAGACAAAATGACTTTTTTAATTGTTAATATCTCTTAACATATAAGGAGTTATTAAAAAATAATTGGACATTTGAGGTTCTAGTAACCCACTTTATCAATATATACTCGTAGTACACTTTTATAGAAATTAAGACATAGGACACAAGCCCATTCAAATATTAATACAGGTTTGAGTCCTACACTTAATGAAAAAAGGAAATGGATGTTTGTCTAAAGTGCCAACTATTAGGACTAATACATTTTTTAAAAAATATATTCAAATGCATTATTTATAGAAATAAAGAGGGGCTGCCTATCAGATCTGGACCAGAACGACGAAATCCATAGATCTTGTATAAATGAAGAAACTTGTTATGTATGTGTAGGCGATGGCTGCAACGTAAAGGATATAAATTCAGCCCCAGTTTTAAAAAGTACTTTCTTGTTGTTAATTGTAACAAGCTTTGTATATATTTAATAAACTTCTGAAATGAATTCAAATAAAATACACAATATAAACTTTATTTCATAATAAAAACCGTTATATTTGAATAAATTGTTACAAAATTATAGACGATGCATTTTATAAATACAACATTTTGTTAACATCTGATAATGGTAAATCTAAAACAGGCTGTACAGGTTTTGTGTTTATTGTTGCTTTCGATCCACAATTTATTTTCTCAAAACAATCACAAAACTTCTCAACGTGGATATTACTGGATTCTACGTGAGCTGGTTCACCGCCTCCTTTTTCATTATGTTCACTACACATTAGCTCTCCAGATTTCCATCTAATACTTTTCTCAATTTTATTTTTGCATTTAAAGTCATTTTTAACATAAGAACAACGATAAACTGCATCATCATCAGTCACAGAATAAACACTATCAAACGCTGGAGATAAACAAAAGTTTAACCCTGGGTAAATAAAGAATCCAAAAATAAAAATAGCCACTAAAATTTGTACAGGAACAGCAATTGCCCAATATTTTTGAGGTGTATAAGTTAGATTTAGTGATATTAAAATATCATCAGGTATAACTGCCCAAAGAATATATATTATGAAAAATGTCCTCATTGTTAGATACATCACAAATCCATAGACAGCCCGACTAGGAGTCGGGGCAGGAGTGTGTTCCGGCATTGTACAAATTTGGAGACAATAAATGCTGTTTAATAGTGGTCGTACGACTCGCTTGGTGGTCCAAATTGGTCCATAGTTTCAGTTACTAATATAATATTATCGAAAAATGAATTTACAGCTACTCTTATATTTTTAGCTTGATCTCCAGTGAAGTATCTAAAAAAAATAAAAGAAAAGCCATCAGTATTTTGTCATTGTTTTTATATATATTCTATTATTAGGAACACCTACGCTCTAAGTATATTATCATTTAATGATAAGACTTTCTCTACATTGCTTCTTTTAGGTTCTGCATCTACTCTTAAGACATTATAAACAATATCTGCATGACGATTTGTTGGAAACGGCACTTCTACTTTCCTTTATAAATAAAGTTAGGTTAAGTTACTATAAGTATAATTTAAAGCAATTTATAATATATTTTGTTTAACATACACTTCAAACTTATTAGTTGTTTGAATTTCACTGATTTCACTCATTATATTAAGAAGGAAGGTGAAAATTATACTTCATTTAGATAAATTGTTAAATAATTAAAATTGATTTAAGTTTTCTTATGTCATTTGAAATTTGACATTAATGCACAACTTCATGTATATACTTCAGCACATAATTATGAGTGGGTAAAGAAATTGACTACGCGGTTATATTGAATTTGTTTTTATTTATTATTTTTAATTTAAAGTAAACTAGATTAGTTGCCTGATATTTGAACCGCATAATCTACAGCCTTCAAATTATGTTTGCTATTTAATTAAATTGACGAATGTAGTCAAATGTAGTGGTTAAATTTTTAAAATTTTGTGGTGATCCGTGTTAAACATATTATCAAAATCATTGTTTTAACTAATAATGTAATTTAAATAGTACCGGCATTCGAATTAAATACAATGTACTAATTAATAAAGCCGGTCTCGTGTGAATTACATATTTCATTACCTACAGAAAAACTATTATATTTTCGAACACACTATCATAATCATAGAGGCCGCCTGTGAATGTCCATAGACGTCAGTATGCATGCGCTCACCGCTATTTTGTTTACTGTGATATTAATCGCGCTTAATTCCCTTGTTTCTTAATAAATTTGTTCGAGGATCGATTAGGGCCAAATTTAAATGAAAAATAAAATTAAATGTTAAATTTTGAAATTTATTAGTTCTATTCACTAAATAAAAACCGCAATTAACATACTAAGAATATAATTTTATTTCATAAACATGGCGAATATGCAGCAAATACATCAGAATAATGGAGGACAATCCGTCAAAGAATTGTTAGAGAATACTGCTTGTACAACAGACGATCCTATTGAGAAAGCCGTGATTGGAAACATTATGGGGACACTTCCAGCTAAGAAACCAGTGGTTAGTTTTGTAAAAGTATTGTAACATTTTGGATGCCTGCTTCGTTTCCTTACCTAGGAAACAAACAAACCTAAATTTGCTCCTTTTTTTTGGTTTCATTCACAATGTAATCATTTATAAATTTTGGTTTATTATATTTTCAATATATTTTTCATAACAGCTTGCATTTTTAAGTTAAAAATGACATATTCAGGTTTAACCATCAGATAATGTTTTTATAAAATTGTTTTTAGGAAGTCCAAGTCTGTAGTTTATGCAATTTAGAATTCCATAGCGCGGTAGTCATGAATGCTCATTTGGCAGGAAAAAGACATGCAAAAACCCTAAAGAACAAATCAGCCCATGGCACGGAACTTTCGCTATGTGGAGATGCTAAATCGACAGATGATAAGAAGGAAATATTGAAAACAGAGTTCGAATGCAAAGTTTGTAATATATTTGCAAACTCTGCAGGACAACTAGAATCACACTTAAAAAGTTAGTTGATGTGTACATAGAGTAACTATCATAACGAAATCAATATAATTCTTATAGTAACATTGTATATTTTTAGGTAACAAACATTTACAAAGGCTCGCTAAACAAAATCCAGATAATCCAGGTAAATTTGAATACGGAATAGAGTATTCATTGAGTTTATTAATTATTCTATGTATGGCATATTTATCCTTGTGTGGCTATTTATATTTATTATTTAAATATTTTCCATAGTCATAATTATTATTTAAAAAGACAATTACGTTATTCCATTAACTACCTTCACAAAATAAGCCTACCTGAGATAATATTTATTAAGCTAACACATCATTAAAGACTGAAATAACTGCGACGACCTGGCAAATCTTTACTGACATGGTTAAGGTTAAATACGAAATTATTTATGTATATTATTGTAAATAAAAATATATTTTTTGGAATTCATATCTAAATTTACAGAGTTTTATATATAACAATGCCCTTCTACATATATTTCTGCAGAAGAAATCCTCCACCTTTAACTAATATTTTCATGTTCCATTTAAATGTTTATAGAAATTAATAATTCTACCATCTAAAATTCATTATATTATCAAAAAAAGATTACTTCTTTTTAAGTAAATAAGAATTGTTTTTATATAATTTTACGTAGATATGAAATTATTAACAGACTCTAGAATAAAATTCTTAGTATAATTAATTACTTTAAAACGATTTCTTTAAATGTTAAAGTTAGTACAATACTTCAAAAAGAATTTGATATATATTTTCAATACTATTTATCAAAAATATTCATATTTGTTTAAAAAGAAAAGAATTAACTAATAAATAAAAGGAATTTGCTTTTTTAGAAGCTGTTTTACCTCCAAATGGGTTACAACGAATTGCGGCGAAGAAAAACAAAAGTTCAGATTCCGGCGACAATTCTGCATCACCTGCTAAAAAGGGCAAAACAGACCCTTCTTTATTTACATGCACAATCTGTAACTGCGTCATGAATTCTCAGGCACAATATGATCAGGTTAGTAGACTGTTTTAAAAATATAATCAAACTATAGTTCTTTTTAAGGCACTAATAAAACCACAGTTCTACAGAATTTGACCAAATTTAATTATAAAAGTGCCAATTCAATTTTAAAATTTCAAATATTTTGATTAGCTGTGAAGCGACATATATATAATTAAAGTTCGCATATTTTACATGCAGGAGGCTTACAAAGTATAAAAGAGGCATACATTTTAAAGTGTATCTCTACAAGAGTTCTACATTTGGCAACAGTGGTTACGTTACAGTGCTGCAATATTTCTCTGCAACGTGGTTGTATTTAGTCTGTATATGTATATAAAAGGTTACGTGTATTGAGTACATTTTTTGAAAACAAGTTAAATACTATCCTATATTATTATTATTAATTGTTTATTGTTCGCCTTTCGGCTTTACAATCTACATTCTTAATACATTTCATATACTTCAACTTACAATTAAATTTACATTATTCTAGACCTTTTTATTTCCAAAAGTACTTTCTGCTTCTTCTTCCTTCATTTTCCCTAGTCTTCCTTCTGGACTGGTCTATTCTCTAGTCCATTTTTCTGGGCTGAAGTTTAACTGTTTCCTCGCTACTTCTTTCTTTCTCCTGCTTCCCTTCACTGCCTCTTTTAGTACTTCCTTTCTCTTCCTGTTCCTTGTGCAACCCAGCCACCAGCTTATTTATTCTCCTGTTTTTTCTTTCCTTCTTACTATTTCCGCCATCCACCTCTTTCCTTCACTGCCTCTCTTTAATAGCTGGCCAATATTCCTTTCGCTCGCTACTTTTTCCTTACACTCAAACTTAATGTGCTCCAGTGTTTCGTCCTCCGCTCCGCACACTCTACACTTTCTTTCCTCACTACTTTCCCAGTATCTGTTTCCTTTTAAATACTATCTTATATATTAACGTTTACTTACTTACTATATTTTGCTTACGATTATCACTTTAATTAAATAACAATTATATACTTTTTTTTAGCACATAGTATCCAAGAAACATAAGAATAAGGTAAATCCACCTCCGATACCTATGAGTTATGGAAGTTCTGCTGGAGGTCATACAAGCAACAAAAAAAGAAAATTCAATGACTATATGACAAAGAAATCTAGAGCCCGTCAAGGTCTTGGCTACAATAACCCAATAGAAAGTAATTTTGTAAAGGAGGCTTCTGATATGCAATTGTTATCACCCTTTTTATCATGTAAGTTTTACCGCTTATATTTATTGTTAACCTTTCGCACTACACATGTCTTCAGGCAGTATTTCTTTATTTTAATTTGAACTCAAAGCCGATGAAACGGAAGAATAATGAGATAATGTTTCGCGGAGTCAAGATTCGCAGAGTTTTTTAAATGGAATTATTTTCAATAATTTACCATAGACCTGGAAATATATTTCAACGCTCCAGAAAATATATATTAATTTGAAGTGCAAATGGTTAATAAAACGTTTTATAGTCCAAATCACGATAGTCGATGATTTATACTGATATATACTTAAAAGATGTTATAAGACCGGTATAAATCTATAATATGATAATAAATTTTATCTTATTCGTTTCTATATACATTATAGAAAAATAAGTGAGTCAGTGCTTTTTAGTTATATCGGCAGTTTATACCCCACAACTTGTTTTAAGTATGAGTCGTCGCCGAACTCTCGTAATTTGAACTATATAATGATTTTTTGTGTTCTACCCAAGTGAACATCCTCTTAAGAACTTTGGTCTTGGAGTATTAAGAGTATAGAGTTACCATTCGCTTTCTTTGAAAGTATTGTCTTTCTTTGGCATTAAGTTAGCAACCTTAATTATGTTTTTAGAAAATTGTGTGTAGATTTATCCACTGCACCATTTATTATAAGTAGTTCTTTCTTAGAGTAAGCTACCAATAGGTTCGCATTAGCGCATCGAATATATGTATCAAACATGGAAGCTAAGTAAGGGGAAGGGGATAGAAGGCGTACACACGGGTATTCCGGATTTTCTGAGACACCAACTTACATCGTTTTCCAATCGATTATTTGTGATTGTTCCTTTTTGAAGCAAGTGTCGCTGAAATGCGCCGATGCTGGTTCATAACTCATTTGTACGAATAAACATACAAATCACAAGTCTTTGCTGCCCGTACCCTTGGTTTTCCTCTTCCATTTTTGAACTAATTATAATTCCGATATGTGGACACACTTTTAGACACTAAATAGGAATGCTTCTTCAATTGTATAAGCAATGAATTCAATTTGATGATTATATTACAACATTAATGGCGATATCTATTCAATAAAAAATGTTGCTTTCATTTTGCACTTTTTTTTCTTAAGTTTAAATTGTATAGTTTATTTTTGTGTTCTATCCCTTGTGTTGTTTGATAAAAATAACGTCGTAACGAAAGTAACAATAAAAAGTACAAAATGATGAGCCACTTTACTAAAAGTTAATTGTATTTAGTCATAATTTACTAAGTTGGAAGTGTAAGACTTTTTTTTTGTGTCTTTTTTAGTTAAAGCATTGCATCCTATTATAATTTACTGAATTAACGAGCACTTACATGTGGCGGTCGGGATAACCCCGGGAAGCACTTAAAATTCACTTGCTTTAAATTGATATAGTTATTATATTACAGTGATAGATAAGTTTCATTAATAAATATAACAACGAGATATATAGTAAAATATTTAACAAGTTGCAGTGAATCTCTAAATTTTAATTGTTAATAATGAAGACGAATTTAATATAAATATAAAATAGATATAATAAATAATAATATATTAATATTTTTATAAAACAGATAAATCGAAACCATGTGGCGCTGCACCACAAACATTTGCAAGTTTTGGAAAATGTACAGGAAGTTTAAGTGGAAAAAGTAATGAGTATACACAATTATTATATAGATCACAGGCATTGCAACTTGTTAAACAGGCAGATTTATTAATGACACAAGCTAAACAATTAGACAATACCCTGGCTCCTCTGACGAAAGGAAAACAAGATAATTCCTATATGGATGTAAGTTTTATATCAAAATATTATTTAATATTATTTTTTAAATGTTTACTTCTAGTTTTCATAATATGTTTGTATTATTAAAAGCTGTTAGAAATGGTAAGGGTTTCTTTTTTATTTGTATGTCAAATTCCCTATTTTATCCTGATAGTTATTTGTATTTAAGGGGCTACACCACCTTGACTATTTTTTTTTTCTTATAGCGTGAACCTTGAAGAAAATTTTAAGCATACAACGAAGTCTGTACCTACAAAATTAACGAAGATATGAATTATTTTCAAAGACGCTGCGCATGGCTGCGCGTTTCGCAACAAAACTTCGAAAGTATCTCACTCGAGAGCACATTTTTAAATCTGCGAGACAGCTAGATGGCCTCACGGTTGTTTCGCAGATTGGAAGTGAAACATACAAGACGTGCGCGTAGGCGTGTATCTCCCCGCAAATTATAAACACTTTTAGATTAAAAAAAGGATTAAAGAAGCACAAAAGTGTATTTAAATAGAAATACACATCAGTCGACAGGGTGCGGGTGGTGTAACCCTTTAATTTATAAACTAATCTATTAAGAAAATATAACAATTTGTTTATTACAGAATTGCTTTCAACCTCCACAAACTGGTAGTACTTCTTACCTACGTGCTTCATCTATAAGTAGTACAGATAAGTCCAATGGAAGTAATAATGCCTTAAAAGATAATTCAAACAAATTCAGTTACGGCTATGGGAATAGCAATGATGGCGCAAATAGCTGGTTCAATAGTAACAGTTATATGGCGGCGGGAATGGGTTGTAATTTTGGAGGATCCAATTTTCAAGCACCGAACACGCCGAAAAATCCACCATTCAAAAATTTCCAAAATAATTATAGCAATAATAAATCTTGGTAGTTTTGAACTTTTCATACCGAAACCAACTAGTCCCCTACCTTCCTTTAAAAACAATTAAAATGTAAATGTTAAATTGTGAAAGAATGTTAGTTTATACACCATATATTTTTTATGGGAATTATTTTATTTTGATTTTTTGTACATTCGAAAATTATTTATTTTTGAGATAATTTTCATTTTGACTTTACAAAATAAAATTTTACACAGTAGATGATGTGGACATACATGCATGCAACATTTTAAACATTCAACTAAAATAAATTATAATAATGTTTGATGTTAACATTAAATAAATATTTGTGTAAATAATTTAACTACATTATTAAAAATAGTAAACTGTAACTTTAATCTGTTTAATTCATTTTACTTTTATCTCTCTACTCTTTTTATAGATTTATGAATCATAGGCTAATGTAACGTGTTATCCAGTCATAATATGGGGCCTACGTTCTGAAATGGGCTCCTAGACCTGTAACATGTCGACACCCCTCTTCAAATAACGAATTTATATAAGTTTGAAGTGATAAAATTTATTTTTGCGAAAATCTCTAATTCATATATGTAATAAATTCCTTGTATCGAGTGTAACTGTTTCTGCGACTGTCTTCTTTAATCCCGGCCTTGAGTTACAAGTAATATACTTTTTTTATGTATTTGAAATAGATTTTACGAATTTATATCAGGCTGAATTGAAATCTTGCTTATGTAAAAGACTCACTACTTCCGAGATTCTACTAAGTTATATTCAGATTTTGCAAATTGTCATCTCTTGAAGATAACATAAATTTATACTGGATATAAATAAGTATCAAGAAGGTGTACTACAAGCAGTGACTATAGCTGCCAGATATTTTCAGCTCATGTCGCTTAGATGTATTAGGATGCTCTCGATATTTACTGTGTACATGGTATCTATAATCTAAACTGTAACTTAACTAATTACTTAATATAATATATATATATATATAACTTATATCACATTGTAATAATTGTATATTCATATGGACCGCTAAAATAAATATTCGTCTATGATTGGTTATTGCATTGATCGTACCAATTCGCTCTTCTGCTGCGCGTTCCCCATTGCGCATTTTCAACTATATAGCAGCCATCTTATATTTAGTGAACAAGAAAAACATTATTTGAATGGGCGAATTTAATAAATTTGTGTAATTAGTACACTTTGTTGTGCAAAAAAAATTATTGTGTTTTGTCAGTGATAGTTAACTCTGTTGGATGTAAGTAATTTAAATAGTTCATGACATTGTTTGGTTAGTTTTTATCGCGCTCTAATATACGTCTAGCTTGCACCCCTCTTGCTGCTCGCGAAAAAATGTGTGGGGTTGTGGCATTATAGCCAAACTTTGATATCACGAAAAATAAATTGGTATGTACACTTTAAATTACATAAGCCTGATGAATTTATTCATGCAAATATTAAAATTATCGAATGACATTTGTGTTTTTTAAAGTTTTATGTTGTCAGGTTTAGTATTTGCTGTAAAAAAGATAGAGCAAGTGACATAACACAAGACAGGACCTATCCTATTTCTTTGTTAGTTGAGTGTACTACCAAGTCGCGAATACCATTTGATTTGCGGTTCGCAACAGACGCTGTATGTCTATCAATTTTGAGATTTAAGTTGAGCTTGACCGAACAATGTTTGGCGTTTATAAATCAACTTCATAACTAGTGTCAGTTTGTTTTGTGTTATGTTTATGAATTTGTTATTAACAATACAAGAAGTGGAGGGGTTTATTATATTTCATATCACATTGTCTAATCATCTGCAACCATCCACGTGATATTTGACAATTGAAATTGTTTTTCCCAACTAAATTTAATATTACATTTTCTTTTATGAATCTGAGGTTACTTTATTTATATATTATTTTACCTAAACTCTGAAAGGCAACAACGTCCATTCTAAAAATATGTTTTTCAATTTATTTATTTAATTATGTAAATAAGAATTTCATTATTCAAGATCTGATTTATAATTTTGAGGTTGTGTTGCCCTAAATAGTTCAGCAATTTAAAGTAATAATACATTGTAGTATTAATTTAGTATTGTCTACATATGTCAAATCAATTAACAATATTTATTTTGCCTCATCAATTACAAATGCACCACTTCGCCTAATTCGTTCAAAATGCGAATGCGAAAGGTTTATTCAGAATAGTTTAAAACTAATTAGCGATGTATATTTAAATAAATTTACTAATTAGTTTTATTTGTTAGGGTGTGGTGGTGTTAACATCTCTTTTCAGAGATGTATCCGCAAAAAATATTTGACGGAAATTTGATTGGAGTGCTGCAATACAAGCAGCATCATTAGCTTCCCTACGCATTGGGGAGTGGGGCGCGGGGTTGGTGTACCCGTGCCCCCTCCTGGTGATTTGCTGGCCACAATCAGCATGTTCGAACAACAAATAAAATCGGAACCAATGGGGTTTTATGCATGTCCACCACCAGCTCATCCAAGAAGTGAATCTAGTGAACATTCAGTGATAAATATTGCTGATGATAAGGAACATCCACAGCCCTTATCTGTGGTTACCCCCACACAACAACAACAACATGTATGTTGCTAATATATTTATTTTATATTTAATGACAGGTATCTCCAACCTAATGTCCACGAAACAGTAATTTTTATTTAATTAGATTTAAAGAAAACTGATTTAATGTAAAGAAATAAATTAGAAATGTTTTTACTGCTTTTTAAATTGTTTGAACTGTTTGTAAATAAGATATAAACGGTTTTTTCTTTATTTTCAACTTTTCAACATAGAGCATTTTCATATTTTCCGCGTGCTAATATATGAAGTACATGCGTTACTATACTATAGTGGTTGCAGTTACAGGAGGTAGCGTTTCAATATTTCTCAACAGTGTGAACAGTCCAAAAAACATTGTTACATTACATTTACTTTAATAATAACGCAAACGACATCTAATTCAGCCATAACGATAACATAGTTTGCTTTATATAAGTACAAATTACGAGAGATCGGCCGTGACTCTTGCTTAAAAGAGGTTATAAGAGTTGTATAAATCAACGGCGGTGGTAAATTTTATCTCATTCGTTTCTATAGACATTACAAAAAAAATTAGTGAGACAATGCTTTTTTATATTAGCGTTCGTAATTTGAACTATATAACGTTTGCGTTATTTTAAAATTCTATACTTTTGACTATGATTATTACCTTAATACGTAATGTATTAAATTCTCTTTTACGCACTGTATAACAGGGATGGCGAACCATCATACAGAATAAACACAAAAATTATTCCTCTGCTGAGTACCAAAGATTAGTCCCGAGTACTGAGAATCCCCATTTATTTTATTCGTATATAGCAACACCAACAGACAATATTTTACCCGCTTTACAAATAAACCTGATATAAAATTTATACCAAGTATAAACTGATAATAAGTTTGTTTTATACGGGCTTTATACCTGGTATAAATTTTATAACAGGTTTATTTTTAAGACGGTTTATGTATTACTTAGACAAAGACGCGGTAAACACATTTTTCTGTACTGAATTTTTTTTTGGATTGTTTAAAAAGTAGTATTAATGTTTTGATTTATTTGACATAATTTTTGTAAAAGGTTGTATATCCCTGTCATTAGAATATGGGTCGTTTTTTAAATTCTCAGTTGAACTTCAGTTATGGTATTCTTTAAGTTTAACTTAAAAAATGAATTCTGGTTTTGTCAAAGACCTATCACAGTTAGTTAATGAAAAATGTTACCGTGTATAACTTATATTTTCCTTCGTTAAGCTACAGTTATATCCAACTGGAACTAAAAGAATTACCGTTAACTGATAATTTAAGAAACGGCCCTATTTGTGGAAGATTTTAATAAAAGAGAGTAACTTCGGTCTTAAATCTTCAACAGATTTATAACTTTAAAAAAATCGGAAATAAAAAAAAATTCTTTTCATAAAGTTACAACTTGATATAAATTGTTTTTCTAAATTTATAAAAGAAACAATCATTGTCATACTTGCTGTAATAATTTTAAATAACGTATATTTATTTAAAAATTTAGCCGCAGCCCTCTGACACGCCCATTTCACAAGTAACGCAAGTTATAACAGCAAAACAAGAACATACATCTCGAAGTAAACCACAAGCATGTAAATTATGTGGAAAGATATTATCTTCAGCATCCAGTTATTACGTTCATATGAAACTCCACTCCGGAAATAAACCCTTTCAATGCACGGTATGTAATATTCTTATAAATAATATTCATCTCCCAATTCATTCTATAACGAAACCAAACTTTGCATAATCAGAAAATAATAAGCTATTCAATTATATATATTTCAAATTAATCTGTGTATTGAAGATTTGAAGGACGAGGTTTCGAGGAAACCATCTTTAAAGTTTTGTAGAAAAAAATTCATATTGTTAGACTTCGAGATAGGCTTAAAATATTCTTCAAGTTATAAAATAAAGATAAAAGAGGGTGATAAATTTATTAAATCAAGTAAAAACATGCATTATGCACAGGTACTAATTAACATTTTCAAGTTATCCTTTTATAAAGCTAACAAAATAATTTAATTAAATCAAAGACAGCTGATAAATATATTTATAAAACTTGATTAAAAGGAAATGAAAATTTAAACAAAGAAGCGTGATTAATTTATTATATTTTATACATATATATTAAAAAAATATATTTCAAGAGATATTCTTTTATGAATCAGTTTTTTTTGTTAACAAAATATCTTCTGGTTAAGAATTAGGGATGTGATAAGGGAATAAGGGATAGGGTAGCTAAAGGTTTGTTAAGGAAGGGTATGGTAGTAGACATGGGCCTTATACAACAAAGTACACTACGATAAAAAAATTTGTAACGAAGGTCGCAGGTTATAAAGCTTTTAATCAATAAAAAAAGTAAAAATACTTAATTAAGGTGTACTAATGGATTCTTTGTTTCCGATGATTTTTTATATTTTAAATGAAATATTTTAGTATTATATAGATTTTATGTATTATTTAAATGTGTATTTTTTATCCATTGTTAAATGCTGAAAGATATATTTATACTTTGAGGATTGTCACAGAAGTTGTTGATACTAGTAATATTAAAACCTATTGAAGAGTATCAGATCTTAATGATACCATTTATTCTCAGTAATTATGAATGTATACTCGCAAAACATTCTTGTAATATTCTGCCTAAATAAAACCTTGTAATATCTAGTAATATATTTCTAATTGTTTTATACGCATTTAATCTTTAAAAAGGACTTCTTAACATTTTATTATCCTTTAAAAGATGTTCTTAAGAATTTTTATAAGTACGCTAATGCGTAAAAGGGTAGATTTTTTATCCGAAAAGCAATAAAATATTTTGTAACTTTTGTTCTATTATATAAACATTAAATACATATAGATTTGTTTAGTGGGTAATTATTTTTCCTTTTTTTCAAGTTATTTATTATATTATATTTTAGATAGTTTCTTTTTCTTAGTGTACTTAGTTTCTTAGGGGGCTACCATATAATATGTATCTGCATTTCAAATTTTTAGTAGCCTAATAAACTTTTAGAAAACCAATATCAATGGTGTTTTATTAGTTGCATATAATTCAGGCGTTAATTAATATTGAATATATTAAATATATCAACTGTTTTACAAATTTTACTTATTAAGTGTTACTTATAGAGAGATTGTTTGTAAGAAGACGAATTAGTTTGTTCATAAATAAAATTTAACAAATATTTATTTATTTTTGTTGTAATTATAGGTATGCGAAGCTGCATTTTGTCGAAAGCCATATCTAGAAGTACATATGAGAACCCATACAGGAGAACGTCCTTTTCAATGTGATTTATGTTTAAAAAGGTTCACGCAAAAATCGTCGTTAAACACGCACAAAAGAGTACATACAGGTAATTATATTTTATAATTAATTATTCATATCTTTTTGCATTCATTTAGGATTAAAAAGTATTTTTAGAAGGGGTGTAAAAATATAGGTTGATTATTTGTTAAAATGACTAATTTGTTAAGTAGGTAGAAATGTTGTGAAAAATGTAACACAATATCAAGTGATAAAATCTATGTTAAATAAGGTGTTATTTTTATGAAGTATTAATCATTAGGTAATGTTTGATAGAACCGATTTTTAGATAACCCATTATAATGTTGGTAATAAAAACAGAGAAAGTGTAATGCTGCGTCTGTACTGGTTCAACACTTTTCACCAATAAGTTTTTTGATAAAGCGAGATTTAAAAGATATTTGGGAACTGATCAATCTTACTCCGATTTCGGTAATTTTTGTTTTTAATGTAGATATTTTAAAATATTAAAACTTTTACAAGTTGAATATTATTTATTTTCATAATTTCAATATTAATATTCATGATTATCATTTATCTATGAGAACAATGGGACGGGTATTTAATTATTTCAATTTTTCGAGTTTTTACTATTGTTCTGAAAGCGTTAATGTGATACAAGTTTTAATAGTTTAAATTGAAAAAATTGGCTTGGATTGGCTTTATCTGTTCCCAAATAAAAGCCTCTCGTTACAGGCACTCTCAAATTAAAGCATCCTCTTACTCTCAAATTATTTTGCAAGTGTGTCGATATATAAATCCAAATGAGAGTGATTGGATAGTAGAATGTGATTAAACAAGTTTTATTTTAAATTGGCATTATTTAGCTTTGTAGTTTGATTATTACATATATCATGTAAAAAGGTTAATTTTCATTATAAAAAAATATTTTCTAAAAATTTCAGCATGTTTACACAGGTTTTTTCAAGGTTATATTTTATTTATAAAAATTATAAAGTCTGCTACTATAATTAATATGTTTTAATAATAAAACGATACGCGTATTTATTTTTAAAAATAAAATAAAATGAATATTTTTAAAAGTAATAATTACAAATAAAATAATTGTCCAGGCGAACGGCCCTTCCAGTGCACCAGCTGCCTCAAGACTTTCAGTCAGAAGTGTGCACTACACTTGCACGAAAAAATACATACGGGTGTGTTATTTTTAATTATTATAGGACATTATTATTTATTTATTTTCTTATTATTTATTATTATTATTTACATATATTTCATTTATTTCCAAAAATATAAAACTTTGAAAAAACCAATTGGAAACATGTATTGCATTATTTTATTTGAAGGAAACTATCGCAGACTTTTATAGTTATAATTGGACCACCTTCTATTGTTATTTACGAAATTTGCATGGTTCTTTCTATAATTTAGATAAAATGTAATTTTATCTGGTAATTTAACCAGTAATCATGAATGTAACATTTATCTAACAATTATTGGAGCAAAGCGGTGGTCCTATTTATAAATATAGAAGTCCATGTAAAATCTTATGTTTGTTCGTTTTGTTACACTTAAATGTGATTTTATTTAACTACAATTAAAAATGAATGAAATACAAATATTATAACAAAAGGAATAAATATATTAGTTATTTAAAAGTGTACGGTAAAAAAATCCTTTTAAATTTACATATGGCGCAACTACCTTTCCTTTAGGAACAGTGGCGAAAGTTTTGAATATTTAGACTAAATATTTATGTCTTCTTTTAATTGTATATTCATTTATAATAATGCGCCTACAGACTTATTTTATTTTACCACTCACTTCTAAATTTACCATTTATTTAAAATTAAAAATCTTCAAATAAAATATATGATTTTTTTATAATATTGTCTAAATTAATATGATTTATTTCAACTATGTTGTTGTAATTTTATATTATGTGATAACATTTCGCTACTGTTCCTTCCAGGGTACTGGACTATGCACAAGCCATTTCAGTGTACGCAATGTGAAGCAGCCTTCTGCAGAAAACCTTACCTCGACATACATATGCGTACTCATACTGGAGAAAGACCTTTCCAATGCGATGTTTGCCTAAAACGATTTACACAGAAGTCCTCTCTGAATATTCATAAGAGAATTCACACTGGTCAGTGTAAAAACAAAAACAAAGTCCATGTAAAACCTCTGTTACAATTGAAATTACAAAAAGAAGATAATAATAATGATAACTCTTCAAATAACTTATTAAAAATTAAAATTGAATAATATATTAACGGAGATTAAAGAGCTATTTAAGTGATATTTTAAAGTATTTAAAAGAAAATATATTTAATTTTATTTACAGATACATATATTTATAAATATGTGTATGTGTAAATTTGTTTTATTTTGTTTAAAAAATGAATTTCAATTGGATCTCAATCCCTAAAAATAAAGACTTATTAGTTATAGATTTTCACATTATAATACACAAGCTTTTTTGTTCTGTTAATTTTACTTTACTGAAATAACAATCTATTTATGTATTAGTTTTTAAGCACCTTTTTAGTGTCTTGCTACCTAACACTTGGAAATGCTGAAAATAATAACAAATTATATTTGTTATATTCATATTTATAATATAACAGAAAATGCGATTTCCTCTCCTTTTCAAACGATTTTAGGCCATTCTAAATTATATTATAAATATTAAAAAATTTAATCAAAATTTTGATTCATATGTAAAAGGAAATGTTTCTATTTCTAATTCGAGATATTTTTCGATTCATTCGTTTTTTTTATAATATATTCGCAGTGCACAATAGAAAAATATTGTTTTTGGCATATCTTGTCTTTCACAACTTACCTATTGTATTTGCTTTAATTTTGGTTGAATCTGTTATTTTATATATTCTTCATATTGATACAAATTCTAAGTCAAACAATAAGATTGCAATAGATTTCTTATTATTAAATTACATTAACTATGTTAGACATATACGTATATAAGAGATATAAGACTTAAATGTTATATAACTTATTTTGTATAAGCTTTATAGAACTAAAAATAAATATACAAGTAAATATATTTATTGTTTGACCAATGATAAATAAAAATGCTTTATTTTTCCAGCAGTAGTTTTGTATTTGCTTTGTTATTAAGGAAATGCTTTTTATTAATGAAATTTACAGTAAAATAAAAGAAAAATGCTTGTTGCCTGAAAATAAATCTAAATATATAATGTTTTATTAATTGGCTGTTTTGTTTGCTTGATATTTCTTCCTACTTTCATTTAGTGTATTCTATTAACCTTATGCTATAATCAAGTCTATGTTGTATCCTTTTACTTTAAGAATAACGCAAGCATTAACGGGCTATTTCCATTTAAAATAGAATTAGTATGTTGTATCCAAAACGCGGCCTTTATCTTGACATTCGATGCGCTATCATTTTGGATTATTACACTTCACTTACCGTTACCATTATCTGCAGATTCTAGATTTTGGCCAGTGCTTTACTGGTTAAAAATTGTACTACCAAGTTTACAAATCAAATAAAAAATTCCAAATTTCGAAAATAGAAAAGGTTATATAAGTTATATAAAGGTTATACGTTCAATTAACGTATAAATTTTGAAAATGAAAACATCTTTTTTGAGATTGAAGGATCCACTATGTAAGCAATTATATTAAAATGAAATATTTCAGTTCAAGTCAAATGTTTCCATTTAAAAATTAATTAGTTCTCTTCTTTTTCTAGTAAATATCCAGCAAAAATATTGTGATTTTTCTTAAAACGTAAAATACTTGATATAACATAGAGTTGAATATAACTACAGTAAAATTAATGAAATGGTTCTTCAAAATTTCAATTTGAATTTATGAATTCATATTTTTGTTTTAACGTTTCTGCTTGATGCAAAACCATTTGTTTGCAATGTTGTTTTATACTATCGAATTCAAAATGTTTTTTAATGAATTTTACTATTATCTTTTTATAGTACCACTGCAAATATAATTTAAATTATTTCTTTTTTGCTGATATTTTTCTTCTAATATAATGCCAGAAAGATACTTCCATTGTTTGTTAAATTTCAATAAAATATGGGGAGATATTTTCAAAATTTGAAATTGACATGCAATGTTTTTTGAGTTATCAATTTTAATTAAATATATTATTTTCTGATAGACAACGGGAGTATCTTATTACCGACTAAACGCAGTGGTGTAGCATTTAGAAATAAACTTTTCTGCTGCATCAGTGTTTACTGGGTAATATCTTCATACACACAGACTATAATCACTAATACCAAAGACCCTAAAATATAATTATGTGTGAAATATAAAAAAAAACCAATTTCTTGTTAGCATTATTTGTGCTATCCATATTGTCCAGGCGAACGGCCGTTCCAGTGCTCTAGCTGCCTCAAGACTTTTACACAGAAGTGTGCGCTCAATTTGCACGCGAGAATTCACACGGGTGTGTTGACCTCTGCATTGCCTCCATGTATGTGCCAAGCGCTAAAATGAGCCAGGCCTTCTGAAAAACAATCAAAAAAACAATTAAGAAAAATAGATTAGACATTAATAATGAAATTAACAAATAAAGTCAAATTATTTTTTAACATGAGAGAGAGAGAGAATGATAAATTATAAATTTTAACACATTATTTATATTAATTATATTATTAATATTATTGCTAAAATAGCAAAATTTATTTTTTGGTTTTGTGCACTTTCAAACAAAGCAACGATGATGTATTTCTTGTTTGAATATTGGCTTCTTTTCGGCTTAGTTTTATTATTGAGAATCTGTTATGAATATAATAAATTACATAAAGTACGTTTAAACGTATTTGATACGTAAATGTTACTTCAATACTACGTTATAGAACGGAATTTACAATAATTTGAACCACACAGGGTCTTATTAATTACCCTTTTTCTATAATAATTATAATTGTGTATAAAAATGATTTTATACAGCTATTAAGAAATGGTATTTATGTCAGGTATATTGCTTCACTAATTAAAAAAAGATGGTGGTGACGATGCCGTAAAAATAATAAGAAATTAATTGAAAAATCTAAAAGTTTTAAAGTGCACAATCGCATGTCGGACTATCGCTAAGAATATCTAGAGCGAGAAAATCGCCGTTGGATTTATAAATTTTTATTTTGTTTCTTTCACTAAATTTTCGCAGCAAATATAAATTAATTTTGATTGGTAAATGTGCAGAAATTGTGAATTGAAATTATTAGTCAAATTAAAATTAATATGTCGAGGGTTGAGGGACAGACGCATTGGAACAGTCGCAAAATTTAAAAAAGTTGCATTTTCTCGCTCTAGAAAACGCCTTTAGAATTAAAAAAAATTAATTAATATTCATTTTTCAAAAAATAACAAAATTGGTTTAATTGTTGTGTGAAAATTTATTAGGTTTTCTTATTGAAAAACTGAGGGCTAATTTTAGAGCGAGAGATGCATTTTGACGTATGTGTGCAGGCTGCGGTCGATTCTATTTCATTCATGATCACCATTTAGAAATAATATAAATGTTTCATCAATATTAATTTAAATCACTTTGTGTTAGTAATATAGTATGTAGTCCTTAATTTACTCAGAAAATTCAATCTTTAAAATTATTCTATTTTATCTTTTCTGTTTCCTTTATATCAAAATTTATTATCTTGTAACTTGAGGACTATTTTGAATATAATAGTTACACCCATTATCAAATTTCATTACAATATTTTTCAGATTACCTAGTTCTAATACAACTGCAGAATTTTTTGATTTTCAAAATTGTTTAAAATTGTACTTAATGTGGGTCGACTGCAGCCTTCCAATTATTATATTTGGTGATTTTTAACTTTTTTCACTAAATTATTTAAAAATTAATAGATAATTGGCGTTAAAAAATATAGAGTGATTAACACTAATTTCAAACATTAAATATTGTTGGCCATTTTCCACTTCCTAAATGCAACGTGATTTTTTCTCTTATTATTATTGGAACGTGTTTCTTAAGTGATATAATACCGAGGATAGAAGCTGCTATGGTTTTGGGTTCGAGCCCTGGGTCACTGCTATATTTTCATGTTTGAATATTAAATCAGAAAAGAAATAAACTACATAGATTTCATCACTTGATTCCTTTTTCACGTAATAGCATATTTGAAATATCTTTTAAAGAAATGGTTTTTGTGATAAGCTATTTTATTTATCAATGAGTTTTTAATTATACATAAAATAGATCACCACTTTAGATAATCATAACTACATCTGAATGTAAAAATTTTCAAAGATCATTAATTAATGTTTAACACTCAATGTAAATCAATTAAAAGTCAGTTAAGTTGTTAATACTCCTGATTGATATGCATCAACCTTAGCACTTTTATTAAATGAAAATGTTTAATCACTCTCTATAATGGTTACTTTGAAATTATTATTTATCTTATTAAATTTAATACTGTATATGAAACAAATTGAAGAATCGAATCATTAGTTTCTGATCTTTCTTAGTTTGCCTACTTCACAGGCGTAGTAATAATGTAGATTCAACTGTATTTAGTAAACAATTTAAAAATCACCAATTATTTAAAATAAAGTATACTCGTACCCACGTAAATACGGTTACCGGACTGTGAATATTTTTGTTGGGTGCAGTGCAGGGGCGGCCTTTCCAGTGCTTACAGTGTCCTGCAGCATTCTGTAGAAAGCCCTACCTCGACATCCACATGCGAACGCACACAGGCGAACGTCCCTTTCAATGCGAGCATTGCCTAAAACGATTCACGCAGAAGTCTTCACTTAACATACATAAGAGAATTCACACAGGTGTGTTTTATAATACAGTTCTGTGTTCGAAAATAGAAGCACAATAAATGTTAATTAAATTATTTGTGTACTGATCTGTTTTAAAAAAATATATAAGAACCAAATATATTTATTTGGTGGTTTTATCGGAGCTTTGCTAAATAATTTCAATATTTATACTTCAAAAATTTAAATTAATAAATGAGGTCAATGATATAACAAATAATCTATGCTGCTTTATAATATACATTTTTATAAAATGATTATTGAAATGTTCAATTTAAATTTGTTACAGGAGAACGACCATATGCTTGTGATATTTGTCAAAAACGATTTGCTGTAAAAAGTTATGTAACAGCCCATAGGTAAATAAATAATAATTAAAACAAATAGTTTACGCCTTGAACTTAGGCATATTTTTACAAGCATGTTACTGTGGTTTACTATGCTACTAAAATATTTAACATATTTCTTTGATTATGTTAGGTGGTCTCATGTTGCCGAAAAACCTCTCACATGTGATAGATGTTCATTGACATTTACATCCAAATCACAATTTGCTATACACATTCGAACGCATTCGGCTGGTCAAAGCTACGAGTGTTCAGTATGTGGACGAACATTTGTTCGGGATTCCTACCTCATAAGGCAATATATTTTTAATGATATAAGTACACATTATTATTATTTACGAAATGTTTAATAAATATTTATTGTTACAGGCATCACAATCGCGTTCATCGAGATAATAATAGCACCGTTAGTGCCAATAGCATTGCCACAATAAATAGTGTAGCCAGTAATAATATTCATTCTGTAACAAGCAACAGTTCGTCTTTCGAGACGCCAACAGTATGCGATCTCAGGTAATTAATTATTAAACTAAAATTATATGTAAGAATTATTTATAAATATATTTTGTTATAGGTATGTATCACAAATGCAAATGGGCTCACCGAATTCGCAAGTTTCAATGCATGATAAAGTGTCAAGTCCTGGTCCAATGACGCCTATGACGCCGCAACAACAGCAACAGGTACAACAACAGCAGGCGCAACAACAACAGCAACAGCAGCAGCAACAACAACAACAAGTACAACAGCAGGTACAACAACAGCAGCAGCAAGTACAACAACAACAACAACAACAGGTGCAACAACAACAGCAGCCTACCAGTTTACCAGGTCCTAATCCAGTTTCAATATCAGCTCCGCTTGCGCTTTCTAGGCCGCCATTAGTTCTCTCTAGACCACAGTTATTTAGTGGACCACAAGATCATCAGCAAGATTCTAGGGAATAACATGATACGAGTATATATAAGAAACCGCTTCCACCTCAATGTCGGCATCATCATGATATTATACAAGATGGTAATATGATCACCAACAGAATAGCCTGTGATGCAAAAATAATTTGAAAGAGTGTTTATTGTTTTTTAATAGGCTGTTAGTTTTTATACATATATTATGTATAATTCGCTAACAGTTCATTAATAAAATATCGATTAATATATAAGTGTTTAGTTATTTTTAAATACTTGTATAAATTTTAACAAAATATTTTGTACTACGAAAGTAAAAACATATTTATTTTGTTTGGAATAATTTTTATGATTTTTTTACAGTGTAATATATATACGAGTATGTAATTAAAAATGCTTCAGTTTAATTTTAACGTTTTAGAGAATAATATTTTTGCTGTGCTTATAAAAATAATCTATCATCTTATAGAGTAGTTTTGTAAAATAATTTATACACGAAGAATGAACATATATAAATTTGATATTAAAAATAGAATTTATATATAAACACGGTACATATCATATGAATTATTTCGCAAAATAAATTGCAATAATTTTTTCAGATCTGATCGTGTTGAAAACATAATTTGTAATGTGTATAAGAATCAGTAAGTAATGATACATATTCAATTCGACCGAAAATCATAATTTAAAGTATATTTATTTATTACATATTACTAAATAGATGTTATATTTTTATAGTATTTAAGGATAGTGATTTCATATATGTAACGTACCAGTCTAATTTCAAATTGTTAATCACTTAGTAAGTATGAAGTCCGCCATATTAGTTTAAGCTCAAATTACACCGTATGTGATATATTAAAATTAACATGCGATAACATAAGAACATGTTGATAATAAGGATATCTTCTGCAAATGAATGCGAAGTTAATCAGCTATTATAAAGTATAGTCATTTTTGCGTGATAAAAATTATATAATTTATATAGTTATATTCTTAGTGTTTAGTGATGCTTTAAATATATTAGTCGTACAAAATTGAGATTTAAAAATTATTTATTGAAAACATCTAAGATGATGTAAAACGTAAAATTAAGTAGTGATTAGTGAGTAATTGTAATCAACATGTTTAAAACATGGCCGCTGATTAGCTTTACATTTTTATGACTAGATATCCAGTATTTTTAAGTTTTATTATTATAAATAACTTTAAATTATGTATTTTTTATATTAAAATTACAGAAAATAAATGTTATTTTTGTTATGAAAATGGATTGAAAATAATATGAAATATTGTTTGAACAAAATACTGTGAAAAAAACAACTATGATAGAAAGTTGGAATTTTTTAAATAAATGCTTCGAATAAGAATGTTTAGAATTAAAAGAGTGCGTACTTATTTATTTACTAAAAAATATAAATATTTATATACGAAAAATATCAAAATAATTTTAAAAATTTGCCTGAGTATTGTAAATACCTTATTGAGATCATTATCATTTTGAATTAGGCTTATATTTAGTGTTCTGTTTAATTAAGTTACAAAATTATAATCATTTTTGTGGTTTTGTTATTGTTTCTAGAATTGAATTTGTGTTTTTATGCAGTACGAGTTCTACATCTAATAAATAATACTTTTTTTGTTAATTTTCGGCATGATTAGTGTAATGAATGTTTGAGAAATATAGATTAACTGATAATGCATTACATTTACGTAAAAATATTAGCTTTAATAGCTTAGAGATAAAGAATTAATCAAGAAGACTGAGAATTCTATAGAATTCATTTTGGTGAGACGGATATTTGAATAAATATTAACATTCGATACTATTTTTAAAAGTTGAATCTAATTTATATTTGGTTTGAATATTAGATATATTTGTATTTATTGTTTAGTTTTACTGTTTAAATTAATAAGACTATTGTCAAACGATATTTGGATTAAATGAAGAATGAAATTGAAATGTTTATACAGTAAAATAATAATGAATGAATTGAACCATTTGATGTAAAACTATCGTAAGAATTCGACGAACCAAATTTATAAGAAATAATTAAAAATATCGGAATGTTTTTTACAAAGTGATCGATTTAAATCGCGAGTAGGTAGGAAACTAAATTTACAAATTACTAAATAAGTATAAATAATGTATTACACGTGCTGCATAAGAATATAATTAATAAAAAATTGAATTAATAGGAATTCAAGTGGTAAAATACATGTAGACGTGTCATAAGCGATGAAAATAATAAACTTAGGATAAAAAAAAACATTTTTCATAAATTATTTTATTAAAGTCAGTTATTTTCAACCATCTGCAGACATATTTTATATTTTTTATCTTTAGAATTTTTTTTACTCCTAGCTACTATGTTAAAAAATATAAAAGTGTGTTTGCATGAAAATGGTTGCTTTCTTGGAAATATAAAATATAGCAAAGAGTTCAAAACAAATAGAAATACGATAATAGAAATAATATTAAAAAAAATAAATAAAAACTCACAATAGAACGTAGAATTGAATTAAAAATACCCCACGTAAGGTCTGCCATATTAAATATTATTATTTTATATATATTTGCTAACAAATATGTAATATACAATTGAAATAAATACTTTTAATACAGCATAGAAAATGCATGCCATATTATAGAATATATTAATAGCGCTAGATATTTTAATTAAAATAAATAATATCCTTTTAATAAAAAAAACATTACATTAATTTTCTTGCTCCAAAAGTTAGGCAACCAAAATAACTGCAATATTGCATGTATTTTTCATCTACAATATCAAATAATTAAAACGTAAAATCTTAATTATTTGAAGTATTATTAGTATTTTGACAATAAATTTTCGTTTATCAAGCAACCAAATAAACATTTTAAAAGTGTAATCAAAAATTATTATTTTTAAATGATGATTGTGTCATATTGTAATTATTTCTTAAAATAAACTCTATTTTAAAAAAACGTGTAAAATAGTACAAATAAAAATAGTATATAGAAATCTTAATTAATAATTTTTCTTTTTAATAATTCTAAAATATGTTTATTTTTGATTACATTGTTAACATCATTATATTTTCACCAAAAAAAGCAATGCGTATTTTTAAAATTGGCAATAATTTGGTAAATTTATGAATGAAATAAACAGAAAATGTTATAATTTGAAATTATTGTTTAAGCAGCTATTTAATACGTTCAGAGTAAGAAAAACAATCCTAATATACGACAGCAAATTATATTTTCAAATTATAGCAATTTTTGTATAAAAAAAATATTTTTGCAATTTTATACAAATGAGAAAATACTGTATTCAAATAAAGAATTAATAAAATGTATATTTAATAAAATAAATTTAAAAAATATGCATTGTTTTGAACAAAAAAAGATTGTTTAACAATACCATATATTAAAAATATGAACAAAACATAGAAAACCATCACAAGAAACATTAGTGTGCCTAACGAAGTATAAAAAAAAACTAAAAATAAAGTAAAAACAACACAATTTTTTGATCAGACGACAAAATAAATTATTAATAATATTTAAACGAAAAAAAAATAGTAATAATAGATTTCATCAAATAAAATATAAAATAAATAAAAAACTAGCGACTGCGTCTATCGTTACGATCGAAACACTGAAAAACATAAATTCAGCATATTTAAAAATTGACTAAAAGATTTGTATACATACTAAAACAAAAAAAGAAAAAAATAATAATAGTAAACAATAAAAAAAAATCCAAATAAATAAACAAAAAACACACTAATGTAATAAAGATAGAAATTTATTGTAAAACAAACAATTATTATTATTAATTAATACATCTTGCAAAAAAGGAAAATAATTTTGTTGAAATAACCAGGAGAAGCAATTATATCTAATGATAATGTTTTTAGAATAATCTACTTGACTTGTACTTTAATTTAAAACACTTTAACACATATGAAGCTGATAGCTAGTGTTGTAAAAAATAAACCCAACTAAACAATAAATGTTATTGTTAAGTTAACGAAACATAGTGTTGTCACTTTTAAGGTTTTTTTAAGTAATTTATAAAATAAAAGTTATTGACAATTACTACATCTCTTTCTTTAAAATTTCTTTAAAATATATATATTAATTTTTTATTATAAAATAAATATTTTTTTAAAAACATTATCAACAGATTTTATTAAAATTAAATTTAATTTTACAAAAGATTTTAAAATCTGCACCATTAAATAACGAAAGGAGCTTAAATTTGTGAAAGTCGTTTAATATATAAGTAAATTAAAATGGCGCAAGAATTTTAAAATGATATTTTATACAAAATTAAAAAAAAACATATTTAATTAAAAATGAATAAGTCGGTAGTTTTATTATTATGAAGGACATATTTAAATTCATTTCTAGTTTTAGAATGCAAACTACATTAAGTTTATTTCATTATTTAGAAGTCAAATACATAAACTGAAAACACAAATGTAGCATTTACATAGACAGTTTGAAGTAATTCATACGTAAATGGTACATAAAATTGTGTTCAGTGAGATATATGTCTTTCAAGAAATAAAACAAAAAGAATTAAAAATTATGTTGCTTATATACTAAATAAAAAGTAATTGATTATTATATTAATAATAATAATGACAATATAGAATTTGTGATATTTTTATTATTTACACATTTACATGGAATTTAGTTCCCTTTCAAAATAGTTAAATAAAACATGAGTTAACTTAATAAAAATGTGATTAAAAATATCAGTTTTTAGTTATATTTTAAGGCTCTATCGTACTTTTTATAAAGAATAAAGTTTTAAACTTGTCATTTACGAATTTCATAATATATATATTTTTTAAATAAATTCGTAAATGACAAGTATCAATCATTATACTCTTACGTACACCACCGCTATTTACAATAGCTGTAAATGGGCTTGTGTCCTATGTCTTAATTTCTATAAAAGTGTACTATATATTGATAAAGTGGATTACTAGAACCTCAAATGTTCAATTATTTTTTAATAACTCCGTATATGTTAGGAGATATTAACAATTAAAAAAGACATTTTGTCTCTTTCAATATTAAAGGGATTCAACGTTGTACACACTCCAAATGCATATGACATCACAGCCGCTGCCAACCTTACAGCTCAGAAATCTCTGCTATATGTATTTATATATCAAATATTATTTACAGCAATTTCAAGGAACAATAAAATTTATATATTATGTCTGCCTTAGGAGGGTTAAATAAAATAAAAACTTATTATTCTTTGACTTGACTTGATTATTTGACTACCAACAGCTACAAAACATTACCATAGGACTGACCTACACAACAAATAACTGACGTTAAAATGTATTTCGCGTCATACAAATATGGGCGACCATTTCTAGCGCAAAAACTACAATTCAAATTTTTAATTGCTATATCTCAGTCAACATTTAGATATTTAATAAAATAGACACGCCAATACACATTTATTAACATCAATTTCAATCAACAATTTAAAAATCGACCACTAAAAAATTACACTTTTAATTTATAATATCTGATGTATAATATTGAGTAATTAAATAAAATTATACATCTGAGTTCTTGAGTGATAATTTTATCAATATATTGTCCAATTTCATATAGTATAAGTCAATAACTTACTGGAAAGAATTGAAACTGAGCTAGCACTATCTCTTTTTTATAGATTACCGTTTATAATTATTGTATATATCCTATATTATATTTGTTACATAGCCATGGAACTGAAGCCACAGTCATTTTGCGCTAAAGCATCCATTCAGCAAACGCAACTTTGCTGAAATATTTTTTAAGCAGAGATTCATACCTAAATATTGTTTGCATTATAATGATAATAAAAGTAATACAAATTCTATAAAAAGAATCATAATTTAAAATATAAAGTTGTAATAATAATTTTAATGCAATTTTGTGATGTAAATAGCACAGCTTATTACTTATAACTTATACACAGGATATCAGGACTAGTTTATAGTATATATAATAAAAAATAATAGAAACAGAAGTATAATGCCAAGATCCACCCTTATATAATATTGTAATAATATAAGAATAAAAAAACACCATTAATTAAATACATAATGGGTATTTCATATTTTTGCCAGTTATTCGAATGTAAAGTATTTCTTTTATACAAACATTGCCTTCAAAATGAAGGTTTACAAGAGAGAACACAAACTTTCATTCTTAGTCCATTTTTCTTCTTCATTTGGAGTTTTAGTTGGTGCCGCGTACTTTGCTTCGACGAGTTACTTCCATTTCTGTACCTACTTCCTTTAATTTAAATTAAGATAATTTCAAAGATAACATTCGAATAATTCGTAAAAATATTATTCAAAATTTCAGAGTCTACCTCAAACAAACGCAAATTTTAAGCAAAAAAATGAATAAATAATAAAAAAAAAAAAAAAACAAATTCAGTTAAATAAAACGACGATTTCAGAAAAAATATCAATAAAAAAATAATAATAGAAGCGCGCGAAATAAATCCGTGAAAATATCATTTTACATAAGTCGGAAAAATATTAAGAAATAAAAAAGCAATTATTCCCAAAAAATAAGTAAAATTTAGAAAATAAAAATATATAATTATTTATATTAGACGAACTGAAAGCATCGTATTTCTTTATTGCTACTATATACATTACTTAATATATTGTTAAATTTATTTTTATTTATTAAATTATAATAATTTAATAATTATATCCGGTAAACGCAAAACTTTTGGCAGAAACAAAATTTTAATTAAAACACCACTGATCGTAAATCATTCGTAAAAGTTTGAAGCTAAATTAGGTCGTGCAGACGATCATTTTTGTGGAATCAATTAAAATTTAATTTTAAAGAAGAGATCAAAAATATACTTGCAATTAATTAAACTATTGTTAATGAAATTATCATAAATTTATGTGGTTGTTTAATAAAACTAATAATTATTATTTTTGTGCGCAAATTGTCTAAAATAAATATTAAAAATTTATTTACTCCGGTAAAAAGCGGCACATCTCTTATTTTGCGCGTATACTATAATGTGTTTATTTATGATTATAATTTAATATATTTATTATATCAATAATATAATTTAATTATAATAAATGTAAAATATGCATATATTTTTATTTTCTGAATAATTCAAACTATGAACTAATCTAATATAAACTAAATACACGATTAGTTTTGAACATAATCATGGTATATTTATTGTAATACAATTTTGACCACTGCTAATTTATATAAACAAAATAATGATCAAACAAAAAATATTGTTTCCTTACATTTTTAGGAGAACAAAAATAACAATGGTAGATGCCATGTAGTGAACGAAATATTGAAAAAATAAACATGCCTTGAGGCAAAAAACTATTTACTCTTTTAATTAGTAACGTTTAAATTGTTAATTAGCCGCTTCTAATTAAACAATAATGAAACATTATTATAGAGCAAGATCCCGGGGCCGCCAGACATCACTCATTTTCTGATGAACAAAATGTGTAAGATTGAGTAGTGTTTGTATGTACAATGATCGTATGCCTACTTGCTAACTTGAACAAGCGGTTATTTTCTAGGTATCATGTAATCAAGGTTTATGTCTCACTCACTCTCATGCGCACGGATAATGCCCTCTTGCTCATACTCATAGCGGAATTAAAATTAGGTCTAGGAGATGTTTGGCCCCTTGAATCGGTCTGTCCTCTTGTAAAACGTTTTAGAACGGTTGTCTTGTAATACCTTGTATTACCTTGCAGCAGTGGCGTACCCAGTAAACATTTTGGAGTCACTTTGACATCATATTGAAGATGCGTATGATTTTTTTGTCATTAAAGAGTTCATTTATAGTTCAGTTTCTCACAATCGTTCAAATGAAATGTCTGTTTTATCGGCTACAGATGACGGAACTACTCCACCTGTCGGAATACAAATGAAGATAAAGTTGATGCAAACTATAATTGAAGTGAAATAGTGATAGAAACGTCACAAAAAGGGACACTTCACCAAATGTTTACTGGGTAGCTACCGCCGTATCAATGATACGGGGGCCCGGGCTACAAGGGCCACAAATGTGTGTCTTTATTCCTTTTGTGAAAAATCTTTACCCATCATTTGGGCCCCCCAACAAATTTTGATACGGGGCCCGTCTAAGGCACGTTTTACAAGAGGATAGACCGATCCAAGAGGCCAGACATCTCCTAGACCCAATCTTAATTCCGCTATGAGTAGGAGCGAGAGGGCATTATCCGTGCGCATGAGAGTGAGTGAGAAATAAACCTTGATTACATGATACCTGGAAAATGGCCACCTGGTCAAGTTAACAAGTAGGCATGTGATCATTGTACATACTAACACTACTCAATCTTACACATTTTGTTCATCAGAGAATAAGTGATATCTGGCGGCCCTGGGATCATGCTCTATTAGGCAGCAGTGAGTGCACATATATGAGACCACGAAACCATAAATATTGCTAACATAGTAGAAGGGATAATAATAGGACTTAGCATGAGAAATAGGACTACGTTAAATAAAATAAACAAATTGATTTTTTGTTAAAATTTTCTTTATAGAATCAAAAGTTATAGAATAAGTTTTCTATATATCTTCAACATTAATTGATCCTGGACTTTTGAAATATACATTACTAGCATAATGTGTCTTCAGATACTCTCCCCCAAATTCTTCATATTGTGCTCTGGTAATCATGGCGTTTCCAGGATTATTTGCTAAGTTTCGAGCTCCATACCATGGATCCAGTGAAGGATCTGCTGCCATCGTTACTTTATGAAATGACTTGAAGGGTCGCATTTCTAGCAATTCTCTGGATAAACGGTCTTTCAACCCTGAAAAATATAGTTCTTTTAATTCTGATATCGTAAGACTTTTATTAAAATGTATTTATACTTAGCCTTAATCAAGTGTTACGAGATTATCGTACCAGGAAACAGGGCACAACCTCCTGTCAGAAAAACGTTGGCGGCAAGTTTTTGTTGGCTCTCTGCATCAAATTGTTTTAGCACATATTCTATAGTCTCTGCAAGTCCAGCCTCTATGCTCCCGATCATTGATGGCTGAAACAGAAGCTCTGGGGCTCGGACAGCCTCTACACCAACATGCAGTTGATGCGCCTCTCCAACAGATCCTTTGAGAATAAAAACATAGACCAGATATTTCTTTAAGATATGTGTATGTGTATGTGTATGGAAAATGACAGTAGATAAGTTATAGAAATAAAAACACATGAAATAGTATGGAAGTTTCTTTATTACAGTTTTTTTTTTATAAATTTGGTATTTACATAGTTTTTCTTTAAGTTAAAATCATTTAAAAATCATTTTTTTAGATTTCTGTTTATTATATATATACATTTCTCTTTCATGTTTTTTTTTTTATTGCACACTTAGATGAGTTTGATATAGTTTGAAAAATACATCGATTTTTTTTTATAGTTTTATGAAAGTTGATACATATAATAAGATGAAAGAATCCAAATAAAAAAATATTCCAACGTAATTTTATAGAATAGAAGTCCATACTTCTGTAAATCATTACATACCAGCTTCTCTAATGATACGCTCAGCCTTTATGATGACCTCTTCGATCGGCCCAACCATATAAAATGCCGATTCAGGTAACTCATCAAACTCACCGGCCATAATGCGTTGGAATCCTTTGATCGTTTCTACTAAAGGCACTAATTTACCAGGATGGCCTGTGAATACTTCAGCTACTTGAAACGGTTGGGATAAAAATCTTTGCATTTTTCTAGCTCTGGCCACCGTCAATTTATCATCTTCAGATAATTCATCCATTCCTAAAATCGCAATAATATCTTGTAAGGATTTGTAGTCTTGGAGAACTTTTTGAACACCGCGAGCAGTATCATAGTGATTTTGACCAATAATATTTGGATCCATAATACGGGAAGATGAATCCAATGGATCAACAGCGGGATACAATCCTAACTCCGCAATGGAACGGGAGAGTACGGTGGTAGCATCCAAATGAGCAAATGTTGTTGCAGGCGCTGGATCTGTAAGGTCATCAGCTGGTACATAAATTGCTTGCACAGATGTGATGGAACCCTTCTTCGTAGTAGTGATGCGTTCTTGCATTGTTCCCATATCAGTGGCTAAAGTTGGTTGATAGCCTACGGCGGAGGGAATACGTCCAAGCAAAGCAGACACTTCGGAACCAGCTTGAGTAAACCTAAATATGTTATCAATAAAAAGCAATACATCCTGACCTTCATGATCTCTAAAATGTTCTGCTACCGTAAGACCAGTAAGAGCAACTCGAGCACGTGCACCTGGTGGTTCATTCATTTGACCGTATACCAATGCGACTTTTGACGAATTGTCCTTTAATGAAATAACACCGGTTTCGATCATTTCATGATATAGATCATTTCCTTCACGTGTTCGTTCACCAACTCCAGCGAATACAGAGTACCCACCATGCGCTTTCGCAACATTATTAATTAATTCCATAATAAGCACGGTCTTTCCTACGCCTGCTCCTCCAAAAAGTCCAATTTTACCACCCTTAGCGTACGGAGCAAGTAAATCAACAACTTTTATTCCTGTTTCCAATATATCTTGAGTTACACTCATTTCTATGAATTCTGGGGCTTCTGCATGTATTGGGGCCTGTATTTTAGTAACTATCGGTCCACGCTCATCTATCGGTTCACCAATAACGTTCATAATACGGCCCAGAGTCTCTTCACCGACAGGGATCATTATAGGGCTCCCAGTATCTTTTACAGGTGCCCCTCTAACCAATCCGTCAGTGCCATCCATAGCTATTGTTCTAACAGTGTTTTCTCCAAGATGCTGGGATACTTCCAATATTAGTCGTGGGTCTCTGTCAAGTACTTCTAAGGCATTCAGAATAGTTGGTAAATGGGATTCAAATTGCACGTCAACTACAGCACCTATGATGGCAACTATACTACCATTTTCCATTACCGGTGGATGACCATAGTCTACACTGACATCTCCTGCTGCGGCTTCAGGTGCTTTTGGTGGTTCATTAGGAGAATTTGTAGCATACGATTGAACTTGGCCAGATTTTGCTGCACCAGATAGCGTTTTAACCAATTTAGAAGTAGCTGATATAGATTTTCCTCCTGTAGTTGGTTTATCAACTTTGGGAGATACTGCTTTTGCTCCTGCTGCTGATATTGGTGGTTTAGCCGCACCTATTGGTGATGCTTTTTTGGCAGCGGCTGGCACCTCAGCTGTCGTTGATTGTTTTGATGATTCAGCTCCAGCCGAGGGTTCAGTTTTGTTTCCACATATAGGACTACAATGACCCCTAGCTGGTTCTTGAGCTACTGGAGTGGACTCCGGGGATGGTGGACATGGAGGACATTTATCAGCTTCTAATGCTTTACCTTTTGCTGATGTTGGTGGTGGAGCAAGTTTAGCTGCAGCAGGTTGAGTAGCAGGTTTTCCTACCGGAGGTGGTGGAACAGCTTTAGCTGCAGCAGGTTGAGTAGCGGGTTTTCCTTTTGAAGATGGTGGTGGAACAGCTTTAGCTGCAGCAGGTTGAGTAGCAGGTTTTCCTTTTGAAGGTGGTGGTGGAACAGCTTTAGCTGTAGCAGGTTTTCCTCCCGGAGGAGGTGGTGAAGCAGCTTTAGCTGCTGCAGGTTGAGTTGCAGGTTTTCCTGCCGGAGGTGGTGGTGGTACAGGTTTGCCAGCTGCAGGTTGATCAGTTGCTACTCGTGCACCTACTTTCTTATCCGGTGGAGGTTTTGCAGCAACGGCAGGCTTCGCAGGTGGTTTAGCTGCAGTTTTTGCTTCTGATTTTGCAGCAACAGCCGGCTTTCCAGCTGGTTTAGCTGCAGGTGCAGCCTTTGTTTCTGGTTTTGCAGCAACGGCAGGCTTCGTAGCTGGTTTAGCTGCAGCAACAGCAGGCTTCGCAGCTGGTTTAACTGCAGGTGCAGATTTTGCTTCTGGTTTTGCAGCAGCAGCAGGCTTTCCAGCTGGCTTAGCTGCAGGTGCAGATTTTGCTTCTGGTTTTGCAGTAACAGCAGGCTTCCCAGCTGGTTTAGCTGCAGGTGCAGACTTTGCTTCTGGTTTTGCAGCAACAGCAGGCTTCCCAGCTGGTTTAGCTGAAGGTGCAGATTTTGCTTCTGGTTTTGCAGCAGGTTTTGCAACTGCCCCAACTTTCTTGGGATCTGCAGAAGGAGGTGGAGTTGTTTTGGCAGGAGGTAGTGAATCTCCTTTTGCGGGGGTGGCAGCAGCTGCCTTTGCAGGCGGTGTTGAAGCTCCTTTTGCAGGAGGTGCAGCAGCTGCCTTTGGAGGCGGTGCAGATGCTGGTTTTGCAGCCGCTGCCTTTGCTGGAGGTGCAGCAGCTGCCTTTGCAGGGGGTGCAGAAGCTGGTTTTGCAGGAGGTGTAGCTGCCTTTGCAGGAGGTTTAGCTGGAGGTGGTGCTCCTTTAGCTGGAGGTTTTGCAACAACAGCTTTTTCTGTACCAGAATCTGCTTTCTTCTTACCAGGTGGTGGTGGAGGCGGTTTCTTACCAGCTGGTGGTGGTCCTGATGGAGTTTTTGCACCATCTGCAGGTGCTGCAGATCCACCTCCAGGTTTCGTTGCTGCCGGACCTGGTGTACACACACACACATCCTCTTCTTTTCCTTTTTTTTCGTCGCCTGCTCCTTTAGCTGCTGCTGGTGGTGGTGCTCCCTTAGCTGGCGGTGCTCCTTTAGCCGGTGGTGCTCCCTTAGCTGGCGGTGCTCCTTTAGCCGGTGGTGCTCCCTTAGCTGGAGGTTTAGCTCCTTTAGCTGGAGGTGGTGCTCCTTTAGCTGGAGGAGGTGCTCCCTTAGCTGGTGGTGCTCCTTTGGCTGGCGGGGGTGCTGCTCCTTTGGCTGGTGGAGATGCTCCTTTAGCTGGTTTTCCGTTACATGATGACATACAATGACCAGGTGCTGACGGTGCTTCTTTTGGCGGAGCCCCTCCAGGTGGTGGTGGAGCCCCCTTAGCTGGCGGTGGAGCCCCTTTAGCTGGCGGTGGAGCCCCCTTAGCTGGCGGTGGCGCTCCTTTAGCTGGTGGCGCTCCTTTGGCAGGCGGTGGTGCTCCTTTGGCAGGCGGTGGTGCTCCTTTGGCAGGCGGTGGTGCTCCTTTAGCTGGCGGTTTCGCCCCTTTAGCTGGCGGCGGTGCACCTTTAGCTGGCGGCGCTCCTGGTTTAGCACCCGCAGGAGGGGGAGCTCCTCCAGGTGGTGGTTTGTCTCCTTCACCTTTAGCACCATCCTTTCCTTTGGGTGGTAATGCAGCTGCACCTGGACTACATTTACAATCTTCTGTAGTTATTCCTCCCACAATCTTTGGAGGCTTTGGATTTGAGGGACAAACTGGTTTTTCTTTCTTCTTATCAGTTGGGCAAGGGGGGCATTTAGCTTCACCTTTTTTATCACCTTTACCATCGCCATCTTGTTTACCCCCAGCTGCGCTCTTTGATCCTTTTTCGGCACCTTTCTTATCACCACTTGGTCCTGGGCAAGGAGGACATTTTGGTGCTTTCTTCTTCTTTTTGTCGCCCCCACCACATTTATCGCACGGATCAGGAAGTTTGGGTTTATCCTTTTTATCGCCATCTTTTTTATCTCCTCCTGGACATGGTGGACACTTGGGTGCTTCCTTCTTTTTTTTATCGCCACCTCCACATATATCGCACGGATCAGGTGGTTTATCTTTTGCTTTTTTGTCTTTATCTCCTCCTGGACATGGAGGACACTTAGGCGCCTTATCCTCTTTTTGGCCAGGTATTACGCATGGAGGACATGGAGTACACATAGGCTTCTTTTTAGGTTTCTCTTTCTTAACTTTTGTACATGGAGAGCATTTTGGTTGACCATCTGGTTTAGGCTTTTTCTTCTTTGATTTATCATCAGCTTTCTTTTCTGCTGGCTTTGGGCATGGAGGACATTTAGGCTTCTTATCATCAGCTGGCTTGGGGCATGGTGGACATTTAGGCTTCTTATCATCAGCTTTTTTATCTGCTGGCTTTGGGCATGGAGGACATTTAGGCTTCTTATCATCAGCTGGCTTGGGGCATGGTGGACATTTAGGCTTCTTATCATCAGCTTTTTTGTCAGCTGGCTTGGGGCATGGTGGACATTTAGGCTTTTTATCATCAGCTTTTTTATCTGCTGGCTTTGGGCATGGAGGACATTTAGGTTTCTTATCATCAGCTTTCTTGTCTGCTGGCTTTGGGCATGGAGGACATTTAGACTTCTTGTCTCCTCCCTTTTTGTCACCACCTCCACAAGGAACGCATTTTATATCTTTTGGATCAATCAGTTTGGGTTTCGCATCCTTTTTTTTATCTCCTGCTGATTTGGCCTTTTTGTCTGCTGGTTTTGGACAAGGGGGACATTTAGGCTTATCTCCAGCAGATTTGGCTTTTTTGTCTGCTGGTTTTGGACAAGGAGGACATTTAGGTTTCTTATCATCAGCTTTCTTGTCTGCTGGCTTTGGGCATGGAGGACATTTAGGTTTCTTATCATCAGCTTTCTTGTCTGCTGGCTTTGGGCATGGAGGACATTTAGGTTTCTTATCATCAGCTTTCTTGTCTGCTGGCTTTGGGCATGGAGGACATTTAGGTTTCTTATCATCAGCTTTCTTGTCTGCTGGCTTTGGGCATGGAGGGCATTTAGACTTCTTGTCATCAGCTTTCTTATCTCCTCCCTTTTTGTCACCACCTCCACAAGGAACGCATTTTATATCTTTTGGATCAATCAATTTGGGTTTGGCATCCTTTTTTTTATCTCCAGCTGATTTGGCTTTTTTGTCTGCTGGCTTTGGGCATGGAGGACATTTAGGCTTCTTATCATCAGCTTTTTTGTCTGCTGGCTTTGGGCATGGAGGACATTTAGGTTTCTTATCATCAGCTTTCTTGTCTGCTGGCTTTGGGCATGGAGGACATTTAGACTTCTTGTCATCAGCTTTCTTGTCTCCTCCCTTTTTGTCACCACCTCCACAAGGAACGCATTTTATATCTTTTGGATCAATCAATTTGGGTTTCGCATCTTTTTTTTTATCTCCAGCTGATTTAGCTTTTTTATCTGCTGGCTTAGGGCATGGTGGACATTTAGGCTTATCTCCAGCAGATTTGGCTTTTTTGTCTGCTGGTTTTGGACAAGGAGGACATTTAGGTTTCTTATCATCAGCTTTCTTGTCTGCTGGTTTTGGACAAGGAGGACATTTAGGTTTTTTGTCATCAGCTTTCTTGTCTGCTGGCTTTGGGCATGGAGGACATTTAGCCTTCTTATCATCAGCTTTTTTGTCTCCTCCCTTTTTGTCACCACCTCCACAAGGAACGCATTTTATATCTTTTGGATCAATCAATTTGGGTTTCGTGTCCTTTTTTTTATCTCCAGCTGATTTGGCTTTTTTGTCTGCTGGCTTTGGGCATGGAGGGCATTTAGCCTTCTTATCATCAGCTTTCTTGTCTGCTGGCTTTGGGCATGGAGGGCATTTAGGCTTCTTATCATCAGCTTTCTTGTCTGCTGGCTTTGGGCATGGAGGACATTTACCCTTCTTATCATCAGCTTTCTTGTCTCCTCCTTTTTTGTCACCACCTCCACAAGGAACGCATTTTATATCTTTTGGATCAATCAATTTGGGTTTCGCATCCTTTTTTTTATCTCCAGCTGATTTGGCTTTTTTGTCTGCTGGTTTTGGACAAGGGGGACATTTAGCCTTATCTCCAGCTGATTTGGCATTTTTGTCTGCTGTTTTTGGACAAGGAGGACATTTAGCCTTCTTATCATCGGCTTTCTTGTCTCCTCCCTTTTTGTCACCATCTCCACAAGGAACGCATTTTATATCTTTTGGATCAATCAGTTTGGGTTTCGCATCCTTTTTTTTATCTCCAGCTGATTTGGCTTTTTTATCTGCTGTCTTAGGGCATGGTGGACATTTAGGCTTCTTATCATCAGCTTTTTTATCTGCTGACTTGGGGCATGGTGGACATTCTTTCTTATCACCTCCTTTCTTACCGCCAGCTTTCTTGTCGCCACCTTTCTTCTTACTTGGAGGGCACGGGGGACATTTTTCCATTGCACCTTTTCCATCTTTGCCATCAGCTTTCTTTTCTTTAGCTTTCTTATCTCCTGGGCAAGGTGGGCAATCTGCTGGTTTTTTATCACCTTTTCCTTTTCCTTTTTCTTTTCCTTTTTCTTTTCCTTTTACTTTTATTGGTGGACACGGTTTCGCCCCTGGTGGAACTACATCTAACCCTTTCTCACACGTCATTAATGGACCCTTCTTCCCATCCTTCCCATCTTTTCCATCTTTACCACCAGGACACGGCGGACATTTGGGTTTTTTGTCTTCTTTCTTTTTATCTCCTGGACACGGAGGACAGTCCTTACCCTTACCATCCTTTTTTTCACCAAATGTACGTACCTCTGTTAGCTGACATATAATTTTTGGGGGATGATGAGTTATTCTGTTATTTACATATGAATGACAATATGACTTTAAACAAACATGTTTTCTTAGTGATTTGTGAAGTAAATTTCGAGCGATGGAAAAGACTTTTAACATTTTGCTGAAATGATTTTTAAACTTTTTTGATGAAAGAAAAACAATATGACGATCTACATGGTGGACAATCGCCAACTGAAATTTTAAACTTCTTTGCCGATATTTAAAATGTTTCTTTGTTTTACTTTTTGAACGCTGCCTATGATAACGGAGTTTTATTATTTAATGGTAACCGCACTTGTTTGTATAAACTACCTATTGAACCGTTTCAATATACACCTTCCAGTAATTTACATATAATATTCTACTCCTAGTTGCTACTACACTAGGTTAACTCACTTTAAAACTTCTTATAACATTATTAACCTTTTAATTTTATTAAAAATAATTTTTAAAAAAGAACACATGAGTAAATTTATTATAAATTTGTGAACAAATTTTAATGCAGAATATTTCCAAACACCTGAGAAAAGAAAATTCAACAAATAGCCATTTAACATACCAGAATTTTGTGATCCTAATCTAGATGCGCTAGAAGAATCGTCAAAATTTGGATCGTAGTGACGAAGAATTTCCTCAAATTCTAATAATTTTTCATTTTCAACATCACTATCACTGTCACCACCTATAAATTTAAAAAAAAGTATTTTATTTTGTGATTTTTAAACATTCGTTTATAAATATATCAAATGTAACTTACCTTCTCTGCTAATTGTTTTGTATACATCCCAATCCTCGTCTCGCATTCCAAAATCGTCGTTACCTTTCTCTTTTCGAGCTAGTTGAGAAATAATTCTCATTCTTTCTTGTGCCGCAGCGGTCCTACGACGGGCCATGTCTGTCCGTCTTTGTTTTCTAGCTGAACGACGATCTAATATATTTTGTCGCTAAAAATTATGCAAATAAATAATTTAAAACATGTATATTCCTAAAATATGTACTCATGATACTGACTTTCTTCCTAGTACTATCCAGCCAGTCATTTATTTCCATTCCTGATGGCGGCAATGGGGGCTTTGGAGATTCACGATCATCTACAGCTATAACAGGGGGTATAGAAGACGAGCTAGCTGATGCGGCAGCTATTTTCATATTAGTGCGGTCAATTTTTGATTGATGGGCAACAATTGCTTTCTGAAAATATTTTACATATCAATTCCATAAAATATAACAGAAAATTATAAATTTCATACTTCTATGTCCTCTAAATTTTTAACTTCCAAGTCATCAAATCCGTCAATCATTTCCAATTCGTAACCATCTTGTACATAAGAGAGTAGTTCATTTAGTCTAGATAGCTTAAGTTGGTCTTCTGCAAGACGTTCTTCTCGTCTTTTGGCGTTCATTTCAGTCAAACGACGTGCTAGCTCACGACGACGTTCCCCACGCTGTTCGGCTTTTAATTATATATATAATATATTATATATGTTAAGATATTCTGATTCCAGGAGTGCTATACGGATATATCACTTATAATAAAATAAACACATACCGCTCATTCCCGAATTTACAATTGGTTGGATATATGGCAACTGAACTTTCTTTATCTGTGCTTCATAATATTCTGGAACCGACCAACTTTTTAATATATCTTGATAATTTTCTGCAATTGAACAATGCTCATGTAGCAATTCCTCAATTCGACTCAATGTGATTGCGTTGACGTGAACTGGATATTTCAGTTGTAATAGACGATGTAGAAAATTAGCCATGTGATTACCACCTAGACAAAATATAAATTCACACAGATGCTGTTAGATTTCTAGCTTAAATACAGTGAACTACATTTAATGTTCTTTGATATTACCTAAATTTATGCGACGGGCATGTTCATGAACTGTAATTCCGTTTAAAACGGGAATAACATGGGTTGTGTGATAGCCACAAGATACTATGAGTCCATGAACGTTTTCATTAATCATTCGCTGATTATGAAAGAAACTGAAAATAGCATCAACTCCATAGGCTACTGAAGGTGTTCCATAGCATTCAAATAGTAATTCTGACATCACTGAAATATATATAAAATAAGAGTACTAATAATGAATTAAACAATAACATGATCTGTGACTTACAATTTCGAGAATAATTCGGATTGAGAAATGCCTCCGTCATAACTATAGGATGCGGAACAGATGTATCATTAATTCCTAAATGTGTAAATGTGTAATCAAGGATTTGTTCTTGCGCTTCAAAATGAGTAACCACATTTTTGTCAAATTGTGTTTTTAATTGAAATCTCACTGCCTCGATATTAAGAATATCATTTCCAATTTGTATTGGAGGTGTAACTGGTGGCTCGCCGTCTTTTTTAACACGCTCTTTACGTGGTTTCGCTATTAAATTTTTAAATACCAATAATGGCTTTTTTTTAGATGACCAACCTACTCTGCATTGATAAGAACCTAAAATATATTAGATGCAAATGTATTAGGGTGCAGAGATCATACAAAATATGCACTAATGTTTCTTGCAAAAACATAATTCGAAATGTAAACAAACCATTATCAATTACTAGTGGTACTTTATTATTTCGTGTGTGTGAGTCATATTCATGAACTACATCAGGAACAGATTTATTGTCTTTTAACTCAACGACATTTAAAGAATCATAATCTTCAGCATCCATAATATTTATACCTCTATATGATAAATGTCAAATCTTTAAGGTTATGTATGTTTTAATATTACTTTTTCTATAACTGCAAAACGTATTAAATATTTTTACGTATTAGATTTAAATACATAATAACAGTAAGAACCAGGGAGAAATAAAAATATTTAAACGTTTATTATTTTAAAATGTATAGTTAATTATGTTCAAACATTAGCAAGCTTGATCACAATTGTTGACACACACTTAAATCACATTTCTTCCTGTTAATAGATGGCAGATCAATGCTAAAGAAAAGTGTCCATCGTGATACAAACCATACTGTATACAGATACCTTCAATTTCTATATGCGTTATTAATTTCTCTGAAATATTCTTTTTCTGTTAAAAATAATTGATCTTTTCTTTTAAAACATATAAATACATAATATTTGCTAATAAACTTACTCAAATTTACCGTACTACATCATATCTGTATGAGTAACATGTATTTTGAAATAGGGATGGCACCATAAGTAATATAAAAATTTAATTAAGTTTAAAATGTTAAGTTTTAAATGACTTGTTAACTATGCCTTAGGCACTCTGCACATTGGGCGACTGGTTGCAAACCTTAGCCCCGAATCTCCCCGAATCGAATGAGAATGGAACTGTGTTGTTAGTGAGAGAACGAGTGAGAGAAAACATAATGCACGAATGAAACTAAACTGTTAGTCGAGCCAATTTTTAACAATAGCATAATAGGGTATATATTTAAATACTTTTCAATAGTATTCGTAAACATCTCTGTTGATGATGTCATCATCAAAACCATGCAACCACATGAACCCAAGGATGCTCTGCGACCGAGAAATTAACTCGCGGCAAACGTACTCAAAACCAGTTTGAAATCAGTTGAATTACGTTCTTGCCGTGTGTTTTATCTCAATCATATACACGTTCGTTCTCTCACTAACAACACAGTTACAATCACATTCGGTTCGGGCAGATTTGTTTTAGTATTAATTTTATAATTTACCCCTAAATACTTTAATTTTATAATATGCCTCTAATTTCTTACTAAAACTAGTGAGATGTATACGCATCAAGGAGGTGTTTTTATTTCTTTATATCTAACAAGCTGAACTTAAATTTCAAGTTAAAATTAAAAAATTAAATTAAATGTCGCTGTCGCAAAAAGAATTTACAGCAAATTTGTATTTGTCACATGTCTATTTACCGCGAACGTCCGAGAGCTAAAGAAAATAGTGCAGGCAGTTTAAGATTTTTGTGAGACTTAAAGAAAAAAGGTAATTTCTTTCAAAAATTAGAAATATACTATTAAAATTGGAACTACTTACTTTGTAGTAATTGAAAGTGTGTGACGTCACATCAAAGCCCCCTGATCAGCATGCAACACTACTTACATTCATTATATATTTTTACTTGAAAAATAATAATTTATTGGAAATAAATAAAATAAAATAATTGAATGACATACTGAATAGATAGATATATACTTCCACATCCACGCCACGGGTTGTTGAAGGTTGGTAGATGATATTTTGTGATTGTAATGCAAATATCGTCGTTGAAATTGAATAGAATTTTCAAGTTTCCGTCGCAATTGGAATGTTCTGGAATTTACTTGATGTATAGTCTATGGAAAAATAAGGAATCGACTTATTAAACTATATTTAGCATTTATTTTATAACCTAACTTATTTTAGTTAGGTTTAATTCGCTAAATATTTAGAATGTAATAAATGTTGCCTGTTAACAAGGGGTACATTTTGTTCGATTTAAAGAAAATCATTTGACTCGCTAAAAAAATGTCCTAAAATGTTGTAAGAATTGAAATATAAAATGTGGTCTATTTTAGGAGCAAAAAAATCATAAAAGAAGACCTTTCTGCATAGCAGGCTGTGTCAGTATTACTTTTATCTTTCTTTTAAAAAGCAATAGTTTTGTCAATGACTGTACAATACTTTTTATAAGATCAAAATACCTATACAGTTATATTGAAGATATTACACAATAAGAAATACTTCCCCTACTCCTTATTTCAGCTACCATCGTCTCGCTACCATCTATTGCTACCATGGAATGTCAAATAAGTGAACTAACTCGTGGTTAACCCCCCCTTCTCTTTCAATTCCACTGTATCCCAACCCTGTTAGCCCCCATTACTCACTGTTCTTGGTTCGGTTTATGATACCGCAATGGTAGCACCAATGGTTGGTAACCATAAAGGTGATGGTGTCGCCGCATAGCGGGAATATCTTATAACACTTTATAGAAAAGTAAAGGAACGCATATGTACTATCATTGTATATTATTGCGGTGTTTGTATGGGTTTTGGTTGTATGAATATATAAATTAAATAAGATAAGTTACACTTCTAAGAATATTTGAAAACTTTATCTGAAGCGCCTTTGTGTAAAGAGAAATTCAGCCCAGCTTTTAAACGCATATAAATTTTTTTGTTAATCGCTTGCTTTGCCTTTTTGACGCATATCTCGTTATTTGAGTAAGGTTACTCTCATACTGTCATGAATATGCTATCTCTTTTATACAAGACACCGTAAAAGAGACAGCATATACATGACAGAACCTGACAAGTTTACAGGTTACCAACATTACAGCTCATAAATCTTTGTTATATGTATTTATATATCAAAATATCAATTAATATTTATAGCTGTTTCGAGGAACAATAAAGTTTCAATATTATTTCAGCCGTAACAGGGTTAAATAAAATAAAAACTGATTATGCTTTGCTAACTAACATATGCGTACTAGATACACAGGACTACCAACAGCTAGTAAACATTACCACAGCACCGACCGAATCAACAAATAACTAACCTATTCCACTACGTGGATACGTCATAAACATGGCCGACATCTATAGCGCTAAAACTACTATTCAAACTTTTAATTGCTATATCTCCGTCAACATTTAGATATTTAATAAAATAGACACGCCAATATAAACATCAATTTCAATCAACAATTGAAAAATCAACCACTAAGAAATGAGAACACAAGCCCATTGAACAAGCTAAACCTGGCAAATATTCGCCTTGCCGATCTTTTATAAAATCTTAAAAAAATATTTTATAATATATAATAGAAGTAGTTGGACAGTGTACCATGAACGATCTTGAGAGATGCGGAAGGGTTGCAAATTCCTGAGGTGTCCCTCAATTTCCGGAAATGTGTAGAAATGGAAGGCGAAGGTTTTCCCGGAAAGGTTGGGTTTATACCACAGTTCATACTTTTGAAAATTTTCCGGTTGAAATATTTAGTTATTAATGATGTATGATATCTAATGATTGAAGAAGTATTTCAAGATCATTATATTTCTAATGGGTTTGTGTCCTCATTTTTTAGTGGTCGATTTTTCAATTGTTGATTGAAATTGATGTTAAGAAATCTGTATTGGCGTGTCTATTTTATTAAATATCTAAATGTTGACGGAGATATAGCAATTAAAAATTTGAATTGTAGTTTCAGCGCTAGAAATGGTCGGCCATTTGTATGACGTGAAATGCATTTATACGTCAGTTATTTGTTGAGTAGGTCAGTGCTGTGGTAATGTTTTGTAGCTGTTGGTAGTCGAAATAATCAAGTCAAGTCAAAGAATAATAAGTTTTTATTTTATTTAACCCTGCTAAGGCAGACATAATATTGAACTTTGATTGTTTCTTGAAATAGCTGTAAATAATATTTGATATTTTGATATATAAATACATATAGCAGAGATTTATGAACTGTAAGGTTGGTAACCTGTAAACTTGTCAGAGTTCTGTCAAGAATATATCTCTTTTACGATTTGTTGTATAAAAGAGATAGCAACTAGCGGCTATGATGTCACATGTATTTGGAATGTTGTACAACGTTGAATCCCTTTAATAATTAAAGAGACAAAATAACCTTTTTAATTGTTAATATCTCTTAACATATAAGGAGTTATTAAAAGATAATTGAACATTTGAGGTTCTAGTAACCCACTTTATCAATATATAGTACACTTTTACAGAAATTAAGACATAGGACACAAGCCCATTGTTAATGTTCTCGCATCACATAATAAAAGTAGTGGAAGAGATTTAAAAGTTGAGGGGAATGTTGAAAGGGTTATTAGTTTGATTAGATAAGTATATGACCGGTCCGAATTGCTAATTCTAATCTATTTTAGAGTTGGCAGTGATCAGCGCTTGATAAGTTTTTTCGCAAGCCTTCGATAGCTCAGTTGGTAGAGCGGTGGACTGTAGAGGAATTAACTGAAGTCATCCATAGGTCGCTGGTTCAAATCCGGCTCGAAGGATAATATATATTTTTTTATTATACTTTGGAAGATTTAACAATTTAAATATTTTCTCGATATAATTCCAGCTGATGCTATCTTTTTAAGCAGTCAAATACACTTGAATAATTATGCAAAATTAAAGTTTTTAAATTTTTTTTATGTGCAATTATGTTTACTATTTGTAAGTAGGCGATAAGGTTTCAACTTTTTTTTTTCATTTCTTTAAATTTATTTATATTATTGTACAACATATTAAGTTTATTGTGTGAAAATTTGAAATCGATTGAAGTAAAACTGTCGGAGATATAGAGTTTTAAGTCTTCACCTCTCTGTTACTTTGAAACTTTTAAATGCGGTTTCTCACACTTTGCTTTTTCAGAGTAGGTGCCCTCTCTAGTTCAAAATCTACTGGACCGATTCTTTTGAAATTTTGCACACTCTTTCTTTATATAAATGTCGAGGTAACGTTGTCGAGTTTATTTTAATTTTTTAATTTTAACGTATTTTAAAATAACAAAGTTTCTGATTTTTTTCATGAAAAATCGGTATTTTGACTTTTAAGTGCTGTAAAAAATTGAAAAATCAATAAAAAAAGAAAAACTCGACAGCGTTACCTGCAGAAACTTATCAACTAATGAAATCATTTTGGTTTTTCGATTTCAGAAAATCCAGTGATGAGTTATGAGTGGCATCGCAATGTTACTTTTTTTTGTGACGTCTGCGGAGATTCACTGTCAATGCCTCATTTCTCGATATTTATTTATGAAAATTTCACAAAGTATTCTTCAAATGTCATTTTATTACGTAGTAGTTTTAGAAATAATTATATATTAACTGTGTCGTCAAAAAACATTATCGAAAATATGCTTCTTTTTTATCGTTTTGACCTTACCTCCCCTTAAGGTCTAAACCTCTTTCTAATCTCTCTCCCTCTCCCTCTTTTTGACTAATATTACTCCCTCTCTCCTTTTAAGATCTAGTATTTTATTAGTGGAGTTACTGGATTAGTGCGGTTTCATAATGTTTAGACGTTTAACACAACCCTTAAAAAACCATTTTTCTTTTTATAACAAGAAAAATAAAAAAAAACAACTCGTAAAAAATGAGTTTACAAACCCGTTGAACTAAACAATCAATGACGAACATGTTTGCATGAATGTACTTGTTTGTGAGCGCCCATCAAGCCGAGCACGCCAACTACCAACAATTTCATCCAACCTATAAACGATCAAGAATATTCGCCGAGCTAGTTAGCCTTAAAATCACTTAAGCATTTTTATAACTAATAAATACATTTAAATAGAGTATCTTACTATATAAAGTATATTATATAATGTATCTAAGTATATAAAATATAAGTATCTAAATGGCGACGCGACTTCATAAACGTCCAATCAAAATTCCGGCTTTTAAATGATACTGTTACCATAGTATTTGATTGGTTACAAGATCGAATAATAACTTGCGCGTAAAAGTAACAAAGTACGCGTCGAAAGATATCAAAGTATAAGTATATAAGCCAAAGTCGATACAATGTATATATGCGCGCGCATCTTCAGATAAAATAATATTTTCTGTATGTATAATATACATAACTTTATATACCTTTAAATAATACAGCGAGTCCTGGACTTATGTGGTTAGTGATCCAGGAGTTTCTTTGAAAGTTGAATAGTAAAAGGTTAATAATATGGTCTGCCTTGTATAAGTACTTACTGTGGGTCGGAGGTATAGAACACTATGCCACATTTACTATATTTTATAGGAGAGAAGATGTTTTACTCCAAGTAAAAGTGGACTTGGTGTTATTTAAACGCACCGCAACTCTGCCAATTTTTTATGTAGGACAAGGCGTTATATACCAATCGGTAGAGGACAAGAAACCTGTGTGACTGTGCCAATAATCTCATTTCTTGACAAGAATGGACCACAGATATATAAACATCTAATGAAAAACATTAGATTCTATGCAAACCTATCTACATTTTAGATAGAGACATTCTAGATTTGAAAGAGACATTTTACTTTATAATAATTCAAATTCAAATTATTTTAGTTAAGAACTTTTAATGCCATTCGTTTAAATACCATTTCGGTCCAAATTTGGCATTTTGAAAATGGCCCTTTTACCACCAAGCCTCTAAATGGGCTTGTGTCCTATGTCTTAATTTCTGTAAAAGTGTACTATATTTGGATAAAGTGGGTTACTAGAACCTCAAATGTTCAATTATTTTTTAATAACTCCTTATATGTTAAGAGATATTAACAATTAAAAAAGTTATTTTGTCTCTTTAATTATTAAAGGGATTCAACGTAGTGCACATTCCAATGCATGTGACGTCATAACCGCTACCAACCTTACAGCTCATAAATCTATATGTATTTATCCCAGTAAACATTTTGGAGTAAATTCTACTTAATTTTTATTACGTATCATGAATTTTTTGTCTGGAACGTGTTCGTTTTCTATTCAGTCGTTCAAAGGAAAGGTCCTTTTTATGAGCTACAGACATTGCAACGACGGTTCACTGCTGAATTAAAAGCGGAGTAGGTTTATGATTTATGACCGGATAATAAAAATATACCCATGTGGGAAAGAAACAGAAATACTTAATGAATGATGTTGGAAAAAGAAAGAATATTATTATGAAAAACTAACACAAAATCTGTGACAGGTAGAGAACTTGTAAAGCGTTAGAATAGAATTGTACGAGTGACTCGAACTTCACCAAATAGGACACTTCACCAAATTGTTTACTGGGATATCAAAATATCAAATATTATTTACAGCTATTTCAAGGAACAATAAAATTTCAATATTATGTCTGCCTTAGAAGGGTTAAATAAAATAAAAACCTATTATTCTTTGACTTGACTTGATTATTTGACTACCAACAGCTACAGAACATTACCACAGCACTGACCTACTCAACAAATAACTGACGTTAAAATGCATTTTTATGACCTATGAGAAGTAGTCACATTTATATTACCTAAAACGTAGTAAACAAAAACGTTAGATTTACATAACATTAATGCCGTAAATGTTACGTATGTTCCACATGTTTATCAAGATACTAAATCTATCCTAACCACATGATCAAAATAAGATTAGGTATATAAGAAAAAGACAATTCAACAAAACCAAATCCTAACCCTACTTTTGCTGTTGTACATATCATTACAATCACTCAATTGTAGTGCGATCAAGGATTGTATCAGTTTTGAGTATCTATTACAATCTTGTGGGCTACTCTTTTATATAAAATAACGTGGGAAGATCCTTGAAGCATCTTCAAGATTTTAAAGACACCCTGAAGATATTTATACAACGGTTAACAAGATGTTAGAACCCATAACCTATAAAAAGGGGTATCAATTTTAAATAAACATCTTTATATAATCAATGTTTTGATTGTAGTTTGTTTTTATTCGGTTTTAAAGCTTTTGAAAAAATAAATATACAGTCTTTGAATTATATTTCTACTGAGAAAATTTGAATTCTAAACTTTGGTTTGGTTCTAACCTTAAATTTGTTTTATTTCAATCATTTTACTTATTGTAAGCATATTACTTTAAAGAGTTCAGTATGTAAAGAACATTTAATAATAATTACTGTCTTTATTTAATATAAATTATTATAATTAATATAATTATCTTGATATTTCACAAGTTGACAGTTACATTTAAGGTTAAAACTTAAAATTACAACTAAAACTCGGTGGGAACAAAAAAATAATATTTTCGATAATGTTTTTTGATGACACAGTTAATATATAATTATTTCTATAATTACTACATGATAAAATAACATTTAAAGAATACTTACTGAAATTTTCATAAATAAATATCAAGAGATGAGGCATTCTCTGCAGACGAATCTCTGCAGACGTCTCAAAAAAAAGTAACATTGCGGTGCCACTCATAACTCATCACTGGATTTTCTGAAATCGAAAAACCAAAATGATTTCATTAGTTGATAAGTTTCTGCAGGTAACGCTGTCGAGTTTTTTCTTTTTTATTGATTTTTCAATTTTTTGCAGCACTTAAAAGTCAAAATACCGATTTTTCATGAAAAATCAGAGACTTTGTTATTTTAAAATACGTTTAAATTAAAAAAAATTAAAAATCTCGACAGCGTTACCTCGGCATTTATGTAAAGAAAGAGTGTGCAAAATTTCAAAAGGATCGGTGCAGTAGATTTTGATCTGGAGAGGACACCTCTGCAAAAGCTAAGTGTGATAAAAACGCGAAACCAGACGAGAGAGGTGAAGACTTAAAACTGTATATCTCCGACAGTTTTACTCCAATCGACTTCAAATTTTCAGACAATAAACATAATATGTTGTACATTAATATAAATAAATAAATAAAAAAATAAGTATCTATTATAAACAATGTTTTAGTGTTAGTTTTAATTAATGTTTTTATTTACGAGATCAGTATCCTGCTAAACACAGAACGTAAATTAATGTAATATTGAACATAATATTTTTTACGAACGTTACTCTTTATTATTTACCAAAGTTTAACATAATTTTTTTACATAGTCAGTCATTAAATAATAAGAATAATAAGTTTGTAGGATGACATATAGGTAGCGCCACTATTGACAAATCCATATGATTTTTGGATAGTGCCAACCTTCAAACGATACGTGTGAAAATTTCATGCCATACCGACCATTAGTTTACAATTTACAGTGGTTTTCGTGATAATACCTATGTAATTTTCAAAACAATGGAAAAATCTATAGGAAATTTAATGGGAAAGAACACCGAGTCCGAATAACACTGCTTTGTTTGAACAGGCTGTAACAAGCGATACATTTTGTGATAATATGTAATTAAGCAATACATATAACGCTTTTAAATTTTCCAGTCACCCTATATTCGACTCTCCACATCAAATTTATTCGATAATACTTTTGTCAGATTTTTTAGTTTAGTTTTTTTTTTAATTTTTAATATTTTTTTTAACACATACATTTTTTGCTCGTATTCGGAATATTTCAAACAGTATAATAATTTATTTTTTCAGCTGCAGGGGACAGTTTCATCGTTCTGTGGTGGTGGTCATCACCATCAACGTTTTCATCTCGCACACGTACAGAAATCTCTACTGGACATCGATCTACACTTTTTATGGTTATTTTTTTACATTTAAAACGCAAATGAAAACGATAAAATATTTTAAATAAAAACTAGAACTAAAAAACGACTGATTTGGTAAAACATGTAAAAATGTAATGGAGGAATAACTGACATAAGTTGAAATTTTGGCTTTGGTTACCAAGATCGAAAAGTCTAGTGGATTAAACATCAGGGATGAAACCTATTCTACAATTAATCCTATGAGGTAGCACTTTAATATTTAAAAGAATTACATTGTATTGTAACAAATTACTATTATATAAATTACTAAAAAAAACCATTACTACCTATGCTGCACCAGTATGTAATACAATCACTAATAATAATTATAACAAACTGTAAATTACTGTTATAGTTGCTTCTTCTGGAAAGTGCCCTGAATGAATTGCTTTTTTAGCATAATTATCAACTTGTTCGTTTCTTGTAATACCGGTGTGAAGGGAATCCATAAAAATTAGTTATTATTAATTGTTTATTGCTCGCCTTTCGGCTTTACAATCTACATTCTTAATATATTTCATATACTTCAACTTACAACTAAATTTACATTATTCTAGACCTTTTTATTTCCAAAAGTACTTTCTGCTTCTTCTTCTCTTGACCCTCTTCCTTCATTTTCCTTAGTCTTCCTTCTGGAGTGGTCTATTCCCTAGTCTATTTTTCTGGGCTGAAGTTTAACTGTTTCCTCGCTACTTTTTTCTTTCTCCTGCTTCCCTTCACTGCCTCTTCTAGTACTTCCTTTCTCTTCCTGTTCCTTGTGCAACCCAGCCACCAGCTTATTTATTCTCCTGTTTTTTCTTTCCTTCTTACTATTTCCGCCATCCGCCTCTTTCCTTCACTGCCTCCCTTTAATAGCTGGCCAATATTCCTTTCGCTCGCTACTTTTTCCTTACACTCAAACTTAATGTGCTCCAGTGTTTCGTCCTCCGCTCCGCACACTCTACACTTTCTTTCCTCACTACTTTCCCAGTATCTGTTTCCTTTTTCCTCATTTCCCAATTTAAACCTTGCTGTTCTTCTTATGTGTTTTATGTCTTTTTCTATAAGGTACTGAGGCACATTATTTTCCCATAACCTTTTATATCTTGTACCATAAAAATTAGTTTTTATTTTTTATTTATACATAGATTTATTTTTTTAACCTAAAATTATATCTACAATCTAATTAAACTTAAGCTAATGATGTAGCTTCTTATTTCTCCTCGTGTCACTCTTTCTGTCCTCTACTTAACCATTTGAAACTCCATGATTCTCCCCTTTTCCTCTTCCTCGTTCCTTCTTTTTGTACCTCCGCCATCAACCTCCTTTCTTCACTGACTCCCCTCAGCAGCACCTCTATATTCTTAAAAGAATAACATAATTTAAACTAATTTTATAACCTGTAGACCTTCGCAAATCAAATCTTCGTGGAAATAAGAAACAAATCCCTAAATCCCTTAATGTTCTTGTCTTTGACAGGTATCTCTCTCTACAAACATCTAATAAATTGCCCTTTATGTACCTATTCTGTATTAAACCATCAACCAGAGACATTCTTCTAAAGCAATTTGAACGCGCCATTGAACATTTCATACAGATTGCAACATTTTAAAAAGATAATAGATATTTTTATTGTACAATTGGTTATACAATACATTATTGAATCCATGTATCGAATTTATTTGCTTTATTACAATAGAGCACGTTTACTTATCATTATTTTAAATCTAATATCTTTTTATTGTTGTTTTATTTTGAGTGTAATTTGAGGTTAGGATTTGAAGCAACTTTGTCAGGTAATTTTATATTTTGTTACAATATAAAAGTAAATAATATACAGGTTATAAAATATCGATATCTCTCTCATGTTATCTATTTTACTCTTTCTTTTTGTAGGTTATGGATGATACATTTTGAAATCTTAAACAGTAACAAATTTAATCGCAGAGGTTTGTGATATAATTGTTCTTAATTTAATTACAAAATGTTAAATATTTTGATCAGCTGCGAAGCGAGATATTAATATAAATTCGCATTTTTACCATGCATTAGGATTACAAATTATAAATAGGCTTTATTTTAACCTATATCTCGATAACGGATCCACAGAATTAAAAAAGGTAATATATTGTAGAGTTGTATTTAGTCTGTATACATGTATTATGTACCATCTCCGAATATAATAAAATATACTATCCAATATTAAGTGTATGTAATGTTTGTACTTAATATCCGACTATACTTTTGACTGCGAGTGTCACTAGTGAATTATCTTAAGGGGGTTTCAACCTTTTCTTTTCATTTTTTGTTATTTATTTATATTATTGTACAATATTATTGAGTTATTGAGATAGTTTATTGAGTAAAAATTTGAAGTAAATCTCGATTGGAGTAAATCTGTCGGAGATATAGAGTTTTAAGTCTTCACCTCTCTGGTCTGCTTTCGTGTTACTTTGAAACTTTTAAACGCGGTTTCTCACACTTAGCTTTTTCAGAGTCAGTGCCCTCTCTAGCTCAAAATCTACTGCATTGATTCTTTTGAAATTTTGCACTTTCTTTACATAAATGTTGAGGTAATGCTGCCGAGTTTTTTAAAAAATTTTAATTTTAACGTATTTTAAAATAACAAAGTTTCTGATTTTTTTTATGAAAAATCAGTATTTTGACTTTTAAGTGCTGTAAAAAATTGAAAAATCAATAAAAAGAGAAAAACTCGACAGTGTTACCTGCAGAAACTTATAAACTAATGAAATCATTTTGGTTTTTCGATTTTAGAAAATCCAGTGATGAGTTATGAGTGGCACTGCAATGGCACTGCCTAATTTCTAGATATTTTTTTATGAAAATTTCACAAAGTATTCTTTAAATGTTATTTTATCATGTAGTTGTTATAGAAATAATTATATTTAATATTATATTAGTCAGAAAACATTATCGAAAACATGCTTCCTTTTTATCGTTTTGACCTTACCCCCCCTTAATATCACATTTAATATAAAAAATATTTAATTAATTTTTTTAAACCGAATATTGTAAAAAATATAACCTAAAATTAATAAATCAACATGAAAATATTTATGTTATAATAAAAAATCGTGTGGGCATCAGCAGACATGGAAATGGAAAAACCAAAACGTGCAGGATGAGGTTAACCGGACCCGGATGTGACATCACGCAGAGAAAAACTGTCCAGGTAGAGTATTTATAAACCATATTTGAAAACAAGTGTTCATGAAATTGAATTTAAATTAATTTAATAGTTTTCTTTTAGACCAAACGCAGATATTTTGTCTTTCATGTGGCGAACGCTCTTGTCTTTATGAAGAGACCTTGGTGTTTATTATATCTGACAGGTTATCTAACTTAACCTCAAAAATTTGCACTCTAAACCAGGGGCTCCCAAAGTATTGGATTCATAACCATTTGTGCACACAAGTGCTGCCATCTATAATACAAACTTGAAATTATTATTAATTGTTATATTTTTTGTACTTACAGTACTATCATTATCGCCGCATTGAAATATTGAAAGTACCACGTGAACCGGATTGAGTTAAGATATATCAATTTTGAATCTAACGAAGAAACGTTCTATGCAATGTGCTTGTGTCCTATGTCTTAATTTCTATAAAAGTGTACTATATATTGATAAAGTGGGTTACTAGAACCTCAAATGTTCAATTATTTTTTAATAACTCCTTATATGTTAAGAGATATTAACAATTAAAAAAGTCATTTTGTTTCTTTAATTATAAAAGGGATTCAACGTTGTATACATTCCAAGTGCATGTGACATCACATTCCTTGTGTAAGGTTACCAACCTTACAGCTCATAAATCTCTGCTATATGTATTTATATATCAAAATATCAAATATTATTTACAGCTATTTCAAGGAACAATAAAATTTCAATATTATGTCTGCCGTAACAGGGTTAAATAAAATAAAAACTTATTATTCTTTGACTTGACTTGATTATTTCACTACCAACAGCTACAAAACATTACCACAGCACTGACCTACATAACAAATAACTGACGTTAAAATGCATTTCACGTCATACAAATATGGCCGACTATTTCTAGCGCAAAAATTACAATTCAAACTTTTAATTGCTATATCTCCGTCAATATTTAGATATTTAATAAAATAGACACGCCAATACACATTTATTAACATCAATTTCAATCAACAATTGAAAAATCGAACACTAAAAAATGAATACACAAGCCCATTTAGTGGTAAGGGTAAGATTACTCATAGAAAATTATCCATACATATTTCTGACGGTACAGTGCGGTGGATGATATGGAAAATATGGATGTATTGATTCGTTATTTTTATACAGTGTACAAAAAGAGTTTGCAGTCCGGATGACATAAGTTAACAGGTCGAATTCGGACCACGAAACGTAGTTTGAGCGTCCATGTTTTAAATGATTAATGTTGCAATATAATAAATTAATACTATTTTAATTATTGTAAGCCTTCGATAGCTCAGTTGGTAGAGCGGTGGACTGTAGAGGAATTAACTGAAGTCATCCATAGGTCGCTGGTTCAAATCCGGCTCGAAGGATTGTTTAATTTTTTACTTTATTAAAGTGTCCTTTACAATATTGTCACTTCTGGTAGCCAACTTTATAGCCGAATTCATATCCAATATGTAGTACAGTTTTATAGAAATTTAGACATTAAGACAAATCCATTTAGATTCGATTCCGATTCAGATGCGAAACGTAAATATTTTTTGCAGACTCTGGTCATTTATTGGGTGGTAATATTGCTGATCCCTGCTATAGTTTAGAATCCAACCCTCTCTCCCCCTCCCCAAACACCCGCTTGCCTTGTATTTTATATTTTATGTATGAATTGTGAATTATTTTTAAATTATTCCGGTCGCTGTGATATAAATATAAAAAAGGGTTTGCTATTATAAAAATAGTGACGTCACACCGCGCTGCTGTGCCTTGTTACGGGTACGTCGGTGACAATTTATAAAAAATAATAGGATTTAGTGGGAGGTTGAGGTGAGGTGAGGTTTTCAATTACCACAGGGTACAACAAATATACAAATTAAAAGAACGACCGTTACCTTTGTTAGCTTGAAAAATCAATTTTCTTTTTTGTTTTGTTTTGTGGTATGACATTTTGAAAATATCTAGTTAAGACAGTAGCGCCAAATATATATTTTAGGAACTAAAGTGAGCTGTTTTGACTAATTGTTATCCTAATCAATTATCATTAACAATATAAATCCAATAGTTATGTCTAGACATTAATCTGACCCATATTAAACATTGGTATTTCTATCTACGGTTTAATATTTGTTTAAATTCTTTAAATACTTCTTGGGAATATTGCCTACTCAATATTAAATCCGTAATTTAAATAGAACGAATTGTAAAAGAGCATAGTTTACTATTTTAAAGAATAATTATAAAAATATTAACACTTATATGTAATTAATTACTAATCATCATTCCACACACACACACACATATATATAAATATATATATATATATATATATATATATATATATATATATATATATTTATAATTTGTCATAATTTGAAAAGCCTGATCTAATTCTATTACGATACAATAGACATATTAAAGCTTATGAGATCACCCCCACTCCTCACTCTCCACCGTAAATGGGGTGCGAGGCGGGGAATTGGACACAACCCCCTTCTCAGCAAACAGGGGTTGTTGTAGCTCCAGCTCTATTCAACAGAACGGCTCAACGCTACCAGTTACCAACCTACCACATCGCCACTCTGCCACCCTGCCACCCCATCGGAATGCAAAATGGAATTTAATTAAAGGGGCATTAAGATGCCGTTTGAATTTAACTTTGAGGTGAGAGGTTTCCTTATCGTTTGTGGTTCCATTAGCTGACACATTGTGGCGCTAGTGATGTTATATGTTAAGTAAGATAACACACGTAAAATATGTTATTTGAATTACGCGCCAAAACTCCAGTAAACATTTTGGAATCACTTTGCCATCATATTGTTTTAATATTATTATTATTTTTAAGTCTAATTTTAGACTAGATATAATCCGGGCCTGGTTGTATGTACGGAAATTTCATAACGCGGGATACGCAGATGTACTGCTATATAAATACTTTTAAGTATGAAGGCTATACACTTGTTAATTTTATAATAATTGAAATTTCTGTTTTGTAAAATTTATAACGGTTCTTATCGTAAAAAATTATGCTGATTTCAAATCTGCAATTTATTTTTTGGTGGTACTTCCGGTTTTCGAGATATTAGTGTTTCAAGGGTTAAATAATGAAAATATTTTAAAATGGTTTTCAGATTTGGAATCGGCGGGAAAAAGTACGTTCAAAAACTTATTTAAAAGTTGGAAAAAGAATATTTTAATTTTTAAATTTTCTTAAAATTTTACAAGACCTTAATAATTTTAAAGGCTTGTTAATTTTATAAAAATCGTGCCTGTAGTGTACACTGTTCGGGTGCTTTGTCGTGTTGACTAGCAGCACAATTAGGTTGATGTGGATTCTGACTCGATGAAATACCGCTTGTTGTATGCAGGGCCGCATTTATAGGTGTGGAGGCCCTGGTGCAACGAAGGAGCGTATCCCATGTCAAAGAATTTTACTCCAAGTGATAGTACCCTGCTACTAATATTTAAATAATAAATTCGTACTCACAGTTTGCGTACTATAGTATTACCACTTAATACTATATATTATACCATAGAAATACCAACTTAATAAAAATAAAAAGTTTACATTTCTTTAAAACTTCTTCTTTAAAAAATAAAGAATATTATTTAAAACTTTTTTTTATATAAAGTGAAGTAAAAATATAAATAGGAGAATATATACATATACATATATAAAAACCTGTTAATGCTTGCAATAATGTTATAGGGAAGGAGACAGGGGTGAATGAGGAGTGGGGATTTACTTGGGTTTGTAGGAGAAATAAAGGAAGGGATGAAATAAGTTCTGCGGGTTGCAAACAAGAAAGAAAATATAATCTAGATATAGTTTTATCATATTTAGAAGAATTAAAACAGAATTATACAAAGTTTAATAATTGATAGAGCGATAGATATAGAAATTGAGTGATTCATTATGTCTCTGCTTAATTAATAGGCAAAGTATTGATGTAACAGAATCTTTTTCTAAGAATATTCTTATGATATGTAGATATATATATAGATATAAATATAAATAAACTATATAAAAATATAAATAAAAAGGTGAGTTCTGTTCACTCCAAATATCAACTATGTTGGCTGTTATCCCTACAGCGTATATGAGTATATGTTTTCATTGAACGGTCAATGTTTCACCGACAGACGAGCTTTGTATCAACAAAAGAAATTACATACTTAATATTTATTATATCTAGACAGTTGTCATTTTCGACGTATGCGCATAGAGAACAAATAGGAACATATACCTTTCTCTCTCGCACACATTTTGGACACAGGAAAAATTGTTTGTACCATTTGTTTTAATTCATTCAAAAATAAAAAACCTCTTTTGGGTATTGTAAAAGTGATAACTTTCAACAACAACAATTTATGAAATATGGTTCTTGTTTAGAAGTAGTATGCATAATTTTTTTTTATTGCTAGTTTTCCTGGAGTATTATACCATTTTGGAATCCTGAAGAGTTGCGCCAATTTTTAAAAAAACTTGCTATAGTAGTGTTCATACTTTCTTTTTACACCACGATGAGTTAAAGTGGACAGAAAGTAAAAATCTTTAAAAATTGTAAGGAAAAATATAATTTCGATTTATTTTTGTGTAAAAACTACTAGCATTCTGGAATTTTTAATGGTTGTGATGGATAGCAGTGCTATTTAGGTTGCCGATACAAAACAAAAATCAGAAATATTTGAAAAATTGTAGTCATGGTAGTTAAAAACATCTTAAGGTGTTTCAATTTTCGAAAAAAAATTATTTTTTTTCTAATTCCTAATCAAAATGAGATAAATTTTTCTTTTCTTTTTTTCTTGTGTAGTCATGAGCAGGACCACCCTCTGGTGCCCGCTTATCGTTGAATATTGGGTATATGTTTTAAGGGATGAACCTTAATAAACAAGTAACTTTCCTTTTTTTCACGCATTATTTAATAAAGAAGAAAATGACGAAAATTCACAGTATATAGGGTGGGGGGATGGGAGAGAGTGGTTGTATGTAACAGCCACTTGATATCTTAATCATTACTTGGAAGTTAAAAAAAGATCAACTAAATTTAGTCTATTCTAGTAATTGTTCCAAATGACCTCTCTCTTGCCCAATTCAATTGCCTAAATTTTGGTTTATAGATTCTTCAGCTCAAGTGGTTAATGTGACACTGCTCCGAATAGAATTGTTCCTGAAAATTGGACTCAGATGAATATAAAACTAATGGCAAAACAACTGTATATATAATACTAAATTTATTATTTTATGAAACTAAAACTAAGTATATTTTCGATAATGTTTTTTGATGACACAGTTAATATATAATTATTTCTATAATTACTACATGATAAAACAACATTTAAAGAATACTTTGTGAAAGTTTCATAAATAAATATCAAGAAATGAGCCATTGACAGCGAATCTCCGCAGACGTCACAAAAAATAGTAACATTGCGGTGTCACTCATAACTCATCACTGGATTTTCTGAAATCGAAAAACTAAAATGAAACTATTTCTCCGACAGTTTTACTCCAATCGACTTCAAATTTTTACAGAATAATCTTAATATGTTGTACATTAATATAATTAAATTAAAAAAAATTTGAAACCTAACCCCCTCCGCCCTCCCTTAATTAAACCAAACTAAAATCAGTGTGCAATATGAAAGGTTATTTTAATAACAATAATTACACAATAAAATAATACATAATTAAATATTTAATGAACACAGTAAATAGCAATTAAATAAACATATTCGCATAACAGATATAAATGATCGCTATATACATAACAGTATTAAATAAAATAATACAACAGTATTTAAAATATTACAAAATGTTATATACTTGGAAATGGAAGGGGAGGTGCTAAATATATATAATACGCCCCATTGGGGTTGAAATAGGTGGAGCTTATGCGCACGCATTTATATATTCGTAACAATTTTGTTCGGTGAACTGAATATGGTAACAGAAAATCCCCCACCACATCAAAATCCAAGGCCAGATGATAATAAAATAATATAAAATTATATATATAATGTATAAAGTTGTATTTCCCACTCTAAAATTTCGATATTATGTATATAACGTTGAAATAAGTAGAGAATCCCTCTCCCTTGTATTTTGAAACTCAGTTATTTCATAATATTCCAAGCATTCTGAGTGTTAAGATCGAAAATTTTGTTACAATTCATATTCTGTAATTTTAAATTGATACAATCTTACCCTTAACAAATATTTAACATATCTTTGAACGATATCAAGTGTTTTAATTAATATTTAAGTGAATTTTGACTATCTTTGTGTTCTAACCTAAAAACTTAATGAATTAGTGACAACATGTTTAATTTAAAACATTTTTGAATAAAAATGGCAAAGTGATAAATTTTGTGGTAATAAATAAATTCTAAAGTAAAATTTTTGTAAAAAAAACAGCCTAATCATTCATTTCGCGATGTCGCTGCCCAGTGGCGTAGACATGTCTAGTCTCATGTCTCAGCACCCTGTTTTAGGGGCGATACCACCAGCTTTCTTTTTACGGGCGACAGAACGATATCAAAGAACACCTAAATGTGCTCGATGTCGTAATCATGGGGTTGTTAGCGCCCTTAAAGGACATAAACGGTATTGCAGATGGAGAGATTGCGTGTGTGCGAAATGTACGTTGATAGCGGAGAGGCAGAGGGTTATGGCAGCACAGGTGAGTGAAACTAGTTTTAATTGCTATTTGCAATTTCAATAATATACTTCTCAGGTAGAAAATTATTCTTGGAATTCGCTTGTAACAAGGTAGAAAAGTGTACACTTTGAAGTGCAAAACTATTTCTATTTAAAAAGTAGAATCTGAACCTTAGAAATAACTTGTGGCAACCTAACAAGACCTTGAGGAACTGTAATTCCAAGATAATGTTCTACCTGGGCTTAAGAATTTGCAATTCAGAAGAACGTAGTAATTGTTCTGAGTTATTTTTAAGATAGTCTAACATTCCTAGACGTTATAGATGATATATACACATTAGCTTCAATTTCCAATTATTTCAGAGCGCTGGAAACTCAAGACAGAATAAGTCTTTTATTAGGTCTCTATATTAAGCCCTGAGATATAATATATCAGTGGGCTTAAAAAGACCAACGTCAATTTTTCTCTTCAAAATAATAAATAACTTATATTCAAAATATGAAATAGATTCTATGGTAAAAAATCTATGTTTTAATTAAAGTTGAAATAGACTTTTTAAATGCGGTGCTTTCAAACTTTCATCTCGCTTCCAAATTTGGAATTTTTACATGGCCCTTTTTAACACCAAATCAGTAATATTTTACTTACTTAAAATATATAGCTATCTACTTTATTATTTATTTATTTTGGGCACATAACTATATTTCAACTAATGGTAAAGAAATAGAGATAGAAAGTTTAAATTTGGATAAAATAGTTGACCGTTAAAAGCACCATTGATTGACACAGAATATGTACTTCAAATACTCGGATAAATTTTTTAAAAAGTCTTCATTATTTTTTAAATTGCAAATTCGAGGCAAATTTATTTGTGTTCAACGTGTCAATAACACTGACAGCTTGACGGTAAAAGTAATTCCCAATTAAGTCATATTTCATTTAAGCAAAATTACTAATACAGATTGATGGACGAAAAAAGAATAAGAGTGTGTATTAACAATAGAGCGCTTTTATTGTTACAATGAACGCAGCCTAGACACGTTTGTTTTCAGTGTATAGTTGAAATAAGTCGCTAATCCAAACACCGGGTCCCAAAGTAGTTCGTATTATTGAGGTATTGAATATCAATTTATCCCATTTGAAAAGTAATTATACATCTACTAGGTAATATCTTGCAAAAATATATACTCAACCTCAGTTGTTAAATCCGCTGAGTTGTAAGTCGTTAAACACAGCTACATGTATTTAATTTTCATCTATAACATAATAAAAGTTACCTGTTCCGTAAAGAATTTTACATAATACACAACGTTTTGTGACCTATTGCGCGGTAACGTACTCCCACTTCCCAGTTAGAAAATTGTCTTGTAATTGAAGCTTAATATTATCTAGTTTGCTACTTTTTAATTTGAAATTGTCTTGCAGTTTAATGTTCAAACTTACTAGCTTACTACAACCTAACTTAAACGTTCATTTTCTACCTGGGTACTTAAGAACACATTTTTAGAATAACTATTTGTGTTTTGCTGGTCTTTCTGGTGCTAATTTTCATATTTTCCAATTAATTTATAATCCAATGGTGTCTCCATCAATTTATTTCAATAGTAACACTCTTTTTCATTCAAATTTACACCCAGGCAGTCTTACAGGGTAAGGTTAACACTTATTACCTAGTTACAAGCCAATTGTAAGGTTCATTTTCTACTTCTTGTATAGAAATAGTCTTGCAGTGGAAGGTTTAAGCTTGTTAGCTTACTACGAGTTAATTCCCAGGTTCATTTTCTATCTGATACTAATTTTAGTATCCTATTAATTTTTGATTAGATTATTTATATATCGATGTATTACAGGTAGCGCTCCGTCGCCAGCAAGCTCAAGAAGAAAGCGAAGCCCGCGAATTAGGTTTACTATATACTGGTCCTGGTACTGCAACAAATTCAGGAGGTCCTGGAGGTCCTCCTGGTAATCCACCAGGAGGACAAATGCCTCATGCTGGTCCTGAAATGCCTTCACCACCTCCAGAACATATGCAAGGTCTAGGAACCATGATGAGACCAAGGAGTCGGTCATCAGCGGAGAGAGCTTCATCGGTATCAGGCAGTGCATATCCTGGGAGTGATGATGTTGGATCAGAACCTGAAAGCCCAGGTTAGTAATTTGAAAATTAATAATATCCATTAGTAGTTGAGAATTGATTGAGTTTATATAATATGTACTTTTATTTATATTTATACTTAATATTCAAGGTTTCTTATCTATTTTACAAGTTATTGTTATGTTTTATTAAACAGATGTAGCTTGTAAACGTCTCGTAACGATACTAAAAGTGATCATGACGGATCATCATCACGTGCTGTAACTTTTTTCATAATAAATACCTGTTTGAAGCATCTTTATAAGATGAATAGTGCATTAAACATTATTATGCTTTGTTAAACAAATTTCGCTCGTATCGATACCAACAATGTTCTTGAAAGATCACGTGCTATACAGCTATCTCGTTCCCTCATTGATAACTACGTCTCTCGCTCTTATGTGTTGTTGATACTCTTTGGAAAGAACAATCTCTTACGATAGGCACAACTGATTTTCGGGAAGTTCACAGCTCAAATTAACTGCCACAATAGTCGCTGAGTAAACATCCCAGTAAACATTTTGGATTCACTTTGACATCATATTGAAGATGCGTCATGATTTTTTTGTCATAAAAGAGTTCATTTATAGTTCAGTTTCTCACATTTTTTCATATAAAATGTCTCCTTTATCGGCTACAAATGGCGAAATTACTCCACCTGTCGGAATACAAATGAAGATAAAGTTGATGCGAACTATAATTGAAGTGAAATAGTGATAGAAACGTTACTAAATAGGGCACTTCACCAAATTGTTTACTGGGATCAGACTAATTCATCAACGTTATTAATGCCCAGACTGTATATATTTTATATTATGTTAATGGTGTTAGATTTAAGAAGATTGAACTTCGACAAAATCGGTAAGATAATTTTTTGAAGCATTAGGCCGTCTGCACACGGGTCGACTGATTGCAAACTAGTCACGCAACGAAGTTTCTAACGAAATCGAAAAACGAGCCATGTCGAACCGTGTTTCGTGACTCTATAGAATTTTTAGAATCTTTAAAAACTTTTGAATAGTATTTGTGCACATCTCTGCTCATGATGTCACCATCAAAAGCATGCAACGTAATTACCCTGCGACCAATATCAAATCAGTTTAGTTTCGTTTGTGCTGTGTGTGTTATCTCACTAATATACACGTGCGTTCTTTCACTAACAAGACAGTTGTATTCTCATTCGGTTCGGGCAGATTCGGGGTTAAGGTTTGCAATCAGTCGACCCATGTGCGGACGGCCTTACAAAACATTTGTGAATCTACCTTTTGCATTGATTCTCTTACTCTTCATTTATTTAATTTGCCTCCTTCTCCTGCACTTGTGGATGTTATTTTTCCATATTTGTATTTCTAAATAAGCGTCCTACCCTATTTGTATCTTTTCAACATGATACGAGTATGTATATGTTACAGAATCTATGTTTATTTTTTATTTTTAGGTTATGTTAGGGTTCTCTTGTTAAAGGTTGATCATTATCGATAATCACAGGTCACGTGGCTGAGATATCGTTACAGTTTCAATGGATTCAATTCTTTAGATACTCCATGGACACTTGAAAGATTTTTGTTAAAAATGAAGCGATATAATAAGAGGAAATTTAGATGGGAACTTGAAGTTTTTGATTAGAACATGTTGAGGTTATGTCAGCTACAAATAGCTACCTTTTTATGCATTGGTTTAACCGAGGTACTGATATTTATATGGGTCTAAATCCTTCCTTGTAGGAGTACCGTGGGTTCAATGGCATCACTTTGATTAGGTTTAACGGTATATAAAAACTTTTATTTAAGAAAACTGGTCATATGTTTTTCGAATAGATATTCAAAGAAAGAGGGCCAATATTAGGAGTTCCTATCTAAGTAATGTAAAAATATAAGAAGAGATAGAGAATTATGTTTTATAAATTATGAAAAATCTCTATAATTCGGGAATCCTGGTTTAGAAAGATTTCTTTTTTGTTTTAACTACTTCGTCATATTCGATGAGATATTCTCGTAGTGCTGCAATTTTAATCGGGTCGTCTGCTTTTGATGTTGTGTTTTTCTCGAATGGCTTCTTATGTTATCAGTTGGTATAGTTATACTGTTATTTGGCATTGAGGTGGGGGTTCTTTCTCCAGAAAATGTTGATGTGTCTTATTCTTAGCCGCATCATTGCTTTCTCCTACTTTAAAATTCCAAAAGCTTAGTTTTAATTCATTTTAAGATGATCAGAATAATGTTCAAATTCAGATTCGATATTCTTATAGATTCCTTTTGTTTTATTACACTTCAAATTTATCACAGCTTTCAGTTTAAGCGGCCCAATAAGTCCAACCAGTTCTCTATTTAGAACAAGCTGTGATTTTAAAGTGTACTTGTATTTAGCATTAAGGCAGCATTTTTTATTATTTATTTATATTAATGTACAACATATTAAGTTTATTGTGTGAAAATTTGAAGTCGATTGGAGTAAAACTGTCGGAGATATAGCGTTTTAAGTTTTCACCTCCCTGGTGTGGTTTCGTCTTTCTTTGAAACTTTTAAACGTGTTTTTCTAACACTTAGCTTTTTCAGATTCGATGTCGTTTCTAGTTCAAAATCTATTGCACCAATCCTTTTGAAATTTTACACATTCTTTCTTTACATAAATGCCAAGGTAACGCTGTCGACAGGGTTACCTGCGGAACCTTATCAATTAATGAAATCATTTTGGTTTTTTGATTTAAAATAATCCAGTGATGAGTTATGAGGGACAACGCAACGAAAGTTTTTTTTGTGACGTCTGCGGAGATTCGTTGTCAATGCCTCATTTCTTGATATTTATTTATGAAAATTTTACAAAGTATTCTTTAAATGTTATTTTATCATGTAATAATTATAGAAATAATTATATATTAACTGTGTTGTCAAAAAACATTATCGAAAATATGCATTTTTTGTATCGATTTGACCTTAATTTGTTTCTTTTGTGATTTTGACAAACTTTCTTCAAGCGTCGCGTCTCGGCATCTAAAAACGTTAAACAGTAAACGTTACAACGTCGACGAATTAAATAATGAACGTACTCATGTACATTCATACAACAATAAACTTACATAATCCTAAATAAATTGTTTTAATTGCTCTTTTAAAATAATAATAACCATCTTGAACAAACAACAACAATTGAAATCTACAACAATACGAAACACTTACACCGTGCGTACAGCAGCGTTACGTGGCAACAATTAACAATACGTCAGTATCACGCAACATACGAGAAGATATTGAACAGGGGTTTAAAGGGGTGAGGGGCGAAGTAGCACACATCTTAAGTCGGGGATAAAAAACCTAAGGTATTCCAGTTTTAAATAAAATTAAAAATAACTATATTTTACATACATATTGTTAAGGAATGAACACCGTGTGTACATTCATGCAATTTTTAAACTAAAACAATATTATTATACTGGCAATACTACCAGACAAACTATCTGGCAATACTTAGACATCAGGTACCCCTACAACTGCGGCAATACTTCCTAACTTACAATTTCTGACCAGAGATAATATTTATTGCATAACTTTCAATCCTTTCTATAAAAGGTTGGCATAGGCTAAAGAATACTCTAGATTTAGTCTCGTACTCCAAAGGTAAGGACCTTTAAAGTACAATAACTACTTTGATCAGTTGACCTCTCTGAAGACGAATGTTTCTTCATGGCATTGACAAATTAAGAACTGAACACTACATATCAAGCTTCATCTCCTTCGTCGTTAATTTCCCTTTACTTACTCCTAACTTCATTCATCCATTTTATACTATTCTTCTTCCCCTGGAAGATTTCTATCAGGTCTTCTACCCTTTCCACATTCTTCTAACAGGTACTCTTAATATTCTCTAATGTTTTTGCTTCTTTGACACATGTCTTACATAATTTCTCTTCTTCTTTACCTCAATACCTACTGCTTCTTTCTTCATTCCCAAGTATAAACCTCGCGATTGTGATTTGCAAGACAACTTTTGCATGATAAGTAGCAAATAAACCTTGGAATTAGTTTGTGATAAGCTAGCAAGTGTGAATCTTGCTTTGTAAAACAAATTGCTACCTGGATTAGGACATGTGGAAAGAATAAACCGAAACAGAACGGCTGAGAAATTCCTGACAATTAATGGCAAGATGGAAAGAACTAATGGAGCAGTACCAAACGAAAATAGGTATGGTAAATTGGAAGAAAATGAAAATGAAAAAAAAGAAAGAACGTAATGAAGTTGAAAATGAACGTAATGATGTGGCAGACCTCCATATAATGTGAGCATAGTGTGAAAAAAACATCTTTGGAAATGTAAGCCAGCCAAGACGTATCGGCTGTGTTAATCTCTTAAAATGCAAGAAAGTGAAACTCCGTCCAAACATTTTAAAGGACAGTGGGTGGTCGGTCTAACGCAATCCGTCCATAAAGAAAAAACTCAATATCTGAATATTCCTGTATACGCTTAAGGTTCCCAACCCCTATTTTAAGCTGACTCTTAGAAAATAAACAAGAATAACCACTGAGGAAAGTAAGCCAACCTTATAACAAGAGTTTTTGAGGGTTGAACGCTCCAGGGCTTGAAGGCTGAGAAGTTACGACTTCAAACTTGTGGATTTATAAATATAGTACACATTCTATGGGCCCTATGGTGTGCGAAACGCTTGCAGCGCTGCGTTTACGCGGTGTTTTGATTGCTAAATACATTACTAATTGTAACCCTGCGGGTAGGATGAATTCATCCCTAAAGATTTAACAATCAGTTAAAGGAATAAGGGTTTATTTATTTGTGGGATAAATTATAAAGTATGGAGGGTGGAAACTGGATTAAATTTGTTGTATGTGTTTTTTAAATATAGAGCGTGGATAAAATTTTGAATAAAAATATAGCAGTTACATTTAGAACATTTTACATTTCATTTATTATTACACCTAAACTTTTAAACCCGCTATATGCCATATCCTGTCTATCACTAAGAACACTGGCCACTTCGGATATCTTAGTAGTTCCTGAATATTCGTTGGCAACACCACTCCATTTATCTCCAAAACTCTTTACAAATTATTTCTGCAGGCCTCCGTTTCTGTACATTGGAAGATCAAATGTTCTGGATCTGCTACCACTTCTCCACAATTGCACATATCTTCTTGCACCAAGTGATTTCTTTTCAGATGTGTCAATGCCCCTGTATGGTCTACCCTCAGTCTCGAGATAAGTGATAACACTCTTCTCGGAACTTGGGCGTTCCACCACCAACGACGTCCGCATACCGAAGACTGTAAACTGAAAAATTTTCTTCTTTTCTCTGATTTGTTCCACATACCCAGCCACTTCTCTTTCACTTCATTTTTGCTCTTTGTTAATAAGTCCACTTCATATTGAATTTCTCCACTTGTTACTGTTCGATAACATTTTTCATTCATAATTAGCAAACCTTACCCAGTAAACATTTTGGAGTCACTTTTACATCAAATTGAAGATGGGCATGTTTTTTTTGTCATGAAAGAGTTCATTTAAAGTTCAGTTTCTCACAGTCTTTCATATAAAATGTCTACTTTATCAGCTACAAATGGCGAAATTACTCCACCAGTCAGAATACAAATGAAGATAAAGTTGATGCGAACTATAATAGAAGTGAAATAGTGATAGAAACGTCACTAAATAGGACACTTTACCAAATTGTTTACTTGGTTCTCAAATTCTAATACAATAAAAATTTGAATGAATTTTATCTTTGAATTCCTTGTTGTATTTTGCTTTAAACAAGAAAGATCTTGTTGAAAAACCCTATATAAGAGAGAGAGAGGGGGGGGGGGGGAGTCGATAACGATAAAACAATTGTAAGGAATTCGTAATGGCAATTAATATCATGCCTAGATGTTTGAGAGACGTGACGTCACGTTTAGGACATTAACACATATTTCTAGAAATGGATAATGACAAAAATGTAAGCAATCGAATAAACCGCAAGAAATATTCGTTTAATATTTGGCAGCGAACGTGTTAATAGGCCCTACATAGCGAACACGAGTCCCTACGTGTTACACGACACAGTTGATTGGAAAATTAAATACATTTTCAATTTTACCCCTCGCTATCTATGTATTTATCCCTTACAGCTTATTGTATCTCTAGATTTTATATCGAGTTACAAATATTTCATCTTTTTTTAATACATTTTCATATTTTATTTTTATATTATATCGGGAAACCTTTGAAAAGCTTTAAACTGGTAAAACAAACAATTTTTAATTTGTAAAACAAGCGCAGGTTGTTGTTTGGTTTCACTACTGGAAAATAACTTTATGTTCAAAATCGTTGTTTCAAAATAAAAAACAACAGTTCCTCAAAGTTTGTTTTATTGTACATCAATATCTCAATTAAATAGATTGTTGGTTGGCTTGATCAACATGCCTGATCTCTTCAATTCGGATTGATGTGCTAAGCTCAGGTTTTAACCTAAAATGTAAGTTTCAGTGTGTGATACTAAAAAGTATATATTCGATAATGTTTTTTTGACGACACAGTTAATAAATAATTATTTCTATAATTACTACATGATAACATAACATTTAAAGAATACGTTGTGAAATTTTCGTAAAATAATATCAAGAAATGAGGCATTGAAAGCGAATCTCCGTAGACGTCAAAAGAAAATTTTATTGCGGTGTCCCTCATAACTCATCAGTGAATCATCTGAATTCAAAAAACCGAAATGATTTCATTATTTGATAAGTTTCTGCAGGTAACCCTGTCGAGTTTTTTAGTATTAATGATTATTCAATTTTTTACAGCACTTATAAGTCAAAATACTGATTTTTCATGTAAGAAATATGAAACTTTATTATTTTAAAATACGTCAAAATTAAAAAAAAAGTCGACAGTGTTACCTCGGCATTTATGTAAAGAAAGGGAGTGCAAAATTTCAAAAGGATCGGTGCAATAGATTTTCAGCTAGAGAGGGCACTGACCCTGAAAAAGCTAAGTGTAAGAAAAACGCGTTCAAAAGTTTTAAAGAAAGACGAAACCAGACCAGAGAGGTGAAGACTTAAAATTCTATATCTCCGACAGTTTTACTTCAATCGACTTCAAATTTTTACACAATTAACTTAATATCTTGTACATTAAAATAAATAAATAAAGAAAATTGAAATCTTATTAAGTGAAAACTTAATGGAAATGTATACCAAATACACAAACAGAGAATCATGCCTTAACACCAAATAATTCCGTTTGTTAATACCCCTAAAACAACCCGCTGTTTATTTAACCTGAGAGATTTCTTAACACAGCTTTTTTTAGTTCAAATCAATATATTTATAAAAATAACTTCTTGTTTTTTAAAGTATTTTCCACACAACATGAATGCGTTCAAAACATAACCTCACAAATGTTTGTATAGAACGTTTTTTTATTGACTTCATTTATTCTCGGTGTTTTGCAGGTTGTTGAAGCTCATACAAGAGTTATTATTAAGGGTAAAATATTACAGAAACCACCCTTGTGCATAATATGAGTCGATCAATCGATTCACCCTTCCATCACTCCATACAGAGTTCACAGTTCACAATATATGATATATGTGTTTTTATAGAAACTGTATTTAATTTATACGGCGATCGAAGTCTAATGCCCAATTTACACCCGATAGTTATGAAAACAGTTTTGTTTTCAAAAAACAAAACAAAGACATGATTTGTTTTATTTTAAAACAGTTCACACTGAACAGACTGGTTTTGTTTTTAGTGTTTTTCTGAGTTTTCCATAAAAATTATAAACATGATAAACAAGAACTGACAAGCACAAATGTTCACAAAAAACAAAACTACGTCTTCAAACTAATCAGACTAAAAATCAACAACAAACGTGTTTTCTCTTGATCTTACCGACTCCAGATGGGAATGTGTTTTGTTTATTAAAACAGCAACAAAAGACAAAAATGTTTTAAGAACTGTCTCTTGTAAACATTGGTGTTGTTGTTCAGAAAAACAGTTTTTCTTCGTGTCTTGTTATTTTGTCTCTCTGGTGTGAAACTGGCATTACACATAATTAAAAGCAGAAACCTGAACTTCATTCTTTAGTGAAGATTTAACAATACAAAAAAAAAGAATGTTTAATTGAAAATTTGCACTGGCTATAATATAATTTGCTTACTTACTTAACTACTAGCATGGGCATCATCTTTACATCTTTAAGAATTATTTTTATATATCCTACAAGTCCTCCTGCAGTCTATGCCTGAAGTAGACTACAAGGTATAATGCTATTTGATTCCATAACATGAAAGCCAGGGGTATATCATCTTATTTTACACGAATAATAATATAGCGATGTTGAACAATGTGACGTTACAATTTCCTATGTTTCAATGGAAATCTTTTTAAAGGAAATTGATAATTTTTCCAAGCGGAAATGAAATAATCTGTTTCACAAAGAGAAAACAAGTCTCGTAAAAAGACGATAACAAAGAAATGGCACGATTCACAATAAGAACCCTCATACCGCAGGGCCTAGGGCACCGTCAAGTCAAATACAATGACAAATGTTTTAACTAGATGCTTGGTAAGAATAGTCAGGCCCGCATTTGAGGGAGGGAGTATACCATTTATACAACGAATCATAAGATTATCTATACTTTTGAGAGCATTGTCTCTAAATTTATTGACTGCTTGAACATAATTGACAATCGTTACCTCTGGAAACACTTTAGATCGTTAACAGACGTCGATGAAGTACGCAGTCGATTCGTACTAATGGGGTAAATCAAAATTAATTCGGCAGTAAATCGAATTGTAAATTACATGACTAATCAGACTAAAAGTGTATCTAGTAGCTTAAATGTGCACAAGTGCATCATTTAGTGACTTATATTGAAGTTTTAATATTCGAAAATATTTATTCAAAACTTAATTCAACAAATATATTAACTAATATGTTTTCTCAACATTAACAAAAATTTAGCCGTAACAAATACTTCTTTAATTCAGAAATTACAATATTTATATACTATGTATAATGTCAATTCTCTATGCAATGGGCTTGTGCCCTCATTTTTTAGTGGTCGATTTTTCAATTGTTGATTGAAGGCAGACATAATATTGAAATTTGATTGTTCCTTGAAATAGCTGTAAATAATATTTGATATATAAATACATATAGTAGAGATTTATGATCTGTAAGGTTGGTAGCGGTTGTGATGTCACATGCACTTGGAATGTGTACAACGTTGAATCCCTTTAATAATTAAAGAGACAAAATGACTTTTTTAATTGTTAATATCTCTGAACATATAAGGAGTTATTAAAAAATAATTGAACATTTGAGGTTCTAGTAACCCACTTTATCAATATGTAGTACACATTTATAGAAATTAATACAAAGGACACAAGCCCATTAGGCGAAGCATAGGATTAAAGGAGGTCACAAAAGTGAACTTACCGAAGTGCTAGTGACTTTAACTTCAAACTGAGCCCAATTTTCATTTAAAAATGTATAGAAAACTTAGTTTTAAATATATTTAATAATCGGAAGGACTTTTGTAATAAGTATGCTAAGTATAAATCGGAAAAATATATTTTTTTATAATAATTTCGTCATTATTATTAACAGTGTATATAATAAACTGATATACTAACGTTGGCTAACAACATGTAACTTTATATTTTCATGTACTACAACTTTTTTTCTTTCATTATTGAATATCGTTCAAAAATTTCAATAGTTGAACAGTCGATCGTTATGAGTTTTAACAATATTGTTTTTTGTATATAAAACTCTAAATGATGGTGTGGGAGAGAGGAAAGAGGAAAGGAGAGGGTGCTATGAGTATCCAATTAAGCTGCTAGTATTTTAAAACTCTTAAGCTTTCCAGAATAATACAGTAATACCCTCAGCCCACATTTGTGGGTATTATATAAATGTTTTACCTGCGGAAAGCTTGGCCACTTGATTCTGTTCGACGCTGACCGCTCTCTACCACCCTCTCCTACTCTTTATAAAACGTTCTACCCCTACTACAACGTGCCACCCTTGGTGGAACTGGTTTATTCCGATATAATGTATAGCAGATGTATCAAAGATACCGAGTGTATAATTCATATTCCCATAAGAAAATTGAATAAGGCAAAAGCGAATAAGAAAATTACTACTGTTTTAAAAATTCATAAGCTACGACGTATTATTATTTAGGATGGGCCATCTGATGATTTTTTTTAAAGGGATATTATTTAGACATTAACGCGCTTGATATGTTGACAGATATGTACTAGAAAGGATTGCAAACGTATTGTATGTATCATATAACATGAAAGACAAGAGTAGTGAGACGAATGACGGAACTACAGAGACGACAGCTGAAGCTCTTCGAAGTAACTTCATTGAAAATGGCTACGTTAATATGTTTGTACGACTAAACATGCAAATACCGCTAAAAACCGTATAAGGGCCGGTTTTATGGTCTTTTATTTACTTCGGGGTTACGAAACCACGAGTTAGCTTAGTTCGGTACTTATTTTTGTATCGGGTTTTATGGTCCAAATTTAATCCCGAGTTAGTTAGTAGAGACGTAAACCATATTTTAAGAAATTCGAATATTTGTTTACAGTTATAAACCCATGGGAATGCAAGATTCAGTTTAATTATTGTTTTAAAAATGACGGATTTCTCAACTTAGTACTATATTTGTATAATAGCTGATCTTCCTCATCATCTGTTATTGATAATTGATTAAGGTCACTCACAAAATTCATAATAAACAATAATTTAATATTATAACCTAAAATATTATAATAATGATACACTGGCTGAGATAGCATGATATTTTATCTCTGTTGCACACTTACTCCGGGTTAAATATTATTACCTTGATTTATGACGGGATATCTTACTCCGTGATTTTAGTTCCGAGTTAGCGTTAACCCTTGATGATAAAACTCATTTTTCGTTTAATTCGGGAGTTAGCTATTTAGTTCGGTAGTAAGACGAACCATAAAACCGGGCCTAAGTCACTGATGTATACGGCTTCGCTCTCGTTTTCTTTCTTTTCCATGTTTGATACGATAAATTCAATGCTTTTAGTGAGAACCATGTGAAGGCTTATGTTTATTAGCCGTTTTAGATGTTACTCTAACCATCCATAAACAATCGACGCACTTAAGAAAAACACGCATCGAGCTATTCGTGAAATAGAGTCACAAATAATCGATCATGTACTGAGTATTAGAGTTAAGAAGATGATGGACTTTTGCATTCCCTCAAGACAACCTCGAAAGATATTTAAATAAAATTGATTTCTATAAATAATGGGAAGGTGTGCTCTTTTGAATAAAATAACAACCATTTAAAAATATCCAACGGTGTGGTTTTAAAGACATTTTCAAAAAGAAACCACCAGATGGCCCATCTCTTTATTATTGCATATTATCATTTTTTGTATTTAAGATATAGATCGATTGAATAAGAGTCAGGTTTGAATATGTTTGTATATAAATTTTTCATATTAAGTTTAACTCTTTCAATGTAATACAAAAGTAACTTTACTCTCTGTTCATTAAATATAAGACAATATCTCCAATTTTATTAGGAATTGTAAATTTTTAATCAAAGTTAATTTTAGTAATTTACATACACATTATAATAATTATACTGTTCAATTTAGATCATACTATCTTACCTGAAATCAAAGAATCGACATTTAAAGTTTATTATTTAAATTGTCAATTCCTTTTTATCTAATTTTATTATAACCTAACAATATGCACAGTGAATTTTGTCGACTCCAAATATCAGCTGTGTTGGCTGTTATTCCTACAACGTCATCTATGGCGTTCATGAGTATATGTTTTCACTGAAAGGTCACAGTTTTACCAACTAAAGAAATATAATTTCTTTACGTAAATATTTGGCCATCCCTGTTCAAAAGCTTTTATCCGCTGCCCACGCTAAAGCTGAGCTTAGTTTCCGTTTATTATCTGAATATTATTTCTGTTATTCGTCTACTCAAAACAGTTAAAACTCTCAATTTAATAATATAATACGACCAGCGGTCTTACAATATAATAGAATTTAAAAATTAATTTTCTGGGTTTAAGAAAATGTGAAAATGGAAAAGTATAATAAACATAAAAAAGAAAAATACGTGCTTTAGTACACAACACGATTCATTATTTCGATAATTTGTTTTTCTTTTTCTTTTTTATCTTATACGGGTGTACAAAATAAGTATTTTGAAAAATAAAAATTTTCTAACCTAAAAATATCTCTTTGTAAACTAATAGAATGCATAAGGTTGTACCAATAAGAGATGACTGTTTATTTTTTTAAATAAAACGAAAAATAATAAGAATATCTATAATATTTTATATTTATTGTAAAACCAATAAATGGGAGTTACTTATATGATATAGCATTATTTAAAATAGTTGTACACTGACAGTTTAATTAAGATAACCAAAGCGATTAGTACCAGTTAAAAACTTTTGTAGTAGTACGTTATCACTGGTCTCACACACAAGCAGATAGTATTAATTTTTAGCAACAAAAATTTTCTAACCTAAAAATATCTCTCTGTAAACTAAAAGAATTCATAAGGGTGTATCAATAAGAGATGACTGTTTGGTTTTTTAAATAAGACGTAAAATAATAAGAATATTTCAAAATTTTTAAATTTATTGTAAAACCAATAAATGGGAGTTACTTATAGGATATAGCATTATTTAAAGTTGTTGTTCACTGACAGTTTAATTCAAAAGTATAGCTTAGTGCACTACATATATAAGATAGCCAAAGCGGTTAGTACCAGTTAAAAACTTTTGTAGTAGTACGTTATCACTGGTCTCACACACAAGCAGATAGCATCAATACGTATTTGTACAAATATGTACATCCATAGAAATACAAATATTTTTTATTTTTTTTTATTTTACAACATACATAATTTACAATCTGTCCTTGAAGAACATTAATTAAATTTTGGGGAATATATATAAAAAATGACATGCGAGCTTGCCATCCATCGATGACTCACCCTTTGACTTAACCTATTACATTACCATTTAGTACATATGGAGCCTATTCTACACCATATTTGGTAGGTCAATTGGATTTTTACGTTTCAGTCGTCTAATCGGTTTATGCTGGAAAAGTTGTACAACTGATTCATTTGGATGAACTTCTAGTCTTTTTACGTATTTCTTGCTGATATCCTTAATTAAATACAAATATGATCGTGACAACTACGCTGACACATCTTATTTGCGTTTAGTAGTTCCGCGCTTATTTCGTATCAATATGAAAGTGCTGTTACGTCATCATTACTACTGTTCGATTAATTACTTGAGTTAATTAAAAAATTAACATTTCAAATAATATTATCTCGAAAACAACGTGGTCAATAATTTTCATTTCTTTTTATGAGGTCTGTGTCTGACTACGCTTTTTATAACATAAAATTTTCATGAATTTCCTGCATTACTGTTGGAATTTAAACAAGAAATTCTCCATAAGACTCCGTGCTATAATTACAAAATTTTGATTTCAATTTTTATAAAAACAAAGTGATCCATTTTAAAACATGTAAGCTCATACAATTTGTATTTAATCAAAGTAACCATTCCTTTTGTCATTTGAATGCGGATGAATAAACCTACCCCCTATAATATTTTATAAATTAAAGTTGTAAATTATTTGAACTTTACGGGATTTGTTTATACAGAAGCCCCCAACTCATAATATAAATATATTTGTACTTGCATTTCATAAAAATAAACACATAAAAGCATTTTCATATTTCTAGAAAAATTTCTATTAAACAAAATAAACAAACAACACAATAAGGTTTTACGGTTTCATTTCCAGTTTCACAGTAAAATGTAAATTAATATAAAACTGAAAATCGTTGAATTTTCTATTGAAAGTAATAGTTTTTAAAAGCTCAGCTTTTCCAACGTTCTGGCTTTATTTACGAGCTTTTTAAAACATCAAAAACATCTACCAGTTTCCGCGAATGTATGTTGTATTTATATGTTATTTTATCCATTTTGAATGAAAAACCATGTTGCCTTAGGGAGCAGGGTGTTTAAGAAATGAATTACAAAAATAATTTAATGGGCTTGTGTTCTTATTTTTTAGTGGTCGATTTTTCAATTGTTGATTGAAATTGAAGTTAATAAATCTATCCAGTTATCTAAATATTGACCGAGATACAGCAATTAAAAGTTTGAATTGTAGTTTTAGCGCTAGAAATGGTCGGACATATTTGTATGACGTGAAATGCATTTATACGTCAGTTATTTGTTGAATAGGTCAGTGCTGTGGTAATGTTCTGTAGCTGTTGGTAGTCAAATAATCAAGTCAAGTCAAAGAATAATAAGTTTTTATTTTATTTAACCCTACGACAGACATAATATTGAAATTTGATTGTTCTTTGAAATAGATGTAAATAATATTTGATATTTTGATATATAAATACATATAGCAGAGATTTAAGAGCTTTAAGGTTGGTAACCTTACACAAGGATTGTGATGTCACATGCACTTGGAATGTCTACATCGTTGAATCCCTTTAATAATTAAAGAGACAAAATTACTTTTTTAATTGTTAATATCTCCTGAAATATAAGGAGTTATTAAAAAATAATTGAACATTTGAGGTTCTAGTAACCCACTTTATCAATATATGGTACACTTTTATAGAAAGTAAGACATAGGACACAAGCCCATTCAAAATGCACTTAGGGTGATAATATACCCAAATATTCTTGTATGTTTCATTATATTTGCGATTATGAATTTTTTCCTTTCTTTCATAATGCTGTATCTCTCTGTCTCTGTTCCTCTTCCACACTTGTACCTTCTTCTCTCTGCATCTTCTTCCTTTTCTCCTTTAGGAATTTAGTAAAAACAGTAGCTGTCAAAACTCAAAAACTTAAATACAATAGTTCAATTTTAGTTTTACATTCAGAAGATTAATGTATCAGCTCTATTACAAAAAAAAAACATATAATATTTAGCTATTGTAAGCTGACAAAATCTAAAAAAGTTGTGACAAAATAAAGCTTAAAAATAAACAGTATTGTTGCAACCTTAGTGTTAGATTTCACTGCTAATATACGGGTATTCCATCTGTAGAAAGTAAACATTATAAATAGAAGCGTCGGATTACCAAAGATGGCCGCCAGTTTGGTTAGACCCGTTCGACACCCAACGAAAAAAATGTTAGAATGTAATATTTGATTAACAGTGTCGCTCTATTGTCGTTAATTTTTATATAATATTACTTCTATTGTTGTACTACTTATGTTAATTTTAGGAGGTATTTTTTTGCAATTTGAATCTCTTCCGGTTTATATTTAGGTGAATATGATATTATATTTTTCTGTTGCAATCCCAACACCTTGTGATAATGGGGCCGGTCATAAGGGAGTGCGATTTTTTCAATATTTTAATCCGTTTTAGAAGTGCATCGTACGTCTTGTCGGCCATCTTGAAAACGTTTAAACCATTGAAAATGCCGCGCATATTTATTGTCAAATACTTCATTTAATAAAAGATAAGTTTCTAATTTTCACATTAATTTTGTTTATGACAATTCATTGCCCTTTTAAAACAGTTATCATTTTTTCAAGTAGCTTACATTTCAATAATTACACGGTGTTGTAAAGATTGCTCCAATAAACAATTCTACATGATTAGGTTACTAGCTCCGAGGGTTTAGTCCTCCGAAGTCTTCGAACATCATTACTATCAAGCAACATTTGCGTCACAGCGATGTTTTCGTAGTTATGAAGTCTCAACTCGTGCTTCGCTGGGATAGATTTGATTTCTTCTCCGACTGTGTTAAACTTCAGGTCTCTATGTATGTCGTCATTGCGGATATACCACGGTGCATTAACTATTCCTCGGTTAAATAAAAAAATAAATCTTATATAAACTGTATACAGTAACTCTAACGCAAAAATCGTGGGAAGATTTTAGGCAAAAGCTCCCAGTAAACAATTTGGTGAAGTGTCCTACCCAGTAAACAATTTGGTGAAGTTCGAGTCACTCGTACAATTCTATTCTAACGCTTTACAAGTTCTCTACCTGTCACAGATTTTGTGTTAGTTTTTCATAATAATATTCTTTCTTTTTCCAACATCATTCATTAAGTATTTCTGTTTCTTTCCCACATGGATATATTTTTTTTAAATTCACATTTATTTCATTTATTACAAAGTGAGAGAGAAACGAGATGCGTAAGACAAGTAAAATATATTTTTCACCGTTACACTTGTACACTTGTATAATATTTCGTTCTGTACAGATGTTTAAAGTATATGCTATCCTTTTTCAACAAATATTTCTTTAACAGTAATAGAGAGACGCTATCTCCCTCAATCCCCGAATAGAATGTATATAAACGAAGATAGTACCTAGCGATGGTAAGACAGAGGTTTTAAACCTAACGCAGACCTGCCGTTCGTGGATTTTTGAATCACCAAAACAATGTAAAAAACTAATATAACGAGTATTGTTGAAGATGAATAATATTCATTAAAAAAATCACGATCCATACTAAAGATTACATCTTTTTATTTCTTCATTTAAATATTTATATTTTGCAGACTCTAAAATGTAGAATTCAATTAAGTTTTATACCCCTGCTAGTTTCAAGTTTATAACTCCGGTCATAAATCATAAACCGACTCCGCTTTTAATTCATCAGTGAACCGTCGTTGCAATGTCTGTAGCTCATAAAAAGGGCCTTTCCTATGAACGACTGAATAGAAAACGAACACGTTCCAGACAAAAAATTCATGATATGTAATAGAAATTAAGTAGAATTTACTCCAAAATGTTTACTGGGCTGTTGCTTTGTAAGAAACAATTTTAACAATCTTTCTTAAGAATTTCTTCCACTCTTAAGTATCATTCCCACTCACTGGTTTAATTTTGTTTTTAATTTTGTATTTAATTTAAATTGTTTAGTCTTTGGGAATATGCGTAGTCATTCTTGCACCATTTATAATATAGAATTAAATTTACGTTTTCTTTGTCCTTTTAGAACCCTACAAATTCCACTGTTTCTAAATTAGAAATACTAAATTCAAAAAAACTATGCTCCAAAATGTGACAATCTGTCAAAATGCAGTAGGATTTATTTTTAAAAGAAGTTTAATGTCGGATTGTCAAAAATATAGAAGTAATAACAATTTCTATTACTAACCCATGCGCACCAACTAAATTAACTAAGCTCAAATTAAAACACGAATGTGACAAGGAAATCTAGATTAAAATATTAAATAAAAACGTAAATTTAATATCAAAACAACAACCTTAAACACAAGCCGATTTATTTATTTATATTTCCCCTTTGAATGTGAGGTTATTTGCACTTGGGCGTTCTTGTATATTAATACGACTCTGGAATTTAAGCCATCATTATTCCTACAATCAAATTAAGTTCCATTTAATTAATCAAAGTTATTCTAAAACTTAAAAGTCTACAATATTTTCATTTTCCTGTTAAAACAAGTAAAAATAATTTTATTTAAAAAAAATAAAATTATAACTTTCAAGTATTTTCAAGTTGGCAAGCCACTGACAAGCCGCAGACACAAAGAGACTTTGACCTCTCCCCTCCCCAAACTGTAAAACCACCCTGTATCGTTTATCGCTGGCTATTTGTTATGTATTTGTATTTTTCAATTGCATAAAAACATAAATTAACCACCGCTCGCGTTTCGCGGTTAATTAGATTCTGAGAAAATGTATGGATGACAAACCAGAGAATTAAAAAGAAGTTAGGGGCGTAAATAGGGGCGAGGAGGGGTTGAAGTACCATTTAAAAGAGGGGAATGTCCATTCGTTTACTAATTATCACGTACAGAGTTTATAGAATTGTAGTAATAAAAAGTTATAATTCTTAGAAGCAGGATATCGACTCCCTAAAGTAGGAAATTCTTTTTCATTAAAAATTTAATTAGTAATTAAATAATATAAATAAAGTAATAATGAACTAAGGTGTAGAATGTAAAGATGGACATGACACTAAATGTTTCTTAATTATTATTTAGAGTCTGGTTTTTAAATAACTATTTTAATTTGTTGTATCTTTAATAATATTGCGACTATTCAGAACAGAAATCACATTTGAGATCTTTTCAGGTAGAACTATAGTTCACAAAGTGTATTATCCTACCTAATTAACAGTTTGGTAAAATGGAAAGTTCCAACCAAGAAATCAATTCTTTTTCACTAAGATTTCAGATAGAGTACAAAAAAAAAAAATTGTACGAATTTTTTCATAAGAATATTCTTTCTCTTTCCAACATCATACATTTAAACGGACATATATAGTTGTTGTCCCTTTTGCATTTAAAAATATTTATTTTAGTAGAGATAATTCCGTTTCAGTAGAATATAATAGCAAAGAAACAAGATATATCTGTCTCTGTTACACTTTAATGATTTATTTGCAACTTCATTCAATACTGGTACGGTAGTGAGGGCAGGTGAAGTGATTTTGTCCTTTATAGTTCATATCACTGACATTTCCACGAACGAGTGAAATCAAATTGAATTGTTTCATGAAAAAAAAATCATAAGCGTCTTCAATATGATGTCAAAGTGCCTCCAAAATGTTTTCTGGGTATAAGAATGAAATTGGTCAATTATACATGGCCTCCTTCAACGGTTAATCTCTAAAACTAATCTTTAACACATTTAGGATTTATTTTTAAAAGAAGTTCAATGTCAGATTGTCAAAAATAAAGAAGTAAAAACAATTTCTATTACTAATTGTTATTAGCATATTTAAACTAAATGAAATGGACTCTTAAGATAAATTTTCACTGAATAAAATATAATCTGGCGATACGGTTCGTTGCTTAATATTTCTGTTTTTAATAGCGGACACATTTGGGCCTTATTTTCTAATATTTTCTCTGACGTCGTGCATCATTAATTGGACTAGTGTGATATTTACTTGCTTAAGGGCATTTATCATTGAATAGTTTTGTAGTGGAAAAACTGCGATGGCTGCCAACGCCGTGCAAGTACAACAATCAAAATTCAAAGAAAAAAAGTTTACAAAATGATAAATAAAGGTTAAAACTAAGTCCCTATTGTAATAAATAAAATATATTTTTTTGTAAATATTTAAAAATTAACTCTGATATTAGCTAATTTTTAACTGCATGTAACTCAAGTTTGGTTTAATTTATTGAAAAAGTGTTTAATCAGAAATCTAGATTGTACCTTCCTTAGCAATAATCTAAAGTAATAACTTTATCAAACTTGAGAATTTTTTAACAAACTAGCAAATAAAATTGTAGTGAAAATGCAACTTAAGGTTAAATTTTTTTTTGTCAATAATAACAAACAAATAAATATCACACTATTACAATTCAAGACGCGTGACGTCGAAGAAAAAGTTACAAAACAAGGTCTTTAGATTCATTTAAATTTGAATTTTAACTCAGTGCATTTTTTTGTTATATATATATGAAATTGTAAAAATAAATCGAGCATACAAAGTAGGCGTAACTATAACACCCGAGCTAGAAAAGTCGTAAAATAGTGTGATTGATAAGGGTATATTGTGAACAGAAACCAAGTGAAAGGTTAAAGCAATTAAAATGTGTGAAACTTTAAACCACTGATTGAATACGTGAGGGAATATGCTTACCGAAACTAACTAAATGTATTCTCAGAAGTAATAAAAATAAACCTATTAAATCTAGCTTGTAAAGTAAATACCAACGTTTATATTGTAACCTTATTGTATTATTTTCATCGTTATTATTTTAATAAATAAATGTATTAAACAAATTATGTGATTCTTATCATCCTGACAAGTAACTAAAATATTGCATAGTTGAATATTAATTGAATTGATATTTACCCTAAATTAAATAAGAGTACCTTGATTCCACATCAGAGAAGTGCGATTGGTTATTGTTTTCCACATAAGAAGTTGGATAGCACTTGTTTTCCACATCAGAATTGGGATTGTACTCTCGTTTTCCACATATATTTCTATCTTATCTATTACACACACCTTAAAGTTTTTTAATATTTCATTTGGTGGGAGTTGAAATACTAAAATTATCCGGAGTCGAATAATTTCTGCAGTTTGAGCTGGCTCTCAGCAATAATCTTGCCATTTTAAAAGAAGAAGTAGTAACCTAAGGTCTCCAATATCTTAATCCGCCTCTGGTAATGGTTATACTATAATAAGTCCTTTAGTATATCACCATTGTATTAACTGAATAATGATTTAAACATAATATCTATATATCAATGTATTAATTGCGTTATAGGTGTCGCCCCACGTCATTAAATCACCCTACACACTAAGGGCTTGTCATCGTCATGCGCCCTAGATGGCGTAGCTGTCTCTGCCTCTGTCTCTGCTCAACCATGTTCAGTAACACCAACTAATAAACCTTCAATGTATTTCATAAGGTTATTTATTGTGGAATAGATTCAATTGTATAGAAATGAAATACATAAATTTTGTGAGATTCGAGACAATAACTTCTGCAGCCTATGCTTATGCAAAGTACCGTACCATACTCTAGTTCTAGTTTCATTTCCAACTCTAATTCTAGATCTGCTATATACGTAATATTATCCAAATAACCATTTTCCATTCTATTGTTATACTTCAATTCTATTGAGAGGAATTTCATTGTTGATTTTCATTGTTTTAACAGATAAATTTTATAGCTATTATTGTACCCCTTTATTAAAATTTATTCGTTTCTGTATATGATTTGCGTTCAATTTGTATTATATGAGTGGGTGGGTGTCTATATATATTTATATATGTATATAAAGGTACTCTCATCACAGGTATATGAGTATGATGTATTTGATTTGATTAAAAAATGTTTTTTAACTTAAGCCTCATTCCCACTGACTGTTTTCATATTTAATTTACGTTTTTAATTAATATTTTAATCTTAACACCTTCGTGTTTTAATTTGAGTATAGTTAATTTAGTTGGTGCGCAAGTGTCGTTAGTAATATAAATTTTGACAGTTTAAAATTAATCATTAAAATTATCGTTTTTAATACCAATTACTAGTAGAAATTGTTTGTACTTTTTTATTTCTAACAATATGACATTGAACTTCTTTTAAAAATGAATCCTGCTGTATTTTGACAGACTGTCACATTTTGGAGGTTATAATATAACATAGACTTTTTTATGTTAGTATCTTTGATTAAGAAACATTGAACCATTGTGAGGTTCTAAAAAAACTAATATAAAACGTCAATATAAAATGATGCAAGGAATGACTACGTATATGCTATTCAATTTAAATTAAATTCAAAATTAAAAACAAAATTGAAACAGTGAGTGAGAATGACACTTTAGTCTTACGCTTTAAATACTCCCAGTAAATATTTTGGAGTCACTTTGCTATCATATTGAAGATGTATATGATGTTTTTGTCATGAAAACGTTCATTTACAGTTCAGTTTCTCACAGTCGTTCATATGAAATGTCTATTTTATCGGCTACAAATGGCCAAACCACTCCACCTGCCAGAATACAATTGAAGATAAAGTTGATGCGAACTGTAATTGAATTGATATAGTGATAGAAACGTCACAAAGCAGGACACTTCACCAAATTGTTTACTGTGGTGTTATTTATCAATTACAATCACCTCATTCACCTTCGCCACTGGATCTATTTTTGTGGTTTTAAACATCTATGAACTATTTTGTTCTTGTTATAGATTCTATTTAAAATCAAACATGCTACAGCTCCGGGCCTCTTACTTTTTAGGCACAGTTACGTTTATTTAAAATTTATCGAACTTAAGAAAAGTTTACTGCCGCTATTCAGTACTGCCAAAGTGATAGCTTTCTTAATTTGAAGACAGCCAAAAATGGGCCATTCATAAATTATGTCCTTTATTCCTCCCTGTTGTGACGCCACTCATTTGAAAAAGATTTGCTTTTGTTTTTATAATATTATTTTTTTCTGATCTTGTTTTTTGCTTTTTAATGTCGAGTTTTAGATTAGAAGTGACGTAGTGAAACTCAGGTGCTAAGACTTAAAAAAAACCAATCTTATATAAATTAAGAAAGTTTCACATCACATAGAAAAAATAGTAATGTAGTTAACCTTACATAAAAATGTTATGCAATGTACAAGATTTAACTTGCCACCGTGCTGCAAGCTAATTGGGTACGTTCTAAAACCGTTTTCTTTAATTAAATAGGGAACCAAAAGTAGCTTTTGAACATAGCAGATATATAACACGCTCTTTTAAATATATCTGCCTCGTATACTATACGTAATACAAAATAATTTTCATGTTTACCGGATCTGTATTTAATTAAAATATCATAATCCGCTTTAAATGTATGTTTCACGAAGGAGGGGACATCTGTATACATAAATTAAAATCATATAAAAACATTAATAACAGAATTGGAGTGCGACAAGTGACACCCCGTCGGCTGTCGTCGGGTGGCATCAGAAGGCGTCGTGCTGAGTGGGTAATTTGATTCCAACAGACACATAATAAAATCAAACACCTATGTTATGTCACAAACATGATGTGAGGGAGGACGAAGAGAAGGGGAAAGAATGCGTAACATGTTACAACATGATATACTTGAACAATGATAGAATATATATTTTGAAGGATTTGAGGAATTTTTATTAGTTTTATTTTTATCAATTATTGATAAATTGTTTCAACGGTATGCCCTGATCTATATTAGCCTTTTGAGACAGTTTTGAAAACGTTTTGTTGTCAAAAAACAAAACAAAAACGTGTTTTGTTTTATAATAAAACAGTTCTGTTTTTCGAAAACACTGAACAGACTTGTTTTGTTTTTAGTGTTTTTCTGTGTCCCATAAAAATTATAAACATGATAAACAACAAGAACTGACAAGCGCAAATGTTCACAAAAAATAAAACTGCGTGTTCAAACCAAGCAGACTAAAAATCAACAACAAACGTGTTTTACTTTGATCTTACTGACTCCAGATGGGAATGTGTTTTGTTTACTAAAACAGTTTTTAAAAACAAAAATGTTTTAAGAACTGTCTCTTTGGTATAAACATTGGTGTTTTTGTTCAGAAAAACAGTTTTTGTTCGTGTTTTATTGAACTGTCTCTCTGGTGTGAAACCGGTATTATAATACATCGCAAAATGAAAATGAACATTGTTAGTGAAGACGCAGTGGATCCCATTATTTAAAGATGGAAGAAATAAAAAAAATTCGTGATGCACAGAGGAGAATTCACGATTTAGGAGTTTTCTTAAAAGTTTCCATTAATTTCGTCATGATCACCGGGAGTGTTATGCAAGGGATTGCCACAAGAAAATACACAGAAAAAGAATATTATTAAAGATACTATCTGAATAAAAAAACTTAAGGCTTCTGGGTTGTTGTCTAGAATTTGTTCAACATCTTATCAAAGAATTTAGTGTCCTGCTTTACTCTTTTCTAATGAACACTGAGCATGCACCTCCTTGAAAGTAATCCTCCTATCACTGAAAATTAGGTATACGAAAATTCTATGCTCAGTAGATACCGAAACTGTGCAGACTGCCGATTTTATGTAGAAGACATTTGTAAGTTGAAGACATACTATAGCAAGGATTTCAATTTAAATGGCTATTATGTTGAAAAATAGGCAAACAAATTTTCTTTTCGAATAGTCCTCCTGTAATTTTAACCCGTTATGTTTATAAATAAATTAAGTATGCGAGTACTATTCAACATATTTCATGCAAAAATTACAAAATAATGCAATTTTTTTTTTAGGTTATGTTTTACTGTTATTACTATTAGTGCGTTAAGTTTACTTCATGATACGAATTTTTGAACACATTTCAGTATTTCAAACACCGAGTTTATATTAACTTGTTTTAGCTCTCTAAAATCTTTATAATAAATTTTTTTCTTTCTTTTCAAACATAAAAAAGAGATTACTTTTATATTCTAGTTATAAAACGGCTAGTATTTTCATTTCTCATTTTTCATTTTCCACTGTGCATGATATTTTTACGAATCTCCTTATCATATTTTTACATCATCTATTCTTTCGTTTTTTTACAATTGTGTTCTTTAAAAACATTTATTTATACGACCAGTTTCGTTACAATGGAATTTGTAATATGGAGGTTTATAACGGTTTAACGGTTGAAATGTCACAGTCGTTTGTCGTTAAATATGTCGTTAAACTACGGTCTTTAATATTATAATAAAATAAAAAGATATCATTTGTATAATATAGAAATATGTTATTCAAAATGGCTGAAATAAAAGTGATGTTAAATTAACAAATGTTGGTTGGTTAGTTTAGTTATATTAATTCGGAAAGCGTTTAGGAAGTTAGCAGTTTGCTCCAGCAGCTTAGCTGAAACTAGTGGGTGAAAAAAACAAATGCAAACATAGCCTAAAATTCAATATTAATTTAGTCCCAAGGAAAGTCGGCTATTAATTATGTTATATATCGCTTTAATTATACAATACTTCTATACAAAAAGATGCTTTGGAGTGATATTATTATGATGTTCCTAACACCTTGAACACCATACCAACGTTGGACGCTTGATGATTGCACGCATCGTGTGGCCGATGCTGGAACTAAGTGTATCCAACGTTCATGTTGTCTTTTGATTCATGTCAAAAGGGATATTTCTAGCCCCACCACACACTTGATCCACATGTCATGCACTGCTGCACGAATCGCCAAACAAAATAAGGATTTATACTTGAAAGTTTATTTATTTACTTGAAAGTTTTTGTTAAACAGTGTCAGTGTCAATAATATCAACGAATTAAAAAAATAAATAAATCATTCGGATCAAACATTCGTTCTACCGCGTAGCAAGAAACTTGCCATGTCAATCTATCAATATTTGACTCACACGAGACAAGCATTTGAATCAAACGTTCACCGCATCGGTTAATTATGTTTCCACAGTCGCAAACGAACAAGTAATATAACTATATAATATAATATTTAACATTATATAAATATTTGGAAGTGGCAAGCATTCTCCTAGGTCCAAATTTAAAGAAAGAGCCAAAAGCATGTGACTAAGATCACGCAAAACACAAACTAACATACAAGTTTGCAATGACGTTTACGAAAGATAAAAACAGCAAGAAGATAGCAACGTCTAACTCAATTTGTAAAAAGAAACTAAACCAATTTATAAATCATTCCAATTATTTGAATTTATGTAATATCAAATACAATTTTTTTTCGGAACATTTTTGAAGTAAAATTTTAATGATGAGAGGTGTTATATATTCATAACTACAATGTATTTTTAGTCAGAGCTTCTGCTAATCCTCCTTATCTAAATAAGCCCTTGTGATAAGAAACCTCTAATCTTTATAAAATTTTCACACGTTTATTTTCGATTAGACTGCTGGATGAGACTGCTAACTTCATAAAAATATTCGGTGAATCTAATTCATAATGATAAACAATTCTTTTATGTTTTGTATAGCTTATATTTATTTATTCACACTTTTAAAGCACGACATAACCTAAAAATGAATTGTTCTTTAGAAAACTCATTACTCCCGTTACAATAGAGCTTTCGTTGAGCTTTTAATATATGACTACGTCATCATTAAACCAAATACAAATTAATAAACTGAAAGTCTCTTTATTAGGTATTTCTACAAATTCAAATAATATACATACTTAATAGTGGAGCTCCCTTACAATTGAAAACATATTCATTTCAAGTGGGGATGTTTCATTTTATATTATATTATTAGAATGATATTTATAAGGGTGACTAAGTATTACTAAAGAATGCGCGTAAGAGAGACAGAGATATATATAAGAGGGATATTCAACACAGGGCGTGCCTCTAACAATGCCAGAGGGGTAGCATTTATTTTTTATTCATGACAGATTGCTTATATAGCACCTGGCCTTATTTTTACGTTTACGTTTTAAAGGGTTATTTAATTCAAACCAATAGTATAACAGATAATATAAAACTACTTTTTTTATTATTTAATTTAATAAAAAGGAAATTAGATGTATGAATGTCAGATGTTTCTTTCATTATTAAAAGTTTTGTGATTGAATGTGGAGGGGGTAGATTGCAGTGGCATCAAATAAGTTATAAATGATTTTAAAATCATACTGTTATGTTGTGGATATTAATATTATGTAATATAGTTGTAAAAATATTATTTAAGTTAGTTATAAAAATGTTTAACAATTTTTCTGGTTTGATTTGTAAGTAGAGAGTGTTGCCGGGAATTTTCGGGTAATATTCTTATTTAGAACTAACTTTAAATACATCTAACTGTGTTTAACGAATATATTAATCTCTTAACTTTAGCCTAAATCGTATATATTAGTGAGGCCTCCAGAGTAAGAACAGTAAAGGCTAAAGAAACATGAAATTAAAAAAAAATCCCGGGAATTCCCGGTAGTATTGGAAAAAATACATAATACATAAATAAAATATAACGGTATTCAAATTCTCAGATCTTCTGATATATATGTAGTCAATATATTTTAAAAATTGGGTATACAGATCGTTTCAATAAGAGATGACTGTTTTGTTTTTTGAAAAACACATAAAATAATAAAAATAATTTTGATTTTTTTATTACGTTGTAAAGCTATTAAATGGGACATTTTTTATAGAGAATAACATTATTCAAATAATTGGCTGAACCTGGGCTTGTTTAATAGAAAAATTATTTATTTACTCTTATTTCCATGACCTTTTCGTATAAATCACATTCTGTTCCGTAGATGACGAACCAGATATGAAATTTTGCCGCAGAAATCTTTGCAGGTTTATCAGCGAATAATTTACTTCCAAAAGAAGCAGAAAACTCACTCTTTGGTCAATTTACTTCGACAAACTTGAGGTGTTGTCACACTGATTTTTCCAGTATAGTGTATTTGAAATAAAAACAGAGAAATTTCTAATCTAATGTTTATCAATACACGTAGATCAAAGTACCGCCCTACATTGTAGTCGTAGTTGTATAAATCCGAACTCTGAAGGATATATGCAACTTGGACAAGACGACCACGGTTTTCTTTGTGTTTACAATTTCACGGACAGCGGATCGTTGAGAAAGGAAGACGATACAGATATGTAATATGCACATTAAAGAAAAAGCTTTATATCATGACAGATTATGTTAATGTAAAACATTTCGAATACATCCTACTGAAAAAATCGACGTCGCAAATAGTCTGTTCCACGATGAGAGCAGCACTGGATAAAATCAAAAATAAATCAAACCAATACTTTGATAATAAATTTTGCATTGATCATAATTAATTTCCCGCATTTCTAGAATGCATGTGTCAAATTTCAAAAGCATATATGTTAGTTATACTAAATGCCGACGGATTTAAAACAGTCAGCTCCTATTGATACACCCCGTATTTCATATAGCATGGCACGTGCGTTAAATTAAACGTTAAGTGCAAACGTGGTCGTTGTCTACATCTACTTAACCTCAAAGAACGTCATCCCAGTAATAATTAAATCACTTCTAAAATGAGAAGCACTTCTTCTTATTAACTCAATTGCGACATTTTCTTAATTATAATTAACTAGAGACCATTTCGTTAATGAGTGTCACACCATTAGCGAGATATTTACTGTACTTACAATATATAAGTGCGAAAAGTTTTAGATTATTTAAATACTTCACATAACAAGTTAAGATTATATATTCATCTCTTTCTCTCTCATATATAACATATAAAAATACACTGTAAGACAACTTTGACATTTATATATATTAACTTTAACCCCACTTTTTTGCAGATGATATTATTTAAAAGGTTTTTGCTTTATTTACAAAAGTTTTACAGATTATTATTCGTAGTTTTAGCATCGTTATTTGCATATCTTAACTTCTCCCCACTATTTTAACGTATATATGTATATATTTATAGGTATATAACTTTACAGGTTTCTATTTTACCTACTTGTGAGTCTTGTTGGCTATTCTTAAATGTGTTAGAACTTATTCTTCTTGATGAAATACTTTGGAATGAGAACCACTTACTTATTAAGTGTAAGAAATGCTTCAAACTAATATATTTAACATTTCAAGTGCATAATATGAAATTAACTTAACAAAGTACGGTATTAGGGAAATATTTTGTTTGTTTTTGTGTGGTGGTATAATTGGTAACGGATTGTTAAGTTCTATTAAATAAATAGATTTCATATAATTCTATGTAGCGAAATACAATTTGCATAAGTTGGTGACTTACTTTAAATGCTTAGGTAAATTTCAGTACTAGCAAAAAATGGTTAAGATAAGCCTGAAATTAAGAGACAGTACTAGTCTAATACGATGGCAACACAAACTGTTTATTCAAAACTCAATTTAAGATATACTTTTGCTTATAACTTCTTTATAGTTAACTTTATTAATTAACGTAGGTATTATTATTGATTTAGAGTATTTATTAGTTGAATTTAATGGACTAGAAATACAATTATTCTCTTACGTCTAAATTTGTTTCAATTTGACCTCTAGCTTACATACTCTAAGCGTGGTTGTTTATAATTTGTCAGTGCCATGAAGAAACTAAGTACGTTAGTCTATTAAGATTAAATTTAATATTAAAAAATCGTAAGCGTAATCGCATTTATATAATTATCTTCTTAATATATATAAATTATGTGTCACGTTGTGTGTTCGCGATGGACTCCTAAACTACTTAACCGATTTTAATCAAATTTGTACACCGGGTGCAGTTTCATCCAACTTGAAAGATAGGATAGCTTACATCTCAATTTATGATTAATTATTATGATTTATTATTAATTTTTCTGATTTTAAAAGATGGCGACATCTGTTGATAAATAGATTGAGTAAATATTCTGTTGACTAGATTGAGTAAATATTCAATAGATGGCGCTATGTAATGTAATATGACAAAAACGTTAGTCACAGCAACGCGTGGCCGGGACAGCTAGTATATATATATATATATATATATATATATATATATATATATATATATATATATATATATATAAAACGATACTGAAACCTGTCTGGATTTACGGCAATAAACTCTAGGGAATATCTAGTGTTTCAAACATAGAAATACTAGAAAGATTTCAGTCAAGGACAGTAAGAACCATTATGGATATCTCGTGGTTCATTAGCAACAAATTCATCAACCATTACTTTGGCATTACAACTGTGAAAGAAGAAATTAACCAAAAATTCAGCCAAAGATACCAGCAGCGACTAAACAAGCATCCAACTATCTATCTGTGAATTTACTAGTAAACATACGTCTGATTTTAAAAGACTAAAAAGACATAGTGCGTTAAAGTAACCACAACGTTTTTAATTGTCATTCATAGATATAGCCGTCACTGGACGACTATTTCTTATCTAGGTTAATCTTCATTTTTAGCATAGGTACGTATTGTTCATACTTATTGTAATGTGGCATATTATTACAAAATATATATTTTTTTAATCGTAAACTTTGGTCTCTATTACGTACTCTGTTAGGCTGCACACTGCAGACACTACTGTCTTCAGATAGGAAGATATAATTATATTTATAACAAATTTATCTTAATATAAATGATGATCATTGTCCTGCTGATGATGTCTCCAGCGTGCGGTGCATCCGTCTATAGAGATTGCACATTCCGATTCCCGCAAGAAGTGGATGCACTAGCTTGTTGAATTCGGTTAAATAAACATTAGGACGGACCACTGTTGATGGTCTCCACATTGCGAGCTAAATGACATCTTCAGCTTGTTTCTGTAGGCTTTGTGGACTCCAGTGGGGATTCTAGTATCTTCTTTCGTGGTCGTACCATGGTCGTGGTCTTTGTGTGGTGTGAGAGACACGTAACGCTAATGGCCAAGTAAACAAATCTGTAACTATATAATAATAAACATGAACAACGGCAAAACCAGAACCGAAGATCAGTGGTGTATTTGTGTTTCGGGAACAAAACATAGCTGGAATACTTTTAAGCAGTTCAAAGGCTAATGAATTGAAGTTTCAATGTGAAAATATGAATGCGTAAACTCAAACGCTGTTGTAAAGATAAGTCTTTAAGGGGGGAGTAAGGTTTCAACTTTTTTCTTAAATTTATTTATATTGATGTAGAACATATTAAGTTTATTGTGTGAAAATTTGAAGTCGATTGGAGAAAAACTGTCGGACTCGTTTCGTCTTTCTTTGTAACTTTTAAATGCGTTTCTTACACTTAGCTTTTTCAGAGTCGGTGCCCTCTCTAGCTCAAAACCTACTACACTGATCCATTTGAAATTTGCACACTCTTTCTTTACATATGCTAAATTACGAGGCAACGCTGTCGAGTTTTTTTTAAATTTTAAAGTATTTTAAAATAACTAAAAATAAAAGTTTCTGATTTTTTTCATGATCGGTATTTTGACTTCTAAGTGATGTAAAAAATTGAAAAATCAATAAAAAATCGACAGGGTTACCTGTAGAAACTTATTACCGAATGAAATCATTTTGGTTTTTTTGAATTCAGATAATCCAGTGATGAGTTATGAGGGACACCGCAATGTTACTTTTTTTTGTGGCGTCTGCGGAGATTCGCTGTCAATGCCTCATTTCTGGATGTTTATTTATGAAAATTTCACAAAGTATTCTTTAAATGTTATTTTATCATGTAATAATTATAGAAATAATTATATATCAACAGTGTCGTCAAAAAACATGATCGAAAATATACTTCTTTTTTATCGATTTGACCTTGCAAAAAGATCACAAAACTTTATATTTTATGTAACATTGTTTACGTAAAAGGTAACTTATGTCATTTTAAATAACCTTAAATACAAGTAACTGTGTTTAGTATTTTATTTATCGATTACCTAATTGGCTACATCACTGGTGCTCGACCATTCTTCCTAAACACATATAGATTCTCTATTTATTTTTCAATATTTATATGAATATTCATAGGATGCTAGTCATCTCACATCTCATGAGTCCACCACAGAATCAGAGTCAGCATCCAATAACTGAAGTCAGGTGTCCGCGAGCGCAAATATTGGCGAGAATCTTCTTAATATAAGTTAAAAACTAGTCAACAAGTGCCCAAGAAGTAAGAAAAAAAACATCAGCAGGCAAATACCAAACATTAGATACAAGAACATAAAAGTAGATCTTCTCTTCGTTCGCTGAGGGAGGGGAGGGGGAGATGCATGAGAGGGGACACTGTTTGTAGAACACTTGAAACGAAATGTATAAATAGAATTTAGTTCTTTTTATTTACAATACTTTTTAAAATATATTTTTTATTATTTTAAATATTGTCAAATATGTCACTTTACCAAAATTGTCATTTCAATTGAGGAAAACATTAAAATTTTGTGATTAAATCAATATTTGTAATCAATTAGGTCCACACTTTTTGATGAATTTGACAGTGTAACTGTTATTTCTTTTATTTCAATATATTTACATAAAATAATGGTAAATATTGTCATTGCCAAATAAATAGTTAGGAATTTTAAATGTAATAAATCTTGTATTATGAAACTTGTATCGATTTTAGATTTTGACACCAATTTACCATCACCAATTGTGTCAACGATATATAAATACGCAAATCTGACATTTATTTACAAAAGAAACCCACTTTTCCTAGAAGTAGTAAAGAAAAGGTCGCCATCTTACTACGATGCCAAAAGTATGAAACCTTTTAAGGATAATTAAAATGCATATTTTAACAAGGTGTCTTTCTTCTTTCAGGTGGAAAACGTCCACGAATTTCCGTAGACACTGATGACGATGATGAACACATTCCCGAACAATCACCCAACACTACGTTACAACATAATCCTTCAACAACCACCCCCTCACCTCATCACGACACAGCAAGTTCCCCAGATCCAGATCTAGACGTCGACGAAGTTGAAAGCGCACCAGAGAATTTATCTTTAAAGAAAACAGAAGAAGAAGAAACTCCAATATCTCCAAATCTTCATCAAAATGTAACACCACCCATGTTTCTTCCATATCAAAGTTCTTTCAACCCTTATCCTCAAATTCCTCAATTTATCCCTCAACAAAGATCACCAGTAGATGTTCTTCTTCGCGTATTTCCAAATAGAAGGCGTTCGGAAGTTGAAGCGATCTTGCAGAGATATAAAGGAGATGTTTTACAAGCGATGGAAGCTATGGTTTGTGGGAATGATGAACTTCAAAGCCAAAATTTTGTGCCAAAGAGTGCGTTTTCGCCGTTAGCGCCGCCACAGTTTCATCGTTACAGTCCGCAACATGCGCGGAGGTTTCTCTCCGCTCCTTACACCGGAACTGGGTATCTTCCGACGGTTATCAGGCCCCCAATGGAATATGGGTTAACGTCGCTTCCTCACGAGTTATTTGGGAATGAGAAAACCACTGCATCATCACCAGGATCAAACACTGGATCTGATAAAACGTCGTACTCCGAATGATTGTATGACTACACTATGTAACGCCTGTAAATAATATAAATGCAAATATCTTTGCAAGTTAATCCGCCAGTCTCAAGAAAAATGTTATCGATTGGTAATCGAACGAAAATAAAATGAAATTTGTAAAAAATCAATATGTATATTGTTTCCGCTGTAATTAAATCGATCTAAATAATCTAATAATAATGAAATAAACTTACGTTTAATTAAATTATGTTTAAAAGTTAAGTTATAATACTGTTCTAAACTAAATTAACCAAGAAGTGTAAATATAGTTCCACATTTAATGAAACTACAAATAAGAAAACTCCAGTGATAACCTAAAAAATACTATTATATTATTTATAATAAAAATATTAGATAACATTCTTTAGTTTATATTATAACATAAAATAGATAAATAGTCGAAGATATCTGTCATCGAATCGTGCATTTTTCCGCCATCTTAAAAATAAAGTTGTAATCAGTTTTGTTCATTTATTTTCAGAACTATTACTCGCACAAAAATTTTGAAATAAGTTTTTTGTAGATATTAATATTGTCTACAACTTTCATTAATATCTTCTTCTTGTAACTTTTGTAACAAAAAAGATACAAGCAATGGTAAATCTAAAATTAAGTGGTGTCATGAACAGGCTGTGGTACTATAGTATATAGGGAGTCTGTTCATTATTTATAAAAGTTACAACGACGCACTACGCAAGCGCATTTAAGCGACGGCGAATTCGGACGTAAATTGGCGGATTTCCATGTGTTGTGTCACAATACTTACATACCTCGTACCGATACGACTGTACGCCAACTCAAACTTGTGACAAACATAATTTATCTTCAGAGCAAACTTTTACTTTAATTTTTATTGATACACCATTGTTATGAAAGAGACTATTGTATTCCGTTCCATATTGCTTCCAGTGTATTCATTTGGTTACAATTCGCTTATACTCGGTTCCAGTATGAGACGTACGCAACACCTGTATTCGGACTGCTTTGTCGCTTACAGTGTGCGAGCGTTCATTATATTTACAGGGTTCGGTTTGGTAAAGCGTAGTAGCGCGTATACGTTCGGCCAAAATTCGCTTAAATACGCTTGGAGTGTGCGATAGGCGTTAATGTTTGACTGCTGTGTCTCGCCTTCGATCCCCGACATAATCATAAATTTATCAGTCAGCGGTGTAATTCACATATATGAAACCACGGCAACGCACAAACTACCTACATAGTAGGAGGTCGTCGTTGATAGGATAATATCGGAAATAGGCCAACGTTAAATAAATTAAATAAACAAAAAAAAAGTTGGAACAAAAAGGTATAGATTAGCATGGAATCTCATTATACTTCATGTTTTGAAAAATTTTATCAATGAAGAAAAAAAATGACATTTATCCTTTTATCACCAAGCCTATAATATGTTAAATATTAAATTATTATATTAGTAAAGATTTTAAGTGTATTTATTTAACGATACTGTAACTGTAAATTATGTTAAACTTCTGTAAATTATAAAACGTAACTTTAGGTTAAAAATATTACGATAAATAAAATATGAATTTACGTTTTGTGATCTCAGTTCTGAATTTTACCTAAAATAATTTCATTTTGCGATTCTTTTTGAAGTGTAATACAAAATTACATAACCTCAAAATGTTATGAACAACTGAATGTAAATAACTGTACTAAAAATGTGTGAAAAAATATGATTAAGAATCTCTTATAATATGTAGGTCTATCAAACAACAGATTTAACTAATATCAGTTATATAAATGTAAAAAATATTGAAATATAACAATAATTTGTAAATATATACATACATAAAAATATATCGAAAATAATGTAGTCAAATTGATTTACAAATAATAAGAAATTATGAGAATAATGTTAATACATAATATAATATAGATTAATACATTATCAAAATATATGAATAAATATCGAATGTAGAAAAAGACATATTCAAATAATAAATAAAAATTACAACCAAATTATTATGATGTTATTATTTGTGTTTATTTATTTAGGTGTTATCAACTGTACGCCACTGGATATACTCATATTATTTCTCTCATCTGTCCACTACATCATTATTGTAATTTAAAATGTATCCACATTTCGTTGGAATGACACACTAAATATGTTTCAACGCTCCTATTTTCAATCATCAGTAACAAAGCTTCCCTTTTGAAAAAACCCTTGTTTCGTTTTTCACCTTGGATACATTTGATTATTTGACATATTGAAAAAGAGCTATTGAAAATAACAAGGATTCTAAAACAGTGATATTATCCTTAATTAAACAAAAGTAACATTTACATAGAAGTTACGTTTACTGAAAGAAAGAAGAAGATTTCAAGAAAGAAAATGAAAAATATGACCACAGTATTTTCTGGGTTTGGTTGCTATCAATTTAAATGGATTAAGTACATACCCAGTAAACAATTTAATGAAGTGTCCAGTTTTGTGACGTTTATATCACTATTGCACTTCAATTATAGTTCGCATCAACTTTATTTTCATTTGTATTCCAACAGGTGGAGTGGTTTCGCCATTGGTAGCCGATAAAATAGATATTTAATATGAACGATTTTGAGAAATTGAACTGTAAATGAACTCTTTCATAACAAAAAAATCATAAGCATCTTCAAACTGATGGCAAAATGACTCCAAAATGTTTACTGAGACATAATCATAAACTTATTAGGCAGCGGTGTTGTTCATATATATGAGGTAACTACTTCACAAACAAAATTGTCAGCTTATTAGTAGGTTGTGTTGGTGATCGAAATAGGGATCGGAAATAGGCCGACGTTTTATATGTGTGTTTTTCTGGCATTAAACTCATAAAAGTTTGCCCTTGATATCTTTACCTTCTTCTACCTAGTTCTTGCAAAGAACATTAGTGTCACAAAATGATATCTTGGTAGATCTCTTAAATACACCTTAAAGGCACATATACTCCTGCCAGAAATTAAAACTAGTAAATAAAATTAACCAAAAAATTACCACTACTTATTAAAACAATCTATTGGTCTCGAAACTTAAATCTTCAAGACAACAATATTGGAATTAAAGAAAAGGTTATTTTACAATTCTTAATAATTATCTAATATTGTCTTATGGTTATAATGACGCATAGCGCAAAATTTTTAGGTTAAAAATGTATTTTTTATGAAACTCTTTTTTTAGTAGTCGAATTTTTAATTATTGATTGAATGAAATGAATGTATATAGACGTTTTTATTTTATTAAATATCTAAATGCTGAGGCGGAGATATATCAATTTAAAATTTGAATTGTAGTTTTAGCGCTACAGATATCGTCCATGTTTATGACGTAACATGTCACACTATTAAGGGATAGGTCAGTTATTTGTTATACGTATAAAAGATCTGTGTTAAGTATGCTATCTCTTTTACTATAACGTTAGATCTCTTAATAATTAAAGAGAAAAAATAACTATTTTAATTGTTATCTCCTAAAGTATAATGAGTTATTAAAAAATAATTGGACATTTGAGGTTCTAGTAGCCAATTTTATTAATATATAGTACAGCTTTATGGAAATTAAGACATAGAACACAAGCCCATTATAAAGCATATTCTCAAAAGAAACAGTATAAATTTTAGATCAGTTCGAGAACTGATCTTTAACAAATTCGGACAAAAATTCATCTTAAAAGAAATTAATAATCGGTCTATTAAATTTATATTAAAATTAAGAACATTTGTAATTAATAACATATAACCCACTTATTAAACTACCATCGTATAGCACTGGCTAACTGTAAAATAAAATTACCATTAAGAAGGATTACCGCAATATAATCGTGCCTACGAATTCTTCAACTATGTTTCATTACAAAGTAATAACTACAGTTTCAGGATCCTTGGTAACAGGTCTATTGTATTATAGAATTTAATAAACTCTGTCATTCGTCGTTGAGTTCGGCGCCTGCATTGAATTAGCACACTGGGGAAGGTCATGAACTTAGGGGTGAGTTTTATTATTTGTATTGGTTACAATTGATGCTACTCAGGTCATGTGGTGACATTTTTAATTAAATTTAACCTCTCACATGTGTATCATGTTATAATATTTAAATGGATATAAATCAATAACACTTCAAGTTGATATTTAATATTAATATCACTCGTTTCATTGTAGCTCTTGCCCTTGTGTTGTGAGCGTGACATTTCATTGGAAACAAATTTCTATATATTTCTTTTTCATATTTATTTGAGTGCATTAGCTTTCGATAATGGCCTTGTGTCCTATGTCTTAATTTCTATAAAACTGTACTATATATTGATAAAGTGGGTTACTAGAACCTTAAATGTTCAATTATTTTTTAATAACTTCTTATATGTTAAGAGATATTAACAATTAAAAAAGTCATTTTGTCTCTTTAATTATTAAAGGGATTCAACGTTGTACACATTCCAAGTGCATGTGACATCACAATCCTTGTGTAAGGTTACCAACCTTACAGCTCATAAATCTCTGCTATATGTATTTATATATCAAAGTATCAAATATTATTTACAGCTATTTCAAGGAACAATCACATTTCAATATTATGTCTACCTTAGCAGGGTTAAATAAAATAAAAACCTATTATTCTTTGACTTGATTATTTCAACTACCAACAGCTACAGAACATTACCACAGCACTGACCTACTCAACAAATAACTGACGTTAAAATGCATTTCACGTCATAAAAATATGGCCGACCATTTCTAGCGCTAAAACTACAATTCAAACTTTTAATTGCTATATCTCCGTCAATATAAAATAGACACGCCAATACACATTTATTAACATCAATTTCAATCAACAATTGAAAAATCGACCACTAAAAAATGAGGACACAAGCCCATTAGATTTATTGATAAAGTCAATAAGGTTTAAGACTTTCTCTGGTTTGCAGTATCTGCGTACATTTATCAGCCCAATATATTCGAGGGTGTATGAGGTTTTTAATACTTTCAAATAAGTACTTATATAATTGTAAACAAATTAATTCAATTGTAAGTGAATTGAAAGGGTGCAGGGAATGAGAGATTGCAATCGTGTCGACTGCGGATGCATTTAGGGAGTGATGCTGTCACCAACAGATACCCCAAAGGATGATGTTACCTCACGCGATGTCATTGGATAAGGTACTCAAAGAAACAAATACATCGCTTATGTAGGGTTCACACTAGCGTGTTCGGGTTCTAATATTCGTGCTGAATCGTGCATACACTTGGAATTCGTATACGAAGGCAACGCATTTCCAGTTTAGTTTTAGTAAAATAATATAGATCCATCATTTGAATTACCATCCACACATGCGTTGACGACTAAGACATTATAACATAACCTACAATGCTCAGTGTGAACGTATCTTAACGTTCATTACCCATAATTAACAATTTTTGTCAAGTATGTATGTTAAATTAAGCAAGTAATTGAAAAGCCTCATTCCTACTCGCTGTTTTGATATTGAATTTACGTTTTTATTTAATATTTTAAGCTAGATTTTAGGTTTTCAAAATAGGCGTTCCTTGTCACATTCGAGTTTTAATTTAAGTTTAGTTTATTTAGTTAGTGCGCATGCGTCGATAGTAATATAAATTTTGACAGTTCGACAATTGGACTAAATTGATTGTTGAATAATTAAAATTGCTGTTTTTAATAACAATTAGTAATAGAAATGGCTTTTACTTCATTATTTTTGACAAACTAACATTGAACTCCTTTTAAAAATAATTCCTACTACATTTTGACAGATTGTAACATTTTGTAGGTTATAATATAATATAGTTTTTCTTTAAATTAGCATTTTTTACCTAGAAACATTGAACCTAGTTCAATGCTTGTAAGGTTCTAAAAAAGCAAAGAAAATGTAAATTAAATTCTAAATTAAAAATGATGCAACGAATGACTACACACATTCCCATATACTATATAATTTAAATTAAATACAAAATTAAAGCAGAGAATGAGAATTATACTTAATAACTTAACTGTTATTTCATTTAAGTTCGGGTGTTGAATAGTTGCAATATTTTATAAACAAGTATGGATCTGTGTCAATTTCGAATAATCGGCAAACAGCACAATTAATCGAGCACACACATCTAAACACGACTTTCTCGTATAGCCACATATGCCTGTTCGCCTATTATTGCTTTTTGCCAAAGTCCTACGCTTTGGTGTGTTTCATTTACCGCTACTAGAAAACGTTCGTATTCGTGTATCTGTCTTGAGAACACGAACTATGTGTGCATCCAAGCGTATTCTAAAGCGTTTTATAAAAAGAACCAACTACTTTTACAACAAGAAATTCGTTCTCATTTCCAGAGATTTATTTTTGATTGATAGTAAAATAGGTGTAAAGATGGTGGTATAGTTTAGGCGTAGAATACCCCAACGCCGACCCTGTCAGTCTGTCTGGTTATTTCGGAATAAACCCATCCCCCCATCAATGGGACGACAGTACGAGTATATTCGGTAATGTCATGACGTAATGTTGTCTGGTCGTAACTGGTGTTTAATATGTATGTGAATAAGATATTAATTTGCATACTATTGAAATAGAGACTACAGTATTACATTCATTGCGAATAAGGGATGATGACGAGTGTGGACTGGGGTAACGGAGTGGGGTGAGTGAAGGGAATGTTCTCTGTTAGGTTAGATTAGACTTCAGCAAATTAATTTGAAATTGTATAACTGTATACCGATTTAAAACAATAAATAACGGTAACTGGTTTAAGATTGAAGTCAGACTGTTGTGTCTTCAAGTTGATTCCCGGAGCAGTGCTAAATATTTTTCTTGGTTTGGTTAGTACAACAATTTTGCCATAACTATAACTTTGTAAGGAAAAAGTAGTGAGCGAAATGAATATTGGCCTGCTATTAAAGGGAGGCAGTGAAGGAAAGAGGTGGATGGCGGAAATAGAAAAAAGGAAAGAAAAAACAGGACAATAAATAAGGGTTGCATAAGGAACATGAAGAGAAAGGAAGAACTAAAAGAGGCAGTGAAGGGAAGCAGGAGAAAGAAAGAAGTAGCGAGGAAACAGTTAAACTTCAGTCCAGAAAAATAGAGGATTTGCGGAAAAGAGATAAGGACAAGAGGTGGATGACGGAGATAGAGACAATAATAAAATAGTAAAGGAAGTGAGTCAAGAGGAAATAGTAAAGATAGAGCGTTTATGCCTGTAATAGACATAAGTGGAGAAGTGAAAACGAAGAGAGAAGACAGGAAGGATAGTGAAAAGATAATAGAGGGTTTGTCGAGAGGAGACAAGGAAGGCAAGAGGTGATAGATGAAGATACAGACAATAAGGAAGGAGAAGCAGGAAACGGTGTGAATAAAGGAGGACTAGGGGACATGAAGAGAGAGGATCAAGAAAAGAAGAAGCAGAAAGTACTATTCGAAGTAATAGTCTAGAATAGTTTAAGTTTAGTTTTTACTTTGAATTTATATGAAATGCATTAAGAAATATAATAATGTAGATTGTAAAGCCGAAAGGCATACAATTAATAATAATATAATAATAATAATAACTTTTATCAATATATGCTACAACAACAGACGATAAATAAAATTCTTTAAATAAGAGTAACAGATCCGGTATTGTCTCATATAAAACAAAGACTCTGTATATCCATACAAATTGTATCAAGGTGTTTTATATGAGATGATGCTAAATGTAGCACTCTTATTGAAAGACCCTATATAAACTTGTATGACACAGATAGGTCTAATATCGGAAATGAACCAACGTTTACTAGATATGTTAATACTTTCTTTTAAATCAAAAGATTGACTAAGACTATTTACAATATGTGAAAAATGCTGTCTGACGTCATTTTTGTATAATATTTATAGTACGAAGGGAGTTTAATAATTCAGTGACTGTCTTTCTTTTAAAAAGCTCTTTACAAAGCTAAATACATTTAGTTTCCATTCCATTCATTCCAAATATTACGTTTTCTCAAGGCCCTCAAATTAAGCATTTTGTTTCAGTTGTGTCAGTGAGATTTCTTTGTTAGATCCAAATTTCTTACCGCCCAGCTATTTCTTCTGGTTTGAAAATAGGAAACAGTTGCAGGGGGCTAAATATAGAGAAAATGCTGGTAGCAGTTCGTAGCTTCTTGCTATGGTGACTACACACTCAATTTGCTTTCAATGGCTGTTAAACACAAGGTAAATGACGCAGCTTGCTCAAAATTTGACAGTAGTCTATTAATAGATGGCAGTTTATCAGAAGACATGCAGCAATTTAATTGCTAAAACTTTTCGTGATAAATGTGACTGATTAAAAAATGATTCGTCATTTGCGATCCTCCACTCAGTCACTCAAGACTGGATGTTCTCTGCCGCCTCTGAAAAGAAAAATAGCAAATATTCATCAACAAAATAAAATCTAATTATGAATTTGAATTGTGTCTCTTTTTAATACATATTCAAAATACCAAAACGATAGAGATAGCTGATATGAAACAGATAATCTATTCACTGTTAGATATTTCGCTGGGTGTTGGTGGGCATGGGAGGAGTGAGTGGGTGTGGTGAAGGGGATGAGTACAGAAATACCAGAGCGTTCGAATTAGCGAAATAACAGATTATATTAACTTCTGAATACAACTTTGACTACAATTCAATTTCATGGAAATGACTTTGTTCAGTACAAAATTAGCACAGAACATAAAATGTGTCTCTGTTGACATTCTAGTTTAATATTGTATTGTTGTCTCTGGTAGAAATCTTACTCAGGGCAACACAGCGACGTGTTGGGCAACACAACGACGACTGCTGTGCACGCTACAGCCGTATGGCATTCGAGTCAGTCGTGTTTTGGCTTTTGCACTGTCGTAGCATGTTTCGCAACCATTTTATATCATTAGAATTTGTGGTTAAATTTATATTAAAAAGTGTAAAATTATTTTATCATTAAACAATTGAATAATTATTCAATCTACAAATACTCGCATGGTTTTAATTCGTAAATGCGAAGCTGGTCCTTCGAGTCTTACAAAGCCGATCCTTCGAGTTTATTAACCGCGTGTGTTTTTCATTGTATTTTTGACGTTTTATTACATTTGCCCCTTGGCGATTGCCATTGATTGGGTAAATGGGACGCTCTATTTTGGCGGATTCACGGAGGATTTGGATATTTTACAATTACATTTCCAGAAGCCTTACAAGCGAAGCTGGATATTTTACAATTACATTTCAAGAAGGTTTTAAATCCTACAAAAAAAAAAAAACTGGCCTTACAAGCCATTGGTACCCGCGTGTGATTTCGTGGTGTTTTGAGGTTACATCTGTATAGTAACCAGCACAAGTGCAAACTATTTTGTTACATTTACCATATGGCGGCCTGGCAAGTCATCAATTGACATTGATTGGGTAATGTAACGCTTGATTTAAGCGGATTCACATATATTTTGGATACTACATGTTCACATTTCAAGAAAAATTGTTCAAGAAATTTATTATACGGAAAGGGGTGTAAGGAAGCTGGAAGAAAGTAAAATACTTTTTTACTCATCAAGGTACAATTCTATTATTATTATCTACAAGTACCAATTTATTAAAAAATTGCTAAGTTGCTGGATTAAGCTGGATTAGTTTTCTCATCCACGTTTCATCTAACATACAAGTACGAGTTTATCATCTAAGCAAGATGGAGGGGTTGAAGAGGCTTAAAACGGCGCGGACGACTGCAAAAGGTTCGATTTCAAGAATGGACAATTATGTCAGCGACGCAAGGGCCCTCGAATCCGGTACGGTAGAGCTGCTGGAGGCGAAGAAAGAAAAGTTGATGGCTACCTATCACACGTACGAGCTCACGCAATCCAGTATTTTAGAAATTGATGAACAGGATGATGAAGACATCGAGGATGTAGAAGAAAAATACTTTAATATTCTAGCTAAGTTAAATGCCAGCATCACCAAGTTGAAAGAAGTTAATAGGCCTACTTGTCCTAGCTTAGTGGCATCCAAGCTTCCAGCGGTGGAAATTCCAACCTTCGATGGCAAGGATATAACCAGGTTTAGGCCCTTTTATGAGCTCTTCCAAGCAGTTGTTCACAATAATGCATCACTGTCCGATGTACAGAGACTTTTTTATTTAAGAAAGTATCTCCTTGACGAGGCTCTCTCAATAATTATAAATTTGCCGCTTGTGAACAGCTCATATAAAGAGGCTCTTGATTTATTGTTAGCGCGGTATGATAATAAGGCGCGATTAATTACTAATCATATTAATATATTACTTGATATTCCAAACATGCAGAAGGGTACTGCAATGGCAATAAGGGCTTTTTTATGTCAAGTTAAACAGCAATTACAAGCTTTAAAAAATCTTGATGAGCCTGTAGACAAATGGGATATGATTCTAATCTCAATATTATGTAGAAAGCTAGATTTATTAACTAGTCGCAATTTCCATATGGAAAGAAATGTAGACAAACTGCCTACTATGGCAGAATTTATATCATTTTTAGAAAAACGTGCGATTGCACTTGAGGATAGCTCACCATATAAAAGTATGTCAAATGACAAAAATTATAAAGAGTATTCGTACTCGAGAGTTTCCAATGTCACTACTCGCTACAATTTAGCATGTAGATATTGTAATATGGACCATCCCATTTTTAGATGTCCAAAATTTAAAATGGCTCCTTTAGAGTCGCGTAATTCATTTGTTCAAGAACATAAATTATGTTCGCTATGTTTAAAAGCCCATAGTGGCAGGTGCTCCCTTGAGAATAATTATAAATGTCATAAATGTAAAGGCATGCATAGCAAATTGTTATGTGATAAAACAGATGCTGGTTCGCTGGCTGGCAAGACAACTGAATCTCCAGTTGTAATGTGCTGTAGCAATGATAGCTTGGGGGGTACCATATTGCTGCCTACTATGAAGGTAAAAATTGTTGACAATTTTGGTCGCGAGTTTCTAGTTCGTGCATTGCTCGATAGCGGTAGTCAAGCATCATTAGTGACTGCTGAACTCTTAAAAGAATTGCGTTTACGCACAAACACTCATCCTAGTAAAATAATTGGCATAGGCAATAAAGCCACAAAATTATATCACTCAGCAATTATAAACATACAGTCTAATTACGACAGAAATATTAATCACAAAGTGAATTGTCATGTAGTTGAATCTATCACTACGCATTTGCCTCAAATTTTTATTGACACATCCAAAGTTATTTTTCCCAAAAATATTAAGCTAGCTGATGAGCAGTATAATGTACCCTCGAAAATATCATTGCTATTGGGTGCGGATGTATATTTTGCCATTCTATTAGGTGGCTGTATTAAATTAAATAATGGCTCAGTTTTACAGAACACTACATTTGGATATGTAGTTGCAGGTAAACTGCATAATCAATTTAATTATAATGTTATTAATGAGCCAAAAATGTTTCAAAATCAAAATAATTATTCAAGTAATATTATAGTATCTAATTTTGCCATTTCTGACCATACAACCCTTGAGAATGTTATGGGGCAATTTTGGATGACTGAGAAGGTCCCAGAAAAGACAGACAAGTTTACTGAGGAATATTTAAAGGCTGAACATATTTTTAAAAATTCAGTACTACTTGAAAATAATACTTTTACTGTAGATTTGCCATTAGTCAGCCCAGTAAATGAACTAGAATTGGGGGATTCTTTCTCAGTCGCCCTGCAAAGATTCTGTGTGTTAGAAAACAGATTTAAACGAAATCCTTCACTATTGAAGGTGTATAAAAAATTCATTGATCAGTATATAGAGATGGGACATGCCAGGGAAATAGACATAAATTCTTATGATGTTTATAATACTCCTAATTATTTTTTAGCACATCATGCAGTTACAAATGATGATAGCAAAACTACTAAATTGCGTGTGGTCTTTGATGGAAGCATGCGTTCTAAAAATAAGATTTCTCTCAACGATGTTATGCTGAATGGTCCTGTGGTTCAAGGCGAGCTCTTCGATATTCTCCTACTGTTTAGAACTTATGTGTACACAATGGTCTGTGACATAGAAAAAATGTTCCGCTGTATTCTCACAAATGACACTTACAATGTCTTACAAAATATCTTATGGAGAGACGATCCAGGTAAGCCCATCAGTTGTTTGCAATTAAAAACTGTAACATATGGACTCAAATCTTCTACCTTTTTGGCCACACGATGTCTCATAGAACTTGCCCATCGCTACAAACATAAATATCCTCTCGCAGCGAGAGCAATGTGCCATAATACGTATGTTGACGATGTCATAGTTGGGTGCGATGACGTGGAAGAGTTATCTGAATTAAAGTCTCAATTAATTGGTTTGTTACAATTAGGTAATTTTAAATTACACAAATGGTCTTCCAATCATCCCCCAGTGCTCGACGACATCTCTAGTGATAAAAAATATATCAATGAATTAGATTTGAATAAATCAGCCATTATTAAAACATTAGGTCTAAAATACAATGTTATTTTGGATACATTTACCTTTAAATGTCCTAACACGAATAGTAACAATTTGAATACTAAAAGAAAAGTACTTAGTTTTATTGGGACTTTATTTGACCCGTTAGGATTGATTGGCCCTATAATTGTAGTTGCCAAGTTAATCATGCAAGAGCTTTGGTTTTTGAAAATAGATTGGGACGCACCGCTGCCTGACAAACAATTACAGATGTGGGAAAAGTTCCTTAATGGTCTAAAGATAGCAGACAGCATTTCAATAGATCGACTTATAAAGGAGGAAAATTTTGTCACTGCAGAGTTAATAGGCTATGCAGATGCATCTATAAAGGCGTACGGGTGCTGCCTATATTTAAGAACCGTTACAGCAAATGACAACGTAAAAACAAAATTAATTTGTGCCAAGTCTCGTGTGGCTCCACTAGATAAGGTACTTACAATACCCCAACTAGAGCTAAATAGTGCAGTTTTGTTGGCACAACTTGCGGTTAGAGTTAGTAATTTACTCAAAACTAGATTGGAACATAGAGTTTTCTTTTATTGTGATTCCAAAATAGTCCTTGCTTGGATTCAAGCGGACAAATTAAAAACCAATATCTATGTTAATAACAGAGTAAAGAAAATAACAGAGCTCACAGATAAATTCTCTTGGTACTATGTAAAATCAGCTGATAACCCAGCTGATATAATTTCTCGTGGTATAGAACCACAACACTTAAAAAATCAAAATCTTTGGTGGAACGGTCCCCAGTATCTATCCAATTCTCATTTTAAACATGATCATTATTTTGATTTAAATACAGTACTTCTATCAGACGATGAAGATAAAAACTGTAATGTTTGTAACATTGAAGTCGAACAAGCACCGTTAATGCTAGACTTGTTTAAAAAATTCTCCAATATCAATAAGCTACAGCGTGTATTAGCTTATGTGTATAGATTCTTTAATAATTGTAAAAAGGCAGTACACAGTTCAATTTGTTCTTATCTTACTATTTCTAAAAATAATACTTGTGGACATTTATCTCCACAAGAACTTCATAATTCTTTATTAATTATCATTCGCTCAGTTCAAAGGCAAATATTTTTTAAAGAAATAAAATGTCTCTTAGGTGGTATCATTATCAAGACCGGTATAGGTAATCTCCACCCTTTCATAGACAGCACTGGTTTAATTCGTGTTGGTGGCAGATTGCAAAATGCAGGCATTGCAAAAGATAAAATGCACCCAGTCATACTGCCAAAGGACAACAATATCACTTCTATCATAATCAAAAATGAGCACTTACGTTTGCTCCATGCTGGTGCTAGATTAGTACTCAGCTCCTTGTCTCAAAAGTTCTGGATTATCAATGGCATACGGGAGGTCAAAAAGGTACTATACAAATGTGTTATATGTTCACGATTGAAGGCTGAATCTGCTAAACAATTGATGGGTTCTTTGCCAGCTGACAGAGTTACAGCTACAAGACCATTTCAGCATGTAGGTGTAGATTTTTGTGGACCTTTTAACATAAAGATAGCTCGCATACGTAAACCATTGATTACAAAAGGTTACATTTCATTGTTTGTTTGCTTTTCTACAAAGGCCATACACATGGAAGTGGTTTCTGATTTAAGAACTGAAACATTCTTGGCATGTCTCAATCGTTTTATTTCTAGACGAGGCATGCCTACTAAAATTTATTGTGACAATGCTAAAACATTCAAGGGTGCTGCTAATGAATTAAAAGAGTTGTATAATTTACAGACTAATAAGTCTCATAGAAATAATGTTATAAGTTTTTGTAATAATCTATATATAAAATTTATGTTTATACCCAGTTATGCTCCTGAATTTGGTGGTATATGGGAAGCAGGGGTCAAAAGTGTGAAGCACCACCTTAAGAGAGTAGTTGGTAATTTGGCCTTAACTTATGAAGAATTAAATTCAGTTGTCATACAGATTGAAGGTGTGCTAAACTCAAGACCACTGCTTCCACTAAGCCCAAATGAATATAAGTATTTGACTCCAGCACATTTTCTAATTGGCACTGCTCTGATTGAATACCCTGAAGTTAATTTAACAGAGGTACCAGTCAATCGTCTTAAGTTTTGGAATATTGTTAAAAAACTAAAACAAGACTTTTGGCAAGCTTGGTCTAAGGATTATCTCACACAGCTTCAGAGCCGTCCCAAGTGGAAATATGCTAATGAGAACCTGAAAGAAGGTGATTTAGTTATTGTAAAGAATCTAAACTCACCCCCATTAAATTGGCCAATGGCCAGAATCACAAAGGTCTTTTTTGGTAAAGATGGAAAGGTGAGAGTGGCGGAAATAAAAATTGGTGATAAGATCTACAACAGACCCATCACAAAATTGTGTAGATTACCACTGAATTGATTGTTGTGTACATTATGCAATTGATAATGTATGCTAAAATGTTAATTACGTTTTCTGTTATCTTTAGAATAATTGTTATTTTGTTTTATTTTATATTATTCTCATACAATTATGTAGACTATCATAGATTTAAGAAGTTTGTAAATTTATGTAGCTCTATGTATTAATGTATTTTTATATATATTTTAAGTTGGTTGTGGGATCAGCTACGTTCTGCTGGCTGGTAATTTATGTTCAGTACAAAATTAGCACAGAACATAAAATGTGTCTCTGTTGACATTCTAGTTTAATATTGTATTGTTGTCTCTGGTAGAAATCTTACTCAGGGCAACACAGCGACGTGTTGGGCAACACAACGACGACTGCTGTGCACGCTACAGCCGTATGGCATTCGAGTCAGTCGTGTTTTGGCTTTTGCACTGTCGTAGCATGTTTCGCAACCATTTTATATCATTAGAATTTGTGGTTAAATTTATATTAAAAAGTGTAAAATTATTTTATCATTAAACAATTGAATAATTATTCAATCTACAAATACTCGCATGGTTTTATTTCGTACAGACTTTATATAACACTGTATAACTGAATCAGAAGGGTGCAATGTTAAAGTGGAGTAAGTCTTAAAATATATTTCACTGTGTGAAGTAACAGTGTTTTAAAAACCTTCATTTAACGCGATATGTTTAAAACTTACATAGCTTCAGTAAGAACAGTTCAAGGTATCCATTTTGATTAAGTTTAATTTCCCTGGAATTAAATTCATATATAACGGTATTTTGAAACTTCTACATAAGAGTCGATTTCTCACCATGAGTTTTTCTAATAGACATTTCTAAAACCAATCAATGTGTCAACAGTAGATTTCTCTAACTAAGCAATGTAACAATCTGAGCAGAGAAAACGGATTATGTTTTAAAAATTATGAACTTTAGTAGAAAAAGATATTATATTTTATACGCAAATACGTAAATGTTTTTATTGTTACCAATAAAGACATATTAAACAAATGTAGCGCTTGAGGCGTTGCTTTATAATTTCCATTTGAGAAGTAGAAATAAACCTTGCAATAAAGCTTGTAGCAAGCTTGAATCTTGCTCTAGAAAATAATCTTCTTCCTTGGCACAGTCAATCACTAACGAATAATATAAACTTGAGATTCGCATCACACCACGTCAAGAGTTGAATTTAAATATCAGTGATCAAAATGCTTGCCGTCTTTATAAATACACATGCATGTTGGTGCTCGGCTCGTGTTGGGCGAGTCAGTTACCAACCTAACATTATTAGTGTATTAGACCTTTTGTTAGTCTAATTTTTTATACATAATGGTACATACATCCTACATATATTTATTATATTAATTGTGTGCCTTTCGGCTTTACAATCAACATTATTATATTTCCTAATACATTTCATATAAATTCAAAACTATTTCATATAAACTTAAACTATTCTAGACTATTACTACTTCGCATAGTACTTTCTGTTTCTTCTTTTCTTGATCCTCTTTCTGTACATATGGTACATATATATTTTATAATAATTTTCAGACTTACTACAGTTACATGTGATATTTATCGCGACAAAGTTCACATCGAATTCTCAGTTCATATTGTCTCCGCGGGAGACGCCACCATAGAATTGTATTTTCAATTCGGATAGGGTGTTGGTACTACGAGAGTTCAAAATTGGGTGTAGTGGGGTGGTTATACGCTATTAAAGTGAGATGGGGTGAGTACCAGACTGAGTGTTAACTGTGTATACTACGCTTAGGGGGTAAATGGGTGGAATACTGAAGGGTATAGGGTGGAGGTAAGTCTATAAAGCAAGAAATGAGACAATAACGAACTGTTTTTAATAGTAATGTAATAGGAATATTATCAGAGTACGAGAAAAGCATCTGCTTTGATAATAAATTTTAATTTATTATTAATCAAAATCAAATGATTGTTTGAGTTCTACGTTTTTTTGTAGGATTTGTAGCTTGCATGTAAGCTGCAAAGCAAGCCAAACGTATTCTGCATCTCAGTTCTGAATACGTAATGTCATACAAGCTTCATGCAAGCTGCAAATGGGGTCATTTCTCTGAAGTTTAGCATTGAGAAAGCACGTTTCTTTATTAGGAAAATGTCTAGTGATGAAAAAGGAGTTATTATAGCATACGCTTTTATTAGAAGACGACGAATCAGACGTAGAATTTATTGGCTTCATCCATACATCGAAAAGAACATTAACCGCAGACAGTTTGTTGCTGCAAGAGAGTTATATATAGAGGATGATTCAGTATTTTAGTCAGTATACCGAATGACTATTGTTCAATAATATGAACAAAATTTTCTGCCAAGCACGTCATTCTTAAAAGAATATTACGTCTATGCGTCGTGCAGTACGCTAGAGCTATGACATGTTGCAGCTCCGTGGACACAGCCTCCTTTGTTTAAATGCAAGCTACAAGAAAGCGTACAACAAGCGGTAAATGGCGAAATAGTTACGTGATATTTTTATAAGTAAACAATAGGTTGCAATATCTAAAAAGCCATTATAAAATTTCAACATAACCTAAAAAACAGACAAACATCTCACAAAAAAGAAAATAACCTGTCTCTACTTTTATAGTTTATTTAATGGTGAAACAAAAAAATGTTTTTTTAACTAAAAATGTAGCTATATCAATAATAATATTTTAACAATAATGGCCGCGACACCCGCTTGGGTTTAGTTCTATTCCAATACATAAATATATACAGATTCTAAGAGTAGGAAATACATCGCCTTCAACAAAATACAGAAACCCTGTAAAGTGGCTGTGTGGTCCATATTAAACAAATGTTTAAACTAAAGAAAAAAAAAAATGTCGCCCGATCTGTTCAAATAATTGTTTAAACAATGTTAATAGTTTGTTTACCCGCCGCTAGAGACCAGCAAGTGTACGTACAAGTACGTTTGTTTAGAAAGTTAGGTTAAAAATAACAAAAATTAAAAGAAATCTGTATTAACTGTCTTATTTGTTATTTAAATTTTATTATTATTGTTAAAAACTTATTCATTTTGTAAATATGTGACATAGAGCAGAGAAATTAATGTATTAAAGACATTGTCGTGTTAGAACACGATTCAAAAGTTTTAGGTTATGAATCATAACTGAATTTATATAAAACTGCACTCTACGACTATATTGATAAAATTGGTTATCAGAACCTCAAATATCCAATTATTTTTATTAAATTCGCAATATTATAGAAGTTATTAACGATTGAAATAGTCTTCTTTTCATTTTAATAATTAATTAATTAAAAATGACCGACTAGTAGATGTAATTGCTTCCCCACTACCATTTGCCAACATTTACAATCAAGAGAAGTGCAAAAGAGATGCAGAATTAAACGTCAAAGCTATAGCAGCTGTTGCATTGACCCACAATATTTCAATATAATACCGTGATATTAAACGAACAATAAATAACATTAAGCCCATTCCTACTCACTGAGTTTTAGTGTTAATTTAAGACTTTAACCTAAAATGTAAGTTCCAGCTTTTGAAATATAAAGAAATAAAATTAATTATATTAAATACAATAATTTATATTGAATAAATATTATAATTATTACAAAATAATGTATATTACTGACGCATGATTCCACAAGTTCAATATTACATTTAAGGTTAAAGCCTTAAATTAAAACTAAAAACAGTGAGTGGGATTGGTGTTTACCATATTATATTTTAACGACTACGTGACATCATCAGGTACTACTATAACAACCGGAATATTACGCAGTAAAAGAATTAAATTTTTGGATATTTAATAAAATAAAATATACGCAAATATACGTTTATTAACCAGGAATGAAAATATCGGCACCAGTTCACAGCCCAAAACAATGTATGGATGAAGATTGCCTCATAGGTATACATGTGGGGTCCTATCACTAACTTTGGCCTACTATTAATATCTGTAACTCAGGAATAGCTTCAGATATTTTTATTATCTATACGATTTTTAATATTGGATTCTAAATAAAAATTTTACGATATGGTCTTCCTTCTTGTGGTATTTCTGTCTTGCGATTGATAGTAATGTATCAGAAATTCTTACTTTCTCAAAAAATCCATCGGAATTGGAGAAAAGAACAAGTGGTTACTACACCAGGTAACTTTATTTTAAAATTGAAATTGGTAACATATTTTGGGACTTTCAAAGGGTAAGTTCGCCACTGGTAATCTGTTAGTAGTAAAACAACAAGAACAATACAACATCATAATGTAACAACGGGCTTTAGACTTAATAATCGATTTGCTTCATTAGCGCGGTGCTTGACTCTGGATCGATGGGGGATCCCATTGTTTACCCAATGTACAATACATTCTGATTAGTGCATATTATACAAATATGTTATTATATTTGTATTTATACATAGAGATGGGTTTTGACGTAAGCCCGTGAAGCCTAGGACGCCACAAGTTTACTAGCTCCAACATTTTAAATGCGACTATAATTCAAAATTGAATAGGTTTCCATCGAATGCGAGAATAAATTTTAAAGATTAAAGGTTTGTGCAACACAATTTTGAGGAGCGAGTGTCTTATCGCAATAAGCCCAGAGCGGCATCTAACTTAAATCCGCTTCAGTTTATACGTTAAACCAACCAGTGTACACAAAACGATTAATATTAATGTTATTTTTTCTATTTTTAATATTAAACGTTCACAGGTTTGCATGACTCGCATCAAAAGCATTGTATCTGTCGCAGTGTTCCCTCTAATGAGTTTTTCACCCAGATCTGGGTTTGTTTTATTGTTATTTGGGTGGACGGGTAATTTATAGAAGAAAAGTTAAAAAATTGATATTTGCATCAAAGCTAAAAGGAAAGATAATTTATAGCAATACTAGTTTCCCACTATAAGGCGAGTAAAGTGTGCTAGGTTTTTCTCTTGGTTTATTTAACTTGCAATCTATTTATAATTTGTAAATGGGAGTACATATGTGTGTTCACTTATTCGCACTTTTTGCCGATCTTACGTGTACAAAAACAATATTCTGAAACAAATATTCGTACTTGTTAATTTAACGCTGCTAAAATGGAAACGTCGTGTTTGTGTACGAACATAGTACTCAGTACACGAGTCCCGAACATTACCTCGATCTGAAATAGTCGATCTGCATACGCCTGCAGTGAAGATAATAGAGTATGGAAGGCGATTGCCGCATTACTGTTACCCAGAATGCATCGAAGGTCAAGACTGTTTATCGCAACAAACGACGCGATTTGTGATGTTCTCCTACTGTATGACAACGCGCGGCCGCATACAGCAGCTCTAATTCGTCATAACCTCACTAAATTACACTAGCAACTTTTGAACATCCACCTTACAGTCCAGAATTAACTACCATATTTTTGGTCCACTGAAAGATGCGTTAAGAGCTTCATTTTTCTATGAAGGGATCAAAAAGCTTCCTATCTGTTGTAGAAAATGTATTTATGTTGAAGGAAACTATGTGGAAAAATAAGTCACTTTATTTCCATTATTTTAAATCACTATATTCAAATGTTCCGGTTTATATTTGAATGACACTCGTATATTTGTACTAGATCAACAAATAGTGTGAAAACTATTCACAAGACGTATTCGTGTTGATATGTTCAACCTCCAGGAGTTGGACGCTGCCCTCCAGCAGCCCTTTGATGATGCTACGCGTCGGCTCCTACGTTGCGCTATCGATCCTCCTTGTTATTTTTGTTCAAGTTTTGTTTTTCTAGTTGCCTGTTGCCCTTTGCCTTGTTCAATATGTCAATATAGCTTTTTCAATGTGTACTTTTTTCCTTTTAACATATAGAACGTTTGGCCACTTGAAATAAAAACTCATTCCAGTGAAATCCACCGCTTAATGCAGTGGTGGCACGTCTGCGTGGGGTTTACTTCAAATACTAGTCCTATGTCTTAATTTGTATAAAAGTGTACTATATATTGATAATGTGGGTTACTAGAACCTCAAATGTTCAATTATTTTTTAATAACTCCTTATATGTTAGGAGATATTAACAATTAAAAAAGCCATTTTGTTTCTTTAATTATTAAAGGGATTCAACGTTGTACACATTCCAAATGCATGTGACATCACAATCCTTGTGTAAGGTTACCAACCCTATAGCTCATAAATCTCTGCTATATGTATTTATATATCAAAGTATCAAATATTATTTACAGCTATTTCAAGGAACAATCAAATTTCAATATTATGTCTGCCTTAGCACTGTTAAATAAAATAAAAACTTAATATTCTTTAATTTGACTTGATTATTTGACTACCAACAGTTACAAAACATTACCACAGCTACTCATTACCACAGCTACTCAACAAATAACTGACGTTAAAATGCATATCACGTCATACAAATCTGGTCGACCATTTCTAGCGCTAAAAGTACAATTCAAACTTTTAATTGCTATATCTACGTCAATATTTAGATATTTAATAAAATAGACACGCCAATACACATTTATTAATATCAATCAACAATTGTAAAATCGACCATTAAAAAATGAGGACACAAGCCCATTTAAAATGTTTATTCAACTTAAGAACATTTACTTTCTACATAACATTTTTTAGGTTAATATTATGTAACAAATAAGTTTGAATTTTCTTTGTACGTTACATATTAAACTAATATATTCCTAAAAGAATTGTAATTTTTTTTAAATTTACTTAATGCCAAACAAATTTAAATACATGTTACCCCAGATGTACGAGGACAGTGCCAGGACCTGACTATGCCTACCTTATCAGGAATAACTTGAAAGAGCTCGATACCACATAAGGCTCCGAACGGGTTGTCATGAGATTACCCTGACCAGAACGTATCCGACAGGGGCCTTACTAGGCACAGACAAGGAGTGCCAAGATTCGTACCACCTCTCTTTTACTTCTGCAGAAAACTGATTACAATCTATGCAATAAAATTGTATTATAAAATACGTAATGCTTTTATGCAAAATATATTAATCAGCAATGTGTGAATACCCTAAATAATTATTAAATATGTTTAATATTAAAGATAAACTAAATATATTTAGATATTATAATAACTGTACTTCTATCTTCTGTGTTCGAATACAAACATATTCGGTAAAATAGAACAGATCAAAGAGTCCGAATATTTGCTTCGGACATGTCCGACGTACCATACAGACAAGCGTTGACGTTTATGACAATAAAACATAACCTACAATGCTCAGTATGAACGTATCTAAACATTTATTACCCAAAATTAACAATTTTTTGTCAAGTATTTATGTTATAGTAAACAAATAACTGTAATTATCTAACTCTTAATTTAATTAAATGAATGTCTCATAAGATTAGACGAATGTTCGGGTGTTGAACACTTACAATATTTTACATGTCCACTTGACTTAAAATAATTGGCAAACATCATAAATAATTGAACACGCAAGTGTGAACGTGGCTATAATTTGAGAAAAAGAAGAAGAAGAATAAATTGTGCAATTGAAGTGTCAAAACTGTTGGTGTATTGTTGTGATTAAAATAATAATATTTTAATAAAAGAAAATCAATTGAAATCGTTAAAAGTGTTTCTAATTGTAAATAAGTATCCATAGCTTGATTTGAACTATTTATTTATTTTCCAAACTACTTTTTATTAACACAAACAAGTGTTGAATAAAATTGTAACATAACCTGAAGAGTATAGACCCTTTTGGACTTTGCAAATTGCTTTTAAAAACCTTTAATGTCTAGTGCAGTGTAAAGTGTATTACCTTAATTAACATTAACAATTAATGTAAAACAATTGCTGTTATAGTTTATTTGATAATATAGTTTATATATGTATGTTTACAATCAGTGAGTGAGAAGACGTTTGAAGATTAGAAAAACAGATGGCACTGCATGTTCAGGTTAGTGTTTTCTATTTTTACATGTGATTGCATAACCACAGAACTGTCAAAAGGTGTTGAACATAAATATATTTAATTTGTTTTATTTAAGTAATATTTGAGGTAGCAATCATATGATGTTAAATTTCGGTATATAATAAAACGTAACGTTAGGTAAAATATAATTCGTTAAATAATATACATATTGTGACTTTACATATTGTATTTTGTAAATCGCCGTCACTGTCTCAAGACAGTAACTTGAAGCTAGTTTCACTTGAGTTTAAAGAAATAAATACGTTATTTCACTTTACCTGGTTTTAAATTACCTTAGGAACTGATTTATTTTACTTTGTCTTTACCTGCTCCTTATGAATGCGTGTTTGAACCCTCATCCCCCACTTATATCTTGTTTTCACCCCCTATAGTAAACCAAGACAAGTTTTTTTTTACGTTATATGTGTTTCCAAATGTAACAAAAATTTAATTCTTTTATTGGATTTAAACTTGAGACATGTCTCAGTCTGATATGAAAGAATGGGAAAGTAAACAAAAGACTCACAAAAACACAGATGGCGGTCAACTGGAAAGAAATGAATTCGATTTTCGAGAAACACTAACACAACTAAGTATGTATATACTTATCTAGTAGCTTACATTTCAATAATTACACGGTGTGGTAGAGATTGCTTCAATGAACAATTCTACATGATTAGGTTACTAGGTGCGAGGATTTAGTCCTGCGAAGTCTTCGAACATCATTACTATCAAGCAACATTTGCGTCACGGTGATGTTTTCGTGGTTACGAAGTCTCAACTCGTGTTTTGCTGCTACAGATTTGATTTCTTCTCCGACTGTGTTAATCTTCAGGTCTCTATGTATGTCGTCATTGCGGATATACCACGGTGCATTAACTATTCCTCGCAGAAATTTATTTTGGAACGTTTGGATTTCTTTAACGTTCGATTTCTTGGTGCAACCCTAAAGTTGCACTCCATACGTCCACACTGACTTTAGCACTTGTTTATATATGAGCAGCTTGTTTTGTATGTTTAGTTCAGAGCGTCGCCCAATTAGTCAATGCATATTCCTGTATTTTATGTTCATACAGACAAAATTGGAAATCATTTTGAAATATTTCCATTATTTAACCATTGAAAGGCTAATATCTCGAAAACCGGGAAACAGGGCGAAAAATAAATAGCAGATTTGAAATACCGACCTACTACTTTTCGAGTTTTGCGACCACAAATATATGCAGGTTGAATTTTTAAATATAAGATTCCGGTTTATATTTGAATGATCCTCGTTATTTAGCCTTCACTTTTATTCGTCATAGCCACCATCAAACATTTTTTATATATATTTAACATAACATTTATAATTCTATTTTACAATTGTTTAAATGTTTAAATAATTCACTAATTAATTTTGAATCATTTAACAAAAATTTAGTATTAACAGAGAAAGTTTTAATCACATCTAATATTTCACTATGGAATTTTGATCTTTCTAAACTATAATTTATGCATTCAAATATAATATGACCTAAAGTTCCTTCTTCACCACATTGACATCTTATCGTCAGATTTAGTATTAATTTTGTACAGGCGTTTTACAATGATTACTTTTGATTCTGATTATAGTTTATATTATTTTATTTCTAAACTATATTTTCTTACTTAAATTTGGATGAAACATATAATAATCCCTTCCTTTTAGCTGACTTTTGTTAATGAAATCTTGATTTCTCAAATTGACAATCAATTTTTTGATTATACTAAAAATTTCATGTGTAGGTAATTTCACTTTCAAATCTCAATCTCAATTTCCAAATTTATAGATCCTTTTGCCAACTTATCAGGAATTTCGTTTCTTTTTATTCCACAATGTCCTGGTGTTCACATAAATTTTATGGTATTATTTTTAGTTAAAATACAGCTTCTTAATTTATCATGTCAAAATATGTTTATTTGATTTTTGATCATTGGAATTGAAATTTTTTAAAACACTTATACTTGTATATATATATATATATATAAATGTATTTGTATATATGATTTAAAACCTGTAAAATAATGAATTCTTAAAAAATAATTTAAACCATTACACGTGTGAACGATATTTAAATAATTCGTAGCTCTAGCACGTGTCATCCACATTTGAACACAATCAGAAACGAACAAATACCAGAGAACACACAAAACAAGATTGAATTTAAAATATTTGTATACACAACCACCCTAGGAGGGGTTAGCCACCCCACACCCCCCTCTCTCGTTCCATAAATTGGTTTAAAATTAGCTTAAGTTCTGATAAAATTGTTTGTCAAAAATTAGGTTATTTTTTCCCAAACGAAATTTAAAAAAACACTTAATACAAAGTGTGAATTAAAAAGTGATAATCCGTTTAATGTCACTGACAGACGTTTAACAAACCGAAACACTCCCTTTCTCCCTCTCTTCAGATGCCACCCCTACCCCCTAGCCCTTACAAACGGAGTAACAGCAACGACGCGAGGTTTTTCATTATTTCAATTACATTGATTTTGGATTAGAATTTTAAACTGTGCTCCCTCTCACAAAAAAAGGGTAACGTGGATCACCGTTTATCAGATGTTGACAACCTTGATGAGTAGGGCTACTTACAATATTGGTGACAACCCTCTTGTGATGTTAAAACGTGAACAAAATGTTTCTCCCTACATCTTTTAAGGGTAATTCGAGTTATCGCGGTTTGTGGGTGTTTTCTGGCTTGGATACATAAGTGGCGGGGTGTTTTACAAAATAATTTCCCACAAACATGAGAGCCCCGTAACCAGCTCCAACCCTAAAACAACCCTATCAAGAGATCTGGTCTACCAACACCACCACGACAATCTCTACAAGAGCAACCAACGCGCGGGATTGAACACAAGAGAACGCAGGAGATGAGGTGAAAATACAAGCAAATGATTGTTCTTCGGGATTCGATCTGATCCGCGGAATTATGTACGGTGAACCGCTGGTCACGAACCGCAGGAGGGGTATAACCACTGCGCAATTTAGCTCATTTTGTTAATTTATTATTGAATGTACATGTACGTACATCTCAGTGTTTTTCTTATACAAACTTAAACTTTATAAGGTGCTTCCATGTATCGTGATACATATAAAAAAATATTCTAGGTAACCCAGCCTAGGTCCTTCATCCTTTACATCCAAACAAAATAAAAATATCGAAGACATTTCACTATTAATTAAACACACACCACCATCGATTAATAGAACAACGTAAACTATAATCCAACAATTTAACAGTCTCTTCATTTTTGATAAATCTTATTTAGATTTCTTCAGTGGAATGACAACCCTAAGGACGATTCTTTCAGAACGTTCTTTTTTAGCTCAACGTTTTCCAGTTTTTAGTCTTTTGGGTAACAAGCCTGTACGCCAATGATGATGATGGGTTATCTGATTCCTTTAATATAATCATATGGTACTTTATTATTTAAAATGAAGCATTAATAAACATCCCTAATTGCTCTAATATCTTCACTTGCATAGAACGACATCAACCCTTATTACTACCGCATCCCCTAACTCACGTAGAGCGTGGTGCGGCACATACGACAACTTGTTTATTGTAATTTACGAGCCGCGTTCGTCGTCATCGAATAGGATAATGATTTACGCTGATAAATGGGTCAGAGGGTCTCAAAGGATCGCCGTAGCGTACCATGCACTATCTGTGGTTAACAATACCCGGAAATCGAAGCCTCATATTGTCAAATAGCGATTTAATAAGTGATATAAATAAATAATTGTTAAAAGGGGACCTTATAAAAGAACTGTCACTGACAATAACGCCACTGGCATACACGCGGATAGATTTTGTATTACTATAAAATTTATTTTTAAATGCTACAATAAAATATTTTCAAAACAATACAATAGGCTGCTTTTAAGTCTGAAAATTTCATCGAAAAATTTACTAAAATATGTTTTGACTTTGCTAATAATGTTTTAATGCTAATAAAATATGTTTTAAGAAATATCCAAAAGTTGACGGAATTTGAATTTCTGTTTTGCCGGTAAAATTTATGTCATCTGATTACTATCCCGCTAAAAATAATCATATTTATTTAAGGTGTATTTTTAAGTTAATAAAATGTAAGGTTACATAACAAAAATTATCTTTCGACATAAATTTACATTTTCTGACGTTAATAGAGCTTCTTATTTTGTTTTTATACATATTTACTTATGATCACCTTTAATATACACCCCTCCTGTATCCATACAACGCTTTATGTGAATCTTCCATTGCTCGAAACAGTGCTGGAAACCTTCTTCTGTCAGCTTCTTCAGGACGCGTGCTGCTTTCTTTTCCACAGCTTCAACGGACTCAAATCTTGTTCCTCTTATGCAGATTTCACCTTAGGAAACAGATAGAAGTCGATGCCATTCAAAGTGTCAGTACAAACAGTTTTGAGAGTTTCTTCTTGTTCAAACGTTAGAATTTTGGGCACCATGTTGGCGTACACTTTGGCATGTTAATATTGTTATATAAAATTTGCCGTACGGATTCTTTATCAATTCCTACAGTTTCAGCAATCGCACGAATACTTAACTGACGGTCAGATCGAATCAGATTACTGATTTTTTCGATATTGTCATCTTGAACGTCTTCTCGGCCATCTTGAAAACGCTTTAACTACTCAAAAACACGTGCATTGATAAACATTCATTGCCATACACTCCTTTTAATAAATTATAAGTTTCAGTAGCGGTTTTTCCTAGTTTCTTGTGAAATTTCACAACAATTAGTTGCTCTATTGTTACACTTAACATTTTTCCGGCGTTCCGTACCTCTTATATTAAAGTAATATATGTAAAATTAATTTTATAAATGTGTTTTGCCTTCATTTAATAAGTATGGCACACATCTGTGTTAAACTTCAGTAATTAACAGAACGTAACGTTAGGTAAAAAATATTACATTAAGTAATACCCATTTTACTTTATTAATTCTCTATTAAAAAACAGATAGACGTAGTTATCACCCAGCCGGTTCTTAGACTATTGGACAACTTTTTAAATAGTCTTGCCTTAATCTTCCTTTGACAAAGGCAAGTTTATCTAGCAACACTCTTGTATCCAGTGTGCGCCTAAACTAATAAAAACAATACGTTCACCACAAATAAGTTTATTTCATTTCTAAAAGCTTCGCAATTGATTCTATGATCTCTCTGCTATTTCGTTATTGGGGTTACATTTAATATGAAATTCAGCAATTGTGATATTTCATTTATGATTCTTATTCTATAAATTATTCCCACCATTTTCCACCCTTTGGCTGACGTCCTGTATTCTATATATGGGGTGGAAATTGAAAGCGAATGACAACAAAACCCTCCCCCAATCCCGTGGTTAAGTCTTGTTGTTATCATCTGCATTTTACCCTTTCTTTAAAACTTATAATAAAACGGTTACCAACAACGAAGTAATTATATAATTATTAAGATTGATAATTACATTTTGCATTGAAGAAATAGTTAACTAAAAGTTAGGGGCGGCCTTAGCCATTGCGAGGCCCCGGACACAGATCTTTGCGAGTCCCCGGGGCGGCAGATCTTTGCGAGGCACTTGTTTTTTGTATAATTAATGTAAATTGTAAGTAAGTATTTTTGATGATAATTGATGAGAACTATTTTATATTGGAAGATTTTTAATAGTTAACAAGCACAAAGATGACAAATAGTAATGATGATAAACTAAGGTACATGAATGTCTTAAAAGAAGACGCAGTGATTCAATGCGCGAGATTCAAATAGATATATAAATTCCAAATCTGCAATTTATATTTTCTTTGGACTACCGATTTTTGAGTTATCGGCATTTTATAGGTCAAATTATGAACCGATTTCAAAATGGCGTCAGATATGGAATCTCTGGGAAATTCTACGTAAAAAATAATATTTCCGCCGCGAAAAAAATAACATTTTCAATTTTAATTCTATCGCTAATTAATATATATATTTTTTTGCGCCCTTAATGACCCTTGAACAAAAAGCAATCATTGAATTATATAGACGGCATACCTACAACATACATTGTAAGCAGGAGCGGCTTTAGCCATTTAATTAATGTAAATTGTAAGTAAGTATTTTTGATGATAATTGTGATTCAAGTGGGATTTCTAAAGAATGAGGCGCGAGATTCAAACAGATATATAGTAATGAATTTTTCTAGTTAGCGAGAATGCGAGGCCCCGGGCGGCTTGCCACCCCCTAAGACCGCCTCTGCTAAAAGTAAAGAAGGTCAATAATAGTGTTAAAATAACAATTTAACTAGTTCTCTTCACTTGAAATGGTCCGATGGTATAAAGTTATTTTGGTGTTGACAAGATATTGAAAATAAATCGTTTTTAGCTACCACTTTTTCAAGATGGAGGCCTAAACCATTGCCACACCCGAAATAGTTGCCGCATTTAAAAAAATTACACAATTTGTCCTTGAGACATTATCAAATATTCTTTTAACCATACTGTACCTATCATATCACTATTGTCTCTCCTATCCTCAAGTTCTTCTTTATAAAAGCTCACTTCGCTCTACCTCGCTACCTCATTTCTTACTCTTATTATTTATAATACAAAACAAACAGTATTTGCTTTTATACTTAATTTTTTATACAACTTTATTCAAATAATGTAATCAAAACTATATCAAAAACTTTTATTATAAAAATAAAATTTGAAAGAAAAGAACTTTTATTTAAATATAATTCGTATACAAAAGAAAAATCGTAATTTATTCACGAACAATGGCGACCGCAGGACGTAATGCAGGATTCGAGTTTGATGTTCAATCTGTCTCTATGTGAATATAAAGCATAATACCAATATTAAAAACATAAATAAAATACCATAGTGTGTTATTGTGTTTTTATGTTTTCCAGAGATTTCTTTTGTTGAACAAATTATTTGAAATAGATATATTTTGTAATGCATATGTGTTTTGCTTTGTGGCAAGCCACTGAAGCACAAGTTGAGGTTTATGATACCTTTAAACAAGGTTAAATCGAATTTCATTAACGGGTTAGCACACACTGAGATTTTTGAGGTATACCAATTTCAAGTGCAGTTCTTTTGCGTTTATCTCTAAACCAAAGCTGTGTGGTCAATTAATGTACAACATATTAAGTTTATTGTGTGAAAATTTGAAAACGATTGGAGTAAAACTGTCGGATATATAGAGTTTTAAGTCTTCACCTTTCTGGTCTGGTTTCAACTTTCTTTGAAACTTTTAGGCCCTCCGCACACGACGCGACTGGTTGCAAACCTTAGCCCCGAATCTACCCGAAGCGAATGTGATTACAACTGTTGTTAGTGAGAGATCGAGATATAAGATATGAGATAAAACAAGAGAAAGGCACACGGGTCGGCTAACTGCAAACAAACGAAGTTTTCAACAAAAACGAGCACGAGCCGTGTATCGTGACTCTATAGAATTTTTAACAATAGCAAAACTGGGGATTCTATTGTGTTATATTTGATTGTATGTATGTATTTAAATACTTTTCGTAAACATCTCTGTTGGTGATGTCATCATGAAACCAACAGTGCCCTGCGACCGAGAAATCTAGTCGCTGAATATATACTCAAAACCAGTTTAGTTACGTTCGTGCCGTGTGTTTTGTCTCACTCGTAAACACTTTCGTTCTTTTACTAACAACACAGTTGTAATGACATTCGGTTCGGGCAGATTCGGGGTTAAGGTTTGCAACCAGTCGCGTCGTGTGCTGAGGGCTTTAAACGCGTTTTCTGACACTTAGCTTTTCCAGAGTCGGTGTCCTCTCTAGCTCAAGATCTACTGCACCGATCCTTTTGAAATTTTGCACACTCCTTCTTTACATAAATGCCGAGGTAACGCTGTTGACTTTATTTTTTAATTTTAACGTATTTGAAAATATAAAGTTTCTGATTGTTTTTATGAAAAATCGGTATTTTGACATCTAAATGCTGCAAAAAATTGTAAAATCAATATAAAGAAAACTTGACAGGGTTACCTGCAGAAACTTATCAACTAATGAAATCATTTTGGTTTTTTGAATTCATAAAATCCAGTAATGAATTATGAGTGGCACCGCAATGAAACTTATTTCTTGATATTTATTTATGAAAATTTCACAAAGTATTCTTTAAATGTTATTTTACGATGTAGTAACCCAGTAAACATTTGGTGAAGTGCCCTATTTTGTGACGTTTCTATCACTATTTCACTTCAATTATAGTTCGCAACAACTTTATCTTCATTTGTATTCCGACATGTGGAGTGGTTCTGTCATCTGTAGCCGATAAAACAGACATTTCATATGAAGAATTGTGAGAAACTGAACTATAAATGAACTCTTTTATGACAAAATAATCATACGCATCTCCAATATGATGTCAAAGTGACTCCAAAATGCTCCAAAATGTTTACTGGGAATTATAGAAATAATTATATATTAACTGTGTCGTCAAAAAACATTATCGAAAATGCTTTTTTTTGTATCGATTTGACCTTCCCTTAACTTAAATAAACTTTTGTGTTCAGAGGGATGAGATATAAAGTAATTAATGTAAACTACAAACAAAATTAACAAAAATCAAATAATATAAAATTGGCCCGATGAAATAGAAACTGTCCTTCAGTGTTAAGCAGAGGTACAGACTCTTTTCATTGCTTTGTGGGGGTAGAACGCAGAATATATATTTCCGGTAACTTTATGAGAGTATACTTTTATATTTAAATAATACAAATTATTTAACAAAAATGTATTGAATGTCACTTGAATAAAAATTTAATTTAAATACAAAGCAATACCTATTTACAATAAAAAAATTAGCTTCCCGTATATAGTTCATGTTCAACCAAAACTTTCGCTATAGGTTAAATAACTAATTATATATTATTATGTAATTTATTTGTTGTTAACAAAATGTAAATGATGCTCCTAAAATGTATGCAATACTTCTTACGTATAAATACCTCACGTGCACGTGGGTTCTTGAAATGGAAATTGAATTTAACATCCGTCACACGAGGGTACAACGTGATCTAAACCAATTCAATTGATAATTGCTATCAGACGGTGAATGTAGGTTCTTGACAACTTGCTCAATTGGTTGCACTTCCGATCTTTTCTTAAATGTCTGCAGTAGTGTCTTACATATACTCGTACATCTTACAATGATGGTGTTTTAGACTATGGACTTGTTTTCGTTATATGTCGTTATATACATAACCTCAAAGTAATACTAACCCTCCGTGTGAACACTATATTTTTCCAGTCATGGTGTGTACACTGGGTCTTTTACGAGTTTTCTAAGCCTTCAAACAATCTGAAAAAATTCTGGGTTACTTCTAGAAGTGTCTAGTACATGGTCCAGAAGTTGCCAAAGTCCAAAGTTTAAAACCGTTGTTAATATTAATTGTCAAATAGCGAAAAACATGGAAAAAATGGAATATTGTTAAAAAATTCGTAACTTTATAACAAACAAATATTAGGAAAAACGATTGTACACTTTTTTATCTTAGATTATAACCTTTTGAAGGAATGTAGTGTCTTTGGCGTGGACTCCAAAAAGTTGACTTATTTGTGCACGTGAAAGTGGGGAATATTTCACGGATTCAGGCATGTCATAATAAACGGAACGGTGATTTTTCGGCACAAAATAAGTTTTTATTGTTGAAAATACAAAAGTTATGAAATAATAATTAATATTAGTTAATAATAATTAGTTTCAAAAAGAGAAATTTACGGTGCGCAACTAGGACAAAAGTGGCTACATTTAAGTATCATTCTTTAATTGTATACTGCTATCACTGCTTTAATTTAATTTTGTATTTACTTTAAATTGTTTAGCATATGGCAATACGCGTAGTCATTCACAGTACCATTTTTAATTTAATTTATTTTTTAAGTTTTCTTTTTTTTTTAGAACCTTACAAGGTCTAATGTTTTAAATTAAAAATATTAAATTAAGAAAATCTATATTGTATTATAACCTCCAAAATGTGACAATCTATCAAAATGCAGTAGAATTTATATTTAAAAGAAGTTTAATGTCATTTTGTTAAAATTAAAAAAGTAAAAACAATTTCTATTACTAATTGTTATTAAAAACGGCAATTTTAATTATTTCACCTTCAATTTTATCCTCATCAACTAAATTAATTAAACTTAAAGGTTATAACTTTAAATTAAAACTGGGGCTTAAGACTTAATATTATAACAAGTATATTCTTGTAGTTTTTCCATTTGGTAGAAAGCCAGCTTTGTTTTCCTGGAGCATTTTTAAGAAGCGCTAAGACAGTCGTGCACCATTGTCTGACCGCCCTAAAAATTAGTATATTTAAAAAAGTATTTTAAATTCAGTTAAAAGATTTTTTTGATATACAAATAAGAATAAATTGGTACTATCTGATGTAAATGTCAAAACCATTATAAAAATACACCCTTATTTAAATACAATTATAAACATTGTGAAATAAGTTGAAATAAAATAGTAAATAAATAAATAATAGAGGTTAAAAATAATCTGTTATTGTAATCTAGCCACTCGTGAATTAACGTCGGACTGTAAAGTCCAAAAAGGGGGCAAAACAGGGGCTGCAGGGTTGCTAGTACATAGTCTGATCTGATGTACGAGTAGATAGAATAAACAGAAGGGTAACGGGTGAGTTAAAGTGCTCTCTTGTTGAAGATTTTATTATGTTTATTTTATCTGTCATAAATTGTTTGTTAACAGAAATATTGTTAAGTTTAACTCAAATTCATTGGAGGTACAACCTGCAAAATAAAGCTATGTATATTCTACATAAAAAATAGAGTATTTTACATAAATCTTTTTAGACTTATATTTACTTTCCGCTTTATAATTTTATATGTTTTTAAATTTAATTTATTTAACGTCGGGTTATTTCGTATGCTGAGTCCTATCATCGATGTTGATCGTTCTCATCATGTCCTGGCTCCTATATATGAACCACATCGCTGACCAATACTTTTTATTATCACGTAAGTAAATAATCAATTGATTTTTGACATCAACTAAACACAGAAAATATAGCGCTGGTTCTTTTTTTTAATATTTATTTGAGTGCATCAACTTTCAAAAGTTATTAGCACTTAAAACAATACATACATTTATAAACATTTGTAATACATAATTTACAAATTATAAACACGAGTATGTATAGAGATTAAATTAGTGTTATTAATAAAGTCAATAAGGTTTTGCAGACTTTCCTTGCTTTCAAAATCTGCATGTATTCCTCAGGCATATTACAGCTTATGCGGCGAGTATCTTAAGGGATGGGGAGGGGGGTTATGATTAAGGTTTCAATTTTTTTAAATTTATTTATATTAATGTACAACAAATTAAGTTTGTTGTGTGAAAATTTGAAGCCGATTGGAGTAAAACTGTAAGAGTTATAAAGTTGTAAGTCTTCATCTCTTTTAAACGCGTTTTTGTCATAGCTTTTTCAGATTCGGTATCCCCTCTACCTCTAAATCTACTGCAACGATCCTTTTGAAATTTTGCACACTTTACATAAATGCAGAGGTAACGCTGTCGAATTTTTTTTTTAACTTTAACGTATTTTAAAATAACAAAGTTTCTGATTTTATTCATGAAGAATCGGTATTTTGACTGTAAAAAATTAAAAAATCAATAAAATAATACTCGACAGGGTTACCTGCAGAAACTTATGAACTAATGAAATCATTTTAGTTTTTCGATTTCTGAAAATCCATGAGTGGCACCGCAATGTTACTTTTTTGTGTGTGTCTGCGGGGATTCACTGCCAATGCCCCATTTCTTGATATTTATTTATGAAAATTTCACAAAGTATTCTTCAAATGTTATTTTATCATGTAGTAATTATAGAAATAATTATATATTAACTATGTCGTCAAATAGCATTATCAAAAATATGCTTTTTTTATATCTATTTGATCTTACTCCCCTCTTAATAGGTACAGTTTTAAATACACCAAAAATTAATACCAGGAAATGCGTAATATCAGTAATGTTTTTCACAGAGCTACAAACAAGAAATCAATGAAAGGAATAAGAAGAATAGTTTCCACAAAATTTGAAAGTTCTCTCACCAATTAGCATCAATAAATTGAATTGTTTTAATCCATTGTTCCATTGTAATTCTGTTTCACAGCAGTAGATCTGTTATGATTTTCCTTTATTCTACTTTAAATACTGTTTAATGATTATGCTTCCTAGTGGGCATGCGTAGGGCCCTTCCACTATTGTTCTGACGTCGCTTTGTACACTGAACTATAATAATAGTGGCCACATGTCGTAATGCACTCATGTTATTACGGAATATCAATCAATCATTGTTGACTTGGTAACGATAGGTTTGTAAATTACTTGTATAAGACCCACTTAACTGCATTGTTTAAACTTGCTCATTGTTGTTTAACTGAGCTTACTGTTATAGATATTTAAAGCTCGTTTTGTTTTTTGAATGTCATTGTGTCTATGTGAATCGATTTACTAATATACATATAAGACAATATCTACAATTTTATAAGGAATTAGCTCGTGTCTTATGTCTTAATTTTTATAAAACTGTACTATATATTGATAAAGTTGGTTACTAGAACCTCAAATGTCCAATTATTTTTTAATAACTCCTCATATTTCTCTTTAATTATTAAAGAGATATATTCTTGACAGAACTCTGACAAGTTTACAGGTTACTAACATTACAGCTCATAAATCTCTGCTATATATATTTATATATCAAAATATCAAATATTATTTACAGCTATTTCAAGGAACAATAAAATTTCAATATTACATCTGCCGTAACAGGGTTAAATAAAATAAAAACTTATTATTCTTTGACTTGACTTGATTATTTCGACTACCAACAGCTACAAAACAATACCACAGCACTGACCTACTCAACAAATAACTGATGTATAAATGCATTTCACGTCATACAAATGGCCGACCATTTCTAACACTAAAACTACAATTCAAATTTTTAATTGCTATATCTTCGTCAACATTTAGATATTTAATTAAATAGACACGCCAATACACATTCATTAACATCAACTTCAATCAACAATTGAAAAATCGACCACTTAAAAATGAGGACACAAGCCCATTAGGAATTTTTAATCAAACTTTTAGTAATTTACATACTCATTATAATAATTACACTGTCTAATTTAAATTAAAATTAAATTAAATTTATTTCTCCATTAGATACTTACATGAATTTTTCAATCAAATTCACAAGGTAATGAATATACTTGTACGTGAAATTTCCATTTTTTAAAACTAATTATTTTCTTAAAAATTTCGGTAACCTACCCTTATTTAATTTTTATTATAATTATTGACTATCGTAGAACAAATTTACAAAGTTTCAGCAAGTTCTCTATTCTTTACTACTTCACGAGGATCTCTTTAAAAACAGCAATTTTAATTATTCCACATTCAATTTTGTCCAACTGTCGAAATGTCAAAAATTATATTACTAACGAAGCATACGCACCAACTAAATTAACTAAACTCAAATTAAAACACAAATGTGACAGGGATTGAATCTATTCTAAAAACCTGAAATCTAGATAAAAATATTAAATAAAAACGTAAATTACATATCAAAAAACTGAGTGAGAATAAGGCTTAAATCTTTTCTGTGAAACACTAAAACCTCTAATTAGAAAACTCTTTATTTCTAACTTTTTAAGAAACATAATTTTAGTAACTATAAATTCTTAACTTATTAAATAATTTCTTCTTTGCTAGCCTTAACACCACACATAAGTTCAACTTCCATCGTCCCTCCCCCCTTTTTCATTCCAAATCTCCATCTCCCCTTACCGTGGTTTTTATTCCATTTCATTTTTCTGACATAGTAAGTGTGTGTTTTCAAGAACAAATACAAAAACAATTCAAAATACAATAGAACAATCGGAACAATACAATTATTTATTAACATAACCTTATTGTCTTCATTGTTCCCTATTGTTGGATAAGTGTAATTTATATTACAACCGATAGCCTTCTGTTTTTTTTTTTTTTTTCGGTTTTTGCGAATCGTTTAACATCGCATTGTTCATAAAACTATTATTATTGCATTATTGATTTTTGTAAACTATTTTAAACTATTTTGAAATATGAGTGCGTTTAATTGTTTGATTGAAGAGGAGTGGTTTTTTTCGTTCGTTTTTGTTTTCTTCAAGTTTTTGTAGGTTATGATTTTTAACTGCTAGAAGTATGTGTGTGAATTTAACGGACAATCGAATTTAATCTTATTATTTTTAATTGATACATAAATCAATCGTTAATATAATTACAGATTTATTAATCTTAATTATGAAGAACCCGATGAAGTTATACAAAGAACGTGTGTCGAACAACTTTTTTGAGGCATTTTTGCTGTTAACTTTATAAATTAAGAAGAAGTCAACTTTTTATTTCAAGCAACTTCCTTTCTTGCCAAATATCATCTATATATACCTACTTGTCGGTGGTAGGACTCAGCATCGGAAATAGGCCGACGTTGAATAAATTAAATAAAAAAATATATATATACCTATACTTACAATTTTTTTTCTAAATATTTATTTGATATTTATCAGCAATTATTATTAAAACAATTATTACATTTATAAACATTTGTAATATATAATTTACATTTATAAATGTATTTAAAGGACAAAGATTCATTGATAAAGTCAATAATGTTTTTTAGACTTTCTCTGCTATGATAGTTTTGTCTTTGCGATGAGCACTTGGAGCATTGAAGAATGATATGCTTTACTGGCAGTAGGCTATTACATTGTGTACAGATAGGTAGTAGTTCTCTTTTAAATAATTAGATATGAATAAGATAAGTATGACTTATCATGGGTCTAAATATTATACTTCCAGCCTCCTATTTAGCTAGGTGGCCCTTTTCGACCGGAGCTCTAAGCGTAAACGTAGAGGGTTTATCCAAAGTGATGGTAGGGAACATTTGAAGAATATCTTCCGGGATTAGGTTAGAACAGTTTTTGTACCCAGTAAACAATTTGGCGAAGTATCACTTTTTGTGACGTTTCTATCGCTATTGCACTTCAATTAAAGTTCGCATCAGCTTTATCATCATTTGTATTCCGGCAGATGGAGTGGTTTCGCCATTTGTAGCCGATAAAATAGACACTTTATATGAACGACTATGAGAAACTGAGCTGAACTATACATAGAAAATTAACTCTTTCATAACAAAAAAGTCATGCGCATCTTCAATATTATGCCAAAGTGATTCCAAAATGTTTATTGGGTAGCATGGGGTGCCAAGATAAGTCTAAACAGAAGAGAAATAATATGAGGAATCCTTGAAGTAAGAGGAAAACGTGAAGCCATATCTTATCTATAACAAATTTCTCTCGGACCGACCCTGGTTATAACATAAACCGGTACTTCTAGCTACGCCTCTGTATTCAGAACGAATTTTTCAGTATAAATTATTTTATAAGCAATAAGTCCATTTCCATTTCCATGGTCCGGATCTACAACATTCAAGCAGTGCCGGATTTGCCTATAGCAGAAGTACTAAATGCAATGGACACCGTGCTTAGAAAATGTTCAACTTGTAAAATTTTTGTTTAAATAAAGGGTGGCCCAATAATAGCTTAAAAATTTGTACCGTCTAAACAAACAAACAATAGTAGCCGTATTCTATACCGTATTGTTGCTTGTTTAGACGGTAAAACTTCTTAAGCTATTATTGGGCCATCCTGTATTTTTCTTCAGATCTTACATTAGAGAAGCACTCTTTGAAATTTGCGTAATTTAGAAAAAAAACTTTAAATCGTAGTAAAAACTGTATTATTATATATTTTTTTCGTAAAATAATGAAATACTATTAAATTTTGTGAGTATATAAACTACAATTTTGTAAATTCCTGGTAATATTTTGAAGTCACTTTGACATTATATTGAAGATGCAAATAATTTTTTGTCATGGAAGAGTTCATTTATAGTTCAGTTTCTCATATGTGAAAGTCGTTCATATGAAATGTATATTTTATCGGCTGCAAATGGCGAAACCACTCCACCTGTCGGAATACAAATAAAGATAAAGTTAGTGCGAACTATAATTGAAGTGCATAAATGATAGAAACGTCCCCAAATAGGACACTTCACCAAATTGTTTACTGGGTTGTAAGAGTAATGCACAAGCACTCGTTACAAATATAATGAAGTTACAATAATATTTTTGGCTGTACAATATATTTTGTGCTGGATTAAGCCAGGCCCGCGCTCTCTTAATCCGGCACTGCATTCAACGTTAAGTTAATGTATAAGTATTAGTGTAATTTAATGAAAAAGTTTTCTTCAATGAACGAACAACTTTTATCCTCCAACAATATATTTTAATTTTGACATAATTCTCCAGAAATAACTTTTAGAACCCGCCTTAAAACTCTTGACACTTATAGCATCGTTGGTCCATGACCACGCCTTCTTTTATTTCTTCTTATTATCCTCTGACGATCCTCCGATCCTCCGATTCTCCGATCCTACAAGCTGAGATCCTCCGCAATAGAACGGAACACTCTTCACAATGAATGAATTCTTTACACTTTATTCTTTAGAAATTTAAAATTTTAAACATGTCAAACACAATGTACAAAAACTTAATTAAATAGATATTCAAATGAAAATTTCTACTTTTCTAAATATTGTTTTGTGTTTAATTATTTTATTGAAAAATCTGCAGGAGTTTGTTGAATACATTGATTGTCTTGAGGATTGCTTTTGTTTTTCAGTTAAATATCTAATTAATAAATATTTACACTTAGAAAATCGTGTCGGTATATAATCTACGAAGCGTGATTTAAAATACATCAGAGCCGCATTTATTGAATCAGATTAGGCCAGGGTAATTTAGATTTAGAGTACAAACACTTCTTTAAGTTTATCGAATACAATACAAGACTGGATTAACCCTTAGACTGAGTTAAATGGCCTGTCCTAAAACGGTTTTCGGTGTCAGATATTTAGGATATGTAGAGAGCCTATTAGAACATTATTTATTAAGAGGATTGTTGAATAAAAACAGAGATAACACCATATGACAACACATTGAACAAACAGAGACAACGCTAACAATTTTTTTTTTTTATATTTATTTGAGTTCATCAACTTTCGATAGTTATTAGCACTTAAAACGACATATACATTTATAAACATTTACAATACATAATTTATAACTTATAAATACGAGTATGGGTATTTAAAATACAGATATTAAATTAGATTCATTGATAAAGTCAATGAGCTTTTTTTTTAGACTTTCTCTGATTTCAAATATCTGCTGTAGTCTTCAGGCATATTACACTTCTGTCTGTGCGATAAGTACTTGGAGCATGGTAATAATTTTGTCTCAAGACAGAAAGAAGCAACTATTTCGATCGTTTAGTTCGATTAGTGATACATCATTAGTGATACAAAAGCAATATTCTAGGTTCAAGCATTCTAGCGGTAACCAAAACAAGTTAGTCCGCATTATAATTTTGTTTGGTTGCATTTATGAGTTATCTGAGCTCAATATATAACAGTAATATTTAATCTACAAGGATACTATGTTATATCTATTCTAAAAGACTTCTTAAGATGTTATGATCTTTGTAAACTTGTTCCTAAGAAGTTTTTTTTAAGTATGTTAATGAGCAAAAAAGGGTAGATTTATGTTTCAAATGTCACAAAACGTTGTGTGTTAGATAAAAAAACCTTAAAAATCTTTTCTTGTTACCAAATGTTACTTTTATTATTTATTATTTATTGTTAATTGTGTGTGCCTTTCGGCTTTACAATCTACCGTATTCTATTTCTTATTACATTTCATTCCTATCTTAACAATTCAACCTTAAAACTAAACTTACTAATTTTATTTAAAACTAATTATTTTTCTTAAAACTAGACTTTATAGAAAAAGACATAAAACACATAAGAAGAACAGCAAGGTTTAGATTGGGAAATGAGGAAAAAGGAAACAGATACTGGGAAAAGAGTGAGGAAAGAAAGTGTAGAGTGTGCGGAGCGGAGGACGAAACACTGGAGCACATTAAGTTTAAGTGTAAGGAAAAAGTAGCGAGCGAAAGGAATATTGACCAGCTATTAAAGGGAGGCAGTGAAGGAAAGAGGTGGATGGCGGAAATAGTAAAAAGGAAAGAAAAAACAGGAGAAGAAATAAGCTGATGGCTGGGTTGCACAAGGAACAGGAAGAGAAAGGAAGAACTAAAAGAGGCAATGAAGGGAAGCAGGAGAAAGAAAGAAGTAACGAGGAAACAGTTAAACTTCAGCCCAGAAAAATAGACTAGGGAATAGACCAGTATAGAAGGATGACTAGGGAAAATGAAGGAAGAGGGTCAGGAGAAGAAGAAGCAGAAAGTACGGTTGGAGATAAAAGTTTGCATGGGGAACATGAAGAGAGAGGGTCAAGAGAAGAAGAAGCAGAAAGCACTTTTTGGAAGTACTAAAAGTCTAGAATAATTTTTAATTAATTTTATGTTACTTTTTACATTGGATTAAATTGAATTTGTTTCTTGACTTATATATTGAATTAGTCGGCAGTTGGACCTAATCTGTTCCAGTATGATACCAGGCAAAAAGTTTTGTCGAGTATGTTTATAATCAAAATATAGATAAAGTCTTTGGATATTGAATGAAAAGATAAAGAAGATAGAAAAACAGTAGAGTCTGAAGAATACGGTATCAGTAAGGAAGAAGAGCTAAGGAAAGAATGGAAAATGGAAGAAATTCGAAGGAACTGTCATTAGAAGAGAAGTAGTAATCGGAAAGACAGATGTCTAAGATAAGCAGGAGAAGGAGAGGAATTGAAAAAGAGAATGATGGTAGTGAAGAAAGCGAATGAACAGGGAGAGAAAAAATAAATGCAAGAAACAAGTTAACAAAGGGTAGCCGAAAATAAAGTAAATGAAAATGAAACTGCTCAGAAAAGAAGAAAAGTAACTGAGAAAAGATTTACTTAAGAATATACTTATTTAAAATTTCTAAATGAAGAAATGAATTGTATAAATAGGTTGTAGTGTCGAGAGGCAGATCAATTCTAAATTTATATAAGAATTTGTTTTCATAATATCTAAATAAGCAAACTGTTTGAAAACCTTCTTAAAGGTACTTGAAATATTCAGGCAACATTTAACAAACACAAGAAATTCCACATTATTGAATTCAGTGAATCTCCAAAGCACACCTCACATTCAAACTCACACTCTAAAACCAGCGCATTGTTACCAACTTTCAAATTGATTTAACAAGCCAATAAAAATGTTATTATATCGATATTGAATAAAAATGTACAACGCATTTATAGAATGTTGCATGAGTGGTGGTGAAGTGAAGCGAGTGGATTTGAATCTCGATCTCTCGATGAGGCTGGACTACACTCAACAATGCGCTGCTGCATGTAGAATATACTCGTATGCTGGTTGGTAAATATTTTGATGCATTCATCAATAAATCTATCAAATTGTTCTTTGTGTATTGTATACTCATACACCAATGTTACATCATTCATTTTTTATTCTGTGAATTTACTAAAAATGAAATATTATATATTTAATTACTCTCCCCTTCAATATACACCCCATCACTATCCGTACATTGCTCCATAGCGAAGTAAGATTCGATCACAATTGTAAACACTATTCCTGAATACAATCGAAACTAACATTCTCCATTCGATTGAATATATTGTGTAGAACGTTTTGTAGACTAGCGCTTAAACTATTATTTCTACTGTTTTTCTGGATTTTAAAAGAAGCATTTATCTTAATATAGCACAAATTTAATATTGAATACAGAGTTTGCATAATAATTTATATATTCTCCTATTTATTAATTTTATAGAACTTTTAATCATTTAACAAATTGAATTTAAAAAATTATGTGCATTAACAGAATATTAGAATACATTATATTTGTTAAATTACGATAGATTAAAAAACCAGCACTTATTTTAATAAGTATATTTAAGAATAAACACAATATACTATTTCTAATTTTATTAATAAATGTACTGTATATTCTGTTATAAATAAGATCTATTAATTAAGTGTTTTGGCTAAGTCTAGTTTCTGATTCTAATGGTTGTATTTTCTTAACTGTATTTCATTTTCCATATAATTTAACTCCGTTTCTTCAAGCGTAGCTAAATTATATACCTCTAGAGATGTCATTTTTATTAAATTAATATAAAGCGCAATAAAAAGTTATAAAAAAATGTTAAGTTAATTTCAACAAATATTTATTTTTTTGACATTTCTAGAAAAATAAAACAAACAACACTAATTTTACTAAATACTCTTGCCTGAAACAGTGATAACTAATAAAAATCACTAAAATTTACTGTTCGATCGTACATTCGCAAGCTAAATAGTCGACGTGCAAATGTTCACTTTTTTGCTCGATTTCTCTGCTCGTAAATTTTCGTAAAATTTTCAGGAATAGCACTTTTGAGTAAATCGAGTGATTTTTACGGAAAGAAGAAGAGTTTACGATTCGATTGAACTCAGGAATAGCGCCCCTCTGCTGCTTGAATTAGAGGCCTATTTTGTAACTACTTACCTGACGTCTGTTACCTTCTGACGATTTTTCAAAACCCTATAATTTACAAATTAGGCTACTTATGCCAGTTTCAAGGTATTTGATTCATTTTGCTCTTTATTTAAGATCTTCTGATAGTTTTGTGTAAACTTACATAGCTTAGATTAGAAAATATAGACCTTTGAAAAATCGTCAGAAGTTAACAGTCGTCAGATAAGTAGTTATAAAATAGGCTCCTTAGTTTCGAAGTATATAATCTTATGCTAGCTTCTGCGTAACCAAACTAACTGCCTTGCATAGTGAGCACGTAATGTTGGTTGTACATTTCTTTAATCTCTCTCTTGACCTCATAATTAACCTAAAATGCTAATTAATAATTCATAAAAGAAATGAGTTTCTTAATTATCAGATTCTTTCCAAGCCTTCGATAGCTCAGTTGGTAGAGCGGTGGACTGTAGAGGAATTAACTGAAGTCATCCATAGGTCGCTGGTTCAAATCCGGCTCGAAGGATCATTTAATTTTTTTTATAATCTTGAAATACAGAAACAGATATTTTCTATACACATAAATTATTATAACTTTTATTATAAATTTTAATAATTGCTTTTTTAGGGTTTTTAATAGATATTTTTTTGACGTTTATTTCTTTTAAGTTTTGTATCTTTCATTCTAACTTTAACCTACCCCTAAATATACACCCCCTTAACAATAAGAATCAGCTATTTAGAAAATCTTATTTAAATAAAAATGTAATACTGTTATAGACCATATTTAAAACTAGACGCGCTATGATAAATATTACTTTCTTTCTTTTTAACTAACTAGGTCAATTTGCAATCAATCAAATTGATGATATTCAGCGTTCCAGTGATCCACTTCCTCCTAATTTAATTATTAATTGGACTCGTCCGAAATAATTTATTATAATTATTTTATGTATATTTTTTTATATAAATATAAGTTAATAATCACAACTTGAGAGCGGGAGGAAGGGAAAGTTATAATTTGATATATATATATATATATATATATATATATATATATATATATTTATATATATATATATATATATATATTTATATATATATATATATATATATATATATATATATATATATATATATATATATATATATATATATATATATATACCCTGTGGATAATGTTAAGAAAAGTTTAATCCAGTGTCGTAAGTGAATTGGGATAATGAGACTAATTATAACAAAGAGATATACACATAAAAGTTAGAATACTATTAAAGATAAGAAAAGCGGTTTTTTTCTTTTGTGAAACGAAGAAAAGGGAAATAAGTATTGGGAAGTAATGGAAAGAAGAGAATGTAAGAGAGAACTTTCATTTACATACATACATAGGAGAGGGCTTACATTTCAATAATTACACGGTGTGGTAGAGATTGCTCCAATGAACAATTCTACATGATTAGATTACTATGTGCGATGGTTTAGTTCTGCGAAGTCTTCGAACATCATTAGTAACAAGCAACATTTGCGTCACGGCGATGTTTTCGTAGTAACGAAGTCTCAACTCGTGCTTCGCTGTTATAGTTTTGATTTCTTCTCCGACTGTGTTCATCTTCAGGTCTCTATGTATGTCGTCATTGCGGATATACCACGGTGCATTAACTATTCCTCGCCGAAATTTATTTAGAAACGTTTGTATTTCTTTAACGTTCGATTTCTTGGTGCAACCCCAGACCTGCGCTCCATACGTCCTCACTGGCTTTAGCACTTGTTTATATATAAGCAGCTTGTTTCCTTTGTTTATTTCAGAGCGTATCCATTTATGATTAAAATTACTCTACTACCAGCAGAGCCCATCTATAAGTATAAATACTCTATAACAAAACAAATACATTGATAAATAATTTTATTGTTTTCCTTTTTATATTTTATAATCTATTAAAAAAGAAAATTGTCAAAAAATCCACCCCATTTAGTGGTAATAAAATGCAGTATGCTACAAAAATGTAAATACAAAGACATCAAATACAGAAAATCCAACCCTTCGCCTTTCTAACTGGTTATATAGGGTTAAACACAAGATCTTTTATGAGGGTTGCATATCGTGATCACCCTAGACATATTGGTGGCTGCGAAATTGATGCATTATTGACTTTATTAATATACTCTTAAATTGAGTGATAGTTTTTTAGTATCTTATGAAAATACACGAGTAAAACTTCTCACACACTGGAAAAGACTAGACCCGTTTTCAGTCGCATGAGTTTGTCGGTTCATTTCTTATCTTCTGAATCCGAAAAGGACTGACATAGTTGTGCGACTGAAATTCACGCGTAGTTTACGTCCTTTACCAACCTTGTGAATATAATTTGCGCCCTCACACTGGCGGCAACGAAGGCGTGCGAATACGTGCGTTTATTTCCAAACCTACGGTTCAATCACAGCTAGCTGTGAAGACAAAGGCAGCTTTTAGTGCGGAGATAATGAACATTAAAGTGGAATCATCTTGTCATGATTTAGCATCTAATGCGTAACAATCAGAATCATCCGAGGGTGGGGTAGAGAGGGTGGTTCGCCACAGACCCAGGCCCGGCTGGAAGGCAGCTAAACTGCAATTATGAGTAGATACGATTGATTTTGCTTGGGAGCTAAAAAGAAAGGTAATTGCAGAAAGGTTGGAAAGCAATTGAGCCTAGTAGATACAATTGATTTCATCTGAGAACTAAAAAAGACCTCCATATTGAATACCGCTCAGACCGTATTTGTCTCAGTACGGCATTGACTCCACTACTCTCTACAGAACACAAAAACCCTTGAAGTTAGAAAAGGTGTGCTGTCAATTCAGTAGTGCAGCGTCCCTTAGACGAGTCCTGTATCAAAATTTGTTGAAAAACTGGATGCAAGGCTATTGAATTTTATCAGCAATAATTCCATGAGTTCCTTAATGGAATGAATTTTCTGAATTTCAGATGTTAAGCATGTTTTCAAAAATTAATTGTTCTTACTGTATTTAGCAGACAGTTTTTCGGCATACTTTTTTATTATTTCGTTTGAAAAAGATAAGAGTTTCTCCAGTTGTAATACTTCGAATATATTACTTAGGTCATAGAGGCTCTGAAATCTTTGTTCAGTTTGAGAAATTAATATATCTAAACAGCACACATTGTCACATATATAAATAGTACAGCTTGACTTTCAAGTACGATTCCGGGTCTGAAATTGATCGCTGTAAGAGTTTAAGTCAGATTGTGGATAACATTTTACAAATTTTTGTTTACACACGTTTGGGGACCCTGTAGCTCGGGGGACCCGTTTCATTGATACGGCGGTAGCTACGCCCCTGTGTCAAATGGAATGTGGTTTGTTATAACCACCACCTGTAAACGACAAACGACTCCGACAACTGTGTTCCATGTTCTTTTGTTAGAGGTATAATCCTATAACCAAGTCGAAGATTGTATGTTCTAGTGTGAGAGAACTCTAAGTACCAAAATAAGACTTGTTTCATATCATAAACTGCTGTGATTTCACAATATATTGAGCTACAAACACGATGCTCCTTAACTAACCTCAAAACTGTGATAAACATGATGTTTTTAAATGTTTTCTCAATAACAACTCTTCCAGCTGTACTATTTTTAATGCAAGATGATGTTAAATTCTTAAAAACACTCACAAAAGGTCAGTTAATAGTTAGACAAAGTCAACATATTCTAGAACCTACAAAATGTCATTCAAATTTATGTATATGGAGAAAATGCATCTCCATACACAACGCCATCTCTGATGATTCACTTCAACCACAAGTATGATAAATTAATATCTATTATCAATGCCACTACCCTATATAAACTTATGTGAATAACAAACCCGTACCCAGAAATCAGGAAGCAGGATATATCACATATTGATTGTCCTGTAATCCTTTACCGTAACTCATTCTGTTCTGGTGCTTGGCCTGATTTTGACAATGACATATCTGACAATATCATAACTATTTAGAGTCCGCTGACAGCCAGACTAAACTGGACAAACGATGGACTATTGATGCTGCAAACGATTTGATTTGGTAGGACAAGAGCTTATCTCCTGATCACCATAACGGATAAACTGACAACAATATATTATTTGATCTGAATAATATGTCACGTGACCTATAGAGTTGTGTATTATTCCTAGAGATATTCAATTTAACTTAACTTCAAAATCTTAAGAGCAAATAAAAGTCTTTCAAGTTTGTTGCAATGCATTAATGCATGCAAATTACCTGTCACTTACTACTTATGGATTCAGTGGTTGTTTTTTTATTCTTTCTGCGTCTGTCTAGCTGTCTCGCTGCCAACATAACCTCTTTTGGAGTTTGCAGTTCAAACAATAGACACAATACTGGGCACTGAACAATTACAATAGCAGTGATTCATGATAGGTTATAACAATAACAGGTGTCAAACGCAACACATGTGTTTTATGGTGAAGTAGGGTAGGGGGATAAAGTTGGTAAAGTGGAGAATAGCTGGCAAATTCTATATACATTTTAGTAGCTGTGACAGTAACAAATATTTAGATTTAGTTACATATTTTGGAGGTTATGTTAACCCTGCGTGTGTATACCGGGTCTTTTAAGAAACAGTGACATTTCAAACTCCTATTTCTCTCTCATGAGTAGAGAGGGCGCTTCACCAATGCCCCGTAAAAACTCTAGGTAGTGGTAGGGACTTAAGACTCCAGCAGCGTCCGGATCTGGCAACTAACCGGTAAATGCGAGCCAGTGAAATTTCTGTTGTCTAAAAGGGTCAGTGTACAAACGACGTTAGTATTTTCCAATGTTAGTAAATACACTTTTTTTTGCTTTTCTCGTTGTTTTACAGATTTTTCATAGTTAAAATAAATGTTTTATGTAAATTAATATATTATTTCTTAGATTATATATATAGATTTTTTTTTATTATTTCTTCTTTTTACTACAATAAGTTTTTGAAGATGGGTGAACATTTAACGGGTAAACTAGAAAAGCGAAAACAATGTTTTCTTTGCACTTGGAAGGAAAACCAAAAAAAATCATTGTAGCAACTTGTGTCCCAGTTGCTCACCGTAAATTCTCTTTTTGACACTTATTATTATTAACTATTATTAATTATTATTTCATAACTTTTGTATTTTCTACAATAAAAACTTATTTTGTGCCGAATAATCACCGTTCCGTTTATTATGACATGCCTGAATCCGTAAAATATTCCCCACTTTCAGGTGCACAAATAATTAAACTTTTTGGAGCCCACGCCAGAGACACTACATTCTTTCGAAAGCTTATAGTCAAAGATAAAAAAGCCTACAACAATATTTCCGCGTTTTTCACTATTTATGAATTTTTATTAACATCGGTTTTAAACTTTGGTCTTTGACAACTTCTGGACCATGTAGTAGACACTTTAAAAAGTAATCCAGATTTTTTGAAAGTTAAAAAAACTCTAAAAACTCAATGACAAAACACACCATGACACGAAGAATATAGTGTTCACACGGAGGGTTCTACATAATTTTTCTTCCTCTGCACTCCAATATCTATGTCCTCTTTCTTCCTTCCCTAGTCTAAACCTCGCGATCATTCTCTTTTCGTTACCTTCCTGTTTTTCTTGGTACTGCGGTATTCTTTCCATCCATAACTGACCGCAGCTGTGACATTTAGCTTATCATTTTGAGGTTATGCCACGTATAAATGCAATATACAGATGTTTTCGATAATACATACACTGGCGTAGCTAGGTATGGGCGAGTCGGTGCAGTGCACCGGGGCCCCCAAGCTCAGGGGGCCCTCGGACTTTTATATCTTATATTTATATTTTAACGGTTTCACAGTGAAGTATAACTAAGAGTATTAGTAAATAGTTATTCCCGAAAATGCTTACAAAACTTTTATAACAAAAACATAAACAATAACAAAAATTCTAAATAGGAAAGATTTTTTTTTATTGAGAGTCTATTTCATACTCACTTCTGTATAAATTTATCGCTGAACATGAGGGAGGGGGGAAGCATGGACCAGGCAAGGGTCTAAGTCTATTACGTAATTCTCTCAGGCAGAGGTACGCATTCTAGAGTTGTTTATGTTGAGATTAAGCTAAAACAAAAGTAGCTGCAGGATTGTACTTAGAGTCTTAGAGCGCAATACACATACATGTAGTAAGTAGTTTTGCTGTGCCATGCAGTGCTCGATAAAGAGCTGATGATAAACTAATAGCTTTGTACCTTTAAAGTATTTATATATATTTATATCTAACTTGAAAAACCTAAACAGTTTAGTTAGGGGCCCAGATTTTTTTTTTGCACCGGGGCCCTTGGTTACCTGGCTACGCCACTGAATACATAACGACATATACATTCAACTACACTAAAGAGTATATCATTTCTAATAACTACTACATACTACGTACATAAATATTATTTTAAAATCTGCCTTATATCAATATAATAATCTGTATCTCACAGTACTTATAGTATGAATCTGTACCACTCAAAAAGATCAAGTTCTCCTGCATGAATAGAACGGTCTGGGGATACAAATATCCTTACAGAATACAGGACGAAGGTATACTATAACCTAAGGACATCACAGGACCATTATATCTGAAGTAGTAGTATCAATTTAAATGATATTTAACAAAATATAAATCGACAGAAATATGGTATAAATATGGATCTCTGTATCAGATGTTATTAAAAAGTTTTGAGGATTCAAACGATGTTCTTTTATGAATAGAATATGTACATGATAGACTTTTTAAAACGCACAGGGTGTGTAGAAAGGTTAATGTTATAAAATATTACAGTAAGTTCCGCCATCTTGGATTCTGATTGAACAAAATTAGTACAAGCCTTCGATAGCTCAGTTGGTAGAGCGGTGGACTGTAGAGGAATTAACTGAAGTCATCCATAGGTCGCTGGTTCAAATCCGGCTCGAAGGAATGTTTAATTTTTTTATAATCCTTACAATTAGTTACTTATTTTTATATCTCTATTTATCGCACTTTTTCTGTGGAAATATTCTAATTATAATAGAGACACCATTGTCTAGAAACAATTTTCTCATAGTTGTAGGAATGTAAGAGATAAGTAAACTTAGCACGTCTGTTACTTAATCTTCACCTGGGAAGCTGAATAAACAGTTAGTTTATTTGTTTTTATTATTCATTTACGTAATTACAACTGGTCTAATAACCAACCAGCAATTGCTAAATTTACCGATTAATGATATAAAAAAAGAAACTATATCAATGGGCGTTATTAGGCACCATTGATCCAAATAACGCCCGAACTAAAATAGTCAAAGGAATAACATTAAATGAAAGCATTTTCCGAAACAAATCGAAGCATAATAAACATTTTCATTAAGTATAATCAGTTGCAGCATCTAGGACAATTGAAATACATATCTTCCTTAGCCATACCCACACACAGTTCATGATCATTTTTAGGCTCTTGCCGGATTTAGCATTTTACCCTGGATATTTCGGGATGCCATTTCAAAAATAATTGTAGCTACTTTCTGCAAGCCATTTCGTTTTCTCTATTAAACTGCCCAATGCACGTGTACTATGGGCGTTATTGGGCACAACTCCACTATATGTTCGCACATTTATGCTACCCTAAAACCAATGGATTTTTTTAATAAATTATGAAATATAAACACATTTACTTATGTTGCCCGGTTGACGTGTGTGAGAACAGGGGGAACCCCGCAGATTAAGGCGATATCAACCAGTAGACTTAGCTTTAGGTCCGCAATAGGGAATAGTGTACAATATATGATATATTATACTAATTTATTGTATATAAAAACAAGAGGGCATTCACTGGAATGTTTCTCTTACATGTCTTAATTAATTAATCATGTAAGAAGCTTATTGCCTACTTAGGCAGATTGCTAAAACCATTGGAGAAATAAAAAAAAAAAGAACTTATGTTGAAGTTATTAAATAAAGAATTTGTGCACAACTTAGCAAATGGCTGACCCTTCAACTTATTACCTAATAATACAATCGCAACACGCGTTACTTCCACTTCTTATATTGCACCTGACTAAACTAACCCATAGATGGAAACAGCAGCAAATGTCACAAAAGACTACACACCATGTCTTCTCCTATCCACCGCGTTTACCGGTTTTTGGCTTTTATGGGTGACCTACCTACAGACGCAAAAAGTTGATATTTACATAGCTTAAAATTAAAATTATTACCTGTATCAGGATTATAAAAAAATTATACAATCCTTCGAGCCGGATTTGAACCAGCGACCTATGGATGACTTCAGTTAATTCCTCTACAGTCCACCGCTCTACCAACTGAGCTATCGAAGGCTTATATTAATTTTTTATAAACAAATGAGCTCAGTTTTTAAGACATAGTTATTATTCTCGTGAACATATTCGTGAAAGTATATCGCTGGGTCAAGGTCAGAAGAGATAGTCGTTTTATGCGGGCTCACGCTATATGTATAATACATATGTGCAGTATACATTCTAAATATACGTATAACATCATTTCAACCACAATACACACATGTTTTAAATCTATTTTTATTTAATTTCAAAGATTCACGACGACTACATCCATGGCACTTAAGTGTTGGTCACTTGCTAACATCTGAAACGCATAACGATATCTTTATCCTTTTAGTTGCGTCCTTCAGATCGTTTCCTTATCGTTCAAGGACATTCTATAATTCGATTTACATGTTATATAACGAGTCCTTTTAGGGAGAATCTTGTTTATTATATTTATATAGTTCAAATTATGAGTGTTCAGCGGTGATTCATGCTTAAAAATGGCTATAATAGATACAATAGTGAATATTATCTTATTCGTTCCTATATGCATTATAAAAGAATTAGTGAGTCAGTGCTTTTTTATTGCATCGCAGATTTATACGGCAGAACTTGTTTTCACCATGAGTCACAGGCAAACTCTCGTAATTTGAACTATAATTTGTTTAAATTCTTTACCAACTCAATGACACAGCTAATAGTGTTAACACTGATGCCTAATTGGTTTTTGATTATTTATATATAAGACAATATCTCCAATTTTATTAGGAGTTGTTAATTTCTAATCAGACTCATGTGTTGCTCTGAAATCAAAGACTTTTATTTTAGTAATATACATACACATTATGTTAATTACACTGTTTAACTTAAATCATACTATCTTACCTGAACACAAAGAAACGACGTTTAAACTTTATTATTTAAGTTGTCAATTCCTTTTTATCTAATTTTATGCACAGTGAGTTCTGTCAACTACAAATATCAACTGTGTTGACTGTTATTCCTACAACATCATCTATGGCGTACATGATTATATGTTTTCGGTGAACGGTCACTGTTTTACCGACAGTCGAGCTTTGTCTTATATATCTTATATGTGTATTATATAAGCAATTAAACTTAACGACAACTAAAACCAGAAAATATACATCTGGTTCGGGGATCGAATTCGAAGACACAGCAGTTAGCATCAAATATCAATGCTCTCGTCGATTTATTCAATTCAAATTTACAAATTGTATAGCTTTTGAACAGCTTATTTGTTTAAAATCTGTTATAATGTAGCAGAATTGTCATTTTGGCAAATACATGGAAGAAAAATGTATTTAAATGTTACAGAGCTAAAGCATCTCTTATATCTAGTGCCGATTCACGAGAAATTTGTAGTAGATGCGAGAAGATTCCCTTTTTTACAATTTGGCGCACTTCTTTATTTTGGCGGCTCCTTGGCATGCCTCTCGAAGCGACTCTGCTTACATTGCTACTTATTAGGGATTCGCATTCGCAATAGATTATGCGAATTTCTTGCGAATGTATTTGGCAATGAAAAGTGAAAATAATTTATTAAATAACAATGTAACTGATTCGGTTTACAATATTTTTATTTTAGTTACTATTTGAACTTGCAATATAAAATAACAATTATATAATAACCAAAATATACTTTCAACTTTTTAAACACACAATGAAGCTAAGTAAATTACCAAATTTTTAATTACACTAAACTACTTTAAATGATATTACTTTTACTGAGAACACAAATGATAGGATTTATATTATATTACTAAGTAAAGCATTTAGTAATTAAATTAGAGCAAAGGAATTTAAACTTCAGGAATAAAATTTTTGATGGCATATCCCAAGATTTAGTGCCATATTTAAAAAGCCGATATTCGCATTCGCGAATTTTACTTATATTTACTTTAACAATAATATTAGGATCACGTTGTTCAATCTGTACAATTAATTTCTTTACGCGCTAATTAACAGACCCTTCTAAATCTTCTCCCCGGACCCTGCATCATCTCTCTCGATGCTCTTGTGGTTTAACATACTTCTTCATTCATTCATTTACCATTTCATTCATCTTACTTACGCAGCCTGTCATTCTTAAATAATCTTAATATGGGCATTAAACAACACTAAGTGATATAAGATACGTTTCTCCTTTGTGTATTACAAATTGTTGTAATAAATACGCTCTTGATTTTATTTTAACAATTACTTAATATCCATGTAATTTAATCTTCATTTTATGCTTTTTCTTTTTTTTTAGGTTAGTTTAATTCAAACAAATCATATTGTGTACAAGCGTTAATCCAATTTTATTCAATTTGCTCAATGGAACAACTTCATACTGTTCATAAAATATCAGTTACCTTCATGTTGTACTTTAATTTTGAGGTTATAACAACAATGCAACTGTATTCGATTTATTTTGTTTAGTAATTTACTATTTCCGGTTTTTTATAACATTAAATTGCATCTGAAACTTTCAAAATTGATGGCTTGATATTTCAGTATTGAGAAAATTGTATTATTAGCCGCAACTTTTCTTAGGAAGATTTACGACTAATGACAATTTTCCGACGTGCATAAAGTACGTCATGTTAATGTAGTATTAGGTAATTTTTTTTTGCGTAGCAAGTAACTTTGCTTATGTTAGATTAACCTTAAATAAACATAACAGTGTTTAGTGGCTAGTTCCCTTTCATAAATAAGGCAAGCACATACATTGTCAGTTTCTAAATTATTATAAAGGACCATATTACCTACTTCTTTGACATTTATCAAAATATATGTTATGTCTAACTTAAACCACTTGAAAATTGTACACAAATTTGATTTCAAAATAAATATATTGTTCAATTTGCAAAGCTGTTATTGAAAATATTTATATATACTTAATAAAATTTATTAGTTTATTGTTGAATTGTTTATTGTTACTGTCCAAACGACACATGTTGTCTGTCGGCAACGAGACCAAAAGGATTAAGGACAAAACATTTTGATAAAATCATAACCCGTAAGAAATGTGTTCTTTGAAATATCGAAATCAAATCACAATTGAAAAATAAGGACATTTGTCAGTAAATTATTTACAAAGAAGTAATATATAATACGTAGATATATAAAGCGGCCCATACACCCATAAAATTTAGTTACCCATATTTTTTAGTTTACGAAATCCTTACATCCTTAAATCTGACTGTATCATCAAATTTTATAGATGAGAAATATGGTTCTGCCGAATTGTCTATAAAAATATATAAGTCAATATCTCCTGTTTTATTAAGAATTGTAAATTTTAAACAATCTCATGTGTTACTTCTGAAATTTAAAGTTTATTTTGGTAATTTAACCTAAATCATACTATCATACCTGAAATTTAAAGAAACGACATTCAAAGTTTATTATTTAACATAAATTGTCAATTCCTTTTTATCTAATTTTATTATAAACTAACAATATTTACTAACTAAAAACGAGAGTTCTGTCGAGTTCAAATATCAACTGTGCTGGCTGTTATTGCTACTGCGAAATCTATGACATTCATGAGTATATGTTTTCACTGAACGGTCACTGTTTTACCGACAGACGAGCTTTGTACCAACTAAAGAAATATAATTTCTTTACAAAAAGTACTTTCAATTAAAATTTAAATCAGTATTTTTAATAAACAATTTCGTTTACTAGTTTTGAATATAAAATATAATTAATTTCAAAAAGAGATATATAAAGAACTCTCTTGCGAACCAGGTGTAAACAGGTATAACCCAATTAAATTTATACTACGGGAATTTACAAGCTATCAACCTAATGATAAACGAATCCTAATAAATTATTTTTTAAGTTAAAGCTATATATTAAATTAATAATGTCGTAGTGTGCCCACAATAATTTTAGAGTGATGGACAGCTAGCATTCTCTGTCCTTGTCTGATATACGGTGTGCTGCGCTAACTCTGTCTCGCTCTTATGTATTATTACTTATGTAACAGTTAGCAACCCCTATCTGCGGACACTTTTACATAAACAGCCGTGTCCCATCGTTCAGAAATATAAATTAGCTTTAACAATATATAAAAAAAAATATATAAATAATGGGACGCATGGTAACGTTGTTTACGTAACAGGTCACTTTTTTATGTTAATTAAATCTTAAATACACGTTACTGTGTTTACAGGGTTAGGATTTCTAAAATAGTTATAACATAAGACACTTTTAAATTAAATATTACTAAATTTTGTTGAAGTAATATCAATCGCGTATTCTTCACGTCCTTCTGATAGCTTTTCTTACGTTTTTCCATTTCTTTTCGTTCCGTTTTCGTGCATCGTAACCAATATGTATTCAATATAAAGAAGAATCAATCTGCGTGAGCGTGGGCCACGATCGCGAGATGATGTTTATTTATTTTTTTGCCTGCAAGTGTATCGCGGGTACTCGACTCTATTTCCAATTAACCTCATATTGTAGGAGTGCCAAACGCCGGAAAAACCAGCGCCAATATTCACTGCTTCTATAAAAGATAAACTTTTAACATATTAACACATTTGAAGTAAAATAAAAAATTCTATCAGAGCTGCGGAGTTGGTAAAAAAAATCTGTATCCGACGTCGGATAGTTTTACTTATCCGACACCGACTCCAGCAAAATTTTATATTAAATTTTTTTTTCATTTATTTTTAACGGTACAACGTGATATATTTTCTTTAATTTATTAATATAAAATTTAAAGTATTACTTAGTTTGAGACATACTCAATACTTTTAGTTATTGAAAATGCTATTACTTATAAATCCTAATCCTAAGCAATTATAATTAAATAAATTTAGACATTAGCCTGCCCCATATTAACCTGGGGCGTTTCTAACCTTTATTAACCTACATCTGAAAATATTACCTACCAGAATTTAATTTCTACTTAATGATAATTCCTTAAACAAACATAATGTGAACTGTAAATGGGCAAAAAAATTTCTTCTTTAACCATAAAATAATCTGTTCTCTTTTGTCATAAAACACTATTTACGATCTGCTGTGGAAACTGATCAATTAGATGTTGTTGCCATAAAATTGGAAGATTAAGTTGGAGCCGCAACAAATTTTTCGAGTCATACTTCGACCCTACGTTTTTTATTTCAAATAGACCTTTAGGTTGAGAAAATACAGAAGATTTGATAAGATAACACTTTGATGCTTTATCAACACACGAAATTTAGATTTTTTCATTGTTTTGAAAATTACTAAAGTAGCGTCACTAAAACTACTATAACTCGTAATCTAATGCTTGGAATATTATGAAATTTTAACACATATCGTTTGAAGTTTGGTACTATCTATATGTCATCCTACGAACTTATTGAGTAATGTGTTATGTGAGGCTAGGACACCATAAAATTAAATAAATTTAAAAACAAAAAATAATAATTTTTATATCTCCCATAATGTTGCGACTTAATAAAAAGTAATTGAATATTTGCAAACCTGATAGCCAACTTTATCAATATATTGTAACAGTTTTATAAAAATTATATTAAAGAATGGTTCGAAAGACCAAGAAAGAAAGAAAAGTCAGAAGTTACTGTGCTATGTAGTTTATTTTTTGAACGTTTATACTTAGCCCTTATCCGCGACGCCCTTGATACTTCTCTTTAATATCCAAGCGTCTCTGACACTTCTGAAAATAAATTGAAGTAAGTCTGATGATTGGGAACAGAAATATAAGTTATTCAGCGAAAAAATATCAATCGGTGGTCTTCGTGGTGGGGGAGGGGAAATGTCAAAAACTGTGAACAACTTCAACAGTGATTTCATTTGAAATTTGCATTTTGTGTAGTACTAACCTTTAATTGCTTGTTTTTTAATAGTTTTTTTTTAAATTATTTACTATCGTAGTGTATTTTAACACTTTATTAATACTAAAGTAATTCTCTAGTAACAATCGTGGACAAAAGTGAAGTTGCAAACACGTAACATTGTCAAATTACGTCAATTATTCGAAAAACATTTATACCTTCATATCCTTTTTTACTAACTGATCAAATAAACTAAAAAACTTTAGTGCTTTTGAAACGTGTTTTTAAAATCAGTCTCAAAATTTAACACAAGTTTCTTCAGTATATTTTTTAGTAATTAATCGAAGGTAGTCTCTCCTGTGGTTCTCACCTATTCTTTTTTTTTAAATTTAAGGCCCAATTTTTTTTTTTGAGAAGCCGCCATTTTGTCAATAAAAATTATTTTGCTTATTTCTTCGATAAATTGCTAGATTATACATTACTTTAACGAAATCCGTTTGGTTTTTTCATTTTCGATGATCCAGTCCAGAGATATAGCGGTCACAGCAAGAAGCCTTTTTTGAGAGGAGCTCCGGAAGATCAGCTATAGCAGCTTTAAAATTATAATTTTTACAAATATGAAAATGTTAAAATACAGTTTAAAGTTACCATAATATGTGTACAAATTTTTACATTAATACATTTAAAAGTCTTGTCAGGAAAAATTCTTAAAAAAGCGTTTTTTTGGGCCTCGAAACTATCTATAACTCCTTAAGTTCTTTCATGTTAAGCCCCATTCCCACTCACAGAGTTTTAGTGTTAAATTAAGGTTTTAACCTAAAATGTAAATTTCAACTTGTGAAATATACAGAAATAAAATTAATTATATTAAATACAATAACTTATATTAAATAAAGGTAGTAATTATTACAAAATAATGTATATTATTGACGCATAACGGATGATGTCACAAGTTCATAATTACATTTAAGGTTAAAACCTTAAATTAAAACTAAAAACAGTGGGAATTGGGCTTTAATATATGTTATAGAGTATCTACACAATAAAATAAAATAAATAACCTTCACAAACCTATAATATATGTATTATAAAAGTAAAAAAGTTATTTTCATTGAGAATAAGATGTTATGCATTTTAGGGTTAAGTTACTATTCAAACTAACCTCACTTTCAAGAAAATCAACTACCAACATAACCTACAAAATTTAATTTAATATTTCGTTTGATATATTTGAACGTTACACAGCCGTGGATTTATTTGAGACAAAGTTTTGTAATTTCTAAAGTATTCCATTGCTGAGTACAATATCTTTTCCTTTGGTACAGCGGAGTATCTTCCTTTATGAGAGAGTTTTCTTTACACAGACTTTATACGGTGCAGTGGTGCGAGAAGAGGAGGTGCTGGGAGTGAGGGGAGGGCTATATATCCTCCAATCTCCATCGCGATCACACCGTCCTTCTGTCTAGCTCCTGCTGGAAGCCCAAGCTTCAGGGAACATATCTGGTAGCACTTGGTTTGTAATAAGTTTACAAGTTTCTCTGATTCTGTGACTTGTCCAATGCAGATGGCTGTACTGGACCATAAAAGATTGTAACAGTGACGTAGTAGCTGGAGGTATACTATGATTTTTATTTAAATTCGCTTTGGCGTAAAAGGTTCTCTACAGAACAGGGGATGTGGTGAGTTTAAGGCATCCACTTTGATTGAGTTGAACTGCCTTTGAATTATATTTCTATATAGTGAAATTTTTAAACTTCTATATAATAACCACCTATACATATAATAATAATAATGAAATAATAAAATTATGTAGTAATAAATTTGCTACAAATTTGTAGGTTAGTGTAAACAAATCTAATGTCAAAAATTCAAGTTTTCAAACCGAGAGGTCATTCACCATGCAACTTGACAACTGATAGAATATTAATTATTAAATAAAAATCATTAATAATTACTTTTGCAATTAAATTTTTAGGATATTCTATTACAGCGATTATCTATCAAATGTTACATATTATATCTATTTTATTGATCTAATTATTCTGGTGATCTGTGCCTTGACTCTCTTGTGTTCTAAATTGTTGTACAGTAAGCTTAACATGTTATCAATTATTTTAGGATCATTGGTATGTTTTTGTATAAGTCTACCAATATTTTTTTTTATAATGGTTTTTAATTTTTCATATATGGTATAATATTTATCAGTGTTGCCTTTTAATATTTATCATGTTATTCCTTTTAAAATATATATCATTTTTTTATATCTTAATATATATAAATTACGTGTCACGTTGTTCCTCCGCGATGGACTCCTAAACTACTTAACCGATTTTAATCAAATTTGTACACCGTGTGCAGTTTGATCCAACTTGAAAGATAGGATAGCTTACATCTCAATTTATGATTGCAAAATTATCTTATTGTCTATTAATTATCTGTATATGACATATGACATCTGGCGACGATGATGGCGACATCTGTTGACTAGATTGAGTAAATATTCTGTTGACTAGATTGAGTAAATATTCAATAGATGGCGCTATGTAATGTAATATGACAAAAACGTTAGACGCAGCAACGCGTGGCCGGGACAGCTAGTACTATAATAGGTTTAAGAAATATGGTCAAAATTTTAATTGCTTACATTCGTTGTCCAATTACTAATGTTATATATTACTAATTTTCAGTGAAGCGCACTACTTTACGGCAATGTAGCTCAATAACTATGAGGTATAGAAGAAAATGTTCTATACACAAATTGTAGAAAATTGAATCCTCTATCAAATTGACAATAACTATTTTTATTCTAGGATCCACAGGTAAGGAGATATTGCAAAAATAAAAACTTTTTTATCCGCCATCTTTTCAAGATGGAATCCTAAATCATTACTAAATTGAATATTCGAACATTTAATGGTTTTATGATAAAAATTCGCACTCCAGTACTATGTTCACATAGTAATTTTTAATGTGTATTTTTCACAATGTTGATTATACGAAATTAAGAATTTCTATTTCTATTATAGAAAAATCTATTTGAAAAGAAATGAATTCTCTTTATTTGCATTACCTACGTTCTTCAAAGTTCATTTAAAAATATGACTTTTAAATTTAACATTAAATGATACCCGTAGTATATTCTCATATCTACGGCACTGTATTCCCCACTATGCACCCCATTTTAAGGGAGTAGTAGTGAATGTGTTTCTCTCTTGACTCCAAGTCTTGCTCTTGTATTCTTGTACTGTTTTAATGTTGAAAACAAAGAAAGAACAACAACTGAGCATGAAGGGGGCTCTACGGGGGCACGAAACAAGACACAAGACGGCAAGAATATATAAACTGACACCCCTACACCATACCAAGCCCTCTAGGGGTTCAAATGCAAACCCACTACACTATATGCTCACATAGTAAAATAATATAAGGTAGACAATTTTCTGAGTCAATAAATTTTATTTTAATTTTGTTATTGAATTAATATGAGTTGAAGATTGTGTAGAATACTGTTAAACTTGTCACTGTACCAAGTCAAACTTGTGTACTGTAGGGTGTATTGGAGTTGCTTTGCAGTAATATAGCTTCACACGAGACCAGATGAGGCGAGAGTTTCAAAAATCTCGCCTCGTTCTTGTTAGTTTAGAAGTTTTAGTCTCGGTCTCGTCTTTTCACATATCGTTATTGTGAGAACTTACTCCTAAGATAGTCTTAAACAAAGTAATACATTATATTATTTCGGCTAATTATTTTTTTTATTTTAAATTTTTTACACACTAAGCATATCGCTTTCTTCTCACCATTAATTGTAGTAAATTTAAAAGAAAATTTAAAGTTTTTTTTATACACAGTTGACCAACTGATTCAATTTCACTTAATGCATCATCACTTTCATCTAATCACGGTCTTTTTGTCAGGTTGACACTACTAACACCTAACATTTTTGCGGCAAAATGTCTTCAAACAATCGCATTGTAAATAATTTATATTCACATTTATTTTCCCTTAAAACATTCGTTTCCGTTCGGCTACAAAATGTTGTAAAAGACAAAATTATAAAATAAAATATTTAACAAATGTTTGTTTACCAGATTTTATATTTCGTAAATGTACGACCTAAGCTTTTTTATAATAAAAAAAGGTTGAACGTTTATGTTACTGCTTACTGAATGTGGTGTCGATACCGTCTCAATAGTTAGCCCTATACGTTACGTAAAATTGTATCTTTATATTATGTAATATTTACGTTTTATATTCATTGGACGAATAAAGAAGCATCTAAATATATCTAAAAATTATATAAAAAAATAAACCATATATATTTTCATCGTGGTACGTTTTAACTGTGTAAAAACACAATTACATAAACCCCTCTCCCAGTTTCCAACGCAAGAGGGTTGAAGGGGAGTTTACTATATACAGTAGGTTAAACAATAGTGGTTTCAACTTAAAAACAATTTCCAGACTCTTTGACTTTGATCAAATTTCCACACATTTTCACATATTTCTACACAATGTTCCAAATGTTAAACGGAAAACCTTTTCATTATGTTTCAGTGACGTGTTCTTGGGTTTCCCATACCTCCTTCTCCCCTACCACTTATCTCTCTCACTCGTTTATACACCCTATACCATCCCCTTGCTGTTGTACTTTTACCAGAGTCGTTGGAGCACCGTTTAAAAAAGTATTATGCAAGTATTACAAAGAAATAAAAATTAATTGTCAAGAAATGTGATAGAACGAAGAATTTTGGAACAGAATTTCTTTTTTTAAATATTTTATTTTAGTGCATCAACTTTGATAGTTATTGCACTTAAAACAATATATACACTTACAAACATTTGTAATACATAATTTATAAATTATAAATACGAGTATGGGTACTTAAAATATAGAGATTAAATTAGTTTCATTGATATAATCATTAAGGTTTTTCAGACCTTCTCTGCCTTCAAATATCTGCTTAAAGTCTTCAAGTATATTACTGTTTTGTCTGTGTAATGAGTACTTGGATCTTTGAAGATTAATATGTTTTACTGTTAGTGGGCTGTAGTGAACTGTAGCTTCCTCTACAAACATTTTTTCATATCGTAGTAATGTCGAATAACCTGATTATAATTTTTAGTAAGATTTTTCGATGCACGTTCTAAGCCACAGATAGAAAATATATTAGGGTAAAATTTCGTATTTTAAAGCTTAAGGTTATGGGGTGGAGTAATACATTTTTGCTTCTTAAACTTTCACCTTCGTTTTTGATCCTAAATGTCTGATCGAAATGGATACTCGTTTTTTGTTATTGTCGAGTTAGGCTGTCCACACATGGGTCGACTTATTGCAAACTCGAGCCCCGAATCTGCCCGAACCGAATAAGAATGCAACTGTAAATACGAGTGAGAGAACACACACGGCTCGAATGAAGCTGAACTGATTTGAAATTGGTTTTTGAGCACGTTTTGAGCGACTATGTTTCTTGGTCGCAGAACAATTACGTTGCTTGCTTTTGATTGTGACATCAAGAGACGTGCACAAATACTTTTCAAAAGTATAGAAATACATACATACATACATACAAATACAGAATAGCTCAGAATACGCTATTGTTATATGCTATTGTTAAAAATTCTATAGAGTCACGAAACACGGCTCGACATTGCTCGTTTTTCGTTTTTGTTGGAAACTTTGTTGTGCGGCTAGTTTGCAATCAGTCGACCCGTGTGCAGACGGCCTTAAAGAATATCGTATTCGAATTTCCTTCACTTTGGATTTAAATGTTTAAATGCTTAAAGAAATTTTACCAAAAGAATTAACGAAAAGTCAAAATAATCTGGATTTTTAAAAATATCTTTCCCAACTATTCTTATAAGGGTTTGTCCTTATAATAGTCTTTCAACAAGAGTGATCATTTTAAATCGATAGAAAAACGCAAAATTTCCGTGAAAAGTGGAGATACTTTTATTTCAATCTAAGGTACAAACTCTGAGGTTAGTAATGAAACACAATATCTGCCAACCCAGTAAACAATTTGGTGAAGTTCGAGTCACTCGTACAATTCAATTCTAAGGCTTTACAAGTTCTCTACTTCTCACAGATTTTGTGTTAGTTGTTAGAATTTTTCATAATAATATTCCTTCTTTTTCCAACATCATTCATTAAGTAGCAGTTGTTTCTTTCACACTAGGATATATATTTTTTAGTTCATTTTCATTCCAAAGTGAGAGAGAAAGGAGATGCGGTTAGACAACTAAAATATATTTTTCACCGTTACACTTGTATACTTGTATAGTATTTCGTTCAATACAGTATGTTTAAAGTATATGCTATCCTTTTTCAACAAATATTTCTTTAATGGTAATAGGCACACGCTGTCTCCCTCAATCTCCGAATATAATGTGTTTAAACGAATACTCTAAGCAACGATGCTAAGACAGAGGTTTTAAACCTAACGCAGACCTGCCGATCGTGGATTTTTGAATCACCAAAACAATGTAAAAAACTAATATACTAATGAATAATATTCATTAAAAAAATCACGATCCGTACTAAAGATTACATCTATTTATTTCTTCATTTAAATATTTATATTTTGCAGACTCTAAAAAGTAGAATTTCATTAAGTTTTATACCCCTGCCATCCCTGCTAGTGTCAAGTTTATAACTCCGGTCATAAATCATAAACCGACTCCGCTTTTAATTCAGCAGTGAACCGTCGTTGCAATGTCTGTAGCTCATAAAAAGGGCCTTTCCTATGAACGACTGAATAGAAAACGAACACGTTCCAGACAAAACTCATGATATGTAATAGAAATTAAGTAGAATTTACTCCAAAATGTTTACTGGGAAATGTACCCGAAATATTGCGTTTTTCTATTGATTTAAAATTACCACTTTTATTGAAAGTTATTTTGGTTGAAATTAAGACTATTATTGAGAATAAAGAAAAGAAGAAAATTAGAATCAAGTATATGTATTATCTAATAATTGGACAGGATATAATAGCATATACATTTTTAATTAAATAAATAGAATAATCTAAAATATATTAATACTTTCTCAAAATTCTCTTCTCGGTTGAAGAGAGAACGTCTGACTCTCTTGATGTTTTGTCCGTTCATTTTCCCGTCAGTGGATAAAAAAGCGGGTGTAAAAAAGTGGGGTTATAGTTCAAATCCATTGTAAATAAATTCAGCAATCACAACACGTCAAGTGAAACATAAAAAAATAATTGCAACCAAATAAATGAAGCGAAGAAATGGTTTTCATAATTATACACGAAATGCCCAGATGCATTTGAAAACATTTGTATAGCTTCATAGCGTCTAGTTTACACTGTGGTTATACCTTACATAACCTAAAAGATTATGATTTTATTAATATTACTCGTAATATATAAGAGAACGAGTAAATTAAACCAATAAAAATGATTTCGACTGGAAAGTTATTGTGATATTTGTTTAGTTTGCTGTGGGCATTCATATTTTATTGAAAAATCGTACAAGCGTGATTTTAAACTCACATTAAGTCACATCATTGTAATTTTAAATGGAAAGCAAGCTATCGTTGAGTGTAAACCTTATTGGAAAGACGTGTTAAAGTCATTTTTGTTGGTTTATACAGTTCAGTGGCTTGTAATTATACTTTAATGATATTTTAATGTTAACGCTACCATTTTGGATTTGTGATTTATTTGTTACTTGTGTTTCTATACTTCTTTCTTATTTCTACCAGAATTCTCTAAGAAAAATGATTTGAAAATTGAATTAACCTTCGCCATTGGCGTAGTTGACGTTTTTATTTTAATAAATATCTAAATGTTGACGGAGATATAATAATTAAAAATTTGAATTGTAGTTTTAGCGTTAGAAATGGTCGGCCATATTTATGACGTAACATGTCTCACCACTATTAAAGGATAGGTCAGTTATTTGTTGTGTAAAAGAGTTCTGTGTTGAGTATGCTATCTCTTTTACGCTCTGTTGTATAAAAGAGATAGCAACTTAGCGGACGTGATGTCACATGTTTTCGAATGTTCTATAACGTTGAATCCCTTTAATAACTAAGGGAACAAAATTACTTTTTTAATTGTTAATATCTCCTAACATATGAAGAGTTATTAAAAAATAATTGGACATTTGAGGTTCTAGTAGTCAACTTTATCAATATATAGTACAGTTTTATAGAAATTAAGACATAGTACACAAGCCCATTCAAAGAAAGTAGATAATTTCCACACGTATATTGCATAAACAATAGTTGTAGACATTAATTTGTTATCAACTCGTGGTAATATCATGTTATTTGTCTTGTAGGGAGATGGAGTGATATCTACAGGCAGTGCCGCAGCTATGAAGGCCTCGTAGTCATAGCAGATTATGGATAAAACGAAAATAATTCATCCATTCCACACGTAAAACAGGATTTTTGTAACAGAATGTGCGAAATAACGCGAGGCCCGATGCAAAAATAATTATAATTTATTGTATTTTGCTACATTTCGACAAACTAACCCAATCATTTAGGGGGGTAAATTTTAGAAATGCACTATAACAAGCTAAAATTTTGTATAAATCTTTGTTTTGACATTTTATAAGTTAGCTCATTGAATCTCGTGTACACAAATCTTAATTTTTAAAGATTCAAGGTTACAAATATCATTTTCTGTAGATATTTGATTCCCTATGCTCTTAATAACATTTAGAGCTATTAGTAAAGTTGAGAGCATTAAATTCTCTACATATTTGAGGTTATGCTTGGTTTCAGTAGCTACTTATAAAATATATTTTGCAAAAATCTAAATTATTTTGTGTTTTTTATTATAATCAATGTATTATATATCTAACGTTGAAGAATCTGTGGTGTAGGTTTAAATATATACTATTTTAGTTTTACTATTTCCTGCTAGATGGGTTCTACAAAACTTAAATATCTAAATAAAAACATGTATTAATAAATATAAGTTTATTTATCTTAAGAAATAAATACTATTTTGCTAAATGGCATTGATTGTGCCTCTAATTATTACTGACACTATCTCTCATAAATCCATATATTCATAATATCTTCAATCCAAGTGAGGTAAGCTGTAACTCTGCTGTAAACACCTGGTCGTCGACCTGGGCATTTACCATCTCCAAAAGATACAATCCCAATCACCATTGCTTCACCTTCTGTATCATTAATAACAAGAGGACCGCCACTATCACCCTTTAATAAACAAAATTATATTTAATAAAAAAAACCTTTTTATTTTGTAGAAATAAATATATTTACTTGACAGCTGGCGCCTCCACTATCAGCAGTGGCAGTGCACAACATTGAAGAGGTTGGTTTCCAGAATGGCTTGCACTTTTCGTTGGATATAATAGGAACCGCTGTATATCTCAGCCATTGCTCGGTTCCGTCAGCTAAAGGTAATTTAAGAGTATGTCGATTATAGAGATTATCTAATGGGCCTAAAAGACCCCAACCGCTAACCACAGCAGTACGTCCAGCGAATGTTAAATCTGCCATTGATTTCGGAGGTAGAAGAATGGGTTTTATTGCATCTGAAAAAGCCAAGAAGAGAACCAAAAAATAAATGATTTGTTTCTTGAGTACTAGAAGAATTGCTAAATTTTTTTATTACCTGTAAAGTCTACTGGTTCTGATAATAATAGTAGAGCTATGTCGTTGTAAGTTCCACTTTGATTTTCATGTCGTTCTACTCGAATTATGCCTCTAAACACTGCTGTGGAGGTATCATTTCTATCTGTTATTCCTAAAATTGCAAATGGCATCTGTGGACTGGAATAAAGTAAAAATTACCGCCTCCATATAGTGTTCTATCATTAATTTATATCTATTACAGAAGGAGCAAATATCTTTACGAGTTGTACAGCAATTATTGCATAAAGTTTTTTATTAAAATCAGACACGAAATGGATTGCGTCATTACTAACGCCTTCCAAAATATGACGACCTACTACACTTACATCACTCTTTCAATATTTAAAACTTATTTATTACCTGTTAAAACAATGAGCTGCAGTTAATACCCATTGGTCACTAATTAGGCTTCCTGAACACAAGCCGCCCATGCTATATAAATTTGGCAGTAACATTACTTGATATGGAAATTGTGCAATCGTTGCAGTAAGACCAGCAGATATTCTGTTTATAACATCCACAATTTGTGTCTAAAATTTTATTTTAAATAGTTATCAATAAAAACTTAATTGAAATGTAATATTATTTATTTATATTATATTTACACTTACTGTGGGTTGCTCAGGATATATTATATCACATTTAGCTATAACGGAAAATATAATATTAATTTACTTAATTGTGTAATAACAAAAAACAGATTTTTGACTTACAATAAATAATTAAGGTAAATAAAAGATTCAAATATAATATATGTGACCACTTCGACATTTTGAAACAATATGAACGCAGAATTTAGAAATTTTACTAATAAATTCTATAGAAATTATAATTTCAAACTATGACAATATTTTACTGTTATGTGATTAGGAATTTGATTTGATAAAAGATAAGATGTTTGTGAAAATATAATGATAGTTTTATTTATGTAATATTTTACCGATTGTAATGTTCCTAATTAATATATATATAAGGTAAACTAAAATACAATCTCAGTGTGTAAACCCAAGTAAACCAGTTTCCATTTTGTCTTTCTAATTTTTATTCTCGTGGGTAAATATTCATAGGCTGCATCCTATAGATAGCAGCGTGTAAATGCGTGTCTGTACTTTTTCAATAAATAAATAGCACATGTTACTATATATGTATAGTTTTAAACATATCAATTGTTTAAACATTTCAATAACTATTATGGAAGTAACACATTCTTAGAATTAATATTTAGGTAGTTTATTATTATGTAGAATTAATCACTTTGATAAAGTTAATTAATCATTGATAAAGTTATTTATATTAAAAGTAATTTGCCACACCTGCTTGAATCAGTTTCGTAATTCCCCGAGTCAGCGCTAAGTGCATTATGACGCTTGTTATTTTTTTTAAAGTTGTGTTCAACCGTCAGTTTTGACGTAATTAAATATGAGTCTGTATATAACTATAATTAAAATAAACAGTATTTTTATAAACAAAATGTGAAACCTTAACAATTACTATAAGCTCTTATAAATTATGTGAATATCTTATATAATAATATGTAAATAGAAAGTTATTTCATGACATAACCTAAAGATGTGTTTATTAGTAAACTAGTTATTTGTTTATATATAAAAAAGAATGGCTTCCTTCAACGTTGTGAAAACTGAAACTGAAGCTGGGTTTCCTTGTTATATTTATGATAAAAATAGACAACAATGGGATCATCCAAATTTTCCAGAAATTATAAAATCATTAAGAAAATACAGAATGATACGATTTTCATCATACAGAATGGCATTGAAGATAAGAGCCCTTCAGAAAGAGTTAAATAGTAAGTATTTGTTCGTATATAACCTTGGTTCGTATTAACCTTTGACTCTTATTATTTATTACTTAATTTATTAGCATATTTGGTGCCCATCCATCTCGTCTCTATAATTTTTGAACGACATCGATTAAGCACTACAGAAAATGCATTAAATTTGGAATCCTTTGAATTGGAAGCTATTCTAACAGATATATTTTTCGCTACAAACAAAACAAGGAATAGTAACATAGATATAGATTTATCTGTAGAGCTGTGTATGAACTTATTATATAATATATTTGATCCGTAAGTATTTAAATAAAGATACAATAATAAAAACTATTAAAGCTAATCATATCATATTATTTGGTTTAGTAATCGTGAAGGAAAACTGCAAGTACTCTCTGCTAAGCTAATATTTTCGATCTTATCACAAGCTACGTTTGAAGATTTATGCCGCTATTTATTTTATCATTGTGCTGATCATAATCAATGTATATCACGAAGAAGGCTTCAGTCTTTGTTAACACCATTAGCAAAACTTGGAGACTTTATTGGAGAAGAAATGTGGTTTGGTTCATCTTTAATTAACGCTGTTGTAACCGATTGTTTTATACTGGTAAATTGAACTATTTACTTTCGGATCGCTTTTTTATAATGTCTTAAATATATATAAACATAATTTTTTCCGTATAGTGTCCTGGACCTTTGGGTCTCACCCAATCAACATTTAATGAATGGTTCGCATCTGAACCGACATGGCTAGCCTGGATTGCGGTTTTACAGAGGATTGTTTTGGCGGAACATATTGCACATCCAGTATCTTGTACATATTGTGGTGTATGATAAACTACTGTACTTAATAAACTACTAAACTTATCTGATCCTTTATAAATATTATTTTTGATTTACAGGTGACGCCTCTGAAAGGATTAAGATTTAAATGTGTACGATGTAAATCCTATAATTTGTGTCTGAATTGTTTTGGTAGAGGTTTTCGTTCCCAGAATCATAAGTCAACACATGGAATGCAAGAAATATCATCTTTTGTATGTAAATATTGCTACAGAATTGAACAGCCTTACACAGGAGATGTATTAAAACTAGCTTTTTGTATTTCAGATGACGAATTCAGAATCGACAACATTTTATTCTAAGTTTAGACGAATGTTTAACAATTTTCGTTGCACCCAGGATACGTTATCAGATTCGTTATCAACAAATACCATAACTAATTTATCTACGTCCAATACTGTGTTAACGTTAACAACACCAATTCTTGAAAGACTGGATGACGAAGAAACACAACTTACACATAATTCAAGATTTGTTACAAATATTGAAGATATTAATAGCATCGGAGAAACTAATATCGATGATTTAAATGCTATTATTGAAACAGAAAAACATGAAAACAATGGTAACAATCAAGAAACAGTTATCATTGCCCAAATACATGACCAATCCGATTTATCAAAAGATATTGTATCTGATGATACAAATAATAATACAAACGCCTTAACGAAGAAGAAACCTTTAAGTTTTAGAAAAACTATTTGTATAAATCAAATAAATTTAGATAATAAACTGAAAGATGTTATTGACACATTGGAAATAGAGAATAAAAAGTAATATATATATTTTATATATTCTCATTATTCAATAGCTGTAATTTTTAATTGATTCAATATTTTTAGGTTGTTGAAACTCCAATTGGACTCTGCTTTAGATTCTGATTTACTAGAATTTTTTCAACGTCATCGTAATATGTTAGATTCTCAAGTAGAAAATTTGAAATGTATTAAGGTAATATGCATTGTAAATATTATAATTAATCTCTTCTTGTCCTCTACTCGTCTTTGCTTCGCTTCCCTTCTATCTTCGTCTCCTTCTTCTGTCAACAATTTCTCTATCTCCTTTTCCCTGTCTATCTTCAACTCACTTTTCCTTTGCGTCTTCTCCGCTCCTTTACGCACTCTGCAGAACCTTCTCCTTGTATCATTATTTTTCAGATATTTTTGTATCTCTTTATAATTGTCTTATATAATTTTAATACTGTAATTTACAGATACAACTGCAGCAGTCTAAGTCATTACAGCGGCCTGTCATTATAAGCACTCCTCTAGCGAATCAGAATAATACAATTAAAAATAGACGAACTCTAACCCCGTTCAACTTTAGTCCGATTTCTGTGAAGAAATCAGAAATGGAAAATAGATCTTCAGAAGCAACGCAAATAGATACCTTATCAATGAGAAATGAAACTGAGAAGAGTACCCAGTATATTAACGTGGACAGCTATGTCAATGAGTTTTGCAAATCCAACGCTGAACTAAAAGGTATTTTAAGCAAGCAAAAGAATTTTGTATGCAATAATATTTCTGAATACAGCGACTGGAGTACGTGGAGCGGAGGTGAATTATATTTGATTTAACTTGCTCTCACATTGGAAGAGACTACATGCGACGCCGTTTATCGTCAGTTGGTTGTATTAGAGTTGTTTTGCATCAGTATAATGTTTCATAAGAGCAAGCTACTACTTTAATGTTTATCAATACGTTCGTTTCCATCTCTCTTACTGATCCCTGTATGTCGTACAGCTCTGGGATATTTCTGTACCGAAGCTCTAGGTGGTTAACATTAAAGTGGTACCCTACAAACAATGTTGACAAGATTCGTATAGGATTCGTATTAGATTCGAACGGATTGAACCGAATCGCATTAGAATCGTATTAGATTCGGACGAGATTTAGAGAAATTGTTTGTAGGGTAGTTTGCCCCTTGATAAATTGTGCTAATGCAAGTAGTGCGTTTCAGTGTGAGAGCTCCTTTAAATTCGTGTATAACACAATTTCTTAGAGTATTGTTAACTTGTACTTCAATTTCAGACAGCAATGAAGAATCTTACGTATCGAATAACACAAAAAGTAAGAATGCATCTGAGCATCTAGACAAACTAGTGGATAAGTTGCAAGTATTATTAAATGGTAAGCTTATTGTATGTAGCAGTAAGGACTGGTTGCTGAACTCATAGTTATCGCAAAACAGAAATTACAATAAATCGTTCTGTCTACCTTGTAGCTAGCTGGTACTAGATGGGGGTCGTCCTAAACTATGCTGAACTAACTGTTTATGTTTAGGCATGTTGTATACTGCAAGCGTATTTAAGCGACAACGAATTCGGGCGTAAATGGGCGGCTTGGTTGAGTGGTTAGAACTCTCAAAGTAAGCCTACTCCTGTGTTTTTGCATGTGTTGTGTCACAATACATACATACCACGTACCGATAAGACAGTACGCCAAGTCAAACTTGTGTACTGTAGGGTGTATTGGAGTTGTTTTGCACTAACGTAATGTATCATGAGAGCGAACTTCTACTTTAATTTTTATCGATACACCACTGTTATAAAGAGACTATTGCATTTCAGTCTCAGAGGGCTGATTGTATTTACAAGGTTCGGATAGGTTTAGCGTTGTAGCATGTATACGCTTGGTTGAAAGTTGCTTCCAATATGAGAGCTACGTAATTCCCGTATCCGGACGGCTTTGTCGCTTGCAGTGTGCGAAGGTTCATTACATTTACAGGATTCAGATAGGTAAAGCTAGCAAGGTAGTGCTTGCAGTGTGCGACAGGCCTTACTAACTTGACGATTACTATAAGTTCAGCAAGCAGCCTTATGTATGTAAGTAACTTAAGATATGTTTTTAAACAAGTTATATTTATTTTTAGATTCTATGTCCTATGACAACACACAGCTTTCTGCCACAGCACAAGAATTAGAAAATATGTTGGACAGTCTAATTGACAAATTAGAAGAAAAACGAGCCGGTGATGGGAATCAGGACTAATTCGATAGCTTCCTTTCAAGTTGAATTCAATTATTTTAGTACATGACTTGATCTCGCTTCCAGATAGTTTAAGTGAATTTGTTTCAAATTTTCCAATCGTCTTGCAATAATACAGATAAACATGCAATGTTGACAATTAGGTGCGTAAAACAAAAATGCCTTAAATTAAAAGGATAAGATATATTTTTATATAGAAAATAAGCTTTGTTTTAAGTTAGTATTACTAGTTTTTAATTTTTTATACAATAATTCTAATTAAAAATGCAATTTAAATATCCTTATAGTTCAAATATATTAAATAAATGTTTTAAGATACCTTCAATTAAAAAGGATTATGTGAACCTGTACTTCTCAAATATCTTTAATAACTTTATAAGATTAATTTCAATTATAAGAAGAAAATGCGATAAAGACTTCAATTAACTCCTTGCCTTAAATAATATTAGGAGCAAAAATATATTTATAGTATTAAACCAAAATGTGTCAGTAATTTATTTTAATCTTTGAAAAATATATTATTAATGCACATATTATATTAAAAATATTTAAATAAAAAAATTGTCTTTTGAATTGACCTATACTTAATATTTTCTATCTATTAATTATGTATAAATTATTATAATTAACAATAAATGGACCTACAAAAGCGATTAGCAAATATTTAAACCCAATACGCCATCTATTAAACAGTAGAGGAATAGTAACGGATTTGTTTAATAGATGTCACTGCAACAATTAAAAGTTAAATTACGAACACCGATTACTACTTCACAGAAATTTAGATATTACAACAGTAAAAAGAATCTTTACTTTGGGGAATTACTTTTAAATTATTTAATCTCAAACATAATAAGTCTTTTCAATAATAACCAGGAGGTTTGAACACTCACTACTACCTGCCATCTATGAAACAAATTCTGAATAAGATGTTGGTTTATATATTAGATGTGTATTATGCCTGCCATCTGTTGCATAAATCATAAAGCAAAGCAAGGTTTCAATATAAGCTAAAGGAATTAGTTCATCTATCCACTAATAGATGTCACATGAAACAAGTAGGAATTGTTATAATGCTGTAGCCGAAAGAACCATGATATTCTAAAAGAAAATTACTTGTTTTTACACGAAAAATAGGCTACCAAGGCATGTAGCTTCTTATCGCCCTTAATAATGTTCTGCTTTTTACTTTTTAAACTTTATATCCCGACAAGAAGAATGTACGCATGATGTGCAGCGATCAAAAAGCGGTGTTAACACGAAGCGTCAGCGAAATCTGTAGCACCGCCCTTTGAACTCAATTTTGTGCTATTGTTGTATTTCTACATTGCCACAGAATATGGTCAGGATCTGCCTCCTCTGTATCACATTTTAACAAGATTATAGCCTTCTTACATTGCAAAATCCTAGATATTTTTGTTTTAATTAATATTGTAAAAATTAATTTTTTCCGGTGTTTTAAGAAGGTAGCCTTGTTACTTTGGAAAATCTTAAAAATTTCTGGTTTTATTAAAATTGAAAAAATTAGTTTTTTCTTGTATTTTAAGAAGGTTTATAGCCTTGTTACTTTTCAAAATCTTAAAAATTTCTGGTTTTATTAAAATTATAAAAATTGATTTTTTTTTGTAATTTAAGAAGATTTTTGTCCGGTGATTTAAGAAGGTTATAGCCTTGTTACTTTTCAATAAACTGTGCAATTAAATTTGAAATATTCTCACTTTTCTGGCTTCTATTCAACTTTTTCGAAATTGATGGACTTTTTTTCTAAAAGTTAAATTTTAATATTTTTGAAAATTTTTGATGGGGTTTTGTCCGCTACACGTTAAATTAATAAACTGTTCAATTAAATTTGAAATATCCTCACTTTTCTGGCATTTATTCAACTTTTTCGAAATTCATGGACTTTTTTTCTAAAAGTTAAATTTTAATATTTTTGAAAATTTTTGATGGGGTTTTGTCCGCTACACATTAAATTAATAAACTGTTCAATTAAATTTGAAATATCCTCACTTTTCTGGCTTTTATTCAACTTTTTCGAAATTCATGGACTTTTTTTCTAAAAGTTAAATTTTAATATTTTTGAAAATTTTTGATGGGGTTTTATCCGCTACACATTAAATTAATAAACTGTTCAATTAAATTTGAAATATCCTCACTTTTCTGGCTTTTATTCAACTTTTTCGAAATTCATGGACTTTTTTTCTAAAAGTTAAATTTTAATATTTTTGAAAATTTTTGATGGGGTTTTGTCCGCTACACGTTAAATTAATAAACTGTGCAATTAAATTTGAAATATTCTCACTTTTCTGGCTTTTATTCAACTTTTTCGAAATTCATGGACTTTTTTTCTAAAAGTTAAATTTTAATATTTTTGAAAATTTTTGATGGGGTTTTGTCCGCTACACGTTAAATTAATAAACTGTTCAATTAAATTTGAAATATCTCAACTTTTCTTGTTTTTATGCAAACAATAATAAAGTGAAAATTCTAACTTTAAACGCTGATTATTAGAAAACCGTACGAGATAATTAAAAACAGATTGCAGATTTGAAATCAGCGTGAAAAATTACGTTAGAAAACATGTATCACATGTCAAAAAAAAATTCGAATTTTTTAAGAAATGTAAGAAGGCTATAGCCTTCTTACTTTCTTCAAAATTGAAAAAAAAAATTTGTTGATTTTTTGGTCATTTTTAACTTAATTTTCAATGCTGATTTCAAATCTGCAATTAGTTTTTGAATAAGTGTTTTAGTTTTCGAGATATCAGCATGTTTGAGCTTAAATAATGGAGATAAATAAAAATGGTTTTCAATTTTGAAATCAGCGCAAAAAACTACGTTAGAAATATATATAATACTTATAAATATTTAAAATTTTAATTTTTGAAAAAAAAGGTCCATGAATTTAAAGAAAGTTGCATAAACGCCAGAAAAACGTTGATATTTAAAAATAAATTAAACGAATCTTTAATTTAACGTGTAGCGGACAAAACCCCATCAAAAAATTTCAAAAATAACACAATTTAATTTTTAGAAAAAAAGTCCATGAATTTAGAAAAAGTTGAATAAATGCCAGAAAACTGGGAATATTTCAAAACTAATTGAAGAGTTTATCAACTTAACGTATAGCCCACAAAACCCCATCAAAAAATTTCAAAAATAACACAATTTAATTTTTAGAAAAAAAGTCCATGAATTTAGAAAAAGTTGAATAAATGCCAGAAAACTGGGAATATTACAAATTTAATTAAACAGTTTATCAACTTAACGTATAGCCCACAAAACCCCATCAAAAAATTTCAAAAATAACACAATTTAATTTTTAGAAAAAAAAGTCCATGAATTTAGAAAAAGTTGAATAAAAGCCAGAAAAGTGAGGATATTACAAAATTTATTTAAACAGTTTATCAACTTAACGTATATCCCACAAAACCCCATCAAAAAATTTCAAAAATAACACAATTTAATTTTTAGAAAAAAAGTCCATGAATTTAGAAAAAGTTGAATAAATGCCAGAAAACTGGGAATATTACAAATTTAATTAAACAGTTTATCAACTTAACGTATAGCCCACAAAACCCCATCAAAAAATTTCAAAAATAACACAATTTAATTTTTAGAAAAAAAGTCCATGAATTTAGAAAAAGTTGAATAAAAGCCAGAAAAGTGAGGATATTACAAATTTATTTAAACAGTTTATCAACTTAACGTATAGCCCACAAAACCCCATCAAAAAATTTCAAAAATAACACAAATTAATTTTAGAAAAAAGGTCCATGAATTTTGAAGAAGTTGCATAAATGTCACAAAAGTGGGTATATTACAAATTTAATTAAACAGTTTATCAATTAAACGTGTAGCGAACAAAACCCCATCAATTTTTTTTAGTTATATTCAAATTTAACTTTTAGAAAAAAAGGTCCATGAATTTAAAAAAAGTTGCATAAAAGCCAGAAAAGTTAAAATATTTCAAATTTAATTGAACAGTTTATCAATTAAACGTGTAGCCGACAAAACCACACAAAGATTGTTTGAAATATAACAATTTAACTTTCGAATTTTATTAAAATGCCACCACACAAGATTAAAGTGTTGCTAGTAATTCAGGCGTAATATTATCTGCAAATCACCGGTAAGTGTATTAACCGCTTTATTAACGTCAGAAATCATAAATTACAGCCCAAGGATAATATTTGCTTTGTAATTTTACATTACATTAACCTAATAAATGTTATGTAAAAGGTAAACTACTTTTATGCAAAATAAACAATTAACCGTGCTTAGCGGGTAATACTACGCCTGATTTACTAGCAACACCTCAACCTTATACCTGAAAATAAAATGATAATTCAGCAACAATATAATTTCAGAATTGTAACAGTATTTTTGGACTTATCTCAGGTGTTATTATTAGGAATAATTTGTTAATGGTAACGAACTTAATTAATCTACGACTTCATAAAGAATTTAGTGAATGAAATAATTTTTTTTTTTCTTTAAATATAGATTTTTGGGCTTCGTAGGCACGTAGCCTTTTATCGCCCCTAATACTATTCTGTCTTTTCTTATATATTATACCCAGATAACAAGAATGATCTATTCATGGCTACTGCAGTTATAAATCTCGGTTTCTCAATCAAAAAGGCGGTGTTAACAGGAAGCGTCTGCGAAGTCTGTAGTACCGCCCTTTGGAGTCCATTTCATGCCATTGATGTATTTTTACATTGCCACAGAATGTGGTCAGGGTCTGCCTCTTCTTCACCACATTCGCATTTAGAGTTTGGAATGATTTTGTTTCTTGCTAGATGTTTCGGAGCTCCAGTATGATTCATTCTTAGCCTTGAAAAAATCTTAAAAATTTCTGGTTTTATTAAAATTATAAAAATTGATTTTTTTTTGTAATTTAAGAAGATTTTTGTCCTGTGATTTAAGAAGGTTATAGCCTTGTTACTTTTCAAAATCTTTAAAATTTCTGGTTTTATTCAAATTGTAAAAATTAATTTTTTCTTGTAATTTAAGAAGGTTATAGCCTTGTTACTTTTCAAAATCTTAAAAATTTCTGGTTTTATTAAAATTATAAAAATTGATTTTTTTTTGTAATTTAAGAAGATTTTTGTCTGGTGATTTAAGAAGGTTATAGCCTTGTTACTTTTCAAAATCTTAAAAATTTCTGGTTTTATTAAAATTATAAAAATTGATTTTTTTTTGTAATTTAAGAAGATTTTTGTCCGGTGATTTAAGAAGGTTATAGCCTTGTTACTTTTCAAAATCTTAAAAATTTCTGGTTTTATTAAAATTGTAAAAATTAATTTTTTCTTGTATTTTAAGAAGGTTATAGCCTTGTTACTTTTCAAAATCTTAAAATTTCTGGTTTTTTTTAAATTATAAAAATTTACTTTTTCGTCTGCTTAAGAAGGTTATACTCTTAGGTGGAGGTACATTAATTTGTGGCAAAGAAATAAAACTATAAGTTGCAGTATTAGACAATTTTTTTATTAATTTTTTTTGTAAAATTACAATTATATATATTAATTATATAAAGCGTAAATTAATAATATTATAGCAATATTTATATTTATATTCGATTAGTCTTAATAATAATAAATAATACATAACAACTAAAAATTAATAATATATAGTTTACAAAAGTGCGACATATATTAACGAAAAAAGTGCTCTTCTTTATTTTTAATAAGATATTTTAAAAGTAGAACAAATATTGCACCAGACGGCCAATGTATACACAAATGGAGCAATTTTCAAAAAAAAATTAAACAAAATTAATAACTTAATGTAAGAATTTTGAAGAAATAAATTTGCCCTTAATAAACCCTTTTTAGAATAAGTTCTATTAAATGCGCCTTCTATAAAGCAGCTTGCAGGAATCTACATTTTATTTTGATTGTACTATCACGAAAGGAGACTTGAACTTCTGAACATCGCAGTATAGGTAATGTGCTAAGAAAATCATAACATATCACAAATACAAAGTTTTTATTAATTTCATTTAACAGTTTGAAGATTGTTTGTATATACCATTTAAATTTTTTGCATTTATAACGCGTGCTTTTAATATATTAACATAAAAATTGATAAAATAATAATATTACTATTGGTAGTGTTGTTTATGAATCAGTTAAATTATGTAGCGAACTAAAACTTGTATTAATTAAAGTAAACTTTCTTACTTTCAAGTGTCAAACTTTACAAAAACAGTTGATGGAGAGACATTGAAGTAAGTTAAAGTTAGTTGTTCGCTAAATAATATCCCTGATTTGTTATAAATAATAAAAATAATAATTATATTTTCATAATGACTTAAATTATTTAAATTTAGATTTATTTTTTATTTAAGCACCACATTTTCATAATTGACTCAAGCTTTGTTGAGATGGAATATATTAATATTTGATTTTTACCTAATTACTATTTAAATATTATTAAAGATAATGACTATTCTATTTTTCTGTAATCAGAAGTTAGATATTAAATACTTGTTCATAGATGTTTACCCTAAATAATGGAAAAATATAATTTTAAAATATCTCAAATTGCTTTTAATTTTTGATACTAAAACCTGAATATTTTGAATACAGATATTTATATATTAATAGTATTTTGATAAATATTATACAATTATAATTATTTTGGATTACTTTTATTATATTCTTAATTTGTTTTATAATTAATTAATATATTTATATAATTTTATTCAATTTCTTTTAGATGAATTAATCAGGTATTTACAGCAATGTGTCAACAGATGTTTTTCCGTGTTACCGGATGTTCCATTGTGTGTGTGTCCCACTTCCCGTGTATAAATATCCAACCCGTATTGACCTTCTTCCGGGAAACTAAAATAAAAGATAATATATTTTAATAATCGATGGTTCAAATCTTTGCTTTGTATTTTAAGCAGAGAAGCACACCACATTTTTAGATTTACCTTATTGTGAACGTCACAATGTCATCCGTTACAGAATGGGCTACAAATCTTGCCAGTCTCTTTTCTTCTACATTATTTTTATGTAATGTTGCCATAAAATCTGTCAATGGGCGTGACATTCTGAATTGTAACTCCAAACCGCGGCCAGCGAATACTAAGGCTTCCTAAACATACAACGATAGCGTTAACTCTTTAAACTTAAATAATTCGAACACTAGATCATTTTTTTGAACTAATTCCTTATGAAATGTGTAATATATTATTATACATTTTCTGTATGAGAATAGGAATTAAATATTCACTTTAAAAATGTACAACTTACTTGGTGCGTGATGGGAACTAATCCAAATAATCTTGTAGCTTTTGTAGGGCCCCATTCTCCACTAGCACAATCTGGAAGGGGCACCATAACTGTTTGTAGTTCGTCACAACATATCTTTAAAGGAAAAGGAATGATTAAAAAAACTATATATTACAAAAAACAATCATTTAGTCGAGAAACTAACCTTAAATTTACAGACTGATTTAAATTTCATTGGCTCGCCAGTTAAATATTCTTGAGGGGTAACTGCATTGGCAAATATATCTAAAAGAAAAGCGCCACTGCAAGGTGCATGTACCCTAAAGGAAACCAAATTTCCAACAACAGACTGTAAAAAATAAAATGATAAATAGTAATAACATATTTAATGGAAAATATAAATGCATCGGTTTAAGTCGTATTTGGTTGGTTACCTGCATCACAAATCGTTTGAGGGAAACGCCTTCAAATCCATCTCCATCACTGTCATAGAATTTAAGATTGTAATGGAAAATCAAGCTGCCCTGCATATGTGCGGGCATAGCAATACGAACAGTGGCGGCTCCTGGTATCAAAAATATAAAACAACATTATAACATGTATGTTTCTCTCAACAATAGGCTTGTGTCCTATGTCTTAATTTCTATAAAAGTGTACTATATATTGATAAAGTGGGTTACTAGAATCTCAAATGTTCAATTTAATAACTCCTTATATGTTAAGAGATATTATCAATTAAAAAAGTCATTTTGTGTCTTTAATTTTTAAAGGGATTCAACGTTGTACACATTCCAAATGCATGTGACATCACAATCGCTGCCAACCTTACAGCTCATAAATCTCTGCTATATGTATTTATATATCAAATATTATTTACAGCTATTTCGAGGAACAATAAAATTTCAATATTATGTCTGCCTTAGTAGGGTTAAATAAAACAAAAACTTATTATTTTTTGACTTGACTTCATTATTTCGACTACCAGCAGCTACAAAACATTACCACAGCACTGAACTAATCAACAAATAACTGACGTTAAAATGCATTTCACGTCATACAAATATGGCCAACCACCTCTAGCGCTAAAACTACAATTCAAATTTTTAATTGCTATATCTCCGTCAACAAATATCAAAAAATAATAATCGCTACTTAAACTTACCAGTGGCGTCCGTGTACATAACAGCCTTTGTATTGGCATCAGAGAAATACAATCCATATCGGAAGAACAAGGATCTTACAAATGGTAACTCTTCAAAATCTCTTAAAGTGATTGGATTTCTTAATAACTGCCAGTCAGCTTGTAACGGGAAGAACTCATAGATAAATTCCCGAGGATCAGTTAGGAAATAATGGTCATCATATTCGTATCTGCATCAACAAGAAAATTTATTTCCTAATGTAAGGGTATATTATTGGATTTATATGGTGAAGAGATTTTACCGCAAACTGTCGCTCTTCCCTCTTCCACTAACTCCAGCTTTTGGCGCTTCCTTGGCGTTGACAAGGTGCCGTGCACCCCAGTTACATTGTACAAATCGCCAAGCGCCTGCTACGTATACAGCATTCCAGGAATTCCTAAAACGGGAGTCCTCGAAGCGTACTCCCGGTTGATAACCAGCACTCTTACTGTATCCCTTGATGACCACACAATGTAGACCAGCATAACTAAGAAGAAACCATAGAGAGATGAATCTTGGTAAGTTTAGTGCGTAACCATGGTTATATGAAAGTACCTGCATAATCGCTTGAAGAGAACGTGGTAACTCTCTGTCCCATGCTTTATCCCGCGTAGTAATCCCATGGGCGTATCTCCCCGAAGATCTTCATCAAATTGCATCGTATTTAAATTCTTGACAGTGATCCATCTGAATATTGTCCTTGCTTTTTCAATATCTGAACCGCATCTTCCAACCAGCATACGCACCAAATCTGTGAAAGTCTTTTGATCTTCTTGCGCCACCTAAATATCAATTAGCTTTAGTAAAAAGCAATCAGTAATTAATTTGGGAGATAACTTGGGAGGTGGTCTTACTGATATTGCTATTCTATCCACGTCGGCGAATTCTGTGGGGTCGTTGTATATTTGGAATTTTGATAAAGCAGGAGGAGCAGGTACTGGTGCGTGACTTGGATATGGTAAAGCTTCTTCAGCGCCACCTTCATCAAGATACAAACTTTCTGCCATCATGTATTCACTACGTTTTTCGTTAATAAGTTCCAGCATCTCGTGGGATTGCTTCTCTACTAGTGCCGCTGTTGCAGCTCTGAAAATATTCCAAGGATTTAATAAGTGTTGAAGAAAAAGAAGAATATGATCATATACGGAGAATTATGGGCAACGAGAGAGCTAAAGAGGAAAGAGACATTGGGATAATGGGGATAAGGGGACGCAGATAGCGAAACGGAGGAATTCCTGCCAAACATAACTATGGAAGAAATTGTATGTCGAAAGTACAGAGAAGAAGGAAGGAAATAGAAAATATTTCCTAATTGTTTCCTAATTTATGAGCAACGAGAGAGCTAAAGAAGAAAGAGACATTGGAATGATGTGAATAAAAAGACGTAGATAGCGAGAGGAAGGAATTCCTGCCAAAAATAAGTATGGAAGAAATTGTATGGCGAAAGTACAGAGAAGAAGGAAGAAAATAGAAAATATTTCCTAATTGTTCCCTAATATATATAAGCAACGAGAGAGCTAAAGAGGAAAGAGACATTGTAATGATGTGAATAAGAAGACGTAGATAGCGAAAGGGTGGAATTCTTGTCAAAAATAAATATGAAAGACATTGTATGTCGAAACTAAAGAGAAGAAGAAAGGAAATGTAGAAGATTTCCTAATTGTTTACCTTTCATGTTCAAGCATCTTCCTCGTCAGTGATTCCTTCTTCTTATCTCTTCGTAAAGTCATATTTTTCTCAAGGTCATCACGCTCCTGTTGATGACGGAGTGTCAAAACATTTTGATCCTCTGGACGTTTCCTTTTAACTTGCATTTCCCGCTCGAAACGATGCGTCAATCGTTGAAGTTCTCGTTCCCATTCATCCTGCATATATATCTTATATTTTAGGCACGTTTTCGGGTTATTTACTGTTAACGTTCTCTATCTATGGTATACCTACCCTAATTTCTTCACGCATGCGTTTGTCTTCTTCTTCTCGTTGTCTAGCAAATCTTCTGTACAAATCATCCTCTTCCTGGCGGTGTTTCATTTCCAGTTGGGTTTGTTCATCACGATCCTTGAATTATCAAATGAATATAATCAGTATGAAGTCTGTTAGAATCTTGGGATGATAAATAGGATGTCTTACGATTATCCCAATGGAGAAAGGATCGATGAAGGATTCGGATTGACCATAAATGTATTCTTCATCGGGTCTGAGGAAGGGAATGATGGAATCATGAGAAAGACGGGAATCAAATAGCATTTTCTAAAAAATTAGTGTTTAGAAATGAAAAGATATGCTTTTCTGACTAGTTCATAATAGGAGTAGGATAAAGGCATGATGATATGTGGATGCGTACCTTGAAACGGTCTTTATGGAGAACATACCCATACAATAAACGACCGTAGAATATTTTACGTTTAAAATATGCATTTTGAACAGTTATTCTATTGTATTCAAGCACATCATTTCAGATTACAGTAAAATAAAAGTTCCGTTTCCTGGATTGATACGCGCATGACTTCGTGCAATGCGCAGGTAACATGCGCGATGTACGAGTATGCTTATAGTGATGCACTGATAACTCTAGTTTTACTGATCACACAGTTACATGAGCAAGTTAATGATGATTGTTGTAATAAACTAATGACAAAAGGTAATTAATACAAAGTATAATCATTACTGGTTTGAATGCCGAGTCGACAATGCGGTAAACAATATGCCTGGTTGAAGAATTGGCTAACAGAGGGGTCTGCTGACAAGCGAGGGTCACGCACAACTGTTTACAATGATAATGGGCTTGTTTGTTAGATTGTAAATGTGTTATCATTTGGAGTAACGGGATCTTTGTTGCTTTTAGTTTTGTGTTAGCAAAATATTCGTGCACACGTTTCTAGATGTACACAATATTTAGCTACATAGTCACGTGCAACTGAATTGATACATGGACGTCACTTTTTGGGCTTCTAGACACGATATTTAGTGCCTTCTTTGTAGTTGTTTCTCTTACGCCTCTTCACTTGTTTGTTGAGTAAACAAATACCAGAAGGATAGAAGTTATTTGGAAGCGTAATTAAGATTTCTACTGATAGCGAGTGAAATAAAATAATTGAAAAACATGGCTTCCGAGTAAACAATTTGATGAAGTGTCCTTTTTGTAACGTTTCCATCACTATTGCACTTCAATTGTAGCTCGCATAAACTTTATATTCATTTGCATTCAGACAGGTGGGGTGGTTTTGCCATTATATATGATGGCAAAGTGACTGCAAAATGTTTACTGGGTTAGTATTCCTTAATTTGTACTTGCGTTTTAATCGGAAAAAGCAAAGATAAAGTATTAATGTGTAAGGTTAAACCAGTAGATTTAATGGTCCTCATTCTCCACCCTATATCTCAGGAAGGGTTGATCATACGAAGAAATGCAGATGTAGACAATTTTATGCTCTACAACTTTACTAATAACTCTAAATGTGATATAGAGCATAGGAAAGAAGATATCTACAAAAAACCGATTTCTGTGATCTTTGACCTTTGAAAATCATGATTTGCGTATACAAGATTCTGAGAATTGTGGGAGAACTTATAAAATATCAACATAAAGATTTAGACAAGTCCACTTCTTTCTCCTTAAGGAGGTACAGGACGTACCGTCAATGCAAAAAGTTTATCTGTCGGTAATACGAAATGCAAAATACGAAGTACATGAGGGACGAGCAAATATTGGGACTATACCTTTGAAAATGAATTTTTCAATTCCTTATTAAACTGCTACTTGCTAGATAAAATGATTTTTTATGCATATAATAGTTAAATAAATGAAAAATTTCCTATAATTAATATCAAATTTATATTAATTCAATTTAAATACAAATTAAATATTTTGAAAAAGAAATAATAAATTTTGCAACGCTGCAAATTTACGTGTGCTGACGCATGCGTGATTGGTTCTTTGACCAATAAATTGTTATATTTTATATAACATTTATTCCGATTTTGAATTTCCCGCTCAAATTTACATTTGCAACGTTGCCGGCTTATAACCTACATTTACTGTTTCTTAAAGGTTTTATTTAAATATTTCCGTAAATAGGTATCCTTTTGATAATTTTCTTTTTGCAATAGTTACAGAAAAGATTATTTTATATACACCTAGTTTTTGAAAGCCGTGTCACAATTTTTTTATAGTTAAAAGTAATATTATGTGGTGAAATTGAGCTAAAAATTATGATTTGTATGGAAAATGACTATTTTTAATCATGTATAAAAAGAAAACTATGAACCGTAGGTCTCTAAAATTTTGAGGCAGCATGTATTTTAACTATTTGTATCGACCTTCCAAATTTCACAACGTTTTCATCATTTACGTTAACGTCCTATACCTCCTTAATAATTGGGTAATTGTATAATCCAGAAAGAGCCTCTTCTCCTATCAAATTTGAAGAAAAAAACATGTTTTTAATTTAATTTATATTCCGTCAATATTGTACCCAATTTCTTGATCTCAAAAGTGTCCAGTGCCGCCACTGACAGTGACTGATGTACCGCCCGACAATAAATCGTTCTGCTCCAACAGATAATTCAGTCTAGTTCAATAGTACACCGAGTTGGACAAGGACGAATACCGCACGGTCCACGTCCACGCAGACTTATTGTTTACTGGTGAAGACGCCTGGAGGCTGGAGTCGATTTATTAGCGTTGACACCGGCATTGAAGCACCTACTGATTAGTACTAGTTACTACCTCCTGGAGAACTCGATTTCAGTATTTAGATAAAGCGTAGGTGTCATATAATTATGTAAATGTTGTGAACATATGAACGAAACAACATGGTGGCACTAGTAGTAAAAATAAATGCGGGCTGATCAAACAGCTGTCAAACTAAGATGGAAAAATCGTGTTATGTTGTGTGTAGTTCAACGTATGGTCACATGTGTCGCTGATTTAAAAACATAACTATTTTGTATTCGATTTTAAAAGACTTTTCGTTATTTTATACGCTTGCAGTGTGCGACAGGCCTTACTTTTATCACCAACAACGATCCCTCGCTACTACCCTCTATATTTGACCATGCTCTGTACTTTATTTATTGCATATAATAGTTAGACACATTTTTGAGGTTATATTTTGCCATGTATTTTCCAAATAGCGCTCCTGGCGGTCATAATGGCAACTACAAAAACAACTTCACTTAATCAATTGTTCTATAAACAGAAGTGTGTAGATCTGCATAAAATAGATACACCTGTATTATAAATAATGAACTAACTTTCTACATAAGTGCCTTTTACTATTGAAAATAAGTAAAATAAGAAGAATCCATAAATTTACTTTAAACGAAAGCCATCGGCGACAGTTTGACAACTACTACGAGTATAATTGAACAACCATGTGGGCCACTTGACAATTTCAAAGGCCACTAATTGATAAGTGACAGCTACATGAAAATCTAACGGATGCGGGTTAAACCTTTTAATTATTCTCTATGAATGGATGAAGAACACCTAGTAAATAAAACACGCTTGTGTTACGTCATATAATATTTGTGTCCCTTTAAACTGTACTATGTCTTGATGAAGTTAGTTGTCAGGACTTTAGTCATCATTGTCTAGTCTTCTAGTCTAAAAATCGAATACTTTGATGTCATGAAAGTTTGCTGTCTTCTTTTCTTCTATAAATGGCCATCTTTTCTGTACAACAGGGTGTAAAAGTGTTGCATAAGAGTGTTTATGGTCAAATGTCAGATACTACTGATATTATAAATATGGTAAACAAGTTAAATAATATCGAATACTTATTATTTTACAAACTACAATACTAAGGACCGGTTGTTGAATTCATAGCTACCAGTTAAAGAGAAATAATAGTAAATCGACTGCCGACTTGTAATTAGCCTTGTTAATTATCATTTCCGATAACAAAGAGTTCAGGAAACGAAGAAAATGGTAGTAGATACTGAGTGGACGGAGAAAAAGGAAATGTACAGTGTGCAAAGCAGAGGTGAAGACACTGGAGCACATAAGGGATGATTGTGTGGTCAAGGTGGTTAGCAGTTGGAAGGTGGAGCAGTTATTAAAAGGGAGAAAGAAGGGAACAGATGGATGGCAGAAATAATTAGAAGGAGGTGAAAAACCAGAGGGTTTATGTCTGAACAGAGTGATAGAGGTAAAAAGCAGGAAAGGGAAAATGAAGTCAGAAAGGAAGAACGAATAGTGCTAAAGATAATAGAGGGTTTGTCGAGAAGGGACAAGGAAGAAGAAGCAGGAAACAGTGAGAAGGAAGAAGGTGTAGGGAACAGGAAGAGAACAAGAAGCAGAATGTACTTTTGGAAATAGAAAGGTCTAGAATAGTTTAAGTTTAATTTTAAATTTGAAGTTCTATCAAATGTATTAAGAAATATATTAAGGTAGATTGTAAAACCAAAAAGCACACAATTAATATAATAATAAATAAACTAACTCCAATTTTATGATATTAAAAATATGGTTAAAATTTAAGCGGTAAAACAGAAATTTAAATTTTATTTATAAAAATTAACAAAACCAAGTGACATATATTTCAATAACAGTACAAAAGGTAAAATCTAATAAAATTTGAGAAGCATTTTAGGCACCGAAAACAGGTATCATCTATTTTTAACACGATTATGCAATATTAACATAACATTGTTAGATGCCTAATCGTAAAACATTAAAAATAAAAATGTCCCTGACTTTTAATTTGCATTATACAATGAATGGTATAATTTAGAGCGGATCGGAGAGCGGAGGTAGAACCGTGGACCAAGGGGGGAAGCAGAAGGGGGAGTTGACGTTAGCTTAGAGTCTCCCGATACTAATTATCAAGACAATCCTTAAAAATCATCGTGTAGGTTATCTATTTCTCGTGCTATTTGCTAAATGTTATGTGAAGAATATTGAAATGCGTTTGTAGGTTGTTTCTGTTGTCGTTAACTATGGTACACATACGTGCGACATCCTACATTTGTTGTAAGAAGTTGTACAACACGTCCACACTAGTGCGACATGCAACTTAATATGTCGGAAGCTTTCATATTTCGAACGAATTCCTCAACCTGTTTTAGAAAAAAATACGTTTATAGAAAAAAAGTAATAAAATTCAGTTCTTTAACAACAGAGAAGGGTCGAAAAGGGTCTAATGTTCAGCACAGAACATTTTAAAATATTTTTATTTATTTACTAAACACAAATTAAAAAAACGTTAACATACTCTGAGATTACACTGGAGACTAAGTAGGTACTTGACCCTTTTGTTCGAGATCACATTCAAAATTGTAATTTCTTTAGATGTTCCGACTAAAGATTGAAACATTTTTGTTTCATAAATATACTACCGGGTTTTATTAGTGTCGCACTAGTCTCTAAGATAAAAATACAATACATTTAAGTACACTCATGTCTAAATAATGTCAATTTATGAATGAAAATATATAAATGTTGGATGTCGCACTAGTCTGTAACATACATTAGGATCTCGCCCACCTCGCAGAATCGTTAGAAAAATATAGCGGACTGTACACATAAAAGAAATAGAAAAAATCAGCGATTTGCCAACAGTTACATAGAAAAATGATGCGCTCTGAAATAGGTAATATAATTCCACACGCAATTCACGCGTGATACGCACGTTACCGGTAACTAGCCCTCTAGCGGTCAAACCTAGAACTAAAATAGAAGAACTGACGTAATTTTTGGAGTGTGACGACCACTATGTGTGAAAGAAACTGTGTGAAACGGATAAAGGCACGGCTCTATAAAACAAAACGTTATAATCTTACTGATTATCAATTTTTATGTTGAATTGTCTTATTATCACAATGGAAACTATTATTTTCATATTTAGAGAGCTATTATACCATAAATAACATTTTAGCTTAATAAAACATATTATTTAAATATTTATATTGCGTTTTAGTTTTATTATAAATATTTATAGGTTACATAACCTAACTTTTTTAATTACGTTTTATTTTATATAATTGCATGTTGTCTAACGGCCTTAAATCCTACCAACGGGCTCCAACACGCACTGCACCCACTATTCATGGACCTTGCATAACAAATAAAGACGTGGGGCTCCAACTGCTGGATGCCAAACCACATACAATGGCTGGGGGGGTCATAAAATATGACCAAAAACTAAACATTATGTTTGCAGGAACAAATATTACGTAGGCTTTAATAACGGGTTTACGTGGTTGACGAAATATCATGAGGAATGTTATTTTGCGGGCTTAGTGTTACTACAAATTGTTTAGGACATGCATTATGAGCTGAATTCTATGTCAAAGGGTTCAAGGACACGTGCTGTATATCGCTATAGTACTTTTATTGTATTATATTTGAAGGTTATATAACAAAATTAAAATATTGTGTTTAAAATTATACATTTTGGAACCTGCTAATACCTTATATTACCTTATATCCATGTAATATTTAACGTTAAGGTGAAACGATACTTGGCCAATTTTGATTCGAAATATAGATGGCGATACTATACAGCAGGTTATATATTATTAAAAGAACCATGTTTTTTATGTTTAAATCGTTTTATGTAAGTAACTATAAACGCGAATCAAAATCTAAAGCTGCAATTAGTTAGACGAATAACGTATCTACATTTTAAGCTTTCTTCCACTGACTTCCCAGTAAACATTTTGGAGTCACTTTGACATCATATTGAAGATGCGTCATGATTTTCTTGTCATGAAAGAGTTCATTTATAGTTCAGTTTCTCACATTTTTTCTTATAAAATGTCTACTTTATCGGCTACAAATGGCCAAACCACTCCACCTGTCGGAATACAAATGAAGATAAAGTTGATGCGAACTATAATTGAAGTGAAGTAGTGATAGAAACGTCACTAAATAGGGCACTTCACCAAATTGTTTACTGGGTTTTAATAAGTTGAAACCGCAAAAATACGCTTTGAAAATGAATATTGCTATATTTTCTTGTTAAATTCCAATTTTTATATGACTGGGATATTATTGAATACTCTATATATTTTTAAGTCTTAAGCGTAAGTTTGAGAACCATAATAAAGGTTATAAAATTTATGACAAACCCTTAGAAATGTTACCAGTGCAGCATTTTTTCTTTAATACACAGAAGACTTATTAAAAAGAAACTGCACGAGAAAGTGCAACATATAAACCATAAATTTATATAACTATGTTTACCGGGTATACATTTTCTTGTAAGGACCTAATAAATAGAACCACCTGGTGCCCTTACATGGCTTTATGCGTCAATTGGAAGGTTATGTAAGGAAAAGTATACATTTTGCAAAGAGTTAAGTAAGAATAGAGAAAGAGCTATTAAAAATGCATATTAAATAGTTTAATAATGATGTATTCTATCACACTTCTAGTAGTTCATTATTCTACCGGTACGTACACCTGCTAACAAGCGCTACGCTTCATTACCATTTCCGGTTACTTTACCTTTAGGGTAATTTAACATTATTGTATCAAATTGCTACTTCATTTGCATAATAATTTCATTTTTATATATAAATGTATAATAGTACTTGTGGTTTTACTATAAAACGTAGAACTGTAGTGTTTAACATAACCTAAAATTATTCTACATAACCTATAAAATCTTTAATAACGTAAAGTTATCTGCAAATACAGCAGATAAACCAATTAAGCCTTATTCTCACTCACTGTTTTGATATTTAATTTAATGTTTTTATCTAATATTTTAATCTAGATTTCAAGTTTTTAGAATAGGCATTCTTAGTCACATTCGTGTTTTAATTTGAGTTTAGTTAATTTAGTTGGTGCGCATGCGTCTGTAGTAATATAAATATTGACAGTTTGACAGTGGGACAAAATTGAGTGTGAAATAATTAAAATTGCTGTTTTTAATAACAAGTAGTAATAGAAATTGTTTTTATTTCTTTATTTTTGACAAACTGACATTGTACTTCTTTTAAGAATAAATTATACTGCATTTTGATAGATTGTCAAATTTTGGAGGTTATAATATAATATAGTTTTTCTTAATTTAAAACATTGGACTTTGTAAGGTTCTAAAAAAACCAAGAAAACTTAAAAATAAATTAAATTAAAAATGGTACTGTGAATGACTAAGCGTATTGCTATATGCTAAACAATTTAACTACTAAATTAAATTAAAGCAGTGAGTGCGAATGATACTTTAGTGTTAAGCGTAGACCACACATGCGTGTTCGAGTATGAATGATCTGGTTTTGTGTACGAACCCAGTAAACATTTTGGAGTCACTTCGCCATCATATTGAAGATGCGTATGATTTTTTTGTCATGAAAGAGTTCATTTACAGTTCAGTTTCACACAGTCGTTCATATGAAATGTCTATTTTATCGGCTACAAATGGCTAAACCACTCCACCTGTCGAAATACAAATGAAGATAAAGTTGATGAAAGTGCAATAGTGATAGAAACGTCACAAAACAGGACACTTCACTAAATTGTTTACTGGGAAGACACATATGTGAACCATAGTTCGTGCTCACAAGCAAACATTCGGCTTTCGTGCACCAACATGATCGTTTTCAGTTTAACACATCTTAAAACATTCAAATAAATGCTTTAGTTATGTCTAGGTTCACATGCATGAATATGACATTCTAACATAACCTGAAATGCTAATGATTTAATATTATAATTATGTATTTATATTTATATATTATGCTACAAACAAATATGGAGTGGAATCAATATGAACGACAGAGTCTTGTAATTTTTGGGACTGTTTCTGTTCTGAACTCTGCATAAATATCATAAATAACCTAACTTTTATTAATTTTATTTTATTCAAACGAATGTGTGTTTGCCATATTTTAAAATACATCTGTATCAGGTTGTTTGCAGAATGATAGTGCACGCCTATTCGCACACAAATAATCGGCAAAGAGCACCATTAGGTCTCTAAGAAATATAAAACAAATATTGTTACGTACATCAAAATTTCATCACATTTAACAAAATATTACAATAGAATCTTCATCTGTTAAATTAATTTGATTATAAAACAATTTACGGTATGTAAATGAGAAAAAAACGAAAGCGAAAGTATACATTGACAGATATTAGGAGCAATTAATGTCATACGTTTTTGAGGTTATGATTTCTTCACCATGTTTTTAGGAAGATACTGTTATGTGTGGTTGTGACGTAACAACGCATAGTTGGGACACACTTCTCCGCGGACCATATTGGGATAAGCATGTGGGTTCGCCGGCAATAGTTAGAGCCTCCCCCCACCACTTTGCGAGCCGCGGGGGTACAGAAACTGCATACGTCATAATATGTAGTGGGAATTTGTTAATATTCGCGTCAGTGTATTTCTTTTGCTTTTTTAACCATTTCTTTAAACAATGATGCAGAAAGATTAGTTTGAAAGAATGATTAAGAAGCAAAAGAAGCATGTTTTCAATAATGATTTTTGACGACACAGGTAATATATAATTATTTCTATAATTACTACATGATAAAATAACATTTCAAGAATACTTTGTGAAATTTTCATAAATAAATATCAAGAAATGAGGCATTGACAGCGAACCTCTGCAGACATCACAAAAAGAAGTAACATTGCGGTGCCACTCATAACTCGTCACTGCATTTTCTTCATTCGAAAAACCAAAATGATTTCATTAGTTGATAAGTTTCTGCAGGTTTTTTTACAGTTAAAAGTCAAAATACCGATTTTTCATGAAAAAAATCAGAAACTTTGTTATTTTAAAATACGTTAAAATCTCGTAACTCGACAGCGTTACCTCGGCATTTATGTAAAGAAAGAGTGTGCAAAATTTCAAAAGGATCGGTATAGTAGATTTTGAGCTAGAGAGGACACCGACTCTGAAAAAGCCATGTGTGAGAAAAACGCTTTTAAAAGTCTCAGAGAGAGACGAAAGCATACCAGAGAGGTGAAGACTTAAAACTTTATATCTCCAACAGTTTTACTCTAATCGACTTCAAATTTTCACACAATAAACTTATTATGCTGTACATTAATATAAATAAATAAAAAAGTTGAAACCTTATATCCCTCTCCCTCTTTTAATCCAGGTATCGCCAAACTTTTATCGCAAGTCACATCAATTATACTGATTTCAATTAGTTGTGTATTGATAAACATTAAAGTAGAAGCTCCAGTTCATGATAAAGACAACTCGAATACACCCTCATCGCAAATAGTAAGATGCAGTCGGCATAAAGAGATGGATCTAAATCACACCGCGTCTTCTTTTTAACATATGTTACTAATTCTTTTCTTTCAACATTAAATATTATGGTATTTTATCAGAAGAGGGGATACATTTACCGTACAAGGCGGTACACCAAATAAAATATCTACATATACCTATCACTTAATACGTATCTATTTTCAACAAATTTATGGGTTTATTTCGTATGCTACTACTGCAGTCTCTAAAACAAGTGTAAATATTTTAGTTCACTTAATTACCGTAAATTACAACAGCGCTATTCTATTTTTTTATAAAACAATTTACATTTTCTCAACAGCTCAAATTACCATTAAAAGTTACATATGATGTTTTTGTTATTTTTCTATGAAATGGACTATCTTCCCACGCGGAACATGGCGCGGGAGGAAGGGAGGAAGAAGGTTTAGTAAAGCTAAGATTCCGTAGGTACCGTTCGGTGGCCTCTCATGCCTGTGGCTGCTTTGAGGCGTTAGACCTCAGGCTGGACAGCATCACCCCCACCACGGTAACACAGTCCCCTAGATCGGACCAAATTAAGACGGACCAGAAGACGAACCGAATGTCTTAAAAATAGCTACGCGAAATTCTTGACGTAGGATGTTAAATACCTTCAAATTTATTTGCTTAGAGAACGGAAACTATTGTTTAGATCGCTAGAAACCGGATGTAGAGTAATATACGAATTCCTACTAACTTCTGTTATGATTTAGGAAAGAATAAAGTTTTTCTTAACCTAAAAATATAAGAATCAACATTCCTGCAACGTTACGGATGTTATCTTAATAAATGCTTACACTTTCTCTTTTGCATTCGAAGAATAGAGAGAACACTGGACCCGCTGGACCATTAAGATACTAAATGGCTTCAGGGGCAGTACTTAATCTTAGCTTATACTTTAGACTGGTTTAAATGAATCTTCGAAAGCGAATTTTAACCGGACGTATACGCTTTACCTATTCGAACCCTGTAAATGTAATGAACCTCGCATACTACAAGCGGCAACGCCGTCCGAATTCGGGTGTTACGTAGATCTCATACTGGAAGCGTATACCAGGGAATTTTAATCAAACGAATACATGCTACAACGCTAAGGCCCTCCGTACACGATGCGACTGGTTGCAAACCTTAGCCTGAAGCGAATGTGATTACAACTATGTTGTTAGTGAAAGATCGAACCTGTATGCGAGTGAGATAAAACACGGGGAAAGGCATACGAGTCGACTGATTGCAAACTAAACGAGAAACGAAGTTTTCAACGAAAACGAGCACGAGTCGTGTATCGTGACTCTATAGAATTTTTAACAATAGCAAAACAGGAGATTCTATTGTGTTATATTTGATTGTATGTATGTATTTAAATACTTTTCAATAGTATTCGTAAACATCTCTGTTGATGAAACCAACAGTGTCCTGCTACCGAGAAATCTAGTCGCTGAATATATGCTCAAAACCAGTTTCAAATCAGTTTAGTTACGTTCGTACCGTGTGTTTTATTTCACTCGTAAACACGTTCGTTCTTTTACTAACAACACAGTTGTAATGACATTCGGTTCGGGCAGATTCGGGGTTAAGGTTTGCAACCAGTCGCGTCGTGTGTTGAGGGTCTAAACCTATCCAAACCTTCTAAATGCAATCAGCCGGCTCAGAATGAAAAGGAACAGTGGTGTATCGATAAAATTAAAGTTAAAGTTTGCTCTCATGATAAATTATGTTAGTGCAAAACAACTCCAATGCACCGTACAGTACACAAGCTTGACTTGTAGTACTGTCGTATCGGTATGTGGTATGTATGTATTGTGACACAACACATGCAAATAACACAGAATTCGACTCGCACTGAGAATTCTAGCTGCTTAACGAAGCCACCGATTTACGTTCGAATTCGCCGTCGCTTAAATATGCTTGCAGTGTGCTACTGGCCTAATAGATAGAGGCGACTTTCAGTAATGTGTCAAAATCCACCTTGTCCGCACAACAAATGTAATGGGCTTGTGTCCTATGTCTTAATTTCTATAAAAGTGTACTATATATTGATAAAGTGGGTTACTAGAACCTCAAATGTTCAATTATTTTTTAATAACTCCTTATATGTTAAGAGATATTAACAATTAAAAAAGTCATTTTGTCTCTTTAATTATTAAAGGGATTCAACGTTGTACAGCTTTTGAAAATCCATGTGACATCACAACCGCTGCCAACCTTACAGCTCATAAATCTCTGCTATATGTATTAATATATCAAAAAATAAAATATTATTTACACCTATTTCAAGGAACAATACAATTTCAATATTATGTCTGCCGTAACAGGGTTAAATAAAATATTATTAAATACTTATTATTCTTTGATTTGACTTGATTATTTCGACTGCCAACAGCTACAGAACATTACCACAGCACTGACCTACTCAACAAATAACTGACATTAAAATGCATTTCACGTCATACAAATATGGTCGACCATTTCTAGCGCTAAAACTACAATTCAAATTTTTAATTGCTATATCTCCGTCAACATTTAGATATTTAATAAAATAGACACGCCAATACATATTTATTAACATCAATTTCAATCAACAATTGAAAAATCGACCACTAAAAAATGAGGATACAAGCCCATTAATTTATAGCAGGCGCTTTTTGCTTTTCAGATTGGCGTCCCTTACCTTGGAGTCTGATGCTACCGCATCTCTCACATGTTCAACAAAGCTCTTAATATACATTTAACGAACTCCTTTTTTGCCATTTCCGATTGTTTAATATTATAATATAGAACACAAGTTATTTAAAACACACAGACTACTTTCAATATAAAATCTAATGAACTACATATGCTACAACTATGCCAAAATAATTTCTATAAATACAGAATTCACCTGGATCGAATTAAAACTTTCTACATACAACTTGACTGCAAATAAATTGCATTAAACAAATTAAAATTCAACGAAGATATGTTCTTGTTTTAACATAAAACACTATTTGAATTTACAAGTAGTTTTTTGTCTGGTTTATACTGTGTTTTGAATGACAGATGAATATAAATGTAGTCATATATCAAATAATCTTTGTATTTCAAATTGACAAATGAATACAAAAGTGATTCCTGTATAAAGCTAAACCGTTTCACGTATTGCTTTGAATTATTAATGCATTAAACTTTGTCAGGAGTTGACCTAACCTCAAAATTTACTGGGTTATATTACGTGAAGTTGTTCAGACGATACGTGTTTGTTTTATTGTTGGTACTATGGTCGCTCGTCTTCCCCAACAGCAATGTCTTGTAAATACTTTGTGTCAATCTCTTACAACCGGAAGTTGAAACACGTAATGCATTTATAATGAGTTAAGTTGTTGAACCATAGCAAAATTGTAACAACTTTATTTTTAATAATGTTAACTCAATTATGTACTATTTTTTCTAGAACGGTTTTGATACAGGTATATTTTTAGGTTAAGTATAAATAAATTAGTTCACAAAAGCACCACAACGTGCAAATGCAAGGGAAACTATTAACCACAGCATAAACCAGTACTTATACTTAAACAAGTTATGTCTATCGTCCAGATCATTAGTGAGATATCTTCAAAAAATAATAATGGATGTTCCAACATAACCTGGTAAAATGTATCTATAAAATAAGTTAGGTTAAAACGCATCTGTCATATTTAACACAGAATAAACCAGACAAAAATGTAAACGAGCATATGTTCTTAACAGTTTTGCGTATACTTTTTTAACAAGATGAGTTGCAATAGTCACTAGCTTAATTAAGGTTGCAGTCTTTATTTAAGGAGTACATAATCTTAACGGTCGACAATATTTTTACGTACTGAAACTTGTTACATTCCAGAGGTGGTCATGCCACGCCCACGATGACTCCACTCCAGCGTTCAAGCTGGTGTTAAGATCTGTGTCGTTGTAAAACGATTCTAGGTCAAAATGATGCGAAATTAGTCATTTTTAAGATGACGTATGTTACTTTTATTGATGATTACTTCATTATAACATATGAAAATTTGAATTGACTAAAATCTTGATGGTTCCACTTCTATAAGTGGAATTTGAAGCTTTCTTTTATCCTACTATGTCAAATAATCGTTAGAGAACATAAAGTATGAATCATACGAAACGCAGACGAAGTATAGAGCTGGATTAGTTCGTATTGGGTAAAGAGAATGTATCGAAAACGAAAACAACTTCGTTGACATGGTTAGAATTAAAGTTACTCACCAAATAGCAGTCGATGGGCTTTTCCCGAGCTTTGTTATAAGCTTTTTGAAGTTCTGTTTGTTTCAACGCATGCGCAATATGTAGGGCGCTAGCATCAAATCGGCCATATTGATAATGTCCACCTTGACTGTGATCTCGATTATCTCGATGGTTATCTGGTGTTTCTCTGCCAGGACTATGTCGGTCTCCTACTCCGCCATATCCTGCAGAGCTTCCGTTAATATGTGTTCGACTGATAACTCCTGAAAAGTAACACAAATTTGATTAACGCTACTATAATAAATCGCTTTTAGTATGAACTACAAATGGCAAAATCACTTCACCTGGCCTCACTACCGTACCAGTATTGAATGAAGTTGCAAATAAACCATTAAAGAGCAATAGAGACCGATATATCTTGTTTCTCTTTCTTGTTGTGAAATGAATGTGGAATTTTATCTCTACTAAAATAAATATTTTCAATAACTTCAATAAATTTAAAAGAGACAACTAACATATATCTCTATTTAAATGTATGATGACGGAAAGAGAAAGAATGTTCTTATGAAAAAATTCAGACAATTGTTACTGAGTCCAATTTATAACGCATGACGTCAGAGAAAAAGTTACATATATATGTGTATATACATATGCATGTTTTGTTTCCCTAATTCTCAAGGAGTTAATGTTACTTGTCGCCGCTGGAGGGCATCGTTCTAGATTTATTACGCTATTATTTCTATATTAGATTAATCGAAATACTATCACTTTCTTTTACTTCGATTTCTTTATTTCGTTCTATGTTCTTAGCTCCAGTGGATGTAGAACTGGATTGGAATTGGCCTAGAGCTGGTTTTACGTAGAGATTAACAAATCCGCGATACAGTTTCTCAATTCCAACGTAACGTAACGCATGGAGTCTTGTTGTTATATGGGAACAATGATTTTATGATTCGATCTCAAAAAATCTAGTAAAACGGTTTTGGGTTTTGGGCAACAAATGGAGTATGGGATATTTTGAACTTTTATTGATGTATGATATATTGAATTGATTAGAGAAACATCTCCGAAAAATCGAAGTTTGAGTAGAGCATTCAGTTATATAAGGTCTTTTATCAAGAGCGGTCATTTTATGGATGTTTCAACAAGAACGTCATTTTATTAATGTTTCAACAAGAGCGGTAATTTTATGTATGTTTCAATAAGAGCGATCATTTTATGGATGTTTACACAAGAGCAGTAATCATATATTATAATGTCCCAGGTGTTTGAATCTATTCTTATATGTTTATATTCTTATATTCTTATATTCTTATATTCTTATATTCTTATATGTTTGGTACTGAATTTTGTATGGCAGCGCGAAAACGGCTCCGGCGATCTTTTTAAAAATTTCCTATTTCGTAGAGAAAAAAATTCTAAGACTTTTGGCGTCCCCGGATTTTTCCCTGAATTTCCTGGAAACCCGTAATTTTGGAAAAACTGGAAAATTCGAAAAAATACTTTTGCAAATATCTAACGAACTAGAAAAGATAGAAAACTGAAATTTGGTATGTGTATTGAGATTATAATTGTGCACATTTTCCAATAGTTGGAAATTTGAAATTTGAGTTCAGTAGCGGCGCGAATTTTTGGGGGCAATGTTAGAATAGAGTTAGGACGTTCAAATTTAATGTGTAGGCTCGCTGTAGACAGTAATTAATGAAAAAAAATAAACAGCCCCAAATTTCCAGTGGCGGCGGGAGTTGAGACAGTAAAAGCCAAAAATATTGAAAATGTAGTATTATAACTTAGGGTATGTATTAAGACACTAATTGCGCATGTTTGCCAATAATTGGATTACGAAAATTTTAATTCAGTAGCGGCGTGATTTTTTGGGTGCAATGTCGCAACAGAGCTAGAACGTTGATATTTGGAACGTGGGCCCTATATAGAGTGTCATTAAAGACACACTATAGAAAATTGCAACTTTCCAGAGGCGGCGGGCGCTGGGGGCCAAAGACCAGAAATATGAAATATATAGAGATAGAGCTATAGTTTAAAAAATATCATCATATATTATAATGTCCCAGGTGTTTGAATCGATTCTTATATTCTTATATTCTTATATGTTTGGTACTGAATTTTGTATGGCAGCGCGAAAACGGCTCCGGCGATCTTTTTAAAAATTTCCTATTTCGTAGAGAAAAAAATTCTAAGACTTTTGGCGTGCCCGGATTTTTCCCTGAATTTCCTGGAAACCCGTAATTTTGGAAAAACTGGAAAAAAAGTGATCCCTTTTTTGCTGTATTACTTTTAACTCGTAAACGATAGAAAGTTGAAATTTTGCATGTGTATTAAGGCATTTAATGCTGACATTTCTCAAAAATTAGAAATTCAAAAATTGACAAAGGGGGGGTTGAAGAAATTCGGGTGCCCGGTAGGGAACTTTGTAGAAAGTTCATATTCTATATTTAAGAATAATTAAGTATAGTATTAATAAAAAAAAATTCAAAATTTCCAAATTTTATTGGGGGGCACATAAGCAGTATTTGCCGAGAGTAAAAATTGTGCTAGAAAGTTGAAATTTTGTATATAGGCTAATCTTGGTAACTTATTTACGAATCAAAAAAAAAAATTCCAAATTTTGAAAAAAAGTTGGTCAAATAACGCATAAATTGAAAATATTTTTTATTTTGATAAAAAAAATATATTTTTTTTAGTCAATTTTTATGTGTCAAGGTATATGTGCGAGTTTATTTATTATTTCAATTTAAAAATAGAACAGTTAAATATGAAATTTAATTACGAATTATTTTATTGGATTCAAATCATACACGCCAAAAAGACGTCGCATTGCGACGGGGGTAAACTATAGTAGAGTTAAGTATGAATTGTGATTACGAATTATTTTATTGGATTCAAATATACACACCAAAAAGACGCTTTACGACGGGGGTAAACTCTGGTGGAATTAAAATTTTTACATGAAGTTCAAGCCACACACAAAAGACAGACGTCGCTTGCGACGGGGGTAAAAGCTTGTTTTATGTATATTTCAACAAGAGCGATAATTTTATGTATGTTCAACCAGGGCGGACACTTTATGGATGTTTCTAAAGAGCTGTTATTTTATGGATTGTTCAATAAGAGCGGTAATTTTAAGGATGTTTCAACAAGAGCTATCATTTTATGGATGTTTCAACAAAAGCGTTCATTTTAAATCAATAGAAAAACGCAATATTTCGGTGAAATTTGGCAGATATGGTGTTTCATTATTAACTTCAGAGTTTGGACTTCAGATTAAAATGAAAATATCATCACTTTTCACGGAAATATTGCGTTTTTCTATTGATTTAAAATGACCGCCCTTGTTGAAAGACCGTATTTGTAAACTTGCATCCTCTAATGTGATATAATCTTGATAAATAAATTCATGAGAATAGTGGATGATTCAATCCCAGTATCAGAATTTTATTTTTTGGGTTTGATTAATATAATTTTAAATTGATTATGTACATACATAACCATAAACTTATCAAGCAGCGGTGTGGTTCATATATATGAGGCCACAATGAGGATACAATCCAGTAAACATTTTAGAGTCACTTTGACATCATATTGAAGATGCGTATGGTTTTTTTGTCATGAAAGAGTTCAGTTTCTCACAGTCGTTCATATGGAATGTCTATTTTATCGGCTGCTAATGGTGAAACCACTCCACCTGTCGGAATACAAATGAAGATAAACTTGATACGAACTGTAATTGAAGTGCAATAGCGATATAAACGTCACTGAATAGGGCACTTCACCAAATTGTTTACTGGCCAATATGAAGGTCGCATCAAAAAAGATAAAAAATTTAATTATGCTAATCTTTCCGAGCGCTTGTTTTGTCTAACCCCTAAATTTACAATCCTCAAAGTTTAAAACCGTGGGTCCTATTGAGTGGGACATTTATTGCATCTTAATTAAATAAATAATTAATTACTTGACATTTAAAAGTGTGAAACCGAAATGTCAAGTAAAATAATAACTGTCATATTTCTTAATTAATGATATTATTAGAATGCCAACGACGCGACTAATTGATTGCAAATTGATTAAAAAAATTGTCGGCTGATGCTTGTTGATTTAATTAGTTATTAGTATTTAAATATTTGAAATGGTTTTGTGTTTAAACTAGGTTATGTTGAATGTATCAATTAACGACAATTTTGTTTGCTTTTATAAAAAATTGTTAACCTATAAAATGCAGGCAATTGAATTCCACAAAATAACTTTTAATATCTTTCTATGAAATTGTGAGCTAAATACAAAATGTTAATTGATTCATTCAGTCAAACGGTTTTTCAATTTAAAAAATATTCAGTAAAAATTACGCCCAAATTAAAATGTAATTTGTACCACGCTAGGAAGTTGAAACGTGAACACTACGTTACAGTGCACCTGTACTTAACATGATTTAATTTATATAAAACTTTACTACATATTGATAAAGTTGGCTACCAGAACCTCAACTCATGATTTAGGTTAAAAAAGTCATTTTGTCTTTATAATGAAAAAAATATGTTTAGAGTTCTTTAACAACAGACAAGGGTCGACAAGGGTCTACTGTTCAGCACGAGTAAGCAGAGAACACTATTTTAAATTATTTTTATTTATTTACTAATCACAAAGAAAAAAAACGTCATAATACACTGAGATTACACTGGAGACTAAGTAGGTACTTGACCCTTTAACTCGAGATCACATTCAAAATCACAATCCTTTTACAAGTACCGTTGAAGGATTGAAACATTTATGTTTCATAAAAATACTACCTAGAATTTTTTAAATAGCATAAGTAAGGGTTTTATTAGTGTCGCATGTTTAAGTCGCATTTGTCTTTACGTTAAAAGTACAACATATTTAGTACACTCATGTCTAAATAACGTCAACTTAAGAATGAAAATATATAAATGTTGAATTTCGCATGATTAAGTCGGCAAAATTATATTTAAGGTGAAACGATACTTGGTAATTTTTTCTCCTGAAATGTAGATGACGATACTATACAGTAGGTTAAATATTATCAAAAAAAACATGTTTTTTTATGTTTAAATCGGTTTATGTAAGTAACTATAAACGCGAATCAAAATCTACAGCTGCAATTAGTTAGATGAATAACGTATCTACATTTTAAGCTTTCTTCCACTGACTTTTAATGAGTTGGAACCGCAAAAATAAGTTTTGAAAATTAATATTGCTATATTTTCTAATTAAATTCCAATTTTTATATGACTGGTAACATTTCTAAGGGTTTGTCATAAATTTTATAACCTTTATTTATGACAAACCCTTAGAAATAGTATCGCCATCTATATTTTGCTAAAAAAAATGGCCAAGTATCGTTTGGAATTCAAATTTAATGAAGTTATCTAATTAAATTGAAATGATATATTGTCGCAACTTATAAAAACTCGTGTAGTATAACTTTTATAGAAATAAAGGCATAGTTCACAAACCAATTACAGCTAGTACAAGCCGTAGATTCACATCTGGCTCTGGACCAGTCTACAGTTTATCTTACAACACTTTCGCTAAGATGTTGACCGCATTTTATTAACTTCTAATAACTCAGAATATCATAATAACAAGTTATCGATATCTATACATTGCTATAAAAAGAGCTCTGCGTATCTTACGTCAGGCATACCGACCTAAGCAACATATCCGCATTTCGAATGCTTGGAGAATCAAGAAGTGAACGATATAAGATTATAAAAGTTGTCAATCTTAAAGAAAATTTTATATAATATGGAATCGTTTAATATTATGTCATCAAAATTGTTTTGAAAGTTTATTTTTTTTCTGTAAAAAATGTAACGAGAGTAAAGCTAACAACATTTCAGCTTTAATTAGGGCGATGTTTACGAAACAATTTTTAAAATAGGAAAGTTAATATACATAGATACCTGAGATACATTTATATTCATCTAAAGATTTTACCTCAAATATTTAAAATTTAATATACTATTTGGTAATTATAATTTTTTTCTTCCGTAACTTGGTAATACTGTTCTCAATTACTACGCCAAATATGAGCAAGTTCGGCCAACCTGTTTATTAATAACAGCTAGTTGAATCAGTTGATAATAATTCATATAATTAGCGCGGGTCTTTATAAATTACAATTTGCAATTACTTTTTGCACAGGCTTTGTATTGTCGTATAAGGTTTTAGGCCTGTCGCACAGGCGTTACGTAGCTCTCATACTAGAAGCGAATATCAGCGAATTTTAACCAAGTGAATACATACTACAACGCTAAACCTATCCGAACCTTGTAAATGCAATCAGCCGTCTCAGACTAGAAGAGATATGGAAAGGAATGCAATAGTCTCTTTCATAACAGTGGTGCATCCATAAAAAATAAAGTAAAAGTTTTCTCTTATGATAAATTATGTTAGTGCAAAACAACTCCAATACACCCTACAGTACAAAGTTTGACTTGGCGTACTGTCGTATCGGTACGTGGTATGTATGTATTGTGACACAACACATACAAAGAACACAGGAGTCAACTTACTTTCAGAGTTCTAGGTGCATTACTATATTCCGCTGTGCCTAATCTCTTTATATGAACATATAAAGACAAACTTTGTAGAATAAATATTCTTTATACGTTTTTTTATATAAAAATATAGTTCTCATTTTTAATATATATTTTTCTATATTTGAGATACATATTTTTAACGGAGGGCACTTTCTCCTGCGCGTGGGGCTCAGCTGACTTAAATCCGCCACTGATTAGACAAAGAACTAGACTTAACATAATAATAATTATTATTGTCGTGTTATAAATAAACTAAGTGCATTAAATACAGGAAATCCGACTGCCACTGCAGGTAGCAACCTCTCGGAGCTAGAAATATTCTACAGAAATTAATATAAGACGCAATTAAAATAATTACTACTTCCACGGTCGTTTTTGTATTATGCAACTAGCTGCCTGTGTGTTTTAATCTGGATGACTTTTTTGAATGACATTTATATGAAATTATATTCTGTTGTTATATAAGAAATTGCAGGCATGAGCGTCCGCAGTACGTTTAACAGGGGGCTAATATTCCGATTAAACAAATTTTTACTGATTCACGAAATTTAATTTAATTTTATAAGAGAAAATTTTACTAGGGGTGTTTTATCTGATTCTAACAATCTAAAACATGAAACTAAAGTAAGAATAGTGGTTGGAAAGAAATGTTTTATGCATTACTGAATTTTCTTTCATCTGTCTGAATAAATTGCAAACTAACGCTGGAGCACATTAAGTTTTCATGTGAGAAAAAGGTAAAAAGTGAAAAGAATATTGTGCAGTTATTACAGGGAGGCAGTGAAGAGAAGAGGTAGATGGCGGAGATAGAGAAAAGGAGCGAGGAAAGAGAAGGATTGGCAGAGTAGAAACAGGAGGGAGAGAAGCAGGAACAGAGAAGCAGTAAGAGTTTAAATTTATCTGTTTTATTTTTAATTTTCTTTTTTCTTTTGGAAGGAGTGAGAATGTTTAGATATAATAAGGATCACAAATGTAATTAAGCACAATGATATGTAATTTAATAATTTAAGGCGAAAGAATATAGTATCTAATGGCAAAAACATTAAAATTATATATAAATAAATAAAGGAAGTAGAGGAAGACCTAAAGAAAATGGAAATTGTTAATTGAAAGAAAAATGTGGCCAATAGAAAGGAATGGAGAAAAGTGTTAAACGAGACTAAAATTACAAACGCTGTAGCGCTATGATGATAATCAAGACAAAATTAATAGCTTTGTATCTGTTTAATCAATTAATTATCTTTAAATGGTGTCGTCTCTATCTTTCTACGACAAATTGGCAATAGTGTCACAGCCTCAGTTAAATAAATATAATAACTACAATGCAATCCTATTCCATATAAATCAATAATTTTCAAGCCAGCGATCATAGTTATTGTTCAGGAAGATTTAAACACACTCAATCACATAATTTTTGTAGCTTTTTTTGAGATTTTTATGAGCAAAAATATAACAACATTTCCTTTATGAAATTCCAGATTTTATTGATTGTAAATTTATAGACGGAAAAAATCTAAGTATTTATTATTTAAGTATACAAGAGAAATTAGCTACTATTTAAATAATATCGATTTCTCTAAGTTTACCAAGTTTGTGATTTATAGATCTGGTTAATAATCAGCAATCCATTTCCAGGAATGTTCAATTACTTGTTGCTTGAACAATATGGTTAGCTTGTTAACATATGACTCTTTCCCGTTTCACCAAATATAAAACTTAAAAATAGAAAGTACGAGTGAGTAGCTGCCTGGTTTGGAATTGCAGTTGCAGTTGCAGTTGATTCTTAAACCGAATAAATCAACATGATTCGGTCGGCTGCATATGTGGTAGTATAGTAATATAATGGATTTATTTAGAAAATGCAATTACGCAATTTAAAACCATATATAAATAGGAAGCTAGATTCTAGTAAGTACACTAATTGATTGATTTGTACTGTATTTTCGCTTTCTATTGGAGAAAAAGGGGACAAGCAATTAAGGGATTTCTATTCTTTTAAAGAAATACAACACGTGGATAGAACCTTACAATATTTGTAACATTTTATGTAAACGAAGGGTTTTCCCAATGTTACGTTTTATTATTTAACAAAATTTAAGCTTTTACATAGAGTGATATACTCTATTTATTTTCAAATTTTCAGTTTTGCTATCTTAACATAGGTGCCCAGTAAACATTTTGGAGTCACTTTGATATCATATTGAAGATGCGTCATGATTTTTTTGTCATAAAAGAGTTCAGTAACAATTTGGTGAAAAGTTCTGTTTTGTGACGTTTCTATTACTATTTCACTTCAATTATAGTTCGCATCAACTTTATCTTCATTTGTATTCCGACAGGTGGTGAGGTTTCGCTATTTGTAGCCGATAAAATAGAATTTCATACGAACGACTGTGTGAAACTGTACTGTAAATGAACTCTTTCATGACAAAAAATCATCATCACCAATCATGTCATCATACTCACCAATATGATGGCAAAGTGACTCCAAAATGTTTACTTGGAATTATTAAAAGGACAAAAATTACTGTTTTTGTTATTAATATCTTCTAAAATAATTGGACATTTGAGTTCTTGATGTTCAACTTCTGACATGGTTCACAAGCCTCTTATGATTTTAATTTGAACTAAATGGAGAATACAGGAGTATAATAATTTTCGCACATTTTAGGTTAAAAAAGTGAGGGTAATTCAGTGTAAAAAATAATTTATAACAAAAAAGGCAGATTTTTTTATAAAATGTAGTTAAATCCTTAAACAAATCATTGTTGTAGTAAAAACTAAAATAGTCTCGGTTTAGTTTGACATATCAACATCAAACATTTTGAGGTTAGGAAATTATTTCTAATAAATTATTTTTCAAGAGTTTTAGCTAATTTGATTATAGCAGGCGAATTATTATGAAACAATTCGTATCAGAAAAATAAATTAATAAACGTGAACTTTCAAATTTAAAATTATTTTGACACAAAATTTTATTATGTTTCGAAAATTATGGATTTATCTTCCAATAAAAGCACGTGCTAAATTATTTCGAATATTTCGTAGCAATAAAACAGTTGCTACAAAGTCTGGAAAAGCTATGGAGCCCACAACAAATGTAAAGAAAATTGCAGTAAAATCGAAGCCTCCACCACCACCGTGGCTTCCTTATCAAGAAGCCACTCATACTTATCAGGTAGGTCCATCGCCAAATTTGACTACTTTTTATCTTATCCCAGTAAAACATTTTGGAATAACTTTAACATCATATTGAGATGCGTATGATTTTTTTGTCATGAATGAGTTCATTTACAGTTCAGCTTCTCATAAAATGAAGATAAAGTTGAAGCCAACTTCACAAAACAGGACACTTCACCAAATTGTTTACTTTGATTCTTCTTCTTAACCCAATATTTATAAATCATGCTTAACACAAAACATGAGTATTACCTTACATTTCACTTAAGGTAGTTCACTTGAAAGACCACATTTCTACGGAAAGGGCTTCTGAAATTTTCTATTTTAATTTCCGGTTGAAATAAATTTAATTACATGTACATTGACGTTTTTAATTTTTTAAATAACCAAAAGTTGACAAAAACATAGCTGTATCAAATTTGAATTTAAGTTTTGCCGTAAATTTTAGCTATGCATAAGACGTCACACAAAAAATAAGTAATCGAGAATACTTTTTCTTTTTACAACCATCATAATATAATACTTCATGAGATACACAACCCAACTGTTAGTATTAAACGACGTGTGTGACACACACACTCGTATGCGTCTCTGTAGTATGAAAGAGATAGAAAATCTGCCATAATTCATTTGACAAAATTTCAATATGATTGTCCTTGATGAACTGCCATAGAAACAGCTAATAAATTTCAGACACCTCTCATGTATTGGCCAGTACAATATAACAGATATTTCTCACACAAAAAGATATCTTAAATCTGATTCTAGTTTTGGGAAGATTCTGATTATAGAAATGCTCGATTCATAGATCGTCCAAAGCATGTGAACCGCAACTTTTCTTATCATCATCATAAATGTGAAGTCCCGTATGTCACCCTCTGTAATATGATGTATTGTGAAGGAAATGTGGAAATAGGAAAACACCCGAAATATTTTATGAATTTGGTAAGCTAACACTGTCAAATCACTTTCAAAATACAAATGAACAATGTGATCTATTGCTATTACCATTTTAGAACACTATCAATCAGCCTCATTACTGTTTCTACTGTGGAGCAAGTTATGTCAGGGTACTGAGTCCGGAAGATAAAGAAAAACTCAAGAAATATAAAGCTGCTGCGAAAATAATAGCAGAAGCAAGTAACGCTGCAATGAAGGCACCATCAACACTGAAAGATCCTCCGCCTGAACCGCCTCCCCCAAAACCGAAACCCCCTGATTCGTTAGGAGGCACACCGTTGATTGATCCTAAGTCAATTGTATGTGTGCCTTGTAAGAAAGACCCTTCTAAAGATGCAAAGGATAAAAAAGCAGAACCTTCTAAGAAAACAGCACCTGCTGCAGCTTCGGATGCAACTAAAAAACCTAAAGAAGCAAAGGATTTGAATAAAGAAAAGAAGTTACAACCCTCTTCTCAAGCTTTAATAAGAGATCCTAAAAAACTAGTTGATCCCAAATCAATTGTATGTGTGCCTTGCAAAGAAGGACCACTATCAGCAAAAGATAAAAAGACAGAAGCTTCCAAACCAAAAGATTCCATTGTTACTAAAGATGCAGCAGAGGATTCTAAGGAAGAGAAGAAATTACGAAATGCTTCTTGGGAGGATTCTAAAAAAATAACTGCACTTAAAAAAATAGAACTTCAAATATATATAGAAGATTCAATAAAACCACGGTATGCTGTGCACGATTTCTGGAAAGAGTATAACAAGATAACTAATCCCCAGGAAAAGGTCACGGAATTAAAAGATTCGACTATTGCTAGAGACGTACTTCAGATATCAAAGAAAGCAGAGTATTCTTCTACTGCTACAGATGTAGCTAAGACATCAAAGGAGGCAGGGGATTTTTCTACTGCTACAGATATAGCTAATACAATAAAAGAACCAAAGGATTCTTTCCAAGATTCTTCGAAGGAATCTAAGAGAATAATTGAATCTAAAGAAAAGGTACTCACACCTTATAAGGAAGATACAATAAAACCACGACACGCTTTCTACGATGCCTGGAAAGAGTCTAAACAAATATCTGATCCCAAGGAAAAGCTACTTCAACCATATAAAGATGATTCTATAATCCCACCTAAGGAGTTATCAGAAGAAATTAAACCAAAGGAATTAAAAGATCCTGCTATTGCTGCAGACGAAGCTAACATGTCAAAGAGAGCAGAGGATGCTTCCATTGCTACAGACGCAGCTAATGTATCAAAGAAGGCAGGAGATTCTTCTATTGCTATAGATGTAGCTAATACATTGCAAGAACCAAAGGGTTCTAAAGAAGAGAAGAAACTCCGACATCCTTTCCAAGATTCTTCGAAGAAATCTAAGAGAATAACTGAACCTAAAGAAAAGGTTCTCACACCTTATAAGGAAGATACAATAAAACCACGACACGCTTTCTACGATGCTTGGAAAGACTCTAAACAAATATCTGATCCTAAGGAAAAGCTACTTCAACAATATAAAGATGATTCAATAATGCCACCTAAGGATTTAACAGGAGAAATTAAACTAACGGATTTAAAAGATCCAACTATTGCTGCAGATGTAGCTAAGATATCAAAGAAAGCAGAGGATTCTTCTATTGCTGCAGATCTAGCTGAGATATCAAAGAAAGCAGAGGATTCTTCTATTGCCACAGATGTAGCTGACACATCAAAGAAAGCAAAGGATTCTTCTATTGCCACAGATGTAGCTGAGACATCAAAGGAAGTAGAGGATTCTAAGGAAATCAGAAAACTTCTACATCCTTTCCAAGATTCTTCGAAGGAATCTAAGAGAATAACAGAACCTAAAGAAAAGGTGCTTAAAAGTTATAAAGAAGATACAATAAAACCACGACACGCTTTCTATGATGCCTGGAAAGAGTCTAAACAAATATCTGATCCTAAGGAAAAGCTACTTCAACCATATAAAGATGATTCTATAATGCCACCTAAGGATTTAACAGAAGAAATTAAACTAACGGAATTAAAAGAACCGACTATTGCTGCGGACGTAGCTGAGATGTCAAAGAAAGCAGAGGATTCTTCTATTGCTGCAGATGTAGCTAAGATATCAAAGAAAGCAGAGGATTCTTCTATTCTTACAGATGTAGCTGAGGCGTCAAAGGAAGTAGAGGATTCTAAGGAAAGGAGAAAACTTACACATCCTTTCCAAGATTCTTCCAAGGAATATAAGAAAATAACTAAACCTAAAGAAAAAGTGCTCAAACCTTATAAAGAAGATACAATAAAACCACGACACGCTTTTTACGATGCTTGGAAAGAGTCTAAACAAATAACTGATCCCAACGAAAAAGTACTTCAACCATATAAAGATGATTCAATAATGCCACCTAAGGATTTAACAGGAGAAATTAAACTAACGGATTTAAAAGATCCGGATATTGCTGCAGACGTAGCTAAGATATCAAAGAAAGTGGAGGAGTCTTCTATTCCTACAGATATAGCTAAGAAATCAGAGAAAGTAGACGATTCTAAGGAAAGGAAAAAATTCCGACATGCTTTCCAAGATTCTTGGAAAGAATCTAAGAGAATAACTGAACCTAAAGAAAAGGTACTCAAACCTTATAAAGAAGATACAATAAAACCACGACACGCTTTCTACGATGCATGGAAGGAGTCTAAACAAATATCTGATCCTAAGGAAAAGGTACTTCAACCATATAAAGATGATTCTATAATGCCACCTAAGGATTTAACAGGAGAAATTAAACTAACGGAACTAAAAGAGCCTGCTACTGCTAGAGACATAGCTGAGCTATCAAAAGAAGCAGAAGATGTGACGGAAGAGAAGAAGCGATATCCCGTTTACGATTCTTTGGAAGAACCTAAACAAATAACTGATCACAAAGGAAAGACGTTAATACCCAGTGAAGAAGATTCGTTATTACGTAAGGATATATCTGGCAAAGTTGTACCTCGTGAATTAAGGGATCCTACTAAATCTACAGACGTGGCTAAGACATCAAAAGAAGCAGAAGATGCGACAGAAGAGAAGAAATGGCGACATCCTTTCTACGATAATTGGGAAAAACCTAAACAAGTAAGTGATCCTAAAGGAAATATTAGTAAGCCAGAAATAAAACCACCTAAGGATACAGCAGGTGAAGGTAAAATCACTGAAAAACATCCTGCTATTACTACAGACACAGGTAAAACATCAAGCGAAGAAGCAGACGAGGCGACGGAAGAGAAGAAATGGCGACATCCTTTCTACGACTCTTGGGAAAAACCTAAACAAACAAGTGATCCTAAAGGAAATATTAGTAAGCCAGAAATAAAAGATTCCATAAAACCACATAAGGATACAGCAGGTGAAGGTAAAATCACTGAAAAATATCCTGCTATTACTACAGACACAGGTAAATCAACAAACAAAGAAGCAAGCGAGGCGATGGAAAAGAGTAACTGGAGACATCCTTCTTACGAGTCTTGGAAAGAACCTAAACAAACAAGTGATCCTAAAGGAATCGCAGTTCAGCCACATATAGAAGATTCTATAAAGCCATCGAAGGATATAGCAGGTGAAGTTAAAACCACTAAAACACATCCTGCTATTGCTACAGACACAGGTAAATCATCAGACGAGGCGACGGAAGACAGTAAATTGAGACATCCTCTTTACTACTCTTTGGAAAAACCTAAACAATCAAGTGATCCTAAAGAAAAGGTAGTTCAGCCACATATAGAAGATTCAATAAACCCATCGAAGGATATAGCAGATGAAGTTAAAACACATCCTGCTATTGCTACAGACACAGGTAAATCATCAGACGAGGCGACGGAAGAGAGTAAATTGAGACATCCTCTTTACGACTCTTGGGAGAAACCTAAACAACCAAGTGATCCTAAAGAAAAGGTAGTTCAGCCACATATAGAAGACTCAATAAACCCATCGAAGGATATAGCAGGTGAAGTTAAGGACACTAAATTAAAATATTCTGCTACAGACGCAACTAAATCAAAAGAAGCAGAAGATGAGACGGATAAGAAGATATATATAAACGCCTTCTACGATTCTTGGAATGAATCAATAAAAATAATTAAACCTGTAATAGATTCGCTACCGCCTGTTCCCGACACAACAGGTGTGAAAGTTGAACCTTTCAAACCAACGGATGAAGCAATTGTTAAAGATACAGAAAGGGCAAAAGGAAGAAAGGTACCATCAAAATATGTGAAGCCTGGAACTACTTTATTAGGAATATTTAAAGATACTAATAAGAAGAAAACAATGAGCTTAATGAAAAAATCTTCGAAAGCAGCAAAAGAAAGAAAGAGAGAAGCTCATCAACACCTTTTCCCAAATACTCCACGTACTTCACACATTTCAAGAGAAGGGAGGAAAGTAACTGTTAGTAGAATAACAGTAACTCCACCTAAAGATAATGAAAGTAAAACTATTATATTAAAAGAAGCACCAAACCTTCCAGAGGACCTGAAGAAAGATACAAAAGGGCGTGTTTTATCCGACTCTTGGGAGGAATCTAAAAAAATAACTGATCCTAAAGCAAAGATAGATAAGCCGTATTTAGAAGAAGTTAAAGATTCTGAAAAGGTAAAAGGTTCTGCATCTTCAGAAGGTGAACCTAAACCTGATGAAGATCCAAACGAAGGAAAAGGGGAAAAACCGAAGTCTTAAAAAACATTTTTTTTAATTTTATAACTATGAATATTTTTAGTAGCGTTTTTTGTGTAGAATTTTTAGAAATTATATTATTTTTTATAAACCATAATCTTTGCTTATATTTTCGTGCTATAATTTAAATTAAGTATTACGTACCTTCTATATCATGCCTTGAATGGCCTCGAATTTGTTCGTTTACAAAATATGAACTCTTTGGTACATTCAGTGCTGAACGGATTCCAACTGCACTTCCTGAAATTTAATGAAAGAATAATTGTAAATCATTTCTTAAGGACACGTCATTCATTCTAAATAATGGTAATCTCCTCAGGTCATAAAATTGTGTTAATTGTGTAAAGAAATGTAACAACCAAAACGGCTCCCAAATGGGCTTGTGTCCTATGTCTTAATTTCTATAAAAGTGTACTGATATATATTGATAAAGTTGGTTACTAGAACCTCAAATGTTCAATTATTTTTTAATAACTCGTTATATGTTAAGAGATATTAACAATTAAAAAAGTCATTTTGTCTCTTTAATTATTAAAGGGATTCAACCTTGTACACATTCCAAGTACATGTGACATCACAATCCTTGTGTAAGGTTGCCAACCTTACAGCTCATAAATCTCTGCTATATGTATTAATATATCAAAATATCAAATATTATTTACAGCTATTTCAAGGAACAATCAAATTTCAATATTATGTCTGCCCTAGCAGGGTTAAATAAAATAAAAACTTATTATTCTTTGACTTGACTTGATTATTTAACTACCAACAGCTACAGAACATTACCACAGCACTGACCTACTCAACAAATAACTGACGTTAAAATGTATTTCATGTCATAAAAATATGGCCGACCATTTCTAGCGCTAAAACTACAATTCAAACTTTTAATTGTTATATCTCCGTCAACATTTAGATATTTAATAAAATAGACACGCCAATACACATTTAATAACATCAATTTCAATCAACAATTGAAAAATCGACCACTAAAAAATGAGGACACAAGCCCATTATTCCAAAATGTTATTATCGAAATTTTTCTCTGGATAATTTTGAATAAAATATGTCTTTGGAATTTATTTAGTTCACCTACTAAACCTACAATATCATTCAGGTATATTGTTTAAAATAAACAAATATTTGAATAAAATATTTATATTGATATATAGGGAAAAGATGTTTTTACGAGGTATATATATTCCTATCTATTTACTATATTCGAAATATGCCAAATATTCTTTTAATAAAGAATACGTTAAAATGAGGCGATTTTCGAACGATTTTACATTGGAAAAAACATATTACAAAGTTCGTAAATGAATATTTTAATCCGACAGAAGAGATATTCCAAACTTTCTTTAAATACTGTAAAAAAATTATTCTTCATTCTAATTCTTAGAAATAACGTGAATAAACGTGAATATTGGTGTTAAAGAGATTGGGTCCTTAAATATAGTGGTGACTACTTATTGAAAATTTATTTCTAATGAAATTTTTGATAATTATATTGACAGTTGCAACTTCTACTAACTACTACAAATAGTGTAACAAAAACTTACTTCCTAAAAAAAAAATTAGAAAAAGTGATGTCAAATTTTATTTAATAATTTGATTATATCACTCAATAAGTTCGTAGGATGACATATGGCACCATTACGGACAAATCCATATCTTAGATAGTACCAAATTTCATGACGTTCCCATCATTAGTTTACGAGTTACAGTAGTTTTACTGACACTACTTACAATGGAAAAATCTGAATGTTTCGTTTTGAAAAGTAAAGTCACTGAAACCACTGTAATTCGCAAAGTAATGGTTGGAATGTTATGAAATTGTAACACATATCGTTTGAATGTTGGTACTATCTAAAAATCATATTGATTTTTTAATAGCAGTGCCATCTATGATGTGTTATTAAAAATAAAATTATATCTTTCTGAAAACCTAGCACATTTTCTAGAAAGCAAACACGCCAATCTTGAAGCATAAATACAATTTATAATCCATAGAAAATTAAATATAATAAGCAGATATGCAAATACGTAATAACGAGGTATTAAAGCAAACTGATATCTTCCGAGGCTGGTGGCAATAAAAATGTAATTAATAACTCGATCAAATAGAAAGCTGTAATCAAAATTTAAAAAATTATACTATTTATAGATAGATAAACAAAAAAAGAGATTGTTTATTACTTCATTCAAATGTTTTTGTTTTAACGAATTAAAAACTAATTGTATATACTGCAGAAAACAAATTAATTACTAGCGTCACTAAAACTACTGTATGAAACTATTGCATGAAATTTTGACACATATCATTTAAAAGTTGGTACTATCTAAAAATCATATGAATTTGTTAATAGTGGTATCTATATAGATCCTACGAACTGAATGAGTTAGTTGTTATACTCGTATATTTCTAATATCATACTAACCATCTAGATGTCCAGGCCCAATTTTGGGAACATGTGAACTGCAGTAAACTTCTTTATCTTCCTGCCGATGTTGATTGTTGTAATATGTCTTTAAGGTCAATTTTGTTCCACATACTGCACATTTAAAACATCCTGAGTGGAAGAATGTGAAATCCTTAAGGGGGCCAACTCGGTCCACCTGGTACACAATGTCGGAGCATCTAAGACATGTGCTCTCGTAGAAATTGGGTCGGTACATCATTTTGGTGCTATTGTTGCAATATTTTTGTATCTGGAAATGAATAATAATTTAGAATATTGTTTTGCAGTGTTAGGCCGTCCACACACGAGTCGACTGATTGCCAACCGATCTGCCCGGACCGAATGAGAATGGAACTGTGTTATTAGTAAGAGAACGCACGTGTATAGGAGTGAGAGAAAACACACGGCACGAACGAAACTAAACTGATTTTGAGCGACTATATTTCTCGGTCGCAGGTTGCATGTGGTTGCATGCTTTTGATGGTATCATCATAAACAGATATGTGCACAAATACTATTCATAAGTATTTAGATACATACATACAAATACGACATACTATGCTTTTGTTAAAAATTCTATAGAGTCACGAAACACTGCTCGACTAGTTTGCAATCAGTCGACTCGTGTACGGAGGGCCTAAGATTCATATTTGCTAGCTTGTCATAAGCTACTTCTCATATAGACATTATCTTGTAATGCAAGACTTGCTAGGTAACTACAAGCTAATTCCGGTGTTACAACAATGTTAGGTATAACAAACATATAAAACGAGAGAAAGTTACAATGTACTTGCGGAAAACTTAAGGAAATTACTTTTTCGCTAATGAAAAATACGCTAAACGTAAAATATAATCCCTATTGTTACTAAGTTAGTAACAACCATTGGTTTTACATTAAAAAAAAAATATAAATATATCATTTTTTCATAGCAATATAAAAACAAGTTTTATTTTACTCATATCTATTTAAAAATTATTTTACACGTTAACTGATATTGGCCACGTATGGGAACCGCGAGCATGCTCGGTTTGGAACCGTTTCCAACATATTTGAGTGTGTATTAGGCCTTTAAAACGACTAGACCAAATAATTCTGCAACAACAAATGGTAGACGAGGTATCTCCAAAAAGTTATAGGAATTTACTCAATTACTACGCCGAATTTGAGCAAGATCTGTCTATCCGTTTGTTTACAGCAGTCTGATGAATCAGTCCACTTTATATCGATTTTTACTTTTAGGCTTTAATCGAGCGAAAACGGGTACCCAGACGCAGCAATTTTAGTTTCAAGAACATAAAGAAGTCAGATAGTGTTAGATCTGGTGAATACGATGGTTGATCATTGATATTTATTGTGTTTTCAGTCTTAATTTCACTATAAATACAGTCAAACAAACACCACATTCACCAGATTTGTCCTCGTCCTCGAACTACTGACGTGAACTGATCAAGTAAGTTGACATTCTAGCCACATACAAATTCACGTTACTTTTTGAATGCACCTATTCTTAAAACTTAAAATTGTTATTATTTAGTACACTCATTACAACAAATGTCAACTTCTTGTTGAATTACAAGCATGGATTTAGGTAATTAACATTTACAACTCAGCGACTTTTTGTTAAAATGATTATTAGATTTAATTAATTTTTTTTATTAGTTGAAATTTAACCTTGAAGTAAAAGTATGATAATGAATTAAAAGAGCGATTTCTAAACCGTGAGGAATGCGCGAATAAATATTTTCGATTATTTTGTTTATTATTAAAAAGTTAATTAGGTCTAAATATTTCCATTATCAGCCGTGAGAGTTATAAAATATAACGGATAATTAAATATACAAAAAAAAAGCAAATTATTTTAAAAATACATACACAGAACGGTCGAGTATCAAAACCAATAGCTTTGATTGATGTTTGTTTATAAACATTAAAATTATTTATTTATATTTATTTAAGTGTTTTTCTTTTTATGCATAGTAAATAAAACAGAGAGTAGAAATGACTTATTCTTGGACACTTTCTTCGCTAGTAAAAATAAATATAAAAAAACTCATTATTAGAAATAATAAAATAATTATGTTTTTAGAAATTTACAAAAAGTAGTCGGCTATGATTGAAATAATAAAAATTCATTACAAAAAAAAGCTAAACAATATTCTGTAAAACATATCTATAAAGTCTTTCAACAAGAGGTGTCATTTTAAATCTATAGAAAAAGTCAATATTTGCGTGAAAAGTGGTGATATTTTTGTTTTAATTTAAAGTAGAAACTGTGAGGTTAGTAATTAATCACAATATCTGCCAAATATCTTCGAATTATTGCGTTTTTCTATTGATTTAAAATTAACGCTATTTTTGATAACCCTATATAAACCTTGGATCATATTTTTACGCAGGTGAGTAAGGTTTTTATTACACCTGCTATCTGTAAAACGCACCACCTTCAAGCTAGCAAGTATGCATACATTCTTAACTACATATTACACTATTTATTCTCAAAATTGTAGCTTTGCTAAAACAATGTAAGTCTAAAGTATCATTCCCACACTCACTGCTTTTATTTAATTTTGTATTTAATTTAAATTGTTTAGCATATGGCAATACGCGTAGTCATTCACAGTACCATTTTTAATTTAATTTATTTTTTAAGTTTTCTTAGTTTTTTTTAGAACTTTAGCTAAATTAAGAAAAACTATATTATATTATAACCTCCAAAATGTGACAATCTGTCAAAAGGCAGTAGGATTTACTTTTAAAAGAAGTTTAATGTCAGTTTTTGAAAAATATAGAAGTGAAACAATTTCTATTACTAATTGATATTAAAAATAGAAATTTTAATTATTTCACATACAACTTTGTCGAACTGTCAAAATTTATATTACTAACGATGCATACGCACTAACTAAATTAACTAAACTTAAATTAAAACACAAATGTGAAAATGAATGCTTAAACGAGAACCTGAAATCTAGATTACAATATTAAATAAAAAGAGTAAATTAAATATCAAAACAGTGAGTGGGAATGAGGCTTAAGGGTTTTTGAAAGATTTCAAATTCAAATTTTGATAATAAATTTGAACTACATAAACGCATTTTTGTAGAGTATAACATTTAAAGACTTAATTTCCCGTACCTCTAGATTATATAACCTAAATTTTAAACGTCAAAGTGACATTTAAACAAAATGACGTCAAATGTAAAACAGTCAGGCTTACTGATACACCATCCATCACAAAACGCAAAATAAACAAAGTCTAACATACTTGGTTGTTCCAATTCAAAGAACTGCGTTCATAGTAGCATGATTTCGTTCTAAAAATTCCAAGGCACGCTGTGAAATACAGCATGATTAACAATTAATTAATTACAACGTTAATTAATGAATCCTCAGGAGTCACAAAGATTTAAGACAATAAGATACATTTATTTGCAATATTTTTTCATACTTTACATAGTACTTTTTCATATTTTTTTTGAGTTTATTTTTAAATTATTTTTAATTAAAATTACATTACGAATTTGGAATTTGACGAACAATTTAACAGAACAAATAAAAATATTAATACAGTATTAATTTTTGTTTTGTTTATATAACATGTTCATTTTTGTTTTATGTATATAATTAAAAAATTAAATACTGTTCGATGGTAAGCGCATCACTTGAGAACGGCTGTACCAATTTGGCTAATTCTTTTTTAAGTATTCGTAATATTCCTTAGTAAAGTTTTTAAAGAAAAAAAATGGGCTTGTGTCCTATGTCTTAATTTCTATAAAAGTGTACTATATATTGATAAAGTGGGTTACTAGAACCTAAAATGTTCAATTATTTTTTAGTAACTCCTTATATGTTAAGAGATATTAACAATTAAAAAAGTCATTTTGTCTCTTTAATTATTAAAGGGATTCAACGTTGTGCACATTCCAAATGCTTGTGACATCACAACCACTGCCAACCTTACAGCTCATAAATCTCTGCTATATGTATTTATATATCAAAATATCAAATATTATTTACAGCTATTTCAAGGAACACTCAAATTCCTATATTATGTCTGCCGTAACAGGGTTAAATAAAATAAAAACTTATTATTCTTTGACTTGACTTGATTATTTAGACTACCAACAGCTACAGAACATTACCACAGCACTGACCTACTCAACAAATAACTGACGTTAAAATGCATTTCACGTCATACAAATATGGCCGACCATTTCTAGCACTAAAACTACAATTCAAACTTTTAATAGCTATATCTCCGTCAATATTTAGATATTTAATAAAATAGACACACCAATACATATTTATTAACATCAATTTCAATCAACAATTGAAAAATCGACCACTAAAAAATAAGGACACAAGCCCATTGAAAAATTTGACAGGAAAATTCCGCAAAACCAAAGTATTTTTTTCAATGGGATTTTTGCTACTATGTGCGTAAATGTAGTTTGACAGCTGATTGTCAAATTGTCAATAAATCTAACAGTCGATTTGTCAAACAATTGATTATTTTCAGTTGAAGTGTAAAAACATTTATTGAAATTTGGACAGGACAACGTCTGCCGGGTCAGCCTGACACAAATTTAATTTATATATTGAAAAATACAAATTATGGATGTTGTTTTCATTCATATAATATTTTACTTCAACGAAACTTAGTCATATTTAATAAAAAAAGGTATAAATAAAGATACTTTATAACTGTATAATCCCTGAAAAGGATTTTATAAACCTTACCAGATATTTTTAACAAGCTTTGTGATTATTCAACGAAAAGGAAGATATATTTTTAAAAAAGCAGTAAAATAAGGCATAAAACGTTGTATTTTAGGTAACATTCGTTAAGTAAGCCTTAAATATTTACAACAGTGTTCAGCGGGATGTATACACGTTTAATTTTTCTACGTTTTCAGAACTAAACTTGCTAAGACCAATAGAATTACTTATTCATATATAAAAGACCATCCAAATTGTGTAACACTTTATATTTACATCTAAAACGTAAGGGATCATCTATTATTACGTCACAGAAGTTTCACAGAATTAATATTGAATTTTATAGAATAATAAGTAATCAATTTTATTTAAACTTGTTTACCACTTTTATATTATCAAATTTTTTTATGTTGCTAAAGGAAACTTGAACTAGTATCTGACGTTTTAGTATGCTCTTGTACCTCTCGTTTACACTCTGTTATATAGCATAGATGGCAATTCATAAAATGAAAGACAAGGATGACTATTTTAAATGCTAATATTTTGACCTATTAATTTGGACTTTATACTTTATCAATTTATTATTCGTTATATTATAGAAATAAAACGTGGCCACAACCCTATTTGATTGCGTTGTTGTACTGTACAGCATTCAAAGACTAATCTCCCGAGTCTCTAGATTACTTACATTAAATTTTAAAACGCGAAAGTAATGCTTGTGCAAGATGATAACAAATTTAAAACAGGCAGTTCATATTGATACAAGCATTACTCTTATTTTGGAAAATGCGTTTTGTTATTTCGATATTCCGAGAAAGAAATTCTAGCCAATACTGTAAACGTTAAGATAAGAATTAGCAGGGTTACCACATTAATAAAACGTCACAAAGAAAGACCGGTATCTACTTTATGAATCGTTAAAAATGTGGTAATTGATTATACCTATAAAGTAATAAATATACAGATATATGAATATTTAAATAAAGTAAATATTATTTACAAATTTAAGGTTTGGAATCAGACGTAATCATTAACGCAATACAAGTATCTTGTAAGAACAGGTTTCGTTGATTAATATTATACAATTTATCGATTAAGAGGGCAAGGGACCAACCTGTAGGTCAATTCTCAAACTGTTTTAACGATAAATATTAGTTGGTTAAGCCACAAGAATCACAAATGTTTGATAATCTTTTTGATCGTTCTTTTCGTTATCAAAAATTCAATATTTAAGTGTACCTTTGCTTTTTATGACTTAAGAAACGTAGGTCAGCCCCATTTGCACTCACTAAGTTTTAGTGTTATTTTAAGGTTTTAACCTAAAATGTAACACTGTAAGAATGTAATTTATATTAAATAAAGATAGTAATTATTACAAATTAATGTATATTATTAAAGCATGAGGCATGATTTCACAAGTTCTAAATTACATTTAAAGTTAAAACCTTAGATTAAAACTAAAAACAGTGAGTAGGAATGGGGTTTTATGATCCAAATTGCGAAAGTTCGGCAGTTACTCACACTTAAATCAAGTTGTGTCAGTAACTTCACGAAAAATATCTCAATAATTTGTTTATAATGTATAAAAATAGGAATAACATAAAATTCACTATCGAACCAGCTCTTATAATCTCTTTTAAGCATAAGTTACCTCCGAACTCTCGTAATATGAACTATACCAGTTACGTGTTCTGTTTGTGAACTCTTTTTCGGATTTTTGTAAATGAGTTTACCTTTCTGCCCATTAATATAATCCTAAAATTTCATTTGGATACCATTTTAAAGAGTTTAGAAACGAATTCACGTAATATACAAATTCTTTAGCAGTTGCGGCCTTAGAGGGTGACAAGCAGGGCAAGCTCGCGCAACAACCCAAATAAAAAAGTTCATTACTATATATGTATTTGAATCTTGCTCCTCGCGCTTTAGAAAACCCACTTGAATCCCTGCGTATATCTTTTAAGGCATTCATGTACCTTAGTTAATCATTATTAACATTTGTCGTCTTTGTGCTTGTTAAGTTTTATAAATTTTCCAATATCAAATTTTAAAACACTACATTTATTTATTTATAACTTTTGCATTTCTCGTCAATCATCATCAAAAATAGTTACATTCTATTTACATAAATTACACAAAGATCAAGTGCCTCGCAATGACTAAAGCCGCCACTGTTTTAAAAGATGATAAACTAAAGAAGTTCATTTTAAGAATTAAAGACTTATAAAATAGTTTATAAGATATTGATAAAGACGATATTGACAAAAGGACTTCTTAAGAATGAATAATTTTTAAAAGCGAGAAACTGCGCAAAAGATGTTTTTCAAAAAGCAATAAGATACGTCACAAAACGTTACTAAATAAATAAATTCGTTTACGTAAAACGTAGCATTTGTAGCGTTAGATAAAGATTAAATACATATAACTGTTTCGCGGGCAGTCAGCTTTCGAATATTATCTGAATTATGTAAGAACACATTATATGAATCTTTTCTTCAATCAACCCGACTGTCAGTGCGAAGCTGGTTGGTACATTTCGACCAGGACCAATGGCAAATGTTTACAAATCGATTGTTGTTAGTAAATTTATCTAAAAAGTTTCCTAATCTTTAAATGCAATGTTTATCTGGAAAATTTCTAATTCTATCTTAATAGAAAGTTGATTGATTGATTGATAGAACAATAAAATATATTGTTCTGTTCTAATTATTACTAATTACCCGTTAAAACACTTACTCATTAAGGTTTATTAAATATATTAATTTTACTCGTTACATAACATTTTTTAAAGTGAATATAACGTAATATTACGAGTATATCATAAAAATTAAAAAAAAAAAAATTAACTGCAAGGTTTAGATTGGGAAATGAGGAAAAAGGAAACAGATACTGGGAAAGTAGTAGTTGAGTGTGCGGAGCGAAGGACGAAACACTGGAGCACATTAAGTTTGTGTGTAAGGAAAAAGTAGCGAGCGAAAGGAATATTGGCCAGCTATTAATGGGAGGCAGTGAAGGAAAGAGGTGGATGGCGGAAATAGTAAAAAGGAAAGGAAAAGCAGGACAATAAATAAGCTGGTGGCTGGGTTGCACAAGGAACAGGAAGAGAGAGTAAGTACTAAAAGAGGCAGTGAAGGGAAGCAGGAGAAAGAATAAAGTAGCGAGGAAACAGTGAAACTTCAGTCCAGAAAAATAGACTAGGGAATAGACCAGTCCAGAAGGAAGACTAGGGAAAATGAAGGAAGAGGGTCAAGAGAAGAAGAAGCAGAAAGTACTATTGGAAATAAAAAAGGTCTAGAATAGTTTAAATTTAATTGTAAGTTGAAGTATATGAAATGTATTAAGAATGTAGATTGTAAGGCCAAAAGGCGAACAATTAATAATAATAATAATAATAATAATATAATAAAAATTATCATTCGACATAAATTTACGTTTTGTGACGTATCTACTAATATTTAGTAGATTTTTAAATGTTTTGTTTTGCTGTTTTGTTTAAACTTCGGTAAATAATAAAAAGTAACGTTGTGTACCTTAAATAATACATTAGTTTACATTTTATGTTTAGCTGGTGGTAGATGTCAAAAAAAACAAATAATAACGAAACGTCCCCTGCAGTCTTAATTAAGCTTTACACCTTCTTTGATATTTTACATAAAATTACATAATAAAAAATATAAATATATACTTCCAATATACTTACTGAATATAAATATTTCAATGTCTTTTTGATGGTAACAAAATATTTTATTATTTTATAATCCACTAATTTATAATTTGAAACATATTTATTTTATTTTTAAAACTTATTTTTACAAATAAAAGAAACTAATTTCACAATCTCACTAATATATTATTTAAAATAAAGCACAAAATATACAAAACTATTATTATATTTCTTAATTATTATAATAATAGTTAATTATCATATTATTTACCGTAAATTAATTATTTACATAACAGTAATTCCTTTTAGAACATGATATTGTTTTTTTTGTTTTCTTTAAATATTTACACCAGGTTTAAATTCATTAAAACATTTTTCGCGAAAATAAAATGTTCATTTGTTTTTTTTTTTATTCGACATATTTCAATTCGCCATGTTGGCATTCATTTATTTTTAGGTTATTTTTTAAAAACATAATTCATTAAAACAAGAAACGCGAACACTTGATTATCTCGCGGTTGAAATCATCACAATAACTGAAGTGTACTTTTAACTTTTACCATTTAACATTAGTTGAGGCAATGCTGTGTGTTACGTATTGTGCATTTGTATTTTCTATGTAGAGGTGGGAATGTTAAGAGAGTTGAACGGTGGTTCAGACGAGAAAATCCGAAGTCAAGGACTCAGATACGAACAAAACCGAATCAAATTATTCCATCGCGGTATGTTATTACGAGTCAGGTACATGCTGTGGATGAATTGAACCTGTGGGTACCTGCCGGTATGTACTGTGTTGATGCAATTCAACGTATACGTATTTAAATAGCGTGGAGATGCTCTAACTCTCGATTCGATTACATCAATTACGCCCTCACACACACATATTTAGATACATATTTAGGCCCTCAACACACGACGCGACTGGTTGCAAACCTTAGCCCAGAATATACCCGAATGTGATTACAACTGTTGTTAGTGAGAGATCGAACGTGTATGCGAGTGGGATAAAATACGAGGACAGGCACACTAGTCGGCTGATTGCAAACTAAACGAGAAACGAAGTTTTCATCGAAAACGAGCACGAGCCATGTCGAGCCGTGTATCGTGACTCTATTTATATAGAATTTTTAACAATAGCAAAACAGGGGATTTTATTATGTTATTATGTATTTAAATACTTTTCAATAGTATTCGTAAACATCTCTGTTGATGAAACCAACAAATGTCCTACGACCGAGAAATCTAGTCGCTGAATATATGCTCAAAATCAGTTTAGTTACGTTCGGGCCATGTGTTTTATCTCACTCGTAAACACGTAATCACATTCGGTTCGGGCAGATTCGCGGCTAAGGTTTGCAACCAGTCGCGTCGTGTGCGAACACCCTTAGCGTCCTTTAATTTGTTCACAAACGTTTGTGGATAGAGCCCAACAAGAAAAATAGAGGTGCATGCTTAGTTTTCCTATGAAAATGGAAGAAAAGGACACCACAAGTGCAACCCCTCCCGGAACCCATGATAAATGAGATAAGCTTTCATAGGATCGAATTAATTCCGTGACAAATTTACACTTGATATAATGGAATCTAAGCGTAAACATCTTCGAATGGGCTTGTGTCCTATGTATTAATTTCTATAAAACTGTATTATATATTGATAAAGTGGGTTACTAGAACCTCAAATGTCTAGTGTTTATACAACACAGCGTTTCAAAATATCAAATATTATTTACAGCTATTTCAAGAAACAATAAAATTTCAATATTACGTCTGCCGTAACAGGATTAACTAAAATAAAAACTTATTATTCTTTGATTTGATTTGATTATTTGACTACCAACAGCTACAGAACATTACCACAGCACTGACCTACTCAACAAATAACTGACGTTAAAATGCATTTCACGTCATACAAATATGGCCGACCATTTCTAGCGCTAAAACTACAATTCAAACTTTTAGTTGCTATATCTTCGTCAACATTTAGATATTTAATAAAATAGACACGCCAATACACATTTATTAACATCAGTTACAATAAACAATTGAAAAATCAACCTCTAAAAAATGAGGACACGATCGAGATAGGGTTCTACATTTGTCTACGAAAAGCAAAACCGAAAACACATTTACGTTCCATTTTCACATAAACATTTTAATTTAAATTTAATACCGAGTTTTTGTAAAGTATGTAATTTCTACAAATAATGTGAATCGTCTATTTAATAATTCCAGTAATTTTAACGCTTAATAGTTTCGCTTCGGTCGTGTTGAGTTTATAGTTCGGTTACTTTCGTTACATCTCGTCAATAATCGTTCTCGAATCAACGAAGCGAAACAATTTATATCATAAATGCGATTAAAAAACTTACTAAAACAAAACAATAATATAATATGAAACTTTACGATATACTTGAATAATGTTATCAAAAAAATGCAATCAAAATATATATACACAAACGTATTATTGCAAAATTCTGCTTCTTTTTTTTCAATGTAGGAGCTGTGTGTACTCCAATGGCGTAACAAATTAACTAATTGCTTTATAAAACAATTCACTGGTTCTTTTTAATTATCCAGTAATGCTTGACATTGAACACGGTTTGATATGATTGTTGTGATGCACATATATCAGGCGTTGAAAGATTTTTTTAATTTTCACCATATGTTGTTCGATGTCATTTTGAATTCCTTACCTTCTATAAATGGGCTTGTGTCCTATGTCTTAATTTCTATAAAACTGTACTATATATTGATAAAGTTGGTTACTAAAACCTCAAATGTCCAATTATTTTTTAATAACTCCTTATATGTTAGGAGATATTAACAATTAAAAAAGTTATTTTGTCTCTTTAATTATTAAAGGATTCAATGTTGTACAACATTCCAACTGCATGTGACATCACAGCCGCTAATTGCTATCTCTTTTATACAACAGAGCGTAAAAAAGATAGCATATTCAAGATAGAACTCTGGCAAGTTTACAGGTTACCAACCGTACAGCTCATAAATCTCTGCTATATATATTTATATATCAAAATATCAAATATTATTTACAGCTATTTCAAGGAACAATAAAATTTCAATATTATGTCTGCCGTAACAGGGTTAAATAAAATAAAAACTTATTACTCTTTGACTTGACTTGATTATTTCGACTACCAACAGCTACAAAACATTACCACAGCACTGACCTAGTCAACAAATAACTGACGTTAAAATGCATTTCACGTCATACAAATATGGTCGACCATTTCTAGCGCTAAAACTACATTTTCAAATTTTTAATTGCTATATCTCCGTCAACATTTAGATATTTAATAAAATAGACACGCCAATACACATTTATTAACATCAATTTCAATCAACAATTGAAAAATCGATCACTAAATGAGGACACAAGCCCATTGCCATCTCTTTTCTTATTCTATTTTATTATAGAGTCAAAGAGATGCACAAAAGTGTTACTCAAGCGACAGTTACTAGTTACATCTGTCTCGTGCAACGCATAAAGCTTTGTTATTACGATTAGACTGATTAGTTTACTGGCTTATAGTAACGTCAAAATATAGCTAAAAATTAGGTGGCAAAACAGAAACTCAAATTTTAAATAGCTATATCTCGTCAACTTATGGGTAATTAAAAAAGAACTAACCTAATTAATTACACGATTTTGAATAAGGTTAATTGATTTTTCGCTTAAATTAAAAATTATTTCTTTGTAGGTCTGACACATATGAAATAAGATATTGAATTAAGAATAAAAACAAAAAAAGTCACCGTATTGAAGTGAAGTTGAGATGAAACTAATTAGGAGGGTGGTGTCCTAATTGCTACTCTTTTCCACATCTTAATCCATCTTATCTCCAGCGCAATAAGTTTTAGAAATCCCTGAAATAAATAATTATTTCAGCCTAAAATTCACTTTTTTATCTAAAAATAATGTGACACAGTTTCGAAAATCGAAGGTTGAACTAAAAGAGTTTTGTCCTTCATAAATTTAACGTGACTCCAATAATTAAGTTTTTTTAATAACTCGATTTAGAAATTTAAACTGTGGCAACGAAAGTAATAATAATAAGCTAAGCATAAGTACTATACAAATTAGCAATTAATATTTATAATAATAACATGCAAAAATAACATTTTTCATATAGAAAGCAGTTTTTTATTGCTGTTATTAAAATTAAAATTGAAATCCATAAAATAGAAATTATGAATATTTATTAGTATTTAAAATAATGTTATACCAATTGGTTGAACACTCGGCTATGAAGATGACTAGTAAGATTACTTTATTAGTTATTATAAATTAAATATTTGTTTAATTATGCATGAATTAAAGGTACTTAAGGAATCGAAGCGTATCATACAATAATAAGGTATTGTGTTATATGAATAATTTAAAATAAATTTATTTAGCAAGGGTACAAACCGTTCACAATGGTTGACATACGATTAGGCGTTAGTAAATATGTTCACAAAATAATGGCAATTAACTCCGAAAATGTTCACATGGAAGGAAGTCAACGCATTGGATTTGTTGTATGAAACATGGAAGAAGAAAGGAAGCAGGAGGAAAATGATATGCAACGAGTACTAACAGTTTTAAGTGGGTATGTTTATATATAAACCAACACGATTTCAGTTACACGATCTTAGATCAATCTCAGTTGTTGTTATAGCATCTTATAGCAATCGTAAGTACGTTTTCTTGTTTATTTGACAAATTCAATGCCTTCCTTGCGGCCCAGTGGACGACAGAAGTGAAACTAACCGCTTTTTCCCCAACACAATGACTAAAATTTCTATTACCATACCGAAGTGGGGGATTTCATGTATAAAAACAGTATGTATGTATATTTCATAATAGGTTAAATATTTTTATTAAAATATCTAATATATAATAATAAATGTTACAAATAAGTTTTATATAAAATTAATTAATAAATAAATTAAATTGTACTCGAACTATATAATAAAATGATATGATACTACATAATATATAATTTAAATTTTTAACAATTCCTTAAAATCAAATTTAATATATTTTGTTCCATTTCTATAAAATAAAATATTTGTATTATTGTTGATGGAAGCACTGAAAAACAAATAAACTAGAGACATCTTGCGGGATTCTATTAAAACTTTGACAGTGATTGACTTGAAGTTAAGTTCAAGTTCTTGGCGGTTTTAGTAGAGAATTCGGATTGAAATTTACAAACGAACTACACTATTATAACACCTAAGAATGCTACTATACAAACATGTTGTAAAAATGCTTTTTGGTGAACACCCGGCTTATTATATAATATAATAAAATACGATACACTTAATATAAGTATTATTTATAATACTACTATGTTTAAAGACATGTAAAATGTTATAACCTTAAAAGGTTTTTATATATAATTTTGATTCTTCATTTATTGCGACTTTTAGGTTAAACCCATCACTATTTCTACTTTTATTTATAAATACTATTTATAGTTTAGTTGCCGAATAGTCAAATTAATGTATTCTTCAATTTTCCCTGACATACATTCAATGAAATTAAAGAATACATTAATCTGACTACAGTATAAATATAAATTACTTCAATTAAAGTTATAAATATTGCTAAAACTTGACGAAATACTAATAAAATATAAGGGCCCAGTAAACATTTTGGAGTCACTTTGACATCATATTGAAGATGCGTCATGATTTTTTTGTCATAAAAGAGTTCATTTATAGTTCAGTTTCTCACATTTTTTCATATAAAATGTCTACTTTATCGGCTACAGATGGCGAAATTACTCCACCTGTCGGAATACAAATGAAGATAAAGTTGATGCGAACTATAATTGAAGTGAAATAGTGAGAGAAACGTCACTAAATAGGGCACTTCACCAAATTGTTTACTGGGGGGTCATCCATTAAATTACGTCACACAAATTTATAAGTCTTTCAGCCCACTACCTCTTGTCACACTTTGTGAAACCACGTTAATGGATGGCCCCTAAGTAGAAATTCTATTTTGTGTTTAATACGTTATTGAAAATATACACTAATCGAACACAAATCACAGATATTTATGTTTTTCTTAATTTTGCTTTTAGAGGTTATGTTATTACAGCGGATTAAACAACTTTTCCAAAACGCGCGATTTAAAATATAACGGTAGGTAGTTAGTAGTTATAAGTGCCTTAAGCTGTAACAACTAGACTCGATGGAATCTTAGCACTGATTACAAGCAGTAAACTAAGTCAAACTTAACAAAATTCAACAAGAAAAATGTTTTTCAGACTAGGCTTAATGTACCACTTGCAAAAGGTAGTTAAAATTCATAATTCCTTAGTAGAAAAATGACTATGTAAGAAAAATAAAATAAATATTTTAATTCATAATTGTTTAAATAAAAAATATAACTTAATTAAAAACAAAAAGTTAATACTTAATCAGAAATTAACATTGATAAGGGGAACCACTTGTAGCAGTATTTTATTTACAGTAAGGCGTTTAGAGAATTATCAGCACAATAATTACTGAAATATACTCGTATTTAACCTCGTGAGAACTAAATTACTATAAATGAAAAGTACTATCACTTCGCATGCAGTGGTTACTCTTTTCAATGATTATTAAGAGATATAAACAAATTAGTGTATTCATTAAGACAGGTAAAGAATATATATAAAAAATACAAGTGTCTTTACTCTCTCAGAAATGTGTCATAGAAAAAGGATGCCAGTATTTCTTATAATATTTCCCATCAAGGAACTTAAAGAATAAAACAACTCGAATATAAAATAAAGAAATTAAATAAAATATATGAACATTTTTAATAATAAATAACTTACATATATAAAATAAGCTTCTATAGTTTTTCTATTAGTATTAAATCTAATATAAAGTTTTCTTTTAGTTATTGCACATTATTTAGTGCTTATACTGGTGCGGCACCATAGGAACCATTTCTAGGTCTAGTCATTTCTTGAGCGCTAGTCTGGTAAGGAAGCGCCTCTGGTAAATATTTAGACGCAGGAGGTGGAAACAGTGTTGAGACATATTTAGCCTGTAAGAAAAAAATATTTTAATGGTGATTAGACACATATATTATTCAAGAATGAATACAGATAGACAATAATATATAATGGGCTTGTGTCCTATGTCTTAATTTCTATAAAAGTGTACTATATATTGATAAAGTGGGTTACTAGAATCTCAAATATTCAATTATTTTTTAATAAATCCTTATATGTTAAGAGATATTAACAATTAAGAAAGTCATTTTGTTTCTTTAATTATTAAAGGGATTCAACGGTACACATTCCAAGTGCATGTGACATCACAATCCTTGTGTAAGGTTACCAACCTTACAGCTCATAAATCTCTGCTATATGTATTTATACATCAAAATATCAAATATTATTTACTGCTATTTCAAGGAACAATCAAATTTCAGTATTATGTCTGCCTTAGCATTAAAAACTTATTATTCTTGATTATTCGACTACCAACAGCTACAGAACATTACCACAGCACTGACCTACTCAACAAATACTTGACGTTAAAATGCATTTCACATCATACAAATATGGTCGACCATTTCTAGCGCTAAAACTACAATTCAAACTTTTAATTGCTATATCTCCGTCAACATTTAGATATTTAATAAAATAGACACGTCAATACACATTTATAACAATTGAAAAATCGACCACTAAAAAATGAGGACACAAGCCCATTCTTTGTGGTTCGTTTCTTTACTCTTGAATACTGTTACAAAAAAAATTGCTATTTTAAAAGAAATAACGTTTAACTTTACATATGTTTTATATTATAGCTTTCTTTATCTTAAATGATATTTAAAATGAATGATAATTATTTCGTTACTGGTACATACGTAATAACGGAGTGGAGGCTTGGGGCCTTTCAATAATTTTGGGTTCTTTGGTTTGTTTACTATTTGTATTTTTAATACAAGCCCACCACTGCAAATAAAAATAATAAATAACGAACTGATACTAGTATTTTATTAAAATTTCGAAAACAACTTCATGGTTCACTTCAATCATAGAAATCTATCTTTTAAGGTTTAAATCTTTACTTACAATAATTATTGCTACAACAAGGCCTATTACACCGCCTGATAGTACGTCACTCCAATGATGTTTATAGTCTGATATTCTTGAGAGGCATGTGTACCATGTCATCATTAACAAAAGAAATTGAAGGAAATGACGAAGAACATGAACACCTCTCCATTTCATTCGGGACTGTAGGTAAATCTGTAATAAATTAAATTTTAAAATTAGGAATTGATTGAGAAAATCTATATATATTAGTTGAGTGTGTAAATACGTACTGCACAATACAGCATTGTGTACATTGAAAATGAGGAATGTCCTGATGGAAAGGATAGCCTTGATTCTCGAATCAGACGTTTGTCTGTTCCTAAGCAGGTGAAATCAGTAATGTATCGGTACTGATTAAGAGGATCGGAGCAGTTGATATTCGGCTTGCAAACCTATAAATAAAAAATATAATTATTATAATAGTAATTATAAGTATAACAGTTTCGTTGCATATTAATAGATTATTCTTAAAAGTTTATGAATGAAACATAATGTACCATAATTACTCTTAATGCAATTTTAATATCTTTGATAAAACTACCATTAAAACATAATCTTAACAGCCGATATATAATTAACGACGCATCTTTCATAAATTTCATTTCGCGTTTCTATTCTAGTCTTTATGTGCTGTAAATTTGAGATCAAAAACATTCGACTTGGGCGTTTCCGTTTCATCTTATTTTTAATACTTTTATTTTATTTTCTGTGTGTGCGTTTTCTTTTTTACTATGTTCCAGCTTCGGGTTAACACTCTCCGGTCTTTTCTGTTTTTTTTTTGCACATTTTAGCGTTCAATCTCATTGCACATTCGGGAATATTTAGGGAATTCTCAGACGCAGTGTCGTAGTCTTAAAATACTTGCATTCTGACAAAATATTGTAAATCAATTACCATTAGGTGTTGTTTTTCTGACCTTAAATAATACTTTTGAAATAATATAATATTGCTTGTTATAAAAAATGAAGTAATTATTTAAGCAATATTTAACTTTTATAAAATGTAAAATTAAAAAATCCAAATAACCAGAGATGTGCGGTTTTCAAATACATATACTTAAAATTCAAATACAAAATAGTAAATACCTATTTCCTATTTAGAAAATACAAAATACTTTTTCATTTCATTTTTGTTTCTTCATAGTGGCAATCAGTAAATATAATTTTTTGAATATAAACTTGAAACCCCACGAACATTACCGCCATTGATTTAAAAGTATCTGCACAATTGTCTTAATAATTCTAATTTAAAATGATAGATGTGCTTATTATTTTATTATCCTTCCTGTTATCCCCACCATAATACATCTGATTTTCGTTTACCTAAATATGGTTATCATATTTTCTCGTTCATTATTTGTTTTACTACAAGACAATCACCCACTACATTCCTTACTGAAATATATACACATAAATATATATTATTTTACCTACTACCCCCACAGCGACATCCAACATTTATATATTTTCATTCATAAGTTGACATTATTTAGACATGAGTGTACTAAATGTGTTCACACTAATAAAACCATTACTTTTGCTATTTTGAAAAATTCTAGGTAGTATATTTATGAAACAAAAATGTTTCAAAACAAAGTCGGTCTTTATCAAAGAGAATTCTCATAATTATTAAAAAAAAATAACATTTATATTAGTAACATAAAGAATATTCTATTTTCTCAAAAGTATTTTTAAAATACGTATTTTGTATTTAAATACTAACATGAAATTTATTTTTCATTTTGTATTTGAAATAGGGAAATAACGAGGTATTTGCATTTTGTATTTATATGCTTTTGAAAAGCATTACAATAGTTTGGCGGTGACCTATGGCTAGGGAATTCCTGGATTAAGATTTGATGAACGCATTATTATAGTGCAAAATATAATTTATATTGTTAAATAATTTAAAAACCTATATGTGTTTGTAATTCTGACAAAACCTGATTGTAAATATTGTAAATGGGGCAACTCTATTTTTGACTTAGATTGATTAAGAAGATTTATATATTATTTAACTTACATCTATAAAATGCGGTCTAAGTCTCCCAATGCTGTACTTTGCGATATCTGTAGTTAGTTGGGAACAAGCAGCACCGAAACCAAAAACTCCTATAGCTACGTAGCTGTTCCAAACCCAGGAAGGGATGGAATACCCCATAACTTGACGATGCTCCATTTTGAAGTAAAATCTGACGATCTCTGTGACTAACATCTGCAATAAAAGAGAAATATTATTTAAAATATAAAAGTTAATAAACTTTAAAATCATTACCAGATATTACACACTTAATATTAGATATTTCCTGTATATACATACATATATGCCTCATAATGTGAAAATAATATCCTAATATATATACATTGCATATACATGAAATGAATAAGCATGACAGTACATACTATGTACATGCAGTAATGTTTAAATATTCATTTGCACATACATATGACATACAATGTAGGTTTCACATCACAACCGCATATACATAGGATATGCAATATATATTAATGTATATACCTTGAATATAGTATGTATATCCAAATGTTTTATGGGTATTTTATTTTAAATTAAATTACATAGCATATGGTAAAATGAGTAATCATTCCTTGCACAAGTTTTAATTTAAATTTTAGATATAGGTGTTGTTTTAATAATATGTAATCAATAATCATGAAAGTGTACTAAGGCAAGATAGAATGTTTATTTGTTTATTCCAAATAATATTATAATTAACCAGCACTTATTTTTGACAAACGAAATTGTCAAAATGTATATTACACAGGAACGACGCATGCGCACTAAGTAATTCAAAATTAAATTAAAATTTGTTGCATATTTTGGAAACATACAATTTAGGATTACATTTATTATCAGGGGTACTAGAGAAACTTCAAACCTATCTCATTCCATTTACCCAGGACTCCAACCTGTACTCCTTCATGATAAATTAATTAGGTACATTTTCTAATATGGTACATAAAATAACACTTTAAAATCCATTAATACCAATCTGTTTTAAATAACGTGTAATATTAAATACCAGTTCACATTTTGGCAGGTTTAATACTAATCTTTCACTACTTATTTCTATAAATAACTTTAAACAAACTTATGAAAATTATTTTTTAAAAATGTTTCACATATGTCAACAGTATTATAAATCTGTATAAATTTATATTCAAGTAAAATAAACAATCCACAATTATTATTACGGGATTATATCATTTAAGACAGAGTGTGTACAAAATGTCATGCATGTGTTCGAATAATTTAAACCTACTTAATTTTCTAATATTTTTTTTTAAATTTAATTTTACGAGTTAAACTTTTTAATTCGCGTTATATCCCACTTCTGAAAATTGTAAAACTTATATCTCTAACAGTTCTACAGATACTTTTGCAGATAAGACTGAAGGCAGAGTAGGACCAGGGTTGTACTGGGGGTTTAGAGTACACTATTGCTAACAGTATTGAGTACAGTCTCCGAAAATAATTAAATACTATTCCACATGAAATAATCGTTACGTTTGTACTACATATCCGACTACACTTTTGTCTGCGATTGTCATACTATTGTCTATGCTATTTATTCACACTCATACAAATAGCGCGGTTAAAAAAATACACATACATTAACCGAAAATTAGGGCAGCTACTAAATAGAACGTACCGTATATACATTCTATGATTTTCTGGGGAATAGCATGCTTTCGTGCTATATACTAGCATGTGTGTCAACCTATAATGCCGGTTTCACACCAGAGCGACAGTTCAATAAAACATGAACAAAAACTTATTTTTCTGAATAAAAACAGCAATGTTTACACCAAAGAGACAGTTCTTAAAACATTTTTGTCTTTTGTTACTGTTTTAGTAAATAAAACACATTCTCATCTGGATTCAGTAAGATCAAAGGAAAACACGTTTGTTGTTGTTTCTTAGTCTGCTTGGTTTGAACACGCAGTTTTGTTTTTTGTGAAAATTTGCGCTTGTCAGTTGTTGTTTATCATGTTTATAATTTTTATGGGACACACAGAAAAACACTAAAAACAAAACTAGTCTGTTCAGTGTGAACAATCTGTTTTAGAGAAACAGAACTGTTTTAAAATAAAAAAAAACACATGTTTTTGTCTTGTTTTTTGACAACAAAACTGTTTTCAAAACTGTCCCTCTGGTGTAAAACCGGCATAAGGTGCTATATTTTATTTTTATAGCTTGCAGACAAAGTGCAAGGCTGTCTCTACTGTATTTTGTTATTGAATTAATAAAAGTCAGACACGTTTAAAATCGATGACGCAACAAGTAACAAATTAGCATAGATGAATGTGTTGAAAGTTACATTGGAATGTGGATGTGACTAATATCTACTGCATATTAGGAGTTTGAATGTTTTTGCAAAAAACTTGTTATGGACAAGTAGCTAAGCAGGTTTTATGACGTTTTTATTAGCCTACTATAAATTCATTTTAAATATACGAGTATACAGGGAATATAATAAAGTTCTTAGTGTTTCAAATTTTATGAATAAATATTGCAATGAAGATTGGTATAACTTAGTTAAAGTAGAAGGGGCTTGTGTCCTATGTCTTAATTTCTATAAAACTGTACTATATATTGATAAAGTTGATTACTAAAACCTCAAATGTTCAATTATTTTTTAAAAACTCCTTATATTTCAAAAGATATTAACAATTAAATTGACATCAGAATCCTTGTGTAGGGTTACCAACCTTACAGCTCATAAATCTCAGCTATATGTATTTATATATCAAAATATCAAATATTATTTACAGCTATTTCAAGGAACAATCAAATTTCAATATTATGTCTGCCGTAACAGGGTTAAATAAAATAAATACTTATTATTCTTTGACTTGACTTAATTATTTCAACTACCAACAGCTACAAAACATTACCACAGCACTGACCTACTCAACAAATAACTGACGTTAAAATGCATTTCACGTCATACAAATATGGCCGACCATTTCTAGCGCTAAAACTACAATTCAAATTTTTAATTATCTATATCTCCGTCAACATTTAGATATTTAATAAAATAGACACGCCAATACACATTTATTATCAACAATTTCAAACAACGAGGACAAATGAAAAATGAGGACACAAGCCCATTTGTAAGCAGTCTGTTATCTTTTATAAATTTAAAAAAATGGCTGACAATCTGAGTTCAATTTTTTCACGCTAGGTGGCCATGTGTTCTATTAAGCTGTGGAACTAAACCTAACAGTTATTATTTACTTTTTGTACAAAGAAAGCAAAATGTTTTTATTACATCCACTTACCAAAGTGATTGCGCTTTAAGTACTCAAGCTGTTGTTACATTACAATTTATAAAACGTTGATAACATTTTAAAGCACTCCACAGTTCACAGTATTTGTTTATCATAAATATATCAATTATATCCACTTCATATACTTCATGTTATTTAACAGATTTAATTGCTTTTTAATGGTTACGCATTTTACTAACAGACGAAGATATATTTAATGCCCCACGAGAGTTATACTGATTTTTTATTTTGTATAGTGTCGCCATCTCTTCGTGTAACAACTAACTATATTTTGCACCATTGATAAATACAATGAGTTATGTATCTTAACCGGTTTCTCTAGATGCCCCCTAACTCCTCGACGATGTACAATACCGTGGACTAGGTGATCTAATGACCTGCGTAACTATGTCTGAATTGATCATTTTTATTTTAGTCGCGTTCGCCGTACCATGTCTCTCAATAATGCTCCATTCATTTCTTTCTCCAGAGCTCACAACATTCAGCAATTGTAGAAGGTGAAGCTATTGATATCATTGGTAGGTAGTCTTGGTAATGCAGATAATTAATTATTTTAAATAATAAAACAATAAAGCCTCATTCCCACTCACTGTTTTGATATTTAATTTACTGTTTTTACCTAATATTTTAATATAGATTTCAGGTTTTCAGAATAAACATTCCTAGTCACATTCGTGTTTTAATTTGAGTTTAGTTAAATTAGTTGGAGCGTATGCATCGTTAGTAATATAAATTTTGACAGTTCGACAATTGGACAAAATTGTATGTGAAATAATTAGTAAAATTAGTAATAGAAATTGTTTTCTCTTCTATATATTTTACAAACTGACATTAAACTTCTTTTAAAAGTAAAACCTACTGCATTTTGATAGATTGTCACATTTTGGAGGTTATAATATAATACAGTTTTTCTTAATTTAATATTTTTAATTTAAAACATTGAAACCTGTTTTAAATTTTTAAGGTTCTAAAAAAAACTACGAATGACTACGCGTATTGCCATATGCTAAACAATTTAAATTAAATACAAAATACAAATTAAAATAAAGCAGTGAGTGGGAATGATACTTAACGCTAAAACATTTTTTAGGAGTGGTTCTGTTATCAGAAAGTAAATTTGAGTTTCCGAACTCAGCAGAACAAAGAAAAAGAAATTAGTTCACAATTTTATTTTTCATTTATAAAACTGCTTTTAACATATAAACAACTAGTTTTTCGAAAAAATGTTGTTCTTTGCGTAATTTAATCAGCTTTACTGTACTGAGAAAATAATTAAAATACGTCAAACGGTTCCAACGCTAATGTCATGTGTACAACGTTCATGTTGGAAGAAATTCGGGCTGTTGTTGACCGCGTCAAAATGGATTTTTGTAACCCAACCATACACTTGATCCACATGTCATGCACTGCAGCACGAATCGTCCAACAAAGGAAGGTTTTATACTTGAAAGTTTCTTTATTTACTTGAAAGTTTTTGTTAAACAGTGTCAGTGTCAATAATATCAACAAATTATTAAAATAAATAAATCTTTCGTTCCACCGTGTAGTAGGAAACTTGCCATGTCAATCTTACAATATTTGACTCACATCTTTTTCAATTATTTTTATTTATTTACTAAACACAACTAAAAAAAATGTCAACGTACAATGAGATTATACTGAAGACTGAGTAGGTACTCGACCCTTTTGTTCTAGATCACATTCTAAACCGTAATTTCTTTGATGTTCCGACTTAAGATTGAAACATTTTTGTTTCATAAAAATACTACCTAGAATTGTTTTTAAATAGCATAAGTAAGTGTTTTATTAGTGTCGCTTGTTTATGTCACATCAATCTGTACGAGGCATTACATTTATCCAATAGTATCATAGCGTATCATGTAGTGAGTGTAGGGAACAAACAGCCTCAATATCTTAACACGGGACAATTTAAAAATGTTTATTTACACAAATGTGACAGTGTCTTTCAATATGTCAGTTTTTTTGTTGCATTTTGTTAACACTAATTGTGTCGCGTTATACAAGTCTTACAGCGTGGTTCTTACAGCCTCATTAGCGTTCCTTCCTCTTCAAAGTGCATCTCGAGGACAGAGGACCTCACTAGACTACAAGGCTACTAGACAACGAGGCCAGGCGCAACTGAAGTTTTTATCAATGAAGATTTAGGGATTAGGGTAAAAAAAATAAATGGTTCAAGATAAAAAAGCCGCATGTTTAAAATTAGAAATACTGGTGGTATAAGTATCAACAGAACCTAACAACACACAGATTCTCAAACACAGAGTCACGCCGTAAAACAATTGGATTTTGCAACTTTTCTTTTCACAAATTTTTGATTCATTTTTCAATCAAAAAATTAATACAATCTTCATGCAATCATTTACAAATTCATATGCATTTTATATAGTATCAACATTCGAACGATATGTGTCAAAATTTCATGATATTCTGTCAATTAGTTTACATGTTATAGTGGTTTTAGTGACGCTACTTTTGTTATTTTCAAAACAATGGAAAAATCTGACTTTCTGAGTGTGTTGATAAAGCATTGCTTTTTAATAGGAAGAAATACCGTTCAAGCAAGGCAATGGCTTGTTACAATGGTGTCATCTATATGTCATCCTACGAACTTATTGAGTGATGTGGTAGGCGTTATATATCGTAATGCTGAGCTACATAACTCTAAAAAAACGTTATATAAAAAGTATCGTTAGGTTATTGAAGAAATATAACTTCAATTCGTTATGGTTTCGGTCTCTACTTACAGATGTCTCGAGCAACACATAAAATATATAAAGATGATAAACAAGGATAAATAAAATCGGTTATTTATTATTCTATAGATTATAATACTAGCCCTGTGACGAAAAAAATATGGCTAAAAACTAAATGTAAATTGGATATTTATAAAACTATAATAAACCAATAAATTACTAAATTGAATAAATGTATAACTAAGTATACAACCCTATTCAAATCTTGCTCATCTTCATAATTATTAACCCACGCTTTGAGAATCTCTACCATAAACTTTTTTATGAATAAAAAAAGAAAGGCGCTTCTGGTTTTAAAAAAAAATGCATCTTCATATTAAAAAAACATACATCAAAGCAAAGAAAATAGTTATAAATTAGAAGACAGTGCATTCTGGTTCTTGCAGTTTAACAAAGAGCTTGTGTATGAGTGTAAGAGTGTAAAAACTAACAAAAATGTTTTAAAAACATGGGCTTACGAAAGTCTAATTATTTTTGAATTAATATCATTTTTTGTACATAAATTTCAATTAATATGTTCTAAATTTATATAGGAAAACAGAAAAACATATGGCATGAGGCCTTAACCGAGCGAATTTATTGATTATTTTTATAACGTTCAAAAAACACAACAAAACACAAAACACATAAAAAATGTAAACTAATCTGGTGATAGCAACTTCTATAGTTATTTTTTTTATATTTATTTACTTATTTGTCTTGACTTTCTTTCGTCATAGCCACCATCAAACATTTTTTATACTTCTTTTACAATTTATAATTCAATTTTACAAATTTCTAAATATTTCAATAATTCACTAATTAATTTTGAATCACTTAACAAAAATTTATTATTAACAGGAAAAGTTTTAATCACATCTAATATATCACTATTCAGTTTTGATCTTTCTAAACTATAATTTATGCATTCAAATATAATATGATCCAAAGTTCCTTCTTCACCACATTGACATCTATCGTCAGATTTTATATTAACTTTGTACAGGTGAGTTGGAGTTTTGTAATGATTACTTTTGATTCTGATTATAGTTGATATAATTTTGCGGGACTCATTTCTAAACAACATATAATAATCTCTTCCTTTTAACTGACTTTTGTTAATGAAATCTGTGTTTCTCAAATTGAAGTTTAATTTTTTGATTATATTAAACTTCAATTTAAGAAATTAAGATTAAGATGGAATAGATCGATGGCACATAGAAACACTTTAAAGCGGTCTGTTTATGACCGTGGTTAAATTGAACTAAGCAAGAAGACACCTCTAAAGATAAATCTTTTATCAGAGACAATAACAATAACTTCTTTAATTAAATGTCACACTACAGTCGATTAATTAACACTTTATTAATTTATTACCTAATTTTTCACACGGTACAACTAATTAAATTTAATTTGTTCTTTAAATTGGAACACCAATAAATAACCTGGGTGTTACAACCAACCATATCGTATTCAGATTTATTGTTGGAAATGAATAGAGATGGTAGTAGCTGTAGCTGAGCAAGTTAGAATGATTTATTGGAATGAGATTTAATGGGAAACGAAGAGTCGTTTTCTTATTCATTAAGAAGACATGCATGTGTTGCTTGTACCGAATAATGAGATAATAATTGAAATGGAGACCGTGAAATGTTTCATTAGATAAGTTTGGAACTCTGGGAAATAATGCAAACGCAGGAAACATAAAGGAAACGTTTCAAGAAATACTAAACGTAAATTCGTGTTTGTTTAACATAATATTTGTTACCTAGCCTTTTCAGTAAATAAAGTTTGAAATAATTAATTTACTTTGTCACTAAAGAAACGCATGTAAAGTGTATTGAAAGACTTTTTAGCTACTTTCCTTCTAGTTAGCGTCTTTCAGCTGGTTTCTTCAATAGGCTAATAAGGTGTTGCATCTGTCCTTTCTAAAATTGTCTTAATGCAGCTGTGTTTCCAGGATGCGGGTTGCTCTTAAGCTTATAGTTATTGTGCTTGCAAAATCTTGTATATTCGGCTTTTATGTATGTGTGGACACAAAGTTCGTGCTCATGCTGAAAGACGAGAACATGAGAACATGATGTTTACCATTAACAACGAAATTGCCTGCGATCTAGAAACACAGTCGCTCAAAACCAATTTCGAATCAGTTTAGTTTCGTTCCTGCCGTGTGCGTTCTCTCACTCACAACACAGTTTCTTTGTCATTCGGTTCGGGCAGATTCGGGGCTCGCGTTTACAATCAGTCGACCCATCGAAAGTTATATTATGTGGTGAAATTGAGCTAAAAATTATGATTTGTATGGAAAATGACTATTTTTAATCATGTATAAAAAGAAAACTATGAACCCTAGGTCTCTAAAAATTTGAAACAGCATGTGTTTTAACTATTTGTATCGACCCTCCAAATTTCATAACGTTTTCATCATTTACGTTAACGTCCTGTACCTCCTTAAATGCACTGTATGTTATACAAATGAATATACGGGATCTGAATTCTTTTTCAATGCAGTGGTTATAAAATATGGTCCAAAAATGTTATGAAATTATTTTTAATTATTATTATCAATGTTCTATCAATTACTATTATTAATTTATTTAATTTATTTATAAAATATTCATCTTTATGTTGTCTTATTAGTGATAACGACACAATCAATAATTTTCGGTTTTTTTTTTATAAATACGCCAATATCCTGCTGTTCTCAGCGAGTTTTATTGGAGAAAACACTTTTCCGTGCAAATGATTCGAACTCTGATTATAGGGATTGAGAAACATGACTTTGACGCCAACTACCGAGAAAAATATAAAGCAAAGTGGTGGCAAGTGGTATAGAAAACAATAAGGAATTTGTTAAATTAATAATTTTTTTAATCTAGTCGAAATAATTTTACGTAATGTCTTCTTCAAAAGTATCGTGCTGTATCCGTGGCTGTATATGCCATATAAAAACAAAAACCAAAATACAAGTGTGAAATGTTATCGTTTCCCTGCGAGTACTCTGAATTCAGAATGGATAACCCTTAAACGTCAACAATGGATAAATGCAGTGAAAAACTATGTGTAAGTAAATTATTTTAATAAAAAAATTTAATTAATCACAATCAAATTTGAAAAGCTAAGTATTATAAAATAGAATATTAAACTATATAATAATTATTTTATGAAATAAATAAAATAGTAATAAGTAAAAGTAAAATTTAAAAAATTTGTGTTTCAGAAAATATCTAAATGATTGGGAACCAACTAAAAATACACGCATTTGTAGTGATCATTTTGTGAATAATCAAAAGTCAGAACATCCTCGGCATCCTTCATACACACCAACAATTTTTCCTGGTAAAGTAAATACCAAAAAATCCACTCAATCATTTGAACGTTTCGAACGATTACGGCAACGGAATGTACGAAGTGAAATGAATATCATTAATAATAATAATAATAATAATAATGAAATTGAAATTCAAGAGGATAATTATGTAGATATTGAAACACAGAGCGTTGAAGATCATTATGCTTCTGATGCTACTCCACAAAAAACAACTCGTAGTATAACATGTCAAACTGATGAAATTGTTGATGAAAGTGTTTTAGATGAACATAAGTATTTTTTTTGTAACATAAATTCCCGTGATGGTGTAACTACTACAGAAGTGCAAGTAAACATTCCAATTAAAAGGACAGCCGAAAAAATGTGTGATGTTAATTTGCCGCTTTTACGAAAGAATGTTGAAGATGTTGGGTGTGATCCAATTACTCCAGATCCTATTAAATCTGATTATCAAGGTTCAAGATTATCAAGAACCCGAATTTAATTATTTTTTGCATTATTTATTTCTATTAATACTATTTCTACGCTGTTTACATCACAATCCTTTACATTTATGACACCAGAGCGCTCCACTTTCGGCAGTAGTGCTGCCTCTACAGTTCTTTCTCAATCCCTATATTTATCTCGATTTCGTACAAAAATGTATAGCACAACAACTACCTTAAATAAAATACAACCCTTTATTGAAATATAGTAGTAATAGCCAGTAATAAAATCCATTATTTTTTATAACAATATAATAAATGCAGGACCCGTTCTTTTCAGCCGATGAACCGTGTGTGGCGCAAAATGTCGTGATTCTCGATGTAACTCAAATCACAATGTTAAGCGTTGTCTTGATTGTTTCTTGTCGATTAAAACACGAAAAAACCAAGTGTTTATGTAAATCTGATGTTGGTAATTTACATTTAGTAGTGGACTGTATTTTTATTAAGAATTTCACAGAGAAACACACTATTTAATAATTAAATTAATTTATTTGAAATAAGCAGAAAAAGCACGTGTACAAAATAACAATGTATATATATGTTGCTAATTTAGACTCTTAATGTTAAGAGAGCAACCTATTCGTTCGACGGTCGTTGAAGTAAGGACTGTTTAAATGTCGGCAATGACGCAAGGCATCCCTTACGTGTCAGTAGACAAAAAGTACCGTTGTCCACCTACAGATATTACGCAATGCATTATGTTTGATTGGTAACGTCTATAACTACGGACTTGGTTCCTTAAGTTAGACAACTATAGGTGGCGGTTGGTCATCATTTAATATTTAAACCTTAAAATTAAAGAAATTCGCAAACATCCTGGCCGCTATGAAACGGTTCCTATTAATTACATTAATTAGGTTTCATATTATTTAAGATGCGAATTATTCTAGATCTGGGGATTGTAGGTGGCAGATTTTTTGAATAGCTCTTTGGTGGGTTCCTCCTGGAGTCTTGATAGAGACGACTCGTACGATTCCATCCTTTCCAGGGTGCAGTTCTAGAACTCTGCCTGTGGTCCATTTGTGCGTGGGGGCGTTTTCATCTTTTAAAACTACCAAATCACCAAGCTGTGGAACTCGTGGTTGTCCATGCTGCCATTTGGTACGCTGTTGGAGTGTATTCAGATATTCCTTGTGCCAGCGTTTCCAAAATGTCGTCCTCATCTGTTGGATAATATTGAAGGCAGTTAATCTTGTTTTAACTGGTGTGTCCTCGGCAGTTCCCAGAGTGGAGACTGGAGGTCGACCAATGAGAAAATGTCCAGGACAGAGAGGATATAGGTCATTAGGATGAGTAGAAAGGGCAGTGAGAGGTCTTGAATTTATAATTGATTCTATTTGAGTTAATACAGTATATAGATCTTCAAAAGTTAAATTCGAATTATGCATCACACGTCGAAGGTGATGTTTGACCGATTTTACTGCAGCTTCCCACAGACCCCCATGATGTGGTGATCGTGGAGGTATAAATTTCCAAGCAATTCCGCGAGATTCTACAGTAGTACATACAGTATGTTGGAATGACGTATCTGATAATAGATGACCTAGGTCTCTCAGATAATTTCTAGCGCCTACAAAATTTGTTCCATTGTCAGAAAATACTTGTGCAGGCGTACCTCTACGTGCGGTAAATCGTTGAAATGCTAACAGGAATGCTTGCGTAGTAAGATCTGTTACCAATTCAAGATGTACAGCCTTAGTAGTAAAACAAACAAATAACGCTATGTATGACTTTAATAATTTAGAATTCCTACCATATCTATTTTTGATCATTACTGGACCTGCATAATCAATACCTGTTGTGCTAAACGGGTAAACGGCTGTTATGCGTTCAACTGGCAAGTCACCTAATGGTGCATAATAAGAAGCGGGTTTGTGTTTCATACAAATTATGCATTCTTTGGTGACTTGCTTAGCAAGTGTGCGCCCTGAGATAGGCCAGTATTTTTCTCTAATAGAATATAATAGTCCCTGCGGACCTGGGTGCAAACATTCTAAATGCTTTGCTTTCATAATCAGTTTTGTGATCGCGTGTGCCTTGGGTAAAAGAATCGGGTGTTTGAAATCATAAGCAATGTCTGATTGTTTAAGTCTTCCGCCCACTCGAATTAAACCAAGTGTGTCAACAAAGGGTTGTAATGAACGCAGATTACTACTGATGCTGACGGATTGTCCTTTATGCAATAATGTCAGTTCTTTACAAAATTCTTGTTCCTGTGCTATCCGAATCAGTTTTGTAGTAGCCGTTTCTAATTCAACAGAAGTTAAAACACCTGTACTTCTGTTGCCTCGCAGTGCGCGAGCATTATTTATAAAACGTGAACAATAGGCTGCGATTCGAACGAGCCTGTTTAGATTTGAATATCTGGTAAATATGTCATGTACCGTTTTGCTATGTGCATTGATAATTACTGGCGGTTTGACTTCAGGTAAATCTAATATTTCCAAGTCGTTTGGGATTGGCCAGTGTGTCGGTGTTAAGTGCAACCAACCTGGACCGTTCCACCATAAAGAAGCATTTCTCAATTCACTAGCATCTACACCGCGGGATATAAGATCGGCTGGGTTTTGATTCGTTGATATGTGGGACCAACAATCTGCATTGGTGTTACGCTGAATGTGAGCAACTCTGTTTGCCACAAATGTTTTTAGCTGATTAGATGGAGTTTTAATCCATGCCAACACAATTGTTGAATCTGTCCACAATATCGTTCTCGTGACAGTTAGATTAAGGGATGCCTTAACCTGTTTCATTAGGTCTGTCAAAATACTAGCACCACACAGTTCAAGTCGTGGAACTGTAAGTGCCTTTAAGGGTGCTACTCTAGATTTCGCACATAACAGTTTAACCTTGACGTCACCATTCGCGTTAATACTTTTGACATAAACACATGCTCCGTATGCTTGTAATGAAGCATCGCAGAAACCATGTAGTTCTATAGATGTGGGATCTATGCATAGTACATGTCTTGGAATGGTAAATTCTTTTAAATCTTGTATTTGATTACTAAAATCGAACCAAGATTTCTTAATTTCATCGGGAACTTGTGTGTCCCAATCTATTTGTAATTGCCATAGTTTTTGCAACCAAATTTTTGCAAGAATTACTACTGGACCTAGCAAACCTAGTGGATCGAAGATTTGAGCTATGTACGACAGTAGAATTCTTTTTGTAACTTTATTTACGTGTTCTAATGGTGGTACATTGTGTTTTAATGAATCAGTATTAGGCAACCATTGTATCCCTAAGGTTTTACTTTGTTCGGAAACCAAATGGACCGCGCTGTCGGTATTTGGTGATTCTAAACATGTTTTAGCTAGGAAGTCAGGATGATTAGACACCCATTTTCTTAATTTAAAACAACCCTTGGATAAAATCAAGTCAATGTCCTTACATAGTTCAACTAATGAATCTACTGATGATGCTCCAGTGAGCAGATCATCAACATAAAAATCTTTCAATATAGTTTCTGATGCGATCGGAAACTCGGTTTTGTTTTGATGCGCTATATGGCATAAAGTTCTAATAGCTAAATATGGCGCTGATGTAGTTCCATATGTTACAGTATTCAACGTATATGATTGTATTGGTACGTCAGGAGACGGTCTCCAAAGAATCCTTTGTAAATTTCGTTGTGCTGGCTCGACCAGCACCTGTCTATACATCATTGCGATGTCCGATGTAGCCACATATCTATGTGTCCTGAACCTAAGTAAGATTGACAAAAGACTTGATTGTATCGTGGGCCCTACAGATTGAATATTATTGAGAGAGACTCCAGACGTCGTTGTCATAGAGCCGTCAAACACTACTCTCAATTTTGTTGTAGTACTCGAAAGTTTGAGCACACCATGATGTGGTAAATAATAGCTGTTCGTATTATTGTCATCCGAATGAACTCTAGACATATGTCCTAGACGTTCATAGTTGCTCATAAATTCATTGTATTGTTGCATTAGACTTGAGTTTTTTGCTAATCGTTTCTAAAGTGCATAAAATCGTTTCAACGCGTAAGCCTTTGAGTCGCCCAGCCGATCTGGGGACTCCTTCAGCGGAATTCGAACGGTAAATCTACCTGTGTTGTCTTGACTAACATGTTGCAAGAAGTGCTTCTCGCAAGCTTCTTCTTCTAATGATAGTGCCCTAACTAATGGTGATTCTTCTATTTCCCAAAATGTCTGAAGTTGACTTTGAAGCAACCGTGTTGATGTATGTAAACAAGTTGTGTTACGTTCAGTATTAGATACACAATGCCCTGTTACAATCCATCCAAGCTGCGACTGATGCAATGCTAGATTGCGATTTCCTAACCTGATTTTACGGGTTCCTAGTATTCCCCAAAATAATTCTGCACCGAGCAGTATGTCAATGTCATTTGGAATATTGAATGTGGGATCAGCTAACTGTAAATTATTAGGAATGTTTAAATTGTTCGCATCAATAAAAGCGTTCGGCAACGGCTCGGTTATTGATGGAATAACTAAACAATTTATGTTCGAATTGAACCTTGAAATCTTTGATTTTAGTTTTAAATTAACAGCGTCGTGTACAGCGGTCGCCCTTTTATTAATTCCTTTAATTGAATAATGGACCGTGCTTGCCCTTAATCCCAATTTCTTAAAAAATCTAGCAGTTATAAAATTGCTTTGACTTCCCGAATCCAATAAAGCCCGAGCAGTATGTTCGTTGCCATGCAGATCAGTTACGTTAACTAATGCGGTAGACAACACGGCGTTGAATGATCTACCGTTATTTGAAAGTGCGACAACTGGTTCTGTTGCTACCTGCTCTACAGAGATATTAGAACTCGGGTGTAAAGTAGTATGATGTTTTTTATGACACATTTTACAAGTTCCCTTTTTGCATTCCTTTATCCAGTGAGATGATGACAAACAATTATGACATAATTTCTTGTTTTTAATTTCAGCCCAACGTTGATCAATAGTCATATTCAAATAAACACTACAGTGAAACGGTTTATGGTTGGTATTTTGACAAAAATCACATGATGGCGTCTCTATAGCCGAGAATGTACGTGACTCTTTGTGACGTATTGTCGAACGTGAATTAGTTCGAGAATTGTTTAGTTCTAATAGTTCAGCTCTTTGTGTTATAAAATTTAAAAATTGCTCCGTTGTTGGAATGTTATCTGACCCAAAGCATTCTTTATCCCAATCATCACGCAGATCACTATCTAGTTTTTGTGTCATAAGATAAACAAATAACACATTCGATCTATCCACAGGTTCGCCTAATGTGGACAGAGAACACATGTGGCTTTTCATGTTATCTACCAGGGCCCTAAGCCTTACTGCTGAATTACCGGGCACAGCTGATAGATTAACTAAAGCCTTAATGTGATGGTTTGTTGCTATTCGTTTATTCTCAAAACGTTTAAAAACTAGTTCCCACGCTTCTAAATAACTATCTGCAGTTATTACAATAGAGTCTATGACATGTAGTGCCATAGACGTTAATGATGATTTTAAATAGTAGAATTTGTGGATATTATCAATGGAGTCATTTTTGTGTATCATTGAGATATATAGATCTCTGAATCGCGGCCATTCAGATATATCACCATTAAATGTTGGTAATTTCAATTTTGGTAAATGAGAATTATTAACGAAAGAAGAATTTCCCGATTTAATAGATAACTGATCTAGATCGTTGAGACTTGAAGAGTTATTTTTTGCTAAGAATCGTTTTGCCATGCTAACAGCATTCGACGATTTTTCTTCAAAATCATCCCAAATATCTAAATCAGTTACATCTGCAATACTCAATAAATTCATTTTGAAATCAGTTAATGTAGGTAATCTTTCTAATTTCGTTTGAATTTTAAAGAAATCGTTTTCTGATATATTGTCTTCATCTAATTTACTTAAATAACTTAAAAATGACTCTACTGATCTTACCATCAATGTTTGTTCTAATAATTGCTGTGAATTATCCATTCTAATTTATTTAGCTTAATGAAAATAACTGAACTAAACTTGATTTTCTGAAATGCTATAAAATACCTTAACAATAAACAATCTAGGGCTCTATGTAGCTTCGTAAGATCCGTTTACTTAAAATATTTTATAACAAGATGTAGTGATGCCGTAATACTTTCCCGTTATAATTGTTGAACACGTGTTTCGAAACGCGTTTTGCACATGTAAATTTTCTGAACGTTAGTTGGAACGTAAATTACTTTATTCTTTTAATCTAATTACTGTATATATTACGAATATCAAACAGAATCAATTAAAACATAGGATATTTAAATGATATGGAATAATTAAAAGAATGTGGACTTATCTCAAAATGGCGACCTCCTCTGGTAGTGGACGCCGCTAGCTTCTGTGTGTTTGGCCTCGTATGTAAATCTTTCCCTCGTGGTTTCAGCACTCCGTGTTGAAATATCCGGCTCGAAGGACCAAAATGTGGCGCAAAATGTCGTGATTCTCGATGTAACTCAAATCACAATGTTAAGCGTTGTCTTGATTGTTTCTTGTCGATTAAAACACGAAAAAACCAAGTGTTTATGTAAATCTGATGTTGGTAATTTACATTTAGTAGTGGACTGTATTTTTATTAAGAATTTCACAGAGAAACACACTATTTAATAATTAAATTAATTTATTTGAAATAAGCAGAAAAAGCACGTGTACAAAATAACAATGTATATATATGTTGCTAATTTAGACTCTTAATGTTAAGAGAGCAACCTATTCGTTCGACGGTCGTTGAAGTAAGGACTGTTTAAATGTCGGCAATGACGCAAGGCATCCCTTACGTGTCAGTAGACAAAAAGTACCGTTGTCCACCTACAGATATTACGCAATGCATTATGTTTGATTGGTAACGTCTATAACTACGGACTTGGTTCCTTAAGTTAGACAACTATAGGTGGCGGTTGGTCATCATTTAATATTTAAACCTTAAAATTAAAGAAATTCGCAAACACCGTGAATATAAAACGATGTAAGTATGATACCCTCGTGATAGGATAATGTGATACATCTGGAATAGGGGACACACACATAGATTCAAATAATCCTGTGATTCTCAAGCTGTGGCACACTTTAACAAAACAGACTATAAATAATATAAAACAATAGTAACACAGTTTGAGAAGCATTGTTGATGTTACGGATAAATAACACCGACAAACGACAACGACCCGTTAAACTGATATTTGGTTGGTAAATAGGTGTATTACATGCGTCGTTCATCAAACGGTGGGTTAGTTGGTAGGCCTGGTTGCTTTGTTAACCCAGATAGATATAATGTACTGTATATAGTACATAAACCCGGGGACGCCCCTGAATTATATGAATTTATTGACTTGAAAATTGTGTGAAGGTTTATAAATAATACATGAAAGGCGTACACAAAGAGTGATTAATTGATTTTCGAAAATATGGAGAGAAAATAAAGAAGGGAGGGAGGGATAATAATGTGACATGTTCTACAACAGATAACTGTGCAATGGTGAGTGTCGCTTAGTCAGTGGTCATAGCAAGGATTTGTCATATAAATATAAACATGAAGTGAGTGTTGGGGGGGTGGGGGTGGTGCAGCAACAATATTGTTACTGATAGTAACACATTTATACGATTGAACATACAAATAATGCTAGTCTTTGTTGCATATGCTCAAATTTAAAATAGAATTAGCGTCTTTTTAAGTTCAAGGAACCTTAAAAATATTAACTGCTTTTTTTGAGAAGCCAATCAATGCAAACAAATTATTTCTCGGTAATACGAAATATGTCTCTAAGGTAATTAAAAATTTCAGCCGTAACTTATTCTTATTTTCTTTAAAAATTGGAATTTTTATAAGCTATTTATAAAAGAATAATTTCAATAATAAAGTTTTTTAGATTTTTAAGCTTCTTATGAGTTGCCGCACAGATATGAAACCGAGCTGTAATTGTACATGGTTTCACTAAATTGTAATTTTTGATGAAAATAAGAATAAGTTACGGCTAAAATTTTGTAATTACCTAAGAGACATATTGGTTAACCTATTTATAAATAATTTCATTAAATAATGCGGTTTTAGATGTTCGTTTGCGTTTTATTTTCCTGTATTAAAATAGCAATATAAGACACTAATTGGTGAATTTATATATTATATAATAATATTTAAGTTACTTAATACTTTTACAGTCTATTATCACTTAAATATTTGCTTAATTGTTCCGATTAGCCATGTAATTTAAAGTTCGATTAAACACCGAATTAATTTTAATTTATACCACTAGTCCGAATCGACTGCTATCGAATCGGCTGCATACTTCACCGATGTATGGAAATTAGCTATTTTTAATAATTAAAAAAACTATGAGACTAAAAAAGGTCACTAAAAATTTTCATCGATCTTCTAAATTTCACGTCTTATACCTCTTTAAATACAAACTAGATAAAAAACATTACATTTTCTCAAGTTTCTAACGCATATTTATTTGTCTTTTATAGGTTTCAATATAAAAGAAACAATATTTTGTCTATATACGTAAGCATAAAAAAAAACAAACAAAATTTAATCTCCCAAAACAACCTAAACGCAAGTGGACACGTTTTTCTTCTTATTTATTTTGACTGGAGACAATTTAAAACGTTTCTCAGATTTGTTACACATGTAAGTTTGTTTACATATTATTAATTAAAAAAAATAATTAAATATACAAAAAGAAAAAAAGTCAACAGAAGAATGTTTATATAATATGTATGTTCAATTTTATTTTAAGAATAAACTGTTGAAAATTTTAATGATTAGGAGTGTTACTTTAAGAAGCAGTTAAGTATTTGATATGAAATGTATATATATCAGTGGCGTGCGCTACAATTTAGAATATCTCAGACTTATGGGTTAAAATTTTGAGGTTCATCAGCTATCTCAAATATTGAGATGTTACAATCTAAAACTTTACGCATGACTCTTGGCTCTTTACCAAAGAGGTGAAGACTTAAAACTCTATATCTTCGACAGTTTTACTCCAATCGACTTCAAATTTTCACACAATCAACTTAATTTAACGTCTTATGTAGATTGTAGATGAACCATGGTATATTACAAACGAAAGACTGCACCATGATCAAGAAACAAGAGACAAGAAATTAAAACTCAAACGGTGAAATACAAAGACCGAGTTGTGAACCATCCAAATATATTAGTGACCAACCTAATGGAAAGGTACCTCACCAGTAAATATTTTGGAGTCACTTTGCCATCATATTGAAGATGCGTATGATTTCTTTGTCATGACAGAGTTCAGTTTCTCACATTCGTTCATATGAAATGTCTATTTTATCGGCTACAAATGGCGAAACCACTCCACCTGTTGGAACACAAATGAAGATAAAGTTGATGCGAACTATAATTAATGTGTAGTAGTGATAGAACCGTCACAAAACATGACACTTCACCAAATTTTCTAAGTCAATACAGGCCCGGATTTGAGAAAGGACAGACGGGTGCCCCAGGGTCTCCACAAGAGAAGGCGCCCCACAATAGAGATAAAAGAAATAATTTTTTGAAAAGACTTGACTAAAAAAATTGTTTCTTTTATTTGGAAAATAAATAGGGGTCTCCGCTCCTTCGTTGCCCTAGAGCCTCCACACGTCTAATTCGGCCCTGGTTCAATATATATAAATTTAAGTAAAAAAAAGCATCGATATTGTATTCTTTATTAAATTTCCTTTACTTACTCGGGCAAAGCCGGGTAACTTAACCAATATTAAAAGGTTACAACGAAAAAAAACATTATTTTACAATTTTATCCACAATTGTTTTTAAAATTACTCATGTTTTATCTTAATCACTAAGCATGATTAATCGATACATTGTATTCAGATTCTAAAAATCATTTCCATCTCATTTCTTCATACATAAACGAGAAAGAGAAAGTCTAATTATATACCCCACTTTAATAGATAAATTATTCAATGTACATATCATAAAAATAATCCACGTGACGTCACAAAATGTCGTAAATCTAACTATTTACGTAATGAAGTAATGACACATTCTTAATTCTTATTTTCTAACAAGCGTGTAATTACGTGCTGTACCACGTGACTCACGTGGCGTGACGTCACGCCCGTATCTTCACAACACCACGCTACATATGATATGACTCATATAACATTTTTAATACTCATTTAAGATACGTAGAGATAAATGTAGGCTTTCTCGAAAATATGATTAGGCGTTGTTTGCCTTCATTTTCAATGGTATTAAAAAAAATACTTATTTGGCTTAGAAGCTTAATTCGCAGTAAGCAAGAGATTTATTAAGGGGAGGGTTTAAAAAAATTTTAAAATTTATATTAATGTAAGACGTTAAATTAAGTTGATTGTGTGAAAATTTGAAGTCGATTGGAGTAAAACTGTCGGAGATATAGAGTTTTAGGTCTTCACCTCTATGGTCTGGTTTCGTCTTTCTTTGAAACTTTTAAACGCGCTTTTTTCACACTTAGTTCTTTCAGAGTCGGTGTTCTCTCTAGGTCAAAATCTACTGCAACGATCCTTTTGAAATTTTGCACACTCTTTCTTTACCAAAATGCTGAGATAACGCTGTCGAGTTTTTCAATTTCAATTTTAATTTTAACGTATTTTAAAATAACAAAGTTTCTGATTTTTTTCTTGAAAAATCGGTATTTTGACTTCTAAGTGTTGTAAAATATTGAAAAATCAATAAAATAGAAGAAACTCGACAAGGTTACCTGCAGAAACTTATCAACTAATGAAATCATTTTGGTTTTTTCGATTCAGATAATCCAGTGATGAGTTATGAGGGACACCGCAATGTTACTTTTTTTGTGACGTCTACGGAAATTCGCTGTCAATGCTTCATTTCTTGATATTTATTTATGAAAATTTCACAAAGTATTCTTTAAATATTATTTTATCATGTAGTAATTATAGAAATAATTATGTATTAACTGTGTCGTCAAATAACAATATCGAAAATATGTTGAGTACCTTTTAAGTATAGCCAGAAAATAATCGCGAAACAATGTCATATGTATGTGCATTATTTAAACATTGCGGCATATACATTGCATGTACTGTCATGTTTATTCATGTATATGCAATATATGAATATACAGGGAATATGTAATGTTAATGTGAAATTTATTTTGTAAGATTTCCGTCAATTTTTGCATATTAAAATAAAATGAAAAAACCAATAGACGTATAAAAACGTATAAAAAACATATATTTCAATAATAAATTTAGAAAACCCGACCAACGCAATTCACCTTGCTAGACAATTTTACAGGAAAAGGTAAGCTGAAATTCTTCGAACAACGAACACACATTCCCGGTAATTTTAATAGTCTGTGGCTTATTAGTCATTAGTGCCATCCGAACGTCTGCGACATCAGTTGGATTGTTTGCTTACGAACCGGTTGTAGTATTTATTTATCTATTCTTATTTGTTTAGAAATGTTTTTTTTGTTACCATACTTGATTATTTGTGTTTTACTTGTTTGTTGATATTTTCTTTTCGTTGTATCTCAGACCACATGAAGACAATTTACATATTAAACAACTTGATGAAACGATATCAGCTGGTGATTAAAAATAAATAACTACTGTCCACGTAGCGTCACTTCATACGCACGGTTTCGTCATTTACCGCTTGTTGTACGCTTTCTTGTAGCTTGCATTTAAACAAAGGAGGATTTGTCCAAGCGTACTGCACGACGCATAGACGTAATATTCTTTTAAAAATAACAGGCACGGCAATCAATTTTGTTCATATTATTGAATAACAGTCATTCGGTATACTGGTTGAAATACTGATTCATCCTCTGATAACTCTCTTGCAGCAACAAACAATCTGCGGTTAATGTTCTTTCCGATATATGGATGAAGCCTATACATTCTACGTCTGATTCGTCGTCTTCAAATAAAAACGTATGCTATAATCACATCTTCTTCATCACTTGACATTTTCCCAATGAAAAAAGGTGCTTTCTCAATGGTAAACTTCAGAGAAATGACTTGCATGAAGCTTGTATGACGTTACGTGGACAGAACTGAGATGCAGAATACGTCTGGCTTCATTTGCAGCTTGGATGCAACCTACAAATGAAGCTGTCATGGACAATTGCCCAAATTACCCAAGTGGAAACGCATACTATTTTAAATAATTTGTCCAGCCCCGCCCGATAATCAACTAAAATCTATTCTAATTGAATTTTATAGCAATAATTTTAATTACTGTAATAATTTTTTATTGTCACTAATAAAATAAAGTCGGCCGATAGTAAAGCAGTTAATTACTCGCTCAATTAAATAGAAAATTCAAGTTACTACAGTAAATGAGTATCTCGTATTACTACAGTAAATAAATTTTAAGTGTAACTTTTATGATTATTGTTGAAGATCGCTTGTATGACTCATGTCAGCTTGGAGATGGGTTATTTGTTAGTGGAGTAAGTGTATTATTTAAGGCATGTTGCACACTGCAAGCGTATTTAAGCGAATTTTGAAAGGACGTATACGCGCTACTACGCTTTACCTATCCGAACCCTGTAAATGGAATGAATCCTCGCACACTGCAAGCGACAAAACCGTCCGAATAGGGGTGTTACGTAGCTCTCATACTCAAAGCATATATCAGTGAATTTTAAACAAGCGTTTACATGGAAGGAACCAAACAAATACAAGGAAAATGAAATAGTCTCTTTCTCTAATCTCTATACCGAATTAATTAAAACTTATTTTCGCTCGAAGAAATATTCCCTGTGCGCTCTCCACAGCGCACGTAACTGCTCAGTATAACTTCTATGGAATATGCGATACATCGCCTATCGCGTGGGACAGAAGATACTCAATGCAAACTATATGAGGAATCTGGCGTTAACCGTTCTCTATAAGCTATAGTAAAGTGCACTACCAGTTCTGCCTCCTAGTGGTCATTATAACAATTACAAAAAACGTCATTTGGAATAAACGATTCTAAAAAGCAATGTAAACTCAGTGCGTGAGCTATAGTGGGATTGGAATTTTTCTTAAACACCATTTTTCTATTTTACAATTTAATTTTTTATAAATCAAATATCAATATATGTGTATTATATATATAATTATATATATATATATATATATATATATATATATATATATATATATATATATATATATAACTGCAATTGCAACAAGATATGCTCTTAGTGGTTGTTGAACTTTCTCAGGTCAAAGGTCATTAATAAAGTACGGAGTGTGAATTTTTATTGATGTCATCACCTCATAATAATTGCATCATCTGTTGCAGTCAACGTTTCCAGTTCATAATGCACTCATTTCTTATCAACATAATTTATTGTTTGTTTCAAGTGCTTCTAAGATGAAAGAAATACTGTATTAATTTTAATAGCTTCCAAAATTAGAACGCGATCAAAAAAATAGTGATAAAATTTCAATAAATAACAAATGTTTTATAATATAAATAAATAAATAAATTAGGTGACAGAATTGCTATTAGTTGGAAGCGTGTTTTGGTTTTTGTAAATTGATAAAAGTTTATAAAAAGAGCTGAAATAGTTCAGTTTTTTTTTATTTTAAATAAAAAATCATCGCGTTAATTCAATTTTTATGACAACGCTGTGTTGAGATCGATCAGAGAGTCATGTTTTAATTCTTGGCAGCGGCGTCCCCGAGTTGCAATCTCAAAGAAGATGTGATTGCAACAGAAAGCTCCATATTTATACGAAATTACATTTTATTTCATTACTCAGACAACAATTGTCGTTTCTTTAATTTTAACTTTAAATAAATTTTAATATATACATATTGGAATTTATATTTTTCTATAGCTATCTTAAATTTGAATTTCAGTTTTGCCGCATGTTTTTATTATGCATAATAAGTCACAGAAGAAATAAGCAATCGAAATTATTTTTCCATTTAAAAAAAAGTCTGTGTAGATATAAAAAATTTACGGCAAAAACCACTAAATGGTCAACCAGAAATTTCGCTTTAAATATTAAAGCCCAGAAATTGGGAATTTAAATAGTTTCAAAATCTTTGACAGTATTTTTAATTCTTAACCTTGTATATTTTCCTTATCGATAAATTAGGAAATTATATGGTTTCCGTTAAAAAAATCAGAAACTCTTTTTTTTAATGAAATACTCATTCCGTAAGATTCGCTAGAATTTTTCCTTAATCAAGATGCTTTTGTGTTCTATAGACCAAGGAAAGAATAATAATGAAAGAAAATATTACCTAGATAATATAGTTCAAATTACGAGAGTTCGGCAGCGACTCATACTTAAAACAAATTGTGGGGTATAAACTGCCGATATAACTGAAAAGCACTGACTCACTTATTTTTCTATAATGTATATAGAAATGTAGATGATAAAATTCATTATAGTATTATAGATTTATACCGCTCTTATAATCTCTTGTAAGTATAAATCACCGCCGAACTCACGCAATTTGAATTATAATAAGAAACAAGATATGTGTAAAGAAGTTATATTTATTTAGTTGGTATAAAGCTCGTCTGTCGGTAAAACAGTGACCATATATTCATGGACTCCATAGATGACACTGTGAGGAATAACGGCCAACACAGTTGATATTTAGAGTTGACAGAACTCACTGTGCATATTGTGAAGTTATTACAAAATTAGATAAAAAGGAATTGACAAATTAAATACTATAGTTTAAATGTCGTTTCTTTAAATTTCAGGTATGATTTAAGTTAAACAGTGTAATTACTAAAATAAAATTTGAGATATTGTCTTATATATGTATAAATATATTGTATCTAAGCAAAAAAAAGCCATTTTGAAAAAGAATCCCATAGACGTTTCTTATAACAGTCTTGTTTTTGTCGTAAAAAGAAACACAAGGAACAAATGGAGACAACGCTAACAATTTTGAATTCATAAGTTTCAGACAGTTGAGTCACTAGTCTGCGGCCGCCCTAATAATTCAGTTAGGTTTGTAAATATCTTCTACCAACACTTATACCACAATAATTGACAAAAACATGCAAAATAGCGCCACTTGACCTATTTTTTATATAAAAAATATCCTGACATATAAAACTTACCAGTAATACAGGAAATAATAAACCAATGATGTATAACATGGTGTTGGTTACTGTGGAATCGTGGAAAGGATGTCTCAGTGACTCATCGTCGCAGAAGAAACCCCGTTGAAATGGAACTCCCCATAGATAGAAGAAGAGAATCGGAAATCCGACTGAAATCAATAAAAAATAGATCAGATAACTGCACAACTACTAACCAAAACCGGATGCGGTTCTAGCGAAACATATTAGGACATTGGTTTTGTGTTTGACTGGTTTGTTTTAACCTTAGGTATGTTTTTGTACTTTTTGTTAAAATGTCAAATTTTGTACATGTTTTTACCTTTTTGTATTTTTAATTATTTCCGGTATTCGTATAAATTATCATCGTTAATGATAGTAGAGAGTCAACCCTACACTGTTAAAAATGTTCTTAATTTTAATAAAAATTTAATAGACAATTGCGTTTTAAAATTAAGAACCAGTTCTTACCAGTTTGAATTTGTTAAACAATTTACTAAAATACACTGTATATGTTACGAAAATTAATATTCTGCGATCTGAATATTTTTCAATACCTGGAGCTCTATTCCTGAGTCTTGCGAGGAATGTTCGTGATCGAACAGATATGATTTAAATGAGTGAAACATTTTACGAATCACTTTTAAAAGAGTATTTCTGAGCTATAATAATAATTAATAATAAAATTCAGGAATAGTACAGGAATACTCTTTTAAAGTGATTCGTAAAATATTTCACTCATATAAATCGAAAATTGTTTGTACCATTTGTTTTAATTCATTCAACAATAAAAAACCTCTTTTGGGTATTGTAAAAGTGATAACTATCAACAACAATAATTTATGAAATTTGGTTCTTGTTTAGAAATAGTATACATAATTTTTTTTATTGCTAGTTTTCCTGGAGTATTATACGATTTTGGAATCCTGAAGAGTTGCGCCAATTTTTAAAAAAACTTGTCATAGTAGTGCTCATACTTTTTTTTACACCACGATGAGTTAAAGTGGACAGAAAGTAAAAATCATTAAAAAAATAATTTCGATTGATTTTTGTGTAAAAGCTACTAGCATTCTGGGATTTTTAATGGTTGAGTTGGATAGTAGTGCTATTTAAGTTGCCGATACAAAAAACAAACCAGAAGTAATTAAAAAATTGTGGTCATGGTAGTTAAAAACATCTTAAGGTGTTTCAATTTTCGAAAGATTTTTATTTTTTTTTGTAATTTCTAAACAAAATGAGATAATTTTTTCTTCTTTTTTTCTCGTCTAGTCATGAGCAGGACCATCCTCTGGTGCGCTTATCGTTGAATTTTGGGAGACCCTGTATATTGTTTTAAGTGCTAATAACTATCGAAAGTTGATGCACTCAAATAAATTATTAAAAACAATCTTTCGTAGTAAAATATAAAATGAAAACTAAGTTAATTTAATGAAAAAATGTCATTGTTTATAAATTTAGCGTAAATTTGATCAGCTTTTATTTACTGTAAACATAATTAAACTACGTCAAGCGGTTAAATGGAGGTTGCATTTATAAGTTTCTGTGGTGGCAGCCATTTTGAATCTTGCATAAGTTTCATCTGAAAGTGATTCTACATATTCGACCTGAAAACATTAATTTTCCTTGGTGCTATAACATAGAAAACGTTGACATAGACATAAATTGTGTATTATTATTATCTATGACAGATTTTGGATTAAAATAGCAATACAATAGAACGCTGCTGTTACATAAGGCTCAGATAAAAGCAAACGTATCATATGTTCATCATTTGTGTGACGTCACATTGACATTAACCTTGAATTTCGCGTTACGAGTCTGCGAACCGTGTCGAAACCCCGAGAGCGATAGCACAGCTTGAGAGGCTGCATCGTGTTCACATGATAAATATAGACAGACGCATGAGATGGCGGAAACGTGCCAGAACAGAAGAATCAGAAAATAAGATTAAAAATATGATTCAGTTATTAAATTTAACAAAATGATAATGCATTAAAAGCACAGGTGATTTGTTTCATTAATAATATGGCAAATATAATCATCTATTTATTAAGGCAGCAGTTGAGTTCACACAGATATTAGTGGGGGATCGTCAGCGATGGGTTATTAACACGCAAAACACATTAAAAAGATGTTTTTAATAAGTTCTATGACGTCATAGTTTCTCGGTTTGGATCATCGAGATCTGGAGATTTTCTGGGTTTGATTGTTATCAAGTTAAATTAATTATAGACAGCGGTGTACTCAGTTTTGACTCAGGTCACAAGACGTTATATGTTAGGTAAAATCGTTGACATAACCACTAACTTTTGTTTAAAATATACGTATATTCCAAATCACGATAGTTCGGCGGCGACTTATATTTAAAAGAGGTTATTAGAGCGGTATAAATCTATAATATAATACTGACTTTTATTTTATTCGTTTCTATACACGTTATAGAAAAATAAGTGATTCAGTTCTTTTTAGTTATATCGGCAGTTTATACTCCACAACTTGTTTTAAGTATGAGTTGCCGCCGAACTCTCATAATTTGAACTATATATGACTAAAAACGTATCAAGTTGACATGCAAAATTAAGGAGCTGTATTTCATATAATAACTAAAAATAATACCATAAAATTTATGTGGATATCGGGACATTGTGGAATAAGAGGAAATGAAATTGCGGATAAATTGGCAAAAGAATCAATAAATTTGGAAATTGAGATGAAAGTGAAATTACCTAATTATGAAATTTTTAATATAATCAAAAAAGTAAACTTCAATTTGAGAAATCAAGATTTCATTAACAAAAGTCAGTTAAAAGGAAGAGATTATTATATGTTACATCCAAATTTAAGTAAGAAGAGATGGTTTAGAAATGAGTCCCGCTAAATTATATCAAATATAATCAGAATCGATAACCTGTACAAAATTAATATTAAATCTGACGATAAATGTCAATGTGGTGAAGAAGGAACTTTGGATCATATTATATTTGAATGCCTAAATAGTGAAATATTAGATGTGATTAAAACTTTTCCTGTTAATACTAAATTTTTGTTAAGTGATTCAAAATTAATTAGTGAATTATTTAAATATTTAGAAATTTGTAAAATAGAATTATAAAATGTGAAATATGTGTAAAAAATGTTTGATGATGGCTATGACGAATAAAAGTGAAGAAAAATAAACGCATCAAGAAAAATCATAAATTTTGAAATGTCATTTTAACAAGGTTTCTATCATCCTACTAATATTTCTAATGGCGAGAATCCATTATGTAAATAATAGGTTTGGATAATAGAGGCCTTGGACGCATTTCCAACGACGCCTTGGCGCCCACACACCCCTTGCAAAAATCAATACCATATACAAAAGCACTGCCTATAATCCTTAATGCTGCAAGGAAATAATTCTAGATTTTATCAATATTAGTCTTAAAAAACATATCACAACTAAACGACGCTAAATGGATTAATGTAAGGTCCGGTCTAGACTTCAAAGCAGCGATGAACAACCCTTATAAAGAAAAAATATTTCAAGTTAAATATGAGTAATAAATGCGGTGTTTTAAATGAAGCAATACCTTTTTATTAGTGCGTCATTTTTGTTGTATATGATTCTGATCGTTCAGATTTGGCAGGTGTGTAGTGCAGATAATGACAATTCCGTACTATGTGGTGCAGAATTCAACAACGTATTTTAGATATAGATATTAATTATCAAAGTTATCGGGATTATGAACCATGTCTTAATTTTTATTGAACTGTACTATATGTTAATAAGGTTAGTTATCAGAACCTCAAATGTCCAATTATTCTTTAATAAGTCGCAATATTACAGAAAATATTAACTATAAAATGTATTAAATCAAAATTTTTATAACCTCAACTTTAGACATTGATAAATATCTTAGACAATCCTTAAGCCTCATTCCCACTCGTTTTAATATTCAATTTAGGTTATTATTTAATACTTTCTATAGATTTCAGGTTTTCAGAATAGGCATTCATGTTTCAATTTGAGTTTAGTTAATTTAGTTGGTGCGCATGCGACGTTAGTAATATAAATTGTGACAGTTGGACAAAATTGAATGTGGAATAATTAAAATTGCTTTTCTTAATAACAATTAATAATAGTTTTTACTTCTTTATTTTTAACAAACTGACATTGACCTTCCTTTAAAAATAAATCCTACTGCATTCAGACAGATTGTCACATTTTGGAGGTTTAATTTAGAAACATTGGAGCTTGTAAGGTTCTAAAAAAAACAAAGAAAACGTAAATGAACATCTAAATTAAAAACGTTGCAGGGAATGACTACGCATACTCTAACTGGGAACTGAATTAGTGGAAAAATCTTCTTGAAAATTAATTATTTAATCAAAGTAATATGCCATATAAAATTCTATAACCTTACTCAAATAACTGTTAAAATAAAAAACTTAATTAGTTTTCTAATTAAAAAGTTATACTAATTACAAATGGTATTACCTCATTTAGAACATCCTATACAGCAAAAGGTTTACTCAGCTGTTAAGATTTCTATATAAAATAAGCTGAAAATAATTTAAGTGATTATCTTTATTTTTTATCGCTTTAAAACTATTTATCTTATCACACGTTTCTATAAATAAGAAACACGTATTTACCTTAAATATTTGTAAATAGAAAAAGCATTAAAATAAACTAAATAAGATAAAGGTAAACGTTTGAGAAAATGAAGAAAGCAGTGATGTAAATTAAAAGAGGATCATTAAAAAGAGAAACATCCTATTGTTGTTGATTCCTTTTTAATAAATGATAAGCAGGTAATAAAATGATTAAGAAAGAGGATGTTGTAAAATCTTGAAGACATTTTTAAGTTCATTAACCCAATGTTGATGAACTTCAAACTTAAAAATTGTCTTTATCTTAAACACAAAACATGGATGTTAACATATATATATCATCGCCGACCCGGCAACACCGCATAACTCAATAAAACTAGGCGTGACTAGGGTATGACTAAGTTTATATGAGATTTTGAACGTCATCCTCATTTGAGCCTAAACATGGTAATTTTCCCGATAACTGTTACATGTAGGGCCAAAGAAGGAGCAAAAATTCTATGTAAAAGAAACCAGAAACGGGTTGTTTTAGGTCGGCAATAGGGTCAATATTTTGACTGGGGTTACCTTAAATGCTACTAACATTTTATTTAAACGAAATCTGGTAACAAATCTGGAAACGAAAACGGAATAAAGTAATTTTCACTGTATTTTTCTCACAATATAGATGCTTTGCTATACATGAAAATGAATCTTATACCGGTCATCTCTCACTGTATCTAGATACAAAATATCAAACTCATCACAAACTGTATCTAGATACAAAATATTACAGTACATTAGGGGGCGTCCATAAATTACGTGAGATGTTTAAGGGGGGGAGGGGGTCGAGTCAAATCTCATCTAATCTTCCGTTGGAGAGAGGGGGGGGTCTCGGCAAATATCACGCAATTTTTTTTCTGATTGAAACAAAAAAAAATTATACTATTTTGGTCCATTTAATCTAGATTGTACATGCTTAAGGCCTGTCTCAGTATGGGACCGTATTTAAGCGAATTTCTGCCGGACGTATACGGGCTACTACGCTTTACCTATCCGAACCATGTAAATGTAATGAGATCGCTCTGGAGCTCTCAGACTGCACGCTACAAAGCCGTCCGAATACGGGCGGCACTACCACGCACAGTAGAACCGAATAAAGGCGAATTTTATCCAAGCGTTACCACTACTACAACGATACCCTATCCGAACCTTTGTAAATGCAAAAAGCCGCCTCAGACTGGAGGGGATACCTAAGATCGCTTGTTGTTACGGTGCAATACGAGTCAAATGAAATCTATCGGCGACATGGGTATGTTCTGCATGCAGTTTATGTTTGTATTTCAGTGAATCATGGACACGGATGCCGATACCAATACGATAGAACTAAATTTAAATTCACGCCCACCAGAACTCAGATATATAATGCGCGTATGTTCCGCAAAGTGCCTAACGGATTGTCACAAGACGAGCTAATGAGTTACTGTGCGCAAGCGCCAACGGCTTAGAGTGGCTAGATCAGAACGAAGTTGAAGGAGCAGATGATTTTACTGAAAATCATATGGACATGTTGGTTCCAATAGTCTCTCTTGAGACCGCGGATGATTCTCCATGGACTGAATTAGAGTAGATATTCTTTTTTTAATCACAGTAATGACGATTTAAGTATTCTATTGTTAAATTTTTATTACACTTATAATTAAACTCTCAGCAATATTGATTACTAGTCTTAACTAGTCGTAAATAAAAGCACGAAGCAAATTTCTTTTTTCTTTTTACAATAACAATCCAACGCGTTTACGTAAGAAACCCACATTTTGAAAAATCTCACGTGAGATTGGGGGATGGGGGAGGAGGTTGAATAAAATCTCACGACATCTCACCAGGGGGGGAGGGAGGTACAGAAAATTAAAAAAAACACCTCACGTAATTTATGGACGCCCCCTTATACTAGATTAATACTATGTTAAAAAAACATTTAAGGAAAGATTTATTTTATTTAAAAAATATAATTCAGCCTACATATTTAGTTGAATGCGCATGTTTCTTAGAAAATGAATTAACTGAGAGAATGCACCATGAATTAAATACTCGTTGTTAATGATGCTAGCCTTTTATGTTCTTCCAAGAAAGGAAACGGACCAAGTAAAGTGATCTATTCAAGACAAGCACAGTTACCATCAAACTGTAGGTATATAGGTTCAATAGATTGTATTTAGATCTACCAAATGATGGATTTTTATTATACTAGTAATACAAGTTTTCCCGAAGGTTTAAAACTTTACTTGAAAAAGTCTAAATATGGTTTGAAACTTGTCTATAGTTTTAATCGAATATAAATCAACTTAAAGTTTATCTCAGTATTACGAAATATAAGAGAGATGAATATTTATCAAGACTACATTTGAAATAATTTTTAGATTTCCAAGTAATTACTTTTTGCCTGTTAAAAATGTATATAATAGTTTAATAATTAATAAATTGCCTATAACTAATGTCTAATTTATTTTAATGGGCTTGTGTCCTATATCTTAATTTCTATAAAAGTGTACTATATATTGATAAAGTGGGTTACTAGAACCTCAAATGTTTAATTATGTTTTAATAACTCTTTATATGTTAGGAGATACTAACAATTAAAAAAGTCATTTTGTCTCTTTAATTATTAAAGGGATTCAATGTTGTACAACATTCCAACTGCATGTGACCTCCTAACCGCTAGTTGCTATACAATCTTTTATACAAAAGAGATATATTCTTGACAGAACTCTAACAAGTTTACAGGTTACCAACCCTAAATCTCTGCTATATGTATTTATATATGAAAATATCAAATATTATTTACAGCTATTTCAAGGAACAATAAAATTTCAATATTATGTCTGCCGTAATAAAATAAAAACTTATTATCCTTTGACTTGACTTGATTATTTCGACTACCAACAGCTGGAAAACATTACCACAGCACTGACCTAATCAACAAATAACTGACGTATGAAATGCATTTACGTCATACAAATGGCCGACCATTTCTAGCGCTAAAACTACAATTCAAATTTCTAATTGCTTTATCTCCGTCAACACTTAGATATTTAATAAAATAGACACGCCAATACACATTTATTAACATCACTTTCAATCAACAATTGAAAAATCGACCACAAAAAAATGAGGACACTATTCAATTCAAATACAAATTAAATATTTTTCTAAAGAAATAATAAATTATTTTCGTAAATAGGTATCTTTGTATATCATAATATATATTCTTTCATAATTAAAAATTAAAATATATATGTAAATTGGCTATTTTCACTATAAGTCACTAAAATTTAGATTATTTTTAATGATCCTCTAAATTTCACTTTATTTTCATCATTTATGTAAAGCCTCCATAAGGTTATTGAAATTGTCATTAGTTAGAAATTTATTTTAAAGTTATTGTTGAATATAAGTAACTTATTAAATTATCAGCAAAGGGGTCCCTCAGAGGTGAGTGCGGTCCTGTACATATACTCGTACATATAGAAGTAATTATTAGTAAATGAAAAATAATAACATTTCGCGCTATTCGCTGTAAATGTTTATAGTTCCAGCATGCGGGCAAAAGTTTTTACGACCTTCCTGTTTTACGATATACATATTTGCAATGTTTTCAAAATTACTATCGTAATCTTTATTGCGATCAGAAATTTATTGTTTTTGTAATAAGTATTGATTTCAAAATAATAAAATATAATTGATTCGTTGACCTGGAATAATTTTTACTAATAACAAAGTTACAGAAATTTTTATCGTTCAGAATCCGAGATAATTAATACCAAAACTTGCAATTTTCAGCCTCACCTCCCACGAAGCATGTAAAACTTTCTGTCCGTCCAACTATTTTCTATTCTACACAAAAAATCTTTTAAATAAAATTAAAAAAAAAATAGTTGAACGATATAGAATAAGTTACTATCTCTTTTATACAACAGAGCGTAAAAGAGACAACATATTCAGAATTCATACAGAACTCTTATTCATAGAAAAAATAACTGACCTACCTTTAATAGCACAGACATGTTACGTCATAAATATGGCCGAATTTTTAATTGCTATATCTCCGTCAACATTTATTATATTTATTAAAATAAAAACGCCAATAAACATATACATCAATTTCAATCAACAATTGAAAAATCGACCCCTAAAAAAGGGGTACACAAGTCCATTTCAATGCTAGTTATGTTACTATTTAACACAATTCTAAAGAACATTTTGAGAAGCGCTACTAGTAAGCTAATGCATTTTATCCGAATGATGTTAATAGACTAAATTCACTACATTTATTCATTGGAATCGTGAAAGGAATACCGGTTTTTGATTATTACATTTAATTTATAAAAGAAAAAGAACATTACAAGATTTTAAACAGAATCCAACCCATTTTCATGTTGCGGTGATTAATTACGTAGTTTTGATGTTGAGATACAAGAAGAAAAAAACACTATACTATAACCCCTATTATGAATTACATTTAAGATCCTTTAATATTTTTAAACAATAGGTTATAAACCTTATGACAGGTATATATAAGGTTCGTTTTATAATAATTTAAGAACGCTAGAACATAAAAAAGCTAGATCAAGGAGGTTGCAATAACGTTCAAAGACTCTCATTGTTAATTCTAATTGGAGTGAATAAACATTATTACAATAATAATCTTATAAAAGAAGATCCTTAGTTAGAAAAATGTCAAAAACGTCATCAACTTTCTCCATATGTTTTGCAACCAACAAACGCACAAAAATGTGAAAAGATTCCAAACGTCATTTTTCAACCATCAAATTTATTCCGTTTTAAAATTATTTTAATTAAAATAGATCTTAAATAATTAGGAGAATCACTGAATTCCTACACTCAAACCAATACCTCAATGACACTTTGACAATCAACTTAAAGGGTTCCACCTTTAATGGTTAAAGATCAAGAATGACTATTTTAATTATTAATATCTCCTTTAATATGGCGACTTATTAAGAAATAATTGGATACTTGAGGTTCTGATAACCAACTTTATCAATATATTGAATAGATATTACGACATCGTTCACAATCCCATTGTTTTCTGTTTTCGAATGGTTTTTTTTGTATTGGATTTATGATTTCCACATATTTAATTAATTATATTATTGAAATACATATTCTTAAGATAAAGAGTGTATTATTTGTTTTTCAAACATTTACAACGTATAAATAAATAATGTTAACAATAAAATAGCTGTCATACTCCCGTATAACACAAGGACGCCTCATGGCAGGCTTTTATCTGCACTTATGTATAAATAAATGTAGATAAACAAATATTGTATTGCACATATTAATTACATAATAATGCTAATTACTACCGACAACTGTGGGTAACCTTTCCGGTAAATTAAAAAAATTCTAGGTTATCATTCTGTCACTCAATTTATACTGGAGATTACTAGCCACTAGCAGTAAAAATACAAAGTTAAACTGTCAATATATTATTAGTAAACAGGTAAATGAAAACATAACTGAAAGAACAGAATAAAAGGAAAGCAAAACAGTATCTTGAAATAAAACGGTATAAGATATTAAAAATATGTATTGGCTTGTAGTTTGTCCAAAATATGGGTACTTGACCGAGTAAATTATGATATTTCAAATGATTACAAAAAGTAAATAGAAATTATCACTTAGCAAAGGCTAAATTCTAACAAATTTGAAGATCAATCTTAAACGTATTTGTAATATATAAAAGAACCCTCCAATTACCCTTCCAGAACATTAAACTTTCTTAATTAGAGTTTAATTTCAAATACTTCCATTAATAAATTAATTAGAATAACTTTGAAATAGTTGTCATGGTTTTTAGACTGAAGTTGAATGAAATGTAGATAAGAATGTATCAAAAAACAAAAGAAAACAAATACAAATTTACATTGTAATAAAAATAAATCAAGACAAGTGACAATCAAGAATTATAAATACAACAAATAAACAATAAACACAAATAAGAACTGTCAATGATGTCAACAAAGATACATAACCTTAAAATATAATGAATATTAAAAGTAACCTACCGCAACATAATATTATAAAATCAATAACCACTTTTCGTATTATAAACTTAGAGTCATCCATTTTATTATTTATAGTCTTAAACACACTTTTAATTGTTTAGTTTTTGTAATATATAATATATTTTAACATTAAACTTAACCTAATTTTTTATATAAATCACTGATATTTGTATTTACACACAACATACTTGCTTGACTGACATTGTGTAACTAAATTGTAAAACGTTGAGTAGAATGTCATAGCGCTTGCTAGTGGACTACCGAGGCTGGTGCCTAACGCCATGGTGTCAGGAATGTCTGTATGTTATCAAGATTAGTTAAATTAATGTAAGAAAATCGCTTCTTTAAGATATTTAGCATTTAATACAAAATTGGAAATTTTAAACTGAGTAGTATAATCTATTATAACTTAAAAGTGGCTCATCTCGTTTTAATCACACAAGTGCAGGCTATTGCTGTAGATGTTAATATTCATATGTATAATTATTTTTATAATTTAATTTATTTAACGTCGGTCCTATCACCAACAACCTCCTACTATGTTAGCAATTTTTATAGTGCCGTAAGCTCATATATGTGCACTACACTGCAGCCTAACATAATCATAATACATAGTACATAGTCAATTTAACTTGATAAGAACCAAAACTAGAAAATCTAACTATCGTCTAGAGATCGAACCCAAAAACACAACAGTCAGCATCAATGTTCTCATACACAGTGTCATCTGTTTTATATTTAATGTCTAATTTATTTTATAACACATGTAATACATAAACAATATTCGTTGTCACTTGTTACTCTTCGCAACTGGCAACACACTTTCTGCGCCTGCGCATAAGCCAAATAAATATTGCATTGACACAGCCGCTGGTAGGAACTGAAATTAAATATTTTAGGCGGTAATGTTTAAACTAAAAGAATTGCTTACAGAAGAAAGATTATTTTATGATTCTAATAACAATCAAATAGGTTATGGAATGTAATCTATTAGTTAATCTTTTTATGTTAAATAAACGTACTGTTTTTAATGGGTAATGTTTATATTTGCACACAGTAAGGCTTACAATATTATAAAAACCTAATTATTGATAAGAAAAAATAACACAAGCTTATCAAACCAACACCGGATACGGATAACTCATCAATAGTTGTTGCCAACGGTAAAATTCAAGGTAATCTTATAACTAAAAACAACGTAATTCAAACTTATAAAAGATGAGAAAAAAAACCAATTCCGTCGGACGTAATTTTTGGGGATAAAAGTCGTTTTAATTTCCAAATAACTTCAGCCCCACCTTCATCAATAGTTCGATTCTGTTAACAGTTAAAATATCCAAGAATTTCTTTCTTTAAAATTGCGTATAAAATTCGAATACGATATTCTAGAACTCGACCTAGAATAGGAATCGATATTTGGGCGATATAGAGTGACTTATAGACAACAAAAAAAAAAAGAGTATCCGTTTCGAAGGCATTTCGGATCAGAAACGAAGGCCCATAAACAAAAGTTTTAAAATACGAAATTTCTTTTCCTGAACGTACCCAAATATATTTTATATCTGTGGCTTAAAACGTGCTTCGAAAAATCTTACTCAAATTGTAATCAAGCTATTAGACATTACTACGATACGAAAAAATGTCTTTAGTGTATAGTTCACTAGATGCATTTAATGCAATTGTACTTATTTATTCTTTGATTAAATACAGATCCTATGAGTCTAATTATTTTAAAATTGATCACGCCGTTTTTATAAAAAACCAAATCAATATTTTGTAATTTTAACACAGGCTCTTAACAGAATACAAATTTTTATAAATATTTGTTGGTTTAAATTCTGATTATTTTAGAAAATCTATTCTGCTTAAAACTATTACATATTTGCAGGTTCATTCACCTGACTCATGAATGTCAAGTTTCGTTGGCCAATAGAACCAAAAATGCTAAATGCCAATTTCTAAAGTGAATGCTTTTATGACGTCACATTTGGCCCGTCTGTACATCCATTATTCCACCGCTACTATATAGTAAATGATTGACCTGATTCTTTGTTTTATTTACTTTCTCTAAATTGTTTAAAAAATACATACATAATTAAAACTATTTATGTGAACGACAGAGTGGGCGAGAGCATTAATGCTTGACGTTCATAGCTGTGTCTTCGGGTTCAATCCCCGGACCAGATTTATATTTATTTTCTGGGTTTGGTTGTGATCAAGTTAAATTGATTATGTACAATCATCACGACACCAAGAAAATGTCAATATAGTAGGAGGCCGTCGGTCAACATCGGAAATAGGCCGAAGTTAAGTAAATTAAATAAACAAGAACAAAAAATAACTACCTATAGCCTCATTCCCACTCACTGTTTTGATATTTAATTTACTGTTTTTATTTAATATTGTAATCTAGATTTCAGGTTTTTGTTTAAGCATTCCTTTTCACATTTGTGTTTTAATTTAAGTTTAGTTAATTTAGTTGATGCGTATTATTTTTTACGGTTCGACAAAATTGTACGTGAAATAATTAAAATTGCTGTTTTTAATAACAATTAGTAATAGAAATTGTTTTTATTTCTTAATTTTTGACAAACTGACATTGAACTTCTTTTAAATATAAATCCTCCTGCATTTTGACAGATTGCCACATTTTGGAGGTTATAATATAATATAGATTTTCTTAATTAAATATTTTTAATTTAAAACATTGGACCTTGTAAGGTTCGAAAAAAACTAAGAAAACTTAAAACTAATAAATTAAATTAAAAATGGTACTGTGAATGACTACGCGTATTACCATATGCTAAACATTTTAAATTAAATACAAAATAAAATTAAAGCAGTGAGTGGGAATGATACTTAACGTTAGGCTGGGTTCACACTCACATTTTTTTGCAGTATAAATCTTATCAAATAAACAATGGCGCATACATCTTATATAAAACCATTCACACGACGTTTGTACTGTAAAAAAACGTACACAGCTAAACATGTTTATCGAATACTCACCGGACTTGTCAAGCAAATCGAATGAACTTTAACGTATTCAGTTTGGAGTGGCGCGTAGTATTATACGGTATCTTTCACAAGGCGTGACTTTTATCGAATAGTAACCGAACAAGTTTTTAGTGCTGAAAAAACTGCGGCTATACATCCCGCTGATTATACGTTTAAAATCGAATACTGTGAAAATCGTGCAGTATGATGTCGTGTGAGCCCAGTCTTAAGGCCTCGATCAAGTGATTGGGTTTGAGAAAGAAGTTAATATACAATTAGATACAATTTAAATTATTAGATTAGATTAAATACAAAATACAAAATTAAATTAAAGCAGTGCCCAGTGGGAATGATACTTAATAGAGAAATTCTAGAACTATAACTCTTATCCGGGTAACAAACCCGAAGACACAGTAGTCAGCGTGAAGTATCAATGCCCTCGCAAAAAAAAAACTTTATCTAATACACGTGAAATACAATTTAAACGCATGATATTGAACAGTTATCACTGTTACATATTTTCTTATCAATAGTGAATTACTTTTTCAAGGTGATAACACGATAAAAAACCTTTTTCTTGCAATTATTTATGTTATATGTGTTTAATTCTAATCAATATGGATAATTGTGTCAAAATTAACATAGTATTACGTATGTTTGAGTCATTTAAAATGACATTTCTTTATCAAGTAATAATTTATGCCACAGTACTAGAATTTAAGCCACAATTCACGGAACTGATAACACTATCAATAATTTTAATTCAGTGGTACAATCATTTCCAGCTACTTATGAATTTCCCATATCGAAAGTAACATTTTTTTGCGATGAATAATTTCTAGTATATGATAGTTACGATGAAAGGCCGTAATTTATTACTCAATAAGTCTCATTGAACATATAACGAAGGCGATTTCGTATGGACTTCGTAATGAATTCGATGAACGAACTCTAATTAACAATGAATTCACCAAAGAACTCAACTTTATTATAATGGACTTTGTCCTCATTTTTTAGTGGTCGATTTTTCAATTGTTGATTGAAATTGATGTTAATAAAAGTGTTTTGGCGTGTCTATTTTATTAAATATCTAAATGTTGACGGAGATATAGCAATTAAAAGTTTTAATTGTAGTTTCAGCGCTAGAAATGGTCGGCCTTATTTGTATGACGTGAAATGCATTTTAACGTCAGTTATTTGTTGAGTAGGTCAGTGCTGTGGTAATGTTTTCTAGCTGTTAGTAGTCAAATAATCAAGTCAAATCAAAGAATAATAAGTTTTTATTTTATTTAACCCTGCTAAGGCAGACATAATATTGAAATTTGATTGTTCCTTGAAATAGCTGTAAATAATATTTGATATTTTGATATATAAATACATATAGCAGAGATTTATGAGGTGTAAGGTTGGTAACCTTACACAAGGATTGTGATGTCACATGCACTTGGAATGTATACAACGTTGAATCCCTTTAATAATTAAAGAGACAAAATGACTTTTTTAATTGTTAATATCTCTTAACATATAAGGAGTTATTAAAAAATAATTGAACATTTGAGGTTCTAGTAACCCACTTTGTCAATATATAGTACACTTTTATAGAAATTAAGACATAGGACACAAGCCCATTGTCAATTTTTGCCTTAAAATAATTTTGTCTTTGCTATTATCAAACAATTTATCAATGTCTTGAGTTCACCAGTGATATACTTATTAATAAGGGATACTCCTTTTAATATTATATAACATATGGTTTACAGGTATACTATCTTAAGTTGGACTTAAGTCGAATATGATGGTGAAAGACCAAGCTTTGTTCTATTTATAGTTCAAACTACGAGAGTTCGGCGGCGACTCATACTTAAAACAAGTTGTGAGGTATAAACTGCCGATGCATCTAAAAAGCACTGACTCGCTTATTTTTCTATAATGTGTATAGAAACAAATAAGATAAAATTCATTATCGTATTATAGATTTATACCGCTCTACCGCTAAGAGGTTATACTCTTTTAAGTATAAGTCACCATCGAACTATCGTGATTTTGACTATATATGAAATTTAATTTTAAATGTATCAACGAGGCTGCCCGACTAGAATCCGCGTTACCTTTCATACTAGAACCTTATCATTATCCTTCAATTATACTTATGGGATCCTTACAACATCTAGGGTAAAATTTTACTCGGTCAACGAAAGTGCGCGCGTCCACCACAATGTCTTCTGAAAGTCGTGATTCTTGTGTGCGGCAGCCTTAAAATTACAAAGTAGGAATTTAACCATGATTAACTTTATTTACTTAAGACCTCTATTTTGTTGACTAACTTTTGACGATTTCTCAAAAGCTTATATTTTTAATATTAGGCTACTTGGAGCGGGAATAAGTAGCTTAATTAATAATATAGCCTTTGAGAACTCATTAAAATGTCAAAGGCGCCCATAAATATTCACAAAACGGGGGTCTAAGTGTCTTAAGGATAGTTCGGGCTCTCCATGTTATTAGCTAAGTTCAGTCAATGATTAAGATACATAATTCAACTCAATTTGTTTAATCGAATCTTATTTAAATTGTTTTAATACCATAAAAGATCATACCCATGAGATATGCCTCTTAGCCTTATTACATTAGCATACAAAATGTCTTTTGTAAATAAACAGTTTAATAAAATTGTATCATCCAATTAAATAAATAATTTGTAATAAGCAGTGAGAAGTTCGGTTTACAATAGGAAAAATACGTAAATTTGACTTTTGTATTTTATTTCACAATTATAAAACATCATTCTCACCTAGTGAGTTTTTGTTTTAATGGTTTTCTTTTACCTTAAATGTAAATTTCTGATTGCCAGTGCTTTAGACGCCTCTTTCTTAAGATAATGCTGCACTATGAAATCTGAAATACATTGAATCATATAAATGTACACGCCCTCTGTTAATTTAAAAATCACATTGAAATTCTTATTTATATTTTTAATTTTAATTTTTATTTTAATGTTTCTGCCATTAGGCACTACATTCTTCCGCCTTAAATCATTAAGTTACATATCACTGTACTGGAATACATTTTGTGATCCTTATTCTATCTACTCAGTCTCACTCCTTCCAAAAGAAAAAAGTACAATACAAACAAAATAGATAAATTTAATCCCCTATTGCGTCTCTCTGTCCTTTCTTTTATTTCCTCGCTCATTCTCTTTATCTCCGCCATCCAGCGCTTCCCTTCACTGTCTCTCTTTAATAGCTGCACAATCTTCTGTTCACTTTTTACTCTTCGCACATGAATACTTAATGTGCTCCAGCGGTTTTATCTCTCTGCAGCACACCTTGTACATCCTTCTTCTATATTTTACCAATATATGTTGCCTTTCTCTTCGTTTCCCAATCTAAAACTTGTGATACTTATTCCAGTATCTCCCTCTCCTAAATCCTGTTGTATCTTTCATTATATTTGCTATCATCAATTTTTTCCATTCTTTCTTGCTGCTGAATCTCTGTGTCTCTGCTTCTTAGCTCCTCTTTAACACTTGCCGTTCAAGTGCTTCTATTTTTCTCTCATTATTTATATTTTTATTATTATAATTTCCGAGCTATTCTTTTTCGCATGGTTTTGTATATTTAACGACTCTATTTGTACAGACTTTGACATAAGATTAGCTTGCATACAATATTAAAACAATTGGTTCAAAAAATGCTATAGACTGAAAAATGCCATGCTAAGGGTAAGGTTTAACTGCGAAAAAAATTATCGCGGAAATAAATCCACAATTTTCTAATACATCGAAACATATAAAAATACACTCACTCAGCTGTTTTAAAAGTCGCGCAGCGTGATAGAAATTTTCTTTTAAAGTACAGCTGTAGTCTAAGGGCGTCCGCACATGAGGCGACTGATTGCAAACCTTAGCCCCGAATCGAATGAGAATGAAACTGTGTTGTTAGTGAGAGAACGAACGTGTATACGAGTGAGAGAAAATACACGGCATGAACGAACTTAAACTGGTTTTAAACAAAACTTCAGCGACTGTGTTTCTCGGTCGCAGGGCATGTTTTTAATAGTGACATCATGAACAGAGACGTGCACAACTACTATTCAAAAGTATTTGAATACATACAAATACGACACAATAAAATCCCCTATTATGCAATTGTTAAAAATTCTATAGAGTCACGAAACACAGCTCGACTAGATTGCAATCAGTCGCCTCATATGCGGTGGGCCTAAGAAATCGAACAAAATTTGTTACACTTTAGTTATAAATTCTTCCATTTGTACTACACAAACGCAAAACAACTTTGAAATCATCTTGTATCACAATAACTTTCTTAATATTTCCATTCTGTAAACCTGTCTTTGCTTGTTATGATTATATAGTATGTGTAACTAAAAGTATACAACATAATTGATACGATACAATAACATCAATCTCTAGTATGTAATCCGACTACCCCACCCGATGCTAATTATAATAATAAGCCAGCATGTTTGCAAAGGGTTATTGCATAAAGTTAATGGGATAATGAGTCGACCACTTAACAAGTTCGTGCGTACTCAGGCCGAGCTCGCTAGAACATGTTAAACATAACGTGTTTACATAGATTAAAACAGCGTTACTTTGAACGAAACAGCCTGAAACATTATACAAATTCATTTGAGCAGGGGCGGCCTTAGCCTTTTACCCCTCTTACCCCGGACAGCAGAACTTTAGAAGTTTTATAAAAGTTCGGATTACTGAACGTTGCAACGGTTAAAGGCTAAATAATAAATATTAGACAAGGCACCTTAAATATTTTCAAAAAAATGTATGGTTTGTCAGACGTGTAACTAAACTAATAATCCAAGTTCCAAGCATAAGCCGCGAAGAAATTTAACATTATCGCCGCGAAAAAGTATAATATTTTCACCGTGAAAAAAATAATATTTCCGCCGCGAAAGAATGTATATTTAGTATATTTTTGCGCCCCTAATGACCCTTGAACAAAAAGCAATAATTCGATTATATAGAGGGCATATTCTATTGCATGTAATATACATTGTAAGCAGGGGCGTCCTTATCCATTGCGAGAAATTAATGTAAATATGGTTGAAGTTACGAGAGTTCGGCGGTGACTCATATTTAAAACAAGTTGTGGGGTATAAACTGCTGATATAACTAAAAAGCACTGACTCATTTATTTTTCTATAATGTATATAGAAACGAATAAGACAAAATTCATTATCGTATTATAAATTTATACCGCTCTTATAACCTCTTTTAAGTATAAGTCACCGCCGATCTATCGTGATTTTGACTATAGTAAGTAAGTATTTTTGATGATAATTGACGAGAAATAAAATTTTATATTGGAAGTTTTATAAAAGTTAATAAGCACAAAGATGACAAATATTAATGATGATAAACTAAGGTACATGAATACCTTAAAAGAAGACGCAGTGATTCTAGTGGGATTTCTAAAGAGCGAGGCGCGAGATTCATATATAGTAATGAATTTTTTTACTTGGGTTGTTGGCGAGAATGCGAAACCCCTACAAGAGTGAGGCGGTAGCCCTGCTTGCCACCCCCAAAGGCCGCCTCTGCATTTGAGCACCAGGTACTTATAATACACATGCAATTACAAGAATTATAATTATATATCAATCATTTTGATTATCTTTTGCTTGTGTTTCATTTATTTCATATATTTGAGGTTATACACGACAAGTACATATGTAAAACTCGTTTCATTAACTTCTTAATGGATAAACACTGCAGCACTACGAAAACCGAATGTTATGTGTGAAGTTGCTGCATACCACAATTAAAATACACAGCAGCCAACATAATAAAAAGAAACAATAAAATTAAAATTAACACGAACTAATTTAATATTATAAATAACAACCAAAGTTACAGAGTTAATTGGTCCAGTAGTTAAGATGCTGGTTTTCGTTCTATACTATGCCATCTAAAGACATAAAAATCTCACATTAATCTCCTGCTGATGTTTGTAACATTTATTCCCCTATTTGACACGAACTGAGCTCTATGACAACCGTGGCATTGTTTTGTCTGTCCCTCTGCCTCTGGATGAGCGTCAGGACAACTGGAATACAGGACCCCTACTTGTCGCTATGGTAATTTATCCTTTTTACACTTCCATGGTTACCAAACACATGAGTAATTTTATGGTGGTCATACTGCGCTGTATATCAGTGGTACATAACCTATCTTTTGCAACGTCAAATACTTTTATTCTTTTTTTAGTGGCTACACTTTTTTAAAAGAATTAAAACTACTTAATGCAATAATAGACTGTAAAATGGGCTTGTGTCCTCATTTTTCAGTGGTCGATTTTTCAATTGTTCATTGAAATTGATGGTAATAAATGTGTATTGACGTGTCTATTTTATTAAATATCTAAATGTTGACAAAATTAAAAATTTGAATTGTAGTTTTAGGCCTAGAAATGGTCGGCCAGGTGAAATGCATTTTAACGTCAGTTATTTGTTGAGTAGGTCAGTGCTGTGGTAATGTTATGTAGCTATTGGTTGTCGAAATAATCAAGTCAAGTCAAAGAATAATAAGTTTTTATTTTATTTCACCCTACTAAAGCAGATATAATATTGAAATTTTATTGTTCCTTGAAATAGCTGTAAATAATATTTGATATTTTAATATATAAATACATATAGCAGAGATTTATGAGCTTGCCAGATTTCTATCTTAAGTAGGCTATCTCTTTTACGCTCTGTTGTATAAAAGAAATAGCAACTAGCGGCTGTGATGTCACATGCAGTTGGTATGTTGTCCAACGTTGAATCCCTTTAATAATTAAAGAGAAAAAATGACTTTTTTAATTGTTAATATCTCCTGAAATATAAGGAGTTATTAAAAAATAATTCTACATTTGAAGTTCTAGTAACCCACTTTATCAATATATAGTACACTTTTATAGAAATTAAGACATAGGACACAAGCCCATTGTACAAAAACTTAATGCCGGTATCAAACGATCGTGTGATAAGTGTGTCGAACGTTCATGTTGGAAGAAGTTCGTGCTGTTGTCGGTCTTCACACCCACGTCAAAAGTGATTTTTCTATCCCCACCACACACTTGATTCACATGTCATGCACTGCTACACGAATCGTCCAACAAAGGAAGGTTTTATACTTGAAAATTTCTTTATTTACTTGAAAGTTTTTATTAAGCAATGTCAGTGTAAATAATATCAACAAATTAATAAAACAAATAAATCATTCGGATCAAACATTCGATGTCAATGTTCCAATATTTTACTCACACATTGGAGGCAATTTTCACCGCATCACCACATTCACCGTTTGGTACATGCGTGTCAATAACTTCAGAACTGGTTTAATGTGACCTAGACTTTAGACCTTATCATGGAAAACACTGTTCTAAATCAATGCAATGATTTACACGCTACTAAAATACATACAACAAATATAAAGCCATATTTATGACATGTAACATTCTAAAGATGTTCATTCAAGGTAATTTTATAAACTATATTTTTTTATAATAAATCTATACACATCTATGTATTTGTATGCATCCATTCATTCATGAATAAAGATCGCCGTTAAAAATCATTCAGACAATGAATGCATGACATTTTATACGAGAGGAATTTGTTACACCGGTCTTATAATACCTTTGATATAATTTCTTCTTTACCGACTTCATTTTTATAAAGTTTGAATTGAACTGTCAATTTTATTTTTTTAGGTTATTTTTTTTTCTTTTGGTTTAGCATTTTGTTTACCTTACAAATGCTTCATTACTTCATTCATAGCAAGCCTAAAGTCCTTTATATAAATTTACTATGCTACATATCCTTAACCCTTACGCACACTAGCGTAAAGCCTTTAAACTGCCTGTAACTTTAGAAATTACTACTGAAACAAATTCAACCAATTTTAATATACATATGTATATTGGCGTTATTATTTTTTTCAATATCTAAAAGTTGACAATCGTTATAGCTATATCAAATTTCGGTATTAAAAGGGTATGAGACAAATTCAAAAGCCATGCTGGACACAAATAAGTAGCAACAAATTGAGATAACTTCTAACTCAGTTATCTAACTCAAACTTAACTTCCTATCAGAGCAACAGAGAATTTGAAAAAGCCACCTTCAAACTACGAACAGGACATACGAGATTGACGCATCAACACTTAATGAGTAAAACAACAGCTCCGTAGTGCAGCAACCGTCAGACGCAAATAACAGTTCATCATCTACTAGTAACCTGCCCACAATATCAAACTCAACGAACAAAACACAGCATCAGTGGTGAACTAAAGGACATGCTTTCAGACAATCCAGAAGAAATTCGCTAAATGCTCGAGTTTCTAACTGATATAAACTTAAAAAATCAAAGTTAACTAAAACAAAATAAGAAGAGATGGTATATTGTCGGACGTGACGTATCATGCATTGCTATTTTCTATAACGTTAGTTCTCCTTAAAAATGAAAGACACAAAATTACTTTTTTAATTGTTAATATCTCCTAAAATATAAGGAGTTATTAAAAAATAATTGGACATTTGTGGTTTTGGTAGCCACCTTTATCAATATATAGTTCAGTTTTATAGAAATTAGTCCATTGAATGTAGCGTAAGAGCAGAAAGAAGGCGTTATATATTTATTATATATTTTTAAATATTTATTGAAACCAAAAATTATAATATTAAATATTTAAATAACCAAAAATTGAAGGAAGATATACCTATTTAAAATTTGAATTTCATTTGCATATTTTAGGACAGATGCATATTAAAGGATTATACTTGTAATAAGAAAATTTCGTTATGAACGTAACAATTATTGTCCATTTTCTAATATAAATACATCGGTTTAATCCTCATTTTGAATGGCGTATTTAATTAATTCGAACATTTAAAATGATAATACTGTGGGCTGGTTTAATGCTGTCACTGTCACTGTCACTTGCTGTCAGTCGAGTAGCCTGGTGACGGTCGGCCCCGAGCAGTTCCATACAATATAACGAGTTATTATGCAGGTGTGTTCGTTCGATCGGGAATTGTGAGGTTACCTTGATATCTTGCAGCTATTAAAAACCATTGTCTGTCTGGTTAGATGTTTAAATGTATGACTTATATTATTCTGAAGCTATAGGGTTTGATTTTATTTACACTGTTCGTTAGTTGACCAACTTTTTCTCAAAATTTGCGAATTTTTTTTTCGATTTGATAATTAGGTACCAAAGTTAACCCATATACAAAATTTTAACTTTCTAGCACAATTTTTACTCTCGGCAAAAACCGCCCCCGTGCCCCAAAAAAAAATTTCTGAATTTGGAATATTTCTTTCTTAATATGATATTTAATTATTACACAATCCAGAATTTGAGCTTTCTCCAAATACTGGACCCACCAAATTTCTCAGCGCCCCTTTTATAAATTTTTGAATTTCTAAATTTTGAAATATGTTCGCATTAAATAGCATAATTAATATACATACAAAATTTCAACTATCTACATATTTGTTACGAAATAAAAGTTATACAGGAAAAAATGATTATTTTTTTTCCAGTTTTTCCAAAATTACGGGATTCCAGGGAAATTCAGGGAAAAATTCAAGGATGCCAAAAGTCTTAAAAAAAAAAATTTCTAGGATATGGGAAATTTTCAAAAACATCGCCGGAGCCGTTTCCGTGTTACCATACGAATTTCAGACACCTGGAACATTATAATATAGGATAACTTTCTTCGAATACACTTTATACAAAATATATTGATTATTTTTTTCACATAGAACGCATTCTCGTATTTTACATTAATTTGTATAGGAAAAACTGTTTCGCAATACGAGTCAGATTCTGAAACGAATTATACTGTAGGCGAGTAAGATTTCTATGACCTATCATGATTCTACATATTACTACTTCCAGCCTTCTTTTAATAAATTTGTGAGCAAGTTTTAGATATTAAAAATTACCAGTAAATCAATAAATACCTGAAAAGGCTCAATTATTAATAAATTAATAATTTTCCAGTTATTTACCTATGAGTACTGATATGATATTTTTATAAATCACAGTACAGTGTACAGTCATTGGAAACACAATAATTCTTTATTCGAATAAACTTAGTCAACGAGTCCAGTCAACGATAAAAATCAATGTCAATGACTCAACAATAATCTACTCTGTTTGCTGTATTTATACCTGGATGAGTTTCTTTCCGGTCTTGATTAAAGAATTTACATAAAATTTAGTAACCATACTGTACCTATATCTATATATATTGTGGATAAAGTAAATAAATTACAAATATAAACAAATAATAATAAATAACCACATAATTATATTTAATAAACAGTAAATACTAGTATGTTTAGAAATTAAATATAATTAAAAATAAAATTATAATAAATATTAATTAGAAAGTAAAATTAAAATTCATTTCTTTTATGATTTATATTACACGTTGGAATATACCTTTTATTATTTTATTATGGGAAGCAGTGACGTGCATAAATGCTGTTATTTTTTATATGATTAATAGAAATCGAGGAAATATATATTTCATCTAATTCTGTTTCCTTCCCGTATTTTCTTTATAGACATATTTTTAATAATTTTTACAACAAATTTTGATACAAAAAAAGTATATTTTCGATAATGTTTTTTGACGACACAGTTAATATATAATTATTTCTGTAATTACTACATGATAAAATAACATTTAAAAAATAATCTGTAAATGTTTCATAAAGAAGTATCAAGAAATGAGGCATTGACAGCGAATCTCCGCAGACGTCACAAAAGAAAGTTTCATTGCGGTGTCCCTCATAACTCATCACTGGATTATTTGAAATCAAAAAACCAAAATGATTTTATTAGTTGATAAGTTTCTGCACCTAATCCTGTCGAGTTTTTTTTTTATTATTGGTTTTTCAATTTTTTACAGCACATGGAAGTCAAAATACAAAAAACTTTGTTATTTTAAAATACGGTAACATTAAAAAAAGAACTCGACAGCGTTACCTCGACATTTATGTAAAGAAAGACTGTCGAAAATTTGAAAAGGATCGACGAAGTAGCTTTTGAGCCAGGGTGATGTTTCAAAGAAAGACCCTATACCCTATATCTGCGACAATTTTACTCTAATCGACTTCAATTTTTTACACAATATACTTAATATGTTGTACATTAATATAAATAAATAAAACAAAATTAAACCTTACCCCTTCCCCCCTTTAAATATGATAAGGTAAGATAAGCAGTTATATGAATATTTTAATGGGGAAAAGTAAATTTATTTTCTAAAAAAGTAGAATAGATCACAAATTTTTTATTTTAGGTAATAGTGGTAATGTAACAGATAAATTTTCGTATGTTATGTTACCCTTAAATGCACGTAACCATGTTTAATTTCAGTTAACTAAAAAACATAACCTTTCTAAATAACTAGTAATATAAGCTCTGTAATAGTTTAACTTGTTATTTTCACAAATTTTGGATCCTATTTTCCGCTGCCACTGATCAATCTCACACATATACACCTGAGAATAGAGCTCGGTATATAAACAATAAAGTTATCTCTAGTTAAACAGGTATCTAGCCTGACTCTAAACACAGTCTTGCATAGAATCAACAACAGCATCTTAGAAATAGAGGATGAAATATTAAACAAACAAAATATAAGAAAAAATTATAAAAAAAATAAAGTGAGGTTATGTTGAAACTTCTAAGTGATGAAAAACAAAGATAAAGCATGTACTAGAACCCTGCATTAACAAGATTTGGATAGAGATGAAGGTACACAAAGCATTAGAGCTCGAGGGCGTACCTTTGAAAAACCCTTTCTTATGTATATATACAAAAACAATATATAGGAACTCAAAAAGGCATGATGCGTGAAACTTGAAGAAGGAAGAGAGCTAAAAAACACTTCGAAATGTAAAATTTTAATTCTAGTACATTTCTTTCTAGTACATTCATAAATTGACGAAACTATCAAATTTTCATGCTAAAGCCCACAAAATGTTTTAGACTTCTCTCATACTGGAATTGATTAAGCCCATTTGCAGATGCTTCAACATCAAGGGCCTTCGAATCACAATTTAATTATCGACAATAAAATTGTCACGAATAATTATTTGATAATTTAATAAAGAACACATTAAATAAAAAATGTTCCTTTATTTTTAGTAATCGATGTCGCCGTGTGTGTCCTTTACAAATTTTGGTGATAAATTTTATGTAACTGGTTTTACATTATGTTGTACCCAATAAATGTTGTAAATTTATGGTTTGTGGCAGTGGTTGGTAACTCTTTTCACGTATACTTCTTGGAACTCTGACTACACGAAAAAATATCTTAAAATAGTTACAAAGAAGCATATTTTCGATAATGTTTTTTGACGACACAATTAATATATAATTATTTCTATAATAACTACATGATAAAATAACATTTAAAGAATACTTTGTTAAATTTTCATAAATAAATATGAAGAAATGAGGCATTGACAGCGAATCTCCGCAGACGTCACAAAAAAAGTTTCAATTTCATTTTTCCAATTTTGTACAGCACTTAAGAGTCAAAATACTAATTTTTCATGAATAAAATCAGAAACTTTGTTATTTTAAAATACGTTAAAATTAAAAATAAAACTCGACAGCGTTACCGCGACATTTATGTAAAGAAAGAGTGTGCAAATTTCAAAAGGATCAGTGCAGTAGATTTTGAGCCAGAGAGGACACCGACTCTGAAAAAGCAAAGTGTGAGAAAAACGCGATTAAAAGTTTCAAAAAAGGCCGAACTTAGAACTCTATATCTTCGACAGTTTTACTCCAATCGACTTCAAATTTTCGCACAATAAACTTAATATGTTGTAGATTAATATAACTAATTATTTAAAAAAAATGAAAACAAAAATTGAAAGCTAGACGTGTCACAGCTCTTTATCTACTGTCATCCATTTTATTTTTATCTAATATTTGTTAATAGTTGCACGTCCCTGGCTCGAACCATAAACCTATTTACTTGTACCTTACTTAACATAGGTTTTAATGGATAAAATAAAATATAAACTATCTAAAAGATATAACCAATAGTTAAGTTTATTTGTCGCCCTAAAGTATATAATATTTTCATTAATTTATTTACTGGATGTCATGAGATATAGGTTATAAATAATTTCTGTATTATGAAAATATTGAAGTTTGTTTTGTAGTTTGGTTTGTCTGTTGCGATAAAAATTGTTTACGAGCTAGTCACAATACAAAACATAATATTTATGAAAATTATTACTTAATAAATTAAACGACATTGTATAGGAAAAATTTCTTAGGCTGGCTAGCATATTATCAGCTCCGCATTAAAAATATAGGTATGGGAGAATTAAGTGATTAAAAAGTTGTTGGACCTTACCTCTAAATCTCTAATTCAACGTGCTAATTCCGAATATTTTATTTACCAGCCTCAATTTGTGTCTCCATCTTGAAAAGATGTCGGCTTGAAACGTTCTTTTCATTCAAAATCTTCTTACCAGTGGGATCTAAAATAAAAATAGACATTATCAATCTAATAGAGCACACAATTTCTTACAGTTTGTATACACAACATATTTTTGTATTTATTATGATGGATTTTGATCCGGAAAGTAAGAGCACTTTACTGAAAATTGGTAATGATTCAAAAGGGCGGATGATATTTAACAGTGAGTGCGTGCACATACAATTTTAACAATAATTTTTAAACCTATTATTATTATAGTATACTAGTTAAACACAGACGACGATCAACTGGAAAGAAATGAATTTGATTTTGCTGCAACGTTGTGCCAAAATTTCAAGTCAATCGACCGACTAGTTTTAGAGTTTTGAGAGCACAAACATACGCAGGCAGATTTTGTATATTAAGATATATGTATATATATCATTTAAAAGGATTTTTAAAGTCTCTAGTTTTATAACAAATAAAGACAAAAGAAAAACTTATAGCTTGAAAAAACTTCCGCAAAGTATTTCAGAACCATCTAAATTGCCGCCAGTTTAAATTGTATCTAATTGTATATTAACTTCTTTCTCGAATCCTACCACCTGATCGAGGCCTTAAGACTGCACGTTTTTCACAGTATTCGATTTTAAACTTATAATCAGCGGGATGAATAGCCGCAGTTTTTTTTATGATACTTCAGCACTAAACACTTGTTCGGTTACTATTCGATAAAAGTCACGCCGTGTGAAAGATACCGTATAATGCTATGCGCCACTGCAAGCCGAATACGTTAAAGTTCATTCGATTTGCTTGACAAGTCCGGTGAGTATTCGATAAACGTGTTTAGCTGTGTACGTTTTTTTGCAGTACGAACGCCGTGTGAATGGTCCTATATAAAATGTATGCGCCAGTATTCATTCGATAATACTTATACTGTAAAAAAACGTGCAGTGTGAACCCAGCCTAACGTAAAGTATCATTCCCACTCACTGCTTTAATTTTATTTTGTATTTAATTTAAATTGTTTAGCATATCGCAATACGCGTAGTCATTCACAGTACCATTTTTAATTTAATTTATTTTTTTACGTTTTCTTAGTTTTTTTAGAACCTTACAAGGTCCAATGTTTTAAATTAAAAATAATAAATTAAGAAAAATGTCATATTATAACCTCCAAAATATGAGCATCTGTCAAAATGCAGTACGATTTACTTTTAAAAGAAGTTTAATGTCAGTTTTTAAAAAATATAGAAGTGAAAATAATTTCTATTACTAATTGTTATTAAAAATAGCAATAGCAATTATTTCACATACAATTTTGTTGAACTGTCAAAATTTATTAACTAAACTTAAATTAAAACACAAATCTGAAAAGGAATGCTTAAACGAAAACCTAAAATCTAGATTACGATATTAAATAAAAACAGTAAATTAAATATCAAAACAGTGAGTGGGAATGAGGCTTTAATGTAGACTACATGTTTGCAGACAAATTCGGCACTGATATGCTTCCGATAACTAGCTCCTAAAGCACTTGGAGACCTAGTCAAGAATGCATGCTAATTCATTCTGTAAACACAGTCATATTTTTTGCTTGCATTTCTATTGGCTTGTTAGAAATATCTGTTTCCCTTTTCACTTAGCAAGTTGAGGTAGGAGGGGTAGAAGCAACGTGTGCCCTCTTCCTCTTGTTATGTCACTCACATGTCAACTGCTTCCACTAATCACCGGTGGAAGAGTGAGATGGGGATATATCCTGTCATATAACTATCCCTTTCTTTGTACCCATTCCCATATCGTTAACATGATAATTAGTAAAACGCAATTTATTATTAACTATGAAACACAGTTATGCATTGCTCTGTGTTACCTATATAAACAATACCTCATATCTCTTATTTACTAGTTAATGGGTTTGTGTCCTATGTCTTAATTTCTATAAAAGTGTACTATATATTGATAAAGTGGGTTACTAGAACCTCAAATGTCCAATTACTTTTTAATAACTCCTTATATGTTAAGAGATATTAACAATTAAAAAAGTCATTTTGTCTCTTTAATTATTAAAGGGATTCAACGTTGTACACACTCCAAATGTATGTGACATCACAATCCTTGTGTAAGGTTACTAACCTTACAGCTCATAAATCTCTGCTATATGTATTTATATATCAAAATATCAAATATTATTTACAGCTATTTCAAGAAACAATAAAATTCCAATATTATGTTTGCAGTAACAGGGTTAAATAAAATAAAAACTTATTCTTTGACTTGACTTCATTATTTTGACTACCAACAGCTACAAAACATTACCACAGCACTGACCTAATCAACAAATAACTGACGTATAAAATGCATTTCACGTGATAAATATGGCCGACCATCTCTAGCGCTAAAACAACAATTCAAATTTCAAATTTCACATTTATTAATATCAATTTCAATCAATAATTGAAAAAATCGACCACTAAAGAATGAGGACACAAGCCCATTTTGAGGAAAATTAAAGGCATTCAAAATTTAGGCTCCGCTTTTTATACTGGGGAGAGAAATGCGAACAACTGCAAAAAACACTTAGGGAGAAACATTACTTCATGGTTCTACAGCTACATATAGATGTCAACAGTGTACTTTCCAGTTGCCCAGTTCTGTTGGACATGACAACTAGATGATTAAAAAATTTCTCAAAACAAAATTTAAAATATATTGTACTTATTTTAATCAAAATTTACCGTCAATTCAATTAAATAAATTAAAACACAATGGAGAACAACACATTATCAGTAACGCGACAAGCGTACTTACCCCCTTCTTTACACCCTATGTATATGGGGGCATACCCCCCCTCAAAATGTGCCCAAGGGTCTCTGTATCAAATTCCACATGTTACGTATTTCAACAACTACAGAAATGAAAAACTTTCTAGATTCACGGTGAGATAGTTATTAGAGTAAATATTTTTAAAATATTAGAAGCAATAAAGAATTATCTTATTTTTGAATGTTTTCAGATGCCGCCTGATCAATGGGGCATTGCTAGTACCCCCTATAGTTCCAGACCGGATCTGGTAGCTGCGCATCGTATGAGAGATTGGAGAAATATTAATCCACAGATTCATGGAATCACTCTTGTTGATGGTCCTCGAGAAATAAATATTTTGGATTTTTATAAAGTAAGAACAATCTTTCACAAATTCACAAAAAATATTTGGATATACATACTATATTCGGGGTATATACATCAATGTATATTGCATATGCTATGTATATGCTTTTGTGATGTAAAACGCACACTGTATGTCATATGTATGTGCATATGCAAAGGTATGTGCAAATTTAAATATTGCTGCATGTACATACATAGTATGTTCTGTCTTGTTTATATATTTCATGTATATGCAATACATATACAGAATATTATTGCTCTATCATAAATTTCAGTCTTCTCAACTACATCGCGAACAATACAAAGATCGTTCTGGTTGCCTAGCACCTTTATCATACTACATAATGCCAGAAATTGTATTCCAATGTCCTTATGAACCTACAAAGTAAGTTGATAAATGATATAATTAGTTCATTTAAAATTAAGTCATAAAAATGAATAAATAACGCAATTATTATCAATTTCAGAGCATATTTGAAAACTCCTACGCGATATGCACGCATGCATGATATTGTTTGTTTGCCAGTAACTTTGGACAGAGTTGGACCGCTTCCTCCGCTGCCTGATAGATGTCTCGCCGCTCGCTATAATAATTACAGTGACCGCTCTTTTGGACGTTAAATTAGTTTATATTATTTGTTTATCTCTTTTTATTAATAAACTAGTTCAATGTTTCTATATTTCTATTCTTAATTTTTGGTTTTAATTTTAAATATTATGTTGTTGAAAGGTTTGAATAAATGATAACGTAAAAGTTATTTTTCAATTTTTCCTGTTTCCAGTTTTAATCACTTTTATTACGTGATTAACTTCCACATTGGCGATTTTAATTAGAGAACATGTCATGCGCAATGGTCCCTCATATTTATGACGTAACATGTCTGTACTATTAAGGGTAGGTCAGTTATTTCTTCTAAGGATAAGAGCTCTGTGTTGAATATGCTATCTCTTTTACGCTCTGTTGTATGAAACAGATAGCAACTACCGGTTGTGATGTCACATGCATTTGGAATGTTGTACAACGTTAAATCCCTTTAATAATTAAAGGGACATAATGACTTTTTTAGTTGTTAATATCTCCTAACATATAAGGACTTATTAAAAATTAATTGGACATTTGAGGTTCTAGTAATCAACTTTATCAATATGTAGTACACTTTTATAGAAAATGAGTCATGGTTCAAAACCCAATTTACTGAGGAACCATGAGAATAAATAATATCTCATTTCACTTTTCTGGAGCTATTAAAATAACCAAATAAAATAGAAGTATACTACAATATTGAAAAAAGAAAACAAATATATTTATTAAACAAATGCTATCACACATATTTCAAATTGTATTTAAAATTTGCTGTACATTTAAATCTGTCTTTTTGTATATATTCTTTTTTACATTTAAATTAAATAGAGAAATATTTCAAAATGTCGGACGACGATATTTTATCAGGCCAAGTAATTCATCTTTACGATGATATGGAATATCCCATATTGGAAGAGGAGCCCATAATGTTTTTCACGCCACTGGACTATAGCGATTTTGAACTTCCCGCCGAAGAATATCACATGGAATATGAGTATGAAGAATCACTAAGAGAACCAGTACTAACGGATGCAGAAATCAGAGATATTAAAGCAGCTTTCCAAATATTTGATACAGATGCTGATGGTTGCATAAATGCAAAGAACGTGAGAGATATTTTAAAGAAATTGTCTATCTGCCCATCGAAGAAACAAGTTGAAAGGGTCATGGGTGCAGTGGCAGATTCGAAGAAAACTTGTCTTGATCTGTGCGACTTCTTAAATCTTATAACACAGATGTATGAAACTGCAGATACTGAGGACAAAATCAGGGAAGCGTTCCAGGTAAAATATAAAGATGATGTTATCCATGAAACAAACCAACGAGTTTGCATATTGCATATTCGTATTTACTCAGGCGTTGAAATAATTAGTTTAAAACAAATTATTTAATTTAGGAGATGCCTCATATATTTATAATAAGGTTTTGTTATTCTTATAGGTGTTTGATGATGACAAGGATGGTTTTATATCGCCTGAAATCCTACGAAATACTTTAACAAGTATTGGAGATATATTAACAGATGAAGAGGTGGATCACTTGATATTAACACAGGATATAAACGATAATGGATTGATAGATATAGAAAAATTTGTGCGATTAATCTGTGATATGAAACTTGGCCAAGATGAAAAAGAAGAAGAAGGAGCAGCTCCGTCTTGCGATATTACGCCGTCAATATCTCTACCTTGTTCTGTTCAAGAAGATATGGAAAAGCGATGTAATTTCAATGAATATTTGTGATATGTATTAATTTAATTTATATATATAAAACTCATAAAATATATTATACTTTTTGAAACAAATTTTTATATTAGTTTAATTGTTAGTAAAGGTTTGAACCAAAATATTTTAAAATGGCAATAAGAGATGTCACTGCTCGAAACGTCATTAAATAAGAAAAATGGCGTCATATATTCACGTATGAATAAGTGTTAAATATTTATTAAATTTATTTATTTATAATTGTTTTTTGTAAAGTGTAATATTTATAATATAATAAGGTAAGTCTCTATAAAGTTATTGCATGACCATGGTATTTTTTCCATAAATTGTTTATATCTGTACTTTTTTAAAAAGGTTAGTTCTAGTTGTTATTTTTGTCGATTTAATTTTAGATTTAACCTGCATACTTTAGTAAAATCACTTCCCTAGGACTGAAATAACATCAATAAATGTCACTTCTTAGTTTGAACTAGATATTAATAATTACTGTTGTAAGAGATACGGTAAATGAATCATTTTATGTAAATTAATTACATCAAAATGTTATCGGTCACTGGTATCTTTTATCTATTAATATCTCTTTATCCAATGTATAAAAATAATTATCTGCAATACATCTTTCTATATACCAATATCAATTTTCAGTTATTGTACGACAATGAAATTATAAGGGATATATACCTTAATACCTGATACAAATTTGTCATTTGAAATATTTATATAAACTGTACCTTATCAATGGATAATATGACGATGCCTGATTACATTACACAAGATCGACTCCAGGAGCTAAGCCGACAAATTGATCAAATGCATTATAGTTATTTAGAAACTGATGACAGCCCTCAAAAAATTGAGCAGAGAAGAAAATTAGAAGGTTTGTAATTATTAGGTCTGGTACAGACTAGTGCGACTCTACTAAGCGATAATCAACATTCAAAATTTAGTACACGCACGTCTAAATAAGTCGGACAAATCTGTACCTGGTCTTACAGTTTATGTGATTTACAAATTATTATAATCATACAGAATTATATTCATTTAGGATATATTAGAGAATATCTGTGTCTTGTACCACACTCCAGAAAGTTCATTTTACGAGAAACCTCTGATGTTCTCCACCGAAGTGCAGCATCTTTGGAAGATTTCAGTGGTTATAGAGCAGCTTTGGCTTGGAATGCCATTGGACAATATGCTGCTAATTTACTAATGCAACCATGGAGGAAAGAATATCGAGAAATTAAGGTGCACCTTAATAATAATTTTAATAACTTACAAATAATAATGTGATCAAGCCTGCAATCTGTGTCTTTATTTCAGATGTATAGCGGATTCTACAAACACGAAATCGAAGCAAATCTTGTAGGGGCAGAACTTATGTTTGAGGCTATGGGTTATAAGCACTCTGGACAAAGCACATTATTATTAGAGGGCCCGATTTGTCCCGATCAAGTAGCTCACGTCTCCAGAGATTCCTTGGTCGCTTTTGTCGAATGTCAGGTAATTTTTTTTTGTTAATAATAACAAAAACATTCTTCTTTACAAAGCCTATTCAAATGTGTTCTTTTCTCAGCTATTGAAAACGATTTGGGAAGGAGTTTCAACGCTTTGGGCTATACAGTGGCTGGAAGTATTGAGATTCAGAGAGCTACATGTTGGTGGTCCAGATCATGCATGTAGGGCCCTAACTTACAGGCATAATGAAAGAAATTATCAAGAGGAGCAGCGACACTTAACAAATGTATATCAACACCCTGGTAAGTTAAATTTATTACTCTTGTAACGATCAATAAATATGTATCTTTATTCTTGTTTCGTTTCTTAAGGTATGGAGCAACAGATATATCAACAACAAGCTAATTATAACACAAATTCTAATCATATTATTTCGCCTACAATGAATATTCCTCATAATCACATTGATTCATCAAGTTCAGGTTGTTTATATGGTCAAATTCAAACTCCTGTTATGCCAGGTCCTGTAGCAGGAAATCCTTTGGCTTATTATTCTGGGTATTCAACGTATGCTCCGATTCCATCTCCAGCTGGTTTGCCTGCGTATGGAATGGCTGGTGTTTCAACAATGAGATATCCACAAATGGCTCCATATACTATCCCATATCAAATAAACCATTCTAAACAAAATGCAATGATAAATAATACGGGTGCTTATCAACATAACAACGGCTACCACTATCCTTTGCAAGTTGCTCTGCCACCCAACATGAACGGATTTGGTGTTGCGCATCTTAATGCTTATGGAACGGTACCAACCGGTCAATTAATTGAGCTAGATGGACCAAATCAACAGGTAAATTGATAACTAATTGAATTTTGTTAATTATAAGTCTGGTTTTACATGTATCGCATATTATTTTTTAGGAAATGTCTACAAATATGTATAATCATCATCGGCATGAGTACTCAAAAAATGTTGATGATGTAGATGGACCAATACACTCTAAATTAAACGACAATTATAACAATAAACGAGAGTCAAATCATATTAACACTAAAACCATCGATAAACGACGTGGTAGTGAAAGAAATGTGCAACATGCTAATATTAATAATAATAATGTTGACGTTATGAAACCAGGAAAAGAAGTAAATGTTGATTCTTTGGAGAATTGGGATTATGTATTTAAAAATCTTGAAAAAAAGGGATACAATAAAGATTTGGGTGAAAGAGAAAATGTGCTGGACAGAGATATGAAACGAAATCGACAGAATATATTACAGTTAGAACATGAATTTCAAATGATAAATGTACAAGATATTAAACATAATGATAAAATTAATAAGATAAATGATAATTTAGAACAACATAGTAGTAATGAAAATATAACTCAAATAAAAACAAATAATTCGGACAGACAAAAAACAAATACACGTTTAAAAGTCGATAAAAAAAATGTGAATAAACCTGAAGAAAAAACTCTTAAGAAATCTAATAATCCAATAACTAAATCAGTTGAAAATATTTCAATTATTAAGAAACCCGCAGTAAAAGAACTTAAAACTAAAACAATAGGTAACTGTCACGCTTTGAATTTGAACACTCTTAAGTTGATTTTGTAATTAATGTTTTGTTTATATAATTAGGAAATTCAAATGGTCCATTGGCTCCTCAAACTTCTACCACACTCATACAGAACACATTGCCTGTCCATTGGCAATGCGGAGCTTGCACGTATAATAACACTTACATGCCAGACATTTGTGAAATGTGTGGAAAGTCCAGAGTAGTGGGCCCCGAGGCGAAGCCTTTAGCCAGCGGAGGGAAGGAATGTCATCAATGCACATTAGTAAATGATCGAGGAGCTTCCACTTGCAACGCATGCGGTGGCAGTTTACAAGATTCGCCAACCTACATTTGAATAAATGTGATTACGTTATATAAAATACAAGGTAATATAAAATACTGGCATATAGTCTAGGCACAACCATGTAGAAATAGTCGAATAGCTGGGAAATAAACTTTTCTGACTATTTTGGGTGTGCTGAAATAGTTCAAGTAAAGTTGAATATTGAATTTGCGTTTGTACATAATTGAAATGTATGACTGTAATACTGATTTTGTATCTGAATCAGAATGGGCTTGTGTTCTCATTTTTTAGTGGTCGATTTATCAATTGTTGATTGAAATTGATGTTAATAAATGTGTATTGGCGTGTCTATTTTATTAAATATCTAAATGTTGACGGAGATATAGCAATTAAAAATTTGAATTGAAGTTTTAGGCATAGAAATGGTCGGCCAGGTGAAATGCATTTTAACGTCAGGTATTTGTTGAGAAGGTCAGTGCTGTGGTAATGTTTTGTAGCCGTTGGTAGTCGAAATAATCAAGTCACGCCAAAGAATAATAAGTTTTTATTTTATTTAAACCTGTTACGGCAGACATAATATTGGAATTTGAGTGTTCCTTGAAATAGCTGTAAATAATATTTGATATTTTGATATATAAATACATATAGCAGCGATTTATGAGCTGTAAGGTTGGTAACCTATAAACTTGCCAGAGTTCTATCTTGAATATGCTATCTCTTTTACGCTCTGTTGTATAAAAGAGATAGCAACTAGCGGCTGTGATGTCACATGCATTTGGAAGAGAAAAAATGACTGTTTTAATTGTTAATATATCCTGAAATATAAGAAGTTATTAAAAAATAATTGGACATTTGAGGTTCTAGTAACCAACTTTATCAATATATAGTACAGTTTTATAGATATTAAGACATAGGACACAAGCCCATTGTACAAAAACTTAATGCCGGTATCAAACGATCGTGTGATAAGTGTGTCCAACGTTCATGTTGGAAGAAGTTCGGGCTGTTGTCGGTTTTAAACTAACAAAAATTTTAATTTTCAGGAAACAACTATCTACAACTCCAGACAGTTAACTCGCAACTCGGCAGCATTAATTAATATCAGATCACAGAAATGAATATGCCGTTACTGCCATATGGTTTCTTAATAAAGTAAAGCTATTAACTTTTATTAGTAGAATTTATATAACTACATTATTAAAAGTATGAAAATAGTTGAATAAATAAAATACTAAAACACGCATTTTGTGTAGTGTCGACAATTATATTAGGTAGTTGTGATTATTCGATAATATTTATAAAATTTCTTAAGTGTTGATTTTTAACAATGATTGTATATTTTATATTTTGTTATGATTTTAAACAATTTTAGGAACATTATTAGATTTTGTTCAAGCAAATACACATGATATTAATATATTATATATATTTAATAGAGCTTTAATATAATATTTTAATTTTTATTCAAAATTATAACAGTGTCTCGCATTATTATTTATATATCGTTGTCGTGGTACACTGTGTAAATAAAATAAGCGCATTTGACTAAAAAGTACTGAATATTAGTTAATAAAAATTTAAAAAAATATGAAAATAATCAAATTGTCAATTGTATAATAAATATTGAAGGTTTTATTTAAGTACTCTTTACGCACGACTTAAAATATATAAAAGTAATTAACTAAATTGAAAACATTATTGATATAAAAGGTACCTTTAAAAAATAAGTGCAATAGATTAAGAAAAGATACGAACAAATGAATGTTTCACAAATCAAACTTGTGTTATTCTGAGAACATAGTACGGAGGTGAATGATAGAGAATATTATATGTTTTTACTTCTGGGAGTACAATAAGAACTGCTATAACGCGGATAATATAAATGGTGATCATCATATAACACGTACTGTGTATAGAAACAGTCGTCACAATATTTTTGATTCGTTATAGCAGAGTCTACTGCTTACAAATTATAGCTTTTAGCAGGTTTACACGCCTTTTCTAGCCATGGTCAATGTGAAAAAAGTAATTTATGTTATTTGTAAATCGAACTAAATAATGTGCGTTGATTAGAATAGGCATTCTGTAATAAATACTCGACTCTTTGTCGCATGTCTATGTCTGTCTTTCTCTGACCTTCCGAATCGGGAAAAGGACCAACTTAGACATGGTATAGCCTAAATCACGATAGTTCGGCGCGACTTATACTTAGAATTTTATCTCATTCGTTTCTATATACGTTATAGAAAAATAAGCGAGTCAGTACTTTTTAGTTATATCGGCAGTTTATACCCCACAACTTGTTTTAAGTATGAGTCGCCGCCGAACTCTCGTAATTTGAACTACACTTGCTTTCTCAACGTTGTTAATATAATCAGCGCTCTCACACTGGCAGCGACGAAGCCGTACGAATATGTACGTTTAAATATAAGTAAACATAAATTCTATGCGAAACTACTTGAATACACTCTATTAAACAGAAGAACGGTAGGAGCGTTTAAAAAGCGTGGTGTTAGTTGATATGTGGTTTGTGAGAACAAACGACACTGACAAAAGGGTGCTTCATTGTTAGAGCGCTAGTCTTACAACCAAGTCGATGGTAACATGTAGTTACTTGCAGACTACTTCCGACTTTTCCAGTAGGGTGTATTGGAGCGGTTTCATCTACATACATTTTATCATAAATAGAAGTTTCTATTTAAATGTTTATCAATATACCACTGTATCAAAAAAGTTTTTAGTTTCCAACTTTCTATGACGCATACAATTTCGTACAGAACGACCGCGGTTTTTCTTTATTGGATCGTTGAGAGGAATAGGATACAGATATATAAAATACATTTTTATTAGTGCATCAATACAATAGTGTATAGAAAAACATTAAAATAGAAACTTCATCTCTTTTGTAGCAAACTGTGCTACAAAATAGTCTTCGCAACTAGACTATTCCAGTATGAGAGATTGTTATCTGTTTGGTCAACTGGGTTTAAAAACTGTCTCCACAGTGGACGTCTGTGTTTATACAAACCATATTAAGACTAGATACACTTGAATTATTTTAACGAATAAATAATCTAAAAGTATTTGATGTTGGCTAGTTTATTGGGTGTAAATCTGTGCTTATATTAAAGTGTTAATAAAAGAAATTAAAATTTTAGTAAAACTAATAAAGCTAATTGTATTATTTGTGTATTAACTATTTCTATAGTATAAGATAGTACAATTGTCATGTCAAAGAGATTTTAAAGAATTGTTTGTTTTTAAGTTCAGCAAAGTATTACAAAATTAGATAGATAAAATATATATATGTAATATTTACCTTTTGGATTTATTTGTATTGTATTATTATTTTTTTTTTTAATAAAAATTTTATGATTTTTTTTGTGTAGATATTCAAACGTGAGTTTTTGAATTGGGTTGCAAACCGTAACAGAATTTATATAAAACTGTATATTGATAAAGTTGGCTTACAATCACTGTTAAACAACATAAGTGCAAAAGAGATGCAGAATTAAACGTCAAAGCTATATAATTAAATAAAATAAATAAAATTACTTCTCGACTTATTGAAGTCATCAACTACTAGGATAACAACTGGAATATTATGTAAATGAATCCATAAAAAATGATTTCACAACCTAATTGTAGGAAATGAATGGGTTTGTGTCCTCATTTCTTAGTGGTCGATTTTTCAATTGTTGATTGAAATTGATGCTAATAAATGTGCATTGGTGTGTCTATTTTATTAAATATCTAAATGTTGACGGAGATATAGCAATTAAAAATTTGAATTGTAGTTTTAGCGCTAGAAATGGTCGGCCATATTTGTATGACATGAAATGCATTTTATACGTCAGTTATTTGTTGAGTAGTTCAGTGCTGTGGTAAGGTTTTGTAGCTGTTGGTAGTCGAAATAATCAAGTCAAGTCAAAGAATAATAAGTTTTTATTTTATTTAACCCTGTTACGGCAGACATAATATTGAAATGTTATTGTTCCTTGCAATAGCTGTAAATAATATTTGATATACACATACATATAGCAGAGATTTATGAGCTGTAGGATTTGTAACATGTAAACTTTAATAATGAAAGAGACAAAATGACTTTTTTAATTGTTAATATCTCCTAACATATAAGGAGTTATTAAAAAATAATTGAACATCTGAGGTTCTAGTAACCCACTTTATCAATATATAGTACACTTTTATAGAAATTAAGATATAGGACACAAGCCCATTGAGTCCCCTATCAGAATAATAATAACTAAGAAGATATAGAAAGTTGTATTAACCGTTATTTTTTCAAGATGGAGATTTAACCATCAAAATTGGGGTTGGCAAATAACATAATCGAAATTAGGACACCCAAAACAGTCTGAAAAGATTAATTTACCAGTTTTCTCATCAATTTGCATAGTAGCTATCTCTAGTTTCTCTACGTGTTGTAATTTGTTTTAGTGGGGTAAAATATTATTAAAGTCGTAACTTTAGAATGTAGTATTTGTGATGATTTGTAGCTTCAGGCTGATCATGATGCTCTTAAATAAATTTCTTCAGCAATAGAAGATGATATTAACTGTTTAAATTTAGAAGGAGAGATAATTGTGAAAAAGTTTGTTGGCAAAGGGTTAAGTATCATTCCCAGTCACTGCTTTAATTTAATTTTGTATTTAATTTAAATTGTTTAGCATATGGCAATACGTGTAGTCATTCACAATACTATTTTTAATTTATTTAATCTAAGTTTTCTTAGTTTTTTTAGAACCTTACAAAGTTCAATGTTTTAAATTAAAAATATTAAATTAAGAAAAACTATATTATATTATAACCTCCAAAATGTGTCAAAATGCAGTAGGATTTTCTTTTAAAAGAAGTTTAATGTCAGCTTTTTAAAAATATAGAAGAGAAAATAAATTCTATTACTAATTCTTATTAAAAATAGCAATTTTAATTATTTTACATACAATTTTGTCGAACTGTCAATCAACTAAATTAACTAAACTTAAATTAAAACACAATTGTGAAAAGGAATGCTTAAACGAAAACCTTAAATCTAGATTACAATATTAAATAAAAACATTAAATTAAATATCAAAACAGTGAGTGGGAATGAGGCTTTAAGCAAACAATATTTAATTTTTCTTTTGTTTTTATTAACATTATTACTCAAAAAGTGTCTAAATATATTTACGTTTCTAGTATAGTACAATAAATAGTGTCTTTTTGAAAACAAAAATAAAAAACTAAAGGAATTATATGAAAATATATCTAATATCAAAATATCTATCTTATTAAATAAATCTATATGTCTTCAATCTTCGTCTATTGGTGTCAGGTGTAAAATGCACAAAAATCTAATTGATTTTTAAATCATATATACCCCGTATATTAATTCGATATATGTTTAACTTTAACACACAACATGATGGTAATCCTGAGTGGAATGAGCAAAACAATCTATATACTTATTACTTTAATATAAATATTTCGAGTAAAATTAGGTTTCTTGTGATTTTTATCCTTGCTGGTAACCATGGTCCTGCACACAGGTCTGTCAAGAACTCAACAATTTAGCATTCTTAATTTTGTGTATGAATGAACACTTGTTTGACACTACACTTTTACTAAAAGTTAGGTTATTAATCGCAAACATGTTCATGTGAATCAAACCTGCCCTTTAGCCAGACCTGTGTACAAAATCATGCTTGTAACTTTATATTAAACTCACATTTCAGAATTCTATTTATGAAATAATACAATAATTGTTATAAACAATATATTATAATAATAAATAATTGTTGATACGTAAAAGAAAATATTTAATAAATGTAAATAATCAATAAAAATATATTCACCATCATTAAATACTGTTTTTATTATTTATAAATTAGTTTGGGCAATTTTTAATGACGGATTTCTTTGATTGAATATATTTTAATCTAAATATGGTACAACATGATCTTTTTTATATTTAATTAGTTCAATTTTAAATACAATTAAACTTAATAACAATCCAATTATTAGTACATAAAATGGTAGCTGAAGTTCTACCAAAGAAAGTCGTCTAACGTATAGATTTACAATTGGTAGCACATGTAAATTCTGCGTCGTTAAATTATTTTTCATTTCGTTGTACCATTTATCAATAAGTCCAGCTTGAGTAATTGTTAACAACCAATAGTTAAAATCAGGTAGAAATACCGACTTTTTTGGTACTAGATAAGCTAAATTATATTTCCGAGGACATTCTGGTATAATATGTAGTTTAGTATTAGTTTTCCAATAAGTAAAATTATCATTTTCTAAATATACGGACGATTTTCTTACAACACCTGTTACATTTGCGTACTTAGATATAATTTCAAAAGGTAACGCCTTGGCCGTATGTAAAAATAGTTTCGTTTGTAAGCTCGGAAATAAATCTAAATCACCAGAAAATAAATCTACCATTATGCCCTCGTATTGTGTCGTTATCTTCAAACCACTGTCATCGAGATCTTCTAAACTATTAATATCTTTGTAATAAATTGGTGTTGTATAAATGGTAGCCAACGAACTTTGAAAAGCGCCTACCAATGTTAAGCTACAGAGAAGACATCCTGATATAAACATCCGTTCCGGCGTTATTTTTGGTAGCGTCATCGGGGCACTTACATAAAGTTTTATAATATTAGCTAAGATGTTACTTTTCTTAATTTTAACGTTGAATATAATTAAAATTCTTCGAATAATATACCATATCACATAACTGAAGAGTATTAGAAAGAAAATACATATCCATAGTGATAAATCGAAACAGAAAAATGGTAGAATTGCGTTAGGTACTCTATCTGCTTTATGAACTACACAACATACCTCATCCGTTAATACAGGAACCGTAAAATCAATCATTCTCGTTTCATAATCTTTAATAAAATATGTAGTTAATACTATATCCGTTTTACGATTAATTACGTTACCGATACCTCCGTTAAACGAATTATTTGGTAGCTTATAACCAAAATTATCTGGTACGTTCTCTAAATGTAATGTAAAGTTCATATATTTCGATAATGTTTCAGCAACTTTAACATCTAAACCAATAAAATAATTTGGTTTTACTTCTTGTGACATTAAGGAATTAAATATATTTACTCTCATTTTATAACCCTCAAATTTAAGTTCAGTGTCTGGTGTAATGGTAGCAACTTCGTTAGTTTCGTTAAAAATGGCGGAAAATTTAAACATACGTTTTGTTTTACATATACAGGTTATAGAAAATAGTTTAATGGCTCCATTTTTTAGCCAAAATAGATAAAAAATGTTATTTATATACTGAATGGAAAGATTGCAAGCTGGGTAAAGTAATACATACTTTCCTTTTGGATTGAAAATATTTATATTACTTTCTAATAACTTTTCAAGGTCCTCTTTATATGTTATTACTATAACATAACCTACATTTTCATAAGTATTTAATGAACTCATATTATCGTCATTGACTACAAAATTTTGAATTGTATTTCTATAATTTCTTTGATAAATAATTTCTAATTCTGTATTTTGATAATTAAATTCTATTACACAAAAAGTGGTATAATTTTCAAAATATTTGTTTATGTCTTCCAAAATTGTGTCGTTATTGTTACAGTTTATCGTAGAGTTTGAATATATTTTAAATTTTGCCAAATTTTGCTGCACCATAAAATTAAAAGTTAATACCAAGTGGAGACCATGATTCAGAAAATTCTTCATTTGTAGAACTTCTGATTTTTCAAACTGGAAAAAGAAAATTAATTTTTTTTTAAATATCTTTTCACAATAGTTATATGGCATAATATGAATTGTTACAAAGGTCACAATCAATTTAATATAAATTCAAATTAAGGTACAAAGGTAAGCGAGAAGAAACGAAATTCAGATTTTTCTTTTGTTTTGAAAACAACAAAAGTAGCTTCACTAAAACCAACGTAATTCGTAAACTAATAGTCGGAATGTCATGAAATTTTAACACATACCATTGAATGGTTGGCACTGTCTAAGCATATGGATTTGTCAATAGTACCGCTCCATCTATATGCTATCATACGAACTTATTGACAAGGTATGTTATATATTCATTAAAATTGCAGCTACTTTCTAGTACTTTATCTTTTAGATCCATCTGCTTGTTGATTTCTTTGAACTATCTATAACACACTTTATTTCAGTCAAGGACAGTTAGAACCATTATGGTTATCCCGTGGTTCATAAGCAACAAATTCATCAACCATGACTTCGGCATTAAAATTGTGAAAGAAGAAATTAACAAATTCAGCCAAGGATACCAGCAGCGACAAAACAATCATCCAAACTATCTAGCTGTGAATTTACTAGATAAACATACGTCTGCCTTTAAAAGACTAAAAATACATAGTGTGTTAAAGCTACCACAACGTTTTTAATTGTCATTCACTGGACGACTATTTCTTATCTAGGTTAATTTTCATTTTTAGTATAGGTACTTATTGTAACAGATTGTAACATGGCATATTATTACAAAATAAAAAAAAAACTTTATTCTGTTTTTAAACTCAAAAATATTCTATTTTTAAACTGAAAATCATTCTTGCTTCGTACTTGTTTCTGAACAGACAACAACAATTCAAAATTCAAAATTATATTCTTTATTCTAAACTCATATTCTAAACTAAATAAAAATGAAACTGTATTTCTTTAAAGAAATAAGACTACTCAAATTGTCGTTAATTAATACGAAGTGAGATAAGTATTGGTTTACCTTCAAAAATAAAAAAGAAATTGAGTGCCATAACCCTTTGTATATAACAATAAAGAACGAGATTGACCTTTAGCTTACCAATATCAATAGAGAGTTACTTTATATTGTACACTGATCTTCATTTTTCTCTAATTTTATCCTTGTTGGAACTCTTCGAGTGAGTGTTTTTGACAGCAGTCCTTTTACCGTTTTATATCGCAAACATTTATCTTTCCTAAAAGGAAGTAAACATGTTGAAACGTTCAGTCCACTCGTTAACGAACAAATGGACTAGGAAAATGTCCGCCACGTTGTCGTTGTTTTTGAGTGATGACTAGCAAATATTACATGTTTTATTTTAGGTTAATGAGTGAAATAATAGAATTAATGATGACAATTAATTATTATATACTGTTTGAGTAGTTGTTTAAATATGTTTTAAGATTTATTAAAAGTAGTATGTCACTGGTGGGCATGCTTCTTGATTGGTGGTAAACGTCACTAGTACAGATTTAGGGGCGATTTTTCAAAGGCCTATATTTTCTAAACTAAGCTATGTAAGTTTACACAAAACTATCAGAAGACCTTAAATAAAGAGCAAAATGGATCCTATACCTTGAAACTGGCATAAGTAGCCTAATTTGTAAATTATAACGATTTGAAAAATCGTCAGAAGTTAAGGTGAAAACGATAAAAACGAAGCATATTTTCGATAATGATTTTTGACGACACAGTTAATATATAATTATTTTTATAATTACTACATGATAAAATGACATTTGAAGAATACTTTGTAAAATTTTCATAAATAAATATCAAGAAATGAGCCACTGACAGCGAATCTCCGCAGACGTCACAAAAAAAAGTAACATTGCGGTGTCCCTCATAACTCATCACTGGATTTTCTAAAATCGAAAAACCAAAATCATTTTATTAGTTGATAAGTATCTGCAGGTAAAGCAATTTTTTAGAGCACTTAAAAGTCAAAATACCGATTTTTCATGAAAAAAATCTGAAACGTTATTTTAAAAAACGTTAAAATAAAAAAATTAAAAAAAACTTGACAGCGTTACCTTGGCATTTATGTAAAGAAAATGTGTGCAAAATTTTAAAAGAATCGGTCCATTAGATTTTTAGCTGGAGAGAACACCGATTCTGAAAAAGCTATGTGTGAGAAAAACGCATTTAAAAGTTTCAAAGTAACACGAAACCAGACTAGAGAGGTGAAGACTTAAAACTTTATATCTCTGACAGTTTTACTCTAATCGACTTCAAATTTTCACACAATAAACTTAATATGTTGTACATTAATAAAAATAAATTAGTATTCTAGTAGTAAATTAGTATGTTGTCTAAATTTTTCTTAAGCTTAGCGGAGCTGTCAATCTAAATGTAGCGTCTAAAAGTTACAATCAAGTGAAGCAAAATATCTGGGAATATACCTAGATAGGCGTCTCACATGGAGAAAACATATATTCACGAAATGTATGGCCTTAGAAGTAAGTACAACTGAATGAATTATACTGGCTAAAGAACATTAAGAACTCCCAGTTGTCGAAAGAAAACTAATAATGTATAAACTATAGTATATTTAAATCAATATGGACTTTTAGGTTACAACTATCTTACAAAGATTCCAATCTAAAACATTACGCATGATTGTAGATGCATCATGGTATATTACAAACAAAAGACTGCACCACGACCTGGCCATATCTACAGTGAAACAAGAAATTAAAACGCGAACTGTGAAATATAAAGACAGAGTTGTGAACCATCCAAATATATTAGTGACCAACCTAACGGAAGACAGGATTACTTCAGTAGACTTAAAAGGACCTCTGGACATATTTAATTAATTGAAATAATAATTAGATACGATTGTGTCTAAAGAACACAATCACTCGACCAATCAATTTTTTGGAAACACATTGTTTAAATATTGACGGCAAAAAGGGAAAGAAAAAGGGTTTTATTAAATAAAACATGGAAACGAGGTAGTTCCAAGAGTAACCATTGCAATGGCTTCTGATCTCAGTTATTGTTACGTTAGACCCGTATTTATGAAAACCAATGCGTTGACGTCATAAGCAGAGTTGACAGAAGCGACAAAACTGAAATTCAAATTTCAAACAGGTATATGTTCGTCAACTTTTGGATATTTAAATAAAACAAAACGCCAATATACAGACCGTAAATATCTGTATTATAATTCAAATTAGGACAGTTCGGCGGTGACTCATGCTTATAACAAGTTGTGACGTATACATCTGCAATGCAATGGAAAAGCGCTGTCTCACTCCTTTTTTTTTTTTTTTTTTTATTTATTTAGGCTTTGGCTTATTCAGCCTTCTTGCCATTGCTTTTATTTGTAAAATTATATAAAAATTTACATATAAATTATAATTGTTCTAATAAATACAAAACAAAATGATTCTTTTAAAAAATTAAACTTAAAATTAAATACATACTAAATAAAATATTTTAACTTAAATTACACTTCTATATTATTTTCTATCACAAAGTTTGTTAATATTTCCGCCGTTGCTTCACTTGTCATTAAACAGGACATATTGACTGGGAACTGTGTTACATTACATAAATCATTTAAAAGTCTATCAATTTTTGATGTTAAAAGATGACACCCTAGAATTATATGGTCCAAAGACCCTTCTTCTCCACATCTACAATTTGGTGTGTCTTTTATATTTATTTTGTATAGATGAGCTGGACATCTAGAATGCCCAGATTTCATTCGACAATTTGTTGAAATATATCTCCGTGAATGATTTTTATTAAACCATGTGGTTGTTGGAATTTTTTGATTCGCTGCAAAAAAATTTTTTCCAGTACTTTGACTTTTCTCATTATATATATTCTGCCATTCTGCCATACAATTTTCTTTAATTATTTTTTTGGAATCATTTATTGACCAATTTATTTCGATTATTTCCCCATCTACACAAGCTTCTTTGGCCAGTTTGTCAGCCATTTCGTTTCCTTTTATGCCTACATGTCCAGGAATCCAAATAAGTTTAACATTGATATCATTTTTTTCCATTTTTAAAAGATATTCTTTAATTGAACATATTTTGTTATTATTATTGTTTTTGAATTTATTGTTATTTAAAGATACACAAACACTACGAGAATCTGTGAAGATTAATATATTTTTATTGTCAGTTTTTTGTATTATTTCTAGTAATTTCATAATTGCTGTTATTTCTGTATTATAAGAATTTGTGATGTTGTTAAGTTTGTATTTGTACTGTTGATCTGTATTATAATTGAAAATGCCAATTCCTCCAGTTTTAGAGTTTTTTTCGAATGAACCATCGGTAAACCATATACTCCAGTTTATATCATCTTTTGTTATATATTCCATATATTTTTGATAAGTTATTTCCTTACTGTCATTCTTCTTGAACAAATTTATTTCTGTATGTATTGTTGTCATGCTTATTTCTAATGGAAATTTGAAAAAAGGTATAATGTTGTGTACCTCTAAGTTCAAGTTATTATATCTATCAAAACTAGTTAAAAGTGCCGGTTTTTTATGAGTTGTCCAATATGGTTTATTATAAAGAACATATAGTTTAGATAATCTTGTATTTAAGGGGCCACATGAGTTATGTCTGTTTTTACAAAAGAAACTGTCTGATATTTGTTGTATTCTGATATTTACCGGAGGAATATTAGTTTGATAGTTGAGGATTTGGATTGGTGTTGAAACCATTGCACCTAATATTATTCTTAAACATTTGTTTTGTATAATTTCAATTTTTTTTAATCTTGAGTTATTTGCGGTGCAGATCATAGTACTAGAATAGTCAATATGCGGTCTAACAATAGCTTTATATATTTTTATTAAGGTTGTTGGGTGTGCGCCCCATTTGTATCCTGCTATACATCGCATCAAATTTAAGCCTTTTTGACATTTGTTAATAATATGTGCAATTTCTTTCGCCCAAGTGCTTTTCGTATCAAAGAATATACCCAGAAATTTGGTATTTGAAGTAACAGTTATATTTTTACTTCTGATGGTTATTTTTGGACTGCAGTTTATTCTATGCCTTGTAAATATAACTATTTTACTTTTTTCTGACGATATATTTAATTTTATTTCCTTTAATAAAATATCTAGTTTTCTTAATTTCGATTGTAATCTGTTTTGAGCTATATCTTGTGTATGACCCATACTATAAATAACCATGTCATCTGCATACATCAGTACTGTTGTGTTGTTATCTGATAATGTTGTTAACTTTTCTGTGTATATGTTGAATAATAAGGGAGATAATATTGAGCCTTGTGGAATTCCGTGATTACATAGTATAGGACCAGTTAACTTATTATTGTATCTAACTGTTATTTCTCTATTTTGGAAGTAGTTTATAATCCAGTTGGATATTTTGGAAGATATACCTATGTTTTCTACTTTTTCTTTTAATATTTTTAGATTAACATTGTCATAAGCAGCTTCAATGTCAATGAAAGCAGCTATCATATAATGATTTTTACTGTATGTTCTTTGAATATCGATATTCAATATGTTTAAGTTATGCTGTGTACTTCTTGTTTTTCTAAACGCAAATTGTAACTCAGGTAATCTTTTATGATGTTCGAGATACCACTCCAGTCTGTTTTTGATGATGGATTCCATAGTTTTGCCCATACATGATAGTAAAGTAATTGGTCTGAATGATTCTTCTTTGTTTGGATCTTTTCCTGTTTTTAATATAGGAACAACGATATGTTTTTTCCAGTCTAATGGTATATCAGCAGTGTTTAATGACAGATTGTATATTTGTGTAAGATGATTTATTGCATTGTCAGGTAAGTTTTGTATCATTTTGTAATTTATTCTATCAAATCCTGTGCTACTGTTTTTATTATGATTTAACGCGAATTTTACTTCATTTTTATTTATGTTATTATCTAGAAAATTATCTTTTACGATGGTGGTGGTAGTAATATTTAAATTGTTGTTCTGTGGAAATTTTTTTTTAATGAATTCTTCTATTAAATTTTCATTATCACTTATCCTTTTAGTACTATAGCTTTTATTGTTAATTTTTCTTATATTATTCCAGACAATGTTGGTTGTTGTGTTTGGGTTTAAATTCTCGCAGAAATTTTGCCATTCTATTTTTTTTCTGGCTCTAAAATATCGTCTGGTTTTAGCTTGATGTTTTTTATAATTTAAATAATTCGCCATTGTCATGTTTTTATTAAAAATAGTTAGTGCTAATTTTCTTTGAGCTATCATTTTATTGCACTCAGTGTCCCACCAAGACGGTTTTATTTTATTAGGAGTTATATTATACAATCTGGTAGATGGGATATGTATGTCTGCCGAATTATTAATAACATCTCTAAATTGGTTGTATTTGTTTTCAACATCTTGGGGATTACTTGTGATTCCATTTGTGCTAAGGTTTGAAATTCTGCTTTCTATTTCAAGGCTATATTTCTCCCAATCTGCTTTTCGGAAATTTCTCCTCGTTAAATATTCAGATGTACGGTAACGGTCTTTATTATAGTCATTCAAACAGAAAAAAATTGGGTAGTGATCACTACCTAAGCTATCTGCAAGAACTTGCCACGAAGTAATTTGTTGTGTTAACGTCATTGATACCAATGTGAGATCCAATATACTGTCCCTTGTACTGAGATTGCTTACTCTAGTTGGTTTATCATCGTTGATAATATTTAGATTTTCGTTTTCTATGAAATCTAACAATTCGTTACCTTCATACTGACTACCTGGACAATTTATATCCCAAGCAAGATTAGTCGCGTTAAAATCTCCAGCAAGTATAACAGGAACATCTATTTGTTGTTTTATCTGTGACCAATTAGAATTAGATAGTTTATGATTCGGTTTAGCATAGATTGATAAAATACATATTACATCAGTTTCGTTATGTGTTAAAATTATTCCAACTATTTCGACCGAATTAAATGGGTTATTTAGCATTACTCGTTTATATTTTATAGATTTATGAATCAAGATAGCAACACCCCCGTGGGGATTATAGTTTGTATTCTGTATCCTATCTTCTCTTTCAATAAAATAACCTTTGATGTTGAAATTGATATTTTTTGTTAAAAACGTTTCTGATAGTATGCATATATGTATGTTATGCTTCTGTAACATATGTTGTAGTTCCTCTTTAATATATCTGACTCCTCTGCAATTCCATTGAATAAAATTTATCATTTTAACTGTTTTAATTAATTATTGATTTTTATATCTGTCCTTGGTCTTGTTGTTAGATTTATTTATATATTTTATTTTATTTTATTTTCTCTCCGTTTATATAATTATTGTTGATTTAATATTTTAGTAAATTTATTAAACGATTAGGTTTAGTGATGTGAATAGATTTTTTTAAAAATAAACTTAATTTATATATCGATGTTTTCTTACGAGTTTGGCCATTGTACACTAGATATTTGTTTCTTGTAGCTTCTAAGGGATTGGGATGTAATATTTGGGTCTTTGTTTGTATTTTTAATTTTGTCATCATTATTTTTATTATATATTGATGTATAGCAGGTATCATTATCATTGTTTTCCATTGTAATATCAGGTGTCTCTTGGTTGATTTGCTTTCTGTTTTTTCCTTGATTAGTTATCATAAGGTATGTGTCGCTTTCTTCATTGTTAGGTTTCTTTTCTTCTCTTCTTCTTTTTGGAATTGGTTCTTTAGTGGATGTCGTAGGTTGTGGTTGACTGTAAGATCTTTGTAACGAGTTACCTGTATTTGATTTATTCACTCTGGTATTAGTTCTTCTGGTTAAAGGGTTTGGTTTGTATGTTGGAATTATGTTGATACTATTGTATTTATTAGTGATATTGGGAAAAGTCTCATTGTAGTTTAGAGCTTCAAAAGAGTTTTGAGTTCTTACTGAGTATAAATAGTCTGTATTTTTTTCTGTTAATTCTAATTTTGCTTCATAAAAACTGAGATTGTGTTGGGCCATGAGATCTTTTATCTTGATTTGTCTTTTTTTTTCAGGACATTCATTGTCTGTAGCCTCGTGGTTAAGTTTACAATTTATGCATGTCGGATTAGGAGATGTGCATGCAGTACGTAAATGATCTTCACTTCCGCAGAATTTACATTTTGCTACTTTTGCTCTACATTTTGTGGCTGCATGTCCAAATTTAAAACAATTATAACATTGTATCGTCTGTTGTACAAATAGTTCACATGCTCGTCTCACTCTCCACATGTAAACATAAGCAGGAATAGCAAGTCCTTCAAAGAATAATTTCACTGTTGTACTGGGTTCATATTTAATAGCTCCGTCAACTCTTAGTTTTCGATTTAACCTTTGCACTCTCGTTACTTTAAAAGGTGGACACTCTATATTATTTAAAATTGTATCTTCCGAATATTCAATATCAACACCTTTTATAATAGCAACTTTTGTGCACCAGTAAAATGGGATAAACGCTTCATACCCATTGTTTTTCAGCAATGTTGATTTGGTAATTTCGTTAGCTAGTACTGCATTAGCACATTGAACGATTACTCTATTTCTTCCCACTTTTTTAATTTCTATTATATTAGATTTATTGCTAATTTTACATATTATTTCTGCTAATTTAAGAGAACTAAAAAATGTATTTCCATCACTATTATTTTTAACTATCATTACTTTATACGAGTCATATTTTGTTTCTGTGTTGTATAAATTATTAAATATTTTTTTAACATTGTCACTATTGTTATTTAAGTTTTCTGTTATATCACTGGATGTTTTATCTGTAGGAATTGATTTGTTAGTCACAGAGTTGTTTTTATTGATCGGATTTTTATCGGGAGGTTCAACCTCCATATCCATATTGTTAATTAACCAGTGATAATTAAATAGAAGTTACTTCACTTCTAATTAATAACACTTAATAATAATATAAATTATAATTTAAAAAAAAATAAATCACGAAAAAAAAATATTATAATTTGCAAAAAAAAAAGATAACTATTTATTTTATTGTTTTGTTTATTGTAAATACGTGCGCTCACCAAGAAGACTCGATGTAAACTGTGGTCACTCCTTTTTAGACAATGTATATTTAAAAGGAATAAGATAAAATTCACAATTCATTAAAAGCATGAGCTACGAGTATTTTCGAACTCTCGCAATTTCAACCAAATATACATTCAGTGTATATTTCCCTCTGGGGAGGAAATATATTTAATTCCACTTCATTTTATCTTCTTAAGAAACTTTCTTAGAAATAGGAAGAAATTCTATAAATAGATATTTCAAGAAATTAATTTTATTGAGAGGTATTAATCCCTCTTAATTATATTTGGAGTGCTTCTCTCTTTTCGCTTGTTTCACAAATTATAAAAAATAATAATACAACGATAAATCACGCGATCAGACTCCGCCCACAGATTTTTATGATTTGTTGCCTAGTGCTTAAAATATGTGTTATTAATTGTTAAAAACTATTATTAAATGTATTATTGTACTTTAAATCGATCTGATACGTGTAATAATATATATATATGTCTGCATTTATCGAATTCAAAATTTCAGTTGTTTTATTATTGAAAAGTCTCACATGCAACTAAGACGTACATTATACAGATATAGAATTAAAGATAAATTTAGTCCAGCTCTTATCCTAAACAGTTATCGTTAACCAAAAATATCGTAGAATTTAGTCTGACCTATAAAGTTTGGTATTTAGAAATATTAACTACTTAATGATAATTCCTTATAAACGAGCAAAGTTCACTACTTAAGATTAATTATAATAACAAGTAGTTATAAATTTTTATAATAGGGGTCCATTGCGAACTCGAATTCATATGGTGTTCGTAATTAATTAAAAAAACCATCTTGAATTAACAAAGAAAATATAAGGATATCCAATAAAGAGAAAATCAATACCAATAGTTGTTTTATTAATTTTTATTTAATTGTACATTGTTCATTCTTATTCTAAATAAGGTAGGACAACTAGTTTTCTTTCAAATACATAAATTTCCACAATCAACGAAAGCGATCCAATGACAGTTCCAGCAATGAGTAACAGAAATGGTAGCTGAAGATCAAGCAACGACAAAATTTTAGCATTATCAGTTTCAACAGAAAAATCTTTCAAATTACTAACCGTTAAATTAAATCTCATATCCTGATACCACTTCTCAACTAATCCAGCTTGCAAAATCTTAAGTAAAACATAGTCTAAAGTTGTAAGAAGGAACGACCTCTTAGGAACTAAGTAAGCAATGTTATATTTCCTTGGGCATTGGTCAACCACATGTAATTTAGTGTTAGCTTTCGTAAAATTAGTATTTTCTAAAAACACAGAAGATTTTCTTATAACTCGGGAAATATCACCGTATTCTACAATGCGCTCATCTATCGTTATGTTATTAGAGTCCCTTTCGCTATTTATCGAAAGTTTAGAATTTAAACTTGCGAAATGATTCAAATCTCCCGCGAAAACATCAACCATAATGGCGCGATGACGAGTAGTTATCAGTAATCCGCTCTTGTCAAGTTCCTGTAGCGTTTTCATATCCTTGTAGTACATTGGGGTTGTGTAAATGGTAGCCAATGAGCTCTGAAACGCGCCTACCAACGTTAAACTGCAAAGGAGGCATGTTGAGATAAACACTCGCTCAGATGTTATATCTGGTAACGTCATGGGAGCGCTAACATACAGCTTAATAACATTTGCAAATACATTCATTCGTTTTACCGGTTGTTGTAGGTAAAATAACACAAGTCTTATTACTTTCCATATGGTAACACTGAAGAGTATTGAGAAAAATATACATAACCACAAAGTTAAATCAAAACATAAAAACGGTAGCACAGCGCTTGGTATTCGCTTCGCTTTTCGCACAACGACACATAGCTCATCTGTTAAAACAGACGCTGTAAATTCGATCTTTTTTGTCTCGTAATCTTTAATAAAGAAGCCACTGATTATAATATCGCTCTCTCTGTTAACTATGTCGCCAATGGCACCTGTGAATGAATTGTTTGGTAGCCGGTAGCCAAATTCAGTTGTGGTTTGGTAGCGTATTGTGAAATTCATATATTTAGCTAATGTTTCAGCTACATTCACGTCTAAACCGATATATTCGTCGTTATTTAACGGAATCGCCATTAACGAATTAAATATACCAACACGTACTTCGAAACCGTTTAAATTATTAGTTTTCTGAATGTTTTTTAAGACGTTAATGTTAAATATTTCAGAGGTTTCATTAAGTAGTGGCGAATATTCATACATACGTTCATTTAGACATAAACAAGTAATAAGAATTAGCCTTGAAACGCCATTTTTTAACCAAAATAAGTAAAATATTTCGTTAATATTTTCAATATCTATGTCGCAATTCTTAAATAAAAACATAAATTTTCCTCTGGGGTTGAATATATTTAAACTGCTGTCTAAAATGTTTTTCAGGAATTCAGGGTTTTCGCCAAAGGTGCAGTAACCAATTTTCCTGTAGCTCTTCAGTAATTTTGTGTCAGTTTCAGTAATTACATAATTTTTGATACTGTTTTCATATCTTTGAGTATAAAAATTTTCGAAAGACGTAATCGAATGATTAAACTCTATTAGGGTTAGAGTATCGTAGCCTTGGAAATATGCATCGATTTTGTTCCAAATTGTATTTGTGTTGGTGCAGCTGTACGATTCGTTAGATGGCATTATATTGTCAAATGCGTTACTTAAGGAAAAGCATAATAATAACACAAAAATTTCGAGGACCTTTCCCTGTTTTTCCATTTCTCAAGTTCATGTCACGGTGAAATCTGCAATAAATTCGAAACTTTATAGAAAATCTTATGGCTGATATTTTTGGCTGAAATATAGTTTGTATTGACATCATATTGAAGATGCGCATGATTTTGTCATGAAACAATTCAATTTGATTTCACTCGTTCAAGAAATTGTCAGTGATATGAACTACAAATAGCAAAATCACTTCACTTGGCCTCACTACCCAGTAAACATTTTGGAGTAAATTCTACTTAATTTCTATTACATATCATGAATTTTTTGTCTGGAACGTGTTCGTTTTCTATTCAGTCGTTCATAGGAAAGGCCCTTTTTATGAGCTACAGACATTGCAACGACGGTTCACTGCTGAATTAAAAGCGGAGTCGGTTTATGATTTATGACCGGAGTTATAAACTTGAAACTAGCAGGGGTATAAAACTTAATTGAATTCTACTTTTTAGAGTCTGCAAAATATAAATATTTAAATGAAGAAATAAATAGATGTAATCTTTAGTATGGATCGTGATTTTTTTAATGAATATTATTCATCTTCAACAATACTCGTTATATTAGTTTTTTACATTGTTTTGGTGATTCAAAAATCCACGATCGGCAGGTCTGCGTTAGGTTTAAAACCTCTGTCTTACCATCGCTAGGTATTATCTTCGTTTATATACATTCTATTCGGGGATTGAGGGAGATAGCGTCTGTCTATTACCATTAAAGAAATATTTGTTGAAAAAGAATAGCATATACTTTAAACATCTGTACTGAACGAAATATTATACAAGTATACAAGTGTAACGGTGAAAAATATATTTTACTTGTCTAACGCATCTCGTTTCTCTCTCACTTTGGAATAAATCAGATGAAAGTGAAGTTAAAAAAAATATATCCATGTGGGAAAGAAACAGAAATACTTAATGAATGATGTTGGAAAAAGAAAGAATATTATTATGAAAAAATTCTAACAACTAACACAAAATCTGTGACAGGTAGAGAACTTGTAAAGCGTTAGAATAGAATTGTACGAGTGACTCGAACTTCACCAAATTGTTTACTGGGTACCGTACCAGTATTGAATGAAGCTACAAATAAATTATTAAAGTGTAACAGAGACAGATATATCTTGTTTCTTTTTCTATGATATTTATGAAAATAAATATTTTCAAAAGAGGCAACAACTATATCTTCATTTAATTATAAGATGCTTGAAAGAAAAAGAAACACATATCGTTGTAAACATATTAAATATAACTTTTAATTGTTTGCAAAACTACATTAACGTTTGATAATCCGTGGTCGTAAGTATACTTACGTACCCAAAAATTGTTGTAAGGAGAAATAAGAAGAACTTATATACAAATCAAGATTTGATCTACTGATTTGATTTGATTACTGGTAAATAAAATGGTATCCTTACAAGATATTATTTATAAGTGTTATATCTATATAAATATGTAAAGTACATGTAATTTCATTTTCAGAAACTGTCTCCTAGATAAAACTAAAGCTAAAGTTCAAGCCCAGTGTATATTCAAGTATATAGAATACTTAGTGTATGATTATTTAATGTTTAACAATGTAGACTAATGTTATATTAACAATTGATCAAAAATAATGCTGTAAATAAATTAAATTTAATAAAATATTAATAAAATTATTACATAAAGTTATTGTTTTTTTTCATTATAAATTTGTTTTCTAATAAAAATCGATTTTATTTTTCAAAATAAATACTCTGTTTAAACTTCCCGCTTAATTTTATTGTAATATCCCTGACCAATCACAGCAGGGCATAAATTATAATTTATAACTCCGGTCATAAATCATAAACCGACTCCGCTTTTAATTCAGCAGTGAACCGTCGTTGCAATGTCTGTAGCTCATAAATAGGGCCTTTCCTATGAACGACTGAATAGAAAACGAACACGTTCCAGACAAAAAACTCATGATATGTAATAGAAATTAAGTAGAATTTACTCCAAAATGTTTACTGCGTAGTAGATTTTTCTGTTGAAAAATATTCCTTTGTTGTCTGATATTCGTCGAATTAGGGACTTCAATTATTAATAATAAGAGCAAACACAACATTCGAAGAATTTGAAAAATAATTTATTTAATGAAAATTTCCACTTATATTTCACAATGAGTATTTATTAACACTTTTCGTAGAATAAGTTTTCAATTCGGTAAAAAACGTAGGTAGGCTTACCTTAGTTAAAAGCTTTTCACTCCGTGATATCTAAAATTCAAGGAAAACCCTGCTCTTTATACCATCGCTTTATTATTTCATATATTTTTTAAAATAACAATGAAAAATGTTGATAAAAATTTGTTTATTCTGTATACATAACTGATACATATGTTTATGTTAAAAAGTACACGTGTTATTGTTCTCACAACATAAATATGTCACATTGTCGTTAAAAGCCGAGTAAATCACTAAACAATAAATAAAAACTAAAGGAGGGTTAAAACAGGGAAATGGAAAGCACGTGTATCGTGGAATTGAAGGAACTGGGTTGTGTTAACTTATTTCTTAAGGTGACGTTTTTATTGAAATATACATATGTTGAAATATTGACGTTTTATTTGTTTAAATACCCTATAGTTTACAGAGATATACAAAGAATCCCGTTCATGTTCATGCCAACAATTTGTAACTGAGAAATAAAATATATTCTTTGAATTGGGGGCGAACTCAAATCTTACACTTAGTACTTAGAGCTCTTCATTTATGCTATCTCATTCAGTATTTTATACTTAGTTTTAAAACAAAGACATGAATGTATTGAAAATGTTATTAGAATAAAGGAGATGTATTTGCAAACCAACGTAACTATTTAGAATGGAATTTTTCCTCTGTCAATGGAGCCATCAGAAACGCTCCCCCATCTGAGGTTGCATCAGATGTTAATCGTTAGAAATCTGGAACTATATTCATCATATGGCAACCACTGCTCGACTAGGACGTTATTTGCTTGAAATATAGGCAAATTCTGATTGGGTGCGATACCAAAAGATCCGCTTTAGTCAGAAAGGATGTTGAGAAGAAGTAATAGACTTAGACTAGTGTAAATTAAATTAAGGGGGGAGGAGAAATAAGAATTGTAAAATGAACCGGTGTATGTAAGAAGGAAGCAGTGGAAAGATGTATTAGTAAGGACAGTAGATTCATTAGAAGCAGGATACAAGATGAGAAGGAAAAATTAATAAAATATAGGGAAAGAACATAATGGTGTTATCTTACTTTACCTAAATATTTTACTGCTTACGTATTTTAGTCTGTACGGGGTTAGTCTGTAGAATAATAAGTAATTGTTTTTATTTTTTCTTGTTCATCACTTTCATAATTTCTTATTTTATGTGCTGCTTCGAGACAGCTGTAATTAATATCTAACATATCACTGGCGCTTTTATACATCTTCTTTACGCACTGTTGTATAAAAGAGACAGCAATTGATAGAAGGAAAAAAGTAGGAATCGAACGTGACGTTGTGGGACGTTTCTTCCATTAATGATTAGCAACAAAAAAATTAATATTTTAATTGGTAATATCTGCTATATTATTACGACTAATTAAAAAATGATTGGATATGATTATCAGTAGAATCGATAAGATAGAAAAACAAACAGCAAAAATATACATATACATACATTATTTATTATAAAATATAAATTATAACTTGTATAGTTGCAAAAATAGAAAACTTATATAAAAAATATATATTTTATATTTTGTAAAATCTGTAACTAAATAAATATCTTTTATAATTAAAAGAAGACTTTAGGGCTTTAAAACCCCATTTCCTCTCTATAAGTTTTTCTTAAGGTTCTCCTAAGGTTAAAACCTTAAATTAAAACCAAAAACAGTTAAAGAGTCATATAATAATCTTTTGTATCTGTAGGATCCAAACACCAAACACCATTACAAAATGAGTATGTTTTTTAGGTTAAATATTAAATGATTGTGTAGTTACATTCAAGTAGGTAAGTATACTTTCTTACATTGACTAAATTAATGTTATCTTACATTCATGTAACATTTTACTTTAGAAATCGAAGATGGTCTTATTTTAACTCTATTCTAAAAGCGTTTAATCACCTTAATCTGCAAAAGTTAATCCTTTCTTCATTTATATTAGTAAATCTTAAGCGATCTTATACTACATAATATTAAGAGAAAGAGATTAAGAGAAGCGTGTATCTGAGATATATTTCACAATACGTTACTTTTTAATAGAGATTTTATGTGTTGTGTTCATGATTTCTTTATCAATAATATTTCTCTGATAACCTCTGATTTCACCGAGCAATCGTTTACAACTGATTAACGATAGAGAGGGTTGTCACCACCCTTGTCAGACAACTACCCTAGTCTAATTACCTGTTAATAAATAATTTATTAAAAAATTTATTTATAAACCACTTTATTATTTGGAAGGTAGGTAAATGTTTTTTAAAATATTATTTTTTGTTAATTATTGTTTGTTTAAATTGTTTGTTGATATTCTATTTTTTAATTAACAAGTATTAATCAATTCAATCAGTTGTAACGTTGACGACAGCTATTACATGTAAGGTTTATTTAACATTCAAATTTTTACGGTTTACGTAATAAATATAGGTTAATATGATGTAGTCATTTAGAAAAATATCTCTGGAAAAAGTGAAGATATACTAAAAAACTTATATAAAAATATGTTAACTTTCGGTAAGTAATAAAACGTAACGTTTGGTAGAAAATATTACATTATTACATTATATATTAATTTATGTTTTAGTCAGAGAAATACATCAATGAACTGTGCATTTTGAGTAGACAGTAATATTTTTTTGATTATATAAAATTAGCAAACTAAGATTTAAATTTAAATTTTGGGAGTGTAAAGCCTTATTCCTACTCACTGAGATTTAGTGTTAACTTAAAGATTTAACCTAAAATGTAAAATTCAGCTTGTGAAATATAATGAAATAAAATGAATTATATTGAATACAATAATTTATATTAAATAAAGATAGTAATTATTACAAAATAATGTATATGACGCAGGACGTATGATTTCACAAGTTCAAAATTATATTTAAGGTTAAAACTTTGAATTAAAACTACAAACAGTAAATAATCCTGTCATTTGGCCACCATCTTGAAAAATAAGGTTATAATCAGTTTTCTTTCTTCTTCTTTTTTCTTTATCTCGAAAATTATAGTTTCCACAAATATTTTGTTCGGAGCTTTTTTGTAGATAATATAATCTACAACTTTTCTTAAAACTAATTATTATAACTTTTACAATAAAACATAAATTAAAATTGGTTTTTGTTTATAACTTTCTTATTACAAAAGTTACAAGAATGAGTGTTAAAGAAAAGTTGAAGATAATATTACGTGTATTATGTGTATGTTTGTTTATTTGTTTATTGTTCGCCTTTCGGCTTTACAATCTACATTCTTAATACATTTCATATACTTCAACTTACAATTAAATTTAAACTATTCTAGACCTTCTTATTTCCAAAAGTACTTTCTGCTTGTTCTTCTCTTGACCCTCTTCCTTCATTTTCCCTAGTCTTCCTTCTGGACTGGTCTATTCCCTAGTCTATTTTTCTGGACTGAAGTTTAACTGTTTCCTCGCTACTTCTTTCTTTCTCCTGCTTCCCTTCACTGCCTCTTTTAGTACTTCCTCTGTCTTCCTGTTCCTTGTGCAAAACAGCCACCAGCTTATTTATTGTCCTGTTTTTCCTTTCCTTTTTACTATTTCCGCCATCCACCTCTTTCCTTCACTGCCTCCCTTTAATAGCTGGCCAATATTCCTTTCGCTCGCTACTTTTTCCTTACACTCAAACTTAATGTGCTCCAGTGTTTCGTCCTCCGCTCCGCACACTCTACACTTTTTTTCCTCACTACTTTCCCAGTATCTGTTTCCTTTTTCCTCATTTCCCAATCTAAACCTTGCTGTCCTTCTTATGTGTTTTATATCTTTATATATATATATATATTACTAGCTGTCCCGGCCACGCGTTGCTGTGACTAACGTTTTTGTCATATTACATTACATAGCGCCATCTATTGAATATTTACTCAATCTAGTCAACAGAATATTTACTCAATCTAGTCAACAGATGTCGCCATCATCGTCGCCAGATGTCATATACAGATAATTAATAGACAAATAATTTGCAATAAGATAATATTGCAATCATAAATTGAGATGTAAGCTATCCTATCTTTCAAGTTGGATCAAACTGCACACGGTGTACAAATTTGATTAAAATCGGTTAAGTAGTTTAGGAGTCCATCGCGGACAAACACGGACAAACAACGTGACACGTAATTTATATATATTAAGATTATGTGTATGGTTGTAAGATAAATAAAAGACAAACTAATTAAAGGCTTATTTTCAAGATTTCGGCGAATGAAAATGGCATCTACCCTAAAAATTAATATTTAAGTTTAGGTAATGCATTGCACAGTTGGCCTCACTTTAACAACGGATTTCTCTGACTATTTAGCGCCAACATATTCGAAAATTTATTTTGTTTTCTCAAAACTTTAACAAAAAAAGATAACTAATTTTTCTTACCATTTCTAAAAAAATTTATTTATATCTTATATCAGATTGACTAACTTTGTTTTCTTTATATTTTTTCGTTTATTTATTACCAATTTTCTCTGTATCCGGCCGGAGTTTCCACCAATCAACTTAATATTGTTTTGATATATTTGATTTGTAGAAGACTGTATATAATACAATATGTACTAATATAGTTTATTTGAAGTTTGTCTAGACCTGCCTTTCGTAATTATTTTATCTTTGGATCTAATGGAAAAATATAATAATAGTAGAGACAAATTTTTATATATTTGTAAAAACAAATATTTACAGAAAAGCAAATAGGTTAAACTAATTTTATATGTACTATTCATGTAGCAGATATGTTTACACATAATTTATATGTTTATGCTACATAACAGTGTTTACTGCGAATTTTATATATAAGCAAATATTTTGAAAATAAGTAAGAAGTTGAACTAACATTGCTTTTAAATGAAAAAAATATTATATTATTGATAAAAATCTATTGTCACAATATTTGACCTTTTCTTAACTTACATTTTACAGCGTTTGCCCGTCGCAAAGCAACGCTTGTTTGATATATTTAAATTAAAATAACAGGTGCTCAATCTTAAAAAAAAAAATTTACATTTCTACAAAAACTTTTTTTTTTCAAAATATAATATTGTAAACAGTGACGGACTGGACAAAAGTGAGCTCTAAGTGAGTAAAGAAATCGATGATGAACTAGACATTATTGAGGGTCGATTTTTAAACAGTCAGTTAATTGTGGTTCATGATAAACCTTCATTGAGCTTTTTGTTTCACAGCTCTGATTTTAACTTGAGTCAAACATAACTGTAGCTTAACCAAGTAAACCTGGTTTACATTTGTTAGTTAACTGTTGACGGTCTTTACGAATCCAGAATTTAAAATGTTATGTATAAATTTGCCCTGAGTTTCTTTTTTTTACTTTTAGCTTATGGTAATCAGTATTTAAAGGCACAGCCCGTCACTGTAAATTAATTAAGTGAAAAAAGTCCAATTCTGTATAACAAATAAGTATTTTCCTTTATAAACACTGATAAACATTTTGGGATAATAAATTATATTATCCAGTAACACAATTTAGAAAATAATTGTCTACTATCTAACTATTCTTATCTAACATATAATTACTAAAGAAAATTGACTTGCTTTACTTTCAAAATGAACCCCTTGTTAATAAAATTCTTCGTTCTTGTATTTTTTCATATAAGAACAACATAAAACTTATGGATAAACCAAAAATTAACAAAAAGAATGGTAGCTGAAAGTCATCTATAGAAAACACTTTATATTTTTCATCTTCGTGTTCAAAATTTCGAATATTTCTTAAAGTAACATTAAAAATCATATCATTATACCATTTTTGTACAAATCCTCCTTGAACAATAATCAACAATCCATAATTTATTTGCGAAAGAAAAGCGAAATTCTTCGGGACCACGTAAGCTATATTATAAGTCCTTAAACACTGTCCTACAACATATAATTTTGAATTTGGTGCCGTGAAATTAATATTATCTAAAGTATTCGATCTTCTGATAACACCAGCAATGTCACCATAATGTATGACCCTATTTAATGTTTTGTAACCATTTTCAATCCTAACTCGTTTATATAAATTTGAATTTCCCGCGAAAGCATCTACTAAAATACCAGGTTCTGTAACTACAACCTCTAAACCACTTTTTTCTAATTCTTCTAACGTATTTATATCTTTGTAATAAATAGGCTTTGTGTAAATGGTAGCCAGTGAACTCTGAAACGCGCCTACCATCGTAACACTGAATAAAAGACAAGCAGAAACAAAAAATCTTTCAGCTGATATATTTGGTAGAGCAGTTGGTGCACCTGCGTAGAAAGCTACAGTACCTGAAACTATATTCAAACTAGTAAACCTAACCTTAAACTTAATCATTAAAAGACGTATAAAATATCGAATTAAAATACTGAATATAATCACTAATAAAATAAGTAACCATAAAAATAAATCAAAATATAAAAATAATAAAATGAGGTTAGGAATTTGCTTCGCTTTTTGAACGACACAACAAAGTTCATCGGAGTATAACGGACTTGTAAATTCAATCAAATCTGTTTCGTAATCTTTGATAAAGAATCCACTGATAACTAAATGAGATTTACGATTAATTACGTTACCAATAGCTCCTGTGAATGTTTTATTTGGTAACTGATAACCAAAACTACCGGATATAGTTCGAAATTGGTAGTTAAAGTTTAAAAGTTTTGATAATGTATCAGCGATGTTTATATCTAAACCTAGAAATGTACCGTTTTTGAAGTTTCGTATCATTGTTGAACCGAACAAACCGATTTTTAGGTTATAATCTTTTAAATTGTTGTTTACTTCATTGGATTTTATATATGCATCTTCTGTTGTTTCGGAAGAAATCGCGTTGTAGTTAAAAATTGTATAATCTTGACAAATACATGTTAGGGATATAATCAAATTTATACCATTTTTGAACCATAACGATTGGAAAATTTCGTGCATTTCAGTGATATTTTTATCACAGCTTGTAAATAGAAACATATATTTACCTTTACCGTTAAAGAAATTGAAATAATTGTTCAAAATATTTAGAAAAAATTCTTCATCATTAACTAAAATGACATAACCTATCTTTTGATGTTTGGTGCGAATTTGTTTTGTGTCGTTTGTTACAATAAATCTTTGGAAGTCGTATTTGTCTGTATGAATATTAAGTTCGTCTAAAATTCGGCTATGATTCTTTAAAGCTACCAATAAAATGCTGGTGTAATTTTTGAAATAAATATTGATGTTTGTGCGAATGTTTTCTAAATTTGGACAACGTTCCAGTGTCGCCATCGTTGAGTAAAGGGTTGAAGTATTTGTGTGTGGGCTTTGAATTAAAAGAACTGTCAAAGCTTGTAGTAGGTGCAGTAACATTGCTGATCACTTTTATCTGTAATAAAAATGATTGTTTACTTTGATTCTTTACTTTTATTTACCATTGGTGAGAGGGAAATACGAATACATCGTCCAATTTTGGAACTATCGTCATTAGTGGTATATCTTAGAAAAATCGATATTTGAGTAAATATGTAATTAAGTGTAAAATTGTACTCTCTTTCGGATTCAATACTCAGATAAGTTATAAACGTAAGCACACTACATTATAATGCAGATAAACTTGTAGGTAGGCAAACCGCAGGTATGCATATAATTCGAATACTGCTTTCGTCGTTATCTCAATATTTGGAGATATATCAGTAATGAACTGGATAATAAAGACATTTCCAGCTTCTTCCAGAGTAAAAGCAACCTTAATTCAGAAATCTTCGTCGAAACCTCGTATGTATTAACTACATTCACAAATATAGATATTTCTTTCATTTATGCCACACTTTACGACTTAAAAGCTCGAAAAGCTCTTAAAAGGTTATTACTAACTTTTAGATAACAAATTACAAACCCGAAAGTAGTATGAATGTATAGCTTTCCCGCAAAACACAGTTACGTTTATTTAAGGTTTATCTAACATAACCAAAGTTGCCTGTTACTTAACATAACATAACAACAATACAAAAAAGCATATTTTCGATAATGTTTTTTGACGACATAGTTAATATATAATTATTTCTACAGTACTACATGATAAAATAGCATTTAAAGAATACATTGTGAAATTTTCACAAATAAATATCAAGAAATGAACCATTGGCGGCGAATCTCCGCAAACGTCACAAAAAAAGTCACTTATAACTCATCACTGGATTATCTGAATTCAAAAAACTAAAATGATTTCATTAGTTGATAAGTTTCTGCAGGTAACCCTGTCGAGTTTTTTTTTATTGATTTTTCAATTTTTTACAACACTTAGAAAATCAGAAACTTTGTTATTTTAAAATACGTTAAAAACACGACAGCGTTACCTTGACAGTTATGTAAAGAAAGAGAGCACCGAAAGAAGTATAACATACTCCTTTTACATAGCTATTAAATAAATGCAGAAAACATCAATTTTTTTTTAAATAATATATTAATTTAATCCCAGATGTATAATCTTGCATAAAAGGTTTTATTAACATCAGAAGATATAAATTTATATCGAAACATAACTTTTGCTTACATTATATTAATTTATAAAATGTTATGTATCAGGTAAAGTTTCTTATGTAAAATAAACCTTGAATCTATGTAACTGTTTTTAGCGGGAAGTTTAAATCCATACTGTGTGATTGTGGGATATTTCTATGAAATTAATTATCTATTGAACTATTTTTCTGCTGGAAGGAAATTGCACTTTAAACGATAGGAAAATGAATCATTGTTTTTCCTTTCTGCACGCACTTTACATATTAATTTCAATTGACTTTTTTTTTGATTGATTGCTGCATTTTAAAGATAATTCAAAAAATATTCTGCATTAGTTTTGCTTCTAAAGCGATGGCGTGCGAAAGCTTTTTACAGAAGTAGTAGCCCATAATGGATCGTCAAATAAGAGCTATACCAATTTAATTATTTTATGTATTGCTTATTATGATTATTTTAATGTTATGTTTTTGCCATTAGGCATTAAATTACATATCTTTGTGTTTAATTACATACTATCTACCCATTCTCTTTAAGAATATTTTATGTAAATAAAATACCAAAACTTTTAAGAAATCGATGTATAGTTCTTATTTGATGACTCGTTATAAAACTTTGTCTTAGTCGCAAACATTGGCTGTTCTAAATGAGAGAGAACTATTTTGTCAGTGAACCAATTTTGTTGAATGTGTTTGTGCAATTTCATATTTAGCAGGTGTGTAGTATGGATACTGAAATTTTTTTACCATAACATACACAATTCAAAAAGAAAAAAAATTTAGAAAAAAAAAATCCCAAATTTTGAAAAAAAGTTGGTCAATTAACACATAAATTGAAAATATTTTTTATTTTGATAAATTGAAAAATTATTTTATTATTGTGCGAGTTTATTATTTCAATTTAAAAATAGAATTAAATTTGAAATGTAATTACGAATTGTTTTATTGGATTCAAATCATACACGGTGGTAAACTCTAGTATTGTATAATGGCATATAATGTATATAGGAACGCAATAAGGTAAAATTCACCATCGTATCGTAGATTTATACTCTTGTAATTTAAACTGTAAACAAACATTTGTAACTGAAGAAACTACACCGTTTTCAATTGGCATCACCGCGTGTCACGACCCCTATATTCAAAGTACAAGTATCCCTTGCTGTTACTTAATACTTACTTTAGATAATCTAATTTTAAACGTACACTTTTAACGCTTTGTTTACTTTAAGCACAATAAGTATTTCCTTAAATAACAACAGAAATAAATAAAAAACTTTTAAAACAAAGAATTTAATCCTCTCCTTATAAAAAGCTTTCTGAGTTTCTATTGAAAAGAAAATATTTATATTTGTCGAAGTACTGTATTTCCTTCTGCTTTTCATTAAATATCAATAGCTATAGGGAACAAATAATAGAAATAGTTTCTTTGTAGCAATGATGGACATGTAGTGTGTTCAAGGGCTGAGTGTATTGATTATTTACTTTATATATTTTAATAAAAGAAATTACAATTGTCATACTAATTCGTAAATAAATACTTTTTCGTACATTTCTATGTTACAAAACATATTTCGTAAGTTTTGTTATATAAATCTTTTACAATTCCGCGAAAATGACTTCAGTAAAGCTCAAAGAAAATTGGTATTTTGTAGAAAAAGCTTTCGTAATACTTTCAGTTTCCTCGAATTTTACCTTTAATTTTCTAGGATGCTGTTATTTTGGGAAAACTGAAAAGAGTGTACCATTTTATATAGAATTAATTAACCCAGTGCTGGTGGTTACAGAAAGGGGGTGAGTATAGAGAATAAGAAAATTTAGCAGGGGCCAATACACATTATATTAAAAACAAAATTATCAGTAGAAAAGAATTAGAAATCGCTTCGTTCTAAAAAGGAAACGCAAAAAAATACGAGAAATGTTTTGAAAAATAAAAAAGTAGCATCACTAAAACCACTATAATAAATACACTAAATGTTGGCATGTTATGAAATTTTGACACATACGTTTGAAGTTTGATACTATCTAAAAATCATATGGATTTGTCAACAGTAGTGCCATCTATTTGTTATTCTTCGATCTTATTGAGTATTGATGTATCTGTATTACACGTCGCTCTGTGACGGGGTGAAGCGATCCCACAATATTAAGTCATGTTTTACAAAAGCATCAAGAGACGATTGCTGAATATTTTTGATTTTTTCGTCAGTACTGGTAAATAATTAAAAGCTCAATAAAGCTCTAAAAGCACGAAGTTTCTAAAAGTTCCAAAAGCTGTCAAAGCTCCATAAATTTATAATAAATAAAACAGAATTTTGGATGACTAAAACGTTTAACTTTCGGTAAATAATTAACAACAAGACGACTAGACCTTCAATTGGACTAAAATGCTTTTTTAAATAAGTATGTTTATTTAACATGTTACAACTACGCTATAAGAGCTTTGATAAGTGCTTTTATTCCAAAATTCACGACCTATTATTTACTTGTAGAGTCATTTCTTATTCATAAAGCTCATACATTATTTCTACGAATTTGTTTGTAGAGAAAAATCATTTATTCAACTGAAAAACTGTTTTACTTGAATAAAGAAAAGTCAATATTAGGTAATAGTATAATATATAATATGACATTGGCACCGGATATGAGAATTTTAAGGCTGGAGGGTATGAACTAATTCCTTAGGGAATTTTAAATTTCCAGGCTAATAAATAGAGCTGTAATAAAATATAACGTGTATCAATAGAAGATGACTGTTTTTGTTTAAGTATTAAAAGAAAACTAATCAGAATATTTATAAAATTTTGAAGACATTGTAAAAGAAATACTTAGGAATTATTTATAAACATTATTTATTTAAGAAAAATAAAGACAAATACCAATAAATCGTTCTTCCAAATCAGTTTTTTTTTAACTGCCCAAGTTAACTAGCTATTGCGATAAATATGAGTACAGCAACCGGCCTTAAGACTGTCGTAAAGTAGTGTCCATTCCAAAAAGGAAAGAGCACGTGTTAGAGTGAGAGAGCGCGTGATCCGTCATGAATGTTGTTGGTATTGGCACGAATCGTTTACAAGCTACATATAGGGAGTAGAGGGGGGAAAGGTTTCAAATTTATATTTTTTTATTTATTTATATTATTGTACAACATATTAAGTTTATTGTATAAACATTTAAAGACAATTGGAATAAAACTGTCGGAGATATAAAGTTTTAAGTCTTCACCTCTCTGATCTGCTTTTGTGTTACTTTGAAACTTTTAAAAGCGGTTTCTTACACTTAGCTTTTTCAGGGTCGGTGCCCTCTCTAGCTCAAAATCTACTGAACCGATTCTTTTGAAATTTTGTACACTTTTTCTTTACATAAATGCCGAGGTAGCGCTTTCAAGTTTTTTTTAATTTTTTAATTTTAACGTATTTTAAAATAACAATGTTTCTGATTTTTTTGACTATTAAGTGCTGTAAAAAATTGAAAAATCAATAAAAAAAAGAAAACTCCATCAAAAGAAATCAACTAATGAAATCATTTCTGTTTTTCGATTTCGGAAAACTTTTAAGAAAAGTTTTATCTCCACTCTAAACATAAGGTTAATATATAACTATTTCTTTCCCAGAACTTTTAATTACACCCAGATATAAAAATTGGCTTGCATTGCACGCTTCACCTTAATTTTCTACGTCATATAGAAATTGTAATTAAAATATTAATTTTAACCTGGTCACACCCAAAAACTAAATATAGCTAGAATGATGTTTCATTTTTCGTAGTACTAAACATTAATTAATATTTCATATCTCTGTATTCACAAGGCGCAATCTACACGCATTCGATACATGAGTGCAAGTGAGAGGTATTGCGTCCCCATATGCGTTGTCCTACTCTATAAACAAAACGAGTAATATTTTGACTAGAGCAATGTTAATTGACACATTTATGTTGGTATTTTGGGGGCAGTTATTATTTTTTCTCATGTTTTATATTTGCATTGGTTTTTGTTATTGAATTACTTATTATAATCACGATCAAATACACCTATTCTAAACTAACTGCTACGTAAATATGTCAACCAATGAACGATTACCAAACACTCTGTCGGCACTGTGGAAGCGTCGACGTTGACGTCGAACTGAGGGCGTCGAGTAGCGTCGCTTGGCGAGAGTCATTCTACTTGACTATACAGACAACTTTAGAAAATGTTTTCGAGTATTGTTCAGTATGACTATCTCGAGTATCTTCAGAGCTACACTGTTAAAATGATGAGCTGAATTATATTTCTTATACTACAATTATAAGGTCTTTGTTTTCTTTTATTGTCATGTTTTAAACCTCGTATATTTGTAGTATCTACTAGCTTATATACTCTAAACGTTTTTCTTTTTTTTAAATTTATTTATGATTTCTCGGGTTTCCTAGGCACGTAGCCTTTTAACGCCACTAATAATATTCTGCTTTTTTTAAACTTTATATCCTGACAACAAGAATGAACTATTCATGGCCATATATAGCCATGGTCGTTATAAATTTCGGTTTCGCAATCAAGAAGGCATTTTTACATTGCCACAGAATGTGGTAAGGATCTGCCTCCTCTTCACCACATTCGCACTTAGTGTTGATAATGATCCTGTTTCTTGCTAGATGTTTCGTAGCTCCAGTATGATACATTCTTACTCCTAGAGTCTTGTCATTAATTTTCTTGGCCATTTTAGCTTAGAAAACCATGGCCAACGTTTCAGTATTGATTGTATTTTATAGAATTTCCCCACTTGTGTTGCCACTTTTTCAGTCCATTCTTTTTTAGTTCAGCTTTCATATCCGACTTTATAAAATATGAAATATACTTGAAACGTTTGTTGTTTATAATTTGTCAGTACCGTGAAGAAACTAAGTACGTTAGTCCTCAGAGAGATGATCTGATCAAAAGAGAGAAGTAGTTATCGCAGTTTAGGGGTCCTTACTGACTGAGTCCTAAACTAAATTGGAAGTATTGCTTTTCTGCCTTTACCTTTTATAAAAATTGTTGCAAGTTATGCTAAAAATATTATCTCTGGTCATAACTTCACAGTTGTGGGGGTACCTGATGTCTTAAGTATTGCCAGGTAGTTTCTCTGCTAGTATTATCAGTATAATAATATTGTTTGGTTTAAAAATAGCAGGGCTGTACTCAGATGAATGTACACAGAGTGTTATATTTATATAAATTCTTTTAGATTAATATAATATAAGACTATATTATGATTTAATTAAATTAATATTCTTAAAGTTTTTTGCATTTATTATTTGGTTAGTAGGTACTTGTAACCAATGTAAAACCCCAGCTCACCTGTGTAAAATTAATATTAAATCTGACGATAGATGTCAATGTAGTGAATTAGGAACTATAGATCATATTATACTTGAATACTAAACCGGACAATCCCAATATTTGTTAAGTGTTTCAAAATTAATTAGTTTATTATTAAATAGTTAATAATAGATACTCGTAAAAAATAATTCATTAAATAATACACGAGTTTATGTTTTATGTATAACTGGTACTTTCTTCAATATATCTAACAGTGTATTTTTTTGTTCGCATTCTACTGTACCTATAGAATATTATTTTTATTCGATTATTATCATCGTTTGTTCAAATTAACGTGTGTACCATTTGTTTTAACAGCAAATCAAATATGACTGTGTTTAAGATGTGTCACGTGTCACGTGTTTTCAACCCTCTAGGCTTAAAACTACCCTATAAAACTCAGGGTGACTTATTAGCCTATTTTAGTAGCTGTATTGTCTGCCAGTCGGGACAGCTGCTTGTTTATCAACAGAAGAATAATTAGTCTGCTCCGCTGCGGTGCTTTGCTCAGCCCAGCTCAGCTGAGTTTGTTGGGTGAGGTTCTTAATTATTTAATAATATAAATTGTTTACTCCAGCGTTAATGATTGGGTATTGTGTTGAAACAAAGACTAAATCCTGGAATAGACGTAAGGTTGCCTAGACGTTGAATGACCCTAACGGGCGCGGTAATTAATGAACTGTATTAACTAATTTGAAATTAATAAGATTCCGTTAAATAGAAATACTTATGTCTAAGGTTCATTTAATATAACAATTATTAAGGAGATCCTCGTGAAGTAGTAAAGAATTTGTTCTACGATACTCAATAATTATTCAAAATAATAAATAAGCGTAGGTTTCCGAAACTTTTAAGGAAATAATTAGTTTTACAAAAATGGAAATTTCACGTACAAATATATGGGGCATTAACTTATGCATTTGATTGAAAAATTTATGTAAGTATCTAATGGATAAAACTATCAAATCAATTAAATATAATTCACAAAACATCAAGCTTTCGATAAAAAAAAGCATATTTTCGATAATGTTTTTTGACGACACAATTAATATATAATTATTTCTATAATTACTACATGATAAAACAACATTTAAATAACTTTGTGAAATTTTCATAAATAAATATCAAGAAATGAGGTATTGATAGCGAACTCATGCCACTCATAACTCATCACTGGATTGCCTGAAATAGAAAATCCAAAATGATTTCATTAGTTGATAAGATTCTTTAGATAACGCTATAGAGTTTTTTCTTTTTTATTGATTTTTCAGTTTTTTAAAGCAATTAAAAAGTCAAAATACCAATTATTCAAAAAAAAAATCAGAAACTTTGTTATTTTAAAATACGTTAAAATTAAAAAATAAAAAAAAACTCGACAGGGTTACCTCGGCATTTATGTAAAGAAAGAGTGTGCAAAATTTTAAAAATATCAGTTCAGTAGATTTTGAGCTAGAGAGGACACCGACTCTGAAAAACCTAAGTGTGAGAAAACCGCGTTTATAAGTTTCAAAGAAAGACTAAACCAGACCAGAAAGGTGAAGACTTAAAACTCATCTCGTACAGTTTTACTCCAATCGACTTCAAATTTGTACACAATAAACTTAACATGTTGTACATTAATATAAAAAATTAAAAAAGTAAGTTCAAACCTTAGTCACTGAATTATCATATTACTTAAAATTATCTAAGTTTAAGTATTGTCAATCCATCCAATTTAAATTACTATAGATTTAAAACATTTAAAGTTAATGAACAAAATCGTATTAAATGTCAATTCCTCCTGAAGTGACACTCAATTTATCATCCCCATGCATCGCTAGCGTCGCGACGGTTGCAGAGCGAAACGCAACGACTGGCGTCGAGTCCTTTATTAGAGATAGATGAGATTGCAGGATCAATGTGACACTTTGAAACAGCATCCCTTGCAATACATGTTGTCAAACGTAACGACCAGAATCGAATTGACAGATTAATATGTTTTATTGTGGAATCAGATGCCACACGATCCGATAATATTAGATAGAGAGAGACAGAGATAGAGTTAGATCGAGTGCTGGAATGAAAACTACGGAAAATAACAGAGCTCGATTAATTTAAGGATAAACAATCTTGTGCGGTAGAATAATTACATTGTTCTACATATAAATAAAACGAGTAGAGTAAGTACGCTACGAACACCTTCCAACGTTGCACGCTTGATGATTGGACGTATCGTGTGTCCAATGTCATGTGTCCAACGTTCATGTTGGAAGAAGTTTAGGCTGTCGTCGATCTTTTGACCCGTGTCAAAAGTGATGTTTCTACCCCCACCACACACTTGATCCACATGTCATGCACTGCTGCACGAATCGTCCAACAAAGGAAGGTTTTATACTTGAAAGTTTCTTTATTTACTTGAAAGTTTTTGTTAAACAGTGTCAGTGACAATAATATCAACAAATTATTACAATAAATAAATCATTCGGATCAAACATTCGTTCTACCGTGTAGTAGGAAACTTGCCATGTCAGTCTTCCAATATTTGACTCTTACATTGGAGGCAAGCATTTGCATCAAACGTTCACCGCATCGTTAATTCGTTCCAAACGGTTTTCGCGTAAGTCAAATAATTATAGTTTTTTAATTATTTTTGAGTATTTATGAATTGTAGTTTAAAAATTCTTATTTGTTAAGCATTCACTCACAGTATTAATTCACTTCTGAAAAATCGCATACCTCTGAATCCGTATAACTCGAATCCGCGTAGATTTGTGATATTATTATTATGAATACAGAGTTCATAATTTTCGTTATAAGTTTATGTTTCAATGTTAAATGAGTAATAAAATTTCTAACTGGAAGTGGATTCGAACCAACATTTTCAATTTAGTACATAGGTGCTTTACCAGTTATGCTACCCCGGAACATATAGCCTAAGTTATCTGAACAAAGAAGGTCTTTCTATATCATTTATTGGTACCACTCTGTGTTTAAGTAATATTGCCTTAATCGAATACAATTCGAGCACTATTCGAACAGGATTTAGTGTACCTGCATAGCCTGGAGTTAAGATTTAATACTGCAGATTAAGATTGCATTTCCCACAGCGGCAATTCTATGCATAATCTATAACACAACCCTTACGAAGGGATGAGAACGACGGATATAGCTTTAATGAATTTCACAGCTCAGTGAATTTCTTGGAATGATATATATGATGTGACGTCACTATTGCAATATTATGTAACATAGAAGTAACTGTAAGGTCTGATCAGACTAAGCCGTATATTCTATCTGCTCGATGTCTGTCGTGTACATTTAACACATCACTCAATCAGTTCGTTGGATGATTTTTAAATGGTACTAACTTTTATAATTTACAAAACAAATGTAAAATTTCAATTTCGTGTGTTGATAAAGCATTGTTTCGTAATGGGAAAAAATAGCGTTTAAACAAAGCAATGGCTTGACAAGTATTACACGAAATTCAGACTCTTTCTTCATTTTTTTTCCAAATTATGTCTGGGAATAATACATTTTTGTTCTCTACTTGTTTCTGATTACAGATATGGCGGAAATGCTGCCAAGAATATTACTAATTCTTCTTCTAACATCATGCATATCAGCATTCATCGACCTAGAAGATGTTTTAGACTTTCAGCGCAAAAAACAATGTAACTGCGATAAAGATTTCTGGAAAATGTATTTAGAATTTTTCCATCGAACAAAACAAATAGTTCTACTGAATTTATTACCAAAGAACGCAACCACTGGTCGTTGGTTTATAAACAAATTTTTAAAATCCAGCGCCAAAGATTTTGGACATAGTTTGATTGTTCAAAATACAGATAAATTAGATTCCGAGGAAGAGAAACCTGTCAGATATGCTAATACTTTTTATTCAACTGGTGAAAGAATTGTAGATAATCATCGAGATGTAGATCTTCATTCAGAGAAGCCTGAATCTCGCCATATCGATTATTTATTGGTTGTTGAAAGTGAAGAGTATTTGGATAATTATTTGACAGGATTTCCAAAATATCCCTTCGTTGAAACCAACTCACATATTATGATTATAGTGATGAAAACTTTCACAGAAGACTGGAGAGAAACAGTTGATGTTATTTTAAGAAAGCTGTGGTATAACTACGGTATCCTAAACGCGGTGTTAAAGATATGTTCCTATGAGAATAGCACCCTCTTCATTTGGAATCCTTTCACAAAAGATAACGGCACTTTTGGACGAGTTGAAGAAGTTGCTTGCAAGAAATCAATAAGGAAATTTCTGATTGGTAAAAAGTTGAATAATTTTAACGGATATCCTCTTCGTCTAACAGTGTTTGTAAGAAACCCTACTGCTTGGAAAAAGCTTCCAAAGACAATAAAGCATAAGTTGAGGAAGTATTTGAATATATCTTCCGGATTTGGGGGATTAGATGGAATGGTTTTGGCAAATTTAGCCATAAAGTTGAATTTTACACCGCAGATATTCTCAACTTCTGATGGTGTTGATTACGGTTATCAGTTTGATAACGGGAGCTTCTCTGGAAGCTTGGGAGATGTCATGTATTACAGATCAGATATGTCTCTAAATGGCAGATTCATCATGTACTACGACACCTACGATATTGACTTCACGAAGTGGATAATGTCTGATAGATTCTGCGTTATTGCGCCGAAAGCTCTTCGTATTCCTCAGTGGTTGATGATGTTCCAATGTTTCAGCACCGTCTCCTGGGTGTTAATCCTTCTCTTCAACGTTATTTGTGGCTGGTTTTGGTACGCATTGAAGCAGTTTTCGAGGAAGAAACTAAATGATAATAATAAGAAGAAAGCTGGTGTTTGTCTGGCTAACGACTGGAATATTGAGATGTGTCTCATAATGTTCTCAGCGCCTTCTATTCGTCTTCCTTCCAGGCATGGGGAGAGATTCTTTGTGGCTACTTGTCTGATGTTTAGTCTCATCATAGTCGGGACATTTCAGGTAAAATTTGTAGAATTTGCTTTGAAGAAATATATGTATTTTGTTAACTGGTTTAGTTTCGGATATGTATAAGAGTGATGGTAAAGTAGACGGAAAGAGCATGGCTTGTGGAATCAACTGGCGGCTAAACTTGAATGTGAAGGTAACAGGTAGAATATATCAGGCGCAAACCTTTGTGGATAAAAAACTTACTTAATTCTAGAAATAGAACATTTATTAATTAAGTTCTTAACAAAGAGTTCGCAGGCACAAAATAACAGTAAAGTGTGTACAAAAATTACAGCATTAATAATTATTTGGCATTAAGGACATGTTATTTAATACTTTCCAGGGTTCGTTGACAACTTCGTTCAGCACTGTGTCATTCTACAGAGATATTAACACCTTAGAACAACTCGATGATAGTGGATTGATAATAGGAACATCTTCCCCACATCTTGGAGACATATTTGGGACCAACGGATCTGAGTTAATGAGTTCCTTAGCCAGTAAATTCAAGGTTTTAAAGGAACCAGCGATATTACGCACTGCATTCAAGCGAGACGTTTCCTGTGTAGAACGGAAGGCTGATATAAAGTTGATAATTAGTACAGATTACGTAAGACCTGATGGAACCGAGATGCTGCATATTGTAGATGAGTGCCCCAGAGTGTATCAGCTAGCGTATGTCGTCCGTAGAGGATGGCCCCTTCTGAATCAAATCAATCGAGCCATTACATTTATGGTGGAAGCTGGTCTTAGTAAGAAGTGGTATGATGAAACGGTATCGGCTATTATTATCAATAAACGGTTGAGTGGTTCAGATGCCGATAAGGAAGAGTTGTCGGCGTTAACGTTGGTGGACATGCAAACTGCGTTCTATATTTTATGGCTCGGTATTGTTATTTGCACGGGTGTCTTTCTTTTAGAGCTGTTCTTGAAGAAAAGTTGGCCTGGTCTACCAAAGAAATGGAGATGGAAAAGTTATGTTATAAAGAATCGTATCAGTGTGGATAAGAAACCGTATGTGATTGGAAAATGTAGTGTTAGGAAGTTTTATAACTAACTACGCTCAGGTAGAAAATGGACCTTGGAATTAGCTTGTGATAATCTATTATGTGTGAATCTGCAAGACAATTTTCTACCAGAAATTTTGCGAGTTTGTTTGGGATAGTTTTCGTGAACCAATGATTTATTATATAACAGATTTAATTAGCACCCACTTCTGAGTTAGGGTTCTCTGACAATCAAACTGACTACTTGCCTTTTTAGTAGGGTGTATTGGAATTGTTTCATATAAACACACTTTATCATGAGAGGTACTTTCTACTTTAATATTCACAATCAATCCAACACCACTCAATACACCACTGTAATAAAAAAAGCTGTAGTTCATGCGTCTGTATTCATAAAAGATTTATACGTACGTAGATCAAAGAACCGCTTCACATTCTGCATGCAGATCAGTATAGAACGTGTGCGATTTCTTTGTGTATTCAATATTATGGACAACGCAGTATTGAGAGAGGATTACTAGGGGATAAATATTAAAGTAGAAGCTTCCTTTCGTGATAGAATCACCTTATCTTCTCACCGTACTGAATAAATCGTCGTTGCAAGTAATCTGTTGCACTGTGAGAGAGCTTTACAAGTTACATATGTGAACATATTAAATACAAGTATAAATGATAAAACAATTTTCTGTTGAATATTTTCATGTAGTTTTACTACCACCTACTAGGTGGCATTACCAGTGGTATAAAAATTTGAATTTATTGATTAATGTACCTGTTGCATTTATGTTAAAATAAAAATAAGGTTACAGGTGACTTATGGCACTGTTGCAGTAAACGAATAAACTTTTAGGTGTCTAGATCTTCTCTAGTCTCATCTACGCGTTTTATAATAAAACGAGTATTAGAGTGAATAAAAGCTTTTAAAACTTTTTATTTAATCAAAAACTTCGATATTAAATTAAATTTTAAATAAAAGTTTGTATAAAAGTTAAGAAATATTTAATAGATTAATGGATGTCTATGATGAATGAATGAATGGAAACTACATTAGGTGATTTGTCAATTTGTCTATTTTAATTCAATTTTAACAAAAACACTCTTATCCTAAAAGATAGAGCTAAATTTGTAATATTACCAACCATAAAGGGCTATTCTCACGTATAAATTTTTAGCTTTTATGTTTTAACTTTATAAGTAAGATTATTATATGTTACATCCAAATTTAAGTAAGAAAAGATGTTTTAGAAATGAGTCCCGCAAAATTATATCAACTATAATCAGAATGAAAAGTAATCATTGCAAAACTCCAGCTCACCTGTACAAAATTAATATTAAATCTGATGATAGATGTCAATGTGGTGAAGAAGGAACTTCGGATCATATAATATTTGAATGCATAAATTATAGTTTAGAAAGATCAAAATTAAATAGTGATATATTAGATGTGATTAAAACTTAATACTAAATTTTTGTTAAGTGATTTAAAATTAATTAGTGAGTTATGGAAATATTTAGAAATTTGTAAAATTGAATTATAAATTATAAAACATGTATAAAAAATGTTTGATGGTGGATATGACGAAAGAAAGTCAAGGCAAACAAGTAAATAAATATAAAAAAAAAATAAGTTTCTTCTAGTAAAATATAAAATATATAAAAATAATTATATTAAATATATCATTAAATTGACAGCTTATAAATTGCGTAGTTAAAAAACAAAGCATGGGCATTAAAATGTTTTCAAAATAAAAACTAAAAATTAAAATTAAAGCAACATTTCCACTCACTGTTTTTAGTTTTAATTTAAAGTTTTAACCTTAAATGTAATTTTGAACTTGTGAAATCATGCGTCATGTGTCGGTAATGTACATTATTTTGTAATAATTACTATCTTCATTTAATATAAATTATTGTATTTAATATAATATTATTTAATTTAATTTAACATACAAACACAGACGATGATCACCTGGAAAGAAAGGAAAAAAAATGAATTCGACTTTCAAAAACACGCGCGTATTCGAATGCAACGTTGTGTCAAAATTTTAAGGAGGTACAGGACGTACCGTCAATGCAAAAAGTTTATCTCTCGGTAATAAGAAATGCAAAATACGAAGTACATGAGGGACGAGCAAATATTGGGATTGTACCTTTGAAAATGAATTTTTCAATTCCCTATTAAACTGCTTTTTGCTTATTAAAATGATTTTTTATGCATATAATAGTTTAATAAATGAAAAATTACCTATAATTAATATCAAATTTATATTAATTCAATTTAAATACAAATTAAATATTTTGAAAAAGGAATAATAAATTTGCAACGCTGCAAATTTACGTGTGTTGACGCATGCGTGATTTGGTTCTTTGGCCAATAAATTGTTATATTTTATATAATATTTATTCCGATTTTGAATTTCCCGCTCAAATTGGCATTTGCAACGTTGCCGGCTCATAACCTATACATTTACTGTTTCTTAAAGGTTTTATTTAAATATTTTCGTATATAGGTATCCTTTTGATAATTTTCTTTTTGCAATAGGTACAGAAAAGATTATTTTATATACACCTAGTTTTTGAAAGCCGTGTCATCATTTCTTTATAGTTAAAAGTTATATTATGTGGTGAAATTGAGCTAAGAATTATTATTTGTATGGAAAATCACTATTTTTAATCATGTATAAATAGAAATCTATGAACCCTAGGTTTCTAAAATTTTGAGACAGCATGTATTTTTACTATTTGTATGATTTACGTTAACGTCCTGTACCTCCTTAAGTCAAGCGACCGACTAGTTTTCGAGTTTTTGGAGTACAAACATACGCAGGCTGAATATTTATATGAGTCATTTTAAATCAATAGAAAAACGCAATATTTCGGTGACATTTAAAAGATATTGGCCCGGTTGCTCATCTAACTATTCAACGTATAGATAGGTACCTAGCTGTTCATAGATATCTCAATAGTTATCACCAGTTCCAATAAATCCGGTTGCTGCGTATGAAAACAACAGTATGTTAACTATCGTTAGTTACCCGATGTGATTTAACATTTTTTTATATATATTTTAATAAAAGTATCACTCAATAGATGGTGCTTCTATTAATTTAGCATTATTGTGTCAAATTTTACTTGTATATTATACATTTGTTTATATTTGTTTAATTTTAAATCAAAGAAATATGATTTTTTTTAATCTTTTGAGGTTATTTTCAAAATAGCTTAAAATAATATTTTTGACACTAAATAAAATATGGCTGACTTAACTAGACGATTCAATAGTTATAGGTCAGAATTCGTATAGTTAGACTTAACATACTGTTTATCGTTGTGATGTCACTAACTATGTAAGCAGCAACCCGATTTAGTGCTATTGAATAGTTACCGGGCTAGTTATCGTACATCGGATAGGTAACTATGAAAGCAGCAACCGGGCCATTGTGTTCTATTACTAACCTCAGAGTTTGTACTTTAGATTAAAATAAAAATATCACCACTTTTCACGAAAATATTGCGTTTTTCTGTTGATTTAAAATGACCGCTTTTGTTGAAAGACCGTATATAAAGATGAAGCAAAAATTCTGTAGTTTGTTATACTTTTTTTTTGTATAAAACTATATAAATTATATATTTATGTAAGTTTCATCTTAATTATTCTACAGATTTACTTTAACATAACCTCAAATGTTCATAATACAAAACTTGTCTCGGACGAATATAATATAAACAAATAAATAAACAATAGGGAAGTTGACTTCATGTAAATACGTGCAGCGGTAGGTATATTAATTACGCTTTAAAGTTCGTTCACAGTCAACAGGAACTGAAACACAAACACAAACACAAAACAGACTGAGTGCTTTTGTGTTGTTGGTAAAGTTGGTAATTCTATGTGTACATAGAAAGCTAAATAAAGGTATATAATGTAACATTGTATGTTTAAATGAAATGCTATTGTTGTAATATAGTAAATGCAATATACAGAGCTTAAAAAGCTTAAAAAGCTTAAAAATTACCGCTTTTTTATTGCGACACCGTAATTTATAATATCTGTGGCCATGAATAGATCATTCTTCTTGTCGGAATATAAAGTTTAAAAGATAAAAAAGAAAGCAGAATATTATTAGGGTCGATAAAAGGCTACGTGCCTAGGAAACTCGAGAAATCATAATTTAAAAAAAAAAACAAAGACCTCAAATTAAGCTGAACGTGTAAAGTCCCATTCCTACTCACTGTTTTTAGTTATAATTTAAGGTTTTTACATTTAATGTAATTTTGAACTTATAAAATCAAGCGTCATGCGTCAGTAATATACATTATCTTGTAATAATTACAATCTTTATTTAATATAAATTATTGTATTTAATTTAATTGTTAATATTTCACAAACTGTAATTTACATGTTAGGTTAAAACCGTAAGTGGGAATGAGGCGTAATATTTTACGTAAGCAAAACGTAAAAATATTTAACCTGGAAAGGTTTTGTTTTATTATTTTAAGAATTCTTTATAATTTTTACGTTTTTTTAATCCTTGAAAAAGCCTTTTTATGTAAAGTAGTACTACAAGCAAGAAAGTCATTTTACGATTAAGACAGTAATTCCTGTAAGAATTGAAAGTGGTTAAGATTCTTTTAAATTCCTGGAACAGCGCTATATTTTCCGGGTTTGATTGTAAACAAATTTAATTGATTATGTGCTAACACAATCATAAATTTATTAGGCAGCGATGTAGGAAGATGGTACGAGGAAACTGGAAGTTAAGGTATGTAGTTGGGGGAGAAATATCAGAAACTAACATTATTACTAAAGTGTGTTCCGAACACTGTTCACCGTTGGCACGAGCCGTAAAACTATGTTTAATTTCGTTAAATACAAAATGTAATGTTAAGTAAAAAATATTACGTTAAATAATAACTCATGAACAATTACGTTTACGTTTTGTGTTTTGAGACAAATCTAACTATTTTTGAGATGCTTATCTTTGAATATGTATTGCTTGAAATCTATATAAATAAAAATTAAATGCTAAAATGGTAAACGCATTACTTGAGAATCAATTGGACCGATTTGCCTAATTTAAAAAAAATGTACGTCAAAAATAGTTTGAATAAGGTTTGCAGGACAAGAAAAATTGTGAAATATGCCCGGAAAATTTAAAAATTCTGGAAAAACTGAAAGTGCTTTATTCTATGTGATTTTTGCTACTATGTGCGCAAATATCGCTTGACAGCTGATTGTCAAATTGTGCATCAAGCTAATACTGACGAAAAATTGATTCCATTGTTTATTTTCAGTTGAATTGTGAAAAAAAGTATCAGCTAGTATAAAATAAAACATTTCCAATACTCAAATTTATTTTTTAAGTTTCCGCAAACAAAATTTAACAGCCACATAAAAAATTTTACTACAAGTTTTATACGTAGTACAAATAATGTAATCTTCAGTGAAAAATGATTAAATGTAGAAGTAAGTAAAAAACAGATGTTTGCGAAGCTGAGTCGTTCACGAGAAGAGTGATTTATTAATAATGATATGCACTAAGCCGTTGAAACCTTCTACTCCCCTTCTATCACCACCACCCTGCTCCACAAGACCACCAGGAGGTTCTCCACACCGCAAAACCCAGGATGTTTACATTAACTTTCAATTGTAGAACTATTAAGCTAATTTTTAGCGTGTTGTAAGATTTTAATAGTTACGTATACGAAATGTTTATATTATTAAAGATTATGTTTTTATAATTATTGTTTTAAAACGAAATATTACGTTTTTAGCATTGATCCTTAAGATGCATTCCCACCTATTGTTTTCATTTTAAGTGTTAGTTTTAATTTTATGTTTTTACCTTAAGTATCATTCCCACTCACTGCTTTAATTTAATTTTGTATGTTGTATTTAATTTAAATTGTTTAGCATATGGCAATACGCGTAGTCATTCACAGTATTATTTTTAATTTAATTTACTTTTTAAGTTTTCTTAGTTTTTTTAGAATCTCACAAGCTTACAAATTAAAAATATTAAATTAAGAAAAACTATATTATATTATAACCTCCAAGTACGCCAAGTCAAACTTGTTTACTGTAGGGTGTATTGTAGTTGTTTTGCACTAATATAATTTATCATAGGAGCAAACTTTTACTTTAATTTATATTGATACACCACTGTTATGAAAGAGACTATTTTATTCCCTTCCAGTCTGAGACGTGTGATGCATTTACAAGGTTTAGCGTTGTATATGCAAGGTGTAACATGTACACTTATATTATTCGATTATTTATATCTTCTGTGACGTCATTTGCAGAACTAACACAAGAGACAAAACTGAAATTCAAATTTGATATAGGTATGACTCCTTCAGCTTTCGGATTAAAAATATACATATTATATATACATATACATATATATTAGACTTTATTTCACAAGTTCATTATTCTAGTTATAAATAGCGGTGGCAAATGTATTTGCTAGCTCTAATAGTGTGTCTAGGTTTTGAGTTGCTTGTGAAGCAAGGTAAAGAAATTTATTGTTGAAAATCCAGGTAAGTTATTATATGAATAAGATGTTAACCCTCACTTTCTCTTGCTTCTTCTCTCCCATATTAAATGCCAAATTTCGAGTGGAAATGCTGTCCCAGAATTACTGACATATATAATTAAACTACAACGCTGCCATATAAGTTGTATCATTATGTGAGAAAATAATCAAATATAAATAGGAGTGGTCTGGGGGAACGAATGAAGGTCTCATTAGATGTATTGTGTGTAGTCGTTTGTAAAATTACTTAATTACCTAATTAAAAAGTAAAAAATAGGGCTCAACCGGGATTTGAACCCGGGACCTCTCGCACCCAAAGCGAGAATCATACCCCTAGACCATTGAGCCTATATAAACTTGATTCGAAAGTATCCGTCGCGGATTCTTTAAAATAATTAATTTTTATATTAGCAATTAAATTCTTAATATACAGTTATTTATTGCCAATACTATAATATCTATTTTTATTATTTAGATTATCTTTGATAATGGCAAACTGTTAGATTACAAGCAGCGTGTTCGTACACAAAGCTGAATAATCGAACTCGAGCACGCATATGTTAACACCAAATTACTGCAACTAAAAAATAAAGTTATAACTTAACCAGTAGGTGTGAATGGTACTTTAGCCTTGATAGAAAACATTCAAACCGTTGAAAACTATATTTTAAAGTTTATAAATCAGCATTTTAAGAAAGTTGAACTAAATGTGATTTTCGCGCTGCTCTTATCACTCTCCTTGCGCGGGAAAGTGTTTTATATGAAACATTTTCCTTTCCACACGCTATCTCTCCCCCGTACTAGATACCTACATCTCTTGAACGCTTGAATCGCGTCAGTTTACCACCAGCTGTTGAAGCGAACGCGTCCTAAAAAATCTACTAAATTATTGTTAAATAAATTCAATATTTAAATAACTATCTCGTTTTAATTAATGCTCGCTCAAATAACCTGTGTTTGTTTTGTTAAATAATTAATTATTATCATTACATTATGATAATACAAATTATGTTTGCTTGTATGACCTGTTGCTAAATTCGTTTGCTACTTTAAGAACACTAAACAATTTAATTAGTTCATTTCGTTCTGAATATTTTAAAAATCATTGTGAATATTTCCAACAGTTAATAATGTTGTAGGTAAGTCACTTGATTTATTTTTTTAAATTTAATTTATTTAACGTTGGTTTATTTCCGATGCTAAGTCCTATAACTGACGAGGTTCTACTATATTGGCAGTATGGTGTCCTAGTCTCATATATGTAAACTACACCGCTGCCTAATTATGTATGTACACAAGCAACTTGATAAGTCATTGTTTTTTTTTTTTTTTTAATATTTATTTTGTTTGTGCATCAACTTTTAGAAGTTATTAGCACTTATATTAGCACATATACAATTATTTATAATACATAATTCGTAATTTATAATTTACAATTTATAAATATATTTAAAATAAAGAAATTAAGTTTGTTTTGTTTATAAACTCAATAAGGTTTTTCAAATTTTCTTTGTTTTTATATATCAGCCTATATTCTTGAGGTATATTATATTCTTGTCTGATCGACGAGTATTTTGAGCAATGGAAAATAATATGCTTTACCGTTAGTAGGTTATTGCATTGTTCACATATTGGTTGTGGTTCTTTTTTAAATAAGTAAGTATGAGTATAATTTGTATGGCCTATCATGAGTCTACATATTACTACTTCCATTTATTCCATCTGGTAATTCTTGTTTGCAAATTAATGGCTTTACTTCCCTTAATTTGTTTTCACTTTCTTCACTCCATTCTTTTTGCCATGAACAATTTATTATATTTTTGATTTTGTTCTTTAGATATGAGCATGTAATTGTTGTTTCTTCTGGTCATTGTTAGTTATGGTCATTGTTATTAAGGTTTTCATAATTTCTAAAGAATGTAACTGGGTTAGTTTTTATAACTGTTTCAGATCAACTGTAATCACCTGATCTAATTTTTTGAATTTATTTAATTTTATTTTCACTTAGACTATTATAGCCACCATCATAATTTTATAATTTAAATTTTTTCAAAATATAATAATTTTATATATTTCTTTTTGTTTGTTTAAATTGGAATTGCCTTAACTGTCATCATAATTACACCATTATAATTTAACATTTTTAATATATAATACTTTTACAAGTAATTTATAAATATATTTTAGTATTATCTAAAAATTTAAATAATTTATTAACTAATTTTGAATCACTTAACAAAATTGTAATATTAACAAGGAAAGGTTTAATGCATCTAATATTTCCTTGTTCACTTTTGATCTTAGTCTAACTATAATAAATGCATTTAATTTTACATAGGTATTATTTATAAAGTATCATTCCCACTCACTGCTTTAATTTAATTTTGTATTTTGTATTTAATTTAAATTGTTTCGCATATGGCAATACGCGTAGTCATCCACAGTACCATTTTTAATTTAATTTATTTTTTAAGTTTTCTTAGTTTTTTTAGAACCTTACAAGGTCCAATGTTTGAAATTAAAAATGTTAAATTAAGAAAAACTTTATTATATTATAACCTCCAAAATGTGACAATCTGTCAAAATGCAGTTTGATTTACTTTTAAAAGAAGTTTAATGTCAGTTTGTTACTAATTGTTATTAAAAATAGCAAATTTAATTATTTCAAATACAATTGTGTCGAACTGTCAAAATTTATATTATTAACGTCACAGCCGAACAATCGTGATTTGGACTCTTTAAAAAATTTCTAATATTTGTCGTACCATTTTATTTTTATTTTTCAAGTAATGAGTAATGTGATAAACGTAAACATTACTTTGTTTATACTTTGATTTTTTAATAGTTTGATAATTTATATATGAACATAAATTGTTTATATTAAATTTGTATTTATTATTTATGAGTTCGTGAGATTTATACAGCCACTGTAAATTCTGATAGCGATGTATAATGTACTACGCCAGTTGTCGGCAACGTTATTAGTCAAAAGAGGAAAATGTTAGCAGTAAAAAACATTTTTTTCAAATTTCCGCACTTTCAATTATATCTAGTCAAAATAGGCTTGCGGACTTATTTTTTAGAGATTTTATTTTTGGTTAGGTTCATACATATAAAGAAATTATATTTATTTAGTTAGCCTGTCGGTAAAACAGTGACCGTTTAGTGAAAACATATACTCATTAATGCAATAGAAATAACGACCAACACAGTTGATATCTGTGGTGGACAGAATCCATATTTTTATTCAGTTACTTAGTGTTACTTAGTTAAATGCATATTGTGAGGTTATAATAAAATTATATTAAAAGGAATTAAGAATTTATAGTAAATAAACTTTAAATGTGGTTTCTTCAAATTTTTTCAGATATGATTTAAGTTAAACAATATAGTTATTAAAATATGTATGTAAATTAACAAAATAAACTTCAAATGTCGGAAACAACACATGAGTTTAATTAAAATTTATAATTCCTAATAAAACTAAAGCCTTAATAGAATTGGAGTCTTATAAAACGATATTTCTAGTTAAAATCAAGATATATATTGTCGTTCTTATTTTTTTTGTAAAATCCAAGAGTTGACGGAGAAATAGTTATTTAAATTTTGAACTGTTTTGCCGTTTATAATATTAAAAATTTAAGATTTGCACGAACCAGCTATAAGTGATAATAAATGACCTTTGTTTGACTAACACTTTAATGTATCTCTTTTACACTTTGTTGTATAGAAAGAGATGATTAATCATGGAAAGAAAGAGAGTAGGAATCGTATTTGACATCGAGGGACAACTTTTGCTTTGCCTAATTTTGCAAAGGTAAAAAATTACGAATTGGAATGTTATATCTTCCGTGATATTGTGAGTTATTAAAATAATTAAATATTTTATGTCCTGATAACCAACTTTATCAATTACGAGTATAGTACAGTTTAATAGAAATAAAGACATGCACAGCGTGTCTAAAATTATTTTTTTTCTTTCTTAGAAGAGCCGCTAGTCAGCTAGTCAAAAAACCGCATATGGCTCGTGTACTACAGGTTGTTGACCACTGTAGTTTACCTACCTCACTTTGTGATAGTATTATATTATATTATATAACACTTTTTATATGAACTGTTATTTAATTTATTATAAAATTAAAAGAAATTTATGTTTTAAAAATTTGTTACCGATGATTTTAAAAATTATGATATCTGTCAGTGAAAATATTTACTGTGTGAGAGTTAGTAGATAAAATGTGTTCTTAATAATTTCTTATGAAATATTATTATTATTTTTGTTAAAGAACTTGATCAATTAAAAAACTTCAATAATCGCCTTGATTTTTATTTAAAAATTATCCGTTGATTCGGGTATGTTTTAAATATTATTCTATATTTGAAATGGGCTTGTGTCCTCATTTTTTAGTGGTCAATTTTTCAATTGTTGATTGAAATTGATGTTAATAAATGTGTATTGGTGTGTCTATTTTATTAAATATCTAAATGTTGACGTAGATATAGCAATTAAAAGTTTGAATTGTAGTTTTAGCGCTAGAAATGGTCGGCCATATTTGTATGACGTGAAATGCATTTTAACGTCAGTTATTTGTTCAGTTGGTCAGTGCTGTGGTAATGTTTTGTAGCTGTTAGTAGTCAAATAATTAAGTCAAGTCAAAGAATAATAAGTTTTTATTTTATTTAACCCTGCTAAGGCAGACATAATATTGAAATTTGATTGTTCCTTGAAACAGCTGTAAATAATATTTGATATTTTGATATATAAATACATATAGCAGAGATTTATGAGCTGTAAGGTTGGCAGCGACTGTGATGTCACAAGCAGTTGGAATGTGTACAACGTTGAACCCCTTTAATAATTAAAGAGACAAAATGACTTTTTTAAGTGCTAATATCTCTTAACATATAACGAGTTATTAAAAAATAATTGGACATTTGAGGTTCTAGTAACCCACTTTACCAATATATGGTACACTTTTATAGAAATTAAGACATAGGACACAAGCCCATTAATGTACACTCTCACAATTAGGCCAATTAAATCTGTTTTGAAAAAATATGGAAAATATATAAAACTATATATATATATATATAGAACAAAGCTATTTATAAAATAATTTTATTTGCATATAAAAATATTTTCATTCGAATGATCAATAATTCAAATTAAGTGAGTGCTACTGAATGTTCTAAATAAAGTTTTATTTTTTAGCTACCAGTGTAAAGGGGGCTGGAGGGGGAGGGGGCATGAAGTTGATGTAATTCCATTAAACCAAAACTAGTTATATTTCTATTACACTTCTATACAAATATTTACCAATGATTTTCAAAATCGAAATTATGTGCCAAAATTTTGTTCTGTTCTGTCAGATTTGTGTTTTGGATCATTGCATCATTTGAAAAATATCTCGACTTATTGTCATAACTAACACATCACTCAATAAATGGCGCCACTTTTTAACACACAAAATAGCCTTGTGTCTTATGTCTTAATTCATGTTAGGAGATATTAACAATAAAAAAAGTCATTTTAATCATTTAAATATTAAAGGGATTCAAATTTATAGAACATTCTAAGATATGTGACATCATGTTCGCTAAGTTGCTATCTCTTTTATACAATAGAGCGTAAAAGAGATAGCATCTATACTCTTATCTATAGAAAAAATAACTGATCTACCCATAATAGTACAGACATAAATAATACCGACATCTGTAGCGTTAAAACTACAATTCGAATTTTTAATTACTATATCTCCGTCAACACTTAGATATTTATTAAAATAAAAACGCAAATATACATTTATTAACAGCAATTTCAATCAACAATTGAATAATCGACCTCTAAAAATTGAGGACACAAGCCCATTCTATCATTCCCTTTAAAATTGCAAACTTGTAACTCACTGTAACTTGTAAACTAATAGTATGAATGTAATGAAATTTTGACACATTATCTAAAAATCATATGGATTTGTGGTGCCACCTATATGTCATCCTACGAACTTATTGAGTGATGTAATAATTTTAGTAATTCTTCTCCAGGATTTATTAAATCGACCATTGCTTTAGCATATTTTGAAATAATTGTAAAATTATTATTTAATATAAATATAACATAGAAATAAACATTCAAATCTATAATTACTCCATTTACGAGTTTTTGTAAGTGCCAGTAAAACTATTTTTGATTTTAGAGTAATGTTTACGATGTATTTTTTTTTGTTTTTACAAGTGTTAGTAGTAGAATTACATATCATGTAAGATGAGACAGCAGACAGCATGCTGCTGTAGTATGTAGCATGGGACGACTTAAAACACTCAGACTGTAATTATTTTTGACCGGAACTCTGTTTTTATGTTAAATTCGCGTAAGAATTTTACTGCTTGAGATTGGAATGTGATTTAATGTTTAGATTAAGTAAGTCGTTAGAGAAATAAAAAAATTTATTTGTTTTTCTTAAAGAAAGAGCAACAAATATAAAAATGTGACAGTAATCTCTTATTTTACTTCACTAATCAAACAATTCTTTTTTGTTTTTCAGTAAGAGGTTCTATTTTAGACGAATCCAAAAATTATTGTGTTCTTCTTAAAAATAGTCCGGGATTTTAATTGCATTACAATCTGATGCTGATCATAATCGAGAGTTATACATCGCAATCCCGATATTTTTTAGGGATTTTCAATTTTGGGATTCAATTGAGATTCCCAATTGGTGGAGATAGAGGTATATAAGTATGTTCCGAATTTAAAATCTCGATTGAAACATTATTGGAAAATGTACTATGGGAGTTTAAAAATATACGATTTATATAAATAGTCTGGATTGTGGTGTTATGAAAATTATTATACAGGACCTGAATTCTTTTTCAATATACTGGTTACAAAAATTACTTCAGAAATATTATGAAAATTCATAAAATTTTATTTAATGCCCTCAGCACACGACGCGACTGGTTGCAAACCTTAGCCCCGAATCTGCCCGAACCGAATGTCATTACAACTGTGTTGTTAGTAAAAGAACGAAAGTGTTTACGAGTGAGATAACACACACGACACGAACGTAACTAAACTGATTTTAAACTGATTTTGAGCATATATTCAGCGACTAGATTTCTCGGTCCCATGGCACTGTTGGTTTCATGATGACATCATCAACAGAGATGTTTACGAAAAGTATTTAAATACATACACACAATCAAATATAACACAATAGAATCCCCTGTTTTGCTATTGTTAAAATTTTTATAGAGTCACGATACACGGCTCGGCAGGCTCGTGCTCGTTTTCGTTGAAAACTTCGTTTTGCGTTTAGTTTGCAATCAGCCGACTCGTGTGCCTTTCTCGTGTTTTATCTCATATCTCATATCTCGGTCTCTCACTAACAACAGTTGTAATCACATTCGCTTCGGGTAGATACGGGGCTAAGGTTTACAACCAGTTGCCTCGTGTGCGGAGGGCCTAAGAGTATAGCTTTAAAACTCATTGGTGGAATGGTATAGATGTTTGTATAAATAGCTACTTTGGACTCTAGATTAATTTATTAAAAGTTTGAATCATTAGCTCCTAATTTTTAATATATATTTTTTTGTATTTCCGGAATCGTTAGATTAACATTTCCTGTAGTCCCAAAAGAGAAAGGTCAATAAGTATTAAATCGCATGATCTTGGCTATTTTTATTTTTACATATTTTTTTTACAATATTCTATTTTTATCAAAAGAAACCCACACAATTTTTGTCTCAAAGGTTTTTTATTTTTTAAATAAAATTGATGATATTTTATGAATTGAGTCTTTGTCAAACAGATTTGAAGATTGAAAATAGATTAAAATCCCTATTGTAAAGTATTTTGTTTTGTTGTTTATTTGTTTATATATAGAATTGTGTATAAAAGACGTCGCGACACTGATTTAAATAAAATAAGAAAAAAGACACGTTTCAAAAAAAAAAATATGATTGATAAATTGACATGACATAAAATATTTGTATATTCCTTATTATATTATATTTTGCCTTATTATATTATATAAGAGCTGCTCATATATAAACAAGTGCTGAACCCAGTGTGGATGTATGGAGTGCAACTCTGGGGTTGCACCAAAAAATCTAACGTTAAAGCAATCTAAACGTTCCAAAATAAAGTTCTGCGAGAAATAGTTATTGCACCGTGGTATATCAGCAATGACGACATACATAAAGACCTGAAGATTAACACAGTCGGAGAAGAAATCAAAACTATAGCAGCAAACCACGAGTTGAGACTTCGTAACCACGAAAACTTCGCCGTGACGCAAATGTTGCTTGATAGTATTGATGTTCGAAGACTTCGCAGGACTAAACCCTCGGACCTAGTAATCTAATCATGTAGAATTGTTCATTGGAGCAATCTCTACCACACCGTGTAATTATAGAAATGTAAGCCACTAGATAAGTACATCTATACTTAGTTTAATTCTAAATTAAATAGAAAACACGCGACACTCAAATTACTGTTGCAATAACCAAATGTAAACCATTTGAAATATTCACCACCGAAAATTGCGGATGAAGTGTAATAACAAATCCCAGGAATATTCCATATATTTCCATATTTAAAGCTATTTGAACCTATACAGATAGATTTAGATGTAGTCGTAGGTGAGAAAGGTAAACAAAGCATTATCTTGATTGTAAAACATCGTGTATATTGCTTTATAGAGCAGCTTGAGTTTTCCCATTGTTGTAAATCAAAATAGAATATTAATTTTCATGCGACAACTTCAAACAAAGTTGAAACCAACTGGATTATTCTAGAGAATTGAATAATGACTGGTGAATTCGTACAATGTATTAGTTTGCATTGATGTAGTTGATATAAATGATTGGTTTAGTGATTTAATGCAAGTCATTACTTGTCCTGACGTGGATGTCGGTGTTGTTCATTTGCGCTGCTGTCCCGTTGTTAATTGTTTGTTTTCCTTTGTCTGGTAAGGATCCTATAACATTTGAATATGTTGGGGCGGTGATTGGCTCAGCATTAACTCGATCAGCTGAGCTCGATGAACATATTTTCATAGTTTCTACAATCCTTAATAATCATAAAGCTGTGTTCTTACTCACTGTTTTGATTTCACATTTTCAGAATTTAAGTTTAGTTAATTTTAGTTTAGTTAATTTACCAACGCTTTACCAAGCGTACCAACGCTTGCGTCGTTAGTAATATAAATTTTGACAGTTATTCGACAGTTGAATAAAATTGAAGGTATATTAATTAAAATTGCTGTTTTTCATAATAATTACTAATAGAAATTGAATTTACTTCTTTATAATTAACAAACAAACGCTGAACTTCTTTTAAAAATAAATCCTATTGGATTTTGATAAATTGTTACATTTTGGAGGTTATAATATAATATAGTTTCTTTTAATTCTGGTTAAATTTAACCATAATATTTTTATATTTTTTGTATTCAATATTATGATATATTTAATTTAGTTATATTATTAATTCTATGTAAATAGTAGTTGTATTTACTATTTAATTAATCTATTTTATGCTAGATGTCTGTTATAATATTGTACAAGTATACAAGTGTAACGGTGAAAAATATATTTTACTTGTCTAACCGCATCTCGTTTCTCTCTCACTTTGGAATAAATAAGATGAAAGTGAACTTAAAAAAAATATATCCATGTGGGAAAGAAACAGAAATACTTAATGAATGATGTTGGAAAAATTAAGAATACTAGAAAGAATAACTAACACAAAATCTGTGACAGGTAGAGAACTTGTAAAGCGTTAGAATAGAATTGTACGAGTGACTCGAACTTCACCAAATAGGGCACTTCACCAAATTGTTTACTGGGATATTTATGTCTCTTTCTGTTTTGTTTTCTTCTAAGCATTAGTTGATACAATTCGACAGAATTTTCTCAGACCATAACCTAATAAATATTTAAATTTATTATCCAGTAATTATAACCTAATCAATTATCCAGTTATAATACACATCTATTTGTTCTTCGATTAATTAAAATATTTTCATTTGTATCTGTGAAGTGAAGTTTATAGAAGTAAATAAACGCATTTTATATAACATTACAAAATCTATTTCATCGCTTCGATCCGAATTACACCATTTTCGGTCGTCGCTTCAGGACGAATTTTGTAACAAATTCAGTATTTTCAATTTAAAAACATAGGACGTTGTAAGGTTCTAAAAAAACAATGAAAATGTAAAGTAAATTCTAAATTATCCACTGATAAAAAATACGCTAAAGCTAAAATAGAATCCCTATTTTCATAGACTATTAGTTTTATATTAAAGCAAAATATTATACAATTATTTTTTCTCTTGTTCTGTTTAAAAATTATTTCAAGTAATATATGTGGTTACATGTATGATTCGGTTTTGTGTAGGGGCTGCGAACATGCTCGGTTTGAAGCTGAGTTCAAAATATTCGCGTGTATATTGGGCCTTTCAGATTAAGTAGAAAAACCCATGAAAGTATTCATTTTATTTTTACATTCATTACTTAAACTACTGGTGCATTAAAAATTTAAATAAAATGCAAAAGAGTATTTATGCAGTACATAAATAAATATTGGACGGGATGTATTTTAGTATATTTACAATAATATCAATATGTTTTGCAACATATTTACTTTGCATTTATTTGATTGATTTGTACTGAAATACTCGTATATGCACACATTTGTTTATTTGCTTGTATTTTATATTTAGTTCGATAAATCAAGTACTTTTAAGTCTCCTTTAAGCTCGTTACATTTAGTCCAGCGTTTTTCCAATTTGTTTATTCTTCCCAAATAATAGGTTTTTACAAGTCCCTCAAAATAGGCGTTTGTTTCAGTGATGATATCTTTGCTAGTATACGCGGGAAGTTCAAAAACATTACTGTATTATCGAATTACGCTCGTATAAAACCAATTTTATATAAAAAAAATACTCTAAATATATATCGGTATTCTTGTATGTATAATATACATCCATTATTAGCGCCATATCTATGCGGGACTCGAAACTTTTCAAACGATCCTTGTATAAACATTTTCTAGGTTTATATCATAAGCGTTTAACTGTTTGCACTTGGTTAACATGGTGACCTACAATTATACTTTAGTCTTAATTAAGATTTAAAGCAATCAAGCATAATTATTATATAATTCTCTTTCGATATGATTAATGTTAGCTAGACCCGCAGGTAAACCACCGACGCGTCCCGACGTCTCCAAAAGGTCAAGGGTGGAATAGTAATCGTGTAGTAATTCCATTTAGTTCAACACAGACACAGAGGGTGTTAGAGGAGGGTTGCCCTAAAATTACTATCTTTTATTTTTTGTGTAGCGTTCCAACAAAAAATGTATTCGCTTTTTAATTCAAACAGAAAATGTTGATATGGTTGAAGTTACGAGAGTTCGGCGGTGACTCATATTTAAAACAAGTTGTGGGGTATAAACTGCTGATATAACTAAATAGCACTGACTTATTTATTTTTCTATAATGTATATAGAAACGAATAAGACAAAATTCATTATCGTATTATAGATTTATACCGCTCTTATAACCTCTTTTAAGTATAAGTCACCGCCGATCTATCGTGATTTTGATTATAAAAGCGCAATCCAGTCAAAGAAGAATTTATAATCTCGGAATGGAGGTTACGTTCGGTCCCAATATTCAGGTTTTTTAGAAGGAGACGACCATTTTCAAATAGAACAGATCAAAGCACGAATATTTGATCGAGGTACCGTACACACATGCGTTGATGACTGTGATATTAAAACATAACCAGTACCCATTTACCAGTACCCATGTATTTTGTACTTTGTATTTAATTTAAATTGTTCAGCATATGGCAATACGCGTAGTCATTCACAGTACCATTTTTAATTTAATTTATTTTTTAAGTTTTCTTAGTTTTTTTAGAACCTTACAAGGTCCAATGTTTTAAATTAAAAATATTAAATTAAGAAAAACTATATTATAAAATAACCTCTAAAATGTGACAATCTGTCAAAATGCAGTAGGATTTACTTTTAAAAGAAGTTTAATGTCAGGTTTTGAAAAATATAGAAGAGAAAACAATTTCTATTACTAACTGGTATAAAAGAAAGTAATTTTAATTATTTCACATACAATTTTGTCGAACTGTCAAAATTTATATTACTAATGATGCATACGCACCAACTAAATTAAAACACAAATGTGAAAAGGAATGCTTAAACGAAAACTTGAAATCTAGTTTAAAATATTAAATGAAAACAGTAAATTAAACATCAAAACAGTAAGTGGGAATGAGGCTTTAGTAAATGTAAATGACCGAAAGTAATCCTCTAATAACAACAAACAAATTTTGAACAACAACAAACTGTGAATCTAATAATTAGTTTTGCACGGATATAATTGCTCCAACTATAATTGTATAATTCGGTCGACATCGGATTTCTTCGGATTCTTACGAGTACCCTCAGACGCTACCACTAGCCTAGTATGATAATTTCACATTTTGGAATATCACACAAAAAGTTAGAGTATATATATATGGAGGGAGAATGCTGGACCTGAAAGTGTGTCCAAAACGTGTGCGAGAGAGAAAGGTATATGTTCCTATTTGTTCTCTATGCGCATACGTCGAAAGTGACAGTTGTCAAGTCAGAGCTGTCTAGATATAATACGTGACAGTTATTAAATATGACATTATATTGATGTAGAATAATGTAGATATGTATAAATATAAATAAACTATATATAAATATAAAAATAACTAAAAACGTGAGTTCTGGTCACTCCAAATATGAACTGTTATCCCTAGAGCGACATCTATGGCGTTCATGAGTATATGTTTTCAGTGAACGGTCACTGTTTTACGGACAGACGAGCTTTATACTAACTAAAGAAATATATATTTTTTACATATTTAATATTTATTAAATTTAATAGAATATTAAGATTTATTATATCTGGACAACTGCCACTTTCGTCGCAAGCGCATAGAGAACAAATAGGAACATATACCTTTCTCTCTCGCACACACTTTTAATCTATAGGAAACAAAGGCTATTCACACTTCATATATATATATATATACTTTAAGATATTTCCCAACAAAAACATTCAACAAACAAAAATTTTAAACTTCTAAATAACATACTTGTATATAATGTTCATTACATTGTCCACTTTTTAGTAGTTTTAATATCTTAAATTGCATGTGACATCAGAAAGCTTATGAACCATCCTCACCCCCATTGACACAATTTGTGAACCCCCTTCCCCCTTATACGTGTGACGTAATTAAACATTGGTTCCTTATGACATAGAGTATCTAACACCTAAATAAAATACATATTTCAATCCATCCAATAAAATCGAAACCACTTCGTTAATTTGATGTAATTGAATCAAGTAACGACGTACGCTATAGTCTAATATGTTTTCATAAATAATTCATTCACAATCAGAAGTACGTAATTCCATAAAGTCTTCAACAAGTGCCTACCCCCTGCCCCCTGCTGTCTGACACCACCACAGTGTGTGTGTGTGTGTCTATGTATTTGTTACGTTTCGTCACGCAATAATTTGATGTAACAAATGTGTCCATAATTTATTCTGATTACACCTTTACGCCCCCTGGTTTAATCCAATCTGTTAACACCTGCTGTGTTTGTGCTTATATAATAACACTATCTCACTCATCCTTAACGAGTTTTGATATCTTCCATCTCTCTCTTATCGACTGACGTTTCATCAAAGAAACTGTGAAAAGTTTATTTTGGTAGACATTGAATGCCTTTGAAAATATTCGTAGAAAATTCGTTTTTGTTCTTGTAAATGTTTCCAACGTGGTTTTACTTAGTTTAATGAATAATTAGGGTTTATTAAAATAAACAAATTAACAGTTAAATATAATTTTATAAACGTATATTGGCGTTTTTAATTTATTAAATTAATTATTCAAAAATTGACGAAAGTTTGAATTTTGTTTTACTGCGTAATATTCCGGTTGTTATTTTTATAGTTGATGACGTCACGAACTTGTTAGAATATAATAAGTAATGTTATTTATCCTTCGTTTTATATCACGACATTATATTTAAACATTATGGCTCGACGCAACAGCTGCTATAGTTTTGACGTTTAATTTTGCATCTCTTTTGCACTTCTCTTGTTTAATAGTGATTGTAAAGGATGGCAAATGGTAGTAGGGAAGTTCCATTTTCTCTTTAATGATAAAAGGGAAAAAAAGGACTATTTTAACCGTTGAATAATTGAAGAATTGAATAAAAATAATTAGAATATTGACCAGCGCAGTTTTTCTTTATAAATTTAGGTATGGTTCAATCAGACCCGGATTTGAGGGCGAGCAGGCTCCGGGGCCTCCACAAGAAAGAGGCCTCCACAATAGAGATTAAAGCACTACATTTTTGAAAGACTTGACGGAAAAAAAATGTTCCTTTTATTCGGAAAATATTTAGGGGCCTCCGCTCCTTCTATATGTTGCCACAGGGCCTTCACACCTCTAAATCAGGCACTGGGTTCAATTATATGCAAGCCTCTGAGAAAGAATGAGGCCCGAATCGAGACATATTTGATGCCCTTTAAAAAAGAAAAGTGAAATCAATTGTATCCACTTACTGTGTTAAATCTGTAGTAACTTTGAGAAAATAATTATCAATATATGAACTTAAAATTAACCACGCCTTTCAGTTTTATTATGTAGATCACGGATTAAAAACCTGCGCATTTTTTGCCCTTCGTAGTGTAGCATAAATCTCTTCCCTATCAATGCAAAGTTCAGCTGTGGCCGAAAATCATTTGAGTAGTTACGTGTACTTAAGGTTTATTCTACCTGTTACATAAACGTTATTATCTAATAAACACCGTTCTCTGACCTATTTTACTGTTATTTGAAAAATAAATCTACCGTTTGCGTATTAGTATATTTATAAAAGTTCTTAGAACACCTTTTTAAGGATTATAAAATCTTTATAAAGTCTTAGATTTATATAAAAGTATTTTGTTTAAGTAAAATATTGAGTGAATGTAACGTAACATTCATATTTTAAGGGCATGCATTTATAGATGTATATACATTTAAAATATTGAATATGTTTTCAATATAGGTAACTATTTCATGCTAAGTATAAAACACTTTATCCGTGATATAGGAGAGTCAAAAGTACCGTAACTCTCTATTACCGCGTTTTATTTGAAATAAAGAAATGAAAAGTGTCAAATAAAAGTGAGATAAAATGATGACGGGATCACTTTCAAGGTCAAAAGATGTGGAAGATAATAAAGGAGAAATTAACATGTTTAAATGGTTCAATAAGCTTTAAGCGATTGCTCATTTTGCCAATACAATACCATTTCTTGTAAGTACATAAATTAAATAACTTACCCCTTCTTGATGCTGGTAAATCTAGCCGCTATATCTGAAACAGATGAGAAGAAAACGTGTTAAAATCTCACATAATCGAGATGAAATAAATAATAGAAATTTAAAATAGTTCTTTCTAGAAGAATAAAAATACGAGTGCAGTAGCTTTATCACATTTCTAAATATTTACTTTTACACTTTTAATTACTTAAGTATTAGGTATCATTCCCACAAAATGTTTTAGTTTCAATTTTAATTTTTAGTCACAAGATTATATGACTGGATGTTATCATACATTCAAATTATATTTTACAAAAGGAAACCTAGTACTATTTTAAGTAAAAGACTGGATGTTATCTTACATTCAAATTATATTTTACCAAAGGAAACCTAGTACTATTTCAAGTAAAAGACTGGATGTTATCTTACATTCAAATTATATTTTACCAAAGGAAACCTAGTACTATTTTAAGTAAAAGAGTCTTATTTTACAGCTATTTTAAAATCTTTTAATCCCTATTAATTATTTTTCTTACGTTGTTTTATGATTATGTTATTAGACCAAAAAAATAGACTTTTTTTTTTTTCAAAAAGTCGAAAATAATGTAGATAAAATAGATCAAAAACATTGTATATTAGGTAACATTGTTTACGTAATAGGTAAGTTTTGTTATAATAGATAAACATGTTTCTGCAGCACATATTTTAATTTCAATTTCATATTTTATTATATTAGAAAGTTTGGAGTTTGCATACTTCTCACTAAAATAAATAACTACATATAATTGTCATACACTATTCGATTCTTGCTACTAAAAAAACAGTAGGTGAAAATAATATTTTATGTTTCTTGATTTTAGATTGATCTGAAACTGTATCTAGATACAAAATATTACACGCGAACAAAACGTGAAATAAGACGATAACAAATATATATTTCTTCATTTTAGAAACGTAACTTTTTTTGGAAATAGTCTTATCCAATTAGTCTTTCTCTTTATACGGTTGCTATAACTTTTGACATATAAGTATCTTAGTTCCAGAGTCCTTTTTAGGTCCCAAGTGTCCTGTTTGTGATTTCCCAAGGCTATCATTCCCAATGACAGGATAGATATCAACAAATATTTATAGAATGTTATGTCAAAATTAATAAACGCATTCTTTTGATGAATGCGTGTGATATAGAATGTAGATATACCATACTCAACATGGACAAATTTGAATAATTCATGATGTAAAACATGTAGTATTCACGGTATATGCAGGCGGTAATGTAACGTGTTCGTTGTTATTGTAGCTAATCAACGAAGACAAGGAAATGGCTTGCGTTATCTATAAATACTTCAAAGAGTTTTTGTACTTTAATAACGCAAGTATTAATAGGTTAATTTTATTTAATTTATCATCGGCCTAGTTGCGATACTGAGTCATAATTGTGGTGGCGTGGTCTCATTATGTCGACTATACCACTAAGTCTAATAAGTTTATGATTGTGTTTGAACATAATCAATTTAAGTTAATAACAATCAAACCCGGAAAATATAGCTGTGGTCCAGTGATCGAACTGGAAGACACAAAAATCATGCATCAACTAATTTTGGGCGGAAGATAGGAATGTCGTATGCAGTGCCATATTAAGCAACACATAAATAAGGCACGTGTTTCATAGGGCCCGGCGAAAATTATTATGGGGCCTAAAATATGTGCCAAGGTAAACAAAGAAACGGTTTGTCTAGATACAGTAAATTAAAGGGACACCTAATATAAGGCATGCCTTAAAAAGATAATGGCTTGACTAGATGCAAGTAAAATTACTCGATTCAACATAATAAGGGAATAAGAGGGGCGAGAGGATACACTTCAAAAACTGCTTTTAGCGACAACATTTATGTATGTATCTTCTATGAACTAAAATTACTCGGTGTCTCTATGAGCGTATGTCAGATAAGAACTAAATAAGGACTGTGTGTTTATAATTAAAAAATATTATAAAGTATTATGTAATAACTTCTTTTATACTCTACACTTTTATACTCATTACAAAAATAACAACAGAGCTAAACCAAGTGACTTTGTTTATTGAGTCGCCGACTAATTTTAGTTCATAGAAGATACATCTATATATGATGTCGCTAAAAGCTATTTTTCAGTGTTGAAAGATTTTACACTAAGTGAAGGTTCCCTGAGATGTAATTTGAGATCTGGCAACCCTGTCCTTTTTGGATTACCTTGTAGTGTTTATAAATAATGAAAAATAAGATTATTAAGAGGAGACTGTAGGTGTTATTATTCAATATCAATCAATAAATACGGGTACAAGCAAACAAGAAGTAGAACCCGGGAAACGGGATATCACCGTGGCAATGTGTGGTTATCTGAACAACGAATGGCCTTCGACATATTATTATAAAGAAGAACTGCCAGTGCTTATTAGAATAAACCACAACTAAACTTAATATGCACACTCAAATGCAAAACGGTTGAAGGAATAGTACTAGATTGTACTGTAGGCTGTAGCTGACACACTGAAGGTAAAACCGTATTAAGGGGTTATATCACTTTTTTGTATATGTAGTATTATGACTAAGTACGGCGCGCCCTGAATGGGGCCTTATATAATATTACTTTAATTAAAAAAGTCCCCCATTAGAAACTTATCAGGCAAACGAGGTCAGGGTAGCCTGAGGATTATACGACTAGGCCTTATATGGTACGTCCTTACTTGGGTACTCTTTAGGAGTGCCCGATTAGGTCTCTCGCGAACAAATCTTAATAATCAATGCCTTTATAATGCCCGTGGAGGCCACATGCATGTAAGACTAATCAGGTTGGGGTATCAACCACAACACCAAGTGTCAGAAAATAGATTGCTTGTAAAATATTCGTAGACATAGCTATCCGACTCTTTCAGGGCTACAAAATGTGAATGATGAAATGGGGAACAAGTATGGGAAAAACTGGAGAATAAGAAGAGTATTTTTGAGGGTAATACGAATTTAGGATTGTTAGTGAAAATAATATAGAAGATTAATTGAGAGGAGACAACGAAATAATGAGGTGGAAGACGAACAAAGGAGAAAGAAAGAAGAAAAAGGAAAGGTAGTGAAACAAGTAAGTAAGAAGAGATATAGACAAGAATACAAAAACGGGAGGGAATTGCTTGGAGTATTGCAATGATAGAATAGTTTTTAAGTTTAATTTAGTAATAAAATAAAATTAGGTGATTTAATATTGATGAACCTAGCGGCATATGTTAATTTAATAAATGCTAATACAAAACGTTGATTTAAAATGGGAGGAGCTATGACCAGTTTGAAGAACCATGTGACAGAAAGAAGAAAGAACTGCTGGTACTACAATGAAAAACTCAGTACATACTTAGTATGTACTTAGAGGTGTTACATATGATAAATATTTAATTTATTGATACTATATAGAGTGTAAAATGTAGTTGAAATAGATTTATAGATGCTAGAAGGATAGGTGTAATTTTGTATGATGCTATATAGGCTACATTCAGTTGACACATTTAAACACCTAAAAACAAAATGTTAAGAAGTGTACTTAATAACTAACTGCACAAATGATATATGGTAATCACATGGAAATTGTAACTTTCTCTAATATAACTTTCCTCTTTATTCTTTTCAGTACCATTAACAACAGTTATATAAACAACATTTATTTCTCTGGGTACACTTCCCATTTCCGGTAATAAAATGTAGAGTACATTTTGACATAACTTCCTGCTTTCCATAAGGAATGTGTAATAAAGTTGTAGAGAGCATATCAAAATATTTTAATAGAAATAAAAACATAAAACAGAACATACAGTGGGGCAGGGGGACGGAGTGACAGTGCAAAGTAACAGCATAAAGTGACAGCTTTCTTTACCAAGGTGTGTATTATCACTTTAGCTTTTATAAAGTAATACTTTCAAAATTGAATAATAAATAATTCTGTCTTTGTTTTCATTTTCTTATGAAACAATGTTTTCAATAAAACACCTCAACAATGCGAAAACCCTTCAAGGGAAATCGTAACACTGGCAGAGTTTAGCAACTTGTGATATTAGCATAATCACAATGCGTCACAGTAAGAAATAAATTGAGATGGAAGTAGAGTTCTTAGATAAATCAATAATTAATTCATACGAATTAGGTTATGGACTTAATTTTTAAAGTTGGGATTGTATATTGGCGTTTTATTTTCTTTTAATATCTAAAAATTACCAACATGGTATACTGTAAAAAAGAATTGGTCGAAGAAATGTTTCAGATGCCTCTTTCTTATACTTGCGTGGAAATAAATCCGTAATTCTGTGATACATTGAATCATATAAAAGTACATGCACTCTGCTGATTTAAAAGTCGCTCGTAAATTATTATTTATATTTTTAATATATTATTTTAATGTTTTTGCCATTACCCTTACTGCTTTTCTCTTTCTGCTACTCTCCCTCTTGTTTCTACTCTGTCTTCGCTCATTCTCTCTATCTCCGCCATCCACAACTTCCCTTTAATAACTGCACAATCTTCTTTTCTTTTTTTACTCTTTTCTCACTTGAATACTTAATGTGCTTCAGCGTTTCTATCTCTCTTCAGCACACCTTGTTCATACTTTCCTCTCTATTTTCACAGTATCTGGAGTTGTTCTCTTCGTTTCCCAATCTAAGTCTTGCGATTATTTTTATGTTTCTTGTCTCTCTTTCTCATATGTATTCCGGTATATCTCTTTCCCAAATTCTCTTGTATCTTTCATTATATTTGCTGTTATCAATTTTTTCCATTCTTTCCTGCTGACCACATTTATTATTTATATTTTTATTATTATTACTTTCTCATTATTCCTTTTCACAATGCAAATTTAGAAACTTGAGATAGAAGAATTGTATACCACTTTATAACATCAAAACTCTTTGTGTTGCTGAGACAGTTGTAAGTAATAAGTCTCGAAGGCAAGTGTACAGAGAAAACATAAGCAGCGACAGCTACGCCTCTAATGTAACAACAACTGAGATTGGCCATGCACTAGCTGTCACCATACCACTTTCGTCCCGCTTCCCATCTCTTCCATGTTGTATTTAATAAAGCCAATGCATTTGATGCGAGCAGTGCGCATCTCTGGACGCTTATCTTTATACATTCTATTGTATAACACAGATGGCAATTCATTAAAATAAAGAATGTAATAAAAGAACGTCCTTTTAACTTTACGTCCCGACAAAAATAACGATCTATACGTACATAACCATTGCCGTTTCAAATCTCGGTCTCGCAACCAAAAAGACGATGTTAACAGGAAGCGTTAGCGAAGTCTATAGCACCGCCCTTTGAAGTCGATCTTTGCTTTTGCTGTTTTTTAGCATTGCCACAGAAAGTGGTAACGATCTCTCTCCAAACATAAAGTTTAAAACTTCTATAATATTGCGAATTGAATAAAAATAATTGGACATTTGAAATTCAGCTATGGTTCACCATCCAATTAAAATCTATTTAATGGTACGGTCTATTTGAAATAAACTAGGTTTCGCTGGGTTTTTTTATAAAGATTAAATCGATATGGTTATTTCCATAGAGGTTGTTTATTCTTTTTAAGAGGTTGATGTAAACTTTTAAATTTTAACAAACGTAATAAACTTTTTACTCTTGTTAAAAAACAAGAAAAAATGTTGTTAAAATATCTCAACCTCTCGGGTGAAAGCCTGGCATTTACAACCTTTCTTTCTATGCATAATAGCATTTCTGGTATATTAGTATTCTTCTCTCTTCCTGCTACTCTCCCTCCTGTTTCTACTCTACTATCTCTTTCCTCGCTCCTTCTCTCTATCTCTGCCATCCACCTCTTGCCTTCTCTGTCTCCCTTCAATAACTTCACAAACTTCTTCTCACTTTTTACTCTTTTCTCATATGAATACTTAATATGCTGCGGAGTTTCTATCTCTCTCCCGCACACGTTAAGACAATTTTAGCTTTATCATCTTCCGGGTCCTTGTTCGTAATGCAGCTTAGAAACCAATTCCCATTTTCTGTTGATTCAAATTTAAAGCATGAAATAAAAATTTAAAAATCAAAAAGTATATTTTTCGATTATTAATTTGGGTTCCTAATCCCTGCATAGCATTTGACTGGCCTGGACCGCTTTACCAGATTTTGTTAAGTACATTTAACACGCAAAGTGCTAACCTGTAAGACTATTATAAAACATAAATCATAATTAATCTGAATATTAAAAAGAAATTTTTATAAAGAAATTTGTTTTTGTTTTATAAAAGTTATAAAATATTTTAACTGGAACAGTAGTGACGTCAGTAGAATGTGGAAGGGGATTAGAGGAAAGGGGAGTAGTTGTTGGGATGATATTAAGCATGTTCTTGAAAATATAATAAAGTAGCGCTTTTCTTGTGTAATACGGGATTTTACAACATTCACCGCTGGCGGCGCGCGACCTTAAAGGTAGAAATGAACGAGTACAATGTAGAATATGAATAGCTAATGTAAAAAGATTACTTGACAGATCTTGCTCATATTTGGAATAGTAATTAAGTACACTTTTCTTATAAAATAATTCGGACGGGTTTTTTACCCACTACAAATTTCTGTTACTTTTTGAACAAACTAACTATATTGATCTCATATAGAAGAAGCATCCTCTCTACGAACATTTTGTCGAATCGTAGGAATGTCGAATACCCTAATTGCAATTTCAGTAAGATTTTTCGAAGCACGTTCTAACCCACAGGTAGTAAAATCTTACTCAAATCCAAATCAGATATGTTCGACATTACTACGAAAAATGTTTGTAGGGTACTGAAGAAATTATTCGAGGCAATTGAGTTACGTACTAGTTCAGCTTTTCCTAATAACACTACTGACTTACTAATTTATTAACATTGTATTTGGGTTATATTAGTGAAAAATTAATTAAATGTCCTCAACCTTGTTTGAAGTCTTATTCCTCAAACTCCGTGAAGCATTCTACGAATTCTGTGGCTCCCAGTATGACCCTGCTAAACCATTACAACAAAAATGCTTTTATATAGAAAATATATCCTGTTTTTTTGATATGTGAATATCACATACGTATTTTTAAATGATAATCTGCCCCTAATGTAATACCTATACTCCCTGTCATTAAATAATGTTACCCTACTTAATCCCTACTTAAAATAAAACATACGTAAATTTAAATTATAAAATTCCAGAATAATTCACTTAAGTAGGGTTATAACAATTCCATATACGAGTTTAGGGGGCGTCCATAAATTACGTGAGATGTTTAAGGGGGGGAGGGGGTCGAGTCAAATCTCATCTAATCTTCCGTTGGAGAGAGGGGGGTCTCGGCAAATATCACGCAATTTTTTTTCTGATTGAAACAAAACAAAATTATACTATTTTGGTCCATTTAATCTAGATTGTACATGCTTAAGGCCTGTCTCAGTATGGGACCGTATTTAAGCGAATTTCTGCCGGACGTATACGGGCTACTACGCTTTACCTATCCGAACCATGTAAATGTAATGAGATCGCTCTGGAGCTCTCAGACTGCACGCTACAAAGCCGTTACTGTGCGCAAGCGCCAACGGCTTAGAGTGGCTAGATCAGAACGAAGTTGAAGGAGCAGATGATTTTACTGAAAATCATATGGACATGTTGGTTCCAATAGTCTCTCTTGAGACCGCGCATGATTCTCCATGGACTGAATTAGAGTAGATATTCTTTTTTTAATCACAGTAATGACGATTTAAGTATTCTATTGTTAAATTTTTATTACACTTATAATTAAACTCTCAGCAATATTGATTACTAGTCTTAACTAGTCGTAAATAAAAGCACGAAGCAAATTTTTCTTTTCTTTTTACAATAACAATCCAACGCGTTTACGTAAGAAACCCACATTTTGAAAAATCTCACGTGAGATTGGGGGATGGGAGAGGGGGTTGAATAAAATCTCACGACATCTCACCAAGGGGGGAGGGAGTGACAGAAAATTTAAAAAAACACCTCACGTAATTTATGGACGCCCCCTTACCAGGAAATTTACGAGAATGTTCAATATTCTACCTCTCAGTGAACAAAACACAAAATATGAAATAGATACTGGTGTATTAGTATTTTACTGTTTATTGCTTTTGTTTAAATGCGTAAAAGCTTTTCTATATAGATTACATTTTATTATAAGTATGTACATTCAAATTCAAAGCAATATTTTTTTTTTAGTATTTATTTCAGAGCATCAATTTTCGATAGTTATTAGCACTAAAACAATATATACATTTAAAAACATTCGTAATACATTATTTGTAATCTATAAATACGAATATATTATAATGTTCCAAGTGTATATTTATATGTTTGTATTCTTATATGTTTGGTAGTGAATTTTGTATGGTAGCTCGAAATCGGCTCCAGTGAAGGTTTTGAAAATCTCCTATTTCGTAGAGAAAAAAATTCTAAGACTTTTGGCGTCCCCGGATTTTCCCCTGAATTTCTTGGAAACCCATAATTTAGGAAAAAAGTGGGCCCTTTTTTGCTGTATAACTTTGTATTCGTAAAAGATAGAAAGGTGAAATTTTGCATGTGAATTACACTATTGAATGCAAATATATTTTAAAATTTAAAAATTCAAAATTTTATAAAATGGGCGCCGAGAAATTTAGTGGGCCCAGTAGGAAACTTTGGAGAAAGCTCAAATTTTGGATTGTGTAATAATTGAATATAATATTAAAAAAAAAAAATCAAAATTTTTAAATTTCTTTTTTGGGGACACGGGGGCTGTTCATGACGAGGCTAAAAATTGTGCTAGAAAGTTGAAATTTTGCATAAGAACTAACTTTGGTACCCAATTTACAAATCAAAAAAGAAATGCCAAATTTTGAAAAAAAGTTTGCCAAATAACGAATAAATTGAAAATATTTTTTATTTTGTTGAAAAAAATATATTTTTTTAGTCAACTTGTATGAAAAAGTATTTGTTATTATATGTAAAATTATTATAGAACGAGTTAAATATTTCAATTTAAAAATGGAACAAAAATTTGAAATGAAATTCAATTCACACACGAAAGACAGACTTTATCAACTCTAGTTATTGATAAAGTCAATAAGGTTTTTCATACTTTTCCTGCTTTTAAGTATCAGTCTAAATTCCTCAGACATATTACAGCCTTGCCTGTGCGATGAATATCTTGAGCATCGAAGGATAACATGCTTTCCTGTTAGTGGGCTGTTAAATTGTTTAGACATTGGTTGAGGCTTTCTTTTGAATAAGAATAAGTGAACAAGGAGATCGTAACTCTCTTCCTTTTTATATTCTTGTTACTGTCTGTACTGTTTGCTTCTTACATTTCAAAGTGGTTGTTTCATAACATATCAAAAGTTGAACTAAACTATCAATGACCAAGATGTCTGTCCATGTTATTTATGTAACATATACGACAAGCCTCGCACGTGGCAGATCGGATGAAATGTATAGATCGCTTTTCATTACGGTCTGATATTCTAAAGAGTGATCTTTCCTTTTGCTTTTAGATAATTAATTCTAGTTGTTTAATTACAATTTAAGTGCTTTCAATTTGAAATACTTGGACGAACTTAATGTTAGAATGTCTGTAAGAAGAAATCCTTCGTTAATGAAACAATTTGCTAATTGATATACATCCATATAGATATTATACTTTGTTGAAAAGTGGTATTTCAAATATCAAACGTCTTTCAACAAGAGCGGTTATTTTAAGGGGGGTAAGGTCAAATCGATACATAAAACATATTTTCGATAATGTTTCTTGACGACACATACGTACACAACTATTTACTACATGATAAAATAACGTTTGAAAAATATTTTGTTAAATTTTCAAAAACAAATATCAAGAAATGACGCCTTGATAGCGAATCTCCGGAGACGTCACAAAAAAAGTTTCATTGCGGTTTCTCTTATAACTTATCACTGGATTTTTTGAATTCAAAAAACCAAAATGACTTCATTAGTTAATAAGTTTCTTCAGGTAACACTGTCGAGTTTTCTTTGTTATTACTTTTTCAATTTTTTACAGCACTTAAAAGTCAAAATAGCGATTTTCAAATCAGAATCTTTGTTATTTTAAGATACGTTAAAATTAAAAAAAAACTGGACAGCACTACCTTGGCATTTATGTAAAAAAACAGTGTGCAAAATTTCAAAAGGATCGGTGCTGTAGATTTTGATCTAGGGAACTGAAAAAACGTGTTTAAAAGTTTCAAAGAAAAACGAAACCAGACCAGAGAGGTGAAGATAAAACTATATATCTCCAACAGTTTTAATCCAATCGACTTGAAATTTTCACACAATAAACTTAATACGTTGTGCATTAACATAAATAAATTTAAAAAAATTTAAAAAAAATTTAAACCTTACGTCTCGTTTGAATCAATAGAAAGACGCAATATTTCGGTGAGATTTGGCAGATATTTCATTTCATTAATAACCTCAGATTTTTAACTTTAGATTAAAACAAAAATATCACTACTTTTCACAGAAATGTTGCGTTTTTCTTTTAATTTAAAGTGACACCTCTTGTTGAAAGACTCTATACGAATAGAGGAATACTCTTAATATACTCAGGAATACTCTTTTAAAAATGATTCTTGAAATCATATAAATCAAATCTGTTCGATTACAAACCTTGCTCACAAGACTCAGAAATGGGTTACTTCTACAATACAGTGGTGTATTCATAAACATTAAAATAGATGCTTTCTCTCATAAAAAAGTATAGTAATGCGACTACATCCTACTCAAAAAGTCGCAAGTAAACAGTTGCCGTATGGTAGCTCCCTAAGCCATTCTTGTTCTTTTATATGAATAGTATACTAATACGTCATCAACTAAGAACTAAACATCGTACAGAAGCGGTCATTTAAATATGAAATCGGTATTATATGAATTTTTATTTAAATATGTATTGCTATTATTTTATAACATAACCTTAAACGTTTATATCAAGTTTGACAGTTTTAAATTGCGTTTGGAAGTTCGTACTCAAAATTTAACAACTAGGAGGCAAATATTTGAATCAACGTTCACCGTATTGTTTATAGCCGGCTTTATCTACTGATAGATGTATATATTATTTATAAAAGCGGATATTTCGCAAATAGTAATTATGTATGGCAGAGGCTTATAAGCTTTGCTAAATACAATATGTACTGACCGATATATTTACGATAGTAATACAGAATACAGATAATCCAGTCCGTCCGTTACCAGTCGATGGCGATGTAACGTAATGCAATATAGCCTTCGACAACGCAAGGTTGGTAGCTATCTTTTAACATCAACAATAATAATCCTGCAAGATTTTAAATGTTTATTTAAAATTTAAAAATGTTCTAACTTCATATAAACTCAGAAATTCTTAAAATAAATTCAGAATTGTATATTTATATTAAATAGAAAATTAACATCGTTTGTTTTGATGACGTCATGCGATCAAACGCGCTACGGATTAGTGCTACGATTCTGTAATATATGGGTATATGTATATATATGTGGGTCTTATAAAATATGCGATGACACACCTGTCTGAAACTTGGCCAAGGTTGAACAAAATTAACATTTAAAAAAAAATGAAAACTTGTTGAGGGAATTAGGGGAATGTGCTCCTTAGAATACTGTAATAGTAGGTGTGAAGTCTTGCTAGTAATATCGCTAGAATAAAAGTCAAAGGAAGTATTTCATTTAATACAAGAAACTAGAGGACGTTGTAAATAATTCCCGGAAAATATTTGTGTTTTGTTTCGTAATTTTAATTAATTTATTTAACATCAGCCTATTTCCAATGCTGAATCGTATCACCAAAGACCTCCTACTACGTTGGTAGTTTTTCTATTGTCGTAGCCTCATAGGTATATATGAACTACACTGCTGCCTAATAAATTGTTTATTATGTGTGTACATAATCAATTTGAAAACAACATTTTTAGCCTTATTTTGTTTTTTTTAAGTTGAATTTTAGATTAAATGTGTCATTTAAGTTTACGATAATGTATGTACATAATCAGTTTAACTTCGAACTCGAAGGCCAATTTTTGCAGTATAAATATTATTGAATAAATAGGGGCACTTACATTTATATTTATTTATATTTTTTTATATTTATTTATTTATTTGCCTTGACTTTTATTCATCATAGCCACCATCAAACAATTTTTATACATATTTAACATTTTATAATTCTGTTTTACAAATTTCTAAATATTTAAATAATTCACTAATTCATTTTGAATCACCTAACAAAGATTTAGTATTAACAGGAAAAGTTTTAATTACATCTATTATTTCACTATTGAATTTTGATCTTTCTAAACTATAATTTATGCATTAAAATATAATATGATTCAAAGTTCCTTCTTCACCACATTGACATCTATCGTCGGATTTAATATTAATTTTGTACAGGTGAGCTGGAGTTTTACAATGATTACTTTTGAACATTTTATATATATATATATATATATATATATATATATATATATATATATATATATATATATATATATATATATATATACGTTTTTTTGCAGTACAATGCCGTGTGAACCGAGCCTTATTTAATGATGTGTTATTACGAGTATCGTTATTTGTTATTTCGCTTGAGTGGATTTTTCGACTATGTTTTCGCATTTTACAAAGTTTTAATTAGGTAATATTTCTTACCGTTGAATAAATAAAGGGTTGATAAATTGTAAAATCTTTGAAAAGTGTGTGTATAAGATATAAAATAAAGTACAAGATGGCCGTGACTGTAATTCATTTGTTATCAAACAAATTAAAAGTTTAAATTTAAGAAACTTACAACCAACCGTTTAATTCCTTTAAAGAAAAAGAAACTTGAGAACCGTCTTAAAGGAGGCCAAGGGTTACAAGAGCTGTAGCGCTATGATGATGATCACTAGAGGGTTAACTTTTCCTTTCTTGCAACAAGTATTAAATTTCTCTATAAAAAATAAATAATAAAACTGATTTTTCCTCTAACCACGGCTCCTGTATACATTTTAATTATAACTCAATAAATAAATTCAGAAACACCCTGTTTCAATCCATTATTTTGTACTATTAAAGTTAATTTTGTGATATAAAAATATTTACATAATTTTAAAAGAAATAACAAACGTTTGTTTAACTTTCCATGTTTATATTTATTCTCACAATAAAAATGAAGATAAATAAACCTACACACACATACAAAGAGAATGTGGTTTGTTAAATGTTGGGTTATCATATAAAAAAGAAAATTTGCTCGTATCCATAAGTTAGCAAAAATTGTGTATGATTTATTTAATGTATAACATTCAAAAAATGTAATAAACCCTTTCTGATGTTACGTAGCGTAGTAGGTAATGTGGTAGTCAAGTTAAACCGTCTGCTATTTGTGTTACAAATGATGTTTAATGAACAGAAAGAAATTATGAATATATTTGAGTTATTAGTTTGATAATTTATTTAACTGGGGCAAACGTTGAATAATCATTTGCATTTTTTATGAATTTCTCAAGAGAAAAATATTCGTTTGTATTAGTATTTGTGTGTATATATAGTATATTTTTACTGAACCTATATATGTAAAGAAATTATATTTTTTTCGTTGGTACAAAGCTCGTCTGTCGGTAAAACAGTGACCGTTCACTGAAAACAAATACTCATGAACGTCATAGATGTTGCAGTATGAAAAACGGTCAACACAGTTGATATTTGGAGATGACAGAACTCACTGTGCATATTGTTAGGTTATAATAAAATTAGATAAAAAGGAATTGACAATTTAAATAATAAACTTAAAATGGCGTTTCTATAAATTTCAGGTATGATAATATGATTTAAATTAAACAATGTAATTATTATAATATGTATGTAAATTTCTAAAATAAATTTTAAATTTCAGATGCAATTATATACGAAAATATTTAAATAAAACCTTTAAGAAACAGTAAATGTGGGTTATAAGCCGCCAACGTTGTAAATGCCAATTTGAGCGGGAAATTCAAAATCGGAATAAATGTTCTATAAAATATAACAATTTATTGGTTAAAGTAAATTTGCAGCGTTGCAAAATTTATTATTCCTTTTTCACAATATTTAATTTGTATTTAAAATAGAATTAATATAAATTTGATATTAATTATAGGTAGTTTTTAATTTATTAAACTATTATATGCATAAAAAATCATTTTAATAAGCAAAAAGCAATTTAATAGAAAATTGAAAAATTCATTTTCAAAGGTATAGCCCCAATATTTGCTCGTCCCTCATGTACTTCGTATTTTGCATTTCGTATTACCGAGAAATAAACTTTTTGCATTGACGGTACGTCCTATACCTCCTTAATGTTCGATTTCTTAGTGCAACCCCAGAGTTGCACTCCATACATCAACTGAGCTGCTTGCTTCAATACATTTTCTAACTGTTAGTTGCACTACACAGGGTTCTATTGTGTACCCCTATTGTAACAATTTAACTTTTTATGTCAAACAACAAACCATTATATTTTTCCAAGCGAGTTATTATGTTTATTTATTTATTTTTATATTCGTTTACCTCTGAATTGTATCTGTTTTCAACACAGCATTTCAAAGTTGCTATTTAGTTCCTGTCAGCAACACATGTGGATGGACGGAAGAATGGCAATTTATCTCTTATTCATATCATGTGTAACATGATAAAAATAATATTGTAAAGAATGTTGATAAAATATTAAAAAAAACATTTATAAATGTTTCTTACCGTTTATACAAATTTCTTATTCAAATATATTACATTTCTCTCTCTACGGCTTTGAAATTATTTTCTGTATTTGACGGAATTTTCAAAGGATGACAGCTTACGTATATTACCTTATTGTTATTACATAGTAGTGTTTAATGTAACATATATTTAATTCCAAGTTTATAATAAAAAATAGAAAGTTATTGTCAACAATAAGCTGCAGGATATAATTCTGCAATATCAAGTGGATAGCAACAGTCAATTGTGTAGGATTATTTCTTGTAAAGGAATCGTTGATGTGGATAAATATAGGGTAAGCCAGCATCTCATGCAAATAATAAGGAGACACACTGAAACCAAAACTTTCTTTAGACAAACTTAGTGGAAACAAAAAAGAAAAAGATATATTTAAATTACCAGATTCAAGAACCGAAAATAATAGGAAGAAGAATAAGAGCACCATAACTACAATTAACGAGAAAAAAACGAAAAAGAAATATAAGAAAATAGAAAGAGCAACCGAAAAAAGAATAAGAATTTTTAAAAGAAATAGATCTAATTAAAATGTTAAAATAAAAGGCATATATTGTTTTTAAAGGAGAGGGGGGGGGGGTATTGGTAAGGTCCAAACGATAAAAAAGAATATTTTCGATAATGTTTTGGACGACACAGTTAATATATAATTATATCTATAATTACTACATGATATAATAACAATTGAAGAATACTTTGTGAAATTTTCATAAATAAATGTCAAGAAATGAGGCATTGGCAGCGAATCTTCGCAGACGTCACAAAAAAAAGTAACATTGCGGTGTCACTCATAACTCATCACTGGATGTTCTGAAATCGAGAAACCAAAATGATTTCATTAGTTGATAAGTTTCTGCAGGTAACGCTGTCGAGTTTTTCTTTTTTTATTGATTTTTTAATTTTTTACAGCACTTAAAAGTCAAAATACCGATTTTTCATGAAAAAATCAGAAACTTTGTTATTTTAAAATACGTTAAAATTAAAAAATAAAAGAAAACTCGACAGCGTTACCTCGGCATTTATGTAAAGAAAGAGTGTGCAAAATTTCAAAAGGATCGGTGCAGTAGATTTTGAGCTAGAGAGGGCAACGTCTCTGAAAAAGCTAAGTGTGAGAAACCGCATTTAAAAGTTTCAAAGAAAGAGTAAAGCAGACCAGAGAGCTGAAGACTTAAAACTCTATATTTCCGACAGTTTTACTCCAATCGTCTTCAAATTTTTACACAATAAACTTAATATGTAAATTTAAAAAAAAATGTTGAAACCAAACCCCCCTCCCCTTTTAAGTTCTAATAACTATAAAGTTGATGGACTCAAAATAAATATTTAATAAAAGATTATGGCAAAAAGAAAGTTTAAGTTCATAAATTTAGGTCGCTTTAAACGTACAGGTTTACCTGAACAGATAAGCAGGAGGGTGTTTGTGATAAAACTGTAAAAAAAAACCTGTAACAGTTTTATCTCATATAATCTCAGGTTACCTATACAGGTAATCTGTTCAGGTAAACCTGTACATTTAAAGCGATCTAAATTTTTCACAGAGTGTAACCCCATTCCCTCCCTGAAATGTTATAAATCTAGAACATGCTGTCATTTTTTCATTATTGTTTTGTTTATTTGTGCCCTTAGCACTCGACCATGTGTAATCTATTATAATCGTAACGATAATGTCAATAGATCATTGTGGGTAACGAGAGGAGTGAAGGGAGAGAAGGGAGAGGCTACCTAGGGGGCGAGGAGTCATGTTGACGCGCTGTTTCATCGTGTTTGTACTAATAATCGTGAATTTGTCAACGTGCCATTGGCATTTTAATCATTTACTTTCCACGTGTGAGACTGATGACGTCATAGTGAAATTAACATTGTTGTAATATTTTTATCTGTTGAATGTTTTATTTTTATGATAATTACTATAAGCCATGACTCACCAATACACCCTATCAAAGCGAAATAAAGGATATATATATATATATATATATATATATATATATATATATATATATATAATATGTAATATATATATATAATATAATATATAAATATATATATATTTATATACTGAGTTCTACGTTAGTTTTAACCAGTTCTATTGAACTGGTTTAATTTTTTTTTTAATGTTTTTGCCATTTGGCACTACATTTTTGTGCCTTAACTCATTTGTTTACATCGTATTGTCCTTAATTCAATTTTGATCTTTATTATATCTAAACATTCTCACTCCTTCCAAAAGAAAAGAAATAATATCCTTATAAAAATAAAAACAAATCTGCTACTCTCCCTCCTGTTTTTACTCTGCCATTCTTTCTCTTCCTTCGTTCCTTTTCTCTATAGCCGCCATCCATCTCTTCCTTCACTACCTCCCTTTAATAACTGCCCACTATTCTTTTCGCTTAATACCTTTTTCTCACATGAAAACTTAATGTGCTCCAATGTTTCTCCGTTCCGCACACCCTCGCTATTTGCCCAGTATTTGATTCCTTTTCCTCGTTTTCCAATCTGAATCAAAAAATCCTTCTCATGTCTTTTGTGTTGTTTTCTCTTAAGTATTCTGGTATCTCTCTCTCTCTCTCAAATTCTTTTATATCTTTTGTTATAATTGCTCTTCTCAATTTTGGAAAGAACTCTTTGCCTTTATCGCAGTATTCAGCCTCTTGCGCACTCTATTCTTATACCCCTATGCAAAACAGGTGTTCATGGGTGCGGGCTGACTTTGAAAAGGAAGATATATTTTTTAATTAATTTCCCCTTTTTGTGTTTGCATTCACTTTGACTTGGAACCCACCTAGCGGCATCGGCACATGTTTATACATATCTCGATGGCATCACTTCGGACGCGTCGGGACGCGGGGCGTCGCAACGATGGCATTCCGCGATTAGCCGGTAATTTATGGTTCAATAACACCGTCGGCGATTAGCGAATTTTTTTATAGATTTACAAACTCCTAGTGATATAAAACATGTCTACCAATGACATCAGTAAAAAATAATTACATTTTTATGTATATAAAATAAAATGTTATTCCACAGCTTCTCAAAGTTAAGAACCACTTATATATTGGCTGGATGAAGGTGTAGAATAACAGATTGATAGTCACTGTAGCTGACTTTTACAGCACGTGGAGCAATGACCCTTGATTAATACGCATTTCAAAATATCCCGTTGCGAAACTGATTACTTGGATAATTATTTTTTTGTTTTCCCCTAAATGAAAATATCTTTATTATTAGACTTTCCTCGTAAAGCAATAATAGAATTCTTTTGTAAATAAAATACAAAAATTTACCTGAGTTATATTGAACACGTCACTCAATAAGTTTGTAGGATGAATAAATTGCTCCACTATTAACAAATCCATACATGGTGTCCATGGTGATTTTAATGACTCTTCGCCGTGGCACGAGGAGTGCAATGTCAACGAATATTAACCTCATTCGCATACCACCACAATCACAATCTGAACGCGGATGCAATCTCGAACTATATACAACCCGTCTGTATAAAGCAAAAGGAGATTTAGTTTGTTTTCTTTAATAGCAAAAATCAAATGTTATTTGCATAGTAATGGGCTTGTGTCCTCATTTTGTAGTGGTCGTTTTTTCAATTTTTGATTGTAATTGATGTTAATAAATGTGCATTGGCGTATCTATTTTATTAAATATCTAAATGTTGACGGAGATATAGCAATTAAAAGATTGAATTGTAGTTTTAGCGCTAGAAATGGTCGACCATATTTGTATGACGTGAAGTGCATTTTAACGTCAGTTATTTGTTGAGTAGGTCAGTGTTGTGGTAATGTTCTGTAGCTGTTGGTAGTCAAATAATCAAGTTAAGTCAAAGAATAATAAGTTTTTATTTTATTTAACCCTGCTAAGGCAGACATAATATTTAAATTTTAGTATTCCTTGAAATAGCTGTAAATAATATTTGATATTTTGATATATAAATACATATAGCAGAGATTTATGAGCTGTAACGTTGGTAATCTTACACAAGGATTGTGATGTCACATGCACTTGGAATGTGTACAACGTTGAATCCCTTTAATAATCCCATTTGAGGTTCTAGTAACCCACTTTATCAATATATAGTACACTTTTATAGAAATTAAGACATAGGACATAAGCCCATTGCTCGAATAAACAGTGGTTTTACGCTTTGCTAAATGATGAATACTACAACAGGGCATAGAAAGCATCCTTTAAAGATTTTGTAAAGACAAGATAATAATTAGGCGTAAATATTAATGAATACTTAAAGGAAATCATCCATGTTTTAGTGAAGGAAGGAGAAGGAACTCATTCAAAAATAATAATTTACCAACGTTTCAACAATTATGTAAGCGAAAGTTTGGCAAACGTTCTAAGCAAACGAAGCATTTGCATGCTAACTCGTTTCCTTTCAGAAAGTTGGTGAGATTATAATTTAACATATTTTGAATTTTGTGTTGTTATTTGATATTATTAATTCACATTACCAGAAATTTAATAAAACTTTGTTCTAAGTGAGTTGGAAACCCGGAGTTTCTTCCTATCGAAATTTATTATTCATAAAAAATTAAACTGATATTTGAAACTTATGAAAACTTATTGAATTATGAACAAATACTGAATAAATAATTATCACAACTTGAAATTCATAAAGACAAGATGAGATATTAACCACGCATGCGTTAAACTAGAGATAGTTGTGACTTTAGGTTCGATTCCCTATCAATTAAATTTTTTAAGGTGTTTTTTTACTCACTACGTTCCGTCGTGTCACATCGATGTAACCTTTGACCTCCGTGCATGTTTTTATTTAGAATATGATAAATAAATAAACTTTTTTAATGAAAAATTCATGAGATTACACTAATGTGTAATACATGACATTTACAACTTTAAGAGCAAAGTTCTTAAAGAAAACTTCTTAAAAATAAAGTCGTGTTTGACACAATTTTCCGGTCAGTAAAGTTTAAGCAAAGATGAAATATGAAAGTCTTTTAAAATAAGTATTCTAGAGGATAAGTACTCGTATACAGGGTGTCTCGTAATTAGCACATAAAAATGAATCAACCATGCAACAAAGTAAAATTTATTATAACACTCGAGCCAGTAAACAAAACAGGTTGTAAAGAAATGTATGATAACTAAGTGTATATTGTGACTGGAAAGCGAGTCACAGGCCAAGCAAATATAATGTGTGACACACTAAACGGTTACGTGAAAAAATGTGTTTACCAAAATTGCCAACTACTACGGACTAAACGTATACTAAAAGTATGGAGAATGAACCAGTTAAAACTAGTTACAACTAACGTAGAACTCAGTATATAAATATATATATATATATATGATATGTGGAGTCATAAAAATAAATCGAGCATACAAAGTAATCATAACTATAACACCCGAGCTAGGAAAATCGTAAAATAATGTGATTAATAAATGTATATTGTGAACGGAAACCAAGTCAAAGGTTAAAGCAATTAAAATGTGTGAAACTTTAAATCCACTGATTGAATACGTGAAAGAATGTGCTTACCGAAATTAACTAAACGCATTCTCAAAACTAATAAAAATAAACCTATTAAATCTAGCTGATAACTAATGTAGGACTGAGTATATATTAACTAGAATTTAAGATGGTTTGTTCATTCATTGTTCTGTATGTATTTGTAAAGTAAATACCAACGTTTATATTGTAACCTTATTGTAATATTATCATCGTTATTATTTTATTAAATAAATGTATTAAACAAATTATGTGATTCTTTATCATCCTGACAAGAAACTAAGATATTGCATTGTTGAATATTAATTGAATTGACATTTACCCTAAATTAAATAAGAGTACCTTGATTCCACATCAGATTAGCGGATTGGGTATTGTTTTCCATATCAGAATTGGGATAGTACTCTCGTTTTCCACATATATATGTATATATATATATCTGTTATATATATATCAAACAATACTTCAAACTGACGTACACTTGAATTCTTGATAAAATTACCAGCACATGGAGTTTTTACTTAACGTGCTAATACTCGTATTTCACGTCAGAGGAAAACCTTTTTAGATAGTAATCAATCTTCTTCAAATCTCTATTTGTTATTTAAATCTTCTACTATGCATTTTAATGCAAGTAGACGACGTAGCGATCTTATTTCCATTGCAGAATCTTATACATTATGTATACTATAAGTAAAAGGATGTAAGTTGCTCAATCTTATAAAATATGCTCGTATATTTAAGATAAATCCGAACTTCATACGCAGTAATTTCGTGCGATGTTGAAGTACTGTTAACACAATATTAAGTACAGTAGACCCGGGTTTCTAAATCACATCTAAATAAATAAAGATAATCAATCAAATTGTATATTTCCAAGAAAAATTTGCCTTTGCACTTTATAGCTTATCACAAGCTGATTCTAAGATTCAAATGCATATAAACCAATAAAGTGTAACAGAGACAGATATATCTTCTTTCTTTTTCTATAATATTCTGTTCTATGATGTAAAAGAGACAACAACTACATTTGCATTTAAATGTATGATGTTGGAAAGAGAAACAATATTCTTATGAAAAAATTATGACAAATTTCTTTTCTTAGAAAACGTTATCTGAGTTAGGGATATAAATTTAATTAAAAATTTCCCGTTTCAAGAAACAAAAGTCTGAAAAGCAGCTCCCCTCTATATATAACACTAGCTGTCCCGGCCACGCGTTGCTGTGCCTAACGTAGCGCCATCTATTGATTATTTACTCAATCTAGTCAACAGATTTCGATTTACTCAACAGAATATTTACTCAATCTAGTCAACAGATGTCGCCATCATCGTCGCCCGATGTCATATGTCATATACAGATAATTAATAGACAAATAATTAGCAATAAGATAAATAAATTGAGATTTAAGCTATCCTATCTTTCAAGTTGGACCAAACTGCACACGGTGTACAAATTTGATTAAAATCGGTTAAGTAGTTTAGGAGTCCATCGCGGAGAGATGCAGTGACACGTAATTTATATATATTAAGATTATGTCCTGGTGGATACGCAGGTTTAAACGTTATTGAATCCTAACCTATAAAAACAAGTAACGTCAATAGAAGTTTTATAGTTTTCACAAACTTCAAATTACCTATATATTTAAGAAGTGTTTATCGAGCATTTTATAGCGGAAACTCACTTAACTTACGGAAAACTTAGTTTTTCTTTCATATATCAAAAAGAAAAAATGTTTTACAATAAAATAAAACATCCATTTAAGCAATAAACAACGTCGTTTCAAACTAATAGTTTTCACTACTGGGAAAATTCTTCTTCTTATTGTTCACACACAATTTTACGATTTTCTTTTATCGTTTGGTTGTTCTTTCTTTGTTTTGTAAGCGTGTGTGTGTGTGGACATAGCCATATTGATTTTCATTTGATGTCAATTATTTATTTTATTTTTTTATTTACATAATTATTTTAATTTGCTACGACGAATTTTTTATCAGACTCAATTTGATGTTCATTAAATATAATTATTCGAAAATATAATGTCTCTACTTACAATGAATTTTAAATTAGCTCTAATGAACAGAAAAGTCTCCTTAGGGGAAAGCTATTGTTATATTGAATTATTAAATTTAGAAATAAGCCCTGTAGACACAAATTACTGAGAAGAATCTTCTTATAGATTCCTCCTTATTGTGTTTTTATGAGTAGGTACTAGTGTAAGGAATCCGTCGTTAAAAAGAGCATTTTAGGTACGCAGCAATTCTTTTGTTAGAAATAAACAAGTATGCGGTAAGTCGTATTGTGTTCTCTAATTGGAAAACACCCAGATAAACTTTAAGTTGCATTTTCACTACAAGTTTATTTGTCAATGTTAACAAACAAATGATTATCACACTAATTCAATTCATGACGCATGACGTCACAGAAAGAGATACAAAATAAGGCACTTAGTGTAGCATTATATATGTAAATTAATGATTTATTTTTTAAACTGAATAATTATAAATGGCAATACAGTCCCTTTTTCTTTTCTACTAATGGGCTTGTGTCCTATGCCTTAATTTCTATAAAAGTGTACTATATATTGATAAAGTGGGTTACTAGAACCTCAAATGTACAATTATTTTTTAAAAACTTCTCATATGTTAAGAGATATTACCAATTAAAAAAGTCATTTTGTCTCTTTAGTTATTAAAGGGATTCAACGTTGTACAACATTCCAAATGCATATGACCTCACAACTGCTAGTTGCTATCTCTTTTATACAACAGAGCGTAAAAGAGATATATTCTTGACAGAACTCTGACAAGTTTACGGGTTACCAGCTTACAGTCATTTTGTCTCTTTAATTATTAAAGTGATTCAACGTTGTACACATTCTAAATGCATCTGACATCATAACCACTGCCAACCTTACAGCTCATAAATCTATATGTATTTATATATCAAAATATCAAATATTACTTACAGCTATTTCGAGGAACAATCAAATTTCAATATTATGTCTGCCGTAACAGGGTAAAATAAAATAAAAACTTATTATTCTTTGACTTGACTTGATTATTTCGGCTACCAACAGCTACAAAACATTACCACAGCACTGACCTACTCAACAAATAACTGACGTATAAAATGCATTTCACGTCATACAAATGGCTGACCATCTCCAACGCTAAAACTACAACTCAAATTTTTAATTGCTATATCTCCGTCAACATTTAGATATTTAATAAAATAGACACGCCAATACACATTTATTAACATCAATTTCAATCAACAATTGAAAAATCGACCACTAAAAATGAGGACACAAACCCATTGTTACAGGAATCTCAAATTTGGGCATTTTGTTAATTTGATGTCATTATCATTCTAAACACCCTATTTGTGTGAAATATATGTTCGGGTCACCCTATAATTTTAATTATTATTACTTAAATGCCAAGCTCTATATTCTCGTACTAACTACATCTATTATATATTTCAATTTCGTCAATAACTGCCTTTGCCTTTTCGCCTAATATAACATTATCGTTATTAAGATTGTTCTGTACCGTGCAGCGTCCCCCACCGCACCCGCCGTCAACGGTTCATTCGCTTCCTTAGGGACTCATTAAAATAACAATTAGATCCGACACAGTGCGATAAAATTAGTAAATGTTATCAAGTTAAGCATGCAGATTATAACACGGAACAACTTAATTGACTAATTGGTTTTACAGTTCTAATGAAGGTATTGTCCTATTAAGACAAAAGAGTTGCTTGGTATTCAAACTACTGAATTAATTCATCTAAGACCTTGTTCACAAATTCTTAGAATCGCACGTTATCATACAAAGCGTTATCAGACCCCCTCACACTACAATAATGTTCTTGTGACTTTAAATAAAGTGCAAATATGTTGTGAAAACGGATCGTAAACGGAATTACTCAAAGAAAATTGAAATACTCAAATATCATAATATACTCTCGGCAATCAACTGAACGTTCAAATATTGATTCTTAAACGAACTAATCGTTACTACAGAGTGACTCTTATGTGGTCTATTTGAACCTAGAAACCTTTGATGAAGTTTGTAGTAATGAAAGTATTGAAACTGTCTTTGTATAAGACTACGCACAATTACCCGGACGTGTGTCTCTAAGGGCCTTATTCTGTAAAGTATTTCCACCAGTGAAAAAATTTCATCGCTGTAAAATGACGTCACAAAGGCGATGGATGATTCTTTATTTGGTATTCTGTAAGAAATTTCCATCGATTTTATTTTTGTCGCTGGAAAAAATCGACCAAATTATAAGGTCGCCTTTAGCGGTGACTTTAAAATTGTCCATCGCTGTATTTTTAGAACTGTCAAACAATAGTCATGTGAATATACAAATATAAATATATCCGAAAGTAAGGTTATATTGCTTGTCAATTGACTTGAGCAATTGACATGTATTCGTACTTGTCAAGTGTTTGAATTTTTAAATATTTGAATATTCTGAATGCCGTGATTGGTCAAATATTTTTAAAATTGATGACGTCTTAAAATACGTAATCAATATACCAGTTTATACTTTTTCACCGCTGTATATTATAAGGGCGATGGAAAATTTTGCATACAGAATGCCACTTTAGATATTTTAAATACAGCGACTTTATTCGAGCGGTGAAAAAATTCAGACAACGAAAAACAATTTGGTTTATTTGACAGCAAATTATTAATTAATAATGGCTAAGTATTTGGCCTTAGATAAAGTTGCCCGGTTATTTACGATTCTTAAAAGTCATGGTGGAATTAGAGGTAGCTTGCAAAAGCTCTATAGAATGGACGAATTAAAAGCTGGTCAACTTGTCGGTACAGACAAATATGGTAACAAGTACTATCAGAATCCTAGTTACTTTTATGGTCGTAATAGATGGGTAGATTTCGCACCTCATCTTGGAATGGAATATGATGCTTCTCAAGTACCAGCTGAGTGGTATGGCTAGCTGCATTACAAGACCGATTTACCTCCACATAAAGACCCATCACGACCAAAATACAAATGGATTCAAGATCATACCGAGAACCTTTCTGGAACTAGTGGAGCATACACCCCATACTCAACTACTAGGCCCAAAGTAGAGCCCTGGGTACCTAATAAGTAAATTAAATTATTGATTGTAATATAAAATGATGTATTGAAATTATATGTGAATAAATTGATAAATATAACTGAAAAAAAAAAAAATTAAATATTTCTACCGCTGAAAAAATAAGGTCGATTTTTTGAAAAGTTACAGAATAAAGCCCTTATCACTTAACTGGAAGAGCTGGTAAATGAACTTTTCTGACTAATTTACCAGCCCCAATTTTGATGATTACTTCTTCATCTTGAAAATGTGGGAACCGTTTCAACAAATTTACGTTTCAGCAAGTTCTTTATTCTTTACTACTTCACGAGGATCTCCTTAAATACAAATTTTACTTAAATGAAATCTTATGATATTAAATATAACAATATTCCAATCTTACCTAAACTCAGATAATAACGATCTATTAATTCTTAAAAGAAGGCTATTGCCTGAGAAGCCGAAAAATTAATGAACAAAAAAAAACAATTCTTCCAAAATGTTTCTGTTAATCCTAAAAAAGGTCAAATTATAGAACGTCTTATATATTAGTACATTCTTTTCATAGAAAGGTTATTATATTAATTATATAAAAGATGTTTTATGCAAAAGGAAATGCAAAACGAAACTATGTTCGTTTATGGAAATATATTTTATACAATTATAAATAAGAAAACAGAATCTTGGTTTTCCCGGAAAACGCAGAATGATGAGAAATAAAATTGAATGTTAAGATATTGTAAATTACATAATAACTTTGCGGTGTAAAAGACATAGAAAGTGACATAGAAAAAGGGTAGCGGACGATACTGAATTCATTGACAAGGTGTAGAACAAATTTGTACTACAACCTTTATTCAAACGGACTTTAATAATACAATTTTTATTACTTAATCTTTTTCTGCGTATTTTCTTTCACGTCAGAAGGGTGCAAATTGATCTTCTTGCGCTTCCCCTCTCAGTGCTTATGTATACTCGTATACTTAAAAATGTTATTATATAATTTATGATCCTCCTTTATTTTTCCTTTGGTGTTTTCTAGGAAATCGTAGGCTTTGTTTCTAAAGAATGCTTAATAATAATGAGAAGCGAACATTTTCTAAATTATAATCTAATTATATTTTAAAAGTACGGCCATTGTGTTTTCACGGCTGAACTACTTTTTTTTAATTTCAATTTTTTGTTTTTAAAGTAGGAATTTCCTTGAATGGATTGTTTTTCTTCTCGGAAAAAATATATGGAATAAATTCTAATTAGATCGAAGGTAAAAAATGAATTTATTTCTTTGTAGTGTGCTTTTCGGTTCTGTTACGATTTTAACACCGTTAGCTGTTTACATTTCATTTCTCTTCTGCTATTTCCTTATCTAATTGGTTTTAGAGAAAATAGAAATCTAAATATATAAATGTAATATAAATCTTAGTTACTGTTTAACGTTAGCCAACGTCTTAAATAGATATATATCTCAAGAGCACTTTTCCCCTTTTCTTGCTTTTTTCTTAACTTTTCGTTAGTATAGTTGGTTATATTTCGTTCCAATTGTCTTGTTTTTTATTTAGTCATACTATTTATTTATATTTAAGGTTTTTGTTATCATCCTACAAGTTCATTTAATGGTTTCTGCAACAGATGTTCGCATTGCATTCGTAACAAATCAGGTACTGTTCTATCATGAATTCGTTTTTCCTTCGTTCTTAGATGGAACCCCGACTGTTATCAATCACAGTGGGCTTGTGTCCTATGTCTTAATTTCTATAAAAGTGTACTATATATTAATAAAGTGGGTTACTAGAATCTCAAATGTTCAATTATTTTTTAATAACTCCTTATATGTTAAGAGATATTAACAATTAAAAAAGTCATTTTGTCTCTTTAATTATTAAAGGGATTCAACGTTGTACACATTCCAAGTGCATGTGACATCACAATCCTTGTGTAAGGTTACCAACCTTACAGCTCATAAATTTCTGCTATATGTATTTATATATCAAAATATCAAATATTATTCACAGCTATTTCAAGGAACAATCAAATTTCAATGTTATGTCTGCCTTAGCAGGGTTAAATAAAATAAAAACTTATTATTCTTTGATTTGACTTGATTATTTGACTACCAACAGCTACAGAACATTACCACAGCACTGACTTACTCAACAAATAACTGACGTTAAAATGCATTTTACGTCATACAAATATGACCGACCATTTCTAGCGCTAAAACTACAATTCAAACTTTTAATTGCTATATCCCCATCAATATTTAGATATTTAATAAAATAGACACGCCAATACACATTTATTAACATCAATTTCAATCAACAATAGAAAAATCGACCAATAAAAAATGAGGACACAAGCCCATTTGATCGATACCTGGCAATAGTTAAGCTCTTAGCTGAGCAAACTAGCTTACAGATAAAGACCTTCCAGGCAATTGATAATCTCAAAGTCAATCATTGCTTTATCTGTGAAGTACCAACTAGCCATCGCTATTAATAACTACGCCGTGGACATTAACGACGCTTTACGGTTAAAAGATATTTTGTTACGTTGTAAATAATGATATGTAAAAGACATGAACACATTAATTTAATATGAAACATTATACAACCTTGCATAAAAAGCTTTATTATCGCTAGGAAAGATATATTTATATCGAAATATAACTTTAGTTATGTAATGTTACGTTAAATTAACCTAAAACTACGTATGTAAAAACTAAACGATTCTTTTTTAATTAAATGTAATTGTGTTTAGTGGAATGTAATTCTTTACACTATGTTAAATTAAGTAAGACGAAAGAACTTATGTCTTTGCATATCCTCCGTCAACACACGCGTGTTCGGGTACGAATGTGTTTTATTTTAAAATTAGAGGTGATTTGAACGACAAGGTCATGTTCGCCTGAAGGTATTTTATTCTAGGTAAATTTGAATTATTAAGTTAGGAATACGAGTACTTTTTGAATATCTTCTGGATTGTCTGAAAGCATGTCCTTTAGTTACCACTGATGCTGTGTTTTGTTCGTTGAGTTTGATATTGTGGGCAGGTTATTAGGAGATGATAAACTGTTATTTCCGTCTGACAGTTGCTGCACTGCGGAGCTGAACGAATGATTATTATTAGTGATATAAATATGTACGGATGCGCACATAATTCCTGTTCACAGTGCAATATTCATGTATCCGTACACGAACACGAACGTTTTCGCTGTAGAATCGACACGAGAACGAGCACGAATAAGCGAACACGCATGTGTGGACATAGGGATAGAATTAATCACAATTCTTCTGTATAGAAAACGCTATTAATACACTTATTGTCCCAATTGTACTTTTTATGTAAATTACTTAAGATTATGAGCCTGTACAATTTAGAGTTCAAAGTATAAACATGAAAATAAGCACTTAACACAGCTATAATAGAATATATCTTTATTTTATTATCTTCTTAAAGACAAAAATTTATCACTTTAAAAAACGTAGATACTGTTGCTAACTCCAAACAAGAAGAACATCATTTCTACCCCTATCCTATAGATCTAACCCCCGCTTTCAACCCCCTGACATCCACTTGTCATCTTATCGGCTTTATTATTGGACATAACATTTATTTACATATTTCCCACCAGACTTATTTTCCCCTTTTGCAGTCACGCTTTGAAGAGTTCAAATAGAAGAAAAAACCTTTTTCAATGTCAACCGAGAGAGAAAGTTTTATTTGCTTTTCTTTTATTATCTAAAATGAAACTGGATTTATTTAAAACAGAAGTCGAGAGTGTTCAGTTGTGTGCTGGAATATATTTTCAATGTTAAAGTCAACTAGGTCGACTACAAGAAGTATTTTGGAAGATTTAGCAGAATATATTCTTTTGAATATTAACCTAAAGGTGACCTAATGGGACGTGTTGGTTAGTTTGTGGTGATGTGAAGTTTAGATGCTTCTTGGTCTGATGTTTTAACGCGATTGATTTAGAACAAGTGTGTTCTTACCAGAACAATTATTAAGGCCCACCGCACATGAGGCGACTTGTTGCAAACCTTAGCCCCGAATCACACACACGGCACGAACTCTATAGAATTTTGAACATTAGCATAATAGGAGATTCTATTGTGTCGTATGTATGTATTTAAATAATTTTTAATAATTGTTAATATACTTTATTAGTATTTATTACTGTAATATTTGTTATCTACCATTTTTCAATAAACAACCAGTATCATTTCCTTTTTATATCATTTTAAATTTGTGTGTTTGTCAGTTATCATTTTTCTTTTGATCCTTCCTGTGGCATATGATGTATCGTTTATATTCTTCGTTTCCGCTTACTTGGACGCATCCTTGAATCTATTTCCGGATTTATCGGTCAAATATCTAAGGTTTCTTAAAGTTGCTTACGTTGTCTTCACATATGTGTACAGTTCTCGAACATAATCGAAGGAAATAATGAAATGTTTTGTTTTATCGAATCTAAAATGAAAATGTTCTCATTCGTGTACGGATTTCAAATGTTTAACAAATGTTTGTACTCAAAAGACAAATATTCGGACCCGAAGACGCGTATGTGAACATCACATAAGACATTACACCCGTTAACTCAACTGATATAATTTGCTAACTTCCTACATCCACTACCTTTAGGCAGTATATTCTTACTCCTTAAATAATTAAATTACATATCGTTGTGCTTAATTACATTTCATTTGTGTTCCTTACTCTATTTACTAATTCTCTCTCCTTTCAAAAAAAGTAAAGAAAATAATTAAACTTAACTCATTACTGCTTCTTTGTTCCCGCTACTCTCTCTCATATTTCTACACTGCCATGCCTTCTCTTTGCTCGCTCCTTCTCTCTATCTCCGCCATCCACCTCTTCCCTTCACTGCCCCCTTCAATAACTGCACAATGTTCATTCACTTTTTACTCTTTTCTCACGTGAATACTTAATGTGCTCCAGCGTTTCTATCACTCTCCAGCACACCTTGTAGATCATTCCTCTCTATTTTCACAGTATCTGCTACCCTTCTCTTCATTTCCCAATCTAAATCTTGCCATTCTTCTAATGTTATTATAATTGCTGTTATCTCTCTGTCTCTACTCCTTAGCTCCTCTTCCACACTTGTGCCTTCTTCTCTTCTTCTCTCTGCCTCTACTACATTAATTGATTCTTATTAATATATTCTCCTAAAACTTTTTAAATACTAAAGTAACTTCCATCATTCTCGAGTCTTCGTGTAGCGCATCTCTGATTAAAAAAAACACACACATAAGCTTATGTGAAAAAGTGTGAAAGTTTGTTGGTTTTATTGGGAAAATGTACTACAGGCTAATGAAAATTTATTGCTGTATTTTCGCAGTTAAAGCCACCATAAAATGAATAGGCTTTAAAAATGACACATAGCATAAGGGTGCATTAAGGGGCGCAGACACATTAATTCAGTAGTAGAAAACTATTTTATGGTTTATTTATGTCCCATATTATTATCGCAGTTTTATTGCGGTTCATATATTGACACTGATAAATGATTCTTTCTTTTTAAAATTGGGGCAAGGATGTTGCAGACTTTAAGAGAATATATTCTTTAGAATATAGTTGTTTTTAAGTACAGTAATACCTCGAGCTACGAACTTAATTCGTTGGTTGACTACGTTCGTAACCCGAAACAGTTTTTTCCATTGAAATTAATGTAAATCCAATTAAACCGTTCGCCCGCCCAAGAAACATTGTGTGTTGACTTTTCTATGAATTTACGTACCAATTATGGGAAATTGAGTCCTCTCAGTAGCGGATTTACCAGAAGGCTGAGTAGGCTGGATACTAGAGCGGCAGATTTGAGGGGCTAAATGTTATTTGGTCCACACACACAATTCTACATGTAATATGTTTCACCACATAGGCTTGATTGCGCTGACACTGACTTTTACGAAGCGTTTATTAGCCCAGAAATATACCCAAATAACTATTTTTTTTATATAACATAATCTATTTTTTGTGCAATCTTAACTAAATCGTTGGATTGTAAAAGTAATCTAGGAACTAACACATTGTAGAGGTTGGTATGGCAAAATTTGAATAGCCTATTGGCGGAAAATGTGTAAATCTGCCACTGAGTCCTCTATCAGATGATAACTATTTTTATCTTTGTATCCACTGGCAGCGGCGGCCTTAACCATTACGAGGCCTTTGTTCATCTGTGCCCTTTGTTATAGTCCTTGTATAATTTATGTAAATTGAATGATTAATGATGATTGACGAGAAATGCAAAATTTATAAATGTAGAGTTTTAAAATTTTATATTGGAATGACTTATTCTACTTGGGTAGTAGCACGAGGGCGGAGGCGGTTGCCCTGCTTAACACACCCTAATGACGTCACTGTCCACTAAACTGAGAACTAAACCATCGAAATTAGAGTTGGTAAATCAGCGCTGCCCAATTAGTTGTGAACGTTGTTTACCGCCCATTTGACCTACACTACTGTGTCGTCAAAGTATTTGCATACCGCTCTTTATTAACATATGTTCCTTTTGTATGTTATTTTAATTATAATTACAACATAACTGGTATATGTCACAAAAGTTGAAGCGAAATAATTATCTTTCCGGGAAATGTTGTTCACAAACTTCATCTGCTTCATGCAAGTCTTTTGCTTTCAGCAATGTTTGCCGTTGTTTGTTCAGTTAGCATACATACCATAATTAAAATAGATTGTAATTAAATTAAAACTATATATTTCCACAAAACTGCCAGATTCAAACAAACTCTCCAACAAACTAGAAACGGTTTGATTGACAGAAGAATATTAAGTTTCAATTTCAGAGTGATATGTATTAAAATATGTTCAGTTTGGAGTGATATTAAAATTTGTGCTACTAGTATTTGTTAACTACTAGGTAAAACTTAATTGAAAATAAACTACTGAATTAATTTTTCAGCTTGATTTACAATTTGACAATTTGCGCAGATAGTAGCAAAAATCGAATAGAAAAAGCACTTTCGGCTTTAAATATTATACCACTACAAACAATTTGGATCTGAAGCGTATAAAATTCGAATACGATATTCTAGAACTCGACCTAGTATAGGAATCGATATTTGGGCGATAAAGGGTGATTTATGGACAACAAAAAAGTATCCGTTTCGAAGGAATTTTGGATCAAAAACGAAGGCGAAAGTTTCAGAAACAAAAATGAATTACCCCATAAACATACGCTTTCAAATACAAAATTTCTTTTCTTGAACGTACCCAAATATATTTTCTATCTGTGGCTTAGAACATATGAGGCATGTTTTTTAAGTAAGTACCGTTTTGCGATTCCGCCTTTGCAGCGCTACGGTCGGCGTTCCGCGCAATGGCGCTGGTTACCTACATCTCTTGTCTACGCACTGACGCCATTACAGTCTGATTCTTCATTGTATACGTTGTTTACTGAGTCTTTAAGATGCCTCCGATAATCGTGAGTCCCGCCGATTGTGAAGTACGGGCTGTTATATGATTTCTTAGTGCTAAAGGCGTAAAACCGATCGATATTCATCGTGAGATCTGTGAAGTTTACGGACAAAACATTATGAGTGATGGAATGGTAAGGAAATGGGTGAGAGCATTTAAAGATGGCGTCAGCGTCTTCAAGACGATAACGAAGTCAAAACAGTTGTGATACAGTGGTTAACAAGTCAGGCGGCAGAATTTTATGAGGAGGGTATTCAAAAACTGGTGCCACGTTATGACAAGTGCCTCAATATTCACGGAAATTATGTAGAAAAGTAGATTAAGGTACAGGCTTTTATGTAAAAATAAAATTATTGCGATATCTTTGCACGTCTTTTTTTAATTCCAAAACGGTACTTACTTAAAAAACACGCCTCGTACTTCGAAAATACTTAATGAAATTGTAATCAGACTATTCGACATTACTACGATACGAGAAAATGCTTGTAGGGAGCAAATGATAAAATAGATGAATGCTCATGGCCCGGCGTCTCTACCATTTGAAAATCTAACGCTATTAAGATGTTTCTTTTAAGGTTTAAATATTATTTTTTTATTATACCTATTATATTGTTATAACTATAGTTTATATAAACTATCTAATAACATTTTTTTCTAGTTAATTTTAATAATGGTAATATTTTTGAAGTCACAGTATTAACCATTGTCAATACTCTTTTTCTGTCGGTCATCATACTAGCTCAAATGGCTTAGTTCTCTTTAATCTTCTTGTCAGTCCATCCAGTCCTACAGTGTGTAGCAGGTGAAGCGCTTCCGCGTTGACATGGTGTTGCAGGCGTTGCTCGTGCTTTCTTGCTATTTTCGTAATTTCTTCAGCTACTGTAGTTACTTTGACATCCCTATGTATATCCCTATTGCGGACATACCATGGTGCATTCACTATGTTCCTCAGAACTTTATTTTGGAAAGTCTGAATGCATATGATGTTGCATTTCTTAGTACAGCCCCATAGCTGAATTCCATATGTCCAAACTGGTTTCAATATTTGCTTATACAGCATTAGCTTGTTATGTATGGATAATGTGGAAAATAGTGTTTAAATAGTAATAAAGCATGGGTACGTAGACCCATTCTAGATTATATATTATGAGGCATCACTTATTAAGTAAAATATTACATAAATATAAGGTTTGCATTTAGCTAAAGAGAAGTATCTTCAAAATCACAAAAAAAAACGTTTTAGGCAAAAAAAAACCTATTTAGATTAATTAATTCTATGCTGTATATATAGCACATCCTATATTATAATGTTCCAACTGAATGTTTATATTCTTATATGTTTATATTCTTATATTCTTATATGTTTGGTACTGAATTTTGTATGGCAGCGGGAAAACGGCTCCATCAATGTTTTTGAAAATTTCCTATTTCGTAGAGAAAAAAATTCTAAGACTTTTGGCGTCCCCGGATTTTTCCCTGAATTTCCTGGAAACCCGTAATTTTGAAAAATCTGGAAAAAAAGTGAGCCCTTTTTTGCTGTAATACTTTTAATTCGTAAAAGATAGAAAGTTGAAATTTTGCATGTGTATTAAGTTATTTAATGCTGACATTTCTCAAAAATTAGAAATTCAAAAATTGAAAAAGGGGGGGTTGAAGAAATTCGGGGGCCCGGTAGGGATCTTTGGAGAAAGTTCATATTCTGGATTATTGAATAATTAAGTATAGTATTAATAAAAAAAAATTCAAAATTTCAAAATTTTATTTGGGGGCACGGAGGGCAGTATTTGCCGAGAGTAAAAATTGTGCTAGAAAATTGAAATTTTGTATGTAGGCTAACCTTGGTAACTTATTTACGAATCGAAAAAAAAAATCCCAAATTTTGAAAAAAAGTTGGTCAAATAACGCATAAATTGAAAATATTTTTTATTTTGTTAAAAAAAATATATTTTTTAGTCTATTTATATGTGTGGCGAGTTTATTTATTATTTCAATTTAAAAATAGAATTAAATATGAAATGTAATTACGAATTACGAGTATTTTATTGGATTCAAATCATACACGCCAAAAGGACGTCGCATTGCGACGGGGGTAAACTCTAGGGATCTTATATTCTTATATGTTTGGTAGTAAATTTTGTATGGCAGCGTGAAAACGGCTTTGTCAATGTTTTTGAAAATTGCCTGTTTCGTAGAGAAATTTTTTTTAAGACTTTTGGCGTCCCCGGATTTATTAATTTAATTAGGAAAAAATTTATTTCCTTAGTCAGTTTGTATGAAAAATTAATTGTTATAATATGTAAAATTAATATAGGACGAATTTATTTATTATTTCAGTTTAAAAATAGAATTAAATTTTGACATGAAATTCAAGCCACACACAAAAAACAGACGTCGCTTGCGACGGGGGTAAAAGCTAGTACACATATATTGTACTATCTCGAAAGTATACTATATATAGTCAAAATCACGATAGATCGGCGGTGACTCATACTTAAAAGAGGTTATAAGAGCGGTATAAATTTATAATACGATAATGAATTTTGTCTTATTCGTTTCTATATACATTATAGAAAAATAAATGAGTCAGTGCTTTTTAGTTATATCAGCAGTTTATACCCCACAACTTGTTTTAAATATGAGTCACCGCCGAACTCTTGTAACTTCAACCATACTATAACCATGGCTAGACTAAGATAAAGCTAAAAGTTTCTATCTGCTTTATGCTTCTAGAATAAATCCAGTCCAGTGATTCTCAATAAAATCAACTATTCAATAACTATTAATTTAATGCAGACAGCTTACAAGCAGAAAAGCTCATCATTGTACTACAAAAAGCTCGTAAGAAAAGCTCCTTTCAGCTAGTTTGATACACAGACTTACTGATAACGATCAAAGCTTTATAACGGGCATGTTTTAAAGGGTTGTTTCTTGTAACATATAATCCCTTTCACTAAACCCTTATTCTATTTACTCAACGGTCCACTCGTTCGGTATATAACAGACATCAAATGATCACAACATCAATCGGATAATTTTTTTTTAGTTATACAAAAATAAAGCTTCGATATTATAGCCGAACTTTTCGTAATTGTTATTTACGAGGTCTTAACGGCTTGTACAAAATTAAGTGAAGGCTATAAATTTGAAACGAATCCACTTAACAAATGGTCTTCAAGTCGTTAAATAAGGGTGTTATAATTGGCTTGCTGGGATAAAAGTTTCAAATAGGATGTAGGATACAAAGTTACGTAAATCAGGAAATGAACGTATTTAAGACTGTCGTAATTGTTGTAGAACTCTTGTAACTACACACAGAAGAGTTAGTAAGTAGTACGTTAGTAAGTAAGTTTTTGGTTAACATCTGTCAATGAGTAAGCGAGAGGCACTTATGCGTAGAATGAGAACAAGCGAGACCTATATATATGACATATTTCTTTTTAACATATGTTACTAATTCCCTTCTTTCGAGATCAAGTATTATGGTAATTTATTTGCAAAAGGAATACATTTACCGTAAAAGGCGGTACACCAAAAGAAATATCTACATATCTATTTTAACTTAAGTAATATAGAGAGATTATTATTTTTATTATATAATTTGAATATTCTAGATAATATATGTCTCTGTTCGTTCAATTTGTTCAATGTTTATGGTGGTGTTATCTCCCTCTCTCTCTCTCTTTTTTATATGTATGTGTATATATATATATATATGTAATTATATTTCTGAAGTCAATGTTAATGTGGTGAAAAAGGAACTTTAGATCATATTATATTTGAATGCATAAATTATAGTTTACATAAAGATCAAAATTCAATAGTGAAATATTAGATGTGATTAAAACTTTTTCTGTTAATAATAAATTTTTTTAAGTAATTTAAAATTAATTAGTGAATTATTTAAATATTTAGAAATCTGTAAAATTGAATTATAAATTTTAAAATATGTATAAAAAATGTTTGATGATGGCTATGACGAATAAAAGTCAAGGCAAATAAGTAAATAAATATAAAAAATAATCATATTTCTAGTAAGTATGAGTCACTGGCGAACTCTTGTAATTTAAACTATATATTATTAAATGGAAAATAAAAACACACAGAAAACATAAACTAAAGTTAACAAAGTTAACTAGAGTTTACAAAAAAGTTTTATTATATTAATAAAGTGTCGCAACGTCAAGTCAATATGTTTTATTGCTTTGTTTCGCTTGCTTATTGGAAAAATATAAACTTTTTACTAAAAATACACAACATTTACCTTTTCAACTGGAAATAATATTATGAAAAAATTCCAACGCTTCACTGGAACAAGAAAATGGAGAAAAAGTTTACCAGTCTTTAAAACTTTATAAAAGAGAACGTATTAAAAAGTTTTTGTCTTATTTTGTTTATTCATTATACCTAGCAGTATATTTATAAATGTTTTAAATTAAGTTTGCTAAATTAAGCTGGTAACAAATCATGGATTTACCTTAAATATATGTAACATTTTATTTTAAATGAGTTACTAATATACATAGAGGGTGCCGGTCGGGAATTCTTGGGCGAGGTTTCCCGGGGAAATAAATTGATTTTTAGTTTACGTTTCCGGAACGAATAACGTTGCGATAGTCTTAGTCTTCTGCTAGTATTTCATAAATTACTACTCTTATTTTTTATAATAAAGGTTTTTTTTATTCTTATGCACAAATAACATACATTTTATGAAGTTTTACACCCCTTTTTCATAATTTCTACAATTAGGGATACTATCTACTTTTATTTAAATTATAGAGATGTAGTAATTACTAACAGGGTTGGTTAAAGTCAAATAGATACAAAAGAAGCATATTTTCGATAATGTTTTTTGACGACACAGTTAATATCTAATTATTACTATAATTACTATATGATAAAATAACATTTAAAGTATACTTTGTCAAATTTTCATAAATAAATATAAAGAACTGAGCCATTGACAGCGGTTGTCCGCAAACATCACAAACAAAAGTCTCATAACTGATCACTGGATTATCTGAATTCAAAAAACCAAAATGATTTCATTAGTTGATAAGTTTCTGCAGGTAACCCTGTCGAGTTTTTTTTTTTATTGATTTTTCAATTTTTTACAACACTTAGAAGTCAAAATATCGATTTTTCATGAAAAAAATCAGAAACTTTGTTATTTTAAAATACGTTAAAATTAAAAAAAAAACTCGCCAGTATTACATCGGTATTTATGTAAAGAAAGAGTGTAAAATTTCAAAAGGATCAGTGCAGTAAATTTGTGCTAGAGAGGGAAGGAGGGAAGAACGCGTTTAAAGGTTTCAAAGTATGAAGAAATACCCAATTTGACCAGACATATGTTAAGGACAATCCCATTGAAATTTCTAGTCGGGTTAACTTTTATATATTTCCCGCGAATCCCGGAAAAAGTTGGGAAACACCCTTTGTCCTTATGTTTTATTATAACATAATTCTTTTTAAAGTATTATGAGTACATAAATGTGAAACATGCCTAAAATATTCTACAAATATATTTTCTTTATATAATCTTCCATAAAAGTTTTATTTATTTAGAAAGTTATTAGAAATTCAGAACTTCAATCAAGACGACGATGTTCTATTGTATTTATTTTTATTGTTTAATAATCAACTTTCGTTCTATAACTATATAAAGCACTGGATCATTTCGTGCCTGCCTTGTTTATGTGCAAACAATAAACGACTGCCATAATGACTAATCAATAATATCAGACGTACAACGTCATAGAAGAAGAAAAATCACAAAAAATCCGACGGAATTTTTTGGCTACTTTTTTATTTCATTTAGTAAAACAATACACTCTATATAGTGTGTTCATTAAGGGGGAAAACCACCCTGAAAGACCATTTCTCTTACTTAAAGTCTTCTTCATACTATTTACATATTTTTTTAAAATATTTATTTGAGTGCATCAACTTTCAAAAGTTATTAGCCCTTAAAACAATATATACATTTATAAACATTTACAAAACATAATATACAACTTATAGACACGAGTATGGGTACTTAAAATAAAGACAGTAAATTAGTTTTATTGATAAAATCCATAAGGTGATTCAGACTTTCCTTAAATATCTGCCTATAACTTTTTTTGAATTATATACGGTTCGATTGCATTAAAAAATCTCATAGCATTGTAATAGTAGTGTAATAGAGACGGTTCAAACTTTTTAAAACTTAAAACATAAAACGTAGTACTTATATTTCCGATGCTGAGTCCTATTAGTAATGAATGACCTTCTACTATGCTGACAGCTTTTATAGTGTCGATGTTTCATATATGTGAATTACACCGCTTCCTAATAAATTTATGATTATGTTTGAACTTAATCAATTAAATTTGATTACAATCAGACTAAAAAAGTATAGATTTAAGCCGGAGATCGAACCCGAAAACACAGCAGTCTGGCATGAAACATATATACTCATGTCGTCTAAAATATAGTTCAATTAATGCGAGACAGTTAATATATTATATTTAATAGTTCAAACATCGATCGTCCAGTTAATTAGTGAGACATGTTCTAAAAATCGACATTTCAGTTCAATATGCAGTTTCATGAAAAATTTATAAATGAAGGTAAACAAAATGGGCTTGTGTCCTATGTCTTAATTTCTATAAAAGTGTACTATATATTGATAAAGTTGGTTACTAGAACCTCAAATGTTCAATTATTTTTTAATAAGTCCTTATATGTTAAGAGATATTAACAATTAAAAAGGTCATTTTGTTTCTTTAATTATTAAAGTGATTCAACGTTGTACACATTCCAAATGCATGTGACATCGCAATCCTTGTGTAAGGTTACCAACCTTACAGCTCATAAATCTCTGCTATATGTATTTATATATCAAAATATCAAATTTTATTTACAGCTATTTCAAGGAACAACAAAATTTCAATATTTTGTCTGCCTTAGCAGGGTTAAATAAAATAAAAACTTATTATTCTTTGACTTGACTTGATTATTTGACTACCAACAGCTACAGAACATTACCACAGCACTGACCTACTCAACAAATAACTGACGTTAAAATGCATTTCACGTCATACAAATATGGCCGACCATTTCTAGCGCTAAAACTACAATTAAAACTTTTAATTGCTATATCTCCGTCAATATTTAGATATTTCATAAAATAGACACGCCAATACACATTTATTAACATCAATTTCAATCAACAATTAAAAAATCGACCACTAAAAAATGAGGACACAAGCCCATTATAATGCCGATAATCAAATGTTGTTTTCATCGTTATCTCAAAACACAATAAACGTAGATGTCTCACTACTGAACAGGATAAAAACATTGTTTTGCTAAGACAATAATATCAAAAATCGCTTAAAATTTAAGATGATGATACCCCTGAACTACTAATTGCGATTTGCTGTTCAAGGTCAACGATTCACGAATATCACCCACCATTAAACTCATATCTTGCTCAAAGTAGTGACGCAAACTTAGTAATTCTATTGAATTTATACAAGATGAAAAATGATAAAAATTAATTAAAAGTAGGCGTGACCTACACGTGTCAAAGCCAAGACTTTTATAGAATGGGAGAGGGGGTCAGACGTCTTCGATGCTAAAACATCTTTTCATAAAGATCTTGTTGTGAGAGTTTGATCTTAAAATTAGGGGTTGAATTCAAGGGTGAATTTCTTTGTACGTATAACTAATTAGTTAATTTTTTCGGGGTTATTTTTACACCATAAAAAAAAATATTTTCCCTAAATAATTATGAAACATAACAAGATAATTTTAGAGAGATTATATTTTAACATATTTTGAATCTTGACTTGTTATTTGATATTATTAATTCATATTACCAAAAATTTAATAAAACTTTGTACTAAGTGAGCTGGAAACCCGGAAATTAAATTAACCGCGCACAGAGAACTGAAAACGAAAAAGTTTCTTTTTATCGTAATTTATTATTCATAAAAAATGAAACTGATACTGAAAAGTTATGAAAACTTATTGAATTATGAACGAATACTGAATATATAATGTTCACAACTTGAAATTCATAAAGACAAGATTCTCATCTCATTTCATTTTCATCACATCAGATCACGCTACTCAATAACTGCATTTTCAGGTTCAATTGCAGAGCCACGCTATATTTTCTGAGCTTGGTTGTTGTCAATTTAATATCTTACACTTCAATACATGCTATTGTCAAATAATAGTACATTGCCCTCTTTAAACATGGTTTTACCTGGCGTTTTGAGACGTTAATCGAATAATAGTGTCATACACACAATTGTAGAAATAAGGAAAGAAATAACCCAGTAAACAATTCGGTGAAGCGTATCTTTTTGTGACGTTTGTATCACTGCACTTCAATTATAGTTCGCATCAACTTTACTTTATTATTATTTATTTTATTTTTAATGTTTTTGCCATTTGGCACTAACTCATTAACTCATTTATATACATGTCATTGTGCTTAATTTAATTTTGATCCTTATTAAATCTAAACATCCTCATTTTTTTCAAACGAAAAAAAATATATATAAAATTCCTTATAAAAATAAAAAACAAAACGTGCTACTGCTACTGCTTCGCTCCTCCTGCTACTGTTCTTCCTGTTTCTACTCTGCCATTCCTTCTCTTTCCTAGTTTTTTTTTTTCTCTATCTCCGCCATAAACCTCTTCCCTTCACTTTCGCCATTACATTCTTCTGCCTTACAAAGATTTAAAAAGATTCAGCCTTCCTTCTTCTAATTATTTCTGCCATCCATCTGTTCCCTTCCTTGCCCACTTTTAAGAGCTGCCCAATATTCATCTCACTCCCTACTTTTTCCTTACAATCAAACCTAATGTGCTCCAGTGTTTCGTCCTCCGTTCCGCACACTCTACACATTCTTTCCTCACTACTTTTCCAGTATCTGTTTCCTTTTTCCTCATTTCCCAATCTAAACCTATATCTTCATTTGTATCCCGACAGGTGGAGTGATTTCATATGAATGACTTTGAAAAACTGAACTGTAAATGAACTCTTTCATGATAAAAAAATCTTACGCAACTTCAATATGATGATAAAGTGACTCCAAAATGTTTACTGGGAAGCAAATGTAGATATGCAACGAGTATGGTACTCAGTTAGTTTTGACTCACTTCGAGATATTTATACTGTAAATGTATCCCTTTTACTAATAAAACTCCAAAATATTTGATCTCGATATGAACATTAGTTATAAAAATCGGTGCGCTAATAATCTGGAAGTCTTTGTCGATTGAAACTTGAATTTGACGCCCACTGAAGTTGATTCCTACCTCCCTCCCTCCTTGTTCCGGTGATAGTTACCCATATGGTGCTAAAACGTCCGTGGATCCATTTTCTTTTTTGTATATTTTAGTTAAATCAAATTTTAGTTTTTCCTTTGTGACTATCTTCTCTTTTGACAACATCTCGATGTTTTTTGACGCGTGCACAATTTTATTACATCCCCCTAACCGCAGCTTTCATCATTTTCCCCAAATGATCCCATCATTTTTATAACAGATATGATTTATTCACCCTTTTGATCAGAATGTGTGTTTTTTCCATCAACGTTTTTTTTTTATTATTCCTCTCTCTTGTGCTGTATAAACATCAGTGTGTTATATCTATGGAAGCCATCTCCTGTCTATACATACCTAATTTATGCTATGAGATTCCTACAGTGTGTTAGCCACTTATCGCCCATAGCTCTTTGGTTTAGTTCAAAAAACAACTACAAGTTTTTGCTATACGAGTATACCAAAAGTACGAATTCAAGAACGTTTTCAGGAATTAATTTGCCCCATTAAAGTACTTAGGTTTCTAGGAATGTTTTAGCAAATATTCATATAATAGTCATTCAGTGACGCCTATATCTATGAATGACAATTAAAAACGTTGTGGTAGCTTTAACACACTATGTCTTTTTATTCTTTTAAAGTCAGACGTATGTTTATCTAGTAAATTCACAGCTATATAGTTTGGATGATTGTTTAGTCCCTGCTGGTATCTTTGGCTAAATTTGTTAATTTCTTCTTTCACAGTTGTAATGCCGAAGTCATGGTTGATGAATTTCTTGCTTATGAACTACGGGATATCCATAATGGTTCTTACTGTCCTTGACTGAAATCTTTCTAGTATTTCTATGTTTGAAACACTAGATATTACCCAGAGTTCAATGCCGTAAGTCCAGTCAGGTCTGGACTTACGACAAGGTAAATGTAACATGAGTTGACTTCGTCTCGTTTGCTTTAATGGGCTTGTGTCCTATGTCTATATTTCTATAAAACTGTACTATATATTGATAAAGTTGGTTACTAGAACCTCAAATGTTCAATTATTTTTTAATAACTCCTTACATGTTAAGAGATATTAACAATTAAAAAAGTCATTTTTTCTCTTCAATTATTAAAGGGATTCAACGTTGTACACATTTCAAATGTATGTGACATCATAACCGCTACCAACCTTACAGCTCATAAATCTCTGCTATATATATTTATATATCAAAATATCAAATATTATTTATAGCTATTTCAAGAAACAATAAAATTTCAATATTATGTCTGTCGTAACGGGGTTAAATAAAATAAAAACTTATTATTCTTTGACTTGATTATTTCGACTATCAATAGCTAGAAAACATTACCACAGCACTGACCTACTCAACAAATAACTGACGTTAAAATGCATTTCACGTCATACAAATATGGCCGACCATTTCTAGCGCTAAAACTGCAAATCAAATTTTTAATTGCTATATCTCCGTCAACATTTAGATATTTAATAAAATAGAGACGCCAATACATATTTATTAACATCAATTTCAATCAACAATTGAAAAATCGACCACTAAAAAATAAGGACACGAGCCCATTCGCCACTTCTTTAGCCAGTCTTGAGTCCAGTGATGCAGTATATTAATAAATGAATTTCATCAAAAAACAAAGGGCGAATCGAGCTAGAAGAAATTGAAGAAGAGATGTGAATATAAGGTACAGAAAAGTGTGGGTGAAAAGAAAGACATGAATACAGAACGCACAGAGAGTAAAGAGAAGGACAATCTCAGTGCATAGTAAAAAGATTATGTTAATACTATCTATATTATTCCAAGAAATTACAGTTATCTACAATTGCAATAAAAACATATGCTGTAACGTTTCATTAGTACTAATCCTTATGCAAATAGAATCTTACCGTATTCCGTATTCCGTATTACAGTATCAGAGATTCACACCCACTCACAGCGGGTGCATTAATGAAATATTTAAATCAACAAAATCCTCAGAGTATTAGCACATTGTTGTTCGGTGTACGGTGTGTCACCTGGCACGTACCACATTTAATTAAAGTGTTAACTGTTAAGTGGTAGCAGCTAGGCTAGGTAGAGAATGGTGATGACGTAGAAAAATGCTGACGTGGAATAAACAAGCAAGAAATGGTTTAATCGTAGCCAGTTGAGACTACAGACAAGTGAGAATGTCAGGAAAAGAAAATTGTTAGAAAAAACATGTCATTACGGTGGAATGTATTAAGCAAAGTAGGGGTTAGGAATAACTGGTCTTAATTAAATGAAGCGTTACCATAGTAACCATAATGCAGGAGTAAAGGTTGTGGGCGTATTACGTTTCACACTGATATTTTTTTTTTTTAGTTACTTTTAATGGGATCGTCTCGTAAGTAATTATCAATAGAAATCTTGTCTTCGTCTTCATATACTTATATTACGTTAAATCTTTAAAGTGTACTATATATTGATAAAGTGGGTTACAAGAACCTCAAATGTCCAATTATTTTTTAATAACTCCTTATATGTTAAAAGATATTGAAAATTAAAAAAGTCTTTTTGTCTCTTTAATTATTAAAGTGATTCAACGTTGTACACATTCCAAATACATGTGACATCACAACCACTGCCAACCTTACAGCTCATAAATCTCTGCTATATGTATTTATATATCAAAATATCCAATATTATTTACAGTTATTTCAAGGAACAATCAAATTTCAATATTATGTCTGCCGTAACAGGGTTAAATAAATTAAAAATTTATTATTCTTTGATTTGACTTGATTATTTGACTACCAGCAGCTACAGAACATTACCTACTACGCTAAAACTACAATTCAAACTTTTAGTTGCTATATCTCCGTCAATATTTAGATATTTAATAAAACAGACACGCCAATACACATTTATTAACGTCAATTTCAATCAACAATTGAAAAATCGGCCAACATTAAAAAATGAGGACACAAGCTCATTGTCATTGTAGTTCGAAAGGTTTCTTCCTCTTAGGTCTTCTAGTTACCGCTTGGTTGTCCAACAGTTGGACTACCTCGTCATTCGGATGACAGTGTTGATGTTAATGCTGATTTCAAATTATCAATTAATTTATAGTAAAGGTTTCATTTAAACGTATAATTTAAGTTATAATTATATCAAAGATGATGTTACGAAGAAGTCTTCTTAATAATTGTCATCAGAATTAAGTTTAACTAATTGAGAAATACTTGTATTTGACAGTAACAGATATTCTCCGTGAAATCATTTGTCTTCATCTTCAAATTATATCTTGAAGACAAATGGCGCATATCTAACATTTGCTACTACATCATGTCTACCAATTATATGTTAATTAAACAATTGTAACACCAGTACAAAGTAATTAATCATTTGTAATTTGTCTCAAGTGAAATTTAGAAATTTTCATTAACTATTGGTTGTTTCATTTATTATTACTCGTACATGTTGCCTGGAAGTACATAGATTTACAGAATCTTAAATTGTACTTCTGTAATATATGTTGAAAAATGTTCTACAGTTAAAAGTGCGGATTCCTGTTCAAAGCATATGTGACGCCTTAACTTTTATAAAGCTTTATATCCAAGATAAACTACAAGGTATATCTTAAAGCTTGCCCAAGTACCGAAATATCATATAAAGCCCTGGTTAAGTCATAGGATTAACATTTCTGGTGCAGGCGAGTGAGTAAAATAATTAAAGAACATATTTTAGTATTTTTTAACTTGTAGTAGCATTTTTAATCAAAAATATAAAGCAAAGATAATAAAGTTTACCGCCTTACTAATAAACCTGTTATAAATATATACTACGTATATAGCCCGTCCGAACAGGCTTATTATCAATTTATACCTGGTATATATTTTATAACAGGTTTATTTGTAAGGCGGTTAAAGTATAAGGTTAAACCTACAGATCTAAAAGTTAAAATTTTTGATATTAAGTATCAGTCTCACTCACTGTTTATATTTAGTTTTTAATTTTGTACGAGATTTAATTTCTAGTAATTCTGCACAATTTTTTATTAGAATTAGAATTTAATTTATGTTTTTCTTTGCTTTTAGAACCTTACAAAATTCAATTTTTTAATTTAGTTTATTAATTAATAAAAGCTATATTGTATTATAACCCCCAAAATGCGACAATCTGTCAAAATGCAGTAGGATTTATTTTTAAAAAAAGTTCAATGTCAGTTTGTTAAAAATAAAGAAATAAAAACAATTTCAGTTACTAATTGTTATTAAAAACAGCATCTTTAATTATTTTACATTCAATTTTGTCCAATGGGCTTGTGTCCTCATTTTATAGTGATCAATTTTTCAATTGTTGATTGAAATTGATGTTAATAAATGTGTATTGGTGTGTCTATTTTATTAAATATCTAAATGTTAACAGAGATATAGAAATGAAAAATTTGAATTGTAGTTTTAGCGCTAGAAATGGTCGGCCATATTTGTATGACGTGAAATGCATTTTAACGTCAATTATTTGTTGAGTAGGTCAGTGCTGTGGTAATGTTTTGTAGCTGTTGGTAGTCAAATAATTAAGTCAAGTCAAAGAATAATAAGTTTTTATTTTATTTAACCCTGCTAAGCCAGACAAAATATTGAAATTTTATTGTTCCTTGAAACAGCTGTAAATAATATTTGATATTTTGATATATAAATACATATAGCAGAGATTTATGAGCTGTAAGGTTGGCAGCAGTTGTGATGTCACATGCATTTGGAGTGTGTACAACGTTGAATCCCTTTAATAATTAAAGAGACAAAATGACTTTTTTAATTGTTAATATCTCTTAACATATAAGGAGTTATTAAAAAATAATTGAGGTTCTAGTAACCCACTTTATTAATATATAGTACACTTTTATAGAAATTAAGACATAGGACACAAGCCCATTGTCGAACTGTCAAAATTTATATTAAGATCTTGAAAATTTCAAAAACTCGTATATCTTTAGCAATTAATTAATGCCGGTTGCATACATGTTTAAACAAAAATTACATTATAGATATTTTCATTTACCTTTAATTAAGGCATTACACAAAAAAACTTGTTTTAAAAAGAGTACAAAGACACGATTTTATAGAAAAGCATCTAGAAGACTATATTATAACTAACTGTTATTTATTGCTTTTCTTACGGAACATATTTGATGAATTGTGGAGATTTATTAATGGTAATATGAAACAAGCGACCTATGAACCTATAGCTGAAATAGGGTACTTAGTTTAAGCTATACCTCCGTTACCAACAACGCGGATATAATCCCTTAAATATGCACAAAACAAATTGTTTAAATACTAATTCCTACTCGCATATTAACTAATTGACTAATCCCCTCAAACATTTCCATACTCTCTTTTGAAATACAAATCGTCAGCATTCATTATGCACCCTCGCAAAACTGAAAACAAATCAGCGCCCTTTGCAGCTGACATAACAACAGATTCGAACCCTTTTCAATGGAAATTTAACCCCTATTTTTGATCTATGTATTGTTTTACGAGAAAAACTCGATACTTGTTGGTGGTAAACCATTTTGAGTGACTTTGATTACCGCAGGTTTTTTATTAACATCGTCGTTTCCAAAATCACAGCGTTACCACCTTTTACTTTTTAATTATTGGCATTTTGAGAAAGTTGGGAAAACAAAATCTCTTCATGGGATGTTATTCTACATTGATTTGTATCGGTTTGGTTAGTTCTACCTTTTTGTAAGAAAATAGTCTTGCACTTTAAGGATCATATTTGATAGCTTTCCACAAGCTAATGTCAAGCTTTATTTTTTACTTAGGTTAACATTTACTATTTCTCTGGTACTCAAGTCTTACAAATTTAGAGGGTATAAATCTTCCAGATTACTTAGAAAACAGAAATTCAATCAATTGTTAACAATTATACGCATACAAGAAAATGAGTTTATAATTTACATTAATTTTATAAAAATATTTACAATATTTGAAATACAGATGTTACATAATTTTGTTTTAGAATTTTTATGTAAATATTTACTTTAATTTGAAGTATTTTTATCGACTCGTTAGTCATCTGCTTTAATAAATCGCGTAGATTCCGAAACCTAACGTTCAAACACAACGCAGCGATCTGGAAATTTTTATTTAATATCTTTATAAAATCTCAAGCTTCAAGTGAACTCAAGTCAAGTCAAGTCCAAGTGTGATATAAAATTGAACATTTCTATTCAATTAACGCAATCGTAATATTTAATAATCGTTCTAACAGATTCATTGCTTTGTTTGTGTTAGTGCTGATTTATTAAACTAGTGCTGCACAAAAGAAATAATAGATTGCTGTGTCTTCGAGTTCAATCCCGAAAATTCGCATTTAGGATTACGTAAGGATCATATTCAAACCTCAATAACTCTCGAATTATGCAACTTAGAGCAATGATTTTGGTGTCGTTTTGTAGATAAAATCTCTGCAAGTCAATACATTATAATAATAATAATGTACCAGTTTTTGAGGTATGTGGTAAAAACTAAAAAAGAAACAGAGAAATTTTGAACTAAAATTCGCATAAATCATTTTTTTATGACATTTTCAATATGAATGTTTGTAAAATGATTTTATTACTTAATAAGTGGTATAATTACCTTTCAAATAATATTCTTTTCATATCCGTGAGGCCTTTAGATCCAGAGAAATCGATATTTTTTGGCAGAGTCATCTGAAATAAAAAATTAAATTTTAAATAGCGACCATTCCAACAGGAGGGGGGATGGACCCACAAATGTGGGTGTTTTTTCGATAAAATTACGTGTATAACATGCCCTTACATTAACGCAGGGTAGTCGCAGACAGGACACCTTGTATATTTCATTTTATTATTTTATAACTCTGTCAATTTAAGTAAGTTCGAGGAACTAAAAACATAAAGCCACATTTCCACTCACTGTTTTTAGTTTTAATTTTAGGTTTTAACCTTATGCGTCAGTAAAATATTTTATACATTATTTTGTAATAAATACTATTTTTATAAATATAAATTATTGTATTCCATATTGTTATTATTATTATTATTTTATTTTAATGTTTTTTCCATTTGCCACTACATTCTTGTGCCTTTACATGTCATTGTGCTTAATTCAATTTTAAATTAAAGCTAAACATTCTCACTCCTTCCAAACGAAAAAGAATATATAAAATTATCCTTAAAAAAAAAAAACAAAACTGCTACTGCTCCGCTGCTCTTGCTACTCTCCCTCCTATTTCTACTCTATTGTAGTTAATATAATTAATTTTATTTCATTGTATTTCAAGAGGTGAAACTTACGTTAAATTTATGTTAAAACTTTAAATTAACACTAAAATTCAGTAAGTGGGAATGGGACTTAAGTTCATTTAAGTTTCTTTAAGTAACAACGGCGTTTTATTTCTCCGATATTACTTTAATGCAGACTTTTTTCACCTTTTTATTTATTAAAGAATCAATCGAATCAAGGCATAGAGTTCAACACAATTATAATAACAATCTTGAACTCAAAATAACAGTTACTTATGAAAACAAAATAACATTGAAGTGCAGAGAAAATGTCTCAATAATTCTTCTAAATAAAGAAATGCATTTTTCAATATTAAATTCTAATCGACATTGAAGATATATATCACTAAATGCACATCTCTAGTCGAATCAATTGGATATCACACCACCATCACGACAGGCAGGAGACAGCACTGAGTAGTACTTAATAGTCCTTTTAGCAATATATTTTTGACAGGTAATAAAATATTTTATCCTGAATTACCATATTACATTTACGATTGCATACACTTAAAATAAACGGCATATTTCTTAAGGATCATTACATTTTATAGGCCATGATTTATTTATATTAATTTAACAGAATGACTTCTTCAGTATGTCTATGTATGGCATTTTATTAACGCTCATGTAAGAGTAACACTAAGTAATGCCATGTATTTCATAAGGCAGTAACAACTTCATTATATTAAAGTATTACACCCTTTTAAAGAATAATGTAAAGCAACGGACGTATAAAATGAACCAGCAGTTTTTATGGTGTTATTAACTTTGCAGTTTTCTTTCCGTAGTACGGATTTGCTCCTTTTTTATGCTGTGAGAGTTTTTTTTTTATTAACTATTAGTATAGATACACTTATCTAGTAGTTTACATTTCAATAATTACACGGTGTGGTAGAGATTGCCCAATGAACAATTCTACATGATTAGGTTACTAAGTCTGTCATTGTTGTAACTTGCATTACTATCAAGCAACATTTGCGTCACGGCGATGTTTTCGTGTTTACGTAGTTTCAACTCGTGCTTTGCTGTTATAGATTTGATTTCTTCTCCGACTGTGTTAATTTTCAGGTCTCTATGTATGTCGTCATTGCGGATATACCACGGTGCATTAACTATTCCTCGCAGAACTTTATTTTGGAACGTTTGTTTTTCTTTAACGTTCGATTTCTTGGTGCAACCCCAGAGAAGCACTCCATACGTCCACACTGGCTTTAACACTTGTTTATATATGAGCAACTTGTTTTCTATGTTTAGTTCAGAGCGTTGCCCAATTGGTCAATTCATATTCCTGTATTTTATGTTTTGACATGCGTTTTCCACTTTAGCTTAGCATCAAACATCATTTCTAGGTATTTTGTTTTATTCGCATGAGGAATTGTGTTTGAGTTTATGAGTATAGACAGATTTTTAATATTCTTTTGGTTTTTGAAATTTACGTGTTTAATTCGCCACACTTTTGTCCAAGAGCTAACCTTATCCACTGCTTTTTGAAGTTTTATTGTGGCTTCATTGATAGTGTTCCTAACGGGCAAGATTGCCGTGTCATCCGCAATGGTGGTCATTGTTGTAACTTGAATGTAGTTTTAGTCGTTATCTGGAAATCCAATATTCAGAGAAGTCTCACTAATGAACTGGACAGTCGATATACCCAATGCATATCAAAACCATATTGAAAACAATAAATATGGAATCTTCAAAAAGAATAACGAAAATATATTTATTGTACCATTCGCAATTTATATAAAGTTCTATAATCAATGGACTATGTCTTAATTTCTATAAAAGTGTACTATATATTGATAAAGTGGGTTACAAGAACCTCAAATGTCCAATTATTTTTTAATAACTCATTATATGTTAAGAGATATTAACAATTAAAAAAGTCATTTTGTCTCTTTAATTATTAAAGGGATTCAACGTTGTACACATTCCAAGTGCATGTGACATCACAACCACTGCCAACCTTACAGCTCATAAATCTATGCTATATGTATTTATATATCAAAATATCAAATATTATTTACAGCTATTTCAAGGAACAATAAAATTTCAATATTATGTCTGCCGTAACAGGGTTAAATAAAATAGAAACTTATTATTCTTTGATTTGACTTGATTATTTGACTACCAACAGCTACAGAACATTACCACAGCACTGACCTACTCAACAAATAACTGCCATTAAAATGCATTTTACGTCATACAAATATGGCCGACCATTTCTAGCGCTAAAACAACAATTCAAACATTTAATTGCTAATCTTCGTCAATATTTAGATATATAATAAAAGAGACACGCCAATTCACATTTTTAACATCAATTTCAATCAACGATTGAAAAAACGACCACTAAAAAATGAGGACACAAACCCATTGTATCTAACACATTACTTTTTTCAGCATGCCAGCATTCCAGCTAACTAAAGCCCATGGTCTACACATCTCGGGTCGTCAACTTTTATCCAGCACTGACTGAAATTGAGGTATTTCTTTTTTACAATTATTTAGAGCTCCGCTATTCTACAAATTAACTTGGCCCTTAAATTTTTTTAAATTTATTTACTTCACTAAAATATTCTAATATTATATACTTCGTTATATACTTTCATCTTTATACTTCCTGGTCTCTATTTTCTATTTTTCATTATTTTTAACTTATGCAAACATTAATCTAATCACGAAGGTAGAAACAGAATATTTTTTAATATACCAATGTTGGCTACAGCAATCCCCATTCTCTACATGAGCTAAAAATAACACGATCGCTATTACAAATTAATATGATCAACATGACAGTGTTGCCACCATCTAATACATATTTCCATTGTCGTACATAATTTAATAACGGCCACGTTTGTGATATATTGACAATATTTCCCAAGAGATGGCATTGTGTTCTTTATGACAAGAGTTTGTTTAATATCAATATGAATCGAGCTTTGAATGTGAAATAAAAATCTTTCCACCCAGTTATTTTCCCCCCACCCCCTTTTAAGGTATTGGAGCGTAAATATTATACATAAAAATATTTTACAATGCGCTAAAATATCAATTTGAATAACGGAATATAGGAAAATGTGGTATTATTACATTTTTTTGAATAAAATGTTACGCGGATATTTTAAAAACTTTACTGGTTTTTTTTAGGAACATATTTTACATACAAAATATTTTGCATTTCGAATGTTACAGCAGTCATATTATGGTTTTCGATCCGTAATATTGGTGATTAAATTAAAGCTAAAGTACTACTACCACATCTATTTTTTTGACTGTATTAGGCACAGAGATATAAGAATATAGTACACGAAGGGTATGACCGCGTGTAAGAGGAAGCGATAAAGGCAAAGAGAGAGATTGCTGCCGAGAGTCCTATCTGTCTCTTTCTAGCCGTTATTCTAGCTTTCTAGCCGATATTCTAGGAATTCGAGCACATTTTGAATTTCTTCTGGATTGTCAGAAAACATGTCCTTTAGTTCACCACTGGTGCTGTGTTTTGTTCGTTGAGTTTGATATTGTGGGCAGGTTACTAGTAGATGATGGACTGTTATTTGCGTCTGACAGTTGCTGCATTGCGGAGCTGTTGTTTAACTCATTAAGCGTTGATGGGTCAACCTCGTATGTCCTATTCGTAGTCTGAAGATGACTTTTCCAAATTGTCTGTTGCTCTGATAAGAAGTTTCCCACTTTTTACTATTTTCCTTAATCATTCTCAATTTGTTGCTACTTATTTGTGTCCAGCACTATTTTTTAATTTGCCTTATGCCCTTATGACTTAATTTTAATAACCAAGAATTTACTAGCGACAGCCTTAGACTATTTTCTTTGGAGATAAACAAGACTGTCAATATATTCTTCTTTTTTTTAAATAATACGCCTTATCTCCCGTTTCTTCGCTTCATACGGTTCAAGCCGTGCGGACCTGTAGATGCTTACCTTAAGAATACAGTAAGGATGCTCAAAAGTTTCTTACAAAGTCCTTTATAAACTCAAGAAAATGTAAACACATACTTCAAAGTTCTAACATAAGAAAAACACGCAAAAGGTTAAAATCCATTTACTAATTTCACTTGAATACACTGTGAGAATGAATATACAGTAAAAATTACTATGCGAGATAGGACCAGGGTGCTTTAATGGTTCTAAGAGGAGAATTCCTATAGAATCAAATAAAAATTACTATACTTATAGCAACTTTTATATTTTACATAGAAATTGTAGTCATAAAATTATTACAACACTCAAGTACTATGGTCACATGATAATTTTCACTGTTTATTCATTCCCGCAGTGTACTTCTTATTTCATTTACTTTGAAATTTACTTATTTATAAACAAAGACACGTCAAATTGAAAATTCTTTGATAATTTAAGGGTTAAAATCAATTTACTTACATCAATATATAATTAAGATCAAATAAGATTTAAGTAGAATGGATTAGCGACTTAGAAAATGAAATGTTAAAGTATAAATAGAGCGACTAGACAGTGAAATTCGAAAAGGGTTTCATGTGTCAAATCCCATTTCTTTAGAGTTTCAAATCTTAGTTGATTATATATAGAAGAAGTTAATACATTGTACCAGAACCGCATTAAACGGGCACACAATGTGAGGAGTGGGGGAGCAGAAAGTAAATTATGACTGGATATATTTGACGTGGAGTTGACTCATTGATAGGGCAATGGGGGGAATAGTGGGGTTCTAAGCCCCACTCAGGTTAATCCGCCACTGCATCTTGTAAATGTATTTCTTAAGTCAGATAGCCTAAATAGAATCGGTTTATTCAAATATTAACAAAAAGCTTGGCAAAGTTTTACTCAAATTTATAGACAGAGATAAGAAAAAACTTTTTACTGTAAACTGAGTCGCTCACAAAGCAATGCGGTTAAGTCCAAAAAATAATTCAGAAAATGAGTATTTTTTAATACATTGGAGAACATAATCATATTCAGAAGCTATAAAAAGAATATAAACTTTTATAAATAAATTTTTATCGTCATTTCACCAACAAGGTTGTCAATCACCCTGAAAATAATGTCTCAATAGTGATGTCTGACAACTTGGTTCTTGGTATGTAGCAGTCGTTATGGGACCCATAGCGACACTAAGGCCTGCCTCAGTATGGCACCGTATTTAAGCGAATTTCTGCCGGACGTATACGGGCTACTACGCTTTACCTATCTGAACCATGTAAATGTAATGAGATCTCTCTGGAGCTCTCAGACTGCACGCTGCAAAGCCGTCCGAATACGGGCGGCACTATCTCGCACATTAGAACCGTATAAAGGCGAATTTTATCCAAGCGTTAGCACTACTACAACGATATCCTATCCGAACCTTTGTAAATGCAAACAGCCGCCTAGACTGGAGGGGATACCTAACATCGCTTGTTCTTTCGCTGCAATACGGGTCTTTTCGGGTCTATCGCGTATGACGAGTATGTTCAGCATGCTTCAGTTTATGTTTGTATTTCAGTTATTATCTTATTATTACTTATCTTATTATCCAAGCACACCAGATTTATGACGTAAACATCAAGAGGATGCTGTATCATAAATATAGATAAATAAATTAGCATAAACATGTATTGTGACACACATAGGCGGTTTACTTTGTAGCTCATCCAATCCGCTGATTTACGTCCGAATACGTTGTCGCTTAAATACGGTCCCATACTGAGACAGGCCTAAGCATATACAATCTACTTCATACCTATTAAGGAGAAGAGGAAATGTATATTTTATACCATTGACATAGAAAACTAGCGATGTCATTGATCAAATCCCTGATTGATAATCTCCTAACTTTTTCCAAATCCTTTAATAATAAAGAGAACCAATGATCAGAAATCTAAACTCAGAAAATAGTCTTAAGTGCATTGACTTTAGTACAGGCATGTCTAAATAACGTCAGCTTATGAAAGAAAATTTTTAAATATTGGATATATTATTATATATTACAGTGGCTAATTTGTACCGTACTTTTGATTATTATGTAAAGCGCTTTGTTTACACCTAATTTTAATTAAAATTCCGCTGGGTGTTAAAAGTAATATTAATTACTTTTTATTTACTAATTAATTAAATTAATGTTGTGTTTTCTAATATTCGTAATATTTCTTAACTTTTGCTGTAATGATAATGTAAAAAAAGTTACGCGTAATTAATAATGCTTAGACCTTGAAATAAAAATTAACAAGCCACGGAAGTACGTTATATAAGCGTAAAAGTGAACTAATTAACTTTGTAAAGTTTTAAACAAAAATAATTTAACATAAAAATGTAAATAAAAATCAAAAGAATAAAAAGAATATGTGGAATGATTAGTAGTAAATAATAAATTATAAAATTTATAGTTAATAGTTTTAATTTGCTCGTTTATAATTCGTTAAATGTTTGTTTAGACAATTATCATTAAGTAGGTAATATTTCCTGGTATTTGTCCAATACTACTTAATTCTTCGTCACATCTGTTGTGACGTTACACGTTTGAAAACAGAAATTTTATAGTCTTATCTTATTTTTATTTCTTTTTTCAAATTATATTTTTTTCTAAATTCTAGTTTACAGACATCGCGAAGCTTAAGGGCGTCCGCACACGAGGCGACTGTTTGCAAACCTTAGCCCCGAATCAGCCCGAACCGAATGTGATTGCAACTGTGTTGTTAATGAGAGAACTAACGTGTATACGAGTGGGAGAAAACACACGCCACGAACGTAACTAAACTGATTTCAAACTGGTTTTGAGCACGTTTGCTGCGAGTCTATTTCTCGGTTGCTTTTGATGATGACTCATGAACAAAGATGTGCACAAATACTATTGAAAAGTATTTAAATACATATATACAAACAAATACGACATAATAAAATCCCCTATTGTTAAAATTTTTATAGAGCCACGGAACACGGCTCGACTACCAGTTTAGTTTAATTCGTGCATTATGTTTTCTCTCACTCGTATACACGTTCGTTCTCTCATTAACAACACAGTTTTATTCTCATTCGGTTCGGGCACATTCGGGACTAAGGTTTGCAAGCAGTCGCCTCGTGTGCGGAGGTCGTAAAACTCCTTCACACTTTAGTGACCTTCATTTGCATGTGACGCAATTAATGAATTACATTCAGAGAATAGTAGAAACATAAATATATTTTTTTATCAAAAACAAATAAAACAAGAAAAAGAATATGTTTACAAGTCCTTTAAATTCTTGGTTACGTTTCCCATACAACGCTTTGTAGTAAAAATAAATTAAATTATTGTCAAAGATAAGATGTCAATAGCTAGCAAGTTAAAGAGAAGTGTGAAGACAAAGTAAAAAAAGAAATACTTAAAGGAATATCCGAGGGTGCACTACGTGTTCTAGTAGACGGGTTTTATTCTTTTAAATCAACCCTTCTCTCAAACGATTGGATTACAAAGAAAATAAAACGGGTTAAATAACCAGTGAAATGTTTACAGAGGAAGTGAAGTTCATTAATTTTACTTTAACAGAAGCAAAAAAGAATTGCGTTGCTCGCTCAATAAGTTCGTAGGATGACAAATAGAGGGCCCAACGATTGACAAATTCATATGATTTTTACTTTACTAGATAGTATTAACCTTCAAACGATATGAACCAAAATTTCGTGACATTCCGATAATTAGTTTACAAGTTACAGTGGTTTTAGTGATGGTACTTTTGTAATTTTTCATGTGTGTGTTTTAATGGGAAAAAATACCGTTTCAGCTAAGCAATTACTTTAAAAGAGCAATTCTGATATTTTTAGGCAGAATTAACAAATTTTATATATTTATAATGTTGCATTTGTTTTCGTATTATAAACTTAAGGATTTTTCAATAAGAGGTGTCATTTCAAATCAACAGAAAAACGCAATATTTCCGTGAAAAGTGGCGATATTTTTATTTTAATCTAAAGCACAAACTCTGACGTTAGTATTATTTATTGTTTATTGTTCGCCTTTCGGCTTTACAATCTACATTCTTAATACATTTCATATACTTCCAATTACAATTAAATTTACATTATTCTCCACCAGCTTATTTATTCTCCTGTTTTTTCTTTCCTTCTTACTATTTCCGCCATCCACCTCTTTCCTTCACTGCCTCCCTTTAATAGCTGGCCAATATTCCTTTCGCTCGCTACTTTTTCCTTACACTCAAACTTAATGTGCTCCAGTGTTTCGTCCTCCGCTCCGCACATTCTACACTTTCTTTCCTCACTCTTTTCCCAGTATCTGTTTCCTTTTTCCTCATTTCCCAATCTAAACCTTGCTGTTCTCTGACGTTAGTAATGAATCAATATGTCTGCCAAATGTCACCGAAAAATTGCGTCAAATTATGAGAGTTCGACGGCGACTCATTCTTAAAGCAGGTTTTAATAGCCGTGTTCGTTCGTATATACTCCAGGCAAAAAATTGTCTTTCAATGCTAGTTTCACACTTGCAAACTTGTCACACGCTAATTTCAAGGTTTATTTTGTACTTTTCATATAGAAATTGTCTTGCTATGCGAGATTCACACTTGCAATCTTGTCAAACGCTAATTACAAGGTTTATTTCTACCTGGGACATTATAAAAAAATTAGTTGGACTGTGCTTGTCCATTGTTTCATAGATTTATACGGTACAACTGTTTTAAACATGAGCCACCGCCGTACTATCATAATTTGAACTATATCATTATAAAATAAGCAGGTCTGATCCCTTCTTAATTTCCCTTATATTATTTAAGAACAATGTGTCTCAAGTTTAATACATTATCTATGTATTCTCTCACCAGACTGGAATGAAGGAGACAAAAGATATGGAATTACATTAGTTTAAACAAAGAAACAATAGAGATAACATGTTTTGTAATATCAGTAATTGAAAAGGAAGATAAAGAAAAGGAATGATTCGAAACACTTGAATATATTGTTGTACTTGAAAATATTAAAGATCCACCTCATTAGTTTGCACTGGTAGTTTTGTTTTGGAGAACAAAGAGTTTAATATACTTTGATGAAGTAATCAAAGAATTGCTTTTTTTTATTAAAGGTATTAAAAGAAATTCAGATCCAGGTATATTAATTTTCATAACATATACAGTGCATTTTGAAATATTTTTTTAACAAAACGTATCTTAAAAAAATTAATAATCGGTTCATAATTTTAATACGCATTTTGATTTGATTGGTGGTCCATAGTTCGAAAATTTAAGGTATTTTGAGGATTGTTTTCTTTATAATAAAAATAATGAAGAACAATATTTTAATTTTTTAAGCTTATTATTACACATATTCAACATATAAAAAATCTTTAAAAAATTGAACCTGGAAGGTGTTGCCGATTTTGGCTCTTCTTCGATAAATAAAAACCAAGAAAATTATTAATTAGTATGAGTACAATTAGGCATCATTTCCACTCACTGTTTTGATATTTGATTTACTATTTTTATTTAATATTGTAATCTTGATTTCAGGTTTTCGTTTAAGAATTCCTTTTCACATTTGTGTTCTAATTTAAGTTTAAGTTTACCAGTTATTTAATGAAAAAAATACGAAATTATTGAAATAAAAAAGTGATTCTAGTTCCAATGATAGCTATTGATGTTGTGAATAACATATTAAAATTTCAGACGATTCGGCTGAATAATTTATTTATTTTCTATTACTATTGGCAATATCCTTACAAAATTTAACAGTATATTCTTAAAAGGCTACACTTTCTAAATATCAAAAAGAAAAACAAAAATCGATTTTTTGAAAATTCTAGACCACCATCCCCCCTTAAATACAAAGAATACTCTTCCAGCGGAATGCGTTTAAAGACTTCCATGCGAACAAGTGAACAATTACCTTAATAATTCAGCTAGAGTGATCAATAATATTGTATAAAGTTTGATTTGACGTGAAATGTGCAATAAAGCGTTATTATTACATGATATACGAGTATTAATATTAGATATTTCATGATATTATACAGTTATGAATCATGTACCGGAAGTAGCAGCTTTATGCTTCAATTTCAAGCTCCGGTGCACACAAATTCCGCAGCGTATTACATCTACACCAAATAAAGCTTTAACTCCTTGTTAAAACTTTGTTACAAGTTTAAAACTTTTTCTTTTTTGAAGACTCATTTATATTATTAATGATGTTAAAAACTTTTAACTTTTACACGAAAATTTGACGAGGGTTTAACTGGAGTTTACATCAAAGTTAATGCTGTTATTTGTAAATAAATTAATTAATTAAACTCTTTGATAAGTAAAGTATCATTCTCACTTACTGCTTTAATTTTGTATTTTGTATTTAATTCAAATTGTTTAGCATATGGCAATACGCGTGTTTTAAATTTAAAATATTAAATTAAAAAAAAACTGTATTATATTATAACCTCCAAAATGTGACAATCCGTCAAAATGCAGTAGGATTTTACTTTTAAAAGAAGTTTAATGTCAGTTTTTTTTTTAAATATAGAAGTTAAAACAATTTCTATTACTAATTGTTATTAAAAATAGCAATTGTAATTATTTCACATACAATTTGGCGAACTGTCAACATTTGTATAACTAACGATGCATACGCACCAACTAAATTAACTGAACTTAAATTAGAACACAAATGTGAAAAGGAATGCTTAAACGAAAACCTGAAATCTAGATTACAATATTAAATAAAAACAGTAAATTAAATATCAAAACAGTGAGTGGGAATTAGGCTTTATACTTTCCAATATATGTTATTAAATTTAATTTATGTAATGTGAATCTATCTCCGACGATTGAATATTTAAAAAAAGCTCAATTATAATTGTAAATAAAGTCTGTGAATTATTATTAAAAAAAAAAAAAGAATTGTAAATAAATAATGATTTAATAATATTTTTACAAGAGGAAATATGAATTAATTATTACATTATTCATTATTTTTTCTCTCTGCATATTTATTATTTACATTTCCGTTTTTTTAATAGAGTTTTTATAAAATTATAATACACTTTCAATGCCTTACAATATTAAAATTAATGACGAATGATTTATTTTTTTAAAGTATTTTTAGAACATAACTATTTTAAATTTGCTAACACCGTTATCGCTATTTGTTACTTCATATTGGAACCAGGGCTCTAGGGTTGTTTCACCCAGATCTAGGTTTTTCGATTGTCATCTGGGTGAATATATTTCTTTCATGAAAATATCTCACGAAAAAAAAGGTAATTTATAGCTATATATTATGGCGAGTAAACGGGACAAGTTTTTCTGAGTTTATTTAAGTTGCAATTAGGGTTTTTTTCCAAATTTGGTAAGGGAGCATTGATGGAGACCTCCGTAGTACATAGTAAGGAGAATAAAACCGATGCCAGCGTACACTGCGGATAAATTGGATATTAAAAGAGGTTATTTCATCATTTAGTGTCTTATTTTGTACCTTTTTCTTTAACGTCATGCGTTTTGAGTTATTCTTGTGTTGATTGTTAATATTGGTAAATAATAGCTTAACCTGAACTTGCATTTTCACTACAATTTTATTAGCCAATATTAACAAACAAATGAATATCACACTAGTCCAATTCATAGCGCATGACGTCAGAGAATAAGTTACAGAATAAGGTCTATCAGTTTTGATTGATTTTTTTGGATCAAGTGAAAAAGTAAGTACAAGAGTAGATTACTAATTCAATGACTTCGATTCTTGAAAAAGCGCCTTATTTATTAACATAGTCTCCATTAAGCTCGATACATTTAATCCAGCGTTTCTCCAATTTGTTGATTCCTTCCAAATAATAGGTTTTCTCAAAGCCCTTAAAATAGGCGTTTGTTTTAGTGATTTCAGTGATGACCTCTTTTTTAGACCCAAATATCTTACCGCACAGCCATTTCTTCAGGTTTGGAAACAAGAAATAGTCGCAGGGGACTAAATCTGGATAAGATGCCCAAGTTATGCATTTTTGCCATCGTGACTACACATTCAATCACAATCACGGTATCCATCTAGCGGATATCTGCTTGCTCGAAATTTTACAGTAGTCTATTACTAGATGTCAGTTAACGGCAGCAGCGCGGGAAATTCAAAAACGTACTGAACTATCGTATAATAAAAAAATAGCTAAAACAAGTATGAATGCACCATGGTTTGTACCTAATAACATAATACATCTGGATCTGGATATATCTACAGTTAATGATGAAATAATGCTTAAAATCAAAGCATACAAAGGGAGAATACTTGAACATCCAAACAATTTGGCCAGTTGCCTAATGTCCAATAATTCGGTAGTACGCAGACTAAAAAAGAAAGTACCTCAGGACCTATTAACCAACTGATCAGAATCTAGGATCTATTGAAATTGAGGGATGAGTCGATGGGCACACCCCGCGCTAGACACTTTATTTTTACATACATATCGTAGACAGATTGTAATAATTTATAGAAATCAAATTAAAAAAAAAACAAGTCTAAAATTAGCTTTAATCAATTACCCATAGAATAAGGGCAAATAAAGGGTAGATTTATTTCTTAAAAGTAGTAAAATAGGTCAGAATACGTTATGCATTAGATGACATGTTATGTTAGATAAACCTTGAATACATGCAGCTGTGTCTAGGTGGTATACATGTTGATGTTCTATGGAATACTTATTCAAGTATCTGTACTGTATATACATATTTGAATAAGTTGAAACGCCACCTACAATAATTTCCTTCAATATAAACACTGACTGGTACACTGACTTTGAGAGCATATTTTACATTTCTTCTTTGTCTGTAATATCCTGTTCTCTGCAAATATTCATACGTGAGCTTTTCAAATTGCAATATACTTGTATTTCACTGCCTGAAGCTTAAAGCTACGAAAAGCAATCCGAGTGTTTGCATAGTTATTTATTTATCTCTTACTTTGATTTTCCTTTATTTCAAACGAAATATATGCACACATGGGCGCCCGGAAGGAAAGTAAACAGGGGTATTAATAAAAAGTATCATCCAGAACTAACAAGCATTCTTCAAAAAAACAATGTATACCGATGAAGATAACCCTGCAAACATTTTTTCGTATCGTAGTAATGTCGAATAGCCTGATTACAATTTGAGTAAGATTTTTCGAAGCACGTTCTAAACCACACGTAGAAAATAGATTTGGGTACGTTCAGGAAAAGAAATTTCGTATTTTAGAATGGGCTTGTGTCTTCATTTTTTAGTGGTCGATTTTTCAATTGTTGATTGAAAGTAATGTTAATAAATGTTTATTGGTGTGTCTATTTTATTAAATATCTAAATGTTGACGGAGATATAGCAATTAAAAGTTTTAATTGTAGTTTTAGCGCTAGAAATAGTCGGCTATATTTGTATGACGTGAAATGCATTTTAACGTCAGTTATTTGTTGAGTAGATCAGTGCTGTGGTAATGTTTTGTAGCTGTAGGTAGTCGAAATAATCAAGTCAAATCAAAGAATAATAAGTTTTTATTTTGTTTAACCCTGCTAAGGTAGTCATAATATTGAAATTTTATTGTTCCTTGAAATAGCTATAAATAATATTTGATATTTTGATATATAAATACATATAGCAGAGATTTATGAGCTGTAAGGTTGGTAACCTTACACAAGGATTGTGATGTCACATGCATTTAGAATGTGTACAACGTTGAATCCCTTTAATAATTAAAGAGACAAAATGACTTTCTTAATTGTTAATATCTCTTAACTTATAAGGAGTTATTAAAAATAATTGAACATTTGAGGTTCTAGTAACCCACTTTATCAATATATAGTACACTTTTATACAAATTAAGACATAGGACACAAGCCTATTTAAGTTTATGGAGTGGGGTAATACATTTTTGATACTGAAACTTTCGCCTCCGTTTTTGATCCAAAATACCTTCGAAACGAATACTCTTGTTGTCCATAAGTAACCCAAATATCGATTCCTATTCTAGGTCTAGTTCTAGAATATCGTATTCAAATTTTATACGCGTCGGATTCAAATTGTTTGTAGTGAAGGGAGTGCCTAAGGACTTATTCCCAATACAAATACCGAAAATTATAATTTAAAGTAGAAGAAAGTGAATCACTGGATCCACTACTCACAAACCAGTAGTTCAGTATCACAAAATTTACTTAATATCATTAGGTTGATAATACATAAATTCTAATAGTCAAATAAAAAAGAAATATATATTTCCATAAAATTTTAGATATTTGCGCCTATGTTACTATGTTCCTTACACATTTTTACTTCAGCCCCTGTAAGACGTTTTCCGCAAGCACCCATGTTTACAAATTCTGCAGCAATCAAAGGAAAAAAAACATTAAAAACCACATTTAAAATTCATACGTTTTTTATTACTTGAATTAAAAGGCAAATAATCAAGATCAAACAAAGATATGTTTATAACATAAAAAGTTAATTGTGTTTTCCTTGTAAATTGGTGTATAGCCGCTCTAATTACAATGTGGTTCATTACGTCTCCCCTTCGCTCCCTATCACCCCTCCCCATGCTTTAATACCGTGTGTTTTGTCGCGTTATTATAATTTATGTTATTTTTCTTTCAATTTTGCTTTGATAATGTCGCAGTGTGTGTGTCTGTGTGTCATTAGATATGATTGATTCAGTCATTAATGTCAAATTTAGTAGTCTATTAATTTCTAATAGTTTATTGTGCTGATATTGAAATAGCTTTGCTCGAAATGTAAACTTATTAGTTGCTACGTCAAAGTATTAATTATGGGCCACTAAATACCTTTTCAATAACTCTATTAAACACATTTGTGCCTAATATTGTATCTAGATACTTTAAGCGTATCTGAAATAGTAATTAAACTAATACCGCTATTTTGTAACTGTATTTACTGTACATTCTTTTATATTAATTGTACAAGTTATATTGCTTTTATTACTTAAAATTATCTAACATGAAACTAAACGTAAAATAATTTTAATTTCCAAAAATGTTTATTCTTCTTCTTGTGTCTTTCTCCCTCCTTCTTCTCTGTACCTCTGCTATTCATCACCTTCCTTCCTATTTTGTAACTAATTTCTAAAGATTTTTCAAAGAACTATATTTTATTTAAAAATCAAATCAAAAAATAAAATCATATTTAGCTATATTGCTGTAATATCAAAATAACCTCCTTTAATATCTGTTTTGTCCACAGCGTACGCTGTCATCGTTTTTATCCCACTCACTATGTACTCCGTATGGTCTCAATCAGTCTTCTACTCATGAAATTTATAATAAGTCCAGATTGCAATATAAGTAAAGCCAAAAGACAGCTCTTTAATTGTGAACTCTATTTTTAGGGATCATTTTTCTAAATTTATGATTAAAATAAAGGTTAATATCGCAGTAAACATTTTGAGTCACTTTGCCATTATATTGAAGATGCGTATGATTTTTTTGTCATGAAAGAGTTCATCTACAATTCAATTTCTCACAGTCGTTCATATAAAATGTCTACTTTATCACCTACAATGAAAACACTCTACCTGTCAGAATACAAATGAAGAAAAAGTTGATGCGAACTATAATTGAAGTGCAATAGTGATAGAAACGTCACAAAATAGGACACTTTACCAAATTGTTTACTGTGATATTGACGTACATTGATGCTATTATTTTTTTTAAATATCCAAACGGCGTTATACCTGCACCAAATTTGAATTTCACTTTTGTCGCTTGTTTTAGTTCTGCGTGTGACGTCACAGAAGCAATAACATTTTCTCAACAATCGTAAATAAAACTTGATGGAATACACAAGCCGGTTGTTAGAAGTAAATGACCTATCGAACATACACTCATATGCTTCTCTGTTTTATAAAAGAGGTGGCCAATCAGCGGACGTGACGTACCATGCCGCTGGTATTTTACATTTGAGGTTCTTGTAGTCAACTTTATGATTCAAAGACTCATTATTACTTATTAAATTTATTTCATTTATATTTAGAACAAAACCAACTCTAATTTTAGATAAGAACACAAAAATAATTGAAATGTTGTTCAAAAAGAAATGTTATATACTAAAGACGTAACCCCAATTCGTTCCCAATTTTTCAGTTAACGTTGGCAACCCTAAAAGTAACACAACACCATCCCAGCAACATTATTTCTAATGTTTTGTGTATAGCACGACACAAACAACCTACGTTAATTATCCATTCGACCTAATTACAATGCTATTACATCTCGGAATACACAAAGGAACAAGCAAACCACAGCAGTGCCATCTATAAATTAAATCCAGGAGATAACAATTTCAATAGTAGGTTGTTAAGTAAACGGAAATTTTAATGTGTCATTATTTAATGTGTTTTAAACAATGTCGTTGAATTAAATACACTTAACTTTAAGTCAGGTAATAGGGTAATATTATTATTTAATGTTGAAACATTTAAATTACATATAAAAGGGATTAGCAAAGTTTAAAACCAATTAATTTTCTATTATTAATAGATGGCAATAAGAACATTGTAAGGTTTAAATATTGGATAATTGGATAATGGATAAAAAAATATTGGATAGAAATATTGGAGAATTTCGAGGTTATATCTCTCTTTGCCTATGTTACAGTATTCAGCCTCTTGCGCACTCTAGTCTTACATCTCTATGATTGAAACATTTTTTACGTATTTAAATTTTTACGATGTAATTTTCTTATCCTTAAAGTGTTTTATATACTCAAAAAGTAAAAGCAATCAAAAAACAGACTTTGGAAAAAGCCTTGCCTAACAATGGCGTCAAAATTGAAATTAATTTCTTCTAACATCTGTTGTCAGATACAAGCAGACGCATGTATTTCTATATGAAAAATCGTTTAAGGTGTAAAAGCCATTAACCACCGTCCCAAAGCAATAACAGAATTTAATTTCACCAGCTACTAGAGACATCTGTGTCAAAATGAAACAATTAATATTTTATAGACCACAGAACAAAAAGAAGAAAAAAATATCTCTATTAAATGTGAAATATAGATATTTCAATAAGTTACAACCCCCACGCTTTTTCTATTTATATTAATAAATCATTTTTTAACCCTTAGTTTGGTTAGGGGTTGCTTGTAGTATAGGTTTCTGGCAAATAATTCACAATAATGTGGCTTTTATATCGAGTTCTAAGGGAAACAATATCTAAATCAAACAAATCGTTGTAATACACTTAGCCTGAATGATAGCCTGTATCAATAATAAGATTTGGTAAGGGTCTTGGGTGTCCTTTCTGGGAAACATGATATGGATAAACTTTCTCACACAGTGCTGGACAACCCTAAGTTGTAAATCAGCGGTCGTGAACCTTTTTGTGTTATTAGCAAGTGAAATTGTTAACATACATAATCATAAACTTATTAGAAAGCGGTGTAATTCACATATAGAAGCTACTACTCCACAAAACTGCTAAAATACTAGGAAGTGGTCGCTGACACGACTCAGCATCGGAAATAGGCCGACGTTAAATAAATTTAACAAAAAAGTTGTTACAAAAAATACACAAAATATAATCAAAATTAGATGATATAAAACCTAACGTTTTTTTAGTTAAGCAGGTACAGGACGTACCGTCAATGCAAAAAGTTTATCTCTCGGTAATACGAAATGCAAAATACGAAGTACATGAGGGACGAGCAAATATTGGGACTGTACCTTTGAAAATGAATTTTTCAATTCCCTATTAAACTGCTTTTTGCTTGTTAAAATGATTTTTTATGCATATAATAGTTTAATAAATTAAAAATTACCTATAATTAATATCAAATTTATATTAATTCAATTTAAATACAAATTAAATATTTTGAAAAAGGAATAATAAATTTTGCAACGCTGCAAATTTACGTGTGTTGACGCATGCGTGATTTGGTTCTTTGACTAATAAATTGTTATATTTTATATAACATTTATTCCGATTTTGAATTTCCCGCTCAAATTGGCATTTGCAACGTTGCCGGCTTATAACCTACATTTACTGTTTCTTACTGGTTTTATTTAAATATTTTCGTAAATAGGTATCCTTTTGCTAATTTTCTTTTTGCAATAGTTACAGAAAAAATTATTTTATATACACCTAGTTTTTAAAAGCCGTGTCACCATTTTTTTATAGTTAAAAGTTATATTATGTGGTGAAATTGAGCTAAAAATTATGATTTGTATGGAAAATGACTATTTTTAATCATGTATAAAAAGAAAACTATGAGCCTTAGGTCTCTAAAATTTTGAGACAGCATGTATTTTAACTATTTGTATCGACCCTCCAAATTTCACAACGTTTTCATCATTTACGTTAACGTCCTGTACCTCCTTAGTTACATTTCAATTTAAAGTTATAATCTATACTTAGGTTTTCAGAATAGGCATTCCTTGTCACATTTCTACGTGTTTTAATTTTAGTTTAATTTAGTTACTGGCGAAGCGTTAGTAATATAAATTTTGACATCACTTTGCCATCATATTGAAGATGCCCATGATTGTTTTGTCATGAAAGAGTTCATTTATAATTCAGTTTCTCACAGTCGTTCATATGAAATATCTATTTTATCAGCTACAAATGGTGAAACCACTCCATCTGTCGGAATACAAATGAAGATAAAGTTGATGCGAACTATAATTGAAATGCAATAACGTTAGAAAAGTCACAAAACAGTACACTTCACCAAATTGTTTACTGGGCTAGCGTAGCTTATACCATGTACCCCATCCTCATTAGGTGGAACATAATTTCGTTCGTTACAAAAAAAAGTTTGGTGTTACCACAAGAAAAAAGAGAAAAAAGCAAAGGTTATTCCTCTCTTAAAAAGAAAAAAATTATTATACCAAATAAAATAAATGAAAAAAACTACGTAGCTTCACTCTAATATAGTTTATGGAAGACAGAATATGATTATTGCCGAACTCTTCCAGTGGTGTCTAAAAAGGACTGTGGTCCTAAGAAGCCCGTGAAGTATTACTAAAAAAAAAAAAATTGTGATACAATAACAATACCTACGTTAATAAAGTTAACTATATATAAGTTGAAAAAATTAATAAATATTTATAAAACATTTTTCATATTAAATGAACAACATACGATTATATCTGCGTTGTGCGAGTTTATGTTATGTAGGATGTAAACACTTCAACAGTCAACAGTTTCTTACGTTTCTAAGTAACATAATTAATACATCAATTTACTTGATATAATTAATTGCTTTGTGTCCAATCAATAGTAAAGTGTGAGCACTTAATATTCTAATCACTAAACCTCCTTCCACCTTGTGTGAACTGGAACCCCATCAATATTAAACGTACGTGCTTTAGCGTAGTGCCATCCCCTTAATTGTCTTGGGTAGGTCATAGTAAGGGTAAGCGCACACCGCGAATAAAACACAACGCGGAAATAAATTCACATCGCTAATTTCCATCAAACTATAGATTTTTCATCGCGAATTTTAAATCGATAGAGAATGTATTCTTCCCAGTAAACATTTTGGAGTAAATTCTACTTAATTTCTATTACATATCATGAGTTTTTTGTCTGGAACGTGTTCGTTTTCTATTCAGTCGTTCATAGGAAAGGCACTTTTTATGAGTTACAGACATTGCAACGACGGTTCACTGCTGAATTAAAAGCAGAGTCGGTTTGTGATTTATGACCGGAGTTATAAACTTGACACTAGCAGGGATAGCAGGGGTATAAAACTTAATGGAATTCTACTTTTTAGAGTCTGCAAAATATAAATATTTAAATGAAGAAATAAATAGATGTAATCTTTAGTACGGATCGTGATTTTTTAATGAATATTATTCATCTTCAACAATACTCGTTATATTAGTCTTTTACATTGTTTTGGTGATTCAAAAATCCACGATCGGCAGGTCTGCGTTAGGTTTAAAACCTCTGAAAGGGGTGGCCTGATGAAAGTGAACTTAAAAAAAATATATCCATGTGGGAAAGAAACAGAAATACTTAATGAATGATGTTGGAAAAAGAAAGAATATTATTATGAAAAAATTCTAACAACTAACACAAAATCTGTGACAGGTAGAGAACTTGTAAAGCGTTAGAATAGAATTGTACGAGTGACTCGAACTTCACCAAATAGGGCACTTCACCAAATTGTTTACTGGGTTGTCTGATTCCATGTACTTGATTTAAATGTTTGCCACCAACGTATTAGTCAAATATTGGAAGATTGACATGGCAAGTTTCCTGCTACACGGTGGAACGAATGTTTGATCCGAATCATTTATTTATTTTATTAATTTGTTGATATTATTGACACTGACACTGTTTAACAAAAACTTTCAAGTAAATAAAGAAACTTTCAAGTATAAAACCTTCCTTTGTTGGACGATTCGTGCTGCAGTGTATAAAATGTGGATCAAGTGTGTGGTGGGGGTAAAAAAATCGTTCTTCAGTCTCGTGCGGCGCACGGTCAACGCCAGATTCTTCATATAGTTTATACTAAGTATTTTCAGGGGGCCCTCGGACTTTTATAACTTATATTTATATTTTAACGGTTTCACAGTGAAGTAATACTCCTAGTAAATAGTTATTCCCGATAATGCTTACAAAACTTTTATAACAAAAACATAAACAATAACAAAAATTCTAAATAGGAATGAATTTTTTTTATTAAGAGTGTATTTCATACTCACTTCTGTATAAATTTATCGCTGAACATGAGGGAGGGGAGAAGCATGGACCAGGCAAGGGTCTAAGTCTATTACGTAATTCTCTCAGGCAGAGGTACGCATTCTAGAGTTGTTTATGTTGAAATTAAGCTGAAACAAAAGTAGCTGCAGGATTGTACTTAGAGTCTTAGAGCGCAATACACATACAATAACAATACACATAGTAAGTAGTTTTGCTGTGCCATGCAGTGCACGATAAAGAGCTGATGATAAACTAATAGCTTTGTACCTTTAAAGTATTTATATATATTTATATCTGACTTGAAAAACCTAAACAGTTTAGTTAGGGGGCAAGATTTTTTTTTTGCACCGGGGCCCTTGGTTACCTAGCTACGCCACTGAGCCTAGCCTAATAACAAGTGAAATCAAAATCTATGGTTTCATATACATATGTAATCAATATTATAATATTCTTGAAGATTTCATATTAAGTTATTTAATTAATAACATTTGTACATTATTTTGAATTTCTGAACTTCGCTGATAATTAGGATATGAATGGAATGTTAACAATAATGGAACTAATTATGACATATCAATTAATGTATTATGTAAACAATATTCCAGAAATTTTGTTGTTCTGTTTGTGATAGAGCTGTATTATAATATGGCACACGTAATGAATTTAATTAAAACAAACAATAACAATAATATTGATTGAAGGTGAAAAAAATGGAAATACACTCCATATAGGATAGTATTTTATTTTTTTCGAAGACTGTACTCAATGAAAGTAAACTTTTTTTCAATATTTATTTGAGTGCATCAACTTTCAAAAGTTATTAGCACTTAAAAGAATGTATACATTTATAAACATTTACAAAACATAATTTACAACTTATAGATACTAGTATGGGTACTCAAAATAAGGAAATTAAAACTGGCAACACTATACCGTACCAGTATTGAATGAAGTTGCAAATAAACCATTAAAGTGTAACAGAGACAGATATATCTTGTTTCTTTTTCTATAATAATCTGGTCAAATGAATAAATATCATTTCAAAGATACACAGTTATAAAAAACAGCATGAATCTGCGTGTGACGTCACATTAGATGATTTGCCATCTCTTTTATACAATAGAGAGACAGAGAGACTTTTTTATATTATGATTGTGTATTATATTATGATTTCTCTTGTGACGTCATACACTACACAGCGCTAATAGAAGCGGCAAAATTGAAATTCAAATTTTAATTAACTACATTTTCGTCAACTTTCGTATATTTAAAAGAAATAGAAACGCCAATATACATATACTTCAGTATCATTCCCACTCACTGCTTTAATTTAATTTTGTATTTTATATTTAATTTAAATTGTTTAGCATATGGCATTACACGTACCATTTTTAATTTAATTTATTTTTTTAAGTGTTCTTAGTTTTTTTAGAACCTTACAAGGTCCAATGTTTTAAATTAAAAATATTGAATTAAGAAAAACTATATTATATTATAACTTACAAAATATGACAATCTGTCAAAATTCAGTAAGATTTATCCCAGTAAACATTTTGGAGTCACTTTGACATCATATTGAAGATGCGTCATGTTTTTTTTGTCATTAAAGAGATCATTTATAGTTCAGTTTCTCACATTTTTTCATATAAAATGTCTACTTTATCGGCTAGAAATGGCGAAATTACTCCACCTGTCGGAATACAAATGAAGATAAAGTTGATGCGAACTATAATTGAAGTGCAATTGTGATAGAAACGTCACTAAATGGGGCACTTCACCAAATTGTTTACTGGGATATTTAAAAGAAGTTTAATGTCAGTTTGTCAATAATAAAGAAATAAAAACAATTTTTATTACTAATCGTTATTAAAAACAGAAATTTTAATTATTTCACCTTCAACTTTGTCCAACTGTTGAACTGTCAAAATTTATATTACTAAAGACGCATGCTAAATTAACTTAATTCAAATTAAAACACGAATGTGAAACAGAATGCCTATTCTGAAAACTAGATGAAAATATTAGATAAAAACAGTAAATTAAATATCAAAACAGTGAGTGGAAATGAGGCTTTATCTATACTTAAAATTAAAAGAAAACCCCTAAAAATGAAAGCCCATTCTGTAGAAAAATGTTTTTACTAAAGTGAACTGCCTTAAAACAAGTTTCTTTATATAACTGTTCGTTTTCCTTACTGATTTTACTTTAGAAAAACTCTCACGCGTTCCACGTTTTCTATTAAATTGAATTAAATGACTTTTTCTTAGCAACGTACGTCAATATGTCTTTTAAATCTCTTAACAACTTCATTGAAGCATTATTCTTTATTTATGAAAGTGGTACTTTAAAATTCAATCACTTTTAAAACGAAAGAAGCCACTACCAAGATATATTATTATTATTTAAAACAGAAATTAATTATTTCCTTAACGCCAATGTAAGTCAGTATAACTTTCCGACCATGTGGGGTCTGGGTTTGATTCCCAAGGACGATATATATTTATTCCGTGACTGAAAAGCAAAAAAGTGACATGTCTGTAACGTCTGATATATAGGGTTACACGATTAAATAAACACAAAACTATCCCTAGGCATAGGAATGAACCATGGTAATATGGCAACGATGGAACGATTTTGATGAAAAAAGTGACACCCATAAAATTTTTTACTACATTAATAGTAAGAAGTAAGGACGCGTTTGTTTGACAGTTTACTAAAAGTTAGGTTAGAAATCGCAAGCATGTTCATGTGCAAAACGGGAGCAGAACTTACACGATTTTGACAGACCAAAAAGGAACCATGTCATCAAATTCCTATTAATAGCGCACTAGTCTTTGTTTAGTCTGTAATCTGACGTACGCGCATATACTATAATTATAAATTTATTAACAAAATGACGTCACAGAGCGTTTGGTCGTTTAAGTTGGTCGATTTTTTAAATATCAAAAGGCAATATACATAACTTTTAATAGAGTTTCAAATTGTTATTTTAAAATGAGAGTAATTGAAGTGAATATAACCAAGGTTGTACATTTATTAGTTATTACAATTCAACTATTATATGTATATTCATTTATGTAATACTTTGTTGATTATAATTATCATCTATTTAAGATAAGACCGCGTATAATTATAATCATCTAATTACTTGTATATGCTGTGCATTACAGTCAAATGGATTTCAGTTTTTTTAATTCAAGAATCCACTGACTACACCGGCAACTTTGGAATGCGGTGACAAAACTGAATTCTACGGTTCAAACATTAGGAATACCTACGCATTGCTGCTACTTCCACTCGGCCAGAATACATCAATACCCAAGCGATGTGTTGTGAAAAGTGAATTAAAATATATTCGATGTTAACAATTAATAAGTGATAATTAAATATAAATAATAGATGACTTAAAATAGATTAATTTACTAAAAATTTATGAATGTTTTAAAGCATTTTCAAGTATCCCAGAAACGTTGATATTATATTGCTGTTATGTTATTTATTTGTGAAAATATTTATTTCTGATGTACTTTAAAATATGAATTATGAGAATTATATTATAGGTACAGCTGCGCTGATAATTTTAATTACCTTTTGATGGTTTTATTAGATAAATGAATAAATGATCGAATATTAATTCTTAAATAAATGTAACAGTGACAACACTACTTGAGCGTTACTTCAGAAATAAATGCGCGCGTCACAGCTACCAATATATACTGTGTCAGGGATGAATTCAGAGTGATATTAAACAACGCAAGTAAAGTGTTTTAATAAAAAAGTTTAATTTAGTGTTTTAAAAAGTGTAATTAATATATAAAAATGGAAAATTATAATAATATAATGAATCCGGGATATACTAATATAGTGTACGGCAATAGTATGTTAGAAACAAGCCATCAAATACCAGAAAATCCACCGCTGGTACAACAAAATTTACAAAGCGTTGCCAATAATGAAAACAATATGGATTCCGAGAATACACCATTGGAAAATGAAAATTCTATGCTGGAGAGCGAAAATTTAAAAACAACTGATGAAAATGTAATTACTAATAACCAAGTTGATTATGAAAGTGTTCAAACACCTGAAGTGAATAATTATAGTGGTGATACTGCAAATGAAAGTGAATTAAATGAAAATAAAACACCACTGGAAGTGCCAATTCCTGAAGAACCTACCCCAGAGGTGGTGGAGCCCGCTGTAGAGATTCCAGACGAAGTAATAGAAACAAAGACTGAAACTGAAGATGAACCTGAGAAGACTTTGCCTGAAATCCCGCCAGTAATTATTAAAAAGAGTGATATTATTGCCGCTAAATCCAGAAACAAACCAATTGAAAGCGACATTACTACCATTTGTCGTGTTTGTTTGAAACCCGGAGAGTTAATCAATATATTTAATAGTGATGGCATTCTAAAAATTCATAATAAAGTGATGCTGTGTGCTGCAGTTCAAATAGTATCGAATGATGGTCTACCAGATAATATTTGTAATTTGTGTGTAAATAAATTGCAAGTGGCATATGATTTTAAGGTTACTTGCGAAGAATCTGACTTGGAACTTCGTAAACGTCTTAAAAAAAGTGCACCCGCGATAAAGACAGTTGTAAAAACAGAGTTTGTTTTGATTGAATGTGATAATGACTTTGAAATGGATGATGAACCAATATCATCTGCACCCAAGAGAAAATATAAAGAGGATAGTGAAGATTATTTGGTGTCAGACTCCAATCTAGATAGTGGAAGCGACTCTTCGTTCTCACTAAATAAATCATCGAAATCTAAACGAAGACAGAGGAAGAAACGGGTGAGTACTATTATTTTTTTAATTTAATAACTTGTAAGAATGTGCGATGTCAACTTAATATGTCACTATTTGTATAACCCTTGAATCTATTTGTTTCATTAATGTCATCTATGTATCCGACAATTTGTAAAATATATTATAAAAATTATAGTTTTTAATCATACAAAATATAATATTTTAAATTATAAAACGTATAAAACTATTATCCTCTATGTTTATGTATAAATAAGTACATATAGTTTAATTGTTAACCATGAATATGTCTTCTGTTTTTTTCTTAAATTAGAATTATATTATGAAATAATAATATTAATTATTGACAATAATTTTATCTGGATCTAGAACAATATTAACTTATTTTGTTTTCTAAATTTGTTTATAGCATATTTGTATGTTTTATACTCTCGTAACAAGTTATATATAAACATAGTTCTAAAATAGTGGTGTATTTCTGCGAAACAATTGTATTCAAAGAAAATTGTCTTTTTATTACCATTTCTTATTATTATTATTAAAGGTTTCGAAACGGTCACAGCCGAAACGAGAACTTCGAAATGTGGAGAAGAAATCCACCCGGCGTTCAGCAACAGCAACTCCTTCACCTGCACCATCTTCATCAGCTAAAAGATCTAAAATTGTTATAGAAGATGACGATGATGACGAAGATGATCGCCCATTAATGTCACGCAAATTAGATCAAACCGACGGAACAACAAAACATTCTTGCAAAATTTGTAGCAAGACCTTCCCATATGCCAGTTTTTTGAAACAACATTTAATGACTCATACAAATGATAAAGTAATTAGATGCAAATTTTGTACAGCGACTTTTTCTAAAAAGTCTGACCAACAAAAACATATTAATGATTTTCACGCTGAAGATCTCGATGAAGATCTTCCAGAAGTTCTTAAAAAAGAAATTAAAGTTAAGGAAGTTATAGTAAGAGAAAAGAAGCAGCACAAATGCCCTTATTGCGATCAAGTATTCACTAGTGCTAATTTATTAAGACCGCATAAGAAAACGCATGTTGGTGAAAAGCCTTTTGTTTGTAACATATGTAACAAAGGTTTTAAGCAGACAGTCTCGTTGGATGCTCACATTAAAAGACATAAGGAAGACAAATCTTTACAATGCGAACTCTGCGATAAATATTGTTTAACAAAAGTCGAATTAAAAAGACACATACAAGATGTACACGCCGAAGAAAAGCCATATACATGTGAGCACTGCGATAAAGCGTTTTCCACGAAAGTTCGGTTAGAAAAACATGTTTTGAAACATGAAAAGGAAGAATTAGAATTAAGTGGGTCGATTAAAGATGATGGTAAGAAAAAAGCGCCCTCCACGAAAGACTTGTTTAAATCTATTGCTCCAATTACATCAACGTATTGGTCAGATTCATATTCAGATTAGGGTATATTTCGAAAAAAATTGTTTTACTTTTTGTATTTTAACAAAATTTATATTTTATATTTATAAAACATATTTTTACTTTTGAATAGCATTTTTTTTTTACAAAATTTACAGATCTTTTTTATTACTTTTTTCGAAATTAGTTTTTATTTTTCTACTATATTTATATAATAATCTTGGAGGCATAAGTAAAATGAATTGAAACACCACGAAGAAATATTATCTGGTATGGTATTTTCTTGGTGTATAAAAATGATTGAACGCCACTGTAGTTCCACCAACAGCGAAATGGTTTCTTTTCCTTCAACATATAGACAAAAATAAAAAAACTGCACTATTTTTTATCTGCAGAAAATTCTAATATTCGATTTTAGTTTCTATTTTTTTAAATATCTATCAGCCTTTCTTAGAATGAGATTAAAAAACTTATTCATGAATTTCTGAACGCCATGTTTTTTCCAATATTTTCTTTTTAACATACTAATGTACATATCTTATTTTATTGATTTTTAATCGATTTATTTTATCGATCAATCAATCCTGATGGAAAAAATGGCGCTTATTATTAAAGCTTTCTAATCTCTAGCAATCAAAGCTTATTGGTTCTCTTGTCTAGAAAATTTAACCTATCTTATATAGGCAATGAAACTAAAAAAAATAACCGCCGTAATTAATTACATTTTGACGTAAAATTAACTATTTTTAGTTCGTTTCGTTTACTTTTAATTATATTGTTTGCCTACACTTTTATTGTACAAATGACATGCTTAAAAATAAAAAAAAACCGATAGAGATATTTTATTTTGTATATAATCTCAAATTACTAAATAGTGGTATTATGTAATTTGTTCCAAAATTCGAATTAATGTAATATACTGCAGTGCCATCCCGTAAAGTTAAAAAATAATTTTCAGAATCAATCTTAACGCGCTGTCTTATAGTGCAAATTATGCCTTTGCAATTTAGCAATAATATGTTTGACAGAATTATGATAGATATATAAAATTTTAAAGTAAAATTAGATTCTATGACATTTTGGAAGCCCTTGTAAATACTTGCAACATAAGTATTTAAATTTGAAACTTCTAGATTTTATTTCAATTTTAAATATCATGCTATTCGAGAGAAAATTCACCGTCATTGCACAAGTCCAACATGTTATATTTTAAGTCGCTATTTCTTGAAAGAAAATGCATTTTTTTTCTTTGTATATGAATTTAAAAAAATATTTTTTGTGTTTAGAACAATCACATAGATTTTACTGTGATTATATTTTTGTAAATAATATTTTTTCAGAATCGAAATTAATAATTAGGCATTATAATAATTTAAAATAAAAGAAAACATATACAATTTTAAAAATTAAGTAATTTAAAAAATAAATTAAAATATTTATGTAAAATTTTTACATTTTTCGAAAAGAGAGAAAAATTTGTATATATATTAAAAAGTATAAATTATAATTTTATTTAAGTGTCATTTTAGTTTATATGAAATATATATTTAGATATAGAAAATATATAAGAATTACGTTAGTTTTACATACATTCGATGTATTAGAATAAGTTAGTATATAATAAATATGAGTCCTTTTGTTCTTACAATTATTAATATGTATTTTACTATAGATTAGATTTCTATTTTTTAATAAACATTTAACAGCTTCTATACATTTATATAGTATTTACGTAGCATTTGCTACTTAATTGTTACTTTTGTGTTTAATAGATAGATTTATTTTAAAGGTATTTTAAATATGGCTGCCATACATGGAAATTGCAAGTCAAAGTAAAAGCCTATTTAATGTGCCTTTATGAATAGGTTTCTTGGCTTGTAGCCGTATTCTATTATTCTGAGTTACACCACTGCTCAAATATACCAATATATGATACATACAATTGTCGATATATTTTATATATTTATCATCCAAATTTTAACACATTTTCAAAACAGACAATTAAGCAGATAACATAATATAACCCACAGCGTTTGAGTGAAAAATTTCTAATCAAAAATATCCCACTGTTTTAGTCTATAATTTATTAATAATTAGAACTAAGGATAAGTATAACTAAGATAAATCGAGTGCATATATTATTATAAGCTATAGTAATTACATAAATTTTATTTGAGAATTTAATTAGCTTTTTCTAATAACTATATTATATAATATATCAATAAATAATTAAATAAAAAATAATAATAATAATACTTATTATAAGATTAAAAAAATATCGAAATATCAGTAATGTAAGAATTCTACTACTAAAATTAATAAATAAATATATTAAAAAATACCTTTTTTTTTTGTAATTTCCCCTTTTTTTGAAAAATCTTTTACAGGTATCATATAATAAATGGAATATTATTTTGTTTGTGTTACTTTTTTTATTTTACCAAAAAATTAATTAATTTTTTCCAAGTTTAAACATTTTAATTAATCAAATATTGTTTTTTCATTTATTTAATGGTGGTGCCTGGCCTGAGTCTAAACCTTGTTAATATTTTGTGGGTTTGTTCATAATATCTACATTTCATTATCTAAGAATCTATCTTACAAAGGCTCCATCCTATCTAGTGCAACTTTATTTTATACTTATTCAAATCATTATAAAGGTGCTATAGTCCATTGGGGCTCTGTACAATTGACCATTTTTCTCGAGGCATAGGGTCATTCAACAAAAGGCGTCTTTTTAAATTTGGACCATTTCTTAACTATCAATATACAACACTCATTGCGGTGACATTTGGCAAATATTGTCTTCCATTACTAAACCTCAAAGTTTGTACTTTAAATTAAAATAAAACAACACCATTTTCCACGAATATATTGCTTTTGTTGATTTAAAATGAAAGACCTTAAGTTTGGGATGTTAATACGCGAAATATCTTAAATTCTAGAAAATATAAATGTACCATACTTGTACTTAGCCATCAGGTTCTCAAATGTGATTTGTTTTTAATTACTTCACAATAAATATTGAACATAGATTGAAAACAACGATAATTTAATATCAAGAAACATTTAATATCTTGCCTTGAAATTTCTTACCGTGATTGACGCAATCAAAAGTTACATTACAGTAATTTAAAGAAGAAGTTCTTGTCCTTTTAAACTGCACTATAATTTGTTTGCTTCTTTTATAATATTGCAAAAAAGTTATTGGATAAAGAATTGGTAGATAACTTTATTAATATATAAAATAATTCATAAAATTTAACACCAAGGAAGTTATCCAATTCCTGTGCAATATTTGATTACTATACTTTCATATCCTTCTACGAAAGTTCCTTACAAAATAGTTTCCTCTCTGCAGCAATTGAAATTCTTTTCTAGCTCACAAAACATGATTAGATAACTTTTGAAAACAGAAAATATGTTCATAGCAAATCTAATTTTATTATCGCATACAGAATGTGAATCAGTTCTAGTATATATGTGTAGGTACAATGTATGAATACGTAGCATAGAAAATATGAGCAGTTGCAAAATGAAAAATTGTAGAGCTATAATAGAAATTCAGGTATAATAGAAATGTAATATCTGTTAGAAAAATTGTGATAAAAGATTCAAATATATATGATATATTAGATGCTATATTTCTTTATTCTAGAGTATACACATATAGTTAAATCTGAAGTATTTAAATTTATATCCAGACACTTTTGATGCTTTATGTCAAACGATTTAAAATATATGTAAGTCTGGTTGCATGTTTTCAGGCGCAACAGTTTAAATTGTGAATATGCATAGGTGTGTTCAAATAGGCTTGAGTCCTATGTGTTAATTTCTATAAAAGTGTACTATACATTGATAAAGTGGATTACTAGAACCTCAAATGTTCAATTATTTTTTAATAACTCATTATATGTTAAGAGATATTAACAATTAAAAAAGTCATTTTGTCTCTTTAATTATTAATGGGATTCAACGTTGTACACATTCCAAGTAAATGTGACATCACAATCCTTGTGTAAGGTTACCAACCTTACAGCTCATAAATCTCTGCTATATGTATTTATATATTAAAATATCAAATATTATTCACAGCTATTTCAGCCTTAGCAGAGTTAAATAAAATAAAAACTTATTATTCTTTGATTTGAATTGACTATTTGATTACCAACAGCTACAAAACATTACCACAGCACTGACCTAATTGCATTTCACGTCATACAAATATGGCCGACCATTTCTAGCGCTAAAACTACAATTCAAACTTTTAATTGCTATATCTCCGCCAACATTTAGATATTTAATAAAATAGACACGCCAATACACTTTTATTAACATCAATTTCAATCAACAATTGAAAAATCGACCACTAAAAAATGAGGACACAAGACGATGCGATGGTGAATTTTATCTTATTTGTCCTCTTAATTTAGTGAGATATATTTAACCTAAGTTAGATTGTTTAGGCTATTATTTAAGATTATTTTTGTTGCATAGTAATTAAAATCAAACGTAAGCGTATTTTCCATTAATAATTTACTACTTTAATTCTCTTAAGATTCTAATACAAACGGTAAATTGTTTTATTTAGATTTAGAGTTAAAATAAATATTCGCTGAATTATATTATAAAACAGTAGCACTGGTTCTCAAATATATCATGTAAAAACATGATATTAATTTATGACAATTAATTTGTTTTATTTTCTCAGCATTAATGAAACTAAAACAACGAAAATATTTAGTTTTGCTTATGCTTTCTCTGGCTTTCTAGACACGTAGCCTTTTATCGCCCCCAATAATTTTTTTTAACTTTATTTCCTACACCAAGAACAATATATTAAAAAATATTATTTATTATAAATCTAGTCTCAGGGTGCACCACACACTTTTTTCTTAAAATGAGGTAAAAGGTTTGAGAAATACTGACCTCTAAATAATTCTGCAAAATGTTTTGTAAATGCTTTACTTCAATGTCAATAGAACAGTTTGAAATAACATTAATTAAGCACTTCTAAAAATATACATAAATTAAATTAAACACTATTTACTAAAACTAGAAGAAAATAAATTTGTGTTAGGAAGTCCAACTAGCGAACTTCATTAGTGAAGAGAATTCAGTTGTATTAGCAAGTGTACGGTGTGAAATATTATCAAAAAACATTTATTAGAACTGTTAAGTTTAAGAAAAAAAGTAAAATAATAAATTTAATGTTAATATGTGCAAGTTATGTGCAACAGGCAAGTGCTGTAATATACTGGACTTCTCCAGTGCTTTTTTATCAACAATAATATAAGTATTTATTTAAATAAAGTATTAAGCCACATTCCCGCTCACTGTTTTTAGTTTTAATTTAAGGTTTTAACCTTCAATGTAATTTTGAACTTGTGAAATCATGCTTCATGGGTCAGTAATATACATTATTTTGTAATAACTACTATCTTTATTTAATATAAATTATTGTATTTAATATTATTAATTTTATTTCTTTATATTTCACAAGCTGACATTTACATTGTTGGATAAAACCTTAAATGGGCTTGTGCCCTATGTCTTAATTTCTATAAAACTGTACTATATATTGATAAAGTGGGTTACTAGAACCTCAAATGTTCAATTATTTTTTAATAACTCCTTATATGTTAAGAGATATTAACAATTAAGACATTTTGTCTCTTTAATTATTAAAGGGATTCAACGTTGTACACATTCCAAGTGCATATGACATCACAATCCTTGTGTAAGGTTACCAACCTTACAGGTTATAAATCTCTGCTATATGTATTTATATATCAAAATATGAAATATTATTTACAGCTATTTCAAGGAATTGTTGATTGAAATTGATGTTAATAAATGTGTATTGGCGTGTCGATTTTATTAAATATCTAAATGTTGACTAAGATATAGCAATTAAAAGTTTGAATTGTAGTTTTAGCGCTAGAAATGGTCGGCCATATTTGTATAACATGAAATGCATTTTAACGTCAGTTATTTGTTGAGTAGGTCATTGCTGTGGTAATGTTTTGTAGTTGTTGGTAGCCAAATAATCAAGTCAAGTCAAAGAATAATAAGTTTTTATTTTATTTAACCCTGCTAAGGCAGACATAATATTGGAATTTGAGTGTTCCTTGAAATAGCTGTAAATAATATTTGATATTTTGATATATAAATACATATAGCAGAGATTTATGAGCTGTAAAGTTGGCAGCGGTTGTGATGTCACATGCATTCGGAATTTGTATAACGTTGAATCCCTTTAATAATTAAAGAGACAAAATGACTTTTTTTAATGTTAATATCTCTTAACATATAAGGAGTTAATAAAAAAATAATTGAACATTTTAGGTTCTAGTTTATAGAAATTAAGACATGATGAACCACCCTACAATACGCTTCTGGATCTGACCATGTAAGAATTCAACCATTTTAAATAAAGTTTTGACATAAAATTGATAGAGTCAATAAAGGAAATGTTTAAAACGTGGGTCCACAGAGTCTGTGTGTCTGTGCAAGCGTACAAACATTTCAAATAGCATGAATCTTTTATGGTTTGAAATATACAAGTACTAAATTTTCTTAAAACCCTTATTATAATAAATTCCTTTTGGAACAGTTGTTAACTCGGAAGGAAGTAGATGTTCTCAAGAGTTTTATAACTCGTAAAACGTACTCAAATTTAATGAATATTGTTTACGGTAGCTTGAGAGTATGTAGCAACATTGTAAGATTAAAGCTAGACGCACACTGCCACCAAGACATCTTACACACTAAAGTCCATTCCTACCCACTGAGTTTTAGTGTTAATTTAAAAATTTTACCTAAAATGTAAGAACCAGCTTGTGTACTATAAATAAATAAAATTAATTATACAGTGTGGCATAATAATTTATATTAAATAAATATAGTAATTATTAGCAAAATAATTTAATGTAATAATAAAATTTAAACAGGGGGGGTTAAGGTCAAAACAATAAAAAAAAGCATATTTTCGATAATGTTTTTTGACGACACAGATAATATATAATTAATTCTATAAATACTACATGATAAAATAACATTTGAAGAATACTTTGTGAAATTTTCATAAATAAATATCAAGAATTGACGCATTGACAGCGAATCTCCGCAGACGTCACAAAAAAAAGTTTCACTGTGGTATCCCTCATAACTCATCACTGGATTTACTAAAGTCGAATATCCAAAATGATTTCATTAATTGGCAAGATTTTGCAGGTAACCCTGTCGAGTTTGTTTTATTGATTTTTCAATTTTTTACAGCACTTAAAAGTCAAAATAACAATGTTTAATGAAAAAAATCAGAAACTTTGTTATTTTAAAATACGTTAAAATTTTAAAAATTAAAAAAAACTAGACAGTGTTACCTTGGCAGTTATGTAAAGAAAGAGTGTGCAAAATTTCAAAAGAATCGGTCCAGTAGATTTTGAGCTAGAGAGGACACCGATTCTGATATAGATAAGTGCGAGAAAAGCGCGATTAAAAGTTTCAAAGTAAGACAAAACCAGATCAGAGAGGTGAAGACTATATCTTTAAAATTCTATATCTCCGATTTTATCTTTTACTCCAATCGACTTCAAATTTTCACACAATAAACTTAATATGTTGTACATTAATATAAATAAATGAAAAAAAATGAAAAAGTTAAAACCTTAAGGCTTGTACAGACACGTGCGACATAAACATGCGACATAAAACATTTGTTGTAATAAGTTTTGCAAGACGTCCCCACTAGTACTAGTATAGCGTCATAGTGCACGTTGCGCTGCAGTTGCAATCCTATGATTTATGCTTTTGACAAGCTGCATAAAACTTATTTGTCTTACTATTAATATTCAATAGAACATAAACAAATATAAAAGTTAATATCGTTTATTTTTCTAATCAATTTTGTACTTGCACAGCAATTTCATTTAATGTAAAACTTATCTATATATATAAAAATCAATTGCTGTTCGTTAGTCTCGCTAAAACTCGAGAACGGCTGAACGGATTTATCTTATCTTGGTCTTGAATTATTCGTGGAGGTCTAGGGAAGGTTTAAAAGGTGAGAAAAATTCGAATAATTGCCGGGAAAATCCTCAAAACAGCATTTTTCTATTTCCCATACAAACGTTTTCTAAATAAAATGGAGAGTCAATTTGTAATTTATTACCGCTGCATAAAGTTCAAATTCGCGTGCGCGTTGGAGGACCTAATATCGCGTTCTGAAACTCAACAAAAGTGAAAGTGAATCGCGAACGCGACAAAATTGCATAGTCTCAAAATACATAGTACATAAATAAACACAATTTTAGCTAACTTCAGTTGTTACTCTGTCCGATTATTTTTTTATTTTAGCTAACTTAAGTTGTTACTCTGTCCGATTATTTTTTTAATAAGACTATATAGAAATCGAAAGATAAATCAATAATAATAAAGACAAATTAAATTATAAATCTTAAGTTAAATTCTGAACGCAATCTCAATATGTATTTGACATTAGATTTGACAACCAACTGATATGTCATTCCATCCTGTCGCATTTCAGAGCACGGAAGAAATTATATTATCGTTATATCTATCTTTGTGGCTACGTGCGCGAGAACTTTCTTTACTTTGGTGATCCTTTGTGATAGTGACATTCCAAGTAATGTGTTCTTTTTTGTGATAGTGACACTTTACTGCTAAATGAGCGGGAAATTTTCTCACTTTGATTAATTACAATTTACGATGCCGAGGAGAAGACGACCTAACTTAGGTCGTCGTAGTCAATCAAATGTGCGAAGAGCTACCTCACGTGCTAACCGCACTGATGACCAGAGACAGACAGATCAAGAAAATAGTCGTATTGCTATGTCAGAATTGCGTTCTTTGGTGAGTGACAATGTAGGAGATAGCCTTAGAATGCAACGAGTTCGTGCACATCAAACACAACAACAGCAAGCTAGACATAATGAAATTGAGCGAATCCGCAGACGCAGTGCTCCTGTGATTCTTGAACGAGCTGCATTCCACTATGATCCGGCAATTGATTATTGTGCCGACAAATCGGTAACGATTGGGGAAATGAAAACAATTTGTAAATATTGTAAGGCGTTAAAATACACTGGTGAATCTACTGGATTATGTTGTGCTGAAGGCAAAGTAAAATTGCCACAATTGGTCCCACCACCAGATCCTTTACGCTCTTTGGTTTCTGGGATTGGAAATGATTCTAAGCACTTCTTGACCAACATGCAGAAATATAACAACTGTTTCCAGATGACATCATTCGGTGCTACACATATTATACAAGACAATTTCATGCCCACTTTCAAGGTATTATATAAGAATATTTTTTTATATTATTCAAGTTTGTACTAAAATATATATATCGGAAATTATTAATGGACAAATTTTTAAAAATTACAGATTCAAGGACAAATTTATCACTTACTGGGAACTCTGTTACCACTAACTGATGCAGATCATCAATTTTTACAAATTTATTTTATGGGCAATTCAGATGCGGAAATTAATAATCGTTGTGCTCACAATCCAACAGTGAAGAGAACCATTGTCCAACAATTACAAATATTTCTTCATCAGAATAACAATTTAGTAAACATGTTCAAAATAGCATTGGATCGGATGCCATCTGATAGCCATAATATTATTATTCGAGCTGACAAAACACCTGCCGGTGAACACACAAGGAGGTTCAATTCACCTACCATTGATGAAGTGGCTGTTGTCATTGTGGGCGAAAATTTACAATCTAGAGATATTGTGCTTCATCGTCGGAATAGTGAGTTAAAACGTGTATCTGAAACACACAGGAGTTATGATGCACTACAATATCCTTTGATCTTCTGGCAAGGGGAAGATGGATACCATTTTAATATCAAAATGGTAAATCAAGTAACAGGTAAATGAATTGAACAAGATTAAATAATATTTTTAAATTCAATACATCTAAGTAACAATTTAAACATTTATCATTTTTGATCGCAGGTGCTGAAACCAACAAAAAAGTTAGTGCTATGAATTTCTATTCATACAGACTCATGATCCGTCAAGGTGAAGTAAATCATATTTTGATGTGTCAACGACTTTTTCATCAGTTTGCAGTTGACATGTATGTCAAAATTGAGACTGAACGATTGACATACATCCGTTTGAACCAACGACGGCTACGGTCAGAGGAATACATCCATCTCCGCGATGCTATAAATGCTGATGGCAATGTGAATAATGTAGGAAGAATGACAATTTTGCCAGCTACTTATATAGGAAGCCCACGTCACATGCATGAATATGCTCAGGATGCTATGTCATATGTTAGGCATTATGGCCGCCCAGATTTATTTGTTACATTCACATGTAACCCAAAATGGTCCGAAATCGAGAAGGAATTACTACATAGCCAAACACCAGTTGATAGACATGACATAACTGCCAGAGTTTTTAAACAAAAATTAAAATCTCTCATGAATTTTTTAATAAAGCATTGTGTGTATGGCCGAGTCCGTTGTTGGATGTACTCTGTAGAATGGCAAAAGCGTGGATTGCCACATGCGCACATTTTAGTCTGGTTAGTGGACAAAATAAGGCCAGATGAGATTGATTCTATAATTTCAGCTGAAATTCCAGATGAAATAGTTGACCCAAAATTGCATGCAGTAGTAACCAAACACATGATACATGGACCTTGCGGACATTTCAACTACAATTCACCCTGTATGGTCGACGGTAGGTGTTCCAAACGATACCCAAGAGACCTGCTTGCTGAAACCATAACGGGAAATGATGGATACCCATTGTATCGTCGGCGATCAGTTGCGGACAGTGGGCGATCGGTAGTTGTGAAGGTAAGAGGACAAAATGTTGATGTAGACAATCGTTGGATTGTGCCATACTCGCCAATATTGTCCAAAGCTTTTGAGACTCACATCAATGTGGAATATTGTAATTCTGTGAAGTCGATAAAGTACATATGTAAATATGTTAATAAAGGTAGTGATATGGCTGTCTTCGGTGTAACCAATGCAAATGATGAAATATCACAGTACCAGATGGGTCGCTATGTAAGTAGCAACGAAGCTATTTGGCGTATCTTTTCATTTGCGATCCATGAAAGACACCCTACAGTAGTCCATTTGGCAGTCCATTTAGAAAATGGTCAACGAGTTTATTTTAATGAATCTAACGCGGCAGACAGGGCGGCACATCCACCGTCGACAACATTAACAAGTTTCTTCACAGTTTGTCAAACTGATGATTTTGCTCGCACTTTGCTGTATGCTGACATGCCACGCTATTACACATGGAACGCATCATCGAAATCGTTTCAGCGTCGAAAACAAGGAACACCAGTTGAAGGACATCCAAATGTATTTGCTTCAGATGCTCTGGGTCGCATCTACACAGTACATCCAAATAACGATGAATGTTATTATTTGAGGTTGTTGTTGGTGAATGTTCGTGGTCCGACATCGTTTAAACAACTGAGAACAGTTAATGGACAGCTGTGTGCGACTTACCGTGAGGCATGTCAACTATTACATTTACTTGAGAACGATTTGCACTGGGATGATACGCTCAAGGATTCCGTAATATCTTCGTCGCCGCATCAAATTCGTACATTGTTTGCGATTATCATATCGACATGTTTCCCCTCGAATCCAAAAGATTTGTGGGTTAAGTATAGAGATGACATGTCTGAGGATGTTTTGTATCGTGTGCGCCGTCAAACTTTGAATCCTACACTACAAATGACTGAAGAAATTTACAATGACACATTGATCATGATAGAAGATATGTGTTTATTGATGGCAAATAAAGTATTGTCGTGTTTGGGAATGACAGCACCCAATCGTCATATGCACGATGCATTAAACCACGAGTTGCAAAGAGAACATCAGTACGACATTGAAGCATTGGCCGAAACAGTTCGTACAAATGTTCCACAATTAAATCAACAACAAAGAATTGCGTACGACACTTTGATAGAAGCTGTGAACAGTGGATCTGGTGGAATTTATTTCCTTGATGCTCCCGGAGGAACCGGAAAAACGTTTTTAATTTCATTGCTTTTGGCGAGGATCAGATCGCGAAATGATGTTGCTCTAGCGTTGGCTTCATCTGGAATAGCTGCAACTCTGCTCGAAGGCGGGCGAACTGCACATTCTGCCTTGAAATTACCACTAAACATGCAAATCACCGAAACACCAATTTGCAACATCGCCAAAAATAGCGCAATGGCCAAGATCCTACAGGTATGCAAATTAATTGTTTGGGATGAATGCACAATGGCCCATAAGAGGTCACTGGAGGCACTGGACAGAACGTTGAAAGATCTTCGTGACAACCAAAATATTTTCGGTGGGGCCATGATTCTGTTGTCAGGTGATTTTCGTCAGACTCTTCCAGTTATTCCCCGATCAACTGTTGCTGATGAACTAAATGCATGCCTAAAATCATCAAATTTGTGGCAGTACGTAAAGACACTCCACTTAACAACTAACATGCGAGTATTTTTGCAACAAGATGAAACTGCTAATGTGTTTGCGAAGCAGTTGTTAGACATTGGAAATAATAAAGTTGCAGTGGACACCTCGACCGGATTCATCACATTACCTACAGATTTCTGTCACATCACAGACTCAAAAGTGGAGCTTATTCAGCGAGTTTTCCCAGATATAGCGCAAAAGTTCAATAACCATAATTGGCTGGGTGAACGAGCAATATTAGCAGCGAAAAATAATGATGTAGAGGATCTTAATGCGACCATTCAGAATTTTCTTCCAGGACAGTTGGTTTCCTTCAAATCAGTCGACACCGTAATGAACCAGGATGACGTAATCAACTATCCCACTGAGTTTTTAAATTCACTGGAATTGCCTGGATTACCACCTCACAATTTGCAGTTAAAAGTAGGATCAGTTGTCATCATGCTGCGTAACATTAATCAACCTCGACTATGCAATGGAACAAGACTGGCTGTGAAAAGACTGATGAATAACGTCATTGAGGCGACAATCATAAAAGGAAAATACAAAGGAGAGGATGTCTTGATCCCGCGGATACCGATGATTCCAACGGACTTACCATTCGATTTTAAACGCTTACAATTTCCAGTACGTCTGGCCTTTGCGATGACCATAAATAAATCGCAAGGACAGTCTTTAGAAGTTTGTGGAATCAACTTGGAGTTTCCCTGTTTCGCGCATGGACAATTATACGTCGCGTGTTCGCGCGTCGGAAAACCGTCTTCTTTGTTTATTTACGCACCACAAAACAAAACAAAAAATATAGTTTATGAGAAAGCTTTAAATTTATTAACAGACTGTATTTTCACAGTGTGTGTCTGTGAATATCAAATTTAAACCTTATAAATAGCCAGTATTTCAGGAAAACTCTGATTTCTAAGTAAGCAACATGATGTATCGAAAATAATAATAAAACTTCATGCTTTATTCAATAAATGCTTTTTCATTAATAATTATTTTGTTTGTTTTAAAATCATTTTATACAAAAGATTAGGTCTTTTATTTATCGATGAGGCAGTACGAAGTCTGCCGGGTCAGCTAGTAATAATATAAAATTTAGTAAATGTTTAGAAATTGTTGTCAGTTTGTTTATAATAAAACTAACTAATTTATTCGATCATTTTATATTTGAATGATTTTTCAAAGTCATCACACGTGCATTTAAAAAAACTATTAGAAATAAATATATTCTGTGTAAAATAATGTTTATTTAACTTATAATAAAAAAATTGCATAAATTATAGTAGAATATGACAAAATATACATGACAAATTTATAAATTCTAAATGGGTTAACATCTGGCAATGACTACGCGAGAGGCACTTATGTGTGAGTAGTATGAGAGACAAAGAAACAAAAATAAACGGGGCAGTTGCTGCACCCTGATACCATACCTTTACACAGGATTAAATAAATATTTATTTATAACGATTTAGATAAAATAACACCTTGAAATTATAAACTCGTTTTGACATTTTGAAAATTTATATAATTTTTCCAACAAAGCTCATCAGAAAACTCAGACGATGTTGAATGCTTATTCTAAAAGGTTAATCTCATGATATTTGAAGTGAGATGTACTTTAGCTTGAAAAGCTTATTATTTTGTGGACTAGCAATGAAATTAGTTCGTTTGAAGTTAACTCTCTCTGGACTTGCGACTGTATATATATGCAAAATAGCATCTTTCATATTTTCATAAAAAGCTCATCGCGTAAAGCTTTCTCGTACACCTTCATTAAAAGGCGTTATTTTCTAAGAAAAGTTCATGATCTTTATGCAAAGAAGATTATTTCTTTTTAAGCTCATTACTTCTTCTTTACTTGGAATTGTTTTTATTTTTATAAAAATGAATAATATAATAGTACTGTATGCATAATAGAAAATGTTTTATTTTACTAACTGAAGACTTTACAAGTGTTACGGCTTGGTTACACGGTGCGAGTTGCTGACTTGAATTGTTACTGGCTTCTGTGTACTGTCTGGTCAGCAGTTTGACTGGCTTCCGTAAATGGACTTGTAGAACATTGTTGTGGTGGGCTCCAAACGATGCGGTGAACGTTTGCTTGCCTCCAACGTATGTGCAAATATTGGAAGATTGACATGGCAAGTTTCCTACTACACGGTGGAACGAATGTTTGATCCGAATGATTTATTTATTTTATTAATTTATTGATATTATTGACACTGACACTGTTTAACAAAAACTTTTAAGTAAATAAAGAAACCTTCAAGTATAAAACCTTCCTTTGTTGGACGATTCGTGCAGCAGTGCATGATATGTGGATTAAGTGTGTGGTGGGGGTAGAAAAATTCATTTTGACGCGGGTCAAAAGACTGACAACAGCCCAAACTTTTTCCAACGTGAACGTTGGACACATGACATTGGACACTACTTTACTTTTACTACTTTAAAATTACTTTTAAATAATTCCTTATGTTTTACGACATATCATCAATTTAACAAGTGCATTTTCTTTCTTTCATTATTAGGGATAGAATATTCCAATGCATGGTACGTCACATTCACCGATATACCATACATATAACAAGGACGCATACGAGTGTGTGTACGATACGTAATTTACTACTAACAGCTGGTTGTGTGTTCCATGAAGTATTATATTAGAAACGTTGTGCAAAAGGAAAAATAATAATAATTTCTTATTTCTTGTGTGACGTATTATGCATAACTAAAACATGCGGCAAAACTGAAATTCAAATTTTATATAGCTATAGCTGTGTCTACTTTTAGATATTTATAAAAATAGAAACGCTAATATACACATATTTAAAATTTTGCAAACGAAAAAAAGAGTTCACAACCCCATTCTCTCTCTCACTCTAACGGTATTGACAAATAAGTTTGATCTTAAAGAGCGCCTTAACTTTTGATAATATTTGACTTTAAATTCAAAAGATTCGATCATAAAAAAATAGTTTACAACCCAATATTGTGTTTTGGCAGTAAATATTAGTGCCAGGGCGCGTTGTTATGCTTATGCGGCACTGCTTATATACAAACTTTATTTATTACACAACAGATTTTACCCTTGGCCTATATTATAAATATCATACTCATAAATTTATGCAAATCCTCCAAGACGCTATCAACAATTTTTCAATTTTCTACCCTGGCTGCTAGTTTTGAGACAATCCCTTATTTTATTGAGGCACACGTTATTCCCTTATGATGCACAGTACTTGTGATACAGACTTCGGTACCGGTTTCGGTTTCGGTTAACAGTTCATCTCCAATCTACAGTTCACGGTTTTGATACTTATTTATTTTGTAAATATTATTTGAATAATTTTACCGTTTATTTTAAAATATGTCTCAATAAGAAATTTTACGTTTACATAACTCTGTATTGTTGAACGTAAAATATGTAATAACTGAACCGGTGGAATATCTTTTATGTAAAAATCTTTTAGTAATATATCAACATTGCAAGAATGTTCCAATATCATGTTTATGAAGTCTAGCTTAAAATTATTACTGTTAGCAAATAAAGACAGGCGGGAAGGGGGCGAGCAATATACCAATCGCGTAGCATCCTAATTAGAAAAAGTCATTACTATATATGACACTCATTTGGATGCCTGCGTATATCTTTTAAGGCATTCATGTATTTTAGTTTACCATCATTAACATTTGTCGTCTTTGTGCTTGTTAACTTTTATAAATCTTCCAATATAAAATTTTAAAACTCTACATTTATTTATTTACAACTTTTGTATTTCTCGTCAATCATCATCAAAAATACTTACTTTTTATTTACATAAATTACCTAAAGAACAAAGGCCTCGCAAATATCTGCCTAAGGCCTGTCGCACATTGCAAGCATTAACCGAAAATAGAAATTTGATTTTCAACACGCTATATGTTTCTAAATAATTGATATACTAATTAATGATCTATTTATAAACAAAGCTTGAACATTTATCTGACTCCTAAAGTTTATATGGTTTAAATAGCTCAATCGTGTGCATAGTTATTAACGTTTTTATATTTGAAAACATGCTGTGCTAGTACAAATTTGTAATTCGTTTATCATTTTACTACACTGTTGCCATCTATATCTAACTATATAACCATGAAGTAATGTTTCACCTCAAGCGAATTTTGACTGGACGTATAGGCGCTACAACCTTGTAAATGTAATGAACTCAACACTGCAAGCGACAAAGCTGTCTTAATACGGGCGTTCGTAGCTCTCATACGGGAAGCGTATATGATAGAATTTTAACCAAACGAATACACGGGAAGTGGATATGAAAGAGAAAGCAATAGTCTCTTTCATAACAGTGGTGTATCGATAAAAATTAAAGTAAAAGTTTGCTCTCATGATAAATTATTTTAGTGCAAAACAACTCCAATACACCCTATAGTACACAAGTTTGACTTGACGTACTATCGTGGTATGTATGGATTGTGACACAACACATGCAAGGAACAGGAGTCGGTCGCTCAACCAAGCCGCCGATTTACGTCCGAATTTGCCAACCCTTTCTATTTTAGAAACACGTTCAGACAAGTGGATGGCACAATTCGCGTACAAACAATCGTATACGGATATTAAACGCTCTGCTAAACTAAATCAAAATAGTGCTATATACACTAGCAAAAAATAAACAAAATTTAAGCAGCAAATCGAAGCTGAGACATAATTAAAAAAGGGCAGCTATGGAGGAAAGTCGTGTAAAAGCATGCCTTATTGCAACTGCGAGGTATGTTCCTATTTTTGTAGAATGACATTCGAGATCTTCTAAATATATTTTATTGTTGCTTTTATCTCAAAATTCAAATAAAAAGAATAAATGTTTTTACATCAGCTTATACTTCTGATATATTCAAGATTATTAAAGCAATTTTTAACATTTTCTTTATAAGGAGCTTACGCATATGTACCCTTTATTATCAGGTCTACTTACTACCTTGCTTCACTATCCTTACAAGAAGCACCTAGTTGTTTTTCTATGTACATCGCTGAACGCATTATTCAGCCGACAAGGCAGACGATTCTAATATGTGTACATTTATAAAGAGTCTAGTCTCCCTGCGCCCCCACCCCGGTGTAAACCTTAAGATTGTCTGAGGCTAGACAGTGTCTTGCTGTATGTTAATTTGTGGAGTCTTACCTCGTGCTGTTACATACACAGCATTTGAGGGGGTGGTGGAGGTAAATATGCATGAGGTTCACCCTGATTTTAATAACATCACTTCGTTATAATTATAGACAGTCAATATTGAACGCTACACAGTCAATTTGAAAGTAACTTACAAGTAGTAGAAGATACGCTTATGTTTAGTTTTTATAGAAATATTTAAAGTAGTATACTGATTTAAAAGTCAACGATTGCTCTTACGATTGATTTTTGCCCCAATCGTTCCCATTCCTACACATTGTGGATAAACTCTGTTGTGAAGTGACACATTTGAAAAAAGATATGTTTTGTTTTCGATCTTTTGGAATCGAAATTTTAGATTGAGTGTGATGTCACAACTCCTCTTCCTGCTTTTATTACGTTTTGTCACAATTTATAGACCCCATCCTCCCTCTTTTGCATGTGACGTAATTAATAGATATCCTCTTATAAATATATAACAATCTTAAAATGTAAAGGCGATTTGATGACGTATTTTTTTACATAATCAAATTTAAAATGTTTCACCAATCACGACAAAGTACAAAATGGAACAAATATAGTCCAGTTCATAAATGAGACATCTCATAAATATAATAACCATACCCAGTAAAACCAAACAAAATTATAATGCAGATACGCTAGTCGAGCATTATTATATAGGATATTATTTTTGTTATCTCAAAACTCAATACTCAGATATGTCTCACTAATGAACTAGACGATTGGTATATATAATGCATGTCAAAACCATATAGAAAATATCCAATCTTTTATCCTATAAAACCAACGCTTTTGATGCGAATAGCGAATAGCAACTACTTGAATATTTTAAAATATGAAGTTCATTATTAAATAATTACGAAGTATTTTTAATTAGGCTGTAATAACGCTGTTCGTTCCTTCCTTATATATTTTAACAATGTTCATCTTTTTGTTTTCCTCGGTAATAGAAATTAATTTTATATGTTTTAATATTAAACATACATTTTTCTTTTGAAATATTGATAATTAAATTAATATTAATATCGTTTAATAAGTAAACTGTACTGGTCAGTGCCGCATTTAGCACTTGAGAGGCCCTAGATGCCATTCATTTTTGAGAAAGAAAAGTGAGGCAGAGAAAATAACATCGAAAATTTTTAATAAATTTTTTTTTTTACTCATGGATTATCCGCTTTGGGAACTGAACTTTAAGCCACTCTGAATTCATGACCACTAAGTAAACAATTTGATGAAGTGTCCTGTTTTGTGACGTTTCTATAACTATTGCACTTTAATTTTAGTTCGCATCAACTTTATTTTCATTTGTATTCCTACAGATAGAGTTTTTCAGATAGTCATTTCATATGAACGACTGTGAGAAACTGAACTGTACATGAATTCTTTCATGACAAAACAATTATACGCATCTTCAATATGATGGTAAAGTGATTTCAAAATGTTTACTGGGCAGATCCGCCACTGGTTTCTCTGTACCACTGGTCCGTACTCTATGTCTGTATTTTTAATTAATTCTATAAGATGCTAAAGTAAAAGAGACATTTAATTAAAAATATGAAGCATTAAATTTACATTAAAAGTTTAGTTTATGCTTTGAAATAATTTTTAAAAAGTACTTCAATTACATGAGAATACTTAAGGGGCTACACCATCCTTGACTTTTTAAGAAAATCGTTTCCTTTTATTTCTTTCTTATACATTCTAATACTTTAATATGTTACATTATATAATCTTGCATAAAATGTTTTATTTAAGTTAGATAACGTAAGTGTGATGTAATTTTGTTATGCAACCTGACATTATAATTATAGTAACAGTTAAATAATGTAAATAAAGTAGTAAAAATAATGTTAAACAAACCTTAAATATATGTAACTGTGTTTAGAAAATAGAATGTCATTAAACAGATATAACAAAAATGCATTACTTCAGCTGCAAAAAATATTTTATAATCGACTTCTATGTTAGCATTACAAGGTGGTGTAGCGCCTTAAATACTCAACAAGAGTGTATGAGCACACTGCCATTATAAGAGTAATGTACATTTTCATGTTTACTTATAATTTGACAAGATATTTCTTGTATAAAGTCGTCTAGACTAGAAAAGTATTTTCATTTCTAGAAATAATCAAATTTGAGTACTTTGAAGTTCAACCGTCTACCGGGTCTTTTTTATCTACGTCTTATAAACCTTTTAACATTTACTGTAGCCAGCGGCTACAATTACTCTATATTTACGAAGTATGTACTGCGAAATACTCTCATTGAAAGCTCTGTTTGATTGTAGAAGGCAAGCTTTTAAAAGCTCAAAGCATTGAATTATATGACAGACATTTAGAAATTAATATATATATATATATATGTGGAAAACGAGAGTACTGTCCCAATTCTGATGTGGAAAACAATACCCAATCCGCTAATCTGATGTGGCATCAAGGTACTCTTATTTAATTTTGGACAAATGTCAATTCAATTAATATTCAACTATGCAGTATCTTAGTTTCTTGTCAGGATGATAAAGAATCACATAATTTGTTTGATACATTTATTTAATAAAATAATAACGATGATAATAATACAATAAGGTTACAATATAAACGTTGGTATTTACTTTACAAATACAGAACAATGAATGAACAAACCATCTTAAATTCTAGTTATTATATACTTAGTTCTACATTAGTTTTCAGCTAGATTTAATAGGTTTATTTTTATTACTTTTGAGAATACGTTTAGTTAATTTCGGAAAGCATATTCCCTCACGTATTCAATCAGTGGTTTAAAGTTTCACACATTTTAATTGTTTTAACCTTTGACTTGATTTCCGTTCACAATATACACTTATTAATCACATTCTTTTACGACCTTTCTAGCTCGGGTGTTATAGTTATGATTACTTTGTATGCTCGACTTATTTTTATGACTCCTACATATATAACGCAAAACTTAAAGATGACGATGACATAAAAAATTACTTTATATGATTAGGAAAGAGATATAAATTATGTTAAATAAGCTTAATAAAATTAATTCTAATTCATATTTAACTGCCATTTAATACACTTTTCTTCATACCATAACCTAACTTAATAAATAAACAATGTTTATTGTCATTTAGGATATATTTTTTTAATGAAAAATTAATTTTGTTTGTAGATATAGTTTTTGCTACAGAGCTATTTAATCAAGTATCGCAATCCTTATTTTTTCAACGCTCACAACCATTCAAAACGCTCCATAATCCATTCCACTTGAGTGTATGTTTGCAACGATCGCAAGCGAGTGGAATGGGAAAAACTGCGGTCGTGAGCGTGATTGTTGTGAACGCTTAGTGGAACGCACCCCTTGTTGGTGCTTGATCTTGTTGACTCTGGATCAGAAGCAAACAGCATACAAGCATCTAAACAGAGATATGAACTAACATGGAACACAAAATAAAACGCAAAATACACCACACATTCCACTGAACTATTCATAGCGACTGAATTCCCGAAAGACGTACCACCACCTGATAAGCGCCTCGCACGCTTCTTGTTCGTCGCTTGGGACACTCTGTATTTTAAAAAAGAGATTGTTAAAACAAAAAATAACAAATGAATGACAGCAAATTACTAAAAATTACTTTTTATTTCTATTTCTTAAATTAAATGACGTTCAATTATGATCTTAACATGACACTTTATTTGGAGTGACACTTTAACGTATTAACAGATAATTTGGGGTCGTGGGGTAACACCAAGAGGTTAGGTATCTGTTTTTCTCACATCTCAAAAGACATCGAGTTTTATAAGGAATGAAATTTCAAACAAAGCACGTTCTGTTACGTCATTATCCTTGGGCATTATTCTATGTACTGCTCGTGTAAATTAAGTCGTATATTACACGGCGCCTGATAACCATAAGCGTACGTAGAGGGAGGCACACAACACATACTAAAAAATGTACACTGAGTAGATTTGATCCTGGATTTTATACAGCTTTGAAAGTATATAGTTATTTCCTGGTTGCCCCTTCTGTATTATTTTGTGGGACGCCTATGACTATGACCAGGTTAAGTGTAAGAGATACAGAGCACGTAAATTTAAATTCATTTATGTCACGTCCTGCCGCTAAATATAAATAAATTACAAATTCACATTTATCTATAAAATCGTCTTTTTTTTAAATTATCTGCGTCATTATATTATCCCCAAGTTTTTCATAAATAAAAACTTTATTTTCTAATTACAACAAATACATTTATCCTTATATTTTAAGGTGGTTTTGTAATTTTTTAACACTTTACTGCAATTAAGTTAATATTCGGACCCATTGTACTACAATATAATTCAAAAGTTGTATTGGGTATTCGTAGTATAAGTTGAACGATTTATATATAAGTAAGCAGAAACTTTTGACGAAGTGTGTACAAGCACAGCCGCTATATACGTACCACATCACTCAATAAGTTCGTAGGATGATGTATAGGTGGCGCCACTACTGACAAATCCATATAATTTTTAGATAGTACCAACCTATAAACAATATGTATCAAAATTTTATATCATTCTGTCAATTAGTTTACGAGTTACAGTGGATTTAGTGATACTATTTTTTTTAATTTTCAAAAGAATGGAAAAATTTGAATTTCGTGTGTTGATAAAGCATTGCTTTTTAATGAGGTATTTACCTAGTTATTTATTTATAGTGAATTAATAAATCGAGTTGTTAAGGTAGTTTGCTTGTGACAATCGGAGACAGAACTATAGTCCAGTCAATACGAAAACTTTAAAATACTTAATGGCAGATTAATTTGAGACTCTCATATGCAGACACACACTAAACAATCACACATTTCACATCACTATACAATCGCACTCACACTATAATACAATCACACTTACACGCCTGTTATTTTGAAATTCCAACTTTAAATATTTATATCTTTTCAACAAATCAATAAAAAAAAATGATTTTGAGTTCCAAATTTTCCTAATTCTTTGTTTTATTAAGGATTAGTTTTTTAGAGTATTCCTAAGAACGCTTTTTCAGATATACACGAAATTATGTTTTTATGTGTTTTCTTTTTATCCTTTATCGGTCCGTTGCATGTCGATTCACAATCGATAGAATTTTTTTTGACAAATTAAATACACCTAGATTAACACTATATTCTAATTTTATAGAATTCTTAAGAAAAGTGGATTTACGGCCAAACGAGATAAATATGCATAGATATGGTTTAAATAATTAGATAATGATATCCTCTAAGATTGTACACAATCTTATAACATTCTAATGAGGATATTCCGATTCAAGTGGATTTCTATTTCCTTAAGATGTATCTACCCCTAACATAAAGCATCCCCTTGAAACACCGTTACTAGGCACCCTATTACTTTCAAACATGTTCCGTAGGTGTTTTCAGTTCATATATCATATTACAAGTTGGTTATAATATATTACACAGGGTTTATTAACGATGTGTCTGCGTACTGTGTATTCCCACTGAACATAACATTTAGATTATATTTGAACATACCAATAAACCTTTGTAAAGTTCAAATTACGAATGTTCGGCGGCGACTCATACTTAAAACAAGTTGTGGGGTATAAACTGCCGGTATAACTAAAAAGCACTGACTCACTTATTTTTCTATAATGTATATAGCAATGAATAAGATAAAACTCATCATCGTATTATAGATTTATACCTCTCTTATAACCTCTTTTAAGTATAAGTCGCCGCCGAACTCTCGTAATTTGAACTATATTAAGCATATCTTTATCTATTCAAAAAGATTTTTAGCGCGCGCCTAAAAGGAGTGTGAAATCGACATCTTTTATGGGGTGTTTTCGTTAATGAAATAAGACCTACTTTGCACCCTTAATATATTATCCCTTCAATACCATATGAGAATCGCTTTAGAAAACTGACTTTTGTGTTTTTCTCACCAACTGAAAGCCTATCCCATTCTTCATGCCGTGAAAATAAAACGTAAGACCAAAAGAGCCTGAGCCTTATAGAACATTGATGTTAGTACAATATATAGATTTCCTAAAAGAAACATATATCCTAAGATATGGTCATATGGTATGCAACTATAGGGTACTGCATCTACCTCTAATATTGAGATAATCCAAAGATAACAATCCAAAATGCTAAGGATTGTCACGAATGCACCATGGTTTGTACCTAATCACATAATACATCGGGACCTGGATATACATACAGTAAAAGAAGAGAATAATAGAATATCCAAACAATTTGGCCAACTGTCTAATGTCCAATATTTCCACAGTACGCAGACTGAAAAAGAAGTTACCTCAGGACCTACTAGCCAAATAAACAGAATCTAGGATCTATTAAAATTGAGGGATGAGTCGATGGGCACATCCCGCGCAAGACATTTTATTTTGACATACCTATCACTGAATGTCCTATAAGCAGGATAGATTGTAATAATCTTTAGTAATCAAAAAATCCTAAGATCAACGTAACACCGTCAATGCCTTAAACCACCAATGGCAGTTTCCACACGCGATTATAAAGCGAACTAAAACCCTTCCAGCTTTTCTTAAATACGAATGCACAAGGTTTCAAATCCCTTATTAAAACATTGCCATGCAACGTAAGCATCTAATAATCAAAAGTTTTCAAAGACATCACCTCAAAATACGGAGAATCAAATTAGATTCCGAACATTCTTGTAGTAACTTTAAGAAAGTTACGTTAAGTAAATTAAAACTACAAAGCTTTTAAGTAACCTTATTCGTTATTACGAAACCACGATCCTAAATTTATATTAATAATATGTTGTTGGCTGGGTTTGGTTTCCTCATACGTAGGAATGTGTTAGAAGTATAAACAACAAATTTAATGAGGTATACGACGTGATAATATTGAAACAGGATATTAAATGAAGAAGACTACATTCTATTATTTGAAAATGATACAACCCAGAGCCGGCAGAAGAAATTTATTGCGTTTTGATATTACATTACATTTACAGATTTATTTTTTAAAAAGCAATAAAATAGATCACAAAACAATGTACGAGGCGTGTTTTTTAAGTGAGTACCGTTTTGGAATTAAAAAAAGACGTGCAAAGATATCGCAATAATTTTATTTTTACATGAAAGCCTGTACCTTAATCTACTTTTCTACATAATTTCCGTGAATATTGAGGCACTTGTCATAACGTGGCACCAGTTTTTGAATACCCTCCTCATAAAATTCTGCCGACTGACTTGTTAACCACTGTATCACAACTGTTTTGACTTCGTTATCGTCTTGAAGACGGTGCGGCCATCTTTAAATGCTCTCACCCATTTCCTTACCATTCCATCACTCATAATGTTTTGTCCGTAAACTTCACAGATCTCACGATGAATATCGATCGGTTTTACGCCTTTAGCACTAAGAAATCGTATAACAGCCCGTACTTCACAATCGGCGGGACTCACGATTGTCGGAGGCATCTTAAACACTCAGTAAACAACGTATACAATGAAGAATCAGACTGTAATGGCTGTAGAAAAGTAGATTAAGGTACAGGCTTTCATGTAAAAATAAAATTATTGCGACATCTTTGCACGTCTTTTTTTAATTCCAAAACGGTACTTACTTAAAAAACACGCCTCGTATATTACGTAATATTGTTTAGGTAACAGGTAACTTTTGTTATATCAGATAAACCTTAAATAAACGAAACTATGTTTATCGGATAAACTTAACAGTTAAAAGGTTGTATACAGTCAGAGGAGGCCCAAAAAAAGTAATTTTTCAAGAAGTTTACCTGAGAAGACTTTAATTGTATTAATGTAAAAATTTGTACACATATTATGGTAACTTTTAACTGTATTTTAACATTTTTGTATTTGTAAAAATAATAATTTTAAAGCTGCTGTAGCTGATCTCCCGGAGTTCCTCTCAAAAAAGGCATCTTGCGATGACCACTATATCTCTGGACTAAATCATTTAAAATGAAAAAACCAAACGGATTTCGTTAAAGTAATGTATAAACTTGTAATTAATCGTAGGAATAAGCAAAATAAATTTCTTTGACAAAATAGCGGCTTCTCAAAAAATAAATCGATTTTTAACTAAAATTTTACTCTTAAATTGTTTATACAAAAAAAATTATTATATTAATATCTGTAAGAAAAAACCTTCGATTAATTACTAAAAAATATACTTAAGAAGCTCTTGTTGAAATGTGAGACTGATCGGTTCAGCCGTTTCTGAGAAATCTTGGCCACCGACTTTAAAAACACAGTTTTCAGAAAAAGGCATTTAAAGTTTCAAAAGCTCAATACATAGAATAAAAAAAATTTCTTTCAACTTACATAACTTCGAAAATGATCGCCGGATTGACTTGAAATTTTCTGTGTGTGTACTTAAATATATGTACATTACGAAAATTATAGTTTAATATAGCCACTTAACCCCAAACGTGCCAAAAAAAATCATAAATACGGAAATTTATTTATGCGTATTATACCAGTAGTAAGAAATTCAGTTATGGTTCCTAATTTAATCCATTTAAGTGTATGCAAAAAATCGTTTATTTGTTTGTATTTTATAATGGTGGCTAACCCAAGATTGCAAAACACTTTTTATGAAACAGGCGAACCTACGTTTTTTGTTTAACAAAATTTACATATTATTTAAATTTTTTTGAGATCATTAAAAACATTCTCTCATTTTAAATCAATTTGAGTAAAATAACACACATTTCGTGGATTTAGGGTTATGTTGTTACAAGTGTTTTGTTGTATGAATAATGTAATATATTGTTTTTATAAGTTCGCTTTTTTACGAAACCAAATATTATCCCAATTTCCAAAAAAAGATTACTATGTTAAGTGGAGTTGGGGTTTATCGCCCGTGGTTATTATTAATACATGACGTGAAGAACTAAACTTTTAAATACAAAATACGACATAAAAAAATCGTTATTAAGGAACCCGTCGATCCTACTCCAATTACGTTGATTTTGTTATCCTTGAATGCAGGTATAAAAATATTAACAGAAAATATAAATTTGATTTTCAACACGCTATGTGTTTCTAAATAAATGTTATACTAATTAATGATCTATTTAAAAACAAAGCTTGAACATTTATCTGACTCCTAAAGTTTATATGGTTTAAATAGCTCAATCTTGTGCAAAGTTATTAACGTTTTTATATTTGAAAACATTGAATACTAGTACCAAGTTGCAAATCGATTGTTATTTTAGTACATTGTTGTCATCTATATCTAACTATATAACCATGAAGTAATGTATCACCTAAAATGTTGATAAATAGACGCTATTATTAGAAAATTAGACTTAATTAGTTCGTAAGATGACATATAGATGCCACTATTAATAAATCTACATGATTTTTAGATAGTATCAACCTTCAAACGATATGTGTCAAAATGTCATGACATTCCCACTATTAGTTTACGAGAAACAATGGTTTTAGTGATGCTGCTTTTTTATTATTCAAAACAATGGAAAAATTTGGATTTCGTGTGTTGATAAAGTATTATTCGGGTTGACAAGTGTTATTCGAACTAGGTCTATAGTGCATGTACCATCCTACGAAGTTATTGAGTGATTGACTGTAAGAATCTACTGCACGACACTGCCGCAGACGCCCGTGACAGTGTTTTTATCAGGTTACACGCGTGCAAGGATTTTCTAATCGATTCCTGTTTGATCACGTGTGTCTCACACAAAATTCAAGTGGTTTTCGTTCTAAAAATATACCTAATACTTTTAGAGAATATGACAAAATTATTATTAGATAGAAACTTAAAACTGTCAAAGGGTAACTGACTTAGGGGATGATTGATTACTTCTCAAGACCACTTACGCTTTATATATTGAAAGTATAAAGTTATAGATATGTCGAATGTGAGGCAGTTATTGAGATGTGACACAAGTTGACATAAATACTTAGATTGCTCTCACACTGGAACAGACCCTACTTGCGATGCGATGCGACAGAAGGAGATAAACATTAAAGTAGAAACTTCTTCTCATGATAAAGTGTGTACAATAAGAAATTTGTTTCTTAAGAAGAGGGTAAGGTCAAAACGATAAAAAAGAAGCATATTTTCGATAATGTTTTTTGACGACACAGTTAATATATATTTATTTCTAGAATTACTACATGATAAAGTGACAATTGAAGAATACTTTGTGAAATTTTCATAAATAAATATCAAGAAATGAGGCATTGACAGCGAATCTGCGCATACATCACAAAGAAAAGTAACATTGCGGTAACAACTCATAACTCATCACAGGATTTTCTGAAATCGAAAAACTAAAATGATTTCATTAGTTGATAAGTTTCTGCATGTAACGATATCGAGTTTTTCTTTTTTTTTATTGATTTTTCAATTTTTTACAGCATTTAAAAATCAAAATACCGATTTTTCATGAAAAAAATCAGAAACTTTGGTATTTTAAAATACGTTAAAATACTCGACATCGTTACCTCAGTGTTTATGTAAAGAAAGAGTGTGCAAAATTTCAAAAGAATCGGTCCAGTAGATTTTGAGTTAGAGAGGGCACAGACTCTGAAAAAGCTATGTGTGAGAAACCGCATTTAAAAGTTTCAAAGTAACACGAAAGCAGACCAGAGAGGTGAAGACTTAAAACGCTATATTTCTGACAGTTTCACTTCAATCGACTTCAAATTTTTATACAATAAACTTAATATGTTGTACAATAATATAAATAAATAAAAAAAAAAGTTGAAACCTGATTAACGGTATGGGATTAATGTAGTGGAGGGGATACATTTCTGTAACTAAAACGTGCAGGGACAAGTGGTAGAGCCCTTTTTGTTTATCTCACTACCAGATAGCAATAACACAAAAACGAATTCTTTCAGCTAGTGATATAGGAGCACACAAGACGTGCAATTAATGACCCCTTCTATAACAGCCTAATAGCCCTAACAATAAAGTATTGCGCCAATACGTGAGAATGAATTGACAAAACTAAATAAAGAAACAAGGGGTTGATGGCAGGAAAAAGCAGAATCATTCTACACGAACCCTTGTTGCTTGTAAGGGCGATAACCATATGAAGAGATACCTAATAGAAAGGGTGAGAGGGCGGACGGAGGGGGATATATAATGTAATGAAATAAAAGCACTAAATGAAGATTACATGTGTGGATGAATTCGGAGTTTATTAATTCTCCTGAAAGAATGAACAAATGCAAGGAATACTATAAACCACCCCTCTATAGGGTGAGTTTCATCAACTGGTTGTACATAAAGGCAACTGGTTTTCTTTAAAGCGTTCCTTTGTATAACAACACTCTATTTAACATGTTTAACATATTAATGATGTTTTTTTTTATATTTATTTACTTATTTGCCTTGACTTTCTTTCGTCATAGCCACCATCAGACATTTTTTATACATCTTTTATAATTTATAATTCAATTTTACAAATTTCTAAATATTTCAATAATTCACACTAATTAATTTTGAATCACTTAACAAAAATTTAGTATTAACAGGAAAAGTTTCAATCACATCTAATATATCACTATTCAACTTTGATCTTTCTAAACTATAATTTATGCATTCAAATATAATATGATCCAAAGTTCTTCACCACATTGACATCTATCGTCAGATTTAATATTAATTTTGTACAGGTGAGCTGGAGTTTTGCAATGATTACTTTTGATTCTTTGACTCATTTCTAAACCATCTCTTCTTACTTAAAATTGGATGTATCATATAATAATCTCTCCCTTTTAACTAACTTTTGTTAATGAAATCTTGTGTTTCTCAAATAGTGAAGTTTAATTTTTTGATTATATTAAAAATTTCATATGAAGGTAATTTCACTTTCATCTCAATTTCTAAATTTATTGATTCCTACGAATTATTAATAATTTTATCAATATGTGTGATTGTGATACCCAATTGCGAAATTATTCTTTATACATATTTGGCACGTACGCGGCTATATTTAATCGGTCCTTTTCCTTATGTAGACTATTGGTCCAAAATGACGTAGCTCGGCGCTGATTATTTGCAACATCACAAAAAACGAAATTCTTGAAAAAAAAAATGTTGTTACTGTGTTTTTGAATGGAGCAGCCGATATATCCTTTAACGCTATTTCATACTACGTGTCTACAAGCCTATACAACAGTAGCTCCATATGACACAACACTTTTTTCTCCAAATATACACGTGTCACTGTCATAGAAAAACAAATATTGTTTTTCCAGTGTTCAAATAGTTTTCTCGTGTTTTCCTATGACTCCTATAATGCTACATTTGTTCTACTACCACGAACACAAGACTATTTTTAGACAACGGATGTTTGAACTGATTTTTTGCGTTGCTTGTTTTCCTCCGGAGACTGCTACAATAATTTTTCTCATTTATTTTATGAGCAAAAAATTGTTTGTTATTTTCTTTAACACATTTCTTTTGTCTTATTGTTTTTTACGCAGCATCCTTGTTTGAAATACTTTATGTATACCGGAAATAGAAGATAGTTGATATTTATTAGGTTATTTTTGTTAAATATTAGATATTGTTATAGAAGAATGCAAATTTGTGTCTAGAGTTGATATATAGTTTATTTGCCTTGACTTTTATTCATCATAGCCGCCATCTAACATTTTTTATACATATTCAACATTTTATAATTCTATTTTTCAAATTTCCAAATATTTAAATAATTCACTAATTAATTTTGAACCACTTAACAAAAATTTAGTATTATCAGGAAAAGTTTTAATCACATTTAATATTTCACTATTGAATTTTGATCTTTCTAAACTATAATTTATGAATTCAAATATAATATGATCCAAAGTTCCTTCTTTACCACATTGACATCTATCGTCAGATTTAATATTAATTTTGTACAGGTGAGCTGGAGTTTTGCAATGATTACTTTTGATACTGATTATAGTTGATATAATTTTGCGGGACTCATTTCTAAATCATCTCTTCTTACTTAAATTTGGATGTAACATACAATAATCTCTTCCTTTTAACTGACTTTTGTTAATGAAATCTTAATTTCTTAAATTGAAGTTTAATTTTTTGATTATATTAAAAATTTCATATAAAGGTAATTTCACTTTCATCTCAATTTCCAAATTTATTAATTCCTTTGCCAATTTGTCCGCAATTTCATTTCCTCTTATTTCACATTGTTCTGGTATCCACATAAATTTTATGGTATTATTTTCAGTTATTAAATTGATATACAGCTCCTTAATTTTGCATGTCAAAATACTTAAACAATAATAATTAATTATGTACTAATACTTTCTTATAAGCTAAACTTTACTAAGAGCGAGCGCACACTTTTAGTGAAGAACTACCTTAAGAGAAATTTGTCTTGGTTCAAATCGTGTCTCCAATGTAAGACCAACCTATTATATAAAACGTTGCTCAAGTTTCTCAAGTTATAAAATTTATTTTAAAGTGTTTAAACTTTCTAAATGTTTTCAGAAAGTTATTTACTTTCTTTCACGTTTCCGTATACCTTTCTCTTTCTAACTGACTGATAGTATTAGTAGTAGAGTGGTTTTAGAAAATTACGTATAAAAGAAAATCAACCACATGAAAAACTTATCTCCAAGAAAATTGTTCATTTGTAAAAGAAAAATAAAATAACGAATATATCGAACGTGCTGATTTAATTTAATTGAAATGGGAAAACGTTTTAGGAGAAAGATACAATTTTGTTGTTAAATTGAATAATGGAAAACAGAAATAAGAAAACTGTCTATTAGATCAAGATACCAGCTTTTCTTAAGCACCAAAGAAAATTACATTGGATTGTGTTGTTCAACACAGTGTAAAGGATTAATAATAAGTGATAAAATGATTTTTCTTTTATTTATTGAAAGAAATCAACACGATAAGACTAATCGAAATTGTTTGCACTGTCTTGGTTTGTTTAATCTTCTTAAAAAGATCTTTCTACTACACATAATCTAGGTTTATATAAATATACCAAAGAGTTGAAAAATCAATAAATAAATCACAAATCTAAATTATTGTCTAACCTTACATTACCATCATATTTAAAATAACATGGATACATAAAAAATACACTCTACATATTCACTGAAAAAGATGACAATTAGTTCGATTTATTAATCGATTTTATTACGCAGCAGAAAAACATTAGGTTAAAAGAATCAACTAAATAATTAGTTAATTAATTTCATGAACATATTTTGACGTTTAACACTCACAACAGTTCAGTGGTTTACTATATATCAACACATGCATGTAAAGAAATTATCTTACCTTGAAATGCAGATTTTGATAATGCAGCGCCATCTAGTTTTCTATATTTCAATTGTCTTTAGCACCGTTTTAAAACGTTACCATAAAAACACTTTTTAAGAAAAACTAATTTAAATTGTATATAATAATATATTTAATTAATATTAATTAAGTATATTATTAAATATTTATAAACACACACACTCAAGTACATATTTGACACTACAGTAATATTTTCTAAGGTTATGCACTACGCAATTTTTTAACATATGTTTATGTAAATAAAAACACATTTAGAGTCAAAGTAAATGGCTAAAATCAAGCTTTAGGTACTTAATTACAATCACAACCACTTTTCCGATTTTGAAAAGCACTTTTTTTTACAAAATCATTATTTTTAATTAGAGCAAAATATTCACTATGATTATTTTAACATTCCCACTGTATGACTGCAATGGTTTATGGGAAACTGCAGTGATGCCAACTTCTGATAACTTAATAAAATTAAAATACAAAAGAATTATTTTCGAAATAATAAAAGTAGTAACACCCTGTTTTAAAGTTGTAATTATAAATTAGTATCTTTGTAGAAGTAGAACTTTGCATGTCAATGATAATTAGTAACATTAATGTATATATTCCCTGTCTTCCAGCACTTGTAATTAAATATAATTAATTAGTAGCAATTTAATTGTAATCAGTGATGCCAAGATTTATTTATGTTAAAATAAAATAAAACAAAAACACAATGCTGATCGACTTATTTAAAAGTTAAATTATAGTTATATTAACGCTGTACAAACAAAGTTTTCTGCTATAATTTTAATTAAAATACATCGGTGGAGTATGTTAAGTTCTATTATTTTAGTATCTACTTTGTTTTTTCAATAGAAAATGTATTTTAATGGTACGTTGCTTTGAGTATTATTACTGGGTCAGGGAATGTTCCGAGATAATGTCATAATATTTGCATAGTAAGTTAACCAACAAATTTAATAGCAGCTTATCTTCTCTTTGTATGACAACATATATTTTATTAAAAAGAATTAAGTCTATAGCTAATATAATATTATCTTAGTTTCTGCATAGAGGATTAACCCAGTAAACAATGTGGTGAAGGGTCCTGTTTTGTGACATTTCAATCACTATTACACTTCAATGAACTTGTGTACTCACAATTGATGTTAATAAATGTGTATTGGCGTGATTTTATTAAATATCTAAATGTTGACGGAGGTATAGTAATTAATATTTGTATGACGTGAAATGCATTTTATACGTAAGTTATTTGTTGAGTAGGTCAGTTCTGTGGTAATGTTTTGTAGCTGTTGGTACTCGAAATAATCAATTCAAGTCAAAGAATAATAAGTTTTTATTTTATTTAACCCTGTTACGGCAGACATAATATTGAAATTTGATTGTTCATCGAAATAGCTGTAAATAATATTTGATATTTTGATATATAAATAGCATAGCATAGCATAGTTACATATAGCAGAGATTTATGATCTGTAAGGTTGGTAACCTGTATACTTGTCAGAGTTCTGTCAAGAACATGTCTCTTTTACGCTGTGTTGTATAAAAGAGATACCAACATAGTGGACGTGAGGTCACATGTCTTGGAATGTTCTACAACGTTGAATCCCTTTAATAATTAAAGAGACAAAATGACTGTTTTAGTTGTTAATATCTCCCATAATGTTGTAACATCTTAACAAATAATTTGAGGTTATGATTGTCAATTTTATCAATACGTATTACAGTTTCTTAGAAATTGAGTCATCGTTTGCAAGCCCATTATCTTTTTCTGTTTTAATGTTAATTTTGATAATCAAATGATTATTTATGTTAGTGTTTGTTTTTAATAAGTTTCTTATATGACCCGTATAAAAGTTTAAATAGTTTTAAAGAAAAGGTTGCTCATTCCAGATTGAATAAATAAAATATGTTATTTATATAAAAATAAATCGAACTACTTTAGATTTTCAGCGCATACATTACTAACGTAGATCATCGATAAGCATTAAAGACATGGGTCCCTTTAATATTCAAGGAGTTCCCTCTATTCCTCTTCCACCGCTAAACACTACTATATAGAACTGCAGACTATAAATTTAAAACATTTAAAATTTAAATATTATCGTTCTTTATGTAGAACACACAAGCACACCCTGTATAACGATTCTTTTTCTTATCAAACGTTTTTTTTTTCGTTTTATTTTAGGGATAAAAAGATTTTTTTAAATTCCAATCCCAAGAATAATATCCCCAAGTCGTTAAAAGAGAAGAATAATCCAGCAGGGTCGGCTTTGTGAGTGGAAAAAGGGCACCTTCACTTAGTGTAAAACGGGTTTGTGTCCTATGTCTTAATTTCTATAAAAGTGTACTATATTGATAAAGTTGGTTACTAGAACATCAAATGTTCAATTACTTTTTAATAACTCCTTATATGTTAGGAGATATTAACAATTAAAAAAGTCATTTTGTCTCTTTAATTATTAAAGGGATTCAACTTGTACACATTCCAACCTTACAGCTCATAAATCTCTGCTATATGTATTTATAAATCAAAATATCAAATATTATTTACAGCTATTTCAAGGAACAATAAAATTTCAATATTATGTCTGCCGTAACAGGGTTAAATAAAATAAAAACTTATTATTCTTTGACTTGACTTGATTATTTCGGCTACCAACAGCTACAAAACATTACCACAGCACTGACCTACTCTACAAATAACTGACGTTAAAATGTATTTCACGTCATACAAATGGCCGACCGTCTCACAGCGCTAAAACTACAATTTAAACTTTTAATTGCTATATCTCCGTCAACATTTAGATATTTAATAATATAGACACGCCAATACACATTTATTAACATCAATTTGCATCAACAATTGAAAAATTGACCACTAAAAAATGAGGACACTGGCCCATTATAGTTCGCATCAACTTTATCTTCATTTGTATTCCGACAGGTGGAGTGGTTTCGTCATGTGTAGCCGCTAAAATAGACATTTCATATGAATGAGTGTGAGAAACTGAATTATAAATGAACTCTTTCGTGACAAAAAAATCATACGCATCTTCAATATGATGGCAAAGTGACTCCAAAATGTTAACTGGGAAGGCACCAAATATACAAACGCCGGCTCTGTAATCTAGATAGACAATAACCATAAAAACATTTTCAATATTTCATAATAGGGGTACAACCCTATATTATGTAGGCATGTATTAAAATGTATATAAAAATTGATGCGGTTTTTTTAGATTAATATTAAACATACATAAAAATGAAAAATGAATCTTGAATATCATCAATAACTATTTTGTTCTCTATAATAATGGATTTTTTAAATAAAAGATATGTTTGTTTACTCAGATTTTCAATTCGCAGTAGAGCTCTGGGTAAACGTGTTATTTGTGTTGCTAGCAGTTCAGGCGTGTTGTGTTTATAAGTAAAAAGAAATTACTGTATTTCTCAATTATAAGACTAGGAGATTTGATACCTTTTCTTACACGGCTACCTTTTACACGATTTTAAAATAACACGGGTCACAAAATTAAACAAAGAGACGAATTCCAAAATAATGTTATATAAACTTATGGGTAAATTCAAAAGAAAATTATGCGTAATTATAAAATTATGTTTTATATGATACAAAGCACATATTTAAAAATGCGTCTTCCGGTTCAATCCCTGGACCAGAGTTATATTATCTGGGTTTGGTTGTTAATAAGCTAAATTGATTGTGCACATACATAATCTCAAACTTATCAGGCAGCGGTGTTCCCAAAATTTATTTAAAAATTTAGCTAGAAAGTTGAAATTTTGTATGTGGGCTAACTTTGATACCTAATGAAGTCGAAAAAAGAATTCACTAATTTTGAAAAAAAGTTGGTCAAATAACGCATAAATGGAAAATGTTTTATTTTGTTAAAAAAAAAATATTTTTTTAGTTAATTTACATAAAAAATTATTTTATTATTGAGCGAGTTAAATATTTCAATTTGAAAATAGAATTAAAATTTGAAATGAAATTACGAATTATTTTGTTGGATTCAAATCATCACATAAAAAGACGTCTCTTTGCGACGGGGGTAAGCTCTAGTTATATTATAATTTAATAAATAAACATTTAATTGGTAAAATAATTTTTTTTAATTCTGAATAGCTGAGGCCACAACAGCACAAAAACTGTCAACATAGTATGAGATCATCGGTGATAGGACTCAGTATCGGAAATAACCCGACGTTAAATAATTTAAATAAAAAAAGGAAATAATAATTAGCAAACAACATGCTTAAACTCTCATCCTATGTGATTCATTTCAAATTACGATTTTCGTTTTTATCTTTTTGCAATTTATTTTGAAAGGTACAAAGGTTAATGTTAATGACTTTTTTTTTTATTTTTCAGATATACTATGCCGCGGGTTATCGATGATAAACGAGGAAAGTCCCACGGGAACCGCCACAGCTTGCACTAATCTCTCCCAAACGGCGAAAGTGCGTTGAACGTCAAAGCTATTAACCATCACCAGAAAATGATAGCATCAAATATAAATTAAATATATTTAACTCATCAAAAATAATATAAATAATGTGTTAATATATAAAAGCAAGTGTTAAAAATGACTTAAAAGTGTTAAAACTATTAAAAGGATATGACAGATTTTAATAGTACAGCAATAAATTCAAAACTTCGCGCCATGTTACGTTTACTAGGTCCTGCTCATAACGGAACCACTGGTGATGATGGTGAATATATACCTTCACTGTCACAGCAGTTGTTTGTTCCTGGTTCAATGCAGAATATGAGCAATTATAGTGATGAATATTTAGAGGATTTATTAAAAGATTTAAATAAAATTTCTGCTAATATGAATAAAAGTTTGCATGATAAAGCAAATGAAATGCAATACAATAACTACACTAATTCTGTGTTTGATGATGAGTGTGATTATTGTACCGGATCTATAACGGATGTCGTTAACGGATATAACAGTATTCACGGCTACATCAGCATTATTGTAAGTAATTAAAAATGTATTATTTCCAATTTTATTAAAGACACAAACCAATTAGTAACAGATTATTTTCTATATCTTATAGATTTGTAAAATAGATGGCACTAGCGAACAATCAGTTTTAAATAATAGAATATGTATTTATCTTACAGGTCTGTATTTTCGGCACTGTAGCCAATCTCTTAAACATCGTTGTCTTAACCCGGAAGGATATGGCGTGCGCCCCTATTAATCGCATTTTGAAATGGTTGGCTGTGACGGATATGTTTGTGATGGTGGAGTACATGCCCTTTGCTTCCTACAAGTACCTGGTGTTGCCCGGGCAGATGGACTTTCCATACAGCTGGGCAGTTTATATGCTGTTCCACATGCATTTTGCGCAAGTGCTACACACCATATCTATCAGCTTGACACTGACTTTGGCTGTTTGGAGATATATTGCTATTAGGTAAGGAGAATCTACGTTTGTCTTAAGTAAAACTTAAGTTTGTAAATAAATTTACATGTAAATGTATATGTAAATTTTTTGTGTCTATTTATTCAATGTATATAGATCTATGTTATTACTTAACATATAATGTTGAGAGATATTATTAATTCATTTTCTAAATATAATTTTTTAACTAAAAACTAAACATAAAAAAAATGCGCCATCTATTAAACAATAGATGTAACATACAAAGTTAATGATTTGTTTCATAGATAGCAGTATTAGTTTATAAATTACAACACCTGATCAGTATGCAGCGACGTATACATTTATTTGTGTATGTATAGTTGCATGTTCATCAGGCGTAGAAAATAAGAATTATATATAGAAATTGTTGAAGTACTCGCTTTCTTAGTTACAATGAAAGATTAGGAAAGATAGACCACAGAAAAAAGTCTTTAGAGAACGGAAACATTGCTATATTTTGTCCGGCCACAAGACGCCACTGCTCCGGTATAATTTGATCCGATGTTGTTTTTTAATTAAATATTGCACCTTCCTCACCATTTCAATCTCCTCCACCACCATTTGTCTTCCTTCATAACGGATGCCCCAACAACAGCACCGGATTTAGTATTGGCTCATAAAAAACAAATACCTTGTTTATCACATCACTCAAAAAATTCGTGAGATGACAAAATTTCATAATATTCTGTCAATTAGTTTATGAGTTACAGTGGTTTTAGCGACACTACTTTTGTAATTTTCGTGTATTGATAAAGCATTACTTTTTATTTTTCTAACGGTTCTTGTTATCCCCCCTTCCCTAATTTATACCCTTACCAATCTGACCTTTATCCATACCCTGCCTTCTTTAATTATATAGTATTAGCGCTTTTGTTTGAGTAATATGAAATTACCACATATTGTTTGTTTGTTTTGAAACCAATTCATCTCCGACAATGTGTAATATTGCTTTTGTTTATATTTCAAAAATTTATTGCTTTGGGAAACTTTACAGATGTTTCATAAATAAACATGAAGCTTTTTATTATGAAATAAAATTTATAACATATGAAGTATCAAAGCATCAAAGCATAAAAGCTTGTAAGAGCTTTCTAACACAAAGAGAATCAATACCATATAAAATTTATTTATTTTCCATTTCGTTATGTAAATATATTTTATAAATACCGCATAAATAATTAAACGTTAAAAACACTTTTAATAAAAAAAAAAAAAAAACAAAATGAATAAGGCTATTTGTAATTTCGTTATAAAAATATTTTTAGAAAATAGAATGTGAAAAGTAACGGTGTTCATATTTCCCGCGGGATTAAAAGAAAGCTGAAGGATAAGAATGACACAGGCAGAAAGCTTTTATTGTTGAAGGAGCTTTAAAGCTGGATTTATAACCAGGTGATTTGAAGGAATGATTTGTAGAAAGAATATTTTAGTACCTTTTATTTTCTCTTCTTTCTTTTATTAAATTCATTATTATTTAATTAAAATTTTAAGATTCAGTGACAGACTTATTCAAAAGTAAATCTTAATGCACTACGAATATTATATGCCGGTTTCACACCAGAGAGACAGTTTTGTGGTCAAAAAACAAAACAAAATCATGTGTTGTTTTATTTTAAATCAGTTCTGTTTTTCGAAGACTGGTTTTGTTTTTAGTGTTTTTCTGTGTGCCCCATAAAAATTATAAACATGATAAACAACAACTGACAAGCGCAAATGTTCACAAAAAACCAAACTAAGCAGATTAAACAACAACAACAAATGGGTTTTCCTTGGATCTTACCTACTCCAGATGGAAATGTGTTTTGTTTACTAAAATAGCAACAAACAACATAAATGTTTTAAGAACTGTCTCTTTGGTGTAAACATTGATGTTTTTATTCAGAGAAACAAGTTTTTGTTCGTGTTTTATTGAACTGTCTCTCTGGTGTGAAATCGGGATAAGATTGCCAAAGCGGTTAGTCCCAGTTAATGACTCTTTGAAAGTACAGTCTCACTACTCTCCGCACAACCATATTAATACAGATATGATCGTGACAACTACGCTGACTGTTACTAACTGACATCTCTTGAGCTAATTGGAAAATGCTTATTTCAAATAATAATATCTCGATAACAACGCGGTCAATCATTTTCTTTTCTCTTTATGAGGTCTATGACTGCGATTTTTATATCATATCAAATTTTCGTGAAGTTCCCGCATCCGAAATTTAAGCAAAAAAACTTCATAAAAATGTATATTCTCTATAAGAGCCCGTGTTAAAATTACATATTTTTGATTTCGTTTTTTTTATCAGAACGGCGTGGTCAATTTTAAAATAATTAGGCTTTTAAGATTTGTGTTTAATCAAAGAATAATTCAGCTATGTTTTATTACAATCCTGCATTGAATTCATCCTTTCTGCATTCATTTTTTTATAACAAACGCAATATAAAATCAGATATTCGAATGTCGAAGTCGGAGTCTTTACTGGCTCGGGCAATATCGTTTATAGATGTGGTGAACATAGTTGATACGAGCCGAACGCCAACATTCATGTACATGACGGACAAAATAGCATGGTTCCATAGGGAACAGAGCCCTCAATTGGAAAGAAAGCAATAAGTATAACAACTTCCCAGAAAACATTTTGAAGTCACTTTGCTATCATATTGAAGATGCGATTGATTTTTTTGTTATGAAAGAGTTCATTTACACTTTACAGGGTAGTTGCTCACAGTCGTTCATATGAATGTCTATTTTATCGGCAACAAATGGCGAAACCACTGCACCTGTCGGAATATAAATGAAGATAAAGTTAATGCGACTATAATTAAAGTGATAGAAACGTCACAAAATAAGACACTTCATTAAATTGTTTACTGGGTTGTTGAAAAGCTTAAGGAACTTAATTTTTCCATAGATATACCGTCCAATAAATTTGATTTATTGTAGAAAATATTATAATTGTTCTTTTTCCGTTTCAGATACCCCCAAATGAGCCACGTGTTCTGCACGGAGCGTCGTTGCAGTATCGCCATCTTGACAAGCTTCTTCCTGCCGCCAATACTGTGTATACCAACTTACCTAATCTTCGAAATACGCCTGACTAAAATAACAGAAAACTCACAAGTCTACAACTTATACCACGTATACACAAACTACAAATACATAATGCTGTACCACATTAACTTTTGGGTGCATTCAGTCGTAATAAAGCTACTACCATGTTGCATTTTGACAGTTATAAGTTTTTGGCTAATACAAGCGTTATATAGCGCAAATCGTCGCAAACAAATGTTAAGAGGTTATAATTCATGTCCAACAAATGGTAACAACGCAATACCACAACCAGCCGATAGAAAAGTAAGCAAAAGCGAGAAAAGAACTGACAGAACTACCAAAATGTTGGTAGCAGTGTTAATGTTGTTTTTGATAACTGAAATTCCGCAAGGAGTACTTGGTCTTTCTAGCGGATTTCTAGGTCCTTGTTTCTTTAAGAGATGTTATGATTTGTTCGGGGAATTAATGGATATGATGGCCCTTTTAAATGGCGCCATTAATTTCATTTTGTACTGTTCTATGAGCAGACAATTTCGTACTATTTTTGGACAGTTGTTTAAGCCAAGAAATGTGTTAGCTAATTGGCCACATAGTAATCAAAATGGCGGAAATTCGCAAACAGAAGTACAAAGTACTTATGTATGATCAAAGTTACAGTTGGGTTTGAAAAATAAAGCTAAAATAACTACTGTTTAATTGTATGTATCATAGAATTAAATGGAAAATATTTATATGGTTAAGTTTTAGCTCAACGTCGACTTTAAGTCATCTTAAATCATCTTCCTTTAGACAGGTCTGGCAACTACAATAAGTGATTCCCTTAACGCGACAATCCTTTTGGGGCGCTCTCAAAATCATCTGTCAACAATAGTAGAAACATGGAACAGTCCACATAGAACAAAAGTTTAAATTAAAGTTCTTGACATTATCTATATTGTTGTATGAATAAAAATGTTTAAAACTTTACTTCATTAATAGTAAGAACATTTTTATTTGACACAAACACTCTTACTAAAAGTTAGGTTAGAAATCGCAAGCATGTTCATATGCAAATGCGATCCTGGCGGAGAAAAACGAAGCATTCTTTGCCACTTTGAATCTTACATTTGCCAGAGCTGTTTGAGATGCGTTAAAAGGATCTAACTCAAAATATAAATATTTTTCAAAAACAATAGCATGTTATTTTTTAGTTTTGTGAATCAAATCCAACAAAATATTTTTATTTACATATAGATTATTTTTGTTAAATATATTTTACACTGTAATATAGCTACAATACTTTGTTATCAATTATAATAAACATTATTTTAAGATATTCTCGCTGTTTGTATACAACATTATCATATTCAAAAATACCTAATTGTAACAAAAATGGCTTTAAATGGTTTAGTTATAAAAAATACGAGAGCTGTTTGAAAATATTCAGGAATCACAGAGTCTATGGTTTAAATATCATGTCGTAAAGAAAGTTACAGCTGCCTCGAGCAATATATAAAGTTGAAACAAAGCTGAGAAAAATCATTTTCTTATTTCCGGCTAGAAATGTAACCCGTGATACATGAGTCCGATCATTCACTGACAAGGAATGCCTTATCAAGTTTAGTCCAGCACTTGTAAGGTTAACCCGTTCAGGTAATTATAAGGACTCACCACACAAAGCCCGATCCGCTAGTCACTAGATTATCCTGATCAGAACATATCCGACATGGGCCTATCAGGATTCCGACTAAAATCATTTCATGTTCCTTACCGGAACCCTATCAGGTTCTCGTAAGGCACTCGCGTTACTTTCCCTACTGGAACCTTATCAATATCCTTATCGGGACCCTTTTTTGTTATTAACTACGAGAATTTACGTACTATCAACCTAATGATATTAAGAAATTTTTATCTGACTGAACTACTGGCTTGTGTGTAGTGGATCCGGTGATCCACTTCCTCCTACGTAACCAAAATGGTTTTAAGAAGCCTATTCGCACGATCTGATCATTTTTTCAAACATCTCTGGTATTATTATTTCTTTTTATATAATAAATAATATTAATTATACATATATGTATCTAACTATACGAAAATTACAAGTTAATATATATTTTCTAATCAGTGATTTTTAAACATAAATTTCATATTTAACTTTCATGTATGTATGTATATATAAACATCTATATAAAAGTATATTTAAGTAATTATAGTTACATAAGAATTACATATTTGTTACAAAACTGAAGTAAGAAATACGTTCTTGAAACGTATTTCTTCCATTTTATTTACATCAAAAATAGAAACTGAATGTACTAAATATCTGAAATTGAATTGAACACACTGGAGACAAGATTGTCCGCTAGACAGGGAGAGAGAGAGAGAGGTGCACATTTCCAACAAGACTGTCTTTAAAAGCTCAATACACACTCAAACATGTTGGGCTCGGCTACCAACCAAATCGTTACCAACACTCGACAATAATTTTGAAATAAAAATTATTTTTATATTTGTGTGTAAAAATAATACCATAATATTTTGTTTTAATATAAAACTCATTGTTATTATTTAATCAGTGAAAATAAGGATTCAATTTCAATTCATTTTCGTCAGCTTAAGAATTAATTTTCTTATTCTAAGTCTCTTTTTTATATGCTTGTTGATATATTCTTAGCTTCTTTCGTCCCAATTTTGTCATAGATGTACATATATGTTGGCATTCGGTCCATGTTGGCACCGTTCGTCAAGCCGAGCACTCGAATTACCAACATTCATAAACGATCAAACATGTTGGTATAGCAGTGGCAATGAATAGATCATTCTTGTTGTCGGGATATAAGGTTTAGTTAAATTAAAGTTTAAGTTAAAGCAGAACATTATTAGGCGCGATAAAAGGCTACGTGCCTAAGAAGCTCAAGAAACTAAATATAAAAAAAACATGTTGGTAGAACCAGCTAGAAACCCAACACATTCGAGCGGGCTTTGAGACTCGAACAACATGCGTGTTCGCCTATTCGTGCTCTTTGCCGATAGTCAGTTTCTTACACTATGATGTGTTTTATTTAGCGTTTGTTCGTGTTCGTGTACGAATACATGAATGTTTCCCTGTGAACACGAACTATGTTTGAAACCATACGTATTTATACCACTAATGGCGAGCATTCATACACGAATACGCACGATTGGATGTAGAAAACAGTCTTGTACGACATACGATCTAAAGACATTGTCTCCAGTATTCGCCTAAGCTTTTATAGACCTTCCTACACAAAAAGCTGTCATTAATATAGTAACATCATAATATTGGACAACACTAGTAACTAGAAAAGTTAATTAATATTATAATATTATCTAATTACATATTTATACATATAATTATTACACATCTTAATCAATAATAATATTTTTGTAAAAATAATAAACTATATTTAATGTTTGCATAATTAGAATTTAAGGTTATGTAAATGCGGTGTAATATTTACAAGTTTTAAATAATTTATATATAATAATAAATGTGATAACATTGTCTATTGTAATAAAACAACGATTTAACGTAATTTACGATCATTAAAAGTGTCAAAATCAATTAATACTTGATAATAAATGTTATTATATGTGTGAAGTTTCTATCAAATGTATTCAGTATAATTATAAAATATTATAGGTACTGCTAAACATATTTATGTATATTTTACATAAACAAATAAACGAGTAAATTGTGGTTTATATTAAAAATATTATGAGCTTGTGAACCAAAGTTGGTTACTAGATAGCCATGAATTGCCAATTCTTTTATACAACAGTACTACTAAGGCCTGTCTCAGTATGGCACCGTATTTAAGCGAATTTCTGCCGGACGTATACGGGCTACTACGCTTTACCTATCCGAACCATGTAAATGTAATGAGATCTCTCTGGAGCTCTCAGACTGCAAGCTACAAAGCCGTCCGAATACGGGCGGCACTACCTCGCACATTACAACCGTATAAAGGCGAATTTTATCCAAGCGTTACCACTACTACAACGATATCCTATCCGAACCGGAGGGGATACCTAAGATCGCTTGTTGTTACGCTGCAATACGCTTCAAATGAAATCTATCGGCGACATCACTATGTTCTGCATGCAGTTTATGTTTGTATTTCAGTGAATCATGGACACCGATACCCATACCAATACGATAGAACTAAATTTAAATTCACGCCCACCAGAACTCAGATATATAATAAATGCTAAAGTCCCTTTAATACCAGTAGTGTATCGATAAAAATTAAAGTTAAAGTGTGTTCTCATGATAAATTATATAAGTGCTAAAGAACTCCAATACACCCCCTAATACACGACTACAGACATCTGTGACACACATAGGCGGTTTGCTTTGTAGCTCATCCAATCCGCCGATTTACGTCCGAATACGCCGTCGCTTAAATACGGTCCCATACTGAGACAGGCCTAACGTATTACTTACAACTGCGTTGTGTATCTCGATTATTTATTTCTTATGTTTATTACTTAAACTCTTGGATATATAAAAGAATTAAATATATAATTAACGTAAATCTATATATTAACCTTTATTTCAATCAAAAATTAAAAAAAGGGACCCATAAAAGATGAGTTCATGAGCCAAATAACTTGTAGTAAGCTAGTAAATTTGAAACTAACACTGCAATACAATTTTCTACCTGGGTATATAAAATTACAGAAGTAATACGTAACATATTAGTAGGTTTCTCTCTTCCAAAATTCAGTTACATAAAAATTATGTCACAAAAGTAAGACAGAAGTAAAAAACATGTTTATTCAAGCGAAACTGTATGTTATATTTATTTTACAAAACTTCGCTTGATGTTGAAAAGTAACATGTTTTATATTTCATATATTTTTCATATGTAATATTTACGTTTTGTGTTTAGCAGATTATAACCATAAAATATTGTCACAATTTACAAATGGGGTCAAAAAAATTGGAGAAATAGGACTAATACAAATTGTTACCGAGTTTCGTGTCTTAATGTAGTATGCTTACAAAGGTTATGGTAGCCCTATTTTACAGAAGTGGGCAAACATGGGGAGCATCAGGGAGCATGCACGGCTCGGAACTAAGCCCAACATATTCGAGTTCGAGAATTGGGCCTTTTAGATGAAGACGCTAAACCTATTTCTAAAGCAAGGCACACATTTTATACAAGACTATTCTTAACAGAAGCAGAAAAATATGAATAATTTTATCTATTTATATTTCAAACAAAGACAGTCATTATATCCCTAGTGCGCTTAGCCTTAGTTTGTCCACTACTGTTACAAAAGAGAGTATGTTAAAAAATTTACTAATGGATATCGAAATATATAGTGACCATTTTATTTCTAGAATAACTTATTTCGAGTGGTATATTTTTATTTTATAACAAATAACAATTATATATACTATGTGCTTTATTTATAGATATTTTGAATTTTTTAATTCATCAAAGAGCCCTACGTGAATTAAAATATTTAAATAAAATACAAAAAATTATACAAAAAATACAATAAATTTATTTAAACTAATTCATCTTCATCTTTATTATTATTTTCTTCAACTTCTGTTTCAGGATTTGTTTCAGAGATGGCGCTGGTTTCAACTTCTTGTTCTGATTCTTTTATAACCTCACTATTTTCTGTTAATGAGTTTAAATCTAAACCGAGTATATCTTTTAGTTTTAGTGCAGTTTCAAGCAGCTGAAATATTAGAGATAATTTCTTTATATATATTAGTTTATATATAATAGATAAGCTGCGTTCTCACAAGGCTAGTTGTATTAAAAGAAAAAGAAGATTGGATTAAATCAACTGATCAACTCTAATTAAATCTGAGATTATTGATCAGCCTACTATGTGAAAACTCGGCTTTATATTACTTATATTAAGTACCTCTCGATTAATTTCTTTTCCAGACGCCATTTGGTAAAATAATTTTAAATGTTCCCGCGCTCCTTCTTGATCGTCACGTGATAATAGAAAAAGACTGAAATTTATTTCAATTGTTGCTTCTGTAGTTGTTAACTTCGACGCTCTTTCGAAAGCTAACAATGCATTTTCCGGGTCGTCTAACTGCTTTAAGGCCACTAGAAATTGAAAGGAAACTATCACATTAAGAGAGAGAGTGGGAGGTTTCAACTTTTTTTTTTAATTTATTTATATTATTGTACAACATATTAAGTTTATTGTGTACAAATTTGAAGTCGATTGGAGTAAAACTGTCGGAGATATAGAGTTTTAAGTCTTCACCTCTCTGGTCTGCTTTCGTGTTACTTTGAAACTTTTAAATGCGGTTTCTCACACATAGCTTTTTCAGAGTCGGTGCCCTCTCTAGCTTAAAATCTACTGGACTGATTCTTTTGAAATATTGCACACTCTTTCTTTACATAAACCCCGAGGTAACGATGTCAAGTTTTTTTTAATTTTTTAATTTTAACGTATTTTAAAATAACAAAGTTTCTGATTTTTTTCATGAAAAATCGGTATTTTGACTTTTAAGCGTTGTAAAAAATTGAAAAATCAATAAAAAAAGAAAAACTTGACAGCGTTACCTGCAGAAATTTATCAACTAATGAAATCATTTTGGTTTTTCGATTTCAGAAAATCCAGTGATGAGTTATGAGTGACACCGCAATGTTACTTTTTTTTGTGACGTCTGCGGAGATTCGTTGCGGAATTTTACAAAGTATTCTTCAAATGATATTTTATCATGTAGTAATTATAGAAATAATTATATATTAACTGTGTCGCCAAAAAACATTATCGAAAATATGTTTCTTTTTATCGTTTTGACCTAACCTAATTCCATAACCAGAAAATTCAAACTTAAACTCTGGTTATGGTAACCAGACATGATCAAAAGAAATTGCACCCTACCCACAATGCACTGCTAGATGACGGATTGCCCCGGCTAAAGGAATATTATGAAGAAACTTACTAGCCAAGAGCATATAGCTAAGAGCGTTATCCGGCTTAAGATTAATAGCAGCTGAGAGGAAATGAAATGCAGACGCTGGTTGTTGTGTTGTCAAATGGACCAGCCCCAGATTATAAAGAGTTGTTGGTGACAAGGGCAGCAGCCACAGAGCACGCTTAAGACAACTGATAGCCTTAAAAGAAATGACATTTGTTTAACCAAACAAATTAATTAGACTCCAAACTTTCTATTGTTAGAAAACTTACTGCAACAAATTTCTGTTTTCCAAAGAAACACATCCCAATATTATTCCATAATTCTGGACAATCTGATGAATCTTGAGCGGCCATTTTGTATTTTGAAAGAGCTACATCGTAGTCTTGATGATCCTGTAAGTTTTAACGTTTTTATAATAATAGTAAGAGAGTTCGTTAAGACACTAGAGAGGAACGCAAATGCGATGATGGGAAGAATGGAGGGAATGGAGGAGATGAATAGAAACAAAATTTGGGTAGAAGCGGCTGGGAGGAAAAACTTAATGGGCTTGTGTCCTCATTTTTTAGTGGTTGATTTTTCAATTGTTGATTGAAATTGATGTTAATAAATGTGTATTGGCGTGTCTATTTTATTAAATATCTAAATGTTGACGGAGTTAAAGCAATTAAAAATTTGAATTGTAGTTTTAGTGCTACATATGTCGGCCATTTGTATGACGTGAAATGCATTTTATACGTCAGTTATTTGTTGAGTAGGTCAGTGCTGTGGTAATGTTTTGAAGCTGTTGGTAATCAAGTCAAGTTAAAGAATAATAAGTTCTTATTTTATTTAACCCTGTTACGGCAGACATAATATTGAAATTTTATTGTTCCTTGAAATAGCTGTAAATAATATTTGATATTTTGATATATAAATACATATAGCAGAGATTTATGGGCTGTAAGGTTGGTAACCTTACACAAGGATTGTGATGTCACATGCATTTGGAATGTGTACAACGTTGAATCACTTTAATAATTAAAGAGACAAAATGACTTTTTTAATTGTTAATATCTCTTAACATATAAGGAGTTATTAAAAAACAATTGGACATTTGAGGTTCTAGTAACCCACTTTATCAATATATAGTACACTTTTATAGAAATTAAGACATAGGACACAAGCCCATTAGGAAAGTGTGACTGATGAGATGGGAGAAAGAAAATGGGTTAGGGGTATGCGGGGTATGAGATTAATGGATAAGGTAAGGTTAATAAGAGAAAGTGATATATAAGAGTAGCAGAAGAAGAGGATGAAGAGGAGGAATCAAGGAACAACGAGAGAAACAAACGGTTATGGACATGGAATGGACCGGAGTATCTAAGTAAACAGAGAAGTAAAGAAATTAGAACTATCACAAGATTCAGGCTAAAAATGGAATAAGGAGGAAGCGAATATTAGATGAAAGGGAACGAAGAGAGATATGCAGGATTGTGGAGAGGAAGACGAAGAAATGTAGCACATGAGGTGTAAAGAGAGACTAGAAAACCGGTTGAGTTTGAAAGAACTGTTGCAAAGAAAGAAAGAAAGAAAGAAGAAGATGAATGGCGGAAGTAAGAAGGAGAAAAATATAAAGAAGAAGAGCGAGGAACATTAAAACAGCAGGAAAGAATTTAAGTATTATCGCAGTGCACATTTTGGAGTAAATTATATTTCATGTCTATTACTTTTCATGAGTTTTTTTGTCATGAACACGTTTGTTTTCTATTCAGTCGTTCATAGGGAATGTCTCTTTTATGAGCTACAGACGGCGCAACGACTGCTCATTGTTAAATAAAAAAACTGACAGGTAGGGAATCAATTTGAACAAAAATTGATTTTCTGTGTGTTGCTCCAACTTGTAAAACGTTAGAATTGAAATGTACGAGTGACTAGAACTTCACCTGGCCATTCTATTTCACCAAATGTTTACTGGGATGTTTTATTAATAAACTGAAATTAAAAATAAATATAAGGAGAATATACGGCCGTAATATCCACCTGCATTATGGATCCTACAGCAAGTAAAGCTCTAGTTGATTTTGGTTCTAAAGCTAAGGCCGTTCCAAGACGTTCAAATGAATTTTCAAATGAACCAAGCGCCATTTGCAATAACCCCAATTCGGTGTGAAGTGATGCACTGTCAGGTGAAATTCTGATGCGACATAATAGCACATAAAACAGTTATGTATTATATATATATAGATAATATATTTATGTGTATTTATATATCTGAATAAACTACATACTCCAAAGCAGCTTCATATACACTAATAGCGTCTTTTGTGTCGCCATCTTGTGCCAATGTGTCAGCCAATAACCGATACGAGCGCTCCTGGCGGCCGCATTGCACAGCTCTGCGAAGATACTCACGCGCCTCCGCACGGCTGTTACGTGAACCACTGGCTCCACGCAATAAACATTCAGCTAAAATGAATTAGTATTCTCATTGAGTATTAAATTAGTTTTATGAAATAGTTCTTACCAATATAGTGATATATCTCCCAATCAGGGCGGTCTGATAATGTCTCTGCTTCTAAGTAGGCTTCCAAAGACAGTCTGTGTTGCCCCAAAATAAATCTTTAAAATAAATTACAACTTTAGTATCAGTAGTCTTTAGTTTTCATGTAATTGTAGTTGCATTTCAATATTTGAAGGCGTTTAAAGTATCAAATGTTTAATTTAGTATCAAATAAGTTGCTCTGAATATAATTTTAAGGATATATCTAACACCATATTTTTCTTGCAATATTATTAGTGAAAACTACACATAATCAGTTTAATTATTTAAATGAAAACTTACAAAGTTTTTCCAACTTGCTTAGAGTTATCAACATTTTTAGGATTTAATTTCTGACATTTTCGAAAGCTTTTCAAAGCTTCTTGTATTTTATTTTCTTCGCGAAATATTAAACCCTTAAAGATACAGATACATTACATTGGAATAAAGTAAATTGTGATTTAGATATTTTCAAATAGTTATTGAAGATTCAAACCTGAATGTAGTAAGCAAATTCATTTGTACCCAAACTTTGATTTATTTCATCTTGAATCATTTCCTTACATGTATTAAATTCCCGTCGAGTATACTGTTCATGAAGAAGCCAATTTTTATTTTCAAATGGTGGAATTTCTTTTACTGTAATAAAATAATTAAATAGTTACTTGTGTAAATTCTTTTGAATTTAAAGTAGATGTATACCTTTCTTTTTAGCAGCAGATTTCGGAATTGTTGCTTGTTTTCCATTACTCAAATGATTCGAAGAATTTAACATGATTAGATTCGTTTTCTTTAAGATTTTATTATAATTAAAAGGAAAATAAACTTTCTGTGTTTGATTTTTGTTGCTAAGTTACAGCTTGTGTAAATAGTAGAGTTATTATAATATCTTAAAATGATTTATTATGATCAATGAGTCTCCACGCATGTTTCATAAAGTATATTCAAATTTAATTTCAGAAATAATTATAATTTAAAGCGGTAATTTATTTTCATTTGTAAAATTGCTACGGTATTACAAAGTGCTACGGTGTTTTTATATTCTTTATCTGAACGCATTCGTCCTTCTCCGCAAATTTAAATTACAAATGGCGGCGGATCAATTTTTATTTTTTTTGACGTTTGCAAAATATAAATAAAAATTACGAATTTAATAAAGAAAAATTTTTCATTGTCCAGTTTTGACAATAAAAGTGTACATATACCAAATTTATAAATATCGCAGTAATATAAAACATTTTAAATTATCGTTTCTTTTCATACATAAATTCTATTATTTTTTTATGTCTAACTGTTTAATAACAAGTAAATATGTAATAAATAATACATTTGATTATCTTGTGTTTATCATTTTATCATATTTTATAAATATTTATTTTGTAATGTTTGTTACTAAGTTAAAATAGTATACTTCATTTTTATTTTGAATATAAATTGAGGTTATGGTAATATGAGCTCTAGTGATGAAAAAGGGGCTGCTTTTGGACTTGGTGCAATGTTAAATAAGACACAAAGGCTTATTCTTGGATTATTTGTTCTACTTCTAGTGGATATTATATGGGTTTCTTCTTCAGAACTTACAAAAGTGAGTATACTTTTTAAGAGTACTATGCATGTTATTATTGCCTTAAATGGCTAATATAAATAAACAAACATATCTTATGCAATATACCTGCTTCTTATATTAGACACCAACAATTTCTTTTGTCATTAGTAAGATGAAATTGTGAAAATCTGTTAAATTAATATATTTTCCTTCCATATTGTGTAAAAGGAAATTATAATTAAGTTTTTTTTAAAACCGATGCAAGTTTACAACAATTTGCATTTGATTAATTTGCTTTGAAAACTTCAATTACAATATTACTTTTTAGCACATAATTGAATTTCATACCCTCATATAATACTGATTTCCAACAATACGTTTTTATTTATTATCAAGATAAAAAAAACAGTTTTACTTCAATTGTATATATTAATCTTTTATGAATCATTCATAGATAGTTAATGTAATACATTCAAGGATAGGAATTTAATTTGATTCTAGGTAGTTAAATTATGGCCTACTTGACTGCTTCTTGTACATTGACCTTTCATAATAATTATTTATGATTCCTTATTAAATATTAATGACCTCGTCCTTCGTGTTTGGTTGTTTGTAATCATTTGCGTTTTGCTAATTCTTTATTGAACTACATGGTGACATATTCTATTTATTAATAAATATTGGTGAATCGATTTTAATTAAAACATATGTTTTAGATTATATTCTGGTTTATTTTTAAGTAAGCATTAAGAGAATGCATAATATATTTGTATTTGCTGTTGGATGAATCATTAAAAATGAACAAATATCCATTCCAATCAAGATAAGGATAATACTTTGGATTTCAAATTTTATTGGAAAATATCAATGACAGCGTTGTGATATTTTGTACATTGCAAGACTAATGATTTAGTTTTATCCTTAGTCTTCCTTAGATACTGGTTTTAGGTATTGCATTAGAGCTAATTACTTTAATTGTTATTTAATGTTCTGAATAATCGTGGAATTTTTCTACTTAAATTTCAACAGCTGTATTGTTTTTATGAATTATTTATATTATTCCATATGACTGGACTGAGGTCAGAAATCACTAAAGAAATCGTTTATTTATTTATAGCTATTGTATATTTGAAGCGATAAGAACAAAGAAGAATTACAATTATTGTAATATGAAAATTTAACCAAATATTTAAGATTAAAATTATTTTACCTATTAAAGAATTCTTTAGATACAGATATTTGCTTTTTAAAATTGTTGCGTAAACATAAAAAAATACTTATGCAAATTTATGAATTTGGTAATTTATGAATATATAATCTGTTAACAGTTTTAAAATACATGTTCATACAATATTTAAAGCTTTCGTAATTCGCTTTTTATTGAAACTAGTGGCCTACACTCAAAGAATGTTATGAAGCGGTCATTATTTATATTATCATTATAATAAAATATGCTTGTTGCAATATTTCACGATAAGTAAATCGGTCAACGCCGGGTATTTATAGCATGTTGTGTGATAAAATATCGTAAATAAAGATTTTATGATTTTTAATAACATATACCGTATAATTGAACGTGTTTTTATCGTATTCAAGCAAAAATTGTATATTTTGATCAATTTTTTTACAACATTTATGCATTATGATAATATTTAGAGGATTATTATATAAATATTTGTATATATAAATACGACTATGTACATCGCTGTTCAAAATACTAATAGGAATATTGATTGATTGAAAGTGACACTATATGCACATGATGGCTTACTCATCTATAAATAACACATTCAAAAGAGAATTCTCTTACAGCCTGTATAATTCATTATTTATATATTGTTAAATAAATAACAACAACAAAATTTGAAAGGAAAAAGATATTTGTATAATTAGTTGACATTGCTTACTGAAATAGTTGATAATATTAAATATATTTTTATATTTTATTTGCAGTATATTTATAATCAAGAACAATATGAAAAACCATTCTTCAGTACATACATTAAGACTTCGATGTTTACTTTGTACCTCGTTGGATTATGTTTATGGTCCCCTTGGAGAGACCAATGCTCCCAAACAAAACCTCCTACATATTTATTAATTGATCCAAATGCGGAAGACGAAAATTTTTATTGCGATGGAAATACTAGTCTCAGTGATCCAACTTACGTACCAGTAAAAACTCCAGACAGGGAACAAATAAATGGAGATTTGCTTTCTGGAACAGAAAGTGATGATAGTAGTGTTCGAAGCGTTAGATTCAGCAAACTGGCTGAGGTAAGACAATCGTAATTATGGAAGCTAATTGCGGAAACTAACATAAATGTATGTTTTAGGTCAGGCAAATGTCAGATAGTGGTGCCACAGAAGCTCTACTGGCCCGATTATCTTATCAAGCTAGTGTTAGAGCTGGAGAAGCTGCCAGGAGAGCTGCTAATAGACTTCCAACTCAAAAAGTTGCAAAAATAGCTTTAATGTTTTGCCTCTTGGTATGTTGTTAAAGATAAAAAAAAGCATCATACTCAATAAATTGAAAGAAATTAATTTATTTTAAATTTATTTAGTGGTTCGTTGCTAATTACTCATACCAGCTGGCACTGGCAAAGACAGAAGCAGCTATTGTAGCAGTTCTCTCCTGTACGTCAAGTCTTTTTACTTTGGTTTTAGCCGCAATGTTTCCATCAAATCTTGGTGATAGATTTACATTGTCAAAACTGGTCGCTGTTTGCCTGAGTATTTGTGGTTTGGTTAGTTTCTTCGTTATATTAACTTATCTTATTCACTTCAAATATAGTCTTATGTATTTTATGCTATATTTCTTTTAGGTTCTGATAAATTTTTCCCATTTAACTACGGTGGAAACTCAAGTACCCACCGGCGTTGTTCTAGCCTTGGTTAGTGCATTCTTTTATGCTGGATATTTAGTTTTCCTTCGTAGAAAAGTTGATCATGAAGATAAAATGGATATTCCACTATTTTTTGGTAATAGAAATTATAATATAATAGGTACAGTTACTTTTTCAATAATAAATAATATATTATGCATTATAAATTGCAGGATTTGTCGGTCTCTTTAACCTTGTATTGCTGTGGCCGCTATTGTTTCTGTTACATTACACTGAATTTGAACAATTTGAGTGGCCATCCAAGCGCCAGTGGCTGTGTTTAATTATAAATGGGCTAATTGGAACAGTATTATCAGAAGTATTATGGCTTTGGTATGTTTATGTAACATAAGTTGTTTATTTACGCGCTATTGTAATTTTATTATAATAATTAATATCTCATTTTCAGGGGATGTTTTCTCACTTCATCATTAATTGGTACTCTTGCTATTTCATTAACAATTCCTATGACCATGCTGGCAGACGTAGTGGTCAAACAAATAGCATATCCACTAATGTTCTATTTGGGGACCATTCCAATATTTGTAGCTTTCTTCTGTGTGACTTTATTGGCTCATTATGAAAATTGGGATCCTGTCATGTTAGTAATCAAGAAAGGCTATAGATTTATCTGTCGAAAACGGCATAATATTATAAGGTAAAATTTATTATCATAAAATATTATGCTCAAGGACATTATATTTCATAATAAGTTTATTAATTACAGAATATCAGATCTTGATGAGCAAACTGAAGCGCTAATAGGAATAAACTCCGGAGACCACGAGGCTTAAAAACGTATATTTGTAGGTAAACAAAATATTTTTTAATTTAAATCCATAAACATATACAAAAGGTATTTATAAAAAATTGACAAGAAATCATTAAAAAAATATATATACATATATTATGTATTTCTGTTCTAACAAATTTTTAATTAAAATGGTATATTGTTTTTTGGTAACTTTATGTGATTTAGATATTTTGAAAATCCTGTGGCTCAGATTAACTAATTATTGAATATTATTTAAAATAATTTTTGTAAGGTAAAATTTATAAAGAAAAGAATAATAGTTCAAAATTAATTAATTTAAAATCGGATATGTTTTTTCTGTAAATTATTATGATATCAACTTTCTTTTTCGTTTCTTAAATATGTATAATACATATACATATAATATTCAATTGAATTCAGTTAAATTTACATAAATATGTTCTATGCTATAATAATTAACATAAAAAAATCTCAAAGACTGCTGTCAGATTACAAATTAATACTTAAAAAGTAAAAATTAATCTGAATCTGATATACGTTCCGCATTTTCTTTAAAACCTGAGCTTAAATTTTTACTCAAGATTAATATAATTTTTTTTTTAATTTGTAACCTATTTTATTATTAGACATTATAATCACGGACTAAACTCGCACATTTAGCTCAAATATTTTTTAAACTTATAACATTCCATTTGTTGTATTATGTGAGTATACAATACAGATTAAATTAAATTATTTATTGTAAAGTTTAGATTAGATTTTTTAGGTCAAAGTACTTTATTAAATTTAATGTTGTAGCTGTAACAAATCGCGTCATGAAATACGTTTCTAATGAATTTTTCAAAATATTAATTTGCAAATGCAATAAGCCAAATATAAAATAATAACAGCGCCATTATTTATTTAAATTTTGTCCCAAGTATTTAATCAAAGATTGATTCATTAAATGTTATAATATAAAAAATACAATAACATAATGTGATTATAAATAAATAAAACTTGTCATTAAATTGGTGCAATATATATACACAATATAAAACAAAAATGTATTCATATAATTTACGTTGTTTAATATTTGATGTTTTTAAAATTTATATAAATGTCGATTGATGTTACCCTTAATTATTTTTATAAATAAATACATTTCATTGAATATATACACTTTAAAATAATAAATGAAATTTATTTATTTTCAATAAAAATAATAAAATACCTGTTGTTGTTTTTGAAAAGCAAAGTATGGTGTATTAAAATTTATTTATTCTAATATATAAATATATAACTTATAAGATCTTTTCACAATAATGTAATAACCATAACAGTATGTTACAATTTGAATGAAAATTTTCGTAATTCATTTTGTAGGTTTGTTTATTACTCATTTCCTGTTATTGTCGTATTTTTCGATGTGTATTGTCATAAATGATAGAATGTTTTATGCAATAAATGACAGTATGTTCATAGTATTCCTATACACTTACATTCGGAGTATTATTGTATATTAGGATCCAGATGTAATCTGCTGAAGCTACTCAGTTGTACAAGGATGACACATTTTTCTTCATTTATTTCATAAAACAATAATACTGCACTGCAATATGATATATTTTTGAGTTGTATTATTAAACAGGTGTCGGCAATTTACTGACCATATATAAATTACGTGAAGCTCAAAAATGATAATAAAAATATCATTTTAAAATGATATTTGTTTTGAAAATTAGATTAATAAATATTTTACAGATTGCCTTCACCTGACAAATGTATAAATGTAGATATTAACATTATAAACAAAAAAAGTCTTAAAACTATATTAAAACATTACAAAAATATATATATGTATTTTCTAATATTTAGAAAGACAGACACTGTTCCTAAATTCTATTAAAAATAAAACAATAATAGTATAAATAAAGAGTTTTTTAGTTGCATAGAATATTGCTTTCCAACTACTTATAATGTTGAGAAATTTTAAATATATTTATTTGAATTTCTTTAAACTGAAAACATAACATAAGATATCTATGTACTACAAATACTCTTACAACTACTGCAAGTACAAAATAGCACTTACTTTATAAGATATCACATTTTTAGAGTCCTTATTTGATATTTTGGTTTTAAATATATGCAATTTCAGTCAGGTTATTTTTCCCAATATAACATTCTTTGAGTTCCTTCATAGACTTTTGCTTTGTTTCTGGCAAAAATATATACACAATTACACTACCTATTATTAAAATTGTAGCAGTTGTCATATACAAACTCCAGAACAATACATCTTCAGAGTTTAATGAAACAAGGTGAACAATGTTAAAATGCAGTATACTTACAAACGCCGTAATTATTGTAAGGATCGATATACCTAGAGGTTTGACGGGATTAGTAAAACATTCATTTGCAATAATATCAACAACTGTTCCAAATCCTAATCCCATTAATAACTCAAATATTAAAGTGAACGCAAATGAAACATATATTGTTTCAAAATTAATTGATGTCTGTATAACTACAGAAACAATTATGAGGCAAGCAGCACCCCCTACTCCAGATATTATTAAAAATATCCTGCGGCCAACTTTATCAACAAAAAATAAAATAATTATACATCCAATCAATCTCGACACTGAAAGGATAGTTAGTATCCAGTTTGGATCGTTAGGCAAAACATCTATTAGCATTTTATAATGCATTGTTAGTAAAGGAATATTAAAAGTTGCAATATTTATTAATGTAACGATTAGGGCTAATAAAAAACCCTTTTTATTTTTTTTAAATAATTCACTAAAAGTGTTTCTTCTTTGTTGGGCATTTTCTGAGAAAAGTCTTGACTTAATTTCAAGATATTCGTCGTTTATATCTATAGAATTTCCCCGTATTCTTGATAAACTCTCTTTTGCATCATCGTCCTTACCCTTTAATATTAAAAAGTATGGGGATTCGCGTGTAAATACGATATTACCCAGCGATAAGAAACCAAGTATTATTGTAAATATTCCGAGACATAAACTAGCATCTTCTGGTTCTAATTGTAGCGAAAGTGATTGAATTAACCATCCTAAACAAATAAAGAAGTGCAGACAAGATGTATGGGTCCCTCTATTGTATGGGAAACTAACTTCCCCAACTAAAATTATCTGCACTACGTAAATGATACCATACGCATAGCCTATTATTGTTCTCCCTATAATAACAATTGAATGAGTTTCTGGAACGACAAAACATATTCCTGTTAATATAATACATAAGCTTGATACCGCTAAACATAGTTTTCGCCCTATGTTATTAACTAACAATCCTCCAGATATCGCTCCAAAGGCCATGCCGAAAAAAAACATCGCCCAATCAAAAAAATCTTCATATGATGTTAAAAATAACGATGCAAGATGAAGACCGCATGCCGCCAATGCCAAATTTCCTAAAAATACATTTAGATCTACACAACTATTTCAAATCAATTTATGTCTACGAATAATATATATTTAGAGTTTTTACCTCCAAGCAAAGCTTGCACTGTGGGATCCACATCTCGATCAAGAATAAAATACATTTGTCAATAATTTATCTATAATTAATAATTCTTTTGTAAAAATTAAACAACACTAAACTAATAAAACTTATTGTTAGAACTATGATGGCATCAAAATGATAAGCGCATTTCACACACACACACACACATTTATTTCGTTATCATCAAATTTGATGTGATAATAATTTAGTCATGCGAATATTTATCTGCGTATACGTATTTAGCTGATATATTAATGTAGGAATTTCCTTGATAAATTGCGAGCTCTAGGTCTTTAAGAAACTTATAATTTGCTATTCGTTATAAATAATGTCGTTTTATATGCATCCATATTAAATGATTTTTATGGAATGTGGCAAATGAATATTGTCCTTTTTTTGCTCTCAAAATTAGGTACTTTTTTAGGTATCACAACTACTAAGATTTTTTTAATTTATAGTTTGATAATTTATTTTATTTACCGTGGTCTATTACTGATAGGTACTATAGCTATCACCGATGTAGATAGAGCTCTTACTTTGTGAATGATCTCCAATATCGCTCAACCACATCGCTGCCTAATAAGTTTATGATTATAATTATGTTAAGACCAATTAATTAAATTATTTAAAATTTAACGCTGCTAACGAGAATTTAAATCAAAGACAGAGAAGCGGGCTTACTGTTCAACACTCTCGGTCACTATGCCATCTTTAAATTTGATAAATTTAAACAGACTCACATGATTTTAATTAAATAATCTAATGATTTAAATTCACGTCCTGGCATCGGTTAATTAATCGTAAATAATTAGATCGAATTAAAGAATAATTAATGATTTAAAAAAAGCGCGGAAAAGTGCTTCCATCTATAATAGATTTCACAACTATTGATTGTTTTATATTTATTTCATAGTTATTAAAATATTTCAACTGATTTCAACATTAAATACAATCAAATGTCATTATTTTTAGAATTTTAATTATACATTTTAAAATAAGAAAGTATAATTTAATTCAGTTACGCAAGAGAATTAATTATATTCCATGTTATGTAAAGGTACATCCAATATTTTTATAAATAAATATTTATTATTTTCGAGGTTAATAATGCATTTATGACAAACAGTTTTTCGAATTTTCTAGGTTTATAATGGAAAGTTTAGATTCAGTAAAAATTGGAAGCCACGATATATCAGAAAAGAGCATTTTTAAAGCTATTGCAGCTACAATTAATAATAATTTCACAGACTTCGCGTACGCTGAATTTGAAAATAAAGTGTTAGTTATTGTAACACAGTATAAAAAAATTGGTACATTTGTGTCAGTAGAAAAATGGACGTCTAAAAGTACCGAAACCGAGCAGTTTTTTGACATAGTTCCACTTCTGGGAAACAACGATAACGATCTTCTTGTTGCAAGGTTTTTAGCTCAAGTATTTTCAACAGAAAAACAGATTCTTTTAAGCTGCTCCTTAAAGGATTATTCTCGTGATACGTTAAACCAAGTGAAGAAAGTATTCACTGAGCTATTGCAGAATTAAATTAACCTTGTAAGTCTTCTGGATATATATTTTATAACTCTATTTTAAGAAGACTACATTATTGAATTTTTTTCAGAACATACTCTTTAACATGGCCTCTACCGAAACTCAAAACACCATTTCATTGAAGAGATCACATTTGGATGCTGCTGCAGCAAAACGCTTGAAAGTTGTATCATCAACATACGCCCAGGTGGTAATCGGTCCACCTGGTTCAGGAAAAACTACTTATTGCAATAAAATGTCCGAATTTCTAAACAAAATAGGTCGTAAGGTTACATTAGTGAACTTGGATCCAGCTAACGAAAACATGGCTTATACAGCTGCAGTTGATGTTATGGAGTTAATAACTGTCGAAGATGTTATGACTAATTTAAAACTAGGACCCAATGGAGGTTTAATGTATTGTATGGAATATCTTGAAACTAATATTGAGTGGTTGCTGAACAAATTGGATGCTCAAGAAGACAAATATTATATATTTGATTGTCCTGGACAAGTAATGCATATTTTACTATAACATTTTTTAAGGTAGTTCACAAAGCCGGCAGACGTCACTTATTTTCTGATGAACAAAATGTGTAAGATTGAGTAGTGTTAGTATGTACAATGATCGTATGCCTACCTGCTAGTTTGACTATTTTCCAGGTATCAGGTAACCAAGGTTTATGCCTCACTCACTCTCATGCGCATGGATAATGCCCTCTCGCTCTTACTCATAGCGGAATTAAAATTGGGTCTAGGGGACGTCTGGCCACTTGGATCGGTTCTCTTGTAAAACGTTTTAAAACAGTTGTCTCGCTAACATATATAAAAATGGATCATCAGAAAGTAAGTAAGTTTAAGTAATTTTTTTGTCAGCTTTAAAGCATCTGCAAGGTAATACAAGATATTACAAGACAACTGTTTCAAAACGTTTTAGAAGAAGACAGATTAATCCAAGAAGCCAAACATCCCCTAGACCCAATTTTAATTCCGCTATGAGTAAGAGCAAGAGGGCATTATTCGTGCGCATAAGAGTGAGTGAGTTAAATCTTGATTACCTGATACCTGGAAAATGGTCGCCTGGTCAAGTTAGCAGGTAGGCATACGATCATTGTACATACAAACACTACTCAATCTTACACATTTTGTTCATCAGAAAATAAGTGATGTCTGCCGGGTCTGGGATCTTGGACTCTTATAACAATCGCAGGCAAACGAATACTGACGGATACAAACAAAACGGTTACATTTCATATTGTATTATTTTTCTAATTAGGAACTCAATAAGATTTAGCTTTTAAATACATATATAGAGTAAATACAATCATACTGTTTGAGAATATGGCAACGCTGTCCACCCAACGCAATTACTTTAGTATAGTAACACATACTAACACGTGCAGAGTATGATTATATTCAATCACTTTTTTTAAGTCTGTAGATTCGTTCTCGTGGCATACGTTAAAATGATGCCTTCTTTATACTTTACAGATCTCTTGCCCATTTTAATTGTTGAAATTTTATAATTATATTAAAGATACTTAGGGCGTCCGCAGACGGGGCGACTGGTTGCAAACCTTAGCCGCAAATCTGCCCAAACCGAATGTGATTACAACTGTGTTGTTAGTAAAAGAACGAACGTGTTTACGAGTGAGATAAAACATACGGCACGAACGTAACTAAACTGATTTTGAGCATATATTCAGCGAGTAGATTTCTCGGTCGCAAGGGCATTGCTGGTTTCATCAACAGAGATGTTTACGAATACTATTGAAAAGTATTTAAATACATACATACAATCAAATATAACACAATAGAATCCCCTGTTTTGCTATTGTTAAAATTCTATAGTCACGATACACGGCTCGTACTCTTTTTCGTTGAAAACTTCGTTTCTCGTTTAGTTTACAATCAGTCGACTCGTATGTCTTTCCCCGTGTTTTATCTCACTCGCATACACGTTCGATCTCTTACTAACAACATAGTTGTAATCACATTCGCTTCGGGCAGATTCGGGATAAGGTTTGCAACCAGTCGCGTCGTGTGCGGAGGGCCTTATATTAACATCATATTTAGATTCTGTAAAATAATAGTTTGCTAGTGAACTACATTAATTATTATTCGTATTATTAATTAAATTTTCTGTCTAGGTCGAGTTATACACACATCATACATCTGTTCGAAATATTTTCGATATTCTACAGCAGCGGGGCTTTCATCTGTGTAGTGTTCAACTAGTAGATGCACATTACTGTTCAGAACCTTCTAAATTTATTTCTACATTATTGATGTCTTTGAGTGCCATGATGCAGCTTGGTTTACCACATATTAATATTCTCAGCAAAGTACGTGCGAAAATAAGCGCGCCTGTAAACTATTTTCCTATATTAAAATCATTCCATATATAATAAGTGCTTTTACTATTTTCAGGCTGACCTTTTGTCCAGACATGAAGCCGAATTAGCATTTGGTTTAGATTTTTATACAGAGGTCTTAGATCTTCAATATCTTCTAAATGCACTAGATACTGGTTCTGGAACTTCCAAACACGTTAAATTAAATGCAGCACTTGTTTCGTTAATTGAAGATTATTCTTTGGTGTCCTTCCATATTTTAGATTCAAATAACGAGGACAGTTTGTTAAAAATAAAGCACGTTGTAGATAAGGTAATACCAAGTATTATAGCATTAGAGATACGTTAAAATATAGAATCTTAATTGGTTTGTTAATTTACAGGTTAATGGTTATGTATTTGGAGCTGGAGAGGAACGCAGTATACAATCACTACTAGCATGTGCTGTAGGAGCTAAATCAGACTCTGAAAGATATGATATACCTTAAATGTTAATAAAACAAGTTATTTTATTACAAAATTTCTTTATTTTTGATATAGATTCGATCACAATATTTGCATGAGAAGTACATATTTAAACTTAAAACTGTAATAAAGAATAAAAAATAACTTTTGTTTTGTACTTACATATAAACGAAAAAAAAAAATAACCTATAAATCTATTGCATGTAAATCTCAGTAAAAAAATCAACACAAAATCATTATCTAATGTAAGAGAAACACTGTAGTGTTTTTATTGTCTTCCTTGTAATTCCGCTCTGTAAAAAATTTAAATTTATGAAACAATTACTAATTTAAATAATTATAGAAAAAGTAAATTTTCTGAACATACCTTAATTGTTGACTAAACTCATCCTTGACATTGTCGTCGTCCCAGTTATCTTCCCATACAGTAACATCATCTGTGTCTTCATCTTCTGCTGGCCATTCTATTATAATTGATTAGAAATATATTATCAATTTTTTGTAATTAAAACTTTATACTTATATGTCATTGTATGTATTCTTACCATCAGCAGGGAACTCTTCGAATTCATCATCCTCTTCCAAAAGATCTAAATTATTCTTATCGTTAACAGACATTATAAATATTAATGCTTAGATATTATTTTATAAAAATTATAGTTTGAATATTTAAATTAAATTTAGAATTATAGAAATGTATGTAATTGTGAAAATCACTATAAATGCTCCACAAAATATGCACACTAATGATTGATGTCAAAATATAAATTGATACAAGCAGCCAGTCTTTCGTAGATCAGAACATTCCAGAGACTGTCGGCCATGATTGTTATTTTTAAAATATTGTTGTACGTCAAAATATCAACATGGTATTATTTGCAGTAGTAGCTTAAAATATTTGAGAATATCTATACTTTATACAATTCATTTTAAAGAATTTAATTTAAAGTAGCACGTAGAATATATTAAGAAAGCAATCTTCTGAGTAAAATGTATTAGAAAACTAATTTGAGGTTAGATTTTTCATAACAATGTGGATTATATATAGTTAATTTTTTAATTAGTGGTATCTTAAATATATAATTTAATACAATATCTGCTAAGAAAATCACCTTTTCTATTAAAATTTAATTGTTAACATTTTTTTGTTTAATTGTTTTACAGATTAGTAAATGTTCCAATTTGCACGAAATGAATTCCAGAAAAGTTGATAAAGAATCGTGTAATAAATTTTCGTCTGCAACCAAAACCTTATCAATGAATAATAAAGAAGATTGTGCATTTTCAATGGAAACACCACGAGTTACGAAAGCTATAGATGAAGCGAAGATGATTGAAAATAATGTTCTCGAAGAATCAAAGAAAACTTGTGATAATAATGACGAAGTAGTAGGTTTAAAAAGTGAATCAGAATGTACTGTTGTTCATAATTGTAAGTCATGGCTGCCATGTCCAGAGCATCCTGAATTTAAAACTTACAACGATATATTTTCGGATGACATACTACATAATTATATTAAGAAAAAAATGCAACGATCAGCAGAAGAAGAAATGCAATTAAAATGTGATGTTTGTAGTATGATTTTTTCAACAAAAGGAGATTTAAAAAGACATATTACTAAACATTACGAAGAAAATCCAACAGTTCATATAGGTGATAAAGACATTTCGCATATAGATTCAAGAATTACAAAAAGTGCAACCACAATTTCACAACATCTACTGACGCATGGTCTGGCGTTAATAACTGATGTTGATAGTAGAGCTAAATTAAATGGAACAACAAAGATACCATGTGGAGTTTGTTCTAAACAAATAACAGACTGTTATCTGAGAAATCATTTGTTAAAACATGTAGGAGTTTGGAACGTGGAATGCGCGGTTTGCATTGAAAGCTTCGAAGATGCCGAAGGATTAATGAAACACTGCACTACACATAATGATAAAAGAACATGTTTCGTCTGCGGTGAAAATGTTCGAATTGCAGAGTATGATCTTCAATGTCATCTTCTGGTCCATGCAACAGCTTATCCATTCAATTGCTTGGATTGTGAATTAACATTTTTTAATACAGAAGAACTTAGAGAACATACACTCTCTTTCCATAAAGTTAACAGCAACTTTTGCGATATTTGCGACAAAGGATTTTTAAATAATTTTGAGTATCTAAGACATGTATTAACACATGCTAAAAATGCATCCTACTCTTGCAGTGATTGTAGTAAATTATTTGATGATCATTTTGATATCTTTCAAGAAGTATCTAAAATGTATGTGGAACCAAGATTTATTTGCGATGAATGCCACATCGCTTTTAGTCATTATACCCATCTACGACAACATCAAGTTCAACACAAGCTTAAATTTTTTTCATGTGAAATATGCAGCAAAACTTTTAATAGAAAAATTAATTTAGATAAACATGAGTTGACACATTCGAAAGATTATTTTAAAGAAGAGATTGATGAAGATGACACTAATGGATTAGTTGAATTTGAAGAACCTTTTCAGAAAGTGATGGATACGGAGTAATTCATTTAAAATATATAACATATATTATCGCTATTTTTTCTTTTAACATATATAAATTGTGTTTATAAATTAAATATAAACGAGAAAAAAAGAAGCATAAATATTTACGAAGAAATATAATATAGCTTATGCTTTGGTAGATTTTTTAGTGTACTTGTACGCTATTATATTTAAATAGACAATATTGTTCCTATTTCTAGTAGGAGGACGTTTTATGGTCCCAATAATATAGCAAGGACAATATTCCTTATTGTTTTAAGTATCTTAATTATAACTATAAAGAAAGAATAGTATATTTTTAATACCATTTAGTATATTCTTATACACGAGAAACCCAAATAGATACTTTATAAATTCCTATATAGTTAGTCACCAATTTAAATTTTCTAGTCCTGTATTATTTAGATACCATTCTATCAAATTTTTGAATTGTGTGTTTTAAGTTATATAATTATAGCATATCTATTAAGGAGGGATCTAAAATGTTCTCATTATTTTATCATGTATAACGTTTTAATAAAGCTTAATAAAACAAATTGAGAGTTTCGCTAGAACCTCTAATGTCCAATCTGTGTCCTCATTTTTTAGTGATCGATTTTTCAATTATTGATTGAAATTATTGGTAATAAATGTGTATTGGCGTGGCTATTTTATTAAATATCTAAATATTGACGGAGATATAGCAATTAGAAGTTTGAATTGTAGTTTTAGCGCTAGAAATGGTCGGCCATATTTGTATGACGTGAAATGCATTTTAACGTCAATTATTTGTTGAGTAGGTCAGTGCTGTGGTAATGTTCTGTAGCTGTTGGTAGTCAAATAATCAAGTCAAGTTATATTATTTAACCCTGTTACGGCAGACATAATATTGAAATTTTATTGTTCCTTGAAATAGCTATAAATAATATTTTGATTTATAAATACATATAGCAGAGATTTATGATCTGTAATGTTGGTAACCTTACACAAGGATTGTGATGTCACATGCACTTGAAATGTGTACTACTTTGAATCCCTTTAATAATTAAAGAGACAAATTGACTTTTTTAATTGTTAATATCTTTTAACATATAAGGAGTTATTAAAACATAATTGAACATTTGAGGTTCTAGTAACCCACTTTATCAATATGTAGTACACTTTTATAGAAATTAAGACATAGGACAAAAGCCCATTAAAATATAGTCACATTCTACAGATTTGCCATCTCTTTTATATAACAGATTCATATGGGTGTGAGTGATACGGCATATACTACTAACAGTTGGGTGATGTATTCTATGAAGTATTTTATTACAAAGGTTGTGACCAAAGAAAAATATTTTTTCTGTGATTTACTATGCATCGCTATAACATACGGCAAAACTAATTAATTTAATTATTATCCACTTACTGAATTAACGTTCTCCAATTGAATATAATATCGTTGATGCTTGAATCTACCATAGTAAGAAACATTTCCCACTTAATTGCAGTTCATATTAAGTTTAATATTGAAATTGATTCGTTGGAAGTCTTGCTAGTAAACGATATTGATTACATATAGATTTAAATAAATTAATATGAATAATTAGTAAAGTTGTTCAAAGCTGCATATGAGTCTACTTGATTATGTAATGCTAGTCAGATAAATTACTCTATTGTTTACTTTATGTGGACATAGGCGTACAGTAAATCGAGGCTTTTAAATACATAAAAGTTTTTTTATGTATCATCCTACTTTAAAAGGTAATTTGTCGGTATTTAGTGGAAATAAATCTGTGGGCACTCGTGTCTTTAGCCTTAGGCCTGTCTCAGTATGGGACCGTATTTAAGCGACGGCGTATTCGGACGTAAATCGGCGGATTGGATGAGCTACAAAGCAACCCGCCTATGTGTGTCACAGATATCTGTAGTCGTGTATTAGGGGGTGTGTTGGAGTTCTTTAGCACTTATATAATTTATCATGAGAGCAAACTTTAACTTTAATATTTATCGATACACTACTGGTATTAAAGGGACTTTAGCATTTATTATATATCTGAGTTCTGGTGGGCGTGAATTTAAATTTAGTTCTATCGTATCGGCATCGGTATCGGTGTCCATGATTCACTGAAATACAAACATAAACTACATGCAGAACATACTCGTTACAAGGGATGTCGCCGATAGAACCGAAAAGATCCGTATTGCAGCGTAATAACAAGCGATCTTAGGTATCCCCTCCAGTCTGAGGCGGCTGTTTGCATTTACAAAGGTTCTGATAGGATATCGTTGTAGTAGTGGTAACGCTTGGATAAAATTCGCCTTTATACGGTTCTAATGTGCGAGGTAGTGCCGCCCGTATTCGGACGGCTTTGTAGCGTGCAGTCTGAGAGGTCCAGAGAGTTCTCATTACATTTACATGGTTCGGATAGGTAAAGCGTAGTAGCCCGTATACGTCCGGCAGAAATTCGCTTAAATCCGGTGCCATACTGAGACAGGCCTTATGTGCCTTATAGATTTGTGGCAAGTGAATCTGAAATGATTATCTGCTTATCTGATTATCTATTAACAGCTTTTCTTTTGTGAACAACAAATAGGAATGGAGTGACGTCAGAAATAGGCAAGAGAAATATAAGAATGCCTGTAGATAAGACGACGAGCAGAAAAGAATGAAATGAAATAGGGAGCAGAAAGAGAAAAACAAGGAGTGGGGGTGAGCGATAGGATCAGCATGATGTTGGAAACGGAGAAAGTGAAGTTGAAGAAAATGAAAGCTGAAATGAAGAAAATGGAAGAGGAACTGAAGCTATTCATCAAAGAAACACGAAAGGAAATGATGATGAGAATGGAAAAGGAAAAGGAAGAATAAATGGAAAAAGTAGAAGCAGAGAATGAAATAAGAGAAAAGGTGGAAGAAGTAGAAAAAGAACAAGAAATGGCTAAGAAGGAAAAAAAAGGAACAATATCGTAATAAGGGGAATGAAAACAAGTAAAGTGGAAGTAAAAATGAGTATAGGATTTTTACCACAGATAAGTTTTATTTTAATAGAACTCAAAGATTATATTGCAGTCTCGTCTTCAGTTCAGAAAATGAAAACCAACTGTGCGCTACTGTGTTGTAGTTTTCAAAGGAAAGAATAAAGGAATAGACATTTCAAACTTTCAGTTTGTTTTTTGAGCCTACATAGACAATGTAATTTTGGGTTGTTAACAAAAAAAAATTAGCTTTTATAAAGATGTTTTCTACTAAATAGCAAAAAAATTTATTTTCGTGTTTTCTAAATTTTGAAGTAACTTTAAAAAAAAATGTATAAAAGTGCCCGTTTTTGTTCCTTGCTCCGGAGATCAATATTAGATAAACGCGAAATACACACAACAAAAAAAGTTCCTGCAAAAATTTTACAAATACATAGAAAACATAGTAAAAATAAATTTTATAAGAGGTGGATTGTGGTTTGTAAAGCAGAGGGCGATTCTGGTTATAAAACAGTGATTCTACCTTGTCCAAAAGGTAAATCAAGGGGAGCTCTTCCTGACTTAGAAGATCAAGTTCCTATAAAAGCGACACCAAAGTTTCCTGATTTTGGCACTCATCCAACTCGAACATATCCGCCTAAACTACCCAAGGAACCTGAACCGGAAGAGGAAAAGGATTGTACAAACTTTCCCGGGGAGCCAGTACTGGGGGACAAACCGAAAAAAAAGGACAAACAAAAAAAGAAAAAGAAAGGTAATATTTCTAGAAAAGAGTTACATGAAAATAAGCCCATATTTGTTGGAGTGGAATTGGATTGGTGAAACATGCTGACCCCGTAAAGTAACCTTAACTTATTGGAATGATGTTTCTTGGTTTCCTCCTTCATTTCAACGTTCTAGATAAGTAGAGGAAGGGTTCCTACCGTCATGCTGCATGCATCATTTTTTACAGGATTAGGAAGAAAACACTTTTTTGGTTTGATTTGGTTTGAGTAACATTTTCGTTTATTGTAATATTAATTTTACGCCTTTAATATTATATAAGAAAAGAAAATCACTACAAAAAAGGTTGCATACATTATTTACATACGAGCAAAAGTTTCCACTTAATTTTATGAAATCTAAATATTACCAAATTGAAATGATCCACATTAATCTCACTGTGCATCTAATTTAAGTAAACAATAAGTAAAATATGAGTGAGCTTTTCTTCTTGTATTTCGTGATTCTAATAAAACTGCAAAAACCATATGGAAGAATTTGTTAAAAATATTATTATATATTTTATTTCCATTTTTTCAGCTGAACAAAAATTCAAAATAATACCCTGCCCTAATTACGTAAAAGGAAAAGGAGCGCTTCCTTCAAGCTTTGAAGAGCAAGGATTTAGATTATGTCCCTTTTCATTTACATCGCCTGAGCCATCTGGTTCCAAGGGAACACCCAAAGCTAAAGGTACTTAATTTAATTTGTGTTTTTATTGTAATTATAAATTTAAATCGATAAGCTGCAATTAAGCTTGAGAATATATTTAATAAAAAATTAAAACATATTATTTGAAATATTTACAGCGGAACCTAAAAAAGTTGTTCTTGAGATTGTTGAAAAACGTCCACCTGTTAAAACTGCATCTCTTCCTACTAAAACTGCAGCTGCGGAAAGCCCACCACAATTAGAGCCAGTACAAACAGCTAATGATTACAACCCATTAGATGTGAAAATTGAGGAAGCATCTGAACCGTCTTTGGAACCTGATACTACACAAATGAAAGTAGAATTAAACTTACCGCAAAAGCAGGTTTCTGCTCCTTCTGCTAAAAAGAAAATTGTTATTGAACTTGTTGACCACCCACAAGAAGTTACCGTTAGAAAACCTCCAAAATTCACTGTTTTTAATATTACTAAATCAATTTATAAAGAAGGATCAAAACTTCTTAAGAAACAGCTAGAATCGAAAAAAGTTGCAAAGCCGCCTCATGCTGCTGCAGACAATAAAGAAACAAGTGTTGCTCCCATACCTCCCAAACCTGTCGAATCTGTAACAGACCAGATTATTAGCCAGACAACACTAACTAAATCTGTTGCAGACGTTAAAGAAAAAGAGGCAGCTGTAGTTGACCAAAAACGTATTCAAATGAAACCTCCAAAACTCTCCGCATTTGATGTTTCTAAGGTACTTTCTAAAGAGTCCGTTCAAAAACAAGAGTTAGAAACAGTTACCAAAGCGACTAAAACAGTAACAAATGATAAAAAAATAGTTGATGTAACAGCCAAAGAAACTGCCGAAACAAAACCTCCTAAACTTACTGTTTCCGGTGTATCCAAGTCAATTAGCAAGGCACTTTCCAAGGTATCTCTTCGTCAGCAAATATCAGAAACAGTTCTAAAGCCATCTAAAGCAACTGTAGACAAGAACAAAATAGAACCTATTCCAAAACCAGTTGAAGCTGTAGCAAAAGAAAAAACAGATGAAACAAAACCTACAGAACTATCTGGTTTAGATGTTTCCAAATCAGTAATCGATCCACTTTATAAAAAGTCTCTTCAAAAGGAAAAAACAGTTGTCAAACTATCTGAAACTGTTATAGATAATAAAGGAATAGAAACTACTACAAAACCTGTCGAAACTACAAAAGATGAAAAAACTGTTAAAGCAAAATCGCCAAAGTTTTCTGTCTTCGATGTTTCCAAATCAGTTACTAAGGCACTTTCTAAAGTATCTCTTCGAAAGGAGAAAAAGGAAATAGTTCCAGAATCGTTAAAAGCTCCTACAGACGATAAAGTAGTAGAGGTTGCTTCAAAATCTCCCGAACCTGCTGTAGATGTGACAGATAAGAAAACTGATAAAACAGTATCTGCAAAGCTCGCTGTATTCGATGTTTCTAAATCAGTTACTGAACCACATTTGAAAAAATCTCTTCCAAAGCAAGAAATAGAATCAAAGGATTCTCAATCCATTGCAGACGATAAGGAGACAGAGGTTGCTTCAAAATCTGCCAAACCCATTGAAGCAGTAACAGATCAAGAAAGTGACAAAGTAAAACCTCCAAAGCTTTCTGTTTTCAATGTTTCCAAATCAGTTACTAAGGCACTTTCCAAAGTGTCTCTTCGAAAGGAGAAAAAGGAAATAGTTCAAGGACCGCCTAAAGCTTCTACAGACGATAAAGTAATAGACGTTGCTTCAAAATCTCCCGAATCTGTTGTAGATGTAACAGATAAGAAAATTGATAAAACAGTATCTGCAAAGCCTGCTGTATTCGATGTTTCTAAATCACATTTGAAAGAATCTCTTCCAAAGCAAGAAATAAAATCAAAGCCTTCTCAATCCATTGCAGACGATAAGGAGACAGAGGTTGCTTCAAAATCTGCCAAACCCATTGAAGCAGTAACAGATCAAGAGAGTGACAAAGTAAAACCTCCAAAGCTTTCTGTTTTCAATGTTTCCAAATCAGTAACTAAAGCACTTTCTAAAATGTCTCTTCGACAGGAGAAAAAGGAAATAGTTCCAGAACCATCTGAAACAGCCACAGACGATAAAAAAATAGATGTTGCTTCAAAATCTCCTGAATCTGTTGTAGATGTAACAGATAAGAAAACTAGTGAAACTGCATCTGCAAAGCCTGCCGTTTTCGATGTTTCCAAATCAGTTACTGAACCACATTTGAAAGAATCTCTTCCAAAGCAAGAAATAGAATCAAAGCCTTCTCAATCCATTGCAGACGATAAGGGGACAGAGGTTGCTTCAAAATCCGCCAAACCCATTGAAGCAGTAACAGATCAAGAGAGTGGCAAAGTAAAACCTCCAAAGCTTTCTGTTTTCAATGTTTCCAAATCAGTTACTAAGGCACTTTCCAAAGTGTCTCTTCGACAGCAGAAGAAGGAAATAGTTCCAGAACCGTCGAAAGATCCTGTAGACGATAAAGAAGTAGACGTTGCTTCAAAATCTCCTGAATCTGTTGTAGATGTAACAGGTAAGAAAACTGGTGAAACAGTATCTGCAAGGCCCGCTGTATTCGATGTTTCCAAATCAGTTAGTGAACCACATTTGAAAGAATCTCTTCCAAAGCAAAAAATAGAAATAGTAATAGAATCAAAGCCATCTCAATCCATTGCAGACGATAAGGAGACAGAGGTTGCTTCAAAATCTGCCAAACATATTGAATTGGTAGCAGATCAAGAAAGTGGCAGAGTAAAACCTCCAAAACTTTCTGTTTTCAATGTTTCCAAATCAGTAACTAAAGCACTTTCTAAAATGTCCCTTCGACAGCAGAAAAAGGAAATAGTTCCAGAACCATCTGAAACAGCTACAAACGATAAAAAAATAGATGTTGCTTCAACATCTCCTGAATCTGTTGTAGATGTTACAGATAAGAAAACTGGTGAAACAGCATCTGCAAAGCCCGCAGTTTTCGATGTTTCCAAATCAGTTACTAAACCACATTTGAAAGAATCTCTTCCAAAGCAAGAAATAGAAATAGAATCAAAGCCATCTCAATCCATTGCAGACGATAAGGAGACAGAGTTTGCTTCAAAATCTACCAAACCCATTGAAGCAGTAGCAGATCAAGAAAGTGGCAGAGTAAAACCTCCAAAGCTTACTGTTTTTAATGTTTCCAAATCAGTAACTAAAGCACTTTCTAAAATGTCTCTTCGACAGCAGAAAAAAGAAATAGTTCCGGAGCCGTCTGAAACAGTTACAGACGATAAAGAAAGAGATTTTGGTTCAAAATCTCCTGAATCTGTTGTAGATGTAGCAGATAAGAAAACTAGTGAAAGAGTATTTGCAAAGCCCACTGTTTTTGACGTTTCTAAATCAGTTACTGAGTCACATTTGAAAGAGTCACATCAAAAGGAAGAAATAGAAATGGAATCAAAACCATCTGAATCCATTGCAGACGATAAGGAAACAGAGGTTGCTTCAAAGTCTGCCAAACCCATTGAAGCAGTAGCAGATCAAGAAAGAGGCAAAGTAAAACGTCCAAAACTTTCAGTTTTTGACTTTTCCAAATCTTCTGCTAAGTCACATTTGAATGAAGCTGTTCCAAAGGTAGAAATAGAAATAGAATCAAAGCCGTCTGAATCCATTGCAGACGATAAGGAGGCAGAGACTGCTTCAAAATCTACTAAACCTGATGAAGCTGTAACAGATCATAAAACTGCGAAGGCAAAGCCTCCAAAACTTTCTGTTTTCAATGTTTCCAAATCAGTTGCCAAGGCACTTTCCAAAGTGTCTCGACAGCCGCAAGCATTAAAAATAGTCCCAAAACCGTCTGAAGCTATTACAGATGATAAAGAAACAGAGATGGCTTCGAAACCTCCCAAACCTGTTGTTATAGATCGAGCATCTACTGAAACTAAACCACCAAAACTTTCTGTTTTTGATATCTCTAAATCAATTACTAAGGCAATTCGCAAAGTTACTCTTCAACAGCCAGAACCAAAAGACGGTCATATTTCACCTAAACCCGTTGCTGTATCACATAAAAGGGGCACTACGAAGCCTTCCAAGGATGATAATGCTGACACTGGGACTCCAGAACTAGCTGCCGAAACAAAGCCTCAAAAACTTTCTGTGTTCGACATTTCAAAATCAATAATGAAACCACGTTTTAAAATATCGGTTCAACAGCAGGAGCCAAAGAGAGTTCCTACACCTTCTGAAGTCAGTAACGTGCAGCATAAAGATATAGAAGATGCATCGGATGCAAAACCTGAAGAAACTGAAGCAAAGAAACCTAAAAAACTTTCTAGTTTCGGGATTTCTAAAACAATTACGAAAGCACGTTCGAAACTGGCTATTTCTAATATACCTAAAACCAGTATTAACAAAAATCCAAGATTAACAGTTTTCAAAAATCGCAAACGTAGTATTAAAGTTAAAAAACTTTCTCATAAGAAATCTCAGAAATCCGTTACACTGCCTTCAGCTGTTGAAGTTCCAAAACCGAAATCAGATGCCGAGGAACCTAAAATATATAAAGAGGATGAAATTTACAAATTACCACGAGATAAAAAACCGAAAGACATTTCTCAAGATAAATTAGAAAGTACTGCTCCTAAAATAGTTTCTGTTGAACACGAAGAAGGAAAGAAACATGTCATTGTAGAATTTGCTAAATGTGCAACATGTCACATTAAACCTAGTGATATAAGTGTATCTGACACAAGTAGAAAGATAAACAAAGCTAAACTTGTATATTTCAAAAAATATTCTGAAAAATCACAAAAGGCTGGTGGTACTAAACCAGATGTTAAGGAAAAACCTATAAGTAAATCAGAACCAAAAGTTAAATCTAACGTAGAACCGGTTGCAAAACCTGTCAAGGTGAAACCTTTAGTCTACGATCCTAAAAAACGGTTCGGACGGTTTAGAGACCTCTCAGCAAAAAGAGCAAGCAATGATAAGCCTAGTCCGATTCCCGTCAGCATTATTAAGCAGAGCAGGGAAGATGATGAGAACCAGTATAAAAGTGGCATCACACCAAAGTTTTTAATTAATATTAAGTCGAAACCTGTAAGTTATATTAAGCACAAACATGAAGACGATGGTAAACTAGCGTCAGCAACCAATATCAAACCAGACCCTACAGATAGTGAATATGCAGCTATACCAGTGAGCAATGTTACACCACCCCATACTGTCAATATAAGTACCACATCTTCAAGCGATGGAACTCCTGAATATGTTAAACATGTTGTTCATGCAAAGAAGGTACCTGAAGACGGTGCTACACCGCCATCAGGAGGCAACAAAAAGCCAAAACCGTTGGCCAATATTCCATCGAAGAAAAAAAGAAATAAGAAAGATGATGCATCGAATCCACTAGGGAAATTTAAAGTTAAGCCTGTATCAGGGGGTAAGCGTAAGCATAAACCAATAGAATTTACAGAAGAGTGTGATCCTCCATGTCCTCCAAGAGATGTTCAATATAAATCAACTATAGCCCAATCCGATGGGCTAGATGATAATAAACCAGTTCCAACACTATTAGTAGGCAAACCTTCCAAAAATGTAAAATCTAGGAAAATAAGGAAACTCAGAAATATTTTTAATACAGATGCAGCCTATAAATGGTTTGCTCGAAGAAGAAAACGTAGGTCTGGAGGAGGTGGAAAATCTGGAGATGGTAGTGCATCCAGTGGCAAACCTTCTTCTGGAGGAGGCAGTGATTCTGGACCTACATCGAGTGGCCCTTCTCAATCTGGAGCAGCACCTACGATGCCTTCTGGACTTCCAGGACCTCCAATACAACGAAATCTACCAAATCCCATATCTGCATCTACTGTATTTAGTGTGATGATTCCGACTCCCAACTGTTCAGAAAATTCCAAAATCTCAGAAACTCTTAAGGAACAATTGCAAGATCCGATGAAAAAGGACGAAAAAGTATTTTTCACTTTTAAACCTATTTACACCAGTGCAATTGATAAAATCGAACATTCAAGATCAATAGATGACCCAATCGATAAACCTGATATAATAGACACATCTGAAGGTTCTGTAGTTGAATATAAAGAAATAATTAAATCTAATAGTTTAAATGATATAGCTTTAACTGTACCTGAAGTGTCAGATATGAACAAGAAACCAGTAATTCAGCGAGATACAATTGAAACTACAATTGCATATAAAATTCAAACAGATTCAAAAGAAAAATATGATGATAAAGTACTTTATAACAGTTCAGCTTCTAACTATAGTACAGGAAGCAATCTTTCCAAAGGTAATGGCCAATTCAAATCGCAAATTAAAGCTACAACAACGTTTGGTAAACAAATGACTTATAATATAAATACAACTGGTGACTCTGCGTGTGGTGAAAATGCTATTAAGGTTCCTCCATGTGATAACGTGTTTAAAGATTCCTGTGAGAACAAGAAGGATGAAAAACCAGAAATTGCTATCCCTCCATGCGAGAATGTGTTTGTAGATGAAGGAAAATGTGCACAAGCTGCAAGTGCAGTTGATCAATGTTCTGCTGCTCCAAGTGTAAGTGCTCCATGTGCAGCTGCTCCAAGTGTAAGTGCTCCATGTGCAGCTGATCCAAGTGCTACTGCTACAAGTGTGGCATCAACAACAGCCACTGCAGTGGTTATGTCATCACCGACTAGTCCAACTGATAAAGCTAAAACTGTCTCTACATCAAGTGGAACACCACCCCCTGCAGGTACTCCTGGAACACCACCACCTGGTGCTACTCCCGGAACACCACCACCTGCTGGTACTCCCGGAACACCACCACCTGCTGGTACTCCCGGAACACCACCGCCTTCTACAGCAGTTAGCGCACTTTGTAGAGCAGCAACAAACTTCGCTAAAAAAGCTTGTGCACCTCCTAAAGCAAAAGCCGTATCTGCGACAAAAGCACCTGTTAAAGCAAAAGCACCTCCACCTGCAAAAGCAAAAACACCTCCAACCGTAAAAGCAAAAGCACCTCCACCTGTAAAAGCAAAAGCACCTCCACCTGTAAAAGCAAAAGCACCTCCACCTGTAAAAGCAAAAGCAACTCCACCTGTAAAAGCAAAACTTCCTGCCAAAATAAGAACCCCTCTAACAAGAGGAAAAGTTGCAACTCCTAAAACTGCTCCAGCTAAATTAGCTAAACCACCTGCCAAGGTTGCTCCTGTGCCTGCTAAGGCTGCTCCTACACCTGATAAGGCATCAAGCCCACCCACTGCGATGCCATCTTCACCTTCTGCAGCTCCACCCCCGTCACCTGCAGCGGCACCGGCACCTGGTCACTGCCCAGTGCATTGCCCTACACCACCTGCACCTGCACCTGGTCGCTGTCCTGTGCATTGCCCCACTCCTCCTGCTGCAACGCCGCCTGCACCTCCAGCTGCTAAACCACCTGAGCCTTGCACATCTTGTCCTCCACCTCCAGCTGCTAAGCCACCTGAACCTTGCAAACCAAGTCCAGCACCTCCTGCTCCTGCACCGGGTCCTTGTCCAGTACATTGCCCTCCACCTCCTGCTGCAACGCCGCCTGCACCTCCAGCTGCTAAACCACCTGAGCCTTGCAAACCTTGTCCTCCACCTCCAGTTGCTAAGCCACCTGAGCCTTGCCCACCACCTCCAGCTGCTAAACCACCTGAGCCTTGCCCACCACCTCCTTCTGCTAAACCTCCTGAGCCTTGCCCCCCACCACCTCCAGCTGCTAAACCACCTGAGACTTGCAAACCTTGCCCTCCACCGCCTGCTGAAAAGCCACCTGAACCTTGCAAACCAAGTCCGCCACCTCCACCTGGTCCTTGTCCAGTACATTGCCCCCCACCTGCTGCTCCAGAAAAATATTGCGATCCAAATAAATTAACTATTACTAATATAAAGTGCCCTCTGAAAAAAGAAGCATGTCCTGCACCTTCCCCCCCACCTCCTGCTCCTGCACCGGCACCTGGTCGCTGTCCTGTACATTGCCCCACTCCTCCTGCTGCAACGCCGCCTGCACCTCCAGCTGCAAAACCACCTGAGCCTTGCAAATCTTGTCCTCCACCTCCAGCTGCTAAGCCACTTGAACCTTGCAAATTAAGTCCACCTCCTCCTGCTCCTGCTCCTGCACCGGGTCCTTGTCCAGTACATTGCCCTCCACCTCCTGCTGTTAAACCACCAGCACCTTGCCCCCCACCTACTGCAGCAAAGCCACCAGAACCTTGCAAACCAAGTCCACCTACTCCTACACCGGCACCTGGTCGTTGTCCAGTACATTGCCCCCCACCTGCAGCTGCAAAACCACCTGAGCCTAGCAAACCTTGTCCTCCACCTCCAGCTGCTAAGCCACCTGAACCTTGCAAACCAAGTCCACCTCCTCCTGCTCCTGCACCGGGTCCTTGTCCAGTACATTGCCCCCCACCTGCAGCTGCAAAACCACCTGAGCCTAGCAAACCTTGCCCTCCACCTCCTGCTGTTAAACCATCAGCACCTTGCCCCTCTCCTCCTGCAGCAAAGCCTCCCGAGCCTAGCAAACCTTGCCCCCCACCACCAGCTGCTAAGCCACCTGAACCTTGCAAACCTTGTCCTCCACTTTCTATTCCTGCTGTTAAACCACCAGCACCTTGCCCCTCACCTCCTGCAGCAAAGCCACCTGAACCTTGCAAACCAAGTCCACCTCCTCCTGCTCCTGCAGCGGCACCTGGTCGTTGTCCAGTACATTGCCCTCCACCTCCAGCTGCTAAACCACCTGAGCCCAGCAAACCATCTCCTCCTGCTGTTAAACCACCAGCACCTTGCCCCCCACCCCCTGCAGCAAAGCCACCTGAACCTTGCAAACCAAGTCCACCTCCTCCTGCTCCTGCAGCGGCACCTGGTCGTTGTCCAGTACATTGCCCCCCACCTCCAGCTGCTAAACCACCAGAGCCTGCTGCTAAACCTACACCAAAGCCACCAGAACCTTGCAAACCATGTCCACCTCCTCCTGCTCCTGCTAAGCCGGCTAGTGCTTGTAAACTTTTGCCATCTGCACCTCCACCATCACCACCTGCTCCTGCCAAACCAGAAGCTCCTGCTTGTAAGCCAGAACCGTGCAAAGCAGGTGGAGATGACAAATCAAATTCAGATAAAGCTTACAAGGTGCCACCTTGCGAAAAACCCTTTAAAACATAAAAAAGGCGAAGCAATGAAAGTTATTATGAAACATAACTTATGCCAAAGCACTTGTGTGACAATAAATTTAAAAACATGTTAAGGAAACAAAAATACTGGAGTATGAATACAAAAATCAAAATATAATTATAGAAAATAGTAATTATATAGAAATATATTTTGTATTTTAGAAATCTAGAAATAGTGGTAAAAGTATGTTTTGTATTTTAATTGGCTATAATTAATTTTCAATTAAAACAGATCTACTACATATTAGGTTTATTATTTATTTACTAATTCAATAAAATTTAAGAATCGAGTTTTTTTTAAATATAATATTAACATCGGATCCAACTAATCTAAGAAATTACAACAACTGCCAACATAGTAGGACGTCGTCGGTGGTAGGACTCGGCATCGAAAATTGGCTTCACTAGGTCAACCAATTATTAATTTCAGTAGATGTAATTGTATAGTAGTTGTATATTATTACTCTAAAGTTAAATGTTATGCAAATAGAGTAGTAATATTTTTAAAATATTAATATTAAAATATTATTTTTAAAATATTATGTACGACATTTGAGTACAATTTCCCATAAGAACAATATTTCAATGACATTCTTAAATTTATTCAGATCCGTTTTGATAAAATGTTTGTCCTGTCAGTTTTTCAATGGATTCATATTTTCACTCAGACTCTTTAAGTTTCTCTGATTCGTAGCGCATGTCAGCAAGACGTCTCGTGTGATTGTTCTGTTCTTGTAGCTTAAAAGTCGCATCTATATTGGTCACTATGACACGCTCCAGAAAGTACCTTGCAACATTTTAAACATAAATTAGCTTAAAAAATAGGCTTGTTACTTATATATTTGTTTAGAAAGCACATACAACTCACCTGTTGGTCTTTTCGAGGAAGTAGGCATCTAGAATATTGCACATGAAAATTTAATTTCGTTGTCAGAAATTGAGTGATATTATTCAGTCATATTACTTCAGCGCATTTTTTTAATAGTCCTAATTGAAAAATATTTTTTCTGAAATCTAGTTTTCTGCAACAAACAAAATTGAAAAATAAATTTTTAAAGTATTTTTAATTTAAATGCAAAAATATCCAACCATATTACTAAATCCTGTAAAACGTACTTTTCACTTAGCCCAAATAAAATACATTTTCAGTTATCACTTGTTTAATACAAACATTGCATCCACCCACCTTTTTAACATAACAAAAGCGAATTCCGAACGAATACCAGCTAATCCTCTGCAGTTATTTAAAAGATTTGGTAAAGACAGTTCTTCGGAAGGATCCGAGAAGAAGAAGGAAGAATATGTAGGTAGAGATGATTGTAAAATTATTGATGATACAAAAGATACAGAAGAAGATGAATGTGCAGTTAAGCGTAAGAAAGTTGCTCTGAAAATTGATATTTCCAAAACAACACAATTGATTTCTAAAGAAGAACAGGAAAGACGAAAAGGGGCAGTAGCTAGTGATAAAGACAAAGAAAAAACTTCATCCCCATGTCCACCAGATGCAAAAGCTGAAGCAAAACAAACCGGAACAATAGACAAAGTGGATCTAAGAATTGATATTAGCAAAACAACACAAGTAATTTCTAAAGAAGAACAGGAAAGAAGAAAAAAGGAAGCAGATAGCGATAAAACCAAGAAACAATCTTCATGCTCGTGTCCGCCAAAACCAAAAGCTGAAGCAAAACAAACAGAGGCGAAACCAACTGAAGCAAAACAAACCGAAACAAAAGACAAAGTTGATCTAAGAATTTATATTGGCAAGACAACCCAAGTAATTTCTAAGGAAGAACAGGAAAGGCGGAAAAAGGATGAAGCAACATCTTCTGCTACTAAGTCACCTGCACCTTGTCCCCCACCTCCTTCTGCTAAACCACCTGCACCCTGCCTGCCACCTCCTGCTGTAAAGCCACCTGCACCTTGCTCTCCACCTCAAGTCGCTAAGCCACCTGAGTCTTGCAAACCTAGCCCTCCAGCACCTGCGACTGCACCGGCACCTGGTCGTTGTCCAGTACATTGCCCCCCACCTCCTGCACCACCAGTTGCTAAGCCAGCAGCACCCTGCTCTCCACCTCCAGTCGCTAAGCCACCTGAACCTTGCAAACCATGTCCACCACCTCCTCCTCCTGCTAAGAAGACTAGAGCTTGTAAGCTTCTGCAATCTACACCTGCACCAGCTCCAGATAAAGGATGCAATGTAAAGCAAGAAAGGCCTGCTCCTGCCAAAATAGAAGCTCCTTGTAAACCAGACCCCTGCAAAGCAAGTGGAGACGGCAAGTCAAATTCTGGTAAAGGTATCAAGGTACCACCTTGCGAGAAACCCTTTATGAAATAAATAAAGAAAAACAACGAAAATTATTATAAAAAAATAAGAGTAATTGATGCAAAAACATTTGCATCACAAGAAATGAAAAAAAAAGTTAAGGAACCAAAAATATAGAGGATAATAAAGTTAAAATTCAAAATATAATTTTAGTAAATAGTAATTTATTTAAATATTTTGTGTTTTAGAAATCTAGAAATAATGATAAAAATATGTTTTGTATTTTAATTGGCAATAATTAATTAACAATTAAAACATATCTACTACAAGTTACGTCTATTATTTACACATATTAAATGTAATATTAACGTTATATTAGGATGTTAGTTATTTTTCAACTTTAATTTTCAAAGTATTTTCTCTTTCAAACTTTTTTAACTTTTCAAAGTATTTTATATTGAAAATATTTTTTGTAAAATCTAGTATTCTGTAACAAACAAAATTATTAAAAGTTTTTTAAATTTTAATTTGTATAAATTAAATGCTAAAATATCCAGTAACTTTATTCAATATTGTAAAACGAAGATTTCACTTAAGTCAAATAAAAATCATCTCCAGCAATCACTTGTTTAATAGATGTAATGCATCCACAAACCTTTCTAGCCGCGCAAAAGTGAATTGTGAACGACTGACAGGTAAGTCTGTGCAGTTAGTTAAAAGTTTTGGCAAAGACAGTTCTTCAAGCGAATCAGGAAAGAAGAAGGACCAAAATGAAGGAGAAAAAAAAGAAGAGGAATGTGCAGAAAAGCGAAGTAAAGTTGCTCTGAAAATTGATATTACCAAAACAACAAAATTAATTTCTGAGGAAGAACAGGACAGACGAAAAAAGGAAACAGCAAGCGACAAAGATAAGAAAGATGGAAAGTCCGATGCAAAAGATGCTAAACCCGCTTCATCTCCACCTTGTGTATCATGCCCTCCCAAAAAAACAGAAAATCCAGCTGCCGATTCAAGTAAAAAACCTGATAAAAAAGAAGATAAGAAAGATGGAAAGCCCGATGTAAAAGCTGATGTTAAACCCGCTTCTCCTCCGCCTTGTCCGCCATCGCCTCCCAAACAAGCAGAAAAGCCAGCTGCCGATTCATGTAAAGAACCTGAAAAAAAAGAAGAAAAGAAAGATGGAAAGCCCAATGAAAAGGCAGGGCATAAAGCTTGCATACAATGTCCTCCACCTTCTGCTAAAAAAGAATCAACTGATAAAGCACCTGCTTCTGCAAAACCACCACCTGCTCCTGCAACACCTCCACCTGCTCCTGCAACACCTCCACCTGCTCCTGCAAAACCAGATCCCTGCAAAAAAGGTGACGACAAAGCATCTGGTGAACAAAGTTACAAAGTTCCACCTTGCGATAGTCCATATAAACAATAAATACAAAAATAGAAAAAAATATAAAGCTAAAAAACCAAAAAAAAACGAAAACTATAGGAAGAAAACAATAAAAGTAATAGATTTGAGTTTGTCTGTATAGGAACAGTGAACAGTTTTACATAATAAATAGAGACAAAAAAACAATTGTTAAAGAACAAAAATATAATTTTATAGTTAATAGTAAAAAATAGAAAAGGATTTTGTATTGAGATGTTAAGTGATAAAAATATTTTTTGTTGTAAAAGAAAGTTACAATGTTCCACCATGCAGCAGTCCATATGTATATACAATAAATACAAAAAGAGGAAAAAAAGGAAGATAAAACGAAAGCCATGAAAGAAAGGAATAAATTTAATAAATTTGGGTTTGTTATAGAAACTGTAAATAAAATTTTTAAAATAAAATGAGACAAAACAATATTGTTGTAGAACAAAAATTTAATTTTAAAACTATCGGTAATACAATATAAAAGGATTTTGTATTATTAAGATGTTTAAGTAATAGAAGTATTTGTTGTAATGACAAATTGAGAGATAATTAAAGTAAAACCTAAAATTTAAATATGATTATAGTCTCCAATGTATAGTGCCAATGCCTGCCCTGCTTGAAAAGTTATTACCCAGTAAATATTTTGGAGTAAATTCTACTTAATTTCTATTACATATCATGAGTTTTTTGTCTGGAACGTGTTCGTTTTCTATTCAGTCGTTCATAGGAAAGGTCCTTTTTATGACCTACAGAGATCGCAACGACGGTTCACTGCTGAATTAAAGCGGAGTCGGTTTATGATTTATGACCGGAGTTATAAACTTGACACTAGCAGGGATGGCAGGGGTATAAAACTTAATGGAATTCTACTTTTTAGAGTCTGCAAAATATAAATATTTAAATGAAGAAATAAATAGATGTAATCTTTAGTACGGATCGTGATTTTTTTAATGAATATTATTCATCTTCAACAATACTCGTTATATTAGTTTTTTACATTGTTTTGGTGATTCAAAAATCCACGATCGGCAGGTCTGCGTTAGGTTTAAAACCTCTGTCTTACCCTCGCTGCTTAAAGTATTCGTTTAAACACATTATATTCGGAGATTGAGGGAGACAGCGTGTGTCTATTACCATTAAAGAAATATTTGTTGAAAAAGGATAGCATATACTTTAAACATACTGTATTGAACGAAATACTATACAAGTATACAAGTGTAACGGTGAAAAATATATTTTACTTGTCTAACCGCATCTCGTTTCTTTCTCACTTTGGAATGCAAATGAACTAAACAAATATATATCTTAGTGTGAAAGAAACAACTGCTACTTAATGAATGATGTTGGAAAAAGAAAGAATATTATTATGAAAAAATTCTAACAACTAACACAAAATCTGTGACAGGTAGAGAACTTGTAAAGCGTTAGAATTGAATTGTACGAGTGACTCGAACTTCACCAAATAGGGCACTTCACCAAATTGTTTACTGGGTAGCCTAAGAATGAATCAAGTTTTTGTTTGGTTAAATTCATTTTTACACTCAGCATAATCATTCTATTATTCCAAAATATTGGTTTGTTCTTCACGTAACTTTGCATGTCATGGTTTATATTTAGAGGAATTATATATATTACATCTATGATAAAGGGTTTTAAAATAAGGGCGGTCATTTTAAATTTCCCATCACTTTTAAATTGTTACCTTACAACCGTCATTGCGGTGACATTTGGCAGATACTGTGTTTCGTTACTAACCTCTGAATACACTTTGAATTAAAAAAAAAATATCACCACTTTTCATAAAAATATTGTTTTTTTTGATAATTTAAAATAATACTTTTTATTTACATATAAACTAGGCATGAACTACCTTAAAAAATTATCTTTTATACATATTTACTTGTACAACATTTAGGTACAATTTCCCATAAAAACAATTTATAATGACATTCTTAAATCTATTCAGATCCGTTTTGATAAAATGTTTGTCCTGTCAGTTTTTCAATGGACTCATATTTCCACTCAGACTCTTTCAGTTTCTCTGATTCGTAGCGCATATCAGCAAGACGTCTCGTGTGATTGTTCTGTTCTTGCAGCTTAAAATTTGCATCCATGTTGGTCACTATGACGCGCTCCAGAAAGTAGGTTTCCTCCATACCAGGTGGAAGTACCTTGCAACATATAAGAAATAAATTAGCGTCCAAAATAGGTTTACAAGGAATACTAGTTGGATTCTGGTAGGAGCTGCTCCAAAAGTAAAATGAGATCACTTCTCATGTATTTATTTACTTACTAGCTGACCCGGCAGACTTCGTACTGCCTCATCGATAAATAAAAGACCTAATCTTTTGTATAAAATGATTTTAAAACAAACAAAATAATTATTAATGAAAAAGCATTTATTGAATAAAGCATGAAGTTTTATTATTATTTTCGATACATCATGTTGCTTACTTAGAAATCAGAGTTTTCCTGAAATACTGGCTATTTATAAGGTTTAAATTTGATATTCACAGACACACACTGTGAAAATACAGTCTGTTAATAAATTTAAAGCTTTCTCATAAACTATATTTTTTGTTTTGTTTTGTGGTGCGTAAATAAACAAAGAAGACGGTTTTCCGACGCGCGAACACGCGACGTATAATTGTCCATGCGCGAAACAGGGAAACTCCAAGTTGATTCCACAAACTTCTAAAGACTGTCCTTGCGATTTATTTATGGTCATCGCAAAGGCCAGACGTACTGGAAATTGTAAGCGTTTAAAATCGAATGGTAAGTCCGTTGGAATCATCGGTATCCGCGGGATCAAGACATCCTCTCCTTTGTATTTTCCTTTTATGATTGTCGCCTCAATGACGTTATTCATCAGTCTTTTCACAGCCAGTCTTGTTCCATTGCATAGTCGAGGTTGATTAATGTTACGCAGCATGATGACAACTGATCCTACTTTTAACTGCAAATTGTGAGGTGGTAATCCAGGCAATTCCAGTGAATTTAAAAACTCAGTGGGATAGTTGATTACGTCATCCTGGTTCATTACGGTGTCGACTGATTTGAAGGAAACCAACTGTCCTGGAAGAAAATTCTGAATGGTCGCATTAAGATCCTCTACATCATTATTTTTCGCTGCTAATATTGCTCGTTCACCCAGCCAATTATGGTTATTGAACTTTTGCGCTATATCTGGGAAAACTCGCTGAATAAGCTCCACTTTTGAGTCTGTGATGTGACAGAAATCTGTAGGTAATGTGATGAATCCGGTCGAGGTGTCCACTGCAACTTTATTATTTCCAATGTCTAACAACTGCTTCGCAAACACATTAGCAGTTTCATCTTGTTGCAAAAATACTCGCATGTTAGTTGTTAAGTGGAGTGTCTTTACGTACTGCCACAAATTTGATGATTTTAGGCATGCATTTAGTTCATCAGCAACAGTTGATCGGGGAATAACTGGAAGAGTCTGACGAAAATCACCTGACAACAGAATCATGGCCCCACCGAAAATATTTTGGTTGTCACGAAGATCTTTCAACGTTCTGTCCAGTGCCTCCAGTGACCTCTTATGGGCCATTGTGCATTCATCCCAAACAATTAATTTGCATACCTGTAGGATCTTGGCCATTGCGCTATTTTTGGCGATGTTGCAAATTGGTGTTTCGGTGATTTGCATGTTTAGTGGTAATTTCAAGGCAGAATGTGCAGTTCGCCCGCCTTCGAGCAGAGTTGCAGCTATTCCAGATGAAGCCAACGCTAGAGCAACATCATTTCGCGATCTGATCCTCGCCAAAAGCAATGAAATTAAAAACGTTTTTCCGGTTCCTCCGGGAGCATCAAGGAAATAAATTCCACCAGATCCACTGTTCACAGCTTCTATCAAAGTGTCGTACGCAATTCTTTGTTGTTGATTTAATTGTGGAACATTTGTACGAACTGTTTCGGCCAATGCTTCAATGTCGTACTGATGTTCTCTTTGCAACTCGTGGTTTAATGCATCGTGCATATGACGATTGGGTGCTGTCATTCCCAAACACGACAATACTTTATTTGCCATCAATAAACACATATCTTCTATCATGATCAATGTGTCATTGTAAATTTCTTCAGTCATTTGTAGTGTAGGATTCAAAGTTTGACGGCGCACACGATACAAAACATCCTCAGACATGTCATCTCTATACTTAACCCACAAATCTTTTGGATTCGAGGGGAAACATGTCGATATGATAATCGCAAACAATGTACGAATTTGATGCGGCGACGAAGATATTACGGAATCCTTGAGCGTATCATCCCAGTGCAAATCGTTCTCAAGTAAATGTAATAGTTGACATGCCTCACGGTAAGTCGCACACAGCTGTCCATTAACTGTTCTCAGTTGTTTAAACGATGTCGGACCACGAACATTCACCAACAACAACCTCAAATAATAACATTCATCGTTATTTGGATGTACTGTGTAGATGCGACCCAGAGCATCTGAAGCAAATACATTTGGATGTCCTTCAACTGGTGTTCCTTGTTTTCGACGCTGAAACGATTTCGATGATGCGTTCCATGTGTAATAGCGTGGCATGTCAGCATACAGCAAAGTGCGAGCAAAATCATCAGTTTGACAAACTGTGAAGAAACTTGTTAATGTTGTCGACGGTGGATGTGCCGCCCTGTCTGCCGCGTTAGATTCATTAAAATAAACTCGTTGACCATTTTCTAAATGGACTGCCAAATGGACTACTGTAGGGTGTCTTTCATGGATCGCAAATGAAAAGATACGCCAAATAGCTTCGTTGCTACTTACATAGCGACCCATCTGGTACTGTGATATTTCATCATTTGCATTGGTTACACCGAAGACAGCCATATCACTACCTTTATTAACATATTTACATATGTACTTTATCGACTTCACAGAATTACAATATTCCACATTGATGTGAGTCTCAAAAGCTTTGGACAATATTGGCGAGTATGGCACAATCCAACGATTGTCTACATCAACATTTTGTCCTCTTACCTTCACAACTACCGATCGCCCACTGTCCGCAACTGATCGCCGACGATACAATGGGTATCCATCATTTCCCGTTATGGTTTCAGCAAGCAGGTCTCTTGGGTATCGTTTGGAACACCTACCGTCGACCATACAGGGTGAATTGTAGTTGAAATGTCCGCAAGGTCCATGTATCATGTGTTTGGTTACTACTGCATGCAATTTTGGGTCAACTATTTCATCTGGAATTTCAGCTGAAATTATAGAATCAATCTCATCTGGCCTTATTTTGTCCACTAACCAGACTAAAATGTGCGCATGTGGCAATCCACGCTTTTGCCATTCTACAGAGTACATCCAACAACGGACTCGGCCATACACACAATGCTTTATTAAAAAATTCATGAGAGATTTTAATTTTTGTTTAAAAACTCTGGCAGTTATGTCATGTCTATCAACTGGTGTTTGGCTATGTAGTAATTCCTTCTCGATTTCGGACCATTTTGGGTTACATGTGAATGTAACAAATAAATCTGGGCGGCCATAATGCCTAACATATGACATAGCATCCTGAGCATATTCATGCATGTGACGTGGGCTTCCTATATAAGTAGCTGGCAAAATTGTCATTCTTCCTACATTATTCACATTGCCATCAGCATTTATAGCATCGCGGAGATGGATGTATTCCTCTGACCGTAGCCGTCGTTGGTTCAAACGGATGTATGTCAATCGTTCAGTCTCAATTTTGACATACATGTCAACTGCAAACTGATGAAAAAGTCGTTGACACATCAAAATATGATTTACTTCACCTTGACGGATCATGAGTCTGTATGAATAGAAATTCATAGCACTAACTTTTTTGTTGGTTTCAGCACCTGCGATCAAAAATGATAAATGTTTAAATTGTTACTTAGATGTATTGAATTTAAAAATATTATTTAATCTTGTTCAATTCATTTACCTGTTACTTGATTTACCATTTTGATATTAAAATGGTATCCATCTTCCCCTTGCCAGAAGATCAAAGGATATTGTAGTGCATCATAACTCCTGTGTGTTTCAGATACACGTTTTAACTCACTATTCCGACGATGAAGCACAATATCTCTAGATTGTAAATTTTCGCCCACAATGACAACAGCCACTTCATCAATGGTAGGTGAATTGAACCTCCTTGTGTGTTCACCGGCAGGTGTTTTGTCAGCTCGAATAATAATATTATGGCTATCAGATGGCATCCGATCCAATGCTATTTTGAACATGTTTACTAAATTGTTATTCTGATGAAGAAATATTTGTAATTGTTGGACAATGGTTCTCTTCACTGTTGGATTGTGAGCACAACGATTATTAATTTCCGCATCTGAATTGCCCATAAAATAAATTTGTAAAAATTGATGATCTGCATCAGTTAGTGGTAACAGAGTTCCCAGTAAGTGATAAATTTGTCCTTGAATCTGTAATTTTTAAAAATTTGTCCATTAATAATTTCCGATATATATATTTTAGTACAAACTTGAATAATATAAAAAAATATTCTTATATAATACCTTGAAAGTGGGCATGAAATTGTCTTGTATAATATGTGTAGCACCGAATGATGTCATCTGGAAACAGTTGTTATATTTCTGCATGTTGGTCAAGAAGTGCTTAGAATCATTTCCAATCCCAGAAACCAAAGAGCGTAAAGGATCTGGTGGTGGGACCAATTGTGGCAATTTTACTTTGCCTTCAGCACAACATAATCCAGTAGATTCACCAGTGTATTTTAACGCCTTACAATATTTACAAATTGTTTTCATTTCCCCAATCGTTACCGATTTGTCGGCACAATAATCAATTGCCGGATCATAGTGGAATGCAGCTCGTTCAAGAATCACAGGAGCACTGCGTCTGCGGATTCGCTCAATTTCATTATGTCTAGCTTGCTGTTGTTGTGTTTGATGTGCACGAACTCGTTGCATTCTAAGGCTATCTCCTACATTGTCACTCACCAAAGAACGCAATTCTGACATAGCAATACGACTATTTTCTTGATCTGTCTGTCTCTGGTCATCAGTGCGGTTAGCACGTGAGGTAGCTCTTCGCACATTTGATTGACTACGACGACCTAAGTTAGGTCGTCTTCTCCTCGGCATCGTAAATTGTAATTAATCAAAGTGAGAAAATTTCCCGCTCATTTAGCAGTAAAGTGTCACTATCACAAAAAAGAACACATTACTTGGAATGTCACTATCACAAAGGATCACCAAAGTAAAGAAAGTTCTCGCGCACGTAGCCACAAAGATAGATATAACGATAATATAATTTCTTCCGTGCTCTGAAATGCGACAGGATGGAATGACATATCAGTTGGTTGTCAAATCTAATGTCAAATACATATTGAGATTGCGTTCAGAATTTAACTTAAGATTTATAATTTAATTTGTCTTTATTATTATTGATTTATCTTTCGATTTCTATATAGTCTTATTAAAAAAATAATCGGACAGAGTAACAACTTAAGTTAGCTAAAATAAAAAAATAATCGGACAGAGTAACAACTGAAGTTAGCTAAAATTGTGTTTATTTATGTACTATGTATTTTGAGACTATGCAATTTTGTCGCGTTCGCGATTCACTTTCACTTTTGTTGAGTTTCAGAACGCGATATTAGGTCCTCCAACGCGCACGCGAATTTGAACTTTATGCAGCGGTAATAAATTACAAATTGACTCTCCATTTTATTTAGAAAACGTTTGTATGGGAAATAGAAAAATGCTGTTTTGAGGATTTTCCCGGCAATTATTCGAATTTTTCTCACCTTTTAAACCTTCCCTAGACCTCCACGAATAATTCAAGACCAAGATAAGATAAATCCGTTCAGCCGTTCTCGAGTTTTAGCGAGACTAACGAACAGCAATTGATTTTTATATATATAGATAGAAGATATATTTGTTTAGAAAGCTTATTCAACTCACTTGGTGGTCCTGCCGAGGAACTAGGCATCTTGCAGGATATTGCACATGAAAATTCATTTTCGTTGTCAGGAACTGAGGATGGGTTTATTGCTGCAAATTTTTTTTTAACTTAATTGAAAAACATTTTTTTAAATCTAGTTTTCTGTAACAAACAAAATTATCAAATCATTTTTTAGAGTTTTTTAAATTTTTTTAGATTTTAATATTTAATTTATACAATTTGAAATGTATCCGAAATATCCAGCAATTTTATTAAATCATCTAAAACGTAGTTTTCATTTAGGTCAAATAAGATATATTTCCAGACATCATTTGTTTAATACAAATTTAGAATCCACAAACCTTTGTAGCGTCGCGAAAAATAATTCTGAACGGTTGGCATGTAATCCGTTACAATTAATTAATAGCTTCAGCAAACACACTTCGGGAGGATCTGGGAAAAAGAACGGGTCTGATAGTAAAGATGATTGCAAATGCAATAATGACAAAAAAAAAGAAAAAGACGATGACTGCTCAAATAAAAAAAGAAAAGTTCGTCTGAAAAATGAGCAACAAAAGGCTTTAAAAGCAGAAGCAGGCGATAAAGAGAAAAAGAAACCTATTTCTTCATGTCTTCAATCGCCAGAACCGCCAGGACCGCCATGTCCGCCATGTCCGCCATGTCCGCCATGTCCGCCAAGTCCGCCATGTCAAACAGATAAATCTTCAAGTAAGGAACCGAGTGCAAAACCGAAGGTAGATGAAAAATCGGGTGCAAAGCCAAGTGCACCTGCTGATGCTAAAGCAGGAACAGGAGCTAAACCGGATGCAAAACCTGCAGCTAAACCTGATCCTAAACCTGGTGCTAAGCCGGCTGAAAAACCTGCAGCTAAACCTGATCCAAAACCTGGTGCTAAGCCGGCTGAAAAACCTGCAGCTAAGCCGGCTGCAAAACCTCCAGCTAAGCCGGCTAAAAAACCTGCAGCTAAGCCGGCTAAAAAACGTGCAGTTAAACCGGCTAAAAAACCTGCAGCTAAACCGGCTGCAAAACCTGCAGTTAAACCGGCTAAAAAACCTGCAGCTAAGCCACCTGCTAAACCTGCAGCTAAGCCGGCTAAAAAACCTGCAGCTAAACCGCCTGCTAAACCTGCAGCTAAGCCGCCTGCAAAATCTGCAGCTAAGCCTGATCCAAAAGCTGGTGCTAAACCAGATGCGAAGGTAAGTGCTAAAGCAGATGCTAAATCAAAAGCAAAGGTTGGTGCAAAAAAGTTTGTTAAACCTGCAGCTAAGCCTCCTGCAAAACCTGCAGCTAAACCTCCTGCAAAACCTGCAGCTAAGCCTGCTCCTAAACCAGATGCTAAGGCAGGTGGTAAAAAGGATTCTACACCAGGAGCAAAACCGGACGTAAAGGCAGCAGCTAAACCAGAGGTAAAGCCAACTGCTCCACTTCCAGCTGCAAAACCGGTTACTCCACCAGGTGTAAAACCCGAGGCAAAGACGGATGCAAAGAAAGAAGTGAGTGTAGCAATTGCAAAAATTGATGGAAAGGAATTAACTCCACCTAAGACAGATGTTAAAAAGCCAGATGCCAAAACTTCTCCTCCTTGCACTCCTTGTCCTCCTTGTCCTCCTTGTCCGTGTCCCGGTAAAGAAATATCTTCAGTACTAAAAGTATGTAAAAAGCCGGATAAACAAAAGAAAGAAGAACTTGTTCCTCCATGTTTTCCATCTCCAGGACCGCCATGTCCTCCTAAAAAAATAGATAAACCTTCAAGTAAGGATCCTTGTAAAAAGGAAAAGCCATGTACAAAACCAAAGGTTGATGAAAAACCGGGTGCAAAAACAAGTGTACCTGCAGCTGCTAAACCAGATGCAAAAGCAGATGTTAAAGTAGGAGTAAAACCGGATGCAAAAGCAGATGTTAAAGTAGGAGTAAAACCGGATGCAAAGCTTGATCCGAAGGCTGGTGCTAAACCAGATGCAAAAGTTGGTGCAAAGCCGTCTGCAAAACCTGAAACTAAGCCGGCTGCAAAACCTGAAGCTAAGCCGGCTGCCAAACCTGCAGCCAAGCCTCCTGCAAAACCAGCAGCAAAGGCGGCTAAAAAACCTGCACCAAAAGCGCCTAAAAAACCTGCAGCAAAGGCAGCTAAAAAACCTGCAACTAAACCACCTGCAAAACCTGCAGCTAAGCCGCCGGCAAAACCTGCAGCTAAGCCGCCGGCAAAACCTGCAGCTAAGCCGGCTGTAAAACCTGCAGCTAAGCCTCCCGCAAAACCTGCAGCTAAGCCTCCCGCAAAACCTGCAGCAAAGGCAACTAAAAAACCTGCAGCAAAGGCGACTAAGAAACCTGCAGCTAAGCCGGCTAAAAAACCTGCACCAAAAGCGACTAAAAAACCTGCAGCTAAGCCGCCTGCAAAACCTGCAAGTAAGCCGGCAGCTAAACCAGAGGTAAAGTCAACTCCTCCACTTCCAGCTGTAAAACCGGTTACTCCGCCAGCTGTAAAGCCAGAAGCAAAAAAAGAGGTGATTAAAGCAAATGCAACAATTGATGGAAAAGTATTAACCCCTCCTCCTCCTAAGCCGGAACCAAAGCCAGATGCAAAAAAAGAAGCTAAACTAGGTAAAAAAGATGATAAGAAGCCAGATTGCAAACCTTTACCTCCCTGTCACCCTTGTATTTCTTTGCCGGCAACAAAACCCGATACAAAAAAAGAATGTAAACTACTTAAAAATGATGATAAGAAGCCAGATGGAAAACCTTGCCCTCCTGAACCCCCTTGTATTCCTAAGCCGGAATCAAAACCCGATGCAAAGACAGAACTTAAACTATGTAAAAAAGATGATAAAAAGCCAGATATCAAACCTTGTCCTCCTTGTCCTCCCTGTACTCCTAGTCCGTGCACCGATAAAGTAAAATCCCCAGAACCTGAACTATGTCCAAAGGCGGATCCAAAGCCGTGTAAAATGGACAAAAAGAAACTGAAAAAAAAGCCAAAGCCAGTTGCCGAGCGAACTGTACCGTCAGAGGCACATATAAAACCGGAACCAATGGAAGAACCACAACCAGGTACTGTTGCAGACCTAAAGCCTGGTACAAAGGAGTATAAGGAAATAGAAACAAGGAAACAGCTGGAAAAGGAAAAGTTAGAAAGGAGATTAGCCAGAAGGTTAGATGATCCAGATTAGACATCCAGACACAAGTAAAGCCCGCAGGAAATCCTCCAAGCGCATAGCTTCGTCTCACGCAGAGCCTGCTGCTGGGAAAGAAACAGGAACATAATAAGGAAGAACAAGAGAAGTGGAATGTGCAGAAAAGCGAAATAAATTTGCTCTGGCACTTGTTTTTAGCAAAACATAACAAGTCATTTCCAAAGAAGAACAGGAAATACGAAAAAAGAAAGAAGCAAGCGATAAAGACAGAAACCTTCAATCCCCTGTCACCCATGCCCTCCCAAAAAAGCTGAAGAACCAGAACCATGGAAAGTCCGATGCATACAATGTCCCCCACCTTCTGCTAAAAAAAAATTGACTGATAAAGCAAAACCCGCAACTACTACTTCAAAACCAGATTCCTACAAAAATGATAACGAATCAAAATCAGATAAAACATCTGGTGAAGTAAATTCATGAAACCTTTATAAAAATCATTAAAAATTTATAAAAAATTGTAAAAACCTATAAACAATAAATACAAAAAAAAAGAGGAAAATAAAGCGAAAGCTATTGGAAGAAAGGAATAAAACTATTAGATTTGAGTTTGTTAATTTTAGGTTTGTTATAGAAACTGTAAACAAAATTTTTAAAATAAAATGAGACAAAAAATAATTGTTAAAATAAAAAAATATAATTTTACAATTTAAAGAAATAAAATAGAAAAGGATGTTGTATTAAGATGTTAAGTGATAGAAATATTTGTTGCAATGACAAATTAAGAGAAATTTAAAATAAACATCATTTAAATATGATTATAATTTACTAGTTAAATACACTCTAATGCCTGCCTTTCTATGATAAATGGTCTTTTAATAAGTGCTGTCATTTTAAATTTCCCATTACTTTTAAATTGTTACCTTACAACTGCTATTACGGTGATATTCGGAATATATTTAATATAACTACGTCTTTATACATATTTTGTACAACATTTGAGTACAATTTCAATAAGAACAATTTATAATGACATTCTTAAATTTATTCAGATCCGTTTTGATAAAATGTTTGTCCTGTCAGTTTTTCAATGGATTCATATTTCCACTCAGACTCTTTAAGTTTCTTTGATTCGTACCGCATGTCAGCAAGACGTCTCGTGTGATTGTTCTGTTCTTGCAGCTTAAAAGTCGCATCCATGTTAGTCACTATGACGCTCTCCAGAAAGTATGTTTCCTCCATACCAGGTGGAAGTACCTTGCAACATTTTAAACATAAATTAGCTTAAAAAATAGGTTTACAAGGAATACTAGTTGGATTCTGGTAGGAGCTGCTCCAAAAGTAAAATGAGATCATCTCTGATGTATCTATTTACTTATATATTTGTTTAGAAAGCAATTTCAACTCACTTGGTGGTCCTGTCGAGGAACTAGACATCTTGCAGGATATTGCATATGAAAATTCGTTTTCGTTGTCAGGAACTGAGGATGGTTTATTGCAGCACAAATTTTTTTAAACTTAATTGAAAAACATTTTTTTTAAATCTAGTTTTCTGTAACAAACAAAATTATCAAATCATTTTTTAGAGTTTTTTAGATTTTAATATTTAATTTATACAATTTGAAATGTATCCAAAATATCCAGCGATTTCATTAAATCATCTAAAACGTAGTTTTCATTTAGGTCAAATAAGATATATCTCCAGGCATCACATGTTTAACACAAGTTTAGAATCCACGAACCTTTGTTGCGTCGCGAAAAATAATTATGAACGGTTGGCATGTAATCCGTTACAATTAATTAATAGCTTCTGCAAAGACTCTTCGGGTGGATCTGGGGACAAGAAAAAATCCGGAGGTAAAGATGATTGCAAATGTCTTGATAATGAGAAAGAAGATAAAGACGAGGAATGCTTGAATAAGAAAAGAAAAGTTCGTCTAAAAATTGATATCACCAAAACAACAAAATTAATTTCTAAGGAAGAACAAGAGAGACGACAAAAGCTTTTAAAAGAAGAAGCACAGAATAAAGAGAAAAAACAACCTGTTCCTCCATGTCCTCAATCACCAGGACCGCCATGTCCACGTACAAAAACAGATAAAGCTTCAAGTAAAGAACCTGATAAAAAAGAAAAACCGTCACCAAAACCAAAGGTAGATGAAAAATCTGGTGCAAAACCAAGTGCACCTGCTGATACTAAAGCAGGAGCAGAACCTGCAGCTAAGCCTGCTGCTAAGCCAGATGCAAAGGCAGATGTTAAAACAGCTGCTAAATCAGAAGCAAAACTGGATGCAAAGTCAGCAGCTAAACCGGAGGTAAAATCGACTGCTCCAGCTACAAAACCGGATGTAAAGTCAGCAGCTAAACCGGAGGTAAAACCGACTGCTCCATCTACAAAACCGGTTACTCCGCTAGGTAAAAAACCAGAGGCAAAGGCAGATGCAGAGGTAGAAGTAACTAAAGCAATTGCAAAAATTGACGGAAAGGTAATACCTAAGCCGGAACCAAAACCAGGAACTGAGGCAGAGTTAAAGCCGGAAGCAAAACCAGATTTAAAGACAACTGCTAAACCAGAGGTAAAACCAGCTCCTAAACCAGAGGTAAAACCAGCTCCTAAGCCAGAGGTAAAACCAGCTGCTGAAAAGCCAGGTACTCCGACAGATGTAAAACCAGTGCCTAAGACGGAACCAAAACCTCCTTGTCCGTGTATCGAAGGAAAAAAACCGGCAGAACCAAAACCAGGTACAAAGGCAGAATTAAAACCGGAAGCAAAATCAGATGTAAAGATAGCTGCTAAACCAGAGGTAAAACCGGCTGCTAAACCAGAGGTAAAACCAGCTGCTAAACCAGAGGTAAAACCAGCTACTAAACCAGAGGTAAAACCAGCTGCTAAACCAGAGGTAAAACCGGCTGCTAAACCAGAGGTAAAACCAGCTGCTAAACCAGAGGTAAAACCAGCTGCTAAACCAGAGGTAAAACCAGCTGCTAAACCAGCAGTAAAACCAGCTGCTAAACCAGAGGTAAAAACAGCTGCTAAACCAGAGGCAAAACCAGCTGCTAAACCAGATGTAAAACCAGCTGCTGAAAAGCCAGTTACTCCGCCAGATGTAAAACCAGTACCTAAGACGGAACCAAAACCTCCTTGTCCGTGTATCGAAGGAAAAAAACCGGCAGAACCAAAACCAGGTACAAAGGCAGAATTAAAACCGGAAGCAAAATCAGATGTAAAGACAGCTGCTAAACCAGAGGTAAAACCGGCTGCTAAAAAAACAATTACTCCGCCAGATGTAAAACCTTCTCCAAAAAAATCGCCGGAACCAAAACCAGGTACAAAGGCAGATTTAAGGCCGGGTGTATTTGAACAGGATGAACCGGAAGAAAAGCCTAAGGTAGCTTCAGATGTGAAGGCAGGCGCTAAGCCAAAGATAGATAAAAAGCCGGAACGGAAGGAAGAACCAATACCTGGTACTGAACCAGACTTAAAGCCTGGTACAAAGGAGCAAAAGGAAATAGAGAAAAAGAAACAGAAACTGGAGCAAACGAAAGCGGAACAAAGGAAAGCAGCCGTTAAGCCGGCAGCAGACCCTCCAAGCGCAAAACCTGTTGGACCTCCAGGTGCAAAACCGGCTACTCCATGTGATGCAAAGCCTGTTACACCTCCAGCTACAAAACCCGCTGCTCCTTCTGATGCCAAGCCTGTTGCACCTGCAGCTGCCAAACCCGCTGCTCCATCTGATGCAAAGCCTGTTGCACCTCCAGCTGCCAAACCCGCTGCTCCATCTGATGCAAAGCCTGCTGCACCTCCAGCTGCCAAACCTTCACCTTCGTCTGATGCAAAGCCTGTTGCACCTTCACCTGCCAAACCAGCAGTACCACCTGCTGCAAAACCTGCAGTAGCCGCGGCTGCTGCTGACAGTTCTAAGAAGGTCCACGAATGTGCTAAATGTGTTTCTGGAGGGAAAGAAGCATGTGACTGTGAAGCTACTAAAGATGGTCAAAAACCCGTAGTTCCGAAAAAAGATCAAAAAATAAAAAGGTATATACAGTAGAGACCCGGTTTAATGTGCACCGAGATTGTGCACCGTGGAGTATAAAAAACATTTTAGGAAATATATGTAATATTTCAAATTTAAACGCCATAGGCCACACCAAAATGCACAAGGTTTACCATAAAAGGTTTTTTTTTGTGAACCTAATCCTAATAGATATTCCAGGCTGAAGTCCCTTTACAGACATTGTGTAATAATCTTCAGACCATGCTACAAGCAATAAACAATACATATTATACATATATATTTGTATATATATATATATATATATGTATATAATAGTTTATAATATTCTACATTCTAGTGTTCATATTTACCGGTACAATCCTGAGTCAACCAAGAAACCCTACCTACAAGAATATAAGGTCGACTTAAGCACTTGTGGTGGTATGGTTTTAGATTTGCTTCACAAAATCAAAAAGGAAAATGATCCCACCTTATCCTTTAGGTGAGTTAATTTTAAGTATTCAGTTACGAGCATTATTTGTAATGGTGAATATTCGTTTCAGACGTTCATGTCGAGAAGGAATTTGTGGATCTTGTTCAATGAATATAAACGGTGTAAACACTCTCGCTTGTATAACACGAATAAATACTGACCTTGGAAAACCACTAAAAATATATCCCTTGCCTCACATGTATGTAGTCAAAGACCTTGTTCCGGATTTAACTCATTTCTACAGACAATATTCGGAAATAGAACCATGGCTTCAAAGAAGGAATGAGAAGGTGTATCCAGAGAAGGAGTTCGCGCAAAGTGAAAAAGACTCTCTTAAATTAAATGGTCTTTACGAATGTATAATGTGCGCTTGTTGTACAACCGCTTGTCCATCTTACTGGTGGTCAGGGGATCGTTACTTGGGTCCCGCAGTACTTCTCCAAGCATACAGATGGATCATTGATTCACGGGATGAAGCAACTGAAAGAAGATTAAAAAAAATGGCTGATCCTTTTTCTGTATACAGGTGTCATAAAATTTTAAATTGTGCAAGAGTTTGTCCAAAAGGATTAAATCCTGCAAAAGCTATTGTTGAAATAAAGAAATTATTAGCAGGAATTAAGAAAAAACAAGCTCCTGAAATGGATCCAATTGGAAAACCTATTACTGCTAAAAAGGATGAACCGAAAGTTGAGCCTCCTAAAGCAAAGAAAGAATCTAAAACAAAATCAGTTTGTGCTGTTTGTGATCCGCCCAAGAAACCCGATGAGAAACCTGGTTCATCTACAAACCCAAGTATTGTAACATCTGATCCGTGTAAGAAAGATACCGCTAAAGTTGAAGTTTGTCCCAAACCAGCAGATCCTCTAAAGAAGGATCCGCCTAAACCAGCAACACCTCCTAAGAAAGACGCGTCCAAAACAGCAGAGCCTCCAAAGAAGGAGGCATCTAAACCAGCAACACCTCCGAAGAAAGATGCCCCTAAACCAGCTGCACCTCCCAAGAAAGAGGCGCCTAAGGCAGCAGGAACACCCAAAGAAGATGCAAAGAAAGAACCAGTGAAAGCTGATAAAAAACCCGATGAGAAACCCGGCTCATCTACATGTACATGCGCTAAAGGTGCAATTTCACCCAAGCCAGCAGATCCTCCAAAGAAGGATGCTCCTAAACCAGCAACACCTCCTAAAAAAGACGCGCCAAAAGCAGCTGAACCTCCGAAAAAGGACGCAGCTACACCTCCTAAGAAAGAAGCGTCCAAAACAAAAGAGTCTCCAAAGAAGGAGGCACCTAAAGCAGCAACACCTCCTAAGAAAGACACGCCGAAACCAGCTGCACCTCCTAAGAAAGAGGCTTCTAAAGCAGCAACAACACCCAAGAAAGATACAGGTAAGTCAACTACACCTCCGAAGAAAGATACACCCAAAGAAGATGCAAAGAAAGAACCAGTGAAAGATGATAAAAAAGCCGATGGGAAACCTACATGCGAATGTAATGTTATATCTGATCCGTCTAAGAAAGATGCCGCTAAAGCTCCAGTTTCACCCAAGCCAACAGAGCCTCCAAAGAAAGAGGCACCTAAAACAGCAACACCCCCTAAGAAAGACATGCCCAAAGCACCAGATCCTCCAAAGAAAGACGCTCCTAAACCAGGAACACCACCTAAGAAAGACGCGCCCAAAGTAGCAGAGCCTGCAAAGAAGGACGCTGCTAAACCAACAACACCTCCTAAGAAAGACGCGCCCAAAACAGCGGAGCCTCCAAAGAAAGACGCACCTAAACCAGGAACACCACCTAAGAAAGACGCGCCCAAAACAGCAGAGCCTGCAAAGAAGGACGCTGCTAAACCAACAACACCTCCTAAGGCAGCAGAGCCACCCAAGAAAGACACACCTAAGTCTGCAACACCTCCTGAAAAAGGTGAACCAAAAGAAGAACCAAAGAAAAAAGATAAAGACCCTTGTCCGCCTTGTAATGTAAATCCGCCATGCATACCATGTATGTCGCCTAAAAAGGACGACGGGTCAGGAGACTCTTCTAAAAAGAAATGAACTTTAAGAAAGATGCTTCTGTGAAAGGAACCCAAAATTAAAAACATGAATTTGTATTAATTTTATTGTTTTATAATTGGTTTATTTTGATATTGATGTTTTTGATAAATATTTTTCGATATAGATAGAATTATATTTGAAATTCTTTTACCCATACGACATTTTTACAGCAACTATGTGTTATGTGAAACCTTATCATGCAACCCAGCACTATTGTCTGAAACGTTGTAATTTATTGTCGAAATATTTTTACTGTAATATTGTGCTGGTAGTAAAAAATAAATCCCGATATTACAACATTTTACATAAATACTAAATAAGGATGAGATTTTTTTGAGAGTGTTTTCGTACTTACATGTCTACGATTTGTTCTAAATAATTCCTAATCCTAAAATAGTTCCTAATTTTTTCAAGAGCATTAAAGCGTCTGACGGAAGTTAGAGTACACAATCCAGTAAACATTTTGGAGTCACTTCAAAACTCGTCACTCGCCATCGTATTGAAGATGCGCATGACTTTTTTGTCATGAAAGAGTTCATTTACAGTTCAGTTTCTCACAGTGGTTCATATGAATTGTCTATTTTATCATCTACAAATGGCGAAACAACTCCATCTGTCGGAATACAAATGCACACTGCAAGCGTATTTTGATCGAGCTACTACTTTTTACCTACCCGAACCCTGAAAATGTAATGAACCCTCGCACATTGTAAGCGGCAAAGCCTTCCGAATACAGGCGTTACGTAGATCTCATACTGGAAGCGTATATCAGCGAATTTTAATCAAAAGAATACACTGGAACCGGTAAAAAAGAGAATGCAATAATCTCTTTTATAACAGTGGTGTATCGATAAAAATAAAAGTAAAAGTTTGCTCTCATGATAAATTATGTTAGAGCAAAACAACTCCAATACACCCTACACTACTCAAGTTTGACTTATTGTGACCAACAAATGCAGAAAACGCAATTCTAGCTGCTCAACCAAGTCGCCGATTTATGCCCGAATTCACCGTCGCTTAAATACACTTGCAGTGAGCGATAGGCTTAAATATTCCGCTTGTACTGTTAACTGTACTCCCTCCACAACTATACTAAAATAATACTCGACAGTGAAAAGAGAGAACACAAATATTTGTTATTGAAAAAAGTTTTATTAAAAATTTGCAATGAATGTTATAAATAATTTAAATAATGAACAGTGTAAGATTTTGATATTTTGTTATGGCGGCCGCATACATGGGACACGATTTTTCAAAATGTTCATATGGTGTTGTCTCTATCCTTCTAGAATAAAAGACAACATTTTCTAAATACAGTCGTGTCTTTAGTGGGTGGCCGCCAAAACATTTACAACAGTTTACTGATTGTTTCATCATTTTACGTAACTGTCGCAGCAGCAATTCGTTATCAGTTCATGCTCCTGGCAGGAATTGGAATGCAGGAAGCTGCAATCAGCATACTGACAGTGATGAGGAAGGCGAATGGCTGAAAGAAAACATAAATTTAGCTAATATGTCATATTTATATATATATATATATATATATATATATATATATATATATATATATATATATATATATATATATATATATATATATATCAGCTCATTATGTTTGCTGGTAAAACTGTATTAGAAAGATCTTTCCATATTTTTCTTAATATCCAAAGTTGGCGGAAGTTGGCATGTTTTAGATATTTATAATATGTCACAGAAGAAATAAGTAACCGAGATTATTTTTCCTTTTTAACAAACTTCGTAATATAATACTTAATCCTCTCTGTAAGCCCACCTCTCTCTCTCTAAAGGAGAAAGAAGTACTTTGAAAGGAACGGAAAAGCGACAGAAGAGACAGAGAGAAGAAGAGAAGAAGGCACAAATGTGGAAGAAGACCTAAGAAGCAGAGACAGAGAGATATAAAAGCAGGAAAGACTGGAAAAAATTCATAATAGCAAATACAATGAAAGGTACAAGAGGATTTAGGAGATAAAGATACCGGAATACATACGAGACAAGGAACATAATAAGAATCGCAAGATTTAGATTGGGAAACGAAGAGAAAGAAAGCAGATACTGGGAAAATAGAGACGAAAGATGTGCAAGGTGTGTGGGATAGAGATAGAACCGCTGGAGCACATTAAGTATTCATGTGAGAAAAGAGTAAAAAGTGAAAAGAAGATTGTGCAATTAGTAAAGGAAGGCAGTGGATTGCGGAGATAGAGAAAAGGAATGAGAAAAGAGAAGGAAGGACAGAGTAGAAACAGAAGGGAGATAAGTAGGTGTTTAAATTTATTTCTTTTGTTTCTATTATCCTTTTTTCTTTTAGAAGGAGTAAGAATGGGTATAATAGAGATGGCAAATAATTGGATATGATTTACCATGTCTTAAACGTTGGATCCTTTGTAAAATTATGGAAGCAAAATGACTTTAATTCTTAATATCTTCTGGTAGCCAACTTTATCAATATATATGAATACAATGAATTATTTTTCAATGCAGTGGTTATAAAATATGGTCCAATGCAGTATATTAACCAAGTAAAATACCTTGGTTGTATTTTTAATTTGTTAATTGCGGTCAGGTCATAATTAGACTATAACGAGAACGGTTGAAATCTGAATCTGGAAGTTTCTGATCGTTTAAAGAGAGATTTGACTCACCGTAAGGGTCGTTACAGCAGCAAGCATCATGATAAAGTTTATCCGAGCAGTAGCTGTACACAGAAGAGTCACATAACGGACAGCCGGCACGATATTGTCCATACGACCCACCAAGTGGTCCGCCAAGTGGACTACTAAGTTGACCACCAAGAGGACCACCTAAGCCACCTCCTAGAGAGTTGCCTAAACTGCCCAGCAATCCGCCAAGAGTTCTTGCTTGTGGTAATCTACTTGTAGAAGCTGGAACTGTAATTATAAATTAGATTGAAATAAAAAATTGTCATAAAATAGTCCAATAAAGGTAAACCTCTACAGGTACGTAATGCTCGCATGAAACGTATTGGTTTTATTGGAATAAACATGGTAACAGTGTCTTAAAAAATTTTGCAAGTAGACAAGAGAAATTCTGCTTTTATTTCCGCGTAGTACACCATGTAAGTGGATCATAGCTAGAGATAGTAGACCTTACCGAATTTGTAATACCACCGTGGGCGGACGAGTCTCTCTGAGTTTGCAAATCTTTGTTTAAAGTAAATATGTAAATAATACATGCGTCATCATTTACGGTCCTTATTTATTGTATTTTATAAATTTCTCTTTCATGTAAGTAAAAATAGCGCATAGAACATCTGCTGTTACCTTTATACCGTAATCTTACAAACAATTTCTCGTATCGTAGTAATGTCGAAGCGTGATTAGAATTTGAGTAAGATATTTCGAAGCATGTTCTAAGCCACAGGTAGAAAATATATTTGGGTACGTTCACGAAAAGAAATTTTATTTTCTAAAGCTTAAGTTTATGGGGTGGGTAATACATTTTTGCTTCTGAAACTTTCGCATTCGTTTTATTATCCAAAATGCATTCGAAACGGATACTCTTTTTCTTTTTGTTCTCCATAAGTCACCCTATATCGCCCAAATGTCGATTCCTATACTAGGAAGATTTCTAGAATATCGTATTGGAACTTTATACTCTTCGGATCTACATACAGTTATGTGTATTAATGTTTATCTAACATAACAAAAGTTATCTCTTGTGTAAATGATTTTATCTAATATATAACGTATTGTGACCTATATTGAACTGCTTTTTGAAAAATATATGTATCTCTTATGTAGTATCATTCTCGTAAAACTTCTTAAGAACTTAAACCATTTATTTAAACGATTAAAAGCTATAAAATAAGATCCTTTTAGATTAAATATTACTAGGTTTTGTCTAAGTAAAGTATTATGTGAATATAAGGAAGAATCATGTTATACTTAATTTTATACATGTTACTTATTTAATGTCAGGCTATTTCCGATACTGAGTAGAATAGAATATAATATAGAATAGGTTTTAAAGAATTACGAATTTTCCATGTTTTTTTTTTAATATAAAATATACATACACATAATTACAGAAACCAAACGTTACTATATAGAGCGTGGTGGAATTTAAAGTTTAACTTTATCCCCTTTTTTATCTCTTTAAGTATTGTAATTGGCAAAAAAATGAACGAGAACTTAAGAAGCCTAAGAAGAACGATAAAAACAAGAAGTTAGTTAAAATAACGTTTAGTTTTAATAATCGTTCGTTTAACATGAATAAAAAATTTACGTTTTGGAAATATGCAGTTAAAAATATGCTAAACGACTGGAATATAAAAACCCAAAGTTATATAGATAAGGGTTGCATATTTATCAGGCGTATACTAAATTAAGATGATTTTAACGATCGATCATCAAATATTTAATTAAATAAACTAAAAATATAAATATTTACCTGTATTAGCATAAGATTGCGTTACCGCAACAATGATGCAGAAGAACAACGATATTTTAAACATTTTTCTAATTTAATTATTACTTTAGTTTTTATTTCAAGTGAAGTCTTTGATTGTTGCCAATGAACTGAATCTGTTGTTGTGATTTCAGCATCTTTACTGAAACAGTTAAACTAAGGTTAGTATCACACGTTCATTTAATAAAACGCTATTCTATAACATCAATCAATTAGGTTTATTTGTATTATTTATTATTAGTAGTAATTGTGTGGCTTTCGGCTTTATAATCTACAGTATTGTATTTCCTAATACATTTTATTCTTAGATAAATTCAAACTTAAAGTATTCTAGACTTTGCTTCTTCTTCTCTTGATCCTCTGTTTTCATGTTCCCGACACCTCTTTCATTCTCACCGTTTCTTGCTTCTCCTTCTTTCTTCTCTGTACCTCCGTGCACCTACTCTCTCACCTCTTGCCTTACTTGTCTCCTCTCGACAAACACTCTATTTTCTTTTCACTATCCTTCCTCCTTTCTGTCTTTATTTACACTTCTTTTGCATTTTACTTCTATCACTCTATTACAGACATAAACCCTCTATCCAACAAAATTTAATTCATTATATTAGCAAGTATAGTTTACGAGATATAAACAGGACAAATCTTGCTAGCAATTAGGTTTATTAGATGTCGCTTTCTTATCTTATTGCATAGTTAGTGTAAGTGGTACAACTTCGCTATTGTTTCATTCATTCATTTGTTTATTAATTAATTAATTAATTGTTCGCCTTTCGGCTTTACAATCTACATTCTTAATACATTTCATATACTTCAACTTACAATTAAATTTAAACTATTCTAGACCTTTTTTATTTCCAAAAGTACTTTCTGCTTCTTCTTCTCTTGACCCTCTTCCTTCATTTTCCCTAGTCTTCCTTCTGGACTGGTCTATTCCCTAGTCTATTTTTCTGGACTGAAGTTTAACTGTTTCCTCGCTACTTCTTTCTTTCTCCTGCTTCCCTTCTCTGCCTCTTTTAGTACTTCCTCTCTCTTCCTGTTCCTTGTGCTACTATTTCCGCCATCCACCTCTTTCCTTCACTGCCTCCCTTTAATAGCTGGCCAATATTCCTTTCGCTCGCTACTTTTTCCTTACACTCAAGCTTAATGTGCTCCAGTGTTTCGTCCTCCGCTCCGCACACTCTACACTTTCTTTCCTCACTACTTTCCCAGTATCCTTTCCTTTTTCCTCATTTCCCAATCTAAACGTTGCTGTCCTTCTTATGTGTTTTATATCTTTTTCTATAAGGTACTGAGGTACATTATTTTCGCATAACCTTTTATATCTTGTATTATAGTTGCTTTTTTCGATTTTTCCCATTCTCTTCAACAACTTTTTACAACTTCGCTATTGGTTTTGTCAGTAGTAAACCCATCTTAGGGCATTTACATTTTGTATTTATTAATCTAATACCGTATCTTCTTTGTAACATTAGACGTACAAGTGTATGGTATAAATATTTTAAAAGTTTGTGTATTTAAGGTTTATCTAACATAACAAAAGTAACTAGTTATGTAAACGATTTTACAGTCAAAAAGAAATAACAAAAAGTTACCATCGATCTTGTTACCATTGAGACAGGACAAGAATTTCAAAATATAACTGATTATGATGTCTTAGATGATTTTTCTTTGTTCTCACTTACTTGATTTTCAATTTAGAGTATGTTTTCAAATTTATAATGTAGTTTTTATATCTTGTTGGAAGCCAGTAAAGTGTAGATGTTCTTTTTTAATATCATAATTTTTGTCGAAAGAAATTGGAAAAATTGACAAACTTATTCCCATTCGCACTCACTGCTTTTAGTTTAAATTTAAGATTTTAACCTTAAATGTAATTTTGAACTAGTAAAATCATGCCATGTGTCAGTATTATACAATATTTTGTAATAATTACTATCTTTATTTAATATAAATTATTGTATTTAAAATAATTAAAAGCTAATGGCCTGCCCTACAACTTCTTAAAGGGATGCTATCTATTTTATACAACACAGCGTAAAAGAAATAGCATATTCAACACATAACTCTGATACATAGAAAAAATAACTGACCTACCCTTAATAGTACAGACATATTACGTCATAAATATGGCCGACATCTGTCCCAGTAAACAATTTGGTGAAGTGCCCTATTTAGTGACGTTTCTCTCACTATTTCACTTCAATTATAGTTCGCATCAACTTTATCTTCATTTGTATTCCGACAGGTGGAGTAATTTCAACATCTGTAGCCGATAAAGTAGACATTTTATATGAAAAAATGTGAGAAACTGAACTATAAATGAACTCTTTTATGACAAAAAAATCATGACGCAATTTCAATATAATGTCAAAGTGACTCCAAAATGTTTACTGGGGCGCTAAAACTACAATTCGATTTTTTAATTGCTATATCTCCGTCAACATTTAGATATTTATTAAAATAAGAGCGCCAATATATATCAATTTCAACCAACAATTGAAGCTAATTTAATAATTACTTTTCAACCAAATTTTTGGTGCGTGAAATATAGTCTCTATTTTAAAGCGTGTGGTTATGGCTGTCATGCAAAAGCAGTGACACGTTTAACACCCTGGGGCATTAAAAAACAACGGTACCGGCAATCAAATTAAATCCATCGCAAACCATCATACTAACGCTAACGCACTAGCTCTCGTGATCTAAGATAATCGTGACGATCTTCTAAACGCTGCAGGGCATGCTGGAAAGACATCTCATAAAAATTAAATAATACTAGATTGACCAATTAAAGACAAATTATTAAAAATGTAAAAAATAACGTTAAGGAATTTAGAGCAAATGTCAAATAAAGTTAATTATTTATTTGATTATTTTTATTTATTCGTTTCTAGTTATTTTATAATATAAATCAACTGTTTTTTGTATTTGAATATAAATAAAGTGACTAGTTACAAACGTAGGCAAAAGTATAGTCGGATATTAAGTACAAACTTTATAAGATGGCATTTTATTTTTTTCGGACTGTATTCAATACATTTAATACTTTATATACATATACAGACTAAATACTATTACGCTGTTGAGAATCTAACATTCCTAATTTATTTCTTTAGAATATATAATTGTTTCTCTTGAATCTGTGGGACCGTTCTCGGTATATACGTTAAATACTATGACTTTAACTTATTTAACATCATATTTAAATTTTATCAAATCCTGAAGAAAAGTAATTTAAGGTAAATTTAAATTTCCCGCTAAATCATGAGAACATATTGAAGCTTGTATACTTTTTATTTAATTTAAAATCTATAGCAGTACCGAAGAAGGTAACAATTATTTTATTAGCTTATACGTAAACTATTAATTAGGCAATTAGACAAGCAATAATTATAATAGAAAACTTATATATTATATTCTATTTAAAAATATTGGGGATATTTAATATTTTTAAGATGGCAACACTCTGCATCTACTCCATAGGTTGCCGGCATATTCAATTTAAATCGTGAAGTGTCAAGTGTTGAAGTTTGTGTGCATCGTAAGATATATTTTTGTGTTAAAAAGTGTTTTTTAAAAAGCAAAAACTGGTTGGATTTATAAATAATTACCTATAGAACAATTTTAAGTAATTGTTTTCCCGGGAAACATGTTCTTAAAGTTATAAATATATGTATATATGAGATTATGTCAAAAGTTGACATAGTCTTTAATACTTTCATTGGAGTTGCATAAAAAATGTAGTGTTGTTATTTATTGATTAAAAATTGATTTAAGAACTAGTGTTTTAATAAGTGTTTTTATAAATAATAACCTAAATAAAGTTCTATCCAGTAGTGGAGTAACAATTGATGATCAGAAGACAGATACAGTGTTGCCATTTTAAGGTTAGAATTTTTACTTAATATTTATTATTAAATACAAATCAGTAGATATAATTAAAATATATTTTTATTATTAATATATAATCAAATTACAAATTTCACACGATTACCGTGTTATATATTTCTGAGAAAACACAAAAAAAATCAAAACATTTTGATATAAGATCAATTTTTTACATGCAAATTAAAATAATATATAATAGTATGTATTGAATAAATTGTATATATTATTCCGGCCAATTTATTCTAAAGTCTTTAGGCGTTCTCCTAAAGTTAACAACAGTTCCTTATTGCCTTCAATTTTGAATCTTCCTTCTGCTATTGCTTCTTCACTAGTTATTTTCTTTGTTCCCAACAAAAAGAAATCTTCATCTGAGACGGTCAAAGTAGTATCGGCGGCATCACCTTTAGGGGCTCCTTCGTAGAATTTAAGATTTTTCAAGTCCATAGCTGTAAATTTAATTCAATATTAAATATAGTAAAATGATTAGGTGAAAGTGTTGTTGCATTTTATTTTCAAAAGGGGTTTAGTTTCTTTTTACAACAGAAATCATTGGGGAGTGGGGCTTTATTTTTTGTAAAACAATGTTAAATAATATAATAACTTTGCCTCTATAAGTAGTTATATTTCAAGCATGCTATGGAGCTTAAAGGTGCCGATACGCATGCTATTTAAAGAGTATGCTCTGATTCACACACATAAGAACAGAGAAACAAACCAGTCACTAAATAGCACGTACTATATACACATACTAGTAGGTAGAATTTCCTTGAAAATAGCATGCTTTTATGCTATCTACTAGCATGTGATAATTGGGCTGTGAACTGAAATGAAATTAATTGTATATTTGAGGTTCTGATAGCCGTTCAGTTTTATATAAATTCATTTATGGTTCACAACCCAACTAAAGAGGCTGGAAGGTTTGAGTCTTGATAAAATCAAATAAGTCGTTTGTGCTTACTCCATTCTTTGACTTGCTTTCCATCTACGGTAATTTTGTAATGGAAGATTCCGATAGCTGTCCTTGGTTTCTCGGGGTCGACATTTTCAATGCGCTGCTGGATTTTGGCGAAAATTTCGTCACTCTTAAGAGCCATCTAAATATAAATATACATACATTAATTATTTAGGTAAATACTACATAATTATTCTTATCAATTGCATATATCTATTCGAAGCGTTAGTCTAATTTACATAAAGATAACAGCGCATCTACATAATGTAAACTAATTATCATAATTAAAAATTATTGCCAAGATCAACGTGTTATAAAAATAATATGTTTATATTATTTAAATTCGTGTAAGAAATATTTTGTCAAGTAATGTTGCGAGGCTATTTTCAGCAGATAAGACTTTTGTTAGTCGTATCTAACTCTTAGTAATCCCTGTGATAATGACTTTGGGTTTCTAAAGTAAATAACTGAATATTCAATATTTGATTTTTAATTTTAATATCCGAATGCGGCTACATCAGATAGTCGCTTGGGATTTATGATGCAGAGAGCAGAATACGGAAGTTGAAAGTGAATTGGAAGTAGAGCCGCATTTTTCAAATAATTAATATTAAAATATTATGCGTTGATTTTTAAATTCTGAGGTAGCTGATGTTTATCATAAACTTTGGTTGTCAATTTTGTATCTCAATTATCATTTCTATTCCACTGGAACATAACTGTAACAAAACTATAATTTAAAAACCGTTTTTTTTTACATTTAAACTTTAGTTTTATATATGTTTGCAGCGTTGGGACAAAATATTAACATACCCACATATTTAACACATTCTTTTTAGGCCCACTCGAAATTAGATGGAATTTAGTTACAGTTGGACTATTGAATTCGGGCACTATATACTTGTCTATTAGTATTGTTCGGATTATCAAGATTCTATTGTATGTTTACAGAGATAACTGAGTGCACTTTTATCTGATTCAGCGTATTCAATTTGAAATTAAAGCAAGGATCACAGTAGGAAATAAATGCGAACTTGCATAGATGTCGAAGTAAATTATTTTCTAAAAATTCATATATATAAAGTTATAAAAAAAAAACAGTGGGCGAAAGTATATTTTCTGGCTGATTGTTATTAAGCTAAATTGTTATATATGAGACCGTGACATTATAAAAAACTGTCACCTTAGCAGGAGGTCGTCGGTGATACGATTCAGCAGCGGAAATATGCTGACGTTAAACAAATTAAATTTAAAACAAAAACTTAAGAAACGGGTAGTTGGACTTTGAGAAAGGGCGATTGTGATCTTTTAACAGATATAGGAAAAGAAATTGCCAAAAATGTATAGCGCAGAATGCGAAAAAAATGGAAAATACATAGTACATATCGAAATATTTATATTGCGACGGAAATCAGTAGGAAAAAGTCTAAAGTAGAATGGATTGAAACATAACGGTTAAGAAATAGGGGATGCAAGCAGTAGTGTAACTAGGCATTTAAGGGCCCCGGGACAAGCACACAAATTGGGCACTTTGAATAAAAAATGAAACATATTTTTCGGAAACCTTCCCATCTCACGCTTTATACATTTTTACCCAATAAAACAGTAAGATGTTCGATTTATGCATTCTATTCATTGTAAACTGAAATTAACATTTATCCAAAGAAGATATTTTACATTTGACTATACAGTCGATATAACTATTAATACAGTTACACAGTATGTTTATCCAGTAAACATTTTAGAGTACTTTGCCATCATATTGAAGATGCTTTTGATTTTTTTGTCATGATAGAGTTCATTTACATTTCACTTTCTCATAGTCATTCATATGAAAAATCTATTTTATCGGCTACAAATGGCGGAACCCCTCCACCTGTCGGAATACAAATGAAGATAAAGTTCATGCGAACTATAATTAAAGTGCAATAATTATAGAAACGTCACAAAACAGGACACTTCACCAAATTATTTTGTGTAGTGACTGTATATTTAACAAAAGTTATCCATACGATTTGCTACAAAAAATAAATACACTTTTTCAAACTAATCAACAAATATGAGTATCAATTTAAATGGTTTCCACGGAACTAATCAAGCGTGCAAATCGAGCAATAGGTGTTTGTAAAAACTGCACTTCACCACAATAAAAAAAACGCGGTTAAATTGTTTCTGTCATTTAAAACTCACTCACAAAAACTAGAATTCAATTAACAGTTGTTATAACTTCGATTCCAATTTCACAGAAATTTACATACCGACTGCGACTATTGTACATGGAACTACATATCTGTGCTTGACTGTGTGTTTTTTTCGTTACAAAAACCGCACTTTGGACTCTATTGTAACTCTGATATATAAATATACAATAAGTATACAAGTGGTGAGAGATGTGCTAAAAATATCGTCTATAAGATTTAGTTAAAATTCATACAATTACAAATGATATAACAACTATTATTTATTTTTAAAGTTAAAAGTATGCATGTATTTATATACAATGTTGCATAAAATACAGCTGGCTTCAGTTGGAGTGTTATTGAAAAATATTTCTTTAAACTAACACTATTATCAACCACTTACGATTTATGTAACTTGTGCATATAATTAGAGGCCATACAGATTTCGATTATTTCTAGTCAGAATATGCTGCAGACTAGTCAGCCTGAAGGCATTTTTACAAAATCAGATCAAATCTTAAATCCAATTAAGACTCAGGCTTAGTGTAATTTTTTAGTCTTCAGATTCAGTCCGTTTACACGATCCGATTCGATTTGAAAGTGTATTTGTGTGTTGTATTAAACGTACAGTGTATTATACATACATGAATGAAGACTGTCTCATTGTAGTAGCCTTATGCCGGTTTCACACCACAGAGGCAGTTTTGAAAACAGTTTTTTTGTCAAAAAACAAAACAAAATCATGATTTGTTTTATTTTAATACAAAACTGGTTTTTTTTTTTAGTGTTTTTCTGTGTGTCCCATAAAAATTATAAATATGATAAAAAATAACTGACAAGCGCAAATGTTTACAAAAAACAAAACTGCGTGTTCAAACAAGCAGACTAGAAAACAACAACAAACGTGTTTTTCTTTGATCTTACCGACTCCAGATAGGTATGTGTTTTGTTTACTGAAACAGCAACAAAAGACAAAAATGTTTTAAGAACTGTCTCTTTGGTGTTTTTTTCGTGTTTTATTGAACTGTCTCTCTGGTGAGAAACCAGCATTAGTTATACGGGTTAGCAGACATAAGAACTTGTTTTAACATCTATGAATGGTTATAAACTAAATGATTTCTAAGATCTGATTGTAATCTAGAATCTGATATAATGGTTTTCATATCTTAACAAATCAGATCAGATCTCTGTCTCCGTTTAGACTTTTAAGTACCGGAGAGGGCAACATTTAAACAATATTTTATGAAATTTCTATTTAAAAATTTTTATAATTCAAGCGTTAGGACTTGGTTTTCGTAGACCCCATAAAAAATATGATCACCCACAGAAAAACTAGAAGGTACTCCTATTTTGACTAGAAAGAATAGAATTTGGAGAACCTAATTCACAATTTTCAGACTTGTGCACACACATAAATGAATACTCCACTGATTTAAACATTCTAACATAAAATAACAAACTAAGAATATCAATATTTGTTTGTTATTTTACAAATAATTTATAAACATTCTGATCAAATTCTCACGGCCTTAAAATACACGATTACTAAAACTAGTTCAACATTTTCGTGGCTAGAAATTCGTGCGCGTTGACTGTCGATGTACATGCTCTCCAGAGTCTAGCACGATCGCTGACGATGTTAGAAATTGCCAAGAAGTCGAGGAAGTGATTCACGCTGTGTACTTGGTATGCGAACTTCGTCCGCAGAGAATGCTGAAGTAATTATAAAGTTTGACGCTCGAGATAATTACATCAGCATATGTCCAATTAGGAAAAATGTTATATAAGTTTTGAGCGTACTAGAAGTGAATATATTCTCATATATTTCTCCTTGCTTTTTTATATTTTCTTTTTAATAAGTATTTAAAATTTGAATTTCCATTTTGCCGCTTAATTTTTAATTATATATTGACATCACGACGTAATCGATTTCATTTACCTTTGATCACGACCTTCATAATATCAAAGTTTTATGTGGTGCCCTTAAATGCCTGAGCATTTCTTTTTGATGGGAAAAAATACCGATTCCGAATAACGCTTGCTTGTACACCAAATTCAAATTTTTCAATTGTTTTGAAAATTACAAAAATAGTGTCACTAAAACTACTGTAACTCGTAAACTATCGGTCGGATTGTCATAAAATTTTGACACATATCGTATGAAAGTTGGTACTATCTAATAATCATATCCATTTATCAATAGTGGCGTCATCCTACGTACTAATTGGTATGATGTGTTATAAGAGAGATGGCAATTTATAGAACGGATGTGGGACGTGCTATCTAGGGCACTTTCTTTTGTAACTTATATTCCCTTTAATGATTAAGCGAACAAAAATGACTATTTTAATTGTTATCTCCTATAATATAAATACTTTTAAAAAGTAATTGGATATCTAGATAAATAATTGGACTCTACCACCAATATCTGCATCAGTGGCTCCTATTTAAGGTGCTAATAGCTCACGTTATCGTCCCAAAGTACTATGTTATAAAAGTTAAGACGACACAGTGGGCAAGAGCATTGATGCTTGAAGTAGTGTCCTTGACAATAACCCCCGGACCAGAGTTATATTTTCTGGGTTTGGTTGTTATCAAATTAAATTGATTTTATATATATATATATATATATATATATATGTACATAATCATAAACTTATTATTGGTAAACCCACATATATGAGACCACGACACTACAAAAATTGACAATATAGTAGACTTAGCATTGGAAATAGGCTGACATTAAATAAATTAAATTAAAAAATATATATAGAAGTTAAAACATCGTTTACAAGCCTATAAGTGATGTACATTGCTTTAAACATGCATGTTAGGTTTATTTAGATAAACAAATAAACCTAAAATATATAATGTTTTACTTTCTATTTTAATACTAATGTAATCATATATAACCTTTTTTTACAGATTATTAAAATCTTAAATCTATTTTTTTATTAATAGAATCCCTTAAAGGATATTTTTTTATTAAAGAATACGTTTTTAAGGACTGTAAAGTATCATTCCCACTCACAGCTTTAATTTAATTTTGTATTTAATTCAAATTGTTTAGCATATGGCAATACGCGTAGTCATTCACAGTACCATTTTTAATTTAATTTACTTTTTAAGTTTTCTTAGTTTTTAGGAACCTTACTAGGTCCAATGCAGTAAGATTTACTTTTAAAAGAAGTTTCATGTCAGGTTTTAAAAAATATAGAAGTGAAAACAATTTATATTACTAATATAATTGTTAATAAAAATAGCAATTTTAATTATTTCACATACAATTTTGTCGTACTGTTAAAAATTATATTACTAACGATGCATTCGCACCAACTAAATTAACTAAACTTAAATTAAAACACAAATGTGCTTAAACGAAAACCTGAAATCTAGATTACAATATTAAATAAAAACAGTAAATTAAATATCAAAACAGTGAGAGGGAATGAGGCTTAAGTGTCTTAAAGTATCTTTAGAAATAAAAAATTAAATGGTTTTAGGCAAAATTGAAACCTCTTTAGATGAAATACTACTGGGTTTATTTTATATTTAATATTATAGTGATAATAGTAAGAGATCCAACTGCGTAATTATAACGTTTATATGTTTTTTAATCAAAATACAATTTTTATAGATAATTCTTAATAGTGAAATGCAGTTCTGCCGGCTTACCTTTCAAAATATGACCGCAAGTACTGTTAAATAATTAATTTTTTTAACTTGTTTTGAAGATAAACTATAATTAATATCAAAACCGGCAAAACCGGGTTCTCTTCTCTTTTTCTTAGACTATAAGATGAATCTTTTATAATAACTTATTAAATATTATGAAATTTTATCGAGACATTGAGCCACTTACAAGTTCAATTTAATTGTTATTCTTCATTGCATGTGCAAATATGACATTTATAATCTTAAATTATTTAAAAAGAATTTATAATTTCAAAAAATATATATGTAAATGAAATTATGTATTATAATATAAAAAATGAATTACCTTAAAAACAAGTGTATTTAGAATTAGAGGCAGCAAACAGAACAATAACCAGGCCTGGGGCACTCACCAATTACTCTGACACGTCTGGTTGAGTTTATATGTGCTGTACGCTGTACCATATCTGAATTATCGTTCGGAATCTGAAAGTCACTGCATAGTCACTACTAGTGGTGTCCACATGATAAAGATCTAAGTCTACTGACTCAGCGTCAGAAGCATTACGAGTATATATTGATGAATTGCAAATGATAAAGTTTATGAGACTCATAACACCTGTAATCAAAATCAGAAGTTGACGTAATTAGATTTATGGCCCTCGCACACTGAAACAGAGGTACTAGACGTCCCAATTAAGAATTAGAATTAGTTATTTCGCGTCTAACATACACATTTAAATAAGTTGAATTACCTAATATACATGTAAGACAAATATGTAGAGCCTAGTTCAATTTTATTCGCCTACGATTAGAAGTATATAATTGATTTCTTGTGAGACCTAAAAGATTATTATGAAGAGTTTATAGCCATTCAAAAAAAGATATTAATTTGATTGTCTACATACAATTGATTTTCTTGGAGGACCTAAAAATTGAGGTGTTGGTTAATTTTTGTTTTAATCTTAAATTGTATGTAATAGTCACCCTAAGGAGTCGATTGCTTAAGATTAGTGTTTAAATACGTATGGATGCACACATAGTTTGTATTCACAGGGTAAATATTCATGTATCTGTACACGAACACGAATATTTTGGCTGTAGTAACTGTAAATATATACATCTAAGCGTAGAAATCTGATAATCGAGAAAGAGCACGAATAGGAGAACACGCGTTTGCTGGAATAGGGTCACAGAACAGAGTAAGCGTTTCTTGTGGTGTTTTAGTTTTAATTTTGAAAGTACTTAGTGTGCATGCGTACATAAATTATTATATTTAGCATATTAATTTTCATTTCTTCACGAGTGGAAAATTAATTTCATTTATCAGATTGTAGGTTATTAAAACAGTCATTGAAATAGAACAGTGTCCTGTCCAGTTTAAGTTTTAGTTTTACAAAGTTTCCATACGTCTAAAACTAAAACATATGCAGGAAACGTTTACGTATAATGTCATGCTATTTCTACAACTAAAAAATTAAAATTAAATTAAAACTATGTGTGGGAATGATATTTACCATCTACATCTTTCGGAGATAAATCTCTGGCTTTCATGTTTGAATTGAGGAATCGTAGTGACGTATTCTGCATGAATACCTCAAAGGAACTTTAAGTGAATGGTATTAAATAACATAATCTTCTAAGGGGGTCTCAATAAATCACGTAGCTTGGTCAAGAGGTGTTGGAAATTAGGTAAAAACCTATGCAGGGCTACGTGAGGGAGTGCGGAGGAAGAAGTTAGCGTCAAGCTACGTAATTTTCTTCATTGAAAACAGTTTACAGAATAAGTGACAGCATATGTACATTTATTTCCATGCTTTAACACTGTTCTATAAGGATTAAGATAGCACTTCTACCTGTAAAGTTATTTAGAACTAAAAAAATATACATTAAACAAGTATCGGTCTTGTTCATTTTATATCCAATATTTGTTAAATAGTTTTTTAACAGAAAGCACAAAATGTGCATTGAGTAAGAAATAAATAATGAAAGTATTTTGATAGCAATTACATTTTGCACATGTCTTTGTACCACATATCACTACGTTTCCCACACAGGACAAAATATAATACGATTACAAAACAACAACTAAGAACATCTACAATGTGAATATAGGCTCAGACCAGACGCCATACATTACAATAAGACATATTCCATTAAAAAATTAATTATTGTAGTAACATTTGATTGAACTTGAACTACATATATTACATATTTGAACTTTAATAGGTTAAAATAACTGAAAATATCAAACTATCGGTCTGCTAATTTATTTGAATTAAGATTTAAATTGAAAAGAGTTTCGAATGTTATTGCATGTGTCACACCACTACCTATGTCTGTTTCACGTATTTCTCCCCTGTTGCAAGTACAGCGATGTTGCGTGTTTTGGTTGTTGTTGCCGAGGAGTTCGAACCTTTCGAATCATTCAGTTCATCCTACATATAATGCACTATGAATATTTCAATAAATTCAGACATTATGAATGTTGCTGATATTGTACAACACAACTACATGCACGAGCACGATGGGTGAGCAACCCTTCTTCTGTGGAACGGATATTGATAATTACAACAATATCTACTTCTCTCTTTCTCTCTCACTCTCTCGTGTCTGAGAATTGAGCAGCCAATATTACTAATTCTGAATGTGTATACAAATATCGTATAGGGTTCTTTAACAAGAGCTGTGTCATTTTAAATTTGAACTGTCATCATTGCGGTGACATTTGGCAGATATTGTATTCCATTACTAACCTCAGAGTTTGTATTTTGGATTTAAATAAAAATATCAACACTTTTCACGAAAATATTGCGTTTTTCTGTTGATTGAAAAGAACACCTCTTGTTGAGAGACTCTATATTATTGGGATGTGTCCTTGGTTTGAAATTATAAAAATGTTTAACTCAGATATTCACAGAAAATATTAAGTGCTGTAAGTGGCATAGGTGGAATGTTAATATATCTAATTAACTTGAAAATTTGAAATTGATTTACCGTTTCGGACTCGAGTTAAATTTAATCAAAGTTCGAATTATTTGCATGGGTAGCAATGAGAGTGAGAGGTAAATACAAATGATTTGTAGTTACTACAGTTTTTTTTATTTTAAATAAACAAACGAATCGGTGTGTTTTTTAATAAAAGACAATGATTGACCTTGTCGTTATTTAATTAAACAACGTAAAGTTGAATATTTTATTAAACGTGAATAATATGTGAGCACTATAAGGAACATTAATAGTTCATATTTGTGCATACTTACTTATAGTTTTGTATCTATAACATATGCATCAGCTTTTGTGTGTACGAACTTTTGTAACTCGTAAACTAATGGTCGGAATGTCATGAAATTTTGACACATATCGTTTGAAGGCTGGTCCAACTAAAAATCATATGACTTTTTCAATAGTGGTGCCAGCTGTATGTCATCTTGTGATGTGTTACTAAAATGGATAGAAACGACATTCTTCATACACTATAGAAAATTAAATCTATAAATTTACAGAATCAATGACAATTGGACCCTTATATCAACATTAATTATTTAATTTAAATCACTTGAACCCAGCAGTATTTGTCTGCAGTGTCAGGACCATTCACAGTGAACCACTGGGAAGCGCTTCCGTATTTTCGCTGCTTATAGAAATCTAACACGTAGCGCGACTTGTGGGGCGACTTCGAGTGGCAGAGTGTGAACGTACATAAGTAATCAACAACATAAAATTAAATAACCACAGGCTTGTATAATACATATAATATAATGTGAGTGAAACAAATATAGAAAAATCTGTATTTCTATCTCTGTCAGAATGTGTCTCCATTATTAATGTATAAATGGTATTATAATATGCATATTGTGTTTATTTAAATGATAACGATGAATGGTGTTGGGAAAGCAGGGCCGCAGCTGATATATAGGCGATTTTAAAAACCCCATATTTCGGGGTTTGGAAGAAAGTTACCCTTGATTTTGTATTGTGAATTTTGTCAGATATAATTATGATTTACTAATTACAAATCATGAGCCGTTTATAATATTGGTGCAATATTATTTAATAACAAATTAAATAACTGTATACAATGCAATAGTCCAAGATCCCAGAGCCGGCAGACATCATTTATTTTCTGATGAACAAAATGTGTAAGATTGAGTAGTGTTAGTATGTAAAATGATCGAACCAGCTATCTTAACCAGGCGGCCATTTTCCAGGTATCAGGTAATTAAGGTTTATGTCTCACTCTCTCTCTCATGCGCACGGATAATGCTCTCTCGCTTCTACTCATAGCGAAATTAAAATTGGGTCTAGGGGATGCGTATTCTGAGGTATTTGTATATATGTATGTATTTAAATACTCTTGAAAAGTATTTGTGCACATCTCTGCTCATGAAGTCACCATTAATAGCATACAACGTAATTGCCCTGCGACCAAGAAATATAGTCGCACAAAACGTGGTTAAAACCAATTTGAAATCAGTTTAGTTTCGTTCGTACCGTGTGTGTTCTCTCACTCGTGTACACGTGCGTTCTCTCACTAACAACACAGTTGCATTCTCATTCGGTTCAGTCAGATTCGTGTGCGGACGGCCTTGGAGCGAAATATCGCTATCTGCATACACACCTCTAGTCACCTGCTTCACTCTTTGCCTGATTTTTATTTCCACAGTCTATTTTCTCAGACATACTTCCATTTCCTCCACTTTCCATTTTTCCCTTACCTTCCTCTCCTTATTCTCCCTCTAATAATTTCTTCCTCTCCCCAATCTGAACCTTGTGATCATACTTTTCTCCATACTTCATGTTTTTCTATAGACTCCCGATTTTGTATAATAATATTTATACTTCCTCGGTTTTTCGCTTCTTGCTCTTTAAAATAAAATGTCACAAAAGCTTGAAAGTAAAATTAATCCTATAAAATTATTGAGTGTATCAATAAGAGGTGACTGTTTTACATCTACCACCATTTTCTGCAAGTGACATTTTTATATTTGAAACTTGAGATACGCAATCTAGAGACCTGGGAAATTAGTTAATGAATGCTATACTGTACAATAACGCGCTAATTTTTACATTCAGTCTTGATTAAATGGAATGGATTTATGTGGACCGTATTTTGACAAAATTGAACGCCTATTTTAAAAATGTTATATTTCATAAATATTTGCCATATTTTAGTTATACAATAAACTTAAAAAAAAACTAAAATTTTCGAAACTTTCCGCTTTATTCAAAAATAAAAACAGTGAGATCCTATTGATACACCTGTAGTAGTAGCTTATATATCTCTCTGATATTCTCGTATGTAGATTCGTCTCTGACCGTGATTTACTTTCAGAGAGGTTATTGACATTAAAAATACGAACGTACTCAATGAAAGAAACAGAAGTTAAAATTAAATCAATAGAAATATAATCTATCAATTGGGTAGTTTCCTCAGTTATACATTCTATACAATTGTACTATATACTGATACAGTCAAGACTTCAGATGTTCAATTATTTTTTAATTAATCGCAATATTGAAAAGGGAAACCGCATTTAAAAGTTTCAAAGTAACACGAAAGCAGACCAGAGAGGTGAACACTTAAAACTCTATATCGCTGACATTTTTACTCCAATCGATTTAAAATTTTTACACAATAAACTTATTAATATATTGTATAATAATATAAATAAATTAAAAAAAATGAAAAGAAAAAAAGTTGAAACTTTAATATTACCCCTCCCCCTCCCCCCTTCATAGTTCCATACAATAAATTGTATAATATAATACAGACACTTATTCGAGCTACACAACTGGTTACGTGAATTTAAGGTTTATCTAAGATAATAATGTTACATTTTATGTTATTAAATTAAATGTAATCTACTATATGACGTATTATGTATTGGTCATCGCAAAATGACCTTTTTTCTTATTAATAGAATCATAAAACTTCTCAACTCTAAGAAAAACTTTATAAAGATTATAAAGAATCCTAAAATCAAAAAGTAACAGCTTACTTGGTTTGTTTAAATAAATTCAAAATTAAATAATTTCAGATAATACCCATGTTTTGTGTTTAATACAATTCGAATATATGCCTTTACCATCTCGACTTAAATTAGCAAATAATTGTGCTTCGTAATAAGGTCAAAACAATTAGAAGTAATTATTATATGCGATGCGAAATTTATATTGCATTTTTAAAGCAGCTCCTGATTAACTGCAACGACTATAACACCATAAGGATACGAACATCAATGATTCGAACCATACATATTACACACATACATTTATATGCAGGAGTGAAGGTAGAATAGATATCTATTAACAAAGAAAAAAAAATATTTAGAAACAAAATAATAAATTTATTTTAAATGAACATTATCACAAATAATGACTCGTTAACACTAGATACTAGCTAATAGCTAGCTATCAGGCATTAGCCTATAGCCAAACAGCTTAGTAAATATTTAGATCTGGGCAATGAATGGTTGGAGTTTAAGAGCGTGTGCGATGTCACCATCGATGATAAGTTTATCTTGTTGAACTGCTTCCTTGGGGGTGAGTTTACCACTGGCAATTTGATCCATGACGTCATCATCTACGGTGAGGGTTGCAACTGGGCTATCAGCTGTTCCCTCGGTGCAGGTGAGGGCATCGAGATTGAGGACTGAAAATAATTTAGCCAATTAGTAACAGAAGTATAATCGTATAATCTTAGTAAAATTTATTTCACTTTAAAGATGCTTGTCTAGACTAAGAATACGTTTAAATAACAATTCTCAAATCTGAGATTTTATTATAAAATTATTGCCCGCCTAATTCGTGTGATTTAATGAAGCTAGGCTTTTACCTTTGAGGGTATATGCCGAAGAAAGTGTATACTAGTGGCTTAGAACAACTGAAATGCTCTAAGATAAAATTAGAGCTGTTATTGACAAATTGGAGCCGTAATTGTGAGCTATTATAAGAAAATCCAAGATGGTCATTAATCAATTGTTGTATTTCACGTTTAGATCCTTATTCTAACTTGCTAATGTAATGTAACATAATAATGCAATGTAAGATTACGTTACAAGAGTTATTTTCCGATAAAAATGTATGTTTCCTGAAGTCAATAAAGCTTTTTACGCAAGAAAATAAAATGGTATATTTCAGGTAGAAAGTTGGTTCACACTTGCTAGCTTTCCACAAGGTAATTCTGAGATTCATATTGTACTTCCCATATAGAAATTGTCTTGCTGTGCAAGGTTCAAGGTTCTTACTTACTGCAAACTAATTAAAGTGTATTATTTTCAACATCTTTAGTAATATTTTTAACATCTTTTGCTTTTATTTAATTTTAATGAAACATAACTTTAAATTTACATTTGTGTTTACTAATTATCTTTTTTAAACAATTCAAAATTGAACTTTCTATCGGAAAATCATTTAAATATATGGTCGTACTAGCTGTCCCGGCCACGCGTTGCTGTGACTAACGTTTTTGTCATATTACATTACATAGCGCCATCTATTGAATATTTACTCAATCTAGTCAACAGAATATTTACTCAATCTATTTATCAACAGATGTCGCCATCTTTTAAAATCAGATTATTAATAATAAATCATAATAATTAATCATAAATTGAGATGTAAGCTATCCTATCTTTCAAGTTGGATCAAACTGCACCCGGTGTACAAATTTGATTAAAATCGGTTAAGTAGTTTAGGAGTCCATCGCGAACACACAACGTGACACGTAATTTATATATATTAAGAAGAAGATAACGAAACTTTCGGTGTCTTGCTTTTTAGTGGATAATTTATATAGAAAAACTGAAAAATTGAGTTTATACTTACTCCATTGCTTGACAACGGCACCTCCTTGGGTGATCTTGAATTGGAAGACTCCTCCTACGGTGCGGGCACCAGCTGGATCTTCTTTGGCAACGCGAGCCTTAACGCGTTCAACAATAGCATCGGACTTAAGACCCATTTTGAGAGAGAAGTGTTTAGTGCTAGAAAAAAAAACAATTTTATGCGAATTGCGTAGTAACCAAAGTACGTAGTTGTATTCACATTTAATGCTTTTAATTTGATTGATTGGTTAATTAATTTGCCGACTGCGATTGTTATCTTCATTTAAAGTTATACAACAATCAGTGATAACTCGGTAAATGCATTACTGATAATTACTGGTATGTTCCGGTTATTTTACCGATGCACACTATAGTTGATAAGAGCGACCGCATTACTAAAGACACGACTGTCTTGAGGCGGTGTGATTACTTGGTACAGGCCATAGGGACATATAGAGTTGGGACTTGTAGCCTTATTTCTATAATTTAGGGACTCATTTTGTAACTTTTTCTGTGACGCCATGCGTCATTGGACTAGTGTGATATTCATTTGTTAAAGGTTAACCTCATTGCCAACATTAACACAATGTACAATGGTATAAATGCACTGGTTGAATTAGCTAATAGCATGCTAGCAAGTTTAATCTTGCACACTACATTACAATTTCTATGTGATAGGTAAAAAATTTTGAATTAGATTTGAGTAAGTTAGCAGGCTTGAAAACTGCATTGCAACACATTTTTCTATCTGTGTATTTTTGCATTATATGCAGCTAAAGACAGTTACGTATATGTTATGTTTATTTAACACAAAGAAAATTACTTTTACATAAATGTTTTTCTATTAATATAATGTAAGATTACATAATTATCTATCAACATTATGTTTTTTTGACGTTAATATAATTTGTGTTTATGAAAGATTACATAAATTAAAGATTTTTAGTGTTATTTATTTAATGACAATGACATGTTCTTAAAGTTCGATAAATAATATTACATTAACTAATGCATAAGATTACTTTTTGTGTTTAGTGGGATTACATTATAAAACATAAATAGGTAAAAAAATTAAGAAAAGTTATATGAACTTAAAATGTTAGTAGCCTTTTCATTTAATTTTTAGTGTTTAGTGTGAAAAGGCTATAATAAAGGTACTCTTAGAAACAAAGCAAGTATCCTATCCTAACTACAACACGCAGATCTGAGATTTGAACACGAAATAACAAATTTGACAAGTTATAAAAGAAAGTGTTTGTTGCTGAAAGGGCCAGTCTCAAAATTCGAAATTTGAAACCGAGATAGAAGTTTGAAAGAATCGCATTTAAAGTTATTATCTAAAATTATTTTAATTTCCATTGATTTAAAATCAAAAAACGTAGATATGTTTGCGTAGAATATGGTTATGTATTTCATGTTTTAAAAAATGTAATAATTTAAAGTGAAAAAATGATATTGGCCATTTTTGCACCAAATGCAGAAAGTGTTGTAGAGTAATCTTGTAAATATTTAGAAATTAAGAAAATTACAATAAATGTTATTAGTAAATGTATGAACTTACCTTTGAGAAGATAGACACAAGACAGTTGCTCTCCAATTCTCCGGGCCCGTTTAAATACCTTCAAACCTTATCAAAATAGATTGAATCTTTCACCCCATTTGAAATGGTCCGCCCCCAAACACCCGGCGCCCCTCTCTATCTCCACCGCCTCATACTTATATTCCAACAGTCAATAGTGGTGATTATATCGGAGTAGATTAACCATTAAAACCAATCGACCATCGAACCAAAATGGCTATTATCTAATTCTAGAACCGTCGTACGTCGTACATGAGTTTTAATGTACATATTATAGATCAGATAATGCTTCGATATTATTACTTGAATACGGAATAAGTGAATAGATGGCTGGCTGGAGTGAACTTTAGATTAAAGGATGGACTGCAAACTGTGAATCACTGTAATCCTCCAAATTATCGCAGCAATATACGTGGCTGTAAACATACGGGTATAGCTTATAACTTAAACCAAAGTTAAAAGTAAATATTGTATTAATATAAGTGTCTTTAATTTAATTACAAAATCAATTGTTTTAACCAGTTGCTATTAATAATTAAAGTGTTAAATAAGTAGAGCGCATATTTAACATACAGACAAGGATGCCAAACGTCCCGAAATAAGCGAAATTGTCCCGTGTATATGTCCCGTGTTAGGTACACCTTTAGTTGGTTAATGCTGGAGTCTACCTACAAAAACAATGTACTAAAAGATGGTCCACGAATTTTAAAATAGCCAGCGTATTTGACTGGTAGACTGGTGATTTTTTTTTAAATCTATGATGAAGCACTGAACATTCGATCTTGTGATGTATATTTTGCATTTTCTACTTAGTAAAGAAATGGCAAGCAAATTAACAAGAGCAATATTGGACTAAATATTATATGGAAACAGTTAAAAATAATAGGAACCGGAAACACACATTTCAAGCCCACATACTTTACTAGCTGGACCAGATAACTGGATTTTATATATGGACGACAGTCACTTCGCAGACAATTAAATTTACATTATTATAGACCTTTTTATCTCCAAACGTACTTTCTGCTTCTTCTTCTCTTGACCCTCTTCCTTCATTTTCCCTAGTCTTCCTTCTGTACTGGTCTATTCCCTAGTCTATTTTTCTGGGCTGAAGTTTACCTGTTTCCTCGCTACTTCTTTCTTTTTCCTGCTTCCCTTCATTGCCTCTTTTAGTACTTCCTTTCTCTTCCTGTTCCTTGTGCAACCCAGCCATCAGCTTATTTCTTCTCCTGTTTTTTCTTTCCTTCTTACTATTTCCGCCATCCACCTCTTTCCTTCTCTGCCTCCCTTTAATAGCTGGCCAATATTCCTTTCGCTCGCTACTTTTTCCTTACACTCAAACTTAATGTGCTCCAGTGTTTCGTCCTCCGCTCCGTACACTCTACACTTTCTTTCCTCACTACTTTCCCAGTATCTGTTTCCTTTTTCCTCATTTCCCAATCTAAACCTTGCTGCTCTTCTTATGTGTTTTATTTTATTTACCAGTATTTTGTAGAAGACATAATTAAATTTCATGGATTCCTGTCGGATTTTTCTAGAGAACGTATGTTTTATTAATTTTTCTCACATATTCCTTGTATCAGAATCGTGGAGAAGAGAACAAATGGGGGGTTATGTGGAGAAGAAAGGAGAGATGGCAGCAGTTTTTAAGTTTTAGTTTTTAGTGGTTTAGTATATTAGAAAGTAAAAAGGCTTAACGGCAAGAAACTTTATATAAACAACTAGCTGTCCCGGCCACGCGTTGCTGTGACTAACGTTTTTGTCATATTACATTACATAGCGCCATCTATTGAATATTTACTCAATCTAGTCAACAGAATATTTACTCAATCTAGTCAACAGATGTCGCCATCATCGTCGCCAGATGTCATATGTCATATACAGATAATTAATAGACAAATAATTTGCAATAAGATAATAATAAATTGAGATGTAAGCTATCCTATCTTTCAAGTTGGGTCAAACTGCACCCGGTGTACAAATTTGATTAAAATCGGTTAAGTAGTTTAGGAGTCCATCGCGGAGAGACAACGTGACACGTAATTTATATATATTAAGATAGTATAGAACATTTTAATGACACAAATATTGGCTGAGTAAAATATAGTTCATTATAAATCTGTTAAAAATTAGACATTCATATAGAAGGAATAAGAATAAACCGAATTATAGGATAGAAAATGGATTGTAGAAAGAGATTTTAATATCAAATGGCAAATTAATTAATAAAATAAATACAAAAAATACATATAAATGTCCCGCAAGTAAAAATTTTGTAAATTTTAAATGTAAAATAATGAAATAATGCCATAAAAAGTACAATTCTTGAATAAAATCGACAATTCCTACAAATACACATACTTGAAATTTGAAATAATGAATATTTGTAGGAAATCTGTTCGATTTTGTACATGTAACCCTAAAGAAACAAATGCAAACAATATTACGTGGAATTTGCATACAACATAAGATAAAGTGACCTTCGTCAGATTTGAAAAAGACAATATCGTAACATCGACAAAAGTACTTCACAACATCTCGTTAAATACATGTGTATTTAAGGTCTATCTAACATAACGAAAGTTACCTATTACGTAAACGATTTTACCTAATATTTAATGTTTTATTTAATATATACCCTTCTACATATTAGCATACTTATAAAGCTTTTGAAGAATACGTTTTTAAAGATTATAATATTTTAAGCAAGTTGCTTTTATAATATCTATAAATTAAGACTTTTTCAGATCAAATATTATGTTAGTTTTCGGTTAAGGTGAAACATTACTTCATGGTTCTACAGTTAAATACAGATGGTAACACTGAATTAAAATTACAATCAATTTGCAATTTTATACCTACACTTCCTCTTTTCAAATATAAAAACGGTCATAACTTTGTACACGATTGAGGTATATAAGCCATATAAGAAATGAGTTTAAAAAATCTTTGTTTATAAATAGATCATCTTTGTTCATTAAATAGTATATCAATTATCTGAATGACATATGCTGTGTTGAACATCTATGTAAAGTATTACATGAGTTTTGTGCTTTGTGAAAAGAGAAATTACTTTCTTGGCAAGCTTTTTAAGTTTATTTTTAAGCTCTATTTGAAAAAATAAATGGTGTATTATATTTGAATCATAAACTAGCTACTACCACAACACACTACGATAATTACGTTTGCTTACAAATTTTATGACTACATTAAACTTAGCGAACAAATAGTTTTCATGATCTGATACGATCAAAACATTAATATTAAATTTCCAGGTCATTTGTTTGGATAACAAATACAAAAAACTAGTAACGGAATTACGTTAATGGATATCGATTTGTTTGTAAAAAATATTACGGAAATAGAAATTATTTTATTATAAACATAGAAACATAATGGCCCCTCTTCACTGGTGCTACATTTTCTACAAGAACACCAATAATTTTTGAAAGTGCTGCAGAGTCAGAAAAATGTACCAACTTCGACTACTGCTTGAACTACGTACAGTGGAAAAGTTTAATTTCTTTAAATTATAACTTTAATAAAATATTAAAATATTATAAACATTCTACATCGCTGCCAATTGAGTGTACGATTATGTATATATATAAAGAATATAATTTGATAACAACCAAACCCAGAAAACATAGCTCTAAATCGGTGATCGAACTCGGAAGACATAGCAGTCTAACATCAAGAATCAATTCTCTAGCCCACTGTGTCATCTTCTTTATATGTTATGCATATATTTTCTAAACTTAGCATATATTCGGACGTAAATCGGCGGATTGGATGAGCTACAAAGCAAACCGCCTATGTGTGTCACAGATGTCTGTAGTCGTGTATTAGGGGGTGTATTGGAGTTCTTTAGCACTTATATAATTTATCATGAGAGCAAACTTTAACTTTAATTTTTATCGATACACTACTGGTATTAAAGGGACTTTAGCATTTATTATATATCTGAGTTCTGGTGGGCGTGAATTTAAATTTAGTTCTATCGTATCGGTATCGGTATCGGTGTCCATGATTCACTGTAATACAAACATAAACTGCATGCAGAACATACACGTCACAAGCGATGTCGCCGATAGATTTCATTTGAACGGTATTGCAGCGTAACAACAAGCGATCTTAGGTATCCCCTCCAGTCTGAGGCGGCTGTTTGCCTTTACAAAGGTTCGGATAGGATATCGTTGTAGTAGTGGTAACGCTTGGACAAAATTCGCCTTTATACGGTTCTAATGTGCGAGGTAGTGCCGCCCGTATTCGGACGGCTTTGTAGCTTGCAGTCTGAGAGGTCCAGAGAGATCGCATTACATTTACAGGGTTCGGATACGTAAAGCGTAGTAGCCCGAATACGTCCGGCAGAAATGCGCTTAAATACGGTGCCATACTGAGACAGGCCTAAAATGTATTTGTATTTAATTTGAACACAGTTAGACCTGAACTCGAATTATTAACATTTTCCAGAATAGCAGTCGTATTATTTTCAGTTGTGCATCAGTTGCTTTACATAAAGATATTAAATAAATAAAAAATCTAATATTTGTAACAAATCAATTAATTTATTAAGACAGTTATATCACAACAAAGGTCTGTACATGCTAGATACCAGCAGCGAGGGAAGAGGAGGTGTAGTGTAGAAGAAGTGCTTAGAGTTCAGCAATGAAGGGTTTGAGTTTCACGGCATGTTCCAAATCACCATCGATAATAAGTTTGTCTTGTTGGACAGCTTCAGTGGTGGTCAACTTTCCTCCGGCGATTAGATCCATGATTTCATCTTCAACAGTCAATGTAGCACGTGGGCTTGCGTGTGTTCCCTCACTGACGGTAAGGTCATCAAGGTTGAGAACTGAAAAATAATGTTTTTGTTAGATAACTGATAACTAAGAGATGGAGAGGGCAGAAAGAGAAGAGGAGAAAAGTAGATCGAAAAGAGTGAAACGGTAGATTAAGGATTTGGAGAGAAACCTAGAAAGTGTTAGGAAGAGGGAAAGGAGAAATAATGTGGTAATCACAGGATTAACGATGAAGAAGGCAGAGGGACAAAAAAAATGAACAATAAAAGAGTGCAAGGCTAAAGAAGGAAAATGGAAGAAGAAAGGTGAAGATAAAGTATACATGAAAATGTGGTAGAAAGATGAAACATATATAAGGTTGAGAACTGAAGAATAATGTTTTTGTTAGATAACTGATAACTAAGAGATAGAGAGGGTAGAAAGAGAAGAAGAGAAAAGTAGATCGAAGAGAGTGAAACGGTAGATTAAGGATTTGAAGAGAAACCTAGAAAGTGTTAGGAAGAGGGATAGGAGAAATAATGTGGTAGTCACAGGATTAACGATGAAGAAGGCAGAGGGACAAAAAGAGTGAACAATTAAAGAGTGCAAGGCAAAAGAAGGAAAATAGAAGAAGAAAGGTGAAGATAAAGTACAAGAAAATGTGGTAGGAAGATGAAACATAGTTTTGAAATGAAGAAAAAAGGAGGTAGATAAGAAGACGATTCGGAGGAGAGACGGAAATGCAAAAAAGGAAGGTGTGGAAGGAAGGAAAACAGAGCAAGGCAAACTGGAAGAAAGCAGAAAACACTTAATGGAGGACTAAAGAATTCATAGTATATTAGTTATATTTTAAGTTGATTTTGTTGAGTGAGAAAGTTTATTTTCAAATTATGTTAGAGTAAGATTGGATGTAATCTAATGGAGATTATAACGCCAAAACACAAAGACAATTAATAGTAAGACTCTTCTATTGAATAAATATTTTTTATAAAATCAAGAAAACAAAGCTATTCTCTTTATTTACCCCATTGTTTGACAACTGCTCCTCCTTGGGTGATTTTGAATTGGAAGACTCCTCCAACTTGACGAGCTCCAGCGGGGTCAACCTTTGATAGGCGTGCTCTGACGCGTTCAATGATAGCTTCGGATTTAAGGCCCATTTTGACAGAGAATTGTTATGTGACTGAAATATAAAAAATCGCAAAATAAGTCAATATTTTAATGTTTCTTTTCATACAGATATTATTAGTCATTTAAATGATATATTTTAGAGCAGATTTTTCAATATTCGGTTAAATGTGGTTGATTATAAACCTTGGTTAATACTTTTGTTTCTTAGCTCTGATCGAGTCGAACGTAACTGTAGCTTAACCAAGAAAAATATCTGAGTTATATTTTGGATAGTTAACTGTGAAATATCGGTTCTTAGTCACAAAATAGACTAAGTATATAATATAATTTATTTAATATTTCTTTTTAAAAGTTAAGAAGTAGTTGTCTTAACCCAATCGTTAAAAGAGGAGACTGTACTATCTGGTTTTAAGTAGTAGTTTACATGCTACTAAAACTAAACCTGAAATTAAAACATATGTTGAAAACGACCGGAATAATATCATTGCAACCATGCAATTAAAAAATAGGTGTAAACGATTCTTTACTAGGTTTTGAATCAACTAAACAACACTAAATTCGCAAAATAACTATAAAAACCTGATTTGAAAGCTAAGATATTTTCACGTATTTAAAGGTACAAGATCTGTGCCCTTTTAAATTTTGAGGCCCCTAAGCTATAGCATGTGCAACCCATGTTTAGGGCTTTTGTACACCAGCTGTTATTTGAAATGAATTTTATAATTATATACTAAAATTATATCTAATATGTAAATGCCTCTGCTGGCGATATCAAAACCAAAATAAAAGAAAAAACTATTCATTTTTTAAAATGTTTTTCATATAGAATAATAATTTTTAAATTGTTTAAAGTAAACTATTTAATCAAACTATATAATTAATAAATTAGCTAGATCTTACCTTTAATGAATAAAACACAAGACAGTTGATTTCTGAGCCCTTGAATGTCTTTAAATACTATTTTGTTATCTTTGAAGATGTATTAAAGTCTCTCACAATATCATATGTTTCATCAACACCAGCCTCCTCTACTCCCGCATCTATATCGACTTCTGTATCAATTAGATATTATCGACGAAGGTATAAATTTAAGCCTGTTTTAAAACATGGATTAGAAACTTATTGTTATCAATTTTAAATTAGATAGTAGGCTCAGATCACATGAACATGATTATATATAACAAAGGTGAAAATATTGCCTCATGATTAATATTAAAAAGAAATTAAATATGATGTAATCAACTGCAGTATCGTGGATTTACATCTTTCGTCATTATGCTGCATATAAACAGCTGTTGCTATAGTTTTGCATACTCCTTACTTGCAGTGCTGAATTATGACAGTGGAAACCCTTTTGTCTAGAGTTCCCAGTAAGCACAGAACGTGAATGCTACCTTACATCCAAGTAATATGTTATTTAAATGAAACATAGTAATATTTACTGTAAATAGGCGTTATTTTATTATTTTGTAGCTATTTTAAAACTTTTAATACTTAAACAGGTGTTCTTTAGATTTTATAAACCATAACAGAGACTCATAGACTCTAGACCTCACTACGCAATAATTCTATGTGGCTTTGTAACACATGGAATCATATAAACATGCACACACCACAGGTTTTAATTCTGTGCGTCAAAAAAAATTCTGTTTACTTATTACGACACATCTCTTTGAATGCAGAATGCAGTATTATATGTCTTGTTTTTTATTTAAAAATTTTTTTCATAGGTTTTGTCGGTGCATTTCTTTGAACATGTATTATAACAAAATAGTATAACAGTATAGAATCAATTTATCACTTTATCCGCAGTGTGTGCTAGTTATGCTATAGTATACAGAATTAAAACCGAAACGGCGCAGAATTATTTCGTATTATTTACGTAATACCTAACTTTTGTTATGTTGGATAAGCCTTGCATAATTATGGAGATTTAAACATTGGAGCACATTAAGTTTTCATGTCAGAAAAAGGTAATAAGCGAGAAGAATATTGTGCAGTTACTGAAGGGAAGAGGTGGATGGCGGAGATAGAGAAAAGGAGCGAGGAAAGAGATGGAATGGCAGAGTGGAAATGATTTTAATCAGAAATGATGTCTAATAAAACCATGCGAACACCTAGTTGCCATTCCAAACCACAATGTGTTGTGGAGGGAATATTTTTCTTGGTATCAACTCAATGGGCGGATAAAGGTAACAGAGTGATAGACGTAAAAGGCGGGAGAAGTGAAAATGAAGACAGAAGGGAAGAAGTATAGTGAAAATATAATAAAGGGTTTGTCGAGAGGAGACAAAGAAGGCAAGAGACTAAGGAATATGAAGGGAGAGGGTCAAGAGAAGAAGAAGCAGAAAGTACTTTTGGAAATAGAAAGGTCTACAATAGTTTATAACATCCCCTAGACCCAATTTTAATTCCGCTATAAGTAGGAGGAAGAGGGCATTATACGTGCGCATGAGAGTGAGTGAGACACAAACCTTGATTACCTAATACCTGGAAAATGGCCGCCTGGTCAAGTTAGCAGGTATGCATACGATCATTGTACATACTAACACTGCTCAATCTTACACATTTTGTTCATCAGAAACTAAGTGATGTCTGCCGGCACTGGGATCTTGAACTATATGAACGAATGTGAGAAACTGAACTGCAAATGAACTCTTTCATCACAAAAAAGTCATGCAAATATGATGGCGAAGTGACTCAAAATGTTTACTGGGAAGAAACTAAATTTATTTATAACTAAAATTATTTAAATTTTTAAATAAACCTTTCAGATATGTAACTGTGTTAGCGGGACTAATAGAAATTGTGAACCATTCTTATTATTATACCAGTACATATTGTTCATAATATAATATAAAATAATTATACAAAAATTATCTAAAAATCTTTCATACGCAAAATGTACAGTCTCTAAACAAACGAATATTTAGATACATAGGTGTATAATTAAAATCCGGGAACAAAGGTGTCTGCAGGCAATCAGTTAACAGGCTCGGCTACGACCGCTGACTCCTGCATCTCGCACTCGTGACACTATTCAGATTTAACAACCTTAATCTCCAAGTACGAAAGTCTAAAGATTGGTTAAATATTAATCGTTGTTTAAAGTATTAAGTCGTTAAAACATAGGGTATTAATTTTTTAATTAAACTAAGTATCTTTTTAAAATGATTAATTTTGATTTTGTGTTTATAGTTTTTTTTTTATAAATATTATTTAATCTAAAAGTTCTTGGAAATCCCAAATTCGATTACCAGTTGTGTGTTGTCTGGAGAAGGCATTATCTATTCCGTTGTAATCCTAGCCTCCTCATTTTTTATATTGTCTAGTTCTAGTGCATTTTATTAATTAATTAATTAATATTTCGATAATTTATTACAAACAAATTTAAAATACTTATTTTTTCTATTACTATTAAAAGTGTAATCTGATTAATAACAAGTTTTGAGTGCATTAAAGTTTTAGCTAATTATTTTTAACATTAATCAAAGAAAACATAAAATTATTCTTTAGTATAACATATACTTATCAAGTTTTACGTAATAATATTATTTTTCTTTCGGTTTCTTTATTTTAAATTTAGTTTGTCATTATTTACTAAAACATTAGTACCTTACGTAACTTTTATTTTACGTTATTTTTACGTATATTATTAAAAATGTTATATAAATATTATATTCTTATTTTATTACTATTACACTTATTAATGATTTTTTTTTAATTAATGAAAATAAAACAAAGTCGTAAAAAGACTGCTTTTCTTGTCTTTTACGACGGTTTCAACTACGTCATATTTGTTGATCCTTGTTCTTTTTTACAACTAGATACATCTCAAAATACGTCTCAATGAGAAATTCTTTTATATTCTAATTTAGTCAATTTATCAATTATTTTTCATTTTTTTTTTTGACAGCTTAGATATTTCTCAAATTAAAAATGTTGGCTAAAGCCTTATTCCCACTCACTGTTTTGATATTTAACTTAGGTTTTTATTTAATATTGTAATCTAGATTTCAGGTTTTCAGAATAGCCATTCCTTGTCACATTCGTGTTTTAATATGAGGTTAGCTAATTTAGTTGGTGCTCATGCATCGTTAGTCATATAAACTTTGACAGTTTCTTTGACTGTTTTTAATAAGAATTAGTCATAGAAATTGTTTTTACTTCTTTATTTGTAACAAACTGACATTGAACTTCTTTTAAAAATAAATCCAACTGCATTTTGACAGATTATCACATTTTGGAGGTTGTAATATAATACAGATTTTTTTAATTTAATATTTCTAATTTAGACACATTAGACCTTGTAAAAGGTTCTAAGAATATTAAAAAATTTACAAAAAATATTAAATTAGAAATGGTACTGGGAATGACTACGCATTTGGTAACAATTTAAATTAAATACAAAATAAAACAGTGAGTGGGAATAATACTTAATATTTTTGATATTAAATTCGTAATATTTGAACAATCTTTGCAAAAACAACCTGTAATTTTCCACTGTCATATAATCATCAAAATTATCACAAAAACAAACTACAGCCACATAGACATACACACACACGCATAACTTGTTTAATAAAGCATTATCTGCATATCCAGTTCCACAAAGTACACAGCGATTATCGCAATTGCTAATAATTTGCTAATTTTATATTTTGTGCAAACATTTTGAGTAATTTTTTCTTAGATTAGGTAACTCTTCAACTGATTAGACAAGTATTAGGTACGGCAAAGGGTTTTCTATTTGGGGGGGGGTAAGCGGGAGCATTTCTAGAAACCGCATAAAATATCAATTTCGGAGTTAATCTTTTTATTTGCCTAACACTTAGGTTTTATAAGAATTTTTTTATCAGGGGCAGCCAGTGAAATTGCACAGTTTTTGTTAGCTAATATTAGTCTAATATTGATGTTTATTTAATTTATTTATAAAGCTCTTGAATTGAGTGACTAGCAAATAAAATATATTTGCAACCTTACATCATGAAACATTTATGGTACAAGAAATAATTAATGAACTCCCTGGTAGAAAAATAACTTACCACAAGCTAGTTCTTGGGTTATGTTCTAATTCTTATATAGAAATTGTATTACCATGCAAGGTTCACACTTGCTAGCTTACTAAAAGCTAAGCTACATATTCTATATGGGCTTTTTAATTAAATGTAATATATCTACATTTTTCTGGCTTTGATAATTTTACAGCATGGGTGTTTTCTTATAAGTTAATTTTCATATTTTTAAATAATTTGACGAGCGGAAGGGGTTTAATAAATTTGAAGTATGTACACTTTCATGCGTTTTGTAATGACTTTTCTAAATGGACTTTAAATGGACTAAATGGAATTTATTTGGAATCTTGAAATTCAGTTATATTCATTGCGCTCGCGCTAAAATAACATAATATGCCTGATTCCTTTTGACAAATTTACCGTCTTTTGAGCTTAATACTCCGTTAAACACAGTTATGTGTATATTTGGTGAATCCAACATAACAAAAGTTGCTTATTACGTAAACAATTTTACCTAATATTCAACGTTTTTGTAAGCTATTTTTCTAACTTTTTAAACAGAAGCTTCTAAGGATTAAAGGATTTTAAAATAGCTATAAATAAGACCCTTTTTAGATTAAATATACAACTACATTTTAATTAGGTAAAGGGTTAACACAAAGCTCAAAACCAAACTAATTCTGTATTTAGGACCAAAGTGTTATATCCACTTTGTCTAAAATAACAACTTTTATTTAAAATAAAAAATAAATGAGTTAAGTTTCCAACTGTAGAGAGAACGTTGATAAAATAAAAAAAGATGAAAATTAAAACCAGAAAATTATTATGTAGCCAAACATAACAGCATTAAAATAGATAGAGTATAATAGATATAATAAATAGAACATAAAATAGAAAGAATATTTCATCAAATCTAAAAATGCGTGGATATAATAACTTAACCAAACAGTCTCATTAAAAAATAAAACAAATTCGAAAATATTATTTATTGAAAAAATATCCACTAGTTTATTCAAGGATCTCTGTATACGAAACAAATGATAATATGTATAAACATATTTTTAAATTATTAATGTATTATTTATGTAGCAGACTTATAGAGTTAAATGGTTTATAAGTGAACCTGGAAACAAAGAACACTTCATATCACATAACACGGTCAGAATTTAAAGTCAGAATACAGCTTTTACTACCCTCTTGATTCAAGGAATAGAATATTTTAGTTCGTTTTAACTTTTAACGAGTTCGCATTAATTTGAAATGTACTACACATCAATCTATAGGTAGGTAGGTAATACGTGTTACTTGAAACTTGTTACATAACGCCATTTGATTGTGATTTAACACCTGAGTGACTCCATATTATTTATGTGATATTAAAGTTAATAAAAAATGATAAGAATAAGATAAGCCCGCTAAAATAATTCTTATCTACAAAAAAATATAAAGGCTTACATTAAAATTATCGTGATTAAAATTGTTATTAAATGTAACGTACTTATTTATATTTTAATGCCTAACGTGAGTCTATTTATGTATATTGTACATTTAAAATTGTTCCCCTCTCCTCTTTCATCATCCATCTTCTCTTTCTTTCACTGAGAAAAATACACAGTAAGAAGTTCTTAACAAAAAATCGTATGTAAACTTTAAACATAACATGAATATGGTCATTTTTATTTGAATCTAGAGGATTTTTGTCATAAAACCATTATAGCACCCAGGTAGTATGTTCACGTAGTAATTCTTATTGTATATTTCTCACATAGCCATTGTGAAGACCAGGGCGACAGATCTTAGCGAGGCCCTTGTTCTTGGTGTAATTTATGTAAATTGAAAGTAAGTATTGTCGATTATTATTAACGAGAAATGTTAAAGTTATAAATAAATAAATGTAGAGTTTTATATTGGAAGATTTATAAAAGTTATAAAAGTACGAAGACGACAAATATTAATGATGATAAAGTAAGGTACATGAATGTCTTAAAATATATATGCAGTGATGCAGTGGAAACCCGCTTCAGTTTTCTAAAGCACGAGGCGCGAGATTCAAATACATATACGTATAGTAATGACTTTTCTACTTGGGTTGTTGCGCAAGGGTGCGAGGCCTCGGGCGGTTGCCCTGCTTGCCACCCGTAAAGGCCGCCACTGTTAACACTTACCCTTAAACCCATTTTTCCAAAACTTTGGGTGACTTCTGCACCCTGCAAGTTATTAAACGCAGTACACGGAAAAGACTTTAGTGAATGTATATTCTTGAGAGCTGAACAATATGACAAAATATTTTTCAAATCTAATATTTCAATATTTTTAATCTTGGTACAATCTCGAAATAATTGAGTTATTTCTTGAACAAAATTAAGATCATAGAAAAGCTCGCTTAGAATTCTTTGGGTGACGTAAATCTTCAACTTGGAGCTCTTAATCAATAGTCTCCCACTAAAACTTTAAAAAACTTTGTAAACTTCAACAAACTGAACGAATACAACAGCAAATACATGAACATTATGCAAATGTGTCGTTTTTATTTTCATAAATACTTCTACAAAAATTGATGGAGACATACCTATTTAAAATTTGAATTTCGTTTCATCGGTGAATTGTTAGCCATATTTTTGACGTCACAAAGTCTGTACAATACAATAATTAATCGAACTTATTTATCGTTGTATACCACGTCATTATATGAAAGCATTATGGATTGCCGCGACAGCTGCACGCGCTGTAATTTCTGATTCTGCATCTCTTTTACATCCAGATAATTCTTAATAAGAATCAAAAATGACCATTTCAATAATTAATAACTTCTATAGTTCTTCATAAAAACTTCATACACTTTTATAAAAACAATTGTTCATTTGAAGTTATGATAGGAAAGTTTTACATAAATTTAATTAAGGATTACAACCCAATTACATTCTTGATTCATTTTTTAAAAATAAGTAAAACAGATAACTTTTATTATGTTAGATAAACTTGTTTACTTTATTATGTTAGCTGCACGTGACTGTCTCCAACGGGATTTGTTGCTTACTCCATAACGCAAATCTTTCGACATAGTAACGCACAAGATTGACATTGCAAGTTAAGTGCAAGAGTGTAGCTCTTAGAAACGCATTCTAAATAGCAATTAACTTTTAAGTGGTGTTGACAAATCAAGTCTCAATTCAAGTTTTCCAACAAACCAACATATCAAGTTTTTAAATACGTGGCTCTCATAAAATTTCCGTTACATTACGTTACATAACCTCAATTGGATGCATGTGCCCGTATCCGTCCCCGTCCCCGTCCTTTGATAAGTTGAACTTGAAACGAATGACATCTCTAATAAACTCATTAGTGATAAAATCACCTGCATCAACTCAATCACACTGATAACAATACCTGGACGATAAAATATACATTTAATAAACTCGCAGTGCGTATTAGTTCCAATTTTAAAATAATTTATAGCTATTATCAGGACAAGGTGAGCGGCCGTGAGGTGTTATCATCAGTCGTTACTGTCCAAGGTCTTTAGATAATACTGCATATCAAATCAGAAGGTTATAATCAAACTTCGACCCTGGATAATTAAAAGATTTGAACGTGAAGATAGCCTACGCACGTAACTCATTTAATTAGTGCAATGTTTTGACGCAAGAGGTGCTACTAAATAGAAAATAGCTGTCGTATATGCTCTCCTTTTGTATGGATTAAATGAATTGTATTTGAATTAAATGTTTTTTTCCATACTTAAGCCGGTATGGTCATATGGTATCCAACTATGGGGTGGGTACTGCATCTACCTCTAATATTGAAATAATCCATAGATTTCAGTCCAAAATGTTAACGATTGTCACGAATGCACCATGGTTTGTACCTAACAACATAATACATCGGGATCTGGATATAGCCACAGTTAATGAAGAAATAGTGCTTAGAATCAAAGCATACAAAGAGAGAATACTTGAACATCCAAACAATTTGGTCATTTATCTAATGTCCAATAATTCGGTCGTACGCAGACTAAAAGAGAAAGTACCTCAGGACCTATGAACCAACTAATCAGAATCTAGGATCTATTGAAATTGAGGAATGAGTCGATGGGTACATCCCGCGCAAGACACTTTATTTTGACATACCTATCACTGAATGTCCTCTAAGCAGGACAGATAAAATAAATAGCAGCCAAATAAAAAAAAAGTTTCTTTAAACGGTATTTAAAAAGCTTTATTGTGAACACACGGCAACACTTAAAAAACTTCGACAACCTGTCACATAATAACGTACTGTATTTGTATATTTATTTCTTCCATTGAGCTCCTATTTATATAAATAATATGTAAATGACAATATTTTGGAAAAAATGGATAACTGAAAAATAAAGTTGTGTCTAATGATGTCAGTAACATTAGAAATATGTAACTTTAAAGTAGAAACTTCAACTCATGATAAATTGTGCTAATGCAAAAAAACTCGAATACTATCGTGCACAACTAAGTAGCTTACAATGTGAGCAAGTTTTTACATTCACTCGGTCAAGAAACGCCCGACATGGTAAAGGTTCGGCAGTCTAACGTTGTCGGTTAACCCTAACGCTGTTCTTACAGTGGAACAGATTATATCCATCAATTATGGACCACAATTGTCAGTAGGGTGTATTGAAATTGAGTTGTATAAACAGACTTTATAATGACAGTACTTACTTAATGTGGAATACCTTATTCTAACTAATATTGTCAGTGACTGCTGTCCATCATTCCTGCTCTTTCTCTTCGAGGTTTCTCCTTCTCTTGATCTTCTGCTCTGCCGTACATATTCATCAGTTCTCTCCCCTCTTCTTCTTATGCCGTTTATTCTTCTCTTACCTGCCACTCATTTCCTTCTCTATTTTTTTCCTTCTAACATTTTCTCGATGCTTCTTCTTGATACTCCAAAGTCTCTTTTACTGTACGCAAAGCCTCCATGCTTTCCCAACATTTATCGTTTATTCAATCTCTCTCCCCAATAACCGCTGTCTCGCTGTAATCCTTATTTCCTTATTTTTTGAGTCTCCAAGCTTCTTCGACATTAGCTTTATCAGCACAGTTTATATTTTCCGCATTCTTGTTTGGTCTACCTCCTAATCTCTCTTTCTTATTCTATACTACATGTTTCTTATTTTTTATATAAGATTATGAAATAGGGGTAACTCTACTTCCTATCTAAATATTCTTAGTGTAAAATTAAGTTTGTAGTGTAACTATAGATGCCTATACATCAGGCGAGAGTGGTATTATAGTTGCATATACAGCAGGAGTACATATCGTAACATTATCTACCTTTCCGTTAAAGTACGATATGTATTTTTTATTATACATAAAACAAATAAAAAAACAAGTATTATTATACCAGGTGTTATTTAAAATAACGGTTTTATCTTTCACAATTGTAATTGATATTGTATTTAATATCACGTTATTCCTTTAATAAAAATGAAACCAGATCTTGAAATCTTAGTATTGAATGTAGACATATAATATAACATTTACTTTATTAAGAATATATTGTTTACTTAAATTATATTCTATAAATAATGATTCAGCTGATTAACAAGGTTATTGTATTATGTATATTGTAGTAGAAAATACGGTAACAAATTTTTATTTTAAATTTACATATAATGTATAAAAAACTATATATTATCTTTGAATGTTTATATGTATTTATATACCTTTTTAATTGAACGAATTACGGAACGATTTATTGGATATTTTGAAGCTTTATTAATAAGTATGTCGATTGTTTTCTTAAATTGTGTTATTAATAAAAATATTGATGGAGATATTGCTATTTAAAATTATCATTTTCATATTTAATTTTTAGTCGTTTTAATGTGATATATTATTGCATGTGACACTTATTAATATATAACTATTTGCCATCTCAATTGCACTCTATTGTATAACAGAGATAGCAATATATTAAAGAGTAAGGATATGACAAAAAAGCTTAAATTTTTATAGTTTAATAAATAGCTAAAATTCTTAATATCAGTTATAATATTGCGTCTTATTAAAAAAATAATTAATGTTTTAGTATTTATTAAGAATAAATATAGTGTAGTAGAATAAAAATTAAGTCATGGTTCAAACCAATTTATATAATTGCTTCAAATGGGCTTGTTTCCTATTTCTTAATTTCTATAAAAGTGTACTATATATTGATAATGTGGTTACTTGAACCTCAAATATTCAATTATTTTTTAATAACTTCTTATATGTTAAGAGATATTAACAATTAAACAAGTCATTTTGTTTCTTTAATTATTAAACGGATTCAGCGTTGTACATATTCCAAATGCATGTGACATCACAACCGCTGCCAACCTTACAGCTCATAAATCTCTGCTATATGTATTTATATATCAAATATTTGAACTATTGAGTATATTTGAAATAAAACAAGAATGTAAACTTTTTAAATATAATATTCTTGTACGAGTATAATATATACATAATGGACTATTTTTTGGACTTTTTATTTACATATATATTAAAAAATAGATTAGCTTTATTATTATCACATTATTTAAATACTTTATCATTTATTTTTGGTTTTTAAATTCATTTAAGTAGATTCATCTATTTAATTGTTAACAAATTGTGGACTGTAGCTAAAACTGCAGCAACCCAGCCAATGAGAAGCATCCATGAAGAAGAAAAATTACCAGAGGATCGATGTCCAGATGAAAAACTCTTCCCTGTAAATTAATAAATATATTAAATTCGTTGTTAACCAAAAAAATACAAAAACTATTGGAAATATTGCAAGGAGAGACAATACCTCTTGTAGCTAAAATATCTTTTTAATTAGAAAGCAAAATGACATTTCTTTCTATTCGTTATTAACTCAATTTATAACATTATGAATAGAATATTACACAGCTTAAATAGTGAACTCTTAAGAAGAGAAAGAGGCATACTGTCTTAAAGCTTTACATGGGTGGTTCTCTTTTGGTAAAAATTAAGATCACAAAAAGTAAATTTGTAAATTATTTAACTTAATATGTTTCCCTGTTTAATGTATTTTAACATAATTCTATTACATTCTCATTAAATAAATGCAAAAGACATTAAAAATCTTTTATTACTACTTGTATATTAATTAATTATGTTACATTATATAATTTTGCATAAAAAGTTTTATTAGCGGCAGTAAACATAAATTTATTTCGAAAGATAAATTTTGTTTTGTAACCTTACAAAAGTCTAAATCTTTTTCTTTTTAATATTTTTAAATCCCCCTAAATTTTTAGTTTTAATAACTTTAATTAGAGGAACCTTAATTACAATTTCTTCTAATTCTTGAATAGGAGCATGAATAGGTTTAGAAATTAATTTATTATCTTTTATTCCTTTAATAACTAATTCAAATAACTTAATAGCTTTTGTAACCGTACTGTGGGGCCACGTAAAGGGGGAAAGGTGTCCAGAAATTGTGACAAAGGGGGTCAGAAGCGTTGTGACGTCACATGCAGTATAAAAAGAGTTAAGAAGCTAATTTCACGAAAAAAGTATAAATTTCAGTGAGGGGTCACAATATGACACGATGTGACGAGTGAAGAGGAACGAGAAAAATTTGTGCGAATCACGCAGAGCATATACTGTAAGGCCGTCCGCACATGGGTCGACTGATTGCAAACTAGCCGAGCAACGAAGTTTCCAACGAAAACGAAAAACAGGCCATGTCGACCCGTGTTTCGTGTTTCTATAGAAATTTTGACAATATTATGAGGTATTTTTATGTATGTATGTATTTAAATACTTTTGAATAATATTTGTGCACATCTCTACTCATGATGTCACCATCAAAAGCATGCAACGTAAGTGCTCTGCGACCTAGACACATAGTTACAAAAAATGTACTTAAAACCAATTTCAAATCAGTTTAGTTTCGTTCGTGCCGTGTGTGTTCTCTCACTCGTGTACCCGAGCGTTCTCTCACTAACAACACAGTTGCATACTCATTCGGTTAGGGCAGATTCGGGGCTCGACCTCAGTCGACCCATGTGCGGACGGCCTTATAGTATATGCTCTGTGTGATTAATTAACTTTCCCTCACTGTTTTATACGGTATACTAATTCTAAATTACTATCCGGTATATTTAACGTCCATTTAGCGATGTGCCGGAGTGCCTTATCCACAATGGACAGCACTGACCCAATAATTTCACAGTAGCGTTTCAAATAGAATGTTTAAAAGATTTTTAACAAGACAAATACATCATATGTCACACATTATGTAATTTTGACAGTACTCTTTGATATTTTGATAAGATTAGGTGACAATAGCTGAATAGTAAGAAGTCGGACTTTGTGGGATCTCATCTTTCTTACATTTCTCACGTAGGACGCTATCACAACAGCATGTCCGTACTCTGTGATACTCGCTGCAGGTATCGGCGAAGGTGGTGCATGGAGTACTGGCCTGGTAGCAGGAGTGCGGCATGTATGCAAGGGCCTCTGAAATGAACACAAAGAATTAGATGAAAGTAAAATGAACAATGGGATTTTGAACTCATTTTTTAGGGGTCGTTTTTTAAATTGTTTATTGAGATGAATGTTAATATATATATATTGAGCACGCAAGTGTGAACGTGGCCTCAGACTAACGATTTTATAATATTTGTAAAGCACTAATTAAGACAATGCATCAGACAACTTAGAATAGTTCAATATCTCGTCACGTCGCTGACGGTATGTGCAGCACATTGCGTGGGTGCAGTTCTTAATGGTCATATAGTATGCATGCAAATGACTCCATTGAATGTTTTACGAACAAAACACATTACAGTCACGGTCAAAGTAACTTGAATATTCTGAAGGACGATTATAAAAAAAGTAGTATTCCAATTTCTAATTTTGTTGGTTTTAATGCAAGCAATTTATAAGTTTTTTTCTATAATACTACAACTAAGTATAGATACAGTTATCTAGTAGTTTACATTTCAATAATTACACGGTGTGGTAGAGATTGCTCCAATGAACAATTCTACATGATTAGGTTACTAGGTCCGAGGGTTTAGTCCTGCGAACATCATTACTATCAAGCAACATTTGCGTCACGGCGATGTTTTCGTGGTTACGAAGTCTCAACTCGTGCTTCGCTGCTATAGTTTTGATTTCTTCTCCGACTGTGTTAATCTTCAGGTCTCTATATATGTCGTCGTTGCGGATATACCACGGTGCATTAACTATTCCTGGGTGGTAACTCATATATATAGTAAAATGATGAAGAATTTATACAATTAGATTTATCTTTGTAACAAATATAACATTATATTACATAAAACACATAAGAAGAACAGCAAGGTTTAGATTGGGAAATGAGGAAAAAGGAAACAGATACTGGGAAAGTAGTGAGGAAAGAAAGCGTAGAGTGTGCGGAGCGGAGGACGAAACACTGGAGCACATTAAGTTTGAGTGTAAGGAAAAAGTAGCGAGCGAAAGGAATATTGGCCAGCTATTAAATGGAGGTAGTGAAGGAAAGAGGTGGATGGCGGAAATAGTAAGAAGGAAAGAAAAAACAGGAGAATAAATAAGCTGGTGGCTGGGTTGCACAAGGAACAGGAAGAGAAAGGAAGTACTAAAAGAGGCAGTGAGGGAAGCAGGAGAAAGAAAGAAGTAGCGAGAAAACAGTTAAACTTCAGTCCAGAAAAATAGACATGGGAATAGACCAGTACAGAAGGAAGACTAGGGAAAATGAAGGAAGAGGGTCAAGAGAAGAAGAAGAAGAAAGTACTTTTGGAAATAAAAAGGTCTAGAATAATGTAAATTTAATTGTAAGTTGAAGTAAATGAAATGTATTAAGAATGTAGATTGTAAAGCCGAAAGGCGAACAATAAACAATTAATAATAATATAACATTATTTTGAATCCATGTGCCAATAATTTGTACAAACCAACAACCGTAATGTGTTGTTGTGTTATTCAGACACGTGCAGATATTCTCAGAACAATAGCCAACGGAAATATTAAATAAGGCGTTGAAGAGAATGCCGATGGCCAATGCGCGATGGTTGATGACCGATGACCATTGGTTATTAGTGCGTCATACTACTCAATTCTTTGGAACACCTGCATTTGGCAGCAGCAGTTATTAAATGCGGAATATGTCTTATGGAGCGTCTACAATAATACAACATTACGGTGATTATGATTGAAACATATCAAATATTTCACAAATTAGACGCAGACGCCTAGAATACTAGAACTATTTTCGTTCTAACGGAACACTTGGAGACTAGGTTTTGGAACTTCGATATATAGATTTTTTTAAAACGGAAAAGTTTAAAACCTCATTCCCACTCACTGTTTTGATATTTGATTTACTGTTTTTATTTAATATTGTAATCTAGATTTCAGATTTTTGTTTAAGCATTCCTTTTCACATTTGTGTTTTAATTTAAGTTTAGTTAATTTAGTTGGTGCGTATGCATCGTTTGTAATATAAATTTTGCCAGATCGACAAAATTGTATATGAAATAATTAAAATTGCTGTTTTTAATAACAATTAGTTATAGAAATTGTTTTCACTTCTATATTTTTCAAAAACTGACATTAAACTTTTTTTAAAAGTAATTCTTACTGCATTTGACAGATTGTCACATTTTGGAGGTTGTAATATAATATAGTTTTTCTTAATTTAATATTTTTAATTTAAAATATTGGACCTTGTAAGGTTCTAAAAAAAAACTAAGAAAACTTAAAAAATAAATTAAATTTAAAATGGTACTGTGAATGGCTACGCGTATTGCCATATGCTAAACAATTTAAATTAAATACAAAATACAAAATTAAATTAAAGCAGTGAGTGGGAATGATACTTTATATTGTTTTCCTTTAAAATGCATAAATTAAATTGTATATTTATAACGATAGGGTTGATTTTTGTGTTTCTATTATTAGTGATAGCTATTATAGCACTATGTGAGTCACTGCATATTATATGCAGTTTTTCGAGTTTTTATTTATCATTGCGAGGCCCCTGGGTGGCAGATCTTTGCGAGGCTCCGGGGCGTCACATTTTTGCGAGGCACTTGTTCTTTGTATAATTTATATAAATTGTAAGTAAGTATTTCTAATAATAATTAACGAGAAATCAAATTTTATATTAGAAGTTTTATAAAAGTTAACAAGCACAAAGATGACAAATATTAATGATGATAAACTAAGGTACATGAATGCCTTAAAAGATATACGCAGTGATTCTAGTGGAATTTCTAAAGAGCGAGGCGCAAGATTCAAATACATTTTTCTACTTGGGTTGTTGCGCGAAAATGCGAGGCCCCGGGCGGTTGCTCTGCTTGCCACCCTCTTGCCACCTTTAAAATGTCTTAAAGCAGACTTGACTCTATTACTAGAACAAAACAGTATGCGACCATCCTAAAGTATATTAATCTAATTTAATACATTTCTAATTATCTAATTGATATCAAAACAACAATGTTTCATAATCTAATTCGCATAACAATCGACTTGTCCTTTATAAATATCACGTGACCGCAATTGACATTTGATTTCATGTCAAATTGAATCATATCACAATCAATAACATATATATGTAATAATGTTACAGGAAACCAACAGAGCGGAACAACATCGTATCTGCAATCTACTAGAACACAAACTCGAACGTAGCGTGAGTTGGTAAGTCTGACTGGCATGGTCACTTATCTTGAAATTAACTATTTCTCTATTTATTGCGTAGTTTTGTTTCCTTGTGTGTGGGTCGATCTAATGTATACCGTCAGGTTGGATAGACCACTAATAGAAGATTAGGGGTGTCAATAAGACATCGATATAAAGACGATGAAGTATGTTTTTGTCTTATCTCTCTTCCCTAACCGTATACCCCACTACCCAATATTTTCGAGGCATAAAGCATCTATCCGACAAATTATTTCTTTTTTTACTACTGATCTAATTTTTTTTTATTAACTATAATACAACAACCAGGGGCGGCAGAACTTATATTTTATTTTATAACTTTATATTTTATTTTTTTTTTATTAAATTTATAATTAATGTAAATTATTAGAGAGAAATAAAATTTTATATTGTAAGTTTTATAAAAGTTAATAAGCACAAAGATGACAAATATTAATGATGATAAACTAAGGTACATGAATACCTTAAAAGAAGACGCAGTGATTCAAGGCGTGAGATTCAGTTAGATATATAAGTAAAATTCAACGGTGATTCCAAATCTGCAATTTATATTTTTTTTTGCACTACCGGTTTTTCAGTTATTGGCATTTTATAGGTCAAATTATGAACCGATTTCAAAATGGTGGCGAGATATGGACTCAGCGGGAAATTTTTTTTGGAACGGCAAAAATATATTTTTTGCATTCCTAATGACCCTTGAACAAAAAACAATCATTGAATTATATAGAGGGCATATTCTAATATACGGTGTAAGGTAGGCGGATTACTGAATGATGCAACGGTTTAGTGCTAAATAATAAGCGGATGGACTGATTTGAAAACAGCCGCCAGATTTGGAACTAGCGGGAAATTCTACGTACAAAAACATCTTTAAACGTTGAAAAAAACCTCTTACCAAAAATAAGATAAGGGATCTTTAAAATTTTCCAAAAAAATATTGTTTGTCAGACGTACTAAAGTAAACCAAGTTTCAAGCATTCCAAGCAAAAAAATAATATTTCCGCCGCGAAAAAAATAATATTTTCCCCGCCAAAAAAAATAATATTTCCGCCGCGAGAAACGCACAAGGAAACGACCAGCGTCTATAAAATACGCAGCTCATACTCGGACTTAAATATAAGCTCGTTAAAACCCTTTTAGATGAATTTAAAGACGTACTTTTGGCAAAGAATTAAGTAAATGATAACTGATGATAGGACAAAATGTGTCTATAAATAATCTACAGTCAAAATATTACAAAATCTATTATTTAGTTAATGAAAGTTCTTATCAATAATCCCGATAAACACAGTTACGTGTATTTAAGGTTTATCTAATATAACAAAAGTTAGCTATTGTGTAAATAATATTTCCTAATATACTACATTTTGTGACCTATTTTAGTGACCTACTTTTTTGTGTATGTAGTATAATCCTAAAACTTCTTAAAAATACATTTTTAACAATTATATTATGTTAAGAAATTCTTTATTAAGAATTAAAGGCTTATAAGGATCTTTATAATCGATTCTAAACGTAATTTAGTTCGCTTTCGATTAAATATTACAATATTAAATATTTCCATAGTGTTCACCTCACTAATTTAAAGCTAAGTAAAGTGCGCAGCTTTATCCTAATAATTACTGCGTCAAAACAGAAAGTAAACAAAACACAGTCAAGCAATAAATATAGTTTGACAAGTATACAATTAAAATATAACACTGTTTTACGAAACATGTCAATCAATATTTTAAAATAAAACACTTTAAGAAGATTAAATAATAATGTTAATACGTAATTAATAACAAATTGCAATAAATAGACCACCTATAAATTACGTCACACAAATTTTATGCTTTTTGGACCTTGTCACACTTTGTGAATAATTTGAAATTTCACACAAAAACAATTTAGTATTTAACCGAAATTATGTTAGGGTAACAGGTAGTATTCAACAAGCTAACAATTTTGAATTTTAAAATAACATACTTATATAATGTTAATTCCAAGTAGCACATTTTATTAGTTTTAATAAATTTGTGCAATTTGTGGAATAAGAGGAAACGAAATTGCGGATAAATTGGCAAAGGAATCAATAAATTTAGAAATTGAGATGAAAGTGAAATTACCTTCATATGATTTCATTAACAAAAGTCAGTTAAAAGGAAGAGATTATTATATGTTACATCCAAATGTAAGTAAGAAGAGATGGTTTAGAAATGAGTCCCGCAAAATTATATCAACTGTAACCAGAATCAAAAGTAATCATTGTAAAACTCCAGCTCACCTGCACAAAATTAATATTAAATCTGACGATAGATGTCAATGTGGTGAAGAAGGAACTTTGGATCATATTATATTTGAATGCATAAATTATAGTTTAGAAAGATCAAAATTGAATAGTGATATATTAGATGTGATTAAAACTTTTCCTGTTAATACTAAATTTTTGTTAAGTGATTTAAAATTAATTAGTGAATTATTGAAATATTTAGAAATTTGTAAAATTGAATTATAAATTATAAAAGATGTATAAAAAATGTTTGATGGTAGCTATGACGAAAGAAAGTCAAGGCAAATAAGTAAATAAATATTTAAAAAAACAGTTTTAATATTTACCCCCCCCCCTCTCTCTTTGCGTGTGACGTAATTAATAGATGGTCCCTTACATACTTTCCGAGTTAGTTTATAAACACTGTTATAATTGTATCTAGATACATTACGCACTTAGATATTGTAATGCATAGAAACGTATTTAATACTCTGTCCTAAATATTGAATCACATTCAACGTCTGCAGTGTGCGACCTCCCCAACTGCTAACAAAGTTAACTAACGTGTGTTAATTAAAAATAATGAAATATGAAACCTACATACTGCGACTTGCGACTTGCGACCAACGACTCAACGATAAGATCATTTTACAAGAAAAACATGCAAATTAAAAACAAAGCTAAAATGACAAAGAATTCGTAAGATTCTTGACGATGTTAGTGAATTTAAAAACAGAGACATTCCTTAAAAAGTGTTGTTGTTCAAAAGACAATAAGTAATACTGCGAAGAACATGTAATGTAACAAAACTCATTGTTGAAATATTAAACAAAAATAATAAATCAATTCTTAGGTATTATATTATAAATCAAGAAATATACCACTAAAATAAATAATAAACTAATTTTTGCACAATTGTTATGTTACAATTAATATCATACGTAATAGGTTTTGTACACTCAGGGCTGAATTTGAGAGAGCAGGCGGGCTATTGCCCTGACGCCTCCACAAGAGAGGGGCCCCAACAATAGAGATAAAAGCAATACATTTTTGAAAGACTTTACTTCGAAAATATTGTTCATTTTATTCAGAAAATAATTAAGGGCCTCCACACCTCCAAATCCGGCACTGTGTACACTGGGTTTCAAATACATATTACAACTTCAAAATTAATCGTACAGAAGCTGTCATTGTCAGTTTAAGAAACTGTTGTTTATCTATTTTAAATTTTCTTCTAATATTCAATTATTAATTGTATTAATAAATAATACAAAGTTTACGCGACTAAAACCCTACAAGGTTTGCCTGATAAGGTTTTGCTGATGTAGCCACGTTACATCCCATACCAGCACCTCATAGGGACCTGAGGTGGGCCTCATCAGGATACTTGACATTCAACATTTATGATAAAATTTCGGGTAGTTGAAACCGCAGTAATATAATAATAAAAACTATTTTTTATTTAATTTATTTAGCGTGGGCCTGTCTATGTACGAGTACATAATCAATTTAACTTGATAACTACCAAACCAAGAAAAAAACTATTTACTATTTTGTGTTTGTATATTTTATAATACTGACGATAATTTTATTTAGATCTATTTAAATGAAAAACTAATTATTTTACTCAATGAACCTTGAGAATTGAATATAATTAAAATAATAGAAATATTGATAAATTTTTATGGTAATTATGCATAACACTTAAGATTAGCTGCAGTCCATAATTAGATAAGCATGGGTAATTGAACATGTTATGTTATGTTTTGTAGCAGAGCCGAGCCGGCCCGATAACCAGAGCCGGAGTCAGAGTCGGATAAAATGAAATGATTTAAGCCTCATTCCCATGGGAGTGCACTCACTGTTTTTATTTAATATCTAGATTTCAGGTTTTCGTTTAAGCATTCCTTTTCACATTTGTTTTTTAATTAAAGTTTAGTTAATTTAGTTCTTGCGTATGCGTCGTTAGTAATATAAATTTTGCCAGTTCGGCAAAATTGTATGTGAAATAATTAAAATTGCTGTTTTTAATAACAAAGTAATAGAAATTGTTTTCACTTTTATATTTTCAAAAACTGACATTAAACTTCTTTTAAAAGTAAATCCTACTGCATTTTGACAGATTGCCACATTTTGGAGGTTATAATATAATATAGTTTTTCTTATTTTAATATTTTTAATTTAAAATATTGAACCTTGTAAGGTTCTAAAAAAACTAAAAAAACTTAAAAAATAAATTAAATTAAAAATGGTACTGTGAATGACTACGCGCATTACCATATGCTAAACAATTTAAATTAAATACAAAATACAAAATTAAATTAAAGCAGTGAGTGAGTGGAAATGATATTTTAGAGTCTGATTCAAAATCCTACACCGAGACACAAACCTATGTTGAAACGGATGTTTTGCGTTATAACAATGATAATTTTCTTACGATTGTTTTGAAAACTTTATCATTAATGGAGAATATGACAAATATTGCCCAGTAAAGAAAATTACAGCAAGCGGTATTTGTTTTTTTTATAAAATATGTTGAAAGTGAACTACTTTTGATTGTTTTCGAGTAGAAGATCGCGATTTGACAACATCGCAATACGCAGCAATTTAAAACGCTACAAAACACTAAAAAGACGTCGCTTTCGACGGTGGTAAACTTTATGTATATATATTTAAGTAAGGAATGTAGTGGAGTGATTGTCTTGTAGTAAAACAAATAAGGAACGAGAAAATATGATAAACAAATTTAGGTAAACGAAAATCAGATGTATTATGGTATTAATAAGCAGTAGGTAGGCATTAATAAATTAGAATTCTAAGACAATTGTGCAAATACTTTTAGATCATAGATGGTGCTAATGTTGGTGAGGTTTTAAGTTTATATTCAAAAAATAATGTTTACTGATTAACACTATGAAGTAACAAAAATGAAAAAAGTATTTTGTATTTTCCAAATAGGAAATAGGTTGGTAAAAGTTTGTAAATAAAATATAAAACTCTATACTCTTAAAAGGTATTTAAATACAAAACTATTTTGTATTTGCATTTTGAGTATATGTATTTGAAAAATGCACATCTCTACTTATCTATGTAAGAATATAACGTTGCTAGATTCGAGAAACGAGCCAATAGGATTATTCTCATATTTCTGTGTATACGAAAACATGTCTGCGCATCAACTATTTCTTTATTGTACACATATTATAAACATGTTAGTTTACATGGTGGATCCTGCTGTAGATTAAGCACGACTGCTCCTATTAAGTTATGTAATATTTACGTTTAATCTCCACTGAATAAAATGTTGCTAAGAATATCCAAGGTAAGAATTTTCTCACTCTAAAATTAGCCGCGATCTGATAGTAAATTACCTGTAGTTTACTAATTTAACAAAATGACAAATTACAAGTCGATGTAACAATTAAAAATAAATTTTCCTATGGCCTTTAGATTACAAATAAAGATAATTAACGAATGACTTGTTGTAGTCGACCTCATTTCGATTTCTCAGTGCACCGACTGCATTTGCTGTATTTCAGTGCAATATGGATTTCCCGTTCCGCTGTTTTATTATTAATTACATTATTTCCAGGTTATAATTGCACATTTGTGAAACAGGAAATGTGTTCAACTAAATATAATATTTAATTTTATTACTTTGTACTCGTTTATTAAATGAAGAGGCCGATACTGTAATTAAAACTAACGTAATGGGCCCTGAAATATGGACTTTTATTTATTTGTAGAAAAAAATAGATGCGCATTAAGGTACACTCCGCCGTATCCAGTCCGTCTACCGACCTCTTATAGTTATATACTATATCTGTTTTCTTATATCAGTATGGGGATACCGCACATTTTTCCTTTGATTTTGTTGCCACATATCAGGGGCGGCTTTAGCCATTCCCAGGCAGCAGATCTTTGCGAGGCCCGCGAAAAAATAATAATATTTCCGACGCGAAAAAGAGTAATATTTTCAGAAATAATAATAATATTAAAAATTATATAAATATATATTTCTAATAAATTACTTTTCGCGTTGTTTTATAATATTTCTTTTATAGATTTTACTTGTGTTATTTTAACTCAACTTAAATTGTGTTAACCCCTACAAGGGTTGTTATTATATTAAAATAATTGAAATAATTCAAAATTTCTAATATTAGTGCACTGAAAATTCGAGTGCTTAACCCTATTACAAATTGAATTAGTACTAACCCTATTAAAAACTATTGTTAGTTTTTTCAGTTCATTTAGATAAACACAAAATCTGTATTTTCTTTAGGCATCATTGACAAACATGCCACACATGCCTTCCCAGTAAACATTTTGGAGTCACTTTGACATCATATTGAAGATGCGTCATGATTTTTTTGTCATGAAAGAGTTCATTTATAGTTCAGTTTCTCACATTTTTTCATATAAAATGTCTACTTTATCGCCTACAAATGGCGAAATTACTCCACCTGTCGGAGTAAAAATGAAGATAAAGTTGATGCGAACTATAATTGAAGTGAAATAGTGATAGAAACGTCACTAAATAGGGCACTTCACCAAATTTTTTACTGGGTTTATACAGCTACTAAACTGGAAATCTTGAAAATATCTCGCAATAACCGAAAATTGACTTCTCTGACTAAGTTTAGGTACGCCTCTGGTAACAAGTTTCCAATTAATTCCCCATATCAATTCTATTAGGTCATGATCATTAACACCAAATTTTTAGGTTAGGAATCATTGTTTTTATTCGTATGAAGTAATCATTGCGCCGCGCCTCTTACGACATTGAATGAAATTAACTTAGTTAATGTTAGGCATTAATTAATAACGGTTTTAAACAATTAAGAGATCTTAAAACGAACCAGAAACTAAAGTACGTACGTTAAACACAAGAATGTTTAGTTTTTTTTTATTAAGGGTCTTATATTGTCATTTTTTCTCTGATGTTATACGCCATGAAAAGGATTACAGTGATATTAATTAATGTGTTAATATTGGGAAATAAAATTGAGGTAAAAATGGAACTTAAGGTTAAGCTTTTATTTGCTAATATTAATTCATAATTCATAACGCATGACGTCAGTAAAAAAGTTACAAAATATAACGATAACCGATAGCTAATAATAACGATTCAAATGATATTTTTTCAATACCGTGACCATGCTTTTTCTAAAACTAAAATACCATTTTTTTGAGAGTAGTTATGAAATTTAACATTACATTAATTTAAATTATTGAATACGTATAAACAATAAATATATTTACCAAAAAATTTCCTATCGCAGCAACAATGGTCACTGACGACTTGTAGGCCGGAGCAGTATCTCATTTCCTGATCCGTGCAACTCAGGCACCCTGGGGGTGGCGCTTCTGGAATTTACACCACATATTTATATTAAATTAATATCCAAAACAACTAGACATTGTATTACCTATACAAATATATTGGAATGCTCCAAAAGTTTTCCGGATTGTGTGGAATGTTGTCCCTTTAAATTGTAAGGAGTAATATTATTGTAAACACATACACAGTAAACTCTCTTTAATCCGACATTCTGAGATATAGTGGGGTATCAAATGATTCGCTCTTAAAATTTACCTGTTTAATTTTTTCTAGCCATAGGGCAGGTTATTAAAAGAATTGGCGAGGCGTTTTTTAATTTTTTATTGAAATATAGGTTAATGTATGTATATATTGGCGTTTATTTTTATTATGTATATATATATATATGAGTTCTGCTTATGATGTGACAGAAAAAATATACAGTCAAGATTATTTCTATTTTTTCCCCACGATCATAATATAAAACTTGTTGGGATGCAACGACGCAAAAGAAACAGATTTTCGATAACGTTTTTTGACGACACAGATAATACATAATTATTTCTATAATTACGACATGATAAAATAACATTTAAAGAATAGTTTGTGAAATTTTCATAAATAAATATCAAGAAATGAGTTAATGGCAGCGAATCTCCGCAGACATTACAAAAAAAGTCTCATTACGGTGTCCCTAATTACTCATCACTGGATTATTTGAAATCAAAAAACTAAAATGATTTCATTAGTCGATAAGTTTCTGCAGGTAACTCTGCAGGACTTCAAATTTTCACACAATAAACTTAATATGTTCTACATTAGTATAAAAAATTTAAACCTTACCCCCTTAAGTTATGGTTCACAAGGCCTTTAAATAAATATTGCACTTACAATAATGACAAATACATTTCTGCATATTTAAGACGTCTGCATAAATATTTAGCCCTTTGTTGCATCATTTATGTTTAAACAAACGTTGTGTCAAAATTTCAAGCCCAACAAATGCACAAACATACGCTCGCTGAGTTTTTACATATAAAGAAGAAGATAATATCGAAACGATGATTAAATTTAACGATAATATAACAAGCGTGTAATGATTTATTTAAATGAAATTAATTATACATAATCAACTGTCTGATCAAAGAGAATTTCATATTAAAACCTATATAAAACAGTACTGCGCATTTAACAGTAATTTACCTTTATCGGTAGTACTTAGTTTCCTCGCCGCCCCCCTGGCGGATGCCTGAGATACTTCATGTTCCATAAAAAAATGCTCCACCGTGGATCCACCCTTAACTGCATTTGGCGAGCCACCCTTAACTTCCTCCCAGTCGTGGGGCGCATGCGTGTGGAGGGCACCCACACTTACAACACATGGTATACACAGACAAAGGAATATCCGAACCGTCGTGGTTGCAACGTTCAACATTTGTGGGGAGAGCTAGAGCTGGCGGCTAGAGGTATCGATGGCGTATTACTCATTAGAAATGTTTTTCAGTTTTAATTGATGTTTATTTTTTAATAGAACACTGTTAGATTAGAAATTCATTAGAGTTCGTATGAATTGTACCTGAAAATTTATTAAAATATGAATTAGTTGTTTTTTTAAAGGTGGTATCACAAAATTGTATAAACTACGTCTCTATTTAATAGCACGAACAACAAAAACACTTTTATGTATTATGCGGGTTTCACACCAGAGAGACGGTTCAATAAAACACGAACAAAAACACCAATGTTTACACCAATGAGACAGTTCTTAAAACATTTTTGTCTTTTGTTGCTGATTTAGTAAACAAAACACGGAAAACACGATAGTCTGCTTAGTTTGAACACGCAGTTTTGTTTTTTGTAAACAGTAGCGCTTGTCAGTTGTTGTTTATCATGCTTATAATTTTTATGGGACACACAGAAAACACTAAAAACAAAACCATTATGTTTTCGAAAAACGGAACTGTTTTAAAATAAAACAAAATATGCTTTGTTTTGTTTTTTGACAATAAAACTGTTTTCAAAACTGTCTCTCTGGTGTGAAACCGACATTAATTTGAATGGGATGTGAAAATATTTCTTAAATTTATATTGAAATTCGTCCAGTTTATTAGTAAGACATTTCCAAATATTAATAACTACGAAAACAATATTTAAATTTATGACAAATTTATCTCTATTATAATATTTTTTGGTTACATTTGTGAAATATCTGAGTATTGAATCAGATAGAGACTACCGTTTTATACGTAACTGCATACTCAACTCAAATATCAATTTTTTCGAAGTTGTCTTACTAATGAATTAGACCATCTATTTACTAATATATGTCAATTGACTTTTTATTTCATTAAATTCCAAAAGTTGGCTATTTAAAATTTTAATTTCATATTTGTCATATTTTGAAACCAAATTTTGTAATTCATTTTATTTTTCTTTGTTCGCCACAACCATAATATCAAAACTTTATATAAGTAGTATCTAAAGTATCATTATCACCTTTATACAGTCTGTTGTGTAAAAGAAAGGCAATTCAAAGAAGGGATTAGGAAGGGAATTGGACATATTCCTTTCCTATCCCGATTTTATATCCGTTTAATGAATTAGGAGTAAAAATATTACAGGACTACAGTAGTTATTAAATCATTCGACATCTTGTCCAATTTCAACTTCTTCTCATTTATGAATTGCCATCTCTTTTGTGCATCAGTGTGTAAAAGTTTTGATATTATTAATGTGGTCAACAAAGATAAATAAAATCGATTAGTCTACACACTTGTTTCGTAACAAAAAAAGATGGTTAAAACAGAAATTAAAATTTTAAATTGATGTCAACTCCAACAATATATGTAGCATAAAAACTGAGTTCACAACCCTATTAGCAAACGTATTAATTAATTGTTAATTTGAAACCCCGGACAACACCAGGTATTTGTAATTAATTACTAACAAAACAACACAATCACAGTTATTCGATTAAAACAAAAATAATCAAAAGTAAACAAATATAATTGCACTTTAACCTCAAAAAATAAACTGTTACAAATAATTCAATAACAAAACACAAAACAATACAAAACTAATTAAAAAATCATCACTCACAAATATATAATTAGATTTAAAACAAAAATTATTCCTTTTTTTATAAATACTTTCTTTTTGAAATTAAATTTATTTTTTAACGTATATTTTTACCGGTTTCTTTCACATTATATTTTATATTAATTTGTGTAGTACCGCTTGAAGTTAGTTAGACAACGTGAAATGCGAAACTAACAAAACCGTAGGTTCAACTAAAACTAATAATAAAAAATATATAGTTATATGTATATGTATATCATTCACTATAGCGCAATGGGTAGAGGCATGGTACATTCACGTAAATAAATGAATGGGTGAATTCACATTGAATTAAAAATGACAATAAGGGAGGGGCAATTATTATAAATATAATTTGTTATTGAGTGTACTTTACTACTCACTACTCGCTACATATATGACAAAAAAGAGTTAATAACAAATTGTGTATTTAACAGCCGTTAAATTGGACGCTATGACTCATTAAATAAATGTGCTAATTAAAGTAAATTATCATTAACAAAAGAGTCATACTAATGCGAAAATTAATTTTTAAAGCTATTGGTTAATTTAAGCGGTTCGTATTCTTGTGGAATATTTGATGCTATCAATTTGGTCAAAACGATAAAAAAGAAGCATATTTTCGATAATGTTTTTTGACGAGACAGTTAATATATAATTATTTCTAAAATTTCTACATGATAAAATGACATTTGAAGAATACTTTGTGAAATTTTCATAAATAAATATCAAGAAATGAGGTATTGACAGCGAATCTAAAAAATCACAAAAAAAAGGTAACATTGCGGTGCCACTCATAACTCATCACTGGATTTTCTGAAATCGAAAAACCAAAATGATTTCATTAGTTAATAAGTTTCTGCAGGTAACGCTGTCGAGTTTTTCTTTATTTATTGATTTTTTTATTTTTTACAGCACTTAAAAGTCAAAATACAGATTTTTCATGAAGAAAATCAGAAACTTTGTTATTTTAAAATACGTTAAAATTAAAAAATAAAAAAAAACTCGACAGCGTTACCTCGGCATTTATGTAAAGAAAGAGTGTGTAAAATTTCAAAAGAATCGGTCCAGTAGATTTTGAATTTTTCCAGTAGAGAGGTGAAGATTTAAAACTCTATATCTCCGACAGTTTTACTCCAATCGATTTCAAATTTTTACACAATAAACTTAATATGTTGTACAATAATATAAAAAAAAATGAAAAAAGAAAAAGTTGAAACCTTAGCCCCCCCTTAAAACATCCATCAAATGACCGCTCTTATTGAAAGACCCTATTTCTGTACAAAATACTTTTTGGTTTTGTAGTTTCCTTTCTTTTTTCCATAGAGTAAAAGATGTTTTGGATTCTCAAGAAAAAATCAAAATATTAAAGAAGAAATTACTTTATTAAAATTCTTAGGATTAACTTTGACCTTCTGTGCTTGTAGTTTTGACCTTAGCTTTCCTTAAAGTATGATTTGATATTTACGAGACACCTTGTATGGATATTGTTGTCAATATAGAGCTGTACTATAATCAGACCTTCTTCAGATAGATCATATATCTCAAATACTTTAATACCATTGAAGAAAACAATGTCCTTTCAGCTCTCAGGAGCAGAATACAAGAAGGGGATGTAGCTAAGGGTGAAGATATGAAGGGGAAGACAATAGATGTCCTTTAAACTCTTTGTTATTTAAAGAATAAACTTGTAATGTAAGAATTTAAAAGAGTAAAAAATAAATTTACTTAAAAAACGAGGTACAATTTTATAGCTTCAAATATTCAGATGAATTTTTTCTAAGCAAAAATTGAGTTGTTAACTACATTGATAAAGTTGGTTATCAGAACTTTAAATGTTCAATTATTTTTATTCAATTCGCAATGTTAGTGATTAACGATATTGAAATAGTCATATTTAGTCTTTAATCATTACTACTACAATCGTCAGAAGTTAAGTCATTAGGTAAGTAGTTACTAAATAGGGCACTTAGCGTTCCCAGTAAACATTTTGGAGTCACTTTGACATCATATTGAAGATGCGTCATGCTTTTTTTGTCAGGAAAGACTTCATTTATAGTTCAGTTTCTCACATTTTTTCATATAAAATGTCTACTTTATCGGCTACAAATGGCGAAATTACTCCACCTGTCGGAATACAAATGAAGACAAAGTTGATGCGAACTATAATTGAAGTGAAATAGTAATAGAAACGTCACTAAATAGGACACTTCACCAAATTGTTTACTGGGTTGGTAATGATCTTGTTTCTTGCTAGATGAGTTTCGGAGCTCCAGTATGATTCATTCTTAAGCCTCACTCTCACTCACTGTTTTGATATTTAATTTACTGTTTTTATCAAATATTTTAATCTATATTTCAGGTTTTCAGAATAGGCATTCCTTGTCACATTCGTGTTTTAATTTGAGTTCAGATAATTTAGTTGGTACGCATTCGTCTTTAGTAATATAAATTTTGACAGTTGGACAAAATTGAAGGTGAAATAATTAAAATTGCTGTTTTTAATAACAATTAGCAATAGAAATTGTTTTTATTTCTTTATTTTTGACAAACTGACATTAAACTTCTTTTAAAAGTAAATCCTACTGCATTTTGCCAGATTGTCACATTTTAGAGGTTATAATATAGTATAGTTTTTCTTAATTTAATATTTTTAATTTAAAACATTGGATAAAGAAAACTTAAAAAATAAATTAAATTAAAAATGGTACTGTGAATGACTACGCGTATTGGCATATGCTTAATAATTTAAATTAAATACGAAATACAAAATTAAATTAAAGCAGTGAGTGGGAATGATACTTTAGTCTTGGAATCATTGTAATTAATCTTCTTGACCATTTTAGTTTGAAAAACCATGGCCTACTGGTTGTATTTTTTAGAATCCTCTACCTTTTTTGATAATGTCTTGTATTAAAAGTATCTAAAGAAAATAGAAGTTTTCCTCTTGTAAAAAAGGAGCCTATCGTATTCACACTATGCAAACAAACACATCTCGGTGCTGAACCAGTCCACCACTGATTGACGAAGAGTAGTTAGTAGTTATATACAAAATTCTATCTTCCTTTGATCGATGTTGTTTACAGCCTGCAATTAATCTACTAAGATTAATAGACTTCAAGTAATTAAGTTAGGTTTTACGACAATAAATAAATGTGTTATTTATTTTATCAAGTATCAATCAAACGGAAATTTTTGGTAATAAATGATAAACCGAGTCTTCCTTGTTTTTAATCAAATAAACAATGTGACCTACATTTAGGTGTTTGACTTTTTAGTAAAATACTACTATTATACAATCAAGATAATTTGATACGCTTCTTACTTTTTAATTATATTGTTAAACCTGTCAATCACGTAGCTGTCAATCAAGCTATCAGTCATATGAACAACAAGACTACATCATCTTTTTTGGCTATGTTTTGATTTGACCTTTGACTCTTATTTTTTCTACAAATTTCATAATTTTTTATACATTTTTACAGATCCAAATTTATTATATTAAATAAGAACTAATACATTTAATAATAAAAATTTGAGAAGCACAGAACACACTTAAAATGAAGAGATTATTATATGTTACATCCAAATTTAAGTAAGAAGAGATAGTTTAGAAATGAGTCCCGCAAAATTATATCAACTATAATCAGAATCAAAAGTAATCATTGCAAAACTCCAGCTCACCTGTACAAAATTAATATTAAATCTGACGATAGATGTCAATATGGTGAAGAAGGAACTTTGGATATATTTGAATGCATAAATTATAGTTTAGAAAGATCAAAATTGAATAGTGATATATTAGATGTGATTAAAACTTTTCCTGTTAATACTAAATTTTTGTTAAGTGATTCAAAATTAATTAGTAAATTATTGAAATATTTAGAAATTTGTAAAATTGAATTATAAATTACTAGCTGTCCCGGCCGCGCGTTGCTGTGACTAACGTTTAGCGCCATCTATTGAATATTTACTCAATCTAGTCAACAGAATATTTACTCAATCTAGTCAACAGATGTCGCCATCTTTTAAAATCAGATAATTAATAATAAATCATAATAATTAATCATAAATTGAGATGTAAGCTATCCTATCTTTCAAGTTGGATCAAACTGCACCCGGTGTACAAATTTGATTAAAATCGGTTAAGTAGTTTAGGAGTCCATCGCGAACACACAACGTGACACGTAATTTATATATATTAAGATAAAAGATGTATAAAAAATGTTTGATGGTGGCTATGACGAAAGAAAGTCAAGGCAAATAAGTAAATAAATATAAAAAAAAATACAAAAGAATCTTTGAAAGAAATATTAAAATTGTTGAATGATTTATTTATTTTATTAATTTGTTGATATTATTGACACTGACATTGTTTAACAAAAAGTTTCAAGTAAATAAAAAAAAACTTTCAACTATAAAACCTTCCTTTGTTTGACGATTCGTACAGCAGTGCATGACATATGGATCAAGTGTGTGGTGAGGTCAAAAGACAGACAACAGCCCGAACTTCTTCCAAAATGAACATTGGACGGACTTAGACATCAAGCGTTCAACGTTGGAAAGTGTTCGTAGCATCGTTTGGAGCCGGCTCTAGTACCCTGCTCTAGGCTCCAGCCTTCTGGTAAATGTGGCACTAATTGAATGACTCTATAGTACTCGAAAACAGAAGAACAAAATGAGTTACATTCTTAAAAACTTCCATCCGGCCCTGATTATATAGTTCCTCTCATTATTGACGGTTTGTTGCAAAATAATAACAAAATTTAAACATTTCTAATTGTTTCTCATCATGCAATCTAAAAGTGTTCCATATTTAAAGAATTTCTAATTTTGAACGCTGTAATAACTGTATCCATGACACCTCGTACTCATATCATGTGAACAATCTGAACGGTCTGAACAGATTGAACGCACTGGCCCATCACACCTTAAGACAGCTATAACTGATTCTCGTTCTAATTACCCGTTAATATTAATGTTAGTTCATTAATTTTCATGATGTTTATTATTACACCAAACATTTTAACCTATAATTATTATTTATTTACATTCTTTAAGCCAATTTCTAAACGTTTACTTATTTTGAGTGCTAGTGCATAACGAATTCTTTGAATTCCATTTATTTGATTAAGAATTTTGTTCAATCAAAATAAATAAATCGAAGTTATTGTTTGTTAGTTTTAGATATGCGTTTTTATGCGCATTTTTATATCTATGGTCCAGTTTATTACTGAGACAACTACGAATATTGAGTTTTGCATTCACTTCGCATTCTCACGCAACAACCCAAGTAGAAAAATTCATTACTATATTTCTATTTGAATCTCGCGCCTCGTTTTTTAGAAATCTCACTTGAATCACTGCGTCTTCTTTTAAGGTATTCTTGTACCTTAGTTTAGCATCATTAATATTTGTCATCTTTGTGCTTGTTAACTTTTATAAAACTTCCAATATAAAATTTTATTTCTTGTCAATTGTCATCAAAAATACCTACTTACAATTTACATTAATTACACAAAGAACAAGTGCCTCGCAAAGATTGCTTTTTGTTCAACTTTTGATCAGGGGCTATATTAATTTTATGCACAATGATATGTAATTTAATGATTTAAGGCAGAAGAATGTAGTGCCTAATGGCAAAAACATTAAAAACAAATAATAATAACTAGAACTCGAGGAGATTAATGTAACCTTAGGCTGTGTACCTTGGAAAAAGTACGACCTTTTGGCATCTGGTTCAATGCACTTCCAACAAATTCATTATAAAACAGTCAATTGAGTTACATCTAGTCTTGCATTGTATACAATTACTATTATTATGTGGTATTATACAAACAAAATTAAATTCTTATTTAAATGTACATACCAACAAAAAATAAATTTAAGTCGTTTTATTGAAGGCCCATCACATTTTAATCCAGTTCGCTTCTGACTAAATACAATAGATAACTGTTAACAATACTGTCTGTACACCACTTTTGCGCAATATTTAATGTCTTATAAGATAACCAATTTATTTACTGAGACCACATGGGAACTCAAACATCTGTCATTTCCAAGCGTAACACACCTTTGGCGACTTAATGTGGGGGAAGGAAGGGAGAGAGAGAGAGAGAGAAGCCTCAAGAACTAATAGACTGATTAAATGAGTCATATACAAATGCAGGACCTATAATTTAGTTAATATCCGTCTTCGAACACAGGATGTTACCAAATATCGTTACATATTAAAATAATTAAATATTTCATATATGCTTTCTTTAATAGATTTTGTTTCTTGGTTAAAGTAGTTGTCGAGCACTTATTGATATAGAACGTGTAATAACTGAAGCATCGGCCAGGGGGCTACAAGGCTCCTAAACCTTATTTTACAAAGGTTTTAATATAAAATTTATTTGATGCAGGCTAAAGCCTCATTCCCACTCACTGTTTTGATATTTAATTTACTGTTTTTATCTAATATTTTAATATAGATTTCAGCTTTTCAGAATAAGCATTTTTAGTCACATTCGTGTTTTAATTTGAGTTTAGTTAATTTAGTTGGTGCGCATGCGTCTTTAGTAATATAAATTTTGACAGTTCGACAGTTGGACAAAATTGAAGGTGAAATAATTAAAATTGCTGTTTTAGTAATAGAAATTGTTTTTATTTATTTATTTTTGACAAACTGACATTAAACTTCTTTAAAATATAAATCCTACTGCATTTTGACAGATTGTCACATTTTAGAGGTTATAATATAATATAGTTTTTCTTAATTTAAAAAAAGTTCTAAAAAAACTAAGAAAACTTATAAAATAAATTAAATTAAAAATGGTACTGTGAATGACTACGCGTATTGCCATATGCTAAACAATTTGAATTAAATACAAAATTAAATTAATGCATGTGAGTAGGAATGATACTTAACGGGAATTTCATTATGCATAATTACATAAATGTTTTAATAATTTCAATATAACCTTACATGTTTCTTTTTATATTATCTTTAGATTTAGATAAAAGTAGTAAATGTTTAAGGTAGTTGTCGCGCTAGAAATCTCATCGGTAGAATGTTATAAATGTTCAATAATAAAAGATAATTATTATCTAATTATCCTGAAAATTTTAAATGGATTGATCGTTTTGACTTGAGATAAATTTGATCCAAGTTAATGGCCTGAGCTGAAGGTTGGGTTTACACGTTTCTTGCAGTATAAATCTTATCGAATAAATTGTGACGCATACGTTTTATATAGAACCATTCACACGCCGTTTGTACTGCAAAAAACGTACACATGTAAACACGTTTATCGAATTATTAATCTCATTTTTTTACATTTCTGAGTCTTTTTAAAATTCGTTTGTTCTCATTTCTTTTAATAGATATTTCAATTATTGTTTAATTTTAAAAAAATGTCATATTAATGGTCTAAGAATTTACAACGAATTGTAAATACATACTAAGTCTCAATCAAGATCTAAACTTGAGTTTGCGTTATAATAAATATTGATAATAGAGAGACTGTATACATGAACCGTTGATGTTGAATGGGTTGCGTGTATTCAGGCGCAGTAAATATAAATCAAATATACTTAACTATAAAATTTATTTACAAATATATACATACAAACAATTTACTACGTATTTACGCTAATAATATTGATATTCATCTGGGAGTAAATATTTTCCAAAATCCATCTCCAAATCTCTGAAACATAATACATTTTCTTAATATAGTAATGTAATATACTTGTTTACATTTTCAATATTATTTTATAAAACCCCCTACCTGTGTTACCCCGGCAACCAGCGCTAACAAGGATCGCTGTGGGGGCCTGCAGAACTTGTTGCCTTTCTCTTGACAACATAGATTTGGGAAGCAGTCTAAGGTATTATTACAAACCTTAGGGAAGAGGTCTAGAACAGGCGGAGGGGGCGGAGTGCATTGTAGATAACTTGTAAATGTTCGAATCGCTATGAAAAGTATATTACATTAAGAAAATAAAATGTATATAGGTTGCGCACCACTTAAGTGAAACTTCTCAGACTCAAAGGATAAGTTAGATTTTTTTAAATTGACTCTTACGGCTAGCTAGTTGTTTGGCATTAGGTAAGGGAAGCTCCTCCACACCGTGCATGGGACTCCTGCAGTAGCTCAACCTGCCATCAGGACAACAAACGCGTGGCCAACAATCTGCGTCGGTTTCGCAGGTTTTAACTTGAAACCACATTTCAGCTAATGGTTGTTTTGGACAGCGCCGTGGAATTACACCCAGCAGCGCTAAAATAAATGCATTCCTTAAGTGAAACTTCTTTAAGTATGAATAAATCCAGAGGTGTGCACAAATGCTTTTCAAAAGCATTTAAATACAAAATGCAAATACCTCGTTATTTTCCTATTTCAAATACAAAATAAAAAATTAATTTAAATACAAAATACGTATTTCAAAAATACTTTTGAAAAAATAGAATACTCTTTATGTTACTAATATAAGTGTTATTTTTTTTTAATAATTATGAGAATTCTCTTTGATAAAGACCGACTTCGTTTTGAAACATTTTTGTTTCATAAAAATAATACCTAGCTTTTTAAGAATAGTAAAAAAAAGTAAGGGTTTTATTAGTGTCGCATGTTTATGTCGCACTAATCTGTACGTAAAAAGTACAACACATTTAGTACACTCATGTCTAAATAATGTCAACTTATGAATGAAAATATATAAATGTTGGCCGTCGCATGTGGGGGTAGTATAGGGGGTATTAAGGCAATTGTGCAGATACTTTTAGATTATAAATGGTGCAAATGTTGGTGGGATTTTAAGTTTAAACTATGAAGTAATAAAAATGAAAAAAGTATTTTGTATTTTCCAAATAGGAAATAGGTTTGTAAAAGTTTTCAAATAAAATATAAAATTCTATACTCTTAAAAGATATTTAAATACAAAATAGAAAATAGGTATTTACTATTTTGTATTTGCATTTTGAGTATATGTATTTGAAAAACGCACATCTCTGGATAAAACGTTATCGCATTAAAATACTTACGCGAGTGTGGCAATTCTGGTTTTGGTTTGAGTATGCCACGGAGGCAGCGCGTTTTCGAATTGATGCTGCAGCAGAGATGCCCTGGACCCATTAAATCACAGTCTTTGTCGGTTTTACAAGGAAGTGGAAACCATGATAGCGGTGGAGACACAGTTTTTGGACAATTCAGAGATTCTCGAAGTAACTTGGTCTTCTTTCTGGGTTTTGTGGTTGTTTTTGTTTTCGCTGCTGTTGTAGATGTTGCCGGCTTTATTGTTGTAGGCGCTACTGTAGTTACAGCTGCTAGAACATAATGTAAAAATATTCACTACAGCCCCTTTCAAAATTAATTCAGCAACACTAATAACATATTTTACATTATATAAATTTTAGATATTATTGATACAACTATTCATTGAATTTTCCAGCCTGCGTAGAAGATTAAGAATAATGCGTTTATCTTATTTCAATTATATAATATCTCAATAATATAAGAATTCTTAAAGGTTACAAATTGCTAACGATCCATTAAGTTAATTACAACTTGTGAAAGTCTTTATGGTGGGAGTAACAGAAATCGCCATTCAAAAGAATATTAGCCTTGACGCACACTACAGGAAAGACTATCTTTATACAGACTTGTTTTTATCGTGCAAACAGTGAATACGGTAACCATTTTATTTATAGACAGTCCAGTTGCAACTCGTTACATTTATACAAGTTGGAACAAGAGAGAGAGAGACAGCAAGGTTTATTTTACATTAAAAAAAATATCTTTTAGGTAAAAAATGTTTGCTAACTAATTTATTACATTTTCGGTTTAATAGAATCATAAAGCTACTTAAGAAGACCTTTTCAAGGATTTTAAAGTATAGATTATGTATTTAAGGTTAAGAAATGCTCGGTATGCCTGACAATAATACATTAATACAGTAAACAATTTGGTGAAGTGTTCTGTTTTGTGACGTTTCTATCAATATTGCACTTCAATTATAGTTCCCATCAACTTTATCTTCATTTGTATTCCGACAGGTGGGGTGGTTTCGCTATTTGTAGCCGATAAAATAGACATTTCATAAGAACGACTGTAAAAAACTGAACTGTAAAAGAAACCTTTCATGACAAAAAAATCATACGCATCTTCAATATGATGGTAAATTGACTCCAAAATGTTTACTAGGCTATTCGCTTAAGTTTCCATTATCTTCCGCGTTTAAATGATAAATACTATGCGGTGGAGACTGCTAGCGGTCGCTTACCATAATGGCTAATATAGAAGGCGATTATTGTTTGGAACCCTATGGAGATGAGCAAGGGCGGCCTTTCCCATTGCAGTGCCGCGGGCGGCAGATCTTTAGCAGAAAAAAATAATATTTCCGCCGCGAAAAAAATAACATTTTCAATTTTAATTCTATGGCTAATTAATATAGGTATATTTTTTGCGCCCTTGAACAGCGTTCTTAATACGCCTAATACTGTCCTGTTCTCAGTGTGCGCTCAGCCTTATATGAAAGTGATTCTCCAGCTCACAATATACACAAGCATCGGAATTCAAAACGAGTAAATTATATTCGCAATCGTTTTGTAATAAAATGAAGAATTTAGTTTTATTTAGAAATAATAATGTATGTGCATAACTTATACAAATAATTACAAGCAATGATTATGTATACCTCGAAATATTTTAATAATAAATCGATTAATTAGATAATAATGAACCATACTCTGCAAGCTTAAAGGTCAAAGTTAAACGCTCTCAAATAGGATGTGACGCAGTCACAGTGACAGTTATAAAAAAAGAAAGAAAGAGTACATTTCATGGAAGCATTTCTTTTTAAAGGGGTTTTCCAATTTAAAACTTTCTACTGTTAATGTTTTAGGAATTCCTGTATAATTGCAATATTATGAAACGATTCCATGACGTGTTAGGGTTCTCTCAATTAATATGCGTGTCGTAGGTATAATCACGAATCTCTAAGTGTTGTGTGTCCATTATCCCGTGCTGAACTCTCAACTCAAAATCAGTGTTCCAGAACTGTCTCTCAGATACGTGTCCTGGTTCTTAAGCCACAAACAGTTACTTTAGTAGTTCTGATGAATAAGCACTTCTGTGCTTGTGCATGATGTCATCGCTAGGCCCGGGTTGAAGTCAAAGCGACAGGGCCTAGCATAAGCTAACACAAACATAGAGTTTTTATTAAACTAGACTCAAAAACCAGAATTGATAGAATAACTGATAAATTAACCTTTCTCAATAATTTAGATGTGGTAATTCCGATTATTTTACGCTTAAATTTTGATGATTTAGTTCTCCATCTTGTAAAAATGGCGACTAAAAGTGATTTTTTCCATTATCTTTTTAAAAGTGGATACTAATAGTAAAATTAAAATTAGCAATCCGATAGAGGACTCAATTTGCTACAAATGTATACAAATTTTTTGTATATCTGTTACATATTGAACTGTGCCGCTGTAAAGTAGAGCACTTCACTTAAAATTAGTAATGATTTATAACATTCAACAGTGAGTGCAAGCGGTTACAATAAACATGTTATATTATCATTTAAAAGTATCTCTACAAAACGTTCTACAAATTTTATTTAAATATTTTTTTGATAAAATAACATCACATACAATTTTGATATTATTAAAATGATGAACAAAGAAAAATAAAATCGATTACTTATTATTCTCCCCGTAGAACATATAAAAATAACAGCCATCATACTTGCACGTAGGTGAGTTCCGTTTTTAGGTATCTTTTGCACTCACTGCCTGTTAAAGGGCCCCGCTTTCTATCTAGCAAATACACATACGTTATCAACTACATATTACACAATTTATTCTCAAAATTACAGCTTTACTAATACGTCTAGATCTGTGTATTCTGGGGTCTTGAACTATTAGCTTATATTTCAATTAAAAGTTGAACCAGCCTTTTAAAAGAATGGTACACAATGGTAATAATACCTCACATGCAACGTGTTGGGTAAGGCCTTGATACAGTTTCAAATATCATTGACCCTGTTGCGTAAAGCGGTCGAGAGAATGTATTTCCGACACTCACTTTATACATATACGTACTGAAAATATCATTTTATGATAAACAGTCAGAAAAATTATAAAAATACATTATCGTGCTGATGCACAAATATTTTGCAATACTATTTCAAAGTTTGTTGCGATATAATATAAACTCATTAAATTTCCAACTACAGAAATTATTTTAATTATATATATTACAATTGAAATAATATGTGTTACTTTAGTTGCATCAAAAATATGTCAGGGGTTTTTAACTAATAATATTTCAATTGCTTATGTTATAGATTGAATATGAGTAATATGCTTGCATGTTAATATGCAAAATATATTTTAGAATTAACAGGGCTATTCTAAAAAATACTCTTAGAACTTTGAAGCGATTCTTACTTTTACTACTCACAAAATACTGCTATAGCAACACCTAAATAGGTATTTTTAAGAAGTTTTAAGATTTATGAGTATCAGTAAAATAGGTCACAAAATATTGTGTAATAGGAAAAATTACGTTTACGTAACAGGTATCTTTTATTATATTAGATGAACCTTAAAGACAATCAATACATCTCTTTTGTTAATGAAAATATTCAAGAGAATATACAAATGGGCTTGTGTCCTCATTTTTTAGTGGTCGATTTTTCAATTGTTGATTGAAATTGATGTTAATAAATGTGTATTGGTGTGTCTATTTTATTAAATATCTAAATATTGACGGAGATATAGCAATTAAAAGTTTGAATTGTAGTTTTAGCGCTAGAAATGGTCGGCCATATTTTTATGACGTGAAATGCATTTTAACGTCAGTTATTTGTTGAGTACGTCAGTGCTGTGGTAATATTTTGTAGCTGTTGGTAGGCGAAATAAGTAAGTCAAGTCAAAGAATAATAGGTTTTTATTTTATTTAACCCTGCTAAATAATATTTGATATTTTGATATATAAATACATATACCAGAGATTTATGAGCTATAAGGTTGGTAACCTTACACAAGGATTGTGATGTAACATGCACTTGGAATGTGTACGACGTTGAATCCCTTTAATAATTAAAGAGACAAAATGACTTTTTTAATTGGTAATATCTCTTAACATATAAGGATTTATTAAAAAATAATTGAACATCTGAGGTTCTAGTAACTCACTTTATCAATATATAGTACACTTTTATAGAAATTAAGACATAGGACACAAGCCCATTCACAAAGATCTGCACCGATGGTAACACTAGGCAGTCTTACTGCATTTACCTTTGCGTTTTGTCTATAATAAATAAATTCTACTAGTTTATAAAAAAAATAGAATGGCCATTTTCTGTAATTTATTCACTATAATATGTAAACTGCCTCGAATATAAGCTGCACCACTGCCTAATATTAATATATAGTATTATTATATATAATATTTTCCAACTAATGGTACGAAACACATTGTCTTAGCTACAACACGACTAGTTTTAGAAGTCTTTTGTGACTATAAACCCGCTAAACACAGTTATGTGCATTTAAGGTTTATGAAACATAACAAATATTACTTAAAATTATACGTAACCAATTTTACTTAATACACAACAATTTGTGACGCATGCTACTGCTTTTTCTAAATAATCTATCATTTAAAACTTTTTAAAAGCACATTGTGAAATATTTAATGATTAAATGCTCTTAGAATAGCTGTAAATTAATAAGATCCTTGTAGATTAAATATTACTAGGTTTCACTAAAGTAAAATATTACGTAATGTATGGTAAAATCCATATTTTGTGTTGTTTATAGATTTTTAAGAAAAATATATTTGGTAATAACTTTTTAATAGTAATCAGTACCTTTAGAAGCTGCTACTGGAGTAACAGTTTTGTTTTTCTTATCCTCACTGCAATATGCACTTCTTTGTATTGTTAAATATATTATGGTCACCGTCAGATAGACTTTTAAATGCATTTTGTTATATTCTAAAAGTTATTTTATTTAATGTTAGTTTTTAATTATTATTATTATTATTAAAACTCTACAATACAATTGACCACACACTTGTGGGACGCACACTATCACTTCGCACTCTGAAGAACTTTACTTTGTCTTTATCGGTTGTCGCTTTACCTGTTCTTTTCAATTCACTTTGAATTTCTGCAGATAGTAAGAGTAATGCGTCCCACGATAATATTACAGCTTGAATATTTATTTTACTGATATAATGAGCTTGGTAATAAAGTTGGTTTCTAGAGCCTCAAATGTCCAATTATTTTTTAATAATTCCTTATATGTTAGGATATATTAACAATTAAAAAAGTCATTTTGTCTCTTCAATTATTAAAGGGATTCAACGTTGTAGAACAGTCCAAATGCATGTGACCTCACAACCGCTATGTTGCTATATCTTTTATACAACAGAGCATAAAAGAGATATATTCTTGACAGAACTCTGACAAGTTCTGCTATATGTATTTACACATCAAAATATCAAATATTATTTACAGCTATTTCAAGGAATAATAAAATTTCAATATTATGTCTGCCGTAACAGGGTTCAATTAAATAAAAACTTATTATTCTTTGACTTGACTTGATTATTTCGACTACCAACTGCTACAAAACATTACCACAGCACTGACCTACTCAACAAATAACTGATGTTAAAATGCTAACCATTTCTAGCACTAAAACTTCAAGTCAAATTTTTTTTTGCTATATCTACGTCAACATTTAGATATTGCAATAGATATAGCATATTCAACAGAGAACCCTTATCCATATAACAAATAATTTACCTACCCTTTATAGTACAGACATGTTACGTCATAAATATGGCCGACATCTGTACCGCTAAAACTATAATTAAAAGTCTTAATTGCTAAAATTGATATTTATTAAAATAAAAACTTCAATATACATTTATTAACATCAATTTCAATCAACAATTGAATAATCGACCCCTAAAAAATGAGAACACAAGCCAATTTGAAAGAATGATATGTACGATCGTACATAGTCGTACATAGATGTTCGAACATCTGCCCTAACCCCTATTTCTGAGTCAACAGACTTGACATACCATGCATTTGAATTTTCTATAAGTTTGAAACCGTTTAATAATTAAGGAGAAAAAATTACTTATATTTGTTAATATTTTCTAAAAAATAGAGAGTTATTAAAAAAAATTGGACATTTGAGGTTCTGGTAGCAACTTTATTAATATTTAGTAGAGTTTTATAGAAAATGAGTCATGGTTCACAAAACCAATCGCTCTGAGATTTTACAAATTTAAACGGAATACAAATATATTTGATATTTTACAAAATTCCAATCTATTTCATTATACTCGCACAGTTTAACATTTTTCATTGCTAGCTACCGCTACATAATAATTCTGATTTTAACTATACTTTCACAAATGATTTGGGATTTATTTTAACTGTATTTAAAAATTACTCTCGATTTTATTCTCCGCGGCAAATTGTTAGTAATTATAGTGAAGATTATGTAAACAAACGCAGCTGCCACGTACCGCTGTGCGTTGTTATGCAAACAATTTCGACGGAGCTAATATTTTAACTTTAAATTAGATGTGTAATATGTAACAATTATCTGAAATAGTTTAATGTTATATAAACATAGTTGTTAATAAACTTAAACTAAATTTCAAGAGATTGGTTTACAAATTTTGAGCATTTATTTTTAATAATGGCGCCCTGCTTAAAAATTCAAATCTATAATAATAATAATTTTATATAATAATTTTTCGACTGCGCTAATCAAAACAACCACTAACTCCTACATAATAAATATATATAAATTTATATAATATTTATAAAATAGATAAAATAAATATATAAAATAGATTATTAATAAATACTGCTACATAACTACATAATTATTTATTTGTTAAATAATAAATTAAAAATTTGAAATAGTGGTAGCCATTTTGATTTGAAACAAACTTCAGTTTGGTCAGTTAAAAACTCCGCGAATTATTTAAGCATCTACCTTGTGTACTGAAATGTATTTATATTTAAATAAACTAATTACAAGTAAAATAATTCCGAAATGTGAGAATATAAAATGTTTTATGTGTTTAAAGTGTTTTAAAATAATTTTACAACAACTTAAAACAGTAATATTAATAATATTTGTTAAATAGATTGCAATGTAACATCATCAGTTTCCGTTGTATTTGTCAAAATAAAATAAGTTCTATTTCAAGTGTGGCATACAAAATAATTATTAAATACTACAAATAATTAAATAAATATATAACGCGATCTGTGCTATGCATATGGATGAATTGAGTTATATACAAACATATAAACCAGTTTATCCAAATATATATACAAACAAAATTTTTGCAATGTTTATCATTATCCTTTTTAAAATAATAATAGTGTGTTTTGTTTTGTTTTGACTATTGTGTTTCCAATAATAAACAAGTGTCAAATTTTAAATAGTGATAAAGTTTCTTTAGGATCTGTCATATATCTGTTATATATCCAGGACACCTGCAGCTTGAGGTTAGAATATTTAACTAAGTGTATTTCATGTTCAAACTGTAACTCAGATTACAAAACACCAAGACATACCTTGATTCTAATTTTGACATGTAATTCTATAGATTGTTTCTTTCTTTAAAATCAATATTTTGTAATAGAGTTGTGTGTCAAATAATTAAAATATTTTTTGTTTTGTTGCAGGTGCTTTTGCTGTCACTGTTGCTAAGGGTAAGTGCAATGTTTCTTTAAGCATGTATGAATAGAAATGTCATCTTCATTGTATCTCTTTCGACTCCAACAATTAATTTATGTTTGGTGGTATATCGTCATAAGTTTTCAACAAATTCGATTAGTTAGATACAGTGTATCTTCTCATCAGATATAGTCTTTCTTAATCCCAAAAATAATAATGATGTATTAATTATTTTGACGTTATAAGATGTTAAATATTTTTATAATAATCTAAGCAGTACGGTAATTCTGTAATCTCTGCTTCCAAGGGTATAAGAGGGTCTATAAAAATATGAAATATTTCCAACTATTGAAAAATATAGAATTATTTTCTCTTCCATAATAGAACCCCGAGCCCCTATAGCTCCAGGTCTAAGCACAGTTGTAGCACCTGTACTTTTAATTAAACACACAAAATCTAAATTAATTTCTTCAATAGATTACTATATAATTTCAAAATTGATTTAAAATCTACCTGTATATTATTCATGTAAGAAGTGATGCATAAGTCACAGGCGTGTTGTTGTCCACATATTGAAATTATCAGATTTTTATATTGATATAATATTGGAAGACTTAACTTTTTACTAAATATTTCAGATCTAAACATAGACATTTTTCTTAATTAATACATAATATGACATTAATTCTTTGATTTCATTTTTTGCAAATCTTTGTACTCGGTGACTCAATAGTGGAAGTTTTTTTTCTTATCTAAATCTTTTAAGCTTATTATGTATTTTTTATCAAATATTCTGATAAATCAGTGATTAAATTAATTATTTAAACTTTTTATTCAGCTTATTATTTGAATAAATATTACTTAGCATTATTATTCTATTCTAAATATCTACAATAACGCACGGGGCCCATGTAATATGTATTTTAGTCTTAATCTTACACCATACCTCTTCTAAGCATGTGTTTGTATAAATATCTTTTTTCTTCTAACGAATTATTAATGTGAGTATTATATGTAAGAAGAGTGGTATGCAATTCAGGCGCAATATTATTAATACAATTGTTGACCTAAAATATTTTCTGTATTTGAAAAAATACAAACACGGTATTAAAATTCTAACAAGCTATAATGTTTATATTATTCTTTCAAGAACTGAGAAAAATATACAATTGCGTTGTTATTTAAATTTTTTGCAGAAATTCTATTGTAAGGATCGATTGAATTGTGTATATTCTAACTTCTAAACTTCTAAACCAGCTTGCAGACATTAGATTAGATATTTCTTTCTGTTTTCTTTGATTCTTTTTATTTATATAAATATAAGTGTACTACATTTTATCATAGACAACTGCCAAACCACCTATTTCAACATTACCATCTATGTATGGTGGTAAAATGACGTCAAACAGTGTTTTCACGGGAAAAACTAGTTTCACAATTTAAATAAATACATCTTCGTTAATTATTAAATTGTTAAAAGAAATTAATAAACAATGTCTTAAGAAATAGACAATTTATAATTATTCTGTTAGTTTTTTTAATTTGTTTACATTAAAAACTTATATTCAATGCAATCACAATAGGGTTGTATCCATGTCTTCATTGCTATAAAACTGTACTATATATTAATAAAGTTGGTTATCATATCTTCAAATATCCAATTTTTTTATAAGTCTAACAATTAAAGTAGTCATTCTATCATTACGTCCGATTCGTTCTCTCTTCCTTTCTATGAATTGTCATTATATTTATACAACAAAGTATAAAAGAGCTGTGTCAAATTACTAGTAAAACCTCCAGTATAACTTACAACTGGTTCGTACAACCCATCAAGTTTTGATATTATGATGTGATGAACAAAATTAAATAAAATTGATAACTTATTATCTACAGACTTTAATACATGTTCCATGTAGTGAAAAAGTGGTTAATAATTAAGCGTCAACACAGAAATTAAAATTTTAAATAGCTATATCTCAATCAGGTTTTGTATATTAAAAAAACGTCAATATTTTCGATCCCCTGACCAGAGTGTTACTTTCTGGGTTTGTTTGTTATCAAGTAACATTGATTATGTATATACTTATGTATTACTCATAAACTTATTGTCGGGTATCATCTCTGATAGGATTCAGCATCGGAAATAGGCCGACGTTAAATAAATAAATAAAAAGTATGTATTTCAATCAAAAATTAAAACAATCCTCCCTAAAAAATGAGTTCACGATCCCATTATTTAAAATATCGATTCGTAAAACCGTTTTTCGGTTCGTTCATGTCAAACTCTCAATAAATATCCCTACCTCAGAGACACCTTTCTCTTTCTAATACATGACATTCTATATACATTTGTCTCTATATAAATATAAAAGTAAGAGAAGTGACATAAACTGCAAGTAGTTGAATCTCAGTTGTGTTTTGAAATAATACATTTGATAACAAATAAAAACAAACAAAATACCATGTTTGTTGAATGTTTATAAATTGATAATTTATATGTACAATAACAAATATATGCATGCAATTTATTAAAAGAAATCCTTTACTCTATATATATGTATATATCTAAAACAACAAAACAAAAGAAGGATAATTATTGAGGTTATGAAAGTTAATCGTTATCAAAACAAACTGCATTTTATAAAAACAGGATTTTGTGTTAAAACCGTTCATGGTGTTGCCTATATGCATACATACATAAACGCGTGTCCGTGTCCCTGTGCGTGTGCGTTTGTGTCGTCACGTATTCTAGAAGTTACCATATTACATTATTGCGTATCAAATAGTATAAATATTGTACACTCTCATTTTGTTTTCTCGATTCTTGTTGGTTCCCTTTTTCTTTTTATTCAGTCTCTACCCATGTGGTAGTGTCCCAGTGTTGAAACAAAAAATATCAACGTGCACAACTTCCAAACACTTAACCTAGTCAAATTATGTCAAAAGATACTTAAACTTACTTTTTGTTTATATTTGTTATGAACTATATTGAAAGATATTCAAATTGTTTATTTTTATTTTTAAAAATATCCAAAATTTACGGCGTTATTAGTTATTTAAAATTTTAAATTATGTTTCTGCTTCATTCTGCTAGCGTCCTTTGTTGTTGTTTTCTAATCTGGCATAATACTTTATCTCTAGCAGATGTGAATTTAAATGGGTTTATTTCTAGGGGTCGATTTTTTAAATTCTTTGTTGAAATAGAGAATAGAAAAATTTATTGAACTTCTATAAAATTGCGATAAATAAATAAAAATAACTGGATATCAATATATGCAGTGCAGTTTTATATAAATGGACTTGTGTCCTCATTCTTTAATGGTCGATTTTTCAATTGTTGATTGAAATTGATGATAATAAATGTGTATTGTCGTATCTATTTTATTAAATATCTAAATGTTGACGGAGATATAGCAATTAAAAATTTGAATTGTAGTTTTAGCGTTAGAGATGGTCGGCTATATTTGTATGACGTGATATGCATTTTATACGTCAGTTATTTGTTGATTAGGTCAATGCTGTGGTAATGTTTTGTAGTTATTGGTAGTCGAAATAATCAAGTCATGTCAAAGAATAATAAGTATTTATTTTATTTAACCCTTAACGGCAGACATGGTATTGGAATTTTATAGTTCCTTGAAATAGCTGTAAATAATATTTGATATTTTAATATATAAATACATATAACAGAGACTTATGAGCTGTAAGGTTGGCAGCGATTGTGATGTCACATGCATTTGGAGTGTGTACAACGTTGGTTACACCTTTAATAATTAAAGAGACTTTACTTTTTTAATTGTTAATATCTCCTAACATATAAGGAGTTATTAAAAAATAATTGGACATTTGAGGTTCTAGTAACCAACTTTATCAATATATGGTACAGTTTTATAGAAATTAAGACATAGGACACAAGCCCATTACCGTTCCTTTAATTTTTCTATTTCTTTATATGACTGTTATAGAATTTAAAATTATGGAAAATATAGATCGCAAAACCTACATATTCAATTCTTGGGATGTTTGCCTAAGTAAGCAAACACACATTGTTCTCTATTCTTCTTTAAATATTATTTATACTTTATAGAATCTATTTTATACTATTGCGTAGAAATAATCTATTATTGATAAACACCTTAATGTATTGACACAGTATTGCATTTCTTTAAAAAAAATACACCTTATACGGTCCCGAAAGCCTCTTAGCATTAAAAAGAATTCATTACTGCTAAATATAACATGTGGAGGGAAGCAGAGACGGTCTTAGGGGGTGGCAAGCAGGGAAACCGCCCGGGGCCTCGCATTTTCGCGCAACAACCCAAGTAGAAAAATTTATTACTATATATCTATTTGAATCTCGCGCCTCGCTCTTTAGAAATTCTACTAGGATCACTGCATCTTCTTTTAAGGTATTCATGTACCTTAGTTTATCATCATTAAAATATGTCATCTTTGTGGTTGTTAATTTTTATAAAACTTTACAAAGATCTGCTGCCCGAAGCCTCGCAATGGGTAAGGCTGTCCCTGCTTACAATGTATATTGCATGTAGTAGAATATGTCCTGTATATAATCCAATGATTGCTTTTATTTCGGCGGAAATATGATATTTTTTCGTGGCAGAAATATTATATTTTTTCGCGGCGAAAATATTTTTTTATTATGCTTGGAACTTGGTTTATTAGTTTAGTTACAAGATCTACGCCCGTGACCTCGCATGGCCGCCACTGGGTGGTACCCTACATTAATGTAATATTTTACGCAAAACCGAATAATATATGTAATGTAAAAAAGTCTTATTTTATCATTTTGTAACTATTCTTAAACTCTTTAATCACTTATACATATTTTTAAAGTTTTGAAATCCTTAAAAAGGTCCTTCTAAAGAAGTATTATGAGTATGCTAAAGCGCAAAATGTTGATTTCAAAAAAAAGCAGTTAAACAAGTCACAACACGTGCATAAAGGGTAATTTTTGTTATGTTAAATATACGTAACTGTGTTTAGCGAGTTATGTATATATAAAGTTTAATTAACATAAAAACTTTACTTTTTACATAAAATTTACAAATTACAAAAAGGTTACATAACTTTACATTTTCTGACATTAATAAAGTATTTTGAGCAAGATCATGTTATGTAACATATTTAACGAATATATTAATAAAAGATTTTTAATGCTTTTGCTTTTATTTAATGACAATGTAACAGGATTATGTTAAATGTTATGTAAAAAACATTTACGTTACAAAATACATGGGATTACATTTTGAGTTGTTAGTAGCTTTCAAACGTATCTATATTTTCTAATATTTAAGGTTATAAATATAATAAAATCTACAATAATATTCTTTACATAATGTTATCTATTAGTTACGTAATTTTAGGTTTAGGAAAGCTGCAAATAAACCTTTAAATTTACTATTTTTGACTTGTTTTATTATATCTCTGATTAGTTATATTTTAAGAAAGACAAACGCATTTACAATATTAAAATCGTTCTCCTCCAGCACATTTAAATTTCAATGTCATATCTTGAGTGGCTTACGTAAAAATACGCTACGGCACCGCAACACGTTTACAAGTTTGTACATGTATTTAAATATTGAAGTAGTATAGGTGTCTGCATATGTAAATAGTAAACAATAACAAAACAAATAAAATTGGGACAGTATTTTGTAGCAGTAAGATAGTATCGTTTGTACATAGAAATATTATAAAATAATCGTATCGCAATGTATAATTAGGCAGGTCATTCACTTGCATTAAATTAATAAACAAATATATATATGTAATTGCACTTAAATGCATTGCATTTTTAATAATTTATAATTGTAACCCGCTTGATACAAAATGTAAATATTGTAATAAAACATTTATGTAACAAATTCTGAACCCTCTAAACACAGTTACGTTTATTTAATAAAAAAATGTACCTTTTTCTTTTTTTAATGGGCTTGTGTCCTTATTTTTTAGTGGTAATTGTTTATTGAAATTGATGTTAATAAATGTGTATTGGTGTGTCTATTTTATTAAATATCTAAATGTTGACGGAGATATAGCAATTAAAAATTTGAATTGTAGTTTTAGCGCTAGAAATAGTCGGCCATATTTGTATGACGTTAAATGCATTTTAATGTCAGTTATTTCTTGAGTAGGTCAGTGCTGTGGTAATGTTTTGTAGCTGTTGGTAGTCGAAATAATCAAGTCAAGTAAAAGAATAATACGTTTTTATTTTATTTAACCCTGTTACGGCGACATAATATTGAAATTTTATTGTTCCTTGAAATAGCTGTAAATAATATTTGATATTTTGATATATAAATACATATAGCAGAGATTTATGAGCTGTAAGGTTGGTAACCTGTAAACTTGCCAGAGTTCTATCTTGACTATGCTATCTCTTTTACGCTCTGTTATATAAAAGAGATAGGAACTAGCGGCTGTGATATCACATGCAGTTGGAATGTGTACAACGTTGTTGTTAATAATTAAAGAGATAAAATGACTTTTTTAATTATAATAATAGTAACCAACTTTATCAATAATCACAAGCCCATTAACTACGACAATTTACAAGCTATTTAGACATTTACGAATATTTCAAATATTATTTAACGTAATATTTTAAAACATAACTGGTTAATATTTAACATTACTTAATCTTACATAAAAAGTTTACTTTACGTAAATACCAATATTTTTTAACGTTATATTATATATATACATAAAAATGTTATCTAATAGGTAAACTTTTTTATATTAATGTACTAGTTATACTCGTTATTTTCATGCACTGTTTTTGCATCCTTTAAGAATGCTATAAAAATATTCTTTGCGTTATATTTTTATATTAGTAAATTTGTTTATATTTTTTAATGTAAAAAAATAATTTTTTATTATAAGTTATTTTTACTAAGGCGCGGTTTCAACATATTTTGAATGTTGTAAAAGAATAAACAACATACAGATCTTACAGCTTATAAAATTGATATATCTATTTCTCTTTCACACAAATATAATTTTACGTATATCTTTTTCTTTTCTAACTTATGAAAATGCAGGAAGTTATATGATATTTTTAACTTTTTATCAACAAAATTAAATTTAAATTACATCGATAAATGTTTTTTAAATAATAAATAAATATAGCTTACGTAAACTGCTTTTTATACATACTGCACTTAGCCTTAGCATTTATTGATTTTACATTATAATTATGTATTTATTTTGGAAATAATAGTGTTCTATACTTTCGATTATTATTGTTGATTATGATATTTTTAAATATTTAAAAGTTGATGGAGATATAGCTGTTTATTTTTTTTTTTAATTTAATTTATTTAACGTCGGCCTATTTCCGATGCTGAATCCTATCATCGACGACCACATACTATATTGGCATTTGTTGTGGTATCGTGACGTCATGTATGTTAACTACACCGCTGCCTGATAAGTTTCTAATTATGTATATACATAATACAGAATATCCAGTCGCCCAGAAAATATAACTCCAAAATACACTCGCTCCCGCCCACTGTGTTGTCTACAGCAATTTAAAATTTTAAGTTCTCCTTAACCGCTTAATTTTTAACTATTTTTTGACGTCACAATGACTATTAAAGTTCATAGGCTTTTATTTATTTTTGATCACGTTTTTTATAATATATAATACTTTATGTATGGCACGAGCCAGCTGTAAGCTGCAACTGACGTATCACTGACCCTGAATGTATTTCTTTTACACTCTGTTATATAAAAGAGATGGCAATTCATAGAAAGAAAGAGAGTAAGATTCAAACGTAACTTTAAAGGACAATTTTTTTTTATTACAACTTTTTATTTTAATTATCTATATTTTGGCTTTATATACCAGCTAAACCCGACTACGCTCTGCTGTGGCTCAGTCTGATATGAAATGAATGGGAAAGTAAATAAAAGGCATACGCACAAACACAGGCGAAAACACAAACGATGATCCACTGAAACTAAACGAAATAAATGAATGGACAATGTTCGAAAACAGCCGCGTATTCAAATGCAACGTTGTGTCAAAATTTCAAGTCAAGTCGAATTTTGCAAGCATAAACATACGCAGGCTAGTGAAATAAAGTTAAATAAAATCTGATATATCTCAGGAAGATAATTGTCTTGCAATGAAAGTTTTGCAAGGTACTTTTTATAGTTTTCATTTAAAAATTGTCTCGGAGTTTAAAATTTTTACTTATTAGCTTACCACAAGCAAATGACATGGTTAATTTTCTACCTGTGATGTAGTATAAGCAAGCTCGAAATTGGTATACAAAGTCACTTTTAGTTCAAACTGATTCCTTACCTGTCACAGATTTTGTGTAAGCTGTCAGAATTTTTTTCATAATAATATTCTTTCTCTTTTCAACATCATTGATTAGGTAGCAGTTGTTTGTTTCACATTTGAAAATATTATTTTTAGATCTTTTCACTCCAAAATGTTGAAAGAAATTGAGAGTGAGAAAGAAATAGGTAGATTCTAGGTATCATAATCAATTTAACCAACGACCAACTACGATATTTCCGAGTTCAAATCTCTGGATCTAATGCAGGATGTGTGATGGCGTGGTGTCATTGACTGATACAATATAATCATGTATATTTTGATTAACTGTGGCACAAATAGAACGACGGTAAATAAATAATAAACGAAATGATAAAGTGTTATACAATTTATTTAACCACCCCAGTAAACATTTTGGAGTCACTTTGACATCATATTGAAGATGCGTCATGATTTTTTTGTCATAAAAGAGTTCATTTATAGTTCAGTTTCTCACATTTTTTCATATAAAATGACTACTTTATCGGCTACAGATGGCGAAATTACTCCACCTGTCGGAATACAAATGAAGATAAAGTTAATGCGAACTATAATTGAAGTGAAATAGTGATAGAAACGTCACTAAATAGGGCACTCCACCAAATTGTTTACTGGGACTTGTTAAAATACTGGATACACTTGTGCTCTAGTGCAAATATTAGCTGCGTAAAGCTTTATATTTCATATATTAATTAATTAAGCATACTTGAAATGTATAAATAACAAATTGCTATACATGTAACATAAAATTAACATTTATATATATGTATACACATACTAAATATAAAATATATACATATATAAAATAATTTCGCTAACAGATATAATATTATAACGTAAATCTAGGGTTAAGCAAGTTTAATAGGTTTTAATGTAGTAGTATAAGCAACCTTCTTTAGGATACATTTGTTATTTTATTTGGAATATAATTCTTATTTTATTACAATAATAGCAATTCCCATTTACTTCTTGCGTCGCAGAATTTATTTAGCATTACATTTGTACAGTCATTTAAAAAAGTATCAAAAGTTTGTGATTTCCACATACTGCTGTATTAATAAAGGTAAGTTCACAAATGTTTGACACACTCATGAAAATGACCATCACTTGTGATGGTATTGTAATTTCAATTGGATAGACAGATATCTGTGACAAATTTATATCGCAGAAAAAGCAATGGTTTTTCAGGTTAAACTCTCCGAAATGAATTTTAGTCACGATTGTCAATGATCAATGATTTACGTCACATGCAAATGTGTGAAAAGGCATGACAAGGGGAGGGGCGGGTTAGTCATAAAATTCGTGACATGATATCTAATCTAAAATTCGACTTCCAAGAAAAATTAGGGCTAAATCAAATTTTCTGTAATAATAAGTGACGTCATAATAGAAGTGCATGATTTTCAAAAAACCATGAAATTTATGTGACGTAATTTATGAATGGAGCCTTAGAGATAAAGAAAAAATATTTAGTAGTAGACATGGAAAAATTATCTTTCCAGATAAGTCTACAATTTTTAAATTTTGTGAATGAACTTTTTTTGTTCTCTCACTGTTTATTCTAATTTTTTTTTAATTACAGCCTACCTATTTATGAGCCTGTTCCAGGTTAGGGTACTAGATTCAGGATTAGTCATTCTTCGAGTTAATCCAAGGTTAGAATTAGTAATACTTAGGAGTTTTCAAATGATGATTGTATAAAATTATTTGCATGTATGTATATTATCTTTAACATTAGTTTTCCGCATACAAATTACTAAAATATGTAAGATGAAAACATGTCAGATTTAGTTTCAACATGTTTCAACAAGAATGACGTAAGCAATATATGTACGTAATTGTGTAATATATTAAATTATTGTGCATTTAGCTATACCTATAGCGCTAGTATCATAGCGGACGCTACAGAAAACATACGCCAACCAAAAATGGCGATAACGCTGAAAACAAAGCAGTTACAATTTAGAGCTCGAGCTGTAAAAAGGGATATTGATCTCCGAAGTGATTTTTTAAAATAAATAAATATAAAATAATAATTAAAAGTGATAAAAATGAGTGTATTAGTGGAAACATCTGGTCCAGATATTAATATAATGGAACAGCTTGTAGAAGCAAGCATAATCCAAGATGACGGTTCTCAGCAAGTGAGTGCGACTGAAGCGCCACAACCTTGCGACAGCAGTGAAATAAATCTCAGTAGTTCTACAATCGTAAGTACCAGTACAGAAGCAAACCAAAAAAAGAAGAAAACACGACGCGGTAAATCTAAAAGAAAGTTGCTTATAAATAAACCGTACAGTAAAATGCCTTGGCAAATTAGACGGAACTCTAATGAAAAGGATCGCAATCGCATGAAAGCAACTCGAGCAAAAATTCTCGAAATGGGTCATACTCTGGTACCATGTAACACAAACCAGTTTTTAATGGAGGATCATATGTTGCATCCTGCAGAAGGAGGCTATCCTCCGCAACCACGGATACCATCAACCAGGACAAGAGATTCGAGCTTCAGCATCGATTCTGAGGATAATTATTTTATATCACTACCGGAAGATGAAGAAGACTTCTTAACGAAAGAATTTTCTTGTGTTTACGAAAACGCACAATGTGAACGTCTCAGCGCAATGCCGAAAGATGAATTAATTCAGGAGTATCTACTGATGGAAACACGTTTGGATAAATTATCCAAGAAGTGGCGTACTGCAAACTCAACTTCAGTTACATCTACTGACAAAGTCTTGGATATTGATGTAGCGCGGCGCCACATAAAAGAGCAACAGGAGCGTATTGATGAATTGTTGGCTGAAAATATTGATCTGCGTCGTCAACGGGACTATTTATCTGCTAAAAACCGAACCATCAGCTCCAGCACCAGTACCGATAGCGAAAGCGACAGCAGCATGGACAGCTCCTCTGACAGTGATGACTCCAGCAGCCGGATGTCGGAAGGAGAAACAACCGAAGCTGGATTCATGGCGGATTCCCCGATGTTGCAGAATCAGACCATCGATGGACATGATGTGGATTTGAGTCAGTCTCCAGTTGTCAGTCCTTCCAGCACCGTACCTGCAGATGTGGATGACTCTTCTAACATCACTTGCAGTGGATCATTTGAACAAGAGTTGAGTAAAGCAGGAACAGGGATTTCATAAATATTGTAAAAGTGAAAATAGCTGCATGTGATAAATGATAGACATGTTAGTTTAGATATTTCGTTTAAAACAGCGCATACGCCTACGAAATTTTAAAAAAATTTGGGAATCCCCTTCGTCATTATGAATAACAATATATTTATGTAAAGAAATAAGTAATAATATGTTATCTTGAAATAAATACAATTAGTTTATTAGTAAGAGTAAATTGTTAAGACTTTTGTAACTGTTAAGGCAAACAAATTATTTAATTATTCGTTATTAGAAAAAATTAAGTTTTATCGACATTACTGCAGTATTTTTAATTTGTATTTTATTTTATATTTTGATAACAAACAACATTTTTTATATGATTAATCGAAGAAAATAAATTTTTTACTGCAAAATGTTAAGAATTGGATTAAGATAAATAAACGTAATATATGTATTATTTTTTATATAAAATTATACTCAAAGAAAAATATCTTTGTCTATTAAAAAACGTTTTAAGTAAAGTATACTTAGTGCTACTTAAGTGTAAAATATAAAGAATTAAATTCGGTTTAATATAAGATTATTTTTAATTTCGATCCAAAATGTACTTGATTTATACGCCATTATTTTATATAATTAGAACAAAATTACTTTTATTAATTTCGTATAATATATTTGTAAATTATTAATTTTAAGAAAATAATAAACTACTTTTAATCGCTGAATATTTGTGTGTTATTTAATTTTGCAACAGTCTCTTTTTAACTTTTTAATGGCAAGTTTTTAATTGATATTATATTAAAATTTTAATAATTAAATGAATGCCATCTATGAAATATTTTTCGAACTTGCCTATATGTCACAATGAGCTGTCAAATCAAACTTGCTAATTTATAATATTAATTAACAATGGTTGTTGGTGCTTTTCCTATTGTTAAATTAGGGTCTCTTGTAGTAAAACAAGTTAGCAAACCGATAGCAAATTTTGTAAAAGAGAGGGCGAAATCAAGTCCTTTTTTTAAGACTTATATATGTATGCCACCAGCTCAATGTACGTAAGTGAGGTTAGATGTAAAATTTTGATATTCATTTACCATATTTATTAATGAAAACATATGGGATTTGCAAATAAATTAAAAACATTGTGTAACGAAATTTCAATTAGTTACAGATGTTTTAATTATAGAGTTATAACGTTACTTTCAATTAAATCACGATTCTCTAATATTACGATTTTGTTATTGTTTTTTACGATAAGATTTTTAACATAAAAATTATCAACAGTAAACATTTGTATCATAAAAAGTAACTAGTTGTTTTACGATAAATATATTTAAGACTTTTTGTTACGTAATTTTATGAGGTATACGAGTATTCTAATCAAATAATCCATAAAGGTCATAAATGAATTATTTATTTTAGTTTATAATTGGTGTGAGGTGAAAGCAAAAATGTGGATTATGAATCTAGGAAAACCTGTGAACGTACCTCCTATGACGGAAGCAATGGCTATAGAACTAGGTGCCAACCTCCTAGGGGAAGGAATTATATTTATTACAGCAACAGGAGTGCTCTTATTTGAATATCAAAGGTGCTTGAAAAATGACTTTATCGGAAACAAGTATATGTTTTGTCTATAAAAAAATTGCCATTTCTAGACAATCACAAAAGGAAGCCGACAAAGAAGCAGCTAGAACTCAGGAATCTGCTTCACTATATAGAACTATTAATGAACTAGCATTTCAAGTTGAAAAGCAAAGTGCACAAATTAGTCAGCTAAGGCGGCTCATCGGTGATTTAGGTGCAAACATTTTAAATATTCCTTTTTAGAAACAAATCAGTTAAATTTTGCAGCTGTATTGTATTTTAAAGTATTTATATTATTAACTGTCGATTCAATTAATGGTACCGTTAGTTTTCCTTATATCGAAAGTGATACAGTTGTTATTTTAATACTGAATATTTCTTCTATTTAAATATTTTCAGACTCTCGAGTAGTAAAACTTCCAATAGCAATAAGGCAAAAGCAGTATGATGACAATATGGATGAAGTTATCACCGAAGATGAAGAAAAAAATATATCGTACAGTGACGGACCTATTACTCGAGCATTGGTTTATATCGAAAATGATTTGTATGGTATACGCAAATTGTAGCCAGATAATATTATTAGATACGCGAAATGTACTTAGTGAATTGAACAATTTAAAAAGAAAGATTAACATCGAACTTTGGAAGGACGTTAATACGTATAGATCATAATATTATTTAAGAATTTTGTTTTTTTTTTAACATATATTTTCTAAATAATACTTTGGTTTTCATCTTACGCTTTATATCTTTTTTATTTTGCAATTCTTATTTTATTGTAGTCACTAAAATAAGCTAATTTCACATGTTATTGTTTGTAAATGTCATGAATAAAGTCATTGTTATCATAAAAACAGTTTTCTGTAAAGATCAAATAATCTTCATTAAAAAATCTACAAATAGTTTGTAAATTTTCTGTGTAAATAATATTTATGTCTGTTACGCTAATAAATAAACAAATTTTACTAAAAAATCAAAATTGTTACAACCTTTTTTGAATTTATTATAAAGATATAAAATAAGATATTTTATATAAATCTGTTTATTATTTATTTCATAACATAGTGAGCGCACGACTGCTATCTTCGCATAGGATATCCGGAGGTGCGCTATATAATATAAGTGTCCTTAATTAAGTTATAAAATGCTTTGACCAACTGTCAAGTGAGATATTAATAATTAGAGTGTGCATATTTAACATACAGCAAATTTACAAAGTATAAAAAAAGGCTTCGTTTAACGTTTATTCTGAGAATAGCGCTATAGATTTCTTTGAAAAATTATTCTAGATGAATAATAGATAAAGTTTTGACTGTTTAACCAGTTATTAAAAAAGATATGAAGGTTCATATTTGTTTCAAACAGCAGAAGCGTAATGGGAATAGCTTTCGCAACTTGGTTATAAAAACAGTAATATTTTTAATGAAAATGTTTATATTCTAATTCAACATGTATAGGAATAAATAAGAGAAAACATCATAAAGAAAACTTACAAAAATAATATTTTATCTTTAAAATTAACATAATTTGAACAAAGTTAAAAACATTACTCTTTAATTCTAAGATCAATACATTCTCCTCCGTACATATCTTGTTCTTCAGCTGTGAGATTACCATCTAATTTTTCACCATCAAATTCAAAAAATAGCGCAGACAAGGGCTTGGAGAGTTCTTCTCTTACTTTTTCCATAAGTACTTTCATTTTATCAGTAGAATTTATCGCTACAGTTATAGGCCTTTTAGAATCTTTTTGCTGGACTTTAAAATTTAGTTTGTTTGAATCATTTTTATTTATATTATTTAAAATTGGTTTTACGTTTACAAAAGCATCTGAAAATAATAATATATTAAATTGTTGCACTTCCAATAATTGACCACATAAATAGTTTTTCTACTTACCTAATATATCTTTTACCGTAAGATTAACTGAATCTATTGAATCACTTGGTGATATATATTTATCATTTAGTTTAATACAAATATTTTCTTTAGAGCACTGCTCTAGTTTTGCAAAATGTTCTTGAATGAAAGAAAATTTTTGGAACTGAAAATATAAAAGCATAATCTTAATATTAACATAATATAATATATGAAACTACCAAAGGTAACAAGTAACGAACAACGTTAGCAAACTTGTAAGGAGATAACATTCAGAAGTCAGTTTTCTTTGTGTTTTCTACTGTTTGCTAACGTCTTAGTGGAAGAAATCCGTCGTAAAATAAGGCCAACCGTGCATTTTAAGTAAGCAGCAATTTTTTTGTTTCATGCTGTAAAAAGGTTGGATTCCACCTTCTTTTAAGATGGCCACTCCGAAAACTAAAATTTATATCCAGGTTTAACTGATTTTCCATGATCAATAAAGAAAATTACTCAAAATATATGGTTAAATGACAGATTTCCCCGTTTCTATGTTTTTCTTGGTAGATACACAAGTTTAGATTCACATTTACTAACTTTTCTTAAAGAAAGTCGGTGTATTTCTCCACAATTCCATTTGACTAGCACTCTTTGTTCATAGTTTACTTCTTCATCATCATCCGATCTTACAACCTGGACATCAGAGTCTTCACCAGAACTTAACTAATTAAAATAATTTAATTAGAATTTTAAGCTACATGCTGAAATCATTTTACTAGTTGATACATACTAATAATGCAACATTTGTTACTGGAGGTGGTGGTTCATCATCACAATCTAGATTAATTACTGCAATTATGTTTTGATTATTTTTTCTGCCTCTAGTTCTTTTAGCTAAATATTTAAAATAAAGAAATTAACACTTATAATTAATTAATTGTTACGTCTTAGTTTAATTGAACTTACATTTGTCATTGGTAGCATTACTATTGGGAGATTTTCTTTTCCTACAAATGAAACCAATATAAGACTATATTATTCAAATAAAATTGATCTATATCATTTAAATAAAAATCTGTGCATATGAGTAATACTTTCGGGATTTCGCCTTTCTAGTAGGTGGCATCGGTACAGGTGCTATTTCCGAAATCGACTTAGCTTTCGCTCTCGTCACCCTCCCTTGTCTGGTTTTATAGAAACTATTTAGCGTTTGAATAAAATATATGTTTTCTGTAATATTTATAAAACAATTCTACTTACATGTTCGGTTGTGGGACAACATTAGCTAGATAATTGCTATTTTTTGGATGTTGTGTGTCCCCAATATTCGAAATATCTATAACTTCTTCACTGCTGCAAACTTTCTGTAGAGATTCTTTTATATTCAAAGTATCTATAATTTCTTCACCACTGCTAAATTTCTGTAGAGTTTCTTCGATATTAGAAACAGTTGCCTCATCTTCGTGGTCACTGTCCAATTTATTCGAATCATCTAATTTTAATGTATCATCAAAGTCCAAAGAGTTATCGAGTTTTAGAGGGTTTTTCATCTCCTGAAACTTTTGCCGTCCTTCTACATGAAAAGAATAATAGTTAAAATAATATGAACATTTTAAGGTTACATTTAAAAAGGGTAATTAAACAAATAATACTTAGAAAGGCTCCAGCAAAGTTGTAATTATCTATTAATTCATCATCCGACATCTTTGCACAAAATGTAAAAACTGTGGTTGTTTATTAAACAATTAACTGACAATGTGAACAATTTAAAATATAATTACACACAAGTTTACAATTTGTTATAATTTCTACAAGAGTTAATTCAGTTAGGTTAGTAAGAAATAAAGCTGCACTATATTTGTAAATGTCAACAATAACAAACGAGTAGAGAATAATGATATCAGCGCCAAAGCCACGCTTGTTGCAAATTAATGAAATTTCAAGCCTAATATTTTTTTAAATTTCGTTTACCATATTTATAATTAACATTTAAATTTTTTTCGCAATGTTTAACTAAATTAAATCTCATTTAATGTAACCGAAAACAATTCTATAATTTATCACTCTATTATATAACACTTTTTTGATTAAGATTAAAATTTTTTTGAGATGCCCTCAAGCCAAAAACGGAATGCGAAACCAAGACAAATTAAAGTTAAAATGAGTTTAAAAAGATTAAAACGACGGCCACTTCTCCCACAGGTGAAGTAAATGTAGCAACTTAGATACAGAATTTTTCTAAAATTTCATTTGTTTAACGTCGTTTATTACCTGTACTTTATCACCAACATCTCTTTATGGTTGCGATTCCACATTTACGTAGACAACACCGCTGTAATAAATTTATTATTATTTAAACCAAAGCAAGAATATATAACACAGATCTGGCAATGGATACCGAAAGTAATCTTGTTTCAAAGATTAAAGCTATCGACCACAGTTCGATCGGTCTATTAGATGATACATACTAAAAATTGATACTTAAAAAATCATTTATTCGTTGTAAATAATCTTAATCTTTTTTGTGTAGGTAATAGTAAATCATATTTTCTTAATAGAATTTAATTAAATATATATGAATATTAAGAGAAAGCAATTTCAAAACAATCTACGCAGTTTTATTTCATTTTATGATGGATGTAATTATAAAATTGTAGATAGATCAAAAAAAATATGAAAAAAAAAGGCAATTAAGATTAAGGAAAATGCGATTTGCACAAAAGCAAAGGATATTACATGAAACTCCTAAAGAACGAGCAACAAGATTAAGAAAAATGCGTTTATATTTTGCAAAACGTATAAAAAATCAAAGTCTTCGAGAACGGAAAAAACGACTTAAAAAATTACGAGAACTCCAATACATAAGGTTGTTAAATGAAACTCCCGAACAACGGAAGAAAAGATTATCGAAAATGAGAGATTATATCAAAAGACGAAAAACAGTCAAGCTAAATTAGCAAGAATTATTATTTATTAATTAACAAAACAATTTATATCGCTTTATAGAGAAATTGAAGTTACAAAATTTGTTATTGGATCTACGAAACTCTGTAATGAAATGTATCTATATGTTAATCAAACTAAAAAATGCTGTACAAACATGCTGATAATAATTTTGTTTTGTTGAATTTTCAATATTATATGTTTACTTATCATCTGCTATATTATAATGTATACATTTCAAAAATTATCTGTAATTTTACAGATTAAAATATATGCAATACCTAAAAAACGAATATTTAATAAATAAATAAACATTAAATTTGACACAACTAATTAGTTTATTCTTAATGTAATTATTCTTATAATTAAAACTTTACAATAAAAAAGCTGTCGAGGTTTCTTGGTTCCATATTGGATCAAAATACTAATGTTTTTCAAAAAGAAACTAATTCGTATGTGTAATATTTCAATAATCAATTTAATATTATTGCTGATTTACATAAGATTAAAAAAAATTAAATGAAATCTTATTTTACAATTTCAACAAAAAGTAAGATTTCATAGTTAATTAATTAATAAATAAATAAATAAATAAATAAACAATGTTCACAGTTATTCGAATAACTACTTTGTTTATTAAATATTAATATCAAAATATTACGTATGAATAATATCGAAGTATTATTTCTTTGTTATTATCTTAAACCAATCTGAAATATAAAAAAGAACTGCTTAAATACTTAATTATGTAATATATAATTAATTACTGCGACAATTATCAACATACTCTTTATTTTTTATGTGTATAAAAAAATTGTAATAATAACACCTTCGCTTTTTTCAACTTAAAAAAAAGTTCGTTGTGATATAAAAACATGTATATCTTAAACCAATACAGTCCCAAATGTTAGTATTGTAAAAACAAATATTGTTCTAGCTTTAAGGCTACAAAATGAAACTGAGTTTTCTTATTTAATTATTAATAAAAAAAAACATGATTTGTAAAACTCTAAAACACAAAGATGTTTCGAAAGAAAATGTAAACTTATTTAAAAGCAACAACTAGAGGAGGACTCCTAGTCGAAAGTCTGTTTTTAAATAACATAATTGTCATGTTACTCGTACGTAGATTATTATGTAATTTATTATTAGTAAAGAGACAACATTCTTAATTCCAGTCTTAGTTCCGGTTCTTAGAATATCCGGTTGGCCAACGAGGCGTGGAGATTTTATTTTATTATGTGTATATATTGTTATTAAACGGACAATAATTATGAATGAATCGTAGGACTAGGGTTTATTGTTAAATACGTTGCGTGTTAAGAATATTTCACTGATGATAAACACTATTCGTTTGACTTGGTGTTACGTAATCTCCAATCATTAAACTCGCATTAATGGGATAGTGCACTGTGCTACCCATCATTATTGTTTGCGTCTGCTGCATGTTGTTGTGGTCAGGTGATGTAAATAAAGAAGGTGATATTCCACCTCCGATGAGTTGTGCTGCTTGTGTAGATGTCGCGTTGCCTGCACGCCCCCTACCTGTGCTAGAAATGCACCCCGGGTGTATATTTGGCTGATTACCCATAGCTATTAAATTCGAATTAACAACTTGATTAGTATCCATTGAAACTTCTCCTAATCCATTAACGGACATGCCATTAACGAGGTTCACTGCATTCTTTGCGCCTTGAGCATCAATCTGATTCCAAATGGCCTCACTGGGTGATGTATTAGAGCTTCCTGGAGGGGGTGCGGCTGGAGCCCCCGTATACCTGAAGTACGGGTTTTTCAAATCCAAAGTATTACTAGAAGTAATACTAGTGCCTTCAACAGTCAATTCCATGGTTACGTCGTAACTTTGGCGTTTGTTTGCAACCAACAAAACGCGACCTGTAAGCAGTTGCCCTTGTTTTACGAATATTGGAGTTTCCAGTAAACACCTAACTTGGTACCAATGAGTCAGCGGCTCTGTGGGTGCCGTGGATAACCAAATCTGCTGCGTGGAACCGTTAAAAGCAACATCAAACCAAAATGCCAGTCCATGACAGGGCCCGGTTTCCAACAAATGAAAATCGAATGGTACCTCGATTCTATGTAAGTCCGATTCTGCGGCCTCCAGAAAATCAACTATGTGTCTCACTGATTTACTCATGCAGATCCTGACGTCAAAAGTATCAACAATAGGCTGACGGAAATACTCCTTCATTGCAGCTGAACGCATGGAACTCAAATCGACGCTATGAAAACTAGATTGGAACCAGAAGTTGGCCTTGTTGTATTGTTCCATATATAGTGTTTCATCTGTGAATGGAGCGATATGAAGATCCCCACGTGTTGGGAACATCTTGCCTCCTGGTTTAAGCCATTTTTTAGCGTGTATATAAGTCTCCAACATACGTTCATTGTACAGCATGTATCCCATAGGCTCAGAAATAATAACATCAACAGACTGTGGAAGATCAATTTCTTCAATTTTTCCTGCTATTACTATGATTGTGTCTGATAGATTATTTGCTGCGACCAGCTGTTGTGTGTGATTCGCCATATTACTTGCCTCCACAGCGTATACCTTTTTAGCACCAGCTTGTGCAGCAAAGAATGACAAAATACCAGAGCCAGCGCCAACATCTAAAACAATCTTACCCTCAAAGTCACTTAAGTTCTTTAACACAGCCTGCTGATATGTACTTGTTCTCACGAAATCCTGCATCATATTCTGTTGTTGACTGAGATAACCATAAAACTGGAAATATTGCAATGCCGACGAATCCTCTGTACGATCAGTAAACATAGAAGTCAGTCTTCCAGATTTTGCTTTTGTAACACTTATATGGAAGTTTCGAGAATCATTTTCGTTTGCAAAATTAAAATACAAGGTTTCATTATCAGCATTAAAAACGTAGCCGAGTTTGGAAATTCGCGAACACTCACAATTTGTTGTTACCGGGAACTCCATGAGATAATCACCAGGTTCCGCATGTCGATCAGCCCTTATTATTTTAACACTTAAGCCTTGCGGATCATATTCAGTTAATATATTTACCGGAAAATTATATTTTGATGAAAACTTATGACCATCATCAACACAAGATACGGTAACCGCGCGAAACAACCTCGCCATTTTAGTACAACAATGGTTTTATAAATACAATAGGGTAAAAAAAAAACCGGCTTATATTTAGATTATTTTTTATGCTTATTATGTATTATTATTCAACGATTTGAACACCTTTCTGGAACCACTTAGCAGTAATATTATTAAATGCGTTATAGTTTATGTTTTCAAGTAAAATGTATCACACAAAGGAACAATCGGAAGATCAAGCCAATAAACTGTCAAAACATTTAAAGGCTATGGAAAGGAATGGCCATATGCGTAGCGTGAAAGGCCATTATTGCAAACATTTCATTCTGCCAACATAAAATGACAAAACTATAAATTACTATTTAAGGCATGTCAGATGTGAATATAACATTTATAATGGCGCTGATTTCAAATATTTTATGTTCAATTCATTTTAAATAAATTTATTTACTCTATTATAAAAAACACATAGAATCTCTCTTACTTTCACATATCTATATATTTAAATGAAAATATATAAGGCAGTTACATAATTTTTATAAGAAACCTTAAAAAACAATTGAATATTATTTTCTGGATGTCTGAAACTCCGATTAAGTTTCTTGTAATAATATTACATATTTATTTTTTGAAACTTATAATTCTATCAGCTTCTCTCCATCCAGTTTCAACGGCGCCATGGACTGTGGAAAAGTAATGGCTATTGGTAGCTTCCCCTGCAAACAGTAGCCCCTGAAGGTTATCAGAAGTAGTTATAGGTTCCGCTAAATGGGCTGCAAAAGCGCCCAATCTCTCAGTTTTCACACTTCTATAAGAGTAGGTCCCACGGAAATATGGATTAGAAAACCATGAAGTCCTAAAAACAAAATAGTTTGAATTAAAATTAAAACTAAAACTAAATGAATTATTCACAGATTTTTATACTTTAAAGTTGATGTAGGTTTTCCTATACGTAGCTTAACTGGGCTGTGCTTTAAGAATTTTTTTAAGAGTTTAATAGATTCTTCTTCTACTTCTTCTGTAGTAAGTCTTTCCATTTCTCTTGCTGCTGCTCCAGAAAGCCATGCACTTAATATATGGGGTTTATAATCGATTCGGTAAAATCCATAAATACCAGTCACCCAAGATCTATTTCCCTGATATTCTGCTTTATCTTCTTCTTTCCATACTAAAGAAAATCCAGGCCATTCCTCGGGCCACCAAGGCTCTTCATAGTAAAAGAAAATTTTTCCTATTACTCCAAATTCAAGGCCATTGATAGCGTTCACTTTAGAAGGCGGCAATTGTGGTGTAAACAGAGATTCATGCCTATAATTATAGAAAATTTTATAAAATATAATTGTTTCCTTTCTTTGAAATAATATTTAAGAAATTACTTTGCTTTAAGAACTCCTAAGGAAGATGTAAATAGAACGTAATCTGGTTCGTAAATGCTGTTATCTATTGCTGTTATCTTGATGTTGTTAAGATTTTCCCAATTGATGTTCACTACTTCTTTATTCAGAAGAAATTTATCGTCAATTGGCAGCGCTTGGTTACGATAAGGATATTTTTTCTATTAAAAAATAAAATAAATTAATAACAAACTCTGAAAAATTAAAAAGTATATTAGCGTATGTATAGTTGCATATAGATTAGGCGCGCTATTTATTTTATTTACTTAAAATTTAGGCAGTGTGCCAGGGTACGCCGCGTGTGGGAGCCCTTTGACAAGTTTTACTTTTTTAAAAACGTATTATATACTTGATTTGTGTGTTTTTTTCTTAACAAGTGAGAAGGGTTCTAATTTATACTATTGAATTTGATACTAATAAATCTATATATATTATGCATTACCATTAATACATCGAGGACAGTTTTGAAGCCCCTATTTTTCCAATTTAAAGCAAGATTTCCAGGACATTCATAATATTCAACTTCCCCAAAAGCAGAAGTATCAAACCAGGTATCCGAAGCATCAAGAACCATTTCAAGTTTTTCAAATAATTCCAAAAATTGAGCTGCAAATTTTGGATCAATTTGACTTAATTCACTATCTTCCCTTATTGTTTTATAGTACCTGTAAAAAAAGGAAAGATTTTAATACTTGCGCCTGAAAAGCTGCAACATCTTTTACACTCATTATAATTTATTTACTTTTCTGTGTAAAATGTTCCGGAAGATCCATTATAAACTGCGAGTTCTGCTTCTGAGTTTCTTATAAGGTTCTGGTAGAGTGCTTCTAATTTCTCGGTAGCAACTGGATCAGTAGGGGTTCCAGAGGAATCATAGAGGTTGAAGCAGCCAACCATGTTGGAGCAAGGCGAATGCGTGCTGAATGTACTCTCCCCCAAAACGTTTAAGTCCTTGACCAGGTCATACACAACATTGTTTTCTTCCCCGTGGCACCTAGCAAATTATGGGTAGATTCATTTTTATTAATAGTAGCTTAATTGCGAGTTCAAATAGTGCGCCATCTGATTTTACAATAAGCTTCGGTGCTGTGCTCTTCGGCACCATCCGATCTAATCCGAACAGGGTGAATTAGATTATGTATGTATATATGTTAGTTGAAAAGGGATAGTATATAGTATATACAATCTTATTAAATTGAAATCGTATAAAGTTTAAAAAACTGAATAAAGAAACATTACTTCATGGTTCTATAGTTAGATATAGATGGCAACAGTGTACTAATATGACAATCGATTTGCAATTTTATACTGGTGTTTTCAAATATAAAAACGTTAATAACTTTTCACACGATTGAGCTATTTAAGCCATTTAAAAACTGGGATTTAGAGAAATGTTCAAACCTTTGTTTATATATTGATAATTAAAGTGTATATCAATTATTTCAATATCATATGGAGTGTTGAAAATCAAATTTGTAATTTCTGTTAATAGTAAGAAATATAAGGTTCTATAACAACAGTAATCTTTAGACATAGATATATGTTTTCTGACATTAATAATGCTCTTTAAGTAAGATTGTTTCATAAGGGCAGAGTAGAAGTGATGTCTAATAAAACCATATGAACACCTAGTTGCCATTCCAAACCATAATGTGTTGTGGAGGGAATATTTTTCCTGGTATCAACTCAATGGTCGGAGAAATGAAACAGAGTGATAGACGAAAATGCGGGAGAAGTGAAAATGAAGACAGAAGGGAAGAAGTATAGTGAAAATATAATAGAAGGTTTGTCGAGAGGAGACAAAGAAGACAAGAGGTGAGGAAACAGTGAGAATGAAGGAGGGCTAGGGAAAATGAAGGAAGAGGGTCAAGAGAAGAAGAAGCAGAAAGTACTTTTGGAAATAGAAAGGTCTAGAATAGTTTAAGTTTAATTTCAAGTTGAAGTTCTATGAAATGTATTAAGAATGTAGATTGTAAAGCCGAAAGGCACACAATTAATATAATGTAATAAGTAAGATTATTTAATGATACATGGTAAATTAATATATTGATAACAACTTAAATAAACCCAGAAAGAACATAGTCACTATATGGTTATGAATTACCTTCTCTAGGTTTCACGCGTAAAATCAATTCTATTCAACCACAATTGTGTTCTAACCTATTTGAAATTAACATCTTTTTTCGATAAATTATCAAGAAACCTAGATAACGAGGTATTTTAATGAAAAAATCGAGATCTGGGTGGAAAAGTAGAACTATTTACTAGGTAGTTCTACTTCATGTTATGTTTCACTAGATAGGGATTAGTAGGGCCTTTAAATTTAAATATTTTTGAGTCTTACCATTGGGCACCCATATCAACGACAGTATTTCCAAAAGGTCTAGTAAAAACTCGCCCCCCAATTCGATCCTGTGCTTCAAGGATTGTAATGTTAGTGATCCCTGCTTCGTAGAGTCTTGTAGCTGCAGCTATCCCAGAAGGCCCTGCTCCAATTACTACAACCCATGGAGATGCCGGTTCTTGGACATTTGCATTTACTGAAAAATTAAAAGTTAAACATAATTTTATTTATTTATATTTTATTATTAATTCTCTAAATAATTACCATATGCAAAAGTCACAAAAATTAGAATTCTAAGCGGAATCATTTTAGAACCTGTATCAATCGTAGCTTGGTTCTTTGTAACTAAAAAGTCGCGTCCAGTTCATGCTTTTATCGTGCTTATGATAACCTCTATATCTTTTTGCTAATTAGGCGTAAAAATATTTTTTCTGTTTTAAATATAGCATTGCATCATTTGAATTACATTTTTTGTACATTGACTGTTAGCTGTTTTGAAAACAAATATGTACAGGTGGTTCGCCGAATAATCGTGCTCGTTCGTTCTCGAATAATCGGGAAACAGCACGATTAATAGACCACGCATATATGATACATTTCTATTAGGAAGGTCAAATCGATACAAAAAAAGCATATTTTCAGATAATGTCTTCTGACGACACAGTTAATATATAATTATTTCTTTAATAACTACATGGTAAAATAACATTTAAAGAAAACTTTATGAAATTTTCACAAATAAATATCAAGAAATGTGGCATTGACAGCGAATCTTCGCAGACGTCACAAAAAAAGTAACATTGCGATGTCGCTCATAACTCATCACTGGATTATTTGAAAACAAACATCCAAATTGATTTCATTAGTTGATAAGTTTCTGCAAGTAACCCTGTCCAGATTTTTCATGAAAAATATCAAAAACTTTATTATTTTAAAATACATTAAAATTAAAAAAAAACTCGGCAACGGTACCTCGGCATTTATGTAAAGTAGATAAAGTAGATTGCAGTCGAGGATACCGACTCTGAAAAAGCTAAGTATGAGAAAAGCGCGTCTAAAAGTTACACAGAAAGACGACACCAGACCAGAGAAGTAAAGACTTAAAACTCTATATCCCCGACAGTTTTACGCCAATCGACTTCAAATTTTTACACAATAAACCTAATATGTTGTACAATAATATATATTTTATATCTTTTTATCATTACATAAATATTGACCTAATGTTTGGGCCTCTCTATACTTATTTTTCAAATCAAATTTGTGAACACAGTAAACGACTTAATTTAGACACTGTTTTAATCTCATTGACCCTACCATATGTCTTTGACCTATTCCACTGAATTGTGTAACACTTTATCTTAAATTTGAGCCGTCTTCTAAATCTAAAAACTATTATATTAAACCTTGGACAGTAAAATTATATTTTATAATAATTGCATAATGATTTTATTCGAATTTAAGTCAATTAGGGTATATTTATTATTTTCTACTCTAATGAGCTTGTAAACTCTTTTTTTAGGGGTCGTTTTTTTAATTTTCAATTGAATTAAATTTTAATATGAACGAGTATACTGACATTTTATTTTTTAAAATCAAGTTTAATCAAATATAAATTTTCTTTTACACACCCTTCGCAATATAATATTTTAAGAGATATACACAAACCAGTTATTAGTAGTAAATAACGTATCACACTTACACTCGTATGCGTCTCTGTTGAAGAAAAGAGATGGCAAATCAACGGACGTAACATACCATTTATTTGAATTTTCTAAAATGTGGTACAAAGTGACTTTTTTAATTGTTAATATCTCCTAACGTATAGCGAGTTATTACAAATAATAATATATATTATTATAGTATAATAATAATTGGATATTTGAGGTTCTAGTCGCCAACTTTATCTATATTTAGGTACAGTTTTTTTTAGAAATTAAGTCATGGTTCACTAGCCCAGCGGCTCTCAAACTTTTTACTTCGAGCCCCCTGCATAGTCCAGCTGTAAGCCGGCCCCCCCTACATGTAAGCGTACTATATATTATAAGGGAGTCGCATTTGAAATTTTCAGTCAATTTTTATTTGGTTAAGTTTTGCACATTCTATGTATACTGTAATGGGGCAATATGTTTAATCGTAATCAAACAACAAATTCTATACAAACAATTACAATTTATTTATGTATTTTAGTTACTATAGTACATAATTGTTATTTGTAACTCAAAGCAATAATAATAAAAAGAGCTTCAGTGTGAAGGATATGCTTGTTTTTTTTCTGCGCATAGTGTCTTGAAACGCGGTGTCAGTTCTGATAACGCTACTCTGAGTTCTTTAATCACATCCAGTCTTGAGCGATATTTACTCTTCATGGCAGCTAGAGCAGAAAACCCAGTTTCATGGAGTGAGTTCACTCAAAATTGGGTGTTCCTTTTGTGCACCAATCCAGAAGGATGTGAGAGATGATTCTTTAAACTTCATTTCAAGTCCAGTGACACCTTGGAGGTCAATGAGATTTTCTTTTTCCTTCATGTTGAGAGAGTACTCATCGACTGATGGTTTGAACGGGGTTTGAATCCTTGCCAAACCATCCAAGTTCTCATTAAAATATTTTTCAAAACAAGATTTGAGGATTTCTAAGTTATAATTTCTAACATTTATAATGGCGCTGATTTCAAATATTTTATGTTCAATTCATTTTAAGTAAATTTATTTACTCTATTATAAAAAACACATAGAATCTCTCTTACTTTCACATATCTATATATTTAAATGAAAATATATATGGTAGTTACATAATTTTTATCAGAAGCATTAAAAAACAATTGAATATTATTTTCTCGATGTCTGAAACTCCGATTACGTTTCTTGTAATAATATTACATATTTATTTTTTGAAACTTATAATTCTATCAGCTTCTCTCCATCCAGTTCCAACGGCGCCATGGACTGTGGAAAAGTAATGGCTATGGGTAGCTTCCCCTGCAAACAGTAGCCCCTGACGGTTATCAGAAGTAGTTATAGGTTCCGCTAAATGGGCTGCAAAAGCGCCCAATCTCTCAGTTTTCACACTTCTATAAGAGTAGGTCCCACGGAAATATGGATTAGAAAACCATGAAGTCCTAAAAACAAAATAGTTTGAATTAAAATTAAAACTAAAACTAAATGAATTATTCACAAATTTTTATACTTTAAAGTTGATGTAGGTTTTCCTATACGTAGCTTAACTGGGCTGTGCTTTAAGAATTTTTTTAAGAGTTTAATAGATTCTTCTTCTACTTCTTCTGTAGTAAGTCTTTCCATTTCTCTTGCTGCTGCTCCAGAAAGCCATGCACTTAATATATGGGGTTTATAATCGAGACGAAAGAATCCATAAATACCAGTTACCCAAGATCTATTTCCTTGATATTCTTCTTTATCTTCTTCTCTCCACACCAATGAAAATCCTGACCATTCCTCGGGCCACCAAGGCTCTTCATAGTAAAGGAAAATTTTTCCTACTACTCCAAATTCAAGGCCATTGATAGCGTTCACTTTAGAAGGCGGCAATTGTGGTGTAAACAGAGATTCATGCCTGTAATTATAGAGAATTTTATAAAATATAATTGTTTCCTTTTCTTTGAAATAATATTTAAGAAATTACTTTGCTTTAAGAACTCCTAAGGAAGATGTAAATAGAACGTAATCTGGTTGGTAAATGCTGTTATCTATTGCTGTTATCTTGATTTTGTTAAGATTTTCCCAATTTATGTTCACTACTTCTTTATTCAGAAGAAATTTATCGTCAATTGGCAGCGCTTGGCTTTGATGTGGATATTTTTTCTATTAAATAATAAAATAGATTAATAACAAACTCATTCATAGTGTTAATCTTTCTAAAAAAATGAATAAGTATATTAGCGTGTGTATTGTTGCCTATAAAGTAGGCGCGTGATACTATTTCTTTTATTTACTTTAGGCAGTAGCGTAGTAGAGTGTGCAATGGTACGCCGCGTGAGGGGCCCTTTGATAAGTCTTACGTTTCTATTACGTGTTATATACTTAATTTTTGTGTGTGTTCTTTTCTAAACAAGTGAGAGGGGCACTTGAGTTTTACTATTAAATCTATCTATATTATGCATTACCATTAATATATCGAGGAACGTTTTGAAGCCCCTATTTTTCCAATTTAAATTAACTTCTCCAGGACAGTCATGAAATTCAAGTTCCCCAAAAGCAGAAGTATCAAACCAGGTGTCCGAAGCATCAAGAGCCATTTCAAGTTTTTCAAACAATTCCAAAAATTGAGCTGCAAATTTTGGATCAATTTGACTCAATTCACTATCTTCTCTTATTGTTTTATAGTACCTGTAAAAAAAGGAAAGATTTTAATACTTGCGCCTGAAAATCTGCAACATCTTTTACACTCATTATAATTTATTTACTTTTCTGTGTAAAATGTTCCGGAAGATCCATTATAAATTGCGAGTTCTGCTTCTGAGTTTGTTACAAGATTGTGGTAGAGTGCTGCTAATTTCTCAGTAGCAACTGGATCAGTAGGGGTTCCAGAGGAATCATAGAGGTTGAAGCAGCCAGTCATGTGGGAGCAAGGCGAATGCGTGCTGAATGTACTCTTCCCCAAAACGTTCAAGTCCTTGACCAGGTCATACACGACGTTATTTTCTTGCCCATGGCACCTAACAAATTATAGGTAGATTCATTTTTACTATTAGTAGTTTAATTGCGAGTTCAAATAGTGCGCCATCTTAGTTTACAATAAGTTTGCGGTGCTGTGCTCTGCACCTCCCGATGTAATCTAAACACGGTGAACGAGAGAGATGTCAATATTATGTATACTGTTATAAATATATTACTTGAAAAGGGATAGTATATAGTATATACAATCTTATTAAATTGAAATCGTATAAAGTTTTGCAAACTGAATAAAGTAACATTACTTCATGGTTCTATAGTTAGATATAGATGGCAACAGTGTACTAATATGACAATCGATTTGCAATTTTATACTTGTGTTTTCAAATATAAAAACGTTAATAACTTTTCACACGATTGAGCTGTTTAAGCCATTTAAAAACTGGGATTTAGAGAAATGTTCAAACCTTTGTTTATATATTGATAATTATACTGTATATTAATTATTTAAATAACATATGGAGGCAGAGGGTCAAGAAAAGAAGAAGCAGAAAGTACTTTTGGAAATAGAAAGGTCTAGAATAGTTTAAGTTTAATTTCAAGTTGAAGTTCTATGAAATGTATTAAGAATGTAGATTGTAAAGCGTAAAGGCACACAATTAATATAATATAATAAGTAAGATTATTTAATGATACATGGTAAATTAATATATTGATAACAACTTAAATAAACCCAGAAAAAACATAGTCTCTATGTGGTTATGAATTACCTTTTCTAGGTTTCACGCGTAAAATCAATTCTATTCAATCACAATTGTGTTCTAACCTATTTGAAATTAACATCTTTTTTCGATAAATTATCAAGAAACCTATATAACGAGGTATTTTAGTGAAAAAATCAAGATCTGGGTGGAAAAGTAGAACTATTTACTAGGTAGTTCTACTTCATGTTAAGTTTCACTATAGATAGGGATCAGTAGGGCCTTTAAATTTAATTATTTTTGAGTCTTACCATTGGGCACCCATATCAACGACGGTGTTTCCAAAAGGTCTAGTAAAAACTCGCCCCCCAATTCGATCCTGTGCTTCAAGGATTGTAATGTTAGTGATCCCTGCTTCGTAGAGTCTTGTAGCTGCAGCTATCCCAGAAGGCCCTGCTCCAATTACTACAACCCACGGGGATGCCGATTCTTGGACATTTGCATTTACTGAAAAATTAAAACTTAGGCATAATTTTATTTATTTATATTTTATTATTAATTATCTAAATAATTACCATATGTAAAAGTCACAAAAATCAAAATTTTAAGCGGAATCATTTTAGAACATGTATCAATCGTAGCTTGGTTCTTTGTAACTAAAAAGTCGCGTCCAGTTCATGCTTTTATCGTCCTTATGATAACCTCTATATGATACATTTCTATTAGAAAGGTCAAATCGATACAAAGAAAGCATATTTTCGATAATGTTTTTTGACTACACAGTTAATATATAACTATTTCTTTAATTTCTACATGGTAAAATAACATTTAAAGAATACTTTGTGAAATTTTCATAAATAAATATCAAGAAATGTGGCATTGACAGCGAATCTCCGCAGACGCCACAAAAAAAAGTAACATTGCAATGTCCCTCATAACTCATCACTGGATTGTTTGAAATCAAAAAACCAAATTGATTTCATTAGTTGATAAGTTTCTGCAAGTAACCCTATCGAGATTTTTCATGAAAAATATCAAAAACTTTGTTATTTTAAAATACATTAAAATTAAAAAAAAAACTTGACAACGGTACCTCGGCATTTATGTAAAGAAAGAGTGTGCAAAATTTCATAAAGATCGGTGCAGTAGATTTTGAGCTAGAGAGGACACCGACTCTGAAAAAGCTAAGTGTGAGAAGAGCGCGTCTAAAAGTTACAAAAAAAGACAAAACCCATTTTATGCCTATATATGTACGAGTATACTAGCCTTTTATTTTTTTAAATCAAGTTTAAAAATAAACTTGCATTTATGTTTTCATATATGCCGCTAAGCTAAGACGTTGCAGCCGTATATATATATATATATATATACACAAATTTTAACATGAATATAAGATAATAGAATTTCTACATTTGACAAAAAGATAAAAACCCTATAAAATTCCATTAATTTATGATGTAAACAAAATGATGTATATGTATTTGCATTTGCAATTTACATAAAAAACTATATTTTACATAAATAAATATTAGACAAATTTGCATAAACAATTTCCATTTTAATTATTTTTATCATTTCATAAATATTAGCATTATGTTATGTAATATTCACATTTTGTTATTATACGTAACAAACATAATAGGTATGCAGAGACAGTATACTATGTTATATTTTCTAATGAAGGAAGATTGATGATAATTTCACTATTTTCTATAATTTAAAATTCTATCAGCTTCCCGCCATCCGGTTTCTATGGCTCCGTGCACCGTAGAGTAGTAGCGGCTATGAGTAGCTTCCCCAGCGAATAGCAACCCCTGGAGATTGTTAGATGTAGTAAGCGGCTCCGCAATATGAGCCGCATAAGCCCCTTCACGATCTGAAGTCAAGCTTCTAAAAGAGTACGACCCTCGGAAATGAGGATTTGAAAACCAGGTAGATCTGAAAGATAAAAATGTATGAAAGAAAATGTTACTCGAAAAACATCAGGATTTGAAGTAAACTTACTTTGTTACTGCAGAAGGATTAGTAATGTTGAAGGAGCTGTTCACTAGGAAGTGCCTTATGAGATTCATACTTTCTCGCTTAACTTCTTCATCGGATAACTTCTCCATGGCTCGTGCAGATGGTCCTGATAACCAGCCGGTTAGTATCTGCGGTTTATAATCTACTCGGTAAAAACCGAACACATCAATCAACCATGATCGATTTCCTTGGAATGCTTCCTTGTCCTTTTTTGTCCAAATTAAATTAAAACCATCCCAATCATCTGTCCACCAAGGCTCATCGAAATGTAAATAGATTTTATCGACAGTTCCAAATTCTAGGTGCTTAATCGCGTTAATTTTGGAAGGAGCTAATGGGGGTGTGAATAGTGTCTCATGCCTACAAATTAATTCTTATTAAAATACGCCAAACATTTCATTTCTTAGATTTGTGACTAATCTTACCTTTCTTTTAGCACACCAAGCGAAGATGTAAATATCACGTAGTCTGGCTCGTAAATAATACTGTCTGATGTAGTTACCTTAATCTTTCCTAAATCTTCCCAATTTATATTAACAACTTCTTTATTTAGTAGAAACTTATCTTCAATTGGAAGCGCTTTATTACCTTCTGGAAATTTTTTCTGTTGATTAGAAAAATTAGTGTTCAGAATAGGTCTGCGAAATCAGTGTCGAAGAAATGAACCAAGTTGAGGAATTAAATTTGTATTAAGTTTGCTACAATATTTATTTTATTTTGTATAAATAATGTATCAATTGGATTGTGTCCTATGTCTTAATTTCTATAAAAGTGTACTATATATTGATAAAGTGGGTTACTAGAACCTCAAATGTCCAATTATCTTTTAATAACTCCTTATATGTTTGGAGATATTAACAATTAAAAACGCAATTTTTTCGCTTTAATTATTAAACATTCCAAGACAAGAGATAGCATATTCAACACAGAACTCTTATCCATATAAAAATAACTGACCTACCCTTAATAGTACAGACAAGTTACGTCATAAATATGGGCAACATCTGTAGCGCTAGAACTACAATTCGAATTTTTAATTGCTATATCTCCGTCAACATTTAGATATTTAAAAAATAAAAACGGTAATATACATTTATTAACATCAATTGCAATCAACAATTAAAAAATCAACCCCTAATAAGGGAGTGCACATGCCATTAACTAAGGTGTGGAGTGTAAAGATAAGAATAAGAAGAAATATGAAAATTGAGATAGTATATAGTGACAGAAAAAAGAAGAAAAAGACTAACTATGTAAAAGGAATGGAAGAGTGCGAGGAAGACCGAAAACAATCTGGAAAGAACAACCTAAATAGAATAGATATGGCGAATTGGAAGAGGGAACAGCCAATAAGAAAGAATGGAATAAAATCTTACAGGAAACTAGAGCACTACATGGGCTCTACCACTAAGATGATGATGACATGATGATACATGTATTATTTCTTTTTCTATTACACACGTGTTTCTAAAATGTCTTACTGCCACCCTAAACTATTTTATTAGGTTCAGTATTAGAAATTTGGATCTGATATTTCTTTACCAACTTCGATGTCTTGATTCAGAAGTACAGATTTAGTTTTAGAGAATTTCATACTTACCAAGAGAACATCAAGAATAGTTTTGTATCCCCTGTTTTTCCAATTTAGCGCTTGATTTCCTGGACATTCTAAATATTCGACATATCCTAGTGGTGAAGTTTCCCACCAATTATCGGAAGCTTCCATTGAATTTTCATATTTTTCAAATAATTCTAAATACTGTTCAGCTAATTCTGAGTCAATCCCTCTTAAAATTTCATCATTCCTTATTGTTTCGTAAAATCTGTAACATTATTAACGATATTAAAAATGAAAGTTATGCTTTTCTTCTCGATGACAACTATTTCTGGTAGTCTTTATTGTTACTGCCTAAGAATTACGGTGTGAACCATATCTGAATTTATATAAAACTGCACTGTATGTCTAAATTGGCTATCAAAACCTCAAATGTTCAATTACTTTTATTCAATTCGCAATAGTATAGTTATTCACGATTGAAATAGTCAGTTTTGTTATTTTTATAATTAAAAGGGTAAGCCTAAAAAAAGTAGAAGCGTATATTATGTACAATCATGTACATAATATTTGACGGATATTATCGAATGCTCTATATATTTTTAAGTCTTAAGCGTACGTTTGAAAATCATAATAAAGGTTTTAAAATTATGACAAACCCTTAGAAATGTTAACAGTCATATAAAAATTGGAATTTAACTAGAAAATATAGCGATATTCATTTTCAAAAAATATTTTTGCGGTTCCAACTCATTAAAAATTAGTGGAAGTCAGCTTAAAATGTAGATACGTTATTCTAACTAACTGCAGCTTTAGATTTTGATTTGCGTTTATAATTACTTGCGTTTTAGTTACTTGCCAGTAAACATTTTGGAATCACTTTGACATCATATTGAAGATGCGTCATGATTTTTTTATCATTAAAGAGTTCATTTATAGTTCAGTTTCTCACATTTTTTCATATAAAATGTCTACTTTATCGGCTACAAATGGCGAAATTACTCCACCTGTCGGAATACAAATGAAGATAAAGTTGATGCGAACTATAATTGAAGTGAAATAGTGATAGGAACGTCACTAAATTGGGCACTTCACCAAATTGTTTACTGGGTTACATAAAACGATTTGAACATAAAGAAAACATGGTTTTTTTGATAATATTTAACCTGCTGTATAGTATCGCCATCTATATTTCGCTAGAAAAAATGGCCAAGTATCGTTTCACCTTAAACAACAGAATGATCCACAAATGATCAACAATTAACCTATGGATAGTCACGACAGCTGTAAACGCTGTGACGTTTATTTATGTATCTCTTTTCCTCTTCTCTCGTTTAACAACGATGGCAAATGGCAATCGTAGTAGAGAAGATGATTGCGAGGTGACCTCAAAGGTTTTGCTTTTTAAATAAATTTTCACCCCTTTAATCGCTAATAACTTCTATAATGGTGCGAATTGAACAAAAATTTATAAATATACAGTGCGGTTTTCTATAATTCAGTTATGGATCACAACACAAGGGACTTGTGTCCTATGTCTTAGTTTCTATAAAAGTGTACTATATATTGATAAAGTGGGTTACTAGAACCTCAAATGTTCAATTATTTTTTAATAGCTCATTATATGTTAAGAGATATTACCAATTAAAAAAGTCATTTTGTCTCTTTAATTATTAAAGGGATTCAACGTTGTACAAATTAAAATGCATGTAGCATCTCAATCGCTGCCAACCTTACAGCTCATAAATCTCTGCTATATGTATTTATATATCAAAATATCAAATATTATTTACAGCTATTTCAAGGAACAATAAAATTTCAATATTATCTCTGCCTTAGCAGGGTTAAATAAAATAAAAACCTATTATTCTTTGACTTGACTTGATTATTTGACTACCAACAGCTACAGAACATTACCACAGCACTGACCTACTCAACAAATAACTGACGTTAAAATGCATTTCACGTCATACAAATATGGCCGACCATTTCTAGCGCTAAAACTACAATTCAAACTTTTAATTGCTATATCTCCGTCAACAATTAGATATTTAATAAGATAGGCACGCTAATACACATTTATTAACATCAATTTCAATCAACAATTGAAAAATCGACCACTAAAAAATGAGGACACAAGCCCATTAGTTCTTACTTTTCAGTGAAGAAATCTCCTAAAGATTTAGTGTAGTTTAATAATTGGTCGTCAGATGACACTGTAAGATTATCGTAAACTTCTTGCAAGCGGAATGCTATTTCCGGATCAACAACTTTCCCTGATGAGTCTATCAATTGAAGGTCAAATAGAACAGAGTCACTTAGAACATCCAAATCCTTCACCAAATTATAAACTACGTTGTTTTCTTCACCATGGCACCTTTAAATTAGCACACAATTTATTTAAAATAGTTCTAATAAAATATTCAACGATTTCCTTACCATTGTGCGCCTATATCGACAACAGTGTTTGCAAAAGGAGTGGTAAAAACTCTTCCTCCAATTCGATCTTCAGCTTCAAGGATTGTGATGTTTGTAATACCTGCTTCGAAGAGTCTAGTAGCTGCAGCTATGCCAGAAGGACCAGCTCCTATAATCACTACCCATGGTGAAGAAGAAGATTCTCGAATTATAGCAGCATTACCTAAAATTAAATATATATGTAAACTAAGTTACAAATTGAATGAATACACTGAAAAATTTATGCCAAATCGAGTTCGCTTAAAGTCAATGTAAAATTGAAATAATTGTTATTTCTATTTGAAATAATATAGTTTACAGTGCTTAAAGTAAGGTCTACTGTACACGTGACGTCACTTTATACGCATTGGTTTGTCATTTACTACTTGCTGTACGCTTTCTTGTAGCTTGCATTTAAATAAAGGAGGCTTTGTGCACGGAACTGCAACATGTCATAGCTCTAGCGGACTGCACGACGCATAGACGTAATATTCTTTTAAAAACGACGGATTCGACAGTCAATTTTGTTCATATTATTGAACAATAGTCACTCGGTATACTGATTGAAATACTGAATCATCCTCTGATAACTCTCTAGCAGCATCAAGCAATCTGCGGTTAATGTTCTTTTCGATGTATGGATGAAGCCAATACATTCTACGTCTGATTCGTCGTCTTCTAATAAAAGCGTATGCTATAATCACATCTTCTTCATCACTTGACATTTTCCTAATGAAAAAACTTGATTTCTCAATGCTAAACTTCAGAGAAATTACCCTATTTGCAGCTTGTATGACGTTACGTGGACAGAACTGAGATGCAGAATACGTCTGGCTTCATTTGTAGCTTGCATGCAACCTACAAATGAAGCTGTCGTGGTCTGTAGCCCTAAATCTTAATATTTCGCATCGCATTTGTATTGACACTATGATTTTTAGATCGTACCAATCTTCAAACGATATGCGTTAAAATGTTACGACATTCAGGTCATTAGTTTGCGAGTTACCTTGCACGATTAAACGTAGTATATTAGGTAAAAATCATTTACGTAACAGGTAACATTTATTATGTTAATTAAACATAAATACAAGTTGCTGTTTTTACATAATTTTGTCATAGTTTCATACGAATCGCTTGAAGCCAACAGAGGTCTAAAACCGACGAGTAATTTTTTTTTTTAGCTGAAAAAACAATGTGCTGTTGCTAGCTTCCTGGGCTGCAGCTTGACTAGGTTTTTTTTATGTATATGTAGGTTTTTAATTAATAAATTTTTTTAAATTAAATATTGTTCTTACCATTTTGAAAAGCTGCACAAATAAGCACTAAATAAAATTTTAAACGAATCATGTTTAAACCACTCTATACTTAATTTCCAAAACAAAGTTATTACCACAGCAAACGAATTAATGTACACACTGCTTTAATCAGATTGACCTTAGTATGTTTTTGACCTATTCCACAGAATTTTGTAACACTTTATCTTTCGCCGTCTCAGGAATATCTAAAAACTATTATATTAATTTTTGGATAGTAAAATTATATTTTATAATAATACCATAATGATTTTATTCGAATTTAAATCAATATATATTTATTATTTTTCTGCTCTAATTGCATCACCAATAACAGTGCTGTATTTCTTTGCCAGTTGGCTAGCGCTATAAGATAAATAACACGAGTATATTGAAGACTAGTTTATATAGGTTTAAACCAGATTAGAATTTTTGTTGAGATCTAGAACTTCGTTTTCGCTGCAGGCGCAATTTTTTTATTTATCGCACTTTAAACTCATTGCCAAGGCTGTATAAAAAAGTACTTAAATGACCAAGCAGAATGAAAAACATATTCTAAAATATTTACAAACGAATTAAATACGTTTGGAACCTTTTTAGATAATTATCCCATTAATCAGAACCGAAATAGGTTTAAATGCTCTGAAATTAAATTCCTACGTTTTCGCATCATACATTTTTATGCAAGGCATTTGGAAAAAACTTCATAAAAGGGTCAGTATTAGGATTCTCTAGCTAATCAATGTAATAATGTCAACTAGCTAGACATAAAACGTTAACTCGAGTATTATTTAACGTAACCTAATGTTACATTTGATTATTTACCAAAGTTTTACATAATTATTAATTGTTTATTGTTCGCCTTTCGGCTTTACAATCTACATTCTTAATACATTTCATTTACTTCAACTTACAATTAAATTTACATTATTCTAGACCTTTTTATTTCCAAAAGTACTTTCTGCTTCTTCTTCTCTTGACCCTCTTCCTTCATTTTCTCTAGTCTTCCTTCTGGACTGGTCTATTCCCTAGTCTATTTTTCTGGGCTGAAGTTTAACTGTTTCCTCGCTACTTCTTTCTTTCTCCTGCTTCCCTTCACTGCCTCTTTTAGTACTTCCTTTCTCTTCCTGTTCCTTGTGCAACCCAGCCACCAGCTTATTTATTCTCCTTTTTTTTCTTTCCTTCTTACTATTTCCGCCATCCACCTCTTTCCTTCACTGCCTCCCTTTAATAGCTGGCCAATATTCCTTTCGCTCGCTACTTTTTCCTTACACTCAAACTTAATGTGCTCCAGTGTTTCGTCCTCCACTCCGCACACTCCACACTTTCTTTCCTCACTCTTTTCCCAGTATCTGTTTCCTTTTTCCTCATTTCCCAATCTAAACCTTGCTGTTCTTCTTATGTGTTTTATATCTTTTTCTATAAGGTACTGAGGCACATTATTTTCCCATAACCTTTTATATCTTTTTTCGATTTCCCCATTTTTCCCATTCTCTCCTGTTGTTGTATCTCCTTATCCCTTCTCCTTAGCTCCTCTTCCACACTTGCACCTCCTTCTCTTCTCCTCTCTGCCTCCTCGATCGCCATTCCATTCCTTTCAAAGTACTCCTTTCTCTTTTTTAGACCAAAGTTTTACATATTTCTGTTACATTGTCGTTAAATAAATACAAATCACACTAAAAATCTTTTACTAATATATTATTTTTATTGTGTAACAGTATTTAATTCTCAGAAAACATACATTCATATCGACAGATAATTTTTGTTATGTAATTTTACATTATGTTAACCTAAAAATGTATGCAGGTTGCCGAAATTATATCTATTTAATATTTGAAATTCTGCTAGTATGATTATTGAATCTGTAGAAAGATAATAAGTAATATATTTTATTTATTTTTGTTTATCTCCTTTATAATATCAAAACTTTTTGTATTGCTCGAGACAGCTGTAAATGGAATGGCAATTCATAGAAGGGAATAGTAAAGGAGACGAAAAGGACATCGAACTTTCTACAGGTTTTGATCCCTTGTATCATTTAATTATTTTTAATTGTTAATATTTCATATAATATTGTGAACTATTAAGAAATAATTGTAGATTGATGTGTTGATAGCCAGTTTTATAGAAATTAAGATATGGTTCACAACCCAATTGATAGCATGTTTTTTAGATTACGTCAAGATTATTTTTTGACCTTAACATTTCTATGAGGTCAAGATCTTAAGCGTCCTTGAATTGATAGACGATTTTAAGAAATAATAAATTGTTTTGTAATTATATATTACATAACAAACCCAGTAATTACTTCCCGATAAACGCAAAAACGTAAAGTTATGTAATATTTTTTTTAAACTAACTAATTCTGTTACATTTTGTCATTGGATAAATGCAAAAGTCATTAAAAATATTTTCCTAAAACATTAATTTTATTTGTTATATACTCTTACATAAAGAAATTTATTAACGTCAACTTTTGCTATGTAATCTTCCATTATATTAATATAAAAGAAATTATGTACCTTTTTTTTGTTATTGATACATAGTATATATAGTAATTAATATGTTAAAAAATATTTTTTATTATTTTAAATGTTTATTATACATATTATATATACAGACATTTCCATCATCTTGTGCATCCTCTTGCTTTATCTTGTTCAACGTGTTGCTCTAATCCAGGCGTTGCTTTGTTAAATGATTTGCTAAAAGGTACGGATTCTGCTATATGTATCGTAAAACTACCAGGGGTCTCTTGGAAGAGTGGTAGAAGGTAGAAGGAAGTGTTTAGGCTGAAAGAGGTAAGGACGTGGAGCTACAGAAATAGGGAAGGATGAGAAGAATCGAAAAGGAATCGCGAAATACAACAAAAGACTTTCGTAAATAGAGATACCAGGATACCCTAAAGGAAATGAATAAAATGGATATGGGAATAGTGGCCATATTCAAAATCATCAACGCGGAGAAAAGAAAATAGATACTAGGAAGAAGGGGATGGGAGAGTCTGCAGAGTGTGTAAGGAAGAAGAGGAGGTACTTGCACACATAAAAAGGGAGTGCAAGTAAAAGGTAAATACTGAAATGGATATTGAGATATTTCTGTCAGTTAATTGTTCCATAAGTAACAGGTATTTGTTAAATGGGTTGCATTACAGGTTTTTAAAGGAGTTTGTGTTTAAAAAAAGTATATTATTATTAGTAAATAATAAGTATATTAAAAGTAAATAATTTATTTAAAAAAAGTAAGATTATTTTATTAAAATTATATTGTAGTTAAAAGTAGAAACAAAGATTAAAATGTAATCAAGCTTTAACATCTTAAATATAAATAACATTTACAATTAAGAATAAATTTTTATAATAAAATAAATGTATGTTTATTTAATGTAAAATTTATGCATATAAAAGAACAAAAATGTTATTAGAAAAATATATATACATTTGTAATATTTGATATATTAAATTTAGTTTATTTTCTGAAATTTATAATTCTATCAGCTTCGCGCCATCCTGTTTCAATTGCTCCATGTACTGTAGAATAATGGTGGCTGTTAGTAGCTTCTCCTGCAAATAGCAACCCCTGTAGATTATCAGATTTCGTTAGAGGTTCTGCAAGATGAGAGCTGTAAGCTCCTGTACGATCTGCAACCACACTTCTATAAGAATAGGATCCTCGGAAATATGGATTGGAAAACCAGGCAGTTCTGAAAGAAAATAATCAACATTAGTTTCCAAAATAGTCGTCCTATATATAGTTATAGTAACATACCTCTTCATTGATGTAGGCTTTGTAATATTAAACGAGTTATTGATAAGAACTCTCTTTAGAAGATCTGTAACTTCCCGTTCTACTTCTTCAATGTTAATTGTCTCCATCTGTCGTGCAGATGGTCCACTTATCCAACCCAATAATATGTTAGGCTTATAATCCACGCGATAGAATCCAGTGATGTCTTTTATCCACGATTTATCGCCTTGTAAGTCTTCCTTGTCCTTTTCTGACCATAGTATACTAACACCATGCCAATCTTCTGGCCACCACGGCCTCTCATAGTGAAGTATGAGTTTGTCGACGGTTCCAAATCCCAGAGATTGGATAGCGTTCACTTTCAAAGGAGGTAAAGCAGGAGTAAATAATGTTTCGTGCCTGCAAACCGTCATGTTAGACTTAGAAATTTACATTTACAAAGAAAAGTTACATAAAGACATTTACCTTTCTTTGAGCACTCCGAGAGAAGTTGTTAAAATTGCATAGTCAGGTTCATACACACTATTGTCTAAAGTTGTAACTTTAATTGTATCATCACTTCCCCAAAGAATATTAACAACTTCTTTATTTAAAATGAATTTATCATCGATAGGTATTGCTTTGGTACTATCAGGATATTTTTTCTGAAGAAGAAAATAATGATTCAGAAAATATTGAACGACTTTATTACAATAACTAAAGATATTTATTAATTTACCAGGAGTATGTCGATGATTGTTGTATATCCTCTATTTTTCCAGTTTAATTCCTGATTTCCAGGACTTTTTATATATTCTGCCTTAGAAGAAGTATCAAACCAAGAATCTGATGAGTCTCCAACATTTTCATATTTTTCAAATAGATCCAAAACTTGTTTTTGTAATTTAGCATCTGATTCTTTTAAAATATCATCTTGGTTTATGGTATTATAATATCTGTAAAATAAAAAAAGACATTTAATTTGATTTTTAATTATTGAATATTAACCAAAACTATACCATACTTGTCAGTGTAAAAATCTCCTAATGATTTATTTGAATTATTTAGTTCATCATCAGAATTTGAGGAAATATTTTCTATGAGTTGTAAAAATCGTTGTGCCAGTGTTTGATCTACTTTATTTCCAGAGGAGTCAATTATTTGGAAATTGTGTAGGACCGAGTCACTTAAAACATTCAAATCTTTTACCATATTGTAGACCACATTTTCTTGTTGGCCATGACACCTGCAAAACGTAAACATATGTATTATTTTACGTAATATCTTTTACATAACGTCACATTACATCTTATTATTTATCGAACTTTGACATCATTTCGTTACATGCTCATTAAATAAATGCAAATGACAGTAAATTAATATATTATTTTAATATGTAACATTATATATAATTATGTCGAAACTTTTGTTATATAAAGTTAAAGTAAGTGTGTTTACACATTACATAACAAAATGATCAATAATTTATTTAGTGAAATATCTCACCACTGTGCCCCAATATCTACAACAGTGTCAGCAAACTGGGTGGTAAAAACTCGCCCCCCAATTCGATTTTGTGCTTCCAGGATTGTGATGTTAGTTATACCATTCTCGTACAATCGGGTAGCTGCTGCTATACCTGCTGGTCCTGCCCCAATCACCACGACCCATGGAGACGATGAAGTCTCTCGTATTATCGCAGCATTTACTGAAACATAAGCATTGGTAATAATTTTGAAAATGACTCAGATTCATTAATTATCTTAATACGTTTGAAGGTAATTTATACTTAAATGCTACATAACAGCGTTACTTGATGGTATTGTATAATAAGAGACCGATTCGAGCACCGAACTTTGACCTATTGGGTTACCGCACTTTTTTTCTTTGACCTTATATCGCACAATACCGAATGTCTGCAGTGAAAATATACTGAGTACAGTCTCAATGAAAAATACTCACCCGTATATTCAGTACAAGTAACGTTTAAATACTGAATATCGGGATATACTTTTTCGATTGCGATTACTACTCTCTCGTGAAAAATTAAAATGTATTCAGAAATACATATGTGCCTCGCTCAGTAGGTGCTCGATACGATTGTCGAATTTAAACCTTTAGTCGTTGTAGATATTTCTTACCATATTGGGACAACACTGATATGCAAATAAATATAATTTTTATGAACATCATGTCAACTGCACGGTGATCCATTTACTAAACATAGATAATAAATGACCATTTATATATTAAATTTTAGAGGTTATAGTTCATATAGCAATAATTTACCATTTTTATTAAGACAGCTGCTGTATGTTTTTCTGGTGCTTTATAGATAACTTGAAAATACCACTCACATGTCAATGTTAAAATATTTTCAAGTATGTCGTCACTTATAAAAGTCCTTATTTTTTAGTGGTCGATTTTTCAATTGTTGATTGAAATTGATGTTAATAAATGTGTATTGGTGTCTATTTTATTAAATATCTAAATGTTGACGGAGATATAGCAATTAAAAATTTGAATTGTAGTTTTAGCGCTAGAAATGGTCAGCCATATTCGTAAGACGTGAAATGCATTTTAACGTCAGTTATTTGTTGAGTAGTGCTGTGGTAATGTTTTGTACCTGTTGGTAGTCGAAATAATCAAGTCAAGTCAAAGAATAATAAGTTTTTATTTTATTTAACCCTGTTACGGCAGACATAATATTGAAATTTTATTATTCCTTGAAATAGCTGTAAATAATATTTGATATTTTGATATATAAATACATATAGAAGAGATTTATGAGCTGAAAGGTTGGCAGCGGTTGTGATATCACATGCAGTTGGAATGTGTACAACGTTGAATCCCTTTAATAATTAAAGAGACAAAATGACTTTTTTAATTGTTAATATCTCTTAACATATAAGGAGTTATTAAAAAATAATTCAACATTTGAGGGTCTAGCAACCCACTTTATCAATATATAGTACACTTTTATAGAAATTAAGACATAGGACACAAGCCCATTACAAAGGGAATATTTAGTTTAATGAGTTTCATTAATAAATCTAAGGAGGAAGCATCTTTTATGTACCCTGGCTTCTTAATATTATATTACTATTAATTAGAAATAATTATATGCGCGTATTTTTATTACATTTGTAATTAAACCAAGGTTGTATTAATTTTTATAAATCCAATTAAATAAATATTATTATTTATATAATATTTTATATAATAATCTATATAAACGTGACCTATGACCTGCGGAATGACCTTTTTACCTATATATTTTATATTTACTACAATTAAAAAATTTAAAACTAAACATGTAAAGTGTATTGCATTTACATCAGGCGTTCATTATGATTTAATAAGTTTTTATCGCTGTCTCCTATCTTACTTAAAATAATACACTTACGATAATTTTTAAATCCTAAAAAACAACATGATGTACTCGTGCATAGAAGAAATCTCTTAGAATTTGAACTAAGCATGCTATTAATTTTAAAATATATAAAATAAAACACTATAATCTGTTAATTTAACAAAATTTAAAAAAATATATATTTTTATTTATGAAATACATTATAAAAATTTTAATATGTTTTAGAATTTATTATATAAATTACATTTTAGAGTAAGTGAGCCATGAAAAACTGGATTCTCATTTAATAAATTTATGTAGCATTTACGTAATAATTATCTTTAAACGTAATGCTATTTAAATTCTAAATTTATGTGTAATGTTGTTATGTGTAAAAATATATAAATATATACATATATATTTTTGTAATAAACAATGATCACTGCACCACTGCTAATCCCCATACTATATGACTATCTAAAATTCTAAATAATTTATTAACAAATATAATACGTATCACATAGTTGTTCTTATCTATTAACCTATTATTTTAGCTAAGACTACGTTTAATTAGAACATAATTAATTATATACACTTAAGTGTTTGGGAATTTTAAAATATTTAATTTTTGCGGAAATTTTAAATGGCTGCATGTAGTTTTAAAGTGTCAGAAGCACAGAACATTATGTAATCTACATTACCGACATAATCATTCATTTAATTTCGTCTTCAGGTCTGTCATTTTCTGATAATATTCAGATAAGTTACTGAGTATAAATTTTTCTGTATTATAAAAGTAGTTTTTATATAAATTATCCAAAATGTTTGCACGTACTGCAATGACCGCAAGAAATGTTTTAACGAACGTAGTAAGGAACTCGCATTCCCATGGTGGAGTACCCGGAGAAAATCTTCCTTTTGGAATTTCAAATCGCTACAGGCTTACAGCATTGTTTGTCGTCTTCTTCGGATCTGGTTTAGCAGCCCCATTCTTGGTCCTCAGACATCAACTGCTTAAGAAGTAATTAATTTATTGTGGAACAACTATAGAAAACTTCAATTAAAAATCACATTGACAATTATGTAGTACGTACTTATATAAAAATGAAATAAAATCATTGTAAAAATATATATTATCTCTTTTAATTATATTTGGCAAGGTGTGGACAGGTATATTTTCTTATAAATTACAATAATCTTTTAGTAAACCTTGAAGCAATGTATGTATTTTATATGGCACTCGTTACGTAACCTTAATCTAATGTTTAATTTACAATTAAAGAAACTACAATTATATATACAACATTCAGTTTATTTGAAACTTTGTAAAATACAATACTTAATAATGTTAGTTCTTATAAATTAGGCCTTTTAAGAATTCTTGGAATATTACGTAATGAGTTTGGTGTGACAGGATCATGCGTTTCTAGATGTGCTTTAAGATCTGATGACTGAGTAAAACCCTTCAAACAATGCTTGCATTTAAATTTTTGATTTAGGTTATGTCTCAGAATATGACGTCTTAAATTACTGCTGTTCGTGAAGGTTTTATCGCAGTCTTCACAATTATAGGGCTTCTGCCCGAGGTGGATCATAATATGAGTTTTAAGATGTGTTTGCTGTGTAAAAGTTTTCTCACACATATTGCATTTATAGGGACGCTCTCCAGTATGAGTTAATAAATGTGTCTCTAGGTGAGCCAATCTTGCATAGGTTTTGTAACATTCTGTACAGTTGTAAGGGCGTTCTCCACTATGAGTCACTAAATGTCTTTTTAGATTACTAGGGTGAGCAAAACGTTTTCCACAATGCGAACATTCATGTGGTTTATCTCCAGAATGGAGTAGTGCATGAGTTTTTAAATCAGCTGGTTGTTTAAATGTTTTTTCACATATCGGACACTTATGAGGACGTTCTGCAGAATGAGTTATGATATGACGTTTTAAGTTGCTTACATTCGTAAATACTCTTGCACACTGTAAACATGTAAGACGCTTTTCTTTTTCTGAAGTATTGTTCTTCAGCTGCATTTTACTGTCTGTTAATTGTTCTTTAGTCGTTACTGCATCATTCGTTTTAAGGTGCATGCGTTGGATGAAATTAAGGGATTCTTGATTATTCTCATCTTGTAGCTCCAGAATCAGTAGATCATTGTTATAATAATTATCAGTTAAATTTATTTCTATAGCATCGATTTTATTGAAACTGGTTACGCTCCAGACTGTTGTAAGATCTGGTTCTGTGACATATTGTTCTGCTATAAATGTTTCTGTATTATTCATATTAGACATGATTACTTCATAAAAAACCTTTTGATCTTCATTCAAAATATTAGATCATTTCAGTATTTGACACTACAAGTTTTCAGGTTATCAGCCGCAAAAATGGCTTGATCTATAAAATAAATATCTAATGTATTTCGTTTTTATAATTCAAATGAAAGTTATTTACATTATTAAATAATATAAATCTCATTAGACTTTTTACACAATTTGTATAATAAAAGTTTGACAAGTGTTTCAAAACAAAGTGTCTGAAGATGGGCAAAATAAACAGTAGCAACTCTGAGCAAGTGGTAGACTTGAAAAAGGAGAGGTATCAATAAATATTATAGTTATTCAAAAACGTATTTAGTTTAATCAAACTGAATCAAACGTTAAGTGAACATTATAATGGCTGACGCAGAAATTGATGTACAAAAAGCTGTAGATGATTACTTTTCAAGCTATGAGGATTTGGAGGTTTGTATTTAAATATAATCTTCAAATATTTAAGGTTATACACTTGTTTACAATCGAACACGTGTTTTACGGCTAAGAATACAATATCAATTTTTGATACGTAATACGTTTCTATCACGTTTTTTAATTTTTAAATTAATTAAAAGAGTGATTCTAAATAAAAATGCTATAGAAAATGTTCAATCTGTCACTTTTATGTGCAAGTCAAGTTATACCAACCGCATATAAACATTCTGCCATTTATGACAGTATCATATGTTTGTAGGAATGTGTTTATAAAGTAAATTATAAATTCATTTATTATAATTATCGTTGTCGTTGTTTGTTAAACAATATGTGGAAATTTAAGCAAAAGCTACAGTTTTTAAGAACCTTAGACATTCTTGACGAGGTATTAGACTATGATGATGAATCCGATTCAAATATGTTGGATACAACAGTATCATATTTAAATAACAAATTTCGTATACCTAAAGAAGATGAACCTCCACCCTATGAACCCCCTGCTAAAAAGAAAAGTATTGACTTAAGTAATCCTCTTCGTGGCTTAAAAGATGCAGAGAATCCTATGGAAATGTATTCAGATATTGAATTTAAGAAACGATATCGACTTTCTAAAGAAACTACAATAGATATTTTGCAAATGATTATGTATGGTTTAAAAAAAGTTACAAATCGGGGGCAACCAATTCCGCCTCTTATGGAACTACTCATCACATTAAAATTTATAATAACTGGTAAGAAAGTTCTACAATTTCGTGATTGTGAGATGATTCCATAAACTAAAGTTTTTATTATTTAGGATCATTCCAAACAAAAACTGAAGATAAAGTCAGTCAACCTTCCGTTTGTCGCATCATAAGAAAAATTACAACACTTTTAGCAGATTTAAAACTAAGATTCGTCAAACTTCCTGATAGAAATGACTTTCGTCGTGTTAGTGAAAGGTTTAAAGCCATTGGGGGCTTTCCTGAAGTCGTAGGGTGCCTTGGTAGTACACAAATTGGTGTTAAAAGTCCTGGAAAAGCGATGGCAGATGAATATTTAAATGAAAAGGGATATTATTCATTTAGAGTTCAGGTCAGGTTTATAAAATTATAAATAAGTACTGTTTACATGGTGCTCATGTATTTGTATATTTTAGGTCATTGTTGGTCCTAATTTAGAATTCTTAGATGTTGTCTCAAGATGGCCTGGCGCAACACATGAGAATAAAATATTTTGTATTAGCGAAGCTAGACATAGATTTGAATTCCACCAAATTGATGGTGTGTTGTTGGCTAGTAATAATTACGCTTCTAATTCTTATATTATGACGCCTATTCCAAATCCGCGGAATGTTTGTGAATGGAAATACAATGAAGCACATCGTAATACATACAATGTGCAGGAAGCAGTAGATTTGTGGAAACGAAGATTTAAGTGTTTACAATCTGTGCTTAATACAAAAGAAGAAACGACTCAAAACATAATTGCATCTTGTGCAGTACTGCACAATATAGCGAGGCAAAGAAATGAAATATTTTCTGATGAAGAAGAATCTGTACCGATTCCGGAAATTAAAGGGAAAGAGAACTTTAAAAGGAAATATCCTATAGATATGGGAATTATGAATGAACCACTTGGTCTGGTTGATAGAGATGTGTTTATTCAAAAACACTTTAAAGAATAATATAAATCTTGTATTTTAGATAAAATAAAATAGTGTTACAATTTTATAATAAACTTGTTTTTACAAAACTAATTTTTTTTCTTTTTTTAAAGTTAGATATTGATACTAATGAAAGAGCATATACATTTTTATTAATAGCAGCCGCTACACAGAGTTATGTATTTGTAATATGTAGGAATATTTATTAATTAATAATGAACGTTAGGTTCACAGACTGATGCTGACAGACAAACCACGATTAGAGGCATATAAGACTGCTATTTTTGAAAACAAGGCTCTATTTAAAGATGCTACAGTATTGGATATTGGTGCTGGAACTGGGATCTTATCAGTATTCTGCGCACAAGTTGGAGCAAAGAAAGTGATTGCTGTAGAAGCAAGTGGACTCGCAAATACAGCTCGTGAGATTATTAGAGAAAACAAATTCGAAAATATTATACAGGTAAATAACAGCATAAGTCTTGGAATTTTTTAGAAGTATTACTTAATCAGTAAATCTTATTATTAGATAGTTCACAACAAAGTTGAAAACTTGGTACTTCCTGAAAATGTAAAAGTGGACATTATTGTTTCTGAGTGGATGGGTTTTTATCTTCTTCATGAAGGGATGCTGGATAGTATCGTAGCAGCGAGAGATAGATTTTTAAAACCGAATGGGTTAATGTTTCCAGAGTCTGCCACTCTATTTGCAGCACCATGCAGGTATCTATTTTATAGCAATAACTCTTTAAACGCATACGTATGTAGCATACGTTTAAGCAGAGATGTGCGTTTTTCAAATATATATACTCAAAATGCAAATACAAAATAGTAAATACCTATTTCCATTTTGTATTTAAATATCTTTTGAGAGTATAGAATTTTATATTTTATTTGAAAACTTTTACAAACCTATTTCCTATGTGAAAAATACAAAATACTTTTTTCATTTTTGTTATTTCATAGTGTTCAGCACAGACTATACTAAGTGTTCAGTACATATTATTTTTTGAATATAAACTTAAAACCACCCCACCAACATTAGCACCATCTAAGGTCTAAAAGTATCTGCATAATTCTAATTTAAAATGATAAATGTGCCTATTACTTTATTATCTATCCTGTTAGCCCCACCATAAGACATCTGATTTTCGTTTACCTAAATTTGTTTATCATATTTTCTCGTTCATTATTTGTTTTACTATAAGACAATCACTCCACTACATTCCTTACTGAAATATATATATTATTTTACCTAGTACCCCCCATGCGACATCCAACATTTATATATTTTCATTCATAAGTTGACATTATTTAAACATGAGTGAACTAAATGCGTTGTACTTTTAACGTACAGACTAGTGCGACATAAACATTTGCATTTTGTATTTAAATACTTTTGAAAAGTATTTGTGCACATCTCTGCGTTTAAGTTAAATATTACATAACACCAAACATTAATGTTACCTTATATTCTTGTAATATTTTACTTAAACAAAATCTAGTCATATTTATTCTATAAAATTTATTACTATTTTGAAAGAAGGTGTTCTTATTATCCTATTTTCTTAAAAAAGTTTTTTTAAGATGTTCTATGATTATGTTAATTTATTTTTCGAAAAGCCGAAAAATAGGTCACAAAATGGTAGTTTTTTTATTTTAATTTCATGTTGTAGTCTTCCAGATTTATTTGATTTTTGGAGTGATGTTCATGGCGTCTCAATGAATTGTTTTGGAAAAAATCACCGCCAACAAATTGCTCAACGTCCTGAAATAACACTAGTTCGAAACGAAGATTTGTTAGCAAATGCAGAAGTTCTTTGTTGGATTGATTTAAAAGATGTAACAGTTTCAGAATTAGATGAATACAAAATGAATGCTGTAGCAGGTTTGTTACAATGGGCTTGTGTCCTATGTCTTAATTTCTATAAAAGTGTACTATATATTGATAAAGTTGGTTACTAGAACCTCAAATGTTCAATTATTTTTTAATAAATCCTTATATGCTAAGAGATATTAACAATTAAAAAAGTCATTTTGTCTCTTTAATTATTAAAGGGATTCAACGTTGTACACATTCCAAGTGCATGTGACATCACAATCCTTGTGTAAGGTTGCCAACCTTACAGATCATAAATCTCTGCTATATGTATTCATATATCAAAATATCAAATATTATTTACAGCTATTTCAAGGAACAATAAAATTTCAATATTATGTCTGCCTTAGTAGGATTAAATAAAATAAAAACTTATTATTCTTTGATTTGACTTGATTATTTGACTACCAACAGCTACAGAACATTACCACAGAACTGACCTACTCAACAAATAACTGACGTTAAAATGCATTTCACGTCATACAAATATGGCCGACCATTTCTAGCGCTAAAACTATAATTCAAACTTTTAATTGCTATATCTCCGTCAATATTTAGATATTTAATAAAATAGACACGCCAATATACACATTTATTAACATCAATTTCAATCAGCAATTTAAAAATCGACCACTAAAAAATGAGGACACAAGCCTATTCTATACGCATAATTTGGTAAATTTAAGTCAACTTTTCATAATATATTTGTTATAATTTCAGCGACTTCTCGAGAAGGATCTTATCAAGGGCTTTGTGTTTGGTTTACATGTCGTTTTCCAACTCCTGATGACACAACAGCGGCTGTTGAATTATCAACAGCACCGGATCAACCACCGACGCACTGGAAACAAACTGTGATTGTGTTACCCGAAGAACAACAGAAAGAAAAAGGGGAACCCATAGCATGGCAACTTATAATGAAGAGATCACAAGATAATAATCGTCGCTACACGTTGGAGTTAACTATGGAGGATCCTGAAAAAGTTTCACATTCTACTCCTTGTGATTGTTATATGACTAAATGCATTGTAATTAAGAAATTTTTGGAACAAAATCCTTCAGGAGAAGAACATTTCTAAAAAATATTTTTTTTATTTAGAAAGAAGTAAGTTTCGTTCTCACCTACTTAGTTTTAGTTTGAATTTTGTGTATTTAACTTATTAAACTAATATATTAAAGATAACAATTAATAATAAATACAGTATGTTATTGATGCAAACTACGTTCATTTAAAATTATAATCAAACTGTAGGTGCGAATAAGATAGAAACTTTTGAAAATGGCGCCAGATATTTTTTATCATCTGGCGATAGATTTTAGAACTAGAGCCTTACTCGTGATAAATGTCAATGTCAATTTGACATTTATAAAGTTTCGTCTTTAAATAATATTGTACATATTAATAAGTATTTAATATAATATTCTCATGATGTCGGAAAAAGATTACGCACCGCTGAGTGCAGCGTGTGTTCGTTCTTTAATGGATAAATTATATGATAAAAGAAAACAAGCTGCTTTAGAAATTGAAAAGTACGCAGTAACCTCAAAATTTATTGTATTTAACTATTTGTATTTTGTGTATTGATTAATTTTTCTTACGTAGAATGATAAAAGAGTTTCATGCTGTTAATAATAGTGGACAAATACGTCGTCTTCTTAAAGTTCTTGGACAAGATTTTACAAGCTCTCAAAATCCGCATGCTAAAAAAGGGGCGCTTATTGGATTAGCAGCTATAGCAGTTGCATTAGGAAAGGTTGTTTTTGATAACAGTTATTTTATTTACAATAAACTATTTGTATATTTTACTTTCATTAATGTTTAGGATACTTCGTTATACATAGACGAGTTGGTTGTACCTATTTTAGGATGCTTTAAGGATTCTGATCTTCGTGTTCGATATTATGCGTGCGAGTCTCTTTACAATGTAGTCAAGGTAAGTTACATATTATCAATGATTAGTTAATATATTTAGAACCATGAAATAGGTAAAACTTTTTGCAGGTTGCTCGTGGTGCCATTTTACCGCAGTTCAACAATATTTTTAACTCACTGAGCGATTTAGCAGCTGATCCCGAGCAAAGTGTAAAGAATGCCAGCGAATTATTAGATAGATTGTTAAAGGTAAATATTTATTCGAATATTTAACACCTTCTCTTATATGTAATACTAATGAATTCAACAGGATATTGTCACGGAGAGTATGTCCTTCGATCTAGTAGCGTTTATGCCGTTACTTCGTGAAAAAATTTACCCCAAAAATAGTTTCGGAGCACAATTTGTGATATCTTGGGTTTCTGTACTAGATGCAGTACCTGATATAGATTTGGTTCTATTTTTACCAGAAATATTAGATGGACTTTTTAAATTATTGCAAGATCCAATGCTGGAAATTAGGAAAATGTAAGTTTTAATTTTTAACTATAAGTAAAGTTAAGAAGTATATATTTTGACTGTGTTAATAATTTTTAAAGGTGTGAAACAGTTTTAAGTGAATTTCTACGCAGTATTAAATCTGATCCAAGCCGAGCAGATTTTCCACAATTAGCAAATATGTTGGTGTTACATGCTTGTCAGAACAATAATAATATGCAGCAGCATCAGCAATTAGTTCAGGTACAATATTTACTTTACGCAGATCATTGTTAATATTTATTTGATAGGATATGAATACTCAGAGATGTGCACAAAATGCAAAATATAAAATACAAAATAGATCAGGTTGCCAGAGTAGTTTCGGGAATGTCGCAAGCGGTCGGAGCACTAAAGGTAGCGACGCCCCTTGCGCCATTCCCTAGACCGCGCATATCTTTTTATACAGCCTAAAGTCTCAGATACATGAGAGCTTGGTCTATACTGTATTTTATATTTTGTGCACATATCTGTGAATAATTATTATATTTATCCCTTTTAGTTTACAGCGATAACATGGATTAAGGAGTTCGTTCAATTATCCGGACCATGTATGCTTCCATTCTTATCTGGTATTTTTACAGCGGTATTACCATGTCTGGCATATGAGGCAGATTCAAAACGCAGTAAGTATTGATGAATATTGTAAGCAATTGTAAGGCTTTCCCACATTGAAACCGACTACTTGCGACATCCTACATTTTCAGTAGAGTTTAGTGGCTTTAACACACTTTATCATGAGAAGAAATTTCTGCTAAATGCTTATCAATACACCAACTGTATCAAAGAAGTGTATATTTTGGCGAATTCGGACGTAAATTGTAGTGTTCTTTGCATGTGTTGTGTCACAATACCGATACGCCAAGTCAAACTTGTGTACTGTAGGGTGTATTGCACTAACATAATGTATCATGAGAGCAAACTTTTACTTTAATTTTTATCGGTACACCACTGTTATGAAAGAGACTATTGTATTCTCTTCTAGTCTGAGACGGCTGATTGCATTTACAAGGTTCGGATAAGTTTAGCGTTGTAGCATGTATTCGCTTGGTTAAAATTCGCTGATATACGGCTGCTGTGTGAGAACAATGTAACGTCCGTATAACGTGCTGAAAAACACAATACCCTTATTAAAGAGAATACGGCTCTTTGATCTACATACGTATGAACCATAAAACGAACACGGTGGTATAAACTGAGGATTATTTTATAACAGTGGTTCTTCATCTCATGGTAACTGAAAAAGTCGGTTTCACTAGTAGTTGGTTGCAATGTGAGATCCCTTAAACTTCAAAATATATATTTACTAACATTAAATTGTCTTAGATATAAAGGAAACCGCAACTGCTTTAAATCTTAGTTTAATGAAGTTAGTGGCCATGGAAGTTGGAGACAAATCACAAAGAATTACAGTTGTAACATCTGAAACAGATGATTCTTCAGGGCTTAATCTAGAGTCTGTAATTAGTGTTCTAATTGAACATTTAGATAATAACTCCGTGCAAACGAAAGTTGCAGTATTAGAATGGATTCACCATTTATATACGCAGATACCGAGCAAGGTTTTTATTCATATTTTATTTTGATATACGTAATAGAAAATAGAAATATAATATGAAAGCTATATATTTCAGATGGAACCGCATACTAGTGTATTATTCCCAGCACTTTTAAATATATTATCAGATAAATCTGATGAAGTAGTAAAGCAAGGTTTAGTAGTTTTGGCTGAGGGCGTTGCAAAGGGACCACCACAACTTCATAGACACAGTGAGTTTATGTTTAAATAAACATAAGAATAGTTTTAATAACTTTTATATAATTTAGTTATATTACATTTACAGATTCCCCACCAAACCTTCAACAAGATGGTCATTATACAAATTTTTTAGTTAGTTTATTAAAAATATTTAGCTCTGATAAACAATTACTTGAGGACCGCGGTTCGTTTATTATAAGGTAGTTGCACTATAATATAAATTTGCAAATGATTCTATTGAGATATTGCAGAATATTACTGTTTATAATATATTAATTAATTACAATTTTATGATTTAATTATGTATTTGAACACAGACAGCTATGTGTTCTTCTAAACGCAGAGGATATCTACAGATCGTTTGCAAAAATTTTGATTACAGAACCAAATCTTAAATTTACATCAACAATGGTTGAAACTTTAAATATGATACTTCTAACTTCCAGCGAATTGTTTCAATTAAGAAATAAACTTAAAGATTTAGACACTGATGTTAGTATATTTAATGAAATATAATAAGATATTTAATTGTATAGTTTGTAATTAACTTTTTGTTTTGTTTCAGGATAGTAGTGTTTCATTATTTGTTTGTCTCTACAAGTGTTGGGCGCATAATCCAGTTGCAACGATCTCGCTGTGTCTGTTGTCACAAAAATATCACCACGTCAGTGATTTGGTTAAATTATTGTATCCTTTATAATATTATTATCATAGACATATAAGACTAGAGTGCGCAAGAGGCTGAATACTGTAATATATGCAAAGAGGGAGATAGCCACGAATATCCATTGTGTCTCTTTCGAGTCGAGTACTGTGATTGAATCCCGCGCTAACGAAAATATAGCTATAACAGTTTAGGGGCTGTCGGTGTCTTTATTCATTATCTGCACGATAAAATGCTTTGAATATATTATTTAAAATTTACTGTATGCTACTATTAACAACTATTTACAAATATTTTTATCTTTATTTTTATTTTAACAATAGCGTCTGCTTGCTTGTTTACCCTCTACCATACTGCCAATCAACCAAGTCAGCAACAGCGGTTCGGCTAGGAAGAAACAGATAGGACTCTCGGTAGGATATCTCTCGTTTTGCATCTATCGCTTCCTCTTACACGCGGCCGTACACTTCGCGCACTCTATTCTTATATCTCTATGATGATTACTATTTACATGTAACAATAGAGCCGTTTGTGTAAAAATATTTACTTAATTAAATCTTAGCGGTAATTTGGAATTAACCGTAGAGCTGCTGGCGGAAATAGATAAACTAATACAATTAATTGAATCTCCGATATTTGCATGTAAGTAAAAATACTACATCCTTAAATATTTCAAAACATTTACTGAAATATATTGTTGTTGTTACAGTTTTACGGTTAGAGCTATTAAGTTGTTCTCGTGGGGCTCCGCTGCTTGTCGCTCTGTACGGCCTCCTTATGTTATTACCACAAACTGAAGCATTCCACACTTTAAGATCCAGATTAGATTGTGTCCCCGCAGTGCACATGTGTTGCCAGACAGAACGGTGAGAGAGGCTCAAATAAAAATTAAATTTTTTAATTGATAAAATATTGTAATAAAAATTGTTTTGCACAGATTACCAGAAAAACCAAAGATGTCTGTAGATCCCAGAGTAGACTTCAAACAATTGTTAGAACTTTTTATAAATATACAGAATAATCACAAAGTGTTCAAGGATCAACAGCGAGCTCAAGCTCTGTCCATCATTAAACGTGATCTGGCGCTCACCGATTTTGAAATGTCTTAGCCGACTGCAGGAAGATTTGAAAAAGGTTGGTTAAATTTTAACGTATTTTTTTAATTTAATTTATTTAATATCGTCTTATCACCGACAACCTCCTACTACGTTGGCAGTTTTTGTTGTATCGTGGCCTCATATGTGAACCACACCGCTGCCTAATAACTTTATGATTATATATATACATAATCAATTTAACTTGATAACAACCACACCCAGAAAACATAATTCTGATCCGGGGATCGAACCCGAAGACACAGTAGTCTGCGTCAAGCATTAATGCTTTCGCCCATTGTGTCTTTTGACTAAAACTTTTGAAAGTATTTTTGTTTTTAGATAATTCTTCTATTTTTAAGAAAATTTTAATGTCTCTTTTATACACTAATGTATAAAGAGAGAACCGTGATTTTAAGAATAATTTTGCACGGCATTGCAAATAATTCTTTGTGACTTATTTATTTGTTGACATTCGTTATTTATTAGCAGGAGCCTTTGGATGTCGTCGCTATGTTCGCACTCTGCAGACTTGCTACACCGTAGAACTAAGAAAAAATGGAAGAAAGCCTGTACTATGAGAATTCATAGAACTTAAAAATTAAATTACAAAAGTAAATAATGTTAATAAAATTGTAAAAAATAAAATATAGAATTTATATTGAAATAAAAATATTAAACTAAAATTTTATTGTATTTTTTTTTTTAATTTTAACAGTTTCTATGATGAAAGAAGGCTATAACCTTCTTAAAAATGTTGAAAGAACTTGAATTCTAAACTCTTGAAATATGCAATTTTCTCTCAATTTTTAAACGAAAGAAGACTATAATCTTGTTAAAAATGATGAAAAGGTTCAATTTATTATTTTAAAAGAAATAAAAATTCTATCAGTTTCTGCGTTGAACAAAGGCTATAACCTTCTTAAAAATGTTGAAAAAATTTGAATTTTAAACTCTAGAAATATGCAATTTTCTCTCAATTTTTAAACGAAAGAAGACTATAATCTTCTTAAAAATGATAAAAACTTTAAATTTTAAATTTTAGGAAATACTTTTGATTATTAATTTTTTGACGAAAGAAGACTATAATCTTGTTAAAAATGATGAAAAGGTTCAATTTATTATTTTAAAAGAAATAAAAATTCTATCAGTTTCTGCGTTGAACAAAGGCTATAATCTTCTTAAAAATGTTGAAAAAATTTGAATTTTAAACTCTAGAAATATGCAATTTTCTCTCAATTTTTAAACGAAAGAAGACTATAATCTTCTTAAAAATGATAAAAAACTTTAAATTTTAAATTTTAGGAAATACTTTTGATTATTAATTTTTTGTTGAAAGAAGACTATAATCTTGTTAAAAATGATGAAAAGGTTCAATTTATTATTTTAAAAGAAATAAAAATTCTATCAGTTTCTGCGTTGAACAAAGGCTATAACCTTCTTAAAAATGTTGAAAAAATTTGAATTTTAAACTCTAGAAATATGCAATTTTCTCTCAATTTTTAAACGAAAGAAGACTATAATCTTCTTAAAAATGATAAAAAACTTTAAATTTTAAATTTTAGGAAATACTTTTGATTATTAATTTTTTGTCGAAAGAAGACTATAATCTTGTTAAAAATGATGAAAAGGTTCAATTTATTATTTTAAAAGAAATAAAAATTCTATCAGTTTCTGCGTTGAACAAAGGCTATAACCTTCTTAAAAATGTTGAAAAAACTTGGATTTTAAACTCTAGAAATAAACAATTTTCTCTCAATTTTTAAACGAAAGAAGACTATATCTTATTAAAAATGATAAAAAACTTTAAATTTTAAATTTTCTGAAATACTTTTGATTATTAATTTTTTGTTGAAAGAAGACTATAATCTTGTTAAAAATGATGAAAAGGTTCAATTTATTATTTTAAAAGAAATGCAATTTTCTCAGTTTCTGCAATGATAGAAGTGTATAACCTTCTTAAAAATAATGAAAAAACTGGAATTTTAAAATTTAAAAAAATATTTTGATTATTAATTTTTTTGACGAAAGAAGACTATAATCTTGTTAAAAATGATGAAAAGGTTCAATTTATTATTTTAAGAGAAATAAAAATTCTATCAGTTTCTGCGTTGAACAAAGGCTATAACCTTCTTAAAAATGTTGAAAAAATTTGAATTTTAAACTCTAGAAATATGCAATTTTCTCTCAATTTTTAAACGAAAGAAGACTATAATCTTCTTAAAAATGATAAAAAACTTTAAATTTTAAATTTTAGGAAATACTTTTGATTATTAATTTTTTGTCGAAAGAAGACTATAATCTTGTTAAAAATGATGAAAAGGTTCAATTTATTATTTTAAAAGAAATAAAAATTCTATCAGTTTCTGCGTTGAACAAAGGCTATAACCTTCTTAAAAATGTTGAAAAATCTTAAATTCTAAACTCTTGAAATATGCTATTTTCTCTCAATTTTTAAACGAAAGAAGACTATAATCTTGTTAAAAATGATAAAAAACTTTAAATTTTAAATTTTAGGAAATACTTTTGATTATTAATTTTTTGTCGAAAGAAGACTATAATCTTGTTAAAAATGATGAAAAGGTTCAATTTATTATTTTAAGAGAAATAAAAATTCTATCAATTTCTGCGTTGAACAAAAGCTATAACCTTCTTAAAAATGTTGAAAAAATTTGAATTTTAAACTCTAGAAATATGCAATTTTCTCTCAATTTTTAAACGAAAGAAGACTATAATCTTGTTAAAAAAAAATAAAAACTGAATTCTCTGCATTTCTTGGAGATGATAGAAGGTTATACACTTGTTAATAACAATAGAAAAATGTTTGAATAAATAATTATGAATGAATTACTTCATGGGCTTTCTGATTGGTAATTTAGTTCCACTTGTCAGAGTACAGCAAATATTTAAACCTGTATTTGTATAGCAGTAGCGCGAAGTTCAAATTTACTTAGAGAAAAATTTAAATCTTACATTCATTTACATCTAGTCACAATTCTGCTTCTTTGTTTAGTGCGATTGTTCAGATATAAATATCTGAAAATAATCTAAGGCGCAAAGCATTCTGTGTAATATTAAAACAATTAATTTCCTTACAATATAAACATTTATTTTTTTAACATTAGTGATTTTTTTGAAGCCAAATAAGTAATAGATTACAACATTTGGAACTTTGACATTGAATAATTTTTATAATATTTTCTATATAAATTAACAATTAAAAATATACATCAAAAATAAAAATATACATTCAAAGCAATTAAAACTACTAGCTATATATACAAAATTGCTTTTTTGATTTATATAATCATCTATAATAATTACAAATATTATGTTATATATATAATATATATGTATATATACCGATATATAAGTTTAGTATATATAAATTATTTGGTAAATTTTTTATTTTGTTTTTACTTGAAACAAAACAATTTTAATAAAGTTTAGACCACAACAAATTGTAATACTTAAAACTTACATTAAATGTGCGAAAAAATTACATTTATATTTAGGGATACCAGTGCCGCACTCAAATCTTTCAATGCTGTGCCTTCTGATACCCCTAATAAGTCTGTTTATGCCCATATTAATAATATATGTCATGGGAAACAAAATGGCACCTTAATAAAATATTCCTAGCTTTATATTTACGTACGCTAAGTTTTTTATAAAATGACTAGAGGACAAAACTTGTAAATTCCTTATGTCCCAAATTTTTACAATATTTTACTAAGTTTCCTTATAATTTATTAATTGTGCGTACAACAATAAACAAAGGCATAACTTAAGCAGCCTGAATTGTACATTTTTCTATAAATATTCGAGCATCTTAACTTTATTTGCTGTGTTCAAACTTTAAAAAAATTAAATAGCGTTTATATATTGTTCATGTCTCCGTCAAAACTGCTCCATCACTACTTCTGTATGAATAATACAATAATATGTCGGCTTAGTTTTTGTATACAGTAATCTCTTGGAATTCGTGAGAGTAAAGGGCCTTTCAGACGATCAGATCAGTTTTCTGTTCAGTTTTACAATCTGTTCAGTACTTATGTACGCAGAATAAAATCTATCTATAATCTATAAGATTTCTATGAACTGATTGGAAACAAAAAACTGACACGATATCTGATACATTTGCTCCGCAGTTGTTAAGGACTTACTGTATTTACAAACATAATAGATTCACCTAAAGAACCTAAATACAATATTCACTTTTTACTTGTCGTTTTTTTTATATCGAGAGCTTCATACTGATAAGAACACATCAAATTATAATAAGAAATCATTAAAAAAGGCTTCTTCAATATTGAAGAAAATAATCGATTCGTCAACGAAAGATATTTTAAAGTAAGAAAAACATATTGATAAGGTTTTGTTTTTTATATTATTATTATTCGTCAGGATATCTTCAACATTTCGTTATAGATTCTATTTATAATTTATGTATTCTTAAATTCAAACACTTTAACGTTCATATATTTCAATTAGTTTCTCTCTGACTTAAATTCGTGGAACATCTACAAATATTAGAAAGTTCTTAACATCAATATCTAACACGTCCTAAAAAAATCAAGATTATTGAGTTATATATCTTAAGACGACATGAAATTTGGCAAAAACTTACAGCAGCAATTGTTCTACAACAATGATTCTAAAGGCAAATGTATTTTAAGATGTACTTATAGTCATAAATACTCTACTTATTGTTTATTTCTAGGTTTATGTTGTGTTTTAGTCGTTTAACATGTGAACGAAAGATATTGGAAACATGCCTCGACGATGTGGTTGACCTTCAATATGTCCTTCTGCCCAATTGTCGTCTTCGGTACAATCTCTAAGTACCACCAATAATTCACCTTCTCTAAAAGATAATTCGTCTTCGTTATCGGCTGAACAATCATATAAAGCTTGACACCGGCGTAGCAACGGCTTAAATGTAAAAATAATATAAATCAATTTCATTTTTCCTTAGTAAATATCTTAAATATAAGTTATATTCTTACCATGTTTCCTGGTGAACCTATAGGCATCATTCGGGGCGATTCTTGTCTCCTTATATTTGATCCTGTTTCCTCATGGAGACTTCCAGATAAATCCATGCTTCCTCCTGTACAGTTAGGACTCAAGGAGCGATCCGAACCTATTCTTGAAGACGGTGATGTATTATGTCCAAAAATATCCAAGCTCTAAAAATATATTTAAAATACTTTAGTAATACAATAAAATAAATCAGAAATATAGTTAAGACACAAATAATAAATAAAAACATGGTACATCAACTGAAAAACATTCCATTAAAACAACATTTAGCGTGCTCAACAATTAATAAATAATAAAACAGTCAAATGAGGCAAATTCCCAGTTTTGAGACTCTGATGACGTTAGTTCATAATTAGTCACACATTAATTTCTTTTGCGCTATATCATACCGCCATCAGGGTCATTTGGGTACCCCACTGAATAATTTGTGTTGAGCAATGACAAGTTGACTTTTTTACCATTGCGGACCCAGGAGAAGACACGGATAACATGTGTTCTGTTGATTCCCCACGACGATCCTCTAAGTGACTCGAAAGACGACTGCTATCACATCGCTAATGATTTTTAAAATACAGAATATATTGAAAGTGATATGAAACAATGAAGACATCTTGTTGTAATATTAGCAAAAAATATTTCTATTTATATTACAACAAGATACATATTTGTATCAGTGTAGATACAGAGATCATTACTGAAACAACATGATACTATCTGCTTGAACTAAGAAATGAGTCAATATCCGAAAATAATATTAAGAATGCAATAATGTTTCTATTTACCTTTCGAGGAGGCGCAATAGGATCCCCGTCACTGCAAAGCGAAGAAATACTTTCACTAGATCGCCCGTTTGAAAGAGAGGAGCCCCCGTGCGGAGCCGGGGGCGGTGGTAATCGAGGACGCAAGACATTTTTATCTTTGAGATTAGGCGGTTCCAATGGTAATACTTGTTTAGCGCCAGCTGTAATATATAAAAATTAAAGTACAAATCAAATTTTAAGTAAATTAAAATTATTAAAATAAGTACAAACCTAAGTGTGAACCTCTTGAAGAATCGGACGGGGATCTCCGATGTCCAGACAGTGTATGATATCCTGGTGGGAGAGTTCCATGTTGATTTAATATATTTTGCGGGTCTGATGGTGGAGCTCTATTATGTGGTAAAGTTCCATAGAGTCCTACGCCGGAACCGTATTGGCTTGAAGAGTGTGTTGATCCGGTTGTAGCAGGAGGTAGTGGCGCAGCGCGCTTTTTCAGACTTCCTACATTAACTAAAAATCGAATTTATAATTAAATTACAGAGTGGAATAAAAGATAATTAAGATTTACTAATAACGAACCTATTACTGGTTTTCTTGTTTGCGGCATAGGAGGAATAGCGATACTGCGGCTTTGTCCTTGAGCACCAGGACTACAGCCGCTTTGTAGAGAATCACATGTAGAAGAACGTGATCTTAATACTGGTGAATCTCCACCTGCGTAACTTCCAGGACGTGATCGTGATCTCTTCTCAGGCGTAACTGAGCCATTCTGAAAGTTGAAAGCATTAATTAAATGTATAACATATAATTAATCTATCTTTAATAATTAAAATTAGGTATACACACTCTCTCATCGATAATTGTATCGTCGTCAGAGAAATCGGTAGAGCCATCATCGTGAGACAAATTCCAATCGATATTAACGTTGTCAAACAAACTTTTTTGTCTCTGTGAAGCATGTTCTAGCAGCTCCCTACAAACATGATGTCCCATCTCTTGAGATATATCTCCCGGCGTTTTGCCTTGCATATTTTTTAATGTATAATCAGATCCACAACGAAGAAGCAGTTTCATACATTCTGGTCTGTCATGGATTGCACTTAGATGTAAAGCAGTATTACCATCTAGAAAATAAATTCAATGTTGATATGAAAAACTTTACCTTTTTTATATATATATATTTGAAATCATTTTATTTTTTACCCCTTGTTGTTTTATCCAATCCATTTGATGGCATATTCTGCACTAGGAAGTCCACTATATGAAGTGAGGTTCCATTTTCTCGAATGACACTTAAATGAAGCGCAGTCTCTCCATTATCCTTCATTAAATAAACAATGATATAAACTTTTTTTAAAGGTAATTTAAATAGTATTTCAAATAGTTTTTCTAACCGAAGTAAGCAAGGGTGCACTGATATCAGCTCCTTCCGCAAATGCTTGTAAAATTTGTCCTAAATCTCCATTGTTAACAGCGAGCTCCAGGTCACTAGCCTTATCCCGTTCGTCACAACATGTCTGCATCACATAACGCCGGTTTAAATATTTGGAGCGGATAAATTCATTACGTTCATCCCTGCAAATATGAAAATAACGTTTTTAAATAAACGATTAACAGAATAGATAAACAAAAATTTTTGGAATACTTACATGGAGCTGGATGGTTGTGGTTTACTGGATAACGGTAGCGTGGCTTCCATCACATCGTTAAAACCCTGATTACTCATAAA